>CM077676.1:84921394-87709156 GCA_039707655.1 Elymus sibiricus
CTTTTTTACTGTTCGTCCATGCTTACCACTTTCCCATGCTTACCACCTTTTCCACTTTCCCAACCTTGCCACATACTGTACGTACCATGCCAATTACCCACTATTACCATTACCATGTCTCCACTGATGCCACATACTAGGCCAGTACCACACTATTGTCACTTAGTACGTAGCAAAATAAATTCCTTACTATAATTTATTTATGTTTTTAGCACAATATTTTAAAATTATTTTTATTACTTACATATTCCCTCTGTAAAGAAATATAAGAGCGTTTAGATCACTAAAGTACATATTACAAATATTTTCTAAAAAACTAACGCATGCAAAATAGGCCGCACTAAGTGCAGCCCATTTAAGCCCAACGAGTGTCTTCATTATAATACATTAAGCTCTCTTACCATTGGAGATCACAACTTGGTCGCTGCAATGGCTAGAGGTCTCATGTTCGACTCCTCGTTTGCACGTTCTTCGTATTTCTATTTCCCCTCGATACTGACAGGGGGACCCGCCGCACTGGGGGCTTTTTCGTGAAAAACAATATTTTTGAGGGTTTTTTTTTGCAAAATAACAGGACACACTCATGGTTCCCGCCGTTCAGTCGCTGAGATGGGTCCTGCACCACGCTGGCACGCCTCGTCTAGATCGATTTCGTATCCGAACGCAATTTGCACCGTATATGCACGCTCAAGCCAAGTTCTAGCACCCGTTCAATGTATGCCACAAGTTTTAGCACTAAAATAACTTTTCTAGCCAAGTTTTAGCGCCTGTGGTGCAATTGACTCAAATGATAACATGTCTCTCACACATAAAAGGCTTTAAGCCGTGAGCAAGTGAGCGAATAGTTGCAATATATTCAATCAAGTCCTGTCTCCTTCCGTTGGAAGTATTTCATCAGTTTATTGGACTGATCATCACCGAGTTTATTGGATTGATCATCACCGATTGCATTAAGTTCTATATTTTGTTAAGAGAAATACCATATTTTAACCCTGAACTATCACAAATGTTTAAGAATCAGTGTTGAACTTTGAAACCGTCTAGGTTATGACCCTCAAGTATCAAAACTTGACAACTTTCAACCATGCCCTCTTCTCAAACCAGTTTTTGATGAGTTAGAGTGGTTTTGACCAGTTGACCACCCACTCAACTGCCTAGTGGTTTCGAACTTTTTTGCCTAACAGATTACAAGAAAAATACATATTCGTCCCCTTTTTGTTTGATTTTTTTAAAATAGAAGTGACTAGGAAAAGTTGATTTTTTTAATTGAACACTACCATGTTGATCATTTTACCAAACAAATTGAAAAATACAAGCAAAATAAAAAAATTCAGCACCTTTTTTGGTCAAGAGTTGACCATAAGATAAAAGTGTTCAATTTTTTTGAAACATTCTATAAAATCAAAACTACCATGTAGATCAAGCTAGGAAAATTTCAAACTTTTATGCCAAACAGATTAAAAATACAAGCAAAATACATATTCTACA
Source organism: Elymus sibiricus (assembly GCA_039707655.1). Classification (NCBI taxonomy): domain Eukaryota; kingdom Viridiplantae; phylum Streptophyta; class Magnoliopsida; order Poales; family Poaceae; genus Elymus; species Elymus sibiricus. The sequence continues at coordinate 84,922,883 of CM077676.1, forward strand.
AAATATTGGGTGACGTGGCAGCTGACTAGGTGTGGCTGACTAGTCAAAACTACTTCAACTCACCAAAAACTGGTCTGAGGAGTGGGCAGGGTTGAAACTTATCTTGTTTTGATAGTTCAGGGTTGTAACTTGGATGGATTCAAAGTTTAAGGTTGATTTTTAGACATTTGTATTAGGGTTGAAATATGGACTTCTATTTTTTTTATAAACAGAGCCAAGACTGCCTTGATAGCACGACCATCTACAGCGTGTTAGAGGGATCACCATCTGCACTAAAGGCATGTACAATGGTGCTATCTTAGGAGTGTCACGTAGGATAAATGCTGAAGTGGAGGAGAGAGAAATCATAAGAAAATGTTTGTCTTCTTTTATTTAAGAGATGATCTCTTAGAGCAATATGTCTCACCATGTTTTTAGGAATAGCTAGTTATTAAAGATAAGGCTAAGATATAATCCATTGTAGACGTACTTTTTTGTCATCTCTAAATTACATGCAAGACATAAGATAAGACTGTCTTGTCAACCATTGTACATGCCCTAATCAACAATAGCAACGGTGTAACAAAACTAGAATACTACATTTGAAGGAAAGTACAAACTGGTGCTGTCTACCTGAGAACTCTTCGGCGAGGCATCTGGCTTGCGTACAAACTGTTGAGGCATCTGGCTCATTGTACTCCTATATATATGCCCACGAGGCTCAAGAAATAAACATCGACTTCACCATTCTCTCTCTATCCCTTCTAACATGGTATCAGCCTAACCGATCCAAACCCTAGCCGCCGTCCGCCGCTTCCGCTTCGCGCCGTCCGTACCTAGGGTTCGTCCGCCGGTCCTGTTGACCAGCTGCCCTAGAGAATCTTTTTCCCGAGCCCTTGCTCTGGGTTTTTCTCTCTCATCGGTCGTCTTGATCGGCATTTTCTTTTTGGTTTTTCGATCTAATATCGGGTTTGTGTCGCCCGCCGCCGCCGTCGACCCTGCGCCTCTACAGTGATACCGGCGCGACCACCCAGCCTCTACTCTGACCCGGCGGCCTCGCGCGACGAGGCGGCCCGTCACGGCCATTGTCCGCGCGTTTGCCCGCCCGTCGCCCCGGCCGGCCGTTGCAGCCCTGCTCCGACCGGGACCTCTCCATCACCACCCGTCTCTGCCGCGTCTGTACGGCCGCCCTGCCGTCTGCCTCGCCGGCCCCGTCACCGGCTAGCGGCTGCGTCGGGCTAGCTGGCTGCCTCGGGCCGGCTGCGCTAGTTCGCACGTCGTCCCACGCCGACCGTCGTCGCCGGCTTCATCTCGGACTCCGCCACCACCCCGCCTCCACCGAGCGGCGTCCTCGACCTCCCGCGCGATGGGATTGATCACCCGCCCGCGCGCGATCCGCCTCATCTACGCCGGGCGACCGATCTGGCTCATTGGTTGTGCGCGCCTCCGAAGGTCCCGTGAAGACCGTCCCGAGTAGAGCGCGCCCCTACACCGATCGAGTAACGGGTTGCCGCTGCGTCGCCCCATCGGGCCGCAGCGCCGCTGCCCTGTGGTTCTCCTCGCGGCTGCACCGACTCACGCCTGCGTCGCCCCTTCGGGCCGTAGCGCCGTGGCCCGCGGTCCCCGCCGTTACCCGAGGCCATCCCCGCGGCTGCATCGACCCGCACACCGCTGTTGTGCCGCCCCTTCGGGCCATAGCGCCGCGGCACACAGTCCACGCCGTCGCCCCGAGGTCTTCCTGCCATAGCCCCGACCCGCCTGCTGCCGCTGCGTCGCCCCTTCGAGCTGTAGGGCCGTGGCCCGCGGTCCACTCCGCCGTCCCCGCGCGTCGACTTCCCGTGGTATACGCCGCGCCGCCTTCCTCAGTACGGGAACACCACCGTCCGCGCTGGTCTTCGTCACGCTGTTGGGTTCTCCGCGCCTACTTCGAGCACCGCCGCCGCACTCCTAACCTAGCCACCGCCGCCACCTTCAAGCCGCTGCCACCGCTCTGCTTCCTCGGCGCCGCTGCCGCTCGCTCACCCGAGCGGCGCCGCCCGTCCACCCCGTTCGTCTTCGTCCAGCACCAGCTCATCACCAGCGTCACCGTTATCTTCCCCGACCACTTCGTCTACTCCGACCACCGTTGGCGACATTGGCCCCACACCGATTGGCGCCGCAACCGTCGTCGAGTCCTTCTCTCCTGGCCCCTCCGACTTCTGCGACATGACGTACAGCTCGTGCAGGTCCCCGTCTACGCATGCCCGGTGCTGGCACCACCGACGCGTGCCTTCGTCCCCGACGTGTTCCCAGACCTGGCAAGCCTGGTGCGGCGCATCGTCAACATTGACTTCGTCCGTCTATGCAAGCCCGGTGCTGGCAACACTGATGCGTGCCTTCGTCCACGATGTGTCCCCGGGCTTGGCAAACCCAGTGCGATGCCTCGTCAACAACGTCTTCTTCCCGGCACACCACTACTTCGACACCACTGTGCCCATGACTAATACGGCGCCTCCTTGCGCCCGCGGCTCCACGGCAACTACCTCGACACCGGCCACCCCGACTCGACATTGACCATGGCGTCCCTCGCACGGCTACCTCGACCACGGCTACACCACCCTACGCTCTCGGCTACATCGACACCGGCACAAAGGGCTACCGCCTTGCTTGAGCAACCTCGTCGGTTTCCACTCCAGCCACAACTTCCACGATGCATCGACCGTTACGAGTGTGGGGGGATGTCCGTCGGCGTACCTTCAGATTCTTCTCTAGTCTCACCATCTGCGTCGCTACCGTTGTGACTGCAGGGGGATGTTGAGTATATTGATTATTAGGAAAGATTGGATAGCATAGGATATTATTCTACCTTGTCTTGTACTCCAAGTTGGTCATTGTACTCCTATATATATATGCCCACGAGGCTCAAGCAATAAACATCGATTCCACCAATCCCTCTCTATCCCTTCTAACACAAACATCGCGAAGAGTTCCATCATATTGGTGTGCTGTGGGATCTCAATGATGTGGTGCAGGGTTTCGTCTGTCTGGTGACGAATTTCCCATGCACCTATCTCCACTTGCGTTGTCCGACACCAAGCTTTGTAAGATCAACTACCAGCCATCCCTAGACAAGATCCTGAGCTGGCTCAATTTATGAAACCTGTCACACTTCTCCCTCGATGGGTGTTTGATCCTAGTATGGCAGGTGCTCTCGGCAATGATGGTGTTTCAGATGATCATAATCGACATGCCGGTGCGGCTATGGAGGGCTACTAAAAAACTCAGAAGGGAGTTCCTTTGGAAGCAAAGAAGTTGGCATTGGGAGGGAAATGCCTCGCGAGCTGGAAGACTATGTCGATGCGTAAAGATTTCGGTGGGCTGGGAATCAGTGGCCTCAAATCCTGTAGGGGAACGCGACAGAAAACAAAAAATTTCGGTACAGCGAGCACGCCCAGTACCACTATGGAGATGCATACAAGGTTTTTGATCTGATCGTTACCAACTCGTAGCGCAGCGGAAGTAGAGTTAGTGCAGATCCCCGCAGCTAGGATTTTACAACCTCCCAACCGCGAGGATGTACTCCCTCGTCAGCTCACTGGATGGATCTCCGGACAGCCCTTCGGGAGGCCTCAGGACAGTCCCTCGGATAGTCCCACCGGACGGATCCTCGGACAGCCCTTCGGGAGGCACTCACAGAATCTCGGACGGTCACTCGGACAGCCCTTCGGGAGGCACACTCGAACTAAGATCGAAACTACGACCTCTCTACCAAGTTGCACACATACGGTGCCAGATATCCGGCAGGCCTACACCATCCAGAACTAGTTCCCACCGGAACCCAGACAGCCTTTCGGCTCTACGAAACTATTTCGTGTGAGGGAGAGAAGAAGCTAGATCATTGCATGGCATTGTGTATGAGAGGATTTCTGATTTTGGAGAGCCCTCTCCACCTCTATTTATAGGAGGAGCAAGGGGTAGAGGCAAGGGGTGAAAACACCAAAAGGGGTTTGGATATTTCACCATGCCACATAAGGAGGGCTTGTTCTTATCCACCAAATGGTGGAAGGAAGCCCCATAGGGACCCCCCAAGCCCATGGACGAAATTGGCTGCCCCCTTGGGGGCCCCACCACCTTTCCATCCACCTTATCCTCTCTCCAAAAATAGGAATTCCTTCTAGAAGAAAACCCCATCAAAACCGGCCCATAAAGTGCTTTTCACTATTCATGAAAACATTTTTCCGCGGCCGTTTGAACCAAAAATATTTATGTAGGCCAAGAACATTTCTAGTACCCACTAAAATAATTTTGGACACGTTCCGGAACATTTCCGGATCAGTGATTTTCGCTTGCGAAAAGCTACCACAGCGTTTCCGGCAGCTCCGGAATATTTCGGGTTTTTTTCTCCAGAAAAATTCCAGAAGTTACCAGAACAATCTGGCAACCTCCAAAAAGTTCCCGGCGCTTGCCGAAACCTTTTTGGCTCAATGGTTTACTCCGAAACAACTTTTTGGTTTTACCGAAACTTTTCCGGTGTTCTCTCTGGAACCTTTCCGTTGTCTCCGAAACTTTTCCGGTGACTTTCTCAGACTCCCTGTCTAGTATTCAGCAGATAGATGACCCTTAAGCGTGTGACCCTGTAGGTTCGGTGAAGTATAGACATGACCGGAACACTTTCCGATCAATGATCAATAGCGGAACCGTGGACACCCATATTGATCCCTATACGCACACGAATGTATATTCGAGTGAACCTCTAGTTGCCGTGTGCTATTCCTGTTGCTTCACTATATGTTACAAATAACCGAGGTGAGACTTATCGGCATCCCCGTGAATCAACACTTGTCCACTATGCCAGTTACCTCGTTACTAGTATTGTTCTCTTTTCTCGTTCCCGTGTACCGACATCCCCGTGATCAAATCACGCTGTGTCTGGCCAGACAATGATGGATACCATGACACCGAGAGGGCCCAAAGAATATCTCTCCATCGCCGAAGGAGCAAATCCAATCTTGAGCTATCAAGTCCCTTGACATACTTTTCCATGAATCCGTAAGCCGCCGTAATAGCCACCCATTTACGGATCACGTTTAACAAACCCCAAAGTTCATGAAGGAAGCATGAAGAAACTCGATACTCTCATGGTCTAAAGAATTATGCAAACATTAACTTGCTCTGTGTTATTAACCATTAACTTGTGACAAATGTATCTCATAGCATAACATCAATTTGGGTCGATTCAACACAAATGTTCTTCTAACATTGTGCCCTCAAAGTTGCCGGCATAGACATGCCAATGATCAGGAAAACGTGATCATCATGCAACACTTGAGCCAGTCTTAGAGGCTTGACTATGAATTCTTTTTACCGTTTTATTATTCCACATGTGCACATGGGTTTTCCTCAGAGCCTTTATGGATATACGGGCTCGGGAACCATAGAACTTATAGCATGGAACATAAACTTAATTAGGAACATGAGGATAAATAATAACATTTATTATAGCCTCTAGGGCATATCTCTTACAGACTCCCACTTGCACTAGAGTCAATAATCTAGTCAATGCTAATGCACTTTACACCTATGGCATACAAGTCCTAGTTTGTATTCCCACTTCATGGAAATTCTTTCGTCATCCATGTTTCATATCTCATGATTGAAATATGTATTAATTGCTAGTTTAACCCGAACCGACTTTAAGCATCGCTACGGTGAGACAACCTCATCGTCGTCAACTCCTTGAACTTGTTTATTGCAACATGTCGAGCTTTATGGATAAAACATTTTATCCACATCAGTTTATAGTTCCATTAATGTCCGTTAGACTCCAAGTCTTCCGAAGGGTTTTTCAAGACATAATCTTGAATCATTCATATGGAAACTATCTTGGATTATATTGGCATTTAGCCAATTCCAGAGTCAGGGCCCATCAACGCTTCCTTGTGTATCGTAGGTATGCTGTTGTCCAACAACAACATCTCGTTTGCGCACCTGAGAGGTTTGCACGAGTTTTGCCTACGTGGTTCAGCTGCAAGTTCGACCGAAGTCCATACATTTTATTGTAGAGGCTTCCGTATCAGTCACAGGAGGAAACTCTGGAATTGCTTCCAAGGTTTCTTTCCCTTGTCATGATAACGAAGATGCTGTTATCTCGTCGAGTTGCACTGTCCTCCCACTCACCTTTTTGTAAGAACTATTTTCTAAAAAATCATACCGTTCTTTGGGGCAAACCTTTTGCCTCGGTATAGTGAGGGAGGAATACCCAATAATTTGGGACAACCTACAAAGTAGCACTTGTCTGATTTGGAATAGATTTGTAAATATTTTACACCATCCCCATATTCCAAATGTTAAGAAAAGATATAACATGGTTGGGAGTACCATACCATGGCGTCATTTCAACAGATCTGATGGCACTCTTTTCAGTGTAAAAGCCGCAGTCTCTAAAGCATTACTTTAAAAGGGATAATGGCAAATTGACTTATGTCATCTTTGACCTTAGCATGTCATAAATGGTTTGATTTCATCTTCACAGATATTCCACTCACAGTGGTGTTCCGGGAGGTGTAAGTTATGAAACCTTTTTCACAACTCATCAGACATTCGCTAAACTTGTAACTCAAAATATTCCTTTCCGCAATCCAATTGCAAAAACATAATTTTTCTTGTTACAATAATATCTACTTCATTTTCAAGACCTTTTGAATGATTTCAAAAGATCCAGACTTATGTCTCATCAAGTAAATATCAATATATCTACTTTAGTCATTTATGAAGGTAGACAAATCCACTGCTAGCAACAACATTTATCGGACTACGCACATCAAAATGTATGGTCACCAATAAGTTCGTTGATCGTTCCTTATGGCCTGTGAACGGTATTTTAGTCACTTAACTTTTCAGATGAAAGTTGCAACTGTCAGATGATTCATAATCAAACGACTTCAAAATCCATCATAATGGAATTTCTCCATGCGGGTTTCTCCAATGTGACCAAATGCAGTGCCACACGTGGTATTCTTTTAATCTTGCGACATTTAGCGTCAGTGTTACAGACGTATTATATTATTATCAAGATTCATAACATACATCTCATTCATAATGAAAGTATGGCCCTCATGTTATTCATAACACCGAACAACAATTGTTCTCTCATGAACAACTTTCTTGCAACATTCTTTATGCAAATAGGCTAGAGTGTATGAAACTCCAAAAATGAATTATGAGAATAAATATAGAGGTAATACACTGACGGAAGGTATAGTAACTTTTACTATGTTCCCAGCGTGTATTTAAACCTCATTACCGACTAGTCTTTTAGGCCGTAGTAGTTCTTGCATCGGGTTGCAACAGAATGCAATCCAACGGGTATTCCTGTGATCAACTCTAATCACAATACCCAAGAATCAGTGACTAACAATTTAATCATAATTCCCAAGAATTATATCTTTGACCAGCCTTCTATACATCTATAACTTGTATGACATTCATACATGAGCTGGACATTCCAGTCTTCATTCTTTTTGCCTTTATACTTCTAATAGTTTTACTTCCAATATTTCTCCTACTCTCAGAAGAAGCACCCAACTTTAAGAGTGGCATTAGCCCTGGACTTCCAAGGCGTGAAAATTTCACTAACACCCTTCGGACACTTCCTTTCTCTTTAAGTTGTTGTTTTATTCACCTTCATCTCATGACAGGCGTTCTTCTGGATCCCTCTTGTATTAGTCTAATGCATAGTAAACACTTTTACTAATAGTTTGCAAACACACATTGCTTTGGATATTTCATATCTATTAGCCTTTGTTTGTATCTGAAAATAATTTTCAGTTCCATGAATATCACATAACTATCCCAAACCTTTGAAGTTCGGGTCTTATGGAAGCAAACATATTGCACTTTGACCGTAACGGAATTCTAGCTTTTGGATTGAAGGATGAGAGTCACATTATCCATAGAATTAGTGGGAGAATACCGAAAGCATGCGATAGGACAAAATCCTTCTCGACACTCTTGAGGACAATCCTCACATTACGTTACCAATCGTAAAGTTTAACCAGATATTTAACAGCTATTCAATTTTAATAGGGAAGGTGGAAAACGCGAGCCATTTATTCTGTAACTATTATGCAAATTTCATTTTAGACAAGTTCATAATTAATTGCACTGAGAATTAAACAAGTTAATTCTATAGCGCGCTCCCACTCAAATCAATATCTCTCATAATTGATTTGTGAGTGATTCAAGACCCGTATTACAATTCAACGCCATTGACGGGTTCATCACTGATGACGCGAATTTTAATCAGTAGGCCAACCTGCCAATCACATCTCTATGTGACTCTTGTCCATCTTTCGATGCACGTGTTCTGAGCTCAGGACTGTCCTGCCTGAACGTCAAGACAACCAAGTGATCACGCAGTGAGGTCTGACCTTCACCCGCCTTACACCTCTCTAATCGTTCGTGCTCATGTGTACACGTTGCACCCCGAAAAGATACGTGTTGTAGACGGTGCTACACTTGGGAGAACACTAACTACTTGATATTTTTTGTGAGAGATCACCCTAATAAAAAGCGACTACCGCGCAATCAAGAAGGGTGCATCATAAGGGATAAACATCTCAGGCAATTTACAATAGCATGATATGGTTTAGCCCTTTCTGACAGAGAAGTCTTTAATTTCTTCATCTTCGACATCTGCGTCGGTGTTCACCTTCGCGAAGATTGCCACCACCTTGTCGATGCACCAGATAATATTGCCATCTCTATAGCTAATAAAATAAGTGCATTACTTCAGGTTGACACGCAGGTCATTAAAGTGACAATCATATGGCTCCAACCATCATGCCGAATCATGACACGCAGGTCATGTTAATTTACATTATATAGTCATCTCATACATAATCAAATTAAATATGAGAACTGCTATGCCACATCACATGCACATCTCATGTCATCCTGCAAAACCAAGTTAGACTCCTCTAATCGGTTTATGCAAAATTTTATTTTACGTGGTTTCTAAGGTTTCAACCAAACCGCAGCTACCAATGTTTATCATCAAGCATGATTATTCAAGTCGCTAGATTAACTTTGCGGGGCGTATGAAACACGAGATAATAAAATCTTGAGCCCCATACTGAACTTCTTCATACGCATGACCCCCGTGCAGATCATATCTGCATTGCCCTTTTGTCTGCGAAATTTCATCTTTCTTTTAACTATGGTGGAATTCAATGAACTATTAGCACTTCGTTGATCAATCAGGATCGCGGATTGCCAGAACTTTGAAACTTCGCCGTGCCGTTATCAAGATCAAAAATACGCAAATTTCAGGGAAGCAACAAGAACATCGGGAAACAAATTTCATCTGCTACCCGCACAAATAATTATCAGCAGTAGAATTCATCTACTACAAATTATATTGTGCAACACCCATACATCTCATGTATTCTAGATCATAACCTGCATCTACGCATAGCACGGCTCATGATGCCACTGTAGGGGAATGCGACAGAAAACAAAAAATTTCGGTACATCGAGCACCCCCAGAACCACTATGGAGATGCATACAAGGTTTTTGATTTGATTGTTACCAACTCGTAGCGCAGCGGAAGTAGAGTTGGTGCAGATCCCCGCAGCTAGGATTTTACAACCTCCCAACTGCGAGGATGTACTCCCTCGTCAGCTCACTGGACGGATCTCCGGACAGCCCTTCGGGAGGCCTCAGGACAGTCCCTCGGATAGTCCCACCGGACGGATCCTCGGATAGCCCTTCGGGAGGCACTCACAGAATCTCGGACGGTCACTCGGACAGCCCTTCGGGAGGCACACTCGAACTAAGATCGAAACTACGACCTCTCTACCAAGTTGCACACATACGGGGTCAGCTATCCGGCAGGGCTTCGCCGTCCAGAACTAGTTCCCACCGGAACCCAGACAGCCTTTCGTCTCTACGAAACTTTTTCGTGTGAGGGAGAGAAGAAGCTAGATCATTGCCTGGCATTGTGTATGAGAGAATTTCTGATTTTGGAGAGCCCTCTCCACCTCTATTTATAGGAGGAGCAAGGGGTAGAGGCAAGGGGTGAAAAGATCAAAAGGGGTTTGGATATTTCACCATGCCACATAAGGAGGGCTTGTTCATATCCACCAAATGGTGGAAGGAAGCCCCATGGGGACCCCCCCAAGCCCATGGACGAAATTGGCTGCCCCTTGGGGGGCCCCACCACCTTTCCATCCACCTTATCCTCCTTCCAAAAATAGGGAATTCCTTCTAGAAGAAAACCCCATCAAAACCGGCCCATAAAGTGCTTTTCACTATTCATGAAAACATTTTTCCGCGACCGTTTGAACCAAAAATATTTATGTAGGCCTAGAACATTTCTAGTACCAACTTAAATAATATTGGATGCGTTCTGGAACATTTCCGGATCATTGATTTTCGCCAGCGAAAAGCTACCACAGCGTTTCCGGCAGCTCCGGAACTTTTCCGGTTTTTTTCTCCAGAAAAATTCCAGAAGTTACCAGAACAATCTGGCAACCTCCAAAAAGTTCCCGACGCTTACCAAAACTTTTTCGGTGTTCTCTCCGGAACCTTTCCGTTGTCTCTGAAACTTTTCCGGTGACTTTCTCTCAGACTCCCTGTCTAGTATTCAGCAGATAGATGACCCTTAAGCGTGTGACCCTGTAGGTTTGGTGAAATATAGACATGACCGGAACACTTTCCGATCAATGATCAATAGCGGAACCGTGGACACCCATATTAATCCCTATACCCACACGAATGTATATTCGAGTGAACCTCTAGTTGCCGTGTGCTATTCCTGTTGCTTCACAATATGTTACAAATACCCGAGGTGAGACTTATCGGCATCCCCGTGAATCAACACTTGTCCACTATGCCAGTTACCTCGTTACCTGTATTGTTCTCTTTTCTCGTTCCCGTGTACCGGCATCCCCGTGCTCAAATCACGCTGTGTCTGGCCAGACGATGATGGATACCGTGACACCGAGAGGGCCCAAAGAATATCTCTCCATCGCCGGAGGAGCAAATCCCAATCTTGAGCTATCAAGTCCCTTGACATACTTTTTCATGAACCAGTAAGCCACCGTAATAGCCACCCATTTATGGATGACGTTTAACAAACCCCAAAGTTCATGAAGCAAGCATGAAGAAACTCGATACTCTCATGGTCTAAGGAATTATGCCAACGTTAACTTGCTCTGTGTTATTAACCATTAACTTGTGACGAATGTATCTCATGGCATAACATCAATTCGGGTCGATTCAACACAAATGTTCTTCTAACATTGTGCCCTCAAAGTTGCCGGCATAGACATGCCCATGATCAGGAAAACGTGATCATCATGCAACACTTGAGCCAGTCTTAGAGGCTTGACTAGGAATACTTTTTACCGTTTTATTATTCCACACGTGCACATGGGTTTTCCTCAGAGCCTTTATGGATATACGGGCTCGGGAACCATAGCAGTTATAGCATGGAACATAAACTTAATTAGGAACATGGGGATAAATAATAACATTTATTATTGCCTCTAGGGCATATCTCCTACAAATCCATGAACACAACCCTGCCCATGAGATGGCTTTGCCTTGCTTGGACCGATAGGGAGAGGTCATGGAAGTGATTGCCACTGCTAATTAATGACATGGTTCATGCTCTACTCAGGGGTTCTGTGATCTTCACCATTGGGGGCAGAAGTGCACATGTTTACAGTAGTATGACCCCTCACACCACTTTACCGGAGCTGTTTAACCACTGCAAGTGGAAGAACTTGATGGTGCATGACTGTTGTTGCTGACGAAGGAAGAAAGAATCTAACATGGATGAAATATGTGCGAGGGAGACAAGTTTTCTGCAGCGTAAATCGTACTTCTTTTTTGATTTTTGTCTTCTCTATTTATTAAGTGGTTAAATCTTTAAAAATTACAAAACAACGGGCTAGACATGCTATGGTAAGCTCTTGTGGCCTTGCAGGAGATGCCTCCCTTGATCGGCCATATGCGGCGGCTACAACCCTGGCGCCACCGCCCATCGCTCATGCCCGTTAACGGGGTCCCGAACCGTGGGTGGCTAATGCCCAGGAGCCCGGTGATACGTCTCCAATGTATCTATAATTTATGAAGTATTCATGCCATGTTTACAATAGTTTTATATGGTTTTGGTGCACTTTTATATTATTATTTTGGACTAACTTATTAATCTAGTGCCAAGTGCCAGTTCCTGTTTTCTTCTTGTTTTTTGTTTTGCAGAAACAAAATACCAAACGAAGTCCAAACACGATAAAACTTTACGGAGATTTATTTTGGAATATATGTGATTTTTTGGGAAGAAGAATCAACGCAAGGCGGTGCCCGAGGGCTCCACGAGGCAACACGGCGCGCCCCCCCGGGGCCGCGCCCTGTTGCCTTGTGGGCACCTCGTAGGTCGCTTGATGCCCTTCATTCGCCGCAAGAAAGATAATTTCCAGATAAAAATCCCCTCAAAATTTCAGCCCAATCGGAGTTACGGATCTTCGGGAATATAAGAAATGGTTTTTGGCCAGAAACAAGAGCGCATAAATAGAAGAGAAAGAGAGAGAGATGCAACCTTGGAGGGGCTCCCGCCCCTCCGGGCACCATGGAGGCTAAGGACCAGAGGGAGAATCTCTCCCCATCTAGGGGGGAGGCCATGGAGGAGCAAGCCGGAGGGGGAGCCTCTCTTCCCCTCTCTCTTGGTGGCGCCGGAGTGCCGCCGGGGGAACCATCGCCGCGGTGTTCGTCTTCATCAACATCACCGTCCATCACCTCCCTCATCTCTTTTCAGCGGTCCACTCTCCCGCACCCTGTGATACGTCTCCAACGTATCTATAATTTTTGAATGTTCCATGCTATTATATTATCAATCTTCGATGTTTTATATACATTTACAACAATTATATATCATTTTTTGGGACTAACCTATTAACTTAGTGCCCAGTGCCAGTTGCTGTTTTTTGCCTGTTTTTGGTTTTCCAGAATATCAGTACCACACAAAGTCCAAATGCCACGAAACTTTTTGGAGATTTTTTCTGGACATAACAAGTACTGGAAGCTTCGGGAGAGGGCCAGAAGATGAAGCAGTGGCCCACAAGGCACCAGGGCGCGCCCCCTGGTGGCTTGTGGGGCCCACACAGCTCCGTTTGACCTAATTCCACCACTATAAACTCTCTAAAATCGGAAAACCAACAGAGGATTCCACGAAATACTTTTTCCGCCTCCGCAAGCTTCTGTTCTCGAGAGATCCCATCTGGAGGCCTTTTCCGGTACTCCGCTGTTGGGGGAATCGAGCACGCAGGGGCTCTACATCAACCTTGCTGCCCTTTCGATGATGCGTGAGTAGTTTACCACAGACCTTCGGGTCCATAGTTAGTAGCTAGATGGCTTCTTCTCTCTTTTTGATCTTCAATACAATGTTTTCCTCGATGTTCTTGGAGTTCTATCCGATGTAATCACTTTTTGCGGTGTGTTTGTTGGGATCCGATGAATTGTGAGTTTATGATCAGATTATCCATGAATATTATTTGAGTTTTCTCTGAACTATTTTACACATGATTGTTATAGCTTCGTATTTCTCTCTGATCTATTGATTTGGTTTGGCCAACTAGATTGATTTATCTTGCAATGGGAGAGGTGCTTTCTAATGGGTTCGATCTTGCGGTGCTCAATCCCAGTGACAGAAAGGGACATGACACGTATGTATCGTTGCTATTAAGGGTAAAAAGATGGGGTTTATTCATGCGTGAGTTTACTTTGTCTACATCATGTCATCTTGCTTAAGGCGTTACTCCGTTCTTTATGGACTTAATACACTAGATGCATGCTAGATAGCGGTCGATGTGTGGAGTAATAGTAGTAGATGCAGGTAGGAGTCGGTCTACTTGTCTCGGACATGATGCCTATATACATGATCATTGCCTTGGATATCATCATGATTATTTGCTTTTCTATCAATTGCCCAACAGTAATTTGTTTACCCACCGTATGCTATTTTCTTGAGAGAAGCCTCAAGTGAAAACTATGGCCCCCGGGTCTATCTAAATCATATATTAAAAACCCTAAAAATACCTTGCTGCACTTTTACTTTATTTATTTTATTTTATATTTTAGTTCAATCTATCTATCTATCTATCACATACAATTTAATCTTGAAATTAACCGCCGAGGGTGCAAGGATTAAAAACCCCTTGTTTGCGTTGGGTGCAAGGATTTGTTGTTTTGTGTGCAGGTGCTGCTAACGAGGTGTTGCGTGATTCTCCTACAGGATTGATAACCTTGGTTTCATAACTGAGGGAAATACTTATCTCTACTGTACTGCATCTCCCTTCCTCTTCAGGGAATTACCAACACAGCTCACAAGTAGCAGGAAGAATTTCTGGCGCCGTTGCCGGGGAGACATCATCAACATCTATCAAGTACCTACGCATAAACTTTCATCTCCTTGCATTTATTTTATTTGCCTTTGCCTCTCGTTTTCATCTCCCCCACTTCTAAATTTTTTTATCGCAAAACACAAAAATATTTTTACTTGCTTGCTTACTTTTATTGCCTTCATGTCGAACACACAAGAACAGAAACTAAAAGCAAAAATATAAGATACTATGGATCCACTTAAAGTTTTCTACTTGGATCATCTTCGATCCATTTGTGCTCGTGCTGAAACCCCAACGAGTTTAGTTGAGGGAAAACCTTTAAAGGAGCATGCTCATTTTGTGCGTAACCGTTTGTCTGAAAAAGGGAGACTCTTATGGCGTCAAATAAATTGTTTGCTATGCTATGCTTGGAATCTAATTGAAATTTATGATTTTACTTGTTGCTCTAAGAACCCTAAAAAACACCTTCCCTACCTATGCCAAGGGTGTTTATAGTTACTATGATATCGAACAAATTGAAGAATTTGTTTCTTTTAAGGATGCTTATGAAGTTGCTTCTTTGATTGAAAAGTATGATGTTACTCTCTACAAATCTGAAAATTTTGACATACTTAAATATTGCTATGAAAACTATGCTTTTAATGCCTATGTTAAAGAATTTATTGAGAGAATGTTTGCTGCTTTGGAAGAGAATAATGATATGCATGAATCTATAGATAATTATGATTCCGTTGAAATATCCCCTCTTGATGAATGTGATGCTTGCTATTCTTGTGGCCATGATGCCAATATTAATTATGCTTATGAAAATGAACTTGCTATAGTTCCTTATGTTAAAAATGAAATTATTGCTATTGTTACCATACTTGATAGCTCCTTGAATGAAAAGCATGATTGCAATGATGCTATTATAAATTCTACTAATGTCTATTTTGCTAATGATATGCAAAGCTACAAGCTTGGGGATGATAATTTTGTTATGTCCACTACTTATTTCAATGATCATGATTGGGGTGATAATGCTTTTTATGATCTTGAAAATTTATTTAAGCATCATGATGAATATGATATTGATAATAATGCTTGCAATAATATTGAAAGTGGGTTTGGAAGAGTATCAACTCTAGGTAAAAATAATCCCACATATTTGGAGAATGTTCAATCTTATGAAATTTTTGATAAAAGTGGGTTTGGAGAGGTCATGACTTTCGTTGATGATAATCCCACTATTTTGGAAGATTATAAATTTTTTATGCATGTGGATCGTAAAGAGAATATAGTTTATGATAGCTATATCATTGAATTTCAATATGATCCTACATGTAATTATTATGAGAGAGGAAAATAGGGTTGTGGAAATTTTCATGTTACTAAATTACCTCTCTTCATGTTGAGATTGTTATTGTTTCTTTCCTCTTCCTTGCATATGCTAGGTTTTGCTTGTCTAGATAATTTGTTTGCCAATAAAATGCCTATGCATAGGAATTATGTTAGACTTAAATGTGTTTTTCACATGCTACATGATGCTCTCTTGTGTTTCATTTATTATCTTTCATGAGAGCATCATTGAAATCTCAAGCCTATCTTAATGGCTATAAAGAAAGAGCTTTTGGGAGACAACCCAATGAATAAAATAAATTATTGTGTGTTTTCACATTTATGATACTGTTATGATTGTGTTTTTGTGTTTTTAATTAGTGTTTGTGCCAAGTAAAGCGTTTGGGATGATTTGGAAGATAGTATAATTGATGCAGTTTGGAAAACAGAAAGTTTTGCGTCCAGTACTAGAATTTTGGTTCTGTACTGGAGCATCAGAAAAATCTGAAATTTTTACACAGTATTGGTATATGAATTTCCCACGTTGTCCTAATGTTTCAGAATTTTTGTAGTTACAGAAGTATAGCTTTTAAATAGATCTCTACAGACTGTTCTGTTTTTGACAGATTCTGTTTTTGATGCACTGCTTGCTTTATTTGATGAAACTATGGATTGTATAGGGGGGTATAAGACATGGAGAAGTTAGAATACATTAGGTATAATGAAAAAATAAAATATGAATTGGTTTGCAACTCTACTTAAAGTAGTGATTTGTTTTGTTATACTAACGGATCTCACGAAGGTTTTGTTGAGTTTTGTGTGATTGAAGTTTTCAAATTTTGGGTGAGATCACGATGGATGAAGGAATAAGGAGTGGCAAGAGCCTAAGCTTGGGGATGCCCGAGGCACCCCAGGGTAATATTCAAGGAAGAATCAAGCGTCTAAGCTTGGGGATGCCCCGGAAGGCATCCCCTCTTTCTTCTACCAACCATCGGTAATTTTACTTGGAGCTATATTTTTATTCGTCACATGATATGTGTTTTGCTTGGAGCGTCGTGTATTATATGATTCTTTGCTTTCTTTGCTTTTCAGTTTGTCACAATCATCGTTGCTGGACACACCTATTTGAGAGAGCCACATGTTCATCATGAATTGTTAAGAATACTCTATGTGCTTCACTTAATTTTTTTTGAGCTAGGCAGTTGCTCTAGTGCTTCACTTAAATCTTTTTGAGCACGGCGGTGGTTATATTTTGAAGAAATATTTGAACTCTCATGCTTCACTTATATTATTTTGAAAATTGATAAGATTAAAATTTTGAAGAAATATTTGCACTCTCATGCTTCACTTATATCTTTTTGAGAGTTGATAACAGTAATGGTAATTTGCACAAGCTATGAATTTGGTCCCAAAGTGATGAATATTCACGAGGGATATAATAAAAACTTTCATATAGATCATTGGATATGATAAGTGTGATTCCTTGCAATAGTTTTGCGATATGGACATGATAATATGTGAGTCATGTTAGTGAGTAATTGTGATTTAGTAAGAATATTAGTGTTAAGGTTTGTGATTCCCTATGCATGCACATTAAGTCAATAGTTATGCAATGAAATTATATACTACTTATGGTGCATTATTCGGTGTTAGTTATGTTCAATGCATGTTTATGACCGTTTTCGCTTTTTGGTTGGTTGCTTCTCAATCTATTTGCTAGCCTTCATTTGTACTAAGCGGAAATACTGCTTGTGCATCCAAACTCCTTAAACCCAAGTTGTGCCAAATGAGTTCACCATATCTACCTATATGCGGTATTTCCATGCCGTTCCAAGTAAATTTGCGTGTGCCAACTCCAATTTTCAAAGTAATTTTCCGTTTTGTGTGCCCGTACCGCTCATGAAGCGGCAGGGGGTGGCCAATATTTTTCATGCTACGTGTGTTATTCTCACGATGAGTGTTTATTCACTTGTCATTGCACGAGAGAGTGGTTGGTAATAGGGATGCCCAGTCCCACAATGAAGCAAAAATTAATAATAACAAAATTCCTTGGAAAGTGTTGGTATGGAGGGCACCCATGGATACGGCTAGCCATGGATTGTGAAAGAATGGTGGAAAGGAAATAAACTTTACTTTCTGTTTGGGAACCGCCAATGATGTGTCTAGCATGGAAGATATTGGGAATTCTCAGTCGTTTTCATTGACAGGAAAAGCATGCCTCTCAAAATAATTTTATCTCTCTAATTTAAGCTTTGAGCTCTGGCACATTTGCAAATCTCTCCTTCCCTCTGCGAAGGGCCTATCTATTTACTTTTATGCAATTTTTATTTTTATTTTGAGTCCCCATCTTCTTTTATAAAGCACCAACTAGAGAGCACTATTGTCATACTTGTGCATTGTGTGTAGCTAATATTGAGTGTGTCTTATGAATGGATCAATGATTGAGCATAATGGGCTAGGGATAACTTTCTTTAGCGTTGATATTTTGAAAGACATGGTTGCTTGTTAGCATGCTTGAGTATTTATATCTTCATGTCAAATTATAGACTATTGCTTTGAATCATTCAAGTCCAAATGTCCATGCTATAAAAGAAAACAATATATGATGAATATGATAGGTAGCATTCCACATCAAAAAATCTGTTTTTTATCATTTACCTACTCGAGGACGAGGAGGAATTAAGCTTGGGGATGCTGATACGTCTCCAACGTATCTATAATTTTTTATTGTTCCATGCTATTAAATTATCAATCTTCGATGTTTTTATATACATTTACAACAATTATATATCATTTTTTGGGACTAACCTATTAACTTAGTGCCCAGTGCCAGTTGCTGTTTTTTGCCTGTTTTTGGTTTTCCAGAATATCAGTACCAAACGAAGTACAAATGCCACGAAACCTTTTGGAGATTTTTTTCTGGACATAACAAGTACTGGAAGCTTCGGGAGAGGGCCAGAAGAAGAAGCAGTGGCCCACGAGGCACCAGGGCGTGCCCTGGTGGCTTGTGGCGCCCACACAGCTCCGTTTGACCTAATTCCACCACTATAAATTCTCTAAAATCGGGTAACCAATAGAGGAGTCCACGAAATACTTTTTCCGCCACCGCAAGCTTTTGTTCTCGAGAGATCCCATCTGGAGGCCTTTTCCGGTACTCCGCCGGAGGGGGAATCGATCACGGAGGGGCTCTACATCAACCTTGCTGCCCTTCCGATGATGCGTGAGTAGTTTACCACAGACCTTCGGGTCCATACTTAGTAGCTAGATGGCTTCTTCTCTCTTTTTGATCTTCAATACAATGTTCTCCTCGATGTTCTTGGAGTTCTATCCGATGTAATAACTTTTTGCGGTGTGTTTGTTGGGATCCGATGAATTGTGAGTTTATGATCAGATTATCCATGAATATTATTTGAGTTTTCTCTTAACTCTTTATGCATGATTGTTATAGATTCGTATTTATCTCCGATCTATTGATTTGGTTTGGCCAACTAGATTAATTTATCTTCAAATGGGAGAGGTGCTTTGTAATGGGTTCGATCTTGCGGTGCTCAATCCCAGTGACAGAAAGGGACATGACATGTATGTATCGTTGCTATTAAGGGTAAAAAGATGGGGTTTATTCATGCGTGAGTTTACTTTGTCTACATCATGTCATCTTGCTTAAGGCGTTACTCCGTTCTTTATGGACTTAATACACTAGATGCATGCTGGATAGCGGTCGATGTGTGGAGTAATAGTAGTAGATGCAGGCAGGAGTCGGTCTACTTGTCTCGGACGTGATGCCTATATACGTGATCATTGCCTAGGATATCGTCATGATTATTTGCTTTTCTATCAATTTCTCTACAGTAATTTGTTTACCCACCGTATGCTATTTTCTTGAGAGAAGCCTTAAGTGAAAACTATGGCCCCCGGGTCTATCTAAATCATATATTAAATACCCTAAAAATACCTTGCTGCACTTTTAATTTATTTATTTTATTTTATATTTTAGTTCTATCTATCTATCTATCACATACAATTTAATATTGCAATTAACCACCGAGGGATTGACACCCCCTTGTTTGCGTTGGGTGCAAGGATTTGTTGTTTTGTGTGCAGGTGCTGCTAACGGGGTGTTGCATGATTCACCTACTGGATTGATAACCTTGGTTTCATAACTGAGGGAAATACTTATCTCTACTGTACTGCATCTCCCTTCCTTTTCAGGGAATTACCAACGCCGCTCACAAGTAGCACCCCGCTGTAATCCCCTACTTGAACATGGTGCTTTATGCCACATATTATTTTCCAATGATGTGTTGCCATCCTATGATGTTCGAGTAGATTTCTTTTGTCCTTTGGGTTGATTGATGATCTTGATTGGTTTGAGTTGTATGTTTTATTTTGGTGCTGTCCTATGGTGCCCTCCGTGCCGCGCACACGTGTGGGATTCCCGCTGTAGGGTGTTGCAATACATTCATGATTCGCTTATAGTGGGTTGCGTGAGTGACTGAAACACAAACCCGAGTAAGGGGATTGTTGCGTATGGGAGTAAAGG
Organism: Elymus sibiricus; assembly: GCA_039707655.1. Lineage (NCBI taxonomy): Eukaryota > Viridiplantae > Streptophyta > Magnoliopsida > Poales > Poaceae > Elymus > Elymus sibiricus. The sequence goes on from CM077676.1 coordinate 84,943,104, forward strand.
GGACTTGATACTTAATGCTATGGTTGGGTTTACCTTAATGATTTCTAGTAGTTGCGGATGCTTGCTAGAGGTCCAATCATAAGTTCATATGATCCAAGTACGGAAAGTATGTTAGCTCATGCCTCTCCCTCATATAAAATTGCAATAATGATTACTGATCTTGTTATCAATTGCCAAGGACAATTCCACACACCGATCCATCATTATTCCACACTCGCTATTTGTAATATATTCTAACTTTATTTAGGCAGCACCTATTTTTATGTTTTGGTTCTCCGATATCATGCAAAGCTATCCTTTTCATACCCACAACGTAGTTTTATTTCTCGTTTCTAGATGAAAGCAAATGCTCGGTGTACGTAGAGTCGTATAAGTGGCAGATAGGACTTGAGAGAATATTGATCTTACCTTTAGCTCCTTGTGGGTTCGACACTCCGTACTTATCACTTCCATCCTTGGAAATTGCTACGATGATTCCTTGCACTTGGGGATTATCAAGCTCTTTTCTGGCGCCGTTGCCGGGGAGCAATAGCGTGGGGTTAATATTTTCGTGTATGCTTTTTTGCTTTCATCACTAAGTAGATTTTGTTTTTTCCTTTTAATTTTGTTTTCTTGTTTTCTTTTCTTTAGTTGTGGGTGAAACAAAAAAAATTAAAAATGCAAAATACAAAAAAAATTACTTGCCTCTTATGCCTAGCTTAATGGCTTTAAAGAAAGCGCTGCCTGGGAGACAATGTGACGCCCCCGACTTAATTGTGCACTAATCATACACGTAAATGCACACGATCAAGCCCAGGGACTCACGGGAAGATATCACAACACAACTCTAGACACAAAATAAAATAATACAAACTTTATATTACAAGCCAGGGGCCTCGAGGGCTCGAATACATAAGCTTGCGCACACAAGCGTCAGCGAAAGCATTAGATATCTGAGTACAGATATAAAAGTAAAACAGATATGCCCTAACAGGTGGGGCAAAACAAAAACACAGATCGAAAAGGCGCAGGCCTCCTGCCTGGGAGCCTCCTAACTACTCCTGGTCGTCTGGCTCAACACAGTAATACGTGCCTCCGGAACTCTCCTGGTAGTAAGCTCCTGCGGTGGCGTCTGGCTCCTGGGCTCCGACATCTGGTCGCAAGTATAGCAAAGCAACCGTGAGTACTCATCCAAAGTACTCGCAAGACTGACATCAGAACTATACTAATTATGCCTTGGTATCAAAGGAAGGGGCTGTATCTGTGGACTATACTGCAGAAATGCCAGAATAGAAGGGAAGGCCTAGTCTATCGAAGACTAGCATCTTCAGCGTCTTGTAGCATTAGAAGAGTGCAGATTAGCATAATATAAAGTAACAAGCATGTTGAAGCAAAGCCTAGGGATCCTTCCTCGACTCCCTGCGAGAAAGCAATCCCGGAGCTTAGAATTAATTAACATGTATCCAGTTCAAGTAGTAATAGATCGGGATACAACACTGAGCGTCTTGTTACCGTGGACACGGCTATTCGAGTAGATAACTTCCCTGCAGGGGTGCACTACTGTTACCCAACACGCTCGATTAACTCTAGCCGGACACACTTTTCTGGGTCATGCCCGGCCTCGGCTGATCGACACACCGTAGCCCTACCTAGAGTTCTGCAGAGAGGTCCCCGCTGGTCTACATCCTAAGTGCTCAGGGGTCCTGTGCCCATCGCCCTTTGCACTCCGGGTCGTTGCGCACATGGTTAGATCCAGGCACCACCTCTGTCATGGATGGCGCCGATTATCCCACGGCGTAGAGGGCCCATTCAACCATTATCTCACGTGGTGGTAGTGCGTATAGGCTAGTGGCCAACTCAGATCAATACCCAAATCCGTTATCGCATTATTAGGAGCTCGCGGTGACGATCAGTACTCCTGTCGTCCCGTCTCGAGGAAGTGCAACAAGGGCCAGGCCCATCCCTCTCTAGGGCGGTCTCTGCCTGCCCGGCCATGCCTCGTAATTATCTTGCGGGTACCTTTGGGTCAACCTGACTTCACATCTCTCACGGGTACCCCACGGGGTCGACCCGTCTTTATTAGGTATCTGTAATAAAACCCAGGTAACTGTGTGTTCATAACATCAAAGAGGAATCCGAGGAATCACCCTCGCTGGATTCCTACTTGATGTAATCCGTTAAGGAGAACCAGGGGGAATCACCCTCGATGGTACCCACTTGAGGGGTTGCACGACAGGGGCTTCGTCGGAGGTGGTGGAAGAGGAATCACCCTCGGTAATCCACGTCCGTCTAGCTGTGCTACAAAGGCATCATCGGGAGTGACTTAAGAGGTATCACCCTCGTCACTCGAGGATAACTCTGTAGAGTCGAACAACTTAGGGGGTGTGCGGTGCTGTGCTGGTCTCAGCCCGTCGATCACATCGATCGGGGCATTAGTAACTAAGCGGGGCAACTACAGTAAGGAAGGGGGCCATCGATAGATTATCAACCAAACTATACTAAGTATCTCGGATAACAGGCAGGTATCAATAACAGTTACAAAAATAGGCTATGCAGCAGAATAGGATAAAACAGAACAGTAGCAATTTCTAATGCAAGCAGGAGGGAGAAGGAATAGGTGATATAGGCATGCGTCAAGGGGGGTTGCTTGCCTAGTTGCTCTGCTGAAAAGGAAGCAGGGTCGTCGATGACGTAGTCGATCACAGGGGCAGCATCGGTCTCGATGTCTAACAGAAGAGAAGTGGGGGAAGAAAACAGTAAATATAAGGCAAACAAATGCACACAGATGGTTAGCATGGCAGCACGCAGTGCTAGGGGTGATCTATCGCAGTACTACACGTTACCGGCGAAGGGGGAAAACATCCGGGTTTGGTATTTCGGACAGATGAAATAGAGGGGGAAAGTCCCATGTTCATCATGTTAGAGAGGTGTGACAGACATGTGGGTGGCATATTCGGGTTCTTCATATTTTTCTGATCGTTTTTCATATATAAATGATTTTCATCCGAGTTACAGTTTATTTTATATTAATTTTCAAAGTTTTAATCATTTTCTGGAATTTCTGAAATTATTAAATTTAGAATTATCCGAAACAGTGATGATGACGTCATCATGACGTCACTGTCACGTCTGCAGTCAACTCTGACTGGTCAGAGTCAACCCTGACATGTGGGTCCCGCCTGTCAGCGTCTAATTAGGCTAATTAGGGTTTAATTAAGCTAATTATAGAATTAATTAAGTTAATTAATTAGTTAGTTAATTAATTAATTAATTAATTATTTATTTATTTATTTTAATTCTTTAATTCTTTAATTTACTTATTTATTTTATTTATTATTTATTTTTTCTTTTCGTTTTTCTTTTCGTTTAAACAGGGGCGGGCCCCAGCGGTCAGTGGGCCAGGCCGGACATGTCCGCGGCCGCTCCCGTCCAGGGCCGGACATGTCCGCTCGGCCACAGCGCACGTGCGCGGGCTGGGAGGCGGCGAGGCCGCGCGCGGGCGAGGCGGCAGGCGCCGGCGCGGGGCAGCGGCGGAGCCGCGCGTGGGGTGGCGAGGCGAGCGGCAGCGAGGGGCGGCTACAGCGGAGCAGCACGGAAGCAACAGAGGAGCGCGGCAGCGAGCGAGGCGCGCGGCCAGGACGTGGGCGGGCACAGAGGCGCGCGGCGGGGAGGCGAGCGGGGCAAGGACGGGCGCGGGCTGCTGCGGCGAGCTCGCGCGGGCTCGGGCGGCGGTGACGGCGAGGCGAGCAGGGGCGCGGTCGGGCGCGGCGGACAGCGATAGAGAGAGAGGGAGGGGAAGACGGGGCTCCTCACGGTCGTCATGAAAAGGGGGCGGCGAGGCTCGATGGCGCCGGTGAGGAAGAGGCCGAGGACGGCGACGAGGACGACGGGGGCGGCGACGGTGACGGGCGGCGGCGTCGGGCGCGGGCTCGAGAGGGGGGGATTAGGTTTAGGGTTCGGTGGGGGGGGGGGGGACGAGGTCATATAGGCCAGGGGGTGGCCGACTGGGCCGGCCTGGTTGGCCCGGTGGCCAGCTGGGCCGAGGCCCAGTTCGGGGGGAACCTTTTCTTTTTCTTTTTATAGTTTTGTTTTTCTTAATATCTTTTTTGTTTTGCAATCAGTTTAGGCACAATTTTAGTTTTCTAAAATATGAGACTTAGCACAATATTTACAATGCAATATCCTCTACCACGAGAAATTGGTTTGGAGTCAATATGTTTTCATTTGAATTTTAATAATTAAAAAGGTATTAAATACAATTGTTTGGGGTACTGTTTTAGTTGCTAGGGTCATTTTGGGAATTTTAATAATGTTGATTTTATTTTTATAATTGCCTTTGGATTATTTGCAATTTAATGAAATTTTTTATTCTACTATTTGGATAACTTTTAATTTTGACTTTATTTTAAATTTGAATTTGAAGTTGGATTATTCTCTAACTGCAATTTATTTTGGACGATCATGATGACATGGCTAATTAATTAGCTTAATGACAGGGTTGAGATCTGGGGATGTTACAGACAACCCAGAAGTTTTAGAGTATTTTTCTTATTTTTTGTAATATAAACTTTATTATGTGTGCCATTTTAATATTTAAAAGCAAAAAAATATAGAGGGGAACCTAAAAGTTTTCAAAAAGAAAAGTGAAAGTGAGACAGATGAGCAATGTGGAAGTGGGGGCTAGCCTTGAACTTTGTTCATGCCCATGGAAACTTTGTGAACCTTGATTACAGAAACTTGTCAACAAAAATAATTATCCCCTTGTACAAATCCATTGTATTATAAAAATAATGTGCCAAGATTTACCTTTAGGATGTTTAAATTGCTTGTTTGGTGTGTGCTGTGAAAAAACAGAAACTTTTGCTGTAGTGTTTGAATTTCTATATTTTACTGGATGTGCAAAAATTCTGAAATTTTTACACAGTACTTATATTCATTTTTTTTATTTTGTCCAAAATTTTCACAATTTTTGGAGTCATAGAAGTATGGTTTTTAAATAGATCTTTACAGACTGTTTTGTTTTAGACAGATTCTGTTTTTGTTGCATAGTTTGCTTATTTTGATGAATTTATGGATCGTATCGGGGGGTATGAGTCATGGAGAAGTTGGTGTACAGTATCATTATGCCAATATTCAATATGAATCAATTTACAACAGTACCTAAAGTTTAAGATTTATTTGTTATACTAACGGATCTCACGAGGTTTCTGTTGAGTTTTGCGTGGATGAAGTGTTCGAAGATCGAGGAGGTATCAATATGAGAAGAATAAGGAGAGGAAATAGTTAAAGCTTGGGGTTGCCCAAGGAACCCCAAGTAAATATTCAAGGAGACTCAACCATCTAAGCTTGGGGATGCCCCGGAAGGCATCCCATCTTTCTTCTTCAACAATTATCGGTATGTCTCGGTTTATGTTTTGTTCACATGATATGCGTAAATTCTTGGAGCGTCTTTTGCGTTTATTTTTCCCTTTTCTTTTATGCACCATGCTTGTTGGGGATGATTTCTTATGGTTCTTGGTTGATTTATGGAATGCTTCATGCGCTTCACTTAAATCTTTTGAGTATGACTTTATAGAATGCTTCGTGTGCTTCACTTATATATTTTGAGATTGGATATTGGTCTCTCTATATTTATTGTAGAATGCTCTATGAACTTCACTTATATCTTTTAGAGTATGAATAAAATTATGATCGAAAGTGGGTTTGGAAGAGTGTCAACTCTATGTAGCAATGCAACCCCATATTTATCCTTACTGTGTTCATGTGTTCACATGTTTAATCTACTGTAGTAATCATGTTTTGTACCTTTTATTTCAATAATGTGCCAAGTAAAGCCTTTGGGATAGTGTGGATACTAGTTGAATTGATTCTGTGCAAAAACAGAAACTTTTGCACCCAGTGCTGGAATTACTATAATTCACTGGGATGTGATAAAATTCTGAAATTTTTACACATGATTTACATGAAAATTTCATACTCCGTCCTAATTGTTCAGAATTTTTGGAGATAGAGAAGTATGACTTTAATTCAGATCTTTACAGACTGTTCTGTTTTTGACAGAATTTGTTTTGTTTGCATAGTTTGCTTGTTTTAGCATTTCCATAGCTTATATTGAGTGATATAAATTGTGGAAATGATAGAGTACAGTACGAATTATGTGAGAACAATTTTGTATCTTGTCTTGACAGTACCAAAGTGAATGATTTATTTATTATCATAATAACCTATCTCACGAGTTCCGTTAAGTTTTGTGTGATTGAAGTTTTCAAGTTTCGGGTGAGATATCGATATGTGGAGAATAAGGAGTGTCAAGAACCTAAGCTTGGGGATGCCCAAGGCACCCCAAGGTAATATTCAAGGAAGACTCAAGCATCTAAGCTTGGGGATGCCCCATAAGGCATCCCCTCTTTCGTCTTCAAAACTATCGGTATATCTAACTTGGAGCTATATTTTTATTCGTCACATGATGGGTGTTTTGCTTGGAGCTTATTTTTATTTTGTTTGCTGTTTGAATAAAATACTTAGATCAAAAATATTGATTTGGAGAGAGTCCTCACATAGCTACTTAATTGATTGACTACTCATTGATCTTCACTTGCATCTCTCGGAGTAGTTTGTCATTCACTCTCGTGCTTCACTTATATCCTAAGAGTAAATTGTTGAATTAATTGAATGTCATAAATATGAAATTATATATTCTTCATATGCTTGTCCCATGGGGAGTAATGACTTCACATACAAGAAGTACAAGTGGTAAAATTTATTGAAAGTTAGCAAACACAACATTGGTCACTTGAACAATTCATGAAATAATTATAAAGGAAGAGAAATTTCACATATAAATATACTATCTTCGACATCTTCTATGATTGTGAGCCCCCATTAATTATTTTCATCCTTGATCAAGAAGTTTACGTTGGACAAGGAAGACAACGTAATGGGTTATGTTTGTTTATATTCACATAGAAGTTATATTGTCATGGATCCTCTAACATGTGGTGCTTGCTTAGGTTCTTTTGCTAGCCAAAAATTCGTACTAAGTAGAGATACTTCTTGTGCATCCAAAAACCCTTAAACCGAGTTTCTTGTCATGAGAGTCCACCATATCTACCGATGGATTGAGTAAGATCCTTCAAGTAAGTTGTCATCGGTGCAAAAAGCAAAAAAAAAAATGCTCCTAAATATGTATGATCTTTTATTGGAAGGGAAAATAAGCTTTGTACGAACTTGTGATGGTGAAGAAATAAAAGCGACAGACTGCACAATAAAGGTTGCTATCACAAGGGGCAATATAAAGTGACGTTCCTTTCCATTAAGAGCTTGCACATCCAAAAATAAAAAGCGCATGACAACCTCTGCTTCCCTCTGCGAAGGGCCTATCTTTTACTTTTCTGTATTTACTTTTATGTAGGAGTCAGTAATGTTCATCCCTATTCCGCTCTTGGATCATATGAACTTTATTATGGTGGACTCTCATGAGAAGTTTTATGTGATGAGCTACTGTTTATGATATATATTGATGCTAGAAAAAGTGTTTGAAATTATAATTGATCAAACTTATGCACTATGCTAGCATTCACACTTCATAAATTATTTCCTTTATCATTTACCTACTCGAGGGCGAGCAGGAATTAAACTTGAAGATGCTGATACGTCTCCAATGTATCTATAATTTATGAAGTATTCATGCAATGTTTACAATAGTTTTATATGGTTTTGGTGCACTTTTATATTATTTTTTGGACTAACTTATTAATCTAGTGCCAGTGCCAGTTCCTTTTTTCTGATTGTTTTTTTTTGCAAAAAAACCATAACAAATGAAGTCCAAACGTGATAAAACTTTACGGAGATTTATTTTGGAATATATGTGATTTTTGGGAAGAAGAATCAACGCAAGGCGGTGCCCGAGGGCTCCACAAGGCAACACGCCGCGCCCACCCGGGGCCGCGCCCTGTTGCCTTGTCGGCACCTTGTAGGTCGGTTGATTCCGTTCTTTCACTGCAAGAAAGATAATTTCCAGATAAACCCCCCTCAAAATTTCAGCCCAATCGGAATTACGGATGTCCGAGAATATAAGAAACGGTTTTCAGCCAGAAATAGGAGCGCAGAAACAGAAGAGAACAGAGACAGAGATCCAATCTCGGAGGGGCTCCCGCCCCGATGGGCACCTTGGAGGCCAAGGACCAGAGGGAGAACCTCTCCCCATCGAGGGGGGAGGCCATGGAGGAGCAAGCCGAAGGGGGAGCCTCTCTTCCCCTCTCTCTCGGTGGCGCCGGAGTGCCGCCGGGGGAACCATCGCCGCGGTTATCGTCTTCATCAACATCACCGTCCATCACCTCCCTCATCTCTTTTTAGCGGTCCACACTCTCGCACCCCACTGTAATCCCCTAATTGAACATGGTGCTTTATGCCACATATTATTTTCCAATGATGTGTTGCCATCCTATGATGTTCGAGTAGATTTCTTTTGTCCTTTGGGTTGATTGATGATCTTGATTGGTTTGAGTTGTATGTTGTATTTTGGTGCTGTCCTATGGTGCCCTCCATACCGTGCACACGTGGGGGATTCCCGCTGTAGGGTGTTGCAATACGTTCATGACTCGCTTATAGTGGGTTGCGTGAGTGACTGAAACACAAACCCGAGTAAGGGGATTGTTGCGTCTGGGAGTAAAGGGGACTTGATACTTAATGCTATGGTTGGGTTTACCTTAATGATTTCTAGTAGTTGTGGATGCTTGCTAGAGGTCCAATAATAAGTTCATATGATCCAAGTACGGAAAGTATGTTAGCTCATGCCTCTCCCTCATATAAAATTGCAATAATGATTACCGATCTTGTTATCAATTGCCTAGGACAATTCCGCACACCGATCCATCATTATTCCACACTCGCTATTTGTAATATATTCTAACTTTATTTAGGCAGCACCTATGTTTATGTTTTGGTTCTCGGATATCATGCAAAACTATCCTCTTCATACCCACAATGTAGTTTTATTTCTCGTTTCTTGATGAAAGCAAACGCTCGGTGTACGTAGAGTCGTATAAGTGGCAGATAGGACTTGAGAGAATATTGACCTTACCGTTAGCTCCTTGTGGGTTCGACACTCAATACTTATCACTTCCATCTTTGGAAATTGCTACGATGATTCCTTGCACTTTGGGATTATCACCCGGCCTCATCTACTACAAAGGGGCCCATCAGGCCCAGAGCACGGAACAAACCCTATGAGGCGAGGACGACCGTCGTGATGCCCAAGACTAGAGGGCGGTAGCGCCTCAGATCGCATCTGCCATGTAAACCCTAGACCTCTCCTGCCTATATAAAGGGAGGTATAGGGTACTCAAGGATGATCTATCCACATATAGGAAAACTCTCGGTAGCAATCTCATTCACCATTGTAATCCCTCGCAATAGGTATCCCTCCATTATGAATCATCAAAACCAGCAGGATGTAGGGTATTACTCTCCGGAGGCCCGAACCTGGATAAACCCCTCGTGTGACCTCTGATCCATGACTTCCAGCTGCGCTTGGACCCCTACCGAGGGATCTGATGGGAATTTGCTCCGTTAGTTGGCGCGCCAGGCACGGGCAGCGCCGGCTGGAAACCGATCATGGATTGGATCTTTTTCTGGTTCCGGTGGCCTACCATCGGGGGAAAGCCTAACCTTTGGCTCACTGACGTTTACCGCCGACGGAGCGGGCCGGGTTGACGTCAACCCACCGGCTCGGCCCGCACGTACCATCTACATCGGCAATGTCGCTTTCATCACCAGCGCATGCAGCGACCTCCGATTGTGTCTACCACCCGTCTAACACGGAACACGGAGCAAGGTTCCAACCCCGGCGACTGATGGCCTGCAAGTGCACAGGGTTTAGTTGTAGCCTTTTCGAAGTAAGAGTATCGATCCCACAAGGAGCACAGGAATCCGGTTGTTGCCTCTTGTAGTGAATTATGTATTTTTATGCCTGCAGCTAACTATAGACTTAAAGCAAAGTGAGGGTGGATATAAATTATAATTGAATAGTGGAGTGAACTTTGAAGTAAATAACATAAAATTAAATAGAGAGCAACGACTAGACTGACTGACAAAACGACAGAGGAGTAAAGCTTTATCAGGGAGTCTGGAATCCCCGTTGGTATGTTTCTAGTACACCTGTGCATAGGCATAGTATGTGATGGATACTTGAGCCACTATTGACGATTATGCTGGGCGGAGCCGGGTATAGTACACATTCTACTCGAGGTAGACTTCATGCCACACACGCCACTATCATAGTCTCCCCCTGAGGGTTACAACTCATGATAATTAAGGGTTAACCCGTGGACACGGCCTCTCTAAGGGTTCTCCGTATTTTCCCGGTCAATTGCAAAGGTTAGGAGCGATAGCCTTTTACTGTCACCTCGAATTACCTTCACATCCTAGCCCTCTACAACGACAGTGATATACTTTGTGGCCATATGGCAGAAATGCTGAGTGGGGCCCCTTCACAACATTCACAAAGTTATTAAACTAAGCATTCAACAGAGAATCTCATATCCATAATAACATTTCTGATCCTACACATACCAAGGTTCATCCATATCCCCAAGAACTAGGGGTCTATTCACACATGGAGGCAACAAACATCATAGAAATAGTAATGGCATACATGGATGAATGATCCGAACAACACACAAGGCGATCCACTAGGGTTCTTGATGTTGCAGATGATAAGGATGTGGATGATGATGATGATGATGATGATGATGATGATGAAGATGTGGATGATGATGATGACGGTGATGATGATGTTGTAGTCCCCTTGCACGCAGTGAGGAAGATCCCCCTCTTCTCCTTGCCAATCCCTCCTCCAGATGAACTCCGGAGGCTAGGGTTCTGCCTTCTGGACGAGTTTCTGTTCTCTCTGAGCGTCTGATCCATGATTCGATTCGACGGTGTGAAAAAGGTTGATCTAGCGGGGCGGCACTCCATACGACCGCCCATACGAGTGGGCACAGTCGTATGGAACACAGTCTTTTGCTCTGGATGTGCGCTGATGATTTCTTCTTTGGCCTTCTTCCCTGATTCTTTTATGGTAGGTTATTATCACTTTAAATACGTGATTCCACTACCATTTCTGGGGATTTCTTCCATCATATGATAAATGGTCCAAAAGGCGTTACCTGGGGGATTATCAACAAAAAGAGGTGCACGAACACGGTAAAATTCCACAAAGCCTACTATGTAGGCACAAAATACATAGTAAAATTATCACATAAATTGGACTCATCAACTCCCCCAAGCTTAAGTCTTGCTCGTCGCTGAGCAAGTACCGTGGCTTGTAAAGAACAAGGTTAACTTGGTTTTTATGAGGTAATACGGAAGAAGCATGAGTCCATTACTGCTTATAGGAACGAATGGGGATAAAATGGTTTGTCACAAATGATAGCCCATCCTTACTATGATAATGATCATGCAGGCATCCACACCTTGTCACTCAATTTTGTTATGGACAGGTAACAACTTCATACCCTAATTCATCGTTGTTTCAACCGGACAAGCAATTGAAGAATCCTTCTTCTCTTCTCTTTTTAGAAATTCATTATTCTGTAAGTATTTTTGTCTCCTGTCATTGGGACATGTTAAGAGCTCATTTCACTTTTCATGTGATATGCAAGCTAAACATGATTCTCGGGGGAACTCTATTATTCAAGCTCTTATTTTAACTTAAGAGGATTTATCTTTTTGCTTGCCCCACTAAGTTGAACCTTCAATGAACTAGCATATATAGTTATTTCCTCTCCCTTCAAAAACTTCACAACTATAATGTGGAGTACTTATAATCATCATGCAAGTAAATATGTGCTACTATTTGGATCACAACTATCATCCTTTACGTTCTCGAATACGCAATAGTGATCACACCCATTAAGGTATGCAAATACTCATGGGAAAGAGTCATCCCTTATTCAAAGGAGCAATTCATAGTTCAACTTTATTGGAAATAAAACTTATAAACTAATCTCAACTTGCGGGAAAGAAATACAGAAAGGTAAAGATACAAAGTGCACGTGAATCTCCACCAAGCTTACAATCAAGCCAGGGAGATCCGGGCACTAAGCGTTTCATGCTCAATCCTGGGTATCCTAGCAGGCGATGAAGATGCTCCTGAAACGCTTCGTAATCTCCTCGATCATGGCCTGCTGATCATCTCCATCCTGCGTCAAAATCTTAAGTTGTGCAGTGTTTTTGTTAAGAGTATCAATCATAAACCCGATCTTGTGGAAGAGCCGATCGACCCTTGCCTCCAGGTCTTTGCTCATCAACCAGTAGGAGTCAATCCCTTCTCCGATCACGTTCACACAAGCCTTCGAAACCTTCTCCAACTCCTTGATCTTTTCCTTCATCTCCTCTAGGGTTTGTGGCTCCTTTCCCCACTTGTTCTGAGGGGGCCCTAGTGGAAATAAAGGAATAGATCCATGGATACTGAATTGGTAGGGATTAGGAGTGTCCATTCACGATCCAGGGTCCATCCCCACTAGGATCTGGAGTGGTGTCGCCATTACCCTTGTTCTCTAGTTCCTCCTCCTTGATCTCCACCACCTTTATCTTTTTGTCAAGTGCTTCCTTCTCCGAGCGCAGTTCTTACTTGAGGCTTAGCTTCCTCAAGTCCTCCCATCCGGATGGCACCACATCATCCAAGTTGGGGAAGGGGATGATGCGAGCACAAGTGGATGAGATCTTGTTATTCATGAGGGCGCCCTGCAACTAAAGCTCTTTGGAGGAGATGGCAAGCCAGAAGATGTGAGATTAGATGGGTTTAGGGCTTAATGACATGCCCCTTACCCTTTTACAAAGGTTAGGTCTTTAGGTAATCACCAGATTAGAGATAAAAAGTTAGTTAGAAAGAAATCGAAACAAAATCGGGAAGGAATCGTGAAGACAGACTGATCGACGGCCTTCCATACGAGCGGCAGCATTCGCACGGCTGGTCGTATGGTCTGCTTCCGAGTTCTCCCTTTTTTTACTCTCCTGTTCCAGCGGTGTATCCATGCAATCGGTCATACGAGCGCTACGGATCACAAGATAGGCCGTCGTTTGCTTTGTCGTCAAATCCTTCGTCGAGGAGGATTCATGCTACCGGTCAAAGGACCGCGGGCGTCCACATGGAACACCGTCATTTCCTCTGTGCCCTTCATCATCTCCGTCCTGCATCCCTACGACCACCCATACGACCGTCGGCGGTCGTGTGATACGCCCACTTTTGCTCTGTTGGCCACTTCGTAAGTTTCTTCCTTAGAAATTTTTATCTCCTTGAAAGGTTAATGACAAAGCCTCCAACTATAGATGAAAACTCCAATGATTCTGACATAAGGTTAAACAGGCGTGACTCAACAAAAACAACTTCCAAACTGATATTTACATCTATGTTATAATAGTATTTCTTAATACATGTTCCATTTCCTCCGGTGGGATTCGGCCTCCTCTATCGTGATAAAACTTACCTCTTCTACTTCCCGTTCTTCCTTTTGTTCATCCGTGAGGTATAGCTTCAAGCATTGTCCATTCACGATCCAGGGTCCATCTTTTCCTCCTTTTAACTGAACAACCCCGGAATTATAAACTTCTTCTATCTCATAAGGTCCTTCCCAGCGAGACCTAAGTTTTCCTGGAAACAACTTGAGACGGGAATTAAATAGGAGGACCTTGTCCCCCGCAGTAAATGCTCGTTTCAGTATCTTACGATCATGCCACACATTAGCTTTTTCTTTGAACAATCTAGCACTCTTGTAAGAACTGTTACGAAGCTCTCCTGAAGCATGTATATCTAGCAATCTTTTCTCTCCTGCTTCCTTAAGATTAAAATTGATATTTTTGATTGCCCAATAAGCTTTAGGTTATAGTTCCAAGGGTAAATGACACGCCTTACCATCAACCATCTTATACGGTGACATACCCATGGGATTCTTGTAAGCAGTGCGGTAAGCCCATAGTGTTTCATTTAGCTTTCCTGCCCTGTCTTTTCTAGACTTCTACATCGTGTTCTGCAATATTGTTTTTATCTCTCGGTTCGAGAGTTCCACTTGACCACTGGTTTGAGGATGGTACGGTGAAGCTATTCAGTGAGTAACCCCATACTTACGGAGTACTCTACCAAAGATTCCCTGTATAAAATGAGATCCACCGTCAGTAATATGAATTTTAGGAACTCCGAACCTGGGTAGTATGATGTACTTTATCATCTTTAGCGAAGTAGCCGCGTCTGCTTGGTGAGTTGGGATGGCTTCAACCCACTTGGTAACATAGTCTATAGCCACAAGAATGTGAGTATGCCCATCTAAAACAGGAAATGGTCCCAAATAGTCCAATCCCCAAACATCAAAAGGTTCACAAATTAGACTATAATTCATAGGCATTTCTTGTCTCCGACCTATATTACCTATGTGTTGACAAGCATCACAACTTTTAACAAACATGTGCGCATCCCTAAAGAGAGTAGGCTAGTAGAATCCTGATTGAAGCACCCTGGCGGCGGTTCTGTCACCTGCATGGTGTCCTGCATAAGGGCTGCTATGACAGCCTTCAGGTATAGCATTCATCCCATGCTCCGGGACACAACGCCTAATCACGTCATCTGTTCCATGCCGATAAAGAAAAGGGTCATCCCAGAAATAATACTTCAGGTCACTGAAGAACTTTTTCCTTTGATGATAATTCATATCCGGTGGCATGTACTTCCCTACAAGAAAATTAGCGTAATCTGCAAACCAAGGTTCTATTTTTTTAATCATAGTCAAACTCTCGCCTGGAAAGGATTCATTTATTGGAACCGGATTGTACGGTATTTTCCATAGTATTCCGCTGTAGGGTGTTGCAATACGTTCATGATTCACTTATGGTGGGTTGCGTGAGTGAATGAAACACAAACCCGAGTAAGGGGATTGTTGCGTATGGGAGTAAAGGGGACTTGATACTTAATGCTATGGTTGGGTTTACCTTAATGATTTCTAGTAGTTGTGGATGCTTGCTAGAGGTCCAATCATAATTTCATATGATCCAAGTACAGAAAGTATGTTAGCTCATGCCTCTCCCTCATATAAAATTGCAATAATGATTACCGATCTTGTTATCAATTGCCTAGGACAACTCCGCACACCGATCCATCATTATTCCACACTCGCTATTTGTAATATATTCTAACTTTATTTAGGAACCACCTATTTTTATGTTTTGGTTCTCCGATATCATGCAAAGCTATCCTCTTCATACCCACAACATAGTTTTATTTCTCGTTTCTAGATGAAAGCAAACGCTCGGTGTACGTAGAGTCGTATAAGTGGCAGATAGGACTTGAGAGAATATTGATCTTACCTTTAGATCCTTGTGGGTTCGACACTCAATACTTATCACTTCCATCTTTGGAAATTGCTACGATGATTCCTTGCACTTGGGGATTATCACCCGGCCTCATCTACTACAAAGGGGCCCATCAGGCCCAGAGCACGGAACAAACCCTAGGAGGCGAGGACGACCGTCGTGATGCCCAAAACTAGAGGGCGATAGCGCCTAAGATCGCATCTGCCATGTGAACCCTAGACCTGTCCTGCCTATATAAAGGGAGGTATAGGGTACTCAAGGATCATCTATCCACAGATAGGAAAACTCTCGGTAGCAATCTCATTCACCATTGTAATCCCTCGCACGAGATATCCCTCCATTATGAATCATCAAAACCAGCAGGATGTAGGGTATTACTCTCCAGAGGCCCGAACCTGGAAAAACCCCTCGTGCGACCTCTAATCCATGACTTCCACCTGCGCTTGGACCCATACCGAGGGATCTGATGGGAATTTGCTCCGTTAGTTGGCGCGCCAGGCACGGGCAGCGCCGGTTGGAAACCGATCATGGATTGCATCTTTTTCTGGTTCCGGTGGCCTACCGTCGGGGGAAAGCCTAACCTTTGGCTCCCTGACGTTTACCACTGACGGAGCAGGCCTGGTCGACGTCAGCACACTGGCTCGGCCCGCACGTACCATCTACATCGGCAATGTCGCTTTCATCACCAGCGACCTCCTATTGTGTCTACTGATACGTCTCGAACGTATCTATAATTTTTTATTGTTCCATGCTGTTATATTATCAATCTTGGATGTTTTTACAATCATTTACAGCAATTATCTATCATTTTTGGAGACTAACCTATTAACCTAGTGACTAGTGCCAGTTGCTGTTTTATGCCCTGTTTTTGTTTTAAAGAAAATCAATACCAAACGAAGTCCAAATGCCACGAAACTTTTTGAAGATTTTTTATTGGAGAAGATAAACATCAGAAGCTTCAAGAGGAGGCCAGAAGACCCTGGTGGGCCCCACGAGCCACCAGGGCACGCCTGGGGGGGGGGGCAGGCGCGCCCTGGTGCCTCGTGGGCCCCACCAAGCTCCATTTGACCTAATTCCAGCACTATAAATTCAGAAAAAATCAGAAACCCTCAGGAGAGTCCATGAAATACTTTTTCCGCCGCCGCAAGCTTCTGTTCCAGAGAGATCCCATCTGGGGTCCTTCTCCGGTAATCTGTCGGAGGGGGAATCGATCACGGAGGGGCTCTACATCAACCTTGCTGCCCTTCCGATGATGCGTGAGTAGTTTACCACAGACCTTCGGGTCCATAGGCAGTAGCTAGATGGCTTCTTCTCTCTTTTTGATCTTCAATACAATGTTCTCCTTGATGTTCTTGAAGTTCTATCCGATGTAATCACTTTTTGCGGTGTGTTTGTTGGGATCCGATGAATTGTGAGTTTATGATCAGATTATCCATGAAATTATTTGAGTCTTCTCTAATCCCTTTTATGCATGATTATTATAGCCTCGTGTTTCTTCTCCGATCTATTGATTTTGTTTGGCCAAATAGATTGATTTTTCTTGCCATGGGAAGAGGTGCTTTGTAGTGGGTTCGATCTTGCGGTGCTCAATCCCAGTGACAGAAAGGGACATGACACGTATGTATCGTTGCTACTAAGGGTAAAAAGATGGGATCTATTCATTGGGTTTATTAATTCGTGAGTTTGTCTTGTCTACATCATGTCATCGTTCTTAAGGCATTACTCCGTTCTTTATCAGACCTAATACACTAGATGTATGCTGGATAGCGGTCGATGTGTGGAGTAATAGTAGTAGATGCAGGCAGGTGTCGGTCTACTAATCTTGGACGTGATGCCTATATACATGATCATTGCCTTGGATATCGTCATGATTATTTGCTTTTCTATCAATTGCCCAACAGTAATTTGTCTACCCATCGTATGCTATTTTCTCGAGAGAAGCCTCTAGTGAAACATATGGCCCCCGGGTCTATCTATCTCATATTACTAAAACCCTAAAAATATTGCTGCAATTTTCTTTTACTTATTTTATTTTGTATTTTTATTTCAATCTATCAATCTATCAAATACAATTTAATCTTGCAATCTTACCGCCAAGAGATTGACAACCCCTTGTTTGCGTTGGGTGCAAGGATTTGTTGTTTGTGTGCAGGTGCTGCTAACGAGGTGTTGTGTGATTCTCCTACTAGTTCGATAACCTTGGTTTCATAATTGAGGGAAATACTTATCTCTACTGTGCTGCATCATCCCTTCCTCTTCGGGGAAATACAAACGCAAGCTACAAGTACCAGGAAGAATTTCTGGCACCGTTGCCGGGGAGACATCATCAACATCTATCAAGTACCATTGCAGAATCTCTCATCTCCTTGCATTTACTTTATTTGCCATTTGCCTCTCGTTTTCATCTCCCCCACTTCTAAAACGTTTTTACAAAAACACAAAAATATTTTCCGTTTGCCTTTTTCTTGTTTGCTTGATTGCTATGTTGTTTGCATAGTCACGATGTCTCAAGAAAATACCAAATTGTGTGATTTTTCCAATACTAATAATAATTATTTTATTAGTACTCCGATTGCTCCTCCCGCCACTAGTGCAGAGACTTGTGATATTAATGCCACTTTGCTAAATCTTGTCATGAAAGATCAATTTTCCGGTAGTCCTAATGAAGATGCCGCATCCCATCTTAATTGTGTGACATGCAAAAGAAAAAAAGATGTGGATAATGATATTGTGAAATTAAAATTATTCCCATTCTCATTGCAGGATCGTGCTAAAATTTGGTTTTCATCTTTACCACGTAATAGTATCGATTCTTGGGATAAGTGTAAAGATGCTTTTATTACTAAGTATTTTCCTCCCGCGAAAATTATTTCACTAAGAAATCAGATTATGAATTTTAAACAACTTGATCATGAACATGTTGCCCAATCTTGGGAGAGGATGAAATTAATGATAAAAAATTGCCCTACTCATGGCTTAAATTTATGGATGATCATACAAAAAATTTATGCGGGATTGAATTTTATTTCTAGAAATCTTTTAGATTCCGCCGCGGGTGGTACTTTTGTGGAAATTACTTTGGGGGAAACTACTAAATTGCTTGATAATATTCTGGCAAATTATTCACAATGGCATACCGAAAGAACTCCTACTAGTAAAAAGGTGAATTCTATTGAAGAAATTAGTACTTTGAGTGATAAGGTTGATCCGCTTATGAAATTGGTTGGTAGTAAAAATGTTAATATTGATCCTAATGATGTGCCGTTGTCCACTTTGATTGAGCAAAATAATGATCCCGTAGATGTGAATTTTGTCTCGTGAAACAATTTTAATAATAATGCTTATAGAGGTAATTTCAATGCTAGGCCGTTTCCCAGAAATTCCCCTAATAATTATGACAATCCTTATGGTAATTCCAATAATAATAATAGGATACCTTCTGATCTTGAAAACAATATTAAAGAATTTATTAATGCTCAAAAAGTTTTCAACACTACGATAGAAGAAAAATTGAGTAAAATTGATGATATGTCTAGGAGCATTGATAGAATTACTCATGATGTCGAAAATCTTAAGACTAAAATTTTGCAACCAAAAATTGATATTAGTGAATCAATTAAAGCTTTACATGTCTCCATGGATGAGAGTAAGAAAAGAACCGCCATGCTAAGAGCTAAACTGGAATTTTTAGAAAAAGCGATTCCTCCCGGTTTTTATCGTAGTAATGATGAGGATATTAAAATGACTGGTGTTTCATCTATTGATTATTTGTTTAGCCATATTAAACTTGATGAAAAGGGAACTGAAGACGAGTCAAGTTTAGTTAGTAAGCGTTCCCATAATTCGGAGGGTGAAAATCTTAATGAAAAAATTACTAAAAGTGGGTTTGGAGAGGTAAAAACTTTAAATAGCGATGTGCCCACTCTCTTGGATTACAAAGATTTTAATTATGATAATTGTTCTTTGATTGAGTTCATTTATTTTTTGCAATCCATGTTAAATTCACCCAACGCTTATGAGCAAAACAAAGCTTTTACTAAACACATCGTAGAAGCAATGATGAAAGCGTTAGAAGAAAAGCTTGAACTAGAAGTTTCAATTCCTAGAAAATTATATGATGAATGGGAACCCACCATTAAAGTTAAGATTAAAAATTATGAGTGCAATGCTTTATGTGATTTGGGTGCTAGCGTTTCCACAATTCCAAAATCTTTATGTGATGTTCTAGGTCTCACCAATATAGATGAATGTTCTCTTAATTTGCACTTGGCAGATTCTACTATTAAAAAGCCTTTGGGTAGAATTAATGATGTTCTTATTCTTGCAAATAGAAATTATGTGCCCGTCGATTTTATTGTTCTTGATATTGAATGCAATTCTTCTTGCCCCATAATACTTGGTAGACCGTTCTTACGAACTATAGGTGCCGTTATTGATATGAAAGAAGGGAATATAAAATTTCAATTTCCATTAAAGAAGGGTATGGAGCATTTCCCTAGGAAAAGAATTAAAACACCATATGAATCAATTATGAGGGCCACTTATGGAATCAACTTGAAAGATGACAATACTTGAAATTATGCATTATGCCTAGCTAGGGGCATAAAACAATAGCGCTTGTTGGGAGGCAACCCAACGAATAAAATAAATTTTTCTTATAAGTTTCTGTTATGGTGTGTTTTTACTGTCATGCTACTGGTATGATGGTGTTTTTGTGTTTTTAATTAGTGTTTGTGCCAAGCAATACCTTTGGGATGGTTTGGAAAATAATATAATTGATGCTGTTTGAAAACAGAAAGTTTTGCGTCCAGTGCTGAAATTTTGTTTCTGTACTATAACGTCAGAACCTTCTGAATTTTTTTCACATTATTGATATATGAATTTCCCACATTGTCCAAATTTTTCAAAAAATTTAGAGTTATAGAAGTATGACCATAATTCAGATTTCTACAGACTGTTCTGTTTTTGACAGATTCTGTTTTTGATGCACTACTTGCTTGTTTTGATGAATCTATGGATTGTATCGGGGGGTATAAGCCATGGTGAAGTTAGAGTACAGTAGGCATCATGAAAAAATAAAATATGAATGGGTTTGCAACAGTACTTATAGTAGTGATTTATTTTGTTATACTAACGGATCTCACGAAGGTTTTGTTAAGTTTTGTGTGATTGAAGTTTTCAAGTTTTGGGTGAGATCACGATGGATGAAGGAATAAAGGGTAGCAAAAGCCTAAGCTTGGGGATGCCCGAGGCACTCCAAGGTAATATTCTAGGAAGACTCAAGCGTCTAAGCTTGGGGATGCGTCGGAAGGCTTCCCCTCTTTATTCTACCAACCATCTGTAATTTTACTTGGAGCTATATTTTTATTCGTCACATGATATGTGTTTTGCTTGGAGCGTCTTGTATGATATGAGTCTTTTCTTTGTTTGCTTTTTAGTTTGTCACAATCATCCCTACAAGACACACCAATCTTGAGAGAGCCACACATTATCATAATTTGTTAGAATACTCTATGTGCTTCACTTAAATTTTTTGAGCTAGGCAGTTGCTCTAGTGCTTCACTGAAATCTTTTTGAGTACGGTGGTGGCTATATTTTGAAGAAATAAACTCTCATGCTTCACTTATATTATTTTGAGAGTTGATTAAAATTTTGAAGAAATGAATTCTCATGCTTCACTTATATCATTTTGAGAATTGACTTGATTAAAATTTTGCAGAAATGAATTCTCATAATTAACTTATATTATTTTGAGAATTGTTAAGATTGAAATTTTGAAGAAATATATGCACTCTCATGCTTCACTTAAATCTTTTTGAGAGTTGACATGGTAATTAATAGTAATGGTAATTTGCACATGTTATGCAATTGGTCCCAAACTGATGAATATTCAAGAGGGATATAATAAAAACTTTCATATAGATCATTGGATGTGATGAGTGCGATTCCTTGCAATAATTTTGCGATATGGAGATGATAATATGTGAGTCATGTTAGTGAGTAATTGTGATCTAGTAAGAATATTAGTGTTAAGGTTTGTGATTCCCTATGCATGCACGTTAAGTCAATAGTTATGCAATGAAGTTATATCCTACTTATGGTGCATTATTCGGTGTTAGTTATGTTCAATGCATGTTTATGACCGTTTTCGTTTTTTGGTTGGTTGCTTCTCAATCTTTTGCTAGCCTTCATTTGTACTAAGCGGAAATACTGCTTGTGCATCCAAAATCCTTAAACCCAGTTTTGCCATATGAGTCCACTATATCTACCTATATGCGGTATTTCAATGCCGTTCTAAGTAAATTTGTGTGTGCCAACTCTAAATTTCAAAATAATTTTTCCATTTTGTGTGCCCATACCGCTCATGAAGCGGCAGGGGGTGGCCATTATTTTCCATGCTAGGTGTGTTATTCTCACGATGAGCGTTTATTCACTTGTCATTGCACGAGAGAATGGTTGGTAATAGGGATGCCCAGTCCCACATGAATCAAATTAATAACAACAAAATTCCTTGGAATGTGATGGTATGGAGGGCACCCGTGGATACGGCTAGCCATGGATTGTGAAAGAATTGGTGGAAAGGAAATAAACTTTACTTTCTGTTTGGGAACCGCATATGATGTGTCTAGCATGGAAGATAATGGGAATTCTCGGTCGTTTTCGTTGATAGGAAAAGCATGCCGCTCAAAATATTTTTATCTCTTTAATTTTAGCTTTGAGCTCTGGCACATTTGACAAATCTCTGCTTCCCTCTGCGAAGGGCCTATCTATTTACTTTTATGCAATTTTTTTGAGTCTCCATCTTCTCTTACAAAAGCACCAACTAGAGAGCACTATTGTCATACTTGTGCATTGGATGTAGCTAATATTTGAGTGTGTTTCATGAATGGATCAATGATTGAGCATAATGGGCTAGGGATAACTTTCTTTAGCATTGATATTTTGAAAGACATGGTTGCTTGTTAGCATGCTTGAGTATTTATATTTTCATGTCAAACTATAGATTATTGCTTTGAATCATACAAGTCCAATGTCCATGCTACAAAAGAAAAGAATATGTGATGAATATGTTAGGCAGCATTCCACATCAAAAATTCTGTTTTTATCATTTACCTACTCGAGGACGAGCAGGAATTAAGCTTGGGGATGCTGATACGTCTCCAACGTATCTATAATTTTTGATTGTTCCATGCTGTTATATTATCAATCTTGGATGTTTTTACAATCATTTACAGCAATTATCTATCATTTTTTGAGACTAACCTATTAACCTAGTGCCCAGTGCCAGTTGCTGTTTTCTGCCCTGTTTTTGTTTTACAGAAATTTAATACCAAACGAAGTCCAAATTCCATGAAATTTTTTGGAGATTTTTTATTGGAGAAGATAAACATCAGAAGCTTTGAGAGGAGGCCAGAAGACCATGGTGGGCCCCACGATCCACCAGGGCACGCCTGGGGGGGGGGGGCAGGCGCGCCCTGGTGCCTCGTGGGCCCCACCAAGCTCCGTTTGACCTAATTCCAGCACTATAAATTCAGAAAAAATCAGAAACCCTCAGGAGAGTCCACGAAATCCTTTTTCCGCCGCCGCAAGCTTCTGTTCCAGAGTGATCCCATCTGGGGTCCTTCTCCGGTAATCTGCCGGAGGGGGAATCGATCACGGAGGGGCTCTACATCAACCTTGCTGCCCTTCCGATGATGCGTGAGTAGTTTACCACAGACCTTCGGCTCCATAGGCAGTAGCTAGATGGCTTCTTCTCTCTTTTTGATCTTCAATACAATGTTCTCCTTGATGTTCTTGGAGTTCCCTCCGATGTAATCACTTTTTGCGGTGTGTTTGTTGGGATCCGATGAATTGTGAGTTTATGATCAGGTTATCCATGAAATTATTTGAGTCTTCTCTGATCTCTTTTATGCATGATCATTATAGCCTCGTATTTCTTCTCCGATCTATTGATTTGGTTCGGCCAACTAGATTGATTTTTCTTGCCATGGGAAGAGGTGCTTTGTAGTGGGTTCGATCTTGCGGTGCTCAATCCCAGTGACAGAAAGGGACATGACACGTATGTATTGTTGCTACTAAGGGTAAAAATATGGGATCTATTCATTGGGTTTATTAATTCGTGAGTTTGTCTTGTCTACATCATGTCATCGTTCTTAAGGCATTAGTCCGTTCTTTATCGGACTTAATACACTAGATGCATGCTGGATAGCGGTCGATGTGTGGAGTAATAGTAGTAGATGCAGGCAGGAGTCGGTCTACTAATCTTGGACGTGATGCCTATATACATGATCATTGCCTTGGATATCGTCATGATTATTTGCTTTTCTATCAATTGCCCAACAGTAATTTGTCTACCCACCGTATGCTATTTTCTCAACAGAAGCCTCTAGTGAAACCTATGGCCCCCGGGTCTATCTATCTCATATTACTAAAACCCTAAAAATATTGCTGCAATTTTGTTTTACTTATTTTATTTTGTATTTTTATTTCAATCTATAAATCTATCAAATACAATTTAATCTTGCAATCTTACCACCAAGGGATTGACAACCCCTTGTTTGCGTTGGGTGCAAGGATTTGTTGTTTGTGTGCAGGTGCTGCTAACGAGGTGTTGTGTTATTCTCCTACTGGTTCGATAACCTTGGTTTCATAATCGAGGGAAATACTTATCTCTACTATGCTGCATCATCCCTTCCTCTTCGGGGAAATACCAACGCAAGCTACAAGTAGCATCTACCACCCGTCTGACACGAAACACGGATCAAGGTTCCGACCCTGGCGACTGATGGCCTGCAAGTGCACAGGGTTTAGTTGTAGCCTTTTCGAAGTAAGAGTATCGATCCCACAAGGAGCACAGGAATCCGGCTATTGCCTCTTGTAGTGAATTATGTATTTTTATGCCTGTAGCTAACTATAGACTTAAAGCAAAGTGAGGGCGGATATAAA
This sequence comes from Elymus sibiricus, assembly GCA_039707655.1. Lineage (NCBI taxonomy): Eukaryota > Viridiplantae > Streptophyta > Magnoliopsida > Poales > Poaceae > Elymus > Elymus sibiricus. The sequence goes on from CM077676.1 coordinate 84,967,392, forward strand.
TTATAATTGAGTAGTGGAGTGAACTTTGAAGTAAATAACATAAAATTAAATAGAGAGCAATGACTAGAGTGACTGACGAAACGACAGAGGAGTAAAGCATTATCAGGGAGTCCGGAATCCTCGTTGGTATGTTTCTAGTGCACCTATGCATATGCATAGTATGGGATGGATATTTGAGCCACTATTGATGATTATGCTGGGCGGAGCCGGGTATAGTACACATTCTACTCGAGGTAGACTTCATGCCATGCACGCCACTATCATAGTCTCCCCCTGAGGTGGACGCGGCCTCTCTAAGGGTTCTCCATATTTTCCCGGTCAATTGCAAAGGTTAGGAGCGATAGGCTTTTACTGTCACCTCGAATTACCTTCACATCCTAGCCCATACTTATCACTTCCATCTTTGGAAATTGCTACGATGATTCCTTGCACTTGGGGATTATCAAGCTCTTTTCTGGCGCCGTTGCCGGGGAGCAATAGCGTGGGGTTAATATTTTCGTGTATGCTTGTTTGCTTTCATCACTAAGTAGATTTTGTTTTTTCCTTTTGATTTTGTTTTCTTGTTTTCTTTTCTTTAGTTGTGGGTGAAACAAAAAAAATTGAAAATGCGAAATACAAAAAAAATTACTTCCCTCTTATGCCTAGCTTAATGGCTTTAAAGAAAGCGCTGCCTGGGAGACAACCCGGAAGTTTTATAGTATTTTTCTTATTTTTGGTAATATAAACTTTATTATGTGTGCCATTTTAATATTTAAAAGCAAAAAAATATAGAGGGGAACCTAAAAGTTTTCAAAAAGAAAAGTGACAGTGAGACAGATGAGTAATGTGGAAGTGGGGGCTAGCCTTGAACTTTGTTCATGCCCATGGAAACTTTGTGAACCTTGATTACAGAAACTTTTCAACAAAAATAATTATCCCCTTGTACAAATCCATTGTATTATAAAAATAATGTGCCAAGATTTACCTTTAGGATGTTTAAATTGCTCGTTTGGTGTGTGCTGTGAAAAGCAGAAACTTTTGCTGTAGTGTTTGAATTTTTATATTTTACTGGATGTGCAAAAAATTTGAAATTTTTACACAGTACTTATATGCAATTTTTTTATTTTGTCCAAAATTTTCAGAATTTTTGGAGTTACAGAAGTATGGTTTTTAAATAGATCTTTATAGACTGTTATGTTTTAGACATATTCTATTTTTGTTGCATAGTTTGCTTATTTTGATGAATTTATGGATCGTATCGGGGGGTATGAGTCATGGAGAAGTTGGTGTACAGTATCATTATGCCAATATTAAATATGAATCAATTTACATCAGTACCTAAAGTTTAAGATTTATTTGTTATACTAACAAATCTCACGAGGTTTCTGTTGAGTTTTGCGTGGATGAAGTGTTCGAAGATCGAGGAGGTATCAATATGAGAAGAATAAGGAGAGGAAATAGTTAAAGCTTGGGGATGCGCAAGGCACCCCAAGTAAATATTCAAGGAGACTCAAGCATCTAAGCATGGGGATGCCCCGGAAGGCATCCCATCTTTCTTCTTCAACAATTGTCGGTATGTCTCGGTTTATGTTTTGTTCACATGATATGCGTAAATTCTTGGAGCATCTTTTGCATTTATTTTTCCCTTTTATTTTATTCACCATGCTTGTTGGGGATGATTTCTTATGGTTCTTGGTTGATTTATGGAATGCTTCATGCGCTTCACTTAAATCTTTTGAGTATGGCTTTATAGAATGCTTCGTGTGCTTCACTTATATATTCTGAGCTTGGATATTGGTCTCTCTATATTTATTGTAGAATGCTCTATGAACTTCACTTATACCTTTTTGAGTATGAATAAAATTATGATCGAAAGTGGGTTTGGAAGAGTGTCAACTCTATGTAGCAATGCAACCCCATATTTATCCTTACTGTTTTCATGTGTTCACATGTTGAATCTACTGTAGTAATCATGTTTTGTACCTTTTATTTCAATAATGTGCCAAGTAAAGCCTTTGGGATAGTGTGGATACTAGTTGAATTGATTCTGTGCAAAAACAGAAACTTTTGCACCCAGTGCTGGAATTACTATAATTCACTGGGATGTGATAAAATTCTGAAATTTTTACACATGATTTACATGAAAATTTCATACTCCGTCCTAATTGTTCAGAATTTTTGAAGATAGAGAAGTATGACTTTAATTCAGATCTTTACAGACTGTTCTGTTTTTGACAGAATTTGTTTTGTTTGCATAGTTTGCTTGTTTTAGCATTTCCATAGCTTATATTGAGTGATATAAATTGTGGAAAGGATAGAGTACAGTAGGAATTATGTGAGAATAATTTTGTATCTTGTCTTGATAGTACCAAAGTGAATGATGTATTTATTATCAGAATAACCTATCTCACGAGTTCCGTTAAGTTTTGTGTGATTGAAGTTTTCAAGTTTTGGGTGAGATATCGATATGAGGAGAATAAGGAGTGTCAAGACCCTAAGCTTGGGGATGCCCAAGGCACCCCAAGGTAATATTCAAGGAAGACTCAAGCGTCTAAGCTTGGGGATGCCCCAGAAGGCATCCCCTCTTTCGTCTTCAAAACTATCTGTATATCTTACTTGGAGCTATATTTTTATTCGTCACATGATGGGTGTTTTGCTTGGAGCTTATTTTTATTTTGGTTGCTGTTTAAATAAAATACTTAGATCAAAAATCTTGATTTGGAGAGAGTCCTCACATAGCTACTTAATTGATTGACTACTCATTGATCTTCACTTACATCTCTCGGAGTAGTTTGTCATTCACTCTCGTGCTTCACTTATATCCTAAGAGTGAATTGTTGAATGAATTGAATGTCATAAATATGAAATTATATATGCTTCATACGCTTGTCCCATGGGGAGTAATGACTTCACATACAAGAAGTATAAGTGGTAAAATTTATTGAAAGTTAGCAAACACAACAATGGTCACTTGAACAATTCATGAAATAATTTTAAAGGAAGAGAAATTTCACATATAAATATACTATCTTGGACATCTTCTATGATTGTGAGCCCCCATTAATTATTTTCATGCTTGATCAAGTAGTTTACGTTGGACAAGGAAGACAACGTAATGGGTTATGTTTGTTTATATTCACATAGAAGTTATATTGTCATGGATCCTCTAACATGTGGTGCTTGCGTAGGTTCTTTTGCTAGCCAAAAATTCGTAATAAGTAGAGATACTACTTGTGCATCCAAAACCCTTAAACCCAATTTCTTGTCATGCGAGTCCACCATATCTACCTATGGATTGAATAAGATCCTTCAAGTAAGTTGTCATCTGTGCAAAAGCAAAAAAAAATTGCTCCTAAATATGTATGATCTTTTATTGGAAGGGAAAATAAGCTTTGTACGAACTTGTGATGGTGAAGAAATAAAAGCGACAGACTGCATAATAAAGGTTGCTATCACAAGGGGCAACATAAAGTGACGTTCCTTTCCATTAAGAGCTTGAACATCCAAATATAAAAAGCGCATGACAACCTCTGCTTCCCTCTGCGAAGGGCCTATATTTTACTTTTCTGTATTTACTTTTCTATTTTTACTTTTATGCAAGAGTCAGTAATGTTCATCCCTATTCCTCTCTATTTATTCTCTAGTGGGCAAGAATCATGTGGTAGGGAATGATCCAGGCACATATATCCAGTTGAATATAGGTGATCATGAGTTATTATTGTTGACATTATCCCTGAGATAAATAAGTTGGGAGGCGAAACATTAAGCCCATATCTTACATTGAGTGTCAGCAATCATGGAAGAATAAATGATAGTTGAGTATGTGGAATTTGCTAAACCAAAGTCCTTACATAGACCCTTCCTGAAAATAAGATGAATTGTCATTGTTCGATGACTGAAACATAGTTTGTTGATTTTCAAGAAAGTTTATGGTCTATACTTTAAACATGTGAATAACTTGCTACTTGATCATGAGAAGTTTTATGAGATGAGCTACTATTTATGATATATATTGATGCTAGAAAAAGTGTTTGAAATTATCATTGATCAAACTTATGCACTATGCTAGCATTCACACTTCATAAATTATTTCCTTTATCATTTACCTACTTGAGGGCGAGCAGGAATTAAACTTGCGGATGCTGATATGTCTGCAACGTATCTATAATTTATGAAGTATTCATGCCATGTTTACAATAGTTTTATATGGTTTTGGTGCACTTTTATATTATTTTTTGGACTAACTTATTAGTCTAGTGCCAGTGCCAGTTCCTGTTTTCTGCTTGGTTTTTTCACAAAAAAACCATACCAAATGAAATCCAAACGCGATAAAACTTTACGGAGATTTATTTTGGAATATATGTGATTTTTGGGAAGAAGAATCAACGCAAGGCGGTGCCCGAGGGCTCCACAAGGCAACACGGCGCGACCACCCGGGGCCGCGCCCTGTTGCCTTGTGGGCACCTTGTAGGTCGGTTGATTCCCTTCTTTTGCTGCAAGAAAGATAATTTCCAGATAAAATCCACTCAAAATTTCAGCCCAATCGGAGTTACGGATCTCCGGGAATATAAGAAACGGTTTTCAGCCAGAAACAGGAGCGCAGAAACAAAAGAGAACAGAGAGAGAGATCCAATCTCGGAGGGGCTCCCGCCCCGATGGGCACCATGGAGGCCAAGGACCAGAGGGAGAACCTCTCCCCATCTACGGGGGAGGCCATGGAGGAGCAAGCCTGAGGGGGAGCCTCTCTTCCCCTCTCTCTCGGTGGCGCCGGAGTGCCGCCGGGGGAACCATTGCCGCGGTGATCGTCTTAATCAACATCACCGTCCATCACCTCCCTCATCTCTTTTCAGTGGTCCACTCTCTCGCACCCCACTGTAATCCCCTACTTGAACATGGTGCTTTATGCCACATATTATTTTCCAATGATGTATTGCCACTACTAGGAAAAGGGCTGCTAGTGGCGCACCTGTTTTCGCTACTAATGGCGCACTACAGGTGCGCCACTAGCACCACGCCATTAGAATTTTTTACTAATGGCGCACCACTAGTGCGCCATTAGTATCTGGTATACTAATGGCGCACCATGCAGTGCGCCATTAGTATAGCCCACGGTGCGCCATTAGTATGCCTCCCAGGGGCCATATTTACCCATGTGCTTTGGCATACTAATGGCGCACTGGTGGATGATGCGCCATTAGTGTGCTCTGGCTTACTAATGGCGCACTATGTGGTGGTGCGCCACTAGTATGAATATTAGGGATTTTTTTTTTCGTTTCTGATATTTTCACAGGTTACAAAATATATTATTTGACGGAATATAGCTAGCACCACACAGCAACAGCAGATTCATCGAATACAATAGAAGATTAGTGTCCGAATACAATTCATCATATTAGTCTCCGAATTTAAAATACCGAACAAAGTTAGAACATTACAAGTCTCAAAACCGCGAGTAGCGAGTTTGTCTTCACATTACAAGTCGATATCGATCATCTAAACTACCATCACATAGAAGAGAGCTGCGGTCATCACGATGAGCATAATCGCGATGAAACTGGTCTTCATCCGGTTCCTCCAACGCTCCCTCCTCTCTCCCGCTAGATAGCGCGCGTATCTAGATTCCGCCTCCGCCCTAGTGGTGTACCCTTTGTAACTGTTACCGCTGAAACGGTGAACATGTGTCCGACACTCCTCCCAGTCATCGTAGACTCCGGGAACCCTACCCTTGTACACGACATACGACGGCATCTCTATGCACTAGCCAAACAAAACGTTAGTACCAATTCACAGACAATACATAAGCAATATATAAGTATGCAACAAAAGGATCGGAAGAGAAAAGCAAGACATTAATAGCATCGATTACATCTAAGTTGAACGACTGTCCAAACCAAAGAGACATACAAGTTCATCAAAGTTTAATTACAACATGAGCCAATCGATGTTTCAAAACTAGACATAGCATCACTACTTTCGACTCGACTCAAGGGACCGGTGCATGGATGAAGCCGCCGTCTATCGTGATGGTCATGAAATCGCGGGCGTTGTCAGCCTGCATTTGTAGCGTTGTGTCTATCTCACTGTTGGACGGTTGATTTCTGAGGTAGAACTGCCCCGAGGTACGAAGGACATCTTGATGGATGATTTCCGCAAACTCCGACTGGATGCAAAAGAATTCTTGTCTGATGTCCGTGTCCTGGATTGCCGACAAGCTTGTGGCCCAAGCTTTGAGAGGGCCCGCATGTGATGGAGGGCGTAGTAGGCATCCTTCTGACCGCCAGGCGGCTGCTTGACGCAGGGGAACGTCGTATTGTGGGCGAACACGTGCTTGCCGAACTTACGAACTGGCCTGGTGAAGGTGCCTCCAGATTTGGCGTAGCCGGGGAGAACATCATCAAGAACTTTATTGACATTTGTGTAGTCTTTCTTCGACTGACGGTCCGAGTCGAAATACGTGGCCATGGAATATTTCAGGCTTAAGAGGATGAGTGTGCAATGTGTGTCACTGCACAAAACACGGAATGTTAAAAAAAACGATCGAAATCTAAGAAATCATATGTTACGGGGCGGTTGAGGGGACGACTTACTCGGGAAAGTAAGGCACGAGGAAGTTATCCTTATCTGGGTTTGCCAGAATGACGCCTTCGAGGTAAGAACTCGCGACTTGCCGGTCCCCAGCGCTGCCCAAGATCTTGGCACGCATGTAGAAGGGGTCGACTATCACGATGTCCGGGGTCTTGTCTCTAATGATCCGCATCTCCATACTCAGGGAAAATAGCCGAACGAAGGTGTAGTGCAGCGGATGAAGGTTAAACATAGCGAAGATGTCATCAAACCGCAGGACGATCGTACCCCCGATGGCGCTATCCACAAAGCCCTTGCCCTCTGGCACCTTGGCCACGAAAACCGGGTATGCCACGTCATTCTCTCGGAGAAGCCGCTTCTCCAAAGAAAGAACACTGTCATGCAGACTCCGCATAGCACCGGTTGCAGCATTGAGCATATTAGTCGGTAGCATCGGCCTACCCGCCACATGCACCCTCCTCGAGATATCCTTAGGTGAAGGTGGCCCGTCCTGAGCACGGGTCGTACTCGGTGCCGGCTGGCTCGCACCCTTGTTACTCTTTCTTTTCCGTCCCTTCTTCTTCTGCTGTAATGGGACCGAGTTCTGCTCACAGACCGCCTTCTTGAGTGTGCTGGGGCTGATAATATTTCGCACCTCGGCTATCTGAGGCTCGGTGAAGTCGGCAGCTGGAGGCGTCTCCTGAGAACTGAACGCCAGACGACGCCTGTTGCAATTGGGTTTCTCCGCGGTACCAGCTAGATCGCGATCGTCTTTTGCAGGGTTGGGTTCTTGAGAAGGAGGCCCCATGAATTCGTCATCGCACCCATGTTCGTTGAAGTACTTATCGGCGTTGGTAAATGTACCGTCGTCGTTTGGATCTTGTGCCATATGCATGTCTGGCATGTCCGGTAGCGTTGCGGCGGTCTTGCCATGGCTTGGCGCCGGCACGACTGGCGGTGTTGTCTTTGGGGTGGTGTCCCTCGCCCCCAAACGAATCTGGCTCTTCGGCCAAAGCAGGGGCCAGCTTAGGCAGGCGCTGAGGGTCATCACATCATCTTCGTCGGCCCCGGCGGGTCGAATCGGAGGTAACAACTCGTCGCAGCCTGGCAGCACCCGAACCAGTTGAACCCTATACACGGTGGGTGGCATTGGATTACCGTGGAACACGGGGTTGCCCGGTTGAACGATTTTGCCCTTGGCGACATCGACCAACTCGTTGTTCACGAAGTGCAGGAGAGTGCACGGAACGTCGGCGGCGCCCTGCGAAAACATGTAGGGCGTCAGGGATGCCCAGTCAAAGGCAAGGAGATGAAGTCCTCGGCCGAGAGGCTTAATTAGTTACCGTGATGATGGTGTCGAGCTCGGCTAATGTCGAGGCACCGCCAACGGCGGGCGTGCAATTGACGGAGGGGCCGCTTGCTGCCGAGGTGCCGGCCGGCGTACACCCGGGTGCATTAAGCTCCAATGCCCGTGCCGGCGTCGGAGACACCAATACCGGCTCCGCCGGAGACACCAATGGCGCTGCCTGCGCGTTGTGCGAGTTGCTGGCCGTGAAGCTGGGAATCGGGGGCGGCCCCTGTTGGCCGCTCGCAATCCACGTCGTCAGCCCATGAATCAAGGTAGGCATAATGCCGGTGAGCGTCGATCCCAGTTGTTGTTGCACTTGCTCTTGGACAATCTCCGGAATCCGCGCCACTTGTGCCTTGAGTTCTTGAACCTCGCGCGACTGGCTTTCCGAGCTGGTCTTTCTCTCCTTTCGCCCACCAGCGTTATAGTATGATGACCATTTTGTGGACAAGCCTTTGCCGGCCACACGACCAGCTAACGACGGCTTACTGAGCTTATCCTTGTTTTTCATTACGTTCAACGCCCTATTTAGAGTGCTGTCCCAAGGGATGCTCTGAGACGACCCCGCGCTACTGCTTTCAGTCTCCTGCGCCAGAACAAGCTCAAGCGCCCTGGTCTTCGGATCCGTGGTAAGCTCCTTTGTTACCGGGTCCTCCTTGTACCGGGCCCTGACATAGTTCCTGGTCTGCTTGTCACGGTATTTCTTGAAGCGGGGCGGTAGGCCTTGCTCGGCACGCTCCGCGTCCTCCTTGTCCCATATAGGCTCCGCCACTCTGTAACCGCCGGGACCGAGTTTGTGTTCTCCTAAGTTCAACTCCCGCATTTCTTTCCCCCACTGACTTGATTCGGAGGTTGCGCTGCTCTCACACTTGATCTTGAACTCCTTGTAGTCATCTTCGCTGATCGAAGGATTTTTCGCCTTGATCTTCTCATAACTATCACCTTTCTCAATCATTCTTTTCACCGCGCTTCTCCAAGTAGACAGGGCCGTGCTCATCCTCGTGAGGGCGGCACTGTTCACTTTATTCCCTGAGAGGCGTGTGTTTTCAAATTCAGCGGGGAACTTGTATCGTTCGTGCAGCTTCGTGAAGAGGAGGTTGCGCAAATTCCCTCGGTCCTTGTGCCTTAGGTTCTCAGTGTTGATCGAGACGGTGCTCCGGAGAATGCACCCGAGCTGAACCGAGTACCCCTTGACTATTTGTTTGGGCTCCGTTGGATGCCCGTCGGAGTCCACTTGAGTAAATTCCTCCTTGACGGTGCGGAGCACGTTCGGGCGCCGGTCCTTCCGTTGCCTCTTCGGTTGGCTGCCATCTGTGCGTGCGCTGCCATCATCAGTGGTGGCATCCTCGGCGGCACCATCAGTGGTGGCATCCTCGGCGGCACCATCAGTGGTGTCATCCCCGACGCCACTAGGGGTTGTGTAGTCAGGATCGGTGTCTTCCGCGGCGTCCTCATAGCGGTGAGGTTGTTCCTCCATCTCCTGGGACAGCTCCCAGAATTGCTTGCCGCCCGAACCACCGACCTCATCGTTGTGGGCCATGTTTCGCTCTAAATAGGAAAAAAGTTTGGTCAAAAAGTTGGTTATTGTCAAGGAACAAGATCATGGTCTCATCATTTAGGGTTTGTCGACACCGAGGCATCCTAAAAGCTAAGCTTTTATCATTTAGGGTTTGTCGACGCTGAGGCACCCTAAAAGCCTAAGCTTTCATCATTTAGGTTCTTATCGACACCGAGGCACCCTAAAAGCTACTTAATTAAGTACTAAGATACCTCGGCCCATGCATTAGTAGCAAGTACCCCATATGTCCGATTTTTAGCAAAGTCATGCTAAAATTCACGGAAAATTTCAGCATGACCTTTGCTAAAAATAGGACATATGGAGTACCCGAATTTGCCGGAACGGAAGTTAATCGACATTCCGGCAAACTCAAGGGCCTCTCGGGGTACCTGCAAAATCATCACGACACGATGGTCGGAGACAAAACCCAGCAAACTAGCACCACAATGTGCCTCTACTTTCATATGGATGAAAAGGCCACAGACCATATGGTCCTCTGCTTTCATATGGACAAAAATCAGCTCAACTTATGTGAGCTTCCATTCCAGATCTAATAGGTCACCCAACAAAAAATCATCAATAGTTTAGCAAGTCTGTTACCTCAAGAATGAACATATAGCAATATCTGTTGTCCCCCCATAACATACGGAAATCAAAATCAGCTCAACTTAGATGAAAATTGCCTTTGCTGCATGGAATAGAACATAACGTAAGGATCCTAGTTCAACCCTTTAGAGTAATAAACGTCATCGGTCAAACAAATTTGTACTAGACACTCAAGGTAGCCAATGAAGTTATTACATCACAGTTCTAAATTGCAGTTTAGTTTGTATGGAGATTTTGTGAAAAAATATTGTTGTTCTTGTCTGCTTGATTAAAGAAATTATCTGTTGTGTCAATATCCATTTCCTTTCATGAATTTTTATCAGGTGTGCCCTTTATTTTTTTTCAGATACATCACTCGTGAGGATGTAGTCGAGGTGAAGGGCAAAGTGGCATGTGAGATCAGCTCAGCTGATAAACTTACATTGACAGAGCTTATGTTGCAAGGTACTTTGAATGATGCTACTGTAGATCAGATGGTGTCTTATTTTTTTCTTTGTTTGGCAAGAAAAGCTTCAGGATGCCCCAAAGCTAGCCAAGGGAGGAGTTTGACCTGCTACTAGTTTCAAGAGACATGGCGAAGGGTTGCAAATAGCCAGCTTGAATGCAAGGTAGTAATAGCTAATACTGGATTTTCTTTGTTTGGCAGAGGAAGGAGGAAGGAGGAGAGGTACCTGGGCGGGCGCGGCCGGTCGCCGGAGGGGTCGGGGTCGGGGTCGGGGTCGGCGGCGGCGGCGGCGTCGAAGGGATGGCTCGAGGGCGTCCGAGCTCGTCCGGGTCCTCGTAGTCGAAGAAGAAGACGGCGGCGGTCCTCCTGGGTGCCTCGGTTGGTCGTGGGGAGGCCGACGGCCACGTGCTTCGCGGGTCGGCGGCGGTCGTCGTCCTGCACCCCGTGCCCGGACTGAGGTAGAGGCGGCGCAGGGCAGGGGCCGACGCGGGGAGGCTGTCGGCAACGGCGAGGCCGCGGAGGCGTCGGCGATGGCGGAGCTGCAGTGGTGGGGGGCGCGGGGGCGGCGGCGCACGTAGGGGCGGCGGCGTCGTGGGTCGGGGCAGCGCGCGGGGGGGGGGGGGGGAAGTGGATCTGGCGAGAGGGAGGGACGAAGGGGTCGGGCGAGTTAGAGCTAGGGGAAGCTTACTAATGGCGCACCCCCGATCGGTGCGCCATTAGAAATCTTTTTTTTTGATAGCAATGGCGCACCCCTTAGAGGTGCGCCATTAGAAAGCTTTTTTTTTAGATAGCAATGGCGCACTACCCGAGCGGTGCGCCATTAGTATGTTTTTTTATTATTATTTTTTGTTGCTATTTTTTAATATTTTTTTATAAAAACAGTAATAATTTTTTATAAAAACAGTAATAATTTTTTTATTAATATGAAAAAATATCATCAAATTTGTTATTTGAAAATATCATCAAATGGGGGTGCTCGGCGGCGGCGGTGGAGCGGGGGAGGGTGCGGTGGGTCGGCGGCGGCGGTGGAGCGGGGGAGGGTGCGGGGGGTCGGCGGCGGCGGTGGAGCGGGGGAGGGTGCGGTGGGTCGTCGGCGGCGGTGGAGCTAGCGGGGGAGGGTGCGGGGGGGATAGAGATCGAGATGGAGGGGGATAGCGAGTCTGCCCTTGCTTTTGGCCCATCTTTGGTCCTATCTGGCATGTTGAGCAGGGTACCAAGCAGACTCTCGCACACGTTCTTCGTGATATGCATGACATCAAGGCTGTGAGGCACACGGTGGATCTTCCAGTACGGCAAGTCCCAGAAAACAGACCTCGTTTTCCATACCTTCAGCAGCGGCTCTGGGGCCTTTCACTTCTTTCCCGGCTCTGGCGCCTTTTGCTTCTTTCCCGGCAGTGGGCAATCTTTCCAATTTTTCAACAGCTCGTCTATTTCCTTGCCGCTCCTCGTACGCGGGCGTCTTCGGGGTTCGGTTTCACCATCGAACAGATCCTTGCGTTTTCTCCACGGGTCATCGTCGCGAATCCACCTTCGATGTCCCATGAACACGGTTTTCGAAGACCCTAGATCTCTATCTAGCTGGCGATACGTTGTGTCATCCATGCACCTGACGCATCCAGAAAATCCGTGGACCACCTGCCCCGCGAGATATCCGTAACCGAGATAGTCGTGCACCGTTGTGAGCAGTGCGGCTCTCATAGGGAAATATTCTTTCTCTGCGGCGTCCCACGTATTGGCTGGCGTTTTCCATAGCGTGTCTAGCTCCTCTTTCAGCAGCCCCAGATACAGATTGATGTCGTTCCCTGGTTGTCTCGGCCCTTCAGTTAGCATACTCATGTGAATGTACTTCCTCTTCATGCACAACCAGGGGGGAAGGTTGTACATCCACACAAACACAGGCCGGGTGCTATGTGTGCTTCTCTGGCTGCCAAACGGATTGACTCCATCGGTGCTCGCGCCCAGCACGATGTTCCTTGGATCGTTCCCAAATTCTGGGTCTTCGAAGTTCAACGCTTGCCACTGGCTCGCATCCTTAGGGTGAATCAGCATCTTGTCTTTTTTATTTATCTCCGGATCATTTCCGTCATCTTCTCGCTTCTTCTCCTCCCTATCCGCGTGCCAACGCAGGAGCTTTGCTACATTAGGGTCCGCGAAATACCGCAGCAGACGAGGAGTGATCGGAAAGTACCACACCACTTTTCGAGGAGCTTTCTTCCTCTTCTTGTATCGAGTGACGCCGCACACCGGACATATGGTAGACTCCGCGTGCTCGTCCCGATAAATGATGCAATTGTTCATGCACACATGGTATTTCACGTGCGGTAAATCCAGAGGACACACGATTTTCTTCGCCTCCTCGAAACTGGTCGGGCACTTGTTCCCCTTGGGAAGACGTTCGTGCCAGAATGACATGTTCTCGTCGAAGCATGCGTCGGTCATTTTGTGTTTTACCTTCATCTCCAGAGCCATGAGCGTTACTTTCAGGCGGGTATCCTCGGGCCTGCATCCTTCATACAATGGAGTAACCGCGTCTATCTCCAGTTGATCCAGCTTGGCTTTCTCTCGGGCGGCAGCTCTTGCGTTATCCGTCTGCTTGAGAAGCAGCTCTTGAATATGAGGGTCCTGCACCCAGCCTCCATCGTCGTCTGCTCCGGCATCTTCATCTTCATGATCATGCCCTTCGTCTTGATCTTCCTCATCATCATGTCCGGCATCTTCTACATGATGACTGTGTACATCATCACCGTCGTGATCATGTCCTGGAGATTCTTCGTCTTCTCGACCGCCCTCGCCACGGTGGTTGTCTTGCTGCCCTTCCTCATTTCTTGCCCGGCCCCCATGGACGACTTCATAGTCATCTTCATCACCTTGCCACCGATAGCCATCCATGAAACCACGCAAGAGCAGGTGGTCCCGCACCTGCCCGGAATCCGGGTCCGCAATAAGGCTCTTCAGCTTGGATCTTCGACACGGACATCTTATCTCCGTCTCGTTCTTTTGAAGCATCTCGGCCTTCGCGGAGCTCAAAAACCTATTCACGATGCCTTCGGTCATCGTGCGGACCATGGTCGCCTGCGGGGTAGAGCAAAACGATATTTTAGAACCAAGAAAAAATTTGGCATGACTTTCCCTAAAAATAGGACCAAAAAGAATGCATAGTGCCAAAATTCTCGCCGAAACGGAAATGAATCAACATTCCGGCAAAATATTGGCAACTATCGCATTTCAAATACCGGTACCTGCAAACACAAACATATATGCAACACCACAAACATATGCAACACCACAAACATACATAGATCTAGCAAGGCCATAAAAAGTGCATGTGCACGTTGTTGGAGCGAGGGAGAGAAAAAAAGTAGATCTACAACATAAAGATAGCTTTCCCCTTACTTACCTATCAAAAAAAGGTAATTTAACCACCTAATTTTGATGAATCTATGGTGCAAATGAGGTGAGGAGGAGGAGGCAGCCGACACAATCTTGGAGGAGGAGGTGGAGAGAATGAAGTGGGGAAAGTGAGTGTGTAGGTGTGGCTGTCCAAAATATCTAGCTGGAACCAGGTTACTAATGGCGCACCACCCATATATGCGCCATTAGTAACCCTGGTTACTAATGGCGCACCAGCTTGAGGTGCGCCATTAGTAGTTTTGCAAAAAAAAAAAAAAAAATAGTAGTGGCGCACTGTGTTGGAAGTGCGCCATTACTAGTTAAACTAGTAATGGCGCACTCTTCCATGGTGCGCCATTAGTATTTTTGGAAAAATGAAAAAAAACATTTGTCACTAATGGCGCACCGTGGGTCTGGTGCGCCATTAGTGTCTACCACACTAATGGCGCACCAACTCATGGTGCGCCATTACTATATAGTAGTGGCGCACCACATGTCTGGTGCGCCATTAGTAGCCATATCATCTATAGCCCTTTTCCTTTTAGTTCTCTCCCCTCGGCAAAGTGGATAGGAAAGAGTCTTGCTTCCATTCCACTAGCCAAGAATAAGGAGAGTGACTTTCTCTTTTGAACCTCTTAAGCTGACTTGAAAAAAAAAAGTGGTACACCCCTCAGAGATATAGGGACCGCCATGTAGTAGTGTGCCATCCTATGATGTTCGAGTAGATTCCTTTTGTCCTTTGGGTTGATTGATGATCTTGATTGGTTTGAGTTGTATGTTTTATTTTGGTGCTATCCTATGGTGCCCTCCGTGCTACGCACACGTGGGGGATTCCTGCTGTAGGGTGTTGCAATACGTTCATGATTCGCTTATAGTGGGTTGCGTGAGTGAATGAAACACAAACCCGAGTAAGGGGATTGTTGCGTATGGGAGTAAAGGGGACTTGATACTTAATGCTATGGTTGGGTTTACCTTAATGATTTCTAGTAGTTGTGGATGCTTGCTAGAGGTCCAATCATAATTTCATATGATCCAAGTACGGAAAGTATGTTAGCTCATGCCTCTCCCTGATATAAAATTGCAATAATGATTACCGATCTTGTTATCAATTGCCTAGGACAACTCCGCACACCGATCCATCATTATTCCACACTCACTATTTGTAATATATTCTAACTTTATTTAGGCAACACCTATTTTTATGTTTTGGTTCTCCGATATCATGCAAAGCTATCCTCTTCATACCCACAACGTAGTTTTATTTCTCGTTTCAAGATGAAAGCAAACGCTCGGTGTACGTAGAGTCATATAAGTATCAGATAGGACTTGGGAGAATATTGATCTTACCTTTAGCTCCTTGTGGGTTCGACACTCAATACTTATCACTTCCATCTTTGGAAATTGCTACGATGATTCCTTGCACTTGGGAATTATCACCCGGCCTCATCTACTACAAAGGGGCCCATCAGGCCCAGAGCACGGAACAAACCCTAGGAGGCGAGGACGACCGTCATGATGCCAAAGACTAGAGGGCGATAGCGCCTCAGATCGCATCTGCCATGTAAACCCTAGACCTCTCCTGCCTATATAAAGGGAGGTATAGGGTACTCAAGGATGATTTATCCACAGATAGGAAAACTCTCGGTAGCAATCTCGTTCACCATTGTAATCCCTCGCACGAGGTATCCCTCCATTATGAATCATCAAAACCAGCAAGATGTAGGGTATTACTCTCCGGAGGCCCGAACCTGGATAAACCCCTCGTGTGACCTCTGATCCATGACTTCCAGCTGCGCTTGGACCCCTACCGAGGGATCTGATGGAAATTTGTTTCGTTAGTTGGCGCGCCAGGCACGGGCAGCGCCGGCTGGAAACCGATCATGGATTGGATCTTTTTCTGGTTCCGGTGGCCTACCATCGGGGGAAAGCCTAACCTTTGGCTCACTGACGTTTACCGCCGATGGAGCAGGCCGGGTCGACGTCAACCCACCGGCTCGGCCCGCACGTACCATCTACATCGGCAATGTCGCTTTCATCACCAGCGCATGCAGCGACCTCCGATTGTGTCTACCACCCGTCTGACACGGAACACGGAGCAAGGTTCCAACGCCGGCGACTGATGGCCTGCAAGTGCACAGGGTTTAGTTGTAGCCTTTTCGAAGTAAGAATATCGATCCCACAAGGAGCACAGGAATCCGGCTATTGCCTCTTGTAGTGAATTATGTATTTTTATGCCTGCAGCTAACTATAGACTTAAAGGAAAGTGAGGGTGGATATAAATTATAATTGAGTAGTGGAGTGAACTTTGAAGTAAATAACATAAAATTAAATAGAGAGCAATGACTAGAGTGACTGACGAAACGACAGAGGAGTAAAGAATTATCAGGGAGTCCGGAATCCCCGTTAGTATGTTTCTAGTGCACCTGTGCATAGGCATATTATGGGATGGATACTTGAGCCACTATTGACGATTATGCTGGGCGGAGCCGGGTATAGTACACATTCTACTCGAGGTAGACCTCATGCACCGCACGCCACTATCATAGTCTGCCCCTGAGGGTTACAACTCATGATAATTAAGGGTTAACCCATGGACGCGGCCTCTCTAAGGGTTCTCCGTATTTTCCCGGTCAATTGCAAAGGTTAGGAGCGATAGGCTTTTACGGTCACCTCGAATTACCTTCACATCCTAGCCCTCTACAACGACAGTGATATACTTCGTGGCTGATGGGGATATGTACCTAGGGTAGGGTCATAGGCCTGACCTACCTGCCCCACCTAAGGACACTGCCCCAGAGGGTGTAAGGACAACAAGGAAGTCTCCGACTGAAATCACCAAGACATACAAGTCACTCGACAAATTCCACTCAGAGATTACCTTTCACTCGACGGTTATCTTTCACTCGGAAGAACCGGGAGACAGTCGACCGCAGAAGACCAGAAGTCACCCCAGGGAGGCTAATGGACAGGCGTTCGTCTGTATCATAAGTAGCATTTATTGCATACGTTACCAGTAACGTTCACCATCGGACCCTTAGATGCCGGACATTATGAGGGGCAGCGGACTCTATATAAGCCGTCCCTCCCCTCTGGCTCGGGGGGTCGCACCCTCTGTAAGGATACTCATATTCCACTCGACAGATAAACAAAGCCTCTCCGGAGCACGAGACATAGGGCAGTTATCTCCACCGTGAGAGGCCCGAACTCGCTAAAACCACCGTGTCACCCATTTGCATCTTGGTAGATCATGCTCCTTTACCCTACCCCCTTCGTACTGTCAGAATCGTTCCCACGACAGTTGGCGCCCACCGTGGGGCCTGGCGTCTATCGAGCCATGATGCATATGGTTTTTTCTTCAATCGCCGGCAACGGACTAATTTCTGCAGGCAACCCAAGCTTTCTTGGGATGATCTCCCGAGATCAAACAATCACCGCTACCAATTTAGACTATTGGAGTCCCGGCCATCACACAAAATACTCCTCATCATACAAAAGGATCAGGGAGTTGCTCATCTCAACTTGCCCTCTTTACAATCAAACATTGCAATGATCTAACTATGGTTTGTTCTTTTTCTGTATGCACACGAGCTCATACAAAAGGACGCCTCCCTTTTTTCCGATTGGTGGCTCGGCTCCCAGACGATGAAGCTTCATCGTCCGCCCATCATCATCTCACATACTCATCGGCGACGCCGTTGCCAAGCGCCCACACACGCACAGCCGCTAACGCTCGGCCTGGTTCCCCGGCCGGTTGAACACGTCGACCGGTGGTCCAGTCGACCTGGCTCCTCAGGCGACAAGGCCCGGCCGACGGCACTCGACCCAGCTCCGCACGCGTCGAAGCACGACTCCGACCTGTGCACAGCTCCTGCTCCCCGAGCAGTGAAACACAACCACCAGCGCTCGCGCCGGCCTCGCCCTTGGCTGCGCCGGCCCACGACTGGACCGCGGTCAGCTGCTCGTCCTCCTCATCGCCACCTCTCGACTGCCTTCTAGTTCTGGCCAGATCGGCCATTTCCGCAGCGGCGGAGCCCTCCTCCGGCGTCTGCACCAGGTCTCCTGTGTATTTTTCACTCGGACGAGTTGAGGCACACCACTCGGACATGCATGACGTACAGGTCCTGCTCTACGCACTCAGACGAGCGTTGGATAACTCAGCCGCCCTGCGCATCGCCACGTGGTCAGGCGCGTCATCATCAACTTTCCTGACTCGACCATACTGTGCATCGTTACATGGATGCGTCTACTCCACTCCGACGCCCCGCGCGTCGCCACTCCGCAGGACAACTCTACGTCACTCGGCAGCTCCGCGCATCGCCACTCGGCGAGTCACGTCTTCGACACTCGACTGCTCCGCGCATCGTCATTCAGTCGGACGCTCCATCGCCACTCCGCAGGACGCCTCTACGTCACTCGGTAGCTCCGCGCATCGCCACTCGGCGAGACACGTATTTGACACTCGACTGCTCCGCGCATCGTCATTCAGTCGGACGCTCCATCGCCAATCCGCTGGATGCGTCTTCATCACCCTACCGCCCCGCGCGTCGTCATTCAGCCAGACGCATCTACTTCTCTCGATGCCCCGCGTATCACCACTCCGTGCGGCCCATCTTCATCACCCCCTCCGACGATGGACACGCCACGCTGGTTTCGTGCTAAATCCGCAGCAGCCGCCATGGCCGACCAGGGAGCTCTGCGCCCCACCTTCCACTTTCCTTCCAATCTTAATCCTTTTCATTTATGTCTTGCATGCAGGAGATAAATGGCCGTGGGAAAACATCTATTACATGCATGAATGGCTTTAACTCTCGCTTAATTAGCGTTAACACCACTTGCATGCAGATTAATTCAGCGCTAGACGAGGGGAACTCCTCGCATGTACTTTGGATCATGTCTGCCTGCAAGTGATAAGGCTGCCTGCTTCCATCGGACGGGGCAGTGCTCGTGCGCTCGTGGGCACATCCATGTCGAACCTCACCCGACGCTCCGAGCCCAGCACTCCACGTCGACCTGCCTAGCCGGCCCACACCGACTGGATCGCAGCCCAGTTGTGGTGCCCTCGGACCAGCAGGTGCACTCGGATGAGGAGTCCATTCGGACGGCGCACACTCGGCTGTGAAGCCCTTGTTTTCACTTGGCCGGTTCGCCATTTTCTACTCGACCGGCTAACATCCAGAACATCATCGACAACAACCACGATCGCGAACCTACGGAGTCAATCGCATCTTGATTGTTCGACAGCTCCGCGCGCCGTCACTCTACTGGACGCTTCGTCGTCACTCGGCAGCTCCACGCATCGCCATTCAGTCGGACGCTCCATCGCCAGTTGGCGAGACACGCCTTCGACACTCGACTGCTCCGCGCATCGTCATTCAGTCGGACGCTCCATCGCCACTCGGCGAGACACGTCTTCGACACTCGACTGCTCCGCGCATCGTCATTCAGTCGGACGCTCCATCGCCACTCGGCGAGACACGCCTTCGACACTCGGCAGCTCCGTGCATCGCCATTCAGTCGGACGCTCCATCGCCACTCGGCAAGACACGTCTTCGACACTCGGCAGCTCCGTGCATCGCCATTCAGTCGGACGCTCCATCGCCACTCGGCGAGACACGTCTTCGACACTCGACTGCTCCGCGCATCGTCATTCAGTCGGACGCTCCATCGCCACTCGGCGAGACACGTTTTCGACACTCGATAGCTCCGCGCGCCGTCACTCTGCTGCACGCTCCGTCGTCACTCGGCAGCTCCGTGCATCGCCACTCAGTCGGACGTGTCTACTTCGCTCGACCGCCCTGCGCGTCGTCAGACAGCTAAGTCATTCTTCACAGACTGCATTCAATTAATTAATTATTTATACATTACCGAGTGTCAAGTAAATCGCACAAGACGTTCACTCGGAGGCCACGCCACCGAGTGTACCCCGGCGCTCGGTTCTTTATCTTCACGTCGGATCCTTCACTTTCACAAGTTCACTCGGATCCTTCACTCTTTAGAGTCTTGCTGGTTCCGGACCAGCAAGCACCTGGCGCACCCAGCGGGTGTCTATGGGTGAAATTTACACGAATCATTTCAACAAACATCAAATTACTTCGAGAATTTTTTATGTTAGCTTGTGTTATTTTTCATACACAGGTTACCTGGACGCCTCTATGCACCATTTTCAACGACACGCTGGACTCGGTCGCCCCACGCGCTGTCACCTGGTCGGACGCCTCCGCGACAACATTCTCGACTAGGTCGCCCCGCGCGTCGCCACTCAGCCAGACGTGCCTACTTCACTCGGATGCCCCGCACATCACCACTCCGTGTGGCCCGCCTACATCACTCGACAGCTCCGCACATCGTCATTCAGTCGGACGCTCCATCGCCACTCGGCGAGACATGTCTTCGACACTCGGTAGCTGCGTGCGCCGTCACTCTACTGGACGCGTCGTCATCACTCGACAGCTCCGCGCATCGCCATTCAGTCGGACGCTCCATCGTCACTCGACAGCTCCGCGTGTCGTCACTCTACTGGACGCGTCGTCATCACTCGGTCGCTCCGCGCGCCGTCACTCGACTGGACGCTCCTTCGTCGCTCGGTCGCTCCGCGCACCGTCCCTCAGCTAGACGTGTCTACTTCGCTCAACCATCCTGCACCGTCAGACAGGTTATGCGATCACTCGGCGCATCTGTGCGCCATCTTCGTCGCTACTCAGGCTCAGTCGCCGCAACCATCATTCGTGTGTTTCCACTTGTTCGGATGCCTCCTCGATGACGTACTGGACACGGTCGCCCCGCGGGCCGTCACTGGGTCGGACATCTCCTCGACATGCATGGCTCGGCAGTTCCGCGCATCGCCATTCAGTCGGACGCACCATCGTCACTCGGCAGCTCTGCGCATCCCCATTCAGTCGGACACTCCTTCGACACTCGGCAGCTTCGCGCATCGCCATTCAGTCGGACGCTCCATCGTCACTCGGCAGCTCCGCGCGCCGTCACTCTACTGGACGCGTCGTCATCACTCGGTAGCTCCGCGCATCGCCATTCAGTCTGAAGCTCCTTCGACACTCGGCAGCTCCGCACATCGCCATTCAGTCCGACGCTCCTTCGACACTCGGCAGCTCTGCGCATCGCCATTCAGTCCGACGCTCCTTCGACACTCGGCAGCTAAGCGCATCGCCATTCAGTCGGACGCTCCTTCGACACTTGGCAGCTCCGCGCATCGCCATTCAGTCGGACACTCCTTCGACACTCGGCAGCTCCACGCAACGCCATTCAGTCGGACGCTCCTTCGACACTCGGCAGCTCCGCGCATCGCCACTCGGCGAGACACGTCTTCGTCATTTGGCACCTCCGCGCATCGCCACTCGGCGAGACACGTCTTCGTCACTCGGCAGCTCCGCGCATCGCCACTCCGTGTCGCACGTCTTCATCATCGGCCGCCCCGCGCGCCATCGCTCAGCTTAGCTGCGATTCCTTATCGCCTAAGTTAAAAAACCACTCCGTGTGAGGACATCATCCACACTCGGGGGCTTAGCTGCGATTCCGTATCGCCTAAGTTAAAAACCACTCCGAGTGAGGACATCATCCACACTCGGGGGCTTAGCTGTGATTCCGTATCACCTAAGTTAAAAACTACTCCGTGTGAGGACATCATCCACACTCGGGGGCTTAGCTGCGATTCCGTATCGCCTAAGTTAAAAACCACTCCGCGTGAGGACATCATCCACACTCGGGGGCTTAGCTGTGATTCCGTATCACCTAAGTTAAAAACCATTCCGAGTGAGGACATCATCCACACTCGAGGGCTTAGCTGCGATTCCGTATCGCCTGAGTTGAAAACTCTTCCGAGTGACGAGCACTTCTCTCACTCGGGGGCTTAGCTGCGGTTCCGTATCGCCTAAGTTAAAATCCACTCCGAGTGAGGACATCATCCACACTCGGGGGCTTAGCTGCGATTCCGTATCGCCTAAGTTAAAATCCACTTCGAGTGAGGACATCATCCACACTCGGGGGCTTAGCTGTGATTCCGTATCACCTAAGTTAAAAACCATTCCGAGTGAGGACATCATCCACACTCGGGGGCTTAGCTGTGATTCCGTATCACCTAAGTTAAAAACCATTCCGAGTGAGGACATCATCCACACTCGAGGGCTTAGCTGCAATTCCGTATCGCCTAAGTTAAAATCCACTCCGAGTGAGGACATCATCCACACTCGGGGGCTTAGCTGTGATTCCGTATCGCCTAAGTTAAAATCCACTCCGAGTGAGGACATCATCCACACTCGGGGGCTTAGCTGTGATTCCGTATCACCTAAGTTAAAAACCATTCCGAGTGAGGACATCATCCACACTCGGGGGCTTAGCTGTGATTCCGTATCACCTAAGTTAAAAACCACTCCGAGTGAGGACATCATCCACACTCGGGGGCTTAGCTGTGATTCCGTATCACCTAAGCTAAAAACCACTCCGAGTAAGGACATCATCTACACTCGGGGGCTTAGCTGCGATTCCGTATCGCCTAAGTTAAAATCCACTCCAAGTGAGGACATCATCCACACTCGGGGGCTTAGCTGCGATTCCGTATCGCCTAAGTTAAAAACCACTCCGAGTGAGGACGTCATCTACACTCGGGGGCTTAGCTGCGATTCCGTATCGCCTAAGTTAAAATCCACTCCGAGTGAGGACATCATCCACACTCGGGGGCTTAGCTGCGATTCCGTATCGCCTAAGTTAAAAACCACTCCTAGTGAGGACATCATCCACACTCGGGGGCTTAGCTGTGATTCCGTATCACCTAAGTTAAAAACCATTCCGAGTGAGGACATCATCCACACTCGGGGGCTTAGCTGTGATTCCGTATCACCTAAGTTAAAAACCACTCCGAGTGAGGACATCATCCACACTCGGGGGCTTAGCTGTTATTCCGTATCACCTAAGCTAAAAACCACTCCGAGTAAGGACATCATCTACACTCGGGGGCTTAGCTGCGATTCCGTATCGCCTAAGTTAAAATCCACTCCGAGTGAGTATATCATCCACACTCGGGGGCTTAGCTGCGATTCCGTATCGCCTAAGTTAAAAACCACTCCGAGTGAGGACATCATCCACACTCGAGGGCTTAGCTGCGATTCCGTATCGCCTAAGTTAAAATCCATTCCCAATGAGGACATCATCCACACTCGGGGGCTTAGCTGCGATTCCGTATCGCCTAAGTTAAAATCCACTCCGAGTGAGGACATCATCCACACTCGGGGGCTTAGCTGCGATTCCGTATCGCCTAATTTAAAAACCACTCCGAGTGAGGACATCATCCACACTCGGGGGCTTAGCTGTGATTTCGTATCACCTAAGTTAAAAACCATTCTGAGTGAGGACATCATCCACACTCGAGGGCTTAGCTGCGATTCCGTATCGCCTAAGTTGAAAACTCTTCCGAGTGACGAGCGCTTCTCTCACTCGGGGGCTTAGCCGCGAACAAGTTTTCGCCTAAGTTAAAAACCCTGCCGAGTGAATAGCATCCCATTCACTCGGAAACTTAGCTGCGAACCAGTCTTCGTCTCAGTTAAAAACTCTCCCAAGTGACGAGCATTCCTCTCACTCGGGGACTTAGCCGCGAGTCAGACCTCGCTTAAGTTAAAGGTTGTTCTGAGTGACAGGCAACACCTTCACTCGGAAACTTAGTTGTGAACAAGCTTTCGTCTAAGTTCAATATTCTTCCGAGTAATGAGCATCCATCTTACTCGGAAACCAAACAAACTTAGCCAAGCAAAGGATTGGAAAGCAAACATGCAAACATTGTCTCTATCAGACCCCCGCCGATGCAAGCACTCGACGGCGGTCTCGGGGACTACACCCAGTGGGTGCACTCAGCGTGCCCCCACTGGACCTACTATTAGTTGACCAGGTCCGGCCTGTCGAATGACAAGCGACTATCAAAGCAAATCTAAGACCCCTGCCGATGTCACCGCCCCCACTGGACCAAAAACCACTCGACTAAGACCCGATCTACTCGAGGAAAAACCAAGCAAGTACGCATCTGAAGAAAACACCCAATGGGTGTAAAGTCAAGATGGACAGGAATACAATCGGAAATGAACTTACAATAGCACTTACTCGGACCGGATTTTGCGTTGAAGTTCATTCAGATATATTTCAAGACAGAATCGATCAGGATGATTGACAAAGGTTCCAATCGACACAGATTTCGGTGAAGCCCTAAAATGCACTCGGAATTGTTGTGTCTTATCAGAACCCGCGTCGATTCCCTTTTACACTCGAACCCCGATCCATTCAGGGGCTAATGATGGGGATATGTACCTAGGGTAGGGTCATAGGCCTGACCTACCTGCCCCACCTAAGGACACTGCCCCAGAGGGCGTAAGGATAACAAGGAAGTCTCCGACTGAAATCACCAAGACATACAAGTCACTCGACAAATTCCACTCGGAGATTACCTTTCACTCGACGGTTATCTTTCACTCGGAAGAACCGGGAGACAGTCGACCGCAGAAGACCAGAAGTCACCCCAGGGAGGCTAATGGACAGGCGTTCGTCTGTATCATAAGTAGCATTTATTGCATACGTTACCAGTAACGTTCACCATTGGACCCTTAGATGCCGGACATTATGAGGGGCAGCGGACTCTATATAAGCCGCCCCTCCCCTCTGGCTCGGGGGTTCGCACCCTCTGTAAGGATACTCATATTCCACTCGACAGATAAACAAAGCCTCTCCAGAGCACGAGACGTAGGGCTGTTATCTCCACCGTGAGAGGCCTGAACTCGCTAAAACCACCGTGTCACCCATTTGCATCTCGGTAGATCATGCTCCTTTACCCTACCCCCTTCGTACTGTCGGAATCGTTCACACGACAATGGCCATATGGCAGAAATGCTGAGTGAGGCCCTTTCACAACATTCACAAAGTTTGTAAACTAAGCATTCAACAGAGAATCTCATATCCATAATAACATTTCAGATCCTACACATACCAAGGTTCATCCATATCCCCAAGAACTAGGGGTGTACTCACACATGGAGGCAACAAACATCATAGAAATAGTAATGGCATACATGGATGAATGATCCGAACAACACACAAGGCGATCCACTAGGGTTCTTGATGTTGCAGATGATAAGGATGTGGATGATGATGATGATGAAGATGTGGATGACGATGATGATGGTGATGATGATGTTGTAGTCCCCTTGCACGAAGTGAGGAAGATCCCCCTCTTCTCCTTGCCAATCCCTCCTCCAGATGAACTCCAGAGGCTAGGGTTCTGCCTTGTAGACGAGTTTCTGTTCTCTCTGAGCGTCTGATCCATGATCCGATTCGACGGGGTGAAAAAAGTTGATCTGGCGAGGCGGCACTCCATACGACCGCCCATACGAGTGGGCGCAGTCGTATGGAACACAGTCTTTTGCTCTAGATGCGCGCTGATGATTTCTTCTTTGGCATTCTTCCCTGATTCTTTTATGGTAGGTTATTATCACTTTAAATACGTGATTCCACTACCATTTCTGGGGATTTCTTCCATCATATGATAAATGTTCCAAAAGGCGTTACCTGGGGGATTATCAACAAAAAGAGGTGCACGAACGCGGTAAAATTCCACAAAGCCTACTATGTAGGCACAAAATACATAGTAAAATTATCACATAAATTGGACTCATCAACTCCCCCAAGCTTAAGTCTTGCTCGTCCCTGAGCAAGTACCGTGGCTTGTAAAGAACAAGGTTAACTTGGTTTTTATGAGGTAATACGGAAGAAGCATGAGTCCATTACTGCTTATAGGAACGAATGGGGATAAAATGGTTTGTGAAATATGATAGCCCATCCTTACTATGATAATGATCATGCAGGCATCCACACCTTGTCACTCAATTTTGTTATGGACAGGTAACAACTTCATACCCTAATTCATCGTTGTTTCAACCGGACAAGCAATTGAAGACTCCTTCTTCTCTTCCCTTTTTAGAAATTCATTATTCTGTAAGTATTTTTGTCTCCTGTCATTGGGACATGTTAAGAGCTCATTTCACTTTTCATGTGATATGCAAGCTAAACATGATTCTCGGGGGAACTCTATTATTCAAGCTCTTATTTTAACTTAAGAGGATTTATCTTTTTGCTTGCCCCACTAAGTTGAACCTTCAATGAACTAGCATATATAGTTATTTCCTCTCCCTTCAAAAACTTCACAACTATAATGTGGAGTACTTATAATCATCATGGAAGTAAATTTGTGCTACTATTTGGATCACAACTATCATCCTTTACGTTCTCGAATACGCAATAGTGATCACACCCATTAAGGTATGCAAATACTCATGGGAAAGAGTCATCCCTTATTCAAAGGAGCAATTCATAGTTCAACTTTATTGGAAATAAAACTTATAACCTAATCTCAACTTGCGGGAAAGTAATACAGAAAGGTAAAGATACAAAGTGCACGTGAATCTCCCCCAAGCTTACAATCAAGCCAGGGAGATCCGGGCACTAAGCGTTTCATGCTCACTCCTGGGTATCCTAGCAGGCGACGAAGATGCTCCTGAAACGCTTCGTAATCTCCTCGATCATGGCCTGCTGATCATCTCCAACCTGCGTCAAAAACTTAAGTTGTGCAGTGTTTTTGTTAAGCGTATCAATCATAAACCCGATCTTGTGGAAGAGCCCATCGACCCTTGCCTCCAGGTCTTTGCTCATCAACCAGTAGGAGTCAATCCCTTCTCCGATCACGTTCACACAAGCCTTCGAAACCTTCTCCAACTCCTTGATCTTTTCCTTCATCTCCTCTAGGGTTGGTGGCTCCTTTCCCCACTTGTTCTGAGGGGGACCTAGTGGAAATAAAGGAATAGATCCATGGATATTGAATTGGTAGGGATTAGGAGGATACTCATCTAGAGTGGTGCCACTATTACCCTTGTTCTCCAGTTCCTCCTCCTTGATCTCCACCACCTTTATCTTTTCGTCAAGTGCTTCCTTCTCCGAGCGCAGTTCTTACTTGAGGCTTAGCTTCCTCAAGTCCTCCCATCCGGATGGCACCACATCATCCAAGTTGGGGAAGGGGATGATGCAAGCACAAGTGGATGAGATCTTGTTATTCATGAGGGCGCCCTGCAACTAAAGCTCTTTGGAGGAGATGGCAAGCAAGAAGATGTGAGATTAGATGGGTTTACGGCTTAATGACATGCCCCTTCCCCTTTTACAAAGGTTAGGTCTTTAGGTAATCACCAGATTAGAGATAAAAAGTTAGTTAGAAAGAAATCAAAACAAAATCGGGAAGGAATCGCGAAGACAGACCGATCGACGGCCTTCCATACGAGCGGCAGCGCTCGCACGGCTGGTCGTATGGTCTGCTGCCGAGTTCTCCCTTCTTTTACTCTTCTGTTCCAGCGGTGTATCCATGCAACCGGTCATACGAGCGCTACGGATCACAAGATAGGCCGTCGTTTGCTTTGTCGTCAAATCCTTTGCCGAGGAGGATTCATGCTACCGGTCAAAGGACCGCGGGCGTCCACATGGAACACCGTCATTTCCTCTGTGCCCTTCATCATCTCCGTCCTACATCCCTACGACCACCCATACGACCGTCGGCGGTCGTGTGATACGCCCACTTTTGCTCTGTTGGCCACTTCGTAAGTTTCTTCCTTAGAAATTTTTATCTCCCTGAAAGGTTAATGACAAAGCCTCCAACTATAGACGAAAACTCTAATGATTCCGGCATAAGGTTAAACAGGTGTGACTCAACAAAAACAACTTCCAAACTGATATTTACATCTATGTTATAATAATATTTCTTCATACATGTTCCATTTCCTCCGGAGGGATTCGGCCTCCTCGATCGTGATAAAACTTACCTCTTCTACTTCCCGTTCTTCCTTTTGTTCATCCGCGAGGTATAGCTTCTAGCGTTGTCCATTCACGATCCAGGGTCCATCTTTTCCTCCTTTTAACTGAACAACCCCGGAATTATAGACTTCTTCTATCTCATAAGGTCCTTCCCAGTGAGACCTAAGTTTTCCTGGAAACAACTTGAGACGGGAATTAAATAGGAGGACCTTGTCCACCGCAGTAAATGTTCGTTTCAGTATCTTACGATCAAGCCACATCTTAGCTTTTTCTTTGAACAATCTAGCACTCTTGTAAGAACTGTTATGAAGCTCTCCTAAAGCATGTATATCTAGCAATCTTTTCTCTCCTGCTTCCTTAAGATTAAAATTGATATTTTTGATTGCCCAATAAGCTTTATGTTCTAGTTCCAAGGGTAAATGACACGCCTTACCATCAACCATCTTATACGGTGACATACCCATGGGATTCTTGTAAGCAGTGCGGTAAGCCCATAGTGTTTCATTTAGCTTTCCTGCCCAGTCTTTTCTGGACTTCTACATCGTGTTCTACATATTGTTTTTATCTCTCGGTTCGAGAGTTCCACTTGACCACTGGTTTGAGGATGGTACGGTGAAGCTATTCGGTGAGTAACCCCATACTTATGGAGTACTCTACCAAAGATTCCCTGTATAAAATGAGATCCACCGTCAGTAATAAGAATTTTAGGAACTCCGAACCTGGGTAGTATGATGTACTTTATCATCTTTAGCGAAGTAGCCGCGTCTGCATGGTGAGCTGGGATGGCTTTAACCCACTTGGTAACATAGTCTACAGCCACAAGAATGTGAGTATGCCCATCTGAAACAGGAAATGGTCCCAAATAGTCCAATCCCCAAACATCAAAAGGTTCACAAATTAGACTATAATTCATAGGCATTTCTTGTCTACGACCTATATTACCTATGCGTTGACAAGCATCACAACTTTTAACAAACATGTGCGCATCCCTAAAGAGAGTAGGCTAGTAGAATCCTGATTGAAGCACCTTGGCGGCGGTTCTGTCACCTGCATGGTGTCCTGCATAAGGGCTGCTATGACAGCCTTCAAGTATAGCATTCATCCCATGCTCCGGGACACAACGCCTAATCATGTCATCCGTTCCATGCCGATAAAGAAAAGGGTCATCCCAGAAATAATACTTCAGGTCACTGAAGAACTTTTTCCTTTGATGATAATTCATATCCGGTGGCATGTACTTCCCTACAAGAAAGTTAGCGTAATCTGCAAACCAAGGTTCTATTTTCTTAATCATAGTCAAACTCTCACCTGGAAAGGATTCATTTATTGGAACCGGATTGTACGGTATTCTTTCCATAGTATTTCGCTGATTTTTTTCCTGGATTATTGTAGTCTGGTAAAATTTATTTTTCTGCAAAGTCCAAAAACAACAGAAAACAGCAACTGCCAGTGGGCATTAGTCCAGAAAAATAATAAAAATG
The DNA here is from genome assembly GCA_039707655.1 of Elymus sibiricus. Taxonomy (NCBI): domain Eukaryota; kingdom Viridiplantae; phylum Streptophyta; class Magnoliopsida; order Poales; family Poaceae; genus Elymus; species Elymus sibiricus. The sequence goes on from CM077676.1 coordinate 84,996,605, forward strand.
ATTTAAATAGGTGTCAAAGTTATGCTAATTTAATATAACTATGACATGAAACAAGCAAAATTATAGATACGTTTGAGACGTATCTATATCGCATCAGGCGGCACGCATTCCATCTATTGGGATGCGCTCTCCCGCGATCATAGAAGCCCGGAGGCTTCCCCCTGGATGAACTAACAAACTAACTTAACTAATAAAATAACCTAACTAAAAAATTAACTCGACTAACCAAAACCCTGGAGTATCTTAAAAAAAGCAAAAGCCCTGGAGTCATGACCAAGCAGCAGGCATTCCGTCCATCCCGTAGATATACCACCGCCGGGCACCGCCTCGGGAGATACGTGATTCTAAACGTAGAACCACTTTTCCCACGACCATCGTGGATGCTCGAGGACCACTTTCGGAAGACGCGGAGGTTCTAGACGTAGCACCATGTTTCCCACGACCATCGTGGATACCTGGTCACCATCATTGAAGACACGAATGTTCTAGGTATAGAACTGAGCGTGAGATATATCTGTCCACGCCCACGGAGCAAAAATAAACAGGCCTTCGATCTAGGTGTCTCTGAACCCTATCAACAAGGGTAAAAAACAAGGACAAACCAAAAACAGAAAGGAAAAAAACTCCATGACAAACACAGATTAGTTGGCATAACACACCCAACTATTACAAAATGTCCTTAGCTCAGGTGCCTAATACAAAAGGGTGTGTAAGCCAGGGGGACCAGCCGGTCTAAGATAGCTCCTATCCTACAAAAGCCTTAGGAGAGGCAAAAGCTGAAAACGGGATCCTGTGACCATTCTCCGAATGATGAAGAAGCCCTTCTCACTTCAAAGCCTCGACTCGGTGGAAGGACTGGCACCTCCCAAAGAAGATGAAGGGACGACCACATGCTCCTCATCAGGCAGATCCCCCTGAAGACAGACCCAATGCGTCGTCTGCTCGGGATTTGAGGAGCTAGCTTGTCAAATTGCCTATCTCAGGATCTGCCACAAGGGAAGCGGGGGCTCCTAGGAGCCCATTTGAGAACACTCTGCCATGTTGGCCACAACGACAATCCAAATCACTAGGAAGTTTAGCTCCCTGTTAACCCTAGACTGGAGCGCATCGATCTCCCTGATAACCACAAGTATAGGGGATCGCAACAGTTTTCACGGGTAGTATTTCACCCAGATTTATTGATTCGACACAAGGGGAGCAAAAGAATATTTGCGAGTATTAGCAGTTGAGTTGTCAATTCAACCACACCTGGAGAACTAAATATCTGCAGCAAAGTGTTTAGTAGCACAGTAGTATGATAATTTCAAGAGCAGTAGTAACAGTAGTACCAGTAACAGAAGGAGTTTTGTAGTGATTGTAACAGCAGCAGCAACGAAAGTAACTTAGCAAAGATCAATATGCGAAAAGCGTAGGCATTGGATTGGTGATGGATAATTATGTTGGATGACATTCATCATGTAACAGTCATAACCTAGGGCGATACACAATAGCTCCAATTCATCAATGTAATGTAGCCATGTATTCCGTATATAGTCATACGTGCTTATAGTAAGAACTTGCATGACATCTTTTGGCAGCGGGGTCCTACTACTTGTAGTCTGCGTTGGTATTTCCCCGAAGAGGAGAGGATGATGCAGTACAGTAGAGATAAGTATTTCCCTCAGTTAAGAACCAAGGTTATCAATCCAGTAGGAGAACCAAGCAAAATTCCATTAAACACACCTGCACACAAAAGAGCAAATACTTGCACCCAACGCAAATAAGAGGGTTGTCAATCCTCTTAGCGGTTATTTGCAAGGATTAAATCTTATCGAGGTAAATAGATAAACTAAAATACAAATTAAAATAAAAGTAAATAAATTGCAACAAAGTATTTTTAGGTTTTTAATATATGATAAGGTAGACCAGGGGCCATAGTTTTCACTAGAGGCTTCTCTCTCGAACACATAGCCTACGGTGGGTAAACAAATTACTGTTGGGAAATTGATAGAAAAGCAAATAATTATGATAGATTCATGGCAATGATCATGTATATAGGCATCACGTCCGAAAGAAGTAGACCGACTCCTGCCTGCATCTACTACTATTACTCCACCCATCGACCGCTATCCAGCATGCATCTAGGGTATTAAGTATGAAACAAAGTAACGCCTTAAGCAAGATGACATGATGTAGACAAAGTAAACTCAAGCAATATGATTAAACCCCATCCTTTTATCCTTAATGGAAACAATACAAATATGTGTCATGTCCCCGTCTGTCACTGGGATTGAGCACCGCAAGATTGAACCCATCACAAAGCACCTCTCCCATTGCAAGATAAATCAATCTAGTAGGCCAAACCAAATTGATAGATCGTAGATAAATACAAAGCTATAATAATCATGCATAAAAGAGTTCAGAGAAGACTCAAATATTATTCATGAATAATCTGATCATAAACTCACAATTCATCGGATCCCAACAAACACACCACAAAAGAAGATTACATCGGATAGAACTCCAAGAACATCGAGGAGAACATGGTATTGCAGATCAAAGAGAGAGAAGAAGCCATCTAGCTACTAGCTATGGACCTGTAGGTCTGTGGTAAACAACTCACACATCATCGTAAGGGCAGCAAGGTTGATGAAGAAGCCCTCTGTGATCGATTCCCCCTCCGGCAGAGTACCGAAAAAGGCCTCCGGATGGGATCGCGGAAGAACAGAGGCTTGCGGCGGTGGAAAGGTTTTCTCTTATGTCTCTCTGTTGGTTTTGGAATATTTGTGAATTTATAGCGAAGGAATTAGGGCAAGATGTGCCACGAGGGGCCCACAAGCCTGGGGGGGCGGGGCCACCCCCCTGGGGCGCGCCCTCCAGGCTTGCTGCCTCCTCGTGGCTCTTCTGGTCTTCTCCCGAAGCTTCCTGGGTCTCTTCTATTCTAGAAAAAATTAATCCAAAGTTTTTTTCTCGGTTGGACACTTTTTGATAATGATTTTCTGAAAAGGCATAAACAAGCAAAAAACAGCAACTGGCACTGGGCACTAGGTTAATAGGTTAGTCCCAAAAAATGACATATAATGGCATATAATTGCATATAAAACATCCAAGATTGATACTATAATAGCATGGAAGAAGCAAAAATTATAGATACCTTGGAGACGTATCAAGCATCCCCAAGCTTAATTCCTGCTCGTCCTCGAGTAGGTAAATGATAAAAACAGAATTTTTGATGTGGAATGCTACCTATCATGTTTCATCATGTAATCTCTCTCTTACGGTATGAATAATAAGATCCGAATGATTCAAAGCAATAGTCTATAATTTGACATAAAGACATCAATACTCAGGCATACCAATAAACAATCATGTCTTTCAAAATAAAAATGCTAAAGAACGTTATCCCTACAAAATCATACAATCCTTTCTTGCTCCATCTTCTTAACACAAAGTATTTATCATGCACTACCCCAATGACAAGCCGAGCAATTGGTTCATACTTTTTAACGCGCTTCAGCTTTTTCAACTCCCACGCAATACATGAGCGCAAGCCATGGATATAGCACTATGGGTGGAATAGAGTGTGGTGGTAGAGATAAATAATAGAAGTCAAAAATAAGAAGATAGTCTCACATCAACGAGGCTAATCAACGGGCTATGGAGATGCCCATCAATTGATGTCAATGCAAGGAGTAGGGATTGCCATGCAACGGATGCACTAAGAGCTATAAGTGTATGAAAGCTCAACATGAAAACTAAGTGGGTGTGCATCCAACTTGCTTGCTCGTGAAGACCTCGGACATTTGAGGAAGCCCATCATCGGAATATACAAGCCAAGTTCTATAATGAAGAATTCCCACTAGTATATGAAAGTGACAAAATAGGAGACTCTCTATATGAAAAACATGGTGCTACTCTGAAGCACAAGTGTGGAAAAAGGATAGTAACATTGCCCCATCTCTTTTTTTCTCTCATTCATTTTTTTGGGCTCTTTTTGGCCTCTTTTTTTTGTCTGGAGTCTCATCCCGACTTGTGGGGGAATCATGGTCTCCATCATACTTTCCTCACTGGGACAATGATCTAATAATGATGATCATCACACTTTTATTTACTTACAACTCAATATTACAACTCGATACTAGAACAAAAAATATGACTCTATATGAATGCCTCTGGCAGTGTACCAGGATGTGCAATGATGTGTGACACCCTGGTTTTTGGCAACTTTTTCTTTTCGAAATCTTACTGGCTTTATTTGCAATTTGGTTGGATTTTGAATCTTTCCAGTTGACTTTGCACTTATGAATTCCTCCGATTGATCCAAAGCCCTCACCACCTTGCCAAAATCTTGTCACTCACCTTCTGGATCAATTTCCAATTCTCCATCTTTCCCAAATATTCATTTTCTTCCTATGGGAAAATCTGTAATCACTATGGGTTACAAAGCAACCTATAGTTCTGGTGATCAGAAAAATCCCAAATTAATCCCACACCTTCTTGTCATCATCTACTCCCACAATCTTCAAAAACATTTCATGGTCCAGTATAAATATTTGTCCAGAAAACTCCATTTACTCTCTGGACAGTACTGGCCATTTGTGAAGCAGCTCCTATTTTTCCAACTCAGAAAACTCCCAGAAAATTCCTTGAGATACTAGGGAACCTATCTTTCCACAATATCGAAAAATATCATCTTGTCCAGTACAAATTTTCATCACCAATATTCTGCCAAGTTTCTGTCCAATTGGAACCTCTGTGAAGGAAGTACCATCTAGAGGTATCCAATTGAGCTGAAATTTTTATAACATCTTCTATCCACCAAATAACCTTGCCACACCAAAATTCAGATCCAGCAGATCACCCAGATGAGTGTTACAAGCTCATCTAGGTTTCTGGTTCAGTACAACACTTGTACATGAACCATATCCAAATCTTGATGAAATTTCCTCAAACTTGGCCAGCTTATAGTCCTTCCAAAGAAGAACACCCCAGACATCACCATTGGCTCCATCTCCAGCTCACCTCTCCTCTAGATCACTCTCAAGTTTGCTGTCAGAAACTGTAGCTGAAGCTACACTTCACATCAGAGTGAATCTAGTTGAACCAGAGGCACAAGTGGACTAAGGGATCGATGGTCGACGTGCTAGATAAGAAATGCCAGTCTCGCGAGGCCTCTAGACATCAGTACCCGTGGTGAGCATGACATTGGCATGCCAATGCGTGCGCTCTGCACCACGCCCGTGTCTGTGGAGTCACGTCCGACTGCCTCGCGCGATTGTAGCTTGTCCCAGTGCGCCGACTAACTCCCCTCCGTCCACCTGGCCGCCCTGGATCCTTCCCCTCGCCGGAGAAGCCCTCGCCGGCCGCCACGCGTGCGGGCACTGTGGTGCCCGTGCGGCCACAGTGGCTCTGCCGTCGTCGTCTTCCTCCCGCAAGCCGCCACTGCTGCATTTACTCTCCTCTGCCCTCTCCTATCACTTCACCCCACTTCGCGACGGCTAGCTCGCCGTCCTTGCGCCGGCGACGTGTCCTGGATCCCGCCGCTTCCAGAGAGCTCCCCTCCTCCTATAAAAAGGCCTCCCCGGCCTCTCCCGAGCTCCTCACCCCACTCCCTCCGCCTCCTATTGAGCCCCCGAGCATCGAGCCACGGCCGAGAGGCCCTCTGGCCTCGCATCTCGCCGGAGCACCGCCGCGACCCGAGCTCTGCCTGCCCGCCGACTCGCTCCTCCCCGAGCTCCACCGACTCCACCATCGAGCTCACCGCACTTCACTGACCTCGCCTGAGCCCTTGCTCGTTCGAATCTCTGCCGGAATCGCCGTCTCCGGCGACACCCGAAACAAGCCGCCGCCGGAGAGGAAGGGGACGACGCCGTCCGGCCACCTCTCGCCAAGCCACTGGTTCGTGCTTGTTCGTCTCCGAACACTCGTCCCATTCCCGCAGTCGCCTGACCTCGCCGACGTCCGTGTCACCGGCGACGATCGCCGGAGAGCCGCAGCTCTCTGTTCCCTCCTTCCCCATTTAAATCTGACTGCTAGGGCTCACTCATCAGTGGCTTACCGAAGCGTTAAGTGGAGGCGCCCGGGCAGAATACGCCTTCGACGTGGCCCTTCGCTGGATTTTCTATTTTCTATTAAATTCCAGATTTTGACCAGAACTTTGACCAGCTATAACTTTTAAACCATAAGTCCAAATCAATTGATTCTTTTTGCATCTGGTTTGTCTTGAGCTCCTCTATTTTCTGGCAAAATTTGGTATTTTTCCCATGCTCACAGAATTTCTGGTGAACAGAACAGTAGTATGTGACATTTTCAATTGCATTTTGAAAATATTTTCAGAAGGAAGTACTTTTGGTTTTGATGCCCAGGAGTTTGTGGACAACCCAACAGAGCAAGGCAAGCCATGTCATCCATTTCATGAAGCATTTCAATAGTGTTGGTTATTTAATTGTATTATAGACATTATTTTAATGCATGCTAAATTCATAGTAATTTACTTTAATGCATAGCTACTGCCATGTTGAGTTAATTATGTTGAATATCTATGCTGGTTAAATACTTGATAAAATTAAACTTAGTTGGTTGATCAAGAGCCACCTACCTGGACTTACCCGTGCAGCCACATTTGCCGGTATGGGACGGCCTTGACTTGGTCTGGCTTTGTGCTCTTTTGTCGGTACCAGCAAACTAGGGAGGGTTATGCGTGCGTGCTGCCCTGATCAGGTAGACGACGATAATCCTGTGAGCCCAGTTGAGTTATTTTGCCGGCGTCCCCGTTTGGGACAGTTAGTGGCCACGACGGTGGTAGGTGTCACGGGGTGACACAGGGGCCACCCAGGACATGACCCTGGGAGGGTATGATTGTCGGTGGTACGATAGAGGAGTCACAGGTCAGGCAGGTTTCGTTGGAGCACCACCGGTCCACCCGACTGGGATCACGAGGCCAGGTACTCCATGGTGTGGGTAAAGTGCACAACCTCTGCAGAGTGTAAAACCTATTCGAATAGCCGCGTCCACGGTATTAGACAGTCCGTTTAGGCCTCTCTAGGATGGTCAACCGTAATGATAATAATGATGGAAGAACTTGTCTTATGTTTGGAAGTGCTCTGTAGTTTGTGAGCATTCCGAGGGTTGTGGGACAACCCAGATAAGAGTAAGTTGGTACTGGATACCAGTAAGTGAGCCATCTAAGCACTTAACCTGATTATTGCCATGCTATTGTTTGCTGCATTGTTTTGGTTGCCATGAGCTTGCGGATACATTCCTAGTACTCACCTGGCGTGTCATGCCAGATGCAGGAGAAGCCGAGGACGGAGGTCCTGAAGGTTCGTGCTACGCTAACTAGGCCGTGTCCACAGCAGTGTCCCTGTGGATGGAGTTTCCCGTGCTATGTTCCGCTACGCTGTAGTTCTACCCAGTAGTATCGAGGCCCTGCTATGTTCCATAAATAATGTAGATATTGGCATAGCATGTGCAGTGCTTCTGGCCTCGCTATCATGTAAATTATGAGCTTGTACTCGAGATATTTCAATAAAGTTCAGTTCAGTTCTGTTCCAAGTGGTTGTCTGTTTCCAGAAGACATGATCTTTGGGTTGGAAACACTGGTAAACCGGTTCTCTGAGCCGGGGTGCCACAACGCTTGGTATCAGAGCTGCGCTGACTGTAGGACACCCAAGTTAACCCTGCGCTAGAGCCGCGAGTAGTTTAGAGAGTCTTGGAGTGTCTTGCTTGTTGCATCTGATTGCTGCATTGCATGGCATGCATATAGTTTTTATTGTGCTAACCGCTGGTTTGATGAGTGTAGATGGCACCAGTTCTGTACCTCTACCACCATGAGCCGGCACCGTTCACTTTTCCACTACTGCTTCGTAGTGTCTGGCTTCGGCTGTATCCCAACGGTGAAGACCCAGTGTTCTAGGTGTTCCGAGAGAAGCTTGCTGGGTCAGTGTACGAGTATCACGCGGAAGCCTTCCTGACTACGAGTTCAGATATTGGCAGCTACTCCCGTTCTTCCAAGGGCGGAACTGCTTCTACTCCGGAGTTGGCGATCCAGTTTGCTGCGATGGAGGCCCTCACTGACTTGTGCTTCCACGAGGTTGAGATGCAGACTCATCCAGGTTTCTTTCACTACCCCACCCTGTCGCCTGCGACAGGGCGAGTCCTTTTCGCACCGGTTGACCCGGCGAGTGATCGTGCTACTGGTGTTTTATCTCGTTATCTGAACGCCAGTTACCGTATGATCACTTCACTAGCTGAGGAGCTGACTCATGCCCGTGAGGCACTTGCAGCTGTTGCGGCAGCACAGTCTCCTCCTCCACCTCCGTTTTCACCCGCGTACACCCCACCCATTCCACCTTCCGACACTTCTTCAAGTTCGTTCGGACCGCCAGGCTATTCGTCTGGTAGCCGACGTGAGACCCCAGCAGAGTCGGCCTCACTCCTAGCCACTCCAGCTGCTCCGATGCTGCGGCGTCGTGCTTCTTCTCCTTTAGAGGGAGAACCTTCCCGTCAGCATCGTCGTGTTTCCTTTGATCCGGAGGCCGAGGTTCACATCATCAACTCAGATTCCGAGACAGGATCAGACGATGAGGAGTCTTCAGTTTACCAGTGTTCGTGCCACCGACGTCACTAGAGTGGAGGCTTGAGTTTCAGTGCAAGCATTATAGCATCCCTGCATATGTCAACTGCCATGTGAGCAGTCTAGTCATGATCATTCCCCCTGCTAGCTTATCATGTATGATGTTGGGTTGCCTTGTATAATTATGTTTTTCGCTTTATTTCCTTTTATTTGGCTTCGTTTCTGGTGTCATACTACCCTGCTTTTCCCTTATGAATGTGGCTCATCGATTCGGTATTTTGCTATGGGAACAAATTTAGGATGAAGAGGTGTAGTAATCAAGGCGGCGATGGAACTCCCGTTCGTCGATCCGCCAGACAGGCAGGACAGTCACCAGAAGATTGGCCACCTCCACCCCCACAGACACCTACCACTGATCAGATCATGAGAATGTTTGAAGAGAAAAGAAACCAAGATCTCATGGAATTTCTGAAAAGTATGCAGACTATGGTGGGTCAGAATAACCACAATGGGACACACTCTAAGCTGTCTAATTTTCAGCAGACCAAGCCACCCAGTTTTGGTCAAGCTGTGGATCCGATGGAAGCTCATGACTGGCTGAGGACCATGGAAAAGAAACTGGACATAACCCGCTATGATGAGGCAGATAAGGTTCCTTTCATTACTCACTACCTGGAGGGACCAGCAGCTATATGGTGGGATAACACAAAAATATTATGGCCTTCTGGGGAAGATATTTCTTGGGAGAAATTCAAAGAGGTATTCCGCAAGTATCATATTCCTACTGACATAATGAAGGTGAAGTAGAGGGAATTCTTGGCCCTTACTCAAATGAATATGTCAGTGGGGGAGTATCTGAACAAATTTAATAATCTGGCACGGTACTCCACCCATGACGTCTCCACCGAAGAAAGGAAGATCGACCGATTCCTAGGAGGGATGAATCATACCCTCCGCTGTCAGCTCTATATGCTGGACTTTCCTGACTTCCAGACTCTGGTAAACAAGGCCTTTATAGCTGAACGAGAGCTTAAGTCAGGATATGATGATCGCAAGCGGAAGTTTGAACCCAAGAAGGACAACCGGGAGCAGTTTGTGCAGAAGCCACACATTTGGCAACCAGGGCCGTCTGAATACAAGCCTGCCTGGAACAATGGTAACAACAACAAGCCTGTCAGCCAGGACAAGACCTTCGGCAAATAGCCAGTGCTGGAGGATTGCCGTCGCAACAACACATGCTTTACTTGTGGCCAGAGCGGGCATTACTCCAAGCAGTGCCCCGCAAGAAATGGGAAGCCGCCATCCGACTTCAAGCCACAATTCAACAATGTTGGACGCCGCCCCAATACGACCGTCTATCACGGCCAAGTCCATCATATCTCCGCTGAGGAAGCCCGCGAAGCACCAGACGTTGTCCTTGGTATGTTTTCTGTTAACAACATACCTGCAATCATTTTATTTGATTCTGGGGCTTCTCATTCGTTTATTTCGCGGAGTTTTGCCACCTTGCACAAATTTTCTCCTTCTCGTTTGGAAAAAATTATGGTGGTGCAATCCCCTGGCTCCATGCTCAGAACAAATGTGATATACAAGGATCTGGAAATCTTAATACATGATGTAAAGTTTCCAGCTACTCTCGTTGCCATTGAATCCCCTGGACTGGATATAATACTGGGGATGGATTGGTTGGTACCACACCAGGTGTGTATCAACTGTGCCACCAGGAAGGTGACATTGGTTAATCCGGCAGGCCAGACAATGCAATTCACTGCTAGCAGAATGATGTCAAAGAAAGGAATGGCATTCAAAGCCACTGCTACAGATATAAATCTGATTCCAGTAGTCAGTGAATTTCCGGACGTATTTCCGGAAGAGATACCGGGAATGCCACCTGATCGGGAACTAGAATTCGCCATTGAGGTTGTTCCCGGAACAGCTCCAATCTACAAGAAGTACTACCGCATGCCTTCCCCAGAGCTGGTGAAATTGAAGAAATAGTTGGATGAATTATTGCAAAAAGGGTTTATTCTTCCAAGCACTTCACCATGGGGATCACCTGTGCTGTTTGTCAAGAAGAAGGATGGCAGCCTACGAATGTGTGTGGACTATCGCCAGCTGAATGAGGTCACCATCAAAAATAAATATCCGCTCCCTCGCATTGATGACTTGTTCGACCAGTTGAACGGAGCCCGAGTATTTTCCAAGATTGACCTCCGAACGGGGTACCATCAGTTAAAAATCAGAAAGGAGGATATCCCCAAGACAGCCTTTACCACCAGATATGGTCTGTATGAGTTTACAGTCATGTCATTCGGGCTGACAAATGCTCCAGCATATTTCATGAGCATGATGAATAAAGTCTTTATGGACTTCTTGGACAAATTTGTGGTAGTATTCATCGATGATATTCTCATCTACTCCAAAGATGAAGAAGAGCACACCCAACACCTCCGTGCTGTCCTGGAAAGACTAAGGACCCATCGCTTGTATGCCAAATTCAGTAAATGCGAATTTTGGCTAAGAGAGGTGGAATTTCTGGGACATATTCTGTCAGAACAAGGGGTGGCTGTCGACCCCAGCAAAGTGACTGCTGTATTAAACTGGAAGACCCCAGTCACGGTAACGGAAGTCCGTAGCTTTCTGGGATTGGCAGGCTACTACCGTCGCTTTATTGAAGGCTTCTCAAAAATAGCCAAGCCATTGACAGAACTGTTGAAAAAGAACCACAAATTTGCCTGGACGGAAGAATGTGATAGCAGTTTCATGGAGCTAAAGACGAGGCTAACCACCGCCCCGGTCTTAGTTCTTCCAGACATCCACAAGAGCTTTGATATATACTGCAATGCTTCCAGACGTGGAATCGGCTGTGTTCTAATGCAAGAAGGAAAGGTTGTAGCATATGCATCCAGACAGCTACGACCTCATGAAGAGAACTATCCCACGCATGATTTGGAATTGGCAGCCATGATTCATGCATTGAAGATTTGGAGGCATTATCTCATCGGGCAGCGATGTGAAATATACACAGACCATAAGAGTCTTAAGTATATTTTCACCCAACCTGACCTGAATCTCAGGCAGAGAAGATGGCTTGAATTGGTCAAGGATTCTGACCTTGGGATTAATTATCATTCGGGAAAAGCCAATGTGGTCGCCGATGCCCTCAGCAGAAAGCAAGGTACCCTAAATGCACTAATGGAGGGAATGCATCCGAGGCTGCAGGAAGAGTTTGCCAAGCTGAATATGGTGTTATGCGGCCCAACTAGCCCGGATACAATGGAAATTACTCCAACACTGATGGAAGAAATTAAAGCAGCCCAGAAATCAGACAAAGAAATACAAGAGATCAAGGAACGCATTCCGCAAGGAAAGGCCAAGTCCTTCCGAATTGATGACCAGGACACTGTATAGTTTGAAAACCGGATATGTGTGCCTGATCAAGACAGCCTGAGACAGCAAATACTCAGAGAGGCACATGAATCTGCATACTCTATCCATCCGGGAGGAACAAAAATGTACCAAGACTTGCGAGAAACCTTTTGGTGGCAAGGAATGCGAAGGGACAAAGCATACTATGTCGCATGTTGTGACATCTGAAACAGAGTCAAGGCTGAACACCAGAAACCCGCTGGGCTACTGCAACCTTTACCGGTTCCCCAGTGGAAATGGGATGACATATTCATGGACTTCATTGCTGGACTACCCAAGTCAACAAGAGGCCATGATGCTATCTGGGTCATCGTGGCCATACTTACAAAAGTGGCTCACTTCCTTCCGGTAAAGACCACTTTCAACGCTCACCAGCCAGCACAACTCTACATGTCTCGGATAGTCAGCCTTCACGGAGTACCCAAGTCTATCACATCCGATAGAGGCTCCCTGTTCACTTCAGCATTCTGGTTGCGATTGCATCAAGCCCTGGGAACTATGCTAAAGCATAGTACAACATATCATCCACAGACAGATGGACAGACCGAACGTGTGAATCAGACATTGGAAGATATGCTTCGGTCCTGTGCTCTTTCTTACGGATCCAAATGGGAGGATAGTCTACCCTATGCAGAATTCTCCTACAATAACAGTTATCAGTCAAGTCTCAAGATGTCACCATTCGAAGCTCTGTACGGACGAAAATGCCACACTCCTTTGAATTGGTCTCAGACAGGAGACAGCCATATCTTTGGCACAGATTTGATGCTCGAGGCTGAGAAACAAGTCAAAGATATTCAGGAACGCCTTCGAGCAGCCAAGTCCCGACAAAAGAGCTACTATGACCCAAAGCACCGAGAAATAACTTTTGAGCCTGGAGAATATGCCTATCTCTGAGTCACACCTATGAAAGGAATCAAGAGGTTTCACACCCGAGGAAAGCTTGCACCAAGATACATCGGTCCCTTTCCAGTCATGGCTAGAAGAGGCAGGGTGGCATATCAGCTAGAGTTACCATCGGAGTTGTCTGACGTTCACGACGTCTTCCACATATCACAGCTGAGAAAGTGCATTGCAACCCCTATCAAACTGGCAGATATGAGTGAGCTAGAATTGACTAAGGATTTGACCTACGAGGAAAGACCTGTTAGAATATTGGACGAGATGGAAAGAACTACCAGGAGTAAGACAATTAGGTTTTACAAGGTAATGTGGGATCATCACACTGAGGAAGAGGCTACTTGGGAAAGAGAGGATTTTCTGAGATCAGCATATCCACACTTGTTCCCTGAGCAACCGAATCTCGAGGACGAGATTCATTCTAAGGGGGGTAGGTTTGTGACACCCTGGTTTTTGGCAACTTTTTCTTTTCGAAATCTTTCTGGCTTTATTTGCAATTTGGTTGGATTTTGAATCTTTCCAGTTGACTTTGGACTTATGAATTCCTCCGATTGATCCAAAGCCCTCACCACCTTGCCAAAATCTTGTCACTCACCTTCTGGATCAATTTCCAATTCTCCAACTTTCCCAAATATTCATTTTCTTCCTTTGGGAAAATCTGTCATCACTATGGGTTACAAAGCAACCTATAGTTCTGGTGATCAGAAAAATCCCAAATTAATCCCACACCTTCTTGTCATCATCTACTCCCACAATCTTCAAAAACATTTCATGGTCCAGTATAAATATTTGTCCAGAAAACTCCATTTACTCTCTGGACAGTACTGGCCATTTGTGAAGCAGCTCCTATTTTCCCAACTCAGCAAACTCCAGGAAAATTCCCTGAGATACTAGGGAACCTATCTTTCCGCAATATCCAAAAATATCATCTTGTCCAGTACAAATTTTGATCACCAATATTCTGCCAAGTTTCTGTCCAATTGGAACCCCTGTGAAGGAAGTACCATCTAGAGGTATCCAATTGAGCTGAAATTTTTATGACATTTTCTATCCACCAAATAACCTTGCCACACCAAAATTCAGATCCAACAGATCACCCAGATGAGTGTTACAAGCTCATCTAGGTTTTTGGTTCAGTACAACACTTGTACATGAACCATATCCAAATCTTGATGAAATTTCCTCAAACTTGGCCAGCTTATAGTCCTTCCAAAGAAGAACACCCCAGACATCTCCATTGGCTCCATCTCCAGCTCACCTCTCCTCTAGATCACTCTCAAGTTTGCTGTCAGAAACTGTAGCTGAAGCTACACTTCACATCAGAGTGAATCTAGTCGAACCAGAGGCACAAGTGGACTAAGGGATCGAGGGTCGACGTGCTAGACAAGAAATGCCAGTCTCGCGAGGCCTCTAGACATCAGTACCTGTGGTGAGCACGACATTGGCATGCCAATGCGCGCGCTCTACACCGCGCCCGTGTCTGTGGAGTCACGTCCGACTGCCTCGCGCGATTGTAGCTTGTCCCAGTGCGCCGACTAACTCCCCTCCGTCCACCTGGCCGCCCTGGATCCTTCCCCTCGCCGGAGAAGCCCTTGCCGGCCGCCACGCGTGCGGGCACTGTGGCGCCCGTGCGGCCAAAGTGGCTCTGCCGTCGTCGTCTCCCTCCCGCAAGCCGCCACTGCCGCATTTACTCTCCTCTGTCCTCTCCTATCACTTCGCCCCACATCGCGACGGCCAGCTCACCATCCTTGCGCCGGCGACGTGTCCCGGATCCTGCCGCTTCCAGAGAGCTCCCCTCCTCCTATAAAAAGGCCTCCCCGGCCAATCCCGAGCTCCTCACCCCACTCCCTCCGCCTCCTATTGAGCCCCCGAGCGTCGATCCACGGGCGAGAAGCCTTCTGGCCTCGCATCTCACTGGAGCACCGCCGCGACCCGAGCTCTGCCTCCCCCCCGATTCGCTCCTCCCCGAGCTCCACCGACTCCAGCATCGAGCTCACCGCACTTCACTGACCTCGCCTGAGCCCTTGCTCGTTCGAATCTCTGCCGGAATCGCCGTCTCCGGCGACACCCGAAACCCGCCACCGCCGGAGAGGAAGGGGACGACGCCGTCCGGCCACCTCTTGCCAAGCCACTGGTACGTGCTTGTTCGTCTCCGAACGCTCGTCCCATTCCTGTAGTCGCCTGACCTCACCGACGTCCGTGTCGCCGGCGACGATCGCCGGAGAGCCGCAGCTCTCTGTTCCCTCCTTCCCCTTTTAAATCTGACCGCTGGGGCCCGCTCGGCAGTGGCTTACCGAAGCGGTAAGTGGAGGCGCCCGGGCAAAATACGCCTTCGACGTGGCTCTTCGCTGGATTTTCTATTTTCTGTTAAATTCCAGATTTTGACCAGAACTTTGACCAGCTATAACTTTTAAACCATAAGTCCAAATCAATTGATTCTTTTTGCAACTGGTTTGTCTTGAACTCCTCTATTTTGTGGAAAAATTTGGTATTTTTCCCATCCTCACAGAATTTCTGGTGAACAGAACAGTAGTATGTGACATTTTCAATTGCATTTTGAAAATATTTTCAGAAGGAAGTACTTTTGGTTTTGAAGCCCAGCAGTTTGTGGACAACCCAACAGAGCAAGGCAAGCCATGTCATCCATTTCATGAAGCATTTCAATAGTGTTGGTTATTTAATTGAATTATAGAGGAGTCACGGGTCAGGCAGGTTTCGTTGGAGCACCACCGGTCCACCCGAATGGGATCACGAGGCCAGGTACTCCATGGTGTGGGTAAAGTGCGCAACCTCTGCAGAGTGTAAAACATATTCGAATAGCCGCGTCCACGGTATTGGATAGTCCGTTTAGGCCTCTCTAGGATGGTCAACCGTAATGATAATAATAATGGAAGAACTTGTCTTATGTTCAGAAGTGCTCTGTGGTTTGTGAGCATTCCGAGGGTTGTGGGACAACCCAGATAAGAGTAAGTTGGTACTGGATACCAGTAAGTGAGCCATCTAAGCACTTAACCTGATTATTGCCATGCTATTGTTTGCTGCATTGTTTTGGTTGCCCTGAGCTTGCGAGTACATTCCATGTACTCACCTGGCGTGTCATGCCAGATGCAGGAGAAGCCGAGGACTGAGTTCCCGAAGGTTCGTGCTACGCTAACTAGGCCGTGTCCACAGCAGTGTCCCTGTGGATGGAGTTTCCCGCGCTATGTTCCGCTACGCCGTAGTTCTACCCAGTAGTATCGAGGCCCTGCTATGTTCCATAAATAATGTAGATATTGGCATAGCACGTGCAGTTCTTCTGGCCTTGCTATCATGTAAATTATGATCTTGTACTCGAGATATTTCAATAAAGTTCAGTTCTGTTCTGTTCCAAGTGGTTGTGTGTTTCCAGAAGACATGATCTCTGGGTTGGAAACACTGGTAAACCGGTTCTCTGAGCCGGGGTGCCACATGATGCTAGCGTAACATGTATAAAAGTGATGAACGGTGGCTAAGCCACAAATACTATGTCAGCTATATGATCATGCAAAGCAGTATGACAATGACGATGTGTATCATAAAAAATGGAACGGTGGATGTTGCATGGCAATATATCTCGGAATGGCTATGGAAATGCCATGATAGGTAGGTATGGTGACTGTTTTGAGGAAGATATAAAGAGGCTTATGTGTGATAGAGTGTATCATATCACAGGGTTTGGATGCACCGGCGAAGTTTGCACCAACTCTCGATGTGAGAAAGGGCAATGCACGGTACCGAAGAGGCTAGCAAATTGCAGAAGGATGAGAGTGCGTATAATCCATGGACTCACAATAGTCATAAAGAACTCACATACTTATTGCGAAAGTTCATTAGCCCTCGAAGCAAAGTACTACTATGCATGCCCCTAGAGGGATAGATTGGTAGGAAAAGGTCCATCGCTCATCCCCGACCGCCACTCATAAGGTTGACAATCAACAATAAATCATGCTCCAACTTCTTAGCATAACGACAGATCATACGTGCATGCTTCGGGAATCACAAACCTTAACACCAATATTCTTACTAAACCACAATCATCTACTAATACCTCCCACATATTACCATCTTAATATCTCAAAACTATTGCAAGGAATCAAACTTATCATATTCAGTGATCTACATGAAAGTTTTTATTATATCCCTCTTGAATACCTATCATATCAAGACCAAATTCATAACCCGTGCATATTACCATTGCTAATCATGAGACTCTCAAAAATATATAAGTGAAGCATGAGAGTGCAACTATTTCTTTAAAATATAACCACCGCCGTGCTCTAAAAGATATAAGTGAAGCACTAGAGCAACTGCCTAGCTCAAAAGATATAAGTGAAGCACATAGAGTATTCTAACAAATCATGAATAATATGTGTCCCTCTAAAAAAGGTGTGTTCAGCAAAGATGATTGTGACAAACTAAAAAGCAAACAAACTATAGCATAAGACGCTCCAAGTAAAACACATATCATGTGATGAATAAAAATATAGCTCCAAGTGAGTTACCGATAGATTGTAAACGAAAGAGGGGAGGCCTTCCGGGGCATCCCCAAGCTTAGACGCTTGAGTCTTCCTTGAATATTACCTTGGGGTGCCTTGGGCATCCCCAAGCTTAGGCTCTTGCCGCTCCTTGTTCCTTTATCCATTGTAGTCTCACCCAAAACTTGAAAACTTCAATACACAAAACTCAACAGAAACATCGTGAGATCTGTTAGTATAACAAACAATTCTGAAACTTTAGGTACTATTGTAAATTGATTCATATTTAATATTGGCATAATGCTACTGTACTCGAACTTCTCCATGACTCATACCCCCCCGATACTATCCATAGATTCATCAAAATAAGCGAACTATGCAACAAAAACAGAATCTGTCTAAAACAGAACAGTCTGTAAAGACCTGAATTATCGTCATACTTATGTAACTCCAAAAAAATTGAAAAATGAGGAAAACGGGGGAAATTCATATATCAATACTGTGTAAAAATTTCAGAAGGTTCTAACACTAGCGAAAAATCAAAATTCCAGAACTGGACACAAAAGTTTCTGTTTTCCATCAGCATCTATCATACTATCTTCCAAATCATCCCAAAGGCATTACTTGGCACAAACACTAATTAAAACTTAAAAATACAATCATAACAGAAGCTATAATTGTGTAAACACTCAAGAACAGAATAAAAATTTATTGGGTTGTCTCCCAACAAGCTCTTTCTTTATAGCCATTAAGATAGGCTTGAGATTTCAATGATGCTCACATGAAAGATAGTAATTTAAACACGAAGAGAGCATCATGAAACATGTGAAAAATACCTTTAAGTCTAACATACTTCCTATGCATAGGCATTTTATAAGCAAACAAATTATCAATACAAGTAATATCTAGTATATGCCAATAGGAAGAATGGAGCATCAATAATTCTTCCTGCAATCATGCTTTTCAATCAAGGAGCTATCATGAATCACTTTATAAATTTCCTCTTCTAACAATTCATCACAATTTTCAGATTCATGATTTTCAAGCAGAACTTCATAGAGAAAATCAAGAGCACTCAAATCACTAGCAATTGGTTCATTATAATTGGATCTTTGGAAAAGATTAGCAAGTGGATGAGGATCCATAGTGATCTTAAATTTTTGTTTTACTTTCTGTTCTTGTGTGTTGACATGGCAATAAAAAGCAAGTAAGCAAATAAAATATTTTTGTGTTTTTGTAAAAAAAATTAGAAGTGGGGGAGATGAAAACTAGAGGCAAATGCAAATAAAAGGTAAATAAAATAAATGTAAGTGGATGATAGTTTGTGCGAAGGTACTTGGTAATTTTGATGATGTCTCCTCGGCAACGGCGCCAGAAATTCTTCCTACTACTTGTAGTCTACGTTGGTATTTCCCCGAAGAGGAGAGAATGATGCAGTATAGTAGAGATAAGTATTTCAATCACTTAAGAACCAAGGTTATCAATCCAGTAGGAGAACCAAGCAAAATGCCGTTAAGCGCACCTGCACACAAAAGAGCAAACACTTGCACCCAACGCAAATAAGAGGGTTGTCAATCCTCTTAGCGGTTATTTGCAAGGATTAAATCTTATCGAGGTAAATAGATAAACTAAAATACTAATAAAAATAAAAATAAATAAATTGCAGCAAAGTATTTTTACGTTTTTAATATATGATAAACTAGACCGGGGGCCATAGTTTTCACTAGAGGCTTCTCTCTCGAACACAGAGCATACGGTGGGTAAACAAATTACTGTTGGGCAATTGATAGAAAAGCAAATAATTATGACGGATTCATGGAAATGATCATGTATATAGGCATCATGTCCGAAACAAGTAGACCGACTCCTGCCTGCATCTACTACTGTTACTCCACCCATCGACGGCTATCCAGCATGCATCTAGGGTATTAAGTATGAAACAGAATAACGCCTTAAGCAAGAAGACATGATGTAGACAAAGTAAACTCAAGCAATATGATTAAACCCCATCTTTTTATCCTTAATGGCAACAATACAAATACGTGTCATGTCCCCTTCTGTCACTGGGATTGAGCACCGCAAGACTGAACCCATCACAAAGCACCTCTCCCATTGCAAGATAAATCAATCTAGTAGGCCAAACCAAATCGATAGATCGTAGAGAAATACAAAGCTATAATAATCATGCATAAAAGAGTTTAGAGAAGACTCAAATATTTCTCATGAATAATCTGATCATAAACTCACAATTCATCGGATCCCAACAAACACACCATAAAAGAAGATTACATCGGATAGAACTCCAAGAACATCGAGGAGAACATGGTATTGAAGATCAAAGAGAGAGAAGAAGCCATTTAGATACTAGCTATGGACCCGTAGGTCTGTGGTAAACTACTCACACATCATCGGAAGGGCAGCAAGGTTGATGAAGAAGCCCTCCGTCATCGATTCCCCCTCTGGCAGAGTACCGGAAAAGGCCTCCAGATGGGATCGCGGAAGAACTGAGGCTTGCAGCGGCGGAAAGGTTTTCTCTTCTATCTCTCTGTTGGTTTGGGAATATTTGTGAATTTATAGCGAAGGAATTAGGTCAAGATGTGCCACGAGGGGCCCACAAGCTTGGGGGGCGCGGCCACCCCCTGGGGCGCGCCCTCCAGGCTTGCCGCCCCCTCGTGGCTCTTCTGGTCTTCTCCCGAAGCTTCCTGGCTATCTTCTATTACAGAAAAAATTAATCCAAAGTTTTTTCTCGGTTGGACACCTTTTGATAATGATTTTCTGAAAAGGCAAAAACAAGCAAAAAATAGCAACTGGCACTGGGCACTGGGTTAATAGGTTAGTCCCAAAAAATGATATATAATGGCATATAATTGCATATAAAACATCCAAGATTGATACTATAATAGCATGGAACAATAAAAAATTATAGATACGTTGGAGACGTATCAGGTGCTTAAGGAAACTAAGGGATATTAAGGCCTCCTTTTAATAGAGAACCGGAACAAAGCATTAGCACATAGTGAATACATGAACTCCTCAAACTACGGCAATCACCGAAAAGAATCCCAATTATTGTCACCTTGGGGTATGCTGTTCATGACACGTAACAGGTGCATATAACTTGCAAGATAGGATCAAGAACTTAAATATATTCATGAAAACATAAAGGGTTCAGATCTGAAATCGTGGCACTCGGACCCTAGTGACAAGCATTAAGCATAGCAAAGTCATAGCAACATCAATCTCAGAACATAATGGATACTAGGGATCAAAGCCCTACCAAATTGACTCGATTACATGGTAAATCTCATCCAACCCATCATCGTCTAGCAAGCCTACGAAGAAATTACTCACACACGGCGGTGAGCATCATGAAATTGGTGACGGAGGATAGTTGATGATGATGACGGCGTTGAATCCCCCTGTCCGGAGCCACGAACGGACTCCAGATCAGCCCTCCCAATGAAGAACAGGACGTGGCGGTGGCTCCGTATCGTAAAACGCGATGATTCTTTCTCTCTGATTTTTTCTCCATGAATAGGTATTTATAGCGTTGGAGTTAGGTCAAACGGACTTGCCAGGGGCCCACAAGCCTGCTAGGCGCGCCCTGGGGGGGTGGCCGCGCCCCCAGGCTTGTGACGCCTGTTGGCCCCCCCTCGGATGGATCTTTGCGCCAGTATTTTTTATATATTCTGAAATAATTCTTCGTAAATTTTCAGGTCCATCCGAGAACTTTTATTTCTGTACAAAAACTACACCATGGCAACTCTGCTGAAAACAGCGTCAGTCCGGGTTAGTTCCATTCAAATCATGCAAATTAGAGTCCAAACTAGAGCACAAGTGTTTGGAAAAGTAGATACGTTTGGGACGTATCACTCCCGACCCAGCACCGGCTACAATAGTGGATCTGCTTGGACGCGGAGCCAGACCAGCTGTACCACACGCAACGCCTGCAGCTAGGAGGCCATCGCGTATGCGGGTGTCATGCGCTTGACGAAGATACATCTGCGCCTCTACCATCGCAGCCATGCTGCCGGGACGCTCCGACGGCGTGAAGGCACGATAACATGACGACGCGCGATGACTGCGGGACGGGCTGCCCCGCCGCCTCTGTCGACACTCAGAGCAGCGCGACCATCACCACCGGTGGCGATCAAAGTAGCACGATCATCGCCCCCAGAGGGTTACCACATAACGCATCTCCATGGGTGGTCGAAGGAGGGGAGGCGGTGCTTTCACCACGGTAGTTGTACAATGTGTGGGCCGATGACGAAGGAGGGGCGTCGGAGGAAGGATGATGACTGGTTGACCAATAAAAAGGCATCATAAGGGAAGATTGCAGCAACGATGGAGGAGTTGGAAAAGCACGGAGCCCTCCCCTCATGCACTATGGTGTTTTATAGCCCAGAGTGGGGGCAAAAGCGTCGCCAAAGATCAAGGGGGGTATCCATTCGAATAAGCGAATGTCGTAACACGTCGCTTATGCAATGTCAGAGGCGACGCCTCGAGAACCCAGATGACCCTCAAGCCTCACATGCGGGTGCGATAACTTGCATGGGCACGAGGGCATGCAAGATCCCTTCTTTGGGCTAGCCCATGGAAAATAGGCCCCTAATAAAAAACCGGTATCGCCCCGCGAGCCCGACCATTGCAGGAAAGGTCGGGAGCTACTGTCAACATAACAAAAACTAGGGTATCCGGAGCTCCCGATAGATGGGCCATCCCAAAAGCCAAGTCAGTATAAGAAATTGATACGCTGGAAGTTTTCCTCTCAAAAACACTACAACATCCAGAAGGAGTTAATTCCAGCAGCTCCACGTGGTGGCATGCAGATCTTTGTGAAGACTTACTAAAACCCGTTCCGGTTAAACCGAGTCCAAAAACGTAATCAGTGACGTCTAGAGAGGGTGCTCGGTGTCTCGAGCACCAGCACTCACCGGCACACGTGCCACACATGCGAACAGATCCCACGGTCGTTGTTGCGCCACGTACCCGATGACACATTTAATGCGGGTGCAGGCTACGTTGCGTAGCCTACCACATGCCTACGTATAAAAGACCACCATCATTATGCTTTACAGGCGGTGCGAGCGCCTCGGGACGATAAGGTACTGACCTTATCGGTCAGGTGAAAGCGCCGGTGCGTAACCCCCTTTTTGACTAAGTAGAAGCGGTGCCTCGTGTCACATCAAGGCATACAATGACAAAAGGGACCCACAGGACAAGATAACCGGCAGGTACACTCAAGTATCTGACGCCTACAACACTAGTTTATCACATGCACAATAGTGAAGACTGAACACAAATATAACCACGCGAGGCGGGCATCTACTTTCTTCCATGTATGTCCGCATGTACGAACCAACTGTTGTGGTACCCCCAGGACGATATAAGGGGAGGGCCGTGGCCATTTTTAGGTAAAAGGAACAAGAAAGCCACAACACAACACATCACAAGCAAACACGAGATCCAAGAGAACTAGCTAGCAGAGATAGCAAGGAGAAGCGGTGCTCAGACACATAAGTCTGCACCCCGAGCACCACACTTAGCTAGTCCTCCCAACACTTGTATTGTGTCTCATATATATATCGAAGAAATCTAGAGCGTTTTATCCCCTGATCGTCCACATAAATATAGGGTATCTCGATTCCTGGTGTCTTTGGTTTACACTGTGACAGATGAGATTCAAAAACTATACGAGACAATAAAAAGTTGTACTGGAGGAAATAGGAATGCTAACCAAATACATAAGAAAACCAACTGTTTTGACACAATATTTAGGTTTTTCCAACAAATATACCAGTGCGGGTGATGATATCTTCGAAGTCTATCAATCTTTAAGGATAGAAGATGATCTTCACCTTTCTCCGATTGAAATGATGCTTAAAGATGGATGCTCTTTCTCAAGGGATAGGAAGATAAGAAGCAACATGAACTACGAAGAACAAATCAACAATGGCCTAACGAATCATTTTTCTCATCTGTTGTATATCTTTATGTTCGATCATGTTTTCCATTGTTAAGTGACCCAACGGAACAGGTATCGGACCCGACACCAATAGATATATCGGCCTGATATTTTTTTTTAGAAAAGTAGGATCACCCCCGGCCTCTGCATCATAATCATGTATGCAGCCCCTTTATTAAGTGAAGTATCCGAAAAGTCTGTGGTCCAGTACAAGCTCTCTGAGAGCTGAAAAAGTAATAAAAAGGTGAAAAAAGCCACAACCGGTCAAAATAGGACGAGATGACTAAACACCTAGCCTATTACTGGACCGCGATCCAAACCGGTTGTAGATATCCCGAGCTACCATCTCCCATCGGGTAGACCTAGTAACCAAAGGCTCCCTGGGTTTCGCAGGAGTGAGTAACGACCACGTACAGATCCAAGCAGTGGCCCTGTAGATAACCTGCAAAAAAATTATACGAGTTTGTCTTTTAAAAACCATATCATTTCTACAGTTCCATATAGCCCAGAGTAATGCCCATACTCCTATCCAAATATGTCTCGCAGTATTTGACTCTACTCCATTTAGCCACGTCCCAAATAATGTGTAAATACTATTTGGAGGGGTAATATTAAAGGCTATATGAATTGAGCGTCATAGAATTTTGGCCAGCAAGCAGTCGAGAAAGAGGTGTTTAATAGTTTCATCTTGATCACAAAAGCAACATCGTTGGCTCCCCTCCCAATTACGCTTTGCCAAGTTATCCTTAGTTAGAATCACCTCCTTGTGAACAAAGCACATGAAGACTTTGATTCTTAACGGAACTTTGATCTTCCAAATATGTATCGATTTCAGGATCGGACCAGAGTCAATTAGATCTACATACATCGATTTCACCGAGAAGATACCGTTCATATTTAATCTCCAGTGAATACTATCAGGCTCATCAGATAGGTGAACATCCATCAACCTTCTCACCAGATGTAGCCAATCTTTCCATCGGTCTCCTACTAAAGATCTCCGGAATTGAATATTTAGAGGAGTAGACTGTAATACGTACCGTAGCAACGTATGCTTCCTTACATTGTACAATATTATATAGAGACGGATATTTTGTGGCTAAAGGCGTCTCCCCCAACCATGTATCCTCCCAGAATCTAGTCGAATTACCGTTTCCAATGATGAACTTAGTCCTATGGAAGAAGGCTGCTCTCGTTCTCATTAACCCCTTCCAGAAAGGTGAATCATTGGGTATAACGGTAACCTGGACCAAGGTCTTAGATCGTAGATACTTATTACGCAAAATTTGTACCCACGTGCCTTCGGTCTCAACAGATAGCCTGTACAACCACTTGCTGAGCAGACATCTATTCTTTACCTCTGAATTCTCAATCCCGAGACCACCCTAGTCCTTCGTCCTACAAATGATATCCCACTTAGTAAGCCTATATTTCCTCTTTATTTCATGACACTACCAAAAGAATCATGATCGATAAAAATCCAACCTTTTCCGTACCCCCGCAGGTACTTCAAAGAAAGACAAAAGAATCATCGGCATACTCATGAGCACTGAGTTTATCAGTACTAGCCGACCTCCGTAAGACATAAGCTTGCCCTTCCAGCAGCTTAGTTTTTTCTCAAATCGATCCTCAATACACTTCCACTCCTTGTTAGATAGCCTGCGATGGTGAATTGGTATGCCCAGATAACTAAACGGTAGGGTACCCAATTCGCATCTGAACAGTTGTTTATACGGATCTTGTTCATCTTTGGCTCTTGATACGTATCCAACGTATCTATAATTTTTTATTGTTCCATGCTATTATAGTATCAATCTTGGATGTTTTATATGCAATTATATATATTTTTCTGGACTAACCTATTATAACATCCCCATGTAATAGCTACAGTGATCACCATTTTGATATGCCAAGTCATCATGATCAACAGTGCTTGATCATCATTTAAATCATATCTCATTTCAAATTCCATTTGAAATTGAAAGTCAAATTTAAATTTAAATAAAAAGTTGTTCAAATTTGAAAACTAAAATGTTCATTAAATAGTCAATAATCCATAACTAATTATGTTAAGAAAAACAACATCACCATCAACTTAAAAATGAGAACTAACACTTCTAATAGTACTAATACAACACTTTTAATTGACAAATTAATTAATTAAAAATCAAATGAAATCATATTATCTCAAAACCAATTTCTGGCAGTACTAGATATTGCCTAATATTTGATTTGACCAATCGCATATTTTATAAAAGTCAAATGGTGGCCTAACAATTTGCAAACAGTGGTGAAGAGACTAAAACAGAAAAGAAAAAGAAAAGGGGGAGAAACTTACTGGCGCACAGGGCTTCGAGTGCACAGTATAGCCCGGCCCGGCCCACCTCGGCCTTTCCCCTTCCTCCCGCCTCCTTCTCCTGCGTGTCCGCATGCGCGCGCGCCCGAGCGCCGATGGGCAGCTGTCGAGCATCCCCGACGCCGCTGCCGCCGCGGGATGGATAAGAGCATCTCCCGCGACCCCCTGGCAAAACCCTAGGCCACATTCCCCTCTCCCTCTCGCTCGCCCGTCTTCTCTCTCTCGCACCCGAGAGCTTCCTCCGCCATCGGCGTCGATCCCGCGCTCTCCGTCGTCCCCGCGCAGCGCCGACATGTCGTAGAGCATCGCCGCCGTCCGCTATGTCGCCTGCGCCAAGCCGTTGGAGCCGGGAGCCACTGCCTCGAGCTTGGCGGCCTCGTCTTCAACCTTCGGATCACCGGCGTTCGTCGACGTTTCCGGCACCGTCGAGCCTCCCACGCGCCCACTTTGCTCGCTGTTGCATTATTGCCATGAATTTATTGTTTCTTCCCCCTCCTTCTCTCCTGATAGACGCCGAGACCGCCGCCGACGCAGCTGAGTACGACTACGCTCCAGACGAGCAGCCTTCAGACGACCAGCCCCTCTCAGCAGAGCTTCCAGGCAGGCAAACCCCCTTGATCATCCAGATATCGCCTATTCTTTCCCTCTTATTCTTGCATTAGAATTGCCCCTGCTACTGTTCCGATAGTTCCTATTCTGATGCATAGCCTGGTTTGTAACCTCTTGTTGATACTTTACCTGTTATCCTATATGCTTAGTATAGGTTGGTTAGGGATACACCTATGGCCCCACACCCTTGTCCTTGTTGCTACGCTTTTCTACCGGTGACTCGATCAGTATGATCGACGGACAGAGACCAACACATCACCGCACATTCCCCCTAAGTTGTTCGACTCTGCAGAGCTATCACCGAGTGCCGAGGGTGATACCTCTTATCTCACTTCCGATGATGCCTCTGTAGAATAGCTATCCGGTTGTGGCTTACCGAGGGTGATTCCTCTTTCATCACCTCCGATATAGCTTCCGTCGTGCAACTCCTCTTGTGTGAATCCATCGAGGGTGATTCCTCCGGGTTCACCTTGACTGATACCTCTAGTGGGAATCCATTGAGGGTGATTCCTCGGGTTCCTTCTCGATGCTTTGGACACACGGGTATTATGACCTTACTACTGTCATAAGATAAAGTCGGGTCGGCCCCGAGGGGTACCCGCGAGTGATATTGTGATGGAACGACAGGGCAGGCGGATACCACCTAGGAGAGAGGTGGGCCTGGTCCCTGTTCATCATCCGTGTGTTACCAAGTCGGAGCGACAGGAATCCTGATCGTCTCTGTGAGTTACTAAATACGCCTAACGGATTTGGGGATGTGATCTGAGTAGGCCGCTAGCCTTATACGCACTACCAGCACATGGGATAATGGTTTATGGGGCCTTCTACGTCGTTGTTTCTCCCGAAAGCTCTTCAAATGTCACAGTTCAGAGATGCGGGCCGATTGCTAGGGTGGGCTGGTTACGTCACTTGTGTATACAGTGTCGCGCCTGGGCCCCGGCCAGTCTCGCAACGTGCAGGAGTGCAGAGGGCGATGGGCCCAAGACCCCTTCGCACTTAGGATTTAGACCGACATGTTGACCTCTCTGCTGAGCCTAGGAAGGACTGCGTCGTGTCGATTACCCACGGCCGGGCATTACCCAGCCTCTGTGTCCGGCCAGATGTAATCGAGCGTGTTGGGTAACAGTAGTGCACCCCTGCAGTGAAGTTATCTATTCGAATAGCCGTGTCCACGGTAACAGGACAGTCGGAGTTGTATCCTGATCCACTACAAGTACAAACTGATGTTGATTCAATATTAAACTGTTAATACCGCTCTCGGGATCGCTTTCTCGCAGGGAGTCGAGAAAGGTTCTCAGGGCGTTGCTATTATATAACCACTATTATATGCTACTCTGTTCTACTCTCTTCTGATGCTGCAAGATTGCTTCAAGATGCTAGTCTTCGATAGGCTAGGCTTCTCCCCCTCTATTCTGGCATTCTGCAGTTCAGTCCAAAGATATAGCCCCATTCCTTTGATACCAATGCATACTTAGCATAGTTCTGATGTAAGTCTTGCGAGTACTTTGGATGAGTACTCACGGTTGCTTTGGTACTTCTTTTCCCCATACCCGCTTGATGCGATCAGACGACGGAGTCCCGGAGCTAGACACCACCGCAGGAGCTTACTACCAGGAGAGTCCCAGAGGCACGTACTACTGGGTTGAGCCAGCCAACCAGGAGTAGTTCGGAGGCCCTAGGCAGGAGGCCTTCGCCTTTTCGATCTAGTGACGCTGTTTGTGCTAGCCTTCTTAAGGCAAACTTGACTAACTATGTCTGTACCCAGATATTATTTGTGTGTATGACTTATGTATTCGGGTCCTCGTGACCCCTGGTTTGTAATATGAAGATTTATCTTAAATTTGAGTTTAGAGTTGTGTTGTGATATCTTCCCGTGAGTCTCTGATCTCGAGTGTGCACGTTTGCGTGTATGATTAGTGCACGGTCGAGCAGGGGCGTCACAAGTTAGTATCAGAGCCGACTGCCTGTAGGAAGCCCACTTCCGATTCCTTGGTCGAAGTCGAGTCTAGCCTTTGAAAAACTATATTTTACTGACAGTTCTGTGCGGGTTACGGGCCTACGATTGCACATGGATGGGATTAGGATCTTTTATTCCTCTTCCTTACTCTGGGATTCTACTCTCTCTTCTATTCGGGTTAAAATTTTACTAACTCTGACTCTAGGTTCTCGTGATCACATCGACACGGAGCTTGATTATCTGCAAGTTACTTCTTTGAATGCATGATGCAAGAATTCACTCATTGTCATTTGACAACTTTTTGAATTTCCTCTGTTTCAGATGGATCGCTTGTTTCCGCCGCGTCCTGCAACGCAGCTTGTACTCCGCACTTGGGCTCGTGATGCCCCTGGTTTTCCAGCTATCCTAATCGCCCTCCTGACCAGATTGGGCTACCGCTGGTACCCCGAGTACATGGTCTACGAGGATTACCGCGAGTTCAACCAGGAGCAGTACCATGCCGATGTTCGAATCTTTGATCAGCTGGACGACTCTGACACAGAGTTACATGCTTTTCACAGTATCGGCGTGAAAATTGATATGGCAGTCCATGACGTTGCCCACTCTGCTGTCGTTCATCTGCGGGGCGAACATAGTCGCTTGGATGACTCGGAGTTTCGATACATTCCATATGCCCCTGCGGGAGATGAGACTGGATAATACACTGCTATCCACGCTCCTTACATGCCACGTCGATATGACCCGCAGATCTTGATACAGCACAATGCAGCTTTGGATCGCACTGCCCGAGCTCTTGCCGTCGAGCTGTACGCCACTCACGCACGTCTCTACGCGGCTATGACATAGTTGCTACCAGCTGTTCATGCAGGGATACATCCAGAGTATATTCTTTACCCGCGCAAGACTCAGATGCCGGCAGGTATCGATTGGCCTGCTGTTGGAGGTCACACACCCGTACGTGGACCGCTTCTCCCAGTTCGAGACCGGGTTCTGCATCAGAGTGCACACAGAGAGCAGGATTTTTCTGCCTTGAGCACTCATCGTCCGCACCTGCAGTTACCCCGTTTCAGTGGTTTTCTCCGACGTTGATATAGCCTTTGCTATGTCCCGTTGTGTATTCCACGCCGCGTGCCTGCGCGCCGCCTAGCATGTCTAGCTGTTTAATTTTACGAAGTTATGCTGTCCGCGTGTAACCCACTCTGTGAATGGATCTGTATGTCTTTATTGACTACTATTATGAATTTATTGCACTACTTATTCATTGTCGTGTTACATCATGTTTGTCTCTAAAGACTTGGAGTTGCTTTTGCTAAACTACCCGCTGTTGAAATTTAGCACGATGGTTAGGCCAGGTGCCCGTGGTCGTGGTCGTGGCCATGCTCCCGAAAACCCACCACCACCAGACTATATGGCAGCTATGATGCAACAGTTTGAGTTAAACCGTCAGTTCATGACTGGAATCATGGCTCAGTTTCCGCACCAGAACGCTCAGAATCAGCACCCTGCTTCAATAACTCTGCAGGAGTTTGTGCGTCTCAACCCCACTGTTTTTCGCAACTCTTAACAGCCACTGGATGCTGATGAATGGCTTCGCGACATCACCCATGACATGGAATCTGCCGATGTCGCTCCTGCCAACCTTGTCACCTTCGCGTCCTACTTCTTGAAGGGCCCCGCTGCTCAATGGTGGTCCACCCACAAGCATACGCTACCTGCTGGGACAGTCGTTACCTCGATCGAGTTTCAGGCAGCTTTCTGTGCCCGATAAATTCCTCAGGGAATCATGGACCGGAAGAAGACGGAGTTTCGCAACCTCACTCAGGGCAATAAGACTATCGAAGCTTATCAGCGGGAGTTCCTTAAACTGTCCCGCTATGCCGAAGAAGACATTCCAACTGATGCCCATAGGCAGGAGAAATTCCGTAATGGGCTCCACCCAGACCTCAAGCTTGCACTTGCTGTTCATGATTTCCCCGACTTCGCCACCCTGGTGAACAAGGCCATCCAGGTTGAGACCGCCCAGATTGAGCATAAGGAATCACAGAAGCGCCACCGTGATGTTGGCTCATCTTCGAGCTCAGGACAAAGTCGTCAAATCTGGATTCCCAACAGCATGTACCGTCCAACTGTCCCTGCGCCAAGGCCCTCCTATGCGGCACCTCGTCTGCCTCCTCCACCACCGAGGTAGCCGAGAGCTCAAGCTGCTCCACCCAATGCCCCTCTTCGTCCTGAAGATGGTCTATGTTTCAACTGTCGCCGCCCAGGTCACCTTGCCAAGGACTGCCGCCAGAATCAGAATCAGTTGGCACTTCCTCGTAATGGCCGTGGCAATGGTCGTGGCAACAATCAGACCCGCAACTATAATACTGGGTCTTCTGCATATGGTCGTGGACATGCTTACAACATTGATATTGAAGAAGTTCAGGATCAACCTGCTACTGTGATGGGTACTCTTCTCGTTAACTCAGTACCCGCCTCTGTTTTGTTTGATTCAGGAGCATCACATTCATTCGTCTCTGGAGCATTTGCATTCACGCATGGCATACAATATGAAAAGATGCATACTCCATTAGTTGTTAAAACTCCCGGGGCACATTGTCATGCTGATATGATGGCACGTAACGTCACCGTCGAAATTGAAGGATTAGAATTCCTTGCTTCCCCCATTGTTCTGAAGTCTTCCACCATAGACCTCATTCTGGGAATGGATTGGTTGAAAGCTCACATTGCTTCGATCAATTGTGCCACCAAAGTCGTCCAACTCCTTCACCCATCCAACAAGATAGTGAACTACACCGCCCGCATTACCCAGAATGCCGACGCTCAGATATATGCTCTGAATACTTTGAACGCTTCACCTCTTGAGGGAATCGAAAACGTTCCAGTCGTTCGCGATTTTCTGGACGTCTTTCCAGAAGAACTTCCAGGAATACCCCCTGTTAGGGCCGCTGAGTTCGTCATCGACTTGAAACCTGGCACCACTCCTATTGCTAAACGTCCCTACAAGATGCCACCGCATGAACTCCTTGAACTTAAGCAGGAAATCGACAAATCACTTCGTAAAGGCTTCATTCGTCCAAGTTCCTCTGCCTGGGGAGCACCTTCTCTCTTTGTTAAGAAGAAGGATGGGACTAACCAATTGGTCCAGGACTGTCGGCCTATCAACCAATCCACAATCCAGAACAAATACCCACTTCCTCGGATCAACGATATTTATGATCAGCTTGCCAGATCCTCCATGTTCTCTAAACTCGATTTAAGGTTGGGTTACCATCAGATCCGAGTTCGTAAAGAGGATATTCCGAAGACCGCCTTCGTTACTCGTTATGGATCATACGAGTACACCGTCATGTCCTACGGATTAACTAATGCTCCAGCAACCTTCTCTCGATTGATGAACTATATCTTCATGGACTACCTCGACAAATTCGTCGTGGTTTATTTGGATGATATCATTATATATTCCAAGAATGAAGAAGAACACGCCAAACATCTTCGGCTTGTATTGGAGAAACTCCGAGAACATCAGCTGTATGCAAAATACTCTAAGTGTGAATTCTGGTTATCTGAACTGACCTATCATGGTCATGTGATTTCCAAGGATGGCATTGCTGTTAACCCAGAACGAGTTCAGGCTATTCTTGACTGCACTCCTCCGAAGAATGTCAAGCAAGTCAGAAGTTTTCTCGGTCTCGCTAGATACTACCGCCGTTTCGTCGAGAACTTCTCCAAGATTGCCAAGCCGTTGACTGATTTGCTCCACAAAGGCAAGAAGTTTGAGTGGACGGAAAAGTGCCAAGAAAGTTTCCAGATGCTCAAGGACAAGTTGACCTCTGCCCCAGTGCTAGCACCCCCAGATATTCGCAAGGACTTTATGATATATTGCGACGCATCCCGTCAAGGATTAGACTGTGTCCTAATGCAAGACCGCAAAGTGATTGCTTATGGCTCTCGTCAGTTGCGTCCTCACGAAGATAAGTATCCAACTCATGATCTCGAGTTAGCAGCAGTTATTTATGGTCTGAAGCTGTGGCGACATTACCTTCTCGGTATTCGTTGCGAGATATACACGGACCACCAAAGCCTGAAGTATCTGTATACTCAACCAGATTTGAACCTCCATCAACAAAGATGGCTCGAGACAATAGCCGACTATGACATGGATATTTCTTATACCCCTGGCAAGGCTAATGTAATGGCCAATGCTTTGAGCCGCAAGTCTTATTGCAACAACCTCACAGTTCAGCAAGCGCAACCCCTTCTCTACGAAGAACTTCACAAGTTGAACCTTCACATTGTTCCACAGGGTCATCTCAATACCCTGGTTGTTGAACCAGAACTTGAGCGTACCATCAGAAACAAGCAGAAGTATGACTCCGAAGTCCATAAGATTAAGCGTGATATCGCACAAGGAAAGCCCTTAGACTTCTCCCTGGATAACCAAGGCACCTTGTAGTTCAAAGGCCGCTTAGTGGTCCCTGCAACTTACAACCACGATGTAACCCCGCATGTTATGAAAGAAGCACATGACACGCCTATGTCAATTCACCCTGGTAGCACAAAGATGTACCAAGACATTCGACGGAGATTCTGGTGGCCTAATATGAAGCGAGACATTGCTCGATATGTTGCCGAGTGTGACGTTTGCCGTCGCATCAAAGCAGAACATCAAAGGCCTGCTGGAACTCTGCAACCACTTGCTATTCCTGAATGGAAATGGGACAAAGTCGAAATGGACTTCATTACTGGTTTTCCTAGATCTCAGAAGGGTCATGATGCTATCTTTGTCGTCATTGACCGATTCTCTAAGGTGGCTCACTTTCTGCCAGTCAAGGAGACGATCACTGCTAGTCAGTTAGCAGACTTGTATGTTTCCAAAATTGTGTCACTCCACGGTGTTCCGTTGGAGATCAGTTCAGACCGTGGCAGCTTCTTTACCTCCAGATTCTGGGAAAGTTTCCAAGAAGCTATGGGAACTCACCTGTCTTTCAGCACCGCCTTTCACCCCCAGTCTCAGGGTCAAGTTGAACGAGTTAACCAAGTGCTTGAAGACATGCTTCGAGCTTGTGTCATCTCATTCGGTAAGAAATGGGAGGAATCTCTCCCATATGTTGAATTCTCTTACAACAATAGCTATCAGGCTAGTTTGAAGATGGCACCTTTTAAAGTTCTCTATGGACATAAGTGCCGAACCCCTCTGAATTGGTCAGAAACTGGGGAATGACCACTCTTTGGTCCGGACATTATTCAACAGGCTGAACAACAAGTCCGCATTGTCCGTGAACATTTGAAAACTGCTCAGTCTCGTCAGAAGAGCAATTATGACCGCAAACACCAGGTAATGGTCTACCAACCTGGCGAACAAGCTTATCTTCGTGTCACTCCGATGAAGGGCACTCATCGTTTCGGGATCAAAGGCAAGTTAGCTCCTCGCTACATTGGCCCGTTCCGTATTCTCGCCCGTCGAGGAGAAGTGTCATACCAATGGGAATTGCCGCCGAACCTTTCTCAAGTGCATGATGTCTTTCATGTGTCACAACTTCGTCGCTGCTTCAAGGATCCTATCCGAGCAGTGGATCATGAAATGCTTGAATTGCGAGATGATCTTTCTTATCAAGAGTATCCGATCCGCATTCTTGATCAACCTGAACGACGGACCCGTCAGAAGGCAATCAAGTTCCTTAAAGTTCAGTGGTCGAATCATTCTGAAGAAGAAGCCACTTGGGAATGCGAAGATCATCTTCATGAAGAATACCCCGCTTTCTTTCAGCCTGCCTCTTAATTCTCGCGACGAGAATTTCTTTTAGAGGAGGAGAATTGTAACATCCCCATGTAATAGCTATAGTGATCAAACTTTTGATATGCCAAGTCATCATGATCAACAGTGCTTGATCATCATTTAAATCATATCTCATTTCAAATTCCATTTCAAATTGAAAGTCAAATTTAAATTTAAATAAAAAGTTGTTCAAATTTGAAAACTAAAATGTTCATTAAATAGCCAATAATCCTAAACCCTGACCATCTCAGCGCTGACGTGGCACGGCCGGGCCCGCCTCTGGGCCACTGACGCTAGGCCCCACTGGCCCCGTTGACTGGGTTGACCAGTCAACGGTGCCGACTGAGCAGCCCAGTCTCACTGACATGCGGGCCCTAGCAGTTAACTAAAACTAATTTAAATTTAAACTAATCTGTAAATTTAATTAGACACTAACTAGCCGGTCCCACACCCCTAATTTGGTTAGTTAGTTAAATTAACCTCTGTTTAATTAAGTGAGTCAGTGACCAGTGGGACCCACTGGTCAGGTTTGACTCTGGTCAGCCGGAGTTGACCGCTGACGTCACCTTGACGTCATGATGACATCACATACTACTGTTTCGGATAATTCGGAATTAATAATTAAAAAAAAATCCAGAAAATGATTAAAACTTTGTAAAATCATATAAAATAAACCGTAACTCGGATGAAAATAATTTATATATGAAAAATGATCAGAAAAATATGAAGAATCCGAATATGTGATCAAAATGCTTGACCATCACTCCTATCTAGATGAACATGGAACTTTTTACCCGATTTCGATAAATGAATAGTGCCTGACCTTGATAAAATAAATCCAAATAAATTCCTAAATTATCTAAAACAATTAGATAGGCAATATACCACATCTGCAATATCATTTAGGCATGTCATGCATCGTTGTTGCATTATTGCCGTGAATTTATTGTTTCTTCCGCCTCCTTCTCTCCCGATAGACGCCGAGACCGCCGCCGACGCAGCTGAGTACGACTACGCTCCAGACGAGCAGCCTTCAGACGACCAGCCCCTCTCAGCAGAGCTTCCAGGCAAGCAAACCCCCTTGATCATCCAGATATCGGCTATTCTTTCCCTCTTATTCTTGCATTAGAATTGCCCCTGCTACTGTTCCGATAGTTCCTATTCTGATGCATAGCCTGGTTTTGTAACCTATTGTTGATACTTTACCTATTAAACTATATGCTTAGTATAGGTTGGTTAGTGATACACCTATGGCCCCACACCCTTGTCCTTGTTGCTACACTTTTCCACCGGTGACTCGATCAGTATGATCGACGGACAGAGACCAACACATCACCGCACATTACCCCTAAGTTGTTTGACTCTGCAGAGCTATCATCGAGTGCCAAGGGTGTGTAACATCCCCATGTAATAGTTACAATAATCACCTTTTGAGAATGCCAAGTCATCATGATTAACTATGCTTGATCATCATTGCATCATATCTCATTTCAAATTCCAAATTTAAATTTCAATTCAAATATAAAGTGAAATATAAAAGTTGTTCAAATTGAAAACTAAAATGTTCATTAAATAGCAAATAATTCATAACTAATTATGTTCAGGAAAACAACATCACAAAAAAACCACTAAGTGACTCAAACAACCTCAAACAGTAGCTAACAGCAACTTTTAACACCACACTATTTAATAAAATTTGCAAATGAAATCATATTTACACCAAACCAATTTCTGGCAGTACTAAATAATTCACTGTATTTAAATGGGCCAGTCTCATATTTTACAAAAGTAGTTTAGTGGCTAAACAATTTGCAAAGTAGAAATAAAACAGAAATTAGAAAATAGAAAAGGAGAACGGTTAGCCGCTACTATGCCTATGGGCTCGAGTGAAACAGTGCGCGGCCCAGCCCATTTGCGGGTCGTCTCCCTCCTCCTCGCGCGCTGTCGCTCCCGCGTGTCGACACGGCGGCGGCCGCCTCGTTGTCGTCCATCCGGCGGCTCCGCGGCGCCGATAAGGCCTCCCCTGGTCGCTCCCCTCTCTCCCCGAAACCCTAGAGCCACCAGAACCCCCTCTCGTCCCCTCCCTCACTCCCATTCGAGCTCGCCCGAAACCTCCCGCGGTCGCCGTCATCGATCCCGCGCCCTCCGTCACCGCCTCGCCTCGCCGAGATGATGTGAAGCTCCACCGTCGTCCGCTGCTCCGCCTGCGTCAACCCATCGGGGCCGGGGAGCACCACATTGAGCTCCTCGAGCTCATCTTCTTCCTCGGGTCACCGGCAACCGTCGCCGATTCCGGCGACCTCTGCTGCTCCGAAACCGTCAAGGGCCTTTCTTGTGCCGCTAGGTGAGCCGCTCCTCCTCTCCCCGCGCTCCTCTGCCCTCCTGCGCCTCTGTAGCCGTCTCTGTCGCCGCCGTCCGAACTGTGCTCCGCCGCATCGCTCGCCGCCGTCCGTTTAGTCGCCGTCGTGCTCAAACGAGCACGGCTTCGTGCTCAGTGCATCTGCGCGGGCCCAATGCACCCATCCACGCGCTCTGCCGAGCCCTGTAGCGTCGATCCCGAGCTCCTCTTGCTCTGGCCGCCGCCTGCCGTCGTCCCCGCTGTTGCCTAGGACCTCCCCGACCCCAGCCAACCCTGCCATCGGTCGCGGCGTCAAACGGCCGTTCGAACTCGACCGCCCGCGCCCATTTTTGTGGCCTGTGGGCGAATTCCGACCACGGCCGAGCCGCGCCGCCGCGGAAATGGCCGCCGCCGACTAGCCGCCGGCGTGCTGACGTGGCCGGTCAACGGGGGTCGCTAATGACGCCCTGTGTGACTGACGGGCGGGCCCCAACGCTTAACTATTTTCGGATTAGATTAAACCGCTAATAAACTAACCCTAATAGCCACTGACAGTAGGGCCCACCTCTAATTAATCACCGTTTAGTTAAAATTAAATCCGGATTAACCCCACTGTCTATGACAGGTGGGGCCAGCCACTATCCCAGTGGATAAGCTCTGCTGAGTCAGCAGCTGACTCAGCAGGCCGGCACCACATGTTAGCCTCTCTGGGCTGACCGCTGACTGGACCGCTGACCTAGTCAATGGGCCCACTGGTCAGCTGGGTACGTTTCTGGGTACCCGTAGCATTTTGCGTTTAATATTTTTCGAAATAAAAATAATCCAGAAATTGCAGAATATTAATAAAACTTTAAAAAATCATATCTTTTAAACCGTAACTCGGATTAAAATAATTTATATATGAAAAACGATTAGAAAAATATGAAGAATCCGAATACGCCACCCACATACCTGACAGACCCCTCTAACATACTGAACATGGAACTTTTTGCCCGAATTCGATAAATGAATAGTGCTCAACTTTAATCAAATAAATCCAAATAAATTCTTAAATTAATTAAAACACTTAGTTAGGCAATATAACACCTCTGCATATCATTTAGGCAGGTCATGCATAGTGATTGCTTTTGTTGCCGTGTATTTATTGTTTCTTCCCCCCTTCTCTTCCGTTAGACATCGAGACCGACGTCACCCCGCAGGACTGCTACTCCGTCGACGACCCCTCTTTTGCCGCAGAGCAACCAGGCAAGCAAACCCCTTGAGCATGCCTATATCACCTATTCTTTCTCCCTCCTGCTTGCATTAGAATTTGCTTCTGCTGTTGATTTATCCTATTCTGATGCATAGCCTGATTATTGTAACTTCCGTTGAGACTTACCTGATATCCCAAATGCTTAGTATAGGTTGATAATGAACCATCTGTGGCCCCTCTTCCTTGCTCTAGTTGCCTCGCTTAGTTATAGTTGCCCCGATCGATGTGATCGAACGGGCTGAGACCAACACATCACTGCACACCCCCTAAGTTGTTCGACTCCACAGAGTTATCCTCGAGTCCCGAGGGTGATACCTCTTATCTCACTCCTGATATGCCTCTGTGATACAGCTAGTCGGTTGTGGGATACGAGGGTGATTCCTCTTCCACCACCTCCGATGAGGCTTTTGTCGTGCAACCCTCAAGTGTGAATCCATCGAGGGTGATTCCTCCTGGTTCACGTTGACGGTAGCATCAAGTGGGAATCCATCGAGGGTGATTCCTCAGATTACCCTCTTGGTGTTACAGACACACGGTTACATTTAACTATTGCCCCTTGTACTGTTATTGCGGGACTGAAGGGACAGGCGGTACCACCCCGGTGGAGGTGGACCTGAGTTCCCGACAGTCTCCTGGGAAGTCGGGTTGACCTGGAGGGCACCCGCGAGATAATTACGAGGCGCGGCCGGGCAGGCAGACACCGCCCTAGAGAGGGATGGGTCTGGCCCTTGTTACACTTCCTCGAGACGGGACGACAGGAGTACTGTTCGTCTCCGCGAGCTCCTAATAATTCGCTAACGGATTTGGGTATTGATCTGAGTTGGTCGTTGGCTCTATACGCACTACCACCACGTGGGATAATGGCTATGGACCCTCTACGTCGTATGTATCAGCCGAAAGCTCTGTCAGACGTCCAGTTCAGCATTGTGGCCGGGTCGGGCCGGCGCCATCCAGGACAGAGGTGGTGCCTGGTCTACCCTGCACACAACGACCTGGAGTGCACAGGGCGATGGCCCAAGACCCCTGAGCACTTAGGATGTAGACCGGCGGGGACCTCTCTGCTTAGCCTAGGTAGGATTGCGTCGTGTCGATTACCCGAGGCCGGGCATTACCCAGCAAGTGTGTCCGGCCAGATGTAATCGAGCATGCTGGGTAACAGTAGTGCACCCCTGCAGGGAAGTTATCTATTCGAATAGCCGTGTCCACGGTAACATGACGCTCAGTGTTGTATCCCGATCTATTAATACTTGAACTAGATACATGTTAAACTAATTAAAGCTCCGGGATCGCTTTCTCGCAGGGAGTCGAGGAAGGATCTCTGGGCTTTGCTTCAACATGCTTGCTAAATTATAATATGCTAATCTGCACTCTTCTAATGCTGCAAGACCTTGAAGATGCTAGTCTTCGATAGGCTAGGCCTTTCTCTCTATTTTGGCTTTGCTGCTATACAGTCCACGGATACAGCCTTTTCACTTGACACCAATGCATAATTAGTATAGTTCTGATGTCAGTCTTGTGAGTACTTTGGATGAGTACTCACGGTTGCTTTGCTACTTCTTTTCCCCATACCCGATTGCTGCGACCAGACGATGGAGTCCAGGAGCAGAAGATCCCCA
Source organism: Elymus sibiricus (assembly GCA_039707655.1). NCBI lineage: Eukaryota > Viridiplantae > Streptophyta > Magnoliopsida > Poales > Poaceae > Elymus > Elymus sibiricus. Next base: position 85,035,853 of record CM077676.1, read on the forward strand.
GAGGAGCCTGCTTCGACATGGAGATCCCCGACGACCAGGAGTAGTTAGGAGGCCCCTAGGCAGGAGGCCTTTGCCTTTTCGATCATAGCCGTTGTTTGTTTTCGCCTTCTTAAGGCACCTCTTGTTTAACTTTGTGTCTGTACTCAGATACTGTTGCTTCCGCTGATGCTTGTGACTCAAGCTAATGTATTCGAGCCCTCGAGGCCCCTGGCTTGTAATATAAAGCTTGTATTATTTTATTTTGTATTTAGAGTTGTGTTGTGATATCTTCCCGTGAGTCCTTAGGCTTGATCGTGTGCATTTGGGTGTATGATTAGTGCACGATTAAGTCGAGGGCGTCACAGGGTGATACCTCTTATCTCACTTCCGATGATGCCTCTGTAGAATAGCTATCCGGTTGTGGCTTACCGAGGGTGATTCCTCTTTCATCACCTCTGATATAGCTTCCGTCGTGCAACTCCTCTTGTGTGAATCCATTGAGGGTGATTCCTCCGGGTTCACCTTGACTGATACCTCTAGTGGGAATCCATCGAGGGTGATTCCTTGGGTTCCTTCTCGATGCTTTGGACACACGGGTATTTTGACCTTACTACTGTTATATGATAAAGTCGGGTCGGCCCCGAGGGGTACCCGCAAGCGATATTGTGACGGAACGAGAGGGCAGGCGGATACCACCTAGGAGAGAGGTGGGCCTGGTCCCTGTTCGTGATCCGTGTGTTACCAAGTCGGAGCGACAGGAATCCTGATCGTCTCTGCGAGTTACTAAATACGCCTAACGGATTTGGGTATGTGATCTGAGTAGGCCGCTGGCCTTATACGCACTACCACCATGTGGGATAATGGTTTATGGGGACCTCTACGTCGTTGTTTCTCCCGAAAGCTCTTCAGATGTCACAGTTCAGAGATGCGGGCTGATTGCTGGGGTGGGCTAGTTACGTCACTTGTGTATACAGTGTCGCGCCTGGGCCCCGGCCAGTCTCGCAACGTGCAGGAGTGCAGAGGGCGATGGGCCCAAGACCCCTTCGCACTTAGGATTTAGACCGGCGTGTTGACCAATCTGCTGAGCCTAGGTAGGACTGCGTCGTGTCGATTACCCGAGGCCGGGCATTACCCAGCAAGTGTGTCCGGCCAGATGTAATCGAGCGTGCTGGATAACAGTAGTGCACCCCTGCAGGGAAGTTATCTATTCGAATAGCCGTGTCCACGGTAACAGGATGCTCGGAGTTGTATCCAGATCCACTACAACTACAAACTGATGCTGATTCAATATTAAACTGTTAATACTGCTCTCGGGATAGCTTTCTCGCAGGGAGTCGAGGAAGGTTCTTAGGGCGTTGCTATTATATAACCACTATTATATGCTACTCTGTTCTACTCTCTTCTGATGCTGCAAGATTGCTTCAAGATGCTAGTCTTCGATAGGCTAGGCTTCTCCCCCTCTATTCTGCCATTCTGCAGTTCAGTCCAAAGATATAGCCCCATTCCTTTGATACCAATGCATACTTAGCATAGTTCTGATGTAAGTCTTGCGAGTACTTTGGATGAGTACTCACGGTTGCTTTGCTACTTCTTTTCCCCATACCCGCTTGATGCGATCAGACGACGGAGTCCCGGAGCCAGACACCACCGCAGGAGCTTACTACCAGGAGAGTCCCGGAGGCACGTACTACTGGGTTGAGCCAGCCGACCAGGAGTAGTTCGGAGGCCCTAGGCAGGAGGCCTTCGCCATTTCGATCTAGTGACGCTGTTTGTGCTAGCCTTCTTAAGGCAAACTTGACTAACTATGTCTGTACCCAGATATTATTTGTGTGTAAGACTTATGTATTCGGGTCCTCGTGACCCCTGGTTTGTAATATGAAGATTTATGTTAAATTTGAGTTCAGAGTTGTGTTGTGATATCTTCCCGTGAGTATCTGATCTCGAGCGTGCACGTTTGCGTGTATGATTAGTGCACGGTTGAGCAGGGGCGTCACACCTATTAACCTAGTGCCCAGTGCCAGTTGCTGTTTTCTGCTTGTTTTTGGTTTTTAGGAAATCAGTACCAAACGAAGTCCAAATGCCACGAAATTTTTTGCCAATTTTTTTCTGGACAAAAGAGACCTTGAAAGCTTCGGGAGGAAGCCAAAAGCCTCACGAGGAGGCCACAAGGCAATAGGGCGCGGCCCCAGGGGGGCGCCCTGATACCTTGTGGGCCCCTCGTGGCTCCTTTTGATCTAATTCCACTTCTATAAATTCTCAAATATTCGAAAACCATTAGAGAGCCAGACGAGAAAACCCTACCATCACCGCAAGCCTCTGTTCTTCCGCGATCCCATCCGGAGGCCTTTTTCGGTATTTTGCCGGAGGGGGAATCGATCACGGAGGGCTTCTTCATCAAGCTTGCCGCCCTTCCGATGATGTGTGAGTAGTTTACCACAGACCTACGGGTCCATAGCTAGTAGCTAGATGGCTTCTCTCTCTTTGATCTTCAATACCATGTTCTCCTTGATGTTCTTGGAGTTCTATCCGATGTAATCTTCTTTTGTGGTGTCTTTGTTGGGATCCGATGAATTGTGAGTTTATGATCAGATTATTCATGAGAAATATTTGAGTCTTCTCCGAACTCTTTTATGCATGATTGATATAGCTTTCTATTTCTCTCCGATCTATCCGTTTGGTTTCGCCAACTAGATTGATTTATCTTGCAATGGGAGAGGTGCTTTTTGATGGGTTCAATCTTGTGGTGCTCAATCCCAGTGACAGAAAGGGACATGACACGTATTTGAATTGTTGCCATTAAGGATAAAAAGATGGAGTTCAATCATATTGCTTGAGTTTAATTTGTCTACATCATGTCATCTTGCTTAAGGTGTTACTTAGTTTTATACTTAATACCCTAGATGCATGCCGGATAGCGGTCGATGGGTGGAGTAATAGTAGTAGATGCAGGCAGGAGTCGGTCTACTTGTCTCGGACATGATGCCTATATACATGATCATTGCCATGAATCCATCATAATTATTGGCTTTTCTATCAATTGCCCAACAGTAATTTGTTTACCCACCGTATGTTCTGTGCTCGAGAAAGAAGCCTCTAGTGAAAACTATGGCCCCCGGGTCTACTTTTATCATATATTAAAATCCAAAAATACCTTGCTGCAATTTATTTAATTTTTTTTTATTTTGCAATTTACTTTTCATCTATCACTATTAGAATTAATCCTTGCAAATAACCGCTAAGGGGATTGACAACCCTCTTATTTGCGTTGGGTGCAAGTGTTTGCTTTTGTGTGTGTAGGTGCTGCTAAAGAAGTTTTGTGTGGTTCTCCTACTGGATTGATAACATTGGTTCTTAACTGAGGAAAATACTTATCTCTACTATACTGCATCATCCTCTCCTCTTCGGGGAAATACCAACACAGTCTACAAGTAGCAGGAAGAATTTCTGGCGCCGTTGCCGGGGAGACATCACCAAAATTTATCAAGTACCTTCGCATAAACTATTATCCACTTGCATTTATTTTATTTGCCTTTTATTTTCATTTGCCTCTTGTTTTCATCTCCCCCACTTCTAAAACAATTTTACAAAAACACAAAAATATTTTTGTTTGCTTGTTTGCTAGTTTGCTTGCTTTGTCACTATGGCTAGTTCCTCACTTGTTACTATTACCCCTGAAAATGAAGTGCTCAATTTTAAACAAAGGGGAGGAGAAAATTTAAAAGATTCTTGGTATAGGATTTGCGATGCTCAGAATAGATCAACTCGTAAGCAATCTATTACCGTTCTTCTTCGCAATTTTTATATGGGAATTACTACTTGGTATAGATTTGTTCTTGACACTATTACTAGAGGGAATTTCTTGATGCGCCCCTCTATGGATGCTTTCAATGCTATGGGTAATTTAGTGGGATCACCACCTATCACTATTAATGAAACGACATTAACTTTGGAACATGTTATGCAAAGGTTAGAAGCTGTTGAAAATAAAATGTATACTATTGAACATCTTGAGAATTTAGACAAAAAGATCCATAATCATATTACTCAATTTGGTTCTAAGGTGGGAATTACTTTGAAAACCCTAAAGGAAAAAGAGCCGACAATTAACGAAAAGATAGAACAAAGTCCCGCTAGAATCGATAAGCTAGAGGAAATTATCAATAATTTGGGTTCCGCTTTTTCCTCCGTTAAAACTATTGATAGGACTCCTCCCAATAAAAATTGCAAGTTTATGTATGTTCCTAAGACTAAGGGTGCCACTTCTAGCAAGGGAAATGAGGATCTAAAAATGATTAGCGTGCACCCCAATTTCATTGATATAATAAAGGAACCTATCTATAAAAGCGGAATTCTTAATTTTGTGCCTAGGAGCGTGATGATAAGAAACTCCCATGTTAAAACTTCTAAAACGAGTGGGTGTGTAATTGAGGATTTGAGGATGAAGGATGACAACACTTGAAACTATGCTTTCTGCCTAGCTAGGGGCATAAAACAATAGCGCTTGTTGGGAGGCAACCCAATGAATAAAATAATTTTTTTGTTTTACCTTCTATTTTTGTGTGTTTACACAATTATAGCTTCTTTTATAATTGTGTTTTTATCTTTTAATTAGTGTTTGTTCCAAGTAATGCCTTTGGGATGATTTGGCAGATAGTATAATTGATGCTGTTTGAAAACAGAAACTAAGTCGGAGCGACAGGTAGTCTGATCGTCTCTGCGAGTTACTAAATACGCCTAATTAACGGATTTGGGTATTTGATCTGAGTAGGCCGCAGGCCTTATACGCACTACCACCACGTGGGATAATGGTTTAATGGGGCCCTCTACGTCGTAGTATCAGCCGAAAGCTCTTCAGACGTCGCAACTCAGAGATGCGGGCTGATCGTTGGGGTGGGCTAGTTACGTCACTGGTGTATTCAGTGTCGCGCCTAGGCCCCGACCAGCCACGCAACGTGCAGGAGTGCGAAGGGCGATTGCCCAAGACCCCTTCGCACTTAGGATTAGACCGGCGTGTTGACCTCTCTGCTGAGCCTAGGTAGGACTGCGTCGTGTCGATCACCCGAGGCCGGGTATTACCCAGCAAGTGTGTCCGGCCAGAGGTAATCGAGCGTATTGGGTAACAGTAGTGCACCACTGCAGGGAAGTTATCTATTCAAATAGCCGTGGCCACGGTAACAGGACGCTCAGTGTTGTATCCCGATCTACCACTAATTGAACTGGATACATGGTAACTAGATATAAGCTCCAGGATCGCTTTCTCGCAGGGAGTCGAGGAAGGATCTCTGGGCTTGCTTCAACATGCTTATTAATTTATAATATGCTAATCTGCACTCTTCTTATGCTGCAAGACCCTGAAGATTCTAGTCTTCGATAGGCTAGGCCTTTCTCTCTATTCTGGCTTTGCTGCTACATAGTCCACAGATACAGCCTCTCCACTTGATACCAATGCATAAATAGAATAGTTCTGATGTAAGTCTTGTGAGTACTTTGGGTGAGTACTCACGGTTGCTTTGCTTCCCTTTTCCCCATAACTGAACGATGTGATCAGACGACGGAGCCCAGGAGCCAGACGCCACTGCAGATGCTTACTACCAGGAGAGTCCCGGAGGCACGTACTACTGGGTTGAGCCAGCCGACCAGGAGTAGTTCGGAGGCTCCCAGGCAGGAGGCCTGCGCCTTTTTGATCTAGAGTCGCTGTTTGTGCTAACCTTCTTAAGGCAGATTTGACTAACTATGTCTGTACTCAGATATCATTTGTGTGTATGACTTATGTATTCGGGTCCTCGTGACCCTTGGTCTGTACTATGATGATTTATGTTTAAATTTGAGTTTAGAGTTGTGTTGTGATATCTTCCCGTGAGTCTCTGATCTCGATCGTGTACATTTGCGTGTATGATTAGTGCACGGTCGAGCAGGGGCGTCACACGTACGCTTTTTCGAAATCCACTTTGAAGATCACTCCATCCAGTTTCTTCGAGTGGATCTCGTGAAGTGTTTCATGTAGGAAAACCACACCCTCTAGTATGTTTCTGCCCGGCATTAAAGCCGTCTGAGTTGGTTGCACCACACTATGTGAAATCCGCGTCAGTCGATTTGTACCAACCTTAGTAAAAAATTTAAAGCTCACATTGAGCAGACATATCGGTCTGAACTGCTCAATACGCACTGCCTCCTCCTTCTTTGGCAACCACGTTATTGTTCCAAAGTTCAGGTGGAATAGCTGTAGTTGGCCATTAAACAAATCATCCAACATTGGCACTAGGTCACCCTTAATGATATGCCAGCATTTCTTATAAAACTCTGCTAGGAAGCCGTCTGGGCCTGGTGCCTTATTATTCTTCATCTGTGATATGGCCTCAAACACCTCTTTCTTCGTGAATGGTGCGGATAGAATCTCATTCTCATCTATCCCGAGCTGAGGAATATCCCCAACCATGTGTTCGTCCAGAGACACATAATTGTCCTTAGGAGCACCAAATAGTTGTTTGTAGTAATTAGAGATATACAATTTTAGGTTCTCATGACCTACAATTGTACCCTCGTCCTGCTCAAGCTGGAAAATTTTCTTCTTTCTGTGCTTTCCATTTGCAATCATATGGAAAAACCGGGTATTGTCGTCGCCTTGGACGACTTGCCGCACTTTATCTCTAAGTGCCCATTTCATCTCTTCTTCTCTGAGAAGCGCTCGCAACTTCTGCTCAGCCTCCACTTTAGATGCCTGTTCGTCCGCATCTAATAGACTGGATTCGGCCTTTAGATCAAGTTCATTAATAAGGTGGATCAGCCGATCTTTTCCCACCTTATATATGTCGCTAATATTTTTAGCCCAGCCCCTCAGGAACTGCCTCAAATGCCTAATCTTATTTTGTCATCGCTCAATATTTGACCTCCCTCCTGAGGCCTTAGCCCATTCCTGCGCTATTAGGTCTAAAAAGCCCTCTCTCTCAAACCATGCTAGTTCAAAAGAAAAGACATTCTTGTTTCCCACATGTGTCGCTTCCCCGGAGTCAACAAGCAGCGGGGTGTGGTTGGAAATTCCTCTCTATAAGGCTTGGACCGTCACCAGAGGGAACTTCTGTTCCCATTCAATACTAGTAAGAACTCGATCCAACTTCTTGTATGTTGGATTCGACAGTGTGTTTGCCCAAGTAAACTTTTTGCCTGAGAGTTCTATCTCTCTGAGGTCGAGACTTTCGATAATGGTGTTAAACATGAATGACCATCTGCCATCGAAGTTATCATTATTTTTTTCGTCTCTCCTCCTAATGATGTTGAAATCACCGCCAACCAAGATTGGTGCCTCTCATCCCCACAAACCCGTAATAGGTCAGCAAGAAAATCTGGCTTGAGCTCCGGTTGAGCGGCTCCATATACAGCAACTAGCGCCCATCGGAACCCATCAACCTTCGAGCGCACCCTGAATTTGACGGCAAAGTCCCCAAGCACTACATTGACCACTTCTAGCGTCTAGCACTTGACCCCAAGTAAAATCCCGCCGGATCGTCCTCTTGGGGGTAGACAGTGCCAATCAAAGTCAACACCACTGGATATGGTGCTAAGAAATTGTGACGTAAAGTTATCCCTACCCGTCTCAAGTAAGGCAATAAAGTCTGACTTATGTTCTAATGTTGCCTCCGCAAGGAACCTTCTTTTTGCCAAGTCTGCCAGACCTCTGCTATTCCAAAAGATTCCTTTCATTTGATATACCAATGTGTTACACACAAAAACGAAAATCAAACTGTCCGTATACATAACCCATTTTGTGAATCTTGGCGCAAATCGGCGGCACATGATCCGCGTGCCCCTGGACCTGCGTGTTATAAATCCGCTCTCATTCTAGACTTGCGGATGACGCCAATCGAAGCAGAAAATGCCCTAGATAAAAATTGCCGCTCAGTTGCAAAAACATCACCTTGTCCTTCCAATCAAATGAGCTTCTTACATCATGCAGTTGCACAATGACCTCAACGGTTCCTGTATGTGGATTGGAGGCAGCCAGTGTTCCCTTGGCTGTTCTCTTTTGCTTGTAAAACTCTTCTCATTCTCATCTTAATATATAAGACACGCACTTCTTATGCGTGTTATTGAAATAAACAATGACCTTGTTGTGGACTATCATTACATCGTTAGTTTATTTCAAATTCCTAGCAAGATAGAAGTTATGGCATAGCTTAGTTCAGTCATTTCTAAAGAACATGGTGCGATGTGCATAGCACGTCAAGTCACATATATTCCCTCCGTTTCATATTAAGTGTCATTAAGTGTCGCTGATTTAAATCAGCGACACTAAATATGAAACGGATGGAGTAGGTTTTTTTCTTTTTTTTTATGTGTGTGTGCGCGCGCGCGAAAGGAGTCACATATAACCCTAGTCAAAGCAAGAACTCATACTGAATCCAAGTGTACCCATAAACGTATAGCGACTGCCATCAATCAATTCATCATCCACAACTAGATGAGTGAGATACCTTACCAAAAAATGGACCCGGCTCGGCAGGTGGCCATCCGTAACTGCGACAAAGGGTTAGTTGTCTCTGTCGCGACAAGGATTACTTCATGCTATTAATAGCACGCAAATACGGATAGGCAGATGGACACACTATAATATGACTAAGCAGAGTTTCCTTCGAGTGCATCCTATTTTAATAACAAAGAAAGTGATAGATATGATAGCGATCCTCCATCGCCCTACTCAAGATAATTTTAAGGGCCAGTTCTTTTGGGCGGATTAAAAAATAAGCTGCCTCTCCCCAGTTTAAAAAATAAGCTGCTTCCTAAATTTGGTGAGGCTTCTAAATTAGTCATCTCATAATTAGTTCAGAAGCCCCAATGAATGAGGGAGGCGGCTTATATAGAGAAAGCTGGAGAGGAGGCGGCTTATTTTTAAAGCCGCCAAAAGAACTGGCCCTAAATCCTCTTTTCGAGCTACGGAAAATGCTGTGAAGGTTTCGGAACCTTGGCTCCATGTAATTGTAAACATTCCATAAAAAGCAGGTGCGAAATGGAGGCCTAAATTTATCCTCACTTGTGTGGTGTTGATGCTGAAGTTAAGCATTGCCACACGCAAACATCCCGTGTCTTCTCCTTCTGGAACTTTTTTTTTATAAAAATAATCCAAAAGAGATATAATGAGTTTAGCTAAAAGGCAATTCGGAGCCCAGGCTCCATGTAGTAGCCCTTTTAAAAAATTGAAAATATTATTTTTAAAAGCAAAAATTCCTAATAAGTTTTACAGATATATAAATATATAGATGTATAGTTGTGTGCATGAATTTCTATCAATATATATAATTATATATCTTTTTTTGCAGGACGAAAAAGAAAAATACATGGATTAATGTAGACATACCTTTTGTTGTTGTCAGACTCGTTTTTTTCATGTAGTCTAGAAATCATGATATTATTTAATAAAATTTACAAGTTCCATATAAAAGATTTTTATTTTTATTTCAAGTTATAGGCTCCCTAAACCTCTGCCAAACACCATTTGGCTAATCAACAGCTACCAAACCTTTGCCGTCAATTAATTAATACTCCCTCCGCCTCACAATATAAGATCGTTTTTCAAGCTAACGGTACGGTGAGAGTAGATATCTATAAAGAGAAATCAAAATGGTTAATGAGTGCGAACCCGAAAATGGACCATGTTAGCTGCGGGTGGTCACCCAACAGCGACAAAGGTATGGTCCTTTCCGTCAGGTATTAAACAAGACGGGTGCACAAGCATTGCTATAATAAATAGTAGAAAGATACGGATATCTGCAACGGATAAAGGAACAAGATCTAACAGAAAATTAATGAAAATTGACCATGCCTCAGTAATTGACAGACTACAACCACTTTGTCTCTTTCAAAGCATATGTTGAAATATAGAGAATGAAAATACTCGTGTTTCTTTCATGGAGATATATATGTTTCTATACCCATTGTGATGAAGACCGAGTCAGATATGTCAATATGGAGGGAGTAATAAGAGAGTGACAATACTGAATCAGCTACGGCAAAACAAAAACGAAAATGAGGTTAACATCCCAGCCTCCTCATCAATTAATGCACACAATCATATATTATTCACAACTATATATTAAAAAAAGTGAGGCCAACCACAAAATGGATCTGCCTCGTGGTATAATCTACACGGTTCTACCATAAATAATATATTTTTTTGAAAAGAGGAAAAATTCTCAACCTATGCATCGTGTGATGCACACATGTAATTAAATTAAGAGAAAAATATGCTAGTACCAGACAAAGCATTCAAGAGGGAACCGTTGTAGGTGTGCGAGCGGATGTTGAGGAGTTCAACCAAAGGATGAACATGAGAATTTTATCATCCGAAGCCAAGTTTTGAGCCAACACTTTCAACAAGGCCATGACGCTCGCACGTCAATATCGCCTAATCTAGCCGAGAGGAAAGATCGTGGGTTTTCAGTTTGAGTATATCAAACTTATCCTTGAATCTGTCACTACCAGCAACCCTCCCTATGTTGAGAGAGCCTAGGCAATGGACGAAATAATAAGAGAGTGACATGTGATCGAGATTATCCCTAGCTCTATGCATAGCTATGAGGTGCAATCGTTCTTAAAACCTCTTTTCCAGCCTAGAAAAATGGTGTGCTGTTTTCGTAACCCATTCTAGTCCTTTCATATGCTCTATTAAAGAAATTCTAATTCCATCAAAAGAAAAGAGCCGGAGCCAAACGAATGACGTGCTATTTTCAGCCAATAAAATCTACCCGTCGAAATACCGAATGACGTGCTTGTCAGACTCTGCATCAGTAATTAGAATTGTTCCAACGGATTCCTAATTTGTCCCTCGTATGTATAGAGTTAAATATGCAGATAAAAGCATGTACATTAGTGTGTGGGACTCTTGATCAGTAGGGAAAAGGAGAAAAAACAGAGAGGCGGTCATGTTCCCTTGATGAGAAGGTGATTGCTTCACATCTAGCGACTAGTTTTTTTTTTCACTGACCGGAGCACCGAACAATCACTACCGTTCCCAAAACGAGTTGTTGACGCTTCATTGTCGCCGCTTCCCCACAGGAGCTGGCCTAACCTTGTCAATGAAAACCGAGAAGTCTACATATGTGTGCCCATAAGGTCCAGCGACCTAGAGCAACAATCATCACTACTGAACCTTCGAATCGATATGACACGCCTGACACAAAATCTCGCCATCGCATACGCACGACGAAAAACTCTAACCTAGCCGCATTAAGGAGACTGCAGAGATCACGCCGGAGCTCGAGAAGGTTCGGAGCCCGAAAAATCGACTCGAAGATGAAGCACTGCCGGCCATAAGCTCGAGCACCATCCTGCGAGGAGTACAGTTCTCACTACAGAAATTACAACTTGTGGATCGGGCACTACCCTGAATCTAGTATAACATATAAGCAATATATGTTCCCAGATTCGGAAAACTGCAGTACATCCAGCATGAGCAAATTGTTTATTTAAGTCATCTCATCTTACCCTACATGATCCATGAAAATCTTTACTAGCGTGGAGAAGATAAACTTCTCATTGTGAAGTGATAGTCTTAGGTGCAAGACTAGGACTAGCTAGGAAGATACAAGTGAATACAGTAATTAAGTAGCTCTAAGTGCACTTTGTTGTCAATCTATTCAATAGGTACATTTTCGTACTACAATCTTCTTTTGCAAATATTTTCAGTCCATTGGTAGAACAGGTTGTGATATTAATGATCACTTGCAATTTTAACGTGTCCAGCGAAATTAGAGGGACAGACATATGACAATGTCTGTGATGTTTTTTTCAAACTTGTGATGTTTTTTTTTGAAACAAAGTAAAAGATTTATCATTTTCATTAATTAGTTAACGAGTTTAAAAACATGACTGCTCAACCATGGGCAAAAGAAAAGAACCACTCTCGAGGCATTACATTACTCAAGTACTCAACATCCACGAGCGCCAAAAAGGCCACTTCCTCCATATTATAAGGCCACTATTGTATGCTAATATGTTTTTTAATAATATAAAAAACAGTGTTGATACTCTTGTACTACTTTTTAATAAAATAATCTAAAATCTGAATCATATTTGCTTGACAAGTGGAGACATTGAGGTGCATCTGCATGTGACCCCATGTTCATGCGCCAGCCTTCCTCTGCTCCCGTCCTTAAATATCCGTTATCCCTCCCTTCTCTCCGCACACATAATCGTTGTACAGTGATCTTCCTCATTTTCTTCTCCATTCGTGTGAACACTCAATAGATAGCCTCAACATGGAAAAGCGTGCAGGCAAGCGAAATAAGTAACTCCTTGTTTACTTGTATGTATCAGATTGTGTCTGTATCAACGAGTAGCAAGAAATAGCCTTTGGAATGTACTCCCTCCGTCCCTTATTGAATGCAATGAGATCTTATATTATTATATTAAGGGATGGAGGGAGTAGCATTTTCTGGCGAACGACTTTAAAAGTATTGTCATTGGAATATAGCATTTTGTGGCGAACTTTAATGTATATGGCTATCTAGGACATCTACAACAAAAACAATAAAGGCAAATTTTAGCAAGCAAGTTGTGGTAAGGAACGGATGAAATCCCGTGAGACCCCAAAAGAGAAGAGTAAACATTATTTAGGATAGTTGTACTATAAAAATCCATGAACACATATCTTATATGGAATAGGTCAACCTATATAAAACAGTCTACCTTATACTGTTAGTTAAAGAAATGGGGCTTCATCTTTAATATTGCTATATGTGAAGCACTAAAGTGTTACATCTAGGATATCATTAGGTCATTGTAAGCAATTATCTTTTGCTTTCTTGCAATAAAAGAAGAGAAATGTGGTTCAAATTTGTATTACGATTATAGAAACATAAGCCGCAACAAGTACTCCCTTCGTCCAAAAATAATTGTCGCTGTTGTAGTACAAAGTTATACTAGTTTTGTATGTATCAGAATTAGGCTAGTTGCATATAGTTGAGAGCTGCCGTGAAAGGCATGGGCGCTTCGCTTTCCTGCTCTAATATTCTCTCCTTCCCGCTGGCCATGTACAAGTTGGGTGACTGCTGCGAGACAATGGCAAACACCACAGCCAAAGCTCGCGAGATCCGGCGCTTGCAACGTACTGATGGCCCCGCGGCCGTGCTGGCCATCGGCACGGCAAACCCACCAAAATGCTTGTCGCAGGACGAGAATCCAGAGTACTGCTTCTGTATCACCAAGAGCGAGCACCTCGCAGAGCAGCTAAAAGACACACTGAAGATAATATGTAAGCATGCAAGCATATGCTACTAGGCATATCCAATGCCGACCCGCAAATCGTTCGCATAGTCCGGACCGCTGAAGCCATCCAACGCGGTTCTGTATCGGTCCGCGGCGCGGTCCGGACGTCCTTTCTCCCGCAAACCGGAGACAAACGTGGGGGGCTTTCCGGGAGTTCGGACCGCTACCATGCCCGCTTCTGACCGCCCTGGCCCACCTAAACCCCTCCTCCCTCGCCCGCGCGCGTTCCCGCCTTGTGCCAGCTGTCTGCATTCATGCCGCTGTAGAGCGCGCTGCTGCCCATTGAAGAAGACTCAAGGCGGACGTGACCTCTCACTGCCTCCACCATTGAAGCGGCGCGCTGGCTGAGGGCGCCGCCCGCTACACGTCTCCGGTGTCCGCGCCTGTTCAATGCCGGAGACGCGTGACTGGACGGGACGGGACGGATATATACCACGCCCGTTCAATGCCCCGTCCGTCCGTACGCCGCCATTAAGCTGGCTCGCCGGCCGAGAAACCCGGCCACTCCGGCGCCGCACATTGACACACCCGGACGCCTGGCCTCACTGGAATCTGCTATTTAAAGGCGGCCACACCCGACTAACTCCACTCCACAACACAAGCCGCTCCCCATCCTCCTCCCTTGCACTGCATCCGCCATGATAGCAGGCGGCAAAGTTCTGTGCGAGAGCCTTTCCACAGAGATGAAGCACGCGGTGGCCGCCCTTGCCGCCGCCTGGCAGAGCCGCCGTGCCAGGCGGATCGAGGCCGGCTTGCCGGCCAACTCGCCCGAGGTCTCCGATGACGAGGATGACCCACGATGGAGACGAGCTCCGACGACACCGCCCCAGCTCACGCGCCTCCTTTGCATGCCGGCTTCACCATGGAGCAGGCGCAGGTGCACTACAACGCCACCATGGCGGAGGTGCAGCCTGCGCCGGCTCCTTTGTCGGTGTTCCAGCAGGTGCAGGAGGAACAGCGGTACAACCTATTTCTGTTGGAGCAGCATCGGCTGGCGGAGGGCCGGATCTACAGTGAGCGAGGAGGCCGTGGCGGCCATGGCCGCGGCGAACCCCAACTTCGTAGCGGAGCAGCGTGCCATCTACGATGCCCTCCGCGCTCAAGCCGCTGCTCACCAGGAAGCAACCGCTGCTGAGGTGCAGCTCCAGGCGATCGCGGAGGAGAACAACGCCAGCTGCGCCTCCTACGCGCCGTAGACGAACATTTCGGCGGCCCGGTGGGATGACGACAGAGCGGGCATCACCATTTCCTTCGTGGACCTCACGTCCACCAGCGACGGATAAAGTGCGGACTCTTCCGAGGATGAGTAGGGTACAGGAGGCCACAAGGCTTGGTGTCCCATGTGGGCCGGTCCGTCTCCCGTGTTCTACTCTTCCTCGCCGTAGACCGCACCTTCACTTCACGGGTCTTATCGCCGGTGGTCATGAAGACGGCGGATGGAGGACGACAAGGGCTCGGACGCCGGGCGCCGCCGCCGTGTAGGATAGGTTTAGGGTCGGGTCGGTTTTTTTTGTTCTAAATGTTCGAAATCTAATGAAAATCCGTCGTGTTTGTATGAAATCCGTCGTGTTTGTATGAAATCCGGCTGTGTTTGCATAAATTTCATCTGGTTTGTTGAAAAAGAGTTTGAAATGTATGTGGACAGCGTTGGATGGCGGCTTCCCGCATCCATGTCCGCAGATTGGCCCCCCCATGGGGGTGCGGACGGATGCGGGAGGAAATTTGCAGGTTGCCATTGGAGATGCCCTTATACCGAAAAAGGCTTTCGCCCCGCTTTATACATAAAGCAAACCACCAGAGCCACCAGATCCAACAAAGGTCCACAGCGCACACACACAAAGGTAGCACACAGACATAGTTCAAGAGGGTTCTGCTGAGGGCACAGCTCAACAAGCCCTAAATAAAGCGAAAAAAGAGGTAGCAAGGCTACCAAGTGGCTAATCCGGCTCAGGCGGAGATGGAGGAAGCGGCGGCGCCAAGCGGAGGGCCATCGCGCGAAGATCTGCAATGACGATGTCGATTGCATCTCGGTCCTGTGGGCGGCTAAGCGGCCGCCAGAGCTGCAAATAGCCACACATTTTGAAAACCGCGTCAGTAGCACGTTGAAGAGTCGCACGCTGGATCACAAGCTTATTGCGAACCGTCCAGAGCGTCCAAGCAAGCACCCCAATACCCAACCACCTAATGTGGTGGAGACATGGTGGAGAGGCTTGGATTTCCGCGAAGAGGTCAGGGAAGTTGTTGTTGCACCAACGTCCGCCGACCACCTCCCAGAAGCAACTACAAAGGAATTGCGTGGATACGCAGGTGAAGAAGATGTGATTCGAGTCCTCCACCGTCCCACACAAGGGGCAAATCCCATCACCAGGGCCATTCCACTTGAGTACCTCCACCCCAGAAGGCACCCGGGCCCGGATCCATTGCCATAGGAAGATCCGGTTCTTCAGTGGAAGTCTAATCTCCAAGATATCAACAAGGGGCTCAGGGCCGGGAGCAGCCGCAATGGCCTGGTCTAACGATTTGGTAGAGAAACGGCCCGAAGACTCCAGGTGCCAAGAGATGCGATCGCTCGACTGATCTACGTCTAGCGACTGGAGAGCGATGCACTCAAGGAGCTCCTGCCAGGCGACAAGTTCCGGAGGCCCAAATGGCCGCCATAAGGCGAGGCGCCTTAAGTCAATAAGGGCCATTTCGATGGAGATCCTAGGCTCCACCACGATGGAGAACAAATCCGGGAATCGGGCGGCGAAGGGGCGATCCCCAACCCACCTGTCGAACCAGAACAGGGTGGAGGCGCCGAAACCCACCGAGATGGAGGCCCCGATGCGGAGAACTGGAAGCAGCTGAATGATGGACTGCCAGAACTATGAACCGCCAGACCGCTGGCAGAAGGCGAGCAGTTGTCCTCAAAGGTATTTGTTCCTGATGATGTAAAGCCAAAGGCCGCCCTCCCCATTCGCAATCCGCCACAACCAACGAGTCAGCAGGGCAATGTTCATGCGTTTGGACGACATGATCCCAAGCCCGCCCTGATCATGAGGTTTGCAAATATCGGGCTAGCAAACCATATGGTATTTTTGCTTATCGCCCTCCCAGCATATGCTACTATATCGCACACTATAATTGCATCCTCTTTTTTTGACATGCAAGGGCCCGGATGTGTACGTGTTTCCTTCTCCTGATTAAATCAGGTATGCTAGCGAGCAACGAGAGGCGTTTCATCGACGAGATGGAGAAAACGTGGAGCGTCCACCCCGAGTTCCTCGACTGCTCATCGTCGTCCCTCGAACAACGCCTCGCCATCGTTACCCTCCCCACTCCAGAGCTCCTTGCGGCAGTGGCGACGAAGGCCATCATCAAGTGGGGCTGTCCAACCACGGACATCACCCACCTTGTCGTCGTCACCAACTCGGGAGCCGAAGCCCTGAGCGCGGACGTCCACTTGGCGAATCTTCTTGGCCTCCGCCACATCGTTCACCGCACAATGCTCCACCTCAACAGCTGATTCGCAGGCAGCTCTGCACTGTGCCTGGGAAAAGACCTCGCCTAGAACAACCGTGGCGCCCGTGTCCTGGTGTCCTGCGTCGAGCTTATCACTGTCGCCGGCATACTCACCCCCGATGAAGGGGACGACTGCATGAGAAACCTCATCGGGAACACAGGGCGCGTTTGGTTGCCAGCATCGGTTTTGGCACTTTGCATACTTATCTCAGTTGGGTCTGGATAAAAAAAAAGCAGGCAAACAACAATCATCTGCCCATCGTTTGGTTGTCTGCATGTAGGCTGGCTCATTGGGGGAGCAATTTTTGCCTGGCGTTTGGTTGTCTGTGTTGGCTGGGCTGATGCAACTACACGGTGTTTAGTTGTATACACTGGACATGATTAAGAGTTAACAGCTATACATGACACAAACTTACACTAGAGTGCCTCGGGAACTGCTATGGACCGTGGCCGCGGCGCCGCGTCCGACGCGACGAGCACGGAGCCGCGGGCGAGCAATCCTGTTGGCGGCGCAGCGAACCAGTTGCTAGTGTCGCCGTCACGGAGAAAGTATATGGGAAGAGACGAATAGGAGGGCATTGAGGCAGAGGACATGGAGGAGAAATGCAGTGCGCGCGCCATGATATCGTCAATGTAGTAGGACGAGGGAGAGGAAGCTGAAAGGAACGACACCGGCGACGGCACCTGTGTAGTACAATGCCGGCGAGGAGGCCGGAAGTAAAGATTAGAAGGACTAGGCAAATAGATTAGGAAGTGCCATTAAAACAGACCACGCATATGTATATGTACAGTCTATGAAGAAGATGTATATCTACTCGTCTATCATAGTCGAAACAGAAAACGTGCAACACGAAAATCGTGTGAAACTGTGAGATGAACCCGCTGGTCAAAGGAAATTTCAAATGGCCGACCGTGCACGACGATTTGACAAAATTCATCCAAAATAGCTCCAAACATGAACACAAAATTGAACATTTATAATGAACGAAACTACGAACTGGTCGCCTATAACATCGATGTCCTTCATTTTTATGTAGTCTTTATCTCGAATTGAAGCATTATTATGTAGTTTAGACGGGACTAAGAAAAGGAGATTAGAGAACGAGCTTAATGGAGGTAGCATAAGAAACCACTTACAGGTTGTATACTAGCTCGCCTCCTTTTATTTAGGGGTAGCTCGCCTCCTCTCGTGTAAGTGGGCCCAGCATGTGTGCTTGATATGGCTTGACTCAGCCTGGCTCGCTAAAAATGGCTGATTTGACTGTTCCTAGCGGGCCTGGCAGAGAAGTGCTTTAAGTTCCATGCTATACGAGAATCTGATGCAGCACAGCCAACCAAACATGTCGGTTTCTTTTCGCGCGGGTCTGGTTGGGATAGATGCGGGCTACCAAATGCGTCCACGGTGTTTGGTGATGGCGCAGGCACGGTGTCCGCCTCACAGACCTTGGTATCGGACACATTGAATGTGCTCACAACGGAGATCAAGACTCACGACATTTACGAAAATATGCCCACCAAACTGCCCAATATGGTGGCAGACAACATCAAGCAGTGTCTACTTGACGCGTTCGGTCCACTAGGCATGTAGGTCAAATGGAATGACCTGTTCTGGGTAGTGCACCCTGGTGCCATGGTGATCTTGGACAAGATGTTGAAACAGGGTGGGCCTTGGGCCCATCTAACAATTTCGGAAAATCTCTAAAGGCCCATGCAGGTTATATGACAATGGGTGTGTTGTGAAGTTTAGTCTCATACCGCTATTGGAAGAGGGGTTGGACCTCCTTATAAGGGATCTCTTCCACGTGCTATTGGAGCATGAGAAGAGAAGTGGTTTCCGCCACCCGTCTCACCTCGCCTCGCCTCGTCACAACGCGCGCCCTGCGGGTTGCGGGAGTGAGCCGAGCCAAGCCCACACCTATGCGCTTATTTTTACCAGTCAGGAACGGAGAGTCCATAATAGATGAGCCATGACCTGAGATGTCGGATCATGGGCTATTGTAGACTCGGACGTGGGTCCATCCCAGGTCTCTCCACCTAGCCACGCCTATAATAACTGAAGCGTTGGGCAACCCTAGCTGCCACGAAGAACAGATCGCATATGCTCTGCCTCCACGCACACCGCCCACTGTCGTTCCTTTTGCTGCTGCTGCTGCCGCCGGTGATCCCGTCCCATCCACCGTGTACACGGTTGATCGGAGAGCAGGCCTCCGAAACCCCGCCTCTCAAGATCCTGTACGGGAGAGGGCGATTAGGTTTTTGGGGAGCATCTCCTACGCGACTGCTCGCCTCCGTTCGTCTGCATCCACTACGTCGTCTACGTCCGCGTCGCCTTCATCATCACCATGTCCACCGAAGCCGAGAGACTCGCCGCTGAGAAACTTGAAGCCGAGAAGAAGGCCGCCGAAGAGACCGTCGCCTCCGCCGTGGCTTCTGACTGGCCTACTGGAGGGTATAACACGTTTATCCCTTTCCTATTTATTTCTATCTTACCCATACTAGCATTATACATAGATGTATCTACTGTAGGCGTAGTGTCGTGGTTTTGTTACGGCATATGTCCTCGTGTGAGAACTAAGTCGTGAAGCCATCGCTGCTAGGTGATGGCTTGAACGGGGTTGGTCGGAATCGAGAGACGCGAGTTTTACCCAGGTTCGGCCCCTCGCGGTGGAGGTAAAAGCGTACATCCTGCTTGATTGCTATTAATGATGATGATGATCTCGATTACAAGGCTCCTATTTTGCTACCTTTATCTCGAGAACTATTAGTTTGTCTGTCTGCAAACTTGTCTGTCTATCTTGACTTGTCCCTTTGGACGCCCCAAGAACCCACTTTATATAATAGCCGGGTCCTGGGGTTTACAATAAGATTCCGGGTCCTACCCATAATAGGAGTCCTACTCTAAGTCTTGTAGGTCTTCTGTGCTTTCCAAGTTAAGAGAAGTTGCCTTCCTGGGCCTCCTGGTAAGCGAGCCCGCAAAGCTTATATGAATGTTGGTAACCTTGGGTCGGGTCTCGTTCAGATCCTTAGTCCCTTCTCTGGCTTGGCTCCATCTGTGACCCGGAAGTAGTGTGACTCATAGAGGATGTTTTAGAATGACTAGGCTCAGGGCCGGGTCTCACTACGCCGGGTCTCGCCTGTGGGGAATATCCCCAACGTTAGCCCCCAGGTTAGCTTGAATTTATTCATGCTAAGCTCCTGAAAATAAGATAAGAAGAAAATGTGAAGGGTGATTCTCTAGGTCTAGATTCTTTCAGATCCGACTTCCGTTTCATCTTTCTAGTCTGTTCATTTCTTCCCCCTTTAAATTTTATGGCCGGGTCTCCGCCCAAAATCCAAATGTGCCCGGGTCCCCGCCCAAAATCCAAATGTTGTCGGGTGCTACTTGTAGACTGCGTTGGTATTTCCCCGAAGAGGAGAGGATGATGCAGTATAGTAGAGATAAGTATTTCCCTCAGTTAAGAACCAAGGTTATCAATCCAGTAGGAGAACCACGCAAAATCCCTTTAGCAGCACCTGCACACACAAAAGCAAACACTTGCACCCAACGCAAATAAGAGGGTTGTCAATCATCTTAGCGGTTATTTGCAAGGATTAATTCTGATAGTGATAGATGAAAATATAAATTGCAAAATAAAATAAAAGTAAATAAATTGCAGCATGCTATTTTTGATTTTTAATATATGATAAAAGTAGACCCGGGGGCCATAGTTTTCACTAGAGGCTTCTCTCTCGAACACATAGCATACGGTGGGTAAACAAATTACTGTTGGGCAATTGATAGAAAAGCAAATAATTATGACGGATTCATGGCAATGATCAAGTATATAGGCATCATGTCCGAGACAAGTAGACCGACTCCTGCCTGCATCTACTACTATTACTCCACCCATCGACCGCTATACAACATGCATCTAGGGTATTAAGTATGAAACAGAGTAACGCCTTAAGCAAGATGACATGATGTAGACAAAGTAAACTCAAGCAATATGATTAAACCCCATCTTTTTATCCTTAATGGCAACAATACAAATACGTGTCATGTCCCATTCTATCACTGGGATTGAGCACCGCAAGATTGAACCCATCACAAAGCACCTCTCCCATTGCAAGATAAACCAATCTAGTTGGCCAAACCAAATCGATAGATCGGAGAGAAATACAAAGCTATAACAATCATGCATAAAAGAGTTCAGAGAAGACTCAAATATTTCTCATGAATAATCTGATCATAAACTCACAATTCATCGGATCCCAACAAACACACCGCAAAAGAAGATTACATCGGATTGAACTCCAAGAACATCGAGGAGAACATGGTATTGAAGATCAAAGAGAGAGAAGAAACCATCTAGATACTAGCTATGGACCCGTAGGTCCGTGGTAAACTACACACACATCATCGGAAGGGCAGCAAGGTCGATGAAGAAGCCCTCTGTGATCGATTCCCCCTCCGGCAGAGTACCGGAAAAGGCCTCCAGATGGGATCGCAGAAGAACAGAGTCTTGCGGCGGCGAAAAGGTTTTCTCTTCTGTCTCTCTGGTATATTGGGAATATTTGGGAATTTATAGCGCTGGAATTAGGTCAGGAGGTGCCACGAGGGGCCGACAAGCCTAGGGTGCGCGCCCTACCCCCCAGGGCGCGCCTCCCGAGCTTGTCGCTCCCTCGTGGCTTGTCTGGTCATCCCCCGAAGCTTCGAGGGTCCCTTCTGGTCCAGAAAATATTAATCCAAAGTTTTTTCTTCATTTGGACTCCGTTTGATAATGATTTTCTGAAAAGGCAAAAACAGGCAAAAAACAGCAACTGGCACTGGGCACTGAGTTAATAGGTTAGTCCCAAAAAATGATATATAATTGCATATAAAACATCCAAGATTGATACTATAACGGCATGGAACAATCAAACATTATAGATACGTTGGAGACGTATCACCGGGTCTCCGCCCAAAATCCAAATGTTGTCGGGTCTCCGCCCAAAATCCAAATGTTGCCTGGTCTCCGCCCAAAATCCAAATGTTGCCGGGTCTCCGCCCAAAATCCAAATGTTGCCGGGTCTCCGCCCAAAATCCAAATGTTGCCGGGTCTCCGTCCCAAATCCAAATGTTGCCGGGTCTCATAATTTTTCCACGCTTAGCGTTTGTACTGCTCCATATCATGACATCATTTCAGCCACCTTGACACGTATCCATGACCTCATTACGCATGTTTTAGCAGATATGTCAAATTTTGTCAATGTGAAAATCGAGGCACCTTATTCAATGAACCGCCTCCTGGAAAGTCCGGGCCTCTTTGTCGTATCAATAGACCGGCTTCACAATCAACTTGCTGATGCTGAGCCGGTTTTCTGGGGTTTCTATGAATAGCTTAGAGAAGATAAACTTTGGAAGCTTCAAGAAAATAGCGTTGAAGGTGGGCTGGTGACCCTAATGAAGAACAATCATAAGGTATATTCCTCCTTTATACCATATTACCTGTAGCCCCCAAGCTCCGAGTTTATCACTTCGTGATGACTTGGTGCTTTGTGTAGAAAAATATTTTGACTGTGTAGCCCCAAGTGTCGGGTTGTCTTGCCTGCTGCAACCTGGGACTTGTAATTGTCTTATACTTATAAAACTTCAGCCAGTGTAGCCCCCAAGTCTTAAGAGTAAAACATAGTGATAGCTTAAGACATGCTTAAATATAAATGTTGCAACTTTGGAGAAATACGGGTTATTCATCTGAGTCTTCAGTCATAAACTAAATGTTTTGCATTTCACATGTGTAGCCCCCAAGGGCCGGCTCATCAGTATGTTATGGGCCGGGTCTTCAATTTGGACTTTATGACCTGTTTAAACAACTGAACGCTGTAGCCCCCAAGTGACGGGTCGCATGCCTGCAGTGACTTGGGACTTTTTAGAAAATTTGTAGATCTTGAACTGAGTAGTGTAGCCCCCAAGTGCCGGGTCATTTGCCTGCAGTGACTCGGGACTTAAATGTACTTCTCTTTTGGAAAGAATAACATCATATGATGTTGCCCCCAAGTGCCGGGTCGCATGCCTGCAGCGACTTGGGACTGTTGAAGAAGTTATATAACCTTGATTTTTATGCAGGCTATGTTGACACAAACCGGCTCAGAAATTAACGAGTTGAAAGAGCAGGACTTGTTGCTTTATCTGGCAGTGCCATCATGCAATTTTGAAATATTTGTGCCAAAGATCATCCTCAAAACTTCTTATGTTTATTGCTCAATATGAATCCTTGACTGGAGTTGCAGCTTAACCAAATAAAGGCTGGCTTTCGAGGCTCGGCACTTGAAATATAAAGGCCAGCGACCACTGATGCTGAGACAAATCAAGCAAACATCAACCCGGATAATCCAGTTGCCGGCTCTCAGACATGAATTTTGTCGGCTTAACCCACTGTGATAAAAACTTGTTGAAAATGGCCCATCTGTGGCTTTGTAATAGCTGTTGCAAAACTCCATAATCTGCCAGTGCCATCGAGTACTGAGTAACTTGTCTTGGTGAACTGGTGATGTCGCAATATTGCAAGAAATCCATGACCGGGTTGCAGAGCAACTCGGAATTGTTATTTTTGTAACTAACTCCTCAAGTTTGCATTTGCTTGAAAAAGAATCATAAGCTGTGGTTGCCATGCAACCCGGCAATTCATGTTGCCATTGTATTAAAATCATAATTGATGAGACCCGGCCTTTCTGAAAAGAAGGCCGGTTTTTGCAAAAAAGATGCAATGTGTACAAATAATTGTAATATAAATGCAAAGTACCATATAACAGGATAATTATAGCAATGCAAACTGTAAAATAAAAAGGCGGCTTTCGAGGCACGACATAAAGACCGGTTTTCGATGCTCGAGTCTGATTTTGCTTTCCAGTGGAAGCAGGCCTTGTAGCCTCTTCTGGTTTGTCCTAGCTCTCTGAAAGCCGGCTCTCACGTGACTTAAACTAGTGTTTTAACTTTCATGAGTTCAGGGTCAACAATGTGATTGACTCATCAAGCGCTCAACCGGGTCACCTTTTGTGAGTAGCATCAAGCTAACAAGCAGGTATAACCAAGTATATAATGGCATATGCCGGTTTAAGAGGGATGTTAATAGCTAAACTCGATGAGTTGGAAGCCCCCAAGTAACCAATGATCAAAGAATAAAGACTCAACACACAGCTTTGGAGACGAAACGACAAAACTCTGGGGTCCAGAGGTGCCGGATCTATTCAATTGATCATTATCGAGCAGGATACCCATGTTTAGACTGTGCATCATGGCAACTAGTCTTCTTTGGTAACCTTTTTTTTCGCCAATATGGTAGGGTACCCATGTTTGAACTGCGCATCGTAGCAGCTAGTCCTCTTTGGCAACCTTTAATTTTTCACCAATAAGGCAGGATACCTATGTTGGAACTGCGCATCGTGGCAGCTAGTCCTCTTTGGCAACCTTAAATTTTTCGCCAATAAGGCAGGATACCCATGTTTGAACTGCGGATCGTGGCAGCTAGTTCTCTTTGGTAGCCTTTATTTTTTCGCCAATAATGCAGGAGCCCTTGGGACCGAGTTATCTTCCCTGTAATGACCCGGGGTTCTTGTATTTGTAGAAACTGGCAAAATCTGCCAAGTCATGCATGTGTAGCCCCCGAGTCTTAAGTTGACTTGTGGAGTCGACTTAAGATTCTTCATACTGGGCCGTGGCATAAGCCGACGGAGAGTCGACAACCGACAGCCGGAATTTATTGAAACCGGAGGTGAGGTGGCGAGTATGTTCTTCGCGATACTCGGCGTATGTCCTTGATATATGTCATTTCAAGCAACCTGGTTTTTGCCCTAATTGAGTTCATACGCCTCTTGGTCCAGCTCTCTTGGCTCCTCCTGGGCCGTTTTCGTTCTGTTTCTCCGCTGTCAGTTTTTGAATTGCCGGCTCTACTATGGCTGACTCTCCTGTCTCCTGCAGGGTTGATTCCTCTGGCTTCTCCACCCCCTTTTTTTTAAGTAGGCCGAAACGCCGGGGCGGCGGCCTGTATGTGCACCCATCAAGCGGCGCCCTGCGGGCGGATGCTGGCCCGGCCTCCGGTGTGTTGTCGTAAACCGGACCATACGACAGCAGGCTGCATGTGCGTCAGCTGGGTGGCCTGTTGCAGACGAACACTGACGCGGCCTCTGTTGTATTGATGATACAAATTCATCTGCCTGAATTGGACGTCGTGGTGGCTCAACAGGTTGTTGAAAGCAACGCAATGAAAAGGCCAGCAAATAACTCTTGACCTGAATAGATCTGTGAGCATAAAATAGTACGAGCAGACGATTTTTGCATAATAATTTAATACGAAGAGCAATTAATGGGAAACGAGTGCACCTGATTACGTCCGTACACAACGACAATTTCCAATCAGAGAAAAAATGGATTCGGTGACTTGTGATTCAACGGCCATGTGAGTGACAACTGCAGCGGAATTTTCTGTAGGCCTTGGCGGAGCTTTTCTCGTGGAATAATTGACCTGATAATTTTTCCGATAGTAGTCGATCTGGTCTTGGATTGTCCCAATAATTTTCCTTTGTCCAATTGATCGCCATGCTACGTTTGTACCATGTTGCAAAGATTTTCTCTCTCTTTTCTTCTTTCTTTCTTTTTATTGGTGGTAGGCGTTGGACTCACGAAAACCTGCCCGATCTGTTCCTGCGGCTTAGCTGATGCATCGCTTCATGTGTGGAATTCCTTGGGCAAGGAACAGTAACAAGGGCAGGAGGTCACCCCCGCCTTGATGACGTGGGGACTTTGCAGTTCGCCCATTGTAGACGTTGTCTTCGCAAGTCATGGTCGTCTGGGTATGTTCCGTTCTCCAACTTCAGACGCAGATCGGTTGCGTAAAGTGATATAATAAATTCTCCTGCCCCCAATTTCATCTGCTGGATTTGACTAGCTGGGTGCTTTCTGTTCTTCCGTGAGGATGTACCAGTAGTACTTTGTAGAGAAGCATTAGTACTAATTAATCCATCACTTGTTAGGGGAACGTGCTCAAACTAGCACTTTTGCTTGAATAGTCTTGAGGCTTTGATACGTCTCCAACATATCTATAATTTTTTATTGTTCCATGCTATTATAGTATCAATCTTGGATGTTTTATATGTAATTATATGCCATTATATATCATATTTTGGGACTAACCTATTAACCCAGTGCCCAGTGCCAGTTGCTGTTTTCTGCTTGTTCTTGCCTTTTCAGAAAATCATTATCAAAAAGTGTCCAAACAACAAAAAAACTTTGGATTAATTTTTTCTGGACCAGAAGAGACCCAGGAAGCTTCGGGAGAAGACCAGAAGAGCCACGAGGTGGCGACAAGCCTGGAGGGCGCGCCCAGGGGGGTAGGGCGCTCCCCCCAGGATTGTGGGCCCCTCGTTGCCCCTCCTGACCTAATTCCAGCGCTATAAATTCCCAAATATTCCCAATATACCAAAATACAGAAGAGAAAACCTTTCCGCCGCCGCAAGCCTCTGTTCTTCCGCGATCCCATCTGGAGGACTTTTTCGGTACTCTGCCAGAGGGGGAATCGATCACGGAGGGCTTCTTCATCAACCTTGCTGCCCTTCCGGTGATGTGTGAGTAGTTTACCACAGACCTACGGGTATATAGCTAGTAGCTAGATGGCTTCTTCTCTCTCTTTGATCTTCAATACCATGTTCTCCTCGATGTTTTTGGAGTTCAATCCGATGTAATCTTCTTTTGCGGTGTGTTTGTTGGGATCCGATGAATTGTGAGTATTTTAGTTTATCTATTTATCTCTATAAGATTTAATCCTTGCAAATAACCGCTAAGAGGATTGACAACCCTCTTTTTTGCGTTGGCTGCAAGTGTTTGCTCTTTTGTGTGCAGGTGCGCTTAACGGAATTTTGCTTAGTTCTCCTACTGGATTGATAAGCTTGGTTCTTAACTGAGGGAAATACTTATCTCTACTATACTTCATCATCCTCTCCTCTTCGAGGAAATACCAACGCAGACTACAAGTAGCAGGAAGAATTTCTGGCGCCGTTGCCGGGGAGACATCATCAAAATTACCAAGTACCTTCGCACAAACTATCATCCACTTGCATTTATTTTATTTGACTTTTATTTTCATTTGCCTCTAGTTTTCATCTCCCCCACTTCTATTGTTTTTTTTTACAAAAACACAAAAATATTTTATTTGCTTGTTTGCTAGTTTGCTTGCTTCGTCGCGATGTCGCAAGAAAATACAAAATTGTGTGACTTTTCCAATACTAATAATAATGATTTTATTAGTACTCCTATTGCTCCTCCTACCACTAGTGCGGAGTCGTGTGACATTAATGCTGCTTTGCTTAATCTTGTTATGAAAGAACAATTTTCTGGTAGTCCTAATGTAGATGCTGCATCCCATCTATATACTTTCGTTGAGCTTTGTGATATGCAAAAGAAAAAAGATGTGGATAATGATATTGTCAAATTAAAATTATTTCCGTTCTCACTACGAGTTCATGCTAAAACTTTTTTCTCATCCTTGCCTAGAAAGAGTATTGATTCTCAATGGCACACTGAACGAACTGCAACTGGGATCAAATGAAATTAATGATAAGAAATTGCCCAACTCATGGCTTAAATTTATGGATGATCATACAAAAAATTTATGCGGGACTAAACTTTGTTTGTAGAAATTTGCTAAACTCTGCCGCAGGTAGTACTTTTATGGAATTTACATTGGGAGAAGCTACAAAACTTCTTGATAATATTATGACAAATTATTATCAATGGCACACTGAACGAACTGCAACTGGTAAGAAGGTAAATTCTGTTGAAGAAATTAATACGTTGAGTGATAAGATGGATGCTTTATTGAAATTGGTTGCTAGTAAAAATGCTCATATTTATCCTAATGATGTGCCATTATATACCTTGATTGAGCAAAATAATGATGCCATTGATGTGAATTTTGTCTCTATAAATAATTACAACAACAATGCTTATAGGGGTAATTTCAATCCTAGACCGTTTCTTGGAAATTCCTCTAATAATTATGGAAATTCCTATGGTAATTCTTATAATAATAATAATAGGATACCTACTGATCTTGAAAGTAATATTAAAGAATTTATTAATTCTCAAAATAATTTTAATGCTATGATAGAAGAAAAATTGAATAGAGTTGATGAATTAGCTAGGAACATGGATATAATTGCTCATGATGTGGAAAATCTCAAAACTAAAATTTTGCCACCCAAGCATGATATAAATGAGTCTATTAAAGCTATCTATGTCTCCATTAATGAAAGTAAAGAAAGGACCGCTAGGTTGAGAGCTAAGCGGGAATTTCTAGAAAAAGCGATTCCACCCGGTTTCTACCATAGTAATGATGAAGATATTAAAATGATTGGTGTCACTCCTATTGAATCATTGTTTAGTAACATAAAACTTGATGAAAAGGAGACTGAAGAAGAGTCAAGTTTAGATAGAAGGAGTCCCAATTGCTTGGAGGGTGATAATCTTAAAGATAAAAATGAAAAAAGTGGGTTTGGAGATGTCAAAACTTTAAATAGCAATGCACCCACTACATAGGATTACAAAAACTTTAATTATGATAGTTGTTCTTTAATTGAGTGTATTTCCTTGTTGCAATCCATGATTAATTCACCAAATGCATATGAACAAAATAAAGCTTTCACTAAACATATTGTAGAAGCCATGATGAAAGCGCATGAAGACAAACTTGAGTTGGAAGTTTCAATTCATAGAAAATTACAAGATGAATGGGAACCTACTATTAAAGTCAAAATTAAAGAGTATGAATGTAATGCCCTTTGTGATCTTGGTGCTAGCGTTTCCACTATACCAAAGTCTTTGTGTGATGTGCTAGGTCTCACCGACATGGATCCTTGTTCCCTTAATTTGCATCTTGCGGATTCCACTATTAAAAAGCCATTGGGTAGAATAAATGATGTGCTTATTCTTGCAAATAGAAATTATGTGCCCATGGACTTTATTGTTCTTTATATTGAATGCAATCCTTCTTGCCCCATAATACTTGGTAGGCCTTTTCTATGAACAATTGGTGCTATTATTGATATGAAAGAAGGTAATATAAGATTTCAATTTCCATTAAAAAAAGGGATGGAACACTTCTCTAGAAAGAGAATTAAGGCACCTTATGAATCAATTATGAGGGCCACCTATGGAATTAACTTGAAGGATGACAACACTTGAAACTATGCATTATGCGTAGCTAGGGGCATAAAACAATAGCGCTTGTTGGGAGGCAACCCCATGAATAAAATAAAATTTTCTTTTACTTTCTGTTCTTGAGTGGTTACACAATTATAGCCTCTGTTATGATTGTATTTTTATGTTTTAATTAGTGTTTGTGCCAAGTAATGCCTTTGGGATGATGTTGATAATAGTATAATTGATGCTGTTTGGAAAACAGAAAGTTTTGCGTCCGGTGCTGGAATTTTAGTTCTGTACTGGAATGTCAGAAAAAAATGAAATTGTTACAAAGTATTGGTAAATAAATTTTTTACGTTTTCCTAATTTTTCAGAATTTTTCGAGTTAAATAAGTATGACTTTTAAATAGATCTTTACAGACTGTTCTGTTTTAGACAGATTCTGTTTTTGATGCATAGTTTGCATATTTTGATGAATCTATGGATCGTATCGGGGGGTATGAGTCATGGAGAAGTTGGAGTACAGTAGCATTATGCCAATAAAAATATGAATAAATTTACAACAGTACCTAAAGTTTAAGATTTGTTTGTTATACTAACGGATCTCAAGAGGTTTCTGTTGAGTTTTGTGTGCTAAAGTTTTCAAGTTTTGGGTGAGACTACCATGGATAAAGGAAAAAGGAGCGGCAAGAACCTAAGCTTGGGGATGCCCAAGGCACCCCAAGGTAATATTTAAGGAAGACTCAAGCGTCTAAGCCTGGGAATGCCCCGGAAGGCATCCCCTCTTTCGTCTACAATCTATCGGTAACTCACTTGGAGCTATATTTTTATTCATCACATGATATGTGTTTTACTTGGAGCGTCTTGTGATATAGTTTGCTTGCTTTTATTTTCTTTTTAGTTTGTCACAATCATCTTTGCTTAACACACCTTTTTGAGAGGGACACTGCTACTTGTGATCTGCGTTCGTTTTTCCCCGAAGAGGAGAGGATGATGCAGTACAGTAGAGATAAGTATTTCCCTCAGTTATGAAACCAAGGTTATCAATCCAGTCGGAGAATCACGCAACACCTCGTTAGATGTACCTGCACACAAAACAACAAATCCTTGCACCCAACGCAAACAAGGGGTTGTCAATCCCTTGGCGGTTAATTGCAAGATTAAATTGTATGGTAATAGATAGATAGATTGAACTAAAATATAAAATAAAATAAATAAAGAAAAAGTGCAGCAAGGTATTTTTATGATTTTTAATATATGATAGACGTAGACCCGGGGGCCATAGTTTTCACTAGAGGCTTCTCTCTTGAAAATAGCATACGGTGGGTAAACAAATTACTGTTCGGCAATTGATAGAAAAGCAAATAATCATGACGATATCCAAGGCAATGATCATGTATTTAGGCATCACGTCCGAGACAAGTAGACCGAAACGATTCTGCATCTAGTACTATTACTCCCCACATCGACCGCTATCCAGCATGCATCTAGAGTATTAAGTTCATAAAGAACGGAGTAACGCCTTAAGGAAGATGACATGATGTAGACAAAGTAAACTCACGCATGAATAAACCCCATCTTTTTACCCTTAATAGCAACGGTACATACGTGTCATGTCCCTTTCTGTCACTGGGATTGAGCTCCGCAAGATCGAACCCATTACAAAGCACCTCTCCCATTGCAAGATAAATCAATCTAGTTGGCCAAACCAAATCAATAGATCGGAGAGAAATACAAAGCTATAATAATCATGCATAAAATAGTTCAGAGAAGACTCAAATAATATTCATGGATAATCTGATCATAAACTCACAATTCATCGGATCCCAACAAACACATCGCAAAAAGTGATTACATCGGATAGAACTCCAAGAACATCAAGGAGAACATTGTATTGAAGATCAAAAAGAGAGAAGAGGTCATCTAGCTACTAACTATGGACCCGAAGGTCTGTGGTAAACTAGTCACGCATCATCGGAAGGGCAGCAAGGTTGATGTAGAGCCCCTCCATGATCGAATCCCCTCCAACGGAGTGCCGAAAAAGGCCCCCAGATGGGATCTCTTGAGAACAAAAGCTTGCGGCCGCGGAAAAAGTATTTCGTGGACTCCTCTGTTGGTTTCCCGATTTTAGAGAATTTATAGAGGTGGAATTAGGTCAAACGGAGCTGTGTGGGC
This sequence comes from Elymus sibiricus, assembly GCA_039707655.1. Classification (NCBI taxonomy): domain Eukaryota; kingdom Viridiplantae; phylum Streptophyta; class Magnoliopsida; order Poales; family Poaceae; genus Elymus; species Elymus sibiricus. The sequence continues at coordinate 85,066,916 of CM077676.1, forward strand.
CCCAAGAGCCACCAGGGCACGCCTGCCCCCCCCCCCCCAGGTGCGCCGTGGTGCCTCGTGGGCCACTGCTTCATCTTTTGGCCCTCTCCTGAAGCTTCTAGTGTCTCTCTTGCCAATAAACAATCTCCAAAAAGTTTCGTGGCATTTGGACTTCGTTTGGTACTGATATTCTGGAAAACCAAAAACAGGCAAAAAACAGCAACTCGCACTGGGCACTAAGTTAATAGGTTAGTCCCAAGAAATGATATATAATTGCTTGTAAATGTATATAAAACATCCAAGATTGATAATATAATAGCATGGAACAATAAAAAATTATAGATACGTTGGAGACGTATCAGCATCCCCAAGTTTAATTCCTCCTCGTCCTCGAGTAGGTAAATGATAAAAATAGAATTTTTGATGTGGAATGCTACCTATCATATTCATCATATATTCTTTTCTTTTGTTGCATGGACATTTGGACTTGAATGATTCAAAGTAATAGTTTATAATTTGACATGAAGACATAAATACTCAAGCATACTAACAAGCAACCATGCCTTTCAAAATATCAGCGCTAAAGAAAGTTATCCCTAGCCCATTATGCTCAATCATTGATCCATTCATGAAACACACTCAATATTAGCTACATCCAATGCACAAGTATGACAATAGTGCTCTCTAGTTGGTGCTTTATAAGAGAAGATGGAGATTCAAAATAAAAATAAAAGTTGCATAAAAGTAAATAGATAGGCCCTTCGCAGAGGGAAGCAGAGATTTGCTAATGTGCCAGAGCTCAAAGCTTAAATTAGAGAGATCAAATATTTTGAGAGGCATGCTTTTCCTGTCAACGAAAACGAACGAGAATTTCCAATATCTTCCATGCTAGACATATTATAGGCGGTTCCCAAACAGAAAATAAAGTTTCTTTCCTTTCCACCATTCTTTCACAATCCATGGCTAGCCGTATCCATGGTGCCCTCCATACCAACACTTCCCAAGGAATTTAATATTATCATCATATAAAAAAAATTCATTTCATTTCATTTCATTTCGGGACTGGGCATCCCTATTACCTGCCACTCTCTCATGCAATGACAAGTGAATAAACACTCATCGTGAGAATAACTCGCCTAGCATGGAAAATATTGGCTACACCCTTCCGCCTCATGAGTGGTACGGGCACACAAAATAGAAAATTATTTTGAAAATTAGAGTTGGCACACGCAAATTTACTTAGAACGGCATGGAAATACCGCATATAGGTAGGTATGGTGGACTCATTTGGCACAACTTAAGTTTAAGGAGTTTAGATGCACAAGCAGTATTCCCGCTTAGTACAAATGAAGGCTAGCAAATAGATTGAGAAGCGTCCAACCAAAAAGCGAAAACGGTCATAAACATGCATTGAACATAACTAACACTGAATAATGCACCATAAGTAGGATATAATTTCGTTGCATAACTATTGACTTTGCGTGCATGCATTGGGAATCACAAACCTTAACACCAATATTCTTACTAAATCACAATTACTTACTAACATGACTCACATATCATCATCTCCATATCGCAAAACTATTGCAAGGAATCACACTTATCATATCCAATGATCTATATGAAAGTTTTTATTATATCCCTCTTGAATATTCATCACTTTGAGACCAAATTCATATCTTGTGCAAATTACCATCACTATTATCAACTCTCAAAAAGATATAAGTGAAGCATGAGAGCACAAATATTTCTTCAAAATATAGGCACCGTCGTGCTCAAAAAGATTTAAGTGAAGCACTAGAGCAACTGCCTAGCTCAAAACATTTAAGTGAAGCACATAGAGTATTCTAACAAATCATGATAAATGTATGGCTCTCTCAAATAGGTGTGTCCAGCAAAGATGATTGTGACAAACTAAAAAGCAAACAAAGCAAAGACTCATATAATACACGACGCTACAAGTAAAACTCATATCATGTGAGGAATAAAAATATAGCTCCAAGTAAAATTACCGATGGTTGGTAGAAGAAAGAGGGGATGCCTTCCGGGGCATCCCCAAGCTTAGACGCTTGAGTCTTCCTTGAATATTACCTTGGGGTGCCTTGGGCATCCCCAAGCTTAGGCTTTTGCCACTCCTTATTCCTTCATCCATCATGATCTCACCCAAAACTTGAAAACTTCAATCACACAAAACTCAACAAAACCTTCGTGAGATCCGTTAGTATAACAAATAAATCACTACTTTAAGTACTGTTGCAAACCCATTCATATTTTATTTTTGCATTATACCTACTGTATTCTAACTTCTCCATGGCTTATACCCCCCGATACAATCCTAGAGATCGTACTCTGACAACACCATACGATACGCATCAATCAACTCTAATGTCACCTAGATACTAATAAGTCTTCGTCGTATCTATAATTTTTGATTGTTTCATGCCAATATTCTAAAACTTTCATATACTTTTGGCAACATTTTATATTATTTTTGGGACTAACATATTGATCTAGTGCCCAGTGCCAGTTCCTGTTTGTTGCATGATTTTTGTTTCGCAGAAAATCCATATCAAATGAAGTCCAAACACGATAAAAATTTACGGAGATTTATTTTGGAATATATGTGATTTTTCGGAAAAAGAATCAATGCGAGACGATGCCCGAGGGGCCCACAAGCTTGAGGGGCGCACCCCCTACCCAGGGCGCGCCTGGCAGGCTTGTGGTGCCCCTGTAAGGCGGTTTGGGACCTTCTTCTGGTGCAAGAAAGATAATATCCGGAAGAAAATCCCCTCAAAACTTCAGCCCAATCGGATTTACGAATCTTCAGGAATATAAGAAACGGTTTTTGGCCAGAAAACAGGAGCGCGAAACAGAAGAGAAACAGGGAGAGAGATCCAATCCCGGAGGGGCTCCTGCCCTCCGGGGGCCATGGTGGCCATTAACCAGAGGGGAAACTCTCTTCCCATCTAGGGGGGAGGCTCTCTCCCCCTCTCTCCCGGTGGCACCGGAACGCCGCCGGGGAAACCATCGTGACGGCGATCTACACCAACAACTTCGCCGCCGTCAACACCAACTCTCTCCTCCTCTATGTAGAGGTGTAACACCTCTTCTCCCCGCTGTAATCTCTACTTAAACATGGTGCTTAATGCTATATATTATTATCCAATGATATGTGGCAATTCTATGATGTTTGAGTCGATTCGTTTTGTCCTATGGGTTGATTGATGTTCGTGATTGGTTTGAGTTGTATGTTTTATTTTGGTGCTGTCCTATGGTGCCCGTCATGTTACGCAAGCATGTGGGATTACCGCTGTAGGGTGTTGCAATACGTTCATAATTCATTTATAGTGGGTTGCGTGAGTGACTGAAATACAAACCCGAGTAAGGGGGTTGTTGCGTATGGGAGTAAAGAGGACTTATTACTTAATGCTATTGTTGGGTTTTACCTTAATGATCTTTGGTAGTTGCGGATGCTTGCTAGAGTTACAATCATAAGTGCATATGATCCAAGTACGGAAAGTATGTTATCTCATGCCTCTCCCTCATATAAAATTGCAATAATGATTACCAGTCTAGTTATCGATTGCCTAGTGACAAATCTTTGTCTTGTGTTACAAAAGCTTTCTACTAAACAACTAACTTTTATTATCTTGCAATTTACTCGTAGTTTTATTCTTGCTAAGTACTTCTAGTTTTACCCTTGCAAATTTATCCTTACACCTACAAGTAGTTTCATTCTTGTTCTAGGTAAAGCGAACGTTAAGTGTGCGTAGAGTTGTATTGGTGGTCGATAAAACTTGAAGGGAATATTGATTCTACCTTTAGCTCCTCATTGAGTTCGACACTCTTATTTATCGAGGAAGGCTACAACTGATCCCCTATACTTGTGGGTTATCAAGACCTTTTTCTGGCGCCGTTGCCTGGGAGCAATAGCATGGGGTTGATATTCTCGTGTGTGCTTGTTTGCTTTATCACTAAGTAGTTTTTATTTTTGTTCTAAGTTGTTTTATATCTTTAGTTATGGATATGGAACACGAATCACCAAAAAAATTAGTTGTACTTGCTACTCATGAAGATGGGGAGCCTCCTAAAACCCTCGATGCTGGTTATGTGGAAAACATTAAATACTACTTTGATAATCCTGATAAATCTCCATTCAACTTGATAATGGGAAATACTTTGGATCAACGGGAATACTTTAGGGATTATCGCTTGTCTCAAAAAGGGAAACTCTTATGAGATCAAATTAAAATGATGCGTTGGTATGCTTGGAATTTATGCTTAAGGTGTGATTATACTTGTTGCTCTAAGATGAAGGCTCCACATCTTTACTTTCAATGTGAATTTAATGATAATGAAACCTTGGCTTCTTATGCTAACGGTATATATGATTACTATGATGTGGAACTATTAGAAAAATTTGTTGCTTTTATGGGTGCTTATGAAATTAAATCTTTGTTTGAAAAGTATGAAGATTGTGATGCTGCTATTTACAGATCTAAAAAATATGCTATACTTGAATATTGCCATGAGAATTATGAATACAATGCCTTTATTGATGAATTTATTGAGAAAGTCTCCGCTGTCCGAGAAGAGACTAATATTTTGCAGGAATCTATGGAAGAAGAAATTGTTGAAACTGTGAGCTCATTAGATGAAAAAGTTGAGGAGGAGAGCGAAGAACAAAAGGAGGAAGAGCGGATTGATCACCCATGCCCACCTTCTGATGAGAGTAACTCTTTATCTCATTCATTGTTTAATTTCCCTTCGTGCTTACCGAAGGATGAATGCTATGATGATTGCTATGATCCCTTTGGTTCGTTTGAAATATCCCTTTTTGATGAAATTGATGCTTGCTATGCTTGTGGCCATGATGCCAATATGAATTATGCTTATGGAGATGAACTTGCTATAGTTCCTTATGTTAAGAATGAAATTGTTGATATTGCACCCATGCATGATAGTCCTATGATCTTTTTGAATTCTCGAAACTACACTATATCAGAGAAGTTTGTGCTTATTAAGGATTATATTGATTGGTTGCGTTTTACTATTACACATGATGATTTTGATGAATATAATATGCATGTGCTTGCTGCTCAAAATTGCAATTATTATGAGAGAGGGACTACAACTCCACCTCTCTATGTTTCCAATACGATAAAATTGCAAGAAACTGTTTATACTATGCACTAGCCTTTACTTGATGTGCATGAATTGTTCTTTTATGACATGCCGATGCATAGGAAGAGAGTTAGACTCCGTTGTTATGTGATATATGTATGTTTGTGCTCACTACTAAATTACAAATCATTGTTAATTAAAATTGGCTTTGATATACCTTGGGATCCGGGTGGATCAATTACTTGAGCATTGTATGCCTAGCTTAATGGCTTTAAAGAAAGCGTTGCCTGGGAGACAACCCGGAAGTTTTAGAGAGTCATTTTATTCTGTTGTGTGCTTTTAAAAAGTTTAAAAACAAAAAAATATAGAGGGGAACCTAAACTTTTCAAAAAGAAAAGTGAAAGTGAGAAAGACGAGCACCGTTGAAGTGGGGGATATCCTTGAACTTTGTTCATGCCCATGTATACTTTGTGAATCTTGAATTACAGAAACTTTTCAACAAAAATAATTATCCCCTTGTACAAATCCATTGTATTATAAAAATAATGTACCAAGATTTACCTTTAGGATGTTTAAATTGCTTGTTTGGTGTGTGCTGTGAAAAAACAGAAACTTTTGCTGTAGTGCTTGAATTTTGATAATTTACTGGAACATGAAAAAATTCTGAAATTTTTACACAGTACTTCTATGAAATTTTTTTTCCTAATTTTTCAGAATTTTTGGAGTTACACAAGTAGATGTTTCATATGCATCTTTACAGACTGTCCTGTTTTCACAGATTGCTGTTATAGTTTCTTTATTTGCGTATGTTTGAAATCTTGTTGAGCCCCATTGACTTGGAAGCCATAGAATTGTGATAGCATACAGTGGGTAATGTTTGATTATAATTATACAATAATCTTACAGCAGGACATGATGGGATTTGATGTTATATGTACAAACCCCTCTAATAAATGTTTTGTTAAGTTTTGGGTGGATGAAGTGTTCGAAGATCGAGGAGGCATCTATATGAGGAGAATAAGGAGAGGCAAGAGCTGAAGTTTGGGGATGCCCAAGGCACCCAAGTAAATATTCAAGGATATTCAAGCGTCTAAGCTTCGGGATGCCCCGGAAGGCATCCCATCTTTCTTCGACAATTATCGGTATGTTTCGGTTTTTTTGTTTTGTTCACATGATATGCGTAAATTCTTGGAGCGTCGTGTGCTTTTTCTTTTTCTTTTAATAATGCACAATGCTGGTATGAGATAGTCCTTGGTTGATTTATAGAATGCTCTTTGCACTTCACTTATATCTTTTGAGTATGGCTTTATAGAATGCTTCATGTGCTTCACTTATATCATTTGAAGTTTGGATGCCTGTTTCTCTACATATAGAAAACCATTATTTGTAGAATGCTCTTTTGCTTCACTTATATTTATTAGAGTGTGGTCTTTTGTAGAAAGAATTAAACTCTCATGCTTCACTTATATCTATTTAGAGAGATAAACAGGAATTGGTCAATCACATGGTTAGTCATAAAATCCTACATAAAACTTGTAGATCACTGAATACGATAAGTTTGATTCACTGATCACGCGATGGTTAACTCCTACCAACCTCCCCCCTAGGGGCATGCATAGTAGTACTTTGCTTCGAGGGCTAATAGACCTTCGCAATAAGTATGTGAGTTCTTTATGACTAATGTGAGTCCATGGATTATACGCACTCTCTGTGACGCCCCCGGCCCGACCGTGCACTAATCATACACGCAAATGCGCACGATCAAGCCCAGGGACTCACGGGAAGATATCACAACACAACTTTAGACACAAAATAAAATAATACAAGCTTTATATTACAAGACAGGGGCCTGGAGGGCTCGAATACATAAGCTCGAGTTACACAAGCGTCAGCAGAAGCATCAGTATCTGAGTACAGATATAATTAGACAAAGATTGCCTTAAGAAGGCTGAGCAAAAACAACGACAACTAGATCGAAAAGGCGCATGCCTCCTGTCTGGGAGCCTCCTAAACTACTCCTGGTCGTCGGTCTTCACATAGTAGTAGGCTCCATCGGGGTAGTAGTAGTCGTCGGCGGGATCAGCTGGCTCTGGGGCTCCGTCATCTGGTCGCAGCATTCGGGTATGGGGGAAAAGAGGTAGCAAAGCAACCGTGAGTACTCATCCAAAGTACTCGCAAGACTTACATCAGAACTATTCTATTTGTGCATCGGTATGAAATGAAGGGGCTGTATCTGTGGACTAGACTGCAGAAATGCCAGAATAGAGAGAAGGCCTAGCCTATCAAAGACTAGCATCTTGCATCGTCTTGCAGCATTAGAAAGTGCAGATTAGTAGCATAACATAAAGTAATAAGTATGTAGTAGCAAAGCCCAGAGATCCTTCCTCGACTCCCTGCGAGAAAGCAATCCCGGAGCTAACATTTTATTAAGTACATAAGTATCCAGTTCTAGCTGTAGTAGATCGGGATACAACACTGAGCGTCCTGTTACCATGGACACGGCTATTCGAATAGATAATCTTCCCTGCAGGGGTGCACTGCTGTTACCCAACACGCTCGATTAACTCTAGCCGGACACACTTTTCTGGGTAATGCCCGACCTCGGCTGATCGACACGACGTAGTCCTACCTAGGCTCCGCAGAAAGGTCCCCGCCGGTCTACATCCTAAGTGCTCAGGGGTCTTGGGCCCATCGCCCTTTGCACTCCGGGTCGTTGCGTGCAGGGTGAAGCCAGGCACTACCCCTGTCCTGGATGGCGCCGGTCCGTCCCGGCCGCAATGCTGAACTGGACGTCTGACAGAGCTTTCGGCTGATACATACGGCGTCGTGGGCCCCATTAAACCATTATCCCGTGTGGTGGTAGTGCGTATAGGCCAGCGGCCAACTCAGATCAAATACCCAAATCCGTTAAGCGTGTTATTAGTAACTCGCGGACATGAACAGGGCTCAAGGCTCACCTCCGACACCCTGCCGCACCGACTTGGTAACCTGCGGACCAACGACCAGGGACCAGGCCCACCTCTCTCCTAGGTGGTCTCCACCTGCCCTGTCGTTCCGCCACAATAATATCTCGCGGGTGTTCTCCTGGCCAACCCGACTTCCCAAAGAAATGAGGTGAAGGTCGAAGTACCCATGTGTCTATAACATCGTAGGGAATCCGAGGAATCACCCTCGATGGATTCCCATTCGACGTAACCGTCAAGATGAACTTGGAGGAATCACCCTCGATAAGTCCACACTTGAGGGGCTGCACGACAGAGGCATCATCGGAGGTGGTGAAAGAGGAATCACCCTCAATAACCCACAACCGACTAGCTACGCTACAGAGATATCATCAGGAGTGAGGTAGGAGGTATCACCCTCGGCACTCGATAGTAGCTCTGCAGAGTCGTACAACTAAGGGGGTGTGCGGTGCTGTGTAGGTCTCTGCACATCGATCACACTGATCGAGTCACCGGTGGTAAGGCATGGCAACGAGGACAAGGGTGTGGGGCCATTTGATGGATCACTAACCAGCATATGCTAAGTATTTAGGACAACAGGTAAAGTATCAACAGCAGGTTACAAAATCAGGCTATGCATCAGAATAGGAGCAATCAAATATGGTAGCAAATTCTAATGCAAGCACGGGGAAGAAGGAATAGGTGATATAGGAATGATCAAGGGGGTTTGCTTGCCTGGTTGCTCTGTAGACAGAAACGGATCTTCAACGAAGTAGATAATTAGCGGTCTCGGAGTCTACGAGAGAGAAGAGGGGGAAGAAACAGAATAAATAACGGAGCACACAAATGCAACAATATGCATGACATGGTTAAACAATATGCAAGGGAGATATAATGCATCTCTAAATATTTTAGATGTTTTAGGAATTATTTGGAATTATTTTACCAAAGCCATGCACTATTCATTTATCGGAAACAGGCAAAAAGTTACAGGTTCACCTACTTAGAGGACTCCAACATGAATGCAAGTGACATATTCGGATTCGTTATACTTTTCTGATCATTTTTCATATATAAATTATGTTCATCCGAGTTACGGTTTATTTTATATGATTTTTCAAAGTTTTAAACATTTTCTGGAATTTTATTAATTCGTAATTCGAAATTAAATGGACAAATTATTATGCGCACCTAGAATTGCACACAGCAGTGTGTGTGTGAGACTGACAGTGGGGCCCAGTTAACTGCACAGTCAGCAGTTGACTGGTCAGCGCTGACTGGTCAACAAGACTAGTGGGTTCCACCTGTCATAGACTGGAGGTGCCCAGTCAGCAGGTTGACTGGGTCAACTGGGTCCAGTGGGACGCAGTTGTCAGCCACTGTTTAGTCTAACAATGATTTACTTTATTTAATTAACTTAATTAAGCAGTGGGCCCAGTCTGTCAGTGGCACAGATTAATAACTGGTTTATTTTAATTACATTAATTGCTACAGTAGATGGGGCCCGGTGACAGTGGCTATTAGCAGGTTAATTAGTGCATAACCTAAACGCTACAGTGTCATGGCCCACAGTCGGTGGCTGTTAGGGCTGCGATTAGCTGGCTAATGGCTGGGCCCCACCGGTTAGCTACCCACCAGCATTTAAAACGCGGTGGCGCGCTGGCGGCAGCCACAGCAGCGGCGGCGCGGCTCGCAAATCGCCGTCCAGTGGCCAAAATGCGCGCGGGTAGGTGCTTTCGAACGGGTGCTGCGCCACGCGTCGAATGGCGCAAGCAGCAGGAGCAGGTAAGGCCGGGAACAACGGCAACGGCGAGCACGGGCGGCGGCCGGAGTATGGGTTCTTTGGTTTCGGCGTTCTGGCACGAAATCGGGTGAAATAAGCGCTCACGCGGCAGCAGGGGAAGTGCACGAGCACAGTGGCGTGCTTGGCTGGCCACATGGAGGACGGCAGTGACGACAGCGAGCTCAGCGGCGGCGACCGGAGTAGCAGCAATGGCAGCAGCGAGCAACAGCAGCGAATCGAGCAGTAGGGAGAGGGGAAGCGAGCGGAGCTCACCTAGGAGGCGCACGGGGGCCCGTTGAATGCTTAGTAGCAGCAGGGGACGGCATAATCGTCGGAGGAACTCGTCGGAGCCGAGGAGGAAGACGTAGCTATAGCGCTCGAGACACTGGCTCCTGGCTTGACCTAGCGGAAGCAGGCGACGCAGGAGACGAGGGAGGAGTGGATGGAGTCGACGGGAAGGCAGGGGGAGTTCGGTGGCCACGCCTACGTCGAGGTCATGGCGATGGTGGCGCTCGGCTCCGATCCAGATCGAGAGAGAGATGAGGGAGGTGGGGGATAATGAGCAGGGGGCGCTAGGGGTGGTTGGGGTTCGTCCTTATCCTTTCCCGATCGACTCCGCAGCGGCACGCGTCGAGGGACGGCCGGCGAGGGCGGCTCAGCCACGGCCATGGCGACACGGCGCGGGAGCAGGTAGAAGACGACCTGCTGGGCTGGGCCGGCTACTGTGCAACTAGAGCCCACTAGCACAGTACTCGTTAGGCCTTTTCCTTTTTTTTCTGTTTTATTTTTCTCTCACTATTTTGCATTAATCAAAGCCACTTTATGGGTTTTGGTAAAATGTGGAGTTTGCCTCATAATTAGCATTACAATTTTCTGCACTGCCACAAAAAGTTTGAGGATTATTTGAATGGTTTTAATATTTTTAGAAATTGAAAAGGTCAAATAAATTGCTGCTGGTCCACTGTTTTGGTTGCTAGGGTCAATTTGGGAATTTATATAATGCTGGTTTTATTTTTATAATTGCTTTGGGATTATTTGCAATATTATGAACTATTTTGTTTAGTTATTTGAAGAAGTAATTATTTGACTTGAATTTGAATTTTGTATTTGAATTTTGTATTTGAATTTGTATTATTTCTAAATTGTTTTTGTTAGGGTTTAATGATGATGACTTGTCATGTCTAATTAGCATGATTAGGGTTTAGTAATCTGGGGATGTCACCCTCTCACCTTTCCGCAATTTTCTAGCCTCTTCGGTACCGTGCATTGCCCTTTCTCACCTCGAGAGTCGGTGCAAACTTCGCCGATGCATCCAAACCCCATGATATGATACGCTCTATCACACATAAGCCTCCTTATATCTTCCACAAAACAGCCACCATACCTACCTATTATGGCATTTCCATAGCCATTCTGAGATATATTGCCAAGCAACTTCCACCGTTCTTTTTTGTATGACACACATCATCATTGTCATATTGCTTTGCATGATCATATAGCTGACATTGTATTTGTGGCTCAGACACCGTTCATCATTTTTTGTATATGTTACGCTAGATCATTGCACATCCTGGTACACTGCCAGAGGCATTCATATAGAGTCACATGTTTCAGTTTTATCGAGTTGTAAGTAAATAGAAGTGTGATGATCATCATTATTAGAGCATTGTCCCAATGAGGAAATTAAAAAAAAAGAGCCCATCAAAAAAATAAAAAAATGAAAACAAAAAAATTAGAGAAAAAGAGAGAAGGGGCAATGTTACTATCCTTTTACCACACTTGTGCTTCAGAGCAGCACCATGTTCTTCGTATAGTGAGTCTCCAAAGTTGTCACTTTCATATACTAGTGGGAATTTTTCATTATAGAACTTGGCTTGTATATTCGGATGATGGGCATCCTCAAATGCCCGAGGTCTTCATGAGCAAGCAAGTTGGATGCACACCCACTTAGTTTTCAGTTTGAGCTTTCATACACTTATAGCTCTTAGTGCATCCGTTGCATGGCAATCCCTACTCCTCGCATTGATATCGATTGATGGGCATCTCCATAGCCCGTTGACCGCCTAGTTGATGTGAGACTTTCTCCTTTTTTGATTTCTCCTTATTGATCCCTACCACCGCACTCTATTCCACCTATAGTGCTATGTCCATGGCTCATGCTCATGTATTGCGTGGGGGTTGAAAAAGCTGAAGCGCGTTAAAAAGTATGAACCAATTGCTCGACTGACATCGGGGTTGTACATGATTTATATTTTGTGTTAAGAAGATGGAGCATGACAAGGCTATATGATTTTGTAGGGATAGCATTCTTTAGCATTTTTATTTTGGAAGGCATGATTGTTTGTTGGTATGCCTGAGTATAGATGTCTTTATATCAAATTATAGACTATTGCTTTGAATCACTCGTGTCTTAATATTCATGCCATGATTAGCTTATAGGGACAAATGCATTTTTGCCCCTAGTTGGAAACTACCCACGGGGTTTGCCCTTACTTTTCTACTCTGCTCAGTTTTGCCCTTGGATTTGCCTCTGAGGTCGCCCGAATGCCCTTTGACCGTTTGACCAATACTTTGAAAATTCATAACAAATTCATATGAACTCAGAAAAATGCAAACAAGATATCAAAATGTTCAGATAAACATTACCTTTATGTGCATGTCACTTGCATTCAGGACAAAAGTACCGTTTAAACTACCCGAGGTTATTAATGTTATTAACATTATTAAAAATAAAAAGGTATAAACAATAATTTTTATGAATAAAAATTACATGCATATGTAGGTGATGTTTTCTGAATATCCTGATATTTTATTTGCATTTTCCGGAGTTCATATCAACTTGTTATGAATGTTCAAACGACTTTGGCCATTATTTTGAAACTTTTGTCTTGGGCATCCCCAAGCTTGAGCTTTTGCTCCTCCTTATTCCTCTCATATCGATATCTCACCCAAAACTTGAAAACTTCAATCACACAAAACTTAACGGAACTTCATGAGATAGGTTAGTATCATAACAATAAATCAATTACTCGGGTACTGTCAAGACAAGATTCATAATTGTTCTCATATAATGACTACTATATTCTATCATTTCCACAATTTATATCAATTAATATAAGCTATGGAAACTCCAAAACAAGCAAAGTTAGAAAACTAGATAGAATCTGTCAAAGGCAGAACAGCATGTGAATATCTAAATTTTGATCATACTTCTATAAATACCAAAATTCTGAAAAAATAGGAAAAAGTAAAGAATTTGTACATAAGTACTATGTCAGAAATTTAGAATTTTATCATGTTCCAGTACAGAATGTAAATTCATGCACTGTACGCTAAACTTTCTGTTTTTGCACAAAACCAAATAAACAAACATCCACATCAACCTAAAGGCTTTACTTGGCACTTTATTGAAATAAAAGATATAAAACATGATTACTACAGTAGCTTATTCATGTAGACACACAAAAACAGTAAGTAAAAATATAGGGTTGTCTCCCAACAAACACTTTTCTTTAATGCCTTTTAGCTAGGCAGTGATAAATTTAATGATGCTCAAATAGAAGTAGGAATTGCAACATAAAAGAGAGCATCAAAGAGCATATATAAAACACATTTAATCCTAACCCACTTCCTATGCATAGGAATTTTACAAGCAAACAATTTATTTAAGCAAGAACCAACTAGCATAGGAAGGCAAAACAAGTGCCACTTCAAAAATTTCAACACATAGAGAGGAAACTTGATATTATTGAGATATCGGTAAGCATATGTCCCTCTCTCATAATAATTTTCAGTAGAATCATGAAAAAATTCAACAATATATCTATCACACAAAGCTTTATTTTCATCATCCACAAGCATAGAAAATTTATTACTTTCCACATAAGCAAATTTCTTCTCTTTCATAATAGTGGGAGTATCATATAGAACTTGAACACTATAAATTGATTCCACATTAAAAGAGTAATGTTCAGTAAAAGTATATTAATATTTATGAAAAGTTTCACAAGAATAATTGTCCCTACTTTTTATAACATAAGTATCATCACAATAATCATCATAAGTAGCAACTTTGTTCTCATCATAATCACTTGAAACCTCTTCCAAAGTAGTGGATTCAACATTAAATAAAGTCATGACCTCTTCGAATCCACTTTTATCATTATAATAAGATTCGACACCCTCCAAAATAGTTGGATAATTAATATTTAGAGTTGACACTCTTCCAAACCCGCTTTCATTATCATTGCAATCATCATAAATAGGAGGCATGCTATCATCATAATAAATTTGCTCATTAAAAGTGAGGGGACTAAAAGGATCATCTTCAGTAAGCATAGCTTCCCCAAGCTTAGAATAAGAATAATTTGTAGCAAATACATTCTCAAACATGTCATTCTCATCAAACATAGCATCCCCAAGCTTATGGTTTTGCATATCATTAGCATAATTACTCTTATCAGTAATAGCATGAATGGCACCAACAGTGTGACAATCATTATTATCATATTTTTCCAAGTTGGTGCCAAAAAGATTTTCAATATCATATGAAGTATCAAAATTATTTCCACAATCATAATCATGAGTAGTAGGCATAACAAAATCATCGTCAATAGTGCCGACAGACATAGTTTCATAAAAATCAATATCTTCATCAAATGTGTCATCTTCCACAATTCGCAACTCAGTCACATAGGACACAACCTTAGGATCAAAATTATTTGGGTGAGATACCTTTTCACCTTTGCTTCTTCTTCTTCTTTTCCTTCTCTTCTTCTTCACCACGTTAAATGTTGGTTTAATTAATTTTTGCGAGCTTCTTATTGAAGAGATTGGTTGGATAGGATGCTCCTCCTCGTCACCTGATTCATCATGAGAAACAGTAGGAGGGAATTGGGAAATCTTTACCCTTTCATTAGTATTAGTATCATTCCTTTTATATTTTATTGGTTTTCCCGTCTTTCTATAATTGGAAATATAAGCATTCTCATTGAAATTTATCACACAAAACATATAAATTTCCCTTAGATCAAGTTCAAGTGTTTCCGTGAAAATGAATATGTTAAACCAATTATTTTTATGTGTCACTTCTTCACACCCCAAAAATAGACTAAGTTCATTATAATGTTCAAGGGTGATCATGTCATCACAATGTTTGGATGCAATTCGGTCATAAAAAATCATGCATTGAAAATTAAGATGACCAACTTTATTGCAAAGTTCACTAGTAATGGGATGAAGAGAACATAATTCTTTAGCATAATCATCTAACATCTTAAGCAACCATTGGGTTCTGTTATATTTATGCTTCTTACAAAATTTATAGTCCCTAATTGGCATGTCTACACAAGGTCTATGCTCCCCACAAAAATTGACATGCTTATAAGAAACCCTTTTTTCAGAAATTTTATCATGACTAGTGCGATCATCATTAGCATTATGGATATTCAAAGAATTCCTACTAATATCATTGCAATCATGCTTATCATTCAAGGAACTCACATTAAACATTTGTTAAATTCTTCTTCTAATAGTTTAAATAGTACAATTTTTAGATTCCTCATTTCCAAGAAAGATCATAAAGATGAAGAATTTGATGCAACTTCAATTTCATTTGTTTATATTTTTCTTTTATAAAACCAAACTAGTGAATAAACAAAAAACTAAAAGATTCAATTGCAAGATCTAAAGATGTGAGCACAAACGGTATTGCAATGCTTGGAAACAAGGCCTAGGGTTCATTCTTTCACTAGTGCAATCTCCCAAGAGTACTAACATAATTGAATCATAGGAAATCCTTCAAAGTGCGGCATAGAATAGCTCCAAAGTTTCTATTCTTATCGGAGAAAGTAGGATGAAATAGCGTAGGTAGTAAACCACCTCAAAGTCGTGTTTCCACTCAATCTATTGAACCACCCCAAATTGTCACGAATACTTCTAGAGATCGCACTCCGACAACACCATATGATACACATCAATCAACTCGAATGTCACCTAGATACCCAAATGTCACCACGGGTATCCGCGAGTGAGACATGCATCAAGTGATCTCAAATCCAAAGTATTCAGTCCGATAACAAAGAAACCTCAAAGAGCAAGATTCAATTCACCACAAAAGAGATAGAGGGGAAGAACACCATATGTTCCAAATATATTAACAAAGCTCATGGTACATCAAGATTGTGTCCTATCAAGATCACAAGAGAGGCAGAGAGAGAGAGAGAGAGAGAGATCAAACACATAGCTACTAGTACATACCCTCAGCCCCAGGGTGAACTACTCCCTCCTCGTCATGGAGGGAATGGGGATGACAAAGATGGCCTCCGGTGATGACTTCCCCCCTCCGGAAGGGTGTTGGAACAGGGCTTCGAATGAGATTGCTTCGGAACAGAGGCTTGCGGCGGCGAAAAAACTCATCTAGGTTTACTTTCGGGGTTTCTGGATATATAGGAATTTCCAGCATTGGATTCACGCCAGGCGGAGTGCCGAGGGTTGATAACCCACAAGTATAGGGGATCAGTTGTAGCCTTTCTCAATAAATAAGAGTGTCAAACCCAACGAGGAGCTAAAGGTAGAATAAATATTCCCTTCTAGTTCTATCGACCACCGATACAACTCTACGCACACTTAACGTTCGCTTTACCTAGAACAAGAATAAAACTACTTTGTACATGTAAGGATAAGTTTGCAAGAATAAAACTAGAAGTACTTAGTAGGAATAAAATTATGAGTAATTTGCAAGATAATAAAAGTTAGTTGTTTAGTAGAGAGCTTTTTGTAACACAAGAGAAGGATTTGTCCCTAGGCAATCGATAACTAGCACTGGTACAGCGAGCTGCTATACAAACGGTTTTTAACCCCTTTCCGCGACGTAGTTTTGAATCGTCGCCTCGCCTGTGTGTGCGATAGGGCGGGTCTTCCCACACGACCCAGAACCGTCGGCGATAGGGAGCAGGCAAGCATATGTTTTGCAGAACTAAGCGTATGCGATGCCCGCATCTTTCCCAAACGTTCCGTCCTTGCTACTCGTTTGTGCTCGCATTACCATCGCACTCGGTATTCAGTGCTGCAACATTTGCGATGCTCACCCCATCACAAACAGTTCACAATTGTACAACGTATGCGAAGCTTGAATACCCCACACATTTGTATGTACATAAACGTTTGAGATGTATAAAATGTCCCAAATGATTCATCCGTATTACCCGTGTCGGATGAAGGCCTATCACGTGCGTTCTTCTATGAGCAAACGTTTATGATGCACACGACATCATAAACAGTTCATAATTGCCTAGCGTGTGTGATAAGGTGACTTTCACAAACATTTATTAAGAAGGAACTGTGTGCTTTGTTGTTATTAATCTCACACGTTTTTTCTTGTCTGAACGTGTGTGCAGTAGAGTTTCATCGCACACGTACTGATCTGAGAAACGTGTCTGATCTTGACGTTTATCACAGACATTTTGCTTCCGCAAACCGTGTGCAGTGTAATGGCATGCAGATCATAATTTATCCCTGCATTTAAAATTAATTTTAAATTGAAACAAATTTTCAATATGAAAGTAGGCAATCACTTATTTCATATCGAACCATGTTTATTACAAATACAAGTTCAAGGACGAATGAATAATTCGATGCACATGTACATATGCTGAAGAACTAGAGAAGCAGCAAGGAAAGAATGATGAACCACAATTGTACTAAAGACTGTAAAGAGAGAGGTGGAAGACATTCTGGTTGCTGGAGAAGGTGACGTGGAATGCCCATATTGTGCCCTCCTCCATGCCTAATGCGCGCACGACTCTAGGCCAACCCCTTGTGATGGCCACCCGCCCACCTTTCATTAGGACTTCTCGATGCTCATTGTAGTCTCGATGAAATACTTTAACCTTCATTGCATGTCCACCAATCATGTACTTTGCGAGGTAATCTTAAGTAAACTGCTTTGGGAACCACTGCAAATGAAAAAGATTCAGACATTATTGTCTAACAACTCATTATGGGCAGTAAAAAGAGAAGGCTACAGAGTTCGTAGTTACCATCCTACAGATCACTGTTGTATTGGATAGAGTGTAGACAAATAATTTAATTGCCATCGGTCGTATGTTTTGCTAATAATTCTTATCAGTTTCCTCACTTGATGCTGGTTCATGAATATCTCATTGCCCCATACGCAAAAAGGGTCGAGGCATGGATCTTTGCCTAAGACATATGTACCTACAAGCGACAAGTCAATATTAGAAGCTAAAAAGTGTACAGCCGTGGATTTGTATGCACTACATTATGGAACGAAGGCAGTATAAGCCGAGGGATGAAACTAACCTCGGTGGAAAATGCTGGCCACTCCCGTTGTTGTCCTGTGTAAGTACATGGAAAGGCGTGATAAGTACTACAGGCTTAACATCAACCAAATATAGTCATGGTAAACAACAACATCTCAAAATGACAGCTTGAATGTGTTGGTTTCAGCATGATATTAAATCAGTTAAAAAATGGAAGGGAATATTAAGTACAACAGGCTTAATAGGGACCAAATATTGTAATTCAAACAGGTACTATTGAAAATGAATAGAACATAGCTGTAACACCCCTATGTAATGAGCTACAGTGATCCTCATGATTATGCTTAATCACTTTGGTTTGCAATGCTTGATCACCTTTGGAATCATATCTCATTTCAAATTCCACCACTGAAATCAATTCAAATTGCAAGTGAAATTTGAAGTTGCACAAAAGTTGCTGCAAAATAGTTCATCATTTACAAATATTCCATAACAATTATTTTTTAAGGAAAACAACATCACTTATTTGCTTAAATGGGCTATAGCAATTAAAACAGTGCCAAAACAGCATTTTGAAAATCTTTTCCATTTATGAAAAATCCAATTCAATTCAAACTTCTCCCAAACTTTTTGTGCCAGTGCCAAATATTGCAATGCAAATATGTGGCCAAGTTCCATATTTTGCAAAGGTCATTTGATGGCTTAACTAAAATGCAAAACTGTTTCTGAAAAAGAAAAAGCAGAAAAACAGAAAAAGAAAAGAGAAAGGCCACTCTGCACTCGGCCTTAGTGCACAGTGCCTGGCCCAGCCGGCCTAGCCCGCGTGGTCGTCGTCCACCTCGCCTCCATGTCGCCCTGTCCGTGGCCGTGCGCGCGCTCGCCGGCCAAATGTCGACACGGCGATGCTACAGCACCACTGAGGGGATAAGAGGGAGCCCCTCGGCCTCGTCGACGCCCTTATCCACTGCTCCCTCTCTCTCCATTGCTCTCTCCCTCGCTTCCCGACGAACCCGAGCGATGCCGTCGCCATGGCCACGCCGTTCTCGTATCCACCCCCGTCGCCACGCCTCACCACCGTGTCCACAAGGCTCGCCGTCAACCGCTACGCCCTCTGGTGCCGTCCGTTGGAGCTCGGAGCCACTGCATCGCCGCCACGCGCTCTTCTTCCTCCTCGGATCCCGGAGCTCCGCCGCCTCGTTCCGCTTCTCGCCGATAGCTACTAAGCCCCCAACGGCCTCCATGAGCCACTAGGTGAGCACTGATTCCGAAACCCCTAGCTAGCTCGCTCGTTTTGCTACTATTTTTGCTATCGCCATGGCCGCCGAGCTCAGATCCGCCACGCTACACGCTGCCATCGTTGTCATCGTTGCCATGCCCCGCTGAGCTCACGAACATGCTCAGGGGAGCCCCCTAGTGCCGCCCGTGCCCTCCGTTAGGCCTGCCGAGCCTCGTAGCTGCTAGCCCGACCTCACCTAATTCCGGCCGCCGCCATCGCTCTTCACCACCGTAGATCGACGCTCCGTCGAACGCCTGTTCGAACGCGACCAGCCACGCCCATTCGAACGCGACCAGCCACGCCCGTTTTGGTGGCCTGTAGGCGATTCCCGACGCCGGCCGTGGCCCTCAGTCGTGATTCGACGTCGTCGGCGGCTAAACGCCGGTGGTCTGACATGGCGCGCCCTGGGGCCCACCCTGGGTCACTGCCAGTGGGGCCCGTGGACCCCGTTAACCGCGTTGACCTGAGTCAACGTGCTGACTGTGCACCTCAGTCACTGACATGTGGACCCCACCCGCTAATTAAACTGGTTTTATAAAATAAATTAATCTGGTAATTAGTTTAGTCATTGACATTGGGGCCCCACCCTCTAATTAACCCAGTTAATTAAACTAATAGACTAATTAGCCTACTGTGTATGACAGGTGGGTCCAGCCCACTGTTTAAATGGATAGGGCCGGCCCAGTCAGCTGCTGAGTCAGCAGCTGGGCCCACCAGTCAGCCTCTGCTGATTGGGCAGTTGACCCAGTCAACTGGCCCCACCTGTCAGCCTCTATGTGCACAGCTGGGTGCACTGCACCGGGTGCACATAGCAATTTTCCATTTAATTTTGAAAAATAATAATTGCAGAAAATCCAAGAAATCATTTAAACTTTGGAAAATCATATAAAATAAACCTTCCCCTCCGGATTGTCTGTCCGATAATTGCCTAAAGCCGGGAAAATATTCCTAGATATTTCCCACTCCGTCTGTAACGCTTAGCACCACATTAGGTCACCCCCAGCACAGCATATTGCCATGTCATGCCTTGTGATGCATTTGTTTGCTTTATATTTACTGTTTATTCCCCCTCTTCTCTCCGGTAGACCCCGAGACTGCTGTTGACCCCGAGTACGATTACGTCGTCGACGACCCGTCCTTCTTAGCAGAGCTTCCAGGCAAGCAAAACCCCCTTGATCATTCCTATATCGCCCATTCTTTCTCTCCGATGCTTGCATTAGATTTTGCTACTGTTATTCGATAGCTCCTATTCTGATGCATAGCCTGTTTTTGTAACTGCTATTGATACTTTTCCTGCTATCCTAAATACTTAGTATAGGTTGGTTAGTGATCCATCAGTGGCCCCGCACCCTTGTTCGTGTTGCCATGCTTTGCTTCCGGATGCTCGATTAGTGTGATCGACGTGCAGAGACCGACACATCACCGCACACCCCCTTAGTTGTACGACTCTGCAGAGCTACTATCGAGTGCCGAGGGTGATACCTCTTACCTCACTCCTGATGATATCTCTGTAGTGTAGCTAATCGGTTGTGGGTTCCCGAGGGTGATTCCTCTTTCACCACCTCCAATGATGCCTCTGTCGTGCAACCCCTCAAGCATGAACCCATCGAGGGTGATTCCTCTAAGTTCACCTTGACGGATACATCGAGTGGAAATCCATCGAGGGTGATTCCTCGGATTTCCCCCTTGATGTTATGGGCACACGGATACTTTGACTTTACCTCAGTCCCTTGTTGAAGTCAGGTCGACCCCAAGGGGTACCCGCGAGAGTTACTGAAGTCGGGATGACCGTGAGGGTACGCGCGAGATAATTACGCGGCATGGCCGGGCAGGCAGACCGCCCCAGGAGAGGGATGGGCCTGAGCCTTGCCGTAAGTCCGCGAGACGGGGCGACAGGATCATTGATCATCTCCACGAGCTCCCAATACACTAACGGTTTGGATATGTGATCCGAGTAGGCCTCTGGCCTTTTTGCACTAACCACCATGCGGGATAAGTTATGGGCTCTCGGCGTCGTACGATTCTCCCGAAAGCTCTCCAGATGTCACAGTTCAGAGATGTGGGCTGATTGTTGGGGTGGACGGTAACCGCCTGCGCTTGTATAAGGAGGTGGGTTTGATCCTCGGCCAGTCGCGCAATGCGCAGGAGTGCAAAGGGCGATGGGCCCAAGACCCCTGAGCGCTTAGGATGTAGACCGGCGTGCTGACCTCTCTGTTGAGCCAAGGTAGGACTACGGCATTTTGATCAGCCGAGGCCGGGCATGACCCGAGAAAAGTGTGTCTGGCCAGAGTTAATCGAGTGTGTTGGGTAAGTTGGTGCACCCCTGTAGGGAAGTTATCTATTCAAATAGCCATGTCCACGGTAACAGAATGCTCAGAGTTGTATCCCGATCTACTACAACTAGAACTAGATACTTGTGGTGCTTAATAATATGTTGGCTCCAGGATCGCTTTCTCGCAGGGAGTCAAGGAAGGATCTCTGGGCGTTGCTACTACTTACTTATTACTTTATAATATGCTAATCTGCACTCTTCTAATGCTGCAAGATGCTAGTCTTCGATAGGCTAGGTCTTCCCCCTCTATTCTGGCATTTCTGCAGTATAGTCCACAGATACAACCCCTTCATTTGATACCAAGGCATAAATAGAATAGTTCTGATGTAAGTCTTGCGAGTACTTTGGATGAGTACTCACGGTTGCTTTGCTACCCTTTCCCCCCTACCCGAATGCTACGATCAGACGACGGAGCCCCGGAGACAGCTGATCTCACCGACGGCTACTACTACACCGACGGAGCCTACTACGTGGAGACCACCGACCAGGAGTAGTTTCGGAGGCTCCCAGGCAGGAGGCTTGCGCTTTTTCGATCTGGATGTTGTTGTTTTGCTCAGCGTTCTTAAGGCAACCTTTGTCTAATTATGTTTGTACTCAGATTCTGATGCTTCCGCTGACTCTTATGTATTCGAGCCCTCGAGGCCCCTGGCTTGTAATATAAAGCATGTATTATTTTAATTTGTGTCTAGAGTTGTGTTGTGATATGTTCCCGTGAGTCTCTGATCTTGATCGTGTGCATTTGCATGTATGATTAGTGCACGATTGAGTCAGGGGCGTCACAATAGCTCATGATTAAACATCACACCGCATAAATGTGTAAAACTGAAATAAAGGGCATGTGTTAACTTCACCAGGCATAACAGGAACCAAATATAGCCGTTCAAACTGGTATTGATGAAATCGAACTACATAGTTCATACTTGCACATAATGAACATCACATTGCGAATAACTAAAATAAACAAGGCATATATGCTCACTATAACAACCTGATATAGCCATTGAAAACTGGACAGAGGCTCACTGCAACCAACCTAACAAGCAAATAAAGATAAACAAGGCACCTGCTTGAAAACTGGACAAAGGATCACTGCAACCAACCTAGCTAACAAGCAAATATAGATAAACAAGGCATCTGCTTGAAAATTGGACAAAGGCTCACTGCAACCAACCTAACAAGCAAATACAGATAAACAAGGCATCTGCTTGAAAACTGGACAAATGCTCACTGCAACCAACCTAACAACCAAATACAGATAAACAGGGCATCTGCTTGAAAACTGGGCACATGCTCACTGCAGCCAACCTAACAACCAAATACAGATAAACAAGGCATCTACTCACTATAAACAACCAAATATAGCCATTCGTGAAACTAAAGTGGACAATTCATACTTAAACATCAGATAGCCCTATTGAACATTACATTTTTGCATAACTGAAATAATTAAACACGGCACAGTTAAAACATCGCATGGCAAAAGCTACTACAACAATGGGTATGAGTTGGCTAGCTAGAAAAAGTAAGATTTGCTTATAGGACATTGCCTCACTTGTCATGGACGGGATCCTTCCACTTGGAAGAGCACAGACCCAGGGTGCGATCCCTGATGTCGCAGATGGGCTGTCTCACCATGGAAGAGCCGTAGTGGGTGCCCTTCGCATGGTCGTGGTCGATGAGATCCGACTTGGCAGCTGAGGATCCCAAGCCACTGCCGTAGAACGTGTCCTTCAGAAATGACATAATGGGCTCGATGGCGTACAAGGATCGCAAATCCTTGACCGCGAGGTGGAGGAGACCAGCGGCGGGGCATTCGAAGAGATCAACGGCGGTTGAACCAGAGGCGTTGGGGATGGACCACTTAACCTGTGACATGGCCCGCGTGAAGCCTTCGTTGTGGACGAGCTTGATGTCGTAGCCGGCTGTCCTGAGATTCAGTAATACATGAGCCCGCTGACGTGAAGCCTTCGCCATGGCGATGTAGTTAACGTCCTCGCCGGCTTTCGCGGTGAGGTGTTCCTCCGGGATCGACAGGTCGACACGAACGGCGACCACCATGACATCGTCCGGCGGAGAGGCTATGATAGACCTCCTTTTGGTCGTACGCTCCTCGGGCTCCCCGGGATATGTGGTCGGGCTTAGGCTGTGACTCTCTGTAGTAGGGGATGGGGATCTGGGGGGAGGGACACCGCAGGCCTCATCTAAAAACTCAGGGCGGCGAGGGTATGGGAATCAGTAGGTAACCTGAACTTTTCTAAGCTAAGGGGCACGGGTAGACCGGCAGGGGTTGGTGGCGGCGGCGGCGGCAGCTTCGGCGGCGGCGGCGAGCTAGGGTTCGAGCGGGGGGGGGGTGTAGACTGTGGAGGGGGGCTGGGTTAGGGCAGGTGGTGTTTGAGGATATGCCGCAGCTACTAAAAATTTTAGTAATGGTGGGTGGAGATGGTGGTGGGCAAGGGAGGGCGATGGTTCAAATGCCTCGACTACTGGAATTTTACTATGAGGTCGGTGGTGGAGGAGTGAGGGCGACGGTTGAAATACCGCGGCAACTAAAATTTGGGTAAAGGAAATGAAGCGGGGCGGGAGCAACCAGATCGCACACGGTCCAAACATAATAATTGTGTATGATTAGAAGGAAAAGCCGCAGAACCACCAATTTTTGCATCGCTCAAGGCGGGTACCTTTTTTTGAGATTTCTAGCTAGCTGGTTTATCGCACACGGTTCGTCCTAATTTTCAGATGCATACATGGAATTCATCCTAAATATCGTGTACACATTACCCCTTCACTGTTGCTGGCGCTTGCGAAGTCATGGCGATTTTACAGGGGACGAGCTTCGCACATAGTTAAGCCAGTGCATCCGTGTCCGTTGCACGTACGTTCGCATTTAGTTTTTCATCTGAGGCATCTGCTATTTTATATAGCACCATTTGGCAACCAAAAAAAGCGAGAGAGGATAAGAACACAACCACAATAGCATGTGGCCCAAATATATATGTATGAAAAGGGTGGTGTGTGATGTTCAAATTCCCAGTGCACAACTTTGACGCGCGGGCCCACGGGTGGGCGCGTCGTCGAAGATCAGGTGAGAGGGGCCAGAAGACAACAACCACCTGGAAGTGGCCAAATATATGTAGGAATAAAGGGTGTGATGTTTAAATACACAATGCACAACTTTGATGTGGCACCTCCCTCGCAAATCAGAAAGCCCCCTTGGATATCTATAATGATGGGTTAAGGTTGTAGCTAGGTGCTTGCCCCACCCCCACTTCATGTCAGCAGGACGCATGCACATACTCATAATTTTGTCGAACATGCATGCATGTCACCATGACCTACCATAAGACGGACCAACTGAATCTATCTTGGCCAAACAAGCACACTTGTTGTCGTTCAAAAAGGGATATAATAGAACGCTCGGGCCCATAGATTGGACAATCACCGTAAACCGCACGAGAGTGGCCACAAAACCAGCACCACCTGCATGGGGCCCAAATTGATGTACGTTGGAAGGGTGATGTGTTTTAAATACCCAATAATGTACAATTTTGATGTGACGCCTACCTCACAAAATGGACAACCCCCATGAAAGGTAGGTAGTAATTAAGGACGACGTCGACGTACGTAGGGTGTCGATCCAACCCACCATTTCGAGCGCAGGGGAGGGAATCCTGAGAACGCATGAGCTCGAACTTTGCTCGGACATGTCACCATGACCCACGGTAACACGAACCAGGAGGAATCCATTCATGGCCAAACCCCCTCATTGTCGGCCAAATGGATGATATATATAGACCAGGCCCACAGATAGGCGTTTCGTTGAAAACCGCATATCGGAGACGAGGTCGATCAGAAGACCCTATGCCCTGCATGCGCCCCAAATATATGTATATATGGGTGGTGTGTGATGTGATCAAATCCCCAGTGCACAACTTCGATGGGGCACCAGCTGCATTACAAACCGAATACCGTACCCCGAGGAAGCCACGTTACATATGATGTCGCGGTTCCCCAACTTCGAGCCAGCGGGAGGGAATCGAACAAATGTTCCCCAACTAAATTTGGTCTGACATGTCGTGACCTATACCAAGAGGAACCCGTCATGGTCAAACCCTTCTCATATGTTGTGGGTCAAAGGATAGAACGTGCCGGCCCACAGATCTCGAATGTCGTGGGTCAAAGGATAGAACGTGGCGGGCCCACAGATCAATCTCGATCATTAATTCTCCGATTTTTCAAAACAACAAATAACAAAAAACATCATTTCCAAAATAGAACGTGGCGGACCCATAGATCAATCTCGATCATTCTCCGATTTTTTCAAAACAACAAATAACAAGAAACATCATTCTCCAAAGTAGAACGTGGCGGGCCACAAATCAATCTCGCGATCATTCTCCGATTTTTCAAAACAACAAATAACAAAAAACATCATTCTTGGAATTTTCAAAACAAGGATCTCAAGGTTTATTTAATCGACATGAAAGGTCACTACAGACACATTTAGATGCTAAATGTCTATAATGACTGTATCATGGTGCTTAAATGAAGCTTGAGATATAGCAACTTCCCACCCGGTCACCCATCCTTAGACTGCTCCAGCCCCAAGCTCACTTAACTTGTGCGTTCTATTCGACTGGGCAGCTGCCCCTTGCTGATAAGAGTTGCCTCCTCGCGTTTAAGGCGTTTACTGATGGTAACCGTGTGGGACCTACTCCTTACTATCACACACGTTTGTGCTTTTAGACACTGTGTGCAATCTTTACATACCGGACCACTTCCATTCAAACTTAAATTATTTTTTTACTACTTAAAACTAGCCGAAAGAAGCAAAATCTTTGCATTTTCATTAATTAAGAACAAAATAGTTGCCTAGTTAATTGCGGAAAACCGGGCGAAAACTGATACAAACAGGGCCTAAACCTACAGGAACACTTGGCTAAGCATGAATTGGTACAGGCCTTCGTCCCTGCGTCTGATACGCTCGCGGAACTGCTGTACCACAATATCGATCTCCGTCCAGGATATTTCATCGGCGATGGTCGATTCCAAGCCGTGATGAGTATTTTGCTCTGCTACGTCGTTGGCGGCACTTGGGGGCCGAGGAGGTCGAAGAGCCAATCTACCAGTCCGTTGGCATCGTGGCGGCGGATTCTGGTACTGTGAACTTCGTCCGGCACAATTATGGCGCTGACGGCGTCTGCCCATTCCTGGCGGGGAATCGGGATGCTTACCGGCCCTGGAAACGGCCTCTCGAGTGGTTGAGTCAACATGATGCTGACACGGCTCCGCTCAGATAATGCGGCGCACCGCACCTGATGCGCGGTGGCGTTCTCCCGCTCTTGCGCGGCAGCGCTTTGCCACTCTTGCTCTGCTCCGCTCCATGGGCGGCGACGAACACATGTGTAGACATTGGCCCGCTCAAGCACTAGGGCGCGATGATACCTCTCACGCTCGGCGGCGCACTGCCGCTCTTGCTCGACGGCGCGCTGCCTCTCTTGCTTTGCTGCGCATGGCCATTCTGGCTCTCCGGCCTGCTCCGTCTCGTTCTCCTCATCGAGGAGGTTGATGACGGCGGTGGCACTTCTCCGGATTGGCATGCTTGGAATGGTATACTGTGGTATGGCCGGTGTGTCACCGCCTAGCCTCCTATGCCCACTGACACTGGCAGCGGGAAACCGATAGGGGGGAGTGGCGAGAAACCGATTGGGGGGAGTGGCGGGAAACCGATTGGGGGAGTGGCGGGAAATGCTAGCATGTTTGGATATATAACGCCATTAATATGGAAAACTTGGGAAAGAGGGAAGCGCGAGCTAGCACGACGCGTGCGCACAGTGCTTACCCACAGATTGAACAGAACTGCTTTAAATTATTCAGGGTTCATTTGGCATTTTTTATACATTATAATAGAGTTTTCTAGGCATTTAATATGCAAAATTCAAATTTGAACTACAAATACATGCTCCAGTGCACAAAAATGGGTTGAAAAATCATATATGTGTCCTTGGGTGCATGTTTAGGTCCCATGCAAGGAATGGGGATGAATTATAAACATCTCGGCGTCCTGGCTCGGCCTCAAACATTGAGAATCTAGGTTTTTAAATCCCCATAAATCCAAAACTCACCTGGAATTCATGAAACTTTATATGGTGTCATGACATGGCACATATATGCCATGGTAAAAAAACTGACCAATTTGGGGCAAGTTTTGGTACAAGCCTCTTACAAACCGGAGCTTCTCGCAAGAAGCCTCCGATAGGGAACGTGACACCCTTGTGGGCGAAACGATAATCATTGCCTCTTCTCGCCTTGTATTTTTTTTCTACGGGCAACATAGACCAATAGGAGATTTGTGCTAAAATATCGAATTATTCAGGGTTCGTTTGGCCTTTTTTATACATTAATTGAGTTTTCTAGGCATTTAATGTCCATAATTCAAATTTGAACTACAAGCACATGATACAGTGCACCAAAATGGCTTCAAAAACCATACATGTGTCCTTGGGTGCATGTTTGGGTCCCATGCAAGAAATGGGGATGAATTACAAACATCTCGGTGTACTGGCTCGACCTCAAACATTGAGAATATCGGTTTTTAAATCCCCGTAAATCGAAAACTCACCCGAAATTCATGAAACTTGGCATCGTGCCATGACATGGCACATATATGCCATGGTAAAAAAATTGTTCAATTTGGGGCAAGTTTTGGTACACGCCTCTTACAAACCGGAGCTTCTAGCAAGAAGCCTCGTGGTTCCGATAGGGAACGTGTCACCCCTGTGGGTGAAACAACAATCGTTGCCTCTTCTCGCCTTGTATTTTTCTTCTACAGGCAACATAGACCAACAGGAGATTCGCGCTGAAATATTGAATTATTCAGTGTTTGTCTGGCCTTTTTATACATATATTAATTGAGTTTTCTAGGCTTTTAATTCAAATTTGAACTACAAGCACATGCTCCAGTGCACCAAAATGGCTTCAAAAACCATACATGTGTCCTTGGGTGTATGTTTAGGTCCCATGCAAGAAATGGGGATGAATTACAAACATCTCGGCGTACTGGCTCGGCCTCAAACATTGAGAATCTTGGCTTTTAAATGCCCGTAAATGAAAAAATCACCCGAAAATCATGAAACTTGGCATCGTGTCATGACATGTCACATATATACCGTGGTAAATTTTTTGTCTAATTTGGGGCAAGTTTTGGTACAAGCCTCATAGAAACCGAAGCTTCTAGTAAGAAGCCTCGTGGTTCCGATAGGGAACGTGTCACCCTTGTGGGCGAAACGACAATTGTCGCTTCCTCTTATCGCCTCGTTTTTTTTTCTACAGGCAACGTAGACCAACGGGAGATTCGCACTGAAATATGGAATTATTCAGGGTTTGTTTGGCCTTTTT
The DNA here is from genome assembly GCA_039707655.1 of Elymus sibiricus. Classification (NCBI taxonomy): domain Eukaryota; kingdom Viridiplantae; phylum Streptophyta; class Magnoliopsida; order Poales; family Poaceae; genus Elymus; species Elymus sibiricus. Next base: position 85,096,029 of record CM077676.1, read on the forward strand.
ATACATTAATTGTGTTTTCTAGGCATTTAATCTCCATAATTCAAATTTGAATTACAAGCACATGCTCTAGTGCACCAAAATGGCTTCAAATACCATACATGTGTCCTTGGGTGCAGGTTTAGGTCCCATGCAAGAAATGGGAATGAATTACAAACATCTCGGCATCCTGGCTCGGCTTCAAACATTGAGAATCTCGGTTTTAACATCCCCGTAAATCCAAAACTCACCCAAAATTCATGAAACTTGGTATAGTGTCATTATATGGCACATATATGCTGTGGTAAACTTTTTGTCCAATTTGAGACAAGGCGCACACATTAATAGCCAACGTAGGCATTTTGGAACAAATAGATGACACATTAATATCGCAAACGGTTGTATTGTTTGAACCGTGGGCGTTCCACTAACCATTTACATGCGGCCACGCGTCCCTCTTTGTATTGGAGAGTACTACCTCAGTCCTGGTTTATTGGTCCTCTTTGTATTTTGTGCAAATATTTGACCATACTAGGTGGCGTGCGTGCAGCTGTTTGATTAGACGGGTCGAGTGTGAGAAGTCCGCCATGCGGCTCGATGGGACGTGTGCGAGCAGTCTGCCGCGCAGGCTCGACGGGACCCGTGCAAGCTGTCTGCCGCACAGGCTCACCGGGAAGCGAGCTCTTTGACCTCCACCCGCCGCCTCGCTCCCAACTTCTCCATTAATGGTGGCCGAGCCGCTGTTTAACATGCGGTTAATGTACCTGGATGGAAGGTGTTAGCTTGTGATCCCATGGCCCCGCTCAACGCTAGCTATCATTGTTTTGTTCGTGCCTCGTTGAGAACGTGACTTTTAGCCTATTTTCGACTCGTATACATGTACCTACGAGGTTACGAATGAAATAATACGATGACAAATTGACAATGGCAATAGATAATAATTGTCTTACATATCCCGGATAATTTAAAATGCCATATGCGGCAACGCCCGAAAGACACAAGGGAAAAAGAGAAGAAGAAAAAAAAGGAAGAAGGAAGTCGCTGCTCTCTACTTCTCGATGGATCACTGGGCGAGGAGTTCTTCCAGCTCCTTCTTCACATCCTCATGACTTTGCTTGACAGCAGCCACGGATTCCTCCACCTGCAGCTCGCGCTCGATGCAGAGCTTCATCAAGTCGTCCCCAAGTTCATGGACGACGGCTGTCAGTGTCATCCGCGAGGCAACGCTATTCTCATACAGCTCCCTCCAGCCGGTGGCCTCCTCCTTCTGCTTGTCGAGCTCCTTGTGGAGCTTCGCATTGTCACCCATGAGTTTCACGACAAGGCCGGCCACCTTATCAACCGAGGCATCGCTAATCTCGAGCAGCTTCTCCAAGCCAGCGAGCAGCTCCTGCTGGTTAATTAGGCCAGCGAGAATGTCGTCGTCGCGGGCTAAGGACTTCAGCCCAGCCAGCTCGTCGAGTTCGCCGACGCAGCGAGTGCACTTGTGAGAGCCCTCGCCTGCCCGTGAGAGCTCGTTCGAGGGCCCCGCGGCATGGCAGGACATCTCTGTTGTGGCTGCCGCGTTGCGGCGGGACCTCTCTAGTGCTTCCGCGGCCTTGGTCTTTGCTCCCTCGTTATATGTCGACCTAGAACTCCTCCTACCGGCCATGGCAGACGCAAGGAATGACTTAAGAGGAAAGACCTATTTTTTGTTGATGAGGAGAGGAATGTGCTGTAATTTTCGAGTGGGTACTAGTTTTTATAGCCCAGTGCTAAGTGGGAACACGTTTAGGTTTGATCAGTGTGAATAGATTTGCAATTACTCATTGTGTGGTAATTTGATCGGTGTGAACACGTTTAGGTTTGATCGGTGTCTCAGGGTGTCTGATGGATGGGCCATCTCACCTCCCACGTGTGCCAGACGGTTAACCAGAACTGCTATACGTAGGTGGTTGCTCGCCGTTTAGGCGGCCGCGGCACGCTCTGCTCTCGTCCCTCCGCACGCGCTCTTTCAGCGGTTGGGGCCGGCGCATGATCACGTTTTGGGCGCCATATGCATGTGGTTGCGTCCGCGCACGTCACCACGATGCAGTTAATACGTGCGGCACGATGCAGTTACGTGCTGCAACAACTGCCATCCGCGCGCACCGATACTCCAGGCCATTTAGCCTCCCCATTTATTCCCACGGCCATTATAACCTTAGTCTTTTCAACCTTTCGATCGCACCCCGCAACACAACAAGCACACCCACGACGACACATAGAGAGAGGATATCCAGCGGCACTCCAATGGAGTTCAGCAAGCATCGTGTGGACACCCACGTGCGGGGCAAGGAACTCACGGTGGTGTACACCATCAACCCGGCCGTGGTGGAGGACTCCATCAATACCATGGAGCGGTTGCTTGCTAAGGACGACAAGTACAAAGTGGTCGGCTTCGACCTCCAGTAGACCGCCGGTCGTCCCGGGGTTGATGAGGTGGTTGCCGGCGCCTAGTTGTGTGTGGGCCGTCACGTCCTCGTCTACCAGTACTGCCTGGCCACAAGTGCTTGCGAGCGTTTCACCAGGTTTGTCAAGAGCTCCGACTACAAGTTCGCTATGGTGGACACCGTCAACGATGTCAAAGCGCTCTAGATTTCGGGCTTGGCCTGCCCGAAGCTTGTCGACATCCGTGGCCACTACACGGTCTGGGGCAGCATGAAGAAGGACTCCCTGGTTGAACTCGCCGCGGCCATCATCGACCCCTACTACGAAAACATGAAGGAAGGTTCCAAGAGAAATCCTGGATCCTGGCATGGTGCCTGGGTGCGGAGACTGGATGAACCTCACCTCAAGTTTGTAGCCACGAACGTGTACACATGCTACGAGATGCACAGGCAGATCGTCGACATGAGGGAGTGCCTCCTTCCTATAGATGACAAGGGATTGAGCCACCAACAGAGCAGCAGCGGCAAGCGTCACAACAAGAAGTAGATGATGATTAGATATGATCGTTTATCCTAGTTTATTATGCATGTAATTGTTTACTTTGGTGTGTGCATATTTTATGTGTGTAGTCAGTTATGTAATTGGATGTTTATTTTGGTTATGCAATCATGTCCTTATAAGTATATATGTTGTTGTTCTGTAGACGGAGAGCATAGATGTTGTGTAGACTGAGCAAATCACATCGCACACGGATTAAACTACGGAACCCGTCGGTGATGATTTCATCAATCATTGACAATTGTTTACCAGCAAGCGTTTGCCCACACCTCTTCTCCCAGCAATCGTCTATGTTGTTATCGGTCTTCCCACACATTTCTGATTACTGACCTGTTTGCCGCGTATCACACACATCTTGTTTAGTTGAACCGTTTCTGTTGTGCTGGGTAATCGCAAACAGTTCATCCGAGTGAACCGCATGCCGTATATCGCACAGACCTTGATCTGCCTGACCATTTCTGTTGTGTTGGGTAATCAAAACAGTTCATCCGAGTGAACTGTCTGCCGTGTATCGCACACACCACGAACTGGCTGACCGTGTTTGTTGTTCTGGCTAATCGCAAACAGTTCATATGGATCAACTGTATGCCACGTATCGCACACGCGTCTGTAATCTGAATCGTTTTTTATGTCTCCGGCATCGCAAACAATTTGTCTTATTAGCAATGGTTTTTTTACGACACCGTTTGCAATTCATGCATCGCACACAGTTTGGTCGCGTTAGCGGTCGCCTGCAGTAGTGTAGACCGGTAATCATTATTGCAATTTTATATGAGGGAGAGGCATGAGCTAACATAATTTTCGTACTTGGATCATATGCACTTATGATTGGAACTCTAGAAAGCATCCGCAACTACCAAAGATCATTAAGTTAAAACCCAACCATAGCATTAACTAACAAGTCCTCTTTACTCCCATACGCAACAACCCCCTTACTCGGGTGTAAACTTCTGTCACTCTAGCCACCCACTATAAGAGAATTATGAACGTATTGCAAACCCTACAGCGGGAATCCCTCACGCTTGCGCGACACGGAGGGCACCATAGGACAGCACCAAAATAAAACATACAACTCAAACCAATCACGATCATCAATCAACCCATAGGACAAAACGAATCTACTCAAACATCATAGGATGGCCACACATCATTGGATAATAATATGTAGCATTAAGCACCATGTTTAAGTAGAGATTACAGCGGGGAGAAGAGGTGTTACACCGCTGCATAGAGAGGGAGAGAGTTGGTGTTGACGGCGGCGAAGTTGTTGGTGTAGATCGCCGTCACGATGGTTCCCTCGGCGGCGCTCCGGCGCCACCGGGAGAGAGGGGTAACTCCGATTGGCTGAAATTTTGAGGGGATTTTTATCCGGAAATTATCTTTCTTGCGGCGAAAGAAGGGCCCCAACCGATGTTCGAGGGAGTCACAAGGCAACACGGCGCGACCCTCCTGGGCCATGCCCTGTTGCCTTGTGGCCACCTCGGGCACCGTCTTGCGTTGATTCTTCTTCCTAAAAATCACACATCTTCCAAAATAATTCTCCGTAAAATTTTATCGCGTTTGGACTTCGTTTCATATGGATTTTTTGTGAAAAAAAACATGCAACAAACAGGAACTAGCACTGGGCACTGGATCAATATCTTAGTCCAAGAAAATCATATAAATTGATGGCAAAAGTATGTAAAAGTTGTAAAATATTGGCATGAAACAATAAAAAATTATAGATACGATGGAGACATATCAGCATCCCCAAGCTTAATTCCTGCTCGTCCTCGAGTAGGTAAATGATAAAAGAATTAATTTTTGATGTGGAATGCTACCTAACATAATCTTGATCATATAATCTAATCATGGCATGAATATTAAGATACAAGAGATTCAAAGCAATAGTCTATAATTTGATATAAAGACATCAATACTCAGGCATACCAACAAACAATCATGCCTTTCAGAATAAAAATGCTAAAGAACGCTATCCCTACAAAATCATATAGCGTTGTCATGCTCCATCTTCTTAACACAAAATATAAATCATGTACAACCCCGATGTCAGCCGAGCAATTGGTTCATACTTTTTAAGACGCTTCAGCTTTTTCAACCCCCACGCAATACATGAGTGTGAGCCATGGACATAGCACTACAGGTGGAATAGAATGCGGTGGTAGGGATCAATAAGGAGAAGTCAAAAAGGGAGAAAGCCTCGCTTCAACTAGGTGGATCAACGGGCTATGGAGATGCCCATCCATCGATATCAATGCGAGGAGTAGGGATTGCCATGCAACGCATGCACTAAGAGCTATAAGTGTATGAAAGCTCAAACTGAAAACTAAGTGGGTCTGCATCCAACTTGCTTGCTCATGAAGACCTCGGGCATTTGAGGAAGCCCATCATCGGAATATACAAGCCAAGTTCTATAATGAAAACATGGGTATTTTATACCCTGACTTATGCACAGACGGTGGTAGCCTCCTTGCCGGCCAAGGCTTGCCGGGACCTGCCAGACGACAAGGTTCAAGACCCAGTTACGAAAGCCACTGAAGACACAGCATTCGACTAGTAGAGAAGATGAAGACATTTCTTGCCGGCAAGGCCAAACCGGCAAGGTGAAGACCCGGCAAGCTCCTGCCGGACCTCCAGCACTCCACCTCACCGGACAGATGTTCGCTAATAGATGAGGTGTCGACCGCGCAGGCAAGTTGGTGAGCCTTGTCGGGCACGTGTCAGCGCTCTGGGATAGGATTTGCCTCTAATGACACCCGTCCTGGAGGCGTGTCAGAATAACACGAGGTAGCTGGGCGAGCGGTGCAGGAACCTTGCCGGGACTACCTCTCCACACAACACCTAACAGAGCATTCAATGCCTTTGTCCTAAACTGGCAGAATTAGGTATGATAGCACTGTTTGCTATCTAATCGCTATGTAATTACGGTTTTGCCACTGTGGTAACCCCTTTAGCTATAAAAGGAGGGCCAGGGCAACAGTTAGAGGGATTTGGATCCTTGGCACAAGTCGCATGCGTAACTGCCTCCCTTGCACCTTCCCGGGGAAGCGCTCCTTGTACTTGTGTTCATACACTCCCAGTACACCAAAGCAGGAGTAGGGTTTTACGCTTCTCAGCGGCCCGAACCTGGGTAAATCCCTTGCGCCGTCCATTGATTCTGCTCTTTGTGTACGCCGATCTCCCCTGCCAAACCACAAGGGGCCATATGGCCTCATAGATGGTCATACCACCACGACATCTTTGGTGCGCCAGGTAGGGGGAATCGCTTGCGCGAACATGAATCAGTGGATTGCGCATCATCATCATCACCATCATCATCGCCATCATTGACTTCGCCACTGTCCTCGTCGTCATTGATGGCCCCCAAGAAGAAGGGTATCACGATGATGACCCCTTCGCACATGTCCGCGGGTGGCGCAGCCAATGCGAGCGGCGCGAATACCACGGCTGGCACGACCAGCGCAGGCGACACAGTCGTCATGCCCACCGTGGTCAGCGCAAGAGACGAGCGCGCTGGAGGCAGTCGACTCGCTCGACCCTCTGGCGAATGAAGCCGAGACGGCGCGAGCGGAGTAGATGGACGTTTCCTCCTCCCCCTCACCACGCCGATGAACGCAGCCACCGGAGCAGCCACGCCCGGGTCGGCGCAAGCCAAGACCCCGCTGCAGCAGCGTCCAAGGATGCAGCTTCAGGACAGACGCTGCGCCCATCGTATAACGGGTGCGGCACGACTCCGAGCGGCGCCAATGACTCCGGCCAGGGGCGACCTCATGGCAAAACTCCTGTTGACCAAGTACCAGATCCTCAGACACCGCCTCCGCCACGGCGACCTGCTGCTGAACAGGTTCCGCAGCAGCAAGACCGCGATGGCACTCCTGCTGGCCCTGCCAGAAGTAGAGCGACGTCGCGCTCTTCGCTTCCAGCCATGCCCGCCACAGCAGCGGAAGCAATGGCGCGAGCCCAGATGCTGCTGAACTTCCCTCCAGCGGTAGAGAAGATGGATGAGTGGAGAGCCACCATCCAAAGCTTGATAGGGTTTGCCGATGCCAGCAAATCGCAGCAAGCGGAGCCTTCACGGCGCCCGCGGACGGCACCAGCGGCTCCAGCTGGTGGCCGCGTTGATGGCGCTGCGCTAACGGTGCAATCACCACAGCGGCAGCAATCTCCACAACCGCAACGCCAACAACCACGACAAGCTCAGCGATCCTTCAAACTCGACGAGGCGTCGATGGCCTCTTCGGACCCACAGGCGCGTCAAGATCAGCGGCAAGTTCTCCGAGACAGGCGGGTAGAAGACGCCCGCACCACCATCGAACGGCGTCGGGAGGTGCGCCGTCAATCCGACGCACACAACGGTCCCATCGTTGATGAGCCTGCGCCAGGGGTTGGCAGGTATCTGCCTTACGAGGTTGGGTGTCCTGCCTTCACCCGTGAGCTGGAGCAAGTCCGATGGCCGTCCGTCCGAGCCTTCAAACCAGAAGTACCACAGAAGTACGACGGCAAGCTGAACCCGGCAGAATTTCTGGGCATCTATATGGTTGCTGTGCAAGCTGCCGGGGGAAGAGATGAGAAGATCCTCACCAATTACTTTCCGTTGGTGCTGAAGCCCAATGTGAGATCTTGGTTGATGAACTTGCCGGAGAACTCCATTTCTTCGTGGGCAGATCTCTGTAACGAGTTCATTGGTGCCTTTACCGGAGGCCACAAGGCCCCTGGGCAGCCCAGCAACCTGCAGGTGATTCCGCAAAGGGATGGAGAAACTTTGCGCAAGTACATCCAGAGGTTCAGCCATGTGCACCGTAACATTCCAGATGTGCACCCCGCAGCCGTCATTGCTGCCTTTCACACGAATGTGCACAATTGGAGGATGCGGGAGAAGATGAACGTCAAGCTACCCAAAACCATCAACGAGCTCTACACGTTGGCGGATAAGTGCGCACGTGCTGAGGAGGGAAGAAGGCTTCCCGAGGAAGACGCTGGCGCTGAGGTGGATTCCGAGGACGACGATGCAGCCACCCCGAGGAAGAAGGGCCGAAAGCGCAACAGAAAGCGCAAAGGCAAAACTATTATGGCCATCGAAGGCTCTGGCAACTCTAAGTCCTCCAAGAAAGCCAAGACTGAGAACTCCGGCAAGGAGGCTGCTGTATGCACCGCTTGCTAGGAGGCGGTGGCAAACGAGAAGGCCGGCAAGTCTGATGGGCCATACTGCAAGATTCACGGCACCAAAGGCCATAATCTCCAAGAGTGCCGACAAGTCGAGCATCTTGTCGAGAAGCACAAGGCTGAGTACGAGAAATGTGACAAAGAGAAGGGTCAAGATGGTGCTGGCGGATCCGACAAAAAGGGCCGTGGCGGTCGAGGTGGCCGTCGCGGCAAGGCCAAGCAGCAGAAAGAGAAGCCTGCTAGAGGCCGAGACAAAAAAGAGAAAGATGATGGAAGTGACGAGGAGGACGATGATGAGACCAGCGAACAAGAATTCCAGAAAGCAACCGAGGCCATGTGCATTGACGGAGGGGCATCTTTGCACTCCTCTCACCGCCAACTTAAACAGTGGGCTCGTGAGGTTAATGCGGCGGAACCGGCAATGGGCTCTCAAAAGCCGCTCAAATGGTCACACACGCCTATCATCTTTGATGCTGAGGATCTCCCTGGTCGCATAACTTCGGTCGGGTGTTTGCCGTTGTTGGTTTCGCCAACAATTCCAACCTCCAGTTAACAAAGACACTACTAGGGAAAACCCTAGCAGTAGCGCTGGTTTATGGCCTAGCAGTAGCGCGGGGGCCAGCGCTACTGCTAGGGCGCTATAGCTAATGTTTAGCAGTAGCGCCGATTGACCCCCGCTACTGCTAACAAACCTAGTAGTAGCGTTGGCGCGACCAGCGCTACTGCTAACACTACATAGCAGTAGTGCCTGTCCAACCAGCGCTACTGCTAAATTTTTCCTTTTTTTTTATTTTCTTCTGTGTATTTGCACTGTGTTTGTACATGTTTTATACAGTAGTCTCATCACATTATTTTATGATCATGATTAGTTATTATATCAGTGGGTGAAAGAAACGTGGATTAGATTCAAGTGGAGGCAACATGGTGCAGATCCTGGATTAGTAGTACTTTGGATCTGCACCATGTTGCCTCCACTTGAATCTAATCCACGTTTCTTTCACCCACTGATATAATAGCTCATCATGCTCATAATGATATAACAACTCAACATCATCATCATAATAATAACTCATCATCATTATCATAATAACACAAGTCATACTCATCATTATCATAGTCATCTAACAACTTCTACTCGTTATCATAGTCATAACCAACCCTAGTTAATTGTTCTTAGCACATGATCATGAGTATTAGCTAGGACCTGCTACGCTCTCTAAGGTAAAATAGCATAAAACAACATAGCCACTGACTCCCCATTATGAAGAATGGAGATTATCCTGTCTCCAATTCGTGCGCTTCGCACAATGTTGCTTCCAAGTTGCTCCTTTTGATTATTCATAACTTTTTTCCATTCTTTGATTCTGATGTCTTTATCGGTTTGAGAAATCTTGTATGAACAGCGGTGAACCCGAGGCGGACTTGGCCGTAATCTAATAACATCAATGCGACCTTTCGTAAACATCAGATGACGCACACAATCCTTCGGGATTTTCTGTTGAAGAACATAATAATAACTTAGTTAGCACTGTAGTTTAGCTTTAGAAGAATGTATGCAAAAGATGCACTGATGTCGTAATCGTAAAAAATCTTACCATGCCATCTCCATGGATGTTACCATAGTTCAACACGTGCACTAGTGGCACGTATTGACCATAATGTGGAGGAGTTTCATAATTGATATTGAAATTCTCAACATCAATAATAAATGAGATAAGATGATCTTTCTCCTGGTAACTTAGTTCAGAGCCATCAGTGTAGTAGGTTCTGTCTACTATCTTCCGTACATTTTTTGAAGAATGGAAATAAGCTGTCAATGGAAAGAAGCCATCAATGATTTTTAAATAAACAATATAAATTACTTAACAAATTTATTTGACAAACTAACAAAGAGGTAGAACTGGAAGCGTCTCGACATCCACCCAAATGTCGATATTATCGTCAATTTCATCTTCGGGCCGAAGATCGAAGGTGATTTGCATATCCTCCTTAAATTCATAGGCCTTGCAAAATCCTCTCCAAGTTGAGCAACCGAAATGTGAGCTATTTGGTGCATTAAATAGCTTAACCAAAAAAGTGAAACCATGCTTCGTCCTAAGGTGAGCACTCTTCGTCTCTGTTCTCTCCCTATCTTCAAAACCAAGCTTTTCCAAGACATACGGTCTTGCATTACATGGGATGAACTATTTAAATTAAAAAAATGGAAAATTACACGTTGAAGCAAAAATTCACAAGTCATGCATAATTATGGAAAAATACTTGTCGTCCTTACGTACCGTAAAAACGTCGAAAGTCTCCTTCAGCATGATGGTGAAGTACCTACCGTTCTGCAGATAAGGCATCATGTCGCACAAACCCCGGTCGTCTTCGCAGTAGTCGCACTCAGGAATCATATCATCATCAGACATTTCCTGTGTTCATAAGTCAAAGATTAAAAATCGACGACAAATAATAGGAACTCAACACACAGATCATTATTACTCATCACGGGTTGACTTTCGGTCTGTCGAGTCTTTCCTTGAAAACTCTCATCTCACGTGGTGTTCGCAGATATTCGACCGACGGTGATGGTCGCTACTCCTCCTCCCCCTAGTGCATAACAAAGGTCTAGCACAAGGAGAAGAAGGAGAAGCGACCCCCACGACAACAGTCGGCATTCTTATTCTCTCATATATGGTGGACACTCTCCCTCACTAATTTTCTGACTGTCATGTATTGAGCCCCGACAGAGTTAAAGTCAACCCGAAATGTCGTTTAATTCTCTTTTCGGCAAATCCAAGGCACTCGATATTTCCTACATACTAGCATAAGTCATGCTAAAATTCACGGAAAAATCCGGCATGACCTTTGCTAAAATAGGACAGATCGAGCGCCTGAATTTACCGGAACGGAAATGAATCAACATTCCGGCAAAACATAGGCCACTCGGATTTTCCATGTGATACAAAGATGTTCATACACATACAATGGTTCAATATTGACAAAAACATTTCAATATATCATATAACCCGAACATTTCATTTGGTTAAGAAGCATAACTAAATACCCTAGTTCTACTCTATTCAACACCGAGGAGTAGAGAAGGAGGAGGTGGACTTTTAGCTCACCGACTTGGGTGTAGAGGAAGTAGAGGTAGCTCCGACGACGATCACTCCAGGGAGACGCGACACTACAAAGTCTGCATATTCCACCGAGTGAAAATTTTAGATCATCAAATCTCATATAGCATACCGATACCTAAAAATTTCCATATTGAAAAAGAAAATTACTAAAAAATTTCATACCTAAATTTTCTTACTAAAAATTTCTATTACTAAATTTCTCATATGGCATTCCGATACAGTTCTATATTGAAAATTTTCTATACCTAAAAAAATTCTATTACTAAATTGTTTTACTAAAAATTTCTATTACTAAACTTTCTAATCAAAAGACCTAAAATTTCCTATTGTATTCAAAACACCTAAAATAGTTAAAAAAAACCTCATTTACTCAAATGACCTAAAAAAAATTATTCTATTAAAAAACCTACATTCTACAATGTCTACATTCTAAAAACTACATTCAAATTACCTACAATCTACAAGAACAGAGAGGGAAGGGAGAGAGGGAGGAGGGGGAGTAAGGAGGGAGGGAGAAAGGGGAAGGGAGGAGGGAGGGATCGAGGAGGAAGGAGGAAGGAGGGGGGAAGGAGGGAGGGACGAGAGGAGGAGCTACCTCGGTGGCGGTGGCGGTGAGCGATGGTGGCGGGCGGCGGCGGCCGGCGATGGTGACCGAACGCTGCGCGAGAGAGATGGAGTGAGAGTGATTGTGGTGAGGGAGAGGAAACCGACGGGTCGGGCGGGGTAGGATAAGGTTGGATTAGCAGTAGCGCGGGCCAGGTGACCCACGCTACAGCTAAGGTCAGTACCAGTAGCGCGTGTTTGGCGCCCTGCGCTACTGATAATCTGGGCCCACCACCTGCCCACGTGCAGTTTTAGTAGCAGCATGGGCCGTGCACCCGGTGCTACAGCTAAGATATTAGTTGTAGCGCGGGTTACCCAGCCCACGCTGCTACTAAGGCTAAACCCGGGGCGGCCTTGTGGCCCACTTAGCAGCAGCGCTTGGGCCGTGGGCCCGCGCTACTACTAAGTTTTACCTATAGCGTTGGCTTTAGGCCCGCGCTACTGCTAGTTAACAGCAGTGTGGGGCTTCTACCCCACGCTCCTGTTAAGCTGCTACCTATAAGGTATTTCCTAGTAGTGAGATGTTAGTTGACAGTGGGGCCGGCCTGAATCTGATCTCTCCAGAAGTTATCAAGAGGCTGCAAATCCCCGACGAGGAACTCGAGAAAACGGGCACATTTCAAGGAGTAAACCCGGGAAAAAGCCAGACCAAGGGAAAGATCACATTGCCGGTGACATTTGGCGGGGAATTGAACTACCGAACGGAAAAGATTGTGTTTCACGTTATCAAGATCCCCTTGCCGTATAATGGAATTCTTGGCCGCCCAGCCTTGGCAAAATTCATGGCAGCATGTCACTACGCTTACAACACGTTGAAGATGCCAGGGCCGATGGGTGTCATTTCTATCAACTCCGGCAAGAAAGATGCAGTCATCTACGTCGATAAAATGTACAGAGACACGGTTGAGCAGAGGCTGCCAAGACGCCAGCTCCCGCCAAGAAGAAGGAAAACAAGAAGTCCGGCAAGACATCTAGCAAAGATTCCGGGAAGCGCACCTCTTCGGAGAGCTGCGCGCCTGTTGAAGACTTGCTGGAGTGCTCTGCCGGTAAGAAGTCCAAAGTTGCTTCACCGGCAACCAAAAAGGTGCCGGCAAGGGAGGATGGCACTGACGGTACCTTCACCATTAGCGCCACCCTTGACAGCAAATAGGAAAGCGCTCTCATTGCCTTCCTGCGGGCGAATGTCGATGTGTTTGCATGGCGACCATCTGACATCCCCGGTGTTCCCAGGGAGGTAATTGAGCACCACCTTGCTGTCTGTCCCCACGCTCGGCCCGTCAAAGAAAAAGTTCGGAAGCAAGCATTGGAGCGGCAACAATTCATTGCCAAAGAAATCAAGAAGCTTGAAGCAGCAGGGTTGGTTAGAGGTGTACTACATCCCACTTGGTTGGCGAATCCAGTGGTGGTGTGCAAAGCAAACGGAAAGTGGAGACTTTGTATTGATTATACTGATATCAACAAAGGATGTCCGAAAGATCCTTTCCCTTTGCCGCGCATTGACCAGATTGTAGACTCTACTTTCGGCTGTGATTTGCTCTCCTTCCTTGATGCATACTCTGGGTACCATCAGATATTCATGGCCAAGGAGGATGAGGAGAAAACTGCGTTCATGACCCCATGTGGCACATATTGCTTCGTGCGTATGCCTTTCGGGTTAAAGAGTGCCGGTTCAACGTTTGCAAGAGCAGTCTAGATTGGTTTTGAGCCCCGGCTGCACAGGAATGTGGAAGCATATATGGATGATATAGTGGTCAAAACCAAGGATAAATCAACCCTCGTCCAAGATTTGGAAGAGACATTTGCAAACTTGCGCAAGATCAATTTGAAGCTCAACCCCGAGAAGTCTGTGTTTGGTGTCCCGTCCGGCAAGCTTCTCGGGTTCTTTGTATCTCAACGAGGAATCGAAGCAAATCCCGACAAGATCAAAGCAATTGAGCAGATTCAAGCACCAAAGAGCGTCAAGGATGTGCGGCGCCTTGCCGGCTGTGTTGTTGCCTTAAGTAGGTTCATTTCAAGATCTGCTGAGCGCGCCCTGCCGTTTTTCAATATTTTGAAAAAGACAGGTCCCATGAAATGGACTCCGGAAGAGGAGGCCCCGCTGCAGGATTTGAAAAGGTACCTCTCCTCCGCGCCAACACTAGTTGTGCCTAGACCACAGGAGCCGTTGCTACTGTACGTAGCGGCAACAAACCAAGTGGCTAGTGCTGCACTAGTGGCGCAGATGGAAGTCGATGATGAGGAGGCATCCACGGCAAGCTCGTCCAGCGACAAACCGGAATCTTCTCCGGCAAGACCTGGTGCCGACAAATCAAAAACAGCGCAAGCAAATGAAGTTGATTAACAAGAGATGCCGAAGAAGAAGGTGGTGCAGCGACCCGTGTATTTTGTTAGTTCCCTTCTACAGGGGGCTAGATCAAGATACTCTGGGGTGCAAAAATTGCTTTTCGGTCTACTTATGGCCTCGAGAAAGCTGCGTCACTACTTCCAAGCACACGAGATCACCGTCGTCACTCGCTTTCCGTTACAACGCATTCTGAGGAATCCAGAAGCAACCGGTAGGATAGTTGAGTGGGCGTTGGAATTGTCAAGCTTTGCACTTAAGTTTGAAAGCACTTCAACTATTCAGAGCAGAGCCTTGGCGGAATTCATTGCGGAATGGACACCAACGCAAGACGAAGAAGCTCAAGAAATGGCTCTCCCCGGCAAAGAGGCAACCAAAGAATGGATCATGTACTTTGATGGTGCCTTCTCGCTGCAAGGCGCCGGTGCCGGAGTGCTGCTTGTCGCTCCCACCGGAGAGCACCTCAAGTACGTGGTTCAAATGCACTTTCCCAGGGAGCAAGCCACAAACAACACTGCTGAATACGAAGGGCTCCTTGCCGGTCTTAGGACCGTAGTGGACCTTGGAATCAAAAAATTGATCATCCGCGGTGACTCGCAGCTCGTTGTGAAGCAAGTGAACAAAGATTATCAAAGCCCGTTGATGGAAGCGTATGTGGAAGAAGTGGGGAGATTGGAAGAACACTTTGATGTGTTGCAAACAGAGCACATCCCCTGTGCGGAAAATAGCATCGCTAATCACCTGTCGAAGTGTGCCGCTCAAAAGCTACCTGTGGAACCAGGAACTTTTGTGCTCCATTTGAATCAACCGACAGTCACTCCATCAATGCAGGCCAGTAAGAGAAGGAAGTTGAATATCGGCAAGTACTTTCCGGCAGAGCTCCCAGGAGTCGCCGGCAAAGGTATTACCGGGAACAATGACACGGTTGTCGGTGAGCAGCAGCTTCGCGCGGAACCGCAGGTTCTTGCCACGGAGGCAAGCGCTCCCGCAGCCGAAGAGATGCCTTTGGTCCTTGTCGTCGAGCCACAGGCTCTGTCATGGGCACAACAGATAGTTCATTTCCTTCAAACAGGAGAACTTCCTGATGAGCAAGAAGAAGTTGAGAAAGTAGCCAGTCAGTCAAGTATGTATCAGTTTGTGGATAACACGCTATACAGAAAGAGACCGAACGATGTGAAATTAAAGTGTATTTGCTGGGAAGATGGACAGAAGCTGTTGGCAGAGATACATGGAGGCATATGTGGCTCCCACATAGGCTCGAGAGCGCTTGCCGGCAAGGCTTTCCGGCAAGGCTTGTATTGGCCCACCACCCTCCAAGATGCAACTGAGCTAGTAACCAAGTGTGAAGCATGCCAATTCCATTCGAAGAACATACATCAACCAACTCAAGCTCTTCAAACAATCCCTCTCTCCTAGCCCTTTTCGGTCTGGGGGCTCGACATCTTGGGCCCCTTTCCCCGTGCTACCGGGGGCTTTGAGTTCTTGTACGTCGCCATCGACAAGTTCACAAAGTGGCCTGAAGTGAGCCAATGAGGAAGGTGATGGCGCAATCAACCGTCAAGGTTCCCAAACCACTCTTTTCTCTTCTTTCTTTTTCTCAAAGGGAAGAAGGACCCCTCGCGTGCAAGTTTCCCGGGGGGAGTGAAGATGGGTACCATTTTAATGATGTTCAAGTGATCATTTCGTACGACAGCAAGAGCAGCACAAGGAAAAGCTAAGTTGAAAATTTTCGAAACAGATTCCCTGTTACATTTGCGTTTTCCCTTGAACGATTCTGTGTTTTGTATGAGAAACCTGCACGTGAAGGAATCTTGTCGTGATCGGATTGCGCTCTTATTTTTGCTTCGAGTCCGCTCAGCAAGATATGCAGCTGCATTGTGACGGCAAGTCAGCTTGCCGGTGACAGTGCTTCCGGCAGGCTTCTAAGGACCCGTTCCTCTAAGCGCTCACGGAAAGCACCTGTACCGGCAAGTTGCCGCAATGTGATCGACAAGTTACCTTGCTGGCAGCGGCACCTCCAGCAGGCTGCTAAGGGCCTATCCCTCGAAGCGCTCGCGGCAAGTGTGCGCACCGGCAAGTTTTCCTAAAACAGCTTAGGGATGCAATCATACAAAGGCAAAATAAAACAAGGGGAACGGCACGCATTCATTCAAGCCCGGCAAACACTAGATATTCATTAGAACAAGCACTCAATTACATTTTATTGGCCCTTCCCCAGGGTTTACATCGAGTGCAAGGAGGGCAAAAGGGACGCCTAGGCGGAGCCCGGCTTGTTCCCGGAAGGCCAGATGATGGTGCTGCCGGCAATCAGCCAGACTCGTCGTCGTCATCCCCGATCTTCACGCCCGGAGAGCCATCGTCATCGCCGTCATCATCGTCATCCTCAGCATCGCTGGAGGAAGCAGTGTCACTGTCGCTCGAGCTCTCCGCGCAGTATTCCAGATGAGCGCCTGAAGCCCCGAAGAACTTCACGACAACCACGTCTGGTCCGTCCAGCCTGAAGTGAAGGAGGTGCCCCTACCCTAAACAGCGGGCGCGGGCAAAAGATTTCCACCTGCACATGAAGTACATAATACCGTTGTTGGAGGTCGCAATGGTCACCCAGACCGAGCCGTTGCAGCAACCGTCCACGCGCAGCCATAACCGCGCAGCTGGCGGCCTTCCATTTCCCTAGCAAAGGGGCGAGGAAGCCGCAGCCAGCTCCGCGGCTGGTCCTCTCTTGCGCCGTATCCTCCGTGTGGCCTTCTGCCGGCAGAGGAGGGGCCGAAGACGGAGTGGCGAGCGCCCCACCACGGCTGCCCCGACCACGGGCACCACGCCGTCCACGACCACGAGCTGCGGCCCTCCCTTGGGCACTGGAGCCAGCCTCCGCAGCTGCGGCCGAAGCGTGAGCATGGAGCCGAGGAGAAGCTCTCGCCGCGCGGCAGGGACACGACCGCGACCTCTCCCCCTCGCCATGCCGTCGTCAGATGCGGGGGAAGAAGATGAGAGAAAGAGGCGACGGTTGCTATGGATCAGGGCAGAAGGAGATGAGTGAGCTTCACATCCCGCAGTCCCCTCTTTATAGGGGGAGTGCGGGGAGCTGGCTCCACACTATCTTCGGGCGGCCACCCACGTTCGCCAATCCCGCGCCCTGCGCTTCTGGCCAGGCGCATTACTCCAGCAACCGCCCACGATCACCAATCCCGCACCCTACGCCCCCTGGCCCGGCGCGTCACTCCAACGGCCGCCCTTCTCCACCAATCCGCTGCCTTGCATGCATGCAAACGCAGATGATGGAGGGGCACAGAAAAATAAGAAGTAAAGACAGACATGGCAGTTACCCTCTGCCACGCGTGGCCGCATGCCAGTTCAGTTTGAACCCACGACGCTCCACATATGAACATGACAGGCGGCCATTCGTTCAACAGCAAGAGTTGCTGGAAGACGACCGAGAACACGCCCGAATTCAGATTGATGAAGAAGCAAAGAAGATCTCAAAGGGAAGATAACCATCATGATGAAAAATTACAACGGCAGTTTCCCGCCGCGTGTCTGTGCATTGTTTGGGCCTAGCCCAACGACGCTTCGGACGCGCGTATGGCCCAGGCCCGGGGGCTCCTGTCAGTGTATAAAACATGGGTATTTTATACCCTAACTTATGCACAGACGGTGGCAGCCTCCTTGCCGGCCAAGGCTTGCCGAGACCTGCCAGACGACAAGGTTCAAGACCCAGTTACGGAAGCCACTGAAGACACAACATTCAACTAGTAGAGAAGATGAAGACATTTCTTGCCGGCAAGGTGAAGACCCGGCAAGCTCCATGCTAGCAAGCTCCTGCCAGACCTCCAGCACTCCACCTCACCGGACAAATGTTCGCTAATAGATGAGGTGTCGACCGCGCAGGCTGGTTTGTGAGCCTTGTCGGGCACGTGTCAGCGCTCTGGGACAGGATTTGCCTCTAATGACACCCGTCCAGGAGGTGTGTCAGAATAATACGAGGTAGCTGGGCGAGCGGTGCAGGAACCTTGCCGGGACTACATCTCCACACGACACCTAACAGAGCATTAAATGCCTTTGTCCTAAACTGGCAGAGTTAGGTATGATAGCACTGTTTGCTATCTAATCGTTATGTAATTACTGTTTTGCCACTGTGGTAACCCCTTTAGCTATAAAAGGAGGGCCAGGGCAACAGTTAGAGGGATTCGGACCCTTGGCACAAAT
The DNA here is from genome assembly GCA_039707655.1 of Elymus sibiricus. Classification (NCBI taxonomy): domain Eukaryota; kingdom Viridiplantae; phylum Streptophyta; class Magnoliopsida; order Poales; family Poaceae; genus Elymus; species Elymus sibiricus. Next base: position 85,114,404 of record CM077676.1, read on the forward strand.
CGCATGCGTCACTACCTCCCTTGCACCTTCCCGGGGAAGCGCTCCTTGTACTTGTGTTCATACACTCCCAATACACCAAAGCAGGAGTAGGGTTTTACGCTTCTCAGCGGCCCGAACCTGGGTAAATCCCTTGCGCCATCCATTGATTCTGCTCTTTGTGTATGCCGATCTCCCCTGCCGAACTACAAGGGGCCATATGGCCTCATAGATGGTCGTACCACCACGACAACAAGTAGCAATGGTAACAAAGAGTGCAGCAAGGTGGCCCAATCCTTTTTGTATCAAAGGACAAGCTGGAACAATCTCTTATAATAAGCAAAGAGTTCTCGAGAACACATGGGAATTTCATCTAGTCACGTTCATCATGTTGGTTTGATTCGCGTTCGCTACTTTCATAATTTGATATGTGGGTGGACCGGTGCTTGGGTGCTGTTCTTACTTGAACAAGCCTCCCACTTATGATTACCCCCTCTCACAAGCATCCGCAACTACGAAAGAAGAATTAAGATAACTCTAACCATAGCATTAAACATATGGATCCAAATCAGCCCCTTACGGAATAGTGCATAAACTAGGGTTTAAGCTTCTGTCACTCTAGCAACCCATCATCTAATTACTACTCGACAATGCATTCCCTTAGGCCCAAAGATGGTGAAGTGTCATGTAGTCGACGTTCACATGACACCACTAAGAGAATCAACAACATACATATCATCAAAATATCGAACGAATACCAAATTCACATGCTTACTTATGACAAGACTTCTCCCATATCTTCAAGAACAAAAGTAACTACTCACAAATCATCATCATGTTCAAGATCAGAGGGGTATTGAATAGCATAATGGATCTGAACATATAATCTTCCACCAGATAAACCAACTAGCATCAACTATAAGATGTAATCAACACTACTAGCAACCCACAGGTACCAATCTGAGGATTTGAGACAAAGATTGAATACAAGAGATGAACTAGGGTTTGAGATGAGATGGTGCTGTTGAAGATGTTGATGAAGATTGGTCCTCCAACGATGAGAGGATTGTTGGTGATGTCGATGGCGACGATTTCCCCCTCCCGGACGGAAGTATCCCCGGCAGAATCTCTCCGCCGGAGAGCAAAAGTGCTCCTGCCCAAGTTCTGCCTCGAGACAGCGGCGCACCGTCCCGAAAGTCTTTTCTATATTTTTTCTAGGGCAAATGGACTTATATACTAGAAAATGGGGGCTAGAGGCTGGCCAGGGGCCCCATGAGCCACCAGGGCGCGCCTGGGGGGTGGCACGCCCTGGTGCCTCGTGGGCACCTGGGTGGCCCCCTCTAGTACTTCTTTCTTCCAGTATTTTTTTTATTCCAAAATAATTCTTCATGAAATTTCAGCTCATTTGGAGATGTGCAGAATAGGTATCTCTCACATAGCTTTTTCAGGTCCAGAATTCCAGCTGCCGGCAATGTCCCTCCTTGTGTAAATCTTGCATATTAAGAGAGAAAAAGGCATTAGAATTGTTCCACAAAGTGTTATATTGATTAAAAACATTATAAATAACAGTAAAAAAACATGATGCAAAATGCACATATCAACTCCCCCAAGCTTAGACCTCGCTTGTCCTCAAGCGAAAGCCGATATCGATAATCATGTCCACATGTTTAGAGAATGAGAGGTGTCGATAAAAACAAAATACGGACAAAGTAGCATCATGATCATTATTATAACAGCAATATTTATTATCATAAAACATCTCATAAGCAAGTAACAATTCATCACAACAATGAAGTACAAGGCATAAACTTTCTTGAAAACTAACAAACTATGTTCTTATTCAACAATTCAATTGCAATTCATCATATTTTCAGGAAGGGTCACATGTAGGAGCTTTTTAGGAAGTTCGACATATATATGGAGCAAAAAGTTTCAGCCAGACACATAGAAAGATAGGGGCTTATGATTTCGCCACCCAAATTATTCACCTCAAGGGTGATGTCAACAATAATAACTCATGATCACTCATATCCAACTGGATATATATGCCTAGATCTTTCCCCACCACATGATGCTTGCAAAACAGAAAAATAAAAAGGAATAGGGGAGAATACTATTGACTCTTGCATAAAAAGTAAGTACATAAAAGTAAATGCATAAAAGTAAAAGATAGGCCCTTCGCAGAGGGAAGCAGAGGTTGTCATGCGCTTTTTATTGTTGGATGCACAATCTCTTAATGCAAAGGAACGTCACTTTATATTGCCCCTTGTGATAGCAACCTTTATTATGCAGTCTGTCGCTTTTATTTCTTTACCATCACAAGTTCGTACAAAGCTTATTTTCCCTTACAATAAAAGTTCAAACATATTTAGAGGCAATTTTTATTGCTTTTTGAACTGATGACAGCTTACTTGAAGGATCTTATTCAATCCATAGGTAGATATAGTGGACTCTCATGGCATTTTGGATGCACAAGTGTCGTGGTGAAATCACGGCAGATGCCATGAGATGGCTAAAAGTGGGGAGCTGCGTGAGGACGCCGATGGGTTCCGGAAGCGAGGTTGGCACGTGCATGCGAGGGACACAAGACGTACCCAGGTTCGGGGCCCTCCGGAGAGGTAACACCCCTAGTCCTGCCGAGTGGGTTGATAGGCACAAGGGCCGCAATGGTTACAGTGGTGCTCCTGGAGCGGTTTGAATGGAGGAGGAAGAAGGAGCTAGCTCTCCCTTCGGCCTCTCCTGTGTGTGGGTGCGTGTGCTGCTATGGGGGGCTAACAGAGGGAGAAGAGAACCGACCCTCTGTATGGAGGGCTCCTGTGGGGTCTTATAGCCCGACCCCCCAGGGTTACATGAGTAAACTGCGCGCGCCGGGACCCGGGCGTCGGCGTCTGGAGCCGGCCATGGGCCCGCCGGCTGCTGGGCCCCACCGGCTACGGCGCTCGAGGGCGGTGCGACACTGTGGCCCGTCGCTTCGTGCGTCACTGAGTGGACAGTGCGTGCGCGCTTCTGCAGAGCCGTACAGGAGTGGTCGGCGCGTGCGCGCTTCTGCCGAGGCGTGCAGGATTGCACTGTAGGCATGTTCTCCCCCCGTGGGGGGCTGTCTTGTCGTCGGACGCGATGGGACGGCCGCCGACCTGCCGCCAGCCGGCTAGCGGCCAGCCAGACCCGGCTCGGGGCTGGGCCTAGCCGGCTAGCGCTGAGAAGCCGGTCGGTTCGCCAGCCGGCGGGGGGGGGGGGCACGGGCTGCCCCGATGTTTTTGAAAAGGGGGCTCCGGGTTCGCTTGCCTACCCGGGGGTTATCCCCCCGACAGTAGTCCCCAAAGCTGTGAAGGCTCGCCGGCTCCAAGCGGGAGAGGCTTTGCAGCTTATTCCCCCCCGAAGGAGCGCGGTTGCGTGACGAGGTAGCGCCGGCTCGAGGTCGCCGTTCGGCGGCTTCCGGGAGCCGGGTCGAGGTACTTGATCTTTGCTGGAGCCTGAACGGCTCGGCTGGCTGGTCCTGCCGGTACGGGGGAGCGCGCCGGTCGCCAGACGAATTCGTGCCACGTGCAGCCCAGCGGCTGATGGGTCCCACCGAGCCGTGGCCTCGGCCCACGCGCGGGATTTTCTGCGGCCGCCAGTGCCTGTTGGAGTTCTCGAGGTAGTTAAGGCGTGGCTTTAACGCGCCCGTGTATTGCGGGGGAGTGGGGATCGTGGGCGCAGACGATCCTACTCCCCCACGTTCGACTGTGGTCTTTAAATGGGAGGGGAGGGGGAGAGGCCGAGGCACTCGCTCCTCTGCCCCCGCCCGCTGCTTCGCCTCCGCCTCCACTTCTTCCTTCTTACGCACACCGCCGCCGCACGCCGTCGCCCGCGCACCGTCGCCCACCAAGCTCGCCACCGCGCCGCGCCGTGATTTGCGCGGCCGTCGCATCCTCGCTCCATCGCTGCTTTCTCTCTTCCTCTTCCGTGCTTCTCCCGCTCTTGCCAATGGCGCCGCCGAAGGGCCAGTGGGAGGGGTCGGTGGTCACCGATGACGATATCGAGTATCTTCGCCGCACGAGGCGGCTGCCGCCGGCGGCGGAGGTGGAGGCGCGCGCACCCGGCAAGGAGACAGCGCCGGAACCGCGGCGAGGTGGTGGTGTTCTACACCCACTTCCTCCGCGGGCTCAGGCTTCCGGAGAGCATCTTCTTCAGGCGCTTCCTCACCTTCTTCGGCCTCCAGCCGCACCACCTGGGGCCGAACGCCATTCTGCAGCTCGCCGGCTTCGTGACGCTGTGCGAGGGCTACATCGGTATCCTCCCGTACGTGGAGCTGTGGTGCCGGCTGTTCTACCTCAAGCAGCAAGGAGCGGCAGCCGGCGTCATGGCCGAGTGCGGGGCGGCCGTGGCGGTGACCCGGACGGCAGTCCCTTTCCCGAAGCTACTGCTCGAGGAGTCCGCCAAAAAGTGGCAGAAATCTTTCTTCTACGTGAAGAACGCGAACCCGGCGAACGACCGGATCAACCTCCCTCCATTCGTCGACGCGCCCCCGGCCGAGAAGCTGAACTGGGGGCACAACCCGAAGAGCCCCTCCGCGGAGATCTTGGGATCTGCAGCCGGATCAAGGAGATGACGGACCGTGAGGGGCTCACCGCCGTGGACCTCATCGCCGCCTTCATCGGTCGTCGGGTGCTGCCGCTGCAGAGGCGGCCGCACCGTATTTGCGATATGAGCGGCCGGCGCGACCCCTGCCGGCTGTCGACGAAGGAGCTGACGGCAGAGGAGATCGCCGTGCGCGTCAACGACGTCTCCGCCGCCGGGCTCAAGGTGAAGGAGTGGCGGTTCGGCAAGGAGCCGTATAGCCAGGAGGCCCCGGCGCCAGCGGTAAGTCTCTGGTCCTTGTTCTTCGCCGCGTCCGCCCTTCTCATGCGCCCTGACGCCCTGGGACGGCTGCAGCGCTTCCCGAGCCAGCTGGTGAATGACGGCCCGAGTCCCATGGTTCTGCAGCCGGACCGGGTCGAGTCGGACCCGGAGGACGAGGAGGCCGGCAACGCGGGAGCCGAAGGCGGTGGGTAGCATCTTGCGGACGCGGAAGCCGGCGGCTCCGCTCAAGCCGGTAAGTCTCTGATCCCGGAAGTTTTGCGGGACTGGCCGGATGACGATGAAGATGACGAGGACGGGACGGGTGATGCAGCTCCTCAGGGCGCGGAGGCGGACGACGGGGCCGCCCCCAGGGGACGGCAGAGGAGGGCTCCTGGGGAGCCGGTCGGCCCAAGTCGGCCGCATGGGAACCAGGCGGTCGAGGCGCGGCCGGCCGCGAAGCGCCCGGCAGCGGCGCAGACGGGCACCCTGAAGAGGTCCGCAAGAAGGCGCGCCGGATGGCGCAACCGTCGGGTCCGATGTGAGCGGTTCCCGTGGCCATAGGGTAAGTTTCTTTGCTCGCTGCTGTTGTCGTTCTTTCTTTTCTGTTTCTTCATCTCTCTCGCACGCCTCGTCCAGGAGCGCTCGAGCTGGCGGAGGCTGCCACGGCAGCGGGGCCGAAGCGGCACGTGGGAGAGCGAGGCGGGGGAGACCCCCGAAGAGGTGCTCGCGGCCCGCCAAGCCGGCTCCGCCTTGGAGGACGCCCAGCGGGACGCCTGGAGGGCCCGAGCCGAGGCCGAGAAGGAGATGGCCGAGGCGTCGGCCAAGGCGTGGAGCATTGCCGTGGCGGAGGTCGTGGCGAGGCGGCCGCGGGTTGCGGAGGAGACCGCGTGGCCGGAGTGGACGGCGTCATCGCCGCCGCCATCGCCGGTTGCGGAGCATCGCTCCAAGACGGTGCATGATCCGGCCCGCCGGGCGGAGGCGGATGCTCATGCGGCCGCCGAGGAATCAGCCGGTCACGGCGAACCCGGCGACCGCGAGCCGGAGGCCGACCCGACGGCCGACCAGGAGGTGCCGCCGGCTGCAGATCCGGCCGATGGAGCCGGAGGCGGGGACGGAGGAGACCGCGAGCCAGAGGCCGCGCCGAGCGGAGGAGTGCCGCCGCCAAGGACGGAGACCACGCCTGGTGACGGCGCAGCCGTGGGCCGCGGGGCTTAGCCTTGAACCAAAGCCGGCCGGCACCGGGACCAGCGCCGGGTCCGCCGTTCAGCCGCAACGGACCTGGGCGGCGAGCTCTAGCGAGGCGACGAGCGGCGCCCCTGGGAGCGAGCTGGACGCGGCGGTGGACTCTCTGCGGCTGCAGATCGCCAACACCACAGCCAGTGGCAGAGCTTATCCCAGGCGGAGAGCGCCCGGCTGCGCCAGTTGGAGCAGACCTTCGCGGTGAGTTCCTTTGCTTTCTTTTTTGTTCTTCTCGACCGGCTTGGTCGCTTTCCAGTGGGGGCGTGCCAGCGCATCCACTGGGTGTAGCCCCCGAGGCCCGGGCCGGCTACGCAGCAGGCGGCTCGGGCCTTCTCAGGCGTCCGTGTTTTGACTTTTGTCTTCTTTGCAGTCCATCTACGACCAGCGGGTGGCGGCGTACAACCGCCTCCTGGCCCGGTACCGCGCGGCCAGGGACCAGCTGGCGGCCAAGGAGGAGGAGCTGACAAGTTGGACGACACCGCCACCACGAAGAACCCGGCGCCGAGCGACGCCGACGAAGCTGCAGCCTAGGGCTTTTGTTTTTTCCTGTTTCTTTTGAACTCGGAGCTTTGGTTAGCCGGCAGATCCACCCACCGGGGGGTGTAAGTTTAATGTAAAGAACTTATTGGCCGCGGGCCTTGCTGTATATGTGGATGCATGTTTGTTTCTTGTGTGCTTGCGCCTGCCGTGTGGCAGTTTCGCTTTTGTTCTTTTCCCTTAGCCGTTTTCCTGTTTGCTTCTGCCTTCGTCCTTCTCCCCGCCAGCCGGACAGCCGGGAGCCGGTCTGTAGCTGGGACGGGGAGCCGGACTCAGAAGAGAGCGCCTAGTACTTGGGCTTTAGGATTCGAGCGTAAACGAAACACCCACTGGGCCGGCTGGCTGCAGCTGGCGAAGCCGGCTGGAGCGTAACCGGCCTGTGCGGCGGAGAGCGAAGTGAGAAGAGCCGGGCTAGCCAAGCCGGCCATTCATACTTGGCCGTTTTTCGCGTGCGGATGCTTGCAGCCTTTGGCTCTTGCCGACCTTGAACAGCCGGGAGCCGGTCTGTGGCTTATGGCAGAGAGGGCTTCGGTGGTACGCACGCTACTGACCGGGTTGAGGACAACGCGGCGTGCGCTAGCCGGCAAGCCCCTGAGCCCTCCGAGTCGGCCGTGCCAACCCGGTGGGGGGGGGGGGGAATGCGGTAAAGTGCGAAAAAACTCGGTAGAGATGAAAAGGTAGCCTCCGAGTGTCGTTCGGGGGACCTGCTGCTTTCATTAATTTCAAAAGGGGTAGTGATACATACATACATGGTTTTAACTGTAAAACGGATGGAGGAGCTCTGCGTTCCAGGGGCGTTCCGTCTCTTCGCCGGAGGCATCTATCTTGCGCTTGCTTCGCTTTTGCGCGTCGATGAGGTAGTACGCGTTGTTGCGCAAGGCCTTGCTGATGATGAAGGGGCCCTCCCATGGGGAGGACAGTTTGTGCTGGCCGGCTGTTCGCTGGATCAGCCGGAGCACGAGGTCGCCCTCGTGGAAAGCGAGGGGCTTGATCTTCTTGCTGTGGTAGTGGCGCAGGCTCGGTTGATAAATGGCCGACCGGCTGAGGGCCAGCAGGCGTGCCTCTTCGAGCAGGTCGACGCCGTCTTCGCGTGCTGCCGCAGCCTCCACTTCCGTGTACAGGGTGAACCGAGGTGAGTCGAACTCGAGATCCATGGGGATGATCGCCTCGGCCCCGTAGACGAGAAAAAATGGTGTGAAGCGGGTTGAGCGGTTGGGGGTGGTCCGGATACTCCATAGGACAGCCGGCAGCTCGTCGATCCAGCTGCCAGGTGAACATATGAGCGGCTCGACGAGTCGCGGCTTGATGCCGGCCAAGATAAGGCCGTTTGCCCGCTCCGCCTGGCCGTTGGACTGAGGGTGGGCGACGGAGGCCAGGTCAAGCCGGATGCCGGAGACGGAGCAGTAGCGTGCTAGCGCGCCTTTGGCGAAGTTGGTGCCGTTGTCGGTGATGATGCTGTTGGGAACGCCGTAGCGGACAGCGATGACGGTGATGAACTTGACGGCCGTGGGGCCGTCGAGTTTCTTCATCGGTCTCGCTTTGACCCACTTGGTGAACTTGTCGACGGCCACCAGTAGGTGCGTCATGCCCCCCCGAGCGGTTTTGAAGGGTCCCACCATGTCGAGGCCCCAGACGGCAAAGGGCCACGCGATGGGGATGGTTTGGAGTGCCGAAGCCGTCTGGTGGCTCTGGGCCTTGAACCGCTGGCAGCCCTTGCACTTGAGAACCAGCTCCTCGGCGTCCTTCAGCGCACTCGGCCAGTAGAAACCGTGGTGGAATGCTTTGGCCACCAGGGAGCGGAGGGCGGCGTGGTGCCCGCATTCTCCCTGGTGGATATCGAGCAAGATCTCGAGGCCCTTGGCCGTCTCGACGCATCGCTGGAAGACGCCGGTTGTGCTGCGCTTGACGAGCTCGTGGTTGATGATGCTGTGGGCGGAAGCCCGGCGTTGCATCTGCCGAGCCTCGACCTCGTTCGCTGGGAGCTCGCCGTTCGCCAGGAACGCGAGGATCGGCTGAGCCCAAGACGGCGCCTCCAGCACCGTGAGGACGGCCACTTGCGCGGGTTCGGCCGGGTTGGGAGCCCCCGAGCCGGAGCCGGCAGCCCCCGAGCCGGAGTCGGCAGCCCCCGAGCCGGAGTTGGCAGCCCCTGACCCGGAGTCGGCAGCCCCCGGGGCCGGGCGAAGGGCTGTTGGGTCGGCCGGGACGAAGATGGACTCCGAATCCGGAGACGGCTTGATGGACGGCTTGCGCAGGTGCTCGAGGGAGATGCCAGTTGGGATTGCTTGCCGGCTGGAGCCAAGCTTGGCTAGGGTATCGGCCGCCTCGTTCTCGTTGCGGGGGACGGGGAGGAACTCGCAGCCGTCGAAACTGCCGGTCATCTGCTGGACCAGGTTGCGGTAGTTGGCCATGTTGGAGTCCCTGGCGTGCCACTCGCCGGAGACTTGATGGACCACCAAATCGGAGTCGCCGAAGCAGAGGATGTGCCGGATGCCGATTTCTTTGGCCAGCCGGAGGCCGTGGACGACGGCTTCGTACTCGGCGACGTTGTTGGAGGCGGCGAAGTGGATTTGCAGCGCGTAGCGCAGTCGGTCACCCTTGGGGGAGGAGAGCACGATGCTAGCTCCCAAGCCGGACGCCATCTTCGAGCCGTCGAAGTGCATGCGCCAGTGCGTTGCGTCGGGAGCCGGTGGCAAGTACTGGGTCTCCACCCAATCGACGAGGAAGTCGGCCAAGGCCTGCGATTTGATGGCGGTGTGAGGCTCGTAGAGGATGGTGTGGCCGGCTAGCTCGATGGCCCATTTGGCGATCCGGCCAGAGGCATCCCGGCAGCCCATGATCTCGCCGATGGGGGCCGTGCTCACCATGGTGATGGCGTGCTCTTGAAAGTACTGCCAGAGCTTCTTGGCGGCCAGGTAGACGCCGTAGCACATCTTCTGATAGTGGGGGTAGTTTTGCTTGGAGGTGGAGAGGACCTCGCTGAGGTACTACACAGGGCGCTGGACCGGCTGCACCTTGCCTTCCTCGGGGCGCTCTACCGCCAGCACCACGCTGACCACGCGAGTGGTTGCCGCGATGTACATCAGGAGCGGCTCCTTCTCAGCCGCCGCGGCCAAGACGGACGTGGTGGAGAGCATGCGCTTGAGGTCGCGGAAAGCCTCGTCTGCCTGGTCGGACCACTCGAACGGCGTCGTCTTCTTCATCAACTGATATAGGGGCAGGGCCCTCTCCCCCAGCCGGCTGACGAACCGGCTGAGAGAGGCCAAGCAGCCGGTGAACTTCTGGACATCACGCAGCCGGGCCGGCCTGCGCATACGGTCGATGGCCTTGATCTTCTCCGGGTTGGCCTCGATGCCGCGCTCCGAGACGAGGAAGCCAAGGAGCTGGCCGGCTGGCACGCCGAAGACGCATTTCTCCGGGTTGAGCTTGATCTGGTACTGGCGCAGGTTTGCAAACGTCTCCTTGAGATCCTCGAGGAGGGTGAGGTGCTGCTTGGTCTTCACCACGATGTCGTCGACGTAAACGTGCACATTCTGGCCGATTTGCGGCAGGAGGCATTTCTGCATGCAGCGCTGGAAGGTGGCGCCAGCGTTCTGTTGACACCAGATTTTGGCATGGACAAAAACGTAATTAAGAAGGCCTCAAATGGAAAAGTGCTCAAAGTGATAAAGTTCCGTATCGTCAAAGGGAGAAACTTTGATATTTGGGCCATAGCCATCCGATCTCATCTCTAAGGCCGAAGTTGCGTTCGAAGTACTGGGATTTTGTATCCAGAACACTATTTGGCTGATTACGCCCTCAAGATGATCTCATATGAGAAAACTTTCTACATGAATTGTCTTCGTCTCGTCGAATCGGTTGATTTTCATATAAAAATCGTCTCAATCCGAGTTCGTATGCAAAAGTTAGAGCTATCTGAATGCAGCCATGTCAAGAGACGAAATAAGACGCGGGAGACCAGACGCGTCTTGGCGAGTGTCTGACGCAATGCGTGAGCAATTGGCCATTCAAGATGGCCTCGAATCGAAAAACGTTCAACATGAAAGTTGTTCGTAACGTCGAAACGGTCAACTTTGCTTTTGGGCACATTTTCATCCGAGGTCGTTTACTGCTACAAATAAGACCCGCAAGGTACAGCCAGAAAGCTTGCCGGGATAGAAACCTTGCCGGGGAAATCTTGCCGGGATGGAAACCTTGCCGGGGTGTGAAAGCTTGCCGGAATGGAAACCTTGCCGGGGTGTGAAAGCTTTCCGGGATGGAAACCTTGCCGGGGTGAAGCTTGCCGGGGTGGAAAGCTTGCCGGGAAAAGCTTGCCGGGGTGGAAACTGTCAAATCCGACCAGAAGCTGAAGATGGGCTCAAATAATTGTCTAGATGGCCTCAGATGAAAAAGTGTTCAACATGAAAGTTGTTCGTAACGTCGAAACAGTCAACTTTGCTTTTGGATTCATCATCATCCGACATAGTATACGACCTGCAGAGACGCTACAAGAGTCGGACGGTCCAGTCAGCTACATAACCGAGTCCGACACAAAATTAAAGATGACCCCGTGGAGTATTCAAGATGGCCTTATTTGGAAAAGTGATCAACATACGGATTATTGGCCTCGTCGAAGCGCACAAAATTCGTGTTTGAACCATCTCCATCGGAGGTCGTGTGCAGATTCCACGGCCCACGCAAGGAGCAAGACAGAAGATTGGACCAGATTCGGACTGAATCCGAGCGGGACCAGAACTAGGACTCTAGGACGTGAATTGATGTAATTTTCTTGTAAGGAAAGCTTAGATGAATCCTTTGCTTGTACGGGAAGTCCAGCCGCCTCTTATATATGTTGGGGGTGACGGCCGATTGAACAACACACAATCGAACAATCAATATACTACTTTTTCATCTACGTTTTATCTCTCCATCGTTTTTCTCTCTCGTTCTTCGTTGTTCTTCGTGTTGGAGAGCTGCGAGTACAGAGGCTCTAGGGGCGAGCGAATCGACCTAGGGCAGCCCATAGCCGCCGCAATCCCTGACGGGGTCCCTCCCAGGCGTGCGGGGCTTCGGGTCTGCAAAAGCGTCCGCCGGCTGTCTTGCGTACCGCGCTGCCGGACGGACCTCCTTCGACGTGAGCTGCGGTGCATCACCCCAGGCGTCGAGGGTACACGGTGACGTGTTCGTGTGCGAACACACTTTTTGGCGACTCCGCTGGGGAACTTTTGATCAAGAATCATCATCCATCATGTCCAATCTTCCCAATCCCTCGGAAGTTGACGCCGATAACATTATCAAGCCCAATCTAGAGGAGTTATCGGCCGAGCATCGTCAAGCTTATGAGGAGTACAAGAAGGCGCGTGAAGAGAAGGAGTTGCAGGAGTTCCTTGAAAACTTCAAGAAGGACCGCCAAGGCAATATCACTCCGGTTGGAGAAATCAAGTTTCCTCCTCTTCAAACCGATCAGGTTAAACCTTCTGTAAGTACTACCTTTTCTCCTGAGCAATGGGCTGAAATTGAGAGCCGTATTTTTGATAGCAATAATCTGATCTATCAAGCTTTCTTAGAAAATACTAATGCCCAGAAGAATATGCCTAATATGCCTACTAGTATGGGAAACCCTAATTCAGCTTTGCCTATCTCATCGGCGCCCCCCATGCCGATGAATTATTTTCCCACCCATACCAATCAAATTGTGGCTGCACCACTTAATCCTTTTATGAATATGCAGAGTTCGGTGGCAACGCCGAACCAAACCTTACCGATAGGTGGAAACATTGCTAGATCATTGCCGAACTATGGTTCGGCAAACATGCCACAATTTGTACCCGTATTTGCTAACCCTAATCCTCCTATGCCAGTGCCACAAGCTTCATCGTCTACTATGGACGATGCTTTAGCTAATTTTAGAGAGGAGATGGCTAAAACGCTTCGAGAGAATTTTGGTGTTGAATTACCTAGGAATCGGATTTATCAAAAGCCGTATCCTGAGTACTTTGATGCAATTCCGTGCCTTCAAGGATATAAAATTCCAGATTTTGTTAAGCTTAATGGAGAAGGCACGAAGACTACGTGGGAGCATGTTAGCCAATACCTAGCACAATTGGGTGAAGCAGGCTCGATAAATGAATTGAAAGTGCGTTTATTTCCTTTGTCATTAACTGGTTCTGCATTTTCATGGTTTTCTTCTTTGCCGCATGGCTCTATTCGTGTTTGGTCACAACTAGAGCAAAAATTTCATGATCATTTTTATAGCGGCGACAATGAACTTAAGTTGTCACATCTTACATCGGTTAAGCAGAAGCATGACGAATCGGTCTCCGATTACGTCAAGAGATTTAGAGAGACAAAGAACCGGTGCTATAGTTTAGTGATAACTGAGAGAGACTTGGCTGATCTTGTGCTCAATGGTTTGAGAACTCATATTAGAGAAAAGCTAGAAGGCTATGAATTTATAAGCATCAACCAAGTCTTACAGACGGCTTTGGCTCATGAAAGCCGAAGCAAGGACCTCAAAGAAGTGCATAGATACAAAACTGATCGTCCTAAGATGAATATGGTTGAATATGATAGTGATCATTCGGACGATGAGGGTGATATTTATGCTGCTGAATTTGTTTGGCCCTCGAAGGCCAAACCTTTTACTTGTCATGATTTAAAGCCGATTCATAAGAATCGCGATGATGAGATGAAGTTCACTTTTAACATTGCTAAATGTGATAGAATATTTGATGCTTTGCTACAAGCTAAGATTATTAGAATATCTCATACTTTACCGCCGTTTGAAGAGCTGAAACGGCGTGCTTATTGCAAGTATCATAATTCTTTTTCTCATGCTACTAGTGATTGCAATGTTTTTCGACGACAGATACAATCGGCCATTAATGACGGACGATTGAACTTTTCTGAGATGCAAGTTGATAAGCAGCCCTTCCCAATGAATACTCTGGATTTGGAGGGGAAAAAGTTACTCATTCGGCCGGAGGTGGCCGAATCTGCAAATAAAACTAATGTTGTCATTGGTGAGCCCAGGAAAAACAAAGATGGCGACAAGGTCCTAGGAAGGCAAGTGGTGCTTGACAAGCAACCCGATGGTGGGGAGATAATCAAGATCACCGTCAAGAATCCTAAACTCGGGGGGCAACCGCAAGAGCAAGAGAATACCCGTGTTAGGTTTGTCAAGCCCAAGAGTCCAGAAGTTAGCAAGTGGAAGCTGAATGAAGCCAAAGTGCAGCGCAAGAAAATCAAGCCAACTTTTGATATGTTGTTGTCCAAGTATGCTAATCAAGCGGCCGGTTCTAGCTCTAACCGGTCATCATATTTGAAGCGCCCAAGATCACCTCCAAGACAAGAATTGCAACATCGCACAAGGCCATATGGGTCATGGGCACCAGGACTGTGGATGGCGCCACCTCCCTATGCACCATACCACGTGGGAGGATTTAATGGAGGATGGGGGCAGCCCCCAATGGCCCCTTATGCTTTTCATCCAGGATGGGCAGAACCAAGGAGGCCTATACGTGAGAAGTTTTCTTATCCCACACGAGGCCGTTTGAACAAAGGAGTCAATCGGCCAATGCAGAATAATCAAGGAAGGATCAATAAGCAAGTGTGGCGTGCCAAGTCACCAAGTGCAGTGGTCGAGTCTGGAAAGGGCAAAGAAAGAGTTGATGCCGGTTCACTCATCTTGGGCACTAAGACATTCACTATACAACAGCCGACTGTGCGGAACAACCCTACTGAGCCGATACTTGCTATCGCACCAAAGCACTCGGCTAATGATCATGAAGCTGGCACAAGCAAAGCCAAGTTCAAAGATCCAAAGTACATGCAGCCTAAGTGGTGTCCTCCAGGGCTAACAAAAACACAAAAGAGGAAACTACAGAGGTTAAGGAGTCATGAGATGGCAGAACAGGAGGCCGAGAAGCAAAGAGATGAGTGGTTCAATGACGTTCGGCCCATGGTACCTACAGAACAAGTATGGGTGCCTAAGCAAATACAAAGTGCGGTGGTTTCTACATCTGTCACATCAGCACCTGTACCACCAAGGAAGGACGATGCTACTGTTGTTACATCGTCTACAACGCCTATTGATTCCGTTTCGCCCGAACAGATTTCAGAATCAATGAAGAGGGCAAACCCATACCCGACAAGCTCGGTAGACCCGGCAAGCTCGGCAGACCCGGCAAGCTCGGCACGCCCGGCAAGCCCAACACCGGCAAGCCCGGCACTGAACACACCCGAGGAGGAGGGCGACGTGGTAGATTGTGAGCCTACACCAGTACATGAAGGAATGGATATCAACATGGTGTTTTATTTACCCGCTGAGTTTCGTGCTATAGATGAAGAAGGAGAGGTGGCTCAGCTGGATTTTGGTCCTAAGAATGCAATATTTGAGAAGCCAAGAGAACCAGTGACGCACTTGAAACCGTTGTACCTCTGAGGCCATATCAACGGGTCACCGATTACTCGAATGCTTGTCGATGGTGGTGCTGTAGTGAATCTCATGCCTTATTCAGTCTTCAAGAAATTGGGTTTGCCCGACGAAGGATTGATGAAGACCAATATGGTGCTCAATGGATTTGAAGGCAAAGAGAAAACCGAAGCCAAAGGGGTGATGTACGTGGAGCTTACGGTTGGGAGCAAAACTTTGGCTACTGCATTCTTTGTCGCCGAGGTACAAGGTAACTACAACGTCATACTAGGCCGTGATTGGGTCCATGCAAACCAATGCGTGCCATCCACTATGCATCAGTTTTTAATTCAGTGGGTTGATGATGAAGTGGAGATCATTCATGCGGATAATTCGGCTTGCGTTGCTTTGGCTGATGCACCGGTAGATTGGCAACACCCCAATGTTGCTTGCTTGACGGGACGGGACTTGTCAGAATTTGATTTTCTCAGCGCTACCAAAAGCGGTTTTGTCCCCGTTTCTCTAAAGCCGGTTGGTAGCAATCGGCTCCAAAACATAATGTATTTAAATGGATCCCAACTCTGAGTGGCTACAAAAGCGGCTTGCAGAATATCGGTCCAATGGGAACGATATGTACGAGTCTATAGAAGAGTTAGATGATATGGATAAACTTGGACAAGGTTTTACGTCGGCCGATCCATTGGAAGAAATAGATATTGGAGATGGATCAATTCCTAGGCAGACATTTGTAAACAAGAATTTGAAAGCCGATTATAAAATCAAGTTAATCGAGCTATTGAAAGAATATATTTGTTGCTTTGCATGGGAATATCATGAAATGCCAGGTTTAAGCCGAGAGCTAGTGGAGCATCGGTTACCTATAAAAACCGGTTTTAGACCATACAAACAATCGGCTAGAAAGTTTAATCCAAGAATATATGACCGGATCAAGGAAGAGATTGGTCGTTTACTTAAAGCTAATTTTATTAGACCTTGCAGGTATGCCGAGTGGATTTCTAATATTGTGCCAGTGGAAAAGAAAGGCTCCGGCAAGTTGAGGGTGTGCATTGATTTCAGAGATTTGACTAGAGCTACACCCAAAGATGAGTATCCTATGCCTATAGCCGACATGCTTATTAATGATGCCTCTGGACATAAGGTCATTAGTTTTCTTGATGGCAATGCGGGGTACAACCAGGTTTTTATGGCCGAAGAGGACATGTCCAAAACGGCTTTTCGGTGCCCCGGTTTCCTTGGTTTATTTGAGTGGACGGTAATGACTTTTGGATTGAAGAATGCTGGCGCCACATATCAGAGGGCTATGAATTTGATTTTTCATGATTTACTCGGCGTTATACATGAAGTCTATATTGATGATATTGTTGTCAAATCGGATGCTTTTGAATCTCACTTAGCCGATTTGCGTTTAGCTTTTGAAAGGATGAAGAAATATGGACTGAAGATGATTCCTTTGAAGTGTGCATTTGGCGTGTCGGCTGGCAAGTTTTTAGGTTTCATTATTCATGAAGATGGCATAGAGATTGATCCCAAAAAGGTAGAAGCTATACAGAAAGTGGAGGCTCCAACATGCAAGAGAGATATGCAAAAATTCCTCGGCAAGGTCAATTATTTAAGGAGGTTCATAGCCAACTTGTCAGGGAAGGTTGATGCATTCACTCCTATACTTTGGTTGAAGAATAATGTTGATTTTACTTGGGGGGCAAAACAGCAGGAAGCATTTGATATGATCAAGAATTATTTGTGCACTCCTCCGGTGATGAAGGCGCCCAAGCATAGAGAACCCTTTAGACTTTACATTGCAGCCGAGGAAGGCGTTATTGGAGCTGTTTTGACTCAAGAAACCGAAGAAAAAGAGCATGCTATCACTTATTTGAGCCGACGTCTATTGGATGCCGAGACAAGGTATACATTTATTGAAAAATTATGCCTATGCTTATACTATGCTTGCACAAAATTGAGACATTATCTAGTGCCAAGTTCTTGCATAGTAGCTTGTCAAACTGATGTCATTAAATACATGTTGCATAGACCAATTCTTAGTGGTAGAATTGGTAAATGGGCTTATGCTTTAATTGAGTATGATTTGGCTTATGAATCTCTAAAATCCATGAAAGGCCAAATTGTTGCTAATTTTATCATTGAGCATCGGATTAATGACAAGCAGGATATTGAAATAAACCTTGTCTCGTTAATACCATGGAGATTATATTTTGACGGTTCAGTTTGTAGCAACGGCCAAGGTGTTGGTATTGCTTATATATCTCCTCATGGTGCTGTTTTTGAAGCCTCATGCCGCTTAGAGTATTTTTGCACAAATAATCAAGCCGAATATGAAGCATTGTTATTCGGTTTAGAGATGTTGCTGGCCATAGGTGCTACACATATTGAGGCTTTTGGTGATTCGTTATTAGTAGTACAACAGGTATCCAAAGTTTTTCAATGTTTAGACGAATCACTTAATGTTTATCTTGATAAATGTCTAGATATAATTTCTACTTTGGATCATTTTAGCATTTCTCATATATCTAGACATGATAATTGGAGAGCAAACGAGTTGGCACAACAAGCATCCGGCTATCATGTCGATCATGGCATGTTTCATATCTCTCTAAAGCCGATGTCTTGTCTTGCTAACATAGGAGAGACCGAACCAGAGCCCACTGATTCGGTCACTAACAATAAATCTAGTGCAGATAAAAATAATGACTGGAGGGAGCCCATTATTGATTACTTGTGCAATCCGAGTGGAAGGGTGGACAGGGCTGTTCGGCGCATGGCTTTCAAATATACAATGAGGGACGATGGTCTTTATCGCCGAACGGTTGAAGATGTTCTCTTGAAGTGTTTGGACAAAGACCAAGCGAGAATTGCTATGGGAGAGGTTCATGAAGGAATTTGCGGCACTCATCAGTCGGCCCCCAAGATGAAGTGGTTATTACGACGTGCTGGATTTTATTGGCCGACAATGATCAACGATTGCTTCAGGTATTATAAAGGATGTGAATCTTGTCAAAAGTTTGGTGATATTCAGTTAGCTCCCGCTGCTATGTTACATCCTATTATCAAGCTGTGGCCTTTTAGAGGTTGGGGATTAGACTTTATTGGAGAGATTCATCCTTCTTCTTCAAAGGGGCATCAGTTCATGTTGGTGGCAACTGATTATTTCACTAAGTGGTCTGAAGCAATACCTCTCAAGAATATGACGCATACGGAGGTAATTCAATTCATAAGTGAGCACATTATTCATAGATTCGGCATTCCGCAAACATTAACTACGGATAAAGGTTCATCTTTCATGTCACATCAAGTTAGAGAATTTGCCGAATCATATAAGATAAAGTTGCTCAAATCCTCCCCGTATTATGCTCAAGCCAATGGGCAAGCTGAGTCTAGCAATAAAATTTTGATCAAGCTCATCAAGAAGAAAATTGAGGATAATCCAAGAAGATGGCATGAATTATTGTCCGAGGCTTTGTGGGCACATAGAATCTCAAGGCATGGTGCGACGAAGGTAACTCCATATGAGCTCGTATATGGTCAAGAGGCCGTTTTACCGGTGGAGGTGAATTTGAATGCTTTGAGAATAGCTAAACAGAATGATTTATCGGCAGTGGGCTTTTATAAGTTGATGATGGACAATATTGATGAGGTTGCCGATAAATGTTTGGTTGCATTAAAAGCCATAGAGAGGGACAAGCTGAGGGTAGCAAGAGCTTACAATAAAAAGGTCAAGTTGAAGAATTTTGAGGTTGGCGATCTTGTGTGGAAAGTGATTCTGCCGATTGGTTCTAGAGATAGAAAATTCGGGAAGTGGTCTCCAAACTGGGAAGGTCCTTTTAGGATTGCAAGGATAGTTCCTGGAAATTCATATTTAGTGGAATCTATGCAAGGAGTATTATTACCTCGAGCTCTCAATGGCAGATATCTGAAGAAGTACCACCCGAGTGTGTGGCAAGAAGCCTAGTTAGGCAATGGCCGATATATGATTATCGCCCTTAGGATAAACATGGCCGATACATAATTATCGCCCTGAGAAATATAGATGGCCGATGGAGTGTTGACATCGTCCTTAGAATAAACATGGTGCAAATTATTTTTCGGCATGCAAGCTTTGCCGAAAAACAGAGGGGCATGTGTTGACACCAGATTTTGGCATGGACAAAAACGTAATTAAGAAGGCCTCAAATGGAAAAGTGCTCAAAGTGATAAAGTTCCGTATCGTCAAAGGGAGAAACTTTGATATTTGGGCCATAGCCATCCGATCTCATCTCTAAGGCCGAAGTTGTGTTCGAAGTACTGGGATTTTGTATCCAGAACACTATTCGGCTGATTATGCCCTCAAGATGATCTCATATGAGAAAACTTTCTACATGAATTGTCTTCGTCTCGTCGAATCGGTCGATTTTCATATAAAAATCGTCTCAATCCGAGTTCGTATGCAAAAGTTAGAGCTATCTGAATGCGGCCATGTCAAGAGACGAAATAAGACGCGGGAGACCAGACGCGTCTTGGCGAGTGTCTGATGCAATGCGTGAGCAATTGGCCATTCAAGATGACCTCAAATCGAAAAACGTTCAACATGAAAGTTGTTCGTAACGTCGAAACAGTCAACTTTTCTTTTGGGCACATTTTCATCCGAGGTCGTTTACTGCCACAAATAAGACCCACAAGGTACAGCCAGAAAGTTTGCCGGGATAGAAACCTTGCCGGGGAAATCTTGCCGGGATGGAAACCTTGCCGGGGTGTGAAAGCTTGGCGGGATGGAAACCTTGCCGGGGTGAACCTTGCCGGGGTGTGAAAGCTTTCCGGGATGGAAACCTTGCCGGGGTGAAGCTTGCCGGGGTGGAAAGCTTGCCGGTAAAAGCTTGCCGGGGTGGAAACTGTCAAATCCGACCAGAAGCTGAAGATGGGATCAAATAATGTCTAGATGGCCTCATATGAAAAAGTGTTCAACATGAAAGTTGTTCGTAATGTCGAAACGGTCAACTTTGCTTTTGGAGTCATCATCATCCAACATAGTATACGACCTGCAGAGACGCTACAAGAGTCGGACGGTCCAGTCAGCTACATAACCGAGTCCGACTCGAAATTAAAGATGACCCCGTGGAGTATTCAAGATGGCCTTATTTGGAAAAGTGATCAACATACGGATTATTGGCCTCGTCGAAGTGCACAAAATTTGTGTTTGGACCATCTCCATCGGAGGTCGTGTGCAGATTCCACGGCCCACGCAAGGAGCAAGACAGAAGATTGGACCAGATTCGGACTGAATCCGAGCGGGACCAGAACTAGGACTCTAGGACGTGAATTGATGTAATTTTCTTGTAAGGAAAGCTTAGATGAATCCTTTGCTTGTACGGGAAGTCCAGCCGCCTCTTATATATGTTGGGGGTGACGGCCGATTGAACAACACACAATCGAACAATCAATATACTACTTTTTCAGCTACGTTTTGTCTCTCCATCGTTTTTCTCTCTCGTTCTTCGTTGTTCTTCGTGTTGGAGAGCTGCAAGTACAGAGGCTCTAGGGGCGAGCGAATCGACCTAGGGCAGCCCATAGCCGCCATAATCCCTGACGGGGTCCCTCCCGGGCGTGCGGGGCTTCGGATCTGCAAAAGCGTCCGCCAGCTGTCTTGCGTATCGCGCTACCGGACGGACCTCCTTCGACGTGAGCTGCGGTGCATCACCCCTGGCGTCGAGGGTACACGGTGACGTGGTCGTGTGCGAACACGTTCTTCAAGCCGAACGACATGGTGATGTACCAATATGCCCCGAAGGGGGTGATGAAGGATGTCTTGAGGGCATCCGCCGGGTCCAGCTTGATCTGGTGGTAGCCGGAGTAAGCATCCAGAAAGGATAGGAGCTCGCAGCCGGCTGTAGAGTCGATGACTTGGTCAATCCGGGGAAGAGCAAACGGGTCCTTGGGGCAGGCCTTGTTCAGGCTGGTGTAGTCGATACACGTGCGCCAAGTGCTGTTCTTCTTCCGGACGAGGACCGGGTTGGCCAGCCACTCCGGGTGGAATGCTTCCATTATGAACCTGGCTCTGAGCAGCCGGGCGATCTCTTCGCCAATGGTTCTTCGCTTCTCCTCGGAGAAGCGGCGTAGCGGCTGCTGGACCGGCTTGGCATCCGTCCGGACGTGGAGTTTGTGCTCGGCGTACTTCCTCGGCACACCCGGCATGTCCTTGGGGGTATGCGAAGATATCCCGATTCTCACGGAGGAAGTTGACGAGCTCGCCTTCCTATTTGCTGTCAAGGCCGGAGCCTACGACGACGTATTCACTGGAGTCGGGGTCGGATGGGTCGAGCGAAACCTTCCTCGTACCCTTGGCCGGCTTGAAGGACCCCTCATCGGCCGGCTGCTTGAGCTGAGCCGGCATGACCGGCTGCTCGCCAGCCAGCGCGACAAGGCGGTCGAGCTGGCTCCTCTCCTCGGCGATGACCAACGACTCGGCCAGCTTGGAGCCGGCTTTGGCACACTCCAGGGACTTCTTGTAGTCGTCGGTGATGGTGATGATGCCCTTGGGACCTGGCAGTTTCATCTTGAGGTAGGCGTAGTGCGGAACCACCATGAACTTGGCCATGGCGGGCCGGCCCAAAAGCGCGTGGTAAGGGCTGGTGAGGTTGACCACCTCGAACCAAATCGGCTCACAGCGGAAGTGGGCGCGGGTGCCGAACAGCACGTCCAGCCGCACCCGGCCGATGGGAGAGCACGAAGCGCCGGGAACGATGCCGTGGAACACCGTCTCGGTTGGCTGTAGCTGGCCCTCCTCGATGCCGAGCTTGATCATGGTATCGCAGTAGAGGATGTTGATGCTGCTGCCGCCGTCGATCAGCACCCGTGAAAAGTGGCAGGTGCGCTTCTCAGCGACGAAGGTGGGGTCGAGGACGAGCGCGTAGCCACCCGGCGTGGGCATCACAGCCGGGTGATCCTCCCGGGTCCAACTGACGGGACGGTCGGACCAGTGCATGTACTGGGGGACCGGAGGGACGACGGCGTTCACCTCGTGCTGGTACTTGCACTTGCTGTGCTTGTCGTCGCCTTCGCTGGTGAATACGACATAGGCCGCGTCCTGCTGCGGATAGGGGTCGTTGGCGAGGGCGCCGGGTGCCGGAGGCGGCGGAGGAGGCGGAAGCGGCGGCTGCTGCGGGCCGGCTCCGGGTGGCGGGAGCGGAAGGTTGCCCTTCAACAGACGCTGGGTGAAGCTGCACTGCCGGAGCGTGTGCTCGAAAGACAGCTTGGGCTGCCAAGCGGTCTTGCCGGTGCGCGGACGCTGGCCGGCGCCTTGTTCGGCCTGCCGCTCCCCTTCCACCGCGGCTACCTGCTGGTTGCTATAGCGAGGAGCCGGCTGCTCGGCCGTCCGCTTGTTGTTGATGTGGCCGTCTTGCCGGCTGGACCGGGACTGGCTTGCCATCCGCGTCGACTGTGATCTTTACGCGCATCGCGGAGTCGGCCGTGGCGTACTTGTCCGCCACCGCCATGAGCTCCGCCAGGGTGTCCGGCTCGTCGCACATCAAGCGGTGCTTGAGTAGGGTGCCGTCTCGGCACCCGTCGACGAAGTACTGGATGGCTTGCACCTCATGGACGCCTTCGCAGGAGTTGCGCAGCTCGGTCCACCGCGTGAGGAAGTCGTGGAGGGGCTCGCCCGGGTTCTGAACGCACATGGAGAGCTGGTGAGGCCGACCAGGACGCGTGTACGTGCTGGTGAAGTTGCGCACGAATGCGTCTTCGAAGTCCAGCCAGGAATTGACGCTGCCGGCCCCCAGGCTGTTAAGCCATATCCGGGCCGAGCCGAGCAGCATGAGGGGAACGTAGCGACCGCCACGCGCCGGTTGCCGCCGGAGATGCCGACAACCGTGGTGTAATCGGTTAGCCAGTCCTCCGGCTTGGAGACGCCGCTGTACTTCGGGGAGTCGCGGGGCAGCGAGAAGCCTTTGGGGAAGGGCTCCCCGCGGATGCGGGGGCCAAAGCACGCCGGGCTGACTGAGCTCTCCTCCTCGAGAAGCGTGGACCGCGCCAGCCGATCGATGCGGTGGCAAGCGTCAAATTCGTCGTAGGGCACGCGGGGGCCCAGCCGGCTTGCGACGGGACCGCGCGGCACCGCGCCGACGGAAACTGGCCGGGGCCCTCGAGGCTGCGGGGGAAGAAACTCCGGCTGCCGCACCCGGTCGTTGCCTTCGAGCTTGTTGGCAACGCCGTTGCCAGCCGTCGTGGTGTGGACGCGCCGGGTCCGGCCCGACCGGAGCCCGCCAGAGCCGCGACTCGTCGAGCCAGCAGGGGAAGACGCCTGCTGCGTGTCCCGAAGAGCCTTCTCCGGGTTTCTGGAATTGCCTGAGGTGGAGGCGGACGGCTGGGCCGGGTCGAAACGCTGCTGCTGCTCGTTTGCTGCGGTCATGAGGTCGCGGATGCGCTGCTGTTGCTGCAGCAGCTCCTCGCCCTCCAGGAACTCGAGATCCGCTATGGCCGCCTGCGTTGCGCGCATGTTCTTGCCGGGGGTGTCGTAGACGGGCCGGCCTGCGCCTAGCGCACGGCCGATCGCGCCTCCACGGATACGCACTTCCGTGACCCGGCTGGGCTCAGCAGCGGTCGGCGAGAAGCCGTGGACGCTGTCGTACTCTCGCTGGAAGGACTCCAGCCGGCGCCGCGTTGCCGCGAGCTCCGTGGCCTCGATCAGCAGATGTTCACGGTCCTCGTTGAGCTGAGCCGCCGCTGCCGCCGTGTCGGCGTCAGGCGTGATGGGGGACCGCAGGCTCCAGATCGTCTCGTGCAGCGGGTCGGCGCAGCGGCCGCGGCAACCTTCTCCTTGGAGAGCGGAGAGCCGGAACTGGTGCCGGTGGTCAGCACCTCCGCGCGAACGCAGAGGTTCGTGCCGTCGTCGGAGGCGGCACAGCAGACGGGGACGGGCGAGTCGGTGAAGCTGTGCACCTCGCCGGGAAACACGTCAGGGACGAGCGCGACGAAGACGCGCAGCGTGCCAAAAGGGACGACGAGGCAGCCTGCGGGGCAGGCGGTGCTCGCACCCAATACGGCGCCGTGGCCGGCTGGGTTGGCCGTGCGAGGCGCACGGACCGGACCGTGCACGATGCGCTTGCCGGAGCTGGTGAAGGGCCTCGTCCGGAACTTGACTCCGGTCGACGCCGCGAGCAGCCCCACGGTGGGCGCCAGCTGTCGTGGTGAAATCACGGCAGATGCCATGAGACGGCTAAAAGTGGGGGGCTGCGTGAGGACGCCGATGGGTTCCGGAAGCGAGGTTGGCACGCGCATGCGAGGGACACAAGACGTACCCAGGTTCGGGGCCCTCCGGAGAGGTAACACCCCTAGTCCTACCGAGTGGGTTGATAGGCACAAGGGCCGCAATGGTTACAGTGGTGCTCCTGGAGCTGTTTGAATGGAGGAGGAAGAAGGAGCTAGCTCTCGCTTCGGCCTCTCTTGTGTGTGGGTGCGTGTGCTGCTATGGGGGCCTAACAGAGGGAGAAGAGAACCGACCCTCTGCATGGAGGGCTCCTAGGGGGTCTTATAGCCCGACCCCCCAGGGTTACATGAGTAAACTGCGCGCGCCGGGACCCGGGCGTCGGCGTATGGAGCCGGCCATGGGCCCGCCGGCTGCGGCGCTCGAGGGCGGCGCGACACTGTGGCCCGTCGCTTCATGCGTCACGGAGTGGACAGTGCGTGCGCGCTTCTGCAGAGGCGTACAGGAGTGGTCGGCGCGTGCGCGCTTCTGCCGAGGCATGCAGGAGTAGACTGTGCGTGCACGCCCTGCAGAGGTGTGCCGGAGCAACCGGCCTCGCGGGGGGCTGCACCGGCGCGCTGGTGCTGACACCGGCCGTCGCGTCAACAGGGTTGGCAGCTTTGCCGGCGCACCCTCCCCAGGCGGATTGCACTGTAGCCATGTTCTCCCCCCATGGGGGGCTGTCTTGTCGTCGGACGAGATGGGACGGCCGCTGACCTGCCGCCAGCTGGCTAGCGGCCAGCCGGACCCGGCCCGGGGCCGGGCCTAGCCGGCTAGCGCTGAGAAGCCGGTCGGTTCGCCAGCCGGCGGGGAGGGGCACGGGCTGCCCCGATGTTTTTGAAAAGGGGGCTCCGGGTTCGCTTGCCTACCCGGGGGTTATCCACCCGACAACAAGTAGTATCTCTACTTGGTGTGGATTTTTGGCTAGCAAAGATATTGAGCGAGCACCACATGTTGGAGGATCTATAACAATATAACTTCTATGTGAATATAAGCAAACATAATTCATTACGTTGTCTTCCTTATCCAACGTCAACAATTTGTCATAAAATACTTAATGGGGGCTCACAATCATAAAAGATGTCCAAGATAGTATATTTGCATGTGAATCTTCTCTTCCCTTATTAATTCTTTCATGAATTACATCATTGACTAATGCTATGCTTGTTAACTTTCAATAAATTTTACCACTTACACTCTTCTTTATGTAATGTCATTACTTCCAATGAGATTAGCATATGATCTTTTTCATTATTTTCATTGCTAGGATTGAAACATAAAAGTAAAGAAACAAAAACGCAAACTAATATTTATTATATAACTCTCAACTCGATTACATAGATAGATAGATCACACAATTAGCTCTCGAAAATAGATCATACTAAACTTTTATTCAACTAGATCACGAAATAACTAAGGATCGAACTAAAAAAAAGTAAAGATGATAAAAGTGATGGTGATACGATACCGGGGCACCTCCCCCAAGGTTGGCACAAGCCAAGGGGAGTGCCCATACCCATGTGCTCAAGTTTCCTTCTTCGGAGATGGTGGTGTTGATGAAGTGGCAAGCTTGTCCTTCAGCTCAAGCAGATACATCAATCTGTGGTTGATGCTCCGAAGGGCGATGTTTTGCTCTTCCAACAAAATAACTTCCCGAGTGAGATACGTATTCTGAACAGAAACTATTTCAAAGACTCTTAGGGCTTCAATTACGGATGGGGAGAGATGATCATATAAGGGTTGAAGTATATCTCCCTTCTCTGCGGTCTCCTCCATGGGGATGGCTTGCCCTCCTTCCGGAGCCTGGGCTCCTGCAACTTCCTTGACCTTGTCCTCCTTTCCATTGTCTTCTTCTCCTCACGACAACTCGTAGTAAACCTCGCTGTAGGGGTGTTTGCCCGGCGATGGTTGCACAATGAGGTGCTTGGCACGGAGCTTTTGGGGAGCCATAGCGATCTAGATCTGTCAGAAAAATAGCACGAAGCAAGAACAGAGGAGATTTCTGCGATACGGTGGTCAAAACGTCCAGGAATATATATAAAGAATTTTTATCTTGCAAAACAAGTAATCTAGAAGAAAACGGAGTCGGGAAGGCTCACGAGGGGCCCACGAGACACCAGGGCGGGCCTAGGGGGTGGCGCGCCCTGGTGCCTCGTGGGCACCAGGTGGGTCCCCTCGGCTCCTTCTTATTTTTGTATTTTTTCTAATAATCCAAAACTGACAGAAAATATTTTTATGGAATTTTTGGTGTCGGTTTACTTACCGTATCACGTAACTCTTCCTTTTCAGGGTTCTGGAGTATTCTGGAAGGTCTCTCTTATGTATTCCTCCAGTGTAATTGTTTCAATAATATTAGTTTCAACATTAATAGGAGTACCTGAAATATATTGCTTGATTCTTTGTCCATTCACCACTCTCGGATTAGTGCCTTCGGAGTTGTTTATTTTGATGGCCCCGGAGCGATAAACTTCTTTGATGATATACGGTCCTCCCCATTTAGAGAGAAGCTTTCCTGCAAAGAATCTCAAACGAGAATTGTACAATAGAACTTGCTCACCCACTTTGAATTCCCGTTTCTGAATTCTCTTATCATGCCATCTTTTAACTTTTTCTTTAAACAATTTGGCATTTTCATAAGCTTGGGTTCTCCATTCATCTAATGAGCTAATATCAAATAACCTCTTTTCACCGGCAAGTTTAAAATCATAGTTGAGTTCTTTAATTGCCCAATATGCTTTATGTTCTAACTCAAGAGGTAAATGACATGCTTTTCCATAAACCATTTTATAAGGAGACATACCCATAGGATTTTTATAAGCAGTTCTATAAGCCCATAATGCATCGTCAAGTTTTTTAGACCAATTCTTTCTAGATCTATTGACGGTTTTTTGCAAAATTAATTTTATTTCTCGGTTGCTCAATTCTACTTGACCACTAGATTGGGGATGATAGGGAGATGCAATTCTATGGTTGACATCATATTTAGCAAGCAATTTACGGAATGCACCATGAATAAAATGTGAACCACCATCAGTCATTAAATATCTAGGGACTCCAAACCTCAGGAAAATAACTTCTTTAAGCATTTTAATAGAAGTGTTATGATCAGCACTACTAGTTGGAATAGCTTCTACCCACTTAGTAACATAATCAACAGCAACTAAAATATGAGTATACCCATTAGATTTAGGAAAAGGTCCCATATAATCAAATCCCCAAACATCAAATGGTTCAATAGCAAGTGAATAATTCATAGGCATTTCCTGGCGTCTACCAACATTACCAATTCTTTGACATTCATCACAAGATAAGACAAACTTACGAGCATCCTTGAAAAGAGTAGGCCAATAAACACCAGATTGTAATACCTTGTGTGCAGTTCTGTCTCCCGCATGGTGTCCTCCGTAAGCTTCAGAATGACACTTTCGTCGGATTTGTTCCTGTTCAGGCTCAGGTATACAACGTCTAATAATACCATCTACTCCTTTATAAATATGTGGGTCATCCCAGAAGTAATGTCTTACATCATAGAAGAATTTTTTTCTTTTTTTGGTATGTGAAACTAGGTGGTATAAATTTAGCAACAATATAATTAGCATAGTCTGCATACCAAGGACTGTTACGAGAAGCATTTATGACAGCTAATTGTTCATCAGGAAAATCATCATTAATAGGAAGTGGGTCATCAAGAACATTTTCCATTCTAGACAAATTATCTGCTATGGGATTCTCAGCTCCCTTTCTATCAATAATATGCAAGTCAAATTCCTGTAGCAATAGAACCCAAATAATGAGTCTAGGTTTAGCATCTTTCTTTTCCATAAGGTATTTAATAGCAGCATGATTGGTGTGAACAGTTGCTTTAGAATCAACTATGTAGGATCTGAATTTATCACATGCAAACACAACTGCTAGAAATTCTTTTTCAGTAGTGGCATAATTTCTTTGAGCACTGTCTAGAGTTTTACTAGCATAATGGATAACATTTAATTTCTTATCAATTCTTTGTCCTAGGATAGCACCAACAGCATAATCACTAGCATCACACATAATTTCAAAAGGCAAGTTCCAATCAGGTGGTTGAACTATAGGTGCAGTGGTTAAGGCTTTCTTAAGTGTTTCAAAGGCTTCTACACAATCATCATCAAAAACAAATGGAACATCTTTTTGCAAAAGATTGGTAAGAGGCCTAGAAATTTTAGAGAAGTCTTTATTAAATATCCTATAGAAACCAGCATGACCAAGGAAACTTCTTATACCTTTAATATTTTAGGACATGGCATTTTCTCAATAGCATCAACCTTAGCCTTATCAACTTCAATACCTCTTTCAGAAATTTTATGCCCTAAGACAATACCTTCATTCACCATAAAGTGGCACTTCTCCCAATTCAAGACAAGATTAGTTTCTTCACATCTCTGCAAAACTCGGTCAAGGTTGCTTAAGCAGTCATCAAAAGAAGTTCCGTAAACGGAAAAATCACCCATGAAAACCTCAACAATCTTTTCACAAAAGTCATAGAATATAGCAGTCATACATCTCTGAAAGGTAGCAGGTGCATTGCATAAACCAAAAGGCATACGTCTGTAAGCATAAGTTCCAAAAGGACAAGTAAAGGTGGTTTTCTCTTGATCTGCAGGTGATACAGGTATTTGAGAGAAACCAGAATAACCATCTAGGAAACAAAAGTGTGTATGCTGAGACAATCTTTCTAACATTTGATCAATAAAAGGTAAGGGGTAATGATCTTTTCTAGTAGCTTTGTTTAATTTTCTAATATCAATTACCATCCTATAATCAGTTACAATTCTTTGTGGAATGAGTTCATTTTTAACATTGGGAACAACGGTAATACCTCCTTTCTTAGGGACAAAATGAATGGGACTTACCCATCTACTATCAGCTATGGGATAGATTATACCTGCTTCCAAAAGCTTTAATATTTCAGTTCTTGCCATCTCTTTCATCTTGGGATTTAATCATCGTTGGTGGTCGACCACTGGTTTAGCATCAGGCTCCATATTAATTTTGTGCTGACATAGAGTGGGACTAATGCCCTTAAGATCATCAAGAGTATATCCAATAGCAGCTCGGTGCTTCCTCAGAGTTTTCAATAATCTATTTTCTTCATGCTCTGAAAGGTTAGCACTGATAATAACAGGATATATCTTCTTTTCATCTAGATAAGCATATTTCAATGTATCAGGCAATTGCTTCAATTCAAATACGGGGTCACCTTTAGGTGGAGGAGGGCCTCCAAGAGTTTCAACAGGCAAATTGTGTTTAACGATAGGTGGTTGATCAAAGAACATCGTATCTATTTCATTTCTTTCATACATATGCATATCATTTTCATGATCTAGCAAATATTGTTCTAACGGATCAGTACGAGGTACAGCAATGGAAGCAAGACCAATAATCTCATCTTTATTAGGCAATCTTTATCATGAGGTTGTCTACGAAACTTGGAGAAATTAAACTCATGAGACATACCACCAAAATTAACACCAACAGTTTCTTTAGCGCAATCAATCTTGGCATTAACGGTGTTCAAGAAAGGTCTACCACATATAATGGGACAAAAATCATCTTGTGGAGAACCAAGGACTAGAAAATTAGTAGGGTATTTTATTTTTCCACACAAGACTTCAACATCTCTAACGATCCCAAGTGGTGTAATGGTATCTTTGTTTGCAAGCTTAATAGTAACATCAATGTCCTCTATTTCAACAGGTGCAATATCATTCATAATTTCTTGATATAAGGTAAACGGAATAGCACTCACACTAGCACCCAAATCACATAAGCTATGATAACAATGATCTCCTATTTTGACAGAGACAATAGGCATGCCAACCACAGGTCTATTCTTATCTTTAGGATCAGGTTTAGCAATTCTAGCTGCTTCATCACAGAAGTAAATAACATGCCCATCTATATTATCGACCAAGAGATCTTTAACCATGGCAAAATTAGGTTCAACTTTAATTTGTTCAGAGGGTCTAGGTGCTCTAATATTACTTTTGTTATCCACAGTCGAAACTTTAGCATGTTCCTTAATCCTAACAGGAAAAGGTGGTTTCTCAATATAAGCAGTAGGCACAACTGGATCAACATGATAAACAATTGTTTCTTCTTTAACACTAATGGGTTCTTCTTTTAATTCAGTAGGTGGGTGATATTTGAACCACTTCTCCTTAGGGAGATCAACATGAGCAGCAAATGATTCACAAAAGGAAGCTACTATCTCAGAGTCAAGTCCATATTTAGTGCTAAACTTATGAAAAGCATCGGTATTCATAAAACATTTAACACAATCGAACTCAAGTATTATACCTGACTCATTACCTTTGTCGAGTTCCCAATCTTCAGAGTTGCGTTTAATTCTTTCCAGAAGATCCTATCTGAATTCAATTGTTTTCTTCAAAAAGGAGCAGTCGAAGAAGAATCGAGCATGGTTTGATTATTATGAGAAAGCCGAGCATAAAAATTCTGTAATATAATTTCTCTTGAGAGCTCATGATTGGGGCACGTGTACATCATGTACTTAAGCCTCCCCCAAGCTTGAGCGATGCTTTCTCCTTCACAAGGCCAACAATTATATATATAATTCTGATCACGATGAACCAAATGCATAGGATAAAATTTCTGGTGGAATTCCAGTTTCAATCGGTACCAGTCCCATGTATCGGTATCATCACATAGCATGTACCATGTCAATGGCTTTCCCTCCAAAGATAAAGGGAATAATTTCTTCTTAACTCCATCTCCGGATAAACCTGCAATCTTAAACAATCCACAAATTTCATCCACATAGATCAAGTGCATATCAGGATGTACCGTTCCATCTCCTGCATAAGGATTAGCTAGCAGTTTCTCTATCATACCCGGAGGAATTTCATATGAAATATTTTCAGTAGGTGCAGTAGGTGGAGGGGCAACTATTGGTGCTTCCGGTCGAGGTGAAGATACCCCGAACAAACCCCTCAAAGGATTACTTTCCATAGTGACAAGTGACAGTAAATTTCAGCACGTAATATAAATGTTTCCTTACCAAATTCCACTTACCAAAGGCGCTTGTAACATCCCCAGATCTCAACCCTGTCATTAAGCTAATTAAATATCCATGTCATCATGATCATCCTAAATAAATTGCATTTAAAAAAAATCCAACTTCAAGTTCAAATTCAAAATTCAAATGCAAGTTAAATTATTACTTCTTCAAATAATTAAATAAAATAGTTCATAATATTGCAAAAATTCCCAAAGCAATTATAAAAATAAAACCAACATTATTTAAATTCCCAAATTGACCCTAGCAACCAAAACAGTGGACCAGCAGCAATTTAATTGACATTTTCAATTTCTAAAATAGATAAACAATTCCAAAAATCTTGAAACTTTTTGTGACAGCCCAGAATATTACCTAGTATTTAAGTGCCAAGTTTCATGTTCACCAAAACTCATTTGGTACTAAAGGAAAATAGAAAACAGTGCTAGAAAATGTAAAATAGAAAAAGAAAAGAAAAAGAGATAGGATTCACTATGCACTCGGCCCAGGTGGATCCACAGTGCGGCCTGGCCCGATTCGGCCGGCCTTTCCTCAACCTCCCGCCACGCCAGGGGAGGCCGAGCGTGCCCTGGCTGTCCACGGCGCCGGTTGCGTGCTGTCGAGCATCCGCAGCTCCACCTCGTGGATAAGGAGCTCCCCTGGCCTCTCTCTCTCTCCCCGCAAACCCTAGTTCCCCCAGAGATCCCCCTCGCCGCTCTCTCTCTCTCGTTCCCGGCCCGCCCGAGCGTAGTCGCCGTCTTCGTGCCCAGGAGCCACCCCGAGCCGCGTGGAGATGTCCAGAAGCCATGCCATGCTCGACTTCGTCCTCTACGCGCCACCGTTTGGCTAGAGGGGACCACATCGTCGGGATCGACCTCATCCCCTTCCTTCGGTCGCCGCCGTTAAACCTCCTCGATCTGCTCCGCCCCGATCGTTCCTCGGTTCCAGACCTCGCCGCCAGCTCCGTTGTGAGCCCCGCCTCACCTCCCTTCTTTCCTCTGCCCCGCGGCCCTGCCGTAGCTAGCTAGTGCCGAGGCCGCGCGTCCCCGTGTCGTCACCGCAGTCGGTCGTCGTCGTCGCGGTCGCTACCGGCCGTCCCAGCTTGCGAGGGTGGCGCCATTAGACGCGCGCTCACGCACTTGTCCGAACGAGCCCGGCCACACGCCTTTTGGTCGCTGGAGCTGGCCGCTAGGGCCTCGCTGCCATGCCTCTGGTCATCGTCGGCGTTCTCGACCTCGCCGCCGTTAATCCTGTCGACGTGGCGTCATTAGCTGCTAACCCTCACCACTAATCCGTAGTTATCGGTGCATCATCCGGAGTTATCGTCTTTTTTCTGGGTTCGAGTTGATACGAGTTATTGCTGACATGTGCTCCGTGTACACAGTCGCACATCACCGGCTTCCCGCTAGCACTGTCCAAAATTAGTTGAAATTGGACATGAACGATCCCGCAGGGGGCAAAATCCCCCGCCTCCTTCTAAAATTTCCATGATCTAGTCTGGAGCATGCGAAATTCCCCTTCTATCCTTGGTGCATGGAGAACAACACGGCCCTCATTTACATAATAGGTCGGGGTTGCTTTGGTAACTTTCGGTTCGCCCCACAACACGGCACCCCCATTTCCTCTCCCTCCCGCAAAAACGACTATTCCACAGCACCAGAGCACAATACATTACACCGTCTGTACTTCATCGGTGATTCTACCCCTTCCCCCTCTCAAAACCCTAGACTGCTATCAGGCCGGTTTCCAGATAATTTCCGGATCAGCCCTTGAGTCACACCAACCCCAAGATCAGAATAAAACCGGTGGACTACTTTGATATAGATAACCGGCAAATACATAATATTACACAAGGTTGAGAAAGAGTGCTCAACAGTTATTACAACTCGCCAGAATATAATGGTGGCAGACATGACACAGTGGTGTAGTGATAATACAACTCTGGTACAATAAAGTAAGTCAAGTGTCAGAGTGAGGCTTGTCTAATTTATTCAGGTGGCGGAAGCATCGGTGAATGGTACATGTGGTTGACTCCATAACCGCAGGGGGACTGACTAGGAACTCCTCAAGACGTCAGACTCATTAGTGTACTCCTCTTCCATAGGGTCATCCACATCCAAGTCTGGCCACATTGAAAGCCAGGGACAAGCCAGTGAGTACATTTGAATGTACTCGCAAACATCATGAACAAAAGATATACCGAATGCAAGCATGATGCATATGCTTATGTCAAGTTATTTAGGGTGGGATATATTTTGCCAGAGTAAATAATGTGGTACAAATATCAGGACAGAGAAATGGTTAGTGTTAGTAATAACAAGCATTCATACATCACACATCACATATCAAACACTGAATCTTAGGTGGTGCAGCCATCCCAGAAGAATCTTAAGAAAATAAAAGGGTGGACTAGGGCGTTAGACCGCCCATAGAACCAACAAATATAAAAGCAGAAATTCAGGCGAGACAGGACCGCCCGAAGGTCCAAAAGAAAATAATACACAAGCCAGACGGGTGTCTGTGCGACACCATGAAAGGTCTTAAATAAATATAAAAAACCGGAGATTCGGGCGAGATAGGACCGCCCGAAAATCCAAAAGAAAATATAACACACAATCCAGATAGGTGTCTATGCGACGCCACGAAAGGTCTTAAATAAATATAAAAGACAGAGATTCAGGCGAGACAAGACCGCCCGAAAATCCAAAAGAAAATATAACACACATGTATTAATTAGTGCATAACGAGTACCCGGGAGGTAGAACCCCGCAAGCGATACTTGGTAAAACATATAAGAGAAGAGGTTAGTCCATAACAATATCAGTAATATTCATGATAATAATAACAGTAATGATCAATTCTTGTTTAATCACTTCCTCCGAAGACCGACACTGAGACCGATAATTGACCCTTCCCAACTGACGTCCTTGACCGCAGACATGGCTATTCGAATAGGTTAAACTCTGCAGAGGTTGTACTCTTTACCCACATGTAAAGGATTTCCTTAGCCAGCACCGAAATGTTGGTGAGTTCCTATTATGGCCTTTGGGAAGCAAACACACCTGACCAACACATACCAGTTTTAATTCCCCGGGCCAGGAATCACCCAAAGCAGCGGTAAAATAAAACTCTAAGTGGGAAGGCCTCACGCAACGGCCTCCAATAGCATGAGCATTCAGCTTTGGTCCCAGACCGGCCACTCATGCCCTCGGACCAAGTGACATGACTACCTGGATCAAGGGTATCATTCACTGTGGCCTCTCTGTATGGTGTGTGCGGGAAAGGGGTTAACAACTTACTAGCCATACCCCCCTTTCGGACGGACGTGTGGTAGCACGAAAATAGTTAGGACTTAACAGAACAAGACTTGATCTAGGTCGACTCTGGAGCCAAATATTCCCTGCAGTGGTTAGCATAGTATATGTGTTTTTAATAGCACCGTGACAGGGCCACAACCCTGGCATGCCCCAACATGCAACGGTCAAATTCTCACGTCACAACGTTATCATAACTTCTGGTTATTTTTACTAGTTTAGTCAACAAGTTAGTCATCTTCACGTACAAGAATATGGGCAGCAAGTAAGCAACACAGTCATATTTGTAAGGGTTTCAATGCTATGCATGACTATGCAAGATATGAGCATATGTGCAAATTCCTATTCACGCAATTTTTTTCTAGTTGAGCAAACAAGCATGCAATCACTATATCCTAAGTTCAAAATATGCTTGCCTTGATCAATGTAGGCAGATGGTGATCCCTGGAAATCTTCGAAAAAGTTTCCTTCTTCTTTTTCTATAAAACAAAAATCAAAGAACCCTCATAATTATTTTTGTTACAGTACAAAAAGTTTTATGAAATATTTTCAAATAAATATTATAACAAAACTAGATTAAAAAAGAAAATTTTCAGAAAAAGAATCAGTTGAAAAGGAGTTATTGTTAAAAAGTTATGATGATTTTAAAACGAGGGACCTCTCTGTGATTAAAAGTTTTACTAGCGGGTCCTTTTCTGTTTTAAAAGAAAACATTTCGGGAATATATAGGCCTCCCTGCGGCGATGGCGTACTTTGAAGAAAAACGTGTTCGAATTAAACAGAAAAGGATAAAAGACTGATGGGTGGGTCCCACCCGTCGGGTTTAAATTCGAACGTGCTTCGCGCGCATGCACAGAGAGGATGGGGAGATCACCGGCGGCGATCGCCGGTATTTCGAGGGGCGGCGATGATGCAGGTGTACGCGGGGGAGTATTCCGCGTCGGTGGGTGGTCGAGGTAGTCACCGGAGTTCACTATGGCGACGGCGATGTCGTCTCCGGCGGGAAGTGGCATCGGGCAGTTTGGGATCTCGTCGGAGGGCCCTGCAAACGTCGAATTGACGTGTGGGTCTTACGAGAGGGGGCTCGGGGAGGCTACTAGTAGATTTTGAGGAGCGGAGGTGGATGGAGGGCGTCGGGTGCCTTTCGGGAGCCACGGCGGATCGGGCGGCCGGAGCTGGGGAAGACGACCTCCCCAAGGTCGAGGTAGTGGCGTCGGGGTCGATTGAGGGTGAGGTGGAGTGGTGTGAGTGTTAGGCTGAGCCCGGGTGGGCATTTTATAGGCGATCGACGACGGCTGAGGCGTTTCGGATCACGGCGGAGTAATGGAGGCTGGTGGAGGTCGATGGAGGTGGTTGGGGGCGGTGAGCGTGTGATACGTCTCCAACGTATCTATAATTTATGAAGTATTCATGCCATGTTTACAACAATTCTATATGGTTTTGGTATGATTTGATTAGAACTAACCCGGACTGACTCTGTTTTCAGCAAAACTACCATGGTGTTGTTTTTTGTGTAGAAATAAAAGTTCTCCAAATGAGCTGAAACTTTTTGACGATTTTTTTTGGAACAAAAGAGGTACTAGAAGCTTCGTGGAAGGACCAGAAGCCTTACGAGGTGCACACAAGTCATCACCGCGCGCCAGGGGGGTGGCATGCGCTGGTGCCTTGTGTGCACCCTATGGCCCCTCTTCGCGTGATTCCAACACCAAAAAATCCTATAAATAGAGAAACCCCCAGAAATAACCCTAGATTTTGGACTCCGCCGCCGCAAGCCTCTCTACCTTCGAAATACCATCTAGAGCCCCATTCCGGCACCCTGCCGAAGGGGGAAATCATCACCAGAGGCCATCTTCATCATCCCAGCGGTCTCCATGACAAGGAGGGAGTAGTTCACCCTCGGGGCTGAGGGTATGTACTAGTAGCTATGTGTTTGATCTCTCTCTCTCGTGTTCTTGATTTGGCACGATCTTGATGTACCGCGAGCTTTGTTAATATAGTTGGATCACATGGTGTTTCTTCCCTCTCTACCTTCTTGTGATGAATTGAATCTTTCCCTTTGAGGTTTTGTTATTGTCGGATTGGATATTTCAGATTTGAGAACACTTGATGTATGTCTTGCATGTGGATACCCGTGGTGACAATGGGGTATTCTATTGGTTTACTTGATGTATGTTTTGGTGATCAACTCATGGATTCCCGTGACCTTGGGGTGATCTAGGCATAGGGGTTGGTTGCACTTTTTCATTATCTTTTCTCCGATAAGAAACTTTGGGGTACTCTTTGAAGTTCTTTGTGTGGATTGAATATTATGATTACGAAGTTGTTTGATGCATATCGAATAATCAACTCACGGATACTTGTGGTGACATTTGAGTATCTAGGTGGCATTAGAGTTGGTTGATGCGTATCATATGGTGTTATTTTAGTACGAACTCTAGAGATATTTGTGACACTTATAGGAATGGCTCAATAGATCGATCGGAAAGCATAACTTTGAGGTGGTTTCGTACCCTACAACAATTTCTATCTTATGTTCTTCGCTAATAGGAATTTTGGAGTGATTCTTTATCGCATGTTGAGGGATTGTTATATGATCCAATTATGTTAGCACTGTTGAGAGATTGCACTAGTGAAAGTATGATCCCTAGGCCTTGTTTCTAAGCATTGGAATACCGTTTGTGATCACTTTTGTTATTTGCTACCTTGCTGTTTTTTATTGTTTGCATTACAAAAACCTATATCTACTATCCATACTACACTTGTATCACCATCTCATCGCCGAACTAGTGCACCTATACAATTTGCCATTGTATTGGGTGTGTTGGGGACACCAGAGATTTCTTGTATTTGGTTGCAGGGTTCTTTGAGAGATATCATCTGCATCCTACGCCTCCCACGGATTGATAAACCTTAGGTCATCCACTTGAGGGAAAATTGCTACTGTCCGACAAAACTCTGCGCTTGGAGGCCCAACAGGAGTCTACAAGAATAAGTTGTGCGGTAGACATCAAGCTCTTTTCTGGCGCCGTTGCCGGGGAGGTGAGTGCTTGAAGGTATATCTTTAGATCTTGTAATCGAATCTTTTAGTTTCTTGTTTATCACTAGTTTGGTTTTATAAAAGAAAACTACAAAAAAAAATGGAATTGAGGTTGCCTCATATTATTCGTCTTTATCATGTCTTTCTTGAAAATGATGGAAAGGAAAATTGTGTTCAATTGATAGAAGAAGAATTCAATAAAATGTTTGGCATAAAATCCATGAATGATGAGCATGATTGCAATGTTGTTAGCATGAATTCTATGAATATCCAAAATACTAATGATGATTGCACTAGTCATGGCAAAAATGTTTCTTATAAGCATGTCAATTTTTGTGGAGTGCATAAAGTTTGTGAAGACATGCCTTATAGGGATGATAGATTTTGTAAGAAGCATAAACATGATAGAACCAATTTCTTGCTCAAAGTGATAGATGGATTTGCTACAAAATTATGTTCTCTTTATCCTATTACTTGTGAACTTTGCAATAAGGTTGGTCATCTTAATTTTCAATGCATACTTTTTCATGATCGAATCATGGCTAAATATTATAATGACTTAACCGCCCTTGAACTATATAATGAGCTTTATCTCTTTTTTGGGTTTGAGGAATTGTCACATAAAAATAGTTGGTTTGAAGCATTCATATTCACAGACCATGCTGAAACTAATTTGAAAGAAATCTATATGTTTTGTATGGTAAATTGCAATGAGAATGCTTATATTGCCAATTATAGAAAGACGGGAAAACCAATAGAATATAAAAGGAACACTAATGAAAGGGTAAAGATTTCCACTTTCCCTCCTATTGTCTCTCAGGATGAAATAGGTGACGAGGACGAGCTCCCTATTCAACCAATCTCATCAATAAGAAGCTCAGAAAAATTGATTAAACCCACACATGACGTGGTGAAGAAGAAGAAAAGTAGAAAGAGTAGAGGTAAAAAGGTATCCCTCCCAAATAATGTTGCTCCTATTATTGTTGTGCCTCATGAGAATGAATCAAAAATAATTGTGGAAGATGATGCACTTGATGATGATATTGCTTCTTTGTCTTATGACACAATGTTCGAAGGAACTATTGAGGATGATTTTGTTATGCCTATTACTGTAACACCCCAAAAATTTAACCATGTTTTTATTAAGTAAAATTTGGCCAGAAATAAAATTTTGAATTATATTAGGTCTTTTACTAAATTCAGAGTATTTCTGTTCTCTGCTTTCCAAAATTCTTCCCTCCATATAGAAATTTTTGTAAAATATTATTGGCTTGGGTAGTTTTCTCAAATCATTTCACTTATATTTTAATAACAGTAGGAACTATTTTCATAATAAAATTTTGCCCAAGATAATCATTTTAATAGCATTTTCAGTTCCTAAAATGGTTCTGTTGCACTACAACTATTTTAAATAATTGCTTTAAAATTCCACAAAAATTATGAGGAGTCATGTGATGCCTGTAGATCACTTTTGTGCAAAAACCCAACTTGGTCTTTTCAAAATTTTGAGCACAACATCCTCTTTTCAATTCTGTTCCATTCTTGAGTTATAACTACTACCCAATCTTCTGTTGCTCAAACAATTCTGAATTTTTTTCCCACTTATAGTCCTTCCAACCAAACCCTTAGGTCCAGGAGATCAACTCCATTTGCATCTTGCAAATCCACCAAATAAATCCCCCAAGTCTCAGTCCAGAACAGAAATTCTTCCAAACTTGCATTAACAAGTTTTCTCTTTTCACAAACCAATTCTACCAGCATCTCTACCATCTAAAGAGACCCAACCCTGCCAAGTCTCACTTCCAACAAAATTTCCTAGATAGCCTTAACATTTCATCAAAAAGATTGTGGGCATGACAGAAATTAGCAACCTCTGAAATTTTCATATGGAACTTGCCCTTCTGACCTAACCAGCATGTCCAACATCCTCACCATCCCTAGTATCATCACCATGACAAAAATTAGCTTAATTGGACTACCATAGGATGCTATGGCATTTCGTCGAACGCTTAGTGTGCGTACAGAGAGCACGGCCAGAGTGCACGAACTACAGGCTCTGGCATCAACTGGTGCGGCTCCTCTGCTGCTGCCCTTGCTCATCTTGGTCTTCCCTTAGACCACCTAATCACCTCTGAGCATCAGCGACACCACCCCGCGTCCACTAGCGCCGCCCTCAGACGTCCAGAACCACCGCCGTGGCTGCCGTCCCGGCTACGCCACCGCCCAAGCCACCTGGCGTCGCCCGAGCCAACCAGCCCTTCCCCGGCGTAAGTATGGACGGTCACCGCCCACACCTAGCTCCGCCGACCCCAACACTCTCTCACCGGCCTCGACGGCGCCATAAATGGCCGCCGCCGTCGTATCTTCTTCGGGAAGCCACAGAACCGGCATCACATGGCTATAAAAAGGCCTCCCGAGATCGTTGCGCCCTTGACCATTCCTCCTCTCCTCTCTGAAAACCACCCCAAACATCTCCGGCCGCCACGGCCACCGCCACCTCCCGGTTAAAACCGAGCTAACCAGAGCCTCCCCCTCTCCACTCTCTCCACCAATGGCCTCCTGGAGCATCCGCGAACCCACCCCACCCTTTAATTTCATCGGGGAAGTACCGTAGCCGAGAACCCCATCCTGCCCGATGCCGCCATCCGCAGAGAACCTCGCCACCGGTGACTCCGCCCATCCCAGCTGCCATGACGGGCACCAGAAGGACCGCCTCGACCTCCTGAACACGACGGTGGCCTCAGCTCTCCAAATGTTGCCGCTGTTCGCCAGCGAGGATCGCCGGAGCGCCTCCCGTGTTCTGCCGCAAGAAGACGACGCGGGCGCCCGGTCAAACATGACAGGTGGGCCCGGTGGGACCCACTGTCAGTCACCCAGCCACGCCGACTCGGCCATAAGTGGAGGCGTACTCTGTGAGTATGCCATCGACGTCATCAGTCCTCCCGCGCAGTCGGACAGCTGGACCCGGCCCTATAGCACCACGAGGCTAAACAGCGCTCAGGGCGCAGCTCTGCTCTTTTCCCTTTTCTTTTTCAGCATGTCTCAAATAATTCCACAGTAGCCATTTCAAATACAAATTTGATGTTTCAAATTTCTACATACTCCTAAAATCATGCTCTATTAATCCTGATAGGGTGAATATTTATCCTGAACTTAGTTTTTGTTGGATCTATTAAATTGTCCATTTCTTTATTTATTTCAACTTAGAAATTCTCTAGGAAAATCATATGAACTCCAAATGACTTGATTCTTTTTCTGTTAATCTTTATTTTTCCTCTAGTTTATTTTAGTATTTATTTCAAGAATTTCCAAACAACTTTTTAGCACTGTTTTGGCCTTATGTGGTAATTTCAATATTTTTGAAAATAGGAAATGGAGGGAAGATATAATTTTCAAACTTTTGGAGTGCTCCCAACACTTCTGCATGCTCAAGGCAAGCATCTTGAACACTTGATATGTTGAATGCATGGTTAATTGCTTGCAAGAATAATTGGATCATGAATATGTTGAATTAAAATAAAACTCGCATATTGCTAGTTATGCATGCATGATCCCTTGATAGGATTTCATCCTCACGAACTATGAGTGAGTATGGTTAATTTTACAGGTCACATGTGCCTAGGTTGGTCTGGACTAATCTGCAGGGAAGAATCAGTCACGAGAAAAGTGACTATGAGACTGAAAATCTCGTTGTATCAAGATTGATCAGTGATGGCGTGTTGGGACATGCTAGGTGGTGACCCTGTTGGGTACTACAGAGGAAATATATTGTGCTAACAACTGCAGGAAAACTTAACCTCCCGAGTCGACCGTAGATCGAGTCTTGTTCCGGTAACCCCCATACTTGTTTCGTGCTTCCACTTGTCCCTACCGCAGGTAGGGTACGGTTCAGTAAGTTGT
This sequence comes from Elymus sibiricus, assembly GCA_039707655.1. Taxonomy (NCBI): domain Eukaryota; kingdom Viridiplantae; phylum Streptophyta; class Magnoliopsida; order Poales; family Poaceae; genus Elymus; species Elymus sibiricus. The sequence continues at coordinate 85,155,918 of CM077676.1, forward strand.
TAACCCCTTTCCTGCACACACCGTACAGCGAGGCCATAGTGAAAGATACCATCTGATCACTGGTAGGCATGTCACTTGGTCCGGGGGCATGAATGGCCGGTCTGGGACCGAAGCTAAACATTCATGCTATTGGAGGCCGTTGTATGAGGCCTTCCCACTTAGAGTTTTACATTACCGCTGCTTTGGGTGATTCCAGGCTCGGGAAAAGTTAAGGCTGGTGCGTGCGGGTTAGGTGTATTTTCAACCCAAAGACCGTAATGCGAATTAGTTAGCGTCTCGGTGTTGGCTAAAGAAATCTTTTACTTGTGGGTAAAGAGTACACCCTCTGCAGAGTTATATCTATTCGAATAGCCGTGTCCGTGGTTAAGGACTACAGTCTGGGTTGGTCAAGTGTCGGTCTCCGGAGGAAATAATTAAATTGGGCATGTGCTATTTTGCAGGAATATTTATTGTCACCACTAATGCCTGCATATATATTATTGATATTATGAATATTATTGTGGACTAACCCGTTCTCTTATGTAAATTTTTCTGAGTGTCCTTGGGCTGGCTAGACTACCCGGGCACTCAATTTTATTTTATTTTTCTGAGTGTCACTTGGGCTGACTAGACAACCCGGGCACTCAGTTTTTTTTTAGTGTCACTTGGGCTGGCTAGACTACCCGTGCACTCGGTCTTATTTTCTTTTCTGGGTATCTCATGGGATGGCTAGACTACCCGGATACTCATTTATTTTCAAGACCTCTCGTGGCGTCGCTTTTAGACAGCCGTTTGGCATTTCTCTTCAAGATCTCTCGTGGCGTCGCTTTTAGACACCCGTTTGGCATTTCTCTTCAAGACCTCTCGTGGCATCACTTTTAGACACCCGTTTGGCATTTCTCTTCAATACCTCTCATGGCGTCGCTTTTAGACACCCGTTTGGCATTTCTCCTCAAGACCTCTCGTGGCGTCGCATTTGGACACCCGTTTGGCATTTCTTTTGGATTCTTGGGCGGTCCAGTCTCACCCGATTCTCCACTTTTATATTTTTTCTTTTGGATTCTCGGGCGGTCCTGTCTCGCCCGATTCTCCAGTTTTATATTTCCTTTTGGACTCTCAGGCGGTCCTGTCTCGCCCGATTCTCCATTAACTTTCTTTGTTTGACACTAAAATTTTATATATTCTTCCGCTCTGTATTAATATTTAGTCAGCATATGCATATAATTTATTTCATCATGATCATATACTCTTTGTTGCATTCAGTATATCTTTTGTTCATGATGTTTGCGAGTACATTCAAACATACTCACTGGCTTGTCCCTGGCTATTTAATTGGCCAGGTCAGGATTTCTACGAGGAATGCTACCACGACGTCCATGTGGAATAGAAGTCTAAGATAGCAGCCACGCAAGATAGGAGTTATCCCGGTCAGCCTTTCCTGTGGGATTGGAGCTTCCACCGGAATTGAAGACCCGCTTCCGCCATCCACTATTGGAAATCATTGTTGTATCATTAGACCCATATGGTCTTGTATCTAATTCTTGTAATTGCTTGGAATTCTGGATCAAGGACGTGCCCACCAGTAAGATATGATCTTGGGGCTGGTGGTGACACGAGGGTTTAATTTCTTGAATTTTGTGTCCCGGAAATCCGGCCCCGACAGCCTTGGTATCAGAGCCAGGCTGACCACTGGCTAATCCTATCTTAGCCTGGTCACTATCCCTAGGTTTCCACACTGTCCAAACCTTTCCTATCCATAGCCAAGCCCATCTCATCCGATAAGCCTGCACAGTGGCCAGCCGACATCTTTTGACAGTCGGTGCCCAACCTATTAGCCTGGCCCATAGGCCGTGTGCCTGGGGCCGACACCTGAGTTGTGCTATCCACAAGCGTGCGATGGAAGACTCTGCTGGCTTATAAGGGAAGCCTTGCCCCAATTCAGCGCACCACAGCCTCACTCTCAGTTCGATATCCAGCCACCAAGATGCCTGGCCCCATCGTTCACAACAAGACCACCGCCGCCGAGCTTGGAGACTTTGTAGTCATCCTCGCCAATCTCACCCATCAAGCTTTTGGCATAGGGGAGCCGCCTGAGTATGTGGTGTACCAGGAGCACACGAGTGATGCCATCCACCACTTCTAGGCCATGGTGCACATCTACGGGACGGGCACCGCCTCAGAACGCCCCTACCGGTTCACCGGGAGGACGACCTCCGACGAGCCCCAAGCCATCCAACTTGTAGCCCGAGAGGCTGTAGTTCACCTCCGGCATTTGTCGCTGAGGGTTAACATCCGCCCCTTCTACTACTACCCTAGCCGTGAAGGCTATGGTAGCCCGACCCAAGTCGCCAACGGGGACCATGAGGCGGATCCTGCTCTGGTTCATCTGGTGCGCTATCTGAGAGCGCAAGAGGCACTATTCGATCAGGTCACCCTTGATCTGATCGCGACCCGCAAGACGCTCGCTCTCCTGACCCCAGCAAGAAGTGAAGTTGCACCCTCCACTGACGCCCCGATGGTATTGCTTGGGAGGCTAGTTGAGCCCCCAAGATCTGCCCCAGTTATCTACCCGGGCAATGCCTTCGCCTCCCCCGAGGAACTCCGCCGTCTCTTGGAGCCCTACTCCAACGGGACGGTGACCTCGACACCCCGCGAGGGGCACCACCGCTACCCCAGCCCTGCATCTCCCCATCCGACCCCGGCCAGCTCCGACACTGGAGCACACGGAGAGGCCTCGACATCCACAAGACACGCCCGGCTAGATGTCAACGAGGTGGACGGAGTCCACCAGAGTTGTTATCGAGCCTTAGTGGCCCGGTTTCCCTGTATTCTTGTAGTAGCGGTTGTATGGCATAGTAAGTCTGTAAATTTCCTGTGTACCATTGTCTTAATAGTAGTATGCGTGATCTAGCATAAATTGTTTGATGGGTGGTTGCTGAGTAAATTCTAGACGTGACTGCCGAACCCCCTAACCGACACGTACAGTAATATGTCACATTCCTTGTTGGGATTGAGGTCTGAGATTTTGACTCAGACAACCCTGCACCAGAGCCGGTACACCAGTCGTACTGGCGCCGCCTCATGTTTCCTAACCAGGCACTCTATAAGAGGCCACCTCCATATCCAACACCAGCAACCATCACCCTTGAGCACTGCCTTTTTCCCAATCATTCCTCCATGTCGCACCCCGGAGCCTACCTGAGAAGCCCCGATGCAAGCCCTGGTAGTTTTGTTAAGATTTTGTGGGATTTTACCTGCAATACCCTTGGTTCCATTCACCCACCCCAGTATGAATTGTACAAGATGAGGATCACCTCTGAATGATCAAAATACTAGGCAGTTGTGCACATCCCACCAGCGGGTTCAAACCAAGGCCCTCCATATGTTGTCTTGATCGGGAGATCCATGCCAACCTCAGGCATGGCCATCGAGGCTGCTGCTTACGACGCAGTTACCCGTCTTCGATTTGTGGTACCTTGTTGTCGGTGTAAAAACCGGCAGACCTCGGGGTAGGGGGTCCCGAGCTACGGATCTTGGATCGATGGTAACAGAGACAAAGGGAGACGATGTTTTACATAGGTTTAGGCCCTCTTGATGGAGGTAAAACCCTACGTCCTGCTTCTGTTGATATTAATGGAGGTGTATCGAGTACAGAGTTGATCTACCTCGAGATCGTAATATGCGTCTAACTACTAGAGCTAGGTGTTTGATGTTACGTTGATGTCCCCTACAGGCTAAACCCTATGGCTTATATACACGCAAGGGAGGGTATCTAGGGTTACAAGGTCGGTATCTTAGAGTAAGGTGGCAGGAATAATCTTGAAGTGCACTACAAGTCTTCGGTAGAGGCAGCCTTGATCACGTCTCCCATGTGCGGGTTCTGGAGTCCATCTTGATCATGTACGGGGGCATATCGGCCCATCCGAGGAGACGGGCCGGCTAGGTTGGCACCCCCTAATCCAGGACACCGTCAGTAGCCCCCGAACTGGTCTTCTACGCCGAGGACGACTTTGAACCATCACTTCGGATCCGGAGTCTCCGGCTTGACAGACGAGTTCCACCTTATATTTCGAATTCTATTAATAGAGCATCGACATCCGTGGTCCAACCGAGCTTGTACCCTATCCGAGGTGAGCAAGTTTCTTAGCCTCGAAGGCTTGCTGTGCCGGTATGAACAATCCAATCCGGCCTGACAGCTTTATCGGAGAGGCCCGCCCCATGACAGGTTGAGCAGTTACTGCCTCCCCTCAAATCGCGTTTCGAGGCAGCTCCTTTACTGGCACGTCCCGTCGAGGCAGAGATCGTGCCCGCTTTCTTAGGGATATCATCAAAATTTCGTTTCCCCCCATATGTTTCAATGGCATCTTTGATAGTAATCACGAATTTATCGACGCAGCAAAGGGGGCTCTTGGCCTTTCATAGGCTTATAAAAGCAATGGGGAGAACAGCGCGATAGCCTACGCACCGACTCCTCCCTTGCTGCCGCTTCGTCTAGCTCCAACGCCCAGATTCAGCCCTTATGCCTTTCTCATACGCAAGCTCGATTTCCCCATCAGCCATGGCCGATACCCTTAAGGGGCACTGGGGTGGCTCCACCGTGACGGCGGTGACCATCGCTGAGCTACGCGACGCGGGGTATCTAGCCCCTGCCATCGCCGCCCGCGCTCCTGAGGCCGACGAGCTGGTACCCGCTCCCAATGCCGGGGAGCGGGTGGTCTTTGTCCCCCACCTCATCCGAGCCTTGGGGTTCCTGCTGCACCCTTTCGTGCGCGGGATCATGTTTTACTACGGGTTAGATTTCCATCACCTAGCCCCCAAATCCATTCTCCACCCCGCCGCTTTCATAACAGTCTACGAGGCCTTCCTCCACTGTGAGCCACACTTCGGCCTATGGCTGAAGCTCTTCGGGATTAAACCGAAGTCAAGCAGCTCCGAACTCACGGAGTGCGGAGGGGCAATGATCAGCAAGAACCAGGGGGCCACCTGGTTCAAGGGCACCTTCATCGCAACGGTGAAGGAATGGCAAAAGGAGTGGTTTTACATCACCGAACCCCTTGCCGCTGGTCAAACCGAGGTCCCGGCCTTCTCGGCCGGGCCGCCCAAAAAACTCAAATCTTGGAAGGAAAAGGGCGTCGCCTGGGGGAAGCCCGAAGAGGTAGACACCCTAGTCGAGAGGATCGTGTGGTGGACCACTACGGGGAAGGCTGAGCTGGCCGATGTCATCAACGTCATGCTCAACCGCCGCATCCTTCCTCTCCAACTTCGGGCCACCCTGATGTGGGCACAGGAGCCCGAGGACATGGACACCATCAACACCTTCTTCCGCTCCACCTTGGTCACTATGTGGACAAAGCTCATGAAGCTGGCCAAGGACAAGATTCCCAAGGAGGGAGAGGACCGCGGCCTCGAACACGGCTATGAGGCCCCCCCGGTGAGTGGTTCTGTCCTTCAATCTTTCATTCTTTGCTTACTGCTCCGAGGAGTAAAGTCTTTATCTGAGCCGTCGTGTTTTGACATTTTGCAGAATTGGTCAGCATGGGTAAAGGGGGTACGATGCCCAGCCCCATTGCCGGAACAGCCCCAAACTCCTCTGCTCTCGGCGCTTCTGACCGAGGAGCCACACGTAGTGGCCTCCAGAGGGACGAAGTCCCAGCCGGGGAAGTCCAGTGCTCGGACCCGGGGGACCTCGGTCAGCCGGTCAGAAGAGACCCACACCTCCGCCACTCAAGACGACGACGCCGAGGATGATGAGGCGGAGATTCCCCCCCCCCCCCCAAGGGGAAGAGGTCGGTGTCAGAAGACGCCGACGTGGGCATGTCGCCCAAGGGCAAAAGAAGCCGAGGCGAGCCTCATCCGAGGCCGCCAACAAGTCGTCGGAGAGAGCCGAGCTCTCCGGTGACCAAGAGGAAGACCCCCTCACAACGGGGAGGAAGAAGCCGGCACCTCGAGGGTAAGCCCTTATCCTTGTCTTCCTTGCCGGAGTCTTTGTTTCATCAAGGGAAATTTTACAAAAGCAACTTTTCATACACAGTCCGCCGAAGGTGATCCCTAGCGGCTCCTCGAGCGGGTTGCCGACCACCAGCGGGACTCCAGAGCCCGCTGCTTCTCCCCCGATGCAAGTTGGTCTGGGGGAGGCAACATCCACCCTGGCCCCCGAGGTCAACACGGCGGGGACCGACGAGGTGGCGGTGATGGCCGAGGTTGAAATCTTGACCCAACAAGACCCGGGGATAGAACGCCCTGAGGTCATCGAAGAAGGGCTGGGCCAGATATCGGCCCAGCCGAAGTCTACCTCGGCACTGCCTTCACAGACGGAGGCTCCTCGGGCGAATCCATCCGAGGTAATCCCTGCACCCCAGCCTTCTGTCCGAGGACGGGCCGGCGCGGGGTGGGCCAAGGAGGTGGAGGAGTCCCTAAAGGGCTGCTCCCTCAAGGAGGAGCACCGTGCCTTAATAGGCACGGCGCTAGAAGGATACCGGTCCGCAGAGGCCGGCCTGCAAGAGCTCTTCAAGAACCTCATAGCAGGTTTCGAGGTACGTCTTCTGCGCATTCGGTTTTATGAATTTTGTCCGAGGACATAAAAGTGTAGCCTGCTAAACGGCGTAATGAGTGAGTAGCCCCCGAGCCCGAAGTCAGTTTCAAGAAACCGGCATCGGGGTCGCTTGAGTAAGTAGGAGCCTGTTGAGTAGCCCACAGGACGCTACCCGAAGTGGCTGTCCTGGAGCATGTTGATGGTCGAGACCATTTTTCCTTTAACAAGGAGTTTGTTTTATTACAGGTTTCGACCTTAGTGCCGGACTCCGTCTCCGAAGAGATGGCGGAGATGAACCGGAGACTTGAGCGATCTCAAGGTAAACAAGGATAAACTTGCTTTGTGTGTTGTATGTTAAAGAAAACAACTAAGACTTAAAAATGTTGACAGCGGAGTTGGAGACGCTCAAGGCCGAGCTTAAAAGTGCAAGGAAGGAAGTGCGGCAGCAGAAAGCTGCTGCCGCCGCAGCCGAGAAGGCGGCCGGGGAGAAGCACCAGGCGCGGGTGCTGGAGGTCGAAGAGACCCTGAAGGGCGTGTTTGAAGTAGGCGAGAAACTTCAGGAGGAGGGGCGGCGCGCGAAAGAGGAGCTCGAGAAGCTTCAACGTGCCCACTCCGAGCTCAACACCTCGGCAAGTGGAACAAATCGCCTCGGGTAAGATATTTTTGCTGCAGTGTGCATTTGGCAGCAAAGGGTGTGTCGAGCTCACCCAGTTATGGCGTTCCGCAGAGCTCTTCGAGGATCTCCCGCGGAGCGCGGAGGATGCGGTGGCCTATTTCGGCCAGCTGGCGGGTCATGAGGCGGAGAAAGCCTTCTAGGGTCAATTCCAAGGGTCCCCATCGGCGCAACTGCTAACTCATCGAGTGAAGCAGCTGGTCGAGCTGTTTCGCATGACAAGGCCAGCACTCCAGGACCTCTGCGTTGCTCTGTGGCTGACAAAAGCCATGTCGAGGAGTCTCTTCGGCCTGATGGCTCGTCTTCGAGATGCCGTGCCCTGCGTTAACCGCTGGAAGAGGTCCGCGTGCTTCGAAGGGGCTCGGAGGGCATACGCTTGCGTGAAGACTCACTTCCGCAAAGTTGATGCGGAGACTTGTGTTGCTGCCCCCTGCCGATAAGCCGCGGACCGCCGAGCAGTTCTTCACCGAGGTGGAGGCGGGAGCTCGGACCACCGAGGCCATGTGCCCTAAGGACACCCTATATTTTTAGGTACTCCGGAATGCCAGGGTGTATGATGTAAAAACTTTATCGTTCGAAATGAAAATGGCTTGAAGTTCCATATGTGTTTATTTAGTAATTCGATTATTCCTCCGGTATGGCTTTTTAAAATGAGAGTGGCCAGTCGTCGGCTTCAGCCCCAGTGTAGGTCATACAAAGGGTGTTCCCTAAGCCATACTTGACCCTTAGCCGACGTCTCGGTACCCATGGGCGGTCGATGACTTAGAGGAACTAGGCAATCGGACTATAGTGGCTTGATGTCTTTCACTTAGCCATAGGAGTTTGACTGTGCGGGTGATGACCAGCCCCCAGTGTGGGAAGTGTTCGGCCTATTTGGCCGAGGTCTAGGCCATAGCACACTTCGGCTAAAAAATAAAAGCCCTTCGTTTAACACGGGTGATCTCTATGATCACATCGCTTGACGCGGTCTCCGGATGACAGACCAGTTTACGCTTACCTAGATAGTCAGTTTTCGGCTTTCTCCACTGAGGCGCCACGCCAATTGACCTGGTGGCGCAATCGCAGTGGTTCTCCCGTTACGCCCTTAGCCGAATTCATCAGAAACATAAGGGGTACACATAGGAGCCGGGCAACCCAACTATTGACCGAAATCTAGTTCGAAACTGATGCATATAAGGCCAAAATCCGAGACGCCGAACACATCGGACTTTTGTGATATAATTGCATCTTTTTTAGAGAACTTCATCGTTCCAGAGCTATGCTGATAAAGAAATACAATAGGGACCTTGAAAGGGCACGGCTTCTTTATTTCATAATATCAATCATGTATATGCCCTGTGGACGAGAATAATGGAAAGAATACAATGTGGACGATAAAGAAGGAGGAGGAAAAAACAGGTCGGATAATTACTAACGGATTTTAAAGGATCCGGACCGAAGCCTGCCGCACGTCTGCGTTTCCGAACTGTTGACCAGATCGTCCTGATTGAAGACGATGAATTTGCGAAGGTCGATGCCCCTCTGGCCCTTTATACACTCTAAGTGTTTGATTGACCGAGCTCCTTGAGTGGAGGTGTGGCCGAAGTCACTCTGTGGTTAAGGCCACCTAGACGTATGCATATTTTGGCTGCTTCTTTTACAGATGCCTGCCTGTGCTGGGGCTCTAAGCCTCGCCATTGCATGGTTAACCCGCGCCTGACGCTTCAGAATTGTTTTGGCTCTTCGGCGTCCCAGGGGATCTTGAGTGCGAAATTATGCACTCTAGGGACGTAGTGCCCACAGAGAGGGCACTCGAGGAGCCCACACCCCTATTTCGGGTGCGGGGGTAACTGGCCGAGGTCGATTTGTGCAGCCTTGACGCGCTTCAAAGAGCGGGTAGCGCGTTTACTGCTGCAGGCTGCCTCCTCGGACGCTTGAACCTCGGCTGCGAAAGCCGCGTTCTATTCCTCTGTCCAGAGTGAGAATTCTGTGTTACCATTGACAGTGATAACGCCCTTGGGTCCCGGCATTTTGAGCTTGAGATAGGAATAATGCGGAACTGCGTTAAAGCGGGCGAAGGCTGTGGGCCCTAGGAGCGCATGGTACCCACTCCGGAAGGGTACGTTGTCGAAGATTAACTCCTCGCTTCTGAAGTTCTCGGGCAAACTGAAGACTACCTCTAGGGTTATTGTTCCCGTACAAAGGGCTTCGACACCCAGGATGACACCTTTAAAGGTGGTAGAGCTCGGCTTGATCCGAGATGAGTCGATGCCCATCTTCCGAACTGTATCCTCGTAAATGAGGTTAAGGCTGCTTCCCCCATCCATTAGGACGCGTGTTAGATGATAACCATCCACAATGGGGTCCAGGACGAGCGCCGCCGATTCGCCATGCCTGATGCTGGTCGGATGATCATGCTTATCGAAAGTGATCGGGTAAGCCGACCACGGGTTATACTTCGGGGCGACTGGCTCCAGCGCGTATACGTCCCGAAGTGCACGTTTCCGCTCCCTCTTGGGGATGTGGGTGACGTAGATCATATTGACCTCTGTTACCTCGTTTGGAAACTTCTTCTGCCCTCCATTAGTGGGCTGCTGAGGTTCATCCTCGTCGTCGCTGCGGTGTTGGGTTTTATTTTGCTCCACTGCCGCTATCTTCCCGGCTTGTTTAAACAGCTAGCAATTCCTGTTAGTGTGGGTTGCTGGTTTTTCCTGGGTACCGTGAATCCCACATGGGCGGTTCAGGAGTCTATCAAGCTGGCTAGGTCCGTCTTTGTTCCCTTTATAGGGTTTTCTTTTCTGCCCAGATTTAGGTCCGGTGAATCCTGCGTTGACCGCGGCGTCTTCAGTGTCGCTTCCGCCATTTTTATACCTGCGCTTATTTTTATTGCGCTTTGGTTTTCCATTGGCGTCGCGAATTTCTGAGGTGCCTGCCTCGCCGTTGTGGGTACTTCGGGCGAGCCAGCAATCTTCTCCCATGCAAAAGCGAGTCATTAGTGAAGGCAGGGCTGCCATAGTTCTCGGTTTATCCTGTCCAAGCTGTCGAGCCAACCATTCATCCCGGATATTGTTTTTGAAAGCGGCGATGGCTTCGGCTTCGGAGCAGTCTATAATCTAGTTCTTCTTAGTGAGGAACATGTTCCAGAACTTACGGGCTGATTTGCCTGGCTGCTGGGTGACACGGCTGAGGTCATCAGCGTTCGGAGGTCAGACATATGTGCCGTGGAAATTTGTTCGAAAGGCGTCTTCCAGGGCCTCCCAGCTGCCGATAGAATGAGGAGGTAGGCTGTTAAGCCAGTGTCTTGCCGGCCCCTTTAGTTTCAGCGGCAGACATTTAATGGCATGGAGATCATCTCCATTGACCATGTGTATATGCAAGACGAAATCCTCGATCCAAACTGCTGGGTCCGTGGTACCATCATATGATTCTATGTTGATGGGTTTAAACCCTTCCGGGAACTGATGTTCCATTACCCTGTCTGTGAAGTAGATCGGGTGAGCCGGACCTCGGGACCGAGGAGGGTCTCGTCGGGTCTCGGGAGAGAGCCGTGAGTAAGCTTGATCTCTGGCGCGGCCGTTCCTGTCCATCCAGGCATCGTAGCCGCTGGGCCCCGCAGGCGCACGTCCCCTTGATCCATAGATGGACCGAGGGGGAGCCCTATTTTCTTCAATGCGGCGTCTAACGTCGCGAGGATCCAGGTGGTCCACGGGGTCTTTACCACGATGGTGTGGAGGTGGCCTGTCGCCGTGGTCTTCTCGTCTTGGCCTATCCCGGCCTCAGGGGGCCGATCGAGGTCATCAGCGAGCTCTTCATCGAATTTTGGCAAGAGGCGCCTGCATGGGTAGGACTTCGGCGCACTATGACGTCGGTTCTCCATATCTTGCTAGGCGGAGAGCACTTCAACCCACTTTTCATTTAGCGCGTCGGTATTTTCCTGCAGCTGCTGCTGCTTGCGTTTTAGACTCTGGGCTGTCGCAACGAGGCGTCGCCGGAATCGTTCTTGTTCGAAAGGGTCTTCAGGCACGATGTAGTCTTCGGTGCCGAGGCTCTCATCCTCCTCGGACTCCGGCATGTAATCGTCGTCAGCCCCTTCGAATAGGTCATCGGGGTCGGAGTCCCCGAGATGTCGGTCTGGTGTGCCATCCCTTGCGGGTGAGGCTTGAATGTCCTCCTCACGGTTGTCGGCATCACCATCCTCCGTGTCATTGTTATTGGCTATCGCGTCATTGCCAATGGGTTCCCCATTATTTCTCCGTCGGCGTCTTCGTCGACGTCTTGGAGGGGACTTGGGGGTATCCACCATGTAGACATCGTAGGTGGATGTGGCCGTCCACCTGCCTGTGTTGACCGGGGTTAAGGTGTCCTCAAGGGGGCCATCAGCATCTTCCTCCATGTCGGAAGGTTTGCCGTAGTCCAACACATCGGTTAAATCGTCGACCGTGGCGGCTAGGTGGGTGATGGGTGGGGTATAAATTTCCCTGTTGTCGGCTTTAAGTCCGATCTGATTATAAACCGAAGTCTTGCCGTCCGAGATGGACATTCTCCGGATACGGTCGAGCATCTCGTCGAGCTGAGATAGCTCTTCAGGATCCATGGATGCGCCGTAGGTAGGGCTGATTTGAAGCAGCCCCGGCATGTAACCGGACGTGTTTCCGGTACGAGGGGAATCCGAGCATGGATCCGATTTCTGCGCCGAGATCGATTCTGGCGCTGGCGTAATTTCAGGAGTGGGCGCCGGATCTATCTCCGGACCGATAATCGGGGAGAGACTGGCCGGAGAGACGGCGTCCGGGGTCTCAAGGGGCACGGTGACAGAGTTCGGTTCCGGAGTCGAGCCTCCAGAACCGGCCGAGCTCTCGATCCGGCCGGGAGTCCATCCCGATAAGACTAGCTCGCCACGAGAGTCCGCAGTGTATTCGAGGCCACCAAATGTCACGATCCGACCTGGGGCGTAGTTCTCGACAGAGGTCAGATGACCCGTCGAGTCGCGCAAAATACCATGCTGCCGAAGACGAAAAGCTGTCCTGGGGCGTAGACGTCCCCACAGCCATTGATGCAGTTGATCTGCAGATGAGCCATCAATCCTTCTGGTGATCACGCAGCGGAACTCTCAATGAAAGCACCAGTGTCGGTGTAAAAACCGGCAGACCTCGGGGTAGGGGGTCCCGAGCTGCGGATCTCGGATCAATGGTAACAGAGACAAAGGGAGACGATGTTTTACCCAGGTTCGGGCCCTCTTGATGGAGGTAAAACCCTACGTCCTGCTTCTGTTTATATTAATGGAGGTGTATCGAGTGCAGAGTTGATCTACCTCGAGATCGTAATATGCGTCTAACTACTAGAGCTAGGTGTTTGATGTTACGTTGATGTCCCCTACGGGCTAAACCCTATGGCTTATATACATGCCAGGGAGGGTATCTAGGGTTTCAAGGTCGGTATCTTAGAGTAAGGCGGCAGGAATAATCTTGAAGTGCACTGCAAGTCTTCGGTAGAGGCAGCCTTGATCACGTCTCCCATGTGCGGCTTCTGGAGTCCATCTTGATCACGTACGGGGGCATATCGGCCCATCCGAGGAGACGGGCCGGCTAGGTTGGCACCTCCTAATCCAGGACACCGTCACCTGTGCCAACGCAAGGGAATACTGCTATTTCCCGAGCCGCGCAGCTTTTGGAGCAGAAGCTACGTTCCGCTGTGAGTGTATAGAGAGCGATCTAGCTCTGGTCTATCTCATTCAGTATGTGATGGCCCAGGAGCGTTTCACTCAGCAACTAATGGAGTATCTCCATCATCTTGCTGTTCTGAATCCCCGGATCACCATTGGCGGACCACCTCTGCCAACTCAGGATGGACGTGTTCGTCGTCTGCTTCCTTCACTTCCTCTGGAAGAAAAAGAAGAGGAATGTGCTCCCACACCAGGAATTCTTCCGCAAGACCCTGTAGATCTTATTTTCAAGCCGTAGACAGTCATGAGTAGAATTGTTGCTGTATTTAGCACTAATTATCATGATGTAAACTTTGCGATGTATTTTAGGGCATATGTCATGAATGCATTAATATGATTGCATTTGTCTGTGACTATTTGATTGTGGTGATTTGCATTTAGTCCAACCACACTTAGGGGAGAAACTTCTTAAGGGCTATTATCACAAGATTTTTCTCACATAGGTTAAATTCACATGCCGCCACGGCATCTGGCTCACAGCCACACTGACTCTACCACATGCATTAAGTGCAGAACCCACACACACACACACATTTAGCATCTAACTGCCTTGCACACTGGATCACTCTCACTACACCACCGTTTTCTCAAAGAAAACTCATGGGTTTTTATTCCTACGGAACCTGCTACAAAACACAGTAACACTCACTCATACCCGACACTGACGCCTAGTCCTCATGATCACCGCCGCCTCGGAGAGCCACCACCCGAGCAGCGGCATCATGGCGATCATTGAGGATCATCGCACACAGCAGCAGCGAGGAGCCGACCAACGCTGCCAGCAGGCCAACCAGTAGGATCGTGATCAGTTCTGAACCCACGTCTTCCATTGATGCCTCCTCTCGAGCTCCTGCAAACAGAAGAAGAAGGAGAAGAAGTGGGAGAGGTGAGGTGAGGTGCGAGGTAGAAGAAGAAAACCGCGGTCGTTTTTATAGCTCGAGCTCGGTGCACGGTGAACGAAGTCCACCAGCGCCGCTCGTCATTCGATCGCCGGTGTTCGGAGGCGAATCCGCGAGCAGTGCCGACAAGGTGCTGACCTGCAAGGTGAGTGCACGCTACCGGCGACAAGCATGCCGCGCACTACTGCGGTACGGCCCTAGCTGCCTACGCGCTAAAAGCCGCAGGTGGAGAGAGTGCGGGAGAACGCGCGGGAGAGAGAAGAGAAGGAGAGCCAGAGGAAGAAGAAGAGACTGACAGTGGGCCCTGGGCCCTCCTGTCAGCCAGAGAGAGCACTGTGCACTGGAGTACGACGAGCGAAATTTGGAACTAGAAATTATACTTTTTCCAAATTTGTCGTGCAGTAAAACCACAGCACCAATACCTCACTGTACTTGCACCAATTATCAGTAGCCCCATGTCCACTACGCCTAATTAGGTTATTTAAATAATTAGCTCAGAAAATTTCCTCGATAAGGTAGGTTTAATTTTTAATGACCACCTTAACAAATCTCGAGGACGAGATTTTCTTAAGGGGGGTAGAGTTTGTAACACCCCAAAAATTTAACCATGTTTTTATTAAGTAAAATTTGGCCAGAAATAAACTTTTGAATTATATTAGGTCTTTTACTAAATTCAGAGTATTTCTGTTCTCTGCTTTCCAAAATTCTTCCCTCCATATAGAAATTTTTGTAAAATATTATTGGCTTGGGTAGTTTTCTCAAATCATTTCACTTATATTTTAATAACAGTAGGAATTATTTTCATAATAAAATTTTGCCCAAGATAATCATTTTAATAGCATTTTCAATTCCTAAAATGCTTCTATTGCACTACAACTATTTTAAATAATTGTTTTAAAATTCCACAAAAATTATGAGGAGTCATGTGATGCCTGTAGATCACTTTTGTGAAAAAACCCAACTTGGTCTTTTGAAAATTTTGAGCACAACATCCTCTTTTCAATTCTGTCCCATTCTTGAGTTATAACTACAACCCAATCTTCTGTTGCTCAAACAATTCTGAATTTTTTTCCCAATTATAGTCCTTCCAACCAAACCCTTAAGTCCATGAGATCAACTCCATTTGCATCTTGCAAATCCACCAAATAAATCCCCCAAGTCTCAGTCCAGAACTGAAATTCTTCCAAACTTGCATTAACAAGTTTTCTCTTTTCACAAACCAACTCTACCAGCATCTCTACCATCTAAAGAGACCCAACCCTACCAAGTCTCACTTAAAACAAAGTTTCCTAGATAGCCTTAACATTTCATCAAACAGATTGTGGGCATGACAGAAATTAGCAACCTCTGAAATTTTCATATGGAACTTGCCCTTCTGACCTAACCAGCATGTCCAACATCCTCACCATCCCTAGTATCATCACCATGCCAAAAATTAGCTCAATTGGACTACCCTAGGATGCTATGGCATTTCGTCGAACGCTTAGTGTGCGTGCAGAGAGCGCGGCCAGAGTGCATGAACTGCAGGCTCTGGCATCGACTGCTGCTGCCGCCCTTGCTCATCTTGGTCTTCCCTTAGACCACCTGACCACCTCTAAGCATCACCGACACCTCCCCGCGTCCCCTAGCGCCGCCCTCCGCCGTCCAGAACCACCGCCGTGGCTGCCGTCCCTGCTACGCCACCGCCCAAGCTACCTGGCGTCGCCCGAGCCAACCAGTCCTTCCCCGGTGTAAGTATGGATGGTCACCGCCCACACCTACCTCCGCCGACCCCAACGCTCTCTCACCGGCCACGAACGCCATAAATGGTCGCCGCCGTCGTATCTTCTTCGGGAAGCCGCGGAACCGGCATCGCACGGCTATAAAAAGGCCTCCCGAGATCGCTGCGCCCTCGACCATTCCTCCTCTCCTCTCTGAAAACCACCCCGAGCACCTAATCAAGCCGAGGCAGTCATCTTCTACATCTCTGGCCGCCACGGCCACCGCCACCTCCCGGTTAAAACTGAGCTAACCAGAGCCTCCCCCTCTCCACTCTCTCCACCAATGGCCCCCTGGAGCATCCGCGTACCACCCCACCCTTTAATTTCATCGGGGAAGTACCGTAGGTGAGAACCCCATCCTGCCCGACGCCGCCGTCCGCCGAGAACCTCGCTGCCGGTGACTCCGCCCATCCCAGCTGCCATGACGGGCACTAGAAGGACCGCCTCGACCTCCTGAACACGACGGTGGCCTCAGCTCTCCGAACGGTGCCGCCGTTCGCCAGCGAGGATCGCCAGAGCGCCGCCCCCGTTCTACCGCGGGAAGACGACGCGGGCGCCCGGTCAAACATGACAGGTGGGCCCGGTGGGACCCACTGTCAGTCACCTAGCCCCGCGGACTCGGCCATAAGTGGAGGCGTACTCTGCGAGTACGCCATCGACGTCATCAGTCCTCCCGCGCAGCCGAACGGCTGGACCCGGCCCAATAGCACCACGCCGCTAAACAGTGCTCAGGGCGCAGCTCTGCTCTTTTCCCTTTTCTTTTTCAGCATGTCTCAAATAATTCCACAATAGCCATTTCAAATCCAAATTTGATGTTTCAAATTTCTACATACTCCTAAAATCTTGCTTTATTAATCCTGGTAGGGTGAACATTTTTCCTGAACTTAGTTTTTGTTGGATCTATTAAATAGTCCATTTCTTTATTTATTTCAACTTAGAAATTCTCTAGGAAAATCATATGAACTCCAAATGACTTGATTCTTTATCTGTTAATCTTTATTTTTCCTCCAGTTTATTTTAGTATTTATTTTAAATTTTCCAAACAACTTTTTAGCACTGTTTTGGCTTTATGTGGTAATTTCAATATTTTTGAAAATAGGAAATGGAGGGAAGATATAATTTTCAAACTTTTGGAGTGCACCCAACACTTCTGCATGCTCAAGGCAAGCATCTTGAACATTTGATATGTTGAATGCATGGTTAATTGCTTGCAAGAATAATTGGATCATGAATATGTTGAATTAAAATAAAACTTGCATATTGCTAGTTATGCATGCATGATCCTTTGATAGGATTTCATCCTCATGAACTATGAGTGAGTATGGTTACTTTTACATGTCACATGTGCCTAGGTTGGTCTGGACTAATCTGCAGGGAAGAATCAGTCATGAGAAAAGTGACTGTGAGACAAAAATTCTCGTTGTATCGAGAATGGTCAGTGATGGCATGTTGGGACATGCTAGGTGATGACCCTGTTGGGTACTACCGAGGAAATATATTGTGCTAACCGCTGCAGGAAAACTTAACCTCCCTAGTCGACCGTAGATCGAGTCTTGTTCCGGTAACCCCCATACTTGTTTTGTGCTGCCACTTGTCCCTGCCACAGGTAGGGTACGGTTCAGTAAGTTGTTAACCCCTTTCCTGCACACACCATCCAGAGAGGCCATAGTGAAAGATACCATCTGATCACTGGTAGGCATGTCACTTGGTCCGGGGGCATGAATGGCCGGTCTGGGACCGAAGCTGAGCGTTCATGCTATTGGAGGCCGTTGTATGAGGCCTTCCCACTTAGAGTTTTACATTACCGCTGCTTTGGGTGATTCCTGGCCCGGGAAAAGTTAAGGCTGGTGCGTGCGGGTTAGGTGTGTTTTCAACCCAAAGACTGTAATGAGAATTAGTCAGCGTCTCGGTGTTGGCTAAAGAAATCCTTTACTTGTGGGTAAAGAGTACACCCTCTGCAGAGTTATATCTATTCGAATAGCCGTGTCCGCGGTTAAGGACTACAGTCTGGGTTGGTCAAGTGTCAGTCTTAGTGTCGGTCTCCGGAGGAAATAATTAAATTGGGCATGTGCTATTTTGCAGGAATATTTATTGTCACCACTAATGCCTGCATATATATTATTAATATTATGAATATTATTGTGGACTAACCCGTTCTCTTATGTAAATTTTTCTGAGTGTCCTTGGGCTGGCTAGACTACTCGGGCACTCAGTTTTATTTTATTTTTCTGAGTGTCACTTGGGCTGGCTAGACTACCCGGGCGCTCAGTTTTTTTTTTGAGTGTCACTTGGGTTGGCTAGACTACCCATGCACTCAGTTTTATTTTCTTTTCTGGGTATCTCATGGGATGGCTAGACTACCCGGATACTCATTTATTTTCAAGACCTCTCGTGGCGTCGCTTTTAGACACTCTTTTGGCATTTCTCTTCAAGACCTCTCGTGGCGTCAATTTTAGACACCCGTTTGGCATTTCTCTTCAAGACCTCTTGTGGCGTCGCTTTTAGACACCCGTTTGGCATTTCTCTACAAGACCTCTCATGGCATCGCTTTTAGACACCCGTTTGGCATTTCTCCTCAAGACCTCTCATGGCATCGCATTTAGGCACCCGTTTGGCATTTCTTTTGGATTGTCGGGCGGTCATGTCTCGCCCGATTCTCCACTTTTATATTTTTTCTTTTGGATTCTCGGGCGGTCCTGTCTCGCCCGATTCTCCACTTTTATATTTCCTTTTGGACTCTCGGGTGGTCCTGTCTCACCCGATTCTCCATTAACTTTCTTTGTTTGACACTAAAATTTTATATATTCTTCCGCTCCGTATTAATATTCATCGTGCCATGTTTTAAATTCAGTCATCATACGCATATAATTTATTTCATCATGATCATATACTCTTTGTTGCATTCAGTATATCTTTTGTTCATGATGTTTGCGAGTACATTCAAATGTACTCACTGGCTTGTCCCGGACTATTTAATTAGCCAGGTCAGGATTTCTACGAGGAATGCTACCATGATGTCCATGTGGAATAGGAGTCTAAGATAGCAGCCACGCGAGATAGGAGTTATCCCGGTCAGCCTTTCCTATGGGATTGGAGCTTCCACCGGAATTGAAGACCCGCTTCCGTCATCTGCTGTTGGAAATCCTTGTTGTATCATTAGACCCTTATGGTCTTGTATCCAATTCTTGTAATTGCTTGGAATTCTGTATCAAGGACGTGCCCACCAGTAAGATATGATCTTGGGGCTGGTGGTGACACGAGGGGTTAATTTCTGGAATTTTGTGTCCCGGAAATCCGGCCCCGACAATTACTCATTGTGACAATTATGATTGGGAAAATAATGATACTTCTTATAATCTTGAAAATATTTTTGGCACCAACTTGGAAAATTATGATGATAGTAATTGTTATACTGTTGGTGCTATTCATACTATTAATGATGAGAATGATTATGTTAATGACATGCAAAACCACAAGCTTGGGGATGCTATGTTTGATGAGGATAACATGTTTGAGAATTAATTTGCTGCAATTAATGTTTGTCCCCAGCTTGGGGATGCTATGCTTAATGAAGATGATCTTTTTAGTCCCCCTACTTTGAATGATCAAATTTGTTATGATGATTGCATGCCTCCTACTTATGATGATTATTGTGATGATACTTATGTTATAAAAAGTAGTGATGATTATATTTATAAATCTTGTCATAATTATGAATATCCTTTTACTGAACATTACTCTTTTAATGTGGAAACAATTTATAGTATTCGAGTTTCATATGATACTCCCATTATTATGAATGAGAAGAGTGAAAAAAAATTATGCTTGTGGATCATGAAAAGAATGCTTTATGTGATAGTTATATTGTTGAATTCATTCATGATGCTACTGAAAATTATTATGAGAGAGGAACATATGCTTTTACATATCTCAATAATATCAAGTTCCCTCTCTATGTGTTGAATGTTTTGAAGTCATGCTTGTTTTGCCTTCCTATGCTAGTTAATTCTTGTTCCCATAAATTGTTTGCTCACAAAATCCCTATGCATAGGAAGTGGGTTAGGCTTAAATGTGCTAGTCATATGCTTCATGATGCTCCCATTATGTTTCAATTATTTACTTCTATGTGAGCATCAGTAAAATCATCATGCCTAGCTAAAAAGGCATTAAAGAAAAGCGCTTGTTGGGAGACAACCCAATATTTATCCCTACTGTTTTTATTCTGTTAACATGATTAAACTACTGTATTAATCATGTTTCATATGTTTTCTTTCAATAATGTGCCAAGTAAAGCCTTTGGGATAGCATGGATGCTTGTTGATTTGATTCTGTGCAAAAACAGAAATTTTTGCATAAAGTGCTGGAATTTCTATTCTGTACTGGAGCGTGATAAAATTCTGAAATTTTTACAGGGTATTGGGTTACAAATTTGTTACGTTTTTCTAATTTTTCATAATTTTTGGAGGTACAAAAGTATGGTTTTTAAATCGCTGACTACATGCTGTTCTGTTTTTGACAGATTCTGTTTTTAGTGCATAGTTTGCTTGTTTTAGTGTTTCCATAGCTTATATTGAGTAATATAAATTGTGGAAATGATATAATACAGTAGGAATTATGTGAGAACAATTATGAATCTTGTCTTGACAGCACCTAAGTGGATGATTTGTTTTTATCATGCTAACCTATCTCGCAAGTTCCGTTAAGTTTTGTGTGATTGAAGTTTTCAAGTTTTGGGTCAGATATCGATATGAGGAGAATAAGGAGAGGCAAGACCCTAAGCTTGGGGATTACCAAGGAACCCCAAGGTAATATTCAAGGAATACCAAAGCAACTAGGCTTGGGTATGCCCCAGAAGGCATCCCCTCTTTCGTCTTCAGCACTATCGGTAACCTCACTTGGAGCTATATTTTTATTCGTCACATAATATGATTTTTCCTTGCAGCGTCATTTTATTCTGTTGATATTTGCTTGGTGTTATAAATAATAATGATTTGTATCTTTTTGTTCAATAAAATGCCAATTATAGCCTTTACCATGCTCAGTTTGCAAGTTTATGTGTTGCTGTTTGAAAACAGAAAGTTTTCTGTTATGTCCTAAATTTTTGTGAATTTTCAGAACTTGATAAAAATATGAAATTTTTACATAGTAAGCATGCATGAGTTCTCTGTAATGTGGTAATTTTTCAGAATTTTTGGAGTTAATGAAGTATGAATTCTTATTCCCCCTTTATAGACGGTCCTGTTTTGGCAGATTGCTGTTAAAGTTGCATTGTTTGCATATGTTTGCTTGTTTAATGTTTCTATTTATGGATAGGAGTATTAAATATGCAGAGGCATTTAGTATGCAATGTTTAATTATAATTTTTATGATTTGCTACAATAGAGAATGTTAAGGTTTTCAGTTGATTTATACTAACTTATCTCACGAGTTCTTGTTGAGTTTTGTGTGGATGAAGTTTTTAAGATTTAGGGAAACCGTGATATGAGAGGAATTAAGAAGACACAAGAGCTCAAGCTTGGGGATGCCCAAGGCACCCCAAGATAACATTCCAAGAAGTCTCAAGCAACTAAGCTTGGGGATGCCCGGTAGGCATCCCACCTTTCTTCATCAACACCTATCGGTTAGCCAAAGTTTTTACTTGTTCACATGATATGTGCTATTCTTGGAATGTCATTTTATTTTGTTTTCTTTGATGTTTGAATAAAATACTTAAGATCTGAAAATTTTAAATGAGAGAGAGTCTTCACATAGCTACTTAATTGTTTGACTACTCATTGATCTTCACTTTTATCTTTTGGAGTAGTTTGTCATTTACTCTTGTGCTTCACTTATATCCTATGAGTAAATTGTTGAATGAATTGAATATCATAAAGTTGAAATTATATATGCTTCATATGCTTGTCCCATGGGGAGTAGTGACTTCACATATACAAAGTATAAGTTGTAAAACTTATTGAAAGTTAGCAAACATAGCATTGGTCACTTGAACAATTCATGAAAGAATATTGAAGGAAGAGAGATTTCACATATAAATATACTATCTTGGACATCTTCTATGATTGTGAGCCCCCATTAATTATTTTCAAACTTGATCAAGTAGTTGACATTGGACAAGGAAGACAACGTAATGAGTTATGTTTGTTTATATTCACATAGAAGTTATATTGTCATGGATCCTCTAACATGTGGTGCTTGCTTAGGATCTTTTGCTAGCCAAAAATTCGTACTAAGTAGAGATACTACTTGTGCATCCAAAAACCCTTAAACCTAGTTTCTTGCCATGAGTATCCACCATATCTACCTATGGATTGAATAAGATCCTTCAAGTAAGTTGTCATCGGTGCAAAAAGCAATAAAAATTGCTCCTAAAATATGTATGATCTTTTATTGCAAGGGAAAATAAGCGTTGTACGAACTTGTGATGGTAAAGAAATAAAAGCGACGGACTGCATAATAAAGGTTGCTATCACAAGGGGCAATATAACGTGACGTTCCTTTGCATTAAAGGCTTGCACATCCAGAACTAAAATGCACATGACAACCTCTGCTTCCCTCTGCGAAGGGCCAATCCTTTAATTTTCTGTATTTACTTTTCTGTATTTACTTTTATGCAAGAGTTAGTAATGTTCATGCCTATTCCGCTCTATTTATTCTCTGGTTGGCAAGCATCATGTGGTAGGGAAAGATCCAGGCACATATATCCAGCTGAATATAGGTGATCATGAGTTATTATTGTTGACATTATCCCTGAGATAAATAACTTGGGAGGCGAAACAGTAAGCCCCTATCTTCCTATGTGTTTGACTGAAACGGTTTGTTCTAAAAATATGCTTTGAGTGTCAGCAATCATGGAAGACTAAATGATAGTTGAGTATGTGGAATTTGCTAAATCAAAGCTCTTACATAGAGCCTTCCTGAAAATAAGATGAATTGCAATTGTTTGATGACTGAAAACATAGTTTGTTAGTTTTCAAGAAAGTTTATGGTCTATACTTTAAACATGTGAATAGCTTGCTACTTGATCATGAGAAGTTTTATGAGATGAGCTACTGTTTATGATATATATTGATGCTAGAAAAAGTGATTGAAATTATCATTGATCAAACTTATGCACTATGCTAGCATTCACACTTCATAAATTATTTCTTTTATCATTTACCTACTCGAGGACGAGCAGGAATTAAGCTTGGGGATGCTGATACGTCTGCAACGTATCTATAATTTATGAAGTATTCATGCCATGTTTACAACAATTCTATATGGTTTTGGTATGATTTATTAGAACTAACCCGGACTGACGCTGTTTTCAGCAGAACTACCGTGGTGTTGTTTTTTGTGCAGAAATAAAAGTTCTCCAAATGAACTGAAACTTTTTGACGATTTTTTTTGGAACAAAAGAGGCACTAGAAGCTTCATGGAAGGACCAGAAGCCTTACGAGGTGCACACAAGTCATCACCGCGCGCCAGGGGGGTGGCGTGCGCTGGTGCCTTGTGTGCACCCTGTGGCCCCTCTTCGCGTGATTCCAACACCAAAAAATCCTACAAATAGAGAAACCCCCTGAAATAACCATAGATTTTGGACTCCGCCACCGCAAGCCTCTGTACCTTCGAAATACCATCTGGGGCCCTGCTCCGGCACCCTGTTGGAGGGGGAAATCATCAACGGAGGCCATCTTCATCATCCCGGCAGTCTCCCTGACGAGGAGGGAGTAGTTCACCCTTGGGGCTGAGGGTATGTACTAGTAGCTATGTGTTTGATCTCTCTCTCTCGTGTTCTTGATTTGGCATGATCTTGATGTACCGCGAGCTTTGTTAATATAGTTGGATCATATGGTGTTTCTTCCCTCTCTACCTTCCTGTGATGAATTGAATCTTTCCCTTTGAGGTTTCGTTATTGTCGGATTGAAAATTTCAGATTTGAGAACACTTGATGTATGTCTTGCATGTGGATACCCGTGGTGACAATAGGGTATTCTATTGGTTTCCTTGATGTATGTTTTGGTGATCAACTCGCGGATTCCCGTGACCTTGGGGTGATCTAGTCATAGGGGTTGGTTGCACGTTTTCATTATCTTTTCTCCGATAAGAAACTTTGGGGTACTCTTTGAAGTTCTTTGTGTGGATTGAATATTATGATTACGAAGTTGTTTAATGCATATCGAATAATCAACTCACGGATACTTGTGGTGACATTGGAGTATCTAGGTGACATTAGAGTTGGTTGATGCGTATCATATGGTGTTATTTTAGTATGAACTGTAGAGCTATTTGTGACA
Source organism: Elymus sibiricus (assembly GCA_039707655.1). Lineage (NCBI taxonomy): Eukaryota > Viridiplantae > Streptophyta > Magnoliopsida > Poales > Poaceae > Elymus > Elymus sibiricus. Next base: position 85,179,738 of record CM077676.1, read on the forward strand.
CTTATAGGAATGGCTCAATAGATCGATCGGAAAGGATAACTTGGAGGTGGTTTCGTACCCTAAAACAAATTCTATCTTATCTTACTGTCCTACAAAACTCTGCGCTTGGAGGCCCAACACGAGTCTACAAGAATAAGTTGTGTAGTAGACATCAGCGTGGTCGGTGGGTGCTACTGGGGTAGGATCGACCTCCCTCGGGCGTTGGATGCTTCGGAGATAAGCTTGAGGGTGTCGGCCACCGTGGTGCCCTCGGGCGGAACCGAAGCTCATCCATGGCTGCGGGTGGCTGACAGGGGGGCTGCTGGGCGGTGCTGTGGTGAGCTGGCGGAGCAGAGGAGCGACGGGTGGCGTGGGCCTCGCGGTTCAGCTCACCGGGAGGGGGGGGAGAAGAGCTGGTGGAGGCCGAACCTATCCAGGACACGGCGGCGCTCAGTTTCACGGCCGGTGCACCGGCCGCCATCCTTGCCCAGGCCGTGGAGAGGCTGAGGAGTGGGCCAGGGGGTCGACCAGGGGTGGCTCGCTTTGAATGCTAGGAAAAGTGCATGCCACGGCAGCTCAGTTGCAAAGATTCTTGCCATGTCATCCTGTGCACAGAAGGTGTTCGATGAAATGCTAAATGGCCTTAGGCATTTTTGAAATTTTTGAATTTTTTTGTGGTTATGTACTGGTGCATGACAGAGATGCTGTAAAACTTTCAGAATTTTTGGAGTTGGGAAAAATGAGGTTTCATCATGGAACATGAATCTGTTCCAAATTTTATTTGAATGAAGTTTGAAATTTTTGAACATAGGGACAGAAGCTTTTAGGAGGAATGGGGTGTTGGTACTGCCATCTAGCTAGGATAATTTTTGTTGGATCAAAAAGGCTAGGGAAAAGGTAGCTCCTTTGTAAACTCAAGGAAGGCTCTAATTGAATGTTAGTTGATTTGAAAATGTTTAAAAAATAGAAAAAAGAAAATCTTGTGAAGGAGATGGAGTTGGGTTCTACCATAGGGCAGAAGGGGTGCTAGTGGATGTTTTTGGAATTAAAATTTTAAGTTATATATGACCTTAATTCCAAAAAGAATTCAAACTTGATAACTTATTCAAAAGAAATTATTCCTCTCAAGTTTTAAAACTTTTCAGAATATTGTTAAATGAGAAATCCCACAAGAGGGTTTTGGAAGCCCCAATTAAACTTCAAGATAGATCACAAGAGAAGTAGAAGAAAGAAATTTTGGAAAGGTAAAAAGAAAATATTAAGTCAAGCATTTTCTTTTTAAAAAAAATTCAATAAGCAAGGGAAATATTTTTGGGGTGTGACAACACCTAACCCCCTTAAGAAAAATCTCGTCCCCGAGATTTCTGCTAATCCTTAAATAGGTATGGGTATTCAGTCCTTAAATAATCCTCTCTTTCCCATGTTGCTTCTTCCTCTGTATGGTTACACCACTGGACTTTGTAAAACTTTATCACACTCTGGCGGGTCCTTCGTTCTGACTCATCCAAAATTCTTATAGGGCGTTCCCTATGGGTAAGGTCTGGCTGGATATCCAGGTTCTCATGCTGGACTTGTTTCTCTGGGTTACCAACACATCTCCTCAGTTGTGATATGTGAAATACGTCATGAACATCTGACATCTCCGAAGGTAACTCTAGCTGATAGGCAACCTTGCCTCTTCTTGCAAGCACTTTAAATGGTCCAATAAATCGCGGTGACAACTTCCCTTTAACCTTAAACCTTTGGAGGCCTTTTACTGGTGATACCCTAAGGTTCACATACTCGTTGGGCTCAAAACTGACATGGCGGTGTTTCTGGTCATAATAACTTTTTTGACGGCTTTGGACTGCCTTGAGTCGTTCCCTGATAAGCTTTACTTTTGTTTCGGCTTCCTGAAGAACCTCTGGGCCAAAGATACGGCTATCCCCAGTCTCAGACCAGTTGAGTGGTGTACGACACTTACGTCCGTATAGTGCTTCGAAGGGTGACATCTTTAGACTGGATTGATAGCTGTTATTGTATGAGAATTCAGCATATGGCAAACTGTCCTCCCAGCTAACTCCGTAGGTAAGGACACAATCTCTCAGCATGTCTTCTAGTATCTGATTAACCCGTTCAGTCTGTCCTCCCATTTGTGGATGGTATGCTGTACTGAATACCAGTTGAGTCCCCAAGGCTTGCTGCAAGTGATCCCAAAACTTGGAGACAAACTGGGTACTTCTATGCGAGACTATGGTCTTGGAAACTCCGTGCGGATAAACAATACGGGATAGATAAAGCTTGGCAAGCTTTTTGGTTGAGTATGTCATTTTCACTGGAATAAAATGTGCTACTTTGGTTAATAAGTCTGTAATAACTCAGATAGCATCATTCCCATGTCAGGACCTTGGTAGCCGAACAATAAAGTCCATTCCGATCTCATCCCATTTCCATTCAGGTACTCTGAGCGGCTATAGTAATCCCGCTGGCTTCTGATACTCTGCTTTAACACGTTGATAGGAGTCGCAGCGTGTGATGTATAAGCCTATGTCCCTTTTCATCCCATGCCACCAAAAAATGTCTTGAAGATCCTTATACATTTTGGTTCATCCCGGGTGGATGGAATAGGGGGTGGTGTGGGCTTTTGCTCGAATTTGTTGCTTTAGTTCTTCTTTATTGGGCACGCACAACCTTTTCCCGTACCACAGGATTCCTTGGTTGTCAATGGTAAATTCTAGTGCCTTACCCAAGCTTATTTTTCTCTTTATCCCATCAATGCTGGGGTGTCCCGTCTGCGCTTCTTTGATCTGGTCTTCCAGTGTCGGTTTTACTTCCAAGTGAGCTAGTGTTCCTTCTGTTACCAAAACCATGTTAAGTTTGGCAAATTCCTGATCAAATTCATGTTGTACAAATTGTGGACTGTCATTAGCGGAACATGGTTTTCGGCTGAGTGCGTCTGCCACAATGTTTGCCTTTCCAGGGTGGTAGTGAATTCCCACATCGTAATCCTTGATTAGCTCCAACCAGCGACACTGCCGTAGGTCCAACTCTGGCTAGGTAAAAATATATTTAAGACTCTTATGGTCGGTGTATATCTCACATCGGCTGCCAAGAAGGTAGTGTCACCATTCTTTTAATGTGTGCACTACCGCTGCTAATTCCAAATCATGAGTAGGGTACTTCTCCTCATGTCATCGCAGCTGTCTTGAGGCATAAGCTATGACTTTTCCCTCCTGCATCAATACGCATCCCAGGCCTTTTCTGGAGGCATCACAATACACCTCAAAATTCTTGTGTACATCTGGCACTATTAACACATGTGTTGTCATTAATCTCCTTTTTAATTCTTGGAATCTTTGTTCGCAAGCTTCAGTCCATTCAAACTTTTTATCCTTCTTGAGTAACTGTGTCAGGGGTTTGGCAATAGTGGAGAACCCTTCAATGAATCTTTGGTAGTAGCCTGCTAAACCTAGAAAGCTTCTGACCTCAGTTATGTTGGTGGGTTGCTTCCATTCCAAGACATCCTTCACTTTACCTGGGTCTATAGCAATTCCATTTTTTGTCAGTACATGTCCCAGAAAACCAACTTCTTTTAACCAGAATTCGCATTTGCTAAATTTAGCATATAGCTGATTTTTCCGCAATTCTTCCAGGACTATTCGGAGATGTTGCTCTTGTTCTTCCAGTGTCTTGGAGTAAATAAGTATATCATCAATGAACACAACCACGAACTTGTCCAAGTACTTCATGAAGACCTTGTTCATGAGATGCACGAAATAAGCGGGGGCGTTGGTTAATCCAAATGCTGGTGGTAAAAGCTGTTTTGGGTATATCTGATGACCAAATTTTCAGCTGATGATAACCCGATCTCAGGTCTATTTTCGAGAAGACCTTGGCTTCTGCGAGCTGGTCGAACAAGTCGTTAATCCTGGGTAATGGATACTTGTTCTTGATGGTAACCATGTTGAGTGCCCTGTAATCGATACATAACCTTAAACTCCCATCTTTCTTTTTGGCAAATAAAACCGGTGATCCCCATGGTGATGAGCTGGGTCGCACATATCCTTTTTCTTACAATTCTTTGATTTGTTTCTTTAGCTCAATCAACTCTGTTGGGGCCATCCGGTAGGTATTCTTGTAAATGGGCGTTGTCCCTGGTGCTAACTCGATGATGAATTCTATCTCACGATCTGGTGGCATGCCTGGTAATTCTTCAGGGAACACATCAGGATATTCGCATACCACTGGAACCTTGCTTAGTTCTACCATGTCAACCTTGTTTAACTTCCCTCGCGAGGAGGATATTCCCTTAGTTCCAAATTTTATGGTATACCCTTGACAATTTGTGAGTCTCACTGTCCGATTGAAGCAGTCAATAAAGACTTTATTTGAAGTTAACCAATCCATTCCCAGAATAACGTCCAAGTCAACCGCTTCCAATACGATGAGGTTTGCCATAAACTTAACCCCTTCTATTTCAATGCTCACGCCTTGGCAGAACCATTGGGTACTTTGCTTTGATCCCGGGGACTGAATAACCATCGAGTTTTTCAAAGGGGAAAAAGGAAACTGATTTTTCGAGGCAAATCTTTTGGAGATGCATGAATGGGAAGCTCCAGAATCAAATAAAATTGTAGCAGTAATGGTGTTGACAGGAAACGTACTGAGTACGATATCCGGTGCATTCTGGGCCCCCTTCAAAGGTTACATGATTCACCTGCCCCTTCCTGTGATTATTGTTCGTGTTGAGGTTGTTGCGTCGGGGGCGGAGTTGGTGCCATTGTTGTCGGCCCAGGGCATATTATTCACTGGCTTCGGGCATTGTCTTGCGTAATGTCCTTCCCCTCCGCAGGTGAAACAAGTGACACCAGGGCAGTAAGGTGGTCCTTTAGCCTTGTAGAAGTTATTATTCTGGGGTGGCCGCGGTGCTGGAACAGGTGGTCGGGGTGTCATGTTCCTCGGGGCTTCATTCCTGGGTCTGTTGTTGCGGACTAGCATTGAATGGGTCATGTGGCGCTTGCGGATCTCATTAAGGTTGCAGTGTTCATTTTCCAGGATGATGGCCTTATCCACCAGTGTCTTGAAATCCGGAAAGGTGTGGACGATCAGTTGACACTTTAGAGATGGGACGAGTCCATCTAGGAATTTCTCCATTCTTTTACTCTCTGTCATGTATTCGTCATTGGCGTATCGGGCTAGCTGAGTAAACTGACTGAGATATTCGGTTACAGTTGCGCCTCGCTGCTTAAGATCTTCAAATTCTCTCTTTTTAATTTTCATAGTACTGTTTGGAATGTGTGCTCCACGGAAACTTTCCATGAATTGTTCCCAGGTGATGTCTTCTTCATTGGGGTGCATATGGCGGAGATTCTCCCACCATGATGCCGCTGCTCTAGAAAGGTAATGTGGTGCATAGAGCACTTTCTCCTGGTCTGTGCACTATGCCGTGATTAATTTTCTTTCAATATCCCGCAACCAATTGTCTACTTCCAGCGGTTTATCTGTGTGAGAACATACAGTGGGGTTGGTCCTTTGTAGTTCTGACAGCTTTGATCTGGGATGATGCTGCTCCTGCCTGTTTCCCATATTGATCAGGTGTTGCATCATCTCTTGGTGCTATTGCTGACCTTGCTCATAAAGACGGCTTACTTGTGAAAATGCAGAGTCAGTGTCCTGCTGGCTTGTCTGTCCGTGTGCAAAGTTATTACCCATCTATGTAAAGTTGTTGTCTCCTGGCGGACTGGGCATAGAGCGAGTCCAGGGACGATTCATTTTCTTTCTGGGGGTTGGTGAAATCACAAATCAAAAGGAAATCTTAAAAAAAAGGAGAGGTCCAAAAATGCAGGAATTAAAATGATTGGTAAGTCACACAAACATAGGCAAGCCATATTATTATACATACAAACTCTCATGCTGGGGATGCGTGAACGCATTCATGACATGTTATTACAACTAGGTGCACTTCTCCTTACCCCTAGTATAATGAAACGGTCTACTGCTCCTCAAGCTTAAAGAAAAAGAAACAGAAAATAAGTATCTTACATAACTGCTACACTCTCTTATAGGGTGGCTACTGTGCTGCTGACCAGCCTACTGTCCTGGAGTGTCGGGGGTTCCGCCAAGGGTGAGTCCAGCTGGGATGATGAAGACTCGACCTCCTCCTCGGGGATAGTCTCCAGTGGGGTGGCTGGTGGCAGCAGGTCCATCAAAGGCGGCACCGGACTGGTAGAAGGCAGAGCTCTGACGGGAGTGGGAACGATCACACGACGGTACTCCTCGCGGGTTGACATGCGTCGACCCGTGGAAAAGGTGGGCATAGGATAAGGTGGAGTCGGGGCAAGAATATGGCGTGGCGGTGAAGAAGGGCGAAACTCACCCATGCGAGGGATCCTCGCACGGGCTAAGTCCATCCTCGTGGTGATGTAGTCATCTACCAGAGAGGTGAAGAGAGACTCTAGGGCGATGACATACTGAACAAGGGGCTCGATCGCCTCCTCCCGCTCTCCCATGGCACATGAGAAAGCATAGTGATCAGTGTATGGGATGTGGCACGGGAGATAATGGTATTGGCGTGTCTGGAGTACTGGAAGGATATCTTGGAGGCGAGCGATAGCCTCACGGGCTGCCATCTGAATGGACTGCCTCTCAGTAGGCATAACTCTCCCCACGAATTTGAAGATGTGACGCGGCTCGACACATCCACCCGGAATATGCACCGAGGCCTGGTACATAGTCAAGGTGTCAGTGATCTGGTCGGGGTAGATTGTGTACTCAGGACGGGTCAGAGATCCGATCGCATCCCTGGCGATAAAGTAGAGGATACGAGAAAAACCCACAGGCTGGTTGGCGAACACATATGCTGGGCAGTTGCCCCCAGACATCTACAATAGTAGACAAAAATCCAAATAGTCATATCATAAATATATGATGACCAATGAAAATTTGCTACGATGCAAGAAACGCAACAGAAGTAGTCAAGGCTGACTCTCCTACTAGCAGGCGTGCCTAGGGTGTCCTACAGTCAGCTTGGCTCTGATACCAAGGTTTGTCAGGCTGCTTTCTAGATAATTTCTGGATCAGCCCTTGAGTCACACCAGCCCCAAGATCAGAATAAAACTGGTGGACTCCCTTGATATAGATAATCAGCAGATACATAATATTACACAAGGTTGAGACAGAGTGGTCAACAATTATTACAACTCGCCAGAATATAACGGTGGTGGACATGACACAGTGGTGTAGTGATAATACAACTCTGGTACAACAAAGTAAGTCAAGCATCAGAGTGAGGGCTGGCTAATTTATTTGGGTGGCGGAAGCATCGGTGAATGGTACATGTGGTTGACTCCATAACCGCAGGGGGACTGACTGGGAACTCCTCTAGACGTCGGACTCGTTAGCGTACTCCTCTTCCATAGGGTCATCCACATCCAAGTCTGGCCACATTGAAAGCCAGGGACAAGCCAGTGAGTATGTTTGAATGTACTCGCAAACATCATGAACAAAAGATATACCGAATGCAAGCATGATGCATATGCTTATGTCAAGTTATTTTTGGTGGGATATATTTTGGCAGAGTAAATAATGTGGTACAAATATTAGGACAGAGAAAGGGTTAGCATTAGTAATAACAAGCATTCATACATCACACATCACACATCACATATCAAACAGTGATTCTTAGGTGGTGCAGCCATCCCAGAAGAATCTTAAGAAAATAAAAGGGTGGACTAGGGCGTTAGACCGCCCATAGAACCAATAAATATAAAAGCGGAAATTCAGGCGAGACAGGACCGCCCAAAGTTCCAAACAAATATAAAAGCGGAAATTCAGGCGAGATAGGACCGCCCGAAGGTCCAAAAGAAAATAACACACAAGCCAGACGGGTATCTGTGCGACGCCACGAAAGGTCTTAAATAAATATATAAAACTGGAGATTCGGGCGAGATAGGACCGCCCGAAAATCCAAAAGAAAATATAACACACAAGCCAGATGGGTGTCTATGCGTCGCCATGAAAGGTCTTAAATAAATATAAAAGACAGAGATTCAGGCGAGACAGGACCACCCGAAAATCCAAAAGAAAATATAACACACATGTATTAATTAGTGCATAACGAGTACCCGGGAGGTAGAACCCCCCAAGAGATATTCGGTAAAACATATAAGAGAAGAGGTTAGTATATAACAATATCAGTAATATTCATGATAATAATAACAGTAATGATCAATTCTTGTTTAATCACTTCCTACGAAGACCGACACTCAGACCGACACTTGACCCTTCCCAACTGACGTCCTTGACCGCGGACACGGCTATTCGAATAGGTTAAACTCTGCAGAGGTTGTACTTTTAACCCACATGTAAAGGATTTCCTTAGCCAGCACCGAAATGTTGGCGAATTCCTATTATGGCCTTTGGGAAGCAAACACACCTGACCAACACATACCAGTTTTAATTCCCCGGGCTAGGAATCACCCAAAGCAACGGTAAAATAAAACTCTAAGTGGGAAGGCCTCACACAACGGCCTCCAATAGCATGAGCATTCAGCTTCAGTCCCAGACCGGCCACTCATGCCCCCGGACCAAGTGTAATGACTACCTGGATCAAGGGTATCACACTACAACAGGACCTCACCTATAGCAACGCATATTTCCGTATCTAAAAGTCCATATATGCATTGCTAGTGTCTTTACCAACGGTTTCGGATGCGTAGCCTTATCCAGTGTTGCTAGCGCATAATGCAACGCTTATATTTCCTTTGGTAAAAGGGACCGTTGCAAGCGTACAACAGATAAAACCGACTTCTACAACACTTCTATATGTTGGTGCTCAATATACAGGAATCCAAATCTCATTCTTTGCCAACAAAGAATTTGCAGCATTTCAGGTGTTGGTACATATATAATATGAATATGAATATGAATATTATTATTATTATTATTATTATTATATTGCCAGCAATTAAATTAATGCTCCACATAATGATGATAATTATGTATATCAAGTGAGGAAAAGATAAGAGAATATACTCACGAGAGGAAGAAATCATATATTAGATAAAACTGTTGGATTACAATAGTGGATATTACAAGAGGAACATCATCCAAATGTGATGCATATCTAAATATTTTCTCGACGACGAAACTTAAATTAAAAGCATCCATCAACATCCCTACAACTTAACTAAAACTTAACCAAGGAACATCATCGAACAGGAACAAACAACCCTACAACTTAACTAAAACTGAAAGCATCCATCATCATCATCATCATCATGAACTGGAACATCATCATCATCATCATGAACTGGCACATCATCATCATCACTACAGTATACTTGCCATGCACCCATATAATCATCCATATATCTTTTGAATCTACAAACAAAATAACAAAATGAACTGTTAAAACACAGTGCATTAAGAAGTAAGAACCACTTCGCGCACTCTTACTGGCTAATTAGCACTTTTTTTTTGTTTTTTTTGGTCTGGACAGAAGTCTGACAGCAAATAAGAAGAAACAAACAAACAAGATAGCACTACAGTTTGAACACAAGTTTGTATGTGATTATGAAAAGATACCAGCAGCATGAGTGTTAGTTGTCATTGATGACTAATCCAGACGCCACAATACACGACACAGCCTGCAGAAAACATGGCTAAATAAAATTATATGGACAGTAGCCTAAGTGCTGATGTGCATAGGGCAATGTGAGTGACAGTACCACTTCTCTTCTCTTCTCTAGTTAGTTAGCAAACTGTTAGCCACAATAAATAAATGAACCAAAACATTTATTTCTAGTTGGTTTCAGTCATCCAACAGGAAACAGACAAACCTATAAGTACTCACCAGTCACCACGCTTTGGAACAAACCTACAGCCTCAAATCCACTGAAACGAATTTACATGGTCATCACCAGCCTAGAGATCCATTGCTAATTATTTACACCTACAGTCTAACTGTTTTCTGTGAACCAACAGATTTATTTATTCCTAAATAAATCCACTAAAACCTACAGCCCCAAATCCTATAAATTTGCATGGACAGCAGCATAGAACCTAGCACGGCTCAATGGCCGTGGACACAACGAGCAGTGGCATGGTAAGGAGAGGGATAGAGTTTACCTTCCATGGCATCGTCCATGACTTGTTCCACGAACTCGACTTTCTCCATGGCGTCCCCCTGCATCAAGTTGGAATACCTAGTTGACTTTAATTATACTAAGATTCTTCATGTGAAACCAAATAGTGGAATTAATACATGCAGCACACAATATAGGTCCGCAGTTTCTGATATCCAACAAAAAAGTAGGTTGTCTACCAGGCCATGCCTTGTACCTTCAGTTCGGTTCTCAAGTCTGGTATGATGTCCCAGGAGAGGAACAAGAAACGAAGTCAAATATTGTCGTTGGTAGGACCTTACCTGCCAATTGAAAAAAGATGATGCTAACTTATCATGGGATCATCATCAAGCACATGCACACTGTTGTCCAAATTCTTACTAATGGCAGTCATTACGTTATTGTTGAACAATGAGTAAATATTTTCTGGACAATGAACAAAAAGAGATAGTTCAAACTCTAGACCCAGAAAGGGATGGTTGCAAATCGATAGGGTGTATATACTGTTCTAGGTACATCATATTAGGCAAAACACACTAATTTATATTGAAATTGCTGAAAGAGTAACTAATTTATAGTGGAATGGCCAAAAGAGTACCTTATGTAGGGACGACTTGTAGGCGCTTATTTCCTTGCAGTGTATTTCATGAGTACAGGCTGATAGTATTGAAAAATAGTAGTACATCACAGGTTAATCCTTGTATCTAGTTTGTTCTTTCCCTTTCCGTATAGAATTTGTAGAACAAAACCGTTAGTTATTTCCATATTTTATACATATCATAGGCAGAATAGAAGTCATTTCTGACTTTTAGTAGGGAATAGTATCCGAAGAAATACATCTATAGAAGCACCGTGTCCTGAACTCATGATAACCACAATAACAATATCCTTTTTAGTTGAAAAGGCAAACTTCTAATTTAATATTGAAATATTATTCATGATATTTTTAAAAGGATACATCAAGATACCATGTTACCACAAAGGCAGTCAAAAAGATAATACAACTGTGATTTATTTGGTCTGAAAGTGCATATGAATACAGAACAGAGTTTGTATTAGACACTATACTGAGATAACAATACATCAGCTCCCAACTGTAATAGAAGTACCTGTATTATTTTGGAAAGCAAGGGAAAGCATCTAACTTACCGCCAAATAGTGGTTGAAATATTCATCACTTGGTAATAATTAAAAACACCTTGCTGATGCTATAGTCGTACATAATAATCATATGTGTGACTAACAAAACTTGAAGATCAACTTTTATTTCAGAAGGGAAAACAGGAGCAGAATCTTCAAAATATAAATCAATAACTAACCATTAAAAGCAAAAGAAATAATTCTGCTCAGTTTCAAAGCCAACGTGGCAATACACAAAGAACCATATACATATCGTGGCGGTAGCATGTGCACAGTAAGCCATCGTATACTAAGTTAAGATGTACAGTACTACAATAGAAATAGTATATTTCTGCTTCATCTGTTCAAATTACACGGGAGAACATTATAAGATGAACAAATTCCACAAAGCAGCACTATTTTTTCAGGAAAGAAAATCACAAATCTGACAGTTAAATTGATCAGAGGATTTTACACATACGTTTATTTTCCTTCAATGGGGACATGAGCATCTTATACCTGATCTAACGGGGCCAACCCTGAGGACAGGAACCGAGTCGTGTCCATGACTGAACAACGGAGGACTTGTTACTTCCATCATGTGACCCATGTCGTAGGCAGCACCTATGATTAGGATTGGATTTCACTTGGCATTGGTTTCGCCTGTAGAGAGAAGGGGTAGAGGGTCGTACAGGAAGTTGGTTGCACGTCTACAGGAGAATAGAGCAGAGGTTAGAGAAAGGGGGAGAGAGAGAGGACGAAGCCAGGGGAGGGGGTGCACTCACCAGACGAGAGGATGATGACATGGCCACCGGCGCTGGAGCCGACGCCCGAAACCCTAACCATGGGGGAAGGGTCGCGGGTGGGCTTTGGTGGCCACCGCGAGCGGCGGATCTACCCAGACGGGAGGGCGGCGCGGTGCGAGGGGACCTCGGGATGTGCTTCGCGGTGGCGAGATTCGCCGGACGTTGCCTGAATCAGCCGCCGCAGGTTGCGCAGCGAGGAGCCGCGTGAAGAGATTGAGATGGGACGCGAGAGGGATGGGTGGGTAGGGGATGCTGTGGATCCGGCAGCCTGAGGAGCTGCGAGGTGGGAGGAGGGGAGGACCGGCGGCGAGGTGGGTCAGAGGAGGGAGACAAGGCGGTGGTGGCGGTGATTTGGGAGAGATAGGGACGGGCTCTGTTTCTCGCGCGTCTCTCTGTTCTTCCTCTGTTTTTTTATATATACCACGATAGGGTAACGAGCTGCAACTCTACGCTGTAGGTTGATATGCGTATCTACCGTAAATTTTGCAACATCTTAGTCAAAATGTTGTAGAATTTGTGTTTCTTTATAGGGGTATCCTTGTAGTGTCATTCACTGGCCTCTCTGTATGGTGTGTGCGGAAAAGGGTTAACAACTTACTAAGCCATGCCCCCTTACGGAGGGATGTGTGGTAGCACGGAAATAGTTAGGACTTAACGGAACAAGACTCGATCTAGGTCGACTCTAGAGGCAAATATTCCCTGCAGTGGTTAGCATAGTATATGTCTTTTTAATAGCACCGTGACAGGGCCACAACCTTGGCATGCCCTGCTACTTGTAGCTTGTGTTGGTATTTCCCCGAAGAGGAAAGGATGATGCAGCATAGTAGAGATAAGTATTTCTCTTGATTATAAAACCAAGGTTATCGAACCAGTAGGAGAATCACACAACACCTCGTTAGCAGCACCTGCACACAAACAACAAATCCTTGCACCCAACGCAAACAAGGGGTTGTCAATCCCTTGGCGGTAAGATTGCAAGATTAAATTGTATTTGATAGAATGATAGATTGAAACAAAAATACAAAATAAAATAAATAAAAGAAAATGGCAGCAATATTTTTAGGGTTTTAGTAATATGAGATAGATAGACCCGGGGGCCATAGGTTTCACTAGAGGCTTCTCTCGAGAAAATAGCATACGGTGGGTAGACAAATTACTGTTGGGCAATTGATAGAAAAGCAAATAATCATGACGATATCCAAGGCAATGATGATGTATATAGGCATCACATCCAAGATTAGTAGACCGACTCCTGCCTGCATCGACTACTATTACTCCACACATCGACCGCTATCCAGCATGCATCTAGTGTATTAAGTCCGATAAAGAACGGAGTAATACCTTAAGAACGATGACATGATGTAGACAAGAAAAACTCACGAATTAATAAACCCAATGAATAGATCCCATCTTTTTACCCTTAGTAGCAACGATACATACGTGTCATGTCCCTTTCTGTCACTGGGATTGAGCACCGCAAGATCGAACCCACTACAAAGCACCTCTTCCCATGGCAAGAAAAATCAATCTAGTTGGCCAAACCAAATCAATAGATCGGAGAAGAAATACGAGGCTATAATAATCATGTATAAAAGAGATCAGAGAAGACTCAAATAATTTCATGGATAATCTGATCATAAACTCACAATTCATTGGATCCCAACAAACACACCGCAAAAAGTGATTACATCGGATAGAACTCCAAGAACATCAAGGAGAACATTGTATTGAAGATCAAAAAGAGAGAAGAAGCCATCTAGCTACTGCCTATGGACCCGAAAGTCTGTGGTAAACTACTCACGCATCATCGGAAGGGCAGCAAGGTTGATGTAGAGCCCCTCCGTGATCGATTCCCCCTCCGGCAGATTACCGGAGAAGGCCTCCAGATGGGATCTCTCTGGAACAGAAACTTGCGGCGGCGGAAAAAGTATTTCGTGGACTCTCCTGAGGGTTTCTGATTTTTTCTGAATTTATAGTGCTGGAATTAGGTCAAACGGAGCTTGGTGGGGCCCACGAGGCACCAGGGCGCGCCTGCCCCCCCCCAGGCGTGCCCTGGTGGCTCGTGGGGCCCACCAGGGTCTTCTGACCTCCTCTCGAAGCTTCTGATGTTTATCTTCTCCAATAAAAAATCTCCAAAAAGTTTCATGGCATTTGGACTTCGTTTGGTATTGATTTTCTGTAAAACAAAAACAGGGCAGAAAACAGCAACTGGCACTGGGCACTAGGTTAATAGGTTAGTCTCCAAAAATGATAGATAATTGCTGTAAATGATTGTAAAAACATCCAAGATTGATAATATAACAGCATGGAACAATCAAAAATTATATATACGTTGGAGAAGTATCATGCCCCAACATGCAACGGTCAAATTCTCACATCACAACGTTATCATAACTTCTGGTTATTTTTACTGGTTTAGTCAACAAGTTAGTCATCTTCACGAACAACAATATGGGCAGCAACTAAGCAACACGGTCATATTTTTAAGGGTTTCAATGCTATGCATGACTATGCAAGATATGAGCATATATGCAAATTCCTATTCATGCAATTTTTTTCTAGTTGAGCAAACAAGCATGCAATCACCATATCCTAAGTTCAAAATATGCTTGCCTTGATCAACATAGGAAGATGGTGATCCCTCGAAATCTTCGGAAAAGTTTCCTTCTTCTTTTACTATAAAACAAAAATCAAAGAACCCTCTTAATTATTTTTGTTACAGTACAAAAATGTGTTCTGAAATATTTTTAGATAAATATTATCAAAAAACTAGATTGAAAAATAATTTTTTTAGAAAAAGAATCAATTGAAAAGGAGTTATGGTTAAAAAGTAATGATGATTTTAAAACCAGGGACCTCTCTATGATTAAAAGTTTTACTAGCAGGTCCTTTTCTTTTTTAAAGGAAAACGTTTCGGGAATGAATATGCCTCCCCACGGCGAAGGCGTACTTCGAAGAAAAACACGTTCGAATTAAACATAAAAGGATAAAAGACTGACGGGTGGGTCCCACCCGTCGGGTTTAAATTCGAACGCGCTTCGCGCGCGTGCACAGAGAGGATGGGGAGGTCACCGGTGGCGATCGCTTGCGTTTGGAGGGGCGGCGATGATGCAGGCATGCTCGGGAGAGTATTCCACATCGGTGGGTGGTCGAGGTAGTCGCCGGAGTTCACTGTGGCGACGGCGATGTCGTCTCCGGCGGGCGGTGGCGTCGGGCAGTTCGGGATCTCATCGGAGGGCCCTGCAAACATCGAATTGACGTTCAGATCACGACGGAGTAATGGAGGCCGGTGGAGGTGGTTGGGGGCGGCGAGCATGGTCGGTTGGTGCTACTGGGGTAGGATCGACCTCCCTCGGGCGTTGGATGCGCCGGAGATAAGCTTGAGGGTGCCGGCCACCACGGTGCCCTCGGGCGGAACTAGAGCTCGTCCATGGCTGCGGGTGGCTGACAGGGGGGGCTGCTGGGTGATGCTGCGCTGAGCTGGCGAAGCAGAGGAGCGACGGGTGGCGTGGGCCTCGTGGTTCAGCTCACCGGGGGGAGAACAACTGGTGGAGGCCGAACCTATCCAGGACAAGGCGGCGCTCGGGTTCACGGCCGGTGCACCGGCCACCGTCCTTACCCAGGCCGTGGAGAGGCTGAGGAGTGGGCCAGGGGGTCGACCAGGGGTGGCTCTGATACGTCTCCAACGTATCTATAATTTATAAAGTATTCATGCCATGTTTATAACAATTCTATATGGTTTTGGTATGATTTGATTAGAACTAACCCGGACTGACGCTGTTTTCAGCAGAACTACCGTGGTGTTGTTTTTTGTGCAGAAATAAAAGTTCTCCAAATGAGCTGAAACTTTTTGACGACTTTTTTGGGACCAAAAGAGACACTAGAAGCTTCATGGAAGGACTAGAAGAGCCACGAGGTGCCCACGAGCCACCACCGCTCGCCTGGGGAGGCAAGAGCGTGCTGGTGCCTCGTGGGCCCATCTTAGCCCATCTTCGCGTGATTCCAACGCCAAAAAATCCTATAAATAGAGAAACCCTTAGAAATAACCCTAGATTTTGGACTCCGCCGCCGCAAGCCTCTGTACCTTCGAAATACCATCTGGAGCCCCGTTTCGGCACCCTGCCGGAGGGGGAAAATCATCACCGGAGGCCATCTTCATCATCCCTGCGGTCTCCATGACAAGGAGGGAGTAGTTCACCCTCGAGGCTGAGGGTATGTACTAGTAGCTATGTGTTTGATCTCTCTCTCTCTCGTGTTCTTGATTTGGCATGATCTTGATGTACCGCGAGCTTTGTTAATATAGTTGGATCATATGGTGTTTCTCCCTCTCTATCTTGTTGTGATGAATTGAGTTTTTACCTTTGAGGTTTCACTATTATCGGATTGAATACTTTTATGGATTTGAGAACACTTGATGTATGTCTTGCATATGAATACCCGTGGTGACAATGGGGTATTATATTGATTCACTTGATGTATGTTTTGGCACTCAACTTGCGGATTCCCAAGGTGACATTGGGGTAATCTATGCATAGGGGTTGATGCACGTTTTCGTCCTACATTCTCCGGTAGAAATCTTGGGGCACTCTTTGAAGTTCTTTGTGTGGATTGAATATTATGAATCTGAAGTTGTTTGATGCATATCGTATAATCAACTCACGGATACTTGTGGTGACATTGGAGTATCTAGGTGACATTAGGGTTAGTTGATGTGTTTCATATGGTGTTATTTTAGTATGAACTCTAGGGCTGTTCATGACACTTATAGGGATGGCTCAATAGATTGATCGGAAAGGATAACTTTGAGGTGGTTTCGTACCCTACAACAATTTCTATCTTATGTTCTCCGCTAATAGGAACTTTGGAGTGATTCTTTGTCGCACGTTGAGGGATTCTTATATGATTGAACTATGTTAGCACTGTTGAGAGATTTCACTAGTGAAAGTATGAACCCTAGGCCTTGTTTCTAAGCATTGCAATACCGTTTTTGCTCCGTTTTATCACTTGCTACCTTGCTGTTTTTATATTTTCATATTATAAAAACCTATTTCTACTATCCATTCTACACTTGTATCACCATCTCTTCGCCGAACTAGTACACCTATACAAATTGCCATTGTATTGGGTGTGTTGGGGACACAAGAGATTTCTTGTATTTGATTGCAGGGTTGTTTGAGAGAGACCATCTTCATCCTACGCCTCCCATAGATTGATAAACCTTAGGTCATCCACTTGAGGGAAATTTGCTACTGTCCTACAAAACTCTGCGCTTGGAGGCCCAACACGAGTCTACAAGAATAAAGTTGCGTTGTAGACATCAAGCTCTTTTCGGGCGCCGTTACCGGGGAGGTGAGTGCTTGAAGGTATATCTTTAGATCTTGCAAATGAATCTTTTAGTTTCTTGTTTATCACTAGTTTGGTTTTATAAAAGAAAAGTACAAAAAAAATGGAATTGAGGTTGCCTCACATTATTCATCTTTAGCCTCACATTATTCATCTTTATAAAGTCTTTCGTAAAAATAATGGAAAGGAAAATTGTGCTCAATTGATAGAAGAAGAATTCAATAAAAAATTTGGCATAAAATCTTTGAATGATGAGCAAGATTGCAATGTTGCTAGTATGAATTCTTTGAATATCCATGATGCTAACGATATGCAAAGCCATAAGCTTGGGGTTGCTATGTTTGATGAAGATGATATTTTTTGTCCCCCAAGTTTTGATGAGAAAAATTATTATGATGATAGCATGCCTCCTATTTATGATGATTATATTGATAAAAGTGGATTTGGAGAGGTCACAACTTTATTTAATGATGATCCCACTATTTTGGAAGAGGTTTCAATTGATTATGACAACAAAGTTGCTATCTATGATGATTATTGTGATGACATGTATGCTATAAAGAATAATGATAACCATGAAACTTGTCATCATGATTTTTATTTTCAATTGGATTATGCCAATCAAGTATCACATGATAGTTATTTCATTGAATTTGCTCCCACTATTATGAATGAGAAGAGAATTGCTTATGAGAAGAGTGAAAAAAATTCTATGCTTGTGGATCATGAAAAGAATGCTTTATGTGATAGTTATATTGTTGAATTCATTCATGATGCTACTGAAAATTATTATGAGACAGGAACATATTCTTTTACATATCTCAATAATATCAAGTTCCTTCTCTATGTGTTGAATGTTTTGAAGTCATGCTTGTTTTTACTTCCTATGCTAGTTGATTCTTGTTCCCATAAATTGTTTGCTCACAAAATCCCTATGCATAGGAAGTGGGTTAGACTTAAATGTGCTTGTCATATGCTTCATGATGCTCCCATTATGTTTCAACTCTTTACATTTATGCGAGCATCACTGACAACATCATGCCTAGCTAAAAGGCATTAAAGAAAAGTGCTTGTTGGGAGACAACCCAATATTTATACCTACTGTTTTTGTGTGTTCACATGATTAAGCTACTGTATTAATCATGTTTTATATGTTTTCTTTCAATAATGTGCCAAGTGAAACCTTTGGGATAGTGTGGATACTTGTTGATTTGATTCTGTGCAAAAACAGAAACTTTTGCATCCAGTGCTGGAATTTCTGTTCTGTACTGGAGCGTGAGAAAATTCTTACATTTTTACAGAGTATTTGGTTACAAATTTTTTACGTTGTCCTAATTTTTCCGAATTTTTGGAGGTACATAAGTATGGTTTTTAAATCGCTCACTACAGACTGTTCTGTTTTTGACAGATTCTGTTTTCAGTGCATAGTTTGCTTGTTTTAGTGTTTCCATAGCTTATATTGAGTAATATAAATTGTGGAAATGATAGACTAAAGTAGGCATTATGTGAGAACAATTATAAATCTTGTCTTGACAGTACCTAAGTGGATGATTTATTTTTATCATACTAACCTATCTCACAAGTTCCGTTAAGTTTTGTGTGATTGAAGTTTTCAAGTTTTGGGTGAGATATC
This sequence comes from Elymus sibiricus, assembly GCA_039707655.1. Taxonomy (NCBI): domain Eukaryota; kingdom Viridiplantae; phylum Streptophyta; class Magnoliopsida; order Poales; family Poaceae; genus Elymus; species Elymus sibiricus. The sequence continues at coordinate 85,198,721 of CM077676.1, forward strand.
GATATGAGGAGAATAAGGAGTGGCAAGACCCTAAGCTTGGGGATTTCCAAGACACCCCAAGGTAATATTCAAGGAATACCCAAGCGTCTAAGCTTGGGGATGCCCCGGAAGGCATCCCCTCTTTCGTCTTCAACATTATCGGTAACTTTACCTGGAGCTATATTTTTATTCGTCACATGATATGAGTTTTGCTTGGAGCATCATTTTATTTTGTTGAGATTTGCTTGCTGTTATCAATAATCATGTTTTGTATCTTTTAGTTCAATAAAATGCCAATTATAGCCTTTACCATGCTCAGCTTGCAAGTTTATGTGTTGCTGTTTGAAAACAGAAAGTTTTCTGTTATGTCCAGAATATTCCTGAATAGTCAGAACATCATAAAAATCTGAAATTTTTACACAGTAAGAATGCATGAGTTCTCTCTCACGTGGTAAGTTTTCAGAATTTTTGGAGTCAGGGAAGTATGAATTTTAAATCCCCCTTTACAGACTGTTCTGTTTTGGCAGATTGCTGTTATAGTTGCATTGTTTGCATATGTTGCTTGTTTAATGATTCTATTTGAGGATAGGAGTATTAAATATGCAGAGGCATTTAGTATGCAATGTTTAATTATAATTTTAGTGACTTGCTACAGTAGAGAATGTTAAGGTTTTGAGTTGATTTATAATAACTTATCTCACGAGTTCTTGTTGAGTTTTGTGTGGATGAAGTTTTTAAGATTTAGGAGAAGCCATGATATGACAGGAATTAAGGAGACACAAGTGCTCAAGCTTGGGGATGCCCAAGGCACCCCAAGATAACATTCTAAGAAGTCTCAAGCAACTAAGCTTGGGGATGCCCCGGTTGGCATCCCACCTTTCTTCATCAACACTTATCGGTTAGCCTAAGTTTTTACTTGTTCACATGATATGTGCTATTCTTGGAGTGTCCTTTTATTTACATTTTGTTTGCTGTTTGAATAAAATTATCAAGATCTGAAATATTTATTGAGAGAGAGTCTTCACATAGCTACTTAATTGTTTGCCTACTCATTGATCTTCACTTATACCTTTTGGAGTAGTTTGTCATTTACTCTTGTGCTTCACTTATATCCTATGAGTAAATTGTTGAATGAATTGAATATCATAAAGTTGAAATTATATATGCTTCATATGCTTGTCCCATGGGGAGTAGTGACTTCACATATACAAAGTATAAGTTGTAAAATTTATTGAAGGTTAGCAAACATAGCATTGGTCATTTGAACAATTCATGAAAGAATATTGAAGGAAGAGAGATTTCACATATAAATATACTATCTTGGACATCTTCTATGATTGTGAGCCCCCATTAATTATTTTCAAGCTTGATCAAGTAGTTGATGTTGGATAAGGAAGACAACGTAATGAGTTATGTTTGTTTATATTCACATAGAAGTTATATTGCCATGGATCCTCTAACATGTGGTGCTTGCTTAGGATCTTGTGCTATCCAAAAATTCGTACTAAGTAGAGATACTACTTGTGCATCCAAAAACCCTTAAAACCAGTTTCTTGCCATGAGTGTCCACCATATCTACCTATGGATTGAATAAGATCCTTCAAGTAAGTTGTCATCGGTGCAAAAAGCAATAAAAATTGTTCCTAAAATATGTATGATCTTTTATTGCAAGGGAAAATAAGCGTTGTACGAACTTGTGATGGTAAAGAAATAAAAGCGACAGACTGCATAATAAAGGTTGCTATCACAAGGGGCAATATAACGTGACGTTTCTTTGCATTAAGGGATTGCACATACAAAAATAAAAAGCGCAAGACAACCTCTGCTTCCCTCTGCGAAGGGCCCATCTTTTACTTTTCTGTATTTAATTTTCTGTATTTACTTTTATGCAAGAGGCAGTAATGTTCATCCCTATTCTGCTCTATTTATTCTTTAGTGGGCAAGCATCATGTGGTAGGGAATGATCCAGGCACATATATCCAGTTGAATATAGGTGATCATGAGTTATTATTGTTGACATTAGCCCTGAGATAAATAAGTTGGGAGGCGAAACATTAAGCCCCTATCTTCCTATGTGTTTGACCGAAACGGTTTGTTCTAAAAATATCCTTTGAGTGTCAGCAATCATGGAAGACTAAATGATAGTTGCGTATGTGGAATTTGCTAAAACAAAGCTCTTACATAGACCCTTCCTGAAAATAAGATGAATTGTAATTGTTTGATGACTGAGAACATAGTTTGTTGGTTTTCAAGAAAGTTTATGGTTTATACTTTAACATGTGAATAGCTTGCTACTTGATCATGAGAAGTTTTATGAAATGAGCTACTGTTTATGATTTATAATGATGCTAGAAAAAGTGATTGCAATTATCATTGATCAAACTTATGCACTATGCTAGCATTCACACTTCATAAATTATTTCTTTTATCATTTACCTACTCGAGGACGAGCAGGAATTAAGCTAGGGGATGCTGATACGTCTCCAACGTATCTATAATTTATGAAGTATTCATGCCATGTTTATAACAATTCTATATGGTTTTGGCACGATTTGATTAGAACTAACCCGGACTGACGCTGTTTTCAGCAGAACTACCGTGGTGTTGTTTTCTGTGCAGAAATAAAAGTTCTCCAAATGAGCTGAAACTTTTTGACCCCTTTTTTTTTTACCAAAAGAGACACTAGAAGCTTCGTGGAAGGACCCGAAGAGCCACGAGGTGCCCACGAGCCAACACCGCGCGCCTGGGGAGGCAAGAGCATGCTGGTGCCTCGTGGGCCCATCTTAGCCCATCTTCGCGTGATTCCAACGCCAAGAAATCCTATAAATAGAGAAACCCCCAGAAATAACCCTAGATTTTGGACTCCACCACCGCAAGCCTCTGTACCTTCGAAATACCATCTGGAGCCCCGTTTCGGCACCCTGCCGGAGGGGGAAAATCATCACCGGAGGCCATCTTCATCATCCCGGCCGGCTCTATGACGAGGAGGGAGTAGTTCACCCTCGAGGCTGAGGGTATGTACTAGTAGCTATGTGTTTGATCTCTCTCTCTCGTGTTATTGATTTGGCACGATCTTGATGTACTGCGAGCTTTGTTAATATAGTTGGATCATATGGTGTTTCTCCCTCTCTATCTTGTTGTGATGAATTGAGTTTTTACCTTTGAGGTTTCACTATTATCGGATTGAATACTTTTATGGATTTGAGAACACTTGATGTATGTCTTGCATATGAATACCCGTGGTGACAATGGGGTATTATATTGATTCACTTGATGTATGTTTTGGCACTCAACTTGCGGATTCCCGAGGTGACATTGGGGTAATCTATGCATAGGGGTTGATGCACGTTTTCGTCCTACTTTCTCCGGTAGAAATCTTCGGGCACTCTTTGAAGTTCTTTGTGTGGATTGAATATTATGAATCTGAAGTTGTTTGATGCATATCGTATAATCAACTCACGGATACTTGTGGTGACATTGGAGTATCTAGGTGACATTAGGGTTGGTTGATGTGTTTCATATGGTGTTATTTTAGTACGAACTCTAGGGCTGTTCGTGACACTTATAGGGATGGCTCAATAGATTGACCGGAAAGGATAACTTTGAGGTGGTTTCGTACCCTACAACAATTTCTATCTTATGTTTTCGCTAATAGGAACTTTGGAGTGATTCTTTGTCGCACGTTGAGGGATTGTTATATGATTCAACTGTGTTAGCACTGTTGAGAGATTGCACTAGTGAAAGTATGAACCCTAGGCCTTGTTTCTAAGCATTGCAATACCGTTTGTGCTCCGTTTTATCACTTGCTACCTTGCTGTTTTTATATTTTTAGATTATAAAAGCCTATTTCTACTATCCATACTACACTTGTATCACCATCTCTTCGCCGAACTAGTGCACCTATACAAATTGCCATTGTATTCGGTGTGTTGGGGACACAAGAGATTTCTTGTATTTGACTGCAGGGTTGTTTGAGAGAGACCATCTTCATCCTACGCCTCCCACGGATTGATAAACCTTAGGTCATCCACTTGAGGGAAATTTGCTACTGTCCTACAAAACTCTGCGCTTGGAGGCCCAACACGATTCTACAAGAATAAACTTGCGTAGTAGACATCATGCTTGATTTGAATGCTAGGATAAGTGCACGCCACGGCAGCTCAGTTGCAAAGATTCTTGCCATGGCATCCTATGCACAGAAGATGTTCGATGAAATGCTAAATGGCCTTATGCATTTTTGAAATTTTTGAAATTTTTTGTGGTGACGTACTCATGCATGACAGAGATGCTATAAAAATTTCAGAATTTTTGGAGTTGGGAAAAATGAGGTTTCATCATGGAACATGAATCTGGTCCAACTTTCATTTGAATGAAATTTGAAATTTTTGAACATAGGGACAGAAGGTTTCAGGAGGAATGGGGTGTTGGTACTGCCATCTAGCTAGGACAATTTTTGTTGGATCAAAAAGGCTAGGGAAAAGGTAGCTCCTTTGTAAACTCAAGGAAGGCTCAAATTGAATGTTAGTTTATTCGAAAATGTTTAAAAAATAGAAAAAAGAAAATCTTGTGAAGGAGATGGAGTTGGGTTCTGCCATAGGGCAGAAGGGGTGCTAGTGGATGTTTTTGGAATTAAAATTTTAAGTTATATAGGACCTTAATTCCAAAAAAAAAAATCAAACTTTGTAACTTATTCAAGAAAAATATTCCTCTCAAGTTTTAAAACTTTTCAAATATTGTTAAATGAGAAATCCCACAAGAGGGTTTTGGAAGCCCCAATTAAACTTCAATATAGATCACAAGAGAAGTAGAAGAAAGAAATTTTGGAAAGGTTAAAAGAAAATATTACGTCAAGCATTTTCTTTAAAAAAAATTCAATAAGCAAGGGAAATATTTTTGGGGTGTGACAACTGCTCATCCACCAGCGTACTGTGGCGCCCCGCCTGAATATCACTGTAGCCAGCCGGTCGCCGCACACACCAGCCCAGGAAATCACACTGGCGCGCACCTTTACAACATGTATCATGAACACAAGCACATCTACAAATGGATTTATAAGCCTTACATGGTATCTTACATGGATGAGGGTAGCGTAAAAGCACTATCTAAGGCAGCACAGACTTGGAACGGCTCCAATCCATAGGGATCTGACTGGGTTACTCTTCTAGCCCGCGAACGCTCTGGCCTCTTGCTGGGGAAGACGAATCCTTAGGTGAACCTAGCCACATTAAGGGCCGCTGAGTACTTTTGAATGTACTCACAAGCAAACCATATAACATATACACCAAGCAAAGCAATCCATGGCATTCAAGCATGTATCAACTATTATAGCATTATTCTCTGTCATGGCATAATATAATTATCCAGTAAAATGACTGCTAAAATAACTATTGAATTTGAAATATCAAGCATATTAGGTAAATAATTCATATCTCAATTATTCTCATGATCCAATCCAAACCAAACCAAATCCAATCCAGACCCAATCCAAATCCAAGTTCTTCGGTCATATGACTGTTTCTATCATAGCCATCCCATGGCTAACATCTCAAGTTCTTGACCTCATCCGATGTCCATGCACCTTCATTCCAAGTCTGACAAAGCTTACCTTTCTCTGGTTCATTATTAGCAATATCATAGGGTTTATTCCTCCAGACTCGACACAGACCAAATAGTGTGACCTAGTACGAACTGTCCATGACCGAGGATGCGGCTATTTTGAATAGATTTGACACTCTACAGATGTTGCGCACTTTACCCACACTATGGAGATCTTCATCCGGTACCTTGGGACTCGTCCCTCAGGGGTGGATTAGTGCTGCTCCAACAAAACCTACCTACCTCATGTCACTCTTATCGTATCACCGACATACCCCCCGGGTCATGTCCTGGGTGTCCCCTATGTCACCCCGTGACACCTGCCACCTCGTGGCCAAAACTGTCCCAAACGGGGACCTGGTACCATAACTGAACTGGGCTCACAATGTTATCGCCGCCTACTGGGCCAGGGTAGCTGTTGGAAATATGCCCTAGAGGCAATAATAATTTAGTTATTATCATATTTCCTTGTTCGTGATAATCGTTTATTATCCATGCTATAATTGTATTGATTGGAAACTAAAATACATGTGTGGGTACATAGACAAACACTGTGTCCCTAGTAAGCCTCTAGTTGACTAGCTCGTTGATCAAAAGATGGTGAAGGTTTCCTAGCCATGGACATGAGATGTCATTTGATAACGGGATCACATCATTAGGAGAATGATGTGATGGACAAGACCCAAACTATAAACGTAGCATATGATCGTGTCAGTTTATTGCTATTGTTTTCTGCATGTCAAGTATCTGTTCCTTTGACCATGAGATCATGCAACTCACTGACACCGGAGGAATACCTTGTGTGTATCAAACGTCGCAACGTAACTGGGTGACTATAAAGATGCTCTACAGGTATCTCCGAGGGTGTCTGTTGAATTGGCATGGATCAAGACTGGGATTTGTTACTCCGTGTGACGGAGAGGTATCTCAGGGCCCACTCGGTAATACAACATCACTATAAGCCTTGCAAGCAATGTGACTAAAGTGTTAGCCACGGGATCTTGTATTACGGAACGAGTAAAGAGACTTACCGGTAACGAGATTGAACTAGGTATAGAGATACCGATGATCGAATCTCGGGCAAGTAACATACCGATAAACAAAGGGAACATCATACGGGATTAACTGAATCCTTGACATAGAGGTTCAACCGATAAAGATCTTCGTAGAATATGTAGGAGCCAATATGGGCATCCAGGTCCCGCTATTGGTTATTGACCGTAGAGGTGTCTCGGTCATGTCTACATAGTTCTCGAACCCGCAGGGTCTACACACTTAACGTTTGGTGACGATATAAGTATAGTTGAGTTGTTGTGTTGGTGACCGAAAGTTGTTCGGAGTCCCGGATGAGATCCCGGACATGACGAGGAGCTCTGGAATAGTCCGGAGGTAAAGATTGATATATGGGATAATAGTGTTTGGTCTCCGGAAGGGTTCCGGAATTCACCGGAAGGAGTTTCGGATGTTTCCCGAAATGTTCGGGTACGAGAACACTTTATTTGGGCCAAGGGGTAAAGCCCACGAGGCTTTAGGAAGGTGCAAAAGGAAGTTTTGCGGAGGCCAGGGGCCAGACGCCAGGGACCCTGGCGTCTGGGGCCAGACGCCGAGGACCCTGGCGTCTGGTCCTAGAGTCCGAGCAGGACTCTTGCCTTGCGGACCAAACCGACTTTGAGGAGGCTCTTTCTCCAAGTTTCGACCCCAGGGCTCAACATATAAATAGAGGGGCAGGGCTAGCACCCGGAATACATAAAGATTTCCCCAAGCCATGTGCGGCAACCCTAACCCTCTAGTTCCTACGTCATAATCTCCGTAGCGCTTGGCGAAGCCCTGCAGAGATTGTTCCTCACCATCATCACCACGCCGTCGTGCTGCCGGAACTCATCTACTACTTCACCATCGCTCGCTGGATCGAGGAGGTGAAGGCGTCATCAAGCTGTACGTGTGTTGAACGCGGAGGTGCCGTCCGTTCGGCACTAGTTCGTGATCGGTTCGAGGGACGACTTGCGATTTGGATCGCGGAGACGTTCGACTACATCAACCGCGTTTCTTAACGCTTCCGCTTAGCGATCTACAAGGGTATGTAGATTCACTCTCCCTCTCGTAGATGCTCATCACCATGGATAGATCTTGTGTGTGCGTAGGAAATTTTTTGTTTCCCATGCAACGTTCCCCAACAGTGGCATCATGAGCTAGGTCTATGCGTAGATGAGATCTCGAGTAGAACACAAACGAGTTGTGGGCGTGGGTGTATACATATTGCTTGCCGTTACTAGTTGATACTTGATTCGGCGGTATTGTGAGATGAAGCGGCCCGGACCGACATTACGCGTACGCTTACGCGAGACAGGTTCCTTCAACTGACATGTAACTTCGTTGCATAAAGATGGCTAGCGGGTGTCTGTCTCTCTCACTTTAGTTGAATCAATTTCAATGAAGAGGGTTCTTTTAGAAGATCAAAAAGCAATCACTACACCACGTTGTGGTTTTGCGTAGGTAAGAACGGTTCTTGCAAACCCGTAGCAGCCACGTAAAATTTGCAACAACAATTAGAGGACGTCTAACTTGTTTTTGCAGGGTATGTTGTGATGTGATATGGCCAATTACATGATGAGATATATGTGATGTATGAGATGATCATGTGTTGTATAGAATATCATGACTTGCATGTCGATGAGTACGACAACTGTCAGGAGCCATAGAGTTGTCTTTAATTATTGTATGACCTGCGTGTCAATCATTAAGCGCTATGTAATGCTTTACTTTATCGCTAAACGTTAGCAATAGTCGTGGAAGCAACAGTCGGCGCGACAACCTCATGGCGACATGTTGATGGAGATCAAGATGATGGAGATCATGGTGTCATGCCGGTGACGATGGAGATCATGCCGGTGCTTTGGAGATGGAGATCAAAAGCACGAGTTCATGGCCATATCATGTCACTTATGATTTGCATGTGATGTTAATCCTTTTATGCATCTTATTTTGCTTAGGACGACGGTAGCATTATAAGGTGATCCCTCACTTAAATTTCAAGATAAATTGTGTTCTCCCCGAGTGTGCACCGTTGCGAAAGTTCGTCGTTTCGAGACACGCCGTGATGATCGGGTGTGATAGACTCTACGTTCACATACAACGGGTGTAAGCCATGTTGCACGTGCGGAACACTCGGGTTAAACTTGACGAGCCTAGCATGTACAGACATGGCCTCGGAACACAAGAGACCGAAAGGTCGAACATGAGTCATATAGTAGATATGGTCAACATGAAGATGTTCACCATTGAAACCACCTCAACTCACGTGATGATCGGACTTGAGTTGGTGGATTTGGATCATGTTACACTCGAATGACCGGAGGGATGTCAATTTGAGTGGGAGTTTTAAGTAATATGATTAACTAAACTCATTATCATGAACATAGTCAAAATGTCTTTGCAAATTATGTTGTAGATTACTAGCTCGCGCTGTAGCTCCCTTGAATTTTTATATGTTCCTAGAGAAATAGAGTTGAAAGATGATGGTAGCCATAATGCGGACTGGGTCCGTGATCTGAGGATTGTCCTAATGCTGCACAGAAGGCTTATGTCCTTAATGCACCGCTCGGTGTGCCACCCCCTCTAGCGTCGTCTGTAGATGTTGTGAACATCTGACAGGCACGTTCCGATGACTACTTAATAGTTCAGTGCGTCATGCATTACGGCTTGGAATTGAGGCTCCAAAACGTTTTGAACGTCACGGAACATATGAGATGTTCTAAGAGCTGAAATTGGGATCTCAGACTCATGCCCGTGTTGAGAGGTATGAGACCTCCAACAAGATTCTTTGCCTGCAAGATGATGGAGAATAGCTCAATCGTTGAGCATGTGCTCAGATTGTCTGGGTGCTACAATTGCTTGAATCGAGTGGGAGTTGATCTTCCAGATAAGATAGTGATTGATATAGTTCTCCAAGTCACTGTCACTAAGCTGCTAGAGCTTCGTGATGAACTATAAAAGGCCAGAGATGGAAATAAAGATCCCTGAGCTGTTCGCAATGTTTGACACCGCGAAGGTAGAAATCAAGAAGGAGCATCAAGTGTTGATGGTTAGTGAAACCACTAGTTTCGAGAAGTGCAAGGGCAAGGAGGGAAACTTCATGGATGGCAAGTCAGTTGCTGCTCCAGTGAAGAAACCCAAGGTTGAACCCAAACCCGAGACTAAGTGCTTCTATTATGAGGAGAACGGTCGCTGAAGCGGAACTGCCCTAGATACTTGGTAGATAAGAAGGCTGGCAACGTCGACAGAAGTATATTTGATATACGTGTTATTGATGTGTACCTTGCTAGTACTCCTAGTAGCACCTGGGTATTGGATACCGGTTCGGTTGCTAAATGTTAGTAACTCGAAATAAAAGCTACGGAATAAACGGAGGTTAGCTAAGGGTAAGGTGACGATGAGTGTTGGAAGTGTTTCCAAGGTTGATGTGATCACCATCGCACGCTCTCTCTACCTTCGGGATTAGTGATGAACCTAAATAAACGTTATTTGGTGTTTGCGTTGAGCATGAACGTGATTAGATCATGTTTATTGCAATACGGTTATTCATTCAAGTTAGAGAATAATGGTTATTCCGTTTACATGAATAATACCTTCAATGGTCATGCACCCAATGAGAATGGTTTATTGAATCTTGATCGTAGTGATACACATGTTCATAATATTGATGCCAAAAGATACAAAGTTAATAATGATAGTACCACATACTTGTGGCACTGCCGCTAAATGTCATATTGGTGTAAAACGCATGAAGAAACTCCATGCTGATGGATCTTTGGACTCATTCGATTTCGAATCGGTTGAGACATGCGGACCATGCCTCATGGGCAAGATGACTAAGACCCCGTTTTCCGGTATGATGGAGCGGGCAAGTGACTTATTGGAAATGATACATGTTGATGTATTCGGTCCAATGAGTGTTGTAGCGTGCGGTGGATATCATTATTTTCCTACCTTCACTAATGATTTGAGTAGATATGGGGATATTTACTTAATGAAACACAAGTCTGAAACATTTGAAAAGTTCAAACAAATTCAGAGTGAAGTTTGAGATCATCGTGACAAGAAGATAAAATATCTACGATATGATCGTAGAGGTAAATATCTGAGTTACGAGTTTGGTATACAACTTAAGACAATGTGGAAGTTGTTTCACAACTCACGCCATCTGGAACACCATAGTGTGATGGTGTGTCCGAACGTCGTAGTCGTGCTCTATTGGATATGGTGCGTACTATGATGTCTCTTATCGATTTGCCACTATCGTTTTGGGGTTATGCATTAGAGACAACTACATTCACTTTAAAAAGGGGCACCATCTAAGTCCGTTGAGATGACACCGTATGAATTTTGGTTTGGCAGAAACCTAAGCTGTCATTTCTTAATGTTTGGGGCTGCGACGCTTATGTGGAAAAGGTTTTCAACCTGATGAGCTCGAACCCAAAGCGGACAAATGCATCTTCATAGAATACCCTAACGTAACAGTTGGGTAAACCTTCTATCTCAGATCCAAGCACAAAGTGTTTGTTGCTAAAACGGGTCCTTTCTCGAGAAAGAGTTTCTCTCGAAAGAATTGAGTGGGAGGAAGATAGAACTTGATGAGGTCGTTGAACCTTTACTTCAACCTGAGAGTAGCGCAGCACAGAAAGATGTTTCTGTAGAGCCCACATTAGTTGAAGAGGAAGTTAATGATGATGATCATGAAGCTTCGGATCAAGTTGCTATCGAACCTCGTAGGTCGAGAAGGGCGCGTACTACTCCAGAGTGGTACGGCAACCCTGTCTTAGAGGTCATGTTGTTGGACAACGATGAACCTACGAGCTATGGAGAAGCGATGATGGGCCCGGATTCCGAGAAATGGTTAGAGGCCATGAAATCCGAGATGGGATCCATGTAAGAAAACAAAGTATGGGCTTTGGAAGTATTACCTGAAGGGCGAAACGCCATTCAGAACAAATGGATCTTTAAAAGGAAGACGGACGCGGACGGTAATGTCACCGTCTATAAAGCTCGACTTGTGGCAAAGGGTTGTTCACAAGTTCAAGGAGTTGACTACGATGAGACTTTCTCACCCGTAGCGATGCTAAAGTCTGTTGGAATTATGTTAGCAGTTGCTGCATTTTTCAATTATGAAATCTGGCAGATGGATGTCAAAACATCGTTTCCTTAACGGTATCCGTGAGGAAAGGTTGTATATGATACAACCGGAAGGTTTTGTCAGTCCTAAGGATGCTAAAATGTATGCAAACTCCAGCGATCCTTCTATGGACTGGAGCAAGCATCTCGGAGTTGGAATATACGCTTTGATGAGGTGATCAAAGTTTTTGAGTCTATACAAAGTTTATGAGAAACTTGTATTTACAATAAAGTGAGTGGGAGCACTATAGAATTTCTGATAAGTATATGTGGTTGACATATTGTTGATCGGAAATGATGTAGAATTTCTGGAAAGCATAAAGGGTCGTTTGAAAGGAGTTTTTCAAAGGAAGACCTGGAATGAAGCTACTTAAATATTGGGCATCAGGATCTATAGAGATAGATCAAGACGTCTGATAAGACTTTCAATGAGTACATACCTTGACAAGCTTTTGAAAGAGTTCAAAATGGATCAGTCAAAGAAAGAGTTCTTGCCTGATTTGTAAGGTGTGGAATTGAGTGAGACTCAAAGCTCGACCACGGCAGAAGAAAGAGAAAGGACGAAGGTCGTCCCCTATGCCTTATCCATAGGCTCTATATAGTATGCCATGCTGTGTACCGCACCTGTGTGTGCCTTGCTATGAGTTTGTCAAGGGGTACAAGAGTGATCCAGGAGTGGATCACTGGACAGCGGTCAAGATTATCCTTAGTAACTAGATGACTAAGGAAATATTTCTCAATTATGGAGGTGATAAAGAGTTCGTCGTAAAGGGTTACGTCGATGCAAGCTTTAACACCAATCCGGATGACTCTGAGTAGCAATCCGGAAACGTATCGTGGAGCAGTCATTTGGAATAGTTCCAAGTGGAGCGTGGTAGCATCTACAGTATGACATATAGATTTGCAAAGAACACACGGATCTGAATGTTGCAGACCGTTGACTAAAGACCTCTCTCACATGCAAAGCATGATCGAACCCCAGAACTCATTGGGTGTCAGATTCATAGCAATGTAAATCACATGGTGATGTGAACTAGATTATTGACTCTAGTGCAAGTGGGAGACTGTTGGAAATATGCCCTAGAGGCAATAATAATTTAGTTATTATCATATTTCCTTGTTCGTGATAATCGTTTATTATCCATGCTATAATTGTATTGATTGGAAACTAAAATACATGTGTGGGTACATAGACAAACACTGTGTCCCTAGTAAGCCTCTAGTTGACTAGCTCGTTGATCAAAAGATGGTGAAGGTTTCCTAGCCATGGACATGAGATGTCATTTGATAACGGGATCACATCATTAGGAGAATGATGTGATGGACAAGACCCAAACTATAAACGTAGCATATGATCGTGTCAGTTTATTGCTATTGTTTTCTGCATGTCAAGTATCTGTTCCTTTGACCATGAGATCATGCAACTCACTGACACCGGAGGAATACCTTGTGTGTATCAAACGTCGCAACGTAACTGGGTGACTATAAAGATGCTCTACAGGTATCTCCGAGGGTGTCTGTTGAATTGGCATGGATCAAGACTGGGATTTGTTACTCCGTGTGACGGAGAGGTATCTCAGGGCCCACTCGGTAATACAACATCACTATAAGCCTTGCAAGCAATGTGACTAAAGTGTTAGCCATGGGATCTTGTATTATGGAACGAGTAAAGAGACTTGCCGGTAACGAGATTGAACTAGGTATAGAGATACCGATGATCGAATCTCGGGCAAGTAACATACCGATAAACAAAGGGAACATCATACGGGATTAACTGAATCCTTGACATAGAGGTTCAACCGATAAAGATCTTCGTAGAATATGTAGGAGCCAATATGGGCATCCAGGTCCCGCTATTGGTTATTGACCGTAGAGGTGTCTCGGTCATGTCTACATAGTTCTCGAACCCGCAGGGTCTACACACTTAACGTTTGGTGACGATATAAGTATAGTTGAGTTGTTATGTTGGTGAACGAAAGTTGTTCGGAGTCCCGGATGAGATCCCGGACATGACGAGGAGCTCTGGAATAGTCCGGAGGTAAAGATTGATATATGGGATAATAGTGTTTGGTCTCCGGAAGGGTTCCGGAATTCACCGGAAGGAGTTTCGGATGTTTCCCGAAATGTTCGGGTACGAGAACACTTTATTTGGGCCAAGGGGTAAAGCCCACGAGGCTTTAGGAAGGTGCAAAAGGAAGTTTTGCGGAGGCCAGGGGCCAGACGCCAGGGACCCTGGCGTCTGGGGCCAGACGCCGAGGACCCTGGCGTCTGGTCCTGGAGTCCGAGCAGGACTCTTGCCTTGCGGACCAAACCGACTTTGAGGAGGCTCTTTCTCCAAGTTTCGACCCCAGGGCTCAACATATAAATAGAGGGGCAGGGCTAGCACCCGGAATACATAAAGATTTCCCCAAGCCGTGTGCGGCAACCCTAACCCTCTAGTTCCTACGTCATAATCTCCGTAGCGCTTGGCGAAGCCCTGCAGAGATTGTTCCTCACCATCATCACCACGCCGTCGTGCTGCCGGAACTCATCTACTACTTCACCATCGCTCGCTGGATCGAGGAGGTGAAGGCGTCATCAAGCTGTACGTGTGTTGAACGCGGAGGTGCCGTCCGTTCGGCACTAGTTCGTGATCGGTTCGAGGGACGACTTGCGATTTGGATCGCGGAGACGTTCGACTACATCAACCGCGTTTCTTAACGCTTCCGCTTAGCGATCTACAAGGGTATGTAGATTCACTCTCCCTCTCGTAGATGCTCATCACCATGGATAGATCTTGTGTGTGTGTAGGAAAATTTTTGTTTCCCATGCAACGTTCCCCAACAGTAGCATGCACAGATAACCTCCCCTCTTTGGTGATACCGATAAAAGGCATAACAGTAGACCAAGTTAGGACCTTCCCACAAAGGCAAGTGTGGTTGCATTGGTAAGTTTGGTTCAGTGGCACTATGACTCGATCCAGCCGACGGAGGAGGTTGTTGTTATCAAGTCATATTCTTTAATACTGCAATAACAATGGTAATGCATAATGTAATAACTATGAAAACTTAACAACCTATCTCCATATTTCATCACATACGAGTCATTAATGCCGTAATATGATGAACATTAGCAAGTAATGTAAGCAGTAGGTTCAAACTAGCAGGAGTTTAATCATGCATTTACTTCTAGTATAAACATATTAATCAATTCAAGCACACAAGGATAACACGGAAGCAATGCTTTAGGGCATATATTAGATGGTCGGCTTGCCTTGGGGGTCGATGGATTCATCGGATGGAAGTGCGGTAGCCTTGCAGGAAGATTCGCCGGAAAAGGTTCCCTCCAAAAAAATGATAAATAGAGGGCAGTGGCAAAATGGTCATTTTTAGAATGTGCAACATCGTGAAAATGATACCATCGGAACGGGCTCGACGAATAGAGAACGTGGGCTTTGGAATCACCTGAATCGGAGTTGCGAGTGAAGAGATATGGCCGTTCATTCATTAGGCAGAAAAACAAATAGAACCTGTGCTTTTCTGCTCTTAACGGGTGAACGCCCACAAATTAGCAGTTTCGGCACCGGGCTGAAAACAGAAATTGGACTTTCGAAAATATGCTTTCGGTGAATCGGTAGCGTACTGCCAGAGTACATCTCCACTTATCCACGGGGGCTGCGGCTGCTGTCACCGATAGGTGGGGTTGGGGCCCACCTGTCGGATCCCCTTTCTCTCTGCTCCCTCTCCTTCTTCTTCCTCCTCCCTCCTGCCCGACACCGTGGCTGCTCCTCTGCTCCGGTTGCTCGGTGGCGACTTGGTGGTCTTCAGGAGCGGGTGGAGGGATGGGCGAGGTCGCCGGCGAATGACGCGTCCGTGGGTGGAGTGGATGCGGCTTGGGGACGGCCGGTGGTGCGCAGTGGCGGTGCAGGGTGGCTCCAGCCAGTGGATGGGCTATGGTGGGCTATAGGGGAAGGCGAGGGCATGGTCGGGTTCATGGGAGAGTGGCGCATCCAGCAGTGGGTCGGACGCGGTGCGGGAGTGCTCGGACATGGGGATTGGAGGAGGAGCAGTGGGTGAAGCTTGATGTCTACTACACAACTTATTCTTGTAGACTCGTGCACTAGTAGAAAACGAGCCTTTAGTCCCGGTTCGTAAGGGCCTTTAGTCCCGGTTTCCCAACCGGGACTAAAGGCCCCCCTTTTTAGTCCCGGTTGTGTTACGAACTAGGACTAAAGGCTCCACCTTTAGTCCCGGTTGGTAACACCAACCGGGACTAAAGGAAATTTTTTTAAATTTTGTTTTTGGAATTTTTTTTTGAATTTTTTTTGAACTTTTTAAAGTTTTTTCCGATTTTCAAATCTTTGAATTATTTGACAATTTAATCTCTAATCACCCCTCCTCACTGCTCCAGCGTGGAGCACTCATTCCAAATCGTCTAACTTCCCGGCCGGTCACCCATCCTCTCACTACTCCAGCCCCAGCACGATTAACTTCCCAGTTCTATTTCCCCTAGTTTCCGAGTCTGCACTTGTTGTTTTCCTGACAATAGTAAGCTATCAATCCTATTAATTCTTAGGTCTTGATGTCACATGATTTAATTTTTTGAATTCCAAACAATTATTAAAATAAAATAAGTAATAATAATATTGAATTTCAATGAAAATAAAATAAGTAATAATAATCTTGAATTACAAAAATTTCAAAAAAATAAAAAATTTCAAAAAAATCAAAAATTTCAGAAAATTCAAAAATTCCAAAAAAAATATCAAAAATTTCAGAAATGTAAAAAATCTCAAAAAAATTAAAAAATTTCAAAAATTTCAAAATTTTAATTTCAAAAAAAATCAAAATTTGGAAACCCGGGACTTAAAACGTCCGAAACTCTATTCTAAACAGTAAACACTAAAGGTTCAAACCCTAAAACCTAACCCGAAACTTGCAAATCTAAACCCTAGCCCTAAACCCTAAAACGTCTAAAACGTCCAAAAACTCTATTTTCCCTTTGGAATTTTGTGATTTTAAAAATTCTCGAAACGGAAAACAGGAAGTTTCGTCGGATAGATCTTATTTTTCTGCAAATTTTGATATATTATTTGTATTTTTCTGAATTAGAATGATTTAGTTATGATTTTTCTAGGATTAATGTGGTAAAAACGGTCAAAATTCAAATTTCAAAATTTCTATACCAACTAGACACTAAAACCTAACTACATCTCAAAGGATTTTATTTTTTGAAGATTTTATCATTTTCGTTTATTTTCTACAAAACTAAAAAAGGCGGTCCACCGTTGGGGGGGGGGGGGTAGGCATGAGAGAAAAAAAAAACCTTTAGTCCCGGTTGGTGTCTCCAACCGGGACTAAAGATAGACCTTTAGTCCCGGTTGGAGACACCAACCGGGACTAAAGGTTTTTTTTGGCTATTTTTTTATGAGAGAGAAAAAAACCTTTAGTCTCGGTTGGTGTCTCCAACCGGGACTAAAGGGGATCACTTTAGTCCCGGTTGGTGTCTCTAACCGGGACTAAAGGGGATCACACCGGCCGCAGCCTGCCGCAACCCTTTAGTCCCGGTTGGTGGTTCCAACCGGGACTAAAGGTCCCTTTCGACCCGGAACTAAAGCACCCGCGCCCCGTGCGGCGCCCATAGCCGTAGGAACCGGGACTAAAGGTTCGTTAGTCCCGGGCCCCAACACGACCGGGACTAAAGCTCCGGACGAAAGGCCCAGTTTCTACTAGTGGTGTTGGGCCTCCAAGCGCAGAGTTTTGTAGGACAGTAGCAATTTTCCCTCAAGTGGATGACCTAAGGTTTATCAATCCGTGGGAGGCGTAGGTTGAAGATGGTATCTCTCAAACAACCCTGCAACCAAATACAAGAAATCTCTTGTGTCCCCAACACACCCAATACAATGGTAAATTGTATAGGCGCACTAGTTCGGCGAAGAGATGGTGATAAAAGTGTAATATGGATAGTAGATATAAGTTTTTGTAATCTGAAAATATAAAAACAGCAAGGTAGCAAATAGTAAACGGGCATAAAAACGGTATTGCAACGCTTAGAAACAAGGCCTAGGGTTCATACTTTCACTAGTGCGATCTCCCAACATTGTTGACATAGTTGAATCATATGTAAATCCCTCACGTGCGACAAAGAGTTCACTCCAAAGTCACAAATAGCGGAGAACAAACGAAGAAATTGTTGTAGGGTACGAAACCACCTCAAAGTTATCCTTCCCGATCAATCTTATGAGCCATCCCCATTAATTGTCATGAACAGCCCTACAGATCGTACTAAATAACACCTTAAGATACACATCAACCAAAACCCTAATGTCACCTAGGCACTCCAATGTCACCACGAGTACCCACGGGTTTGATTATACGATATGCATCACACAATCTTAGATTCATCTATTCAAACCAACACAAAGAACTTCAAAGAGTGCCCCAAAGTTTCTACCGGAAAGTCAAGACGAAAACGTGTGCCAACCCTTATGCATAAATCCCCAGGGTCACGGAACCCGCAAGTTGATCACCAAAACATACATCAAGTTACTCAAGTGAATATCCCATTGTCACCACAGATATCCATATGCAAGACATACATCAAGTGTTCTCAAATCCTTAAAGACTCAATCCGATAAGAAAACTTCAAAGGGAAAACTCAATTCACACAAGAAGATAGAGAGGGGAAAACTCCATATGATTCATCTATATCAACAAAGCTCGCGATACGTCAGGATCGTGCCATCTCAAGAACACGAGAGAGAGATCGAACACATAGCTACTGGTACAAACCCTCTGCCCCGAGGGTGAACTACTCCCTCCTCATCATGGAGACCGCCGGGATGATGAAGATGGCCTCCGGTGAAGCCTTCCCCCCTCCGGCAGGGTGCCGGAAAAGGGCTGTAGATGGGATCTCTCTGGTACAGAGGCTTACGGCGGCGTAAAAACTCATCTAGGTTAACTTTCGAGGGTTTCTGAATATATAGGATTTTTCAGCGTTGGAATCACGTCAGACGGAGCCATGTGGGCCCCACGAGGTAGCAGGGCGCGCCTGGGGGAGCGTGGCGCGCCCTGGTGCCTCGTGGGCAGCCAGTGGCCCCCCTCCAGTAGGTATTGGCTCCAGTATTTTTTATTTGTTCCATAAAAAATCTCCAAAAAGTTTCACTGCATTTGGAGAACTTTGATTTCTGCACAAAAAACAACACCACGGTAGTTCTGCTGAAAACAGCGTCAGTCCGGGTTAGTTCTAATCAAATCATACCAAAACCATATAGAATTGTTATAAACATGGCATGAATACTTCATAAATTATCGATACGTTGGAGACGTATCAAAGCTTGCCGGCAATTCGAGTGCTCCGGCGAGGGATTTGGCCGGTCGAGAGCATGGGAGTGAACTAGAGGGGAAGGGGGGTTAAGTGCGTGCTCGAAGGGGCTCGGGGCTAGCTATTTATAGCCGCCCGAGGTGAGTAGATGAGCATGGCCGCCGCGTTGAACTGGCCGGAGCTCCAGTGCCCGGACTTGGGGCGGTGCCGGCTAGCTGGCGTCGTGGAGCTTCACGGGAGAGCAGTGGAGGGCTAGCTGGCGCTTAGGAAGGCTCGGCTTTGTCCGGATAGGGCGGCAGATGTGCGGGTACAATGGCGGTATGGCAGCGTTCGTCGCGGTGCGGCGAGGAAGAGAATGGAGGGGGAAATGACCGGAGATGGGTGCGTGGACGACGGGGAGTCAGGTCGGCATGCGAGGACACGCTGCGGCGGCCTGGGCTGGCCTGCTCGACGTGATGGGCGGGCAGAGCGCCACTGCTGCATGCCATGCCTGTGGCTAAATGGACGTGCAGAGCACCACTTCCTTTGCAAAGTGCGCCATTGAACAGAAATGGTTTTTGGATTGTTGGGACAAAATGGCTATATGGATTTTCCTGAAATTTGGTGTAGAGGGATTATTTATGAGTATGGAGACACTGGTAAAATTTCATGCCATTTGGATACTCCTAAATGGTACTTCCTTCACAGTGCTCCCATCTGAACAAAAACATTTGAGAATTATTGGGAAGTAATGGCTTGACAAAATGATGTGAATTTTGGCATGCTCACATGATATAGGGAGAGTGAGGTTATGGATTAATTTCAAGAATTATGAAGCAATCTAAAATATAGTTGCTTCACAATCTCAAAATAGGTCTAGAAACAAGAATTGGATGATGTGCTCAAAGTTTGAACCGTGGAACTTGGGTTCTTGATGGAAATGGTGAAGGTTTGGATAGGAGAGGCTCTACAAATTATTTGGGCACCAATGGAGCAACCAAAATGGTAGCTCCTTTAGAAAGTGGCCAAAATGGCATATTGGCTTTATAAAGGAAAGTACAGTTTCCCTTATTAATTTTGGCCAATATATTTATGAGAGGTCCATATGGGCACAAGGAATATCTCCACAAGTTTTCATGAACTTCAGAGATGTGTAGATATTTCTCTGGATTTAATTCCTTCAACTGGCAGAAAAAAGAATTAATTTTAAATGAAAAATATTGCAAATGAATTGGCAATAATTTTGCATATCCAGGGTTGATAGATATAGGAGAGTCTCTAGGAAAATTTGTGGGAGGCAATAGATCAAAGGAAACTAGGGCTCCTTTGTAACTGTAGGGAATAGGGTTTCCCTTCCAATAATTTGGGAGGTAGGGTTTTGGCGGCAAAACCCTGAGAATATATTTTTGGTGGCAAGGTTGGATTGGAGAGAATCTCTGGTCTGATAGGAAAGGCAAGGCTATATAACCATCTTCATATACCCAAGATCCAAAGAAAATCCTATAACACCGAAAGAAAAAGACGGGAGTCCAATCTCACGAAGGAAAAATTAAGGTGCAAAAATCGGGGTGTTACAAACCTACCCCCCTTAAAAGAATCTCATCCTTGAGATTATCGGGCTTACCTCCCGGTGAAGGGGAACATACCTGTGTGCGACTTGGATCCATCGGATGTCTCTTGTCTTCGTCAGTTCACTGGCCTTTTAACTATCTCGTCTGATGGCTCAGGTGTTGCCTTCTCAAACAGCTGCATTGAATCCTTCTCTTTCCTAACGGGCGAACCTTTCGTCCAGGTAGTTTATTGCCTAGGATTGGTCGGTAGCTGGTAGTACCGACAACTAGTTCAGTTTCCAAGGCCTGGCGCTAGCTGCTTCGGGTTTTTATTGCGGTACTCTGTATCCTGACTGCCAAGGGCGAGGCCTCTTTCTTTAGTGCATGACCTCGCATGCATATACCCCTTACTACCTAGAGTAACTGTGGACAGTTATCCTTCTGTCTCACTCACAAAGAATCCTTGATCCGGCTATGAGTTCTGTATAGTGCATCTATCAGGTTTATGCTTTTAGCCTTTGTACTCATGTGCTGTGGTTCCCTTGCTCGGGTAGGAACGTTACCGACTGTCAACGGTGTTTCCTGGACTTCTCGATACTGTGGCACTACGTATCTTTGTCCGGCATCCTTGGTCTAACATAGTACTTCTTCGAATATACTGACTTGGTAAATCCATATGGAAGTAACTGGTTTCCATGGTGTAATCATGAAAAGTCAGACCATGCTTGCACTTTCTTAAGATATTTGTTCCAAACTGCGAGGAAATAGCATATCCTTTCTGCAGACTTCTAGCTAAACTTTTGTCAACCCAAGACGTGTATACCTTATAACCGAGTCTTGGGTGAGCTGAATGAAGTGTGATGCGATCCGTCAAACATCACGGGGCAAACATGTGTGGGATCAAACCAATGTTGATCTTTGCAGGTAACTCTTTATTTGTCATATTGTACCGATGGTCTTATGTTCTTATGATTGAGATGACCAATTCGTTTTCCTAGATCTCCCGCGTTGAACCTTGTCCTCATGGGGTCAAAATTTCAATGCCCCACTTGGCTGGTTTTGACCACTTTCCACGTTTCCAGTTGGGCTCGCTGAGACACACTTTCAAGTTCTTCATGGTCAGTCCATATTTCTTGCCAATCCTGGAAGAAAGCATCATGTCCCTCTTAGCAGGCATGATCGTTGCAACTTTCCCCTAAGGCTGAGAACTTTTCTTCTGACACTGGATCCTGAGGGATTGAGAGGATCCTGCAAACTCTTGGCGTTTAGCTTCCACGGGTTGACGATGCTGACGTACATATGCTTTTGGCTGCTGCTTCCAAATTTTTGTACTGGCACAAGATGTACCATGTTTCTATTTGAATTCATCCTATCAAATTTCATCGGTTATTGAGGTGGCTCTACCATATATATCCTCTCTAGTCCTTGCTATGACCACTGAGCTGAACATAGTATGGCTAGCGTTCGGCATCTTTTAGAGCATAGCCTCTTATCTTGGTTGATGGCCCATATTCATGATGAGTGCGGTAGGCTCACTTGTAACCGCAAGTAGTGTATTGTTGTGGCCGCATATGCAAGAGTCTGACAAGGATTGGTAATATCACCTTGTCTGTGAAGCTTTATTTTATTGACTGTTGCGGAGGTTGTCTATCTGAAGCTTCTTTATTTTTTTAGGGGGTTCCTTTCATGGACCTGTCATGACCTGCCAACACGGCTCCTTGGTCATATCCCAGCTTGTCGGGCTTGTTCTCACAACCTTCTCTTGCATATCTAATAGGGTTGATGTGTTCATATCCTTCTTTGAAAAATGGGGCCAATGCTTCTCTAAACACAGTCATTCCCGTGTATGAGTGGCTCGCATGAACTGGTGAACTGGACTGCATGCTCATAACATATGCAGGGGTAGGATAAATCCCTTCATAATCAACTGAGCTCTGAGGCAGATGTGTGTTCTTCCTTGGTACAGTCCATACTCATGACAAATGTTGAGGTAGGATCATCTTCGAGGCATACCTTCAAATATTTCGAAGCCCATTTTGGAATAGACCTCCATCAATAACTGTAGTCTATATGATGGCGTGTTGAAGAACAACATGTGCCTTCCATTGGAAGCCATGTGACTAACTACCAATCTCTCGAGTCTGAAGTGTCGCAGTTGCGGTGACTTCCCATATACTAGTGCAGTGTTCCGGGACTGTGGATTTGTGGTAGGAGAAGTCTTTCATAACATCCCTTTAATTTCCTTGGAACAATCTGAACACGAGAATATGCCTCTTGTCTGGCTCGATGCATATGAGGGTCTCATTAATCTGGGCAGCCGCGAACTTATCCATATTTTTCGCAAACCTTGTTCACCGTGCCCAGAGAATTTTGTATTTCCACCGGTAAATTCCAACATATGCTTTGATAATATTCCAGAGTTTTGACATTGCCCTTGGCTCATTCTCGGAATGTGCCTTCTGTGGGTAATAAATGGTTCTTGAGTCCATTGAGAAAAGACTCAAGGTTCACCCCACTAACTGAAATAATCCTTGTGTCGAGGACGGAGTCATTTGTCCCTACTGGTGTCCATTTCTGATAGCTCATCTGACTGTTCGTTAGGTGTGATCTGTTCTGAGGGAGCTGTCTGAAACTTCTCTAATTATATTCTGACCTTGTGAACAGATTCTATTTCTGACCCATTCTTTATTCTTGACAGATCTGGTGTCGCTGTTTTGAATATCAGGTAGTTGATTTGGTTGTTCTTGACTTTGGAGTATGGTGTATTATCCAAGTTGTATGCTGGTCTTCTTAGCAGCACTTGCGAATGGATTCAGTCGGAGCAAAAGAACGGAATCGACAAAATAAGCAAGAATCGCAAAAAACCAAAAATATCAAAAAGCAAATAAAGCTCAAATTTTGGGGACTTTATACACATGGCCTCCAATTCACTGGTATAACCAGCCTAGCGCACTCGATGCGCCTCTATGGATTTACAAGCAAACCACACAATGCTCCTGGTAGCAATTGGTGTCAGGCTCCTACTACTTCCTTAGGGAACATCAAACTTGACACACGACCATAGCCAAAGTGGCTTAGTCAACGATCCTCAGGTTGTCTAGGGAAAGAGGGAATTTATAGGCATTTCCCAAAGGAAACTAGATTTGAGGAGAGATATGCCATGGCTAGCAAGCAAGGTGGGGATATCTGGCTCACCTAGGAGTTGAGGGCTCACGGGTCGTTGCCTGGTGCGGACATTTCACACCGGAGGCACAGGCCACGAGGGTTGGAGTCTGATATGGGGAAACCTACGGTATTGCCTTTTGATCAATAGTAGCCATGACGATTTGGCAAAGATGGCTGAAATCCATCTGGGCTTTCTACTGAGCAAGAGACAATGAAATCCAGGTAAGGTAGCCTACAGTCAGCCTGGCTGCTCTGATACCATCCGTTGTGGCGCCCTGCCTGCATAGCACTGTAGCCAGACAGTCTCCGCACACGCCAGCCCAGGAAATCACACTGGTGCGTGCCTTTACAACATGTATCATGAACTCAGGCACATCTACAAATGGATTTATAATCCTTACATGGTATCTTACAGGGATGAGGGCAGCGGAAAAGCACTATCTAAGGCAGCACGGCCTTGGAATGACTCCAATCCATAGGGATCTAACTGGGTTACTCTTCTAGCCCGCAAACGGTCTGGCCTCTCGCTGGGGAAGATGAATCCTTAGGTCAATCTGGCCATGTTAAAGGCCGCTGAGTACTTTTGAATGTACTCGCAAGCAAACCATACAACATATACACCAAGCAAAGCAATCCATGGCATTCAAGCATGTATCAACTACTATAGCATTATTCTCTATCATGGCATAACATAATTATCCAGTAAAATGACTGCTAAAATAACGATTGAATATGAAATACCAAGCATATTAAGTAAATAATCCGTATCTCAGTTATTCTCATGATCCAATCCAAACCAAACGAAATCCAATCCAGACCCAATCCAAATCCAAGTTCTTCGGTCATACGACCGTTTCTATCATAGCCATCCCATGGCTAACATCTCAAGTTCTTGACCTCATCCGATGTCCATGCACCTTGACTGCAAGTCTGACAATGCTTACCTTTCTCTGGTTCATTATTAGCAATATCATAGGGTTTATTCCTCCAAACTCGACATAGACCAAATAGTGTGACCTAGTACGAACTGTCCATGGCCGAGGATGCGGCTATTCGAATAGATTTCACACTCTGCAGAGGTTGCGCACTTTACCCACCCTATGGAGCTCTTCATCTAGTACCTTGGGACTCGTCTCTCAAGGGTGGATCAGTGCTGCTCCAACAAAACCTGTCTACCTCATGTCACTCTTACCGTATCACCGACACACCCCCCGGGTCATGTCCTGGGTGTCCCTTGTGTCACCCCGTGACACCTGCCACCTCGTGGCCAAAACTGTCCCAAACGGGGACCTGGTACCATAACTGAACCGGGCTCACAAGGTTATCGCCACCTACCGGGCCAGGGTACCATGCATGCATAACCTCCCCTCTTTGGTGATACTGATAAAAGGCATAACAGTAGACCAAGTTAGGGCCTTCCCACAAAGGCAAGTGTGGCTGCACTAGTAAGTTTGGTTCAGTGGCACTATAAATCGATGAGGGTGTCCCGGACTAGGGGGTCCTCACCCATACGGCATGTTATCTATGGGCCGAACTAGAGGCCCGCCGATCACCGTTTGGAGGATAGCCGAAGCTGTGAATCTCGTCGTGAGAAAGATGGAAACCCCCGAAGACTTGGCGTACACTTCAAGGATACTTCTCATTACCGGCATGTTTATTCTTAGTTGGCAACCGACCATGTGTAAACCTAGCTACCCCCGGTGCCTATATAAGCCGGGGGATTTAGTCCATAAAGACACAATTACAAGCCTAGGGTTTAGAACACAATCATACGATCTCAAGGTAGATCATCTTGTACTTGATACTCCACCATATCAATATAATCAAAGTAGGACATAGGGTTTTACCTCTTCGAGAGGGCCTGACCCTGGGTAAAATTGTCTCCCTTGTTTCCTGTTACCCATTGATCCAAGATCCACAGCTCGGGACCCCCTACCCAAGATCAGTCGGTTTTTGTACCGTCATTGGTGCTTTCATTGAGAGCCCGCTGTGCGATCAAAAGGTATCGATGGCTCATCTGCAAATCAACAACAACATCGGTTGTGGAGATATCTTAGTCCCCGGCCAGCTTTTTGCGTTCGGCAGCATTATTCTTCATGCCAACGCGACCGCCCGCCATGACCATGTCGAAATCTTCATCCCGAACCAAGTTAACATGTTCGGAAGCTTGGCATATACGGCTGACGCTCGCGGCGATGTCGCCCTCTCTGGCTAGAGGCCGGATCGGCTTGAGAACTCCTCGGGCACCGTGGCCTCGACCCCGGAACCAGCCTCTGATCCAGACCTTGGATTAGATCTTACATCGGACCCAGCCTTGAGCGTGGATCCGACCACCATCCTGTCAGGTCTTGACTGTGAGTCGAATCTTACCGCGGAGCCAGCGTCAAGCTCAGATCCGATCTCTTCGCCAGCAGATTAGGAGTTAGCCCTGGCTGGCCCATGCTCAGAGGTTGCGTCAGGCGACTCACTTAGCATACTACAAGTTAGCCCGGCCTACAGTCAAGCAATGGACCCGGCAGATATCTCACTCCTGAACGAGATGCTCAACCGGATCCAAAACCTTGGGATGTCAGACGAGTAGTCCTTGGTTTATGATCAGATCAGACTTAAAGCCGATAATAGGGAAATTTACGTCTCTCCCACCACCCACCTAGTCGCTACTATCAAGGATTTAATCGACGTACTAGACTATGCCTCTGAGGAGGTGACCGACATGGATGAAGATGTCGAGGGCGCATCAGGAGTGGCTTCACCCATGACTATATCCCACACTGGCAATTGGGCCGCAACCTCTACCTATGACGTCTATACACTACTAGGGAAAACCCTAGTAGTAGCGTGGGGTAAAGGCCTAGCAGTAGCGCGGCCCCCTGCGCTACTGCTAGGGTGCTACAGCTAACTTTTAGCAGTAGCACGGGTCTGACCCCGTGCTACTACTACTTGTTTTAGCAGTAGTGTGAGGTTGAACCTGCGCTACTGCTAAATAGCAGCAGCGTGGTGTGCTGCCCCGCGCCACTATTGTTCGTCTGTATTTCATTTCTTTAGATTTATACTGTATTTATACACTGTTATACAAATTTTGATATATTATTTGTATTTTTCTGAATTAGAATGATTTAGTTATGATGTTTCTAGGATTAATGTGGTAAAAACGGTCAAAATTCATATTTCAAAATTTCTATACCAACAAGACACTAAAACCTAACTACATCTCAAAGGATTTTATTTTTTGAAGATTTTATCATTTTCATTTATTTTCTACAAAACTAAAAAAGGCGGTCCACCGGGGGGGGGGGGGGGGGGGGTAGGCATGAGAGAAAAAAAAAACCTTTAGTCCCGGTTGGTGTCTCCAACCGGGACTAAAGATAGACCTTTAGTCCCGGTTGGAGACACCAACCGGGACTAAAGGTTTTTTTTGGCTATTTTTTTATGAGAGAGAAAAAAACCTTTAGTCCCGGTTGCTGTCTCCAACCGGGACTAACGGGGATCACTTTAGTCCCGGTTGGTGTCTCTAACCGGGACTAAAGGGGATCACACCGGCCGCAGCCTGCCGCAACCCTTTAGTCCCGGTTGGTGGTTCCAACCGGGACTAAAGGTCCCTTTCGACCCGAGACTAAAGCACCCACGCCCCGTGCGGCGCCCATAGCCGTTGGAACCGGGACTAAAGGTTCGTTAGTCTCGGGCCCCAACACGACCGGGACTAAAGCTCCGGACGAAAGGCCCAGTTTCTACTAGTGGTGTTGGGCCTCCAAGCGCAGAGTTTTGTAGGACAGTAGCAATTTTCCCTCAACTGGATGACCTAAGGTTTATCAATCCGTGGGAGGCATAGGTTGAAGATGGTATCTCTCAAACAACCCTGCAACCAAATACAAGAAATCTCTTGTGTCCCCAACACACCCAATACAATGGTAAATTGTATAGGTGCACTAGTTCGGCGAAGAGATGGTGATAAAAGTGTAATATGGATAGTAGATATAAGTTTTTGTAATCTGAAAATATAAAAACAGCAAGGTAGCAAATAGTAAACGGGGATAAAAACGGTATTGCAATGCTTAGAAACAAGGCCTAGGGTTCATACTTTCACTAGTGCGATCTCCCAACATTGTTGACATAGTTGAATCATATGTAAATCCCCCACGTGCGACAAAGAGTTCACTCCAAAGTCACAAATAGCGGAGAACAAACGAAGAAATTGTTGTAGGGTATGAAACCACCTCAAAGTTATCCATCCCGATCAATCTTATGAGCCATCCCCATTAATTGTCACGAACAGCCCTACAGATCGTACTAAAATAACACCTTAAGATACACATCAACCAAAACCATAATGTCACCTAGGCACTCCAATGTCACCACGAGTGCCCACAGGTTTGATTATACGATATGCATCACACAATCTTAGATTCATCTATTCAAACCAACACAAAGAACTTCAAAGAGTGCCCCAAAGTTTCTACCGGAAAGTCAAGACGAAAACGTGTGCCAACCCTTATGCATAAATCCCCAAGGTCACGGAACCCGCAAGTTGATCACTAAAACATACATCAAGTTACTCAAGTGAATATCCCATTGTCACCACAGATATCCATATGCAAGACATACATCAAGTGTTCTCAAATCCTTAAAGACTTAATCCGATAAGAAAACTTCAAAGGGAAAACTTAATTCATCAGAAGAATATAGAGAGGGGAAAACTCCATATGATTCATCTATATCAACAAAGCTCGCGATACATCAAGATCGTGCCATCTCAAGAACACGAGAGAGAGATCAAACACATAGCTACTGGTACAAACCCTCTGCCCTGAGGGTGAACTACTCCCTCCTCATCATGGAGACCACCGGGATGATGAAGATGGCCTCCGGTGATGCCTTCCCCCCTCCGGCAGGGTGCCGGAAAAGGGCTGTAGATGGGATCGCTCTGGTACAGAGGCTTGCGGCGGCGTAAAAACTCATCTAGGTTAACTTTCGGGGGTTTCTGAATATATAGGATTTTTCAGCGTTGGAATCACGTCAGACGGAGCCACGTGGGCCCCACGAGGTACTAGGGCGCGACTGGGGGAGGATGGCGCGCCCTGGTGCCTCGTGGGCTGCCAGTGGCCCCCCTCCAGTAGGTATTGGCTCTAGTATTTTTTATTTGTTCCATAAAAAATCTCCAAAAAGTTTCACTGCATTTGGAGAACTTTGATTTCTGCACAAAAAACAACACCACGGTAGTTCTGCTGAAAACAGCGTCAGTCCGGGTTAGTTCTAATCAAATCATACCAAAACCATTTAGAATTGTTATAAACATGGCATGAATACTTCATAAATTACCGATACGTTGGAGACGTATCAAAGCTTGCAGGCAATTCGAGTGCTCCGGCGAGGGATTTGGCCGGGCGAGAGCATGGGAGTGAACTAGAGGGGAAGGGGGGGTTAAGTGCTTGCTATAAGGGACTCGGGGCTAGCTATTTATAGCCGCCCGAGGTGAGTAGATGAGGATGGCCGCCGCGTTGAACTGGCCGGAGCTCTAGTGCCCGGACTCGGGGCGGTGCCGGCTAACTGGCGTCGTGGAGCTTCACGGGAGAGCAGTGGAGGGCGAGCTGGCGCTCGTCCGGATACGGCGGCGGCTGTGCGTGTACAGTGGCGGTATGGCAGTGTTCGTCGCGGTGCGGCGAGGAAGAGAATGGAGGGGGAAATGATTGGAGAGGGGTGCGTGGACGACGGGGAGTCAGGTCGGCATGCAAGGACACGCTGCGGCGGCCTGGGCTGGCCTGCCCGACGTGATGGGCGTGCAGAGCGCCACTGCTGCATGCCATGCCTATGGTCACCGCCAGCGCCATGCGTCTACGGTGCCAAAACACTACCAGGCCTTGTCAACACGGTGTATCAGAGGTCTGTGAGTTCACATGGGGAGGTTTGGATGGAAGTGGGGGCAAGAATTGACTCATTTGAGCTGACTTAGAATATGAACAGAAGGTGTTTTTAGCGGTTTATGGATAGATCCCAAGGTGAAATGAGCTGGAATTTGGCATGCAGTGGTTATCCATCAAGGTGCATATCCTGGAAAAATTTCAGACCAAATGGATCACTCTAGCTACCACTTCCTTTGCAAAGTGCCCCACTGAACAGAAATGGTTTCTGGATTGTTGGGACAAAATGGCTAAATGGATTTTCCTGAAATTTGGTGTAGAGGGATTATTTATGAGTATGCAGACACTTGTAAAATTTCATGCCATTTGGATACTCCTAAATGGTACTTCCTTCACATTGCTCCCATCTGAACAAAAACTTTTGAGAATTATTAGGAAGTAATGTCTTGACAAAATGATGTGAATTTTGGCATGCTCACATGATATAGGGAGAGTGAGGTTATGGATTAATTTCAAGAATTATGAAGCAATCTAAAATATAGTTGCTTCACAATCTCAAAATAGGTCCAGAAACAAGAATTGGATGATGTGCTCAAAGTTTGAACCGTGGAACTTGGGTTCTTGATGGAAATGGTGAAGGTTTGGATAGGAGAGGCTCTACAAATTATTTGGGCACCAATGGAGCAACCAAAATGGTAGCTCCTTTAGAAAGTGGCCAAAATGGCATATTGGCTTTATAAAGGAAAGTACAGTTTCCCTTATTAATTTTGGCCAATATATTTATGAGAGCTCCATATGGGCACAAGGAATATCTCCACAAGTTTTCATGAACTTCAGAGATGTGTAGATATTTCTCTGGATTTAATTCCTTCAACTGGCAGAAAAAGGAATTAATTTTAAATGAAAAATATTGCAAATGACTTGGCAATATTTTTGCATATCCAGGGTTGATAGATATAGGAGAGTCTCTAGGAAAATTTGTGGGAGGCAATAGATCAAAGGAAACTAGGGCTCCTTTGTAACTGCAGGGAATAGGGTTTCCCTTCCAATAATTTGGAAGGGAGGGTTTTGGCGGCAAAACCCTGAGAATATATTTTTGGTGGCAAGGTTGGATTGGAGAGAATCACTGGTCTGATAGGAAAGGCAAGGCTATATAACCATCTTCATATACCCAAGATCCAAAGAAAATCCTATAACACCGAAAGAAAAAGACGGGAGTCCAATCTCGCGAAGGAAAAATTAAGGTGCAAAAATCGGGGTGTTACAAACCTACCCCCCTTAAAAGAATCTCATCCTTGAGATTATCGGGCTTACCTCCCGGTGAAGGGGAACATACCTATGTGCGACTTGGATCCATCAGATGTCTCTTGTCTTCGTCGGTTCACTGGCCTTTTAACTATCTCGACTGATGGCTCAGGTGTTGCCTTCTCAAACAGCTGCATTGAATCCTTCTCTTTCCTAACGGGCGAACCTTTTGTCCAGGTAGTTTATTGCCTAGGATTGGTCGGTAGCTGGTAGTACCGACAACTAGTTTAGTTTGCAAGGCCTGGCGCTAGCTGCTTCGGGTTTTATTGCGGTACTCTGTATCCTGACTGCCAAGGGCGAGGCCTCTTTCTTTAGTGCATGACCTCGCATGCATATACCCCTTACTACCTAGAGTAACTGTGGAAGGTTGTCCTTCTGTCTCACTCACAAAGAATCCTTGATCCGGCTATGAGTTCTGTACAGTGCATCTATCAGGTTTATGCTTTTAGCCTTTGTACTCATGTGCTGTGGTTCCCTTGCTCGGGTAGGAACGTTACCGACTGTCAACGGTGTTTCCTGGACTTCTCGATACTGTGGCACTATGTACCTTTGTCCGGCATCCTTGGTCTAACGTAGTACTTCTTTGAATATACTGACTTGGTAAATCCATATGGAAGTAACTGGTTTCCATGGTGTAATCATGAAAAGTCAGACCATGCTTGCACTTTCTTAAGATATTTGTTCCAGATGGCGAGGAAATAGCATATCCTTTCTGCAGACTTCTAGCTAAACTTTTGTCAACCCAAGACGTGTATACCTTCTAACCGGGTCTTGGGTGAGCTGAATGAAGTGTGATGCGATCCGTCAAACATCACGGGGCAAACAGGTGTCGGATCAAACCAATGTTGATCTTTCCAGGTAACTCTTTATTTGTCATATTGTACCGACGGTCTTATGTTCTTATGATCGAGATGACCAATTCGTTTTCCTAGATCTCCCACGTTGAACCTTGTCCTCATGGGGTCAAAATTTCAATGCCCCACTTGGCTGGTTTTGACCACTTTCCACGTTTCCAGTTGGGCTCGCTGAGACACACTTTCAAGTTCTCCATGGTCAGTCCATATTTCTTGCCAATCCCGGAAGAAAGCATCATGTCCCTCTTACCAGGCATGATCGTTGCAACTTTCCCCTAAGGCTGAGAACTTTTCTTCTGACACTGGATCCTGAGGGATTGAGAGGATCCTGCAAACTCTTGGCGTTTAGCTTCCACGGGTTGACGATGCTGACGTTCATATGCTTTTGGCTGCTGCTTCCAAATTTTTGTACTGGCAGAAGATGTACCATGTTTCTATTTGAGTTCATCCTATCAAACTTCATCGGTTATTGAGGTGGCTCTACCATATATATCCTCTGTAGTCCTTGCTATGACCACTGAGCTGAACATAGTATGGCTAGCGTTCGGCATCTTTTGGAGCATAGCCTCTTATCTTGGTTGATGGCCCATATTCATGATGAGTGTGGTAGGCTCACTTCTAACCGCAAGTATTGTATTGTTGTGGCCGCATATGCAAGAGTCTGACAACGATTGGTATTATCACCTTGTCTGTGAAGCTTTATTTTATTGACCGTTGCGGAGGTTGTCTATCTGAAGCTTCTTTATTTTTTTAGGGGGTTCCTTTCATGAACCTGTCATGACCTGCCAACACGGCTCCTTGGTCATATCCCAGCTTGTCGGGCTTGTTCTCACAACCTTCTCTTGCATATCTAATAGGGTTGCTGTGTTCATATCCTTCTTTGAAAAATGGGGCCAATGCTTCTCTAAACACAGTCATTCCCGTGTATGAGTGGCTCGCATGAACTGGTGAACTGGACAGCATGCTCATAACATATGCAGGGGTAGGATAAATCCCTTCATAATCAACTGAGCTCTGAGGCAGATGTGTGTTCTTCCTTGGTACAGTCCATACTCATGACAAAGGTTGAGGTAGGATCATCTTCGAGGAATACCTTCAAATATTTCGAAGCCCATTTTGGAATAGACCTCCATCAATAATTGTAGTCTATATGATGGCGTGTTGAAGAACAACATGTGCCTTCCATTGGAAGTCATCTGACTAATTACCAATCTCTTGAGTCTGAAGTGTCGCAGTTGCGGTAACTTCCCATATACTAGTGCAGTGTTCCGAGACTGTGGATTTGTGGTAGGAGAAGTCTGTCATAACATCCCTTTACTTTCCTTGGAACAATCTGAACACGAGAATATGCCTCTTGTCTGGCTGGATGCATATGAGGGTCTCATTAATCTGGGCAGCCGCGAACTTATCCATATTTTTCGCAAACCTTGTTCACCGTGCCCAGAGAATTTTGTATTTCCACCGGTAAATTCCAATATATGCTTTGATAATATTCCAGAGTTTTGACATTGCCCTTGGCTCATTCTCGCAATATGCCTTCTGTGGGTAATAAATGGTTCTTGAGTCCATTGAGAAAAGACTCAAGGTTCACCCCACTAACTGAAATAATCCTTGTGTCGAGGACGGAGTCATTTGTCCCTACTAGTGTCCATTTCTGATAGCTCATCTGACTGTTCGTTAGGTGTGATCTGTTCTGAGGGAGCTGTCTGAAACTTCTCTAATTATATTCTGACCTTGTCAGCACATTCTATTTCTGACCCATTCTTTATTCTTGACAGATCTGGTGTCGCTGTTTTGAATATCAGGTAGTTGATTTGGCTGTTCTTGAATTTGGATTATGGTGTATTATCCAAGTTGTATGCTACTCTTCTTAGCAGCACTTGCGAATGGATTCAGTCAGAGCAAAAGAGCGGAATCGACAAAAGAAGCAAGAATCGCAAAAAACCAAAAATATCAAAAAGCATATAAAGCTCAAATTTTGGGGACTTTATACACATGGCCTCCAATTCACTAGTATAACCAGCCTAGCGCACTCGATGCGCCTCTAAGGATTTACAAGCAAACCACACAATGCTCCTGGTAGCAATTGGTGTCAGGCTCCTACTACTTCCTTAGGGAACATCAAACTTGACACACGACCATAGCCAAAGTGGCTTAGTCAACGATCCTCAGGTCGTCTGGGGAAAGAGGAAATTTATAGGCATTTCCCAAAGGAAACTAGATTTGAGGAGAGAAATGCCATGGCTAGCAAGCAAGGTGGGGATATCTGGCTCACCTAGGAGTTGAGGGCTCACGGGTCGTTGCCTGGTGCGGACATTTCACACCGGAGGCAAAGGCCACGAGGGTTGGAGTCTGATATGGGGAAACCTACGATATTGCCTTTTGATCAATAGTAGCCATGACGATTTGGCAAAGATGGTTGAAATCGATCAGGGCTTTCTACTGACCAAGAGACAATGAAATCCAGCTAGGGTAGCCTACAGTCAGCCTGGCTGCTCTGATACCATCCGTTGTGGCGCCCTGCGTGCATTGCACTGTAGCCAGACAGTCGCCGCACACGCCAGCCCGGGAAATCACACTGGTGCGTGCCTTTAGAACATGTATCATGAACACAGGCACATCTACAACTGGATTTATAATCCTTACATGGTATCTTACAGGGATGAGGGCAGCGGAAAAGCACTATCTAAGGCAACACGGCCTTGGAATGACTCCAATCCATAGGGATCTGACTGGGTTACTCTTCTAGCCCGCAAACAGTCTGGCCTCTCGCTGGGGAAGATGAATCCTTAGGTCAATCTGGCCATGTTAAAGGCCGCTGAGTACTTTTGAATGTACTCGCAAGCAAACCATACAACATATACACCAAGCAAAGCAATCCATGGCATTCAAGCATTTATCAACTACTATAGCATTATTCTCTATCATGGCATAACATAATTATCCAGTAAAATGACTGCGAAAATAACTATTGAATATGAAATACCAAGCATATTAAGTAAATAATCCGTATCTCAGTTATTCTCATGATCCAATCCAAACCAAACCAAATCCAATCCAGACCCAATCCAAATCCAAGTTCTTCGGTCATACGACCGTTTCTATCATAGTCATCCCATGGCTAACATCTCAAGTTCTTGACCTCATCCGATGTCCATGCACCTTCACTGCAAGTCTGACAATGCTTACCTTTCTCTGGTTCATTATTAGCAATATCATAGGGTTTATTCCTCCAAACTCGACATAGACCAAATAGTGTGACCTACTACGAACTGTCCATGACCGAGGATGCGGCTATTCGAATAGATTTGACACTCTGCAGAGGTTGCGCACTTTACCCACACTATGGAGCTCTTCATCCAGTACCTTGGGACTCGTCTCTCAATGGTGGATCAGTGCTGCTCCAACAAAACCTGTCTACCTCATGTCACTCTTACCGTATCACCGACATACCCCCCGGGTCATGTCCTGGGTGTCCCCTTTGTCACCCCGTGACACCTGCCACCTCGTGGCCAAAACTGTCCCAAACGGGGACCTGGTACCATAACTCAACCGGGCTCACAAGGTTATCGCCACCTACAGGGCCAGGGTACCATGCACGCATAACCTCCCCTCTTTGGTGATACCGATAAAAGTCATAACAGTAGACCAAGTTAGGGCCTTCCCACAAAGGCAAGTGTGGCTGCACTAGTAAGTTTGGTTCAGTGGCACTATGAATTGATGAGGGTGTCCCGGACTAGGGGGTCCTCACCCATACGGCCTGTTATCTATGGGCCGAACTAGAGGCCCGCCGATCACCGTTTGGAGGATAGCCGAAGCTGTGAATCTCGTCGTGAGAAAGATGGAAACCCCCGAAGACTTGGCGTACACTTCAAGGATACTTCTCATTATCGACATGTTTATTCTTAGTTGGCAACCGACCATGTGTAAACCTAGCTACCCCCGGTGCCTATATAAGACGGGGGATTTAGTCCATAAAGACACAATTACAAGCCTAGGGTTTAGAACACAATCATACGATCTCGAGGTAGATCATCTTGTACTTGATACTCCACCATATCAATATAATCAAAGTAGGAAGTAGGGTTTTACCTCTTTGAGAGGGCCTGACCCTGGGTAAAATTGTCTCCCTTGTTTCCTGTTACCCATTGATCCAATATCCACAGCTCGGGACCCCCTACCCAAGATCATTCGGTTTTTGTACCGTCATCGGTGCTTTCATTGAGAACCCGCTGTGCGATCAAAAGGGATCGATGGCTCGTCTGCAAATCAACAACAACATCGGCTGTGGAGATATCTTAGTCCCCGGCCAGCTTTTTGCGTTCGGCAGCATTGTTCTTCATGCCAACGCGACCGGCCGCCTCGACCATGTCGAAATCTTCGTCCCGAACCAATTTATCATGTTCAGAAGCTTGGCATATACGGCTGACGCTCGCGGCGATGTCGCCCTCTCTGGCTAGAGGACGGATCGGCTTGAGAACTCCTCGGGCACCATGGCCTCGACCCCGGAACCAGCCTCTGATCCAGACCTTGGATTAGATCTTACATCGGACCCAGCCTTGAGCATGGATCTGACCACCATCCTGTCAGGTCTTGACCGTGAGTCGAATCTTACCGCGGAGCCAGCGTCAAGCTCAGATCCGATCTCTTCGCCAGCAGATCGGGAGTTAGCCCTGGCTGGCCCATGCTCGGAGGTTGCGTCCGGCGACTCACCGAGCATACTACAAGTTAGCCCGGCCTACAGTCAAGCAATGGACCCGGCAGATCTCTCACTCCTGAACGAGATGCTCAACCGGATCCAAAACCTTGGGATCTCAGACGAGCAGTCCTTGGTTTATGATCAGATCAGACTTAAAGCCGATAATAGGGAAATTTACGTCCCTCCCACCACCCACCTAGTCGCTACTATCGAGGATTTAACCGACGTACTAGACTATGCCTCTGAGGAGGTGACCGACATGGATGAAGATGTCGAGGGCGCATCAGGAGTGGCTTCACCCATGACTATATCCCACACTGGCAATTGGGCCGCAACCTCTACCTACGACGTCTATACACTACTAGGGAAAACCCTAGTAGTGGCGCGGGGTAAAGGCCTAGCAGTAGCGCGGCCCACTGCGCTACTGCTAGGGTGCTACAGCTAACTTTTAGGAGTAGTGCGGGTCTGACCCCGCGCTACTACAACTTGTTTTAGCAGTGGCGTGAGGTTGAACCCGCACTACTGCTAAATAGCAGCAGCGTGGTGTGCTGCCCCGCGCCACTATTGTTCGTCTGTATTTCATTTCTTTAGATTTATACTGTATTTATACACCGTTATACAAATTTTGATATATTATTTGTATTTTTCTGAATTAGAATGATTTAGTTATGATTTTTCTAGGATTAATGTGGTAAAAACGGTCAAAATTCATATTTCAAAATTTCTATACCAACTAGACACTAAAACCTAACTACATCTCAAAGGATTTTATTTTTTGAAGATTTTATCATTTTCGTTTATTTTCTACAAAACTAAAAAAGGTGGTCCACCGGGGGGGGGGGGGGGGGTAGGCATGAGAGAAAAAAAAAACCTTTAGTCCCGGTTGGTGTCTCCAACCGGGACTAAAGATAGACCTTTAGTCCAGGTTGGAGACACCAACCGGGACTAAAGGTTTTTTTTGGCTATTTTTTTATGAGAGAGAAAAAAACCTTTAGTCCCGATTGGTGTCTCCAACCGGGACAAAAGGGGATCACTTTAATCCCGGTTGGTGTCTCTAACCGGGACTAAAGGGGATCACACCGGCCGCGGCCTGCCGCAACCCTTTAGTCCCGATTGGTGGTTCCAACCGGGACTAAAGGTCCCTTTCGACCCGGGACTAAAGCACCCGCACCCCGTGCGGCGCCCATAGCCGTTGGAACCGGGACTAAAGGTTCGTTAGTCCCGGGCCCCAACACGACCGGGACTAAAGCTCCGGACGAAAGGCCCAGTTTCTACTAGTGGTGTTGGGCCTCCAAGCGCAGAGTTTTGTAGGATAGTAGAAATTTTACCTCAAGTGTATGACCTAAGGTTTATCAATCCATGGGAGGCGTAGGTTGAAGATGGTATCTCTCAAACAACCCTGCAACCAAATACAAGAAATCTCTTGTGTCCCCAACACACCCAATACAATGGTAAATTGTATAGGTGCACTAGTTCGGCGAAGAGATGGTGATAAAAGTGTAATATGGATAGTAGATATAAGTTTTTGTAATCTGAAAATATAAAAACAGCAAGGTAGCAAATAGTAAACGGGCATAAAAACGGTATTGCAATGCTTAGAAACAAGGCCTAGGGTTCATACTTTCACTAGTGCGATCTCCCAACATTGTTGACATAGTTGAATCATATGTAAATCCCTCACGTGCGACAAAGAGTTCACTCCAAAGTCACAAATAGCAGAGAACAAACGAAGAAATTGTTGTAGGGTACGAAACCACCTCAAAGTTATCCTTCCCGATCAATCTTATGAGCCATCCCCATTAATTGTCACGAACAGCCCTACAGATCGTACTAAAATAACACCTTGAGATACACATCAACCAAAATCCTAATGTCACCTAGGCACTCCAATGTCACCACGAGTACCCACGGGTTTGATTATACGATATGCATCACATAATCTTAGATTCATCTATTCAAACCAACACAAAGAACTTCAAAGAGTGCCCCAAAGTTTCTACCGGAAAGTCAAGACGAAAACGTGTGCCATCCCTTATGCATAAATCCCCAAGGTCACGGAACCCGCAAGTTGATCACCAAAACATAAATCAAGTTACTCAAGTGAATATCCCATTGTCACCACAAATATCCATATGCAAGACATACATCAAGTGTTTTCAAATCCTTAAAGACTCAATCCGATAAGAAAACTTCAAAGGGAAAACTCAATTCATCACAAGAAGATAGAGAGGGAAAAACTCCATATGATTCATCTATATCAAGAAAGCTCACGATACATCAAGATCGTGCCATCTCAAGAACACGAGAGAGAGATCAAACACATAGCTACTGGTACAAACCCTCTGCCCTGAGGGTGAACTACACCCTCCTCATCATGGAGACCGCCGGGATGATAAAGATGGCCTCCGGTGATGCCTCCCCCCTCCGCCAGGGTGCCGGAAAAGGGCTGTAGATGGGATCTCTCTGGTACATAGGCTTGCGGCGGCGTAAAAACTCATCTAGGTTAACTTTCGGGGGTTTCTGAATATATAGGATTTTTCAGCATTGGAATCACGTCAGACCGAGCCACGTGGGCCCCACGAGGTACCAGACGCGCCTGGGGGAGGGTGGCGCGCCCTGGTGCCTCGTGGGCAGCCAGTGGCCCCCTCTTGTAGGTATTGGCTCCAGTATTTTTTATTTGTTCCATAAAAAATCTCCAAAAAGTTTCACTGCATTTGGAGAACTTTGATTTCTGCACAAAAAACAACACCACGGTAGTTCTGCTGAAAACAGCGTCAGTCCGGGTTAGTTCTAATCAAATCATACCAAAGCCATTTAGAATTGTTATAAACATGGCATGAATACTTCATAAATTACCGATATGTTGGAGATGTATCAAAGCTTGCCGGCAATTCGAGTGCTCCGACGAGGGATTTGGCCGGGCGAGAGCATGGGAGTGAACTAGAGGGGAAGGGGGGTTAAGTGCTTGTTCGAAGGGGCTCGGGGCTAGCTATTTATAGCCGCCCGAGGTGAGTAGATGAGGATGGCCGCCGCGTTGAACTAGCCGGAGCTCCAGTGCCCGGACTCGGGGCGGTGCCGGCTAGCTGGCGTCGTGGAGCTTCATGGGAGAGCAGTGGAGGGCTAGCTGGCGCTCGGGAAGGCTCGGCTTTGTCCGGATACGGCGGCGGCTGTGCGGGTACAGTGGCGGTATGGCAGCGTTCGTCGCGGTGCGGCGAGGAAGAGAATGGAGGGGGAAATGACTAGAGAGGGGTGCGTGGACGACGAGGAGTCAGGTCGGCATGCGAGGACACGCTGCGGCGGCCTGGGCTGGCCTGCCCGACGTGATGGGCGTGCAGAGCGCCACTGCTGCATGCCATGCCCGTGGTCACCGCCAGCGCCACGCGTCTGCGGTGCCAAAACACTACCAGGCCTTGTCAACACGGTGCATCAGAGGTCGGTGAGTTCACATGGGGAGGTTTGGATGGAAGTGGGGGCAAGAATTGACTGATTTGAACTGACTTAGATTATGAACAGAAGGTGTTTTTAGCGGTTTATGGATAGATCCCATGGTGAAATGAGCTGGAATTTGGCATGCAGTGGTTATCCATCAAGGTGCATATCCTGGAAAAATTTCAGACCAAATGGATCACTCTAGCTACCACTTCCTTTGCAAAGTGCCCCACTGAACAGAAATGGATTCTGGATTGTTGGGACAAAATGGCTAAATGGATTTTCCTGAAATTTGGTGTAGAGGGATTATTTATGAGTATGGAGACACTGGTAAAATTTCATGCCATTTGGATACTCCTAAATGGTACTTCCTTCACAGTGCTCCCATCTGAACAAAAACTTTTGAGAATTATTGGGAAGTAATGGCGCGACAAAAAGATGTGAATTTTGGCATGCTCACATGATATAGGGAGAGTGAGGTTATGTATTAATTTCAAGAATTATGAAGCAATCTAAAATATAGTTGCTTCACAATCTCAAAATAGGTCCAAAAACAAGAATTGGATGATGTGCTCAAAGTTTGAACCGTGGAACTTGGGTTCTTGATGGAAATGGTGAATGTTTGGATAGGAGAGGCTCTACAAATTATTTGGGCACCAATGGAGCAACCAAAATGGTAGCTCCTTTAGAAAGTGGCCAAAATGGCATATTGGCTTTATAAAGGAAAGTACAGTTTCCCTTATTAATTTTGGCCAATATATTTATGAGAGCTCCATATGGGCACAAGGAATATCTCCACAAGTTTTCATGAACTTCAGAGATGTGTAGATATTTCTCTGGATTTAATTCCTTCAACTGGCAGAAAAAGGAATTAATTTTAAATGAAAAATATTGCAAATGACTTGGCAATATTTTTGCATATCCAGGGTTGATAGATATAGGAGAGTCTCTAGGAAAATTTGTGGGAGGCAATAGATCAAAGGAAACTAGGGCTCCTTTGTAACTGCAGGGAATAGGGTTTCCCTTCCAATAATTTGGAAGGTAGGGTTTTGGCGGCAAAACCCTGAGAATATATTTTTGGTGGCAAGGTTGGATTGGAGAGAATCTCTGGTCTGATAGGAAAGGCAAGGCTATATAACCATCTTCATATACCCAAGATCCAAAGAAAATCCTATAACACCGAAAGAAAAAGACGGGAGTCTAATCTCGCGAAGGAAAAATTAAGGTGCAAAAATCGGGGTGTTACAAACCTACCCCCCTTAAAAGAATCTCATCCTTGAGATTATTGGGCTTACCTCCCGGTGAAGGGGAACATACCTGTGTGCGACTTGGATCCATCGGATGTCTCTTGTCTTCGTCGGTTCAC
The DNA here is from genome assembly GCA_039707655.1 of Elymus sibiricus. Classification (NCBI taxonomy): domain Eukaryota; kingdom Viridiplantae; phylum Streptophyta; class Magnoliopsida; order Poales; family Poaceae; genus Elymus; species Elymus sibiricus. Next base: position 85,239,967 of record CM077676.1, read on the forward strand.
TGGCCTTTTAACAATCTCGTCTGATGGCTCAGGTGTTGCCTTCTCAAACAGCTGCATTGAATCCTTCTCTTTCCTAACGGGCGAACCTTTTGTCCAGGTAGTTTATTGCCTAGGATTGGTCGGTAGCTGGTAGTACTGACAACTAGTTCAGTTTCCAAGGCCTGGCGCTAGCTGCTTCGGGTTTCATTGCGGTACTTTGTATCCTGACTGCCAAGGGCGAGGCCTCTTTCTTTAGTGCATGACCTCGCATGCATATACCCCTTACTACCTAGAGTAACTGTGGACAGTTGTCCTTCTGTCTCACTCACAAAGAATCCTTGATCCGGCTATGAGTTCTGTACAGTGCATCTATCAGGTTTATGCTTTCAGCCTTTGTACTCATGTGTTGTGGTTCCCTTGCTCGGGTAGGAACGTTACCGACTGTCAACGGTGTTTCCTGGACTTCTCCATACTGTGGCACTACGTACCTTTGTCCGGCATCCTTGGTCTAACGTAGTACTTCTTCGAATATACTGACTTGGTAAATCCATATGGAAGTAACTTGTTTCCATGGTGTAATCATGAAAAGTTAGACCATGCTTGCCCTTTCTTAAGATATTTGTTCCAGATGGCGAGGAAATAGCATATCCTTTCTGCAGACTTCTAGCTAAACTTTTGTCAACCCAAGATGTGTATACCTTCTAACCGGGTCTTGGGTGAGCTGAATGAAGTGTGATGCGATCCGTCAAACATCACGGGGCAAACAGGTGTGGGATCAAACCAATGTTGATCTTTCCAGGTAACTCTTTATTTGTCATATTGTACCGACGGTCTTATGTTCTTATGATTGAGATGACCAATTCGTTTTCCTAGATCTCCCGCGTTGAACCTTGTCCTCATGGGGTCAAAATTTCAATGCCCCACTTGGCTGGTTTTGTCCACTTTCCACGTTTCCAGTTGGGCTCGCTGAGACACACTTTCAAGTTCTTCATGGTCAGTCCATATTTCTTGCCAATCCCGGAAGAAAGCATCATGTCCCTCTTAGCAGGCATGATCGTTGCAACTTTCCCCTAAGGCTCAGAACTTTTCTTCTGACACTGGATCCTAAGGGATTGAGAGGATCCTGCAAACTCTAGCCGTTTAGCTTCCACAGGTTGACGATGCTGACGTTCATATGCTTTTGGCTGCTGCTTCCAAATTTTTGTACTGGCACAAGATGTACCATGTTTCTATTTGAATTCATCGTATCAAACTTCATCGGTAATTGAGGTGGTTCTACCATATATATCCTCTGTAGTCCTTGCTATGACCACTGAGCTGAACATAGTATGGCTAGCGTTCGGCATCTTTTGGAGCATAGCCTCTTATCTTGGTTGATGGCCCATATTCATGGTGAGTGCGGTAGGCTCAATTCTAACCGCAAGTAGTGTATTGTTGTGGCCGCATATGCAAGAGTCTGATAAGGATTGGTAATATCACCTTGTCTGTGAAGCTTTATTTTATTGACCGTTGCGAAGGTTGTCTATCTGAAGCTTCTTTATTTTTTTAGGGGGTTCCTTTCATGGACCTGTCATGACCTGCCAACACGGCTCCTTGGTCATATCCCATCTTGTCGGGCTTGTTCTCACAACCTTCTCTTGCATATCTAATAGGGTTGCTGTGTTCGTATCCTTCTTTGAAAAATGGGGCCAATGCTTCTCTAAACACAGTCATTCCCGTGTATGAGTGGCTCGCATGAACTGGTGAACTGGACTGCATGCTCATAACATATGCAGGGGTAGGATAAATCCCTTCAAAATCAACTTAGCTCTGAGGCAGATGTGTGTTCTTCCTTGGTACAGTCCATACTCATGACAAAGGTTGAGGTAGGATCATCTTCGAGGCATACCTTCAAATATTTCGAAGCCCATTTTGGAATAGACCTCGATAAATAATTGTAGTCTATATGATGGCGTGTTGAAGAACAACATGTGCCTTCCATTGGAAGCCATCTGACTAACTACCAATCTCTTGAGTCCGAAGTGTTCCGAGACTGTGGATTTGTGGTAGGAGAAGTCTGTCATAACATCCCTTTACTTTCCTTGGAACAATCTGAAAACGAGAATATGCCTCTTGTCTGGCTGGATGCATATGAGGGTCTCATTAATCTGGGCAGCCGTGAACTTATCCATATTTTTCGCAAACCTTGTTCACCGTGCCCAGAGAATTTTGTATTTCCACCGGTAAATTCCAACATATGCTTTGATAATATTCCAGAGTTTTGACATTGCCCTTGGCTCATTCTCGCAATATGCCTTCTGTGGGTAATAAATGGTTCTTGAGTCCATTGAGAAAAGACTCAAGGTTCACCCCACTAACTGAAATAATCCTTGTGTCGAGGACGGAGTCATTTGTCCCTACTGGTGTCCATTTCTGATAGCTCATCTGACTGTTCGTTAGGTGTGATCTGTTCTGAGGGAGCTGTCTGAAACTTCTCTAATTATATTCTGACCTTGTCAGCACATTCTATTTCTGACCCATTCTTTATTCTTGACAGATCTGGTGTCACTGTTTTGAATATCAGGTAGTTGATTTGGTTGTTCTTGAATTTGGATTATGGTGTATTATCCAAGTTGTATGCTGGTCTTCTTAGCAGCACTTGCGAATGGATTCAGTCGGAGCAAAAGAACGGAATCGACAAAAGAAGCAAGAATCGCAAAAAACCAAAAATATCAAAAAGCAAATAAAGCTCAAATTTTGGGGACTTTATACACATGGCCTCCAATTCACTAGTATAACCAGCCTAGCGCACTCGATGCGCCTCTAAGGATTTACAAGCAAACCACACAATGCTCCTGGTAGCAATTGGTGTCAGGCTCCTACTACTTCCTTAGGGAACATCAAACTTGACACACGACCATAGCCAAAGTGGCTTAGTCAACGATCCTCAGGTTGTCTAGGGAAAGAGGGAATTTATAGGCATTTCCCAAAGGAAACTAGATTTGAGGAGAGAAATGCCATGGCTAGCAAGCAAGGTGGGGATATCGGGCTCACCTAGGAGTTGAGGGTTCACGGGTCGTTGCCTGGTGCGGACATTTCACACGGGAGGCAAAGGCCACGAGGGTTGGAGTCTGATATGGGGAAACCTACGGTATTGCCTTTTGATCAATAGTAGCCATGACGATTTGGCAAAGATGGCTGAAATCCATCTGGGCTTTCTACTGAGCAAGAGACAATGAAATCCAGCTAGGTTAGCCTACAGTCAGCCTGGCTGCTCTGATACCATCCGTTGTGGCGCCCTGCCTGCATAGCACTGTAGCCAGACAGTCGCCGCACACGCCAGCCCAGGAAATCACCTCAAAGTGAACACAGGCACATCTACAAATGGATTTATAATCCTTACATGGTAACTTACAGGGATGAGGGCAGCGGAAAAGCACTATCTAAGGCAGCACAACCTTGGAATGACTCCAATCCATAGGGATCTGACTGGGTTCCTCTTCTAGCCCGCAAACGGTCTGGCCTCTCGCTAGGGAAGATGAATCCTTAGGTCAATCTGGCCATGTTAAAGGCCGCTGAGTACTTTTGAATGTACTCGCAAGCAAACCATACAACATATACACCAAGCAAAGCAATCCATGGCATTGAAGCATGTATCAACTACTATAGCATTATTCTCTATCATGGAATAACATAATTATCCAGTAAAATGACTGCTAAAATAACTATTGAATATGAAATACCAAGCATATTAAGTAAATAATCCGTATCTCAGTTATTCTCATGATCCAATCTAAACCAAACCAAATCCAATCCAGACCCAATCCAAATCCAAGTTCTTCGGTCATACGACCATTTCTATCATAGCCATCCCATGGCTAACATCTCAAGTTCTTGACCTCATCCGATGTCCATGCACCTTGACTGCAAGTCTGACAATGCTTACCTTTCTCTGGTTCATTATTAGCAATATCATAGGGTTTATTCCTCCAAACTCGACATAGACCAAATAGTGTAACCTAGTACGAACTGTCCATGACCGAGGATGCGGCTATTCGAATAGATTTGACACTCTGCAGAGGTTGCGCACTTTACCCACACTATGGATCTCTTCATCCAGTACCTTGGGACTCGTCTCTCAAGGGTGGATCAGTGCTGCTCCAACAAAACCTGTCTACCTCATGTCACTCTTACCGTATCACCGACATACCCCCCGGGTCATGTCCTGGGTGTCCCCTATGTCACCCCGTGACACCTGCCACCTCGTGGCCAAAACTGTCCCAAACGGGTACCTGGCCCAGGGTAAAATTGTCTCCCTTGCTTCCTGTTACCCATTGATCCAAGATCCACATCTCAGGACCCCCTACCCAAGATCAGTCGGTTTTTGTACCGTCATTGGTGCTTTCATTGAGAGCCCGCTGTGCGATCAAAAGGGATCGATGGCTCGTCTGCAAATCAACAACAACATCGGCTGTGGAGATATCTTAGTCCCCGGCCAGCTTTTTGCGTTCGGCAGCATTGTTCTTCATGCCAACGCGACCGGCCGCCTCGACCATGTCGAAATCTTTGTCCCGAACCAAGTTATCATGTTCGGAAGCTTGGAATATATGGCTGACGCTCGCGGCGATGTTGCCCTCTCTGGCTAGAGGCCGGATCGGCTTGATAACTCCTCGGGCACCATGGCCTCGACCCCGGAACTAGCCTCTGATCCAGACCTTGGATTTGATCTTACATCGGACCCAGCCTTGAGCGTGGATCCGACCACCATCCTGTCAGGTCTTGACCGCGAGTCGAATCTTACCGCGGAGCCAGCGTTAAGCTCAGATCCGATCTCTTCGCCAACAGATCAGGAGTTAGCCCTGGCTGGCCAATGCTCAGAGGTTGCGTCAGGCGATTCACCGAGCATACTACAAGTTAGCCCGGCCTGCAGTCAAGCAATGGACCCGGCAGATCTCTCACTCCTGAACGAGATGCTCAACCGGATCCAAAACCTTGGGATCTCAGACGAGCAGTCCTTGGTTTATGATCAGATCAGACTTAAAGCCGATAATAGGGAAATTTACGTCCCTCCCACCACCCACCTAGTTGCTACTATCGAGGATTTAACCGATGTACTAGACTATGCCTCTGAGGAGGTGAACGACATGGATGAAGATGTCGAGGGCGCATCAGGAGTAGTGTCACCCATGACTATATCCCACACTGGCAATTGGGCCGCAACCTCTACCTACGACATCTATACACTACTAGGGAAAACCCTAGTAGTAGCGAGGGGTAAAGGCCTAGCAGTAGCGCGGCCCCCTGCGCTACTGCTAGGGTGCTACAGCTAACTTTTAGCAGTAGCGCGGGTCTGACCCCGCGCTACTCCTACTTGTTTTAGCAGTAGCGTGAGGTTGAACCCGCGCTACTGCTAAATAGCAGCAGCGTGGTGTGCTGCCCCGCACCACTATTGTTCGTCTATATTTCATTTCTTTAGATTTATACTGTATTTATACACCGTTATACAAATTTTGATAAAGTAGCAATTAAGAAGTTGGTATATCATTATGATAATGATGAGTTGTTATATCATTGGGTGGAAGAAACACAGATTAGATTAAAGTGGATGGATTTAAGTGACCAAGTTGATTTAGTAGTACGATATCGTCCTACTAATCCAACTTGGTCACTTAGATCCATCCACTTTAATCTGATCCGTGTTTCTTCCACCCAACGATATAACAACTAATCATAATCATAATGATATAACAACTCATCATCATCGTAGTCATATAACAACTCATCATCCATAGTCATATATATAATAACTCATCTTCATTCTAGCACATGACAAGTATTACAGCCTCCTCCTCATCATCATCGTAGTCATATAACAACTCATCATCCATAGTCATATAATAACTCACCATCAACATAGCAAATGACAAGTTAACCAACACTAGCTAATTGTTATCATCCTAGGTAAATAACTCATCATCATTCTAGCACATGACAAGTACTAGCTAGGACCTACTCCTCTCTCTTAGGTAAAATAGCATAAAACAGGTAAACCCCTCCATCTCCATTTCGGAGAATAGAGATCCATCTGTCTCCAATTTGTGGCCTGCGCACATCCATGCTATCTCCAATTACTTCCCTGTGTGCATTCAATACTTTGCTTCATATTTTGATTTTGAGGCATTCATCTGTTCGAGAAATCGAGTATGCACTGTGAAAAGCCACCGGCAGACTTGGTCGTAAGCTAATAATACTCATGTGACCTTTGGTATACATCAGCTAAGGCACAACATCCTTCGGGAGGGTCTATTGAATAACATAATAGTAACATAGTTAGCAATGTAGTTTTGCTTAAGGGGAATGTATGCAAAAGATGTACTAGTGACACACTAGTAAAAAATCTTACCATGCTATCTGCATGGATGTTACCATGGTTCAACACGTGGACTAGTGGCACATATCAACTATAATTTTCGCCAATTTCATAACTGATCTTAAAAGTCTCAACATCCTTAATAAATGAGAAAAGAGAATTTATCTCCTCCCAATTTTTCTCTGAGCCATAACTGTAGTAGGTCTTGTCTACTACCTTCCGTGTATTTCTTGGAGAAAGGAAATAAGCTGTCAATTATAAATAAACAAGTTTAGTAGGGATGAATACCAACTATTTTTAAATAAACAATATAAATTACTTAACAAATTTGTTTGACAAACTCACATGGAGGTAGAACTGGAATCATGTCCACATCCACCCAAATGTCGATATTATCTTCAGGATCATCTTCAGGACCAAGATCGAAGGTTATTTTCATCTCCTCCTAAAATCCGTAGGCCTTGCATAGTCCTCTCCAATTTGAACAACCAAAATGTGATTGATTTACTCCGTTGTAGAGCTTAACCACAAAAATGAAACCACGTTTCGTCTTTAGGTGAGCTTTCTTCGTCTCCATACTCTCCCTATCTTCGAAACCAAGCTTGTCTAAGACATACGGTCTTGCATAGCAGCGGACACACTAGTCAAATTGTAAAAAACGGAAAGTACATGTTAAAGCAAAAAAGCACAAGTCATGCTTAATTACGAAAAAATACTTTCTGTCGTTACATACCGTAAAAACTTCAAAGGTCTCCTTCAGCGTGAGGGTGAAGCACCTACCGTTTTGCAGGTGAGGCCTGTCGCACATACCCCCATCGTCGGTGTAGTAATCGCACTCTGGGATCCTATCATCGTCACACATTTCCTGTGTTCATAATTCAAAGATTAAAAATCAACGACAAATACCAGGAACTCAACACACATATCACTATTCAGCACGGGTTGACTTTTGGTCTGTCGAGTCTTCCTTATAAACACTCATCTCACGTGGTGTATATGGTGGGCACTCCCTCTCTGATATTGCGACCGTCGGTGATGGTCATTCCTCCCTTCTTTCCCGAGTGCATTACAACAAAATGTGTAGCACATAGGAAAGAAGGAGAAGCGACCCCCACGACAACAGTCGGGATTCTTCCTCTCTGAAAGTCACACAAGGAGCCCCAACAGACTGAACGTCAACCCGTTACATATATTAATTGAGTAATGACATAAAAAAATGGCCTATGTTTTGTCGGAATGTCGTTTAATTCCCATTCCGGCAAATCACGGCACTCGATATGTCATTCTTTCTAGCACAAGTCATGCCAAAATTCACGAATTTTTTTGGCATGACCTTTGCTAAAAACAGGACATATCGAGTGCCTGAAATTTGCCGGAACGAAAATGAATCAACATTCCGGCAAAACATAGGCCACTCGGAGTTTCCCTGCAATAGAAAGAGACATATGTGGCCATCTTTGGCACCACATACATAGCAGCTCAAGATCAACATGTCCATACACATACACATGTCCAAATAGTACAAAGTATCAACATTGAAATGATCTCATACAAACTTTGTATATAAATGTTGGTCATTTTCATGTCTACTTCTAGTGTGCATACTTTGCTGCCATGTCTACCCTAGGTGATTGGTATAGATTTGGAACCCTATCGGAATGTATCAGCACTGAAGTCGTACAAAGTATCAACATTCTTTCTCTTTCCCTATTCTTTTATTTATCTTGAGTTGCACTTTTACTTCTTCCATTCATGCTCAAACCTTGCCCATAAATCCTTCATTTTGTATTCAGCCACCCTCCCAAGTTTCAACCCATTTGAACCTCATTCAAATTGTCTTTCAAAGTAGAACATATCGGTTATATTCAACATGGTTGGATTTTACTTCTCCCAATAATTCCCCTAAAATGTTCATAAATCACATTCCATCTAAATGGTTTTATAAGTTCAAATAGTTTAAATAAATGCATCCATCCAACTAGCCATCCATCTAAAAAACTAAACAAAAAAGTAAACACAGAGGAGAGGGAGGTGCTCTTGGTGGGGGAGGGGCCGAGCCTGAGAGGGGACGCGCAGTCGCCGGCCGACGCGCATGGGGAGGGCTGGGACGGGAGAGGACGACCACGCGGGGAGGCCCGAGACGAGGGAGGGCCGGCCGAGATGGGGGAGGACGGCCACGCGGTGCCGAGCACCGGAGCAGGGAGGAGCGAGAGTGAGAGTGTGGAGAGTGGAGAGCGAGAGTGAAGGGCTGGGAGAGGATAAGGCCGATCAGTAGTAGTGCGGGGCAAGGGCGCGTGATACGTCTCCAACGTATCTATAATTTATGAAGTATTCATGCCATATTTATAACAATTCTATATGGTTTTGGTATGATTTGATTAGAACTAACCCGGACTGACGCTGTTTTCAGCAGAATTGCCATGGTGTTGTTTTTTGTGCAGAAATAAAAGTTCTTGGAATTGGATTAAACTTTTTGGATATTTTTTATGGAACAAATAAAAAATACTGGAACCAAGACCACTGGAGGGGGCCACCCAGTGCCCACGAGGCACCAGGGCGCGCCACCCCCCAGGCACGCCCTGGTACCTCGTGGGGCCCACGTGGCTCCGTCTCGCGTGATTCCAACGCTGAAAACTCATATATATTCAGAAACCCCCGAAAGTTAACCTAGAAGAGTTTTTACACCGCCGCAAGCCTCTGTACCTCCACGATCTCATCTACAACCCTTTTCCGGCACCCTGCCGGAGGGGGGAATCATCACCGGAGGCCATCTTCATCATCCCGGCGGTCTCCATGACGAGGAGGGACTAGTTCACCCTCGGGGCAGAGGGTTTGTACCAGTAGCTATGTGTTTGATCTCTCTCTCCCGTGTTCTAGAGATGGCACAATCTTGATGTATCGCGAGCTTTGTTGACATAGATGAATTATATGGAGTTTTCCCCTCTCTATCTTCTTGTGATGAATTGAGTTTTCCCTTTGAAGTTTTCTTATCGGATTCAGTCTTTAAGGATTTGAGAACACTTGATGTATGTCTTGCATATGGATATCTGTGGTGACAATGGGATATTCACTTGAGTCACTTGATGTATGTTTTGGTGATCAACTTGCGGGTTCCGTGACCTTGGGGATTTATGCATAAGGGTTGGCACACGTTTTCGTCTTGACTTTCCGGTAGAAACTTTGGGGCACTCTTTGAAGTTCTTTGTGTTGGTTTGAATAGATGAATCTGAGATTGTGTGAAGCATATCGTATAATCAAACCCGTGGGTACTCGTGGTGACATTGGAGTGCCTAGGTGACATTCGGGTTTTGGTTGATGTGTATCTTAAGGTGTTATTCTAGTACGAACTCTAGGGCTGTTCGTGACAATTAATGGGGATGGCTCATAAGATTGATCGGGAAGGATAACTTTGAGGTGGTTTCTTACCCTACCACAATTTCTTCGTTTGTTCTCCGCTATTTGTGACTTTGGAGTGAACTCTTTGTTGCACGTGAGGGATTTACATATGATTCAACTATGTCAACAATGTTGGGAGATCACACTAGTGAAAGTATGAACCCTGGGCCTTGTTTCTAAGCATTGCAATACCGTTTTTATGCCCATTTACTTTTTGCTACCTTGCTGTTTTTATATTTTCAGATTACAAAAACCTATATCTACTATCCATACTACACTTTTATCACCATCTCTTCGCCGAACTAGTGCACCTATACAATTTACCATTGTATTGGGTGTGTTGGGAACACAAGAGATTTCTTGTATTTGGTTGCAGGGTAGCTTGAGAGATACCATCTTCAACCTACGCCTCCCATGGATTGATAAACCTTAGGTCATCCACTTGAGGGAAAATTGCTACTGTCCTACAATCCTCTGCGCTTGGAGGCCCTACACGAGTCTAGAAGAACAAGTTGTGTAGTAGACATCAAGCTCTTTTCTGGCGCCGTTGTCGGGGAGGTGAGTGCTTGAAGGTATATCTTTAGTTCTTGCAATCAAGTCTTTTAGTTTCTTGTTTTATCACTAGTTTGGTTTATAAAAGAAAACTACAAAAAAAATGGAATTGAGGTTGCGTCATATTATTCGTCTTTATCATGTCTTTCTTGAAAATAAGGATTCCGAAAATTGTGCTCAATTGATAGAAGAAGAATTCAATAAAATGTTTGGCATAAAATCTTTGAATGATGAGCATGATTGCAATGTTGTTAGTATGAATTCTATGAGTATCCATGATGCTAATGATATGCAAAGCCACAAGCTTGGGGATGCTATGTTTGATGAAGATGATATTTTTTGTCCCCCAAGTTTTGATGAGAAAATTTATTATGATGATTGCATGCCTCCTATCTATGATGATTATTGTGATGACATGTATGCTATAACGAATAATGATAAATATGAAACTTGTCATCATGATTTTAATTTTCAATTGGATTATTTCAATCAAGTAACTCATGATAGTTATTTTGTTGAGTTTGCTCCCACTATTATGAATGAGAAGAAGATTGCTTGTGTGGTGAGTAATAAAAATTCTATGCTTATGTATCATGACAAGAATGCTTTGTGGGATGGATATGTTGTTGAATTTCTTCATGATGCTACTGAAAATTATTATGAGAGAGGAGCATATGCTTGTAGGTGTTGCAATAATATCAAGTTTTCTCTCTATGTGTTGAAAGTTTTGAAGTCATGCTGTTTTTGCCTTCCTATGCTAGTTGATTATTGCTCCCATAAACTATTTGCTCACAAAATCCCTATTCATAGGAAGTGTGTTAGGTTTAAATGTGCTAGTCATATGCTTCATGATGCTCTCTTTATGTTTCAATTCTTTACTTTTATGCGAGCATCATTGAAATCATCATGCCTAGCTAAAAGGCATTAAAGAAAAGCGCTTGTTGGGAGGCAACCCAATATGTATCCTTTCTGTTTTAGTGTGTTCACAAGATTAAGCTACTGTAGTAATCATGTTTTATATGTTTTCTTTCAATAAAGTGCCAAGTAAAACCTTTGGGATAGTGTGGATACTTGTTGATTCAATTCTGTGCAAAAACAGAAACTTTTGCCTCCAGTGTTTAATTTCCCAGATTTTACTGGAGGGTCAAAAAATTCTGACATTTTTACACAGTATTGATATGCAAATTTTTGACGTTGTCCCAATTTTTTAGAATTTTTAGAGTTCCGTAAGTATGGTAGTTGCTCAGATCATTACGGACTGTTCTGTTTTTGACAGATTCTATTTTCAATGCATAGTTTGCTTGTTTTAATGTTTCCATAGCTTATATTATGAGATATAAATTGTGGAAATGATAGAATACAGTAGGAATTATATGGGAACAATTTTGAATCTTGTCTTGGACAGTACCTAGGTGATGGTTTATTCTTTATCATACTAACCGTTCTCACGAAGTTCCGTTAAGTTTTGTGTGATTGAAGTTTTCAAGTTTTGGGTGAGATATCGATATGAGGAGAATAAGGAGTGGCAAGACCCTAAGCGTGGGGATGCCCAAGTCACCCCAAGGTAATATTCAAGGAATAACCAAGCTACTAAGCTTGGGGATGCCCCGGAAGTCATCCCCTCTTTCGTCTTCAACACTATCGGTAACCTCACTTGGAGCTATATTTTTATTCGTCACATAATATGAGTTTTGCTTGGAGCGTCATTTTATTCTGTTGATATTTGGTTGGTGTTATAAATAATCATTTTTTGTATCTTTTAGTTCAATAAAATGCCTATTATAGCCTTTACCATGCTCAGTTTGCAAGTTCATGTGTTGCTGTTTGAAAACAGAAAGTTTTCTGTTATGTCCAGAATATTCCTGAATAGTCAGAACATGATAAAAATCTGAAATTTTTACACAGTAAGAATATCGATATGAGGAGAATAAGGAGTGGCAAGACCCTAAGTTAGTGATGTATGGATTCTTATTCACCCTTTACAGACTGTTCTGTTTTGGCAGATTGCTGTTATAGTTGCATTGTTTGCATATGTTTTCTTGTTTAATGATTCTATTTGAGGATAGGAGTATTAAATATGCAGAGGCATTTAGTATGCAATTTTTAATTATAATTTTAGTGATTTGTTACAGTAGAGAATGTTAAGGTGTTGCATTGATTTATACTAACTTATCTCACGAGTTCTTGTTGAGTTTTGTGTGGATGAAGTATTTAAGATTTAGGGAAACCGTGATATGAGAGGAATTAAGGAGACACAAAAGCTCAAGATTGGGGATGCCCAAGGCATCCCAATATAATATTTCAAGAAGTCTCAAGCATCTAAGCTTGGGGATGCCCCGGTAGGCATCCCACCTTTCTTCATCAACAATTATCGGTTAGTCTTGGTTGAGTCTAAGTTTTTGCTTCTTCACATGATATTTGCTATACTTGGCATGTCATTTCATTTTGTTTTCTTTGCTGTTTGAATAAAATACTTAAGATCTGAAATTTTCAAATGAGAGAGAGTCCTCACATAGCTACCCATTCACTAAACTACTCTTTGTTCTTCACTTATATCTTTTTGGAATAGTGTGTCATTTACTCTTGTGCTTCACTTATATCCTATGAGTAAATTGTGTAAGAATTGAATATCATAAAGTTGAAATTTTATATGCTTCATATGCTTGTCCCATGGGGAGTAGTGACTTCACATACAAGAAGTATAAGTGGTAAAATTTATTGAAAGTTAACAAACATAGCATTGGTCACTTGAACAATTCATGAAAGAATTTTGAAGGAAGAGAAATTTCACATATAAATACACTATCTTGGACATCTTCTATGATTGTGAGCCCCCATTAATTATTTTCAAGCTTGATCAAGTAGTTGACGTTGGACAAGGAAGACAACGTAATGAGTTATGTTTGTTTATATTCACAAAGAAGTTATATTGTCATGGATCCTCTAACATGTGGTGCTTGATTAGGATCTTTTGCTAGCCAAAAATTCGTACTAAGTAGAGATACTACTTGTGCATCCAAAAACCCTTAAACCCAGTTTCTTGCCATGAGTGTCCACCATACCTACCTATGGATTGAATAAGATCCTTCAAGTAAGTTGTCATTGGTGCAAAAAGCAATAAAAATTGCTCCTAAATATGTATGATCTTTTATTGTAAGGGAAAATAAGCGTTGTACGAACTTGTGATGGTAAAGAAATAAAAGAGACGGACTGCATAATAAAGGTTGCTATCACAAGGGGCAATATAACATGACGTTCCTTTGCATTAAGTCCTTGTGCATCCAACAACAAAAAGCGCATGACAACCTCTGCTTCCCTCTGCGAAGGGCCTATCTTTTACTTTTCTGTATTTACTTTTCTATATTTACTTTACTGTATTTACTTTTATGCAAGAGTCATTAATGTTCATCCCTATTCCGCTCTATTTATTCTTTAGTTGGCAAGCATTATGTGGTAGGGAAAGATCCAGGCACATATATCCAGTTGAATATAGGTGATCATGAGTTATTATTGTTGACATTATCCCTGAGATAAATAAGTTCGGAGGCAAAACATTAAGCCCCTATCTTCCTATGTGTTTGACTGAAACGATTTGTTCTAAAAATATGCTTTGAGTGTCAGCAATCATGGAAGACTAAATGATGGTTGAGTATGTGGAATTTGCTATATCAAAGCTCTTACATAGACCCTTCCTGAAAATAAGATGAATTGCAATTGTTTGATGACTGAGAACATAGTTTGTTAGTTTTCAAGAAAGTTTATGGCTTATACTTTAAACATGTGAATAGCTTACTACTTGATCATGAGAAGTTTTATGAGCTACTGATTATGATATATATTGATGCTAGGAAAAGTGATTGAAATTATCATTGATCAAACTTATGCACTATGCTAGCATTCACACTTCATAAATTATTTCTTTTATCATTTACCTACTCGAGGACGAGCAGGAATTAAGCTTGGGGATGCTGATACGTCTCCAACGTATCTATAATTTATGAAGTATTCATGCCATATTTATAACAATTCTATATGGTTTTGGTATGGTTTGATTAGAACTAACCCGGACTGACGTTGTTTTCAGCAGAATTGCCATGGTGTTTGTTTTTGTGCAGAAATAAAAGTTCTTGGAATTGGATGAAACTTTTTGGAGATTTTTGATGGAACCAATAAAAACTACTGGAACCAAGACCCACTGGAGGGGGGCCACCCAGTGCCCACGAGGCACCAGGGCGTGCCACCCCCCCAGGCGCGCCCTGGTACCTTGTGGGGCCCACGTGGCTCCGTCTCGCGTGATTCCAACGCTGAAAAATTATATATATTCAGAAACCCCCGAAAGTTAACCTAGATGAGTTTTTACGTCGCCGCAAGCCTCTGTACCTCCACGATCTCATCTACAGCCCTTTTCCGGCACCCTGCCGGAGGGGGGAATCATCACCGGAGGCCATCTTCATCATCCCGGCGGTCTCCATGACGAGGAGGGAGTAGTTCACCCTCGGGGCTGAGGGTTTGTACCAGTAGCTATGTGTTTGCTCTCTCTCTCTCTCGTGTTCTTGAGATGGCACGATCTTGATGTATTGCGAGCTTTGTTGATATAGATGAATCATATGGAGTTTTCCCTCTCTATCTTCTTGTGATGAATTGAGTTTTCCCTTTGAAGTTTTCTTATCGGATTGAGTATTTAAGGATTTGAGAACACTTGATGTATGTCTTGCATATGGATATCTGTGGTGACAATGGGATATTCACTTGAGTCACTTGATGTATGTTTTAGTGATCAACTTGCGGGTTCCGTGACCTTGGGAATTTATGCATAAGGGTTGGCACACGTTTTCGTCTTGACTTTCCGGTAGAAACTTTGGGGCACTCTTTGAAGTTCTTTGTGTTGGTTTGAATAGATGAATCTGAGATTGTGTGATGCATATCGTATAATCAAACCCGTGGGTACTCGTGGTGACATTGGAGTGCCTAGGTGACATTAGGGTTTTGGTTGATGTGTATCTTAAGGTGTTATTCTAGTACGAACTCTAGGGCTGTTCATGACAATTAATGGGGATGGCTCATAAGATTGACCGGGAAGGATAACTTTGAGGTGGTTTCGTACCCTACCACAATTTCTTCGTTTGTTCTCCGCTATTTGTGACTTTGGAGTGAACTCTTTGTTGCACGTGAGGGATTTACATATGATTCAACTATGTCAACAATGTTGGGAGATCGCACTAGTGAAAGTATGAACCCTAGGCCTTGTTTCTAAGCATTGCTACCTTGCTGTCTTTATATTTTCAGATTACAAAAACCTATATCTACTATCCATACTACACTTTTATCACCATCTCTTCGCCAAACTAGTGCACCTATACAATAATTTACCATTGTATTGGGTGTGTTGGGAACACAAGAGATTTCTTGTATTTGGTTGCAGGGTTGCTTGAGAGATACCATCTTCAACCTACGACTCCCACGGATTGATAAACCTTAGGTCATCCACTTGAGGGAAAATTGCTACTGTCCTACAAACCTCTGCGCTTGGAGGCCCAACACGAGTCTACAAGAACAAGTTGTGCAGTAGACATCAGCTCGCACTACTGCTAAGAGCAGTAGTTGTAGCGCTAGGTGTACATCATGCACTGCTGCTAAGTGGGGCCCACCAGCTGGCCCAGTGTACCCATACTTGAAGCACGGGGCACAAGGCCCGCGCTACTGCTATCAGTTTAGCAGTAGTGCGGGGCTTATAGGCCGCGCTACTACTATAGATAGCCCCGGTGGGTACGGTGGGAACCACTTAGTAGCACCACCGGATGTCCAACCCGCGCTACTGCTATATGATTACCTGTAGCGCGGGGTACAGCCCCGCGCTACTGCTAAGTAGTAGTAGCGCCGGCCCATTACCCCATGCTACTGTTAAGAGTCTACCTATAGGGTTTTCCCTAGTAGTGATATGGTCGACACCCCCAATGATGATGGGGAGGGTGATCCACCCAAACGCTGGCGTTCTCGGAAGCGATCCAAGGGCATTGGTAGGGGCAGAGAGAGCCACAATGATAGTACAGATGCCACTGAAAACGGTGCCACTCCGGACGGCACCGTGGACCAGGGCAACGGTGATGGGGCCATGTCCGGTCAGTTTAACGGCCCTACAGGGATGTCCGACAATGAGGACCCCAAAGATTCTGAGGATCCAGAAGATAGTAATTATCTTCCTGAATCTGAGGAGGAGGTCAACCTCGGACCCGAGGAGTTCATCGTCCCTGAGGACCCGTACGAGCAAGAAAAGTTTAGGCGGCGGCTCGTTGCAACCGCCCGAATCATGAAAAAGCAATGGTAGCAGCTTCAAGCTGATCAAGACACGCTCAATGATAAGTGGATAGAGGTCCTCGCAGCCGAACAAGACTTGGAGTTACGGCGCGCGGACACAGGAAAGTCCTACCCACGACGGCGTCTACTTCCCGTATTTGACGACGAAGTTGCCAAAAACGTGCCATTCAAGCACGCTCAGGCCGATCAGCCTGACCGTCCTTCTCGGGGACGGGACAGACCAACTGGAGGAAATAAAAATCCCTCCACAATAATTCGCTGTGAAGCCAAGGAGCAAGTTCAATCGGTCGAGCCTTATGATTTTTGAATGAAATTAAACGCAAATCTTGCCCCATCAAGATCCATCTATGGATCAAGAGGGCACGCTCCCGCTGGACGGACCGGCTATGAAGCCTGGCTCGATAGGAATGCAAGGAATCGGGAGCTTACACATGCTTGGATGACTAATGATGGCTGGCATGATGTAGCTCGGTTCCGAGGGCCTGCGCACCCAATATGTTTTACATACGAGGTCATGGAACATCAGTTCCCGGAAGGGTTTAAACCTGAAAATATTGAGCAATACGACGGAAACACTGACCCGGCTGTGTGGATTGAAGATTTCCTTCTCCACATTCATATGGCTCGGGGAGATGATCTCTACTCCATCATGTATCTACCGCTGAAGCTTAAAGGACCAGCGAGGCATTGGCTTAATAGCTTGCCTGAGAACTCTATTGGAAGCTGGGAAGAGCTCGAGGACGCCTTCAGGGCGAACTTCCAGGGTACATATGTTTGGACCCCAGATGCCGATGACCTTAGCCATATCATCCAGTAGCCTGGCGAGTCCGCTTGGAAGTTCTAGAATCGGTTCTTAACTAAAAAGAACCAAATAGTTGATTGTCCTGATGCGGAGGCGATCGCTGCTTTTCGGCATAGTATCCATGATGAATGGCTGGCGCGACAGCTCGGACAAGATAAGCCGAGAACTATGGCTGCTCTTACATCTTTAATGACCCAATTTTGCATGGGCAAAGATAGCTGGTTGGCTCGTAGCAGTCACGGCAATGATGCAGGTACCTCAGAGGTGCGTGACGATAATGGGAAGCCTAGGCGCAACAAACACAAGGGCCGGCATAAAAACGGTGGCAGCGATGCCGAGGACGCAGCCATCAATGCCGGATTTAGCAATCCGAGGACCGGAAAAAAGAAAAAGCCCTTTAAAGGGAACAGGGACGGTCCTTTCGCACTTGATAAGATCCTCGACAAGCACTGCCAGATTCATGGCACTTCGGACAAACCTGCCAATCACACCAACCGAAGCTGCTAGGTTATCAAGTAGGCCGAAAAAATTGCATTCGAAGGTCAAGGCAAAGTCCAGTCCCGCAGCGAAGATGAGGATGAACCACGCAGGCCTAATAATGGAGGCCAGAAACAGTTTCCTTTCGAAGTAAAGGATGTGAATATGATTTATGTCACACACATCCCTAAAAAGGAGAGGAAAGGCGCACTTTGGGACATTTACGCCGTAGAGCCCGTAGCTCCGAAGTATAACCCATGGTCGGCTTACCTGATCACCTTTGACAAATGAGACCATCCGACCAATATCCATCATGGAGGTTCGGCAGCTCTGGTCCTCGATCCCATCGTGGATGGGTTTCACCTTACAAGGGTCCTTATGGATGGAGGCAGCAGCCTAAACTTGATCAATGCTGACACAGTAAGGAAAATGGGCATTAATCCATCAAGGATTAAGCCTAGCAACACCACTTTCAAGGGTGTAATACCAGGGGTTGAGGCGCAATGCTCTGGGACTATCACATTAGAGGTAGTCTTCGGCTCTCCCGAGAACTTCTGAAGTGAGGACTTGATCTTCGATATCGTCCCTTTCCACAGTGGTTATCACGCGCTCCTGGGACGAACCGCGTTCCTCCGATTCAATGCCATCCTGCACTACGAATATTTAAATCTCAAAATGCCGGGACCAAAGGGTGTTATTACAGTTAATGATAACAAGGAACGCTCCCTCTGTACAGAGGAGCAAACCGCGGCTTTTGCAGCGAGGTCCAGGCTGCCGAGGAGGCATCTAGGACTCTCGTTGGGTTAAATATATGCTACTTGTGAGCTGCGTTGGGATTTTCCGTGAAGAGGAAGGGTGAAGCAATATAGTAGCGATAAGTATTTCCCTCAGTCAGAACCAAGGTTATCGAACCAATAGGAAACCAAGCAAATGCCCAGTCAACAGCACCTACACACACAAGGGTAAATACTTGCACCCAACGCCGGCAAGAGGGTTGTCAATCCCCTAGAACTCGTTACTTGCAAGGACTAAATCTGATAATAGTAGATAGATAAATCTATCTACTATATTATTAAAACGATAGAAAAGGAACGATGGAAATTTGACTGTACAAAACTTACGTTTTATCAACGGTTTAGATTCTATGTCAGATGAGTCATAAAAACGGCACGGAACGGAAGAGTCCCATCATATAGCGAAAATTTTCCATAAAAAAAAATAGTTTGCCACCAAGAGATTTAATGCACACGCAGAACCCCATATGGCCTATACACATAACAACTCCTTTTTAGAGGTGATGTCAAACAAACAAAAAAACTCCTGTTTAGAAGTACGCAACAAAGAACCCAAGATGCATATACGCATATAAAAATCCTTTCCTTTCACTTAAAAAAATCCTTTCCTTTTTTTTAGGAAAAAAAAAACCTTTCCTTGGTAGCATCAGAGATCAGGAATCCCCTAGGATTCCCCGTGTCCATATAATACACGGCTGAGTAAATCAAACTGCCCTCCGGCCGCTCTCGGACGGTAGCACGCACGCAACGAAGAAAGATACACGTGAAGTCAATGAGAGTCCAAGTGCATAGGTGTATGCATGTGTCATACTACTTGGACACACTGATGTGCAACAACAGAAAACTTATTCAAGCCGATCCATCTTATACAAGAAAAAAAAGCCTCTGTTGCCGATCCATCTTTGCTTTATATCGTTGTTGTGCTGCAAAAGAAAAAAAGACACGACCACAACATCCCGCTTCTTACCCATGTCCATAAAAAAGAACTTAACGTATTCTCCATATATCCATAAAAAAGAACTTAATGTTCACTCTTCATACGTGTCTACTGGACTGCATATTATGACTCTTCCTTTCAAATATATGTGAATATTTAGTTTGCTAACCACATGTCCCATGTGGTGCTTTCAAATATATGTTTACTATTCCCTCAAAAAAATGTGTATATATTTTTTTGCAACTATTTGTCAAATCATAATTAAAGAAATAATATTATATATGTCGTACAGAAGATTTTGATTTAGGGTATGTCGTAAAGAAGCCACTTATATGTACTGAAAATAGGAAGTACATGTGATATAAAACAAAAAATTTTAGACACATACATATAAATAAATCTACAAGTCCGTCTAGCATAAATATAAAACAGAATATTTTTTAATATACTATTAATTGAAAAATCTTATTAACGGGAATAATACCCGAAGCTTTTTTAAGGATATGCCCCACCTATATATGCTGAATAAATATGTATGGCATGTGATATATAGCAAAGCTTTTTTGAGACACATACATATAAAAAATCTACAATACAGTCAAGAAAAAAGGAAAACCATTCTTTACGTATGTTGATTATCATATTTTGGAATTTCTACCATTTAATATTTGTGTCGCGAAAGTTGTGCTATGAGGCGACTTAAGTCAAACATAAAGATCATAATCAAAAGGAAAGGAAATAGATGATAGTAAATGTTCCATCAAAACGCCATGCCTACAAAACTTACGTTTTATCAACGGTTTAGATTCTATGTCAGATGAGTGTGACATCCCCAGATTACTAACAGTAGTTATGCCAGTTAATCATGCCAAGTCATCATCATTAAGCCTTTTAAAATCGATTAGAGAATAATCCAAATTCAAATTCAAATTTAAATCAAAGTCAAAATTAAAAGCTATCCAAACAGTAGAATAAAAATGTTCATAATGTTGCAAAATTTCCCAAAGCAATTATAAAAGTAAAACCAACATTATTTGAAATTCCCAAATTGCCCCTAGAAATTAAAACAGTGGTCCAGCAGCAATATATTAAGCCATTTCAATTAAATTAAATAGTTAAACTACTCACAATAAATTGAGGCTTCTTGTGCTAGCTCAAAATGTTGCCTAATATTTGTGTGTCAAATTTCATAGCCAACTAAATTCATTTAGTATTAAAAAGAAATGCAAACAGAAGTTATTAGGGGAAATTGGAAAAAGAAAAATGGAAAAGCTACTCTACACCTAGCCCATCACTTGGACTGTTCCAGGCCCAGCCCAACTGGCCGGCCTTCCCCTACCTCATCTCGCGCCACGGCAAAGGCCGCCGATCGCCGGCCACCGACGCCGCGTACGCACGGCCATCGAGGGCCACCGATGGATAAGGGCAAGCCCCTGCCGCTCTCTCCCTCTCCCCGAACCCTAGCCACCCCTTTCCCCTCTCTATCGCGCTCGCTCACTCTCTCCCCCTCGCATCCGAAAGCCACCGTCGCCATTACCGTCGTAGCCGAGGCCACCGTCCCCCTCTCGCCGTTCCGAGCAGACCGGCAGCCTCCCCGTGCACGGCCGCATCGTCCTCGCCCTCTAGATCAAGCCGGGAGCCACCACATCGCCCGGACCCAGTCGTCTTCAACCTCGGATCGCCGCCGCCGTTCGCCATCGTCAAGCCCTCCCCCGAGCCCGTTTTGCTCCCCTACAGGCTCGCCGTGAGCCCCTCTTCTCTTCCCCTCTCTTCCCCGCGCTGATTGCTGCCTCTTGGCCGTAGAATGGCCATGGCCGAATCGCTCCGCCACACGGCCTCGTCGCCGGCAGCGTTTCGGTAACCAAATGGTCACACACGTGCGACCGTTGGCATCGCCGCGTCGCGTAGACCCTATCTAGCTGCTGCTGCTGCTCGTTTGCACGCCGCGCCTCGTTTGGCACTCTGTAGACGAATCCCGGCCAACTCCGGCGACACAGCCGCCGCGGGAGGCTCGCCCGAGTAACTCCGGTGGCCGGCGCCGACCGGCGCTGACGTGGGCGCCTCTGGGCCCCACTCTGTGCCACTGACCACAGGGCCCCACGGCCGCGTTGACCCGGTCCGCGCGCTGACTGGGCATGTCCAGAGGCTGACATGCGCCCCCCCATTTAAACGTTTTAAATAAATAAATAAAACACTAACTAATCTGTTAATCCTAATTAAGTTAATTAGTTAATTAATCTGTCACTGACATGTGGGGTCACCTGCCAATTAACTCGGATTAGTTTAAATTTGACCCTAATTAACCACTGTGTCTATGACATGCGGGCCCCACTGGTCAGGTTTGACCCTGACCAGCTGGGTTTGACCGCTGACGTCACCGCTACGTCATGCTGACGTCACATCATACTGTTCTGGTAATTCGGGGTTTAAATAATTAAAATAATTCCAGAAATTCAGTAAAACTTTGAAAAATCATATAAAATAAACCGTAACTCGGATGAAAATAATTTATCTATGAAAAATGATCAGAAAAATATGAAGAATCCGAATATGCCACTCCCATATCTGCCACGCCTCTCTAACTTGGTGAACATGGAACTTTCCCCTCCAGTTCATCTGTCCGATAAATGCCCGGAGCTGGTAAAACACCTCCAGATGTTTCCCGCTCCGACTAACTTGCGTAATACTGCATTAGGGCACCCCTCGAATAGCGTGCTGCCATGCCATGCCTCTGTGATTGCATTTGTTTGCCTTATATTTATTGTTTCCTCCCCCTCCTTTCTCTCCCGATAGACGCCGAAACCGACGCCGTCGCAGCAGAGTTTGACTACACCCCCGACTAGCAGTCGACTGACGACCAACCCCTCTCTGCAGAGCTTCCAGGCAAGCAATCCCCCCTTGACGCATGCCGATATCTCCTATTCTTTCTTCCTCTTGCTTGCATTAGAAATTGCCGCTGCCTTGCTTTATCCTATTCTGATGCATAGCCTGATTTTGTCGCCTGCTACTGATACATTACCTGTTATCCCATGATTCCTAGTTAACTATGCTGCTGTTCCATCTTTGGTCCTTCGCCTTGTCCGTATGCCATGCTTGCTACCGGGCCGTGATCACTCTGGGTGTGATCGCGGAAATGCTTACACTACTGCAATACTTAAACTGTTAAAGTCGGGCTGGCCCCAAGGGTGCCCGCGAGAGAACAACATTAAAGACGGGTCGGCTCCAAGAGTACCCGCGAGTGATACCAAGTCGGAGCGACAGAAACTCTGATCGTCTCTGCGAGTTACTAAATACACCTAATGGAACTGGGTATTTGATCTGAGTGGGTCGTCGTGCCCTATACGCACTACCACCACGTGGGATAATGGTTTATGGGGCCCTCTACGCCGTATGTATCAGCCGAAAGCTTTGACAGATGTCCAGTTCAGCAGTGCGGCACGGCTGGGCCGGCGCCATCCAGGACAGAGGTGGTGCCTGGACCCGCGTGTGCGCAACGACCCGGACTGCAAAGGGGGATGGGCCCAAGAACCCCTGAGCGCTTAGGATGTAGACCGGCGGGGACCTCTCTGCTGAGCTCTAGGTGGGCCTGCGGTGTGTCGATCAGCCGAGGCCGGGCATGACCCGGAAAAGTGTGTCCGGCCAGAGTTAATCGAGCGTGTTGGGTAACAGTAGTGCACCCCTGCAGGGAAGTGATCTATTCGAATAGCCGTGTCCACGGTAACAGGATGCTCGGAGTTGTATCCGGATCCATGACAACTACAAAGCGATGGTGATGCATATTAAACTGTTACTATTGCTCTGTGGATCACTTTCTCGCGGGATAGTCGAGAAAGGATCTCGGGGAGTTGCTGCTATACAACCACTATTGTATGTTACTATACTCTACTCTCTTCTGATGCTGCAAGATTGCTTGAAGATGCTAGTCTTCGATAGGCTAGGCTTCTCCCCCTCTACTCTGGCATTCTGCAGTTCAGTCCAAAGATATAGCCCCATCCCTTTGATATAAATGCATATTAGTATAGTTCTGATGTCAGTCTTGCGAGTACTTTGGATGAGTACTCACGGTTGCTCTGCTATTCTTTTTCCCATATCCAATTGATGGTACATCAGACGACGGAGCCCAGGAGCAGGAGATCCCCGAAGGAGCCTGCTACGACGTGAAGATCCCGACGACCAGGAGTAGTTCGGAGGCCCTAGGCAGGAGGCCTTCGCCTTTTCGATCAGTGTCGCTGTTTGTTCTAGCCTTCTTAAGGCACCCTTGTTTAACTTTGTGTCTGTACTCACATACTGTTGTTGCTTCCGCTAACGCTTGTTCCTCGAGCTTTTGTATTCGAGCCCTCGAGGCCCCTGGCTTGTAATATAAAGCTTGTATTATTTTATTTTGTGTCTAGAGTTGTGTTGTGATATCTTCCCGTGAGTCCCTAGGCTTGATCGTGTGCATTTGCGTGTATGATTAGTGCACGATTAAGTCGAGGGCGTCACAATGAGTCATAAAAACGGCACGGAACGGAAGAGTCCCATCGTATAGCGGAAATTTTCCATAAAAAAAAGTAGTTTGCCACCAAGAGATTTAATGCACACGCAGAACCCCATATGGCCTATACGCATAACAACTCCTTTTTAGAGGTGATGTCAAACAAAAAAAAAAACTCCTGTTTAGAAGTATGCAACAAAGAACCCAAGATGCATATACGCATATAAAAATCCTTTCCTTTCACTTAAAAAAATCCTTTCCTTTTTTTTAGGAAAAAAAACCTTTCCTTGGTAGCATCAGAGATCAGGAATCCCCTAGGATTCCCCATGTCCATATAATACACGGCTGAGTAAATCAAACTGCCCTCCGGCCGCTCTCGGACGGTAGCACGCACGTAACGAAGAAAGATACACGTGAAGTCAATGAGAGTCCAAGTGCATAGGTGTATGCATGTGTCATACTACTTGGACACACTGATGTGCAACAACAGAAAACTTATTCAAGCCGATCCATCTTATACAAGAAAAAAAAGCCTCTGTTGCCGATCCATCTTTGCTTTATATCGTTGTTGTGCTGCAAAACAAAAAAAGACACAACCACAACATCCCGCTTCTTATCCATGTCCATAAAAAAGAACTTAACGTATTCTCCATATATCCATAAAAAAGAACTTAATGTTCACTCTTCATACGTGTCTACTGGACTGCATATTATGACTCTTCCTTTCAAATATATGTGAATATTTAGTTTGCTAACCACATGTCCCATGTGGTGCTTTCAAATATATGTTTACTATTCCCTCAAAAAAATGTGTATATATTTTTTTGCAACTATTTGTCAAATCATCTTCAAAGAAATAATATTATATATGTCGTACAGAAGATTTTGATTTAGGGTATGTCGTAAAGAAGCCACTTATATGTACTGAAAATAGGAAGTACATGTGATATAAAACAAAAAAATTTAGACACATACATATAAATAAATCTACAAGTCCGTCTAGCATAAATATAAAACAGAATATTTTTTAATATACTATTAATTGAAAAATCTTATTAACGGGAATAATACCCTAAGCTTTTTTAAGGATATGCCCCACCTATATGCGCTGAATAAATATGTATGGCGTGTGATATATAGCAAAGCTTTTTTGAGACACATACATATAAAAAATCTACAATACAGTCAAGAAAAAAGGAAAACCATTCTTTACGTATGTTGATTATCATATTTTGGAATTTCTACCATTTAATATTTGTGTCGCGAAAGTTGTGCTATGAGGCGACTTAAGTCAAACATAAAGATCATAATCAAAAGGAAAGGAAATAGATTTTTTTTTTGAACACAGTACAGACGCAAGCGCTCATATACACGCGCATACACTTACCCCTATGAACACACACACGCACACCCTACCCCTATGAGCACCTCCGAGAGACTGAGCCGGCATATCATCTTGAAATTTACGAAGTCACCGTAGGCACCTCATCGTCGACGGGAACGTCTCCTCCCACTGAATGCGCATCGCCGGAAATCCTGAAATAATTCCAGGAATAAATGCGAGCATCAAGATTTGAACCCTGGTGGGCTAGGGATACCACAGTCCCTCTAACTATCCAACCACAGGTTGGTTCGCAGGAAAGGAAATAGATGATAGTAAATGTTCCATCAAAACGCCATGCCTATATAAGCGCTTCCAAATGTACAACGTAACGCAAAACATGTAGCTGATGTGTTTCTGGATTTGTGGATCTAATATTTGGAATCAATGATCGGAAAACAAAATCAGATGAAAGGCATGATACAATAAAAATAACAAATGATCTATTTATATAGAAAGGAGAAGACCACAAAGAAGATTCCATCAAAAGCACATCATAGTACGGAGCCATAGGCCTGAATTACTTTTAAAGTGGTATGGATGTATCTACCAGTTGGAGCAATAGTTAATTTCCTACCACTAGTAGAAAACTGACCTTTCATCCGGAGCACTAGTCCGGGCCGGGTTTGGGCCCGGGACTAATGTGAGCATTAGTCCCGGTTCCAACGGCTAGGAGCGGACGGGGGCACGGCCAGGATTTGTCCCGGTTCAAATGGGACCTCTAGTCCCGGTTGGTTATACCAACCGGGACTAAAGGGGTTGCGGCAGGCTGGGGCCCCTGCGAGCCCCTTTAGTCCCGATTGGTATCACCCACCGGGACTAAAGATAGACCTTTAGTCCCGGTTGGTATCACCAACCGGGACTAAATTCTTCCCTATATAAAGCTGCTTCGTCCAGACCGAGTCCAAGCTTTCTCTCCTCTCTGTTTCCTTCCACAAGCTCGAGTTCATCCTCCATTTTTGCCAAGATTTGTCAAGATTGGATGCACCCCATCTATCCAAGGGTTCTAAAAGGTTAGCAACTTCATCCTTTCATCTCTCATTGCTAGTTTAGCTCGTTTCATGCTTTATAAGTATAGTGATTTGTGGGTTTTAGTTTGAGAGTAATTATGTGGGAGTTTATTTGATTTATATTCAATTTGAGCTCAAATTAACTTCTTAGTTTGCATATGTGTAGGTGTGGTTTACTTAGTGCCTTCCCGTCCCCGTCCTCACCGCCGTCGATCGCCCGCGCCGTCCCGTCGCCGGCACCACCTTGGTGAGCCTCTTGTTCTTATCCTTTTTGTAAAAAAAAAAATCTTATTTGTATGATTTAGATAGTTAGTTGTATAATTTTCTTACTTGTATGATTGTTTGTTATATATAGTGCCATGGTTTTGATATCCGTCCCCGTCGGCCCTCATCCGGTTTATGATTCGGATGTGGTATATTATCTTTTATAACTATTTGTTTCATTTCGTGTTTATGACAACTATGCCCATCAAGTTGACATAGATATTTTTATCTAGGAGGTATGTGAACCGGAAATTGCAACCGACCCTCTTGTCGAGAAGTTAAATTTAGTTGAAAAAGAAAATGATTATTTGAAAGAAAAATTGAAAAGAATTGAAGAAGAGAAGATGAAATTGGAGTTGTATGTTGCCGATGTCGTCGATGATCACAAGATCAAGATGGATGCAATGCGCTTGAAGATTAGAAAGATTAGAAATATGCCATTAATAAAGAGGCTTGGTATCATTATGCTGTTGGATCAATTATTACCTTAGTTGCGATTTTGATCGCATTTGTTGTTGCATTTAAATGCTTTAGATAGTTGTATGTTGTTTTATGAGAAGTATGTATGAACTTTATGTATATATTTTTGCAGTAATAACATTTGGTCACTACTCTACTTTGGTTTTAATGTGATGAGCTTGTATTAATTTGGTCACTTCGATGTTGTGTAATGAAGATGAGCCGGCAATGGATGTACGATGACCGATGCTCTCCCGAGTTCATTAATGGCCTGCATAATTTTATGCGTGTGGCTGAGGCAAACAAGCGGAATGGTTTTATGTGTTGTTCATGTGGTGTCTGTAAGAATAATAAGGATTACTCTACCTACAAAATCCTTCACAACCACGTGCTTCAGTCCGGTTTCATGTCCGGCTATAACTGTTGAACCAAGCACGGAGAAAGAGGGGTTATAATGGAAGACAATGAAGAAGAAGAGGATGATGACAACTATCCTAGATTCCCTGAATACGATGGTACTACAATGGGGGAAGCTGAAGAAGAGGCATCAGATGAGCCCGCTGATGATCTTGGTCGGGCCATTGTTGATTGAAAGAGAAACTGTGAAAGTGAAAAGGAGAGGTTGAAGTTGGAGCGCATGTTAGAGGATCACAAAAAAATGTTGTACCCAAATTGCGAAGATGACAAGAAAAAGCTAGGTACCACACTGGAATTGCTGCAATGGAAGGCAGAGAATGGTGTATCTGACAAGGGATTTGAAAAGTTACTGAAAATGATAAAGAAGACGCTTCCAAAGGATAACGAATTGCCCGACAGTACGTACGAAGCAAAGAAGGTTGTCTGCCCTCTAGGATTAGAGGTGCAGAAGATACATGCATGCCCTAATGACTGTATCCTCTACCGCGGTGAGGAGTACGAGAATTTGAATGCATGCCCGGTATGCGGTGCATTGTGCTATAAGATCAGCCGCGATGACCCTGGTGATGTTGAGGGCGAGCGCCCCAGGAAGAGGGTTCCTGCCAAGGTGATGTGGTATGCCCCTATAATACCACGGTTGAAACGTTTGTTCCAAAACAAAGAGCATGCCAAGTTGTTGCGATGCCACAAAGAAGACCGTAAGAAAGACGCGATGTTGAGAGTACCCGCTGATGGGTCGCAGTGGAGAAAAATCGAGAGAAAGTGGCCGGAGTTTGCAGATGACGCATGGAACTTATGGTTTGGTCTAAGTACAGATGGCATGAATCCTTTTGGGGAGCAGAGCTGCAGTCATAGCACCTGGCCTGTGACTCTATGTATCTATAACCTTCCTCCTTTGTTGTGCATGAAGCGGAAGTTCATTATGATGCCAGTGCTCATCCAAGGCCCTAAGCAACCCGGCAATGACATTGATGTGTACCTAAGGCCATTAGTTGAAGAACTTTTACAATTGTGGGATATAAAAGGTGTACATGTGTGGGATGAGCACAAACAGGAGGAATTTGACCTACGAGCGTTGCTGTTTGTAACCATCAATGATTGGCCTGCTCTTAGTAACCTTTCAGGACAGACAAACAAGGGATACAATGCATGCACGCACTGTTTAGATGTGACAAAAAGTATATATTTGGATAAATGTAAGAAGAATGTGTACCCGGGACATCGTCGATTTCTTCCGATCAGGCATCTCTTAAGAAAGAAAGGCAAGCATTTCAAAGGTGAGGCAGATCACCGGAAGAAGCCTAGCCACCGTACTGGTGATGATATATTTGATATGGTCATGGATTTAAAAGTAATCTTTGGAAAGGGTCCTGGCGGAAAATCTGTTCCGAATGACGCTAACGGACACGCACCCATGTGGAAGAAGAAATCTATATTCTAGGAGCTACCCTATTGGAAAGTCCTAGAGGTCCGCTCTGCAATCGACGTGATGCACGTGACGAAGAATCTTTGCGTGAACCTGCTAGGCTTCTTGGGCGTGTATGGGAAGACAAAAGATACATCGGAGGCATGGGAGGACCAGCAACGTATGAACGAAAAAGACGGCATGCATCCAAAGCAGTATCAAGGACCTGCCAGCTACGCTCTTACCAAAGAAGAGAAGGAAATCTTTTTTGAATGCCTGAGCAGTATGAAGGTCCCATCTGGCTTCTCGTCGAATATAAAGGGAATAATAAATATGGCAGAGAAAAAATTCCAAAACCTAAAGTCTCATGACTGCCACGTGATTATGATGCAATTACTTCAAGGGCTATGGAACAGAGGAGGTTATTGAGCTTTGTGTTGACTTTATTCCTGACCTTAAGCTGATTGGTGTTCCTCAATCGCGGCATGAGGGGAGACTGAGTGGAAAAGGCACGCTAGGAAAGAAAGTAGTAACAAGTATGGACAGGCATTCTTTCACTCAAGCACACTACACAGTTCTACAAAATTCCACCTTGGTGGCTCCGTCTATCGACGAACACCTGGATATTGTACGCTTCAAGAACCCGGAGCAGTCTGACTCCTGGATTAAATATACACACATGGCGACTTTCGGCGGTTGGTTGCAAACACATCTCATGAATAACACCACTGTTGGAGATGAAGTGTACTTGTTGGCCAAGTCACCATCTTCGACTATATTGACTTTCAAAGGGTACGAGATAAATGGGAATACATTTTACACGATCGCCCAAGATAAAAAGAGCACCAACCAAAACAGTGGTGTCCGCTTTGATGCAACAAACAACAATAGGAAAAAGGACACATATTATGGTTACATAGAGGAGATATGGGAACTTGACTATGGACCTTCTTTTAAGGTTCCTTTGTTTCGGTGCAAATGGGTCAATCTGACAGGAGGCGGGGTAAAGGTAGACCCGCAGTACGGAATGACAACAGTGGATCTCAACAATCTTGAGTACACAGACGAACCATTCGTCCTAGCCAATGATGTGGCTCAGGTTTTCTATGTGAAGGACATGTCTACCAAACCGAGAAAAAGAAAAGATAAGGAAGCGAATACATCATACGATGAGCCAAAGCGCCACATAGTTCTTTCAGGGAAAAGAAACATCGTGGGAGTGGAGGACAAGACAGACATGTCAGAAGATTATAATAAGTTTGATGAAATTCCTCCCTTCACAGTGAAGACTGACCCAAGCATCCTGTTAAATGATGAAGATTCTCCATGGTTACGGCGCAATCATAAGCATGGGACAAACGGAAAGAAAAAGTTTTATACCCCAAGATCCCACTCTGGGATGTGACCGGCTTCACCGTCATCACTTTCTCTCTAGTGAGTTTCCGGTCTTATAGCTGGAAAGTCCCACTTCGGACAAACCGGAGGGAATCTTTGTAAGAGTTAGGGTATATATGTGTTTTGGGTGTTCCTAGGTGGACTCTGGAGCGTCGGAATCCAACCAAAAAGCTAGGGCATTTTGGCATTTGAAACATGATTTTTGAATAATTATTTATTAAGTTATGAATTTTCAATTATTCCTGTCCTTTTAGTATTTTAATTATACAGAGGAGTTAATCAATGCAATTATGTCCAAACAAAATATGAATGTGTAGGTTATGTTAAGACAAACAATTTGACATCTTATTTGCTCCATTTGGCTTAACAGAACTGAAGATATGAATTTTTCAAATTTAAAATAATGTCTTTAATTACTGTATTTAATTAATAAGTGCAAAATTAATTATGCAACTTCCTGTCAAAATGATACTAGTTGATAGAAATCTTCAAGATGAATCCACAGAAATTTGAATCAACTCATTTGGTTTAGTTTTCAAATTGTTATGCATTTTACAAGAATTAATTTCAATCTGTAAAATTGAATCTGTCAAATAATTTCTTCAAAATGAAAATTAATTGAAAGACACCTTTAGTCCAGGTCGCAACCACCAGCCAGGACTAAAGGTTTCAGCTCCCGCGCAGAATTTTGGCCGTCGAAAAGGTTGGCCTTTAGTCCCGGTTCGTGGCTGGAGCCGGGACTAAAGGACCTTTAGTCCCGGTTCGTGGCTGGAGCCGGGACTAAAGGTCGCGGGTATATAACTGGTGTCCCGGTGCCAGCCACCGCCCAGGAGAAGAAACAGAACCACGCCGCCGCCAGGCTGCCGGATTTCACCGCCATCGCCGGTCTTCTCCACCACGGTCGCCGTCGTCCGTCGCCAGATCTTGCTACTCCGGTCGTCCCCAACCCTCCTCGAGCTCGCCTACGTCCTCTCGGTGAGCTTCTCCCACGCTTTCCCCCCTTTAGCCCCTTGATCTGTCGCCGTCCATGTCGCCGCCGTTGTTCTAGAGTTACCAGAGCTCGCGGTCATCATCGCCGGCGCCGCCTCTGTCCTCTGTCGCCTACGTCGCCTCCGTCGACGTCCGGTGCCGCAGGGTGCATGCGCACGTGTGGGTGTATCTTGCGGTCCGGAACCGCCGCTCCGCCGCGCCAAAAGGCCACCGGAGGCAACTCCGGCGAGCACCTCCGCCGTGCCGTGCTCGTCGCCGGCTGAGCCCTGTTTTCCCTGTTTCGCGCACACACCCGTGGTGGGTCCCGCTGTCATACAGACACACGCCGCGGGCCCCACCTGTCGGCTGCACACGCACACGCCCTGCCACGTGGGCCCAATGGCCCCACAGTCAGCCACTGCGGATGGCGCCTTCCATTTTTGGCATATGCCAAATCTGGAATTTAGCACTTATCCAATTTTTTGGTTAGTGTGTTTGTGTGGCATTTTGTGAGCATTTTTCTACAGTAACACATACATATGATATATCATTTTAGGCTAGAAAAATCCAACTAATCCATTGGTAGCATTAGTTATGTCTTTTGAGCAAGTTTTGGAACAGGTCATTTTTTACATAACTTGCCATTTTGTTATTTTTGTGGGATTTTATGCAATCATCATATGAGTAGACTTTGTGCATGGAGTGGAGCATTTTCATGTCATCTTGCTGGTAGAATTTAGTTCATGCCATGATATGCCCTGAGGTGACTGCTATAAGCTTGTTTTCATGCCAATATGATGTTGCTGATTTACACTTGATGAAATCTGCCAAGTCTGAAACTGCCTGAATTAAAACTTGCCATGTTTACAGGATGTTTCCCACTAACCTATAACTATTCTTACCATGATCAGTAAACATGTTTTGTTATGCATTACCAGTAAATTCATGCCATGCCTTTTGTTGCCATGTAAAACTACTGTAGCATGACTTAAACTTGCTCTAAAGATGCCATGATAATATAACAGTTTGCTGTTAACAGAAAGTTGCAACTTGTGAGCTCATTTGTGATTAATACATGCATCATATGTTTTTGCACCAATGTACATCTTGAAATATGCCATGTCTACTGTAGCTGCATATCCTTTTTGAGCACATTGGGTTCCTGTAGCATATTTAAATCTTGCTTGCAATAGGTCATGTTGCTGTTATTGGCATGTTGCATTGCATATTCGTTTTGCCCATCGTTTGAGATTCGTCTTGCTTGCATCGGTTTTTGATTATTGAATGCATTCTAATTTAAATACTAAATTGTTTTATCTTTCTTCTGGATTAGTTAAGCTATGGACGATAGCGGCAGATACCATGAAGAGGATATATTCGACATCATACGCTCCTCCCAAAACCAAGAGCATGAACAAGATGACGGCTCACAATTTCTGAACGACTCCGGTGAGGGACTTGAGCAAGAACCAAGAGACGAAGGGCAAACAAACAATGATGACGAAGAAAATGTTAGACAATTAACAAAGTCCGGCGAGGTATGTATATATATTAAGCCTCTGGTGATCATTAGATGTATTAATTGATTTGTATATATATATTAACGAATCTTTCTTTTAGCCCTCCGGATCGAGCCAATCTCCTAGAAGGGTACGAGGCCGTGCCAAAAAGTTGGGCGATGACATAAAGTTCAACATCGATGAAGTCGCAGAAGATGGCGAACCGATTGCTCCTGAACAGAATGCCCGTAAATTTATAAATCAATGCGGAGTTATTGTTAGGGACAACATCCCGATCACCATTCGAGAATGGAATAAGCCAAAGGTGGATCGAGGAGTTAGTTATGTCGACGAAAGATCGAAAAATTTGGTTTGGGATACGCTCATGTCACATTTCAACCTACCAAAGGGTCTCATAGATGGCCAATGGTTGAAAGTCAAGCAGTTTGCTCTTAAGAAGATGGCCACACAATTCCAGAGCTGGAAGAAAAGATTATACAGCGACTACATCAAGGCAAAAAAGAAGACTCCAGAATTCACTGGAGCACTAGAGAAGATAAAAGATCACTGGGACGCATTTGTGGAGTACAAGGAATCAGATGAAGCTCTGGAAAGGTCGAGAAGAAATAAGATAAATGCTGAGAAAAAAGAGTATCACCATGTTCTGGGGACAGGTGGCTACAAGAGAGCCGTGCCTAAGTGGGAAGCAGCTGAGGCCAAGATCGATGCTTGCTGAAGGGGTCATTCCAGTACAGCGGATTGGCCCCAGAGGTCCAAGCATTGGTTTTATGCGCATGGGGGACAGTTGGACCCAGCGATAGGGCAGATTATTGAAAAGGCAGATCTTAAAACAGCCTCGGACGCTTTACTTGAAGCAATAGAAGATGCTCGAAAGGGGTTGTTCCAGCCCGAGAGAGAGAACGACGAGCTTACACGCGCCCTCAAGAATCCTGAACACGGAGGACGAACGCGAGGCAAAGGCGTTGTTCCGTGGGTTCAGGGGTTTTCGGAGTGGAACGACACTTATAGAAGCCGTCAGAGAAAAAAGAAGCAGGATGCAGACCGGCTTCAGAAGATAGAAACAAAGAATGAGGAGTTGGAATGCATGTTAAAGCGGCAGCAGGAGCAACTGGACACAATTAGCCAGTAAAGGGCATCTCCGCGGCAGGAGCAAGCAGATCCAGCATTGGATAGTACCGTCCCATCTATGCGGAAAAGCAGCGTAGGTTCCACGGGGGTCCGGACCGATGATGCACTGCTGGCTCGCTACCCCGTGGATGATATCAAAGAGAGGACAAATTGTGAGCTACACCAGAAAATGAAGAACATATCCATGAAGGTGGCGGTCGGCGTTGCTTTACCGAATGCACCTGAAGCAACCATCCATGGCAATCCGATTCCAGCTGGCTATGCTCGTGTCGGGGTGGATGAAGTTCTGCCGAGATATGACTCACTAGAGCTTGACATTCCTGGAGGTGAAGGGGAGCAGACACTGGGAAAAGTCATACATGGTGTCATTGTATGGAGAAAGGAATGCATCGTGTTTCCAAACTCGGCGCCAAGGCCACCGACTCCTCCGAGTAGCAATACACCTCTAAGTCCACCCCACCTCGAGAGGGAGCCCAGGGCGAGTCCATATCGATCTCCGCCGCGTCAGCCGACTCCACCCCCTATGTCCCAGCAGGGCCAAAAGCGGAAGAAAGCTAAGAAGAAAGCCAACGATGAGCCTTCTGCCAAAAAGAAGTTAGCTTACGATATGACTGATGAGGAAACCAAAACGGTCGTGGTTTCCGAAGTGAAGTCCCATTTTGCACCGAAACCGCCCCCGCCACCAAAGGAGATAATACCTACGAAAACCGTAAAGCACTTTGTGGACTTTCTTGAGCGACAACCGGGACATGTGGAGAATAGGCCATCAGACTATGACTGCTCTATTAGGAAGTCATATGAACAAATGCAGTAGTTGAGACGTAGAAGTAGTAATAAAAGCGGGAAAACAGTTCCCCAGCTCAGAGAACAGGCAATGCAATCGATCCCCCGCTCAAGGTGATTACCGATAAGGTAACCGACGCTGCTAGAGACATTGGTATCAGTGTTGATCAACTCCTAGGCACCGAGGAAGTCCCCGTGGCTGATGTAGCATGGCAATATGCCCCCGGGAAAACTCTGGTCAGACCTGAGCAGGTTCCGCATCTATCAACACAAATGCAAAGATTGCATGAGTGGTACATGAAAGAAGTAAAGAACGGGCGAGAGATGCTCATGGTGAAAGTCAAGGAAGAGCATTACTTCTATGAAAACGAGCTATGCATTGAGTTTCCAGAAATTTTTTAGTTATACAATCAAGACTCACTCGAAAAATCTATCGTCAGTTGCTATTGTCTGTAAGTGATTTCTTTCTGTAATTTAAATCTCTAGCTCAGCTCGTTCATTGCCTATAATTATCCTCACTATATTCTTTTGTACGCTATTATGCAGAATGAAGATTCTCGAATGCAAAAGAGATGGAATCTATGACATTGGGTTCGTTGACCCATATATCATTAATGAAAAAAGGATACAAGACCACCCCAAAGACTCAGAGGCTAACCTGCTAAGGTTTATGAAGGCACAAAATACCAGAACAGAAATACTATTTCCTTACAACTTCAAGTGAGTGTTACTGTCTTGTACTACAAATTCTATTTTGCTTACTCGATGTTAAGTGTAGTTGATGAGTTATGCATGCCTGCTTATATAAACATGTGCACAGGTACCACTGGATCCTGCTAATCATTAAAGTTGACGCTGGAACTGTTGAAACCCTGGACTCACTAGGTAAAGACCCTCGAGAATACACCAGCGTGTTTTGGATGCTCGACAGGTAATGTCAATCATTATCGCACTATATCGGCCTCTTTCGTTCATTTCCTGATATCAAGTAATTAATAACTCCTTTATTCATTTTCTTTGCCGGGCAGGGTTTGGAAACGGTTCATCAATGATGTTGTCGGTGAATGGAAACCGGAGCTGCGTTGGCGACGGCCCAAGGTAATTAAGTAGTACTAGCTAGGTCCGCGCATCTCGATAATTCTAGTTTCAATACCATTATCATGCTTGATTATTATCTGATTGAATTCTATTCTCGCAAAGTGCATGAGGCAGAAACAGGGGACTAATTTATATGCATACTACGCTTGCGAGAACATTCGCATGACGACCGAATGGCGCAGAGATGTAAGACAACTTCAGGTATGTAAACACTATTCACAATTTTTTTATGATGATCTAATATATATACACACAACTAATATATTCATATTGATCTCCTTCTTTAAAGATGGAAGAGATGCGGGAGAAGCTCCTACCAGAGAACCGCATACGAGCAATTCAAGAGGAAATTGCGGGATTTTTGCTTACGGAGGTCATATCTGAAAGCGGAGAATACCATTGCCGCTAATGCTTGCATGTAATGATCTCCAAATTGTTGGAGAAATTGTATATACCAAATTGTATATATATATGTATGGTCGTACGAGAAATTATATGATATATGTATGGTCGTACGAGAAATTATATTATATATGCAGAACGTGTACAGTATGTAGTAGCGTAAAATATGTTTGAAATGAAAAGGAAAAATAAACCATAAACCCTAAACCCTAAAATCCTAAACCCCAACACAAAATCCCTACCGGGACTAAAGGTCCTCCACCCCCCGACGCTAGCTCGCGGCCACGTGGAGGGACCTTAGTCCCGGTTGGTGTCACCAACCGGGACTAAAGGTCCTCCAGCCCCAAGCGCGCGCTCGTGGCCACGTGGAGGGACTTTAGTCCCGGGTTGTGGCCAACCGGGACTAAAGGGTGGGGGCCTTTAGTCCCAATTTCGTTGTCCCGGTTGGTGACCCGGGACTAAAGGCCGTTGCCAACCGGGACTAAAGCCCCGTTTTCCACTAGTGTACCCTAGATCGCACCTAGCCCTATGTAGCAATTGTCAAGATCAAGTCGGTGTAGGAGAAAAGCTAAATATACAAAGCTAAAACAATGTATTAAACAAACAAGAAAACTCAACAAGAGCCTCGACAATATAGAAGCTCACCAAGATGGAGGAATGTGTTACTTTGTCAAACGTTTAAAAACTATCTATAACATGTATCATTAGTTGCATTGCCTTGGAATGATACTCAAGTGAAACAAGAAATTAGAATAACATAAGATGGCATGGGAGCATCTTAAGGAATTAGCCATGACTATATGTAAAACTGAAGGATAGCATTTAATTACAATGTGGTGAAAAATCTGACATAAAACATTAGTCGAAAGATACACAACAATGGATGGGAAGGAGTAGATGACGACAAAATAAATGATCAATCTGTAAAGCATCCATGGTTACAAATGGTAAACCTACAAGGGCCAATGCTACATGTATTTTTTATTTGTCCTTATCACTAACCTTATACGGCTTAATGGAAATATTTCTACAGAACTGTAAGCATGTTTTCACATAACGTACATGTTGTTATATGTTGAATAATGATCATGGAACAACTGGTATAAGCTAAAGCAATACAAAATATGATATATGCATCTAGCCGTGCAAATGCGCGGGTCACACCGCTAGTTGCAAAGTAAAATAAAAGAAGTAAAATTGCAGCAAGGTAATTTTGGTTTTTGTAATATGATTAAACTAGACCCATGGGCCATAGTTTTGACTACATGCTTCTCTCTCATAAAAATAGCATACGGTGGGTAAACAAATTACTGTTGGGCAATTGATAGAAAAGCACATAGTTATAATGTTATTCATGGCAATGATCATGTATATAGGGATTACGTCTGTGACAAGTAGACTGAAACGATTCTGCATCTACTACTATTACTCCACTTCGAGAGCGCTTCTATGCTTGCCTCTCTAGGTATTAAGTTCATAACAAACAGAATAATGCATGAAGTATGATGACATAATGTAGATAGAATAAAACCAAACAATATGATTGAACCCTGTCGTTTTACCCTTAATGGCAACAATACAAATACGTGCCTCGCTACCCCTGCTGTCACTGGGTGAGGACACCGCAAGATTGAACCCACTACAAAGCACCTCTCCCGCTGAAGATAAATCAATCTAGTTGGCCAAACCAAACGGATAGATCAGAGAGAAATACAAAGCTATAACAATCATGCATAATAAATTTTAGAAAAGACTCAATTACTTTCAATGAATAATATGATCATAAACCCATAATTCATCGGATCCCAACAAACACACCGCAAAAGAAGATTACATCGGATAGAACTCCGAGAGGATCAAGGAGAACATTCTATTGAAGATCGGAGAGAGAGAAGAAGCCATCTAGCTAATTACTATGGACCCGTAGGTCTGTGGTAGACTACTCACACATCATCGGAGAGGCAGCAAGGTTGATGTAGAAGCCCTCCGTGATTGATTCCCCCTCCGGCAGATTACCGGAAAAGGCCTCCAGATGGGGTCGTGGAAGAACAGAGGCTTGCAGCAGTGGAAGAAAAGTTTCGTGGCTCTTTTTGTTGGTTCAGGAATATATGGGAATATATAGAAGTGGAATTAGGTTAAACGGGGTTGCGTGGGAGTCACGAGCTCAGGGGCCACGCTTACCCCCCTGGGGCGCGCCGTGTGAGCTCGTGGCTCTCCCGTAAGTCTTCTGGCCTCCTCCCAAATGTTCTAGGGTCTCTTATGGTCCAGAAAAAATCACCGTAAAGTTTCATCATGTTTGGACTCTGTTTGGTATTGATTTTCTGAAAAGCCAAAAACAAGCAAAAAACAGCAACTAGCACTGGGCACTGAGTTAATAGGTTAGTCCCAAAAAATGATATAAAATTGTATAAAAAGTATCTAAGATTGATAATATAATAGCATGAAACAATCAAAAATTATAGATACATCGAAGACGTATCAGCATCCCAAGCTTAATTCCTGCTCGTCCTCGAGTAGGTAAATGATAAAAACATAATTTTTGATGTTGAATGCTACCTAGCATGTTTATCATGTAATCTTTTTACGGTATAAATATTGAGAAACGATGAAGTAATTGATATCAACATAATAATATCCATGAATACTTGAATATAATCATTACTTTTCAAAATATACGATGCTTAACGAATGTTAATCCCACTCATTGAATCATGTAAGCATGGCATGACTCCGTCTTCCTCACAGAAGTACAAATCATGATCACCCCGGTGTCAAGTCAAGCAATTGTATCGAACTTTTTAACGTGCTTCAGCATTTCCAACTCCACTCAATACATGAGCGTGAGCCATGGATATAGCACTAAGGGTGGAATGGAATATGGTGGTAGAGATATATATGGGAAGACAAAAATGGAGAAAGTCTTGCATCAACTCGGCGGATCGTTAGGCAATGGAGAGGCCATTCAATCGATATCAATGCGAGGAGTAGGGATTGCCATGCAACGGATGCACTAGAGCTATAAGTGTATGAAAGCTCAATATGAAACTAAGTGGGTGTGCATCCAACTTGCTTGCTCATGAAGACCTCGGGCACTTGAGGATGCCCATCATCGGAATATACAAGCCAAGTTCTATAATGAAAAAATCCCACTAGTATATGAAAGTGACAAATCAGGAGACTCTCTATATGAAGAACAAGGTGCTACTTTGAAGCACAAGTGTGGTAAAAGGATAGTAGCATTGCCCCTTCTCTCTTTTTCTCTCATTTTTTTTCTTTTCTCTCTTTTTTTAGAACAATATCATGAACCTCATCCCCACATTTTGGAGGACTCATCAGCCTCCATCATTCTTGACCTCACTGGGACAATGCTCTAATAATGATGATCATCACACTATTATTTACTTACAAATCGATAACTGAAACAATATGACTCTATATGAATGCCTCTAGCAGTGTACCAGGATGTGCAATGATCTAGTGTAACATGTATAACAATGATGAATGGTGGCTTTGCCACAAATATCATGTCAGCTCTGTATGATCATGCAAAGCAATATAACGATGAACACACACGTCATGAGACGGAACGGTGGAAGTTGCATGGCAATGTATCCCGAAATGGCTATGGAAATGCCATGATAGGTAGGTGTCGGTGTACTAAAGTAGGGGTCCTTTAGCACCCCAGACTTGTGCACAGGCAGTGGCAGCCTTCCCGATGTCAGGGTTTGCCAGAGGACTACCTGCAAACAAGACTAAAGATTATGAACAAAACCTCCAGGCAGGTGATCGAGAAGTACTAGAATAGTATAGAAGATCGAGACTGGAGTTTTTGGCAAGCTACTTGCCGGAAGGCAGATGAAGACCCCGCAAGCTCCGTGCCGGCAAGCCCCCACTACCGCGCCACCGCTCCACCTCAGCGACACGCCTGTCGCTTGTCAAATAGGTGTCGAGCAGGCAGGTAGTTGAGTGAGGCTTGTCTGGGCACATGTCAGCTCGCCGCCCTAAAGACAACTTTAATGACACCCGTCCTGAAGGCGTTTCAAGATAATACAAGTTAGCTGGGCTGCAAATCCAGGTGGAGCAGTGCATGCTTAACCGGAGTCCACCCAGCGTGACACCAACTGAGCATTAAATGCTTTTGTCTTACATTATCAGAATTAGGTATGATAGTACTGTAGCCACTATCTACCTACGGTAATTATCACTTTGCCATTGTGGTAACACCTTGAGCTATAAAAGGAGGTCCATGGCAACAGTAGAAGGGGTTAGATTTTGGCTCATTTCACACGCGTAGCTGCATTTCCCGCGCACCTTGCCGGCAAGTTGCGCTCCTTGTACTTGAGTACATATACACCCAATACAATCAAAGCAGGAGTAGGGTTTTATGCTTCACAGTGGCCCGAACATGGGTAAACACTCGTGTGGATTGCTGGTTCTGCTCTTTGTGTGTGTTGATCCTCACAGTCGAACCGCAAAGGGGCCGTCACCGGTCACATAGATCGTCGTACGCACGACATCTTTGGCGCGCCAGGCAGGGGATCGCCTGGTGCGAATCTGAACTAGCAGTTTACGCATCAGCTTCTTCATCATCTTCATCAACCATGGCTCCCAAGAAGAAGGGCACCACGGTCGGCGTTCCGTCTACGTCCAAGCCACCGATGCCAGTGCCTACAGACGCCGGTGCAGGGGGCGGTGGAGGAGGCGGAGGCGCAGAACAACACCCGCTACGTTCTGGCCATCCGAGCCAGGCGAGCGGCGTCATCCGGAGCAGGAGGACGAGGGATCCAGCCGCTGCTACATCGAAGGACGGAGCTGCGCACCCTATGGGCAGCGTAGTGAACTCCAGGAACAGCGCGGCACCATCCAAAACTCCTACACCGGCGCACACTCCGTGACCGTCTCAGGTCACGCGCGATGACCAACATCAAGACGTTGGTGGCTCCGGACACCGTCCACACAGCAAGACCCCTGTACATCACTCCCAGGATGTGCAGGGAC
The DNA here is from genome assembly GCA_039707655.1 of Elymus sibiricus. Classification (NCBI taxonomy): domain Eukaryota; kingdom Viridiplantae; phylum Streptophyta; class Magnoliopsida; order Poales; family Poaceae; genus Elymus; species Elymus sibiricus. Next base: position 85,281,271 of record CM077676.1, read on the forward strand.
AACACGCACGCTAGCATGCCGGCAAAAACAGGCCGTGGCTCTAAGATCGAGATGGAGCTCCTTCTAACTCTGTTAGAAGGAAGAACACCTCTCTCTCTCTTCACACCGCTCTATGCCGACCACACCAGCAGACGCCCTGGCACGAGCACAGTTGCTCCTAGACTTCCCTCCTGCTGCAGAGAAGATGGAGGAGTGGAGGGCTACCATACAGAGTCTCCTGACCTTCACCAACAACGACAAGCCGCAGCAGGCGGGGCCCTCACAGTAGCAGCCCACCGCACTGGTGCGTACTGCTGACCAGCAAACCGGAGGCGGCGCACCTACGGTGCAATCCCCTCCGCGACAACAACGGCAGCGGCAGAGCCAGCGAGTCGATACCTATGATGACATATCTTTGGCATCGTCCGATCCGTGAGCTCGCCGAGACCAGCGTCAAGTCCTTCGGGAGCGGCACGGAGATGATGCTTGAACCACAATCGAGCGGCGCCGGGAAGCGCGCCATCAATCTGACGCACGCGCCGGACCAATCGTTGATGAGCCTGTGCCAGGGTATCCTGGCCGCTTACCTTACGAGGTAGGTTGCCCAGTGTTTACTCATGAGCTGCGGCAAGTCTGATGGCCCTCTTCCCGGAGCTTCAAGCCAGAAGTGCCAGAAAAATATGACGGCAAGATGCACCTGTCGGAGCTCTTGGGCATCTACACTATTGCAGTGCAGGCTGCCGGGGGGCGCGACGACAAGATCCTCGCCAACTACTTCCCGTTGGCGCTCAAGTCCAACGTCAGGTCGTGGTTGATGAACTTGCCGGAGAACTCCATCTCCTCTTGGTCGGAGTTGTCCCATGTCTTCATTGGTGCTTTTACTGGGGGCCACAAGGTTCCCGATCAGCCCAGCGATCTGCATGTGTTACCATAGAAGGATGGCGAGCCTCTCCGCAAGTATATACAAAGATTCAGCCACGTGCAGCGCAACATTCCCCGGGGAAGATGCTGGTGTCGAAGTCGATTCCGAAGAGGATGGCACGTCAACCCCGAAGAAGAAAGGCCGTAAGCGCAACAGGAAGCGCAAAGGCAAGGCAGTGATGGCAGTTGAGGGTTCCGGCAACTCCTATGCCGCCAAGAAGCCCAAGACTCAAAGCTCCGACAAGGAGGATGCCGGATGCGATGATTGTCAGGTGGCTGCGGCAGGCGAGAAGTCGGAGGGCTCCGGCAAGCCATACTACAAAATCCACCGCACCAAGTGTCACGATCTCCAGGAGTGCCGGCAAGTAGAGCAACTTGCCGAGAAGCAGAAACTGAATATCAGAAACGCGACAAGGAGAAGGGCCAAGGTGGTGCTGGAGGGTCCGGCAAGAAGGGTCATGGTGGCCATGGAGGTCGCCGCGGCAAGGCCAAGCAGCAGGAGGAGAAACCTGCTCGAGGCCGTGACAAAAAAGAGGATGAATATGAGGATGATGATGAGGACGAAGAGGAGTCTAGTGAATGAGAGTTTCAGAAGCCAACCGAGGCCATGTGCATTGACGGAGGCGCATCTTTGCACTCCTCTCACTGCCAACTCAAGCAGTGGGTGCGTGAGATCAATGCGGCGGAACCGGCAATAGATGCTCAGAAGCCACTCAAGTGGTCACACACGCCCATCATCTTTGATGCCGAGGACCACCCTGATCGCACAACTGCGGTCGGGTGATTGCCATTGTTGGTCTCACCAATGATTCGCAACCTCAAGGTCACAAAGATGCTGGTTGACGATGGGGCCAGCTTGAACTTGATCTCGCCAGACGTGATCAAGAGGCTACAGATTCCTGATGAAGATCTCAAGCAAACGAGTATGTTTCAAGGGATCAATCCGGGAAGGAGCCAACCTAAGGGGAAGATCACTTTGCCGGTGACATTTGGCAGCGAGCTGAATTATAGGACAGAGAAGATTGTCCTCGATGTCGTTAAGATTCCGTTGCCTTACAATGGGATTCTTGGTCGCCCGGCCCTGGCCAAGTTTATGGCGGCGTCCCACTACACCTACAACACGCTCAAGATGCCGGGGCCGATGAGCGTCATCACCATCCATTCCGACAAGAAAGACGTAGTCATCTGCGCTGATCAACTCTATCGGGAAGCAGTTGCAGTGTGTGCCAGCAAGGCACATGCTCCTGCCGATAAGACTCCCGGGGGGAAGAAGAAGAAGTTCGGCAAGGACTCCGGGAAGAGCACCTCTTCGGAGTGTTGCGTACCCGTAGAGGATGTGCCAGAGAGCTCTACCGGCAAGAACAAGAAATCCAAGGTAGCTCCACCAGCAACCAAGAAGGTGTCTGCAAAGGAAGATGGCACAAGCGGCACTTTCACCATAAGTGCCTGCCTTGACAGCAAATAGGAAAGCGCGCTCGTTCCCTTCCTGCGGGCGAATCTCAATGTGTTTGCATGGCAACCATCTGACATCCCCGGTGTTCCCAGGGAGGTAATTGAGCACCACCTTGCTATCTGTCCTCATGCAAGGCCCGTCAAGCAGAAGGTCAGCAAGAAATCCTTGGAACGGCAATAGTTCATTGCCGAAGAAATCAAAAATCTAGAAGCGACAGGTCTGGTCAGAGGAGTAATGCATCCAACATGGTTGGCCAATCCAGTGGTTGTACGCAAAGCAAATGGGAAGTGGAGGCTTTGCATTGATTATACAGATAACAATAAAGCTTGTCCAAAAGACCCCTTTCCTTTGCCATGCATCGACCAGATTGTGTACTCCACTGCCGGCTGTGAGTTGCTCTCTTTCCTTGATGCCTACTCTGGTAATCATCAGATCTTCATGGCCAAGGAAGTTGAGGAGAAACCGCATTCATCACTCCATGTGGCACATACTGCTTCATGCGTATGCCTTTCGGATTGAAGAGTGCTGGTTCAACATTTGCAAGAGCAGTCTAGATTGGTTTTGAGCCTCAGCTGAACAGAAATGTGGAAGCCTATATGGATCATATAGTGGTCAAAACCAAGGATAAATCAACCCTCATTCAAGATTTAGAAGAGACATTTGCAAATCTATGCAAGTTCAACTTGAAACTCCACCCCGAGAAGTGTGTGTTCAGGGTTCCATCCGGCAAACTTCTCGGGTTCTTTGTATCTCAACGGGGAATTGAAGCCAATCCCGACAAGATCAAAGCTATTGAGCAGATTGAAGCACCCAAGCGCGTCAAGGATGTGCGATGTCTCGCCGGTTGTGTGGCCGCACTAAGCATGTTCATCTCCAAATCTGCTAAGCGCGCCCTGCCGTTTTTCAAAATTTTGAAAAAGGCAGGTCTAATAAAATGGACTCCGGAAGCGGAGGTCGCGCTGCTAGATTTGAAGAGGTACCTCTCTTCTCCTCCAACACTAGTTGCGCCTAGGCCACAAGAGCCGTTGTTGCTATACTTAGCGGCAACGAATCAAGTGGTTAGTGCTGCGTTAGTGGTGGAGAGAGAAGCCGATGAGGAAGAAGCAATAGCCGCAGAGCCGTCAAGCGACAAGCCAGAATTTTCTCCGACAAGGTCCGGTGCCAGCAAGTCAGAATCAGCACAGGCAAATGGAGCAGATCAGCAAGTAGTGCCGAAGAAGATGGTGCAGCGCCCAGTTTACTTTGTTAGCTCTCTTCTCCAAGGAGCTAGGTCAAGGTACTTTGGGGTGCAGAAATTGCTTTTCGGCCTTCTCACGGCCTCGAGAAAGCTGCGCCATTATTTCCAAGCACATCAAGTCACCGTCGTCACTCGCTTTCCGCTGCAACGCATTTTGAGAAATCCAGATGCCACTGGCAAGATAGTGGAATGGGCATTGGAATTGTCAAGCTTTGACCTCAAGTTTGAGAGTACATCAACTATTCAAAGTAGAGCCTTGGCAGAGTTCATTGCAGAATGGACACCAATGTAAGACGAAGAGATTCAAGAGACCTCTCTCCCCGGCAAAGAAACAGCTCAAGATTGGGTCATGTATTTTAACGAAGCTTTTTCGCTGCAAGGCGCCGGTGCCGGAGTACTGCTTGTCGCACCCACCGGAGAGCACCTAAAGTACGTGGTTTAGATGCACTTTCCCAGGGAGAAAGCTACAAACAACACTGCTGAGTACGAAGGGCTGCTTGCCGGTCTCAGGATCGCAGTGGACCTTGGGATCAGAAAGCTCATCATCAGAGGCGACTCGCAGCTTGTTGTGAAGTAGGTCAACAAAGATTACCAGAGCCCGTTGATGGATGCATATGTAGATGAGGTGAGGAAATTGGAAGAGCACTTTGACGGATTGCAAACAGAGCACGTTCCTCGCGCAGAAAATAGCATTGCTGATGATCTGTCAAAGTGTGCCGCCTTGAAGTTACCTGTGGAACCAGGGACTTTTGTGCTCCATTTGAATCAGCCATCCATTATACCAACAACGCGGCCAAGCAAAAGAAGAAAGTTGAACACCGGTGAGTACTTTCCGACAGAGCTCCCAGAAGCCACCGGCAAGGAAGTTGCCGGAAACAACACCAAGCTTGTCAGTGAGCAGCAAACTCCGACAAGACCTCAGGTTCTTTCCGTCGGGACGCACGCTCCCGTGGCTGAAGAAATACCTTTTGTCCTTGTCATGTAGCCGCAGGCTCTGGCATGGGCACAGTAGATCGTCCATTTCCTACAAACAGGAGAACTTCCCGAAGAGCAAGAAGAAGCTGAGAAAGTAGCCCGTCAGTCAAGTATGTACCAGTTTGTGGATAACATTATGTACAGAAAGAGACCTAATGAGGTGAAATTGAAGTGCATTTGCCGGGAGGATTGGCAGAAGCTGTTGGCAGAGATACACGGTGGCATATGTGGCTCTCACATAGGATCAAGAGCCCTTGTCGGAAAATCTTTCCGGCAAGGCTTCTATTGGCCCACTACTCTCCAGGATGCAACTACACTAGTAACCAAGTGTGAAGCGTGCCAGTTCCATTCCAAGAATACACATCAGCCAGCTCAAGCCCTTCAGACAATCCCTCTCTCCTGGCCTTTCTCGGTCTGGGGACTCGACATATTGGACCCCTTTCCCCATGTTACCGGGGGCTTTGAGTTCTTGTACGTCGCAATCGATAGGTTCACAAAATGGCCTAAGGTAGAGCCGGTGAGGAAGGTGACAGCACAGTCAGCCGTCAAGTTTTTCAAAGGACTTGTTTGTTGTTTTGGAGTACCCAACAGGGTCATTACCGACAACGGCACACGGTTCACTAGCCGCACCTTCATGCAGTACTGCCAAGACCTTGGAAGCAAAATCTGTTTTGCGTCTGTTGCTCACCTGAGAAGCAACGGCCAAGCAGAAAGGGCAAATGCTGAAGTGCTGCGTGGCCTCAAGATGAGAACTTTCGACAAGCTGCACAAGTGCGGAAGGCACTGGATTGATGAATTACCGACGGTTCTTTGGTCACTCAGGACGACACCAAATCGAGCCACCGGCCAGTCACCCTTCTCCCTAGTGTATGGTGCAGAGGCGGTGCTTCCCACGAAAATCATATACAGACCACCTCAAGTGCTCTCTTATGATGAAGCTGAGCAAGAGCAGCTGCGGCAAGATGATGCCACGCTCCTTGAGGAAGATCGTCTTCGGGCTGCTGTGCGAGCTGCACGCTACCAGCAAGCTTTGCGCCGCTACCATAGCCACAAAGTTCACGCCTGAAGCCTTGAGGAAGGTGACAGCACAGTCAGCCGTCAAGTTTTTCAAAGGACTTGTTTGTCGTTTTGGAGTACCCAACAGGGTCATTACCAACAACGGCACACAGTTCACTAGCCGCACCTTCATGCAGTACTGCCAAGACCTTGGAAGCAAAATCTGTTTTGCGTCTGTTGCTCACCTGAGAAGCAACGGCCAAGCAGAAAGGGAAATGCTAAAGTGCTGCGTGGCCTCAAGATGAGAACTTTCGACAAGCTGCACAAGTGCGGAAGGCACTGGATTGATGAATTACCGACGGTTCTTTGGTCACTCAGGACGACACCAAATCGAGCCACCGGCCAGTCACCCTTCTCCCTAGTGTATGGTGCAGAGGCGGTGCTTCCCATGAAACTCATATACAGACCACCTCAAGTGCTCTCTTATGATGAAGCTGAGCAAGAGCAGCTGCGGCAAGATGACGCCACGCTCCTTGAGGAAGATCGTCTTCGGGCTGCTGTGCGAGCTGCACGCTACCAGCAAGCTTTGCGCTGCTACCATAGCCACAAAGTTCACGCCCGAAGCCTTGAGGAAGGCGACCTTGTTCTTCGTCTGATTCAGTCTGTCAAGAATTCAAACAAGTTGACGCCGAAGTGGGAAGGCCCTTATCGGGTAGTACGAGTCACCAGACCCGGCGCAGTCCGTCTGGAAACCGAAGATGGCACCCCGGTGCAGAACTCATGGAACATTGAGCATCTTCGCAAGTTCTATCCATAAGGCGCGGTTGCCGGGCCTCCCGGCAACCCCTCTTTTGTACAAGTTTGTCGTCAAGACATGTAATCCTTTGTACAAAGCTAGGCGAAGACCCTGTGCATAGTAAAATAAACCTAGGTGTTTCACAACTCTTTGTCAAAGTTCATATTTATTTATGTATGTTGTATGCGATAGTTGTGTTACATGTTGTCTTGTATGAAATGCTTAACGGACCGTCAAGGTCTCCACCCTCCTCTTTTCTCTTCTTTCTTTTTCTCAAAGGACAGAAGAGTTCTGCGCGTGCAAGTTCTCCGGGGGAGTGATGGTGTGGATACCACCAAGTGACGTTCAAGTTATCATTTTACGGCAAGAAGGACAGCAAAGAAAAAGCTAAGTTGAAAAACTTTGAAACAATTTCTTTGTTGTAGTTGCGATTTTTCCTTGAACGATTTTGGCCTTTGTATGAGGAACCTGCAGGATAAGGAACCTTGTCGTGATCAGCTGCACTCTTATTTTGTTTCGAGTCCGCTCAACAACTTAAGTAGCTGCGATGTGACCGTCAAGCGTAACCTTGCCGGCAGCGACACTTCCGGCAGGCTGCTAAGGATCTGTTCCTCAAAGCGCTCGCGGCAAGAGTGTGCGCTCCGGCAAGTTTTCGGCAAGCGTAGGGTACAAAATCAAGCAAAGACTGAATAAGACAAGGAAGATAGCATATCATTCATTCATCAGCACAAGATTATATTGCGTCAAAAGCCAATTTGCAGTTCTAACTTAAGATAAACTTGTCTTTTACATGGACTACATTGGCGGCAAGATGATGCAGGAGGACTAGTTCCTACGCTAGCCCTCAGTCTTAGGATTTCGATGACCTTGTTGGCGAACGGCGCGACAAGCTCTTCGGCGGCCTTGGTGTCTGATCCCTTTGGCAAGTTTTTGAAGGCCTTGGAAATGTCGACGCCGGGGTTCAAGTACGCGAGCTTGATGAGTACCTTGAAAAGGAAATCCCAGCAAAGCTTGCGGGATTCACTGGCGAGATGCGCATCTCGACCCTCGTGATACTTCTCCAGTGCTTTGATAAGGCTTTCGAAGAATAAAGTAAGTCTGGCGTTGGTGGCGTCCCTCTTGTTAGTGGAGAAGCGGTATTCCGACAAGCCCATGGCGGACAGCTGTGCGGAGAGGTTCTCTGCAGCCACTACAAGACGGTCGGTCCAAAGCTTGTAATTGCTTTTCAGCTCATTGAAGGAATTCACGGCGCTCTCAAGCAAAGCCTTCTCGGCCTGGAGGTCCTTCGACAAGGTATTCTCCCATGTTTTGACATCTTCAAGGGACTTTTCCAAGGTGGTCAACTTCAGCTTGTGATCATCAATGACGCCTTTGGCCTTGGTGACTTCTTGGTTATTGGCGGATATCGAGGTTTGCAGCTCCGTCAAGGTGCGAGCTGTCTTTTCTCTGTCTGCTTTGAGCACCGAGACTTCCTTGTTGATAACGGTGAGATCTTCTTCGAGCTTCTTCACCTTGCCTGCTACTGCATTGCTGGCATCTTCTGTAGCCTCAACGGTGCGGACAGCTTCTTGAATCTTGCTAGCATGATCCACAACTTGAGCTTCGATCGCCTCCTTGTGCTTTCGCTCAAGTTCTTGGGACTGCTGTGCAAGGAGGGCTTGGATTTCTTCATCCTTTCCATGAAGCTTCACGGCAAGCGCCTCTTCACGAGCGGCAAACTCTTCTTCGTGGGCATCGAGGCCAATCTTGCGCTCATTTAACTTGGCATCAAGTGCCGCTATCCTTTGTTTGGCCTCTTCCTGTTCCTTGTCGGCTTTGGCCTTCTCCGAGATCAACTTCTCCCACTCGATGGCGAGCTCCCCTTGGCGGTCCTTCAAATCATGAAGGCACCCCGAATACCAGATCTGCATCTCCTCTACGCGCTTCTGGAATTCTTCTTCTGCCTTGCCGATCATAGCCGCTCTGGAGTCCAAGCTCTCTGTTCGGCTGCGGTAGTGTGCTTGGAGTTTCTAAAAGTTGTCGCCCATGGCTTTGAGGAGTTGCTGTTCTTTGGATCAACTACTACTGGCGCGTGGTTCATCAACAACTTCGAGCCCAGCAGCGGTGATGACCTCGTCATCAAAAACTTCTCCTTCAATGGGCACATCAATGCTTGACGTCCCAGGGATGCTGACAAACAAGTCGTCGCCAATCTTCAAATACCTGCTTGACGGAGGCACTTCAGATGTCGAAGGGTGGTCACCGGCAGCTGCTTTGCCAGCACTAACCACCCTCATGGCCGAGTCAGTGCTTGGCGCTCCTGGGGCAGAAATGTCGCCAGTGGCCTCGACACCCCTGTTGCTGCCCTCCTCGGCGGTATCCTTGGCGGCCTCTTTGTCGGCGAACTTGGTGGCTTCGTCAGCTGCGATTCGGCTGGCCTCGTCAGCGGCATCCTTTGCGATCCCCTCAATTGTGATGTCGACATCCATGTCATCGGTTGAGGGTGGATCTAAAAAGAATGGAGAAGAAGAGGGATCAAATTCAAGAAAACAAGGCTGATCAAGGAAGCGAAATGCTCGATGGCAGAAGATTTACCGGACTGGGTTCGTTGAGGAGGAATACTCTCTTCTTTGACAATTTCGGTTGCCGACGCTTCATCAGTGTGGACAGGCTCACCAATAGAGGTTCTTGCCGGAGAGTCAGTTGTCGGGGTGGTGATTGATGAAGGCGTTGCGATTGGATCTGCCTCCGGGCGTTCCTCTTCGTAGCGTTCTTCTCCTGCCCCCTTGCCGATGTCAGAAATGATAATTTCGACGCCAACACTTGCCAAAGGAAAGTGGGTAATGGCCTCACACTGTGGGCTGACGATCACCGCATTTACGTCGGGCGTCAAGCTTGTCGTCGGTTCACCCTCCACTGTAGTCCTCGCCTTCTTCGCCATCCTTTGTGCCAGGGTTTGCTCGTCACTGTCAAGTCAGATCAAGACGAAGCAAATTAGATCAACAAAAACAAGAAGTCAAGAATTGATGTAGACAATTGGCTCGTACTCTTCCTCCTCCTCCTTGTCTCTAAGTATGGAGAGATCATATGCGCCCTCCGGTCCAGTACTGGAGGCAGGAGGCGGAGTGGGAGTCCTGGTTCGCTTGGATGCTGCGGGCACGGCGTGTTGTGAAGACCCAGCTACTCCGGCAGTTGATGCGGCTGGCTGCCTCAAAGAGGCGTGCTGTGCATGCTGCTGTTGAGGAGTTTGGCGTCGAGATCCTTGTTGTCCGGTGGTCCTGGCGGCCGCTCCCTTGCTGGCCACTTCATCGCCTGAAGATGGAGGATGAACCAACTCTCCGGAGACAGCTCTCCGGAGGGAGCGAGGCTTCCTTGCCGGAGCAGGAGGAACAGGGGGTTCCCTATGCACCTGCTCCTCAGCATCTTCTTCGCCTTGTTCTCCGATAGGTTCTTTCGGTGACTCATTTACTGGTTTGCCCCTAGCTCCTTCATCAACATCGGCTGCTGCGGATCCAGACCAGCCGGCACATCTAGTTATCTTTGCTTCCACCACCCTCCTGGCAATATGTGCCAGCTCCTCATCGGTCGTGTCGCGGATGAGGTCCTTCTCCTCTCTAATGGCCCTCTCCACCAGCGTGTCAAACCATGCCCTCACGGCGTCTTCAGGATGTTCTTGCCAAGATCCCTCAATGCCCTGGGCAGTGCAGGTAGGCATCATTGCAATGATGGTATCCTTGGCGGAATTATTGGACAAGGGCACTACCTCTACCGGAAGCTTGAACTCTCCGGAGGTGCGAAAGAGCTGGTGGCAGAGGACTGAGTGTTGGAATACTGTCAAATTGGGGCCAAGCCCAGCACCCACCCGCATAATATCAGCTGCATTCTTATAGTCCCAGGCCGGCCTCTTCTTGTCCTGAAGGGGAGCAATGCGGCAACTGAGGAAATCTGCACCTACCATTTCTATGGTGAGGCCTGCGGCCTTGAGGCGCAAGATGCGAGTTATGGCGATTGTGAGCTTCTTGTCATTGACATCAAGGGAGCCCCAATCTCCGCCACGCTCCAACTTTTGCATCCTCGGCCTGCAGAAATCTGGGAACTCAGCGTCCTTTATCCAGCACCACTCTGCTCGCCACTCGTTCCACCTCAAGTGCAGCTGCCCGTCGAGGTAGGTCCCTTTGGCACTGACCCTGGGAATCCAGTTGATACCACCGGAAGGGACATCTACTTTGATGTGTGGAACGAAGTAATGGCAGAAAAGAGCAACGTTGGGCACCACCCCAATGAAATTTTCGCACAGATGCGCAAAGACACGCATGCAAGTCATGGTGTTTGGTGTGAAGTCAAGAAGATGGAACCCGTACGTATACATGACCTCAGAGAAGAAATCAGAGAAAGGGGGGACAAACCCGCAATAAAAGTATGCGGTGAAGAAGGGATACTTGTCTCCACTAGATTTGACAGAGCCGGGTAGAACTTGTCGAACGGGATGGGCCGCCGTCTCCCTCCCCCACATGATCGCGTACCGCTGTACTAAATCCTCCTGCTTCAGCACCGGCGCCAAGACATTGTTACTCCTCCGCAGCACCGCCATCTCCTTCTCCCTCACCTTCGCTTCCGGGTCGGCTGACTTCTTAGCCTTATGATACGTCTCCAATGTATCTATAATTTATGAAGTATTCATGCCATATTTATAACAATTTTATATGGTTTTGGTATGATTTGATTAGAACTAACCCGGACTGACGCTGTTTTCAGCAGAATTGCCATGGTGTTGTTTTTTGTGCAGAAATAAAAGTTCTTGGAATTGGATGAAACTTTTTGGACATTTTTTATGGAACAAATAAAAAATACTGGAACCAAGACCCACTGTAGGGGGCAACCCAGTGCCCACGAGGCACCAGGGCGCGCCATCCCCTCTTTCGTCTTCAACACTATCGGTAACCTCACTTGGAGCTATATTTTTATTCGTCACATAATATGAGTTTTGCTTGGAGCGTCATTTTATTCTGTTGATATTTGCTTGGTGTTATCAATAATCATGTTTTGTATCTTTTAGTTCAATAAAATGCCAATTATAGCCTTTACCATGCTCAGTTTGCAAGTTCATGTGTTGCTGTTTGAAAACAGAAAGTTTTCTGTTATGTCCAGAATATTCCTGAATAGTCAGAACATGATAAAAATCTAAAAAATTTACACAGTAAGCATGCATGAGTTCTCTATAACGTGGTAATTTTTCCGAATTTTTGGAGTTAGGGAAGTATGGATTCTTATTCACCCTTTACGGACTGTTCTGTTTTGGCAGATTGCTGTTATAGTTGCATTGTTTGCATATGTTTGCTTGTTTAATGATTCTATTTGAGGATAGGAGTATTAAATATGCAGAGGCATTTAGTATATAAGGTTTAATTATAATTTTAGTGATTTGTTACAGTAGAGAATGTTAAGGTGTTGCATTGATTTATACTAACTTATCTCACGAGTTCTTGTTGAGTTTTGTGTGGATGAAGTATTTAAGATTTAGGGTAACCGTGATATGAGAGGAATTAAGGAGACACAAAAGCTCGAGCTTGGGGATGCCCAAGGCATCCCAATATAATATTTCAAGAAGTCTCAAGCATCTAAGCTTGGGGATGCCCCGGTAGGCATCCCACCTTTCTTCATCAACAATTATCGGTTAGTCTTGGTTGAGCCTAAGTTTTTGCTTCTTCACATGATATGTGCTATCCTTGGAATGTCATTTTTTTTTCTTTGCTGTTTGAATAAAATACTTAAGATCTGAAATTTTCAAATGAGAGAGAGTCCTCACATAGCTATCCATTCACTAAACTACTCTTTGTTCTTCACTTATATCTTTTTGGAGTAGTTTGTCATTTACTCTTGTGCTTCACTTATATCCTATGAGTAAATTGTGAAAGAATTGAATATCATAAAGTTGAAATTTTATATGCTTCATATGCTTGTCCCATGGGGAGTAGTGACTTCACATACAAGAAGTATAAGTGGTAAAATTTATTGAAAGTTAACAAACATAGCATTGGTCACTTGAACAATTCATGAAAGAATTTTGAAGGAAGAGAAATTTCACATATAAATACACTATCTTGGACATCTTCTATGATTGTGAGCCCCCATTAATTATTTTCAAGCTTGATCAAGTAGTTGACGTTGGACAAGGAAGACAACGTAATGAGTTATGTTTGTTTATATTCACATAGAAGTTATATTGTCATGGATCCTCTAACATGTGGTGCTTGCTTAGGATCTTTTGCTAGCCAAAAATTCATACTAAGTAGAGATACTACTTGTGCATCCAAAAACCCTTAAACCCAGTTTCTTGCCATGAGTGTCCACCATACCTACCTATGGATTGAATAAGATCCTTCAAGTAAGTTGTCATCGGTGCAAAAAGCAATAAAAATTGCTCCTAAATATGTATGATCTTTTATTGTAAGGGAAAATAAGCGTTGTACGAACTGGTGATGGTAAAGAAATAAAAGTGATGGACTGCATAATAAAGGTTGCTATCACAAGGGGCAATATAACGTGACGTTCCTTTGCATTAAGTGCTTGTGCATCCAACAACAAAAAGCGCATGACAACCTCTGCTTTCCTCTGCGAAGGGCCTATCTTTTACTTTTCTGTATTTACTTTTATGCAAGAGTCATTAATGTTCATCCCTATTCCGCTCTATTTATTCTTTAGTTGGCAAGCATTATGTGGTAGGGAAAGATCCAGGCACATATATCCAGTTGAATATAGGTGATCATGAGTTATTATTGTTGACATTATCCCTGAGATAAATAAGTTGGGAGGCAAAACATTAAGCCCCTATCTTCCTATGTGTTTGACTGAAACAGTTTGTTCTAAAAATATGCTTTGAGTGTCAGCAATCATGGAAGACTAAATGATGGTTGAGTACGTGGAATTTTCTAGATCAAAGCTCTTACATAGACCCTTCCTGAAAATAAGATGAATTGCAATTGTTTGATGACTGAGAACATAGTTTGTTAGTTTTCAAGAAAGTTTATGGCCTATACTTTAAACATGTGAATAGCTTACTACTTGATCATGAGAAGTTTTATGAGCTACTGATTATGATATATATTGATGCTAGGAAAAGTGATTGAAATTATCATTGATCAAACTTATGCACTATGCTAGACTTCACACTTCATAAATTATTTCTTTTATCATTTACCTACTCGAGGACGAGCAGGAATTAAGCTTGGGGATGCTGATACCTCTCCAACGTATCTATAATTTATGAAGTATTCATGCCATATTTATAACAATTCTATATGGTTTTGGTATGATTTGATTAGAACTAACCCGGACTGACGTTGTTTTCAGCAGAATTGCCATGGTGTTGTTTTTTGTGCAGAAATAAAAGTTCTTGGAATTGGATGAAACTTTTTGGAGATTTTTTATGGAACAAATAAAAAATACTTGAACCAAGACCCACTGGAGGGGGGCCACCCAGTGCCCACGAGGCACCAGGGCTCGCAACCCCCCCCCCCAGGCGCGCCCTGGTACCTCGTGGGGCCCACGTGGCTCTGTCTCGTGTGATTCCAACGCTGAAAAATCATATATATTCAGAAACCCCCGAAAGTTAACCTAGATGAGTTTTTACACCGCCGCAAGGCTCTGTGCCTCCATGATCTCATCTACAGCCCTTTTCCGGCACCCTGCTGGAGGGGGGAATCATCACCGGAGGCCATCTTCATCATCCCGGCGGTCTCCATGATGAGGAGGGAGTAGTTCACCCTCGGGGCTGAGGGTTTGTACCTGTAGCTATGTGTTTGATTTCTCTCTCTCGTGTTCTTGAGATGGCACGATCTTGATGTATCGCGAGCTTTGTGGATATAGATGAATCATATGGAGTTTTCCCCTCTCTATCTTCTTGTGGTGAATTGAGTTTTCCCTGTGAAGTTTTCTTATCGGATTGAGTCTTTAAGGATTTGAGAACACTTGATGTATGTCTTGCATATGGATATCTATGGTGACAATGGGATATTCACTTGAGTCACTTGATGTATGTTTTGGTGATCAACTTGCGGGTTCCGTGACCTTGGGGATTTATGCATAAGGGTTGGCACACGTTTTCGTCTTGACTTTCCGGTAGAAACTTTGGGGCACTCTTTGAAGTTCTTTGTGTTGGTTTGAATAGATGAATCTGAGATTGTGTGATGCATATTGTATAATCAAACCCGTGGGTACTCGTGGTGACATTGGAGTGCCTAGGTGACATTAGGGTTTTGGTTGATGTGTATCTTAAGGTGTTATTCTAGTACGAACTCTAGGGCTGTTCGTGACAATTAATGGGGATGGCTCATAAGATTGATCGGGAAGGATAACTTTGAGGTGGTTTCATACACCACCACAATTTCTTCGTTTGTTCTCCGCTATTTGTGACTTTGGAATGAACTCTTTGTTGCACGTGAGGGATTTACATATGATTCAACTATGTCAACAATGTTGGGAGATCGCACTAGTGAAAGTATGAACCCTAGGCCTTGTTTCTAAGCATTGCAATACCGTTTTTATGCCCGTTTACTTTTTGCTACCTTGCTGTTTTTATATTTTCTAATTACAAAAACCTATATCTACTATCCATACTACACTTTTATCACCATCTCTTCACCAAACTAGTGCACCTATACAATTTACCATTGTATTGGGTGTGTTGGGGACACAAGAGATTTCTTGTATTTGGTTGCAGGGGTGCTTGAGAGATACCATCTTCAACCTACGCTTCCCACGGATTGATAAACCTTAGTTCATCCACTTGAGGGAAAATTGCTACTGTCCTACAAACCTCTGTGCTTGGAGGCCCAACACGAGTCTACAAGAACAAGTTGTGTAGTAGACATCACCTTACCTTGGCCTCTTTTGGGCGCCATGGCGGCTGCTAAGGAAATGGATTTGGTGGGAGGTGCTACTTGTAGCTTGTGTTGGTTTTATCCCCGAAGAGGAAGGGATGATGCATCACAACAGAGGTAAGTATTTCCCTCAGTTATGAAACCAAGGTTATCAATCCAGTAGGAGAACCACGCAACACCTCGTTAGCAGTACCTGCACACAAACAACAAATCCTTGCACCCAACGCAAACGAGGGGTTGTCAATCCCTCAGCGGTCAATTACAAGATTAAATTGTATGTGATAGATAGATAGATTGAAACAAAAATACAAAATAAAATAAATAAAAGAAAAGTGCAGCAATATTTTTAGGGTTATAGTAATATGATTTAGATAGACCCGGGGGGCATAGTTTTCACTAGAGGCTTCTCTCAAGAAAATAGCATACGGTGGGTAGACAAATTACTGTTGGGCAATTGATAGAAAAGCAAATAATCATGACGATATCCACGGCAATGATCACGTATATAGGCATCACGTCCGAGACAAGTAGACCGACTCCTGGCTGCATCTACTACTATTACTCCACACATCGACCGCTATCCAGCATGCATCTAGTGTATTAAGTCCATAAAGAACGGAGTAACGCCTTAAGAACGATGACATGATGTAGACAAGATAAACTCACGTATGAATAAACCCCATCTTTTTACCCTTAATAGCAACGATACATACGTGTCATGTCCCTTTCTGTCACTGGGATTGAGCACCGCAAGATCGAACCCATTACAAAGCACCTCTTCCCATGGCAAGATAAATCAATCTAGTTGGCCAAACCAAATGAATAGATCGGAGAAGAAATACGAAGCTATAATAATGATGCATAAAAGAGATCAGAGAAGACTCAAAAAATATTCATGGATAATGTGATCATAAACTCACAATTCATCGGATCCCAACAAACACACCGCAAAAAGTCATTACATCGGATAGAACTCCAAGAACATCGAGGAGAACATTGTATTGAAGATCAAAAAGAGAGAAGAAGCCATCTAGATACTAACTATGGACCCGAAGGTCTGTGGTAAACTACTCACGCATCATCGGAAGGGCAGCAAGGATGATCTAGAGCCCCTCCGTGATTGATTCCCCCTCCGGCGGAGTACCGGAAAAGGCCTCCAGATGGGATCTCTCTAGAACAGAAACTTGCGGCAGTGGAAAAATTATTTCGTTGACTCCCCTGATGGTTTCCTGATTTTTGGGTATTTATAGAGGTGGAATTAGGTCAAACCGAGCAAAGGGGGGCCCACGAGGCACCAGGGCGCGCCTCCCCCCCCCCCCAGGCGCGCCCTGGTGGCTCGTGGCCACTTCCTGGGTCTTCTGGCCCTCTCCCAAAGCTTCTAGTGTTTATCTTGTCCAGAAAAAAATCTCCAAAAAGTTTCGTGGCATTTGGACTTCGTTTGGTATTGATATTATGTAAAACAAAAACAGGGCAGAAAACAGCAACTGGCACTGGGCACTAAATTAATAGGTTAGTCCCAAAAAATGATATATAATTGATGTAAATGTATATAAAAACATCCAAGATTGATAATATAACAGCGTGGAACAATCAAAAATTATAGATACGTTGGAGATGTATCAGGAGGCAATGGCGCTGCGCAGCGGCGTGGGAAGGAGCGGCGTGCTCTGTTCTTGCGCGAGGTTGAAGACGAAGGGGGCGGATGCTAGATTGGAAACGGAAGGGGGTAAATGAGCAGCTCCTCTCGCAATTTCCTTTTTATGGGGAAGGTGCAGGGGCTGGCTATTTACTGTCCTACCTGACCACTCCTGTCAGGCGCAATACCCATGGCAACTGTTTCAATCCACCTCTCCCACGTTCCGCATTTAATGTGCGTCATGGGGGGCGTGGTAAAAGAGAAGATTACAGCAGTTATTCTGTGCCACGCGTGCCTGTGCACTGTTTGGGCCTAGCCCAACAACGCCTTGCATGCGTGTGTGGCCCAGGCCCGGGGGCTCCTGTCAGTGTACTAAAGTAGGGCTCCTTTAGCACCCCAGACTTGTGCACAGGTAGTGGCAGGCTTCCCGATGGCAGGGTTTGCCGGAGGACTACCTACAAACAAGACTCAAGATTATGAAGAAAACCTCCAGGCAGGTGATCGAGAAGTACTAGAATAGTACAGAAGATCGAGACTGGAGTTTCTGGCAAGCTACTTGCCAAAAGGCAGATGAAGACCCGACAAGCTCCGTGCGAGCAAGCCCCCACTACCGCACCACCGCTCCACCTCAGCGACACGCCAGTCGCTTGTCAAATAGGTGTCGAGCGGGCAGGTAGTTGAGTGAGGCTTGTCTGGGCACGTGTCAGCTCGCCACCCTAAAGACAACTTTAATGACACACGTCCTGAAGGCGTGTCAAGATAATACAAGGTAGGTGGGCTGCAAATCCAGGTGGAGCAGTGCATGCTTAACCGGAGTCCACCCAGCGTGACAGCAACTGAGCATTAAATGCTTTTGTCTTACATTATCAGAATTAGGTATGATAGTATTGTAGCACTATCTACCTACAGTAATTATCACTTTGCCATTGTGGTAACCCCTTGAGCTATAAAAGGAGGTCCATGGCAACAGTAGAAGGGGTTAGATTTTGGCTCATTTCACACGCGCAGCTGCATTTCCCGCGCACCTTGCTGGCAAGTTGCGCTCCTTGTACTTGAGTCCATATACACCCAATACAATCAAAGTAGGAGTAGGGTTTTACGCTTCACAGTGGCCCAAACCTGGGTAAACACTCGTGTGGATTGCTGGTTCTACTCTTTCTGCGCGTTGATCCTCACAGTCGAACCGCAAAGGGGCCGTCGTCGGTCCCATAGATCGTCGTACGCACGACAGTAAGTATGGTGGCTGTTTTGAGGAAGATATAAGGAGGCTTATGTGTGATAGAGCGTATCATACCACGGGGTTTGGATGCACCAGCAAAGTTTGCACCAACCCTCGAGGTGAGAAAGGGCAATGCATGGTACCGAAGAGGCTAGCAATATGCAGAAAGGTAAAAGTGCGTATAATCCATGGACTCACATTAGTCATAAAGAACTCTTATAATTATAGTGAAAGTTTTATTAGCCCTCGAACAAACTACTACTCGCATGCCCCTAGGGAGGAGGTTGGTAGGAGTTAACCATCGCGCGCCCCCGACTCTAACAGCACAAAGGATTTCAACGAGGAATAAAAGTGCCCAAACATCCCGGTCATGCCATGACCGACACTTTAATGAATTATCATAAAAATCTTTAATATCGATATTCTTACTAACCAATGACCATGAACAAACATCCTTTCATATTACGACATCAATATATTTAAAACATACGTTTCATATTTAGTGATCTACATGAAAGTTTTTATTATATCACTCTTAAATACCTATCATTTTCAGACTAGTCTCATAACACGTGCTCATTACCACTTCCTATTTAAAGACTCTCAAAAATATTTAAGTGAAGCATGAGAGTGTAATCATTTCAATAAAATATAACCACCGCCGTGCTCGAAAGATATAAGTGAAGAACAAGAGCAACTCCATAGCTCAAAAGATATAAGTGAAGCACATAGAGTATTCTAACAAATTATGATGAATGTTTGTCTCTCTCAAAAAGGTGTGTCCATCAAACAATGATTGTGGCAAACTAACAAGCAAACAAAATAAAACTATGGCACAAGACGCTCCAAGTAAAACTCATATCATGTGATGAATAAAAATATAGCTCCAAGTAACATACCGATGAATTGTGGACGAAAAAGGTGTTGCCATCCGGGGCATCCCAAAGCTTAGATGCTTGGGTCTTCCTTGAATATTACCTTGGGGTGCCTTGGGCATCCCCAAGCTTAGTGTCTTGCCATTCTGTTGGGGATATAACCCCACGGTATGACCCGCCCGTTCAGGGCCGGGTTACCCATTGGCGGCTTAAAGGATAAAGGGTGCAGCATTCAAAGATCAGGAGGCCCATCAGGCGACTCATCAAGCAGGCCGGGTTAGGGCCCATTATTTGAGGCGGTGGCTTATCCAAGGACGTGATATGTTTTCCTTTCTTGAGGAGGACGATGAGTAGGAAATAGACTAGATCACGGGTCATGTTACGACCCGGACTCTGTTGTAAACTTAGGGCCTCGACCTGTATATAAAGGCGAGCCCCCGAGGCAGAAAAATCAAGTTAAAAGCTCTCGAGTACTAGGTTAGCCAAGTGGCACCCTTGTAATCGAGATCATCATCATCAATAACAATCAAGCAGGACGTAGGCTATTATCTCCACTGCGAGGGGGCGAACCTGGGTAAACCCTTGTCTCTCGATTCCGATCAACCCCGTCGAGTTACCACCTAGCTGCGATGGCCTCACGACTAAGTCCTTTCACGAGGACATCTGCCGTGACAAAACCACGACAGTTGGCGCCCACCGTGGGGCTATCGCTCGGTGGTGTTGAGTACTTGAAGGGAACTCCCGCAGGGATCGAGGGATACGCGATCGGCCGCATGACCAAGAGTCGCCGCGGCAAGCTCTACATCGACGATTCAAACTGGGGCCCCGAGGCCGACTCAATCGAGTACGGGTATCGGGTCCCCTATGGCAAAATCCACGTCTTCATCGGCAAAGCCGGCGGATCTGAACCCGAGCCGGACATCTGCACCGACATCGTCGAGCCGGCTCAGCGCGCGCAACCCACCCAGGCTCAAGCCGGCCGGAAGCACGTCTTCATCGGTTTCACCCAGGGGGTGGACCTCGCAGATAACTCTACGTCCGGTGGCGATACCCTCATCTATTCTGGTGGTGTGTCCTCGATAGGCGAGACCGAGTCGATCCTCCCGCTTTACGATGGCGGACTTGGGGGCTACTCCGACGACCAGCCGGCTCAAGACTCCTTCAACACGCTCCCCCGAGCTGCTATCTATATGGCAGGCTCGGCCCCGGCCCTTAATTCCATGGTGGTCGGCGTCGCAACGGGAACCGGTACCTCAGGAGCCGGCTCAGCCGTACCGCCGGCTCAGGCCTTGACAGAATTGGCAACCGCCCTGGCGACGCTCCTTGCGACACCGGTGACCGCAGAAAACTAGGCGGAACGCAACACGGAGGTAACCAAACTCCGCGAGCAGATGGCTAAGGTACAGGCAGATATCAACGCCGAAAACACTCGCATGGTGGAGTTGCAGTCTCAAGTCCAAGCCGAGGTAGAGTGCCTGAAAGCCGAAGCCTGGCGCATGGGGCTCCGTCAGAGTGCCTCAGAGGCGGTTCATCAGAGGCGCCATATGAGCCGACTACCGCCCAACTACGAGCCCATGCACTTGTTTAACACGCCGCAGGATGCGCCTGTTCAGGGGACCAGGGCAGGCACCCCGGAAGCACCGCTTGTACCCCCGAGCAGAGGGAGGCAACCTTCGCCGGGTCAACCACATCGGCCGGCTCAGCAGCGCCCGCAGGAGCCGGCCCAGTGGCTCCCGTCGGTTCAGACGCCTCCGCATCATTTCCTCACACCGGCGGGTCACTTCTCCAATCCGTTGGATAACTTGGTAGCAGCAGCGACCAACTTGGCCGCGCTCCCAATCACGGGAAACTCACCGGCTGAGATCGAAGCCCGAAATTCCATTGAAATGTTAAAAACTGTGGTCGCCCAGCAGGCGAACTACTCCTACAGTCGGCGGCGACTCCACTCTACCCAGCTTCCAAGCTATAGCAGGAGCCGCCACAATGAGTCACCAGCCATCTCTAGCAGCACTCGTCGACATCGTGAGCAGCCTCATGACCCGCCATGCCTTGGGCCCCTTAACGCCCAGTATATTGTTGACATGGCTCGGGCTCAGCGAGCGGCGGAGGCGGCGAATGCGGCGGCTCAAGCGCCGCTTGTCACAACCCAATTGACTTCCAGTAGCAGGACCATTGGGATACCGTGTTTGGTGCCAGCATTACACAACGAGCGCATGCCCAAGGATTTCAAAGGCCCCCGCAAGGTTCCAAATTACACGGCTGACCTTGAGCCGGCCGCTTGGATTGAGAGCTACGAGATCGCCATGGACATGCTGGATGTCAGTGACGCTGTCTGTGCCAAGTACCTGACGATGATGTTGGAGGGGCCGGCTCATACATGGTTGAAAAACTTGCCCTCTAACTCTATTAACACCTGGGCGGAGTTGAAGGACCGTTTCATCAAGAACTTCCAGGGAACCTGCAAGCGCCCAATGACGATCGTCGATCTTCAGCACTGCATCCAACATGAGGGTGAGTCGGCCCATCACTGGACGCGCCGGGTCGCAGACATTATTCACGCCTCTGACAGCATCACGGCGGCTCAGGCGGTTCTGATCCTGGAGAAGAACTGTCACTTCGAGCCCCTAGTGCAGAAGCTTGGCCGGCTTAAGCGGAAGGTTCAGGATATGGGCGACCTCATGGATGTCCTCACTAGGTATGCCGAGTCAGACACCATGAAGGATCCTAACCCAGACGATGAC
The DNA here is from genome assembly GCA_039707655.1 of Elymus sibiricus. Classification (NCBI taxonomy): domain Eukaryota; kingdom Viridiplantae; phylum Streptophyta; class Magnoliopsida; order Poales; family Poaceae; genus Elymus; species Elymus sibiricus. The sequence goes on from CM077676.1 coordinate 85,302,957, forward strand.
CAGACTGGCAAGGGAAAGAAAAACAATGGTGGCAAGGGTAACCAGCAGAATAATTCAGGGAACAATGGAAACAATGGCAATGGTGTAAAGCGTAAGAACCTGGAAGGAGGATCAGACTTGGTTGCAAACACCAACACTGGTCATAAATACCAGAGGGGGAATAATTCGGGAAGATCCTATAGTGGCAACAAGCCCCGTAATTTTGAGGATGCCCTCAAAGGCCCATGCCCAAAGCACAGCCTCCCTAATATGCCGTCAACCTACTCTTGGGAGAACTGCCACATAGTGCAAGCTTTCGGAGAGCAATTCTTTCAGAACCGTCAGGGCGGCGGAGTAGGCAACCCGGGGCAGCCTGGAGCCGGCTCGTCTGGTGGTTTTCACAACCCGAGATTCCATGGCCCGGGCGGCTCAGGTGCAGGTTACCAGGGTTCTGGAAACAACGGAGGCAATCAGCACTCGGGGCAAGGACATCATCAACAGGGCAATCAGCAATAGGGCAATCAGTCTGGTTTTCAGAGCAATCCCAAGCAGTTGAATAGTGGGCAGTATCACGTGTTCACGACTCATACTGACAAGCGAGATCGCAAACTCCGCAAATGAGCCGTCAGTGTTGTTGAACCGGCGGTCCCGGAATATCTATGTTGGTCGGAACAGCCCATTACATGGAGTAGAGAGGACCACCCTCCCCGGGTCGACAGTCCGGGTTGCTTGGCTTTGGTGGTGGCACCTCAAGTCGGCGGCTATTCACTCACAAAGGTTCTCATGGACGGAGGAAGCAGCATAAACATCTTGTACTATGACACTTTCCGACGGATGAATCTGTCTGAAAAACAGCTACAGTCGTCTTCCACCGTGTTTCACGGGATTGTTCCTGGAAAGTCTGCATATCTTATCGGGCGGATCAAGCTGGATGTCGCATTTGGCACAGATGATAACTACAGGTGTGAGTCTTTAACCTTTGAGGTGGTCAAAATCAAGAGCCCGTATCACGCCCTATTTGGGCGGCCGGCTTATGCTCGCTTTATGGCTCCACCTTGCTATGTCTACCTCAAACTCAAGATGCCTGGACCAAAAGGCACTATCATAGTTAATGGAGATCGAAAGATCGCCCTTGAGTGCGAGGAAGGGGATGCAGCCTATGCCGAGACGGCTTGCGCTGCAGAAGAGTTGAAATTTTACACTGCAAATGTTGACCCGGCCGATATGACGCCATTGAAGAAACCCACCGCAGAGTCTGACCCGCCACTCAAGTTCAAGTCGGCCGAGGACACCAAGCAGGTTGAGTTTGTCCCTGGCGACCCATCCAAGAAGTTCACTATTGGGACTGGTATGGATCCCAAATAGGAAAGCGCGTCATCGAGTTCATCCGTGAGAATTGGGACATCTTCGCGTGGAAACCTTCTGGCATGCCAGGTGTACCGAGAGAACTCGCCGAGCACCACCTTAATGTAGATCCGAAAATGAAGCCTGTTCGACAATTCCTCCGTCGTTTTAACGAGGAGAGACGCAAGGTTATTGGGGAAGAAGTAGCCTGGCTCCTAGCTGCCGGGTTCATCGTTGAAGTTTTTCACCCTCAGTGGTTGGCTAATCCAGTGCTTGTTCTAAAGAAAAACGGCACTTAGCGCATGTGTGTTGACTACACAGATCTCAACAAGGCTTGTCCCAAAGACCCGTTCACCCTACCTCACATTGATCAGATCATCGATGCCACGGCGGGTTATGAGAGTTTGTGTTTCCTGGATGCTTACTCCGGTTATCATCAGATAAGGATGACCGTCGAGGATCAGGAGAAGACGGCTTTCATCACACCTTTTGGGGCCTTTTGCTATGTCTCTATGCCTTTCGGTCTCAAAAGTGAAGGAGCGACTTATCAGTGGTGTGTCCAGAATTGCTTCCACAAGCAGATTGGGTGCAACATTCATGCTTATGTGGATGATATCGTGGTCAAGTCATTGAAGAAGGAGACCTTACTGGATGATCTCAAGGAAACTTTCGCTAATCTTCGGACTTACCAGATGAAGCTTAACCTGGATAAGTGTGTTTTTGGTGTTCCTGCAAGCAAGCTACTGGGTTTCCTGGTGTCAGAACGGGGTATCGAAGCCAACCCAGACAAGATTAAGGCAATAACCTCGCTTGCGAAACCGGAGAACATCAATGACGTTCAACGGATGGCGGGTCGGATCGCGACTTTGAGCCGGTTCATAAGCAACCCGGGCAAAAAGGCGATTCCCCTTTATTAGATGTTGAAAAAGACTGACACTTTTGTCTGGAGTGATGCTGCTGATGTAGCTTTCGAAGCCCTCAAGCAGCAATTGGCTTAGTCGCCTGTTCTCGCTGCTCCCATCGCCAAAGAGCCTATGCTCATGTACATTGCTGCCAATAACAAAGCGGTAAGTGTTGAAGTTATTGTCGAGAGGAAAGAGGCAGGGAAAGAATATCTAGTGCAGCGGCCAGTCTATTATGTCAGCGAAGTTTTATCAGAGTCCAAGCAGAGGTACCCACATTGGCAGAAACTGGTCTTTGGCGTCTTCATGGCTAGTCGCAAGCTTAGGCATTATTTCCTGGAACACCCCATTACTGTGGTCAGTTCAGCAGCTTTGGGCGACATCATCCAGAACAGGGAAGCTACGGGCCGGGTTGCCAAGTGGGCGATTGAGCTTGGCCCACACCATCTTAAATATGTGCCTCGCACGGCCATCAAATCCCAGGCACTCGTGGATTTCATCAACGATTGGACTGAACTCCAGGCTCCGGAGGAGAAGCGGGATAACACATATTGGACTATTCACTTTGATGGTTCCAGACAGTTGGAGGGCTCGGGGGCTGGAGTGGTCATTGCTTCCCCTCGAGGTGATAAATTTTGTTATGTTTTGAGGATTATGTTTCCCTGTACTAACAATGCAGCTGAATATGAGGCCCTCCTCCATGGTCTAAAGATGACTAAGGAGATGAATCTCAGCCGGGTCAGATGTTTGGGTGACTCAGATTTGGTCGCTCAACAAGTTTCAGGAACGTGGGATTCCAAGGACCCGCTTATGGCGGCTTATCGGCAAGCGGTAACCAATGTGGTTGGACACTTCAAAGGATATCAAGTTGATCACATTGACCGGCGACTCAATGAGGCGGCTGATGCATTGTCGCGACTCGGCTCTCAACGCAAGCCGGTCCCTCCCAATGTGTTCCTTGACGTGCTCCATCATCCTTCTGTCAAACTGCCTTCCGAGGAAGATCTCGCTATCCCTGACCCGGAGGCACTATTGGTGGCGGCTCTTCACGCTATTCCAGACTGGACAGTTCCTTATCTGGATTATCTGACTTGAGGCGAGCTTCCTGCAGATGAACTCATGGCTCGTTAGATCGTCAATGGGGAGTTGCACAGAAGAAGCATCACAGGGGTTTTTCAGCGTTGTGTTTCCCCTGATGAAGGGTGAGAGATTCTCAATGAGATTCATTCTGGGGATTGTGGTCATCATGCTGGCTCAAGATCCTTAGTGGCAAAAGCTTTTTGCCATGGTTTTTACTGGCTTACGGCACACGCTGATGCGGAGGATATCGTACAAAAGTGTGATGGTTGCCAGAAGTTTGCACACCAGGCTCATGTTCCGGCTCAAGAACTCCGGATGATCCCAATCACTTGGCCCTTTGCAGTTTGGGGGCTCGACATGGTTGGTCCGTTTAAGCCGTCCAAGGACAAGAAGACCCATCTTTTGGTCGCTGTTGATAAATTCACCAAGTGGGTTGAGGCCGAGCCAATCAGCAATTGTGATGTAGCCACAGCAGTCAAGTTCTTGAAAAAGTTGATTTTTCGCTTTGGTTATCCACATAGCATCATCACTGATAATGGCACAAATTTGTCAAAGGGAGCTATGAAGCAGTTTTGTCAAAGAGAGCATATCCGGCTTGATGTTGCATCAGTTGCACACCCTCAGTCCAATGGCCAAGCAGAACATGCTAATCAAGAGATTTTACATGGTATCAAGCCAAGGCTTATGGTCCCCCTCGAGCGCACGCCGGGTTACTGGGTTGAGGAGCTCCCTTCTGTCCTTTGGAGCATACGGACTACCCCTAACAGATCAACAGGCTTTACGCCTTTCTTTATGGTCTATGGCGTAGAAGCTGTTTTACTCAGCGATATTCGTCATGATTCCCCCTGGGTCACCGCCTATGTCGAAGCAGATAACGAGCAGGCTCGTCAAGATTCTCTCTATGCATTGGAGGAGGAACGGCACTTGGCAGCAGCACGATCTGCAATCTATCAGCAAGACCTACGTCGCTATCACAGCCGTCGGGTTCGCAGCCGTACTTTCCAAGAGGGCGACTTAGTGCTCCGTCTGATTCAAGAATAGGTGGGTATGCACAAGCTCTCCCCTCCCTGGGAAGGGCCTTTTGTCATCAGCAAAAATCTCAACAACGGGTCATATTACCTGATGGATATACGTGAACACAATAAGTCACGTACGTCTGAGGAAGAGACCAACAGGCCTTGGAATATCGCTCATCTCCGTCCTTACTATACTTAGAGCCACTGGCTCAAGTTTGCTTGTACATACCTTTGTATATATTATGATCAATATACATAAGCCGGCATCCCCGAAACCCGGGGCCTCTGTCATTTCATGTCAACTATTGTGCATGAGTCTTCACGTCCTTGATCATTGGTCACTTGGGGGCTTCCAACTCACCGAGTTTAGCTATCTCACCCTCTTGACCCAACAAATAACGCCACATTATCTTGGTTAAACCTGCCTGTCTGCTTGATGCTACTCCGATTAGGTGACCCGATGTACTCTTGACAAGTCAATCATATCCATGCCCCTGAACTTATCTTGGTTAAAACATCGGTTATGTCACGTGAGAGCCGGCTTACAGAGAGCGAGGATAAACCATGGGCTATCACGCCAGCTTCATTGAAGCATGACTCGAGCCTCGAAAGCCGGTCTATATTGTCGTGCCTCGAAAGCCGACTTAACATTGATATCTATTCATGATTTTTGTTCAACTTTTTACAGGGGTTATCTTTGTTCCCTTTTGGCCATGAGCCGCCGGATCATGGACAAGGCGGTTTAAAATAATAGACAGATGCCTATCGACCATAAGTCAAACAAAGATCATCGCAGTTTATTTCAGACTGGTGCTAAGCACAAGCCGGACAGCTATTAAGCACCCCGGGTTATTCTAAGCCTGTGTTATGCAGAGAAGGATCAACTATTGATGGATCAATATGACTCGCCACACTGTTCCTCAGCGAAGCCTAGATTTTTTCCATAGAGACTGGGCGGGTTAACATACATTCACACCAGTGCAGCTATTTCATCCAAAATACTGATAAATACACGTTAAGCACCGAAGTGTTTCCAACTATCCTATTACAAAGCCACAGCTGGGCTCCATGATATAAAAGTTCTTTGGAGACATCTACTCTTGGGCACCAATTTTTGAGCCTTCCGGGTCATCAGTTTCCGGGTTAGGTCCTTCAGGGTGTTCATCGGCGGCTTGGGCCTCCGGGTCATCCTGCTTCGGCTCTGCTCTTCTTCCGATCTGAAGATTGTCCAGATCCCAGTTGATGGTTGTCAAGGCTTGAAAGACGGCATCCTCTTTCATGATAATTGACGGGTCAACATCAGGAGCAAAGATATGCTTATGCCGTGCTGGAGTTAGGTCGATGGGCGTGTAAGATGGCGGGGTGACCCGCACGTTCTCTTCGTTGTAAGCCGGCTGGTACCTCTTCAAGTCCAACTCTTCCACAAGTTGACTCGCCAAAACACGAGTTTCCTTCATGCACCGGGTCTAATCTTTTGAAGAGAATTCGCTGCCGTCAGTGTTGAACTCAGGGAACCCGCCGGCCATCTCGGAAGGATCCATATCTGGCACATAAGCTTTGGCCCGGCTTAAGGACAACATGGCGCTCGCTCGGGCGGCTAATTTCTTCAACTCTTCAATTTGACCAGGAATGGTTGAAAGTTGCTTCAACACGTCCCTTATGAAACGTGGCGGCTCTTTGTGACCCATAACAGACATAATGGTGAACAGGCTCCCTGCATAAAGTTGCTCCAAGAACGTGTAAACCGCCTTGAGCTTGACACGGGGATCTTGCCATAGATTGATGCTTCTGCTACCTGCAAAATTTGAACACATTCGATTACAGCATTCCCATACAAATATAGCAGTGTTCGGTGAGTTATTCATGATAGATTGGTGGGTCACTTACCAAAGATGGCCTGGGTCATATCGGTAATATAGCGCTTCAAGCCGCTTAATTCATCAGTGATGGGCTTGAGCCGGTTCTCTGCCTCTTCAGCACGTTTCAACAACGCTACTTTTTCTTCCTCGTGAGAGGTCTTCACAGATTTCAAGTTTTCCGCAGCTGTTGATACAGATTCTTGCAAGGCTGCGATAGATGACTCGGTGTCTATACGAAGCTGCTTCTCCGCTTTGAGTTGCTCTTGTAAGCCGGCCACCTTTGACTCGGCATCATTGAGCATATCCTGTCGTAACCAGATTTCGTCAGTGGAATGCTATATACTGGAGCCCACAAAATTGCACAACCCGGCCCATGGGGGCTATGGGACAACTAACAATTCTCATCTAAAGTCCCAAGCAGTTTGCTAGCAATCTACATGGCACTTGGGGGCTAATGCATGTCATTTTTTCTCTTCTGATGATCACTAGGGGAATAAGATCCGGCTCATGTTATCAAAATGAGTCGGCCCTTGGGGGCTACACATCGCTTCTAAAGAACAATTGTTAAAGATCCGGCTCATCTTATCAAAGTGAGTCGGCCCTTGGGGGCTACATGTTGCTTTTAAAGGGACATATGTTAAAGAACCGGCTTGTTATATAAATAACAACCCGGCCCTTGGGGGCTACACGTTGCTTTTAAGGGACAGATGTTAAAGAACCGGTTTGTTATATACATAACAACCCGGCCCCTGGGGGCTACAGTTCCCAAACAAGTATATCATACTGAAAGTCTTACACATATTCATGCTGACCTATGTCTCAGACTTGGCGGCTACACATGATATATACAGTATGGAAAGAAGGGACATTTCTGACCTCATATTTCCTCTTCAGCATATTGACCAGGCTTACTTCCATTTCCCGGCTTACAGATAGCCGGGTCAAGTACGCCTCATGAAGATTGGCCGCGCTGAGATGTTCAAAGTTTTGGAGCTCAAGTTTCCCTTTTCCTTTCTCAGTCGCGACCGGCTCGTCTTTTGATACAAGCTTGGTCAGAACGCTTGACTTCTCTGGCATCTTGAAGGATACCCCTGTGATGCCAACTTCATCATCGGCTTGGGGAGATGATAAGACCGTATCTTCAGTCGCCTTCATCGGACTAGAAGGGCGAGTAGGACTTGGCGGGTTAAGATCCTCCACCACATCAGCCGCGCCGACTTGAGTATCCACCTTTTCAGTAGTTGGCGGCTCGTTTTGCTTGGGCGGATCAACATTTTCACCGGGCTGATCCTTTGCCGTCTCATGTTGACCTTCAGGGATCTCCACGTCTGGGTCTTCTGATTCAAAGTTCCCTGGGGTCGAAGATGACTCGCCAGTTTTCCTCTTCTTAGCCTTTGCCCTATGAATTCATAAATAGACTCAAATAAGCGAGATAGTGGTCGCGACAAAGCACGGTTTATTGAGAAGCACTTACCCTTGCTTAATGACCAAGGGTGGCAGTTGAGTGGCAGATGAGTCGCCAGATGATGGTGGCAACTCCTGGTAATTTGAATCAGACGAGTTAAGAGGATGCTTAAGAAGTCCGGCTCGTGGAAGAGATGGGGTTGGACTGTGAGGCACCTCGTTGCGTCGCTTGCGGGCGGCTGAAGCATCAGGTAAGCCGGTCAAGAGTTCTCCAGAACCACTTCGAGTCTGGCGTCTTGCAGAGCCGGCATGCTGTGATTTCTTTAAAGAAAATTGTGGGTCTAAATAAGCGTGTGGATGAGAAAATGGCACTTTTCTGACAGTTTTTCTGGCTCTTTGAGGAACAAAGTTTTCTGAGTCGGAGGAGATGGAAATTACCTCATCATCATCAGCCCGGCTATTTTCAGCATCGCCCTGAGAATACGAGGTGTTAGCCAGTTCAATAAAAAGACGGCCAAGAGAGTCAAGTTCTACCTCTGAATCATCATCAGCTGCTAGTGACCCACCTCTAGCTATCGTCTCACTTTCAACAGCTGGTTTATTCTTCTTTTGAGCCGGTGCGGCTTTAGCAGCCCTAGGCTTGGATGCTGGAACTTTCTTCTTTTTCCTGTTCCAGAATGGAGAGTCGGCCTGCACAGGTTTAAACAAGATCAACAAGTAAAGTTTAAAGAGTTGATAAAAATGGACAAGTGATCACAGGAATGCTTACTGGAGGAGCCTAGTTAAGGGCATAGAAAGGTCTCAGCCCCGTCTTGCTACAGTTTTCTTGAGATTCCCCAAGCAGTTTCTTCACAATCTTGTTTATTTCGTCAGCTCACAGGTCAATGGGACTGAACCTTTGCGCATCATTTGATTTGCCTGAGTAATTGCACATCAAATCCGCCCGGCGACTTAAGGGGAGAATCCTCCAGGTAATCCAGCACCGGGTTAGATCAACCCCGGTCAAACCATTTGCTAATAAAGCCCTCAGCTTTGGATATATGTGGGCGACTTGGGCGCGCTCTTCTTGAGGAGCCCAGCCAGGAAGTTCAATGGTGGGGTCAAGACGGTCAGGTCTATAACCCGGCAAAGGGTTCTCATCAGCAGGAGCTGTGTTCTTACAATAGAACCAGCTCTTGTTCCATCCTTTTGGATGACTCGGCAGAATGACTGAAGGAAAAGCAATGTCTCTTCGCCTCTGGATCGAGACCCCGCCAAGTTCTTGAGTGGGGCCATCAGCACATTCAGTCTGGCGGTTGATATAGAAAAACTCCCTAAAGAGAGGAATGGTGGCTTCCATTTGCAGATATGCTTCACAGAAGACTTGAAATTGGCATAGATTGGATATAGAATTTGGGCCAAGGTCTTGAGGATAAAGGTTGAAGAAATTTAGGGCATCCCGGAAATTTTTTTACCCGGGTGGAGAGAAGCCCCTAAGAAGATGGTCTGTAAATACCACGACTTCTCCTTCGCCGGGTTGGGGAACGGTTTTGCCTTGAGGAGCCCGCCAGCCAATCACCTCTTGAGCCGGCAGAAACCCTTGTTCTTTATAATCATCAAGCACGAGTTGTGAAACTTGGGAACTCACCCAGTTGCAGACTGTTGTCTTTGCCATGGTAAGTCACCTAAAGAATTAACGGCGGTGGATAAAAATATGAATGGCGGGTCATTGCACGATCGCTAAAGTCGCCATGGCGGCTTGGAAAGAAGCCAGTATGACAAGGTGGTTAAAATTCAGAGGCGAGCCAACATAGTTTTGCAATTTCCAAAATATGTCAAAGAATTACAAGCCGCCTGAACAGAGATTCAACTATGCTTCCTAAAAATGGTGGGTCACGATTAATATGGCGGCTCATCTCAAAGTTGAAGATTCTGATTTTTTGCTAAGTGTTGCAGGAACAGATTCCAAACAAAGTGGCTATAATTATGGATCTACAAAATATGTGAAAAGGAAAAATATTTACTATTCCTAACTCATACAGTGGAAGCATGGTTTGATTTATTCGCGGTGTTTAGTGAAGATCTGAAGTTCCTAAATGCAGAAATGGTACTACAGCCAACATCGGAGTATTTCTACGGAGAGTTCATTGGAATCTAGATCTAAAACAAGCAATGGTGGGATAAACAGACGAACACCGATGAACTAGGTAAAATGGATGAAGAACTGTTGTGGATCTAGGAAGAAATGGGGCGTACCTAGATGCGGCGGAAGCTTCGAGAGGCTCTTGACGGCATCGACGGCCGCGTACGTGGCGCTGTCGAAGCAGGTGGCGTCGTCGGAGATAACAAGGTCGCGCGGCGGCGGTGCGGCACTGTATGCGAGAAGGTTCTAGCGCAAGGAAGAAGAAGACGAGGCAGTAAAAATGAAAACTGTGGCCCCTTGAGGTTATTTATAATACGATAAGAAGGGGAAAAGGCAGGTGCGAAAAGAGAGGGGGCACAGTAACTTTTTGCGAAGGGGCGCCTCGATTCTCGCGCCAAACAGATATACATCCAGATTTGTTGTGACGTCATGCTTAAAGCGCCGTCAATTCCGGAAGATGACGTCCTGACACGAGAGCGAGCAATGCTAAAGTAAAAAGGTATTATGAGCCGGCAAATTCATATGACCCGGAAGTACAAGACTAAAGATTGACGTGAATGAATCCACATCACTCTGGGGGCTAATGTTGGGGATATAACCCCACGGTATGACCCGCCCGTTCAGGGCCGGGTTACCCATTGGCGGCTTAAAGGATAAAGGATGCAGCGTTCAAAGATCAGGAGGCCCATCAGGCAACTCATCAAGCAGACCGGGTTAGGGCCCATTATTTGAGGCGGCGGCTTATCCAAGGACGTGATATGTTTTCCTTTCTTGAGAAGGACGATGAGTAGGAAATAGACTAGATCACGGGTCATGTTATGCCCCGGACTCTGTTGTAAACCCAGGGCCTCGACCTGTATATAAAGGCGAGCCCCCGAGGTAGAAAAATCAAGTTACAAGCTCTCGAGTACTAGGTTAGCCAAGTGGCACCCTTGTAATCGAGATCATCATCATCAATAACAATCTAGCAGGACGTAGGCAATTACCTCCACTGCGAGGGGCCGAACCTGGGTAAACCCTTGTCTCTCGATTCCGATCAACCCCGTCGAGTTACCACCTAGCTGCGATGGCCTCACGACTAAGTCCTTTCACGAGGACATCTGCTATGACAAAACCACGACACGTTCCTTATTCCTTCATCCATCGTGATCTCACCCAAAACATGAAAACTTCAGCACACAAAACTCACCAAAAACTTTGTGAGATCCGTTAGTATAATCAATAAATCATAAACTATAGGTACTGTTGTAAAATCATTCATAATTATTATTGCATAATACCTACTGTATTCTAACTTCTCTATAATTTATACCCCCCGATATAATCCATAGCATCATTAAAACAAGCACACTATGCAATAAAAACAGAATCTGTCTAAAATAGAACAGTTTGTAATGATCAGAATTGAAACCATACTTCTGTAACTCTAAAATTTTTGAAGAGGAATTTATAGTATTTTCTATATATCAATTTGTATATCAATCATGTGTAAAAAATTTAGATCAAAATCACATCCCAAGAATTTATAGTATTTTCTGTACTGGGCACAAAAGTTTTTATTTCTGCACAAAATCAAATCAACAATCATCCAAATCATCCCAAAGGCTTTAATTGGCACAAACATTAATTAAAATATAAAAACACAATCATTATAGTAGCAATAATGATGTAGACTAAAAAAACAGAAAGTAAAAGGCAAAAATTTAAGATAACTATTGGGTTGCCTCCCAACAAGCGCTATTGTTTTATCCCCCTAGCTAGGCATAATGCATTGTTTCAAGTATTGTCATCTTTCAAATTAATTCCATAGGTGGCCCTCATAATAGATTCATTTGGTGGTTTAATTATCTTCCTTGGTAAGTGTTCCATCCCTTTCTTTAATGGAAATTGGAATCTTATATTTCCTTCTTTCATATCAATAATTGCACCTATGGTTCGTAGGAAAGGCCTACCAAGTATTATAGGACAAGACGGATTGCAACCAATATCTAGAACAATAAAATCCACGGGCACATAATTTTTATTAGCAATTATTAAAACATCATTAATTCTACCCAATGGTTTCTTAATAGTTGAATCCGCTAAATGCAAGTTAAGGGAATATTCATCCATATCGATGAGACCTAGCACATCACATAAAGATTTTGGTATAGTAGAGACACTAGCACCTAGATCACACAGAGCATTACATTCATAATCTTTAATCTTGACTTTAATAGTAGGTTCCCATTCATCATGTAATTTTCTTGGTATAGATACTTCCAATTCTAGCTTTTCCTGATGAGCTTTAATCATTGCTTCTACGATATGTTTAGTAAATGCTTTATTTTGTTCATAAGCATTAGGTGAATTCATCATGGATTGCAACAAGGAGATACATTAAATCAAAGAGTAATTATCATAATTAAAGTCCTTGTAATCCAAAGTAGTGGGCACATCACTATTTAAAGTCTTGACCTCTTCAAACCCACTTTTCTTGTTTTTATCATTAGGATCATCACCCTCCGAATAATTGGGACACCTTCTACTTAAAGTTGACTCTTCTCTAGTCCCTTTTCCATCAAGTTTTATATTACTAAAAAAAGCTTCAATGGGTGCCACACCAATCATTTTAATATCTTCATCATTATTACGATAAAAACCGGGCAGAATCGCTTTTTCTAGGAATTCAGGCTTAGCTCTTATCCTAGCGATTCTTTCTCTACTTTCATTCATGGTGACTTGAATAGACTTTAGAGATTCAGTAATGACATCATTTTTATGTGGAAATTTTTTAATTTTGAGAGTATCCACATCGTGAGCAATTCTATCCATGTTTCTAGCCATATCATCAACTTTATGTAGTTTTTCTTCTACCATAGCATTGAAAATCTTTTGAGAACTAATAATTTTTTAAATGTTGTTCTCAAATTCAGTAGGTATCCTATTATTATTATTATTATTATTATTATATGAATTAGCATAGGAATAACCATAATTATTAGAGGGATTATCGGGATACGGTCTAGGATTGAAATCCCCCCTATAAGCATTGTTGTTGAAATTATTTCTAGCGATAAAATTCACATCAATAGCATCACTATTTTTCTCAATAAAAGTAGATAATGGAACATTATTTGGATCAACATGAGCATTTTTACTAGTAAGCATATTCATAAGAGTATCCATTTTATCACTCAAAGTAGAAACTTCTTCGACAGAGTTTACCTTCTTACCAGTTGGAGCTCGTTCGATATGCCATTGAGAATAATTTGTCATCATATTATCGAGAAGCTTCGTGGCCTCCCCCAAAGTAATTCCCATAAAGGTACCACCTGCAGCAGAGTCTAGACGATTTCTCAACACAAAGTTCAGTCCCACATAATTTTTTTGTATTATCAACCATAAGCTTAATCCATGAGTGGGACAATTTTTAATCATTAATTTCATTATGTCCCAAGATTGTGCAACATGTTCTTGCTCAAGTTGCTTAAAGTTCATGATTTTATTTCTAAGAGAAATAATCTTAGCGGGAGGAAAATACTTGGCAATAAAAGCATCCTTACATTTATCCCATGAATCAATACTATTGCGAGGCAAGGATGAAAACCAAGTTTTAGCATGATCTCTTAGTGAGAAAGGAAATAATTTCTACTTAACAATATCATTATCCACATCTTTTTTGTTTTGCATATCACATAATTCAACGAAGGTATTGAGATGGGATGCAGCATCTTCATTAGAATTTCTAGAAAATTGATATTCATAATAAGATTTAGCAATGCAGCATTAATATCATATGACTCCGCACTAGTGGCGGGAGGAGCAATTGCAGTACTAATAAAATCATTGTTATTAGTATTCGAGAAGTCACACAGTTTAGTATTTTCTTGAGACATAGTGGCAAAGCAAACAAGATAGCAAACTAACAAAGTAAAGTATTTTTGTGTTTTTGATTTTTTAATGAAACTAATAAATGCAAATAAAAAGAAGAACAAGTAAATGATAATTTGTGTGAATTAACCGGTATTTGATGATGTCTCCCCGGCAATGGCGCCAGAAATTCTTTCTGCTACTTGTGAGCTGCGTTGGGATTTTCCCCAAAGAGGAAGGGTGAAGCAATAGTAGCGATAAGTATTTCCCTCAGTGAGAACCAAGGTTATCGAACCAATAGGAGAACCTAGCAAATGCCCAGTCAACAGCACCTACACACACAAGAGCAAATACTTGCACCCAACGCGGGCAAGAGGGTTGCCAATCCCATTGAACTCGTTACTTGCAAGGATTAAATCTGATAATGGTAGATAGATAAATTGCAAAGGAAAATAAAAGAAGAAATATTGCAGCAAGGTAATTTTGGTTTTTGTAATATGATTAAAGTAGACCCGGGGGCCATAGTTTTCACTAGAGGCTTCTCTCTCATAAAAATAGCATACGGTGGGTAAACAAATTACTGTTGGGCAATTGATAGAAAAGCGCATAGTTATGATGTTATTCATGGAAATGATCATGTATATAGGCATTACGTCTGTGACAAGTAGACAGAAATTATTCTGCATCTACTACTATTACTCCACTTCAAGAGCTCTTCTATGCTTCCCTCTCTAGGTATTAAGTTCATAACAAACAGAGTAATGCATGAAGTATGATGACATATTGTAGACAGAATAAAACCAAGCAATATGATTGAACCCCATCATTTTACCCTTAATGGCAACAATACAAATACATACCTCGCTACCCCTGCTGTCACTGGGTGAGGACACAGCAAGATTGAACCCACTACAAAGCACCTCTCCCGCTGAAGATAAATCAATCTAGTTGGCCAAACCAAACGGATAGATCAGAGAGAAATACAAAGCTATAACAATCATGCATAATAAAGTTTAGAAAAGACTCAATTACTTTCAATGAATAATCTGATCATAAATCCACAATTCATCGGATCCCAACAAACACACGGCAAAAGAAGATTACATCGGATAAAACTCAAAGAGGATCAACGAGAACATTCTATTGAAGATCGGAGAGAGAGAAGAAGCCATCTAGCTAATTACTATGGACCCGTAGGTCTATGGTAGACTACTCACACATCATCAGAGAGGCAGCAAGGTTGATGTAGAAGCCCTCCATGATCGATTCCCCCTCTGGTAGATTACCGAAAAAGGCCTCCAAATGGGATCATGGAAGAACAGAGGCTTGTGGCGGCGGAAGAAAAGTTTCGTGCCTCTTTTTGTTGGTTTGGGAATATATGGGAATATATAGAACTGGAATTCGGTCAAACAGTGTTGCGTGGGAGTCACGAGCTCAGGGGGCGTGCCCTGTGAGCTCGTGGCTCTCCCGTAAGTCTTCTGGCCTCCTCCCGAATATTCTAGGGTCTCTTATGGTCCAGAAAAAAAATCACCATAAAGGATAATCGTGTTTGGACTCTGTTTGATATTGATTTTCTAAAAAGCCAAAAACAAGCAAAAAACAGCAACTGGCACTGGGCACTGAGTTAATAGGTTAGTTCCAAAAAATGATATAAAATTGTATAAAAAGTATCTAAGATTGATCATATAATAGCATGAAACAATCAAAAATTATAGATACGTCGGAGACGTATCAATACACAAGGCTCTTCAAAGCGCATCCGAGGTGTTCCTTTGTCCCCCGGGCAGTCTGGCGGTAACCCCAAATAGGGGTACGCACTCCATGGTTCTCGCCGCCTAGCCGAGGATTATGTACCTCGAGTACATAACTTTGCACTTAAATTTCCATGGGAGGCTGTGGAGCATAACAACAAGGTAGATTGTTCGGCTTAACCAAACAGTGGCCCATCGATGTTCTGGATATTTTCACGGCACTGTCAAAGGCCCAGCAGGAACGGCATAATGGCAGCATCAAGTTGTTACCCTGCGGCTACTTGGTAAAACCTCTTCAAAGGACCCACTACTCGAATGCATCATCAAGCATAGCAATGGCGGTGTAGCACGTAGCATTAATAAATCCTTGGAATATACAAGAAAGAGCTGGTAAACAGCACATAGGCACAGATGTGCGGCAGGGCCGAACCAGGATGCTAAACCCAGATGCAGATGCCCTGTGTAAACATTCCTCCTCTTATATTTTTATGTATCTTTTAATGTTTCTTCGATAGCTTGGCTTGTATGGTTCGACCATATAAATCCATGTAAAGAAAAGACCTTTTGTGGTCATTCTGCATTTATTTACGTGATACATTTTTCTTTCCTGCTAAACGAGTTGAAGATAACTCTCACGATACATGGGTTTTCGACTGGGAGCCCAGATTCAAACCCTGCCAATTGTGCTGATACTCATATAAAAGTGCTTGGCGTCTCAGATATTGATTTATATGCATCAGTTTTGAATCATGTCTTTGGTCAATAGTTGGGTTGCCCGGCTTCTGTGCTTACCTGTCAGGCCCATTTCTGGGATAAATCTCAGAAGAGCCTCAAGTCATACCAGCCCCAAGAACAACTGGTAGACTTCCTCAGTACAAATATAATATTACATAGGGTGGAGTCAGAGTACTCAACAATTATTACAAGCTTGCCAATATACTACGGTGGTGGAATAATATAGTGGTGTGGTGGTAGACAACACTGATTCAATGAAATAAAGTCAAGCGTCAGAGTGAGGCTTGGCTATTTTATTGGTGTAGCAGAAACACAGCGGATGATACATGTGATGGACTCCAAGCTCACAGGTTGACTGACTGGGACACCTCTAAGCGTCGGGCTTGCTAGCGCAATCTCCATCCACAGGCTCGTCCTCCTCCAAGTCTGGATATACCGAAAACATTATGAACGAAAGATATACCGAATGCATATGCCCATGATGAATTAAATGATATGCTCATGCTAGATTAAATGATATGCATAAGCTGATTGAAATTTAAAACATGGCATGATAAATTATTAGCATGTGCAGAAAATTAAATGTTAGAGATAAACCAAGAAAGTTAAAAGAAATGCCAAACGGGTGTCTAAAAGAGTATCGAGCGAGACAGACCGCCCATTAACTCAAGCGACGCCATGAGAGGTCTTGAAAAGAAATGCCAGTCGGGTGTCTAAAAGTGACACCACGGTAGGTCTTGAAAAGAAATGCCAAACGGGTGTCTTAAAGAGAATCAGACGAGACAGAACCATCCAAAAACTCAAGCGACGCCACGAGAGGTCTTGAAAATAAATGCCAAACGGGTATTCACAAGAGAGTCAGGCAAGACAGGACCGCCCATGAACTCGAGGGATGCCACGAGAGGTCTTGAAAATAAAACTGGGTGCCCGGGGTAGTCTAGCCAGCCCCTGAGACACTGAGGAAAATAAAAATAAGAGAAACGGTTAGTCCATAATAATATGCATAGTAACAATAATATTCACAACCATAATATCATGATAACAAAAATATCCATGACAGCGTTAGTGATGACATAATAATATCCTGTAAAATAATTGATGCTCAAATTATTTATTTCCTCCGAAGACCGACACTTGACCCTTCCCAGCTAACGTCCTTGACCGCGGACACGGCTATTCGAATAGTTATAACTCTACAGAGGGTGTACTCTTTACCCACGTGTATGAGATTTCTTTAGTCAGCACCATGGTACTGACTATTTCCCATTACGGTCTTTGGGTTGGAAACACGCCTGACCAGCACACACCAGATTATCCGTCCGGACGACAGGAATCACCCAAAGCATCGTTCCAGAAAAACTCTAAGACGGGGAGACCACGTCCTGCATGGGATCACTATTCATATGTGCGGATTCCAAGGTGTGCCCCCCTCTCGGTCCCAGACCGGAAACACCCATGCCCACTGACCTGATGACGGGATTTAGTCCATGGCCTTGGAAACCCTCATCATGGCCCTCTAAGTGGTGTGTACCCGGACAGGGGTTAGCAACTTACTAAACCGTACTTCCCTTGCGGGAAGACCCGTGGCAGCATGGTGTTTAGCTAGGTGTGACAGAACAAGACTCGATCAAGGTCGACTCAGGAGGATTAAGTTTTCCTACAGTGGTTAGCACAATAAAGTGTTCTTTCACAGTAACACCAAAACAGGGCCACAGCCCTTGCATGTCCCCCCATGCATAACTAACAAGGCATGATCACGCTCCGACGTGATCACCCTTCTGCCGGTAACGGTAATTCTCTCATACCTACTCCTGCAATTTAGTCATGAGAAGCACACGTTGCACGGTACGAGGAAAACCTGCCAACACTACATGCATGCAAATTTTATTTGAATTCACCATAGGCATGATTCAATTATTTTAGCAAACATTTAACCATGCAATCACCATATCAAGTGTTCAAGATGCTTGCCTTGATCATGCAGAAATATTGGGTGCACTCCAAAAGTTTGAAAATTTTATCTTCCCTCCATTTCCTATTTTCAAAATATTCAAATCACCACATACAGCAAAAACAGTACTAAAAAGTTGTCTGGAAAATATTGAAATAAATACTAAAATAAACTAGATGAAATATAAGGAATTTCAGAAAAAGAATCAGTTCATTTGGAGTTCATATGATTTACCTAGAGAATTTCTAAGATTGAAAAGTTGAAGAAGTGGACTATTTAATAGATTCAACAGAGTCAGGGCTTGGGAAAAATGTTCACCCTAGCTAGATAAATAGAGGATCATTTTATAAGTGTTTATAAATTTGAATCACTAGATTTGGATTTGAAATGATGGCTATGTAATTATTTGAATACTGCTAAAAAAAGAAAAAGGGAAAAGAGTTAGGGGTGCGCCCTGAGCGCGATTTAATCGCCTGACGCTATTGGGCCGAGCCGAGTCATTCGGCCGCATGGGAGAGCAGCCGACGTCGAAGGCGCACTCCGGGAATACGTTTTCCAGTAGTGAAAGCATATTATTAGAACTGCGCTTCCACTTAAACAGCGGGGCCCGCGGCTTGAGTGGCTGACATGCGGGTCCCACGCTCCTCTCCCTCCTTCCCTCCTCTTCTCTTCTTCCTCCCGACGCGGGGAACAGAGGAGGTCCGGCCTCGCTATCGCCGGCGACTGGGAACACGGCGGCCTCGGGCGGAGGCGGGGATGGTTCCGCCGCTCCATCCCACGCCCAGGGTGGTCTTGGCGGCGCCGGGGGCGGCTTGAGTGGAGTGTGGCGACCGGAGGCAGTAGGTGGCTGCCTTGGCCATAGGCGGGGGAGGAGACGCTCCCGGGCAGAACTGATGGGCGGAGTGGGTTCGTGGGGTCGTGAGGGGTCTGTGGCGAAGGGAATGGAGGGGAAGGGGTTCTAAAGGCTGCGAATTTGACAGAGAACCGTGGCAGATGTTCTCACTGGAGAGGGAGAAGAAGGCCTCGTCCGGGTCGGCTGGGGAGCGCCGCTTGGCTTGCAGGGGAGGAGGGAGTGGTGATGATCGACTGGATGAGCCCGGGTGCCCTTTTTATAGCACCACAGAGGCGGTTCGTCCGGTGTCTGATGCGGCGAAGGCCATTCATGGCGATCCGGGGTCGGTGGCGAGGTAGGCGAGGGACGGCGGGGTTCAGCGAGGTCTGCACTTAATCCCAGATGATCTGACTGGCTCGGGGAGCTTCAAGTGGTCCGGTCGGCGCCGTCCACAAGCAGATTGTGGCGGCGGCCATTTATGGCAGCCATGGACGGTGGCGGGTTTGGCGCGGCTGGTGGCATTCGGCGATGGAGGAGGGTGGCTCAGGTGGTTAGCATTTAGGGCAGGGCGAGCTGGCGGCTGAGGGTTGGGCCAGGTGCCGTACCCAAGAAGCCTACGGCGGCGGGCGACGCAGGTCGCTGGGGGCGGCGGTGGTCGGCGCCAGGAGCGAGCTTCGGTGCAGGGGAGGTGCTTGCTGGTGCAGGTGAGGTGCGAGGGAGGGAGTAGCGAGCCAGGGAAGATAGCAGGGGGATGACAGGGCTCGGATGCCGCTGTGGTGCAAAGCGGGCGCTTTGCTCACGCTTTAGGCGTGCACGCAGCGTGTTCGATGATATGCCAGGGTGATCTAAGTGGCTCCTATGGTCTTGAGTTTTGGCAGGGTGTCCATATTTGATCTGATGGAGATGCTGGACATGCTTGTTTGGCAGAAGAAGCAAATGTCAAATGTAATTTAGAAAGAGACCAAATTCCTGTCATGCCCACAAGGTGTTTGACAGAATGCTAAGGTGATCTAGGGGCTTCTGATGAGTATAAAAATAAGCAGTGTGATGCCTCCTTGAGTGATAGAGATGGTGGTGGAGTTTGTTTGGTAAAATGAAAAACTTGCTATTGCAAATTTGGGAGAATTTCAGTTCTGGACTGAAAATACCGAGGATATTTTGGTGGACTAGAAAGATTCCAATGGAGCTAAAATTTTGAACTTAAGGGTTTCTTAGGAAGTACTATAAGGTGGAATAATTTCAGAAATTTTGGATTAAGGAAAATTGGGGTTGCAGTTAAAACTCAAGAATGGGACAGATTTGAAAAGAGGATGTTTTACTCAAAATTTCCAAAATACCAGGTTGGGTTTTTGCATAAAAGTGATCTCTAGGCATCACATGACCCCTCATAATTTTTGTGGAATTTTTAAAGAATTATTTAAAATAGTTGCAGTGCAACAGAGGCAATTAAAGAATTGAAAATGCTATAAAAATGATTATCTTGGGCAAAATTTTATTATGAAAATATTTCCTTTTGTTATATAAAATATAATTGAATTGATTTAAGACAACTACCAAATCCCACAATATTTTGCAAAAATTTCTTTATGGAGGGAAGAATTTTGAAAAACAGAAAACAGAAATTATTCTGAAATTAATAAAAGACCTAATATAAATCAAAATTTTATTTCTGGCCAAATTTTATTTAAATAAAATATGGTTAAATTTCTGGGGTGTTACAAACTCTACCCCCCTTAAGAAAATCTCGTCCTCGAGATTTGTTAGGGTGGTCATTAAAATTAAACCCACCTCTTCGAGGAAATTTTTTCTGAACTAATTATTTAAATAACCTAATTAGGCACAATTGTCGTGGGGCTACTGATAATTGGTGCAACTATAGTGAGTACTGGTGCTGTGTTTCTACTGCTACGACAAATTTGGAAAAAGTATAATTTCTAATTCCAAATTTTTGCTTGCCGTACTCCAGTGCACAGTGCTCTCTCTGGCTGACAGGTGGGACCAGGGCCCACTGTCAGTCTCTTCTTCTCCTGCTTCTTCCTCCGGCTCTTCTTCTTCCTCTCTCTCTCTCTCTCTCGCGTGCTCTCCCGCACTTTCTCCTCATGTGGCGCCTAGCGCGTAGGGATCTAGGGCCGTACCACGATAGTGTGCGGCGTGCTTGTCGCCGGCAGCGTGCACTTTCCTCGTGGGCCAATACCCTGTCGGGACTGCTCGCGGATTCGCCTCCGAACACCGGTGATCGATTGACGAACGGCGCTGGTGGACTTCGCTCACCGTGCACCGAGCTCGAGCTATAAAAACGACCGCGGTTTTTTCTTCTTCCTCCTACCTCACACCTCGCCTCACCTCTTCTTCCTCTTCTCCTTCTGGTTTCAGTAGCTCGAGACAAGGCGGCAATGGAGGACGTGGGCTCGGGGTTGATCACGATCCTCCTGGTCGGTCTGCTGGCGGAGTTGATTGGCTCCTCGCTGCTACTGTGTGCGATGATCCTCGACGATCGCCGTGATGCCGCTGCTCGAGGTGGCGGTGATCATGAGGAGTAGGTGTCAGTGTCGGGTACGAGTGATTGTTAGTGCGTTCTGTAGCAGGCTCCGTAGAAATAAAAACCCATGAGTTTTTCTTCGAGAAAACTATGGTGTAGTGAGAGTGATCTAGTGGTGGTTAATTTGGTGCTAAGTGTGTGTGTGTGTGGTTTCTGCACTTAGTGCATGTGGTAAAGTCAGTGTGACTGTGAGCCGGATGATTTGGCTGCACGCGAAATAAACTTATGTGAGAAAATTCTTGGTGGTTGGATATCGAACTGAGAGTGAGGCTGTGATGTGCTGAGTTGGGCAAGGCTTCCTTTATAGGTCAGCAGAGTCTTCCATCGCACGCTTGTGGATGGGACAACTCAGGTGCCGGCCACAGGCACACGGCCTATGGGCAGGACTGATAGGTTGGGCACCGACTGTGAAAAGATGTCGGCTGGTCACTGTGTAGGCTTATCGGATGAGATGGGCTTGGCTACGGACAGGAAAATATTTGGACAGTGTGGAAACCTAAGGATAATGACCAGTCTAAGATAGGATTAGCCAGTGGTCAGCCTGGCTCTGATACCAAGGTTTGTCAGGCCCATTTCTGGGATAAATCTCAGAAGAGCCTCAAGTCATACCAGCCCCAAGAACAACTGGTTGACTTCCTCAGTACAAATATAATATTACACAGGGTTGAGTCAGAGTACTCAACAATTATTACAAGCTTGCCAATATACTACGGTGGTGGAATAATATAGTGGTGTGGTGGTAGACAACACTGATTCAATGAAATAAAGTCAAGCGTCAGAGTGAGGCTTGGCTATTTTATTGGTGTAGCGGAAACACAGCGGATGATACATGTGATGGACTCCAAGCTCACAGGTTGACTGACTAGGACACCTCTAAGCGTCGGGCTTGCTAGCGCAATCTCCATCTACAGGCTCGTCCTCCTCCAAGTCTGGCCAATGAAATAGCCAGGGACAAGCCAGTGAGTACGTTTGAATGTACTCGCAAACATTATGAACGAAAGATATACCGAATGCATATGCCCATGATGAATTAAATGATATGCTCATGCTGGATTAAATGATATGCATAAGCTGATTGAAATTTAAAACATGGCATGATAAATTATTAGCATGTGCAGAAAATTAAATGTTGGTGATAAACCAAGAAAGTTAAAAGAAATGCCAAACGGGTGTCTAAAAGAGTATCGAGCGAGACAGACCGCCCATTAACTCAAGCGACGCCAAGAGAGGTCATGAAAAGAAATGCCAGTCGGGTGTCAAAAAGTGACACCACGGTAGGTCTTGAAAAGAAATGCCAAACGGGTGTCTAAAAGAGAATCGGACGAGACAGGACCATCCGAAAACTCAAGCGACGCCACGAGAGGTCTTGAAAAGAAATGCCAAACGGGTATCCACAAGAGAGTCAGGTGAGATAGGACCGCCCATGAACTCGAGGGACGCCACGAGAGGTCTTGAAAATAAAACTGGGTGCCCGGGGTAGTCTAGCCAGCCCCTGAGACACTCAGAAAAATAAAAATAAGAGAAACGGTTAGTCCATAATAATATGCATAGTAACAATAATATTCACAACCATAATATCATGATAACAAAAATATCCATGACAGCGTTAGTGATGATATAATAATATCCTGTAAAATAATTGATGCTCAAATTATTTATTTCCTCCGAAGACCGACACCGGACCGACACTTGACCCTTCCCAGCTAACGTCCTTGACTGCGGACGCGGCTATTCAAATAGTTATAACTCTGCAGAGGGTGTACTCTTTACCCACGTGTATGAGATTTCTTTAGTCAGCACCACGGTACTGACTATTTCCCATTACGGTCTTTGGTCTTGAGTTTTGGCAGGGTGTCCATATTTGATCTGATGGAGATGCTGGACATGCTTGTTTGGCAGAAGAAGCAAATGTCAAATGTAATTTAGAAAGAGACCAAATTCCTGTCATGCCCACAAGGTGTTTGACAGAATGCTAAGGTGATCTAGGGGCTTCTGATGAGTATAAAAATTAGCAGTGTGATGCCTCCTTTTGTGATAGAGATGGAGGTGGAGTTTGTTTGGTAAAATGAAAAACTTGCTAGTGCAAATTTGGGAGAATTTCAGTTCTGGACTGAAAATACAGAGGATATTTTGGTGGACTAAAAAGATTCCAATGGAGCTAAAATTTTGGACTTAAGGGTTTCTTAGGAAGTACTATAAGGTGGAATAATTTCAGAATTTTTGGAGCAAGGAAAATTGGGGTTGCAGTTAAAACTCAAGAATGGGACAGATTTGAAAAGAGGATGTTTTACTCAAAATTTCCAAAATACCAGGTTGGGTTTTTGCATAAAAGTGATCTCTAGGCATCACATGACCCCTAATAATTTTTGTGGAATTTTTAAAGAATTATTTAAAATAGTTGCAGTGCAACAGTAGCAGCCTCCTTGCCGGACAAGCCTTGCCGGGGACCGCCAAGACCAATATTCAAGGCACAATAGCAGAAGCTCAAGACGCAACGCAAACAAGCACTCGACTACTACCGAAGACAGAGACATTTCTTTCTGGCAAGACCATGCCGGCAAGGCGAAGACCCGGCAAGCTCCGTTCTGGCAAGCTCTCGCCAGCTCGTCCGCGCTCCACCCCACTGGGCTGCTAGTCGCTAATCAGTGAGGTGTCGACTACGCAGGCTGGTTGGTAGGCATTGTCGGGCATGTGTCAGCATGCAGGGGTAAGGTTTGCCTATAATGACACCCGTCCAGGAGGCGTGTTAGGATGATACGAGGTAGCTGGGCAAGCGGTGCAGAAACCTTGCCGGGACTACCTCTCCGCGCGACACCTAACGACGCATTTAATGCCTTTGTCCTAAACTGGCAGAGTTAGGTACGATAACACTGTTTGCTGTCTAATCGATATGTAATTACTGTTTTGCCACTGTGGTAACCTCTTGAGCTATAAAAGGAGGACCAAGGCAACAGTAAGGAGGATTCAGACCCCTTTTCAAACACAAGCACCTCTCGTGTAGCTGCTGCTCCCCACGCCTTGCCGGGACAAGCGCTCCTTGTACTGTGCTTCCTCACTACTAATACACCAAAAGCAGGAGTAGGGTTTTACGCTTCTCAATGGCCCGAACCTGGGTAAATCCCTTTTGCTTTCCATTGTTCATGCTCTTTGTGCACGTCGATCTCCCCCGCCGAACCACAAGGGGCTGCATGGCCCCATAGATGATCGTACCACCACGACATCTTTGGCGCGCCAGGTAGGGGAGCAGCGCTTGTGCGAACCTTGATCAGTGGAGTGCGCGTCTTGTTCGTCATCATCACCAACCTCATCATCGTCCTCCTCGTCATCGATGGCGCCCAACAAGAAGGGCATCACGATGACAGCCACCCCGCACGCATCCGCAGGCGGCGCGGGCGGCGCGGCCAATGCAGGCGGCGCGGATGCCACGGTTGGCACGACCAGCTTAGGCGGCGCGGTCGCCATGCCCACCGCGGTCGGCGCGGGTGACGAGCACGTTGGGGGCAGTCGACCTCCTCGGTCCCCTGGCGAACGGAGCCACGGCGGGGCGGGCGGAGCGGGTGGATGTCTCCCTCCTCCTCCTCCTCGCCGCGCAGATGAACGCAGCCACCGGAGCGGCAACGCCCGGGCCAGCGGGAGCCGAGATCCCGCTGCTGCGATGTCCAAGGATGCTGCTTCAGGACAGACGCCGCGCCCCTCACACAACGGGCGCAGTACAGCTCCAAGCGGCACCAACGACTCCGGGCAGCGGTGACCTCACGGCAAGACTCCTGTGGATCAGGTCCCGGATCCTCAGGCACCGCCTCCGCCACGGCGATCGGCCGCTGATCGTGAGCCACGACAGCAAGACCGCGATGGCGCTCCTACTGGCTCTTCCAGAAGTAGAGCGACATCGCGCTCTTCGCTCCCGGCCATGCCAGCCACAGCGGCAGAAGCAATGGCGCGAGCCCAGATGCTGCTGAACTTCCCTCCAGCAGCAGAAAAGATGGATGAGTGGAGAGCCACCATCCAGAGCTTGATTCGATTTGCCGAGGCCAGTCAATCGCAGTAGACGGAGCCCTCACGGCATCCGCAAGCACCACCGGCATCTCCAGTTGGCAGCCGCGTTGACGGCACCACGCTAACGGTGCAATCGCCACCGCGGCAACCGCCTCAACAGCAGCAGCGTCAATAGCCGCGGCAAGCCCAGTAGTCTGTCGGACCCGACGAGATGTCGATGGCGTCTTCGGATCCACAGGCGCGGCAAGATCAGCGGTAAGTGCTGCGAGACAGGCGGGCAGAAGACGCCCACACCACTATCGAACGGCACCGCAAGGCGCGCCGTCAATCTGACGCGCGTAACGGCCCCATCGTTGATGAGCCTGCGCTAGGGGTTGGCGGGTACCTACCTTACGAGGTTGGGTGTCCTGCCTTCACTCACGAGCTACGGCAAGTCCGATGGCCATCCGTTCGAGCTTTCAAGCCAGAAGTGCCGGAAAAGTATGACGGCAAACTGATCCCGGCAGAGTTTCTGGGCATCTATACGATTGCCGTGCAAGCTGCCGGAGGAAGGGATGAAAAGATTCTTGCCAACTACTTTCCGTTGGTAATAAAACCCAACGTGAGATCTTGGCTGATGAACTTGCCGGAGAACTCCATCTCTTCGTGGTCAGATCTCTGCAACGAGTTTGTTGATGCCTTTACCGGAGGCCACAAGGCCCCTGGACAGCCCAACGATCTGCAGGTGATCCCGCAAAGAGATGGTGAAACTTTGCGCAAGTATATCCAGAGATTCAGCCGTGTGCACCGTAACATTCCAGATGTGCACCGCGCAGCCGTCATTGCCGCCTTTCACACAAATGTGCACAATCGGAGGATGCGGGAGAAAATGAACGTCAAGTTGCCCAAGACTGTCAACGAGCTCTACACGTTGGTGGATAAGTGTGCACGTGCTGAGGAAGGAAGAAGGATTCCCGGGGAGGACGCTGGCGCCGAAGTAGATTCTGAGGACGATGATGTTGCCACCCTGAGGAAGAAGGGCCGAAAGCGCAACAGAAAGCGCAAAGGCAAGACTGTAATGGCCGTCGAAGGTTCCGGCAACTCTGAGTCCACCAAGAAAGCCAAGACAGAGAACTCCGGCAAGGAGGCTGCTGTATGCGCCGCTTGTCAGGAAGCGGCGGCAAACGAGAAGGCCGGCAAGTCCGATGGGCCGTACTGCAGGATTCACCGCACCAAGGGCCATGATCTCCAGGAGTGCCGACAAGTCGAGCACCATGTTGAGAAGCAGAAAGCTGAATATGAAAAGCGTGACAAAGAGAAGGGCCAAGATGGTGCCGGTGGATCCAGCAAAAAGGGCCATGGTGGTCGAGGAGGCCGTCGTGGCAAGGCCAAGCAGCAGAAAGAGAAGCCTGCTAGAGGCCGCGAGAAGAAAGAGGGAGATGACGGAAGTGACGAAGAGGATGACGATGAGACCCGCGAACAAGAATTCCAGAAAGCGACTGACGCCATGTGCATTGCCGGAGGAGCATCCTTGCACTCCTCCCACTGCCAACTTAAGCAGTGGGCGTGTGAGGCTAATGCGGCAGAACCGGCGATGGGCTCTCAAAGGCCGCTCAAGTGGTCGCACACGCCTATCATTTTTCATGCTGAGGACCACCCTGATCGCATAACTGCGGTCGGGTGCTTGCCGTTGTTTGTTTCGCCAACGATTTGCAACCTCCAGGTCACAAAGATGCTAGTAGACGGTGGGGCCGGCCTGAACCTGATTTCTCCAGAAGTTATCACAAGGCTGCAAATTCCCGACGAGGAACTCGATTAAACGGGCATGTTTCAAGGAGTGAACCCGGGAAGGAGCCAGCTCAAGGGGAAGATCACGTTGCCGGTGACGTTTGGCGGGGAATTGAACTACAGGACCGAGAAGATTGTGTTTGATGTCGTCAAGATCCCCTTGCCGTACAATGGAATTCTTGGCCGGCCAGCCCTGGCAAAATTCATGGAAGCATCTCACTATGCTTACAACACATTGAAGATGCCAGGGCCGATGGGTGTCATATCCATCAACTCCGACAAGAAAGATGCAGTCATTTGCGTCGACAAGATGTATAGAGATGCGGTTGCAGCAGAGGCCGCCAAGGGACCAGCTCCCGCCAAGAAGAAAGAAAAGAAGAACTCCGGCAAGGCCTCTAGCAAGGATTCCGGGAAGCGCACATCTTCGGAGTGTTGCGCACCCGTTGAAGACTTGTCGGAGTGCTCTGCCGGTAAGAAGCCCAAGGCCACTGCACCGGCAACCAAGAAGGTGTCGGCGAAGGAGGACGGCGCTGACGGTACCTTCACCATCAGTGCCACCCTTGACAGCAAATAGGAAAGCGCGCTCGTTGCCTTCCTGCAGGCGAATGTCGATGTGTTTGCATGGCGACCATCCGACATCCCTGGTGTTCCCAGGGAGGTAATTGAGCACCACCTTGGCGTTTGTCCCCACGCTCGGCCCATCAAACAAAAAGTCCGGAAGCAAGCTTTGGAGCGGCAACAGTTCATTGCCGAAGAAATCAAGAAACTTGAAGTGGTAGGCTTGGTCAGAGGAGTGCTACATCCTACTTGATTGGCGAATCCAGTGGTGGTGCGCAAAGCAAACGGAAAGTGGAGACTTTGTATCGACTATACTGATATCAACAAAGCATGCCCGAAAGATCCTTTCCCCTTGCCGCGCATTGACCAAATTGTGGACTCCACCTCTGGTTGTGATCTGCTCTCCTTCCTTGATGCCTATTCTGGGTACCATCAAATATTCATGGCCAAGGAGGATGAAGAGAAAACCGCATTCATTACTCCATGTGGCACGTACTGCTTCGTGCGTATGCCTTTCGGATTAAAGAGTGCTGAGTCAAAATTTGCAAGAGCAGTCCAGATTGGTTTTGAGCCCCAGCTGCACAGGAATGTGGAAGCGTACATGGATGATGTAGTGGTCAAGACCAAGGACAAGTCAACCCTTCTCCAAGACTTAGAAGAAACATTTGCAAACTTGCGCAAGATCAACTTGAAGCTCAATCCCGAGAAGTGTGTGTTTGGCGTCTCGTCCGGCAAGCTTCTTGGGTTCTTTGTATCTCAACGTGGAGTTGAAGCGAATCCCGACAAGATCAAAGCAATTGAGCAGATTCAAGCACCAAAGAGCGTCAAGGACGTGCGGCGTCTTGCCGGCTGTGTTGCTGCCTTGAGTAGGTTCATTTCAAGATCTGCTTAGCGCGCCTTGCCATTTTTCAAGATTTTGAAAAAGGTAGGTCCGATGAAATGGACTAAAGAAGCGGAGGCCGCGCTGCAGGACTTGAAAGGATACCTCTCCTCCGCGCCAACACTAGTTGCGCCTAGACCACAAGAGCCATTGCTGCTATACGTAGCGGCAACAAATCAAGTGGCTAGTGCTGCATTAGTGGCGTAGAGGGAAGTCGATGACAAAGAAGCAGCCACGGCAAGCCCGCCGAGCGACAAACCAGAATCTTCTCCGGCAAAGCCGTCCAGCGACAAACCGGAACCTTCTCCCGCAAAGCCTAGTGCCGACGA
Organism: Elymus sibiricus; assembly: GCA_039707655.1. Lineage (NCBI taxonomy): Eukaryota > Viridiplantae > Streptophyta > Magnoliopsida > Poales > Poaceae > Elymus > Elymus sibiricus. The sequence goes on from CM077676.1 coordinate 85,331,853, forward strand.
GCCAGAAGCAGCGCAAGCAAACGAAACTGATCAGCAAGTAGTGCCGAAGAAGAGGGTGGTGCAGCGACCCGTGTATTTTGTTACTTCCCTTCTGCAGGGGGCTAGATCAAGGTACTCTGGGGTGCAGAAGCTGCTTTTCGGCCTCCTTATGGCCTCGAGAAAGCTACGCCACTACTTCCAAGCACACGAAATCACCGTCGTCACCCGCTTTCTGTCGCAACGCATCTTGAGAAATCCAGAAGCAACCGGCAGGATAGTGGAGTGGGCGTTGGAATTGTCAAGGTTTGCACTTAAGTTTGAAAGCACTTCAACCCTCTAGAGCAGAGCCTTGGCGGAGTTCATTGCTGAATGGAAGCCAACGCAAGACGAAGAGACTCAGGAAACAGCTCTCCCCTGCAAAGAGACAACAAAAGAATGGATCATGTACTTTGACGGTGCTTTCTCGCTGCAAGGCGCCGGTGCCGGAGTGCTGCTTATCGCACCCACCGGAGAGCACCTCAAGTACGTGGTCTAAATGCATTTTCCCAGGGAGCAAGCCACGAAAAGAACTGCTGAGTACGAAGGGCTCCTCGCCGGTCTCCGGATCGCAGTGGAACTTGGAATCAAGAAATTGATCATCCGCGGCGACTCGCAGCTTGTTGTGAAGCAAGTAAACAAGGATTACCAGAGCCCGTTGATGGAAGCATATGTGGAAGAGGTGAGGAAATTGGAAGAACACTTTGACGCATAGCAAACAGTGCACGTCCCTCGTGCGGAAAACAACATTGCTGATAGCCTGTCAAAGTGTGCCGGGTAAAAGCTTCCCGTGGAACCGGGAACTTTTGTGCTCCATTTGAATCAACCCATAGTCACTCCATCAACGCAAGCCAGTAAAAGAAGAAAGTTGAATACCGGCAAGTATTTTCCGTCAGAGCTCCCAGAAGCCACCGGCAAAGATGTTGCCTGGAACAACAATACGGCTACCGGTGAGCAGCCGCTCAGCGCAGAACCTCAGGTTCTTGTTGCTGAAGCAAGCGCTCCCGCAGTCGAAGAGATGCCTTTAGTCCTTGTCGTCGAGCCACAGGCTCCAGTATGGGCACAGCAGATAGTCCATTTCCTTCAAACAGGAGAACTTCCCGACAAGCAAGAAGAAGCTGAGAAAGTTGCCCGCCAGTCAAGTATGTATCAGTTTGTGGATAACATCCTATACAGAAAGCGACCAAACAGTGTGAAATTGAAGTGTGTTTGCCGGGAAGATGGACAAAAGCTGTTGGCAGGGATACATGGGGGCATATCTGGTTCTCACATAGGATCAAGAGCGCTTGCCGGGAAAGCGTTCCGACAAGGCTTCTATTGGCCCACTGCACTCCAGGATGCAACTGAGCTAGTGACCAAGTGTGAAGCATGCCAGTTTCATTCAAAAAACATACATCAGCCATCTCAAGCTCTCCAAACAATCCCTCTCTCCTGGCCCTTTTCGGTCTGGGGGCTCGATATCTTGGGCCCCTTCCCCTGTGCTGCCGGGGGCTTTGAGTTCTTGTACGTCGCTATCGACAAGTTCACAAAGTGGCCCGAAATGGAGCCAGTGAGAAAGGTGACAGCGCAATCAGCTGTCAAGTTCTTCAGAGGATTAGTTTGCTGTTTCGGGGTTCCTAATAGGATCATCACCGACAACGGCACGCAATTCACGAGCCGCACCTTTATGCAATATATCCAAGACCTTGGCAGCAAAATCTGTTTTGCATCTGTCGCTCACCCGAGAAGCAACGGCCAAGCGGAAAGGATGAATGCTGAAGTGCTGCGTGGCCTCAAGACAAGAACTTTTGACAAGCTGCGCAAGTGTGGAAGACACTGGATTGATGAGTTCCCGGCGGTTCTTTGGTCACTCAGAACGACACCAAATCTAGCTATCGGCCAAACACCCTTCTCCCTAATATATGGTACAGAAGCGGTGCTCCCCACAGAACTCATGTATGGGTCACCTCGAGTGCTCGCTTATGATGAAGCTAAGCAAGAGCAGCTGCGGCAAGCCGACGTGTTGCTCCTTGAGGAAGATCGTCTTCGGGCGGCTGTGCGAGCTGCACGCTACCAGCAAGCCTTGCGCTGCTACCATAGACACAAAGTGCATGCCCGAAGCCTTGAGGAAGGCGACCTTGTTCTTTGGCGCGTTCAGTCCGCCAAGGGATCAAACAAGTTGACGCCGAAGTGGGAAGGCCCTTACTGGGTAGTGCGAGTCACCAGACCCGGCGCAGTCCGTCTGGAGACCGAAGATGGCACTCCGGTGCAAAACTCATGGAATATTGAGCATCTTCGCAAGTTTTACCCGTAAGGCGCAGTTGCCGGGAGAGATCCCGGCAACCCCTTTTCTACGAGCCTTGTCGGCAAGACATGTAACCCTTTGTACAAAGCCAGGCACAGATCCTGGGCATAATAAAGCTAAGTGTTTTCGCAACTCCTCATACATATTCATTTACATATGGATGCATATGATGTTGTGATTCACGCTTTAGTTTGTATGGAGTGACTAATGAACCATCAAGGTTCCCAATCCACTCTTTTCTCTTCTTTCTTTTTCTTAAAAGGACAGAAGGATCCCTCGCGTTCAAGTTTCCCGGGGGGAGTGGAGATGGGTACCATTTTTAATGACGTTCAAGTGATCATTTTGTGCAACGAGAGAAACAAGCGCAAGGAAAAGCTAAGTTGAAAAACTTTGAATTTTTTTCCTTGTTTCATTTTGCGTTCCCCCTTGAACGATTCTGTGCTTTGTATGAGAAAACTGTACGTGAGAGGAACCTTGTCGCGATCAGTCCGCGCCCTTGTTTGCCTCGAGTCCGCTCGGCAAACTTGACGGCAGCGTTCTGGCCCGGCAAGTTACCTTGCCGGCAGCGGTACTTCCAGCAGGCTGCTAAGGACCCGTTCCTCGAACCGCTCGTGGCAAGTATGCGCATCGGCAAGCTTCCAACAAGCGTAGGGAACACATTCATGCAGAGACAAATAAGACAAGGGAAACAACATGCATTTGTCTAAGCCCGACGATGATAGATATTCAATAAGAGGCACTCGATTACATTTTCTTTGGCCCTTTGCCAGGGTTTATCTCGAGTGCAAAAAGGGAAAAAGGGGCGCCTAGGCGGAGTCCGGCTTGTTCCCGGAAGGCCAGATGATGGTGCTGCCGGCGATCAGCCAGACTCTTCGCCGTCGTCTTCAACCGTCGTCTTCGACCTTCACGCCCAGAGAGCCGTCGTCATCGCCGTCATCATCATCATCCTCAGCATCCCTGGAGGAAGCGGTGTCGCTGTCGCTCGAGCTCTCCGCACAGCACTCCAGACGAGCGCCTGAAGCCCCAAAGAACTTCACGACAAGCACGTCTGGTCCATCCAGCCTGAAGTGAAGGAGGTGTCCCTGCCCTAAGCAACGGGCACGGGCGAAGGATTTCCACCCGCGCGTGAGGTACATGATGCCGTTGTTGGAGGTTTCGACGGTAACCCAGACCGGGCCGTTGCAGCAACCGTCCACACGCAGCCATAGGCCGTGCAGATGACCGCCTTCCATCTCCGCCGCGGCCACCCCGGCCGCGAGCACCGCGTCGTCCGCGGCCACAGGCTGCGGCCCTCCCTTGGGCACTGGAGCCAGCTTCCGCAGCCTTGGCCGAGGTTTGGGCGTGGAGCCGGGAAGAAGCCCTCGCCGCGGTGGCAGGGGCACGACCGCGACCTCCCCCTCTCGCCATGACACCGTTGAAAGCGGGAGAAGAAGAAGATGTGGAAAGGAGGCAGCAGTCGCTGGAGATGGAGGCGGGATGAGATGGGCGAGCATCGCATCCCACGAGCCCCCTCTTTATAGGGGGAGCGCGGGGGGCTAGCTCTTCGCCGTCTTCAGGCGGCCGCCCACGATCTCCAATCCCACGTCCTGCGCTTCTGACGGGCGCATTACTCCAGCGACCGCCCACGATCACCAATTTCCGCACCCTGCGCCCCCTGGCCCGGCACATCACTCCAGCAACCGCCCTTCTCCACCAATCCACTGCCCTGCATGCATGCAGACGCGCGTGATGGAGGAGGCGCAGAAAGAGGAGAAGTAAAGACAAGCATGGCAGTTATCCCTTGCCACTCGTAGCTATATGCCGGTTCGATTTGAACCAACGGCACCATGCATGTGAGCGTACCCTTGGTCTGAGCACGCCAACGAGCCGTCCTCCCGACGACAAGGTTTGCCGGAAGGCGGCCAAAGAGCATGCCCAAGACTAGGTTAATGAAGAAGCAAAGAAGATCTCAAAGGATGATAACCATCATGACGAAAAATTACAACGGCGGTTTCCCGCCGCGTGTCTGTGCATTGTTTGGGCCTAGCCCAACGACGCTTCGGACGTGCGTATGGACCAGGCCCGGGGGCTCCTGTTGGTGGATAAAACATGGGTATTTTATAACCTAACTTATGCACAGACAGTAGCAGCCTCCTTGCCGGCCAAGCCTTGCCGGGGACCGCCAAGACCAATATTCAAGGCACAATAGCAGAAGCTCAAGACGCAACGCAAACAAGCACTCGACTACTACCGAAGACAGAGACATTTCTTTCCGGCAAGACCAAGCCGGCAAGGCGAAGACCCGGCAAGCTCCGTTCCGGCAAGCTCTCGCCAGCTCGTCCGCGCTCCACCTCACTAGGCTGCTAGTCGCTAATCAGTGAGGTGTCGACAGCGCAGGCTGGTTTGTAGGCTTTGTCGGGCACGTGTCAGCATGCAGGGTAAGGTTTGCCTATAATGACACCTGCCCAGGAGGCGTGTCAGGATGATATGAGGTAGCTGGGCAAGCGGTGCAGAAACCTTGCCGGGACTACCTCTCCGCGCGACACCTAACGACGCATGTAATGCCTTTGTCCTAAACTGGCAGAGTTAGGTACGATAGCACTGTTTGCTGTCTAATCGATATGTAATTACTGTTTTGCCACTGTGGTAACCCCTTGAGCTATAAAAGGAGGACCAAGGCAACAGTAAGGAGGATTCGGACCCCTTTTCAAACACAAGCACCTCTCGTGTAGCTGCTTCTCCCCGCGCCTTGCCGGGACAAGCGCTCCTTGTACTGTGCTTCCTCACTACTAATACACCAAAAGCAGGAGTAGGGTTTTACGTTCTCAGCGGCCCAAACCTGGGTAAATCCCTTGTGCTTTCCATTGTTCATGCTCTTTGTGCAAGTCGATCTCCCCCGCCGAATCACAAGGGGCTGCATGGCCCCATAGATGGTCGTATCACCAAGACAGAGAAGTACTTCTCGGGGACTCGGTTCTTCCCTTTGGGCGGCCCCGCAGCCACAAGCTCCACTTGGACTCCTGGATAGTGCGCCTTCATAGACGCATATGCTAGTCGAGCGCCCTCCATGTAGGCGGAGCGCTTCCAGTGCTGGACTTGGGAGCTGGCACTCTGAAGCCGCTGAACCAGCCCGAAGAAACTGCTCAGCAGAGGCTCCGAGGGCCATTGGTTGATGCAGCGATTCTCCATGGCCGGCCTCACCATGCGGTGTAGTTCAACCAGCTGCTTCATCTGGTTGTTGAGGAGTGGCAGATGTGAAGGCACTTAGAATTGTGCCCAGAAGGCCTTCTGCTTGGCATCACCTTCGCGGGAGCCGTAGTAGTGGCAGAGGTCCACCGCACTCCTCGGCAGATCCGTGAAGGTGTCTAAGGAACACCATATTTGCGTCAGCTGAGCAAACCTGATATCACCAAAAATGCATCTTAGCAAGTACGGCTTACCCGAGGTGATCTGCTTCACTTGCTGGAGCTTCTCACGGTCTGCCCTCGCCTGGGTTTGGGCCTCTTTACAAGCCGCGCCCAGCTTCTCGAGTTCGGTGGCTTTCTTCTTCTGGTCATCCTAAAGGGCATCATGTTGCGCGTACAAACCCTGCAGATCTTCTTTGACCTCGATCACCTAGGCCTGGTCCTTGCCACGGGCAGCCTTCTCCTCGGATAGTTTCGAGTTGGCCTTCTTAGCCGCAGCCTTCTGCTACTCGGCTTCTTGTTGAGCTCTTTTAAGCTCAGCTCAGAGAGCCTCAATCTCCGTGGCAGCAGCTGAAACAAAAAATACACATATGTTAAACATGACTTATGTTGCTCTTCAAGCAACATTTAGTTTTGAGGTGCTAGTTTTCCCCTACCTTGCGCTTTATCCATCGGCTTTTTAAGCAGATCAATGTCCTCTTCGGAGCACGCAAGCTTCCGGTTCAGCTCCTCCAACTCCTCGGAATTGGACGCCGAAGCCGAGGCTAAGGCCTGAAAATAAATTATTAGTCCTCGAATCCGATATCGATCCTCTGATCGGCTTTGTTAATCCGACCAGAGTCTCGGGGGCTACTGCATATTCGCTTTTATACAACTTATGTTACAAACAAACGACCCCCAAGTCAGTTTTTTCAAACTAACTTAGGTCTCGGGGGCTACTGTATCTGCGCTATTAAACATAACTTCACAGTTTTTTCTCAAGTCTTTGGACAAATTTTTCCAAATTTGTCCATTCAGGGGTACTAGGTATATTAGGTAATAACTAAAGACCTAAAACATTATAAACAATGGTAAGCATTGCGTACATCAAAACCTTTAAAAAGGCCTTTGAAGGCCTCCTTGATTCTGGTCTCTGTAGACCGGAAGTGATGAAGCGCCGTGCCAAGGACGGCCCGGTGCTCGGGAATGATGAAGGAGCTCGTCATGGCCACCTCCATCTCCTCCTGCCACCCCATGAGAAGCTATCTTGAAGCAGGCGGGGAAGGCGGCTTTTCCTTGGTTCCCTTCCCCGTTGAGTTAGGGAGGGCAGTCTCCGACCGCCGAGCTGGCTCTGGAGCGATCAGGGCTGAGGACTCGGTGCATCCGAGCCCCAGTTCTTCATTGACCAAAGGGATTTTCTCCCCTATGTTTAACATAGAAGGGGTCAGTTGCGATGATGCCTCCCCAACCCGTCAAGAGTGGGGGGAGGAGAGGCATGCGAAGCCGCTCTGCTCTCAGCCATTTCGGGCAGAGGGAGCTCGTTCTTCGACCCTCTCTCACCAAGGAAGGCGCGCTGCGGGCTGTAAAAGCAACCAGTGCGTCAGAAATCAAGTACCTTTTAACAAGGACTGGACATGTAACACACATTAAATTTAAATACCTCTTCGGTGGTGGTTTCTCCCTATGCAGTATAGGGGGACATCCTCGGAGGACCTAGAAGATGCGGCCTCAGCAGGAGCCGAGGAGTGGTCGGGCCGGTCTGCAAAGGCTTTCCGAAGCCTTCTGTGGATTCGGGGGGGGGGGGGGGTTGTCCTTTCTAGCGACCTCGGACGCCGCCCTCTTCCTCTTGGGGGAAGATTCTTCCTCCTCCTCCTCCACCTCCTTCTCCTACTCTTTCTCCTCTTCCTCCTCTAGGGCGGAAGAGACGTGGGTGTCCCTAGATCTAGCATCCGAAATACCTTGGATCCGAAGACCTCCCTCTTTCTCTTCGGCCCCCCCTTCTTCTCCTTGGCTGGAACCTTGTATGGTTCCTTGGCCAGCGAGGCCTCGAGCTCGGGAGTCCATGCCTCCTCGGGCAATGGCGCCGGGCACTTCATCTTCCGTGCCTTGTTGCTCCAGCCCTATGGATGAGAGAGTAAGCATGGTCCCTTTATTAAAGTATTGAAAAGATAAACAGTATAAACGAGCTGTTGGGTACCTCCTTTGGTGGGTTCTCGGCATCAAGCCCACAGTCTCCCCCCAGTGGGGAATGTATTCTTGGACGGCTTAAATAGTTTCGTCCACATGCCATCGAGGTCAGTGCAGAAAAAATGCCGCAAAGTCGCCGCGTCCTCGGGCTTGTAGAGCCACATCGGGGTGGCACGAAGTTGAAGGGGGAGATTGTGGCGATGGAGCATGACCTGGATTATATCCACCAGCTTGAGCTCCTGATCGGTCATGGCCTTGAGCCTCTTCTGGAGCGCCTCCACCACCCTCGGATTCCCCCAATTGAGGCCCTTCTTTGTCCAGGAGACGAGCCTCTTCGGAGGCTTCGCCGTGTAGGCAGGGGCCTCCTCCTGGCACTAATAGGAAAAAGATTATAGACAGTCGCTTACTAGTAGCGCGCTATATTGCCCCGCACTACTACTACTTTCTAGTAGCATGCTATATTGACCTGCGCTACTAGTAATATATTACTAGTAACGCGTGGCAAAAAAAACACGCTACTAGTAAATTTCTCCAACCGTGTCCCGCGAACAGACCATAGTAGTAGCGCGGGTTCTAAAACCTGTACTACTACTACGTGGATAGCTGTAGCGCAGGTGAGACGCCCGCGCTACTAGTATACTGCCACACCACCCACCCCCAGATCCACCCCACCCCACCAACCGTCCCACTCCATCCACCCCCGATCTAGATCCCCTCCACCGCCGGCCTCCTTCCACCTCCTCTCCTCTCCCAACCCGTACTAGCACACAGAGGGGTAGGAGCCTCCTCCCCCTCCTCCTCCCGCACCCCCGCCGCCACGCGCCGGGGCGGCCGCGCGGCGCGCTAGTCGCCCTTCGTCCGTGACCTCGCCTCCCCCATCCCGTCCCACCGCGGAGAGAGGGAGGGGACACGCCATGGCGGAGGAGAAGGAGTCGACGTCGGTCTCGCTCAGCCAGGCAGCGGAGCCGTCGACCCCGAGGACCCGGCCAAGTTGCCGCCGCAGCAACCCCACCGTCGAGGTACGCACGCACGCACCCATCCCCCGTCTCCCCGATCTGTACGTTGTGCTCCGGTCCGACTCGATCTGGTAGCGGTAGGGGGTGCCGCGCTCGCTTGTGCGTGCATGCGTGCGTGCGTAGCAGCGGCTTGGCTGGCATCGATTGTGCGGTCGATCTGGTCTGGTTCCGCCCGCGGTGCGTGGGGTGGGGTATCTGCGCCTAGTTACGCCTAGTCTGAAACGTGATGCTCTGATTTTGCTGTCGGTGGGGTTTTGTTGTTAATCTGTGACTGTCGGCGGAGGCCATGCTCTCATAACACCACGTTCTATTGATTTGTATCCTTTTCATTGGATGAATTCAGATTCTGTGATCTTCCCTATTTGCAATGTTTGCTGCTGGAATTAGTCACAGATGGGAATGCAATCTTGAAGTCAGAGGATGCCGTGCTTCCATGGTTTGCAATAATAGTGGGATGTTCTGATTTATATTACTGCAAGTCTAGAAATATTTATCCATGTTTGTGTCTTTTTTTTGTAGGCTTGCTTTTAGTTCAGCGATTGCCAGGGGATCCAATATCTGGCCTCCATTGCACGAAAAGGTAATAAGCTGAGAACTCACGGGGAATGTATTTCTCAGCATAATATTTGCCGGTACCAGTCACTGAAACATCAAGTTTTCCGTATTTTCTGGCTCTTTTTGTTAGATCTAATGATGTATTGGGCTCCCCAATGTTAGTATCCTATGTACAGTCCTAGGTATTTTGAGAAAATCACAAAAAGAACGATGCTCCAAATTGAGCATATTATATAGTCATGCATTCAGTTTTACTTATCAGAATGATGTGCTTTATTATTTTAGTGATATGCACGATCCACCTATAGAAGTGTCTACCATTGCTGCTATAAAGAGTATCGTATATAATATTCAACAAATTTATATGTACATTGTGTCTTTCTAACATCTCTGTCAATTTTACAATGGGGTCAAATTCGCCAGTAGTTTATGTTTACATCTTATTGTCATTTCAAACCATTAAAAAATTCTTTGAGATACCTAACACTGATTATCCTGCTGTTTAAACAAATATATTTTGCAGAAATTGTTTTAGAGCACCGTGTTGTGGTAGAACTTTGTGCTTCATCAGTCATACAAAGAGCAAGGGAAAAGTTGGTGCAGGTAGTGTCATTACAAACGTGATACTTCCCATGGAGTTCCTTTCCTCTTAACTTCTTAGGATCAAATTGGTTACCTATAACTATGTATCACTGATTTTTACTTGTACGCTTTCTAAAAAGGAACATCTTTTCCTCGCAAAACTAAGAGACGATCAACTTTTGGAATTGCAACTTTATAGACAATACTAATCTAGACTGGTATCCATGGTAACCATGTGCGTTCCTGGACCATTTAGTTTGAATAGCCAGTGAGGAATTAAGCATATATTTTCGGCATGAGCCCCTTTAAATTGCTAGATGAGAAGGAATCTTAACTTAATGGGTCTTGTGAATTGTAATATACTATTTGGTTGAACTGATGCAATTTGCGTACTAACAAGTTTTCACTTTCCCGACGTGGGCGCAGGGGTGATCGACGCTGACTAGCGCGGCCCGGTGGGCGCTGTGCTCTTCAACCACTCGGAGGCGGACTTCACCGTGAAGCCCGGTGGCCATGTCGCACAGATGATCGTCCAGGTGATTTCGACGCCGGAGGTCGCCGAGGTGGAGGACCTCGATGCCACCGTCCGGGGGGAGGGAGGATTCGGGTGCATCGGTGTCTGAACTCCCGAGCCTTGGTAGATACATCTAGAGAAGTGGTCTGTTTAGGTTGGTGGTGGACCACTAGGGAAGGTACCCACCTTTTGCTAATGGTTGTGTGTGTCTGATGTTAAATGGAATCTTGAGATGGTTCTGTGACGTTGGTTTGGTTTGCACTAGACGTATTACCATCCATGAATACTACATCTAATTTTTATTTTTTTTAATTCCTAAATTGTTAGTAGTAGCGTGGGGAAAAAGTGGGTGCTACTAGTAGTTAGGTTAGTAGTAGCGCGGGTTTTAGGTTAGTTGTAGCGCGGGTGCACCTGCGATACTACTAACTTTTTAGTAGTAGCGCGGGTGCCACCCACGCTACTGCTAACTTTTTAGCTGTAGCCCGGGAACCCGCGCTACTAGTAGCCAGTTTACCCACGCTACTAGTAGCCTTTTCCCTAGTAGTGTGGTTCTCGGCGTGCGGTTCGTTGATGTAGAACCACTCCCGCTGCCATACCTTGATGGTCTCCATGAAGGTACCTTCTGGCCAGTTCACCTTCGGGAGCTTGCTCACCATGGCCCCACCGCAGTCAGCGAGCTGGGTGCCGCTAGTCTTCGGCTTGATGCTCAAGACCTTCAGCCACATGCCGAAGTGCGGCTCAACCCGAAGGAAGGCCTCGATGGTGATGAAGGCCGCAATGTGGAGAATCAAATTTGAGGCTAGATGGTTAAAATCTAGCCCATAGAAGAACATGAGCCCCCTCACGAAAGGGTGAAGGGGGAACCCCAGACCTCGAATGAGGTGGGGGACGAAGACCACCCTCTCCCCTTTCTTGGGAGTTGGGATGGCACGGCTAGGCTCCGGGGGCCGGCAGTTGGTTTCGGTAGGGATGTACCCCGCCGCCGTGAGCTCCTTGATGGTGCCCTCCATGACATTGGAGACCACCCACTTGCCCTTCAACTCGGCGTCCGCCATCGCTGGAGAGGCTGCGGATGCGAGTGAGGCTTGAGGTTCGGAAGTGGATCTAGGGCGCTTAAGCTCTAGAAGCTATGGGCAATGGTGCAGGAGATGGGAGCGTAGGGAAAAATAAGTTACCACACCCTTTGCTTTTATATAGCAGTAAAAGGCCAAGAGTCCCCCTTACCGCGCCGTGTAAATTGTCGCATTCCAACCATTCGGGCTGTTAGAGGCGCCTTGGTTGAAACAATTCATTGATCATATCCCTTAAAAAATGGGGCATGATCTCTGCATTTATTAGACGTGCCAATGAGGAAGCTGACTCAGGCCACGACTCGATTCACAATAACTGGCTCAGTTAGCATTATAGGTGGTGCTAGTTCAGTAAAAATTGTTAGATAAAGGCCACTGTTCACACCTATGCGGCAAGACTTTGAGGCTAAGAAATCTCAAGACTTCGGACGTCGAAGACTCTTAAAAGCACATGGTCGGCGGGTTCAGCCGTAAAGGAGGAACCCGAAATGTTGCCTTGAATAAAACTGACCTCGGATACAAATGTAAGATAGCTGTGGGAGAACTTGCCTACCCAGCCAAAGACGTCAAGCACTAGGAGCCCGTCTGAGGAGGAAGCAGTGGTCCTCGGCGTTGGAGACTAGTTCAGGGGAGAACTTGCCTACCCAGCCAATGGGGCACTAGGAGCCCGTCCTCACCCATACAGCCTGTTATCTATGGGCCGAACTAGAGGCCCACCAATCACCGTCTGGAGGATAGCTGAAGCTGTGAATCTCGTCGTGAGCAAGATGGAAACCCCCGAAGACTCGGTCTACACTTCAAGGATACTTCTCATTATCGACATGTTTATTCTTAGTTGGCAACCGACCATGTGTAAACCTAGCTACCCCCGGTGCCTATATAAGCCGGGGGGTTTAGTCCGTAAAGACACAATTACAAGCCTAGGGTTTAGAACACAATCATACGATCTCGAGGTAGATCATCTTGTACTTGATACTCCACCATATCAATATACTCAAAGCAGGACATAGGGTATTACTTCTTCGAGAGGGCCCCAACCTGGGTAAAATCGTCTCCCTTGTTTCCTGTTACCCATTGATCCAAGATCCACAGCTCGGGACCCCCTACCCGAGATCAGCCGGTTTTTTTACCGTCACTCGATCCAGCCGACGGAGGAGGTTGTAGTTATCAAGTCATATTTTTTAATACTGCAATAACAGTGGTAATGCATAATGTAATAACTATGAAAACTTAACAACTTATCTCCATATTGCATCACATACAAAGCAGTAGGTTCAAACTAGCAGGAGTTTAATCATGCATTTACTTCTAGTATAAACATATTAATCAATTCAAACACACAAGAATAACATAGAAGCGAAGCTTTACGGCATATATCAGATGGTCGGCTTGCCTTGGGGGTCGATGGATTCATCGGATGGAAGTGCGATTGCCTTGCAGGAAGATTCACAGGAAAAGGTGATGTCTACTGCGCAACTTTATTCTTGTAGACTCTGTTGGGCCTCCAAGCGCAGAGTTTTGTAGGACAACAGCAAATTTCCCTCAAGTGGATGACCTAAGGTTTATCAATCCATGGGAGGAGTAGGATGAAGATGGTCTCTCTCAAACAACCCTGCAATCAAATACAAGAAATCTCTTGTGTCCCCAACACACCCAATACAATGGTATATTGTATAGGTGCACTAGTTCAGCGAAGAGATGGTGATACAAGTGTAGTATGGATAGTAGATATAGGTTTTTGTAATCTGAAATAATAAAAACAGCAAAGTAGCAAGTAGCAAACATCGAGCAAAACGGTATATCAATTCTTAGAAACAAGGCCTAGGGTTCATACTTTCACTAGTGCAATCTCTCAATAGTGCTAACATAATTGAATCATATAACAATCCCTCAACGCGCGACAAAGAATCACTCCAAAGTTCTTATCAATAGCAGAGAACATAAGATGAAATTGTTATAGGTAGCAAACCACCTTAAAGTCATCTTTCTGATCAATATATCGAGCCATTCCTACAAGTGTCACAAACAACCCTAGAGATCGTACTACAATAATACTATATGATACACATCAATCAACTCTAATGTCACCTAGATACTCCAATGTCACCACAAGTATCCGTCAGTTAATTATTCGATATGCATCAAACAATTTTAGATTCGTAATATTCAATCCAACACAAAGAACTTCAAAGGTTACCCCAAAGTTTCTATCAGAGAAAGTAGGACAAAAATGTGTATCAACCTCTATGCCTAGATTACCCCAATGTCACCACGGGAATCCGCTAGTTGATTACCAAAACATATATCAAGTGGCTTAATAGAATACCCCATTGTCACCACGGGTATCCACATGCAAGATATACATCAAGTGATCTCAAATCCAAATATTCAATCCGATAATAATGAAACCTCAAAGGGCAAAACTCAATTCATCACAACAAAGATAGAGAGGGAAGAACACCATATGATCCAACTATATTAACAAAGCTCATGGTACATCAAGATCGTGCCCTATCATGATCACGAGAGAGAGAGAGAGAGAGAGAGAGAGAGAGAGATCGAACACATAGCAACTAGTACATACCCTTAGCCTCGAGGATGAACTACTCACACATCACCATGAGAACGGAGGAGAAGTTGGTGGTGATGGTGATGCAGGAGATGTCCCCGGCGGTGGCCCGGCACCACCGGAGGAGAGGGGAAGGGGCCCCCTCATTTTTCTTCTTCCTTGGCCCTCCGGGGAGAGAGGGAGCTCTCCCCTAGATTGGATCTCTCTGTTGTCTTCTATTTCTCGCGACTGTTTTTGGAGCCCTTCACCATTTCTTATATTCCTGGAGATTCGTAACTCCGATTGGGCTGAAATTTTGAGAGAATTTTTATCCGAAAATTATCTTTCTTGCGTCGAAAGAAGTGCTCCAACCGACCTATGAGGTGACCACAAGGCAAGGGGGCGCGCCCTGTTGCCTTGTGGAGTCCTCGGGCACCATCTTGCGTTGGTTCTTTTTTCCCAAAAATCACAGATATTCCAAAAACAATCTCTGTAAAAATTTATCGCGTTTGGACTTTATTTGATATGGTTTTTCTATGAAACAAAAATATGCAAAAAACAGGAACTGGCACTCGCCACTAGATTAATAAGTTAGTCCATGAAAATAATATAAAAGTGCACCAAAACCATATAAAACTATTGTAAACATGGCATGAATACTTCATAAATTATAGATACGTTGGAGACGTATCAGCATCCCCAAGCTTAATTCCTACTTGTCCTCGAGTAGGTAAATGATAAAAAAATATGAAGTGCGAATGGTAGCATAGTGCATAAGTTTGATCAATGATAATTCTAATCACTTTTTCTAGCATCATAAACAACAACTATTTCTCATAAACTCACCATGATAAAGTAGCAATCAATTCACATGTTATGGTTTAAACAATGCACTCTCTTGAAACTTAACAGCCTATGTTCTTAGTCACTAAACAATTTCTATTCATCTTATTTTCAGCAAAGTCTAAGTAAGAGCTCCACATACTCAATTATCATATAGTCTTCTATGATTGGTAGTACTCAAAGCATATTTTTAGAACAAACAACATCCATTAGACACAGAGGAAGATAGGGGCTTAATGTTTCGCCTCCCAACTTACTTATCATAGAGATAATAGTTGACAATAATAATTGATGATATAATATGTTTGACTGGATATATGTGCATGGATCTTTCCCAACCATATGATGCTTGCGAAGTGGAAAATAATTGAGGTTGGAATAAGAAGTTGACTCAACATGAAAAGTAAATAGATAGGTCCTTGATACGTCTCCAACGTATCTATAATTTTTGATTGTTCCATATTGTTATATTATCAATCTTGGATGTTTTTACAATCATTTATAGCAATTATCTATCATTTTTGGAGACTAACCTATTAACCTAGTGCCCAGTGCCAGTTGTTGTTTTCTGCCCTGTTTTTGTTTTACAGAAAATCAATACCAAACGAAGTCCAAATGCCACGAAACTTTTTGGAGATTTTTTATTGGAGAAGATAAACATCAGAAGCTTCGAGAGGAGGCCAGAAGACCCTGGTGGGCCCCACGAGCCACCAAGGCGCGCCTGGGGGGCAGGCGCGCCATGGTGCCTCGTGGGCCCCACCAAGCTCCGTTTGACCTAATTCCAGCACTATAAATTTAGAAAAAATCAAAAACCGTCACGAGAGTCCACGAAATACTTTTTCCGCCGCCGCAAGTTTCTGTTCCAGAGAGATCCCATCTGGAGGCCTTCTCCGGTAATCTGCCGGAGGGGGAATCGATCACGTAGGGGCTCTACATCAACCTTGTTGCCCTTCCGATGATCTTGGAGTTCATAGGCAGTAGCTAGATGGCTTCTTCTCTCTTTTTGATATTCAATACAATGTTCTCCTTGATGTTCTTGGAGTTCTATCCGATGTAATCACTTTTTGCGGTGTGTTTGTTGGGATCCGATGAATTGTGAGTTTATGATCAGATTATCCATGAAATTATTTGAGTCTTCTCTGATCTCTTTTATGCATGATTATTATAGCCTCGTATTTCTTCTCCGATCTATTGATTTGGTTTGGCCAACTAGATTGATGTTTCTTGCCATGGGAAGAGGTGCTTTGTAGTGGGTTCGATCTTGCGGTGCTCAATCCCAGTGATAGAAAGGGACATGACACGTATGTATCGTTGCTACTAAGGGTAAGAATATGGGATCTATTCATTGGGTTTATTAATTCGTGAGTTTGTCTTGTCTACATCATGTCATCGTTCTTAAGGCATTACTCCGTTCTTTATCGGACTTAATACACTAGATGCATGCTGGATAGCGGTCGATGCATGTGTGCAGTAATAGTAGTAGATGCAGGCAGGAGTCGGTCTACTAATCTTGGACGTGATGCCTATATACATGATCATTGCCTTGGATATCGTCATGATTATTTGCTTTTCTATCAATTGCCCAACAGTAATTTGTCTACCCACCGTATGCTATTTTCTCGAGAGAAGCCTCTAGTGAAACCTATGGCCCCCGGGTCTATCTATCTCATATTACAAAAACCCTAAAAATATTGCTGCCATTTTCTTTTATTTATTTTATTTTGTATTTTTGTTTCAATCTATCAATCTATCAAATACAATTTAATCTTGCAATTTTGGACCAAGTTTGAATATAGTTGCTTCACAACTGCAAATCTGGTCAAGAGAATGGAATTTGAAGCTGCACTCACATGGAGTGTTTGATTGGGCTGAAACTAGGTAGAGCATGATGATTTAGACATAAGAAGACACTGTAAAAAATTCATGCCATTTGGACATAACAAAATGGTACTTCCTTCACAGAGGTCTTCTCTGGACAGAGTCTTGGGGAAATTATGGAGAGAGATTGGCTTGATGAAATGAGCCCAAATTTTGAGGAGGGAAGAAATATTGGTAGTAGAATGTCCTGGTAAATTTTCAGCAATTATGGAACAATATAAAATATAGTTGCTTCGCAAACTGAAAATATTACCAAAAACAAAGATTTGAATGTGTACTCACATAGTTTGTTGGGTGGAGCTCAAATTTTGTGGAGGGGGATTATTTGAGCATATGAAGGATATGGAAAAATTTCAACTCATTTGGATAAGCCTAGCTAGTACTTCCTTCACAAAGCTTCTCTCTGGACAGAAACTTTGGAAATTTTCTGAGGAATTTTTACTAGGCAAATGGAGTTCAATTTTGGCATATGGCAATGATTAGGATAGTAAAGAATGCCCAGAAATTTTGAATGCAATCAAGAAAAGATAAATAGCACTTCCTTCACAAAGTGCCATTATGGACAGAATAGGAAAATGAATATTCCTGAAGTATTTGTGAACTAGGCAAGGAAGATTTTTGACATATTTGTGGGAGATATGATCCAAAGAATTTATGAGAATTTTGTGGGAATTTTGGGAATGACAGAAATATAGGTTGCTTCACAACCTAGGGCAAATAGGGTTATTCCTTTAATAGAAAAAGGAATATTCCCAAGAAATAAATGTTGGGGTTGGGTTAGGATGGAAATGACATGATCTTGGGAGGGATTTGAGAGTGACAAGCCACTAGGGAGAGGAAGGAAAGCGGATCTTCCCCGGTTACACGACCACAGAGCCACAGAAAAGGAAATTCCAAATAAAATTTCAAAGAAATCCAAAAGAAAAACAAAGGGCCTAAAATCGGGGTGTCACAAACCTACCCCCCTTACAAAAATCTCGTCCTCGAGATTTGGTTGCTCAGGGACCACGTATGAATATTCTGACTTAAGGAAACTGTGTCCAACTCGGGTATCCTTTTTCCTTTATATGATGTTCCCACTGAATCTCATATGACCTGACTGCCTTGCTCTGGGGTGGTTTGCTTCACCGTACCCAACATTCTGACAGGTCTTCCCTCACAAGTTCATCATTACGCTGAGTCCTATTCTGTCATATCTGCTGGCTCATCTGATATGTTATCACGACTGGACTATGGCATCTTTCCATAAGTCCGGGCGTGATTTCCCCATTGACGTGACATTCATCTATCCAACACCGATACTACTAAATGGAGTTGTGAATGAATTTCCCTCGGTGGACACGAAACCTTTTAATCCTTGCATCGGGTTGCTCAAATAGATGCATGTCCTTCAGCTTAAAACAGTGCTGGGAATCATAACCATTCTCTTGGCGAAACCTGACTACTTGTAGGTGGTTCTGAACCATCTTGGCTAGCTCCACTGTCTCGAGTATCAAATCCGTATGCGAGATTCGTCTGTCGCCATTGTGACCACTAAAAAGGCGTACGGTCTTATAACAATAGCATCCAGAGACTTGACTGACGATGGTTCTGGCGCAAGAATCTTGTTCAAGGTAGGCTATCATTTCACTAGGTACCATATGTGAGGGTACATGATCCGAGACTGTTGTTCCACATTTCGATTGCTCATTCTATCGGTAAATCTATATGTGGGTAATAGGCCGTGTGATGCTTCAACACGGTCGTGGGAGTCAAACTACTGAGTTGGCCTTTGGTCTAACATGGCAGACTTGGATATTCGATACTAACGATTCTGAGCATATACAGTTGGACAAGCGGGTTACCCTGATAGGAAGTCCTTACAAACAGAGTAGACCCCTTAGGTGTATATTCATGGTGATCGATACGGAATCATACTTTCTTGGGTATCCGTACCGTGTCGTTCAGGCAACGATTGTCACACCAGCATTGCCGGTCTTGCTCCTTCATTATTGTTCTCTTTTCCTGAATCTTTTGCCGAAAGAGCTTGGCCATATATATCCTTAATTCTTCGTGTGACCATAGGTGCTGTCAGGTGTAATATTCCGGCAAGCATACCTTATCCTTGTTCATGACTCGTGTCATAGGATATACACCAGATTCACATGTACTTGTATAGAGCTTATTGTTATCGACAATCATACAAGCTGGTGCAAAGGGTTAATGATATTACTTTGTCGGGTGAGAGGAAGCTGGCCTTGATAACTACTACCAAGATTGTTGTCCCAATGTTGTCTAGCTCCATAGTTTGTTAGTCCTTGCATCTCACTGAGGTGTGTAACTGGCTTTCTTCCTCTTACATAACTCATGTGGTTGTTGGATTCTCACTGTGTTTGCACCATCGTGCAAGTGACTTGCATGACCTTGGCAGCATGCTCTCAATATACATGGAAGTATGTGTAGCTGAGCATTTGATTCCCGAGGCAAACGCTTGTGTCCCGACTAGCTTGTGTTTCTGACCCTATGGTTGTGGGCTTGACTCTTGAGATGCACTGCCAACACACTGTGTAATCGCTTGTACCAATGTTGCCACCTGTTTGTAGTGTCGTACTTACGAAGACTGGATAGCTTGTGTTGGAAGCTATCGAGAGTAGCGTGCTGGAGAAGGCCGAATAGCTTATGCTCGAAGCTTTTACCAGGATAGCGTGCTAAAGAAGACTGGGTATCGTACCTCGGAAGCTTTTCCCCTGGTTGCTTACTAAGGAAGATTTGGTGACTTATGCCGGAAGCTTTCTGTGGTAGCTTACCAAAGAAGACAGAATATCTTATGCTGGAAGCTATCCACATATCATACTAAGGATGATTTGAGGAGCCTTGCATCGTAAGCTTCTCTGGTAGCGTGCGGAGGAAGACTGGATTGCTTACACCAGACGTTTCTCTCTATGATATGCAGACTGAATGCCATGTATATATCTTCCCCTTGATATTCTTGCTGTGGATTACTTGTATGAAAAGAATTTGGTGGACTATCCTTCTTGCTAAGTACTGGATACATGGCACATGCTAGCTTGTTTCCGGGTATCACATGTTTCAAATTTTCCTCAAGCGGAACCAAACTTCGTATATGATCCATACCTTTGACTACTAATATTCTGTTGGTCTTGCACACAACTTATCTTCCTACTGGTTCATTACGGTTGTAATGGTTGCACACTGAGGTAGACTTGATGCTGATAGCCAATCTAGAATATCATTTTTATTCAAACCCGATATTCCCAATACAATGCAGTCGGTTGAGAATTTCATAATGTTTAGCTGAGCTTCCAATATTTGAAACCATCACTGATTCTTCGAGTCCGGTGTCGGTTGATGAGCAACTTTCATAAGGGAAAATAAGGTGACAGAAAGGGCCCGAAGAAAGAAGCAAAAGAAACGACTCAAACAAAAGCACACAAGGCATCAAGATTACAAACAACATCACATTATACTGCTATTCACAACCATATGCATGCCTACTTAAGCACACAAATCTCGCGAGAACTCCGGTACTACGGTCTAATATGCTTGCTGTGGCGGCGTGCACGAAGGTGGATCCACGTGTGAAGGGGTTGGTGTAAACAGAGCTACACCAAGAGCTGGCTTACACCGGTTGCATCTAGACGGGCTCGGGGTGAGGACGGACTCGGTGATCATGTAGCGGAACACGGATGTCATGGCCACATCGTCATCAAGCGTACGGACGAGAACCGTAATCGCCCAAGGAATGGGTGATATGGTTGGTTAGCGGTGGAAGACCGGGTCTGCTGGCATTGCCCTTTCCTGGTAACAAAGACCAGCAAGGGTTGCCAAAGTGGCGAGTTGGATGGCAAGATCCGGGGTAGAAACATGTCTACCACCGACACGATAGGTGGGGCCGAAGAAAAGATATTGGCGCGATACCTGCAAGTGGTGTCTGGAACACTTGGTACCTCGGCATCACTCCGCTGGGACAGAGATGACACCAAACACCGAAAAGCAGGTATGAAAAGCTGGAGGGTGCAGGTAGTGGATCATAACCGATGCCATCTACACTCAGAAGAACAACCATTAGAGACAAGATAAAAGGTCTATATGCATGCTATGCAGCAATCAAATGCAGCAAACCAACTAGACTCTATACTACCGGTTTCTAACGCTCGCGCTGACAAGGGTGTTCTACAGCCAGACTTGCTCTGATACCAAGCGTTGTGGCACCCCGGCTTAGAGGAACCGGAACACCCCGTATTCCAGCCTAGAGATCCAGTCTTCTGGAATACGGCACTGCTTGTCATAGAACTGAACAACTCTTTATTACAAATAATATGAGTACAATGGTTCTGAATATGCAAAGGTTACATCGGCACGGAGACACTACAGTAGCTAGGATAGCTGTATGCTAGCAGCGGAACAACTCGTAGCAGTGGAATAACTTCTAGCAGCGGAACAGCGACGACAGTGATGGACTCCACTCCGCATGGACTCTGGCTGGGACACGTCCTAGAACGCAAACTCGGGATCCTCGACAAGCAATCAATCACGGCATCACCTGCAATCTGGCATGACACGCCAGGTGAGTACTTTGAATGTACTCGCAAGCTCCCAACAACCAAAGCAATCAAGACAAACAATAACATGGCATTGGCAGATTGATTATCAATGATGAACATGATACTACTAGAACAACATGAGAGTGAGCATGGCATGTACATCTTACTCATGAACATGATGATACTAGCACTAGCATGAAAGGGGGGGGTCGATGTTTAAGGTCCCTTGGACCAACTTACTCTTCTCGGAGGTTATCCCATAACCACCATATGTATCAATCTTACTTACCGTTGTGATCATCATGCGATCACCTCATGATCTCCCAACATCGGTATCAATGACACCCTCGTGATCATCACATTACCACATAAAGATCAACCAATTTCATTCTTCATGGAACCGGGGTTGGTTATTATTCAGGTTAATATTACTGTTGACCCATAGTGTGACCTACTATGAACTGACGTGGCTATAGATAGATTATACACTCTGCAGAGGTTAGTACACTGTACCCACACTATGGAACTCATGGCCTCGTACTTTAGTACATGCTCCCATTCAAGTGGACCAACGATGTTCCAACAAAACCAGTCTATTGCATGACACTCTCCTGGCCACTTCGACAAACTCCCCTTTGGGCTATGTCATGGGTGACCCCGTGTCATCGCGTGACACCCCGCCACCGTCGTGACCAAACAAAACCGTCCCAAACGAGGACCTGAGCTCAATACCAAAACCAGGTACACAAGGTTATAGCCGCCTACCTGATCAGGATAGCACGCACTCATAACCTTCCCTGGTTGGAGGTACCGGTGAGAGGCATGATAATAGACCGAATTAGGGCCTCCCCATCTAGGCAAGTGGGGTTGCACTGGTGAGCTTGATTCGGTGGCACCATGACTCAGCCAACAGATTTGTTCATGTTCGTTTAATGTCAGGTTTAACTTAAATGGTGATGAGCCGAGTCATAATGAAATAACAGTGCATATGAGCATGATATCAGTGTAACCAGTGATGGGCAACATAACCATTTAACATCATAACATCAACCATGATAAATCATTTAGTCTACGAGATGCAAATGAGCATGGCATAACGATGATCATGAATATCACAGGTATTTTCATATCAAACCATAACAATTCATATAAGCATATCATTATCACTAGCATCTGAAATGTTTACAATAATAAAACATGATAATAATAACATTAGCAATTAATCATTTCACTTACTAGATGAAAATGAATATGGCATAAGAGATGAGCGTAGATTCACAAGCATATAAGTAGCATTCAAAATAATTACATGAACAAATAATTATTCAAACATTCAAGTCAAAACCATGGCTATTGCAATGCCATCATGCAAGTGGCTGTCGTGGCTTGCCTGTGGATGAAGGATTCATCGGAAAGTAGTGCAATGTGCTCGCGGAAAGACTTGCCAGAAAAGTTTCTCTCTCGGCGGAGCTGATTAGGGGGCAAGGGCAAAATGGTCATTCTTAGTGTGCGACAACATAGTGAAAGTGATACCAACGGAACGGGCTCGACGAATAGAGAACATGGGCTTTTGAATCACCTGATTCGGAGTTACGGTCGCGGAGTTACGGCCGTTCATTCGTTAGGCAGAAAAACAAATAAAAGTTATACTTTTCTGCTGCTAACTGGTGAACGTACGCAACATAGGGTTTTCGGCCGGCGGCTGAAAACAGAAGGCATATTCCGAAGAATACATTTTCAGGCAAAGGAAAGCACACTCTTGCCCGCAGCCGCGACCGAAGGCGTATTCAAAAAGCAAAAGCGTATTCCCAAGAATACACCTCCACTTAAACCGACGGGCGGGACCGACTGGTGCTTATGTGTCTGATGAGTGGGGCCGCAGGGCCCGTAGGTAGGCTGGGGTGGGGGCGTCGTCATCTACCTCAGTCGCCCACGCCTGGCCGAGGACAGGGCTGGCCCCGACGGCATTTGCCAGTGGCACGGGTCACCGCAGGAGGCGCCCGACCTACCAGCGGGTTGAGGAGGCCAAGATGGACGCGTCCTCGGGTGGCGCAGTCACCGGGGAGCTCGGGATCGACAGGGGCATTGGCCGCGGCGGACGACGGCCACAGCGAGGTTGGGCACGTCGCCACGGTGCGCCGGAGGCGGACCTGAAGGGCGGGGAAGGGTCGCCGGACCTTGGGGGTTCTTCCGATGGCATAATGAGGAGGGAAGAGGCTCTGGGCAGCTCCAATTTAGGAGGAGGCCGAGGTGGCAATGGCGGCCAGAGGGAGGGCAGGGGGCTCCTCGGGCTCGCTGGAGAGGTCGGGGAGGGCTAAGGGAGAGTAGTGAGGAGGATGAGATGCTCAGGAGGCCTCAGGGTTGGCTTATAAAGCCAGGGCGACGATGCCATGGCCGAGAGCCACCGCGGACGCGTCGTTGAAGCTCTGGCGCGGCCGCGTATGCGTGCGCTTGCGGGCAGGCTCGAATGGCGATGGGACAGAGGTAGTGGAGCTCTAGGGGTGCAGCGAGGGCAGACGCGGGAAGGGAGACGGACTGTCGGCCACTAGGGCACTGTGCACCCGCGTGCGATGGTTGCTGGGGCCGGCAGCCGGCTCTACAGGCGGGGAAGAGGGGTCTAGGGGGCAAGGTGGAAGAAGGAGAGAGCGAACGGCACCAAAGGATGCGAGGGGACGGTCGGGAAGAAAGGGCCCGAAGCAAAATGACGAGCAGAGCGCGTCCATGGCATGCCAGCCGTGTGGTCACCGCGTGCACCGATGCATGCACGGTGACTCAGCGTGGCCAACCGTGTCCAGGGTGTAGACCTTTCACCCTGGAGCCTCTCTGATGCAATGGTGTGACTAGAGCTGCAGTGTGTTGATAGGATGCATCAGCTAAAGTTTCCTGCAGTAAACTTAGGATGGATGATGTGGTAAAATGAAGGGGATAAGGGGCTAACCAGGATGTCACATAGATTAGGGGTAGGATGGACTAGCGTCTGGTTGAATTTAGAAGGATTTGGACCAAGTTTGAATATAGTTGCTACACAACTGCAAATCTGCTCTAGAGAATGGAATTTGAAGCTGCACTCACATGGAGTGTTTGATTGGGCTGCAACAAGGTAGAGCATGATGATTTAGACGTAAGAATACACTACAAAAATTTCATGCCATTTGGACATACCAAAATGGTACTTCCTTCACAAAGGTCTTCTCTGGACAGAATCATGGGGAAATTATGGAGAGAGATTGGCTTGATGAAATGAGCCCAAATTTTGAGAAGGGAAGAAATATTGGTAGTAGAATGTCCTGGTAAATTTTCAGCAATTATGGAACAACATAAAATATAGTTGCTTCACAAACTGAAAATATTACCAGAAACAAAGATTTGAAAGTGTACTCACATAGATTGTTGGATGGAGCTAAATTTTGTGGAGGGGGATTATTTGAGCATATGAAGGATATGGCAAAATTTCAACTCATTTGGATAAGCCTAGCTAGTACTTCCTTGACCAAGCTTCTCTCTGGACAGAAACATTGGGAATTTGCTGAGGAATATTTACTAGGCCAATGGAGTTGAATTTTGGCATATGGCAATGATTTGGATAGTAAAGAATGCCCAAAAAATTTGAAGGCAATCAAGAAAAGATAAATAGCACTTCCTTCACAAAGTGCCATTCTGGACAGAATAGGAAAATGAATATTCCTGAAGTATTTTTGAACTAGGCAAGGAAGAGTTCTAACATATTTGTGGGAGATATGATCCAAAGAATTTATGAGAATTTGGTGGGAATTTTGGGAATGACAAAAATATAGGTTGCTTCACAACCTAGGGAAAACAGAGTTATTCCTTTAATAGAAAAAGGAATATTCCCAAGAAATAAATGTTGGGCTTGGGCTAGGATGGAAATGACATGATCTTGGGAGGGATTTGAGAGTGACAAGCCACTTGGGAGAGGAAGGAAAGTGGATCTTCCCAGGTTTCACGACCACAGAGCCACAGAAAAGGAAATTCCAAATAATATTTCAAAGAAATCCAAAAGAAAAAGAAAGGGCCAAAAATGGGGTGTCACACCCACTTCCTATGCATAGGAATTTTATAAGCAAACAATTTATTGGGGCAAGAATAAACTAGCATAGGAAGGCAAAACAAGTGCAACTTCAAAACTTTCAACATAAATAGAGGAAACTTGATGTTATTGAAATATATATAAGCATATCTTCCCCTCTCATAATAATTTTCAGTAGCATCATGAACAAATTCAACAATATAACTATCACATAAAGCATTATTTTCATGATACATAAGCATAGAATTTTTATTACTCTCCACATAAGCAAATTTCTTCTCATTCATAATAGTGGGAGCAAACTCAACAAAATAACTATCATGTGATACTTGATTGACATAACCCAATTGAACATTAAAATCATAATGATAAGCTTCATGGTTATCATTAATCTTAATAGCATACATGTCATTACAATAATCATCATAGATAGCAAATTTGTTGTCATAATCAATTGAAACCTCTTGCAAAATAGTGGAATCATCACTAAATAAAGTCATGACCTCTCCAAATCCACTCTTATCAATATTGTAATAAGCTTCAACACCCTCCAAAATAGTGGGATCATTACCTAGAGTTGACACTCTTCCAAACCCACTTTCATCATTGTAATCATCATAAATAGGAGGCATGCTATCATCATAATAAATTTGCTCATCTAAAGTAGGGGAACTAAAAAGATCATATTCATCAAGCATAGCATACCCAAGCTTATGGCTTTGCATATCATTAGCATCATGGATATTTAAAGAATTCATACTAGCAACATTGCAATCATGCTTGTCATTCAAAGATTTTATGCCATACATTTTATTAAATTCTCTTCTAACACTTTGGCACAATTTTTCGATCCATCATTTTCAAGAAAGACATCATAAAGATAAAGAACTTGATGCAACTTCAATTCCATTTTTTGTAGTTTTCTTTTATAAACCAAACTAGTGAAAAACAAGAAACAAAAAGATTCAATTGCAAGATCTAAAGATATACCTTCAAGCACTCACCTCCCCAGCAACGGCGCTAGAAATAGCCGGATGTCTACTACGCAACTTTATTCTTGTAGACTATGTTAGGCCTCCGAGCGTAGAGTTGTGTTGGACATCAGCAAATTTCGCTCAAGTGGATGACCTAAGGTTTACCAATCTGTGGGAGGTGTAGGATGAAGATTGTCTCTCTCAAACAACCCTGCAATCAAATACAAGAAATCTCTTGTGTCCCCAACACACCCAATACAATGGTATATTGTATAGGTGCACTAGTTCGACAAAGCGATGGTGATACAAGTGTAGTGTATGGATAGTAGATATAGGTTTTTATAATCTGAAATAATAAAAACAGCAAGGTAGCAAGTAGCAAACAGCGAGCAAAATGGTATATCAATGCTTAGAAACAAGGCCTAGGGTTCATACTTTCACTAGTGCAATCTCTCAACAGTGCTAACATAATTGAATCATATAACAATCCCTCAACGTGCGACAAAGAATCACTCCAAAGTTCTTATCAATACCGGAGAACAGAAGATGAAATTGTTGTAGGTGGCAAACCACCTCAAAGTTATCTTTCCGATCAATCTATCGAGCCATCCCTATTAGTGTCACAAATAGCCCTAGAGGTCGTACTACAATAACACCATATGATACGCATCAATCAACTCTAATGTCACCTAGATAGTCCAATGTCACCACAAGTATCCATGAGTTAATTATTCGATATGCATCAAACAATTTCAGATTCGTAATATTCAATCCAACACAAAGAATTTCAAAGGTTACCCCAAAGTTTCTATCGGAGAAAGTAGGACGAAAACGTGTATCAACCTCTATGCCTAGATTACCCCAATGTCACCACGGGAATCCGCAAGTTGATTACCAAAACATATATCAAGTGGCTCAATAGAATACCCCATTGTCACCACAGGTATCCACATGCAAGACATACATCAAGTGATCTCAAATCCAAATATTCAATCCGATAATAATGAAACCTCAAAGGGCAAGACTCAATTCATCACAACAAAGATAGAGAGGGAAGAACACCATATGATCCAACTATATTAACATAGCTCATGGTACATCAAGATTGTGCCCTATCAAGATCACGAGGGAGAGAGATCGAACACATAGCTACTACTACATACCCTCAGCCTCGAGGATTAACTACTCACACATCACCATGAGAACGGAGGAGAAGTCGGTGGTGATGGTGGTGGAGGAGATGTCCACGGCTGCGGCCCGGAGCCACCGGAGGAGAGGGGAAGGGGCCCCCTCCTTCTTCTTATTCCTTGGCCCTCCGAGGAGAGAGGGAGCTCTCCCCTAGATTAGATGTCTCTGTTGTCTTCTGTTTCTCGTGATTGTTTTCGGAGCCCTTCACCGTTTCTTATATTCCCAAAGATTCGTATCTCTGATTGGGCTGAAATTTTGAGGAGATTTTTATCCGGAAATTATCTTTCGTGCAGTGAAAGAAGGGCTCCAACTGACCTACAAGGTGCCCACAAGGCAAGGGGGCGAGCCCAGTGGGGTAGGGTGCGCCCTGTTGCCTTGTGGAGCCCTCGGGCATCATCTTGTGTTGATTCTTTTTCCCAAAAATCATATATATTCCAAAAAAATCTCCGTAAATTTTTTATCGCGTTTGGACTTTGTTTGATATGGTTTTTCTGCGAAACAAAAAACATGCAAAAAACAGAAACTGGCACTCGGCACTAGATTAATATGTTAGTCCATAAAAATAATATAAAAGTGCACCAAAACCATATAAAAATATTGTAAACAAGGCATAAATACTTCATAAATTATAGATACATTGGAGACGTATCAAAAGGCTCCCTCAGGAAAAGGCTAAATAGAGGGCAGGGGCAAAATGGTCCTTTTCAGAATCTCTCAACATGGTGAAAATGATACCAATGGAACAGGCTCGACGAATAGAGAACGTGGGCTTTGAAATAACCTGAATCGGAGTTGCGAGTGAAGAGATATGGCCGTTCATTCATTAGGTAGAAAAACAAATAGAACCCGTGCTTTTCTGCTCTTAACTGGTGAACGCCCGCAAATTAGCAGTTTTGGTGCCGGGCTGAAAACAGAAAGCGTACTTTCAAAAATACGCTTTTGGTGAATCGGTAGCGTACTCCTAGAGTACATCTCCACTTATCCACGGGGGCAGCGGCTGCTGTCACCGACAGGTGGGGTCGGGGCCCACCTGTCGGATCCCCTTTCTCTCTACTCCCTCTCCTTCTTCTTCCTCCTCCCTCCTGCCCAACGCCGTGGCTGCTCCTCTGCTCCGGTTGCTCGGCGGTGACTTGGTGGTCCTCTGGAGCGGGGGGAGGGACAGGCGAGGTCGCCGGCGAACGGCGCGTCCGTGGGTGGAGTGGACGCGGCTCGGGGACGGCTGGTGGTGCGGCGACGCGTGATGTCTACAACGCAACTTTATTCTTGTAGACTCGTGTTGGGCCTCCAAGCGCAGAGTTTTGTAGGACAGTAGCAATTTTCCCTCAAGTGGATGACCTAAGGTTTATCAATCCGTGGAAGGCATAGGTTGAAGATGGTATCTCTCAAACAACCCTGCAACCAAATACAAGAAATCTCTTGTGTCCCCAACACACCCAATACAATGGTAAATTGTATAGGTGCACTAGTTCGGCGAAGAGATGGTGATACAAGTGTAGTATGGATAGTAGATATAGGTTTTTGTAATCTGAAAATATAAAAACAGTAAGGTAGCAAGTAACAAAAGTGAGCACAAACGGTATTGCAATGCTTAGAAACAAGGCCTAGGGTTCATACTTTCACTAGTGCAATCTCTCAACAATTCTAACATAATTGGATCATATAACAATCCCACAACGTGCGACAAAGAATCACTCCAAAGTTCCTATTCACGGAGAACATAAGATAGAAATTGTTGTAGGGTACGAAACCACCTCAAAGTTATCCTTTTTGATCGATCTATTGAGCTATTCCTATAAGTGTCACAAATAGCTCTAGCGTTCGTACTAAAATAACACCATATGATACGCATCAACCAACCCTAATTTCACCTAGATACTCCAATGTCACCACAAGTATCCGTTTGTTGATTATACGATATGCATCAAACAATTTCAGATTCATAATATTCAATCCAACACAAAGAACTTCAAAGAGTGCACCAAGATTTCTACCGGAGAAAGTAAGATGAAAACGTGCATCAACCCCTATGCATAGATTACCCCAATGTCACCTTGGGAATCCGTGAGTTGAGTGCCAAAACATATATCAAGTGAATCAATATAATACCCCATTGTCACCACGGGTATTCATATGCAAGACAAACATCAAGTGTTCTCAAATCCAACAAAGTATTCAATCCGATAATAGTGAAACCTCAAAGGTAAAACTCAATTCATCACAACAACATAGAGAGGGGAAAACACCATATGATCCAACTATATTAACCAAGCTCACGGTACATCAAGATCGTGACATGTCAAGAACACGAGAGAGAGAGAGATATCAAACACATAGCTACTAGTACATACCCTCAGCCCCGAGGGTGAACTACTCCCTCCTCGTCATGGAGACCGCCGGGATGATGAAGATGGCCTCCGGTGATGATTCTGACCTCCGGCAGGGTGCTGGAAAAGGGCTCCAGATGGGATCTCCTTGTACAGAGGCTTGCGGCAGCGTAAAAACTCATCTAGGTTAACTTTCGGGGGTTTCTGAATATATATGATTTTCGGCGTTGGAATCACGCGAAGAGGTGCCATAGGGGCCCACGAGGCACCAGGGCGCGCCTAGGGGGGGCAGGCGCGCCCAGGTGGCTCGTGGGGCCCCTGTGGCTCTTCTGGCCCTCTCCCGGAGCTTCTAGTATTTATCTTGTCCAAAAAAAAATCTCCAGAAAGTTTCGTTGCATTGGGACTTCGTTTGATATTGATATTCTGCAAACAAAAACAGGCAAAAAAACAGCAACTGGCATTGGGCACTAAGTTAATAGGTTAGTCCATAAAAATCATATAAAAGCCATATAAAAGTGCACCAAAATCATGCAAAGCTATAATAAACATGGCATGAAAACTTCATAAATTATAGATACGTTGGAGACGTATCAGCATCCCCAAGCTTAATTCCTGCTCTTCCTCAAGTAGGTAAATGATAAAAGAAATAATTTATGAAGTGTGAATGCTAGCATAGTGCATAAGTTTGATCAATGATAATTTCAATCACTTTTCCTAGCATCATTATATACCATAAACAGTAGCTCATTTCATAAAACTCATCATGATAAAGTAGCAATCAATTCACATGTTATGGTTCAAACAATGCATTCTCTTGAAATTTAAGAACCTATGTTCTTAGTCACCAAACAATTGCATTTCAACTTAATTTCAACAAAGTCTAAGTAAGAGCTCCACATACTCAATTATCATTTAGTCTTCTATGATTGCTAGTACTCAAAGCATATTTTTATAACAAATGGCATCCATCGAACACAGAGAAAGATAGGGGCTTCATGTTTTGCCTCCCAACTTATTTATCATAGAGATAATTGTCAACAATAATATTTCATGATCAAATATATTTGACTGGCCATATGTGACTGGATCTTTCCCCACCACATGACGCTAGCCAACTAGGGAATAATTGAGGTTGAAAGGCGAATGAATACTTATTGACTCTTGCTTAAAAGTAAATACATAAAAGTAAATGCATAAAAGTAAAGGATAGACCCTTCGCAGAGGGAAGCACAAGTTGTCATGCGCTTTTTATTTTTGGATGCACAAGCCCTTAATGCAAAGGAACGTCACGTTATATTGCCCCTTGTGATAGCAACCTTTATTATGCAGTCCATCGTTTTTATTTCTTTACCATCACAAGTTCGTACAACGCTTATTTTCCCTTACAATAAAAGATCATACATATTTTAGGAGCAATTTTTATTGCTTTTTACATCGATGACAACTTACTTGAAGGATCTTATTCAATCCATAGGTAGATATGGTGGACACTCATGGGAAGAAACTGGGTTTAAGGGTTTTTGGATGCACAAGTAGTATCTCTACTTAGTATGACTTTTTGGCTAGCAAAAGATCCTAAGCAAGCACCACATGTTGGAGGATCCATAACAATATAACTTCTATTCAAATATACCCAACCATAACTCATTACGTTGTCTTCCTTGTCCAACTTCAACTAACTTGCTCAAGTTTAAAAATAATTAATGGGTATTCACAATCATAAAAGATGTCCAAGATAATATATTTATATGTGAAAGTTCTCTTCCTTATACTAATCATTCATGAATTGCTTGTATGACCAATATTGTGATTGTCAATCTTCAATAGAATTTACCTTCTAAACCCAAATGTGAAACTACTACTAGACATGATGCAAGCACATGAAGCACATATAATTTCAACTTTATGATATTCAATTCTTTCACATTTTACTCATAGGATATAAGTGAAGCACAAGAGTAAATAACAAACTACTCCAAAAGGATATAAGTAAAGACCGAATGAGTAGTTAAGAAAATAGGTAGCTATGTGAGGACTCTCTCTCATTTAAAAATTTCAGATCTTATTATTTTATTCAAACAGCAAGAAAAACAAAATAAAATGACATTCCAAGAATAGCACATATCATGTGAAGAAGCAAAAACTTAGGCTCAACCAAAACTGACCGATAATTGTTGATGAAGAAAGGTGGGATGCCAACCGGGGCATCACCAAGCTTAGTTGCTTGAGACTTCTCGGAATATTATCTTGGGATGCCTTGGGCATCCCCAAGCTTGAGCTTTTGTGTCTCCTTAATTCCTCTCATATCATGGTTTCCTTAAATCTTAAATACTTCATCCACACAAAACTCAACAAGAACTCGTGAGATAAGTTAGTATAAATCAACTCAAAACCTTAACATTCTCCACTGTAGCAAATCACAAAAATTATAATTAAACATTGCATACTAAATGCCTCTTCATATTTAATACTCCTATCCACAAATAGAAACATTAAACACGCAAACATATGCAAACAATGCAACTATAACAGCAATCTGCCAAAACAGAACAGTCTGTAAAAGGTGAATAAGAATCCATACTTCCCTAACTCCAAAAATTCTGAAAACTTACGACGTGACAGAGGACTCATGCATGCTTACTGTGTAAAAAATTCAGATTTTTATGATGTTCTGACTATTCAGGAATATTCTGGACATAACAGAAAACTTTCTGTTTTCAAACAGCAACACATGAACTTGCAAACTAAGCATGGTAAAGGCTATAATTGGCATTTTATTGAACTAAAAGATAGAAAACATGGTTATTGATAACAGCAAGAAAACCCAAACAAAATAAAATGACGCTCCAAGCAAAACTCATATAATGTGACGGATAAAAATATAGCTCCAAGTGAGGTCACCGATAATGTTGAAGACGAAAGAGGGGATGCCTTCCGGGGCATCCCCAAGCTTAGACGCTTGAGTCTTCCTTGGATATTACCTTGGGGTGACTTGGGCATCCCCAATCTTAGGGTCTTGCCACTCCTTATTCTCCTCATATCAATATCTCACCCAAAACTTGAAAACTTCAATCACACAAAACTTAACGGAACTTCGTGAGATAGGTTAGTATGATAAAAGTAAATCATCCACTTAGGTACTGTCAAGACAATATTCATATTTGTTCTCACATAATGCCTACTGCAGTCTATCATTTCCGCAATTTATATCTCATAATATAAGCTATGGTAACACTAAAACAAGCAAACTATGCACCGAAAACAGAATCTGTCAAAAACAGAACAGCATATAGTGAACGATTTAAAAACCATACTTCTGTATCTACAAAAAATATGAAAAATTAGGAAAACGTAAAAAATTTGTAACCTAATACTGTGTAAAAATTTCAGAATTTTCGAACGCACCAGTAAGGAATAGAAATTCCAGCACTGGACGCAAAAGTTTCTGTTTTTGCACAGAATCGAATCAACAAGTATCCACACTATCCCAAAGGCTTTACTTGGCACATTATTGAAAGAAAATATGTAAAACATGATTAATACAGTAGCTTAATCATGTTAACACAAGAAAAACAGTAGGTATAAATATTGGGTTGTCTCCCAACAAGCGCTTTTCTTTAAAGCCTTTTAGCTAGGCATGATGATTTCAATGATGCTCACATAAAAGTAAAGAGTTGAAACATGAAGTGAGCATCATGAAGCTTATGACTAGCACATTTAAGTCTAACCCACTTCCTATGCATAGGGATTTTGTGAGCAAACAATTTATGGGATCAAGAATCAACTAGCATAGGAAGACAAAACAAGCAATACTTCAAAACTTTCAACATAAAGAGAGGAAACTTGATGTTATTGCAACACCTACAAGCATATGATCCCCTCTCATAATAATTTTCAGTAGCATCATGAAGAAATTCAACAATATATCCATCACACAAAGCATTCTTATCATGATACAAAAGCATAGAATTTTTATTACTCTCCACACAAGCAATTTTCTTCTCATTCATAATAGTGGGAGCAAACTCAACAAAATAACTATCATGAGATACTTGATTGGCATAATCAAATTGAACATTAAAATCATGATGACAAGTTTCATGGTTATCATTATTCTTTATAGCATACATGTCATCACCATAATCATCATAGATAGCAACTTTATTGTCATAATCAATTAAAACCTCTTGCCAAATAGTGGATTCATTATTAAATAAAGTCATGACCTCTCTAAATCCACTTTTATGAATATTGTAATAAGATTCAACACCCTCCAAAATAGTGGGATCATTAG
Organism: Elymus sibiricus; assembly: GCA_039707655.1. Taxonomy (NCBI): domain Eukaryota; kingdom Viridiplantae; phylum Streptophyta; class Magnoliopsida; order Poales; family Poaceae; genus Elymus; species Elymus sibiricus. The sequence continues at coordinate 85,365,860 of CM077676.1, forward strand.
TACCTAGAGTTGACACTCTTCCAAACCCAATTTCATCAATATAATCATCATAAATAGGAGGCATGCTATCATCATAATAAATTTGCTCATCAAAACTTGGGGGACTAAAAATATCATCTTCATCAAACATAGCATCCCCTAGCTTATGGCTTTGCATATCATTAGCATCATGGATATTCATAGAATTCATACTAACAACATTGCAATCATGCTCATAATTCAAAGATTTTATGCCAAACATTTTATTGAATTCTTCTTCTATCAACTGAGCACAATTTTCCGATCCATCATTTTTAAGAAATACATGATAAAGATGAATAATATGAGGCAACCTCAATTCCATTTTTTTATAGTTTTCTTTTAATAAACCAAACAAGTGATAAAACAAGAAACTAAAAGATTCGATTGCAAGATCTAAATATATACCATCAAGCACTCACCTCCCCAGCAACGGCGCCAGAAAAGAGCTTGATGTCTACTACGCAACTTTATTCTTGTAGACTCGTGTTGGGCCTCCAGGCGCAGAGTTTTGTAGGACAGTAGCAATTTTCCCTCAAGTGGATGACTTAAGGTTTATCAATCCATGGAAGGCGTAGGTTGAAGATGGTATCTCTCAAACAACCCTGCAACCAAATACAAGAAATCTCTTGTGTCCCCAACACACCCAATACAATGGTAAATTGTATAGGTGCACTAGTTCGGTGAAGAGATGGTGATACAAGTGTAGTATGGACAGTATATATAGGTTTTTGTAATCTCAAAATATAAAAACAGCAAGGTAGCAAGTAACAAAAGTGAGCACAAACGGTATTGCAATGCTTAGAAACAAGGCCTAGGGTTCATACTTTCACTAGTGCAATCTCTCAACAATGCTAACATAATTGGATCATATAAAAATCCCTCAACGTGTGACAAAGAATCACTCCAAAGTTCCTATTCACGGAGAACATAAGATAGAAATTTTTGTAGGGTACGAAACCACCTCAAAGTTATCCTTTTCGGTCGATCTATTGTGCTATTCATATAAGTGTCACAAAAAGCTCTAGAGTTCGTACTAAAATAACACCATATGATACGCATCAACCAACCCTAATGTCACCTAGATATTCCAATGTCACCACAAGTATCCGTGAGTTGATTATACGATATGCATCAAATAACTTCAGATTCATAATATTCAATCCAACACAAAGAATTTCAAAGAGTGCCCCAAGATTTATACCGGAGAAAGTAAGACGAAAACGTGCATCAACCCCTATGCATAGATTACCCCAATGTGACCTCGGGAATCCGCGAGTTGAGTGCCAAAACATATATCAAGTGAATCAATATAATACCCCATTGTCACCAAGGGTATTCATATGCAATACATACATCAAGTGTTCTCAAATCCAACCAAGTATTCAATCCGATAATAGTGAAACCTCAAAGGTAAAACTCAATTCATCACAACAAGATAGAGAGGGGAAAACACCATATGATCCAACTATATTAACAAAGCTCGCGGTACATCAAGATTGTGACATCTCAAGAACACAAGAGAGAGAGAGAGAGAGAGAGAGAGAGATCAAACACATAGCTACTAGTACATACCCTCAGCCCCGAGGGTGAACTACTCCCTCCTCGTCATGGAGACTGTCGGGATGATGAAGATGGCCTCCGGAGATGATTCCCCCCTCCGGCAGGGTGCCAGAAAAGGGCTCCAGATGGGATCTCCTTGGTACAGAGGCTTGCGGCAGCGTAAAAACTCATCTAGGTTAACTTTCGGGGGTTTCTGAATATATATGATTTTTCGGCGTTGGAATCACGCGAAGAGGTGCCATAGGGGGCCCACGAGGCACCAGGGCGCGCCTAGGGGGGGCAGGCGCGCCCAGGAGGCTCGTGGGGCCCCTGTGGCTCTTCTGGCCCTCTCCCGGAGCTTCTAGTATTTATCTTGTCCAAAAAAAAATCTCCAGAAAGTTTCGTTGCATTGGGACTTCGTTTGATATTGATATTCTGCAAACAAAAACAGGCAAAAAAACAGCAACTGGCATTGGGCACTAAGTTAATAGGTTAGTCCATAAAAATCATATAAAAGCCGTATAAAAGTGCACCAAAATCATGCAAAACTATAATAAACATGGCATGAATACTTCATAAATTATAGATACGTTGGAGACGTATCAACACGCAGTGGCCGTGCGCGGTGGCTCTGGCTAGTGGATGGGCTACGGTGGGCTATAGGGGAAGGTGAGGGCATGGTCGGGTTCGTGGGAGAGTGGTGCATCCAGCAGTGGGTCAGACGCGGCGCGGGGGTGCTCGGACGTGGGGATTAGAGATAGAGTTGTGGGTGAAGCTTGCCAGCAATTCGAGCGGCCCAGCGAGGGATTTGGCCGGGCGAGAGCGTGGGAGTGAACTAGAGGGGAAGGGGGTGAAGTGCGTGCTCGAAGGGGCTCGGGGCTGGCTATTTATAGCCGCCCGAGGTGAGCAGATGAGGATGGCTGCCACGTTGAGCTGGCCGGAGCTCTAGTGCCCGGACTCAAGGCGGTGGCGGCTAGCTGGCATCATGGAGCTTCATGGGAGAGCAGAGGAGGGCTAGCTGGCGCTCGGGAAGGCTCGGCTTCATCCGGATACGGCGGCGGCTGTGCGGGTATAGTGGCGGTGCAGCGACGTTTGCCGCGGTGTGACGGGGAAGGGAACGGAGGGGAAATGACCGGAAAGGGATGTGTGGACGACGGGGAGTCAGGTCAGCATGCGAGGACACGCTCCGGCGGCCTGAGCTGGCCTGCCCAACACGATGGGGACGCAGAGCGCCACTGCTGCATGCCACGCCCATGGTCACCACCGGCACCACGCGTCTACGATGCCAAAACACTGCCAGGCCTTGTCAACATGGTGTATCACAGGTCGGTGAGTTGACCTGGAGAGGTTTGGATGGAAGTGGAGGCAAGAATTGACTGATTTGAGCTGACTTGGATTATGAACAGAAGGTGTTTGTAGTGGTTTCTGTATAGATCACTGGGTGAAATGAGCTGGAATTTGGCATGCAGTGGTTATCCATCAAGGTGCATATCCTGGAAAAATTTCAGACCAAATGGATCTCTCTAGCTACCACTTCCTTTGCAAAGTGCCCCACTGGACAGAAATGGTTTCTGGATTGTTGGGACAAAATGACTAAATAGATTTGGCTGAAATTTGGTGTAGATAGATTATTTAGGAGTATGGAGGCACTGGTTAAATTTCATACCATTTGGATACTCCTAAATGGTACTTCCTTCACAGTGCTCCCATCTGAACAGAAACTATTGAGAATTATTGGGAAGTAATGGCTTGACAAAATGATGTGAATTTTGGCATGCTCACATGATATAGGGAGAGTGAGGTTCTGGATTAATTTAAAGAATTATGAAGCAATCTAAAATATAGTTGCTTCACAATCTCAAAATAGGTCCAGAAACAAGAATTGGATGATGTGCTCAAAGTTTGAACTGTGGAACTTGGGTTCTTGATGGAAATGGTGAAGGTTTGGATAGGAGAGGCTCCACAAATTATTTGGGCACCAATGGAGCAACCAAAATGGTAGCTCCTTTAGAAAGTGGCCAAAATGGCATATTGGCTTCATAAAGGAAAATACAATTTCCCTTATTAATTTTGGCCAATATTTTTATGAGAGCTCCATATGGGCACAAGGAATATCTCCACAAGTTTTCATGAACTTCAGAGATTTCTAGATATTTCTCTAGATTTAATTCATTCAACTGGCAGAAAAAGGAATTAATTTTAAATGAAAAATATTGCAAATGACTTGGCAATATTTTTGCATATCCAAGGTTGATAGATATAGGAGAGTCTCTAGGAAAATTTGTGGGAGGCAACAGATCAAAGGAAACTAGGGCTCTTTTGTAACTGCAGGGATCAGGGTTTCCCTTCCCATAATTCGGAAGGTAGGGTTTTGGCGGCAAAACCCTGAGAATATATTTTTGGTGGCAAGGTTGGATTGGAAAGAATCTTTGGCCTGATAGGAAAGGTAAGGCTATGTAACCATCTTCATATACCCAAGATCCAAAGAAAATCCAATAACACTGAAAGAAAAAGACGGGAATCCAATGTCGCGAAGGAAAAACCGAGGAGCAAAAATCAGGGTGTTACACGAACCAGAGCCTATTCACTGCCGGCGTCGTCCACCTCGCCGGATTTGCTTCTGTGGCCACATCTACCCCTCCCACCTCCCCTAGAAACCGTAGACTGCTCATCCACCACTGTACCATAGCCCATTCAGTGTCGGCATTGTCCACCGCGCCAGATCTGCTTCATCGGTGCTCTCGTCAACCGTAGCGCATCTATAGCGGCTCCTTCGTACACCGCACCGGAGCCGCTTCGTCGACACCATCGTCCACACCCCCAGAGCCGCATCACTATTGCCCCCGTCCACGGCCTTAGATCCGCTTCGTCGACACCATCGTCCACCCTACTGGAGTAGCTTCCGGACGCACTCGTCCACGGCCACAGATCCGCTTTGTCGACACCATCCTCAACCCTACCGGAGCTGCTTCACCGATGCCCAAGTCCATGGCCTCAGATCCACTTCATTGACATCGTCATCCACCCTACCGGAGCAGCTTCGTGATGCCCTCGTCCATGGCTGCAGATTTGCATCGTCGACACCATCCTCAACCATACCGGAGCAGCTTCAACGACGCACTCTTCCACGGCCTCAGATCCGCTTCGTCCACACCATCCTCCACACTACCAGAGCTGCTTCATAAACACCCTCGTCCACGGTCCTAGATCTCCTTCCCAGACCCCGACATCCACTGCAGCGGCATCATCCTTAACGTCTCTAACCTGATTCCCACCTTCTGCCACAATTCCAAGAACCCGCCACGACCTAGGTACTTGTCACCTTTAAACCCATCCAGCATCACCTGCCTGCTGTACTTCAAATATACTAAAGATCGCTGTTACATGTTATGGAGCTGGCAAGTGCTCCAAGGACAATGTTTCTTTTGGATCTAACACCTTGGCCAACCAAAATCTTGGACTGCAGCATTGCTATTGTAACATCCCCAGGTCCTAACCTTGTCATTAAGCTAATTAAATTGCCATGTCATCATGATCATCTGAATTGAATTGCATTTAGGAAATAATTCAACCTCAAATTCAAAATTCCAAATTGCAAGTGATATTTAAAGTTTCACAAACATGTCTGAAAAATAGTTCATGTTTTAGCAAATAATCCATTTGCAATTATGGCTAAGAAAAACCACCTCACTTGTTTGCTTATTTGAGAGCTAGCAATTGAAACAGTACCCATAATAGCCATATTTAACTCTTTTCCATTTATGTAAAATTCAAACAACTTCAAATCACTCCCAAACTTTTTGAGGCAGTGCTAAATAATGCATAGAATTTAATTTGGCTAGTTGCACATTTTACAAAAGTTGTTTGGTGTGAAAAGAAAATGCAAAGCACTAGCTGATAAATGAAAGCAGAAGATGAAAATAGAAAATGGAGAAAACCCCCTGTGCACGTGGACCCTCACTTCCCCTGTTCCAGGCCCAGCCCATCTGGCCAGCCTTTCTCCTTCCCCACGCCAGAGGAGGAGGCAGTGCCATGGCGTGGACGACGTGTGCCCGTCCACGCGCCGGATGTCATCGTGTCTATCATCGAAGAACCCTGGAGATGGATAAGAGCCCTCCCGACGCTGTTGTTGAACCCTAGCTCCCTTTCCCTCGACCCTTTCTCTTTCCCGATCTGGAGCTCCACCGAGATGAGCCGGAGCACGCCGCCGCGGCCACCGGCCACCCCACGTCCCGCGGTCAAGTCCAGCAGCACTGCAGCGCCTCGAAGCTTCTCCACAACGACGCCCACGACCCCGGACCACGCGCTGCTCGCCAGGGCCGCGCCCCACACCTGCCCCGCGCGCGCCGCTGCTGCCCGCACTCGCACCCGCCTGATGCCGCTGCTGCTGCGCCCGATGCTGCTGTCGCGCCCGCGCCTCGTGCCACGGCCGCCCCGTACGTGCCCCGCAGCTCCCTGCCGAGGCCGCCTCCACCCCGCTCCGCCCGGCCGCGCCCGCCTCCGGCCGCTGCTCCCCGCCGCTGTGCCTGGCCGTGACCGCCGGAGCCTTCTGCTCCCGTGCGCGCCCAACCACTGGAGGGGCACGGCTGTGCCCCTGCCAAGTGGGGCCGGCCTCGCTAATTAAGAAAATAAAAATAAAATAAATAATTAGAAGAATAATTAATTAGTTAATTAAATATTCAATTAGTTAATTATCCTAATTACACTGACAGGTGGACCCAGCTCAACCATTGACCAGTCAACGTTGACCCAGTCAACTGCTGACTGGACAGTTGACTGGGCCCCATCTGTGAGCCTCTATCAGCACTGCTGGGTACACTTCAGTGTGTGCCCCTAGCACTTTTGCTATTTAAATTTCGAATTAATAAATAGTCCAGAAATATTTAGAAAATGTTTAAAACTTTAGAAAATCATAGAAAATAAACCGTAAGTCAGATGAAAATAATTTATATATGAAAAACGTTCAGAAAAATGAGACGAATCCGGATACGCCACCCACATACCGGCCACACCCCTCTATCATGATGAACATGGAACCGTCCCCTCCGGTTTAATATACCGATAATCACCTGGAGCTGGGAAAATATTCCCGGATATTTTCCCGCTCTGAGTACAATACTTAGTACTGCATTAGAACACCCATAGCATAGCATACTGCCATGTCATACATTGTGTTGCATTTGTGTGCTTTGTATTTACTGTTTCTTCCCCCTCTTCTTCTCAAGTAGACCGCGAGACTGCCGCCGACACAGCTGAGTACGACTACGTCGACGATGATCAGACACTTTCAGCAGAGCTTCCAGGCAAGCAAAACCCCCTTGAACATCCAGATATTGCCTATTCTTTCACTCTTATTCTCGCATTAGATTTTGCTACTGTTGTTATTCAATAGCTCCTATTCTGATGCATAGCCTGTTTTTGATAACCTGCTATTGATACTTGACCTGTTATCCTATATGCTTATTATAGGTGAGTTGGTGTCCCATCAGTGGCCCTACAACATTGTCCCTGTTGCCATGCTTTGTTGTCCGTGATGGTTGATCCAGATGATTGATGTATCGAGACCCGAGACCCCCTTAGGCCCATGCAACTATACGACTCTGCAGAGCTGCTATCAAGTGACGAGGGTGATTCCTCGTATTTCACTCTCGTTGATGACACTGTAGTGTAGCACCTCAATTGTGATCTACCGAGGGTGATTCCTCGTACTTCACTCTCGTTGATGACTCTACAGCGCAACACTTCTAGTGTGACCATACTGAGGGTGATTCCTCGTATATCACTTTCGAAAATGTCTTAGTCGTGCAGTGTATCAAGTGTGATTTCACCGCGGGTGATTCCTCAGATCTCACCTTGATGGTATGGGCCTAATTTACAATTGTCCCCATTGATATAAGTCGGGTGGGCCCGGAGAGCGCCCGAGAGATATCTGTGGCGAAACAACAGGGCAGGTGGAGACCACCTAGGAGAGAGGTGGGCCTGGGCCCTGGTCGTCGTCCGTGAGACCGTGTTGTTGTGTAGGGTGGTTGTTCCACCAGGGCGTGACCTATCGGCTACATGGTGCGTGTGCGTGTCAGTGACATAGGCATCTACCTGGCGGGTGTGGCGCAGGCTGGCGGTAGACCTGTGGCACACCGCAGGGAACCATGATGGGTATTGTCACTGGCACGTACAGACGTGGGCCCATAGGAGACATTTCTGTTGGTACACCCCTATAGGGAAGTTATCTATTCGAATAGCCGTGTCCACAGTAACAGGACGCTCAGTGTTGTATCCTGATCTACTACAACTAGAACTGGATACTTGTGATACTAAACTGATATGATGGCTCCGGGATCGTTTTCTCGCAGGGAGTCGGGGAAGGATCTCTGGTCTTTCTTACTACATACTTATTGCTTTATTATATGCTGCTAAACTGCACTCTTCTAATGCTGCAAGACGCTGGAAGATGCTAGTCTTCGATAGGCTAGGTCTTTCCCCTCTACTCTGGCATTTCTGCAGTATAGTCCACAGATACAGCCCCTTCACTTGATACCGATGCATACTTAGCATAGATCTGATGTAAGTCTTGCGAGTACTTTGGATGAGTACTCACGGTTGCTTTGCTACCTCTTTTTCCCCTACCCGGTTGCTGCGACCAGATGACAGAGCCCCAGAGCCAGCTGATCCCGTCGACGACTACCACTACCCCACCGACGGAGCTTACTACTACATGGAGACTGATGACCAGGAGTAGTTTAGGAGGCTCCCAGGCAGGAGGCCTACGCCTTTTCGATCTAGATGTCGTTGTTTTGCTCAGCCTTCTTAAGGCAGCCTTGTCTAATTATGTCTGTACTCAGATATTGTTGCTTTCGCTGACTCTTGTGTATCTCGAGCTTATGTATTCGAGCCCTCGAGGTCCCTGGCTTGTAATATAAATCTTGTATTATTTTATTTTGTGTCTAGAGTTGTGTTGTGATATATTCCCGTGAGTCCCTGGGCTTGATCATGTGCATTTGTGTGTATGATTAGTGCACGATTGAGTCGGGGGCATCACAGCTATGATCTTGTAAGTGCATCTCTCTCTTGTATTGTTGTGTGCCTGCCAGCGTGCTTTGCTAGTATTTTCGACCAGTAATCCCTTTGTGTAGCCAATGATTACCACCACTGGCTGCTAAATTAAAGATATAGACGTCATACATTACACAAAGTCATAGGTGGCATGAAGGAATGCCAGTGCACTAAATTAGGCTCCCTAAGAGTGCCTGAAAGTCCAGTACACAGAGTCATGGCTAGTTTATGCGCCGCACACAATCGTTAATTGGTGGTTTAATTATGTGCAACGGATATGCAATGTATTATCATGTAAAGATATCTCAAATTAGCTGTGTCAACTTGCAGATGGGGTGCAACAATGAAAAAGTACAAAATTTCTCAGTACAAAATGTATTGGGCTTTTTCATGGTACATCGCAGAAAAAGGAGGGGCAACAGTGAGCCTATACAGCGTGGTATGGTAAGTCACTGCATTTCAATTATCGTGACATGTTATTTGTTTGGCATTGCTATTGGCCAGGGTTCTTAGGGCCAGTTCTTTTGAGCAATCCTATGAAAATAAGCTCCAGATAATAAGCCAACCAGTTCTTTTCACTGCCTGTTTTTTCAGCTTATCTGTGGTATTGTCAGTGAAAAGTCTATATTGCCCTTGGACTATATTATTGTTCTGATTAATCAGTATCACATTATATTTTGTCATTTTGCTGCCCATATGAAAATAAATTTGACATCCAAACATCACGAATTGAACCCATTGCAGTAATTAATATGATAGGAAAATAGACCATCATTACATGTTCAAAATGCAAATACAAAGATACCACCTACTCGGCACAATCTACTAGGGTCAATGTCTTCCAAACAGAGGATAATTGCATAAATTTAAATGAAGAACCATTATTTCTCAAAATTCCATGGTCCAAGTGGCTGGTTTTCATCATATAGTAGCAGCACCTGAAAGCATCATATAGCAGCAGCAGCAGCTCATAGCAATTCATCATATAGCAGTAGTAGCAGCTCATAGCAATTCATCATATAGCATATCAGAATGAAAATTTGGCCAAAAATCAAAGAAGATCTTCACCTTGTTGGACGAGCTCATCCCGCAACAGCACCTCATGGCCATGGCCTGGGAGGAGGGGAGGGGGAACAAAGGGCCTTTTACCAGAGTGGGGCGTCGGCCGGAGTTGGTTGGCGACCGCCGGAGTGGAGCATTGGCCGGACCATAGCGGAGCAGCTGCTGGAGACCAGGAGAGTGAGGGGCGGTGCCAGAGGGAGGAGCAGTCGGGGAGATGGGGCCCTACCCGCCGCCCATGTAGCCTCGCTGGAGAGAGCATTGTCGAGGAGCAGGGCAGATGGGACCGGCGGCGGCGGCTCACTAGAGGAATCTTAGCGCTGCAGGTAGGGGATCGAGGCAGAGGGAACGGGGAGAGGAGATGCAAGCGGGCAGGAGAATGAACGCTTGTGTGTGTTTTTTTGCGTGGGGGTCGGGTGTGACGCAGGCCTGAGCAGTGGCATTTTCAGTATATTATGGGCAAACAACAGAGTCATCTCGCTATACTCCTTCAATTTTAAGCGAGCTTCTGCGGGAGCACCCCTCCCCCCAGCTTTTTCTCATTGTGAAGGAATGTGTGGTGGAAATAAGGTAAGCCTATAACTCAAAAATGAGTTATTTTGAGCTTTTATGGCTTATTTTGACAATAAGCTCACAAAAGCTGGAAAACAACTGGCCCTTAACCTGCAATTCACTTGTGCATGCAATGATGAATCACTCCTGCCTGCTATAGTGTAGATTTAGGCATCATACATGGTATAACCTAATACATGTGAGTTTCATTATAGAATCTGAAATATGCAATGTTTATGCTAGTTCATAAATTGCACATGTCTCGGGATTTAGCTTCAAGTTGATCTTGCGCAAACTTGCAAAGGTTTCTTCTAGATCTTGGATCCATGTTGGTCTGTCCTTGGTTTTGGCCACTGTATCATCCATATAGGCTTCCACATTTCTGTGCAGCTGAGGACCAAAACCAATATGGACTGCTCTTGCAAAAGTTGCTCCGGCACTCTTCAGCCCGAAAGGCATACGTATGAAGCAATACGTGCCACATGGAGTGATGAATGCGGTTTTCGCCTCATCTTCTGTAACATCCCCTGTAATCAAGCATAGTGATCACCTCTTAATTATGCCAAGTCATCTCCTTTTGCAATGCTAGATCACCATTTGAATCCTATCTCATTTCAAATTCCACTCCAATTCAAAATTCCAATTGTAAGTCAAATTAAAAGTTTCACAAATAAGAAAACCAAATAGTTCATGTTTTTGTAAATAATCCATGGATAAATATGGTTCAGGAAAACAATATCACTTGTTTGCTCATTTGGAATCTAGCAACTAAAACAGTACCCAAAACAGCAATATTTAATCCTTTTCCAATTAAGCAAAATTCAAGTGAAATTATAATGCCCTCAAACTTTTTGTGACAGTGCCTAATAATGCATTGCTAATTATGAGGTCATCTCCACATTTTACAAAAGTCAAATGGTGGCCTAAGAATTACAAAATAGAAACTAAAGGAGAAAACAGAAAAGGAAAAAAAGAAAAGAGAAAACCCCTGTGCCACTGGGCCTTAGCCACTGCAGCGCTGGCCCAGCCCACCTCCACCGTCGTTCTCACCTGTTCCCTCCCTCGTGTCGCCATGGCCGAGCTCGAGCGCGCGCGCGCTTGCCAGCGGCCGCCACGGTGTCGAGCAGGTGAGCGAGGAGATAAGGGCGACTCCAACCGCCCCCTGGACAATCCCCCTGCTCACTTCCCCCCTCCTCCATCGCTCTCCACCTTGATTGGGAGGAGCTCCCGACGCGGCCGACGCCGTGCGCTGCTCGAACCCGCGGCCACCGTCGTCCCCGCGCCTCCTCACCGTGTCTGTGAGCACCGCCGACCTCGTCTTCGTCCTCCCCGAGCACCAGGACCAGCCGGACCAGCCCCAAGCCTCGCCATCTTCCCGTCTTCGACCTCGGTGCCCGCCGCTTTGCCACCTCGATCCGCTTCATTCCGGCACTCCTAATCACTCACCGGACCACCGTGTGTCCACGCGGTGAGCACCACCCCTCTGCTTCTCTCCCTGAGCCCTGCGTTCCATCTAGCTAGATCAACACGTTGCCGAGCTCCGGTAGCTGCCATGGCCACTAAGCTCGGTGCTCTCGAGCCCCTGTTGCCTCGACCGACCGCCCCAGCATGCTCCTGGTGAGCCATAGCTTCCCCGACCACCGAGCACCGCCGCCGCCATTGACGATGTTGCGCTCACTTCCGACCACCCCGACGCCTGTGGCAGCCACCGTTCGACTCGCCTGACTACTCCCAATCGAACGCCACCACCCGCGCGAGCTCCCATGGCCAGAATCGGCCAGATGGTCATTGCCGCCGCCCCTGTTTAGCACCGGCGTTTAGCCACCGTTAATTGCTGACATGGCACCGTCATTAGTCCGCTAATGACGCGGTTAATTCCCCCCAGTGACACTGACAGTGGGGCCCGTGGCTTAGTTAAACTAAACGGTTAAAATAAATAAAACATTGTTTAAAAACTAAAGACACTAACACACGGGTCCCACAGGACCCGCTGACCGATCAACGGCTGACCAGTCTACTGCTGAGTCAGCAGTTGACTGGCCCCACCAGCCAGCGCTAGGTGCACCTCTGGGTGCACTGCACCGGGTGCACCTTGCAGTTTATCTGCTGTAGTTTTTGAAATTAAAATAATTCAGAAAATTTCAGAATATTGTTTAAACTTTGAAAATTCATAGAAAAATAACCGTAGCTCAGATGAAAAGTTTTATATATGAAAAATGATCAGAAAAATATGACGATTCCAAATATGTGGTCAAAATATTTGACCATCACTCCTATCATGTGAAATACGGAAACTTCCCCTCTGGATCGTATGACCGATAATCACCTGGAGCCGGGAAAACACCTCCGAATGTTTTCCCGCTCTGACCAAAATACCTACTACTGCATTAGGACACCCCTAGCATAGCATACTACCATGCCATGCATTATGTTGCATCTATGTGCTTTGTATTTATTGCTTTCTCCCCCTCTTCTTCTCCGATAGACCTCGAGACTGCCGACAACACCGGATATGACTACATTCCAGACGACCAGCCTCTTGCCGCAGAGCTTCCAGGCAAGCAAACCCCCTTGATCATACCTATATCGCCCATTCTTTCTCTCTTATGCTTGCATTAGACTTTGCTATTGTTGTTGTTCCTATAGCTCCTATTCTGCTGCATAGCCTGTCCTTGTAACCTACTGTTGTTACTTTACCTGCTTTCCTATAAGCTTAGTGTAGGTATGATAGTGTCCTACCAGTGGCCCTATGCTCTCGTCCGAGTTGCCATGCTTATCATCTGGGTTATCCGAGCATGTTGGTCGATGTACTAAGACCTGAGCACACCACCAGACACATGTAGTTGAACGACTCTACAGAGCCGCTATCAAGTGCCGAGGGTGATTCCTCATATTTCACTTTCGATGACAACTCTGTGGTGTAGCACATCGAGTGTGATTTATCGAGGGTGATTTCTCATACTTCACTCTTGATGATGACTCTGTCGTGCAGTACCTCAAGTATGAATCTGTCGAGGGTGATTCCTCGGAGTTCATCTTGATGGTATGGAGCCGCAGTTACTTTTAAAATGCTATTACGGGAATGAAGGGCAGGTGGTCCCACCCCGGTAGAGATGGACCTGGGTCCCGACAATCCCTGGATAAGTCGGGTCGGCCCCAAGGGTACCCGTGAGAGGTTACCAAGTCAGAATGACAGGGCAGGTAGAAACCACCTAGGAGAGAGGTGGGCCTAGTCCCCGGTCGTGGTCCATGAGTTACCCAGTCGGAGCGACCGACGCACTGGTCGTCTCCGCGAGCTCCAAATAACACGTTAATGGATATGGGTATTTGATCTGAGTGAGTCGTTGACCCCTTTCGCACTAACCACCACGCGGGATTATGGTATGGGCCCTCGGCGATGTACATTCTACCGAAAGGTCTGTTAGACATCACAGTTGAGCGGCACATGCCCGGGTGAGCTGGAATGCCTACTTGTGTATACAGAGGCTAGGCTTGGTCCCGGCCATCCACGCAACGCGCAGGAGTGCTTAGGGTGAAAGGTCCATGACCCCTTCGCACTTTGGATGTAGACCGGTGTGCTGACCTCTCTAGCGAGCCTAGGTAGGACTACGGCGTGTCAATCATCCGAGGCCGGGCATTACCCAGGCAAGTGTGTCCGGCCGGAGTTAATCGAACGTGTTGGGTAATGTGGTGCACCCCTGCAGGGAAGTGATCTATTCGAATAGCCGTGTCCACGATAACAGGAGGCTCGGAGTTGTATCCTGATCTACTACAACTAGAACCGGATACTTGTGATACTAAAATGTTATGTTGCTCTGGGATCGCTTTCTCGCAGGATAGTCGAGGAAGGATCTCTAGGTGTTGTTAATACTTACTTGTTACTATATGATATTGTTCACTACTCTCTTCTGATGTTGCAAGATGCTAGTCTTTGATAGCCTAGGTTCTTCCCCTTCTATTCTAGCATTTCTGCAGTTCAGTCCAAAGATATAGCCCCATTCCTTTGATAATGATGCATATGTAGCATAGCTCTGATGTAAGTCTTGCGAGTACTTTGGATGAGTACTCACGGTTGCTTTTCTACCTCTTTCGCCCTACCCGGTTGCCGCGATCAGATGTTGGAGCCCAGGAGACGGAGATCCCCGATGGTGCCTACTACTACGTGGAGGCCGACGACCAGGAGTAGTTCGGAGGCCCCAGGCAGGAGGCCTGCTCCTTTTCGGTCTAGTTGGCGTTGTTTCGCTCAACCTTCTTAAGGAAAACTTGTCTAACTACGTCTGTACCCAGACTCATGTTGTTTGTTGACTTATGTATGCGGGTCCTCATGACCCCTGGCCTGTAATATAAATAATTATGTTTAAAATGTGTGTCTAGAGTTGTGTTGTGATATCTTCCCGTGAGTCTCTGATCTTGATCATGCAAATTTCCATGTATGACTAGTGCACGATCGAGGCGGGGGCGTCACATCTTCCTTGGCCATAAACATCTGATAATAACCAGAGTAGGCATCAAGAAAAGAGAGTAGATCACAGCCGGCAGTGGAGTCTACAATCTGGTCGATGCGCGGCAAAGGAAAAGGATCTTTTGGACAAGCTTTGTTGATATCAGTGAAATCAATACAAAGTCTCCATTTTCCATTTGCTTTGCGCACTACAACTGGATTGGCCAACCACGTTGGATGTAGCACCCCTCTAACCAGACCTGCTGCTTCAAGTTTTTGGATTTCTTGGGCAATGAACTCTTGCTACTCCAGAGCCTGCTTCCTCACCTTCTGCTTGACGGGTCACGCATTGGGGCAGATAGCTAGGTGGTGCTCAATCACCTCTCTGGGAACGCCGGGGATGTCAGATGCTTGCCATGCAAACACATCAACATTCACCCGCAGAAAGGTGACGAGCGCACTTTCCTATTTGCTGTCAAGGGTGGCACTGATGGTGAATGTGCCAGTCCCATCCTCCTTTGTGGCAACTTGCTTTAGCCTTCTTCCTCTTGCCAGCAGAGCTCTCTGGTTTATCCTCAACAGGCGTGATGCACTCTGCGATGCGCTTCTCGGAGGACTTGCCAGAGGTCTTCCCAGTCTTCTTCTTTGTCTCTCCCCCAAGAGTTTTGCCGGAAGGAGCATTTACCTTAGCGGCAGACGCTGCAACTGCCTCTCGGTAGAGCTTGTCGGCGCAGATAACTGCGTCCTTCTTGTCAGAGTGTATGGTGATGACGCTCATCGGCCCTGGCATCTTCAGTGTATTGTAAGCGTAGTGCGACACCGCCATGAATTTTGCCAGTGTCGGACGACCAAGTATTCCATTGTATGGTAGCGGTAATTTGATGACATCGAAGACAATCTTCTCTATCCTCTAGTTCAGTTCACAGCGAAACGTCACCGGCAAGGTGATCTTTCCCTTGGGTTGGCTCCTTCCTGGATTGATCCCCTGAAACATTCCCATTTCTTTGAGATCTTCGTTAGGGATTTGTAGCCTCTTGATCACTTCTGGAGAGATCAAGTTCAAGCCAGCCCCACCATCAACCAACATTTTTGTGACCTTGAGGTTGCGAATTGTTGGTGAAACCAACAAGGGCAAGCACCCAACCGCAGTTGTGCGATCAGGCTGGTCCTCGGCATCGAAAATTATGGGCGTGTTGGACCACTTCATCGGCTTTTGTGCATCAATTGCCAGCTTCGCTACATTGATCTCACGAGCCTACTGCTTGAGTTGTCCTTGAGAAGAGTGCGAAGATGCACCTCCATCAATGCACATGGCATCCACTGCCTTCTCGAACTCTTTTTCTTCAAACTCATCTTCATCCTCATCTTCATCCTCCTCTTCATCCTTCTTATCCCGACCACGAGTTGGCTTCTCTTTCTACTGCTTGGCCTTGCTGCAACGGCCTCCACGTCCACCGCGGTTCTTCTTGCCGGATCCACCGGCACCATCCTGGCCCTTCTCCTTGTCGCGCTTTTCATATTATTGTTTTTGCTTCTCGGCAAGTTGCTCAACCTGCCTGCACTCTTGGAGATCGTGGCCCTTGGTGCGGTGAATCTTGCAATATGGCCCGCCGGTCTTCTTGCCTGCCGCAGCCTCATGACCACAAGTACACACGGCAACATCCTTGCCTGTGCCTTCGGTCTTGGGCTTCTTGTCGGCAGAGCCAAATCCCTCGACAACCATTACAGCTTTGCCCTTGCACTTGCGATTGTGCTTGCGGCTCTTCTTCTTCGGCGTAGATGCATCATCGTCCTCGGAGTCAACCCTTGGCTCCAGCATCTTCTCCTAGGAGTCGCCTCCCCTCCTCAGCGCATGCACACTTGTCGGCTAAAGCATAAAGCTTGCTGATATCCTTCACCCTGTTAATGCTCATCTCCTCTCACATCTTGTGATTGCGCACATTCGTATGGAATGCGGCAATGATAGCAGCGGGGTGGATGTCAGGGATGTTCTGGTGCACACGGCTGAATCTCTGGATATACTTCCAGAGAGACTCACCATCTCTCTGCGGCAATACGTGCAGATCGCTGGGCTGACCAGGAACCTTGTTCCCTCCGGTGTATGCGCCAATGAACTGGTGGCACTAATCTGACCATGATGATATGGATCCCTCCGGCAGGTTCATCAGCCAAGACCTCACGTTAGGCTTGAGCACTAACGAAAAGTAGTTGGCAAGTACCTTCTCATCACGTCCCCCGGCAGCCTGCACCGCAATGGTGTAGATGACAAGGAACTCAGCGGGATTGAGCTTGCCGTCATACTTGTCCGGCAACTCAGGCTTGAAGCTCTGGGAAGTGGGCCAGCGAACTTGCCGTAGCTCATGAGTAAACGCTGGGCAATCTACATTGTAAGGCAAGCACCCAAGGTACCCTGGCGCAGGCTCGTTCAGTGCTGGTCCAGCGCGGTCATCGGACTGATGACGCGCTTCCCGGTGCCGCTCGATGGTCTTTCGAGCATCTTCTACTCGCTTGTCTCGAAGAAATTGGTGCTGGTCTTGACGGGCCCACGGATCAGACAACACCATGGACACCTCATCAGGCTCGTCGTTTCAGCGGGTCCACCAGTTTTGCTGTGGAGGGGACTGCACCGTTGGTGCAGCGTCTCCGGTATGCTCCCCAGCCTATCGTACTGGCGCTGTTGGCGGTTGCTATGAAGGTCCCGCCTGCCGCGGCTTGTCGCTGTTGGTGAAGCTGAGAAGGCTCTGAATAGTAGCCCTCATCTCCTCCATCTTCTCCAGCACAGGAGGGAAGTCCTGCAATAGCAGAGCTCGCGCCAAGGCTTCTACCGGCATGCTTGGCATGATGTGGCGTGAAGAACGACCGGTGCTCTTACTTCTGACAGAGCAAGAGGGAGCGTCGTCCCGGTCCTGCCGTCGAGGTTGATTTTCGCCGGCAGCTTGGCGTGGTGGTTGTCCATGAGCATTTTTAGGATGATACTCAGAAGTCTTCATTTGATATGGTTTTTCTATGAAACAAAAAAAATGCAAAAAAACAGGAACTGGCACTCGGCACTAGATTAATAAGTTAGTCCATAAAAATAATATAAAAGTGCACCAAAACCATATAAAACTATTGTAAACATGGCATGAATACTTCATAAATTATAGATACGTTGGAGACGTATCAGCATCCCCAAGCTTAATTCCTACTAGTCCTCGAGTAGGTAAATGATAAAAAAAATATGAAGTGTGAATGGTAGCATAGTGCATAAGTTTGATCAATGATAATTCTAATCACTTTTTCTAGCATCATAAACAACAACTATTTCTCATAAACTCACCATGATAAAGTAGCAATCAATTCACATGTTATGGTTTAAACAATGCACTCTCTTGAAACTTAACAACCTATGTTCTTAGTCACTAAACAATTTCTATTCATCTTATTTTCAGCAAAGTCTAAGTAAGAGCTCCACATACTCAATTATCATATAGTCTTCTATGATTGCTAGTACTCAAAGCATATTTTTAGAACAAACAACATCCATTAGACACCGAGGAAGATAGGGGCTTTATGTTTCGCCTCCCAACTGACTTATCATAGAGATAATAGTTGACAATAATAATTCATGATCAAATATGTTTGACTGGATATATGTGCATGGATCTTTCCCAACCATATGATGCTTGCCAAGTGGAGAATAATTGAGGTTGGAATAAGAAGTTGACTCAACATGAAAAGTAAATAGATAGGTCCTTGATACGTCTCCAACGTATCTATAATTTTTGATTGTTCCATATTGTTATATTATCAATCTTGGATGTTTTTACAATCATTTATAGCAATTATCTATCATTTTTGGAGACTAACCTATTAACCTAGTGCCCAGTGCCAGTTGCTGTTTTCTGCCCTGTTTTTGTTTTACAGAAAATCAATACCAAACAAAGTCCAAATGCCACGAAACTGTTTGGAGATTTTTTATTGGAGAAGATAAACATCAAAAGCTTCGAGAGGAGGCCAGAAGACCCTGGTGGGCCCCACGAGCCACCAAGGTGCGCCTAGGGGGGCAGGCGCGCCCTGGTGCCTCGTGGGCCCCACCAAGCTCCGTTTGACCTAATTCCAACACTATAAATTCAGAAAAAATCAGAAACCCTCAGGAGAGTCCACGAAATACTTTTTCCGCCGCCGCAAGTTTCTGTTCCAGAGAGATCCCATCTGGAGGCCTTCTCCGGTAATCTGCCGGAGGGGGAATCGATCACGGAGGGGCTCTACATCAACCTTGCTACCCTTTCGATGATCTTGGAGTTCATAGGCAGTAGCTAGATGGCTTCTTCTCTCTTTTTGATCTTCAATACAATGTTCTCCTTGATGTTCTTGGAGTTCTATCCGATGTAATCACTTTTTGCGGTGTGTTTGTTGGGATCCGATGAATTGTGAGTTTATGATCAGATTATCCATGAAATTATTTGAGTCTTCTCTGATCTCTTTTATGCATGATTATTATAGCCACGTATTTCTTCTCCGATCTATTGATTTGGTTTGGCCAACTAGATTGATGTTTCTTGCCATGGGAAGAGGTGCTTTGTAGTGGGTTCGATCTTGCGGTGCTCAATCCCAGTGACAGAAAGGGACATGACACGTATCTATCGTTGCTACTAAGGGTAAAAAGATCGGATCTATTCATTGGGTTTATTAATTCGTGAGTTTGTCTTGTCTATATCATGTCATCGTCCTTAAGGCATTACTTCGTTCTTTATCGGACTTAATACACTAGATGCATGCTGGATAGCGGTCGATGTGTGGAGTAATAGTAGTAGATGCAGGGAGGAGTTGGTCTACTAATCTTGGACGTGATGCCTATATACATGATCATTGCCTTGGATATCGTCATGATTATTTGCTTTTCTATCAATTGCCCAACAGTAATTTGTCTACCCACCGTATGCTATTTTCTCGAGAGAAGCCTCTAGTGAAACCTATGGCCCCCGGGTCTATCTATCTCATATTACAAAAACCCTAAAAATATTGCTGCCATTTTCTTTTATTTATTTTATTTTGTATTTTTGTTTCAATCTATCAATCTATCAAATACAATTTAATCTTGCAATCTTACTGCCAAGGGATTGACAACCCCTTGTTTGTGTTGGGTGCAAGGATTTGTTGTTTGTGTGCAGGTGCTGCTAACGAGGTGTTCTGTGATTCTCCTACTGGTTCGATAACCTTTGTTTCATAATTGAGGGAAATACTTATCTCTACTATGCTGCATCATCCCTTCCTCTTCGGGGAAATACCAACGCAAGCTACAAGTAGCAGTCCTTCGCAGAGGGAAGTATGGATTTGCTAATGTGCCAGAGCTCATTGCTTAAAACAGAGATGAATACATTTTGAGCGGTGTGCTTTTCCTGTCAACGTCACGACCAAAAATTTCAATATCTTCCATGCTAAATACATTATTGGCGGTTCCCATGCAGAAAGGAAAAGATTTACTCCCCCACAACCATACAAACACAAGCCAGGGCTAGCCGAATCCACGGGTGCCCTCCAAACAATCAACTTTCCGCGGGGTGTTTGTTTTATTATACTTTTCTTTGTTTTTGTTCAACGGGACTGGGCATCCCAAATACCAGCCTTTCTCATGCAAGATGAGTGAATAAACTATCGTCATGAGAATAACCAACTTAGCATCGAAGATATTGACCGCCCCGTCGCTCCATGAGCGGTACGGGCACACAAAACAGATGTTCATTTGAAGGATTAAGAGATGGCACATGCAAATTTACTTGGAACGGTAGGGTAATTGCGTATACATGTAGATATGGTGGACACTAATGGAAGAAACTTAGCTCAAGGATTTTTGGATGCACAAGTAGTAATCCCACTTAGTACAGAAGTTTTTGGCTAGCAAAGATTATAAACAAGCACCACATGTTGGAGGATCCATAATAATATAACTTCTATGCAAATACACCCAAACATAACTCATTACGTTGTCGTCCTTGTCCAACTTCACCTTATTTGAGCAAGCTTGAAAATAATTAATGGGTATTCACAACCATAAAAGATGTCCAAGATAATATATTTGTATGTGAAATTTCTCTTCCATATACTAATCATTCATGAATTGCTTGTATGACCAATATTGTGATTGTCAAACTTTAAGAGATTTTACTTTCTAAACACAATGTGAAAAGATTACTAAGCATATGGACCATATATAATTTGAGTTTTATGATATTGAATTCATTCAACAATTTAATCTAAGGATATAAGTGAAACATAAGAGTAAATAAAAAACTACTCCCAAAAAGATATAAGTGAAGAATAATGAGTAGTCAAATGATTAACTAGCTATGTGAGGAATCTCTCCAATTAAAAACTTTCAGATCTAATAATTTTATTAAATAGCAAATAAAAATAAAAGAGCACTTCAAGAATAGCACATATCATGTGAATAAATAGAAACTTAGGCTCAACCGAGACTAACCGATAGTTGTTGATGAAGGAAGGTGGGATGCCTACCGGGGCATCCCCAAGCTTAGATGCTTGAGACTTCTTGGAATATTAACTTGGGGAGCCTTGGGCATCCCCAAGCTTGAACTCTTCTGTCTCCTTACTTCCTCTCATATCACGCCCCCCTAAGTCTTAAAAACTTCATCCACACAAAACTTAACAAGAACTTGTGAGATAAGTTAGTATAAATTAATTCAAAACCTTAACATTCTCTACTATAGAAAACTACTAAAATTATAATTTGACATTTAATACTAAATGCCTCTGCATATTTAATGCTTCTACCCATTAATAGAAACATTAAATAGGAAAACATATGCAAACAATGCAAATTAAACAGCAATCTGTCTAAACAGAACAGTCTGTAAGGGATGAATAAAAATCCATTATTATTTAACTCAAAAATTTCTGAAAATTTACCACATGACAGAAAATTTGTTATATCTTACTGTGTAAAAATTTCAAGAATTAATCATGTTCTGACTATTCAGGAATATTCAAGACATAACAGAAAACTTTCTGTTTGCAAATAGCAACTCATAAACTTGCAACTGAGCATGGTAAAGGCTATACTTGACACTTTTATTGAAATAAAAGATACAAAACATAATTATAAATAACATCAAGAAAATCCAATTAAAATAAAATGATGCTCCAAGCAAAACACATATCATGTGACGAATAAAAATACAGTTCCAAGTGAGGTTACCGATAATGTTGAAGACGAAAGAGGGGATGCCATCCGGGGGCATCCCCAAGCTTAGACGTTTGAGTCTTCCTTGAATATTACCTTGGGGTGCCTTGGACATCCTCAAGCTTAGGGTCTTGCCACTCCTTCTTCTCCTCATATCGATATCTCACCCAAAACTTAAAAACTTCAATCACACAAAACTGAACGGAACTTCGTGAGACGCGTTAGTATAATAGAAATAAATCATTCACTTAGGTACTGTCAAGACAAGATTCATAATTGTTCCCACAAAAAACCTTCTGTATTCTATCATTTACACAATTTATATCACTCAATATAAGCTATGGAAATGCTAAAACAAGCAAACTATGCAAACAAAACAGATTTTGTCAAAAACAGAACAGTCTGTAATGATCTGAACTAAAACCATACTTCTGTAATTCTGAAAATTCTGAAAAATTAGGACAACGCAGTCAATTTGTATATCAATACCATGAATTTTTTTGAGAAACTTCCCATGCTCCAGTGAAAAATATAAATTCTAGTAATAGGCACAAAAAATTCTGTTTTTGCACAGAACCAATTCAACTACCATCCACAATATCCCAAAGGCTTTACTTGGCACATTATTGAAACAAAAGCTATAAAACATGATTAATACAGTAGCTTAATCATGTGAGCACACGAAAACAGTAGGTATAAATATTGGGTTGCCTCCCAACAAGCACTTTTCTTTAATGCCATTTTAGCTAGGCATGATGATTTTAATGATGCTCACATAGAAATAAGAATTGAAACACACAAGAGAGCATCATGAAGCATATAGCAAACACATTTAAGCCTAACCCACTGTGGCATCCCGGCTCAGAGGAACCAGAACACCCCGTATTCCAGCCCAGAGATCCAGTCTTCTGGAATACGGCACTGCTTGGCATAGAACAAAACAACTCTTTATTACAAATAATATGAGTACAAGGGTTCTAAATATGCAAAGGTTACATCGGCATGGCGACACTACGCCAGCTAGGATAGCTCTATGCTAGCAGTGGAACAACTTGTAGCAGTGGAATAACTTCTAGCAGCGGAACACCGACGACGGTGATGGACTCCACTCCGCAGGGACTCTGGCTGGGACATGTCCTAGAACGCAAAATCAGGATCCTCGACAAGAAATCAATCACGGCATCACCTGCAATCTGGCATGAGACACCAGGTGAGTACTTTGAATGTAATCGCAAGCGCCTAGCAACCAAAGCAATCAAGACAAACCATAACATGGCATTTACAGATTGATTATCAATGATGAACATGATACCACTAGAACAACATGAGAGTGAGCATGGCATGTACATGTTACTCATGAACATGATGATACTAGCACTAGCATGAGAGGGGGGTCGATGTTTAAGGTCCCTTGGACCAACTTACTCTTCTCGGAGGTTATCCCGTAACCACCATATGTATCAATCTTACTTACCGTTGTGATCATCATGCGATCACCTCATGATCTCCCAACATCGGTATCAATGACACCCTTGTGATCATCACATGACCACATAAAGATCAACCAATTTCATTCTTCATGGAACCGGGGTTGGTTATTATTCAGGTTAATATTACTATTGACCCATAGTGTGACCTACTACGAACTGACGTGGCTATCGATAGATTATACACTCTGCAGAGGTTAGTACACTGTACCCACACTATGGAACTCATGGCCTCGTACTTTAGTACATGCTCCCATTCAGGTGGACCAACGATGTTCCAACAAAACCAGTCAATTGCATGACACTCTCCCGGCCACTCCGACAAACTCAGCTTTGGGCTATGTCATGGGTGACCCCGTATCAACGCGTGACACCCCACCACCGTCGTGGCCAAACAAAACCGTCCCAAACGAGGACCTGAGCTCAATACCAAAACCGGGTACACAAGGTTATAGCCGCCTACCTGATCAGGATAGCACGCACTCATAACCTTCCCTGGTTGGAGGTACCGGCGAGAGGCATAACAATAGACCGAATTAGGGCCTACCCATCTAGGCAAGTGTGGTTGCACTGGTGAGCTCGATTCGGTGGCACCATGACTCAGCCAACAAATTTGTTCAAGTTCGTTTAATGTCAGGTTTAACTTAAATGGTGATGAGCTGAGTCATATTGAAATAACAATGCATATGAGCATGATATCAGTGTAACCAGGGATGGGCAACATAACCATTTAACATCATAACATCAACCATGATAAATCATTTAGTCTACGGGATGCAAATGAGCATGGCATAACGATGATCATGAATATCACAGTTATTTTTCATATCAAACCATAACAATTCATATAAGCATAGCATTATCACTAGCATCTGAAATGTTTACAATAATAAAACATGATAATAATAACATTAGCAATTAATCATTTCACTTACTAGATGAAAATGAATATGGCATAAGAGATGAGCGTGGATTCACAAGCATATAAGTAGCATTCAAAATAATTACATGAACAAATAATTATTCAAACATTCAAGTTGAAACCATGGCTATTGCAATGCCATCATGCAAGTGGCTGTCATGGCTTGCCTGTGGATGAAGGATTCATCGGAAAGTAGTGCGATGAGCTCGCGAAAAGACATGCCGAAAATGTTTCTCTCTCGGCGGAGCTGATTAGGGGGCAAAATGGTCATTTTTAGTGTGTGACAACATAGTGAATGTGATACCAACAAAACAGGCTCGACGAATAGAGAACGTGGGCTTTTGAATCACCTGATTCGGAGTTACGGTCGCGGAGTTACGGCCGTTCATTCGTTAGGCAGAAAAACAAATAAAAGTTATAATTTTCTGCTGCTAACTGGTGAACATCCGCTACATAGGGTTTTCGGCATGCGGCTGAAAACAGAAGGCGTATTCCGAAGAATACGTTTTCAGGCAAAGGAAAGCGCACTCTTGCCCGCAGCCGAGACCGAAGGCGTTTTCAAAAAGCGAAAGCGTATTCCCAAGAATACGCCTCCACTTAAACCGACAGGCAGGACCGGCTGGTGCTTATGTGGCTGACGAGTGGGGCCGCGGAGCCCGTAGGTAGGCTGGGGAGGGGGCGTCGTCATCTACCTCAGTCGCCCGCGCCTGGCCGAGGACAAGGCTGGCCCCGACGGCATTTGCCGGCGGCACGGGTCACCGCAGGCGGTGCCCGGCCTACCGGCGGGTTCAGTAGGCCGAGATGGACACGTCCCCGGGTAGCGCAGTCGCCGGGGAGCTCAGGATCAACCGGGGCATTGGCCGCGGCGGAAGACGGCCACGGCGAGGTTGGGCACGTCGCCACGGTGCGCTAGAGGTCGAGCTGAAGGGCGGGGAAGGGTCGCCGGACCTTGGGGGTTCTTCCGGTGGCAGAATGAGGAGGGGAGGGGCATGGGGCAGCTCCAATTTAGGAGGAGGCTGAGGCGGCAATGGCGGCCAGAGGGAGGGCATGGTGCTCCTCGGGCTTGCTGGAGAGGTCGGGGAGGGCTAAGGGAGAGTAGTGAGGAGGATGAGATGCTCAGGAGGCCTCGGGGTTGGCTTATAAAGCCGGGGCGATGATGCCACGGCCGAGGGCCGCCGCAGATGCTCTGGCTCAGCCCCGTACGCGTGCACTTGCGGGCAGGCTCGGATGGCGATGGGAGAGAGGTAGTGGAGCTCCAGGGGTGCAGCGAGGACAGACGCTAGAAGGGAGACGGACTTTTGGCCACTAGGGCACTATGCGCCCACGTGCGATGGTGGCTGGGGCCGGTAGCAGGCTCTACAGGAGGGGAAGAGGGGTCCAGGTGGCAAGGTGGAGGAAGGAGAGAGCAGACGGCTCCAAAGGATGTGAGGGGACGGTCGGGAAGAAAGGGCCCGAAGCAAAACGATGAGCAGAGCACGTCCATGGCATGCCAGCCGTGCGGTCACCACATGCACCGACGCGTGCACGGCGACTTAGCGTGGCCAACCATGTCCAGGGTGTAGACCTTTCACCCTGGAGCCTCTCTGATGCAATGGTGTGACTAGAGCTGCAGTGTGTTGATGGGATGTATCAGCTAAAGTTTCCTGCAGTAAACTTAGGCTGGATGCTGTGGTAAAATGAAGGGGATAAGGGGCTAACCAAGATGTCACATATATTAGGGATAGGATGGACTAGCATCTGGTTGAATTTAGAAGGATTTGGACCAAGTTTGAATATAGTTGCTTCACAACTGCAAATCTGGTCCAGAGAATGGAATTTGAAGCTGCACTCACATGGAGTGTTTGATTGGGCTGAAACAAGGTAGAGCATGATGATTTAGACATAAGAAGACACTATAACAATTTCATGCCATTTGGACATAACAAAATGGTACTTCCTTCACAGAGGTCTTCTCTGGACAGAATCTTGGGGAAATTATGGAGAGAGATTGGCTTGATGAAATGAGCCCAAATTTTGAGAAGGGAAGAAATATTGGTAGTAGAATGTCCTGGTAAATTTTCAGCAATTATGGAACAACATAAAATATAGTTGCTTCACAAACTGAAAATATTACCAGAAACAAAGATTTGAAAGTGTACTCACATAGATTGGTGGATGGAGCTAAATTTTGTGGAGGGGGATTATTTGAGCATATGAAGGATATGGCAAAATTTCAACTCATTTGGATAAGCCTAGCTAGTACTTCCTTCACAAAGCTTCTCTCTGGACAGAAACTTTGGGAATTTGCTGAGGAATATTTACAAGGCAAATGGAGTTGAATTTTGGCATATGGCAATGATTTGGATAGTAAAGAATGCCCAAAAAATTTGAAGGCAATCATGAAAAGATAAATAGCACTTCCTTAACAAAGTGCCATTCTGGACAGAATAGGAAAATGAATATTCCTGAAGTATTTTTGAACTAGGCAAGGAAGAGTTCTAACATATTTGTGGGAGATATGATCCAAAGAATTTATGAGAATTTTGTGGGAATTTTGGGAATGACATAAATATAGGTTGCTTCACAACCTAGGGCAAACAGGGTTATTCCTTTAATAGAAAAAGGAATATTCCCAAGAAATAAATGTTGGGGTTGGGCTTGGATGGAAATGACATGATCTTGGGAGGGATTTGAGAGTAACAAGCCACTTGGGAGAGGAAGGAAAGTGGATCTTCCCAGGTTTCACGACCACAGAGCTACAGAAAAGGAAATTCCAAATAATATTTCAAAGAAATCCAAAAGAAAAAGAAAGGGCCAAAAATGGGGTGTCACACCCACTTCCTATGCATAGGAATTTTATAAGCAAACAATTTATTGGTGCAAGAATAAACTAGCATAAGAAGGCAAAACAAGTGCAACTTCAAAACTTTCAACATAAAGAGAGGAAACTTGATGTTATTGAAATATATATAAGCATATCTTCCCCTCTCATAATAATTTTCAGTAGCATCATGAACAAATTCAACAATATAACTATCACATAAAGCATTATTTTCATGATACATAAGCATAGAATTTTTATTACTCTCCACATAAGCAAATTTCTTCTCATTCATAATAGTGGGAGCAAACTCAACAAAATAACTATCATGTGATACTTGATTGACATAACCCAATTGAACATTAAAATCATGATGATAAGCTTCTTGGTTATCATTAATCTTAATAGCATACATGTCATTACAATAATCATCATAGATAGCAAATTTGTTGTCATAATCAATTGAAACCTCTTGCAAAATAGTGGAATCATCACTAAATAAAGTCATGACCTCTCCAAATCCACTCTTATCAATATTGTAATAAGCTTCAACACCCTCCAAAATAGTGGGATCATTACCTAGAGTTGACACTCTTCCAAACCCACTTTCATCATTGTATCATCATAAATAGGAGGCATGCTATCATCATAATAAATTTGCTCATCTAAAGTAGGGGAACTAAAAAGATCATATTCATCAAGCATAGCATACCCAAGCTTATGGCTTTGCATATCATTAGCATCATGGATATTTAAAGAATGCATACTAGCAACATTGCAATCATGCTTGTCATTCAAAGATTTTATGCCATACATTTTATTGAATTCTTCTTCTAACACTTTGGCACAATTTTTCGATCCATCATTTTCAAGAAATACATCATAAAGATAAAGAACTTGATGCAACTTCAATTCCATTTTTTGTAGTTTTCTTTTATAAACCAAACTAGTGAAAAACAAGAAACAAAAAGATTCAATTGCAAGATCTAAAGATATACCTTCAAGCACTCACCTCCCCAGCAACGGCGCCAGAAATAGCCGGATGTCTACTATGCAACTTTATTCTTGTAGACTCTGTTAGGCCTCCGAGCGCAGTGTTTTGTTGGACATCGGCAAATTTCCCTCAAGTGGATGACCTAAGGTTTACCAATCTGTGGGTGGTGTAGGATGAAGATTGTCTCTCTCAAACAACCCTGCAATCAAATACAAGAAATCTCTTGTGTCCCCAACACACCCAATACAATGGTATATTGTATAGGTGCACTAGTTCGACAAAGCGATGGTGATACAAGTGTAGTGTATGGATAGTAGATATAGGTTTTTGTAATCTGAAATAATAAAAACAGCAAGGTAGCAAGTAGCAAACAGCGAGCAAAATGGTATATCAATGCTTAGAAACAAGGCCTAGGGTTCATACTTTCACTAGTGCAATCTCTCAACAATGCTAACATAATTGAATCATATAACAATCCCTCAACGTGCGACAAAGAATCACTCCAAAGTTCTTATCAATACCGGAGAACATAAGATGAAATTGTTGTAGGTGGCAAACCACCTCAAAGTTATCTTTCCGATCAATCTATCGAGCCATCCCTATTAGTGTCACTAATAGCCCTAGAGTTCGTACTACAATATCACCATATGATACGCATCAATCAACTGTAATGTCACCTAGATACTCCAATGTCACCACAAGTATCCATGACTTAATTATTCGATATGCATCAAACAATTTCTGATTCGTAATATTCAATCCAACACAAAGAATTTCAAAGGTTACCCCAAAGTTTCTATCGGAGAAAGTAGGACGAAAACGTGTATCAACCTCTATGCCTAGATTACCCCAATGTCACCACGGGAATCCGCAAGTTGATTACCAAAACATATATCAAGTGGCTCAATAGAATACCCCATTGTCACCACAGGTATCCACATGCAAGACATACATCAAGTGATCTCAAATCCAAATATTCAATCAGATAATAATGAAACCTCAAAGGGCAAGACTCAATTCATCCCAATAAAGATAGAGAGGGAAGAACACCATATGATCCAACTATATTAACAAAGCTCATGGTACATCAAGATTGTGCCCTATCAAGATCACGAGGGAGAGAGATCGAACACATAGCTACTACTACATACCCTTAGCCTCGAGGATGAACTACTCACACATCACCATGAGAACGGAGGAGAAGTTGGTGGTGATGGTGGTGGAGGAGATGTCCCCGGCTGCGGCCCGGCGCCACCGGAGGAGAGGGGAAGGGGCCCCCTCCTTCTTCTTCTTCCTTGGCCCTCCGAGGAGAGAGGGAGCTCTCCCCTAGATTGGATGTCTCTGTTGTCTTCTGTTTCTCGTGATTTTTTTCGGAGCCCTTCACCGTTTCTTATATTCCCAAAGATCCGTTTCTCTGATTGGGCTGAAATTTTGAGGAGATTTTTATCCGGAAATTATCTTTCTTGCGGTGAAAGAAGGGCTCCAACTGACCTACAAGGTGCCCACAAGGCAAGGGGGCGAGCCCAGGGGGGTAGGGCGTGCCCTGTTGCCTTGTGGAGCCCTCGGGTATCATCTTGTGTTGATTCTTTTTCCCAAAAATCATATATATTCCAACAAAATCTCCGTAAAATTTTATCGCGTTTGGACTTTGTTTGATATGGTTTTTCTGCGAAACAAAAAAAATGCAAAAAACAGAAACTGGCACTGGGCACTAGATTAATATGTTAGTCCATAAAAATAATATAAAAGTGCACCAAAACCATATAAAAATATTGTAAACAAGGCATAAATACTTCATAAATTATAGATACATTGGAGACGTATCAAAAGGCTCCCTCAGGAAAAGGCTGAATAGAGGGCAGGGGCAAAATGGTCCTTTTCAGAATCTCTCAACATGGTGCAAATGATACCAATGGAACATGCTCGACGAATAGAGAACGTGGGCTTTGAAATCACTTGAATCGGAGTTACGAGTGAAGAGATATGGCCGTTCATTCATTAGGCAGAAAAACAAATAGAACCCGTGCTTTTCTGCTCTTATCTGGTGAACGCCCGCAAATTAGCAGTTTTGGTGCCGGGCTGAAAACAGAAAGCGTACTTTCAAAAATACGCTTTTGGTGAATCGGTAGCGTACTCCCAGAGTACATCTCCACTTATCCACGGGGGCAGCGGCTGCTGTCCCCGACAGGTGGGGTCGGGGCCCACCTGTCGGATCCCCTTTCTCTCTACTCCCTCTCCTTCTTCTTCCTCCTTCCTCCTGCCCAACGCCGTGGCTGCTCCTCTGCTCCGGTTGCTCGGCGGTGACTTGGTGGTCCTCTGGAGCGGGTGGAGGGACAGGCGAGGTCGTCGGCGAACGGCGCGTCCGTGGGTGGAGTGGACGCGGCTCGGGGACGGCTGGTGGTGCGGCGACGCGTGATGTCTACAACGCAACTTTATTCTTGTAGACTCGTGTTGGGCCTCCAAGCGCAGAGTTTTGTAGGACAGTAGCAATTTTC
Organism: Elymus sibiricus; assembly: GCA_039707655.1. Lineage (NCBI taxonomy): Eukaryota > Viridiplantae > Streptophyta > Magnoliopsida > Poales > Poaceae > Elymus > Elymus sibiricus. Next base: position 85,396,403 of record CM077676.1, read on the forward strand.
CCTCAAGTGGATGACCTAAGGTTTATCAATCCGTGGAAGGCGTAGGTTGAAGATGGTATCTCTCAAACAACCCTGCAACCAAATACAAGAAATCTCTTGTGTCCCCAACACACCCAATACAATGGTAAATTGTATAGGTGCACTAGTTCGGCGAAGAGATGGTGATACAAGTGTAGTATGGATAGTAGATATAGGTTTTTGCAATCTGAAAATATAAAAACAGCAAGGTAGCAAGTAACAAAAGTGAGCACAAACGGTATTGCAATGCTTAGAAACAAGGCCTAGGGTTCATACTTTCACTAGTGCAATCTCTCAACAATGCTAACATAATTGGATCATATAACAATACCTCAACGTGCGACAAAGAATCACTCCAAAGGTCCTATTCACGGAGAACATAAGATAGAAATTGTTGTAGGGTACAAAACCACCTCAAAGTTATCCTTTTCGATCGATCTATTGAGCTATTCCTATAAGTGTCACAAATAGCTCTAGAGTTCGTACTAAAATAACACCATATGATACGCATCAACCAACCCTAATGTCACCTAGATACTCCAATGTCACCACAAGTATCCGTGAGTTGATTATACGATATGCATCAAATAACTTCAGATTCATAATATTCAATCCAACACAAAGAACTTCGAAGAGTGCCCCAAGATTTCTACCGGAGAAAGTAAGACGAAAATGTGCATCAACCCCTATGCATAGATTACCCCAATGTCACCTTGGGAATCCGCGAGTTGAGTGCCAAAACATATATCAAGTGAATCAATATAATACCCCATTGTCACCACGGGTATTCATATGCAAGACATACATCAAGTGTTCTAAAATCCAACAAAGTATTCAATCCGATAATAGTGAAACCTCAAAGGTAAAACTCAATTCATCACAACAAGATACAGAGGGGAAAACACCATATGATCCAACTATATTAACAAAGCTCACGGTACATCAAGATCGTGACATGTCAAGAACACGAGAGAGAGAGAGAGATCAAACACATAGCTACTAGTACATACCCTCAGCCCCGAGGGTGAACTACTCCCTCCTCGTCATGGAGACCGCCGGGATGATGAAGATGGCCTCCGGTGATGATTCTGACCTCCGGCAGGGTGCTGGAAAAGGGCTCCAGATGGGATCTCCTTGTACAGAGGCTTGCGGCAGCGTAAAAACTCATCTAGGTTAACTTTCGGCGGTTTCTGAATATATGTGATTTTTCAGCGTTGGAATCACGCGAAGAGGTGCCACAGGGGGCCCACGAGGCACAAGGGCGCGCTTGGGGGGGGGGGGGGGGGGCAGGCACGCCCAGGTGGCTCATGGGGCCCCTGTGTCTGTTCTGGCCCTCTCCCGAAGCTCCTAGTCTTTATCTTGTCCAATAAAAAATCTCCAAAAAGTTTTGTTGCATTTGGACTTCGTTTGATATTGATATTCTGTAAAACAAAAACAGGCAGAAAAACAGCAACTGGCACTGGGCACTAAGTTAATAGGTTAGTCCATAAAAATCATATAAAAGCCATATAAAAGTGCACCAAAATTATGCAAAGCTATAATAAACATGGCATGAATACTTTATAAATTATAGATACGTTGGAGACGTATCAGCATCCCCAAGCTTAATTCCTACTCGTCCTCAAGTAGGTAAATGATAAAAGAAATAATTTATGAAGTGTGAATGCTAGCATAGTGCATAACTTTGATCAATGATCATTTCAATCACTTTTCCTAGCATCATTATATACCATAAACAGTAGCTCATTTCATAAAAATCATCATGATAAAGAAGCAATCAATTCACATGTTATGGTTCAAACAATGCATTCTCTTGAAATTTAACAACCTATGTTCTTAGTCACCAAACAATTGCATTTCAACTTAATTTCAACAAAGTCTAAGTAAGAGCTCCACATACTCAATTATCATTTAGAATTCTATGATTGCTAGTACTCAAAGCATATTTTTATAACAAATGGCATCCATCGAACACAGAGAAAGATAGGGACTTAATGTTTTGCCTCACAACTTATTTATCATAGAGATATTTGTCAACAATAATAATTCATCATCAAATATATTTGACTGGCCATATGTGACTGGATCTTTCCCCACCACATGATGCTTGCCAACTAGAGAATAATTGAGGTTGAAAGGCGAATGAATACTTATTGACTCTTGCTTAAAAGTAAATACATAAAAGTAAATGCATAAAAGTAAAGGATAGGCCCTTCGCAGAGGGAAGCACAGGTTGTCATGCGCTTTTTATTTTTGGATGCACCTGCCCTTAATGCAAAGGAACGTCACGTTATATTGCCCCTTCTGATATCAACCTTTATTATGCAGTCCGTCGCTTTTATTTCTTTACCATCACAAGTTCGTACAACGCTTATTTTCCCTTACAATAAAAGATCATACATATTTTAGGAGCAATTTTTATTGCTTTTTGCATCGATGACAACTTACTTGAAGGATCTTATTCAATCCATAGGTAGATATGGTGGACACTCATGGGAAGAAACTGGGTTTAAGGGTTTTTGGATGCACAAGTAGTATCTCTACTTAGTACGACTTTTTGGCTAGCAAAAGATCCTAAGCAAGCACCACATGTTGGAGGATCCATAACAATATAACTTCTATTCAAATATACCCAACCATAACTCATTACGTTGTCTTCCTTGTACAACTTGAACTAACTTGCTCAAGTTTAAAAATAATTAATGGGTATTCACAATCATAAAATATGTCCAAGATAATATATTTATATGTGAAAGTACTCTTCCTTATACTAATCATTCATGAATTGCTTGTATGACCAATATTGTGATTGTCAATCTTCAATAGAATTTACCTTCTAAACCCAAATGTGAAACTACTAATAGACATGATGCAAGCATATGAAGCACATATAATTTCAACTTTATGATATTCAATTCTTTCACATTTTACTCATAGGATATAAGTGAAGCACAAGAGTAAATGACAAACTACTCCAAAAGGATATAAGTGAAGACCGAATGAGTAGTTAAGTAAATAGGTAGCTATGTGAGGACTCTCTCTCATTTAAAAATTTCAGATCTTATTATTTTATTCAAACAGAAAGAAAAAAAAATGACATTCCAAGAATAGCACATATCATGTGAAGAAGCAAAAACTTAGGCTCAACCAAAACTGACCGATAATTGTTGATGAAGAAAGGTGGGATGCCAACCGGGGCATCCCCAAGCTTAGTTGCTTGAGGCTTTTCGGAATATTATCTTGGGATGCCTTGGGCATCCCCAAGCTTGAGCTTTTGTGTCTCCTTAATTCCTCTCATATCATGGTTTCCTTAAATCTTAAATACTTCATCCACACAAAACTCAACAAGAACTCGTGAGATAAGTTAGTATAAATCAACTCAAAACCTTAACATTATCCACTGTAGCAAATCACAAAAATTATAATTAAACATCGCATACTAAATGCCTCTTCATATTTAATACTCCTATCCACAAATAGAAACATTAAACACGCAAACATATGCAAACAATGCAACTATAACAGCAATCTGCCAAAACTTAACAGTCTGTAAAAGGTGAATAAGAATCCATACTTCCCTAACTCAAAAAATTCTGAAAAATTATGACGTGACAGAGGACTCATGCATGCTTACTGTGTAAAAATTTCAGATTTTTATGATGTTCTGACTATTCAGGAATATTCTGGACATAACAGAAAACTTTCTGTATTCAAACAGCAACACATGAACTTGCAAACTGAGCATGGTAAAGGCTATAATTGGCATTTTATTGAAATAAAAGATACAAAACATGGTTATTGATAACAGCAAGCAAAACCAAACAAAATAAAATGACGCTCCAAGCAAAACTCATATTATGTGACGAATAAAAATATAGCTCCAAGTGAGGTTACCGATAATGTTGAAGACGAAAGAGGGGATGCCTTCCGGGGCATCCCCAAGCTTAGACGCTTGAGTCTTCCTTGGATATTACCTTGGGGTGACTTGGGCATCCCCAAGCTTAGGGTCTTGCCACTCCTTATTCTCCTCATATCAATATCTCACCCAAAACTTGAAAACTTCAATCACACAAAACTTAACGGAACTTCGTGAAATAGGTTAGTATGATAAAAGTAAATCATCCAATTAGGTACTGTCAAGACAAGATTCATAATTGTTCTCAAATAATTCCTACTGCAGTCTATCATAATATAAGCTATGGAAACACTAAAACAAGCAAACTATGCACCGAAAACAGAATCTGTCAAAAACAGAACAGCATATAGTGAGCGATTTAAAACCCATACTTCTGTACCTACAAAAATTCTGAAAAATTAGGAAAACGTAAAAAATTTGTAACCTAATACTGTGTAAAAATTTCAGAATTTTCACACGCACCAGTAAAGAATATAAATTCCAGCACTGGACGCAAAAGTTTCTGTTTTTGCACAGAATCGAATCAACAAGTATCCACACTATCCCAAAGGCTTTACTTGGCACATTATTGAAAGAAAATATATAAAACATGATTAATACAGTAGCTTAATCATGGGAAAACAATAAAAAAATTAGGTATAAATATTGGGTTGTCTCCCAACAAGCGCTTTTCTTTAAAGCCTTTTAGCTAGGCATGATGATTTCAATGATGCTCACATAAAAGTAAAGAGTTGAAACATGAAGTGAGCATCATGAAGCTTATGACTAGCACATTTAAGTCTAACCCACTTCCTATGCATAGGGATTTTGTGAGCAAACAATTTATGGGAGCAAGAATCAACTAGCATAGGAAGACAAAACAAGCAATACTTCAAAACTTTCAACATAAAGAGAGGAAACTTGATGTTATTGCAACACCTACAAGCATATGATCCCCTCTCATAATAATTTTCAGTAGCATCATGAAGAAATTCAACAATATATCCATCACACAAAGCATTCTTATCATGATACATAAGCATAGAATTTTTATTACTCTCCACACAAGCAATTTTCTTCTCATTCATAATAGTGGGAGCAAACTCAACAAAATAACTGTCATGAGATACTTGATTGGCATAATCAAATTGAACATTAAAATCATGATGACAAGTTTCATGGTTATCATTATTCTTTATAGCATACATGTCATCACCATAATCATCATAGATAGCAACTTTATTGTCATAGTCAATTAAAACCTCTTCCAAAATAGTGGATTCATCATTAAATAAAGTCATGACCTCTCCAAATCCACTTTTATGAATATTGTAATAAGATTCAACACCCTCCAAAATAGTGGGATCATTAGTACCTAGAGTTGACAATCTTCCAAACCCACTTTCATCAATATAATCATCATAAATAGGAGGCATGCTATCATCATAATAAATTTGCTCATCAAAACTTGGGGGACTAAAAATATCATCTTCATCAAACATAGCATCCCCTAGCTTATGGCTTTGCATATCATTAGCATCATGTATATTCATAGAATTCATACTAACAACATTGCAATCATGCTCATAATTCAAAGATTTTATGCCAAACATTTTATTGAATTCTTCTTCTATCAATTGTGCACAATTTTCCGATCCATCATTTTTAAGAAAGACATGATAAAGATGAATAATATGAGGCAACTTCAATTCCATTTTTTTATAGTTTTCTTTTTATAAACCAAACTAGAGATAAAACAAGAAACTAAAAGATTCGATTGCAAGATCTAAAGATATACCATCAAGCACTCACCTCCCCGGCAACGGCGCCAGAAAAGAGCTTGATGTCTACTACGCAACTTTATTCTTGTAGACTCGTGTTGGGCCTCCAAGCGCAGAGTTTTGTAGGACAGCAGCAATTTTCCCTCAAGTGGATGACCTAAGGTTTATCAATCCATGGAAGGTGTAGGTTGAAGATGGTATCTCTCAAACAATCCTGCAACCAAATACAAGAAATCTCTTGTGTCCCCAACACACCCAATACAATGGTAAATTGTATAGGTGCACTAGTTCGGCGAAGAGATGGTGATACAAGTGTAGTATGGATAGTATATATAGGTTTTTGTAATCTGAAAATATAAAAACAGCAAGGTATCAAGTAACAAAAGTGAGCACAAACGGTATTGCAATGCTTAGAAACAAGGCCTAGGGTTCATACTTTCACTAGTATAATCTCTCAACAATGCTAACATAATTGGATCATATAACAATCCCTCAACGTGCGACAAAGAATCACTCCAAAGTTCCTATTCACGGAGAACATAAGATAGAAATTGTTGTAGGGTACGAAACCACCTCAAAGTTATCCTTTTCGATCGATCTATTGAGCTATTCATATAAGTGTCACAAATAGCTCTAGAGTTCGTACTAAAATAACACCATATGATACGCATCAACCAACCCTAATGTCACCTAGATACTCCAATGTCACCACAAGTATCCGTGAGTTGATTATACGATATGCATCAAACAACTTCAGATTCATAATATTCAATCCAACACAAAGAACTTCAAAGAGTGCCCCAAGATTTCTACCAGAGAAAGTAAGACGAAAACGTGCATCAACCCCTATGCTTAGATTATCCCAATGTGACCTCGGGAATCCGCGAGTTGAGTGCCAAAACATATATCAAGTGAATCAATATAATACCCCATTGTCACCAAGGGTATTCATATGCAAGACATACATCAAGTGTTCTCAAATCCAACAAAGTATTCAATCCGATAATAGTGAAACCTCAAAGGTAAAACTCAATTCATCACAGCAAGATAGAGAGGGGAAAACACCATATGATCCAACTATATTAACAAAGCTCGCGGTACATCAAGATCGTGACATCTCAAGAACACGAGAGAGAGAGAGATCAAACACATTGCTACTAGTACATACCCTCAGCCCCGAGGGTGAACTACTCCCTCCTCGTCATGGAGACTGCCGGGATGATGAAGATGGCCTCCGGTGATGATTCCCCCCTCCAGCAGGGTGCCAGAAAAGGGCTCCAGATGGGATCTCCTTGGTACAGAGGCTTGCGGCAGCGTAAAAACTCATGTAGGTTAACTTTCGGGGGTTTCTGAATATATATGATTTTTCAGCGTTGGAATCACGCGAAGAGGTGCCACAGGGGGCCCACGAGGCACCAGGGCGCGCCTAGGGGAGGCAGGTACGCCCAGGTGGCTCGTGGGGCCCCTGTGGATCTTCTGGCCCTCTCCCGAAGCTTCTAGTATTTATCTTGTCCAAAAAAAAATCTCCAAAAAGTTTCGTTGCATTAGGACTTCGTTTGATATTGATATTCTGTAATACAAAAACAGGCAGAAAAACAACAACTGGCATTGGGCACTAAGTTAATAGGTTAGTCCATAAAAATCATATAAAAGCCATATAAAAGTGCACCAAAATCATGCAAAACTATAATAAACATGGCATGAATACTTCATAAATTATAGATACGTTGGAGACGTATCAACACGCAGTGGCCGTGTGTGGTGGCTCTGGCCAGTGAATGGGCTACGGTGGGCTATAGGGGAAGGCGAGGGCATGGTCGGGTTCGTGGGAGAGTGGTGCAGCAAGCAGTGGGTCGGACACGGCGCGGGGGTGCTCGGACGTGGGGATTAGAGATAGAGCTGTGGGTGAAGCTTGCCAGCAATTCGAGCGGCCCGGCGAGGGATTTGGCCGGGCGAGAGCGTGGGAGTGAACTAGAGGGGAAGGGGGTGAAGTGCGTGCTCGAAGGGGCTCGGGGCTGGCTATTTATAGCCGCCCAAGGTGAGCAGATGAGGATGGCTGCCATGTTGAGCTGGCCGGAGCTCTAGTGCCCGGACTCAAGGCGGTGGCGGCTAGCTGGCATCGTGGAGCTTCATGGGAGAGCAGAGGAGGGCTAGCTGGCACTCGGGAAGGCTCGGCTTCATCCGGATACGGCGGCGGCTGTGCGGGTACAGTGGCGGTACATCGACGTTTGCCGTGGTGTGACGGGGAAGGGAACGGAGGGGAAATGACCGGAAAGGGATGTGTGGACAACGGGGAGTCAGATCAGCATGCGAGGACACGCTCCGGCGGCCTGAGCTGGCCTGCCCAACGCGATGGGGACGCAGTGCGCCACTGCTGCATGCCACGCCCATGGTCACCACCGGCACCACGCGTCTATGATGCCAAAACACTGCCAGGCCTTGTCAACATGGTGTATCAGAGGTCGGTGAGTTGACCTGGAGAGGTTTGGATGTAGGTTGAGGCAAGAATTAACTGATTTGAGCTGACTTAGATTATGAACAGAAGGTGTTTGTAGTGGTTTCTGGATAGATCACTGGGTGAAATGAGCTGGAATTTGGCATGCAGTGGTTATCCATCAAGGTGCATATCCTGGAAAAATTTCAGACCAAATGGATCTCTCTAGCTAGCACTTCCTTTGCAAAGTGCCCCACTGGACAGAAATGGTTTCTGGATTGTTGGGACAAAATGACTAAATAGATTTGGCTGAAATTTGGCATAGAGGGATTATTTAGGAGTATGGAGGCACTGGTTAAATTTCATACCATTTGGATACTCCTAAATGGTACTTCCTTCACAGTGCTCCCATCTGAACAGAAACTTTTGAGAATTATTGGGAAGTAATGGCTTGACAAAATGATGTGAATTTTGGCATGCTCACATGATATAGGGAGAGTGAGGTTCTGGATTAATTTCAAGAATTATGAAGCAATCTAAAATATAGTTGCTTCACAATCTCAAAATAGGTCCAGAAACAAGAATTGGATGATGTGCTCAAAGTTTGAACTATGGAACTTGGGTTCTTGATGGAAATGGTGAAGGTTTGGATAGGAGAGGCTCCACAAATTATTTGGGCACCAATGGAGCAACCAAAATGGTAGCTCCTTTAGAAAGTGGCCAAAATGGCATATTGGCTTCATAAAGGAAAATACAATTTCCCTTATTAATTTTGGCCAATATTTTTATGAGAGCTCCATATGGGCACAAGGAATATCTCCACATGTTTTCATGAACTTCAGAGATGTCTAGATATTTCTCTAGATTTAATTCATTCAACTGGCAGAAAAAGGAATTAATTTTAAATGAAAAATATTGCAAATGACTTGGCAATATTTTTGCATATCCAAGGTTGATAGATATAGGAGAGTCTCTAGGAAAATTTGTGGGAGGCAACAGATCAAAGGAAACTAGGGCTCTTTTGTAACTGCAGGGATCAGGGTTTCCCTTCCCATAATTCGGAAGGTAGGGTTTTGGCGGCAAAACCCTGAGAATATATTTTTGGTGGCAAGGTTGGATTGGAAAGAATCTTTGGCCTGATAGGAAAGGTAAGGCTATATAACCATCTTCATATACCCAAGATCCAAAGAAAATCCAATAATACCGAAAGAAAAAGACGGGAATCCAATGTCGCGAAGGAAAAATCGAGGAGCAAAAATCAGGGTGTTACACGAACCAGAGCCTATTCACTGCCGGCGTCGTCCACCTCGCCGGATTTGCTTCTGCGGCCACATCTACCCCTCCCACCTCCCCTAGAAACCGTAGACTGCTCATCCACCACTGTACCATAGCCCATTCAGTGCCGGCATTGTCCACCGCGCCAGATCTGCTTCATCGGTGCTCTCGTCAACCGTAGCGCATCTACAGCGGCTCCTTCGTACACCGCACCGGAGCCGCTTCGTCGACACCATCGTCCACACCCCCAGAGCCGCATCACTAATGCCCCCGTCCATGGCCTTAGATCCGCTTCGTCGACACCATCGTCCACCCTACTGGAGTAGCTTCCTGACGCACTCGTCCACGGCCACAGATCCGCTTTGTCGACACCATCCTCAACCCTACTGGAGCTACTTCACCGATGCCCAAGTCCACGGCCTCAGATCCACTTCATTGACATCGTCATCCACCCTACCGGAGTAGCTTCCTGATGCCCTCGTCCATGGCCTCAGATTTGCATCGTCGACACCATCCTCAACCGTATCGGAGCAGCTTCAACGACGCACTCTTCCACGGCCTCAGATCCGCTTCGTCCACACCGTCGTCCACACTACCAGAGCTGCTTCATAAACACCCTTGTCCACGGTCCTAGATCTCCTTCCCAGACCCCGACATCCACTGCAGCGGCATCATCCTTAATGTCTCTAACCTGATTCCCACCTTCTGCCACGATTCCAAGCACCCGCCACGACCTAGGTACTTGTCACCTTTAAACCCATCCAGCATCACCTGCCTGCTGTACTTCAAATATACTAAAGATCGTTGTTACATGTTATGGAGCTGGCAAGTGCTCCAAGGACAATGTTTCTTCTGTATCTAACACCTTGGCCAACCAAAATCTTGGACTGAAGCATTGCTATTGTAACATCCCCAGGTCCTAACCTTGTCATTAAGCTAATTAAATTGCCATGTCATCATGATCATCTAAATTGAATTGCATTTAGGAAATAATTCAACCTCAAATTCAAAATTCCAAATTGCAAGTGAAATTTAAAGTTTCACAAACATGTCTGAAAAATAGTTCATGTTTTAGCAAATAATCCATTTGCAATTATGGCTAAGAAAAACCACCTCACTTGTTTGCTTATTTGAGAGCTAGCAATTGTAACAGTACCCATAATAACCATATTTAACTCTTTTCCATTTATGTAAAATTCAAACAACTTCAAATCACTCCCAAACTTTTGAGGCAGTGCTAAATAATGCATAGAATTTAATTTGGTTAGTTGCACATTTTACAAAAGTTGTTTGGTGTGAAAAGAAAATGCAAAGCACTAGCTGATAAATGAAAGCAGAAGATGAAAATAGAAAATGGGGAAAACCCCCTATGCATGTGGACCCTCACTTCCCCTGTTCCAGGCCCAGCCCATCTGGCCAGCCTTTCTCCTTCCTCACGCCAGAGGAGGAGGCAGTGCCATGGCGTGGACGACGTGCGCCCGTCCACGCGCCGGATGTCGTCGTGTCTATCATCGAAGAACCCTGGAGATGGATAAGAGCCCTCCCGACGCTGTTGTTGAACCCTAGCTCCCTTTCCCTAGCCCCTTTCTTTTTCCCGATCTAGAGCTCCACCGAGATGAGCCGGAGCACGCCGCCGCGAATCGCCGCGGTCACCGGCCACCCCACGTCCCGCGGTCAAGTCTAGCAGCACTGCAGTGCCTCGGAGCTTCTCCACAACGACGCCCACGACCCCGGACCACGCGCTGCTAGCCCGGGCCGCGCCCCACACCTGCCCCGCGCGCGCCGCTGCTGCCCGCACTCGCGCCCGCCTGATGCCGCTGCTGCTGCGCCCGATGCTGCTACCGCGCCCGCTCCTCGTGACACGGCCGCCCCGTACGCGCCCCGCCGCTCCTTGCCGAGGCCGCCTCCACCCCGCTCCGCCCGGCCGCGCCCGCCTCCGGCCGCTGCTCCCTGCCGCTGTGCCTGGCCGTGGCCGCCGGAGCCTTCTGCTCCCGTGCGCGCCCAGCCACTGGAGGGGTACGGCTGTGCCCCTGCCAAGTGGGGCCAGCCCCGCTAATTAAGAAAATAAAAATAAATAAATAAATAATTAGTAGAATAATTAATTAGTTAATTAAATATTCAATTAGTTAATTAGCCTAATTACACTGATAGGTGGACCCAGCTCAACCATTAACCAGTCAACGTTGACCCAGTCAACTGCTAACTAGGCCCCATCTGTCAGCCTCTATCAGCACTGCTGGGTACACTTCAGTGTGTGCCCCTAGCACTTTTGCTATTTAAATTTCGAATTAATAAATAATCCATAAGTAATTAGAAAATGTTTAAAACTTTAGAAAATCATAGAAAATAAACCGTAAGTCAGATGAAAATAATTTATATATGAAAAACGTTCAGAAAATGAGACGAATCCGGATACGCCACCCACATACCGGCCACACCCCTCTATCATGATGAACATGGAACCGTCCCCTCCGGTTTAATATACCAATAATCATCTGGCGCTGGGAAAATATTCCTGGATATTTTCCCGCTCTGAGTAAAATACTTAGTACTGCATTAGAACACCCATAGCATAGCATACTGCCATGTCATACATTGTGTTGCATTTGTGTGCTTTGTATTTACTGTTTCTTCCCCCTCTTCTTCTCAAGTAGACCCCGAGACTGCCGCCGACGCAGCTGAGTACGACTACGTCGACGATGATCAGACACTTTCAGCAGAGCTTCCAGGCAAGCAAAACACCCTTGAACATCCAGATATTGCCTATTCTTTCCCTCGTATTCTTGCATTAGATTTTGCTACTTTGTTATTCAATAGCTCCTATTCTGATGCATAGCCTGTTTTTGATAACCTGCTATTGATACTTTACCTGTTATCCTATATGCTTAGTATAGGTGAGTTAATGTCCCATCAGTGGCCCTACATCATTGTCCGTGTTGCCATGCTTTGTTGTCCGTGATGGTTGATCCAGATGATCGATGTATCGAGACCCGAGACCCCCCTTAGCCCATGCAACTATACGACTCTGCAGAGCTGCTATCAAGTGACGAGGGTGATTCCTCGTATTTCACTCTCATTGATGACACTGTAGTGTAGCACCTCAATTGTGATCTACCGAGGGTGATTCCTCGTACTTCACTCTCGTTGATGACTCTACAGTGCAACACCTCTAGTGTGACCATACTGAGGGTGATTCCTCGTATATCACTTTCGAAAATGTCTTAGTCATGTAGTGTATCAAGTGTGATTTCACCGCGGGTGATTCCTCAGATCTCACCTTGACGGTATGGGCCTGATTTACAACTGTCCCCATTGATATAAGTCGGGTGGGCCCGGAGAGCGCCCGAGAGATATCTGTGGCGGAACGACAGGGCAGGTGGAGACCACCTAGGAGAGAGGTGGGCCTGGGCCCTGGTCGTCGTCCACGAGACCTTGTTGTTGTGTAGGGTGGTTGTTCAACCAGGGCGTGACCTATCAGCTACACAGTGCGTGTGCGTGTCAGTGACATAGGCATGTACCTGGCGGGTGTGGCGCAGGCGGGCGGTAGACCCGTGGCCCACCGCAGGGAACCATGATGGGTATTGTCACTGGCACGTACAGACGTGGGCCGATAGGAGACGTTTCTATTGGTGCACCCCTACAGGGAAGTTATCTATTCGAATAGCCGTGTCCACAGTAACAGGATGCTCAGTGTTGTATCCCGATCTACTACAACTAGAACTGGATACTTGTGATACTAAACTGATATGATGGCTCCGGGATCGCTTTCTCGCAGGGAGTCAGGGAAGGATCTCTGGTCTTTGCTACTACATACTTATTGCTTTATTATATGCTGCTAAACTGCACTCTTCTAATGCTGCAAGACGCTGGAAGATGCTAGTCTTCGATAGGCTAGGTCTTTCCCCTCTACTCTGGCATGTCTGCAGTATAGTCCACAGATACAGCCCCGTCACTTGATACCGATGCATACTTAGCATAGATCTGATGTAAGTCTTGCGAGTACTTTGGATGAGTACTCACGGTTGCTTTGCTACCTCTTTTTCCCCTACCCAGTTGCTGCGACCAGATGACAGAGCCCCAGAGCCAGCTGATCCCGTCGACGACTACTACTACCCCACCGACGGAGCTTACTACTACATGGAGACTGACGACCAGGAGTAGTTTAGGAGGCTCCCAGGCAGGAGGCCTACCCCTTTTCAATCTAGATGTCGTTGTTTTGCTCAGCATTCTTAAGGCAGCCTTGTCTAATTATGTTTGTACTCAGATATTGTTGCTTTCGCTGACTCTTGTGTATCTCGAGCTTATGTATTCGAGCCCTCGAGGCCCCTGGCTTGCAATATAAAGCTTGTATTATTTTATTTTGTGTCTAGAGTTGTGTTGTGATATCTTCCCGTGAGTCCCTGGGCTTGATCATGCGCATTTGTGTGTATGATTAGTGCACGATTGAGTCGGGGGCGTCACACCTATGATCTTGTAAGTGCATCTCTCTCTTGTATTGTTGTGTGCCTGCCAGCGTGCTTTGCTAGTATTTTCGACCAGTAATCCCTTTGTGTAGCCAATGATTACCACCACTGGCTGCTAAATTAAAGATATAGACGTCATACATTACACAAAGTCATAGGTGGCATGAAGGAATGCCAGTGCACTAAATTAGGCTCCCTAAGAGTGCCTGAAAGTCCAGTACACAGAGTCATGGCTAGTTTATGCGCCGCACACAATCGTTAATTGGTGGTTTAATTATGCGCAACGGATATGCAATGTATTATCATGTAAAGATATCTCAAATTAGCTGTGTCAACTTGCAGATGGGGTGCAACAATGAAAAAGTACAAGATTTCTCAGTACAAGATGTATTGGGCTTTTTCATGGTACATCGCAGAAAAAGGAGGGGCAACAGTGAGCCTATACAGCGTGGTATGGTAAGTCACTGCATTTCAATTATCGTGACATGTTATTTGTTTGGCATTGCTATTGGCCAGGGTTCTTAGGGCCAGTTCTTTTGAGCAATCCTATGAAAATAAGCTCCAGATAATAAGCCAACCAGTTCTTTTCACTGCCTGTTTTTTCAGCTTATCTGTGGTATTGTCAGTGAAAAGTCTATATTGCCCTTGGACTATATTATTGTTCTGATTAATCAGTATCACATTATATTTTGTCATTTTGCTGCCCATATGAAAATAAATTTGGCATCCAAACATCACGAATTGAACCCATCGCAGTAATTAATATGATAGGAAAATAGACCATCATTACTTGTTCAAAATGCAAATACAAAGATACCACCTACTTGGCACAATCTACTAGGGTCAATGTCTTCCAAACAGAGGATAATTGCATAAATTTAAATGAAGAACCATTATTTCTCAAAATTCCATGGTCCAAGTGGCTGGTTTTCATCATATAGTAGCAGCACCAGAAAGCATCATATAGCAGCAGCAGCAGCTCATAGCAATTCATCATATAGCAGTAGCAGCAGCTCATAGCAATTCATCATATAGCATATCAGAATGAAAATTTGGCCAAAAATCAAAGAAGATCTTCACCTTGTTGGACGAGCTCATCCCGCAACAGCACCTCATGGCCATGGCCTGGGAGGAGGGGAGGGGGAATAAGGGGCCTTTTACCGAAGTGGGGCGTCGGCTGGAGTTGGTTGGCGACCGCCGGAGTGGAGCGTTGGCCGGACCATAGCGGAGCAGCTGCTGGAGACCAGGAGAGTGAGGGGCGGCGCCAGAGGGAGGAGCAGTCGGGGAGATGGGGCCTTACCCGCCGGCCATGTAGCCTCGCTGGAGAGAGCATTGTCGAGGAGCAGGGCAGATGGGACCGGCGGCGGCGGCTCACTAGTGGAATCCTAGCGCTGCAGGTAGGGGATCGAGGCAGAGGGAACGGGGAGAGGAGATGCAAGCGGGCAGGAGAACGAACGCTTGTGTGTGTTTTTTTGCGTGGGGGTCGGGTGTGACGCAGGCCTGAGTAGTGGCATTTTCAATATATTATGGGCAAACAACAGAGTCATCTCGCTATACTCCTTCAATTTTAAGTGAGCTTCTGCGGGAGCACCCCTCCCCCCAGCTTTTTCTCATTGTGAAGGAATGGGTGGTGGAAATAAGTTAAGCCTATAACTCAAAAATGAGTTCTTTTGAGCTTTTATGGCTTATTTTGATAATAAGCTCACAAAAGCTGGAAAACAACTGGCCCTTAACCTGCAATTCACTTGTGCATGCAATGATGAATCACTCCTGCCTGCTATAGTGTAGATTTAGGCATCATACATGGTATAACCTAATACATGTGAGTTTCATTATAGAATCTGAAATATGCAATGTTTATGCTAGTTCATAAATTGCACATGTCTCGGGATTTAGCTTCAAGTTGATCTTGCGCAAACTTGCAAAGGTTTCTTCTAGATCTTGGATCCATGTTGATTTGTCCTTGGTTTTGACCACTATATCATCCATATAGGCTTCCATATTTCTGTGCAGCTGAGGACCAAAACCAATATGGACTGCTCTTGCAAATGTTGCTCCGGCACTCTTCAGCCCGAAAGGCATACGTATGAAGCAATACGTGCCACATGGAGTGATGAATGCGGTTTTCGCCTCATCTTCTGTAACATCCCCTGTAATAAAGCACAGTGATCATCTCTTAATTATGCCAAGTCATCTCCTTTTGCAATGCTAGATCACCATTTGAATCCTATCTCATTTCAAATTCCACTCCAATTCAAAATTCCAATTGTAAGTCAAATTAAAAGTTTCACAAATAAGAAAACCAAATAGTTCATGTTTTTGTAAATAATCCATGGATAATTATGGTTCAGGAAAACAAGATCACTTGTTTGCTCATTTGGAATCTAGCAACTAAAACAATACCCAAAACAGCAATATTTAATCCTTTTCCAATTAAGCAAAATTCAAGTGAAATTATAATGCCCTCAAACTTTTTGTGACAGTGCCTAATAATGCATTGCTAATTACAAAATAGAAACTAAAGGAGAAAATAGAAAAGGAAAAAAAGAAAAGAGAAAACCCTTGTGCCACTGGGCCTTAGCCACTGCAGCGCTGGCCCAGCCCACCTCCACTGTCGTTCTCACCTGCTCCCTCCCTCGTGTCGCCATGGCCGAGCTCGAGCGCGCGCACGCTTGCCAGGGGCCGCCACGGCGTCGAGCAGGTGAGCGAGGAGATAAGGGCGACTCCAACCGCCCCCTGGACAACCCCCCTGCTCACTTCCCCCCTCCTCCATCGCTCTCCACCTTGATTGGGAGGAGCTCCCGATGCGGCCGATGCCGTGCGCTGCTCGAACCCGCGGCCACCGTCGTCCCCGCGCCTCCTCACCGTGTCTGTGACCACCGCCGACCTCGTCTTCGTCCTCCCCGAGCACCAGGACCAGCCGGACCAGCCCCAAGCCTCGCCATCTTCCCGTCTTCGACCTCGGTGCCCGCCGCTTTGCCACCTCGATCCGCTTCATTCTGGCACTCCTAATCACTCACCGGACCACCGTGTGTCCACACGGTGAGCACCACCCCTCTGCTTCTCTCCCTGAGCCCTGCGTTGCCGTGCTCAGGTCATTTTTCTGGTCATTTTTCATATATAAAACGTTCCATCTGGCTAGCTCGACACGTTGCCGAGCTCCGGCAGCTGCCATGGCCACTAAGCTCGGCGCTCCCGAGCCCCTGTTGCCTCGACCGACCGCCCCAGCATGCTCCTGGTGAGCCGTAGCTTCCACCCAGCCACTTATTGCGCTCGAACGCGAGCCGTAGCTGCGCGCCCGAACGACCACCGAGCACCGCCGCCGCCATTGAGGATGCTGCGCTCACTTCCGACCACCCCGACGCCTGTGGCAGCCACCGTTCGACTCGCCTGACTACTCCCAATCGAACGCCACCACCCGCGCGAGCTCCCGTGGTCGGAATCGGCCAGACGGTAATTGCCGCCGCCCCTGTTTAGCACCGGCGTTTAGCTGCCATTAATTGCTGACATGGCACCGTCATTAGTCTGCTAATGACGTGGTTAATTCCCCCCAGTGATACTGACAGTGGGGCCCGTGGCTTAGTTAAACTGAGCGGTTAAAATAAATAAAACATTGTTTAAAAACTAAAGACACTAACACGCGGGTCCCACAGGACCCACTGACCGATCAACGGCTGACTAGTCTACTGCTGAGTCAGCAGTTGACTGGCCCCACCTGCCAGCGCCAGGTACACCTCTGGGTGCACTGCACCGGGTGCACCTAGCAGTTTATCTGCTATAGTTTTTGAAATTAAAATAATTCAGAAAATTTCATAATATTGTTTAAACTTTGAAAATTCATAGAAAAATAACCGTAGCTCAGATGAAAAGTTTTATATATGAAAAATGACCAGAAAAATATGACGATTCCAAATATGTGGTCAAAATGTTTGGCCATCACTCCTATCATGTCAAACACGGAAACTTCCCCTCCGGATCGTATGACCGATAATCACCTTTAGCCGGGAAAACACCTCCGGATGTTTTCCCGTTCTGACCAAAATACCTACTACTGCATTAGGACACCCCTAGCATAGCATACTACCATGCCATGCATTATGTTGCATCTATGTGCTTTGTATTTATTGCTTTCTCCCCCTCTTCTTCTCCGATAGACCCCGAGACTGCCGACAACACCGGATATGACTACATTCCAGACGACCAGCCTCTTGCCGCAGAGCTTCCAGGCAAGCAAACCCCCTTGATCATACCTATATCGCCCATTCTTTCTCTCTCATGCTTGCATTAGACTTTGCTATTGTTGTTGTTCCTATAGCTCCTATTCTGCTGCATAGCCTGTCCTTGTAACCTACTATTGTTACTTTACCTGATTTCCTATAAGCTTAGTGTAGGTATGATAGTGTCCTACCAGTGGCCCTACGCTCTCGTCCGAGGTGCCATGCTTATCATCTGGGTTATCTGAGCATGTTGGTCGATGTACTAAGACCTGAGCACACCACCAGACACATGTAGTTGAACGACTCTACAGAGCCGCTATCAAGTGCCGAGGGTGATTCCTCATATTTCACTTTCGATGACAACTCTGTGGTGTAGCACATCGAGTGTGATTTATCGATGGTGATTTCTCATACTTCACTCTTGATGATGACTCTGTCGTGCAGTACCTCAAGTATGAATCTGTCGAGGGTGATTCCTCGGAGTTCATCTTGATGGTATGGAGCAGCAGTTACTTTTAAAATGCTATTACGGGAATGAAGGGCAGGTGGTCCCACCCCGGTAGAGATGGACCTGGGTCCCGACAATCCCTGGATAAGTCGGGTCGGCCCCAAGGGTACCCGTGAGAGGTTACCAAGTCAGAATGACATGGCAGGTGGAAACCACCTAGGAGAGAGGTGGGCCTAGTACCCGGTTGTGGTCCATGAGTTACCTAGTCGGAGCGACCGACGCACTGGTCGTCTCCGTGAGCTCCAAATAACACGTTAATGGATTTGGGTATTTGATCTGAGTGAGTCGTTGACCCCTTTCGCACTAACCACCACGCGGGATTATGGTATGGGCCCTCGGCGATGTACATTCTACCGAAAGCTCTGTTAGACATCACAGTTGAGCGGCACATGCCCGGGTGAGCTGGAATGCCTACTTGTGTATACAGAGGCTAGGCTTGGTCCCGGCCATCCACGCAACGCGCAGGAGTGCTTAGGGTGAGAGGTCCATGACCCCTTCGCACTTTGGATGTAGACTGGCGTGCTGACCTCTCTAGAGAGCCTAGGTAGGACTACGGCGTGTCAATCATCCGAGGCCGGGCATTACCCAGGCAAGTGTGTCCGGCTGGAGTTAATCGAGCGTGTTGGGTAATGTGGTGCACCCCTGCAGGGAAGTGATCTATTCGAATAGCCGTGTCCACGATAACAGGATGCTCGGAGTTGTATCCTGATCTACTACAACTAGAACCGGATACTTGTGATACTAAAATGTTATGTTGCGCTGGGATCGCTTTCTCGCAGGATAGTCGAGGAAGGATCTCTGGGTGTTGTTAATACTTACTTGTTACTTTATGATATTGTTCACTACTCTCTTCTTATGCTGCAAGATGCTAGTCTTTGATAGCCTAGGTTCTTCCCCTTCTATTCTAGCATTTCTGCAGTTCAGTCCAAAGATATAGCCCCATTCCTTTGATAATGATGCATATGTAGCATAGCTCTGATGTAAGTCTTGCGAGTACTTTGGATGAGTACTCACGGTTGCTTTTCTACCTCTTTTCCCCTACCCGGTTGCCGCGATCAGATGTTGGAGCCCAGGAGACGGAGATCCCCGATGGTGCCTACTACTACGTGGAGGCCGACGACCAGGAGTAGTTCGGAGGCCCCAGGCAGGAGGCCTTCTCCTTTTCGATCTAGTTGGCGTTGTTTTGCTCAACCTTCTTAAGGAAAACTTGTCTAACTACGTCTGTACCCAGACTCATGTTGTTTGTTGACTTATGTATTCGGGTCCTCATTACCCCTGGCCTGTAATATAAAGAATTATGTTTAAAATGTGTGTCTAGAGTTGTGTTGTGATATATTCCCGTGAGTCTCTGATCTTGATCATGCAAATTTCCATGTATGACTAGTGCACGGTCGAGGCGGGGGCGTCACATCTTCCTTGGCCATAAACATCTGATAATAACCAGAGTAGGCATCAAGAAAAGAGAGTAGATCACAACCGGCAGTGGAGTCTACAATCTGGTCGATGCGCGGCGAAGGAAAAGTATCTTTTGGACAAGCTTTGTTGATATCAGTGAAATCAATACAAAGTCTCCATTTTCCATTTGCTTTGCGCACTACAACTGGATTGGCCAACCATGTTGGATGTAGCACCCCTCTAACCAGACCTGCTGCTTCAAGTTTTTGAATTTCTTGGGCAATGAACTCTTGCTACTCTAGAACCTGCTTCCTGACCTTCTGCTTGACGGGTCACACATTGGGGCAGATAGCTAGGTGGTGCTCAATCACCTCTTTGGGAATGCCGGGGATGTCAGATGCTTGCCATGCAAACACATCAACATTCACCCGCAGGAAGGTGACGAGCGCACTTTCCTATTTGCTGTCAAGGGTGACAATGATGGTGAACGTGCCAGTCCCATCCTCCTTTGTGGCAACTTGCTTTAGCCTTCTTCCTCTTGCCAGCAGAGCTCTCTGGTTTATCCTCAACAGGCGTGCTGCACTCTGCGATGCGCTTCTCGGAGGACTTGCCAGAGGTCTTCCCGGTCTTCTTCTTTGTCTCTCCCCCAGGAGTTTTGCCGGAAGGAGCAATTACCTTAGCGGCAGACGCTGCAACTGCCTCCCGGTAGAGCTTGTCGGCGCAGATAACTGCGTCCTTCTTGTCAGAGTGTATGGTGATGACGCTCATCGGCCCTGGCATCTTCAGTGTATTGTAAGCGTAGTGCGACGCCGCCATGAATTTTGCCAGTGTCGGACGACCAAGTATTCCATTGTATGGTAGCGGTAATTTGATGACATCGAAGACAATCTTCTCTGTCCTGTAGTTCAGTTCACAGCCAAACGTCACCAGCAAGGTGATCTTTCCCTTGGGTTGGCTCCTTCCTGGATTGATCCCCTGAAACGTTCCCGTTTCTTTGAGATCTTCGTTAGGGATTTGTAGCCTCTTGATCACTTCTGGAGAGATCAAGTTCAAGCCAGCCCCACCATCAACCAACATTTTCGTGACCTTGAGGTTGCGAATTGTTGGTGAAACCAACAAGGGCAAGCACCCAACCGCAGTTGTGCGATCAGGCTGGTCCTCGGCATTGAAAATTATGGGCGTGTTGGACCACTTCAGCGGCTTTTGTGCATCAATTGCCAGCTCCGCTACATTGATCCCACGAGCCTACTGCTTGAGTTGTCGTTGAGAAGAGTGCGAAGATACACCTCCATCAATGCACATGGCATCCACTGCCTTCTGGAACTCTTGTTCCTCAAACTCATCTTCATTGTCATCATCATCCTCCTCTTCATCCTTCTTATCCAGACCACGAGTTGGCTTCTCTTTCTACTGCTTGGCCTTGCTGCAATGGCCTCCACGTCCACCGCGGTTCTTCTTGCCGGATCCACCGGCACCATCCTGGCCCTTATCCTTGTCGTGCTTTTCATATTATTGTTTTTGCTTCTCGGCAAGTTGCTCAACCTGCCTGCACTCTTGGAGATCGTGGCCCTTGGTGCGGTGAATCTTGCAATATGGCCCGCCGGTCTTCTCGCCTGCCATAGCCTCATGACCACAAGTACACATGGCAACATCCTTGTCTGTGCCTTCGGTCTTGGGCTTCTTGTCGGCAGAGCCAAATCCCTCGACAACCATTACAGCTTTGCCCTTGCACTTGCGATTGCGCTTGCGGCTCTTCTTCTTCGGCGTAGATGCATCATCGTCCTCGGAGTCCACCCTTTGCTCCAGCATCTTCTCCTAGGAGTCGCCTCCCCTCCTCAGTGCATGCACACTTGTCGGCTAAATCATAAAGCTTGCTGATATCCTTCACCCTGTTAATGCTCATCTCCTCTCGCATCTTGTGATTGCGCACATTCGTATGCAATGCGGCAATGATAGCAGCGGGGTGGATGTCAGGGATGTTCTGGTGCACACGGCTGAATCTCTGGATATAGTTCCAGAGAGACTCACTATCTCTCTGCGGCAATACATGCAGATCGCTGGGCTGACCAGGAACCTTGTTGCCTCCAGTGTATGCGCCAATGAACTGGTGGCACTAATCTGACCATGATGATATAGATCCCTCCGGCAGGTTCATCAGCCAAGACCTCACGTTAGGCTTGAGCACTAACGAAAAGTAGTTGGCAAGTACCTTCTCATCACGTCCCCCGGCAGCCTGCACCGCAATGGTGTAGATGCCAAGGAACTCAGCGGGATTGAGCTTGCCATCATACTTGTCCGGCAACTCAGGCTTGAAGCTCTGGGAAGTGGGCCAGTGAACTTGCCGTAGCTCATGAGTAAACGCTGGGCAATCTACATTGTAAGGCAAGCACCCAAGGTACCCTGGCGCAGGCTCGTTCAGTGCTGGTCCGGCGCGGTCATCGGACTGACGACGCGCTTCCCGATGCCGCTCGATGGTCATTCGAGCATCTTCTACGCGCCTGTCTCGAAGAAATTGGTGCTGGTCTTGATGGGCCCACGGATCAGACAACACCATGGACACCTCATCAGGCTCGTCGTTTCAGCGGGTCCGCCAGTTTTGCTGTGGAGGGGACTGCACCGTTGGTGCAGCGTCTCTGGTATGCTCACCAGCCTATCGTGCTGGCGCTGTTGGCGGTTGCTATGAAGGTCCCGCCTGCCGCGGCTTGTCGCTGTTGGCGAAGCTGAGAAGGCTCTGAATAGTAGCCCTCCACTCCTCCATCTTCTCCAGCACAGGAGGGAAGTCCTGCAACAGCTGAGCTCGCGCCAAGGCTTCTACCGGCATGCTTGGCATGATGTGGCGTGAAGAACGACCGGTGCTCTTACTTCTGACAGAGCAAGAGGTAGCGTCGTCCCGGTCCTGCCGTCGAGGTCGATTTTCGTCGGCAGCTTGGCGTGGTGGTTGTCCATGAGCATCTTTAGGATGATGCTCAGAAGTCTTGTCACGATGTTGCCCCGAGCCGCCGACGTCACGACGATGGGCACCATGTGCATCTTGTGATGGCCATCCATCCTTGGAAGTTGTTGCGCCGCCGCGCCATCCTTGGAAGTTGTTGCGCCGCCCGTAGGCTTCATAGCTCCACCTTTGGACGCGGCAGCTGTCGGGTTCTGGTTCACCCCACTCTGGTCCACATCGCTTGTCCGGCTAGGATCGCTAGAACTATTTGAGCGTTGCTCGCCGTCTCCGCTGCCTCCACCGCCGTCGCCTGTAGAGGTGTGTGATGGAAGTTTGGACGTGGATGGAGCGGCCGTCGCCGCGCCCTTCTTCTTGGGTGCCATGGATGGTGAAGATGATGATGAATCTGATGCACAGACTGCTGAATCAGGTTCGCGCACGCGACCCCCTACCTGGCGCGCCAAAGATGTCGAGGTACGATGATCTATGGGACCAGCAAAGGCCCCTTTGTGGTTCGGCTGTGGGGATCAACATGCACAAAGAGCAGAATCAGCAATCAACATAGAGGATTTACCCAGGTTCGGGCCACCATGAGGTGTAAAACCCTACTCCTGGTTTGGTGGATTGATTGTGTATATGCTCAAGTTACAAGGAGCGCAGCTTGCCGGCAAGGTGCACGGGAAGTGCAGCTTCTCTATGTAAATGAGCAAAGTGTCGACCTTTCTAAAGGTAGCTGCGGGCCTCCTTTTATAGATCAAGGGGTCACCACAATGGCAAAACAGTAATTATACAAAGGGATTAGTGGATACAATGCCCTATACCTAATCCTGACGGAATAGGACAAAAGTAATAAATGCGCTGTGAGGTGTCATGATGGGGATGTCTTCTGGCAAGGGGTGCCTCTCCTTCTATGCCGTTCGCCCAACTACCTCATATTTCTATGCCACACCACTGGGTCAGATGGCAATAAAGTTGGTCTTCGGCGGCATGCTGACACATGCCCCGACAAGCCTCACCTAACTGCCAACCCACTCAACACCTATTGACAAGCGACTGATGTGTCGCTGAGGTGGAGCGGTGGAATCCATAGTGAAGCTTGCCGGCACGGAGCTTGCCGGGTCCTTGCTTGCCGGTATGTAGCTTGCCGGCAACTCCAATCTTGATCTTCTGTACTATCTTAGTACTTCTCGATCATCTGCCTGGTGGTTTTCTTCATGGTTTTGATAACCAAGCCTTGTACTCTGATTAGGATTACTCTCCGGCAAGCCTTGCCATCGGGAAGGCTACTACTGTCTGTGCATAAGTTAGGGTACTAAGGCACCCGTGTCTTAGTACACCGACATGGTTGCAGGTAGAGTGAACTCATTTATTTCAATTCAAGAACTTGAATTCCTTTGCAATTCAGGATGTGTGCCTACAGAAATGATTCCACACAAATAAGTACCTATCAGAGAAGAAGTTGCAGCTAATACTTTAGGAGCAAATGTTGAAAAATATTTCTTTAAAAGGATTACATGTAAAAAGTCAAGATGCTGTAATAATACCATGAGGAGATACAAGCGGAGTTTCCAGTGGCAAGTGCTTCCATGACAATTTCTCATGTACAGATTTGTTCATGTTTGAGAGCATGTTCGGTTCTTTTGGGAAGAGCTGATCATATGTTTCTGATGAAGAACAGAAGACCAAAAAAGTGTTGAATTAATAAAGGACGAATGATGAAAAAATTTGTAAAGAAAAGAAATGCAGTAAATGGATGACAAACAGAATATCTTATACCTTTTGTTATACCAATGTCTCCAATATACTTGTATTCTTGTTCACTTTGATGTAAAACAATACTTCGCTCTGGTAGTTCAATTCTTATGGGACCAAGAAGTTCTTCGTAAATTTTAGCCCATTGCTGTAACAAAGCAGTACCATCCTCACTTTCGGTAAATCTGGTCACCATATTGCTTACAAGTTCTCGAAAGACAGATTCAAGTATTGGTTCATCAGCAATTTATGGGACTGGGATTTCTAAGCAGAAGTTCTTAAATGTAGAAGAAATGTCTAATTGAGGGCAAAGTGATATCCTTTTGGGAGGTGCAATAATTTCCAAATGTCTGTTGGAGTCTTGGTTGTCGGTAAAGACTTGTAACATATCATCTACAGATGTCTTCACAATTGGAATTGAATGCTCAATCATTCTTTGGAAGAAATTCTAAGACATTACTTGCAAGTTCAGTTTGTCCTATTGTTTTAAAAAAAGAAACAGACAAGGAGATACATTACAAGACATATTACAAAGGTGTAGCAGACATAAAAACTACTTACAATATTGTGGCTATAGAAAAAAGGTACCTCAACACTTTGTTCAATTTGCATCTTATCATGAATATAATTTTGAATGGCGCTTGGGATCTTGTAAAATTCACCATATTGCAGATGATGACTTCTAAATGGCGTTGCAGATATGTGCCTTAACTGTTTAAGTGCATCATTAAAGATGTAAGACAATAGAATGCAGTTGCAACGTATGAAAGAATGTTGAAATACTAAAAGTGGTAGTTATACAAAAGTATAATAGATCATACAGTATACAAAGTAAATAGTGTGAAGAGCTTCTTCACTTACAGCTAATCTTACAAATGAGTTAGATGAGCAATCTTCTAAGTCAAGAGCTATATACGATTTGACTATATTTGTAGTCCAGACACTAATCCTGGGGATTTTGCAACCAAGAATGAATTCTCAAGTTATCAAAAATTCAAAATATGATGCCTGCATGCAGCAGAATTCCATCTAGTACAAAATAGAAAAGTGAAGTTTGTTGTTTTTAAAATGACTGCATTGAACTATGAACAAAAAACTAACCACTAATAAGAGACTGCAACCACCTGCATTCAATCACTTAGTTCTTGATGTTGACTTGAATATTTCAATTTCAACAGTCAACCATTCAAGAACAAATGAACATAGATTCAAATCACTAAGGGACTCCAGCATGAGGGCACCACTGTAATACTGTGAACTTGCTAGGCTATCTGAAGAAGGGCATAGAAATGAAGCCATGGCAACAAGGAAGAATGTTGATGAGAACACATCAATTTGCATGTCTGGTTTTATCAATGAGCACAAGTCTTTCCAGATGGAGAACTTCCTTCCCACTTTATTTTATCATGAACCAAATTATACAGTTTTGTAGCATAGTTCTTGTCAAGAATTCTTCTGCCAATTGGTATTCCTATCACAGTGTGGATATTATTTGGTTTAATATTGAATGAGAAGCCATTTTCAAGATTTATTGATCTGGTAATTGTATCGAAATGGAATGCAAGCCAATGGTATATTCTTGTAGGAGAAAAAGAACACATTAACCCCAACAGTGATCCAAGACCCATTTCTCTGATTGCATTCTTCTAGTCCTCAGTAAGTGACTGAATCAGATTGTAGAATAGTTCAAGAGAATCATGTTGTATATCCTATTTGAGAAAAGAAGAAAGAAAACCATGAATTATATGTCACACTTCAGTTGACAAAGGGAAAAATCATGGTGAACAACTAACTTGTACATGATACTATACCTTATTTCTCTTTCTATGCTCATTAGGATAAGCATTAGAACCGTAGTTATCCAAGTAGTTGCTATTCCTTTTCTTCATACATCCAACTTCCATCTGACAAGTAAGTAAATAAAGGAATTTAGTTACCATGATTTTACTGTAATGAACATGTTTGTCTAGTGGATTCTTACTCTTTAACACGCATTACAGATAACTAAAAATTGTCTGAAAGAGGCTAATTAACACAACTATATATTCAAGTACTAGTTCAGTGTGTATAAATATATGTCTAAAACTTACACCAGTCTGAACCTTACAAACTGTCAAACATGTCTATTCCACGAAAAATTCAGAGGAAGAGAGAAAGAGAGAGAGAGAGAGAGAGCGAGATAGATAGAGGGGGAGAGAGAAATTGATGAAGAAAATCTCCAACACCAGAATGCGTCATACTAGGAAGAGAAGAAAGGGTAGGAGCAGGAGGTTGTCGTGTGTACGACCATCTATGGGGCCATCTAGCCCCTTGTGGTTCGGCTAGGGAGATCGACGAGCACAAAGAGCAGAATCAACAAAGAGGCGCCCGAGATCTACTCCTGCTTGGTGTATTGAGAGTGTGTGAGCACAAGTACAAGGAGCGCTTCCCCGGCAAGGCGCAAGGAGAGAAGCTACGCGTGTAGGTTGTGCAGAGGGTCCAAATCCTTCTAAATGTTGCCCTGGTCCTCCTTTTATAGCTCAAGGGATTACCACAGTGGCAAAACAGTCATTACAGGTTGATTAGATAGCAAACAGTGCTATCATACCTAACTCTGCCCGTCTAGGACAAAAGGCATTAAATGCACCGTTAGGTGTCCTGCAAAGGAGCAGCCCCGGCAAGCTTCCTGCACCGCTTGCCCAGCTACCTCGTATTATCCTGACACGCCTTCTGGACGGGTGTCATCAAAGGCAAATCTCCTCTCTGCGTGCTGACACGTGCCCGACAAATCCCACCAACTAGCATGCGCGGTCGACAGCTCACCGATTAGCGACTAGCCGCTCGGTGAGGTGGAGCGCTGACGAGCTGGCGGAGGCTTGCTGGCACGGAGCTTGCCGGGTCTTCGCCTTGCCAGGCCATATCTTGCCGGTAAGAAAAGTCTTGGTCTTAAGTACTAGTTGAGTACTTGTTGATGCGCTGTCTTGATTCCTCCCAGTGGCTTCTGTAACTGGTCTTGAATCTTGGACTCGGTGGTTCCCAGCAAGCCCTTGCCGGCAAGGAGGCTGCCACTGTCTGTGCATAAGTTAGGGTATAAAATACCCATGTTTTATACACCGACAGGAGCCCCCGGGCCTGGGCCATACGCGCGTCCGAATCGTCGTTGGGCTAGGCCCAAGAATGCACACACACGCGGCGGGAAACAGCCGTTGTAATTTTTGGTGATGATGGTCTTCAAGATCTTATTTGCTTCTTCATTAATCTGAATTGATGTCTGTTCTCGGCTATCCCCCGGCAAACTTTGCCATTGAGCCGGGCTTTAGATATTTGCATGGCCACGTGTGGCAAAGGATAACTACCATGCATGCCATTACTCCTCCTTTTTCTGCGCCCTTCCATCACGCGCGCCTACATGTGAGGTAACGGATTGGCGAAGAGGGGCAGCCGCCAGAGTAGTGCGCCTGGTAAGGGGCGCAGAATGCGGGATTGGGGGAATTGGGTGGCGGCTGGAGTAATGCGCTCGGCCAAAAACGCAGGGCGCAAGATTGGTGAAGCTGGGCGGTTGTCCAAGAACAATGAAGAGCCGGCTCCCGTGCCCTTCCTATAAAGAGGGGGCTGCAGGAGCGATGCTCATCCATCTCCTCCCATTCCAATCTCTCAGCCTCCGCCTTCTTCTTCTTCTACCTTACCCCCGCACCTGCTGCCGCTATGGCGAGGGGAAAGGGCCGAGCCCGTGCATCCGCTGTTGCCACGAGAGCCTCCCCTCGAAGCCATGCCCACGCCTCGGGTGCGGATGCGGGAGCCGGTTCCAGTGCTCGAGGAGGGGCCGCGGGTCATGGTCGTGGAAGAGGCGGCGCCCGTGGCCGGGGTGGTCATGGAGGAACACTCGCTGCTTCATCCTCGGCCATCCCGTCCCTGGTTGAAGGCCACACGGAAGACACGGCGCAGGAGTTTGTCATAGAACTGTGTGATCGGCCGAGGAGCTGCCTGCGGCTTCCCCATCCTTTTGCGAGGGAGATGGAAGGCCACCATCTGCACGGCTTGTGGCTGCATGTGGAAGGTTGCTGCAACGGCCCCGTCTGGGTGACTGTTGAAACTTCCAACAACGGAATCATGGACCTCACGCGAGGGTGGAAATCCTTCGTTTGTGCCCGCTGCTTAGGGCAGGGGCACCTTCTTCATTTTAGGTTGGACGGGCCCGACACGCTCTTCGTGAAGTTCTTCGGGGTTTCAGGCGCTCATTTGGAGTGCTGCGCGGAAAGCTTGAGCGACAGCAACACCGCTTCCTCCAGCGAGACTGAGGATGACGATGATGGCAGCGATGATGACGGCGACGCTCCGAACGTGAAGGTCAAAGACGATGGCTCCGACTCCAACTGATCACCGGCAGCACCATCATCTGGTCTCGCGGGAGTGGGCCGACCTCCGCCTAGGCGCCCCTTTTGCCCTCCTTGCACCTGATGTAAACCCTGGGTAAAGGGCCAAGAAAATGTAATCAAGCACTCTTTTAATGGATATCTATTGCTTGCCGGGCTCAAATGAATGTGCGCTGTCTCCCTCATTTTATTTCGCCTTTGTATGATTGTGTCCCCTACGCTTGTGTGGAAACTTGCCGGTGCGCACACTTGCCGCGAGCGCTTTGAGGAACAGGTCCTTAGCAGCCTGCTGGAAGTGCCACTTCCGGCAAGGTGACTCGCCGGGCCTGAATGCAGCTACTAAGTTTGTCGAGCGGACTCGAGGCAGAACCAGAGCGCGAACCGACCGCGACAAGGTTCCTTCGCGTGCAGGTTTTTCATACAATGCAGAATCGTTCAAGGGTAAACTGCAAACGTAACAAGGAAAAATTTCAAAGTTTTCCAACTTAGCTTTTCCTTGCGCTGTCTTTCTCGTCGTGTAAAATGATCACTTGAATGTCATTAAATGGTACCCATCACCACCCCCCCGGGAAACTTGCACGTGAGGGATCCTTCAGTCCTTTGAGAAGAAAGAAGAGAAAAAGAGTGGTTTGGGAACCTCGACGGTTCATTAGTCACCTCACACAAACTTAAAGCGTAATCACAACATTGCATGCATACATAAAGGAGAAATGTACGATAGGTTGTGAAACACTTAGATTTATTTCACTTATGCATAGGGTCTGCGCCTGGCCTTGTACAAAGGGTTACAAGTCTTGCCGACAAAGCCTTATGGGTAGAACTTACAAAGATGCTCAATATTCCATGAGTTTTGCATTTGAATGCCACCTTCGGTCTCCAGATGGACTGCGCCAGGTCTGGTGACTCGTACTACTCGATAAGGGCCTTCCCACTTTGGCATCAACTTGTTTGATTTCTTGGTGGACTGAACGTGCCGAAGAACAAGGTCGCCTTCCTCAAGGCTTCGGGCGTGCACCTTGCGGTTTTGATAGCGGCGCAAGGCTTGCTGGTAGTGAGCAGCCCGCACAGCCGCCTGAAGACGATCTTCCTCAAGGAGCGTTGCATCATCTTGTCGCAACTGCTCTTGCTCTGCCTCATCATAGGCGAGTACTCGAGGTGACCCGTATATGAGTTCCATGAGGAGCACCGCTTCTGCACCATAGACTAGGGAGAAGGGTGTTTGGCCGGTAGCTCGATTTGGTGTCGTTCTGAGTGACCAAAGAACTACCGGCAACTCATCAATCCAGCGTCTTCCGCACTTGCGTAGCCTGTCAAATGTTCTTGTCTTGAGACCACGCAGCACTTCAGCATTCATCTTTTCTGCTTGACCATTGCTTCTTGGGAGATCAACAGATGCAAAACAGATTTTGCTGCCAAGGTCTTGGATGTATTGCATGAAGGCGCGGCTCATGAACTGTGTGCCGTTGTCGGTGATGATTCTGTTAGGAACTCCGAAACGGCAAACTAATCCTTTGAAGAACTTGATGGCTGATTGCGCTGTCACCTTTCTCACTGGCTCTACTTCAGGCCACTTCATGAACTTGTCGATGGCGACGTACAAGAACTCATAGCCCCCGGTTGCAAGGGGAAGGGGCCCAAGATATCGAGCCCCCAGACCGAAAAGTGCCAGGAGAGAGGGATTGTTTGGAGAGCTTGAGCTGGCTGATGTATGTTCTTTGAATGGAACTGGCATGCTTCACACTTGGTTACTAGCTCAGTTGCATCCTGGAGGGCAGTGGGCCAATAGAAGCCTTGCTGGAAAGCTTTGCCGACAAGCGCCCTTGATCCAATGTGGGAGCCACATATGCCTCCGTGTATCTCTGCCAATAGTTTTTGTCCATCTTCCCGGCAAATACACTTCAATTTCACACTGTTCGGCCTCTTTCTGTACAGAATGCTATCCACAAACTGGTACATACTTGATTGACGGGCTACTTTCTTAGCTCTTTCTTGGTCATCGGGAAGTTCTCCTGTTTGAAGGAAATGGACTATTTGTTGTGCCCATGCCGGAGCCTGCGGCTCGACGACAAGGACTAAAGGCATCTCCTCGGCTGTGGGAGCGCTTGCCTCAGCGGCAAGAACTTGGGGTTCTGCGCGAGGCTGCTGCTCACCATCTGCCGTGTCGTTGTTCCCGGCAACATCTTTGTCGGTGGCTCCTGGGAGCTCTGCCGGAAAATACTTGCCGGTGTTCAACTCTCTTCGTTTACTGGACTGCGTTGACCGAGTGACTGAAGGTTGATTCAAATGGAGCACAAAAGTTCCTGGTTCCAATGGTAGCTTCTGAGCGGCACACTTTGACAGGCTATCAGCAATGCTGTTTTCCGCACGAGGGACGTGCTCTGTTTGTAATCCGTCAAAGTGTTCCTCCAACTTCCTCACTTCTTCGACATATGCTTCCATCAACGGGTTCTGGTAATCTTTGTTCACTTGCTTCACAACAAGCTGCGAGTCACCACGGATGATCAACTTTTTGATTCTGAGGTCCACCTTAATCCTAAGACCAGCAAGGAGTCCTTCGTACTCAGCAGTGTTGTTTGTAGCCTGCTCCCTGGGAAATTGCATCTGAATTACATACTTGAGGTGCTCTCCGGTGGGTGCAACAAGCAGCAATCCGGCACCAGTGCCTTGCAGCGAGAAAGCACCGTCAAAGTACATGATCCATTCTCTTGCTGTTTCCTTGCCAGGGAGGGCTGTTTCTTGAATTTCTTCATCTTGCGTTGGTGTCCATTCTACAATGAACTCCGCCAAGGCTCTGCTTTGAATAGTTGATGTGCTTTCAAACTTGAGTGCAAAGCTTGACAGTTCCAACGCCCACTCCACTATCCTGCCGGTTGCATCCGGATTTCTCAAGATACGCTGTAGCGGGAAGCGAGTGACAACGGTAATCTCGTGCGCTTGGAAGTAGTGGCGCAACTTTCTCAAGGCCATGAGAAGGCCGAAAAGCAACTTCTGCACTCCAAAGTATCTTGATCTAGCCCCCTGCAAGAGGGAACTAACAAAATAAACTAGCCGCTGCACCACTTTTTTCTTTGGCACCACTTGCCGATCAACTTCATTTGCTTGCGCTGTTTCATGTTTGTCGGAACCAGACTTTGCCGGAAAAGATTCTGGATTGTCGCTGGATGGGCTTGCCATTGTTGCTTCTTCGCCATTGGCTTCTTTTTGCGCCACTAACGCAGC
Organism: Elymus sibiricus; assembly: GCA_039707655.1. Lineage (NCBI taxonomy): Eukaryota > Viridiplantae > Streptophyta > Magnoliopsida > Poales > Poaceae > Elymus > Elymus sibiricus. The sequence goes on from CM077676.1 coordinate 85,428,644, forward strand.
ACTAACCACTTGATTCGTTGCTGGTAGATATAGCAGCAACGGCTCTTGTGGTTTAGGTGCAACTAGTGTTGGCGCGGAGGAGAGGTATCTTTTCAAATCCTGCAGCTCGGCCTCCACTTCCGGAGTCCATTTCATTGGACCTGCCTTTTACAAAATCTTGAAAAACGGCAAGGCGCGCTCAGCAGACTTTGAAATGAACTTACTTAAGGAGGCAACGCAGCTGGCGAGACGCCGCACATCCTTGACGCTCTTTGGTGCTTGAATTTGCTCAATTGCTTTGATCTTGTCAAGATTTGCTTCAATTCCACGTTGAGATACAAAGAACCCGAGGAGCTTGCCGGATGGAACACCAAACACACACTTCTCGGGGTTGAGCTTCAAATTGAGCTTGCGCAAGTTTGCAAATGTTTCTTCTAAGTCTTGAATGAGAGTTGATTTGTCCTTGGTCTTGACCACTATATCGTCCATGTATGCTTCCACATTCCTGTGCAGCTGGGGTTCAAAACCAATCTGGACTGCTCTCACGAATGTTGAACCAGCACTCTTTAATCCGAAAGGCATACGCACGAAGCAGTATGTGCCACATGGAGTAATGAATGTTGTTTTCTCCTCATCGTCCTTGGCCATGAATATTTGGTGGTACCCAGAGTATGCGTCAAGGAAGGAGAGCAAATCACAACTGGAAGTAGAGTCTACAATTTGATAAATGCGCGGCAAAGGGAAAGGATCCTTCGGACATGCTTTGTTGATATCAGTGTAGTCGATACAAAGTCTCCACTTCCCATTTGCTTTGCGTACCACAACCGGGTTTGCCAACCAAGTTGGGTGTAGTACACCTCTAACTAAATCAGCTGCTTCAAGTTTCTTGATTTCTTCGGCAATGAACTGTTGCCGCTCCAAAGCCTGCTTCCGGACCTTCTGCTTGACGGGTCGGGCATGGGGACAGACGGCAAGGTGGTGCTCAATTACCTCCCTGGGAACACCGGGGATGTCGGATGGTTGCCATGCAAACACATCGACATTCGCCCGCAAGAAGGCAATGAGCGCGCTTTCCTATTTGCTGTCAAGGGTGGCACTGATGGTGAAGGGACCATCAGTGCCATCCTCCCTTGCTAGCACCTTCTTCGTTGCTGGCGGAGTAGCTTTGTATTTCTTGCCGGTAGAACACTCCGGCAGGTCTTCAACAGGTGCGCAGCACTCCGAAGAGGTGCGCTTCCCGGAATCCTTGACAGAAGTCTTGCCGGATTTCTTGTTTTTCTTTTTCTCGGCGGGAGCCGACACCTTGGCGGCCTCTGCTGCAACCGCATCTCTATTGAGCTTGTCGACACATATGACTGCATCTTTCTTGTCGGAGTTGACGGAAATGACACCCATCGGCCCTGGCATCTTCAACGTGTTGTAGGCATAGTGGGATGCCGCCATGAACTTGGCCAGGGCTGGGCGACCAAGAATTCCATTATACGGCAAGGGGATCTTGACAACATCAAACATAATCTTTTCTGTTATGTAGTTCAATTTCCCGCCAAACGTCACCGGCAATGTGATCTTTCCCTTGGGCTGGCTTCTTCCCGGATTCACTCCTTGAAACGTGCCTGTTTTCTCAAGTTCTTCGTCGGGAATTTGTAGCCTCTTGATTACTTCTGGGGAGATTAAGTTCAAGCCGGCCCCACCGTCAACTAACATTTTCGTGACCTGGAGGTTGCGAATTGTTGGTGACACCAAGAACGGCAAACACCCGACCGTGGTTGTGCGATCAGGGTGATCCCCGACGTCAAAAATGATAGGCGTGTGCGACCACTTGAGTGGTTTTTGAGTGCCCATTGCCGGTTCTGCCGCATTAACCTCACGCACCCGCAGCTTGAGTTGGCGGTGAGAGGAGTGCAAAGATGCGCCTCCGTCAATGCACATAGCCTCAGTTGCTTTCTGGAATTCTTGCTCACTGGTTTCATCGTCATCCTCTTCGTCACTTCTGCCATCCTCTTCCTTCTTCTCGTGGCCTCTAGCAGGTTTCTCCTTCTGCTGTTTGCCCTTGTCACGGCGGCCTCCTCGGCCACCACGACCTTTCTTGCTAGACCCGCCAGCACCGTCCTGGCCCTTCTCCTTGTCATGTTTTTCATATTCAGCCTTCTACTTCTCAACGAGGTGCTCGACTTGTCGGCACTCTTGGAGATCATGGCCCTTGGTGCGGTGAATCTTGCAGTATGGTCCATCAGACTTGCCGGCCTTCTCGTTGGCGGACTCGGAGTTTTCCGTCTTGGATTTCTTGGCGGACTCGGAGTTGCCGGAACCTTCAACAGCCATAACAGTCTTGCCTTTGCGCTTTCTGTTGCGCGTTCGGCCCTTCTTCTTCGGGGCGGTAGCATCGTCGTCTTCCGAATCGACCTCTGCGCCAGCATCTTCCCCGAGAAGCCTTCTCCCCTCCTCAGCATGTGCACACTTATCCGCCAACGTATAGGGCTCGTTAACGGTCTTCGGCAGCTGGACATTCATCTTTTCCCTCATCTTTCGGTTGCGCATGTTTGTGTGAAACGCGGCAATCACAACTGTCGGATGTACATTTGGAATGTTGCGGTGTACACAGCTGAATCTCTGAATATATTTGCGCAGTGTTTCACCATCTCTTTGCGGGATCACTTGCACGTCGCTGGGCTGGCCAGGAGCCTTGTGGCCTCTGGTAAAGGCGCCAACAAACTCGTTGCATAGATCAGACCACGAAGAAATGGAGTTCTCTGGCAAATTCATCAGCCAAGACCTCACATTGGGCTTGAGCACCAATGGGAAGTAATTGGCGAGGATCTTTTCGTCTCTTCCCCCGGCAGCTTGCACGGCAATCGTGTAGATGCCCAGAAATTCTGCCGAGTTCAGTTTGTCGTCGTACTTTTCTGGTACTTCTGGCTTGAAGGCCCGAGCAGACGGCCAGCGGACTTGCCACAGCTCACGAGTGAAGGCAGGACACCCAACCTTGTAAGGCAGATATCCGCCAACCTCGGGCGCAGGCTCATCAATGGCTGGGCCATTGCGCTCGTCGGATTGACGGCGCGCCTCCCGGCGCCATTCAATGGTGGTGCGGGCATCTTCTACCCGCCTGTCTTGCAGCACTTGCCGCTGATCTTGCCGCGCTCGCGGGTCCGAAGAGGCCATCGACATTTCGTCGGGCTCAAAAGATTGCCGAGTTTGCCACGGTTGCTGACGTTGTTGCTGTTGAGGTTGTTGCCGTGGAGGCGATTGCACCGTTGGTGCAGCGCCGTCAACACGGCCACCAGTTGGAGCCACTGGTGCCGTTTGTGGACGCCGTGAGGGCTCCGCATCCTGTGACTTGCTTGCTTCGGCAAATCCAATCAAGCTCTGGATGGTGGCTCTCTACTCATCCATCTTCTTTGCCGCTGGAGGAAAGTTCAGCAGCATCTGGGCTCGCACCATTGCTTCTGCTGCCATCGCTGGCATGTCCGGGACTGAGAAACGGGACGTCGCTCTACTCCTGGCAGAGCCGGAAGGAGCGCCATCGCGATCTAGCTGCTGCGGTGCATGACTAGCAGCGGGCTGCCGTGGCGGAGGTGGCGCCTAAATACCCGGAACTTGGTCGATAGGAGTTTTGCCATGTGGTCGCCGCCGCCCGGAGTCGTCGACGCCGCTCGGAGTTGCGCTGCGCCCATCGTGCGATGGGTGCAGCGTATGTCTCGACGCGGCATCTCTAGACGTCTCCACGGCGGGGTTTTGGCTCGCGCCGGCCCGGGCGTTGTTGCTCCGGTGGCTGCGTTCGTCGGCGCAACGAGGAGAAAGAAGGCGTCCATCTGCTCCGCCCGCGCCATGGTGGTCTTGCGTGCCAGAGGGTCGAGGAAGCCGATCGCCTCCAGCGTTTCCACCTCCTGCTCCGCCCACGGTAGGCACGGCGATCGCGCGACCTGCGCTGGTCGTGCCAACCGTGGCGTCCGCACCGCCCGTACCGGCCGCGCCGCCTGCGCCGCTTGTGGACGCGCGCGAAGGAGCCTTAGAGGTGGAAGGAGCCGTCATCGTGATTGCCTTCTTCTTGGGGGCCATCGTTGACGAGGAAGATGATGAAGCCGGTGAAATTGGCGCGCAGAATGCTGACTCAGGTTCACGCAAGCAATCCCCCTACCTGGCGCGCCAAAGATGTCGTGTGTACCACCATCTATGGGGCCATCTAGCCCCTTGTGGTTCGGCTAGGGAGATCGACGAGCACAAATAGCAGAATCAACAGAGAGGCGCCAGAGATTTACCAAGGTTCGGGCCACTGAGAAGCGTAAAACCCTACTCCTGCTTGGTGTATTGAGAGTGTGTGAGCACAAGTAGAAGGAGCGCTTCCCCGGCAATGCGCAAGGAGAGCAGCTACGCGTGTAGGTTGTGCAGAGGGTCCGAATCCTTCTAAATGTTGCCCTGGTCGTCCTTTTATAGCTCAAGGGGTTACCACAGTGGCAAAACAGTCATTGCAGGTTGATTAGATAGCAAACAGTGCTATCATACCTAACTCTGCCAGTCTAGGACAAAAGGCATTAAATGCACCGTTAGGTGTCATGCAAAGGAGCAGCCCCGGCAAGCTTCCTGCACCGCTTGCCCAGCTACCTCGTATTATCCTGACATGCCTTCTGGACGGGTGTCATCAAAGGCAAATCCCCTCTCTGCGAGCTGACACGTGCCCGACAAATCCCACCAACTAGCCTGTGCGGTCAACACCTCACCGATTAGCAACTAGTCGCTCGGTGAGGTGGAGCACTGACGAGCTGGCGGAGGCTTGCCGGCACGGAGCTTGCCGGGTCTTCGCCTTGCCGGGCCATATCTTGCTAGTAAGAAAAGTATTGGTATTAAGTACTAGTTGAGTACTTGTTGATGCGCTGTCTTGATTCCTCCCAGTGGCTTCTGTAACTGGTCTTGAATCTTGGACTCGGTCGTTCCCGGCAAGCCCTTGCCGGCAAGGAGGCTGCCACTGTCTGCGCATAAGTTAGGGCATAAAATACCCATGTTTTATACACCGACAGAGGTAGAAGAGGCAATGTAGAGAAGTTCTTCAAATGAGCAACAACTGTGTCACTGGTTTAGAGGAGGAGCAGCGGCATGTAGCGTGAGGGATCAAACACAGGCACACCCTGTTCTAGGGTTCTTGATTGAGCTCTCAATTAAGCATTTGAGATAGCAAATAAAAGGAATAAGGAAGAAGGAAGAAGGAAAATAGTCTAGCACCTTACTTCACGGAACTCGCGCCCCATGAGCTGGTCTCCAGTCACTGGACGTGGAGCTCCTCTCGTCGATGAGGTACAGCTCCTCTCGCCGATGAGGAATGGGTGGGTGGTGTCGGTGTATAAAACACATGTATTTTATAACCTGACTTATACACAGACAGTGGTAGCCTGATGGCCGAGGCTTGCCGGGAGGTTACCAGCATCAACATCCAAGGCTTGGTGCAGTACCTTAGCGAAGAAACCAAGACAAGCCATAATGAAGCATATGGCTTATGACAAAGAAGGAAGACGATGCTCACCGGTAAGGCTGGAGCCGGCAAGGCGAAGGTCCGGCAAGCTCCGAGCCGGCAAGCCTGCACTGGCTCCTCCTCGACTCCACCTCATTTGGACAGCTAGCAGCTAACCCGTGAGGTGTCGAGCAGGCAGGCGGTTAGATGAGGCTTGTCGGGGCACGTGTTAGCATGCTGGATGAAGGATTAACTTTAATGACACCCATCCAGAAGGCGTGTCTAAGTTATAGGAGGTAGTTGGGCAAGCGGTGCAGGATCCTTGCCGGGGCTTCTCCTCCACACGACACCTCACGGCGCATTTATTGTGTTTGTCCTAAACCGGCAGTGTTAGGTATGATAGCACTGTTGGCTATCTAAATCACTATGTAATGACTGTTTTGGCACTGTGGTCACCCCTTGAGTTATAAAAGGAGGGCCAGGGCAACCTTTTAGAGGGATCGATCGGACCATCAACTATTCGACACTTAGCTCATTCTGCATGCGTAGCTGCTCTTCCTGCACTCTTGCCGGCAAGAAGCGCTCCCTGTACTTGAGCTCATACACCACCAAAATAACAAAGCAGGAGTAGGGTTTTACGCTACACAGTGGCCCGAACCTGGGTAAAAACCTTGCGCTGTCTGTAGAATCTGCTCTTTGCACTCGCGCACCCCCTTAGCAGAATCGTAAAGGGGCTAGATGGCCCCATAGATGGTCATACGCATGACATCTTTGGTGTGCCAGGCAGGAGGATCGTGATAAGTCTCCAATGTATCTATAATTTTTTATTGTTCCATGCTATTATAGTATCAATCTTGGATGTTTTATATTCATTTACAAGCAATTATATATCATTTTTTGGGACTAACCTATTAACTTAGTGCCCAGTGCCAGTTGCTGTTTTTTGCCTGTTTTTGGTTTTCCAGAATATCAGTACCAAACGAAGTCCAAAGGCCACGAAACTTTTTGGAGATTTTTTTCTGGACATAAGAGACACTAGAATCTTCGGGAGGGGACGAGAAGATGAATAGTGGCCCACGAGGCACCACGGCGCACCCCAAGGGGGCGCCCTAGTACCTCGTGGGGCCCACAAGGCTTCATTTGACCTAATTCCACCTCTATAAATTCTCTAAAATCTGGAAACCAACAAGGGAGTCCACGAAATACTTTTTCCGCTGCCGCAAGCTTCTGTTCTCGAGAGATCCCATCTGGAGGCCTTTTTCGGTGCTCCGCCGGAGGGGGAATCGATCACGGAGGGGCTCTACATCAACCTTGCTGCCCTTCCGATGATGCGTGAGTAGTTTACCACAGACCTTCGGGTCTATAGTTAGTAGCTAGATGGCTTCTTCTCTCTTTTTGATCTTCAATACAATGTTCTCCTCGATGTTCTTGGAGTTATATCCGATGTAATCACTTTTTGCGGTGTGTTTTTTGGGATCCGATGAATTGTGAGTTTATGATCAGATTATCCATGAATATTATTTGAGTTTTCTCTGAACTCTTTTATGCATGATTATTATAGCTTCGTATTTCTCTCCTATCTATTGATTTGGTTTGGCCAACTAGATTGATTTATCTTGCAATGGGAGAGGTGCTTTGTAATGGGTTCGATCTTGCGGTGCTCAATCCCGGTGACAGAAAGGGACATGACACGTATGTATCATTGCTATTAAGGGTAAAAACAAGCTGTTTATTCATGCGTGAGTTTACTTTGTCTATATCATGTCATCTTGCTTGAGGCGTTACTCCGTTCTTTATGAACTTAATACTCTAGATGCATGCTGGATAGCGGTCGATGTGTGGAGTAATAGTAGTAGATGTAGGCAGGAGTCGGTCTACTTGTCTCGGATGTGATGTCTATATACATGATCATTGCCTTGGATATCGTAATGATTATTTGCTTTTCTATCAATTTCCCAACAGTAATTTGTTTACCCACCGTATGCTATTTTCAAGAGAGAAGCCTCTAGTGAAAACTATGGCCCCCGGGTCTACCTTTATCAAATACTAAAACCCTAAAAATATTTGCTGCAATTTTACTTTATTTATTTTATTTTGTATTTTTGTTTCATCTATCTATCTATCACCATACAATTTAATTTTGCAATTAACCGCCAAGGGATTGACAACCCCTTGTTTGCGTTGGGTGCAAGGATTTGTTGTTTTGTGTGCAGGTGTTGCTAACGAGGTGTTGCGTGATTCTCCTACTGGATTGATAACCTTGGTTTCATAACTGAGGGAAATACTTATCTCTACTGTACTGCATCATCCTCTCCTCTTTGGGGAAAAACCAATGCAGATCTCAAGTAGCAGGAAGAATTTCTGGCGCCGTTGCCGGGGAGACATCATCAACATCTATCAAGTACCTACGCATAAAACTTACATCTCCTCGCATTTATTTTATTTTCCTTTGCCTCTCGTTTTCATCTCCCCCACTTCTAAAAAAGTTTTTACAAAAATACAAAAATATTTTATTTGTTTGCTTGCTTTTTGCCTTCATGTGTGCACACTCAAAAACAGAAAATGAAAGCAAAATTTTAAGATGACTATGGATCCACTTAAAGTTTTCTACTTGGGTCATCTTCGATCCATTTATGCTGGTGCTAAAACCCCAACTAGTTTAGTTGAGGGAAAATCATTAGATGAGCATGCTCATTTTGTGCGTCACCGTTTGTCCGAGAAGGGGAGACTCTTATGGAGACAAATAAATTGTTTGCTATGCTATGCTTGGAATCTATGTGAAATTTATGATTTTACTTGTTGCTCTAAGAACCCTAAAAAACACCTTCCCTACCTATGTGAGTTTAATGATAATAAAATCTTGTCTTCTTATGCCAAGGGTGTTTATAATTACCATGATATCAAACAAATTGAAGAATTTGTTGCTTTTAAGAGTGCTTATGAAGGTGCTTCTTTTATTGAAAAGTATGATGTTACTCTCTACAAATCTGAAAATTTTGACATACTTAAATATTGCTATGAAAACTATGCTACTAATGCCTATGTTAAAGAATATATTGAGAGAATGTCTACTGCTTTGGAAGAGAATAATGATATGCATGAATATATAGATAATTATGATTCCGTTGATTTGATTGAAATATCCCCTCTTAATGAATGTGATGCTTGCTATTCTTATGGCCATGATGCCAATATTAATGATGCTTATGGTGATGAACTTGCTATAGTTCCTTATGTTAAAAATGAAATTATTGCTATTGCACCCACACTTGATAGCTCCTTGAATGAAAAGCATGATTGCAATGATGTTATTATAAATTCTATGAATGTCAATGATATGCAAAGCTACAAGCTTGGGGATGATAATTTTGTTATGTCTACTACTTATTGTAATGATCATGATTGGGGTGATTTTTCTTATGATCTTGAAAATTTATTTAAGCCTCGTGATGAATATGTTTGCAATAGTATTGAAAGTGGGTTTGGAAGAGTGTCAACTTTAGGTAAAAATAATCCCACATATTTGGAGAGTGTTCAATCTTATGAAATTTTTGATAAAAGTGGGTTTGGAGAGGTCATGACTTTAGTTGATGTTAATCCCACTATCTTGGCAGATTATAAAACTTGTATGCATGTGGATCATGAAGAGAAAATCTTATATGATAGCTATATTGTTGAATTTGAGTATGATGCTACATGTAATTATTATGAGAGAGGAAAATATGGTTGTAGAAATTTTCAGATTACTAAATCACCTCTCTTTGTGTTGAAATTATTAGTGCTTTCTTCTTCCTATTTGCATATGCTAGAAATTGCTTGTCTTGATAATTTTTTTTCCTATAAAATGCCTATGCATAGGAAGCATGTTAGACTTAAATGTGTTGGTCACATGTTTTATGATGCTCTCTTTGTGCTTCAATTCTTGAGCATCATTAATATCACAAGCCTATCTTGATGGCTATAAGGAAAGAGCTTGTTGGGAGACAACCCAATAGTTATTTTTTATGTTATTGTGTGTTTACACAATTATTCTACTGTTATGATTGTGTTTTTTATGTTTTAATTAGTGTTTGTGCCAAGTAATGCCTTTGGGATGATTTGGAAGATAGTATAATTGATGCTGTTTGGAAAACAGAAAGTTTTGCGTCCAGTGCTGGAATTTTGGTTCAGTACTGGAGCATCATAAAAATCTGAAATTTTTACAGACTATTGGTATATGAATTTCCCACGTTCTTCTAATTTGTCAGAATTTTTGGAGTTTAAAAAGTATAGCTTTTAAATAGATCTCTATAGACTGTTCTGTTTTTGACAGATTCTGTTTTTGATGCATTGTTTGCTTGTTTTGATGGAACTATGGATTGTATCGGGGGGGTATAAGCCATGGAGAAGTTAGAATACAGTAGTTATAATGCAAAAATAAAATATGAATGGGTTTGGAACAGTACTTAAAGTAGTGATTTGTTTTATTATACTAATGGATCTCACGAAGGTTTTGTTGAGTTTTGTGTGATTGAAGTTTTCAAGTTTTGGGTGAGATCACGATGGATGAAGGAATAAGGAGTGGTAAGAGCCTAAGCTTGGGGATGCTCGAGGCACCCCACGGTAATATTCAAGGACTCCCAAGCAACTAAGCTTGCGGATGCCCCGGAAGGCATCCCCTCTTTCTTCTACCAACTATCGGTAATTTTACTTGGAGCTATATTTTTATTCATCACACGATATGTGTTTTGCTTGGAGCGTCGTGTATTATATGAGTCTTTGCTTTTTTTGCTTTTTAGGTTGTCACAATCATCTTTTCTGAACACACTTAGTTGAGAGAGCCACACATTTATCATCATTTGTTAGAATACTCTATGTGCTTCACTTAAATCTATTGAGCTAGGCAGTTGCTCTAGTACTACACTTAAATCTTTTTGAGCACGGTGGTGGCTAAATTTTGAAGAAATATTTGAACTCTCATGCTTCACTTATATTATTTCGAGAGTTGATAAGATTAAAATTTTGGAGAAATATTTGCACTCTCATGATTCACTTATATCTTTTTGAGAGTTGACAATAGTAATGGTAATTTGCACAAGATATGAATTTGGTCCCAAAGTGATGAGTATTCAAGAGGGATATAATAAAAACTTTCATATAGATCATTGGACATGATAAGTTTGATTCCTTGCAATAGTTTTGCGATATGGAGATGATAATATGTGAGTCATGTTAGTGAGTAATTGTGGTTTAGTAAGAATATTGGTGTTAAGGTTTGTGATTCCCTATGCATGCACGTTAAGTCAATAGTTATGCAACGAAATTATAACCTACTTATGGTGCATTATTCGGTGTTAGTTATGCTCAATGCATGTTTATGACCGTTTTCGCTTTTTGGTTGGTCGCTTCTCAATCTATTTGCTAGCCTTCATTTGTACTAAGCGGGAATGCTGCTTGTGCATCCAACTCCTTAAACCCAAAGTTGTGCCATATGAATCCACAATACCTACCTATATGCGGTATTTCCATGCCGTTCCAAGTAAATTTGCGTGTGCCAACTCTAATATTTCAAAAACAATTTTCCGTTTTGTGTGCCCGTACTGCTCATGAAGAGGCAGGGGGTGGCTAATATTTTCCATGCTAGGTGTGTTATTCTCACGATGAGTGTTTATTCACTTGTCATTGCATGAGAGAGTGGCCGGTAATAGGGATGCCCAGTCCCGAAATGAAAAAAATTTAATATGATGATAGTAATAAATTCCTTGGAAAGTGTTGGTATGGAAGGCACCCGTGGATACGACTAGCCATGTATTGTGAAAGAATGGTGGAAAGGAAATAAACTTTCTTTACTATTTGGGAACCGCCTATGATGTGTCTAGCATGGAAGATATTGGGAATTCTCGATCGTTTTCGTTGACAGGAAAAGCATGCCTCTCAAAATAATTTTATCACTCTAATTTAAGACTTGAGCTCTGGCACCTCTGCAAATCTATGCTTCCCTCTACGAAGGGCCTATCTATTTACTTTTATGCAATTTTTATTTTTATTTTGAGTCTCCACCTTCTCTTACAAAGCACCAACTAGAGAGCACTATTGTCATACTTGTGCATTGGGTGTAGCTAATATTGAGTGTGTTTCATGAATGGATCAATGATTGAGCATAATGGGCTAGGGATAACATTCTTTAGCGTTGATATTTTGAAAGACATGGTTGCTTGTTAGTATGCTTGAGTATTTATGTCTTCATGTCAAACTATAGACTATTGCTTTGAATCATTCAAGTCCAAATGTCCATGCCACAAAAGAAAAGATTATATGATGAATATGATAGGTAGCATTCCACATCAAAAATTCTGTTTTTATCATTTACCTACTCGAGGACGAGCAGGAATTAAGCTTGGGGATGTTGATAGGTCTCCAACGTATCTATATTTTTTTATTGTTCCATGCTATTATAGTATCAATCTTGGATGTTTTATATTCATTTACAAGCAATTATATATCGTTTTTTGGGACTAACCTATTAACTTAGTGCCCAGTGTCAGTTGCTGTTTTTTGCCTGTTTTTGGTTTTCCAGAATATCAGTACCAAACGAAGTCCAAATGCCGTGAAACTTATTGGAGATTTTTTTCTGGACATAAGAGACACTAGAAGCTTCGAGAGGGGACGAGAAGATGAAGCAGTGGCCCACGAGGCACCACGGTGCGGCCGAGGGGGCGCGCCCTGGTACCTCATGGGGCCCACAAGGCTCCGTTTGACCTAATTCCACCTCTATAAATTCTCTAAAATCTGGAAACCAACACGGGAGTCCACGAAATACTTTTTCCGCCGCCGCAAGCTTCTGTTCTCGAGAGATCCCATCTGGAGGCCTTTTCCGGTGCTCCGCCGGAGGGGGAATCGATCAAGGAGGGGCTCTACATCAACCTTGCTGCCCTTCCGATGATGCGTGAGTAGTTTACCACAGACCTTTGGGTCCATAGTTAGTAGCTAGATGGCTTCTTCTCTCTTTTTGATCTTCAATACAATGTTCTCCTCGATGTTCTTGGAGTTCTATCCGATGTAATCACTTTTTGCGGTGTGTTTGTTGGGATCCGATGAATTGTGAGTTTATGATCAGATTATCCATGAATATTATTTGAGTTTTCTCTGAACTCTTTTATGCATGATTATTATAGCTTCGTATTTCTCTCCTATCTATTGATTTGGTTTGGCCAACTAGATTGATTTATCTTGCAATGGGAGAGGTGCTTTGTAATGGGTTCGATCTTGCGGTGCTCAATCCCGGTGACAGAAAGGGACATGACACGTATGTATCATTGCTATTAAGGGTAAAAAGAAGCTGTTTATTCATGCGTGAGTTTACTTTGTCTACATCATGTCATCTTGCTTAAGGCGTTACTCCGTTCTTTATGAACTTAATACTCTAGATGCATGCTGGATAGCGGTCGATGTTTGGAGTAATAGTAGTAGATGCAGGCAGGAGTCGGTCTTCTTGTCTCGGATGTGATGTCTATATACATGATCATTGCCTTGGATATCGTCATGATTATTTGCTTTTCTATCAATTGCCCAACAGTAATTTGTTTACCCACCGTATGCTATTTTCAATAGAGAAGCCTCTAGTGAAAACTATGGCCCCCGGGTCTACCTTTATCAAATACTAAAACCCTAAAAATATTTGCTGCAATTTTACTTTATTTATTTTATTTTGTATTTTTGTTTGATCTATCTATCTATCACCATACAATTTAATAACTGGATTGATAACCTTGGTTTCATAACTGAGAGAAATACTTATCTCTACTGTACTGCATCATCCTCTCCTCTTCGGGGAAAAACCAACGCAGATCACAAGTAGCAGATCGCTTGCGCGAACCTGATTCAGCAGTTTTCTATGCGTCAGCTTCATCATCTTCATCGTCTATGATGGCACCCATGAAGAAGGGCGTGACTGCGGCTCCATCGACTTCCAAGCTTCCATCACACACGTCTGCAGGCAGCACCGGTGGTGCAGCCGGCGCTGGCGGCACGAAAGATGCGACCGGTGCGGGCGGCGCAGGCGGCGCGGCCAGCATGGGCGGAGCAGGCGGAGCACAAGACGTGGGTACTCAGCTTCCTCGCTGTTCGGGCGACCGAAGCCACCATGGAGGCGGTGTCGAAGGCCAGTCTCCACTTCCTCAACGTTCCGGTGAACACAGTCACCGGAGCAACACCGTCCGGACCGGTGCAACTCATGATCCAGCTGCTGCGACATCCAAGGGCGGGGCAGCGGTGCAGAAGGATACAGAGACAGGGCACACACCATGACCATCGCAAGATGGGCGCGTCGTGCCCCACCACAGCATCGAGGGTTCGGGATGACGGCCGCATGGCAAGACACCTGTAGATCAGCCGCAAGATATTCTGGCCCAGCTACCCTCGCGTAAGTACGCCGGTGAACATGCGCCGCGGTGGCAAGCGAGAGACAATGCTCCTTCTGGATCGGCCAGGAGTCGAGCGACGTCTCACGCTGCGCTCCTGGCCATGCCAACCATGGCAGCGGAAGCCATGGCGCGAGTCCAGATGTTGTTGAACTTCCCGCGAGCACCTGAGAAGATGGATGAGTGGAGAGCCACTATCCAAAGCCTCATTGGATTTGCCGAGACATGCAAATCACAACAGGCGGGACCTTCACGGCAACCACATACGGCACCAGTAGCTCAAGCTGGTGGCCGTGTAGGAGACGCTGCACCAACTGTACAGTCACCTCTGCGACAGCAACCACAGCAGCAGCAGATCCGTTGACCCGTCGAGCCTGACCAGATGTCGATGGCTTCTTTGGATCCGCGGGAGCAGCAAAACCAGCGCCAAGCGCTGCGCAACGGATGGGTGGAAGACGCCTGCACTACCATCGAATGTCGCTGGGAGGCGCGCCGTCAATCTGACGCGTGCAACGGCCCAGTCGTTGATGAGCCTGCGCCAGGGGTTGGCGGGTATCTGCCTTACGAGGTTGGGTGCCCGGCCTTCACTCGTGACCTGTGGCAAGTCCGCTAGCCGTCAGTTCGGGCCTTCAAACCAGAATTGCCGGAGAAGTACGACGGCAAGCTAAACCCGGCAGAGTTCTTGGGCATCTACACGATCGCCGTGCAAGCTGCCAGAGCAAGAGATGAAAAGATTCTCGCCAACTATTTCCCATTGGTCCTTAAACCCAATGTGAGATCTTGGCTGATGAATCTGCCAGAAAATTCCATTTCCTCATGGTCTGATCTATGCAATGAGTTCATTGGTGCTTTCACCGGAGGCCACAAGGCACCTGGTCAGCCCAGTGACTTGCAAGTGATCCCACAGAGAGATGGTGAACCTTTGCGGAAGTATATATAGAGGTTCAGTCGCTGATATGTCTCCAACGTATCTATAATTTTTTATTGTTCCATGCTATTATAGTATCAATCTTGGATGTTTTTATTTACATTTATAGCAATGATATATCATTTTCGGGTCTAACCTATTAACTTAGTGCCCAGTGTGAGTTGCTGTTTTTTGCCTGTTTTTGGTTTTCCAGGATATCAGTACCAAATGAAGTTCAAATGCCACGAAACTTTTTGGAGATTTTTTTTGGACATAACAAACACTAGAAGCTTCGGGAGAGGGCCAGAAGACAGAGGAGGTGGCCACCAGCCACTAGGGCGTGCACCAGGGGGGTGGCGCGCCCTGGTGCCTCGTGGGCCCACCTCTGCTCCATTTGACCTAATTCCACCTCTATAAATTCTCTAAAATCGGGAAACCAATAGGAGAGTCCACGAAATACTTTTTCCACCGCCGCAAGCTTCTGTTCCAGAGAGATCCCATCTGGAGGCCTTTTCCGGTACTCCGCCGGAGGGGGAATCAATCACGGAGGGCTCTACATCATCCTTGCTGCCCTTCCGATGATGCGTGAGTAAGTTACCATAGAACTTCGGGTCCATAGTTAGTAGCTAGATGGCTTCTTCTCTCTATTTGATCTTCAATACAATGTTCTCCTCGATGTTCTTGGAGTTCTATCCGATGTAATCACTTTTTGCGGTTTGTTTGTTGGGATCCGATGAATTGTGACTTTATGATCAAATTATCCATGAATATTATTTGAGTCTTCTCTGATCTCTTTTATGCATGATTGTTATAGCTTCATATTTCTTCTCCGATCTTTTAATTTGGTTTGGCCAACTAGATTGATTTATCTTGCCATGGGAAGAGGTGCTTTGTATTGGGTTTGATCTTGCGGTGCTCAATCTCAGTGACAGAAAGGGACATGACACATATGTATCATTGCTATTAAGGATAAAAAGATGGGGTTTATTCATGCGTGAGTTTACTTTGTCTACATCATGTCATCTTGCTTGAGGCGTTACTCCGTTCTTTATGAACTTAATACTCTAGATGCATGCTAGATAGCGGTCGAATGGTGGAGTAATAGTAGTAGATGCAGGCAGGAGTCGGTCTACTTGTCTCGGACGTGATGCCTATATACATGATCATTGCCTTGGATATCATCATGATTATTTTCTTTTCTATCAATTGCCCAACAGTAATTTGTTTACCCACCATATGCAATTTTCAGGAGAGAAGCCTCTAGTGAAAACTATGGCCCCCGGGTCTACTTTATCATTTACTAAAACCCTAAAAATACTTGCTGCAATTTTATCTTATTTATTTTATTTTGTATTTTTGTTTAATCTATCTATCTATCACATACAATTTAATCTTGCACTTTACCGTCGAGGGATTGACAACCCCTTGTTTGCGTTGGGTGTGAGGATTTGTTGTTTTGTGTGGAGGTGCTGTTAACGAGGTGTTGCGTGATTCTCCTACTGGATTGATAACCATGGTTTCATAACTGAGGGAAATACTTATCTCTACTGTACTGCATCATCCCTTCCTCTTCGGGGAATAACCAATGCAGCTCACAAGTAGCAGTCGCGTGCATCGCAACATCCCTGATGTGCACCCCGTGGCTGTGATTGCTACCTTTCACACAAATGTGCGCAATCAAAAGATGTGGGAGAAAATGAACATCCGGTTGCCGAGGACCGTTAACGAGCTGTACACATTGGCGGATAAGTGTGCACGTGCAGAAGAAGGGAGGAGACTCCCTGGGGAAGATGCTAGCGCTGAGGTTGACTCATAAGACGACAACGCCACCACCCCGAAGAAAAAAGGCCGGAAGCGCAACAGGAAGCGCATGGGCAAAGCAGTGATGGCTGTAGAGGGCTCCGGCAATGCTGCCAGGAAATCCAAGGCGGAAGGCCCCGGCAAGGAAGATGTTGCATGCACTAACTGCCAGGAAGCCGCGGCAGGCGAGAAGGCCGGCAAGTCCGACTGGCCTTACTGCAAAATTCACCGCACCAAGGGCCACGACCTCCAGGAGTGCCGGCAGGTTGAACAGCTTGCCGAGAAGCAGAAAGTTAAATATGAGAAGTGCGACAAGGAGAAGGGCTAAGATGGTGCTGGTGGATCCGGCAAGAAGGATCTTGGTGGCCGAGGAGGCCGCCGTGGCAAGGCCAAGCAGCAGAAGGAGAGGCCTGCTCGAGGCCGCGACAAGAAAGAAGATGAAGACGAAGGTGATGATGAGGATGAAGAAGAATCCAGTGAACAAGAGTTCTAGAAAGCGACAGAAGCCATGTGCATTGATGGAGGCGCATCTTCGCACTCCTCTCACCTCCTACTTAAACAGTGGGCGCGTGAGGTCAATGCGGCGGAGCTGGCAGTAGATGCACAGACACCAGTCAAGTGGTCCCACACGCCCATTATTTTCGATGCAGAGGATCACCCTGATCACACAACTGCGGTCGGGTGCTTGCCATTGTTGGTTTCACCAGCAATTTGCAACCTCAAAGTCACGAAAATGCTGGTTGACGGTGGGGCCGGTCTGAACTTGATTTCACCAGAGGTAATCAAGAAGCTGCAGATTCCTAATGGAGATCTCAAGCAAACGGGAACGCTTCAGGGGATCAATCCGGGAAGAAGCCAACCCAAAGGGAAGATCACTCTGCCGGTGACATTTAGCGGGGAGTTGAACTACAGGACGGAGAAGATTGTTTTCGATGTGGTCAAGATTCCTTTCCCATACCATAGAATTCTTGGTCGCCCAGCCTTGGCGAAGTTTATGCAGCGTCCCACTATGCCTATAACACACTCAAGATGCCAGGGCAGATGGGTGTCATCACCATCAATTCAGATAAGAAAGATGCAGTTATTTGCATCGATAAGCTTTATAAAGAAGCGGTTGCAGCGGATGCCGCCAAGGCAGCCACTCCTGCCAAGGAGAAGAAATGCAAGAAAAATGACAAGACCTCCGGGAAGCGCGCCTCTTCGGAGTGCTGCACACCCGTCGAGGACGTGCCGGAGAGCTCTACTAGTCAGAGCAAGAAATCCAAAGCTGCTCCACCAGAGACCAAGAAGGTGCCCGCGAAGGAGGACGGCATTGGCGGTACTTTCACCATCAGTGCCACCCTCGACGAGAAATAGGAAAGCGCGCTCATTGCCTTCCTGTGGGCGAATGTCGATGTGTTTGCATGGCAACCATCTGATATCCCCGGCGTTCCCAGGGAGGTAATTGAGCACCACCTTGCTGTCTGTCCCCACGCTCGGCCCGTGAAGCAAAAGGTCAGGAAGCAAGCTTTGGAACAGCAACAGTTCATTGCCGAAGAAATAAAGAAGTTAGAAGAGGCAGGTTTGGTTAGAGGTGTGCTGCACCCAACATGGTTGGCCAATCCAGTTGTCGTACGCAAGGCCAATGGAAACTGGAGACTTTGTATTGATTAAACTGATATCAACAAAGCATGCCCAAAAGATCCATTTCCTTTGCCGCACATCGACCAGATTGTTGACTCTACTGCCGGTTGTGAATTACTCTCCTTTCCTGATGCATATTCTGGTTACCATTAGATTTTCATGGACAAGGAAGATGAGGAGAAAACCGCATTTATTACTCCATGTGGCCCATACTGCTTCGTGCGTATGCCTTTCGGACTAAAAAGTGCTGGTTCAACATTTGCGAGAGCAGTCCAGATTGGTTTTGAGCCCCAGCTGCACAGGAATGTGGAAGCATATATGGATGACATCGTGGTCAAAACCAAGGACAAATCCACCCCCATTCAAGACTTAGAAGAGATATTTGCAAATTTGCGCAAGATCAATTTGAAGCTCAACCCTGAGAAGTGTGTGTTTGGCGTCCCATCCGGCAAACTTCTTGGGTTCTTTGTATCTCAACGTGGAATTGAAGCCAATCCCGACAAGATCAAAGCAATAGAGCAGATAGAAGCACCAAAGCTCGTCAAGGATGTGCGGCGTCTTGCCGGCTACATAGCTGCACTAAGCAGGTTTATCTCAAAATATGCCGAGCGCGCCTTGCCATTTTTCAATATTTTGAAAAAGGCAGGTCCAATGAAATGGACTCCGGAAGCGGAGGCCGCACTGCAAGATTTCAAGAAATACCTCTCTTCTCCGCCAACACTAGTTGCGCCTAGGCCACAAGAGCTGTTGCTGCTATACTTGGCGGCAACAAATCAAGTGGTTAGTGCTGCATTAGTGGCGGAGAGGGAAGCTGATGACGAAGAGGCAGCAGTTGCAAGCCCGGCGGAGATTGGTGCCGACAAGGAAAGATCAGCGCAAGCAAATGAAGTAAACCAGCAAGTGGTGCCGAAGAAGAAAATGGTGCAGCGCCCAGCCTATTTTGTTAGTTCCCTCTTGCAGGGGGCTAGATCAAGATACTCTGGTGTGCAGAAGTTGCTTTTTGGCCTCCTCATGGCCTTCAGAAAGCTGCGCCATTACTTTCAGGCACATGAGATCACTGTCGTCACCCGTTTTCCGCTGCAACGTATCTTGAGGAATCCAGATGCAACTGGCAGGATAGTGGAGTGGGTGTTGGAACTGTCGAGCTTTGCACTTAAATTTGAGAGTAATTCAACTATACAGAGCAGGGCTTTGGCTGAGTTCATTGCAGAATGGACGCCAACGAAAGACGAAGAAGTTCAAGAAACTGTTCTCCCCAGCAAGGATACAGATAAGGAATGGATCATGTATTTTGATGGTGCTTTCTCGCTGCAAGGCGCCGGTGCCGGAGTGCTGCTTGTCGCACCCACCGGAGAAAACCTCAAGTACGTGATACAGATGCACTTCCCCAGGGAGAAAGCTACAAATAACACTGCTGAGTACGAAGGGCTCCTTGCCGGTCTCAGGATCGCAGTGGACCTTGGAATCAAGAAGCTGATCATTCGTGGTGACTCGCTGCTTGTTGTGAAGCAACTTAACTAAGATTATCAGAGCCCATTGATGGAAGCGTATTTGGAAGAAGTGAGGAAATTGGAAGAGCACTTTAACGGATTGCAAACAGAGCACATCCCTCGTGCGGAGAACGGCATCGCTGATCATCTGTCTAAGTGTGCTGCTCAAAAGCTACCTGTGGAACCAGGAACTTTTGTACTTCATTTGACTCAACCCTCTGTCACACCATCAATGCAGTTAATCAAAAGAAGAAAATTAAACACCGGCAAGTATTTTCCGGTAGAGCTCCCAGAAGCCGCCGGCAAAGAAGTTGCCAGGAACAACACTCTGGTTGCCAGTGAGCTGCAACCTCTAGCAGAACGTCAAGTTCTTGCCATTGAGGCAAGCACTCCTGCACTCGAAGAGATGCCTTTAGTCCTTGTCGTTGAGCCACAAGCTCCGGCATGGGCGCAGCAAATAGTTCATTTCCTTCAAACAGGAGAACTACCTGATGATCAAGAAGAAGCCGAAAAAGTAGCCCGTTAATCAAATATGTACCAGTTTGTCGATAGCATTCTGTACAGAAAGAGACCAAATGGGGTGAAATTGAGGTGCATTTGCCGGGAAGATGGTCTTAAGCTGTTGGCGGAAATACATGGAGGCGTATGTGGATCCCACATAGGCTCAAGAGCTCTTGCCGGCAAAGTTTTCGGCAAGGCTTCTATTGGCCTACTGCTCTCCAGGATGCAACTGAGATAGTAACCAAGTGTGAAGCATGCCAGTTTCATTCGAAGGATATACATCAGCCAGCCCAAGCCCTTCAAACAATCCCACTCTCCTGGCCCTTTTTGGTCCAGGGGCTTGAAATTTTAGGCCCTTTTCCACGTGCTACCGGGGGCTTTGAGTTCTTGTATGTAGCAGTCGACAAGTTCACAAAGTGGCATGAGGTGGAGCCAGTGAGGAAGGTGACAGCACAGTCAGCCATCAAGTTTTTGAAAGGATTAGTTTGCCGTTTTGGTGTTCCCAACAGGGTCATCATCGACAACGACACACAGTTCACGAGCCGCACCTTCATGCAGTACACTGAAGGCCTTGGAAGCAAGATTTGCTTTGCATCTATTGCTCACCCCGAGAAGCAATGGCCAAGCAGAAAGGGCAAATGCTGAAGTGCTACGTGGCCTCAAGACAAGAACTTTCGACAGGCTGCACAAGTGTGGAAGGCGTTGGATTGATGAGTTGCCGGCGGTTCTTTGGTCACTCAGGATAACACCAAATCGAGCAACTGGCCAAACACCCTTCTCCCTAGTATATGGTGCAGAGGCTGTGCTCCCCACGGAACTCATGTACGGGTCACCTCGAGTACTCGCCTATGATGAGGCAGAGCAAGAGCAACTGCGGCAAGATGACGCCACGCTCCTTGAGGAAGATCGTCTTCGGGCGGCTGTGTGAACTGCACGCTACCAGCAAGCTTTGCACCGCTACCATAGCAGCAAGGTTCATGCCCGAAGCCTTGAGGATGGTGACCTTGTTCTTCGGCGCATTCAGTCTGCCAAGGAATCTAACAAGTTGACGGCAAAGTGGGAAGGCCCTTATCGGGTAGTGCGAGTCACCAGACCCGGCGCGGTCCGTCTGGAGACCGAAGATGGCACCCCAGTGCAGAACTCATGGAACATTGAGCATCTTCGTAAGTTCTATCCATAAGGCGCAGTTGCCGGCCCCCCCGGTAACATATTTTGTACAAGATTTGTTGGCAAGACATGTAACCCTTTGTACAAAGCCAGGTGCAGAGCCTGTGCATAAGTGAAATAAAGCTAAGTGTTTCGCAACCTCTTGTCAAAATACATTTCCAATTATGTATATTTGTATGTGATGTTGTGTTACGCTTTGCCTTGTGTGAAATGATTAACAAGCCGTTAAGGTCTCCAACAACCTCTTTCTGTTCTTTCTTTATCTCAAAGGACAGAAGGTTCCTTCGCGAGCAACTTTCCCGGGGGGAGTGATGGTGTGGATACCACCTAAATGACGCTCATGTGATCATTTCTACGGCAAGAAATAAACACAAGGAAAAGTTAAGTTGATAAACTTTGAAGTAAATTCCTTGTTACATCCGCAATTTCCCTTGGATGGCTTGCTCTTCGTATGAGAAACCTGCACGCGAAAGAACCTTGTCGTGATCAATTGTGCTCTTATCTTGTTTTGACTCTGCTCAACAATTTAAGTAACTGCGCTGGGATCATCATAGGTAAAACTTGCCGGCAGCGGTGCTCCCGGCAGGCTGCTAAGGGACCCGTTCCTCAAGCGCTCGCGGTAAGAGTGTGCGCACCGGCAAGCTTCTGGCAAGCGTAGGGTATAAAAATCATACAAGGACAAGACATAATAAGGGGAATAGCATACATCCATTCATTAGCATAACTTCTATTTCATCATAAACATTGTGTGGATCTAACTTAAAGTTAAAATTGTTTTCCACATGATGGCGTTGGTGATGAATACAATGACAAGATTAATTTTGGAGGTTGCCTTGGATCCTCTTAACCCGAAGAACCTTGTCGGCAATCGGAGCAACAATCTTTTCGATGCTTGAGATGTCAGTATTCTCCAGCAAGCTCTTGAAGGCCCCGGAAATATCAACATCCGGATTGCGATACGCAACTTTGACCAGCCACGTTCTCCCGTCGCCGCTGTTCCAGAAGCTCCAGATCCGCCTTCCTCTTCTCCACTTTGGGGTCGATGGGCTTGGCGGGTTTCTTCCCCTCTGCATCGGCCTTTTTGGGTGCCATGGAGGCTCAGAAGGGACGAGAGATTTGTGGAAGGGATGCGAATCGGCGGCGGCGGCGGTGGAACTGGCTCTGGCGAGAGGAAGAAGACGATGCAGCGAAGGGCGATGGTAAATGAGCAGCGCCTCCTCGCGGTTGCCTTTTTATGGGGAAGGCACGAGGGGGCTGGCTCTTTGTTGTTCGATGTGCCAGCGCTTTTGCAGGCGCACTTACACAAAACCGCCTCCACGCCCACCAGTCTTGTGACTCGCGTTAAATGCGCGACGTGGGGAGGTGCAGGCAAAACCATCATCACCAGATTTACAGCAGTAATTTCTCACCACGTGTCTGCGCATTGTTTGGGCCTAGCCCAACGACGCTTCGGACGTGCGTGTGGCCCAGGCCCGGGGGCTCCTGTCGGTGTATAAAACAGAGGTATTTTATAACCTGACTTATGCACAGACAGTGGTAGCCTTCCTGATGGCCGAGGCTTGTCGGGAGATTACCAGCATCAAGATCCAAGGCTTGGTGCAGTACCTTAGCGAAGAAACCAAGACAAGCCATAAGGAAGCATGTGGCTTATGACAAAGAAGGAAGACGACGCTCGCCGGTAAGGCTGGAGCTGGCAAGGCGAAGGCCCGGCAAGCTCCGTGCCGGCAAGCCTGCACTGGCTCCTCCTCGACTCCACCTCATTTGGATAGCTAGCAGCTAATCCGTGAGGTGTCGAGCAGGCAGGCGGTTAGATGAGGCTTGTCGGGGCACGTGTCACCATGCTGGATGAAGGATTAACTTTAATGACACCCGTCCAGAAGGCGTGTCAATGTTATAGGAGGTAGCTGGGCAAGCGGTGCAGGATCCTTGCCGGGGCTTCTCCTCCACACGACACCTCACGGCGCATTTATTGCGTTTGTCCTAAACCGGCAGTGTTAGGCATCATAGCACTGTTGGCTGTCTCAATCACTATGTAAGGACTGTTTTGCCACTGTGGTCACCCCTTGAGTTATAAAAGGAGTGCCAGGGCAACCTTTTAGAGGGATCGGTCGGACCATCAACTAGTCGACACTTAGCTCATTCTGCATGCGTAGCTGCTCTTCCTGCACTCTTGCCGGTAAGAAGCGCTCCCTGTACTTGAGCTCATACACCACCAATATAACAAAGTAGGAGTAGGGTTTTACGCTACACAACGGCCCGAACCTGGGTAAAAACCTTGCGCTGTCTGCTGAGTCTGCTCTTTGCGCTCGTGCACCCCCTTAGCCGAATCGTAAAGGGGCTAGATGGCCCCATAGATGGTCATACGCACGACAGGTGGGAATTGGGGAAGAAATGGGGAAAGTGCGTCCACTCCGATAGTGGTGGGCTCCACCTGTAAGTGGCTCAACAGAAACAAGTTTAGGTCCTGCCTACAAGTGAGACAAAGCACAAAGAAAGATTAATTCCCCTCTATTTTCTTGACAGAAATCCGTGGCTTGCGGAGGAGGAAAGAAAAGTCACGCGGGCGGCGATCTGCAGGCGGCCCTCCTCAGGCGATCGCCGGATCTCAGACGATCTGCAGGGTCTTTCCTTGGAGATGCTCCTTGGATTTCTTCTTCCTCAACGACATCAGGGTGGTCCTCAAGCATGAATTCTGTAAGTTCCGACTGGCCTTCCTCCTCAATTTTTGAATTCCACTTGTTTGTTGCTTGGTACACTGTTGTTGTTCGAAGTATGATACTATGAATTTCTCTGAATTTTAAAGACAGAGAACAAACGAGCTGCATCTATGTTTCTCTGAATTTTGAAAACAGAGAAAATATCCAGTTAGGTGGCAAAACTTAAAAATGTTGCATAATTGTTGTTCAAAGAACAGTTGAACATGCTTCTATAGATGTTGTGTTTTTTCATCTAACTAGTTTTTCATTGAAAAATGTTTCAAGAAAGAAGAATGCTCTCATTGCTGTTATAACACAATTATAGTCTTGTCTTGACATAAAAATCATGGAGAAAGGACCAGCAGATCCCAATTTGGAGATATTATAACAGCTGTGACAAGGGTGAGAACTTAATGTTTGAGCTAGCTTATAATTCAAAAAGTAACAGCATGATGGAGTTATTTCACAACAAAATCTTCTCAAACCAAAATGTAGGTAGCAGCAGAAGCAGAGAAAAGGAAGAAAATACCTCCTGAGGTGAAAATTAAAAATAGCTTCTGAGCTAAAATTAAAATTAGTGTTTTGTTAATAATAATTTGAAGTGCATGAATGCAGGAAGATCCAAGCCTACAGGAATCTGATTAGTTTGTCGAGTACCACTTAATTGAGAAGCAGAAAAAGGTTGATAGTGTTTTGAAAAAAAGAATTGTTAGCCGCTAGTTTTCATGTGATAAATGAATGTTGGTTTTCTTTGTGATGCGCAGATATCGTCACCAGAACTATTTGCACATAAGGTGGAACCCCACAACGAACAAGCAGTTAAAGCACAACGACTTGAAGAATTTGCTAGTGAAGTTCTCACGAATGCAGATAGTACACAACAGGTAATATCGAAGTCAAATAAGAAAACTAATAAAAAGATTGCAGACTTGTGCATTCCTTTTAACACAACTAATTCTCTTTATATTAGAATATGTTTTTCCCAGAAGAAGGAACTTCAATTGCAAAGGAAAAATAGGGTACACTCAATGTTGACATACAAGGAGAGGTATCAAACAGAATCAAAGAAATCCTTAAAAACTGATTTACGTTAAGAACTTACTTGACTGTACATAAATTTTAACAATATTTTTCTTCATTTGCTTTTAAAAATTAGATTGCCCTAGCAGATTGTCTGGATCTTGTTGTTTGTGATGAAGCACTAATGGAGAAGAATGTAGAACAAGTGATGAGTGATGAGTATATGAACTTTAGTGAAGAGGTTATTAAAAAAACTAAACAATCTAGTACAATTCTTTTTGTAACTTCTTACTGAATTTGATTTAGTATGCTTCACAGGGTGGTTTCTTTGGTGATGGTGGTGAAACTAATGATGATGATGCTCCAAAAAGTGATGATGAAGATTACATATTCCCTTGTCCAGAAGAAATAGAGGAAGCTAGACTTCCAGAAGTTGGAATGGTGTTTCCAACAGTGGAGCAGGCTCACAGGTTTATCAATGTATATGGTCAGATCAAAGGGTTTGCAGTGGTGAAAGGCATAAATCATAAAAATAGAAAGGTTACCTTTCATTGCAATAAGAGTAGGAATGATTTTAGCAAAGTAGCTGCTGGCCAAAGGAAGAGGAGGAGATCATATGTGGGGAAA
This sequence comes from Elymus sibiricus, assembly GCA_039707655.1. Lineage (NCBI taxonomy): Eukaryota > Viridiplantae > Streptophyta > Magnoliopsida > Poales > Poaceae > Elymus > Elymus sibiricus. The sequence continues at coordinate 85,454,296 of CM077676.1, forward strand.
ACTAATTGCCAAATGAATGTTGGGGTGAAGCTTGTTGAAGGACAGTGGAGAATATAAAATGTTGACTTGGAGCATAACTGATGTCTACTACGCAACTTTATTCTTGTAGACTCGTGTTGGGCCTTCGAGCGCAGAGTTTTGTTGGACAGTAGCAATTTTCCCTCAAGTGGATGACCTAAGGTTTATCAATCCATGGGAGGCGTAGGATGAAGATGGTATCTCTCAAACCATCCTGCAATCAAATACAAGAAATCTCGTGTGTCCCCAACACACCAAATACAATGGTAAATTATATAGGTGCACTAGTTCGGCGAAGAGATGGTGATACAAGTGTAGTATGGAGAGTAGATATAGGTTTTTGTAATCTGAAAATATAAAAACAGCAAGGTAGCAAGTGATAAAACGGAGCACAAACGGTATTACAATGCTTGAAAACAAGGCCTAGGGTTCATACTTTCACTAGTGCAATCTCTCAACAGTGCTATCATAATTGAATCATATAATAATCCCTCAACGTGCGACAAAGAATCACTCCAAAGTTCTTATCTAGTAGAGAACATAAGATGAAATTGTTGTAGGGTACAAAACCACCTCAAAGTTATCTTTTCCGATCAATCTATTGAGCTATCCCTATAGGTGTCACAAACAGCCCTAGAGTTTGTACTAAAATAACACCATATGATACGCATCAACCAACTCTAATGTCACCTAGATACTCCAATGTCACCACAAGTATCCGTGAGTTGATTATTCGATATGCATCAAAACAACTTCAGATTCATAATATTCAATCCACACAAAGAACTTCAAAGAGTGCCCCAAGATTTCTACCGGAGAAAGTAGGACGAAAACGTGCATCAACCCCTATGCATAGATTACCCCAATGTCACCTCGGGAATCCACGAGATGAGTGCCAAAACATACATCAAGTGAATCAATATAATACCCCATTGTCACCTAGGGTATTCATATGCAAGACATACATCAAGTGTTCTCAAATCCATAAAAGTATTCGATCCGATAATAGTGAAACCTCAAAGGTAAAAACTCACTTCATCACAACAAGATAGAGAGGGAGAAACACCATATCATCCAATTATATTGAGAAAGCTCGCGGTACATCAAGATCGTGCCAAATCAAGAACATGAGAGAGAGAGAGATCAAACACATAGCTACTAGTACATACCCTCAGCCCCGAGGGTGAACTACTCCCTCCTCATCATGGAGACCGCCGGGATGATGAAGATGGCCTCCGGTGATGATTTCCCCCTCTGGCAGGGTGCCGGAAAAGGGCTCCAGATGGGATCTCCTTGGTACAGAGGCTTGTGGCGGCGGAGTCTAAGTTCTAGGTTAACTTTCGGGGGTTTCTGAATATATATGAATTTTTGGCGTTGGAATCACGCAAAGAAGTGCCACAGGGGGCCCACGAGGCACCAGGGCGCGCCTGGGGGGGTGTGGCGCGCCCTGGTGGCTTGTGGGGCCCCTGTGGGTCTTCTGCTGCTCCCCCAAAGCTTCCTGGGTCTATTTCTTTCCAGAAAAAATCGTCAAACAGTTTCGCTGCATTTGGACTTCATTTGATATGGATTTTCTGGAAAACCAAAAACAAGCAGAAAACAGCAACTGGCACTGGGCACTAGGTCCATATGTTAGTCCATGAAAATCATATAAAAGCCATATAAAAGTGCACCAAAATCATACAAAACTATAATAAACATGGCATGAATACTTCATAAATTATAGATACGTTGGAGACGTATCAGCATCCCCAAGCTTAATTCCTGCTCGTCCTCGAGTAGGTAAATGATAAAAGAAATAATTTATGAAGTGTGAATGCTAGCATAGTGCATAAGTTTGATCAATGATAATTTCAATCACTTTTTCTAGCATCAATATATATCATAAACAGTAGCTCATCTCATAGAACTTCTCATGGTCAAGTAGCAAGCTATTCACATGTTTAAAGTATAGACCATAAACTTTCTTGAAAACCAACAAACTATGTTCTCAGTCATCAAACAATTACAATTCATCTTATTTTCAGGAAGGGTCTATGTAAGTGCTTTGTTTTAGCAAATTCCACATACTCAACTATCATTTAGTCTTCCATGATTGCTGACACTCAAAGCATATTTTTAGAACAAACTGTTTCAGTCAAACACATAGGAAGATAGGGGCTTAATGTTTTGCCTCCCAACTTATTTATCTCAAGGATAATGTTAACAATAATAACTCATGATCACCTATATTCAACGGGATATATATGCCTGGATCAATCCCCACCACATGATGCTTGCCCACTAGAGAATAAATAGAGCGGAATAGGGATGAACATTACTAACTCTTGCATAAAAGTAAATACAGAAAATTAAAAGATAGGCCCTTCGCAGAGGGAAGCAGAGGTTGTCATGTGCTTTTTAGTTTTGGATGTGCAAGCCCTTAATGCAAAGGAACGTCACGTTATATTGCCCCTTGTGATAGCAACCTTTATTATGCAGTCCATTGCTTTTATTTCTTTGCCATCACAAGTTCGTACAATGCTTATTTTCCCTTGCAATAAAAGATCATACATATTTTAGGAGCAATTTTTATTGCTTTTTGCACCGATGACAACTTACTTGAAGGATATTATTTAATCCATAGGTAGATATGGTGGACACTCATGGCAAGAAACTGGGTTTAAGGGTTTTTGGATGCACAAGTAGTATCTCTACTTAGTACAAATTTTTGGCTAGCAAAAGATCCTAAGCAAGCACCACATGTTAGGGGATCCATGACAATATAACTTCTATGTGAATATAAACAAACATAACTCATTACGTTGTCTTCCTTGTCCAACATCAACTACTTGTGTGACGCCCCCGACTTAATCGTGCACTAATCATACACGTAAATGCACACGATCAAGCCTAGGGACTCACTTGAAGATATCACAACACAACTCTACACAAATAAAAGTCATACAAGCTTTATATTACAAGCCAGGGGCCTCGAGGGCTTGAATACATAAGCTCGCGATCATACAAGCAACGACAAAATCGTTAGATATCTGAGTACAGACATAAAAGATAAAAAGATAAGCCTTTAAGAAGGCAGGGCAAAATAAAAAAACACCGATCGAAAAGGCGCAGGCCTCCTGCCTAGGAGCCTCCTAAGTACTCCTGGTCGTCGGCGGTCTCCACGTAGTAGTAAGCTCCTCCAGAGGGGTAGTAGTAGTCGTCGGCGGCTGGCGCAGCTGACTCCGGGGCACCATCATCTGGTCGCAGCAATCGGGGTATGGGGAAAAAGGGAAGCAAAGCAACCGTGAGTACTCATCCAAAGTACTCGCAAGACTTACATATGCTTCGGTATCAAAGAAAGGCTGTAACAGTGGACTGACTGCAGCAATGCCAGAATAGAGGGGAAAGGCCTAGCCTATCGAAGACTAGCATCTTCAGCGGTCTTGTAGCATAAGAAGAGTGCAGATTAGTAACATGTCTTAAGGTAACAAGCATGTTGTAGCGAAGCCTAGGGATCCTTCCTCGACTCCCTGCGAGAAAGCGATCCCGGAGCTTCCAATTAATTAAAAGTATCCAGTTCAAGTAATAATAGATCGGCATACAACACTGAGCGTCGTGTTACCGTGGACACGGCTATTCGAATAGATAACTTCCCTCCAGGGGTGCACTACTGTTACCCAACACGCTCGATGAACTCTGGCCGGACACACTTTTATCGGGTCATGCCTGGCCTCGGCTGATCGACACACCGCAGCCCTACCTAGAGCTCAGCAGAGAGGTCCCTGCCGGTCTACATCCTAGGTGCTCAGGGGTCCTGGGCCCATCGCCCTTTGCAATCCGGGTCATTGTGCACATGGTTAGTTCCAGGCACCACCTCTGTCCTAGATGGCGCCTTTCCTGCCGTGCCGCAATGCTGAACTGGACGTCTGACAAAGCTTTCAGCTGATACATACGGCGCCGAGGGCCCCGTAAACCATTATCCCGCGTGGTGGTAGTGCGTACAGGGCCAACGACCCACTCAGATCAAATACCCAAATCCATTAGCGAATTATTAGGAGCTCGCGGTGACGATCAGTACTCATGTCGCCCCGTCTCGAGGAAGTGCAACAAGGGCCAGGCCCATCCCTCTCTAGGGCGGTCTCTGCCTGCCCGGCCGCGCCTCGTAATTATCTCGCGGGTACCATCCTGGTCAACCCGACTACACGACTCTCGCGGGTACCCCTCGGGGTCGAGCCGACTTTACCCGGGGACTGTAGTAAAAGTAGGGTATCCGTGTGTTCATCACATCAAAGGGGAATCCGAGGAATAACCCTCGATGGATTCCTACTCGATGTAATCCGTCAAGGAGAACCAGGAGGAATCACCCTCGGTGGTTCCCACTTGAGGGGTTGCTCGACAGAGTCATCATCGGGAAGGGGAGAGCGAGGAATCACCCTCGGCAATCATCACCGATGAGCTATTCTACAGAGATATCATCGATAGTGCAGTATGAGGTATCACCCTCGACACTCGATAGTAGCCCTGCAGAGTCGTACAACTAAGGGGGTGTGTGGTAATGTGTTGGTCTCTGCACGTCGATCACACGGATCGAGGCACTGGTAACAAAGCGGGGCAACAGGGACAAGGGTGAGGGGTCACTGATGGAACATTTACCAACCTATTCTAAGCAGTTTAGGATGACAGGTAAAGTAGCAATAGTAGGTTACAAAAAGCAGGCTATGCATCAGAATAGGAGCAATCAATTACAGTAGCAAAATTTAATGCAAGCAAGAGGGAGAAGGAATAGGCAATATAGGAATGATTAAGGGGGTTTTGCTTGCCTGGAAGCTCTGCTGAAAAGGAAGCAGGGTCGTCGGTGACGTAGTCAATCACAAGCACAGCATCGGTCTCAGAGTCTACCGGAGAGAAGAGGGGGAAGAAACAGTAAATATAAAGCACACAGATGTAACACAGATGCACGACATGACAACACGCAGTGCTAGGGGTGACCTATCGCAGTACTACACGTTGCCGGCGAAGGGGGAAAACATCCGGGAATGTTTTCCCAGCGTTTGGCATTTCGGAGAGATGAAACAGAGGGGGACGGTTCCATGTACAGCATGCTAGGGGCATGTAACACATGAACGGAGTGCGTATTCGGAATCGTCATATTTTTGCTGATCGTTTTTCATATATAAATTATTTTCATCCGAGTTACGGTCTATTTTATATGATTTTTCAAAGTTTTAATTCAATTTCTGGAATTAACAGATTTAATTTAATTCTAACATCATTTATTGCGTCATCATGACGTCAGCGGTCAACACTGACCGTTGACCGGTCAAACTGACATGCGGGTCCCGTCTGTCATTGACACAGGTTAACTAAACAGAATTAATTAGTTTAATTAGGAGGTTAGTTTAATTAAGTTTAATTAGTTTAATTAAACCAGTTTAATTAAGTTAATTAATTCACTAATTAATTATATTTATTATTATTATATTTAAATTCTTTTTTTTTCTATTTCTTTTTTTTAATTCTTTTCTTTTTATCTGGGCCGGCCCCACTGGACAGTGGCCCAGCTGGCCACTGGAGGCGGTCAACGCGCGCGCGCATTCGCAGAGGGGCGGCCGTGGCGACGACGGGAGCAGCAGGGCGCGGGGTAGCGGCGACGAGCGGCTGCAGGTGCGGGCGCGGACGGCGCAGGGCACGCGCGGGGGCCGCGGGCGAGAGGTGCGCGCGGCAGGCGGGTGCGGACGCGGTCGGGTGCGGCCGGGTGCGTGCCGGAGGCGAGGCAAAGTATTGGGCAGGAGCGGGTGGCGGCGAGCGCAGGCGGCCGCGGGCGACGGGGGCTGCGGGGAAATGCAGCAGCGCAGGCGAGCGGGATGAGCGTCGAGCGGGAGCAGAGAGGGGAATGGGATCGGGGTCCTCACGGTCGTCGTGAGAAGGTGGCGGCGAGGCTCGGTGATGGCCAGCGGGGAGGAGGTCGGGGACGGCGAGGCGGCGCCGGCGGCGAGGCGCGATGGCGACGGGCAGCGACGGCGGCGGCGTCGGGGACGAGGGGAGGGACGAGGAGGAGTGGGGTGGGGATCGGGTTAGGGTTCGGGGGAGCGGGGGGATAGGTAGGGGGCGGCTGGGCCGGCCTGGTCGGCCTGGTGGCCAGCTGGGCCGAGGCCCAGTAGGGGGGGGGGCTTTTGTTTTATTTATTTTTTCTGTTTTCTCCTTTTTATTTATGTTTTGTCTTTTCTTTCTACTCCAAATGACTTTTGTAAAATAGGAGGCTTGCCCAAATAAATACTATGCATCATCTACTACTGCCAGAAGTTGGTTTGGAGATCATATCATTTCATTTGAATTTTGATTAAATGAAATGGGATTAAATATTGTTGTTTGGTACTGTTTTTGGATAATAGAGTCAGCTAGTGATTTTTAGTGATGGTGTTTTTCTAAACACAATTAGTTATGGATTATTTCCTATTTAATGAACATTTTAGTTTTCAAATTTGAACAACTTTTATTTTCACTTTAAATTTGAATTGGAATTTGAAATGAGATATGATGCAAATGATGATCAAGCACTGTTTAACATGGTGACTTGGCATTATCAAAAGGTGATTACTGTAGCTTAATTACATGGGGTGTTACAATTCTCCTCCTCTAACAGAAATTCTCGTCCCGAGAATTCAGGAGGTATAAAAGAGAAGGTCGGGATATTCACACCAAGAGAGCTTGGCATGGGCCCGCGGGAGAATTTCCCATTAACGGATCATGCAACGGTTCATATCTAATGCCATGCGCGAATGCAAAGAACTTTAGCATAAAGTGAATGCGATGCTCCCGAATCAATTAAAATAGGAGGTGGTTCTGAGTAAACAAAGATAGTACCGTTCACAGTAGCAAGCTGATCTTGAGCTTCATTCAGATCAACATGGTAAGCTTGACCACGACCATAAGATGGCCTGGCATTATTGTTGCGAGGTTGATTATTACCACGGCCAACAGAGGGAAGTGCAAGCTGATTCTGGTTCTGAGGGCATTCTCTGGAACGGTGACCTGGACGGCCACACTTGAAGCAGAGCCCATCACTGGGACGGGGAGCTGGAGCTCGAAATAGTGGAGCCTGAGATCTTGGCTGCCCCGGCGGTGGAGAAGATGCAGCTGGATGGTACATGCTATTGGGAATCCAGATACGGCGCTTCTGCGATGACGAGCCCGAAGATGAGCCAACGTCATTGTGGCGCTTGATGGCTTTCTTGTGTTCTATCTGAGCGGTCTCAACCTGGATTGCCTTGTTCACCAGGGTGGCGAAGTCGGTGAAATCATTAACAGCAAGTGCAAGCTTGAGGTCTGGGTGTAGTCCATTGCGGAATTTCTCCTGTCTACGAGCATCAGTGGCAATGTCTTCTTCAGCATAGCAGGATAATTCAAGGAATTCCCGCAGATAAGCTTCGATAGTTTTATTACCCTGAGTGAGGTTGCGAAACTCTGTTTTCTTCCGGTCCATGATTCCCTGAGGAATGTAACGGGCATGAAAAGCAGTCTGAAACTCAATCCAGGTAATGACTGTCCCATCAGGTAGTGAATGTCTGTGGGTAGACCACCATTGAGCAGCGGGGCCCTTCAAGAAGTAGGACGCGAAGGTGACAAGGTTGTCAGGGGCGACATTGGCAGACTCCATCTCGAAGGCGATGTCGCGAAGCCAGTCATCAGCATCCAGTGGCTGTTCAGAGTTGCAAAAAACAGTCGGGCTGAGACGCACAAACTCCTGTAGAGTTATTGGAGTAGGTTGCTGATTCTGAGCATTCTGGTTTGGGAACTGAGCCATGATTCCAGTCATGAACTGACGGTTCAGCTCGAATTGCTGCATCATAGCTGCCATATAGTCTGGCGGGGGTGGATCATTGGCAGCACGGCCATGACCACGACCTGCGGGTCTAACCATCCTGCTAAAGTTTAACAGGGGTAGTTTAGTAAAAACCACTGCAAGTGTTCAGAGACAAGCATGATGTAACACGACAATGAACAAGTAGTGCAATAGATTCATAACAGTAGTCAATTAAGACATACAGATCCATACACAAGGTCGGTTACATGCTGAGAGCATAAGTTCGCAAATTTAAACAGCTAGACATACTAGGCGGCGCGCAGGCACGCGACAGGGAATACAACAACGAGACATAGCAAAGGCTACATCAACGTCGGAGAAAACTGCTGGAGCGAGGAATCTGCAAGTGACGACAGAGGGTGTCCTCGATAGAAGGATCCTGCGGTCCGTGAAGCAGAATCTGGCCCAAAATTCAAAGAAGGGTTAATTCCAATCTCCAGGTGGATGTAAGGAGTATCTTCGGGATCAAGGATGCACAGAAGAGTCAGGTTTTGATCCTGTGGAACTGCGGGTAGTGTTGTTAAAAGCAGGAAGGCAGTGACATCTTGCAAGGTCACGATAGTAAGGCAAGTCAGAGGAAAGTCTGTCAGCTATGTCGGTAACACGCCGGTACCATAGGCGGGAATGAAGAGAACCATTTTCCTGCTCGTTAAAACAAGGTGGACCAATAGGCAAGGTTCTCGTCCATCGGTGGTTACCGGAATGTCATCAACAATAGTGACAATGTTTTATTTGGGGTTGTTGACTTAAGCAGGGAATTATCACTGCTCAAATAAAGCCAGGTTACCAGAAAGGTTAAGCAGACCAATGGAAAGGAAAATGTGATGATCTGATCCAACAGACCAATGGAAAGGAATAGTTGCAGACAATCCAGCTCTCCGGGTGGAATGTGATCACGAGAACCTAATGTCAGTGTTAGGAAAATCATTTAACCCGAATAGAAGAGGATTCAGATTCCCAGAGTAAGGATGACGAATAAAAGATCCTAATACTACCCAATGGCGACGTGGGCCCGTAAGCCACACAGCCATGTTAGTAAAATAGTTTTTCAAAGATTAGACTCAACTTCGGCCAAGGAGTTGGAAAGGGGGCTTCCTACAGGCAGTCGGCTCTGATACCAACTTGTGACGCCCCCGACTTAATCGTGCACTAATCATACACGCAAATGCACACGATCAAGCCTAGGGACTCACTTGAAGATATCACAACACAACTCTACACAAATAAAAGTCATACAAGCTTTATATTACAAGCCAGGGGCCTCGAGGGCTCGAATACATAAGCTCGCGATCATACAAGCAACAGCGAAAGCGTTAGATATCTGAGTACAGACATAAAAGATAAAAAGATAAGCCTTTAAGAAGGCGGGGCAAAATAAAAAAACACCGATCGAAAAGGCGCAGGCCTCCTGCCTGGGAGCCTCCTAACTACTCCTGGTCGTCGGCGGTCTCCACGTAGTAGTAAGCTCCTCCAGAGGGGTAGTAGTAGTCGTCGGCGGCTGGCGCAGCTGACTCCGGGGCTCCGTCATCTGGTCGCAGCAATCAGGGTATGGGAAAAAAGGGAAGCAAAGCAACCGTGAGTACTCATCCAAAGTACTCGCAAGACTTACATCAGATCTAAACTACATATGCTTCGGTATCAGAGAAAGGTTGTAACAGTGGACTGACTGCAGCAATGCCAGAACAGAGGGGAAAGGCCTAGCCTATCGAAGACTAGCATCTTCAGCGGTCTTGTAGCATAAGAAGAGTGCAGATTAGTAACATGTCTTAAGGTAACAAGCATGTTGTAGCGAAGCCTAAGGATCCTTCCTCGACTCCCTGCGAGAAAGCGATCCCGAAGCTTCCAATTAATTAAAAGTATCCAGTTCAAGTAATAGTAGATCGGGATACAACACTGAGCGTCCTATTACCGTGGACACGGCTATTCGAATAGATAACTTCCCTGCAGGGGTGCACTACTGTTACCCAACACGCTCGATGAACTCTGGCCGGACACACTTTTATCGGGTCATGCCCGGCCTCGGCTGATCCACACACCGCAGCCCTACCTAGAGCTCAGCAGAGAGGTCCCCGCCGGTCTACATCCTAAGAGCTCAGGGGTCCTGGGCCCATCGCCCTTTGCACTCCAGGTCGTTGCGCGCATGGTTAGATCCAGGCACCACCTCTGTCCAGGATGGCGCCGATCCTGCCATGCCGCAATGCTGAACTGGACGTCTGACAAAGCTTTCGGCTGATACATACGGCGCCGAGGGCCCCATAAACCATTATCCCGCGTGGTGGTAGTGCGTATAGGGCCAACGACCCACTCAGATCAAATACCCAAATCCGTTAGCGAATTATTAGGAGCTCGCGGTGACGATCAGTACTCCTGTCGCCCCGTCTCGAGGAAGTGCAACAAGGGCCAGGCCCATCCCTCTCTAGGGCGGTCTCTGCCTGCCCGGCCGCGCCTCGTAATTATCTCGCGGGTACCATCCTGGTCAACCCGACTACACGACTCTCATGGTTTCCCCTCGGGGTCGACCCGACTTTACTCGGGGACTGTAGTAAAAGTAGGGTATCCGTGTGTTCATCACATCAAAGGGGAATCCGAGGAATCACCCTCGATGGATTCCTACTTGATGTAATCCGTCATGGAGAACCAGGAGGAATCACCCTCGGTGGTTCCCACTTGAGGGGTTGCTCGACAGAGTCATCATTGGGAAGGGGAGAGCGAGGAATCACCCTCGGCAATCATCACTGATGATCTATTCTATAGAGATATCATCGATAGTGTGGTACGAGGTATCACCCTCGACACTCGATAGTAGCCCTGGAGAGTCATACAACTAAGGGGGTATGTGGTGCTTTACTTGGCACATTATTGAAAGAAAACATATGAAACATGATTACTACAGTAGCTTAATCATGTGAACACAAGAAAAACAGTAGGTATAAATATTGGGTTGTCTCCCAACAAGCGCTGTTCTTTAATGCCTTTTAGCTAGGCGTGATGATTTCAATGATGCTCGCATAAGAATGAAGAATTGAAACACAATGAGAGCATCATGAAGCATATGACTAGCACATTTAAGTCTAACCCACTTCATATGCATAGGTATTTTGTAAGCAAATAATTTATGGGAGAAAGAATCAACTAGCATAGGAAGGCAAAACAAGCATAACTTCAACACTTTCAACACATAGAGAGGAAACTTGATATTATTGCAATATGTAAAAGCATATGTTCCTCTCTCATAATAATTTTCAGTAGCATCATGAATGAATTCAACAATATAACTATCACATAAAGCATTCTTTTCATGATCCACAAGCATAGAAATTTTATTACTCTCCACATAACCAAATTTATTCTCATGAATAGTAGTGGGAGCAAACTCAACAAAATAACTATCATGTGACACTTGATTGGCATAATCCAATTAAAAATTAAAATTATGATGACCAATTTCATAGTTATCATTATTCTTTATAGCATACATGTCATCACAATAATCATCATAAATAGGAGGCACGGTCTCATCATAACAAATTTTCTCATCAAAACTTGGGAGACTAAAAATATCATCTTCATCAAACATAGCATCCCCAAGCTTATGGCTTTGCATATCATTAGCATCATGGATATTCATAGAATTCATACTAGCAAGATTGCAATCATGCTCATCATTCAAAGATTTTATGCCAAATATTTTATGCCAAATATTTTATTGAATTCTTCTTCTATCAATTGAGCACAATTTTCCTTTCCATCATTTTCACGAAAGACATTATAAAGATGAATAATATGAGGCAACCTCAATTCCATTTTTTTAGTTTTCTTTTTATAAAACCAAACTAGTGATAAACAAGAAACTAAAAGATTCCATTGCAAGATCTAAAGATATACCTTCAAGCACTCACCTCCCCGGCAACGGCGCCAGAAAAGAGCTTGATGTCTACTACGCAACTTTATTCTTGTAGACTCGTGTTGGGCCTCCAAGTGCAGAGTTTTGTAGGACAGTAGCAATTTTCCCTCAAGTGGATGACCTAAGGTTTATCAATCCGTGGGAGGCATAGGATGAAGATGGTATCTCTCAAACAGCCCTGCAATCAAATACAAGAAATCTCTTATGTCCCCAACACAACAAATTCAATGGTAATTTGTATAGGTGCACTAGTTCGGCGAAGAGATGATGATACAAGTGTAGTATGGAGAGTAGATATACGTTTTTGTAATCTGAAAATATAAAAACAGCAAGGTAGCAAGTGATAAAACGGAGCCCAAACGGTATTACAATGCTTGAAAACAAGGCCTAGGGTTAATACTTTCACTAGTGTAATCTCTCAACAGTGCTAACATAATTGAATCATATAATAATCCCTCAAGGTGCGATAAAGAATCACTCCAAAGTTCTTATCTAGCAGAGAACATAAGAAGAAATTGTTGTAGGGTACAAAGCCACCTCAAAGTTATCTTTTCCGATCAATCTACTGAGCCATCCCTATAGGTGCACAAACAGCCGTAGAGTTCATACTAAAATAACACCATATGATACGCATCAACCAACTCTAATGTCACCTAGATACTCCAATGTCACCACAAGTATCCATGAGTTGATTATTCGATATGCATCAAAACAACTTCAGATTCATAATATTCACTCCACACAAAGAACTTCAAAGAGTGCCCCAAGATTTCTACCGGAGAAAGTAGGACGAAAACGTGCATCAACCCCTATGCATAGATTACCCCAATGTCACCTCAGGAATCCGCGAGTTGAGTGCCAAAACATACATCAAGTGAATCAATATAATACCCCATTGTCACCTAGGGTATTCATATGCAAGACATACATCAAGTGTTCTCAAATCCATAAAAGTATTCGATCCGATAATAGTGAAACCTCAAAGGTAAAAACTCAATTCATCACAACAAGATACAGAGGGAGAAACACCATAAGATCCAACTATATTAACAAAGCTCGCGGTACAGCAAGATCGTGCCAAATCAAGAACACGAGAGAGAGAGAGAGATCAAACACATAGCTACTAGTACATACCCTCAGCCCCGAGGGTGAACTACTCCCTCCTCATCATGGAGACCGCCGGGATGAAGAAGATGGCCTCCGGTGATGATTTCCCCCTCCGACAGGGTGTCGGAAAAGGGCTCCAGATGGGATCTCCTTGGTACAGAGGCATGCGGCGGCGGAGTCTAAGTTCTAGGTTAACTTTCAGGGGTTTCTGAATATATATGAATTTTTGGCGTTGGAATCATGCAAAGATGTGCCACAGGGGCCTACGAGGCACCAGGGCTCGCCTGGGGGGGTGTGGCGCTCCCTGGTGGCTTGTGGGGCCCCTGTGGGTCTTCTGCTGCTCCCCCGAAGCTTCCTGGGTCTGTTTCCTTCCAGAAAAAATCGTCAAACAGTTTCGCTGCATTTGGACTTCATTTGATATGGATTTTCTGGAAAACCAAAAACAAGCAGAAAACAACAACTGGCACTGGGCACTAGGTCAATATGTTAGTACATGAAAATCATATAAAAGCCATATAAAAGTGCACCAAAATCATACAAAACTATAATAAACATGGCATGAATACTTCATAAATTATAGATACGTTGGAGACGTATCAGCATCCCCAAGCTTAATTTCTGCTCGTCCTCGAGTAGGTAAATGATAAAAGAAATAATTTATGAAGTGTGAATGCTAGCATAGTGCATAAGTTTGATCAATGATAATTTCAATCACTTTTTCTAGCATCAATATATATCATAAACAGTAGCTCATCTCATAGAACTTCTCATGATCAAGTAGCAAGCTATTCACATGTTTAAAGTATAGACCATAAACTTTCTTGAAAACCAACAAACTATGTTCCCAGTCATCAAACAATTACAATTCATCTTATTTTCAGGAAGGGTCTATATAAGAGCTTTGTTTTAGCAAATTCCACATACTCAACTATCATTTAGTCTTCCATGATTGCTGACACTCAAAGCATATTTTTAGAACAAACTGTTTCAGTCAAACACATAGGAAGATAGGGGCTTAATGTTTTGCCTCCCAACTTATTTATCTCATGGATAATGTCAACAATAATAACTCATGATCACCTATATTCAACGGGATATATATGCCTGGATCAATCCCCACCACATGATGCTTGCCCACTAGAGAATAAATAGAGCAGAATAGGGATGAACATTACTAACTCTTGCATAAAAGTAAATACAGAAAATTAAAAGATAGGCCCTTTGCAGAGGGAAGCAGAGGTTGTCATCCGCTTTTTAGTTTTGGATGTGCAAGCCCTTAATGCAAAGGAACATCACGTTATATTGCCCCTTGTGATAGCAACCTTTATTATGCAGTCCTTTGCTTTTATTTCTTTGCCATCACAAGTTCGTACAACGCTTATTTTCCCTTGCAATAAAAGATCATACATATTTTAGGAGCAATTTTTATTGCTTTTTGCACCGATGACAACTTACTTGAAGGATATTATTTAATCCATAGGTAGATATGGTGGACACTCATGGCAAGAAACTGGGTTTAAGGGTTTTTGGATGCACAAGTAGTATCTCTACTTAGTACGAATTTTTGGCTAGCAAAAGATCCTAAGCAAGCACCACATGTTAGGGGATCCATGACAATATAACTTCTATGTGAATATAAACAAACATAACTCATTATGTTGTCTTCCTTGTCCAACATCAACTACTTGATCAAGCTTGAAAATAATTAATGGGGGCAGACAATCATAGAAGATGTCCAAGATAGTATATTTATATGTGAAATCTCTCTTCCTTCAATATTCTTTCATGAATTGTTCAAGTGACCAATGCTATGTTTGCTAACTTTCAATAAATTTTACAACTTATACTTTGTATATGTGAAGTCACTACTCCCCATGGGACAAGCATATGAAGCATATATAATTTCAACTTTTATGATATTCAATTCATTAAACAATTTACTCTTAGGATATAAGTGAAGCACGAGAGTAAACGAGAAACTACTCCAAAAGGTATAAGTGAAGATCAATGAGTAGGCAAACAATTAAGTAGCTATGTGAAGACTCTCTCTCAATAAAGATTTCAGATCTTGATAATTTTATTAGAACAGCAAACAAAATGAAAATAAAAGGACACTCCAAGAATAGCACATATCATTTGAACAAGTAAAAACTTAGGCTAACCGATAGGTGTTGATGAAGCAAGGTGGGATGCCAACCGGGGCATCCCCAAGCTTAGTTGCTTGAGACTTCTTAGAATGTTATCTTGGGGTGCCTTGGGCATCCCCAAGCTTGAGCTCTTGCGTCTCCTTATTTCCTCTCATATCATGGCTTCTCCTAAATCTTAAAAACTTCATCCACACAAAACTCAACAAGAACTCGTGAGATAAGTTAGTATAAATCAACTCAAAACCTTAACATTCTCTACTGTAGCAAATCACAAAAATTATAATTAAACATTGCATACTAAATGCCTCTGCATATTTAATACTCCTATCCACAAATAGAAACATTAAACAAGCAAACATATGCAAACAATGCAACTATAACAGCAATCTGCCAAAACAGAACAGTCTGTAAAGGGGGAATAAGAATTCATACTTCACTAACTCCAAAAATTCTGAAAAATTACCACGTGACAGAGAACTCATGCATTCTTACTGTGTAAAAATTTCAGATTTTTATCATGTTCTGACAATTCACAAAAATTCAGGACTTAACAGAAAACTTTCTGTTTTCAAACAGCAACACATAAACTTGCAGCATGGTAAAGGCTATAATTGGCATTTTATTGAACTAAAAGATACAAAACATGATTATTGATAACAGCAAGCAAATCTCAACAAAATAAAATGATGCTCCAAGCAAAACTCATATTATGTGACGAATAAAAATATAGCTCCGAGTGTGGTTACCGATAGTATTGAAGACGAAAGAGGGGATGCCTTCCGGGGCATCCCCAAGCTTAGTTGCTCGGGTATTCCTTGAGTATTACCTTGGGGTGCCTTGGACATCCCCAAGCTTAGGGTCTTGACGCTCCTTATTCTCCTCATATCGATATCTCACCCAAAACATAAAAACTTCAATCACACAAAACTTAACGGAACTTGTGAGATAGGTTAGTATGATAAAAATAAATCATCCACTTAGGTACTGTCAAGACAAGATTCATAATTGTTCTCAAATAATGCCTACTGTAGTCTATCATTTCCATAATTTATATCTCATAATATAAGCTATGGAAACACTAAAACAAGCAAACTATGCACCGAAAACAGAATCTGTCAAAAATAGAACAGCATGTAGTGAAGGATTTAAAAACCATACTTCTGTACCTCTAAAAATTCTGAACAATTAGTACAACGTAAAAAATTTGTAACCAAATACTCTGTAAAAATTTCAGAATTTTCCCACGCTCCACTACAGAATAGAAATTCCAGCACTGGACGCAAAAGTTTCTGTTTTTACACAGAATCAAATCAACAAGCATCCATGCAATCCCAAAGGCTTTACTTGGCACATTATTGAAAGAAAACATATGAAACATGATTACTACAGTAGCTTAATCATGTGAACACAAGAAAAACAGTAGGTATAAATATTTGGTTGTCTCCCAACAAGCGCTTTTCTTTAATGCCTTTTAGCTAGGCGTGATGATTTCAATGATGCTCGCATAAGAATGAAGAATTGAAACACAATGAGAGCATCATGAAGCATATGACTAGCACATTTAAGTCTAACCCACTTCCTATGCATAGGTATTTTTTAAGCAAATAATTTATGGGAGAAATAATCAACTAGCATAGGAAGGCAAAACAAGCATAACTTCAACACTTTCAACACATAGAGAGGAAACTTGATATTATTGCAATATGTAAAAGAATATGTTCCTCTCTCATAATAATTTTCAGTAGCATCATGAATGAATTCAACAATATAACTATCACATAAATCATTCTTTTCATGATCCACAAGCATAGAAATTTTATTACTCTCCACATAAGCAAATTTATTCTCATGAATAGTAATGGGAGCAAACTCAACAAAATAACTATCATGTGATACTTGATTGGCATAATCCAATTAAAAATTAAAATTATGATGACCAATTTCATAGTTATCATTATTCTTTATAGCATACATGTCATCACAATAATCATCATAAATAGGAGGCACGGTCTCATCATAACAAATTTTCTCATCAAAACTTGGGGGACTAAAAATATCATCTTCATCAAACATAGCATCCCCAAGCTTATGGCTTTGCATATCATTAGCATCATGGATATTCATAGAATTCATACTAGCAACATTGCAATCATGCTCATCATTCAAAGATTTTATGCCAAATATTTTATTGAATTCTTCTTCTATCAATTGAGCACAATTTTCCTTTCCATCATTTTCACGAAAGACATTATAAAGATGAATAATATGAGGCAACCTCAATTCCATTTTTTTTAGTTTTCTTTTCATAAAACCAAACTAGTGATAAACAAGAAACTAAAAGATTCAATTGCAAGATCTAAAGATATACCTTCAAGTACTCACCTCCCCGGCAACGGCGCCAGAAAAGAGCTTGATGTCTACTACGCAACTTTATTCTTGTAGACTCGTGTTGGGCCTCCAAGCCCAGAGTTTTGTAGGACAGTAGCAATTTTCCCTCAAGTGGATGACCTAAGGTTTATCAATCCGTGGGAGGCGTAGGATGAAGATGGTATCTCTCAAACAACCCTGCAATCAAATACAAGAAATCTCTTATGTCCACAATACACCAAATACAATGGTAAATTGTATAGGTGCACTAGTTCGGCGAAGAGATGGTGATACAAGTGTAGTATGGAGAGTAGATATACGTTTTTGTAATCTGAAAATATAAAAACAGCAAGGTAGCAAGTGATAAAACGGAGCACAAACGGTATTACAATGCTTGAAAACAAGGCCTAGGGTTCATACTTTCACTAGTGTAATCTCTCAACAGTGCTAACATAATTGAATCATATAATAATCCCTCAACGTGCGATAAAGAATCACTCCAAAGTTCTTATCTAGCAGAGAACATAAGATGAAATTGTTGTAGGGTACAAAACCACCTCAAAGTTATCTTTTCCGATCAATCTATTGAGCCATCCCTATAGGTGTCACAAACAGCCCTAGAGTTCATACTAAAATAACACCATATGATACGCATCAACCAACTCTAATGTCACCTAGATACTCCAATGTCACCACAAGTATCCATGAGTTGATTATTCGATATGCATCAAAACGACTTCAGATTCATAATATTCAATCCACACAAAGAACTTCAAAGAGTGCCCCAAGATTTCTACCGGAGAAAGTAGGACGAAAACGTGCATCAACCCCTATGCATAGATTACCCCAATGTCACCACGGGAATCCGCGAGTTGAGTGCCAAAACATAAGTGAATCAATATAATACCCCATTGTCACCACGGGTATTCATATGCAAGACATACATCAAGTGTTCTCAAATCCATAAAAGTATTCGATCTGATAATAGTGAAACCTGAAAGGTAAAAACTCAATTCATCACAACAAGATAGAGAGGGAGAAACACCATATGATCCAACTATATTAACAAAGCTCACGGTACATCAAGATCGTGCCAAATCAAGAACACGAGAGAGAGAGAGATCAAACACATAGCTACAAGTACATACCCTAAGCCCCGAGGGTGAACTACTCCCTCCTCGTCATGGAGACCGCCGGGATGATGAAGATGGCCTCCGGTGATGATTTCCCCCTCCGGCAGGGTGCCGAAAAAGGGCTCCAGATGGGATCATCTTTGTACAGAGGCTTGCGACGGCGGAGTCTAAGTTCTAGGTTAACTTTCGGGGGTTTCTGAATATATATGAATTTTTGGCGTTGGAATCACGCAAAGAAGTGCCACAGGGGGCCCACGAGGCACCAGGGCACGCCTGGGGGGTGGCGCGCCCTGCTGGCTTGTGGGGCCCCTGTGGGTCTTCTGCTGCTCCCCCGAAGCTTCCTAGGTCTGTTTCCTTTCAGGAAAAATCGTCAAAAAGTTTCGCTACATTTGGACTTCATTTGATATGGATTTTCTAGAAAACCAAAAACAATCAGAAAACAGCAACTGGCACTGGGCACTAGGTCAATATGTTAGTCCATGAAAGTCATATAAAAGCCATATAAAAGTGCACCAAAATCATACAAAACTATAATAAACATGGCACGAATACTTCATAAATTATAGATACATTGGAGACGTATCAATAACCACGAGTTAGTGACAACTCTTTCTCTGACCAAGTTCTTTGTTAGCCACAAATACATGACAGAAGAAGAGGATGAGCTATCTAAGTTGCTACAAGAAAGTAGAATGAAGCCTAACATGATCATGAGAATATTCAAGTGGCTCCGAGGAAGTTCTAGGAATGTGACATTCAAGAAGAGAGTTTTATCAAACATGAACCAAGAAGAAAGGAGTCGTAAGAATAATACTGACATAGAATGCACCCTAAAATTTGTTGAGCAGTTGCAGATTAAGAATGTTGGAGTGTGCTATAAATTGGAAACTAATGCAACTAATACAATGCTGAGCATTTTTTGGACAGATCCAAGATCGAAATTAGATTACAGGATGTATGGACAAGTAATTGATGGGTAACGTTGCATGGAAAACAAAAAAAATTCCTATGAATCACCCAAGATCTATTCTATGGAGATGCTAGCAATGAGAGGGGGAGTGTCTACATACCCTTGTAGACCAAAAGCGTTAATGATCTAAAGATCCAGCGCCAAACGGAAAGCGTAGTCGTACTCCCTTCGCGATGCAATCCGATCCAGCGCCGAACGGATGGCACCTCCTAGATGTGCACACGTACGGCTCGGTGATGTCTCCGCCTTCTTGATCCAGCAAGGGAGGGTGGAGAGGTAGATGGGATCTAGGCCAGCACGATGGCGTGGTGGTGGTGGTGGCAGCGGAACTGCAGCAGGGCTTCGCCAAGCGTCTGCGCGGAGTAGATGGGAGGAGTTAGGAGAGATGGCGGCCAAGGGTGGAAGGGTGGTTGCCCCCATGCACCTCCCCTCTCTTTATATAGGCTAGGGGGTAGGGGAGGGCGCCCAAAACCCCCCTAGGGCGGACCACAAGGGAGAAATCCCTTTAAATTTGGAGATAACATCTCTAGATTCAACCCTTTAAATTTAGAGATAAGACCTTATCTCTAGATTTAAACTACATGGGCCTTGGGGGCAGGTGAGGCCAGCCCATATGGGCTATAGCCCCACCCCTCAGTCCATGTGATCCCTTCCCGGGTCATTGGGCCCCACAGTGGAACACCCGGAACCTCCTAGAACCTTTCTGGTACTCCACCGAAAATTCCCGAACTTTTTCAGAACCCTGAAAATTCCCGAAGCTTGGGAATGCCCATGGCACCCCAAGGTAATATTCAAGGAAGACTCAAGCAACTAAGCTTGGGGATGCATCGGAAGGCATCCCCTCTTTTTTCTACCAACTATCGGTAATTTTACTTGGATCTATATTTTTAATCGTCACATGATATGAGTTTTGCTTGGAGCGTCGTGTATTATATGAGTCTTTGCTTTGTTTGCTTGTTAGTTTGTCACAATCATCTCTACTGGACACACTTATTTGAGAGAGCCACACGATCAATTATGATTTGTTAGAATGCTCTATGTGCTTCACTTAAATTTTTTGAGCTAGGCAGTTGCTCTAGTGCTTCACTTATATCTTTTTGAGCACGGCGGTGATTATATTTTGAAGAAATAGATGCACTCTCACGCTTCACTTATATTATTTTGGGAGTTGATAAGATTAAATTTTGAAGAAATATTTGTGCTCTCGTGCTTCACTTATATCTTTTTGAGAGTTGATAATAGTAATGGTAATTTGCACAAGATATGAATTTGGTCCCAACTTGATGAATATTCAAGGGGGATATAATAAAAACTTTCATATAGATCATTGGATATGATAGGCTTGATTCCTTGCAATAGTTTTGCGATATGGTGATGATAATATGTGAGTCATGTTAGTGAGTAATTGTGGTTTAGTAAGAATATTGGTGTTAAGGTTTGTGATTCCCTATGCATGCACGTAAAGTCAATAGTTATGCAATGAAATTATATCCTACTTATGGTGCATTATTCGGTGTTAGTTATGTTCAATGCATGTTTATGACCGTTTTCGTTTTTTGGTTGGTTGCTTCTCAATCTATTTGCTAGCCTTCATTTGCACTAAGCAGGAATGCTGCTTGTGCATCCAAAACCCTTAAACCTAAAGTTGTGCCAAATGAGTCCACCATACCTAAATATATGCGGTATTTCCATGTCGTTCCAAGTAAATTTGCATGTGCCAACTCTAAATTTTCAAACAATTTTTCCGTTTTGTGTGCCTGTACCGCTCATGAAGCGGCAGGGGGGCAATATTTTCCATGCTAGGTGAGTTATTCTCATGATGAGTGTTTATTCACTTGTCAATGCATGAGAGAGAGCCAGGTAATAGGGATGCCCAGTCCCGAAATGCAAAAAAATAATAATATGATGTTAACAATAAATTCCTTGGAAAGTGATGGTATGGAGGGCACCCGTGGATACGGCTAGCCATGGATTGTGAAAGAATGGTGGAAAGTAAACAAAACTTTATTTTCTGTTTGGGAACCGCCTATGATGTGTCTAGCATGGAAAATATTGGGAATTCTCGGTCATTTTCGTTGACAGGAAAAGCATGCCTCTCAAAAAATTTTATCTCTCTAAATTTAAGCCTTGAGCTCTGGCACCTCTGCAAATCAATGATTCCCTCTGCGAAGGGCCTATCTATGTACTTTTATGCAATTTTTATTTTTACTTTGAGTCTCCATCTTCTCTTACAAAATCACCAACTAGAGAGCACTATTATCATACTTGTGCAATGAATGTAGCTAATATGGAGTGTGTTTCATGAATGGATCAATGATTGAGCATAATGGGCTAGGGATAACTTTCTTTAGCGTTGATATTTTGAAAGACATGGTTGCTTGTTAGTATGCTTGAGTATTTATGTCTTCATGTCAAACTATAGACTATTGCTTTGAATCATTCAAGTCCAAATGTCTATGCCACAAAAGAAAATAATATATATGATGAATATGATAGTTAGCATTCCACATCAAAATTCTGTTTTTATCATTTACCTACTCGAGGACGAGCAGGAATTAAGCTTGGGGATGCTGATACGTCTACAACGTATCTATAATTTTTTATTGTTCCATGATATTATAGTATCAATCTTGGATGTTTTTATTTACATTTACAGCAATTATCTATCATTTTTTGGGACTAACCTATTAACTTAGTGCCCAGTGCCAGTTGCTGTTTTTTGCCTGTTTTTGGTTTTCCAGAATATCAGTACCAAACAAAGTCCAAATGCCACGAAACTTTTTGGAGATTTTTTTCTCGACATAAGAGACACTGGAAGCTTCAGCAGAGGGCCAAAAGATGGAGCAGTGGCCCACGAGGCACCAGGGCACGCCCAGGCGGGTGGCGCGCCCTGGTACCTCATGGGGCCCACGTAGCTCCGTTTGACCTAATTCCACCTCTATAAATTCTCTAAAATCAGGAAACCAACAGAGGAGTCCACAAAATACTTTTTCCGCCGCCGCAAGCTTTTGTTCCAGAGAGATCCCATCTGGAGGCCTTTTCCGGTACTCCGCCGGAGGGGGAATCAATCACGGAGGGGCTCTACATCATCCTTGCTGCCCTTCTGATGATACGTGAGTAGTTTACCACAGACCTTCGGGTCCATAGTTAGTAGCTAGATGGCTTCTTCTCTCTTTTTGATCTTCAATACAATGTTCTCCTTGATGTTCTTGGAGTTCTATCCGATGTAATCACTTTTTGCGGTGTGTTTGTTGGGATCCGATGAATTGTGAGTTTATGATCAGATTATCCATGAATATTATTTGAGTCTTCTCTGATCTCTTTTATGCATGATTATTGTAGCTTCATATTTCTTCTCTGATCTATTGATTTGGTTTGGCCAACTAGATTGATTTATCTTGCCATGGGAAGAGGTGCTTTGTAATGGGTTCGATCTTGCGGTGCTCAATCCCATTGACAGAAAGGGACATGACACGTATGTATCATTGCTATTAAGGATAAAAAGATGGGGTTTATTAATGCGTGAGTTTACTTTGTCTACATCATGTCATCTTGCTTAAGGCGTTACTCCGGTCTTTATGAACTTAATACTGTAGATGCATGCTGGATAGCGGTCGATGGGTGGAGTAATAGTAGTAGATGCAGGCAGGATTCGGTCTACTTGTCTCCCACGTGATGCCTATATACATGATCATTGCCTTGGATATTGTCATGATTATTTGCTTTTCTATCAATTGCCCAACAGTAATTTGTTTACCCACCGTATGCTATTTTCTTGAGAGAAGCCTCTAGTGAAAACTATGGCCCCCGAGTCTACTTTATCATTTACTAAAACCCTAAAAATACTTGCTGCAATTTTCTTTTATTTATTTTATTTTCTATTTTTGTTTAATCTATCTATCTATCACATACAATTTAATCTTGCACTTTACCGTCGAGGGATAGACAACCCCTTGTTCGCGTTGGGTGTGAGGATTTGTTGTTTTGTGTGCAGGTGTTGTTAACAAGGTGTTGCGTGATTCTCCTACTGGATTGATAACCTTGGTTTCATAACTGAGGGAAATACTTATCTCTATTGTACTGCATCATCCCTTCCTCTTCGAGGAATAACCAACGCAGCTCACAAGTAGCAGGAAGAATTTCTAGCGCCGTTGCCGGGGAGACATCATCAACAGTTATCAAGTACCTACGCTCAAAATCTCATGTCCTTGCATTTACTTTATTTGCCTTTGCCTCTCGTTTTCATCTCCCCCACTTCTAAATTTTTTTACAAAAATACAAAAATATTTTCCGTTTGCCTTTTTCTTGTTTGCTTCTTTGCTTGCTTGTTATCCTGTTTGCGTAGTCACGATGTCTCAAGAAAATACAAAACTGTGTGATTTTTCCAATACTAATAATAATGATTTTATTATTACTCTGATTGCTCCTCCCTCCGCTAGTGCGGAGACTTGTGATATTAATGCCGCTTTGTTGAATCTTGTTATGAAAGAACAATTTTCTGGTAGTCCTAATAAAGATGCTGCATCCCATCTTAACACTTTCGTAGAATTGTGTGATATGCAAAAGAAAAAGGATGTGGATAATGATATTGTAAAATTAAAATTATTCCCGTTCTCATTGCGGGATCGTGCAAAAATTTGGTTTTCATCTTTGCCACGAAATAGTATCGATTCTTGGGATAGGTGCAAAGATGCTTTTATTACTAAGTATTTTCCTCCCGCAAAAATTATTTCCCTTAGAAATCAAATTATGAATTTCAAGCAACTTGATCACGAACATGTTGCCCAATCTTGGGAACGGATGAAATTAATGATAAGAAATTGACCCTACTCATGGTTTAAATTTATGGATGATCATACAGAATTTTTATGCGGGGTTGAATTTTGTTTCTAGAAATCTTTTAGATTCCGCCGTGGGTGGTACTTTTATGGAGATTACTTTGGGAGAAGCTACTAAATTGCTAGATAATATTATGGCAAATTATTCACAATGGCATACTGAAAGAGCCCCTACTAGTAAAAAAGTGAATTATGTTGAAGAAATTAGTACTTTGAGTGATAACGTTGATGCGCTTATGAAATTGGTTGCTATCAAAAATACTCCTATTGATCCTAAAGATGTGCCTTTATCCACTTTGATTGAGCAAAATAATGATCACGTAGATGTGAATTTTGTCTCGCGAAGTAATTTTAATAGTAATGCTTATAGAGGTAATTTCAATCCTAGGCCGTTTCCTGGAAATTCCTCTAACAATTATGGCAATCCTTATGGTAATTCTTATAATAATAATAATAATAATAGGATGCCTTCTGATCTTGAAAGTAATATTGAAGAATTTATTAATGCTCAAAAAGTTTTCAACACTACGATAGAAGAAAAATTGAGTAAACTTGATGATATGTCTTGGTGCATTGATAGAATTATTCATGATGTGGAAAATCTTAAGACTAAAATTTTGCCACCCAAAATTGATATTAGTGATTCAATTAAAGCTTTATATGTCTCCATGAATGAGAGTAAGAAAAGAACCGCTATGCTAAAAGCTAAACGAGAATTTTTAGAAAAAGCAATTCCTCCCGGTTTTTATCGTAGTAATGATGAGGATATTAAAATGATTGATGTTTCATCTATTGATTTTTTTTTAGCAACATAAAACTTGATGAAAAGGGGGCTGAAGAAGAGTCCTACAAGGCATCCCCATAATTCGGAGGGTGAAAATCTTAATGAAAAAATTGATAAAAGTGGGTTTGGAGAGGTAAAAACTTTAACTAGTGATGTGCCCACTCTCTTGGATTACAAAGATTTTAATTATGATAGTTGCTCTTTGATTGAGTGTATTTCTTTGTTACAATCCGTGCTAAATTCACCCAACGCTTATGAACAAAATAAGGCTTTTACTAAACACATTGTAGAAGCAATGATGAAAGCGTTAGAAGAAAAGCTAGAACTAGAGATTTCAATCCCTAGAAAATTATATGATGAGTGGGAACCTACCATTAAAGTTAAAATTAAAAATTATTAGTGTAATGCTTTATGTGATTTGGGTGCTAGCGTTTCCACAATTCCAAAATCTCTATGTGATGTGCTAGGTTTTACCAATATAGATGAATGTTCTCTTAATTTGCACTTGGCGGATTCTACTATTAAAAAGCCTTTGGGTAGAATTAATGATGTTCTTATTCTTGCAAATAGGAACTATGTGCCCGTTGATTTTATTGTACTTGATATTGATTGCAATCCGTCATGCCCCATAATACTTGGTAGACCGTTTTTACGAACTATTGGTGTTGTTATTGACATGAAAGAAGGGAATATAAAATTTCAATTTCCACTAAAGAAAGGGATGGAACACTTCCCTAGGAAAAGAGTTAAAGCACCTTATGAATCCATTATGAGGGCCACTTATGGAATCAACTTGAAGGATGACAATACTTGAGACTATGCATTATGCCTAGCTAGGGGCATAAAACAATATCGCTTGTTGGGAGGCAACCCAATGAATAAAATAATTTTTTGCTTTTTGTTTGTGTTTTGGTGTGTTTACATAGTTTTAGCTACTGTTATGATTGTGTTTTTGTGTTTTAATTAGTGCTTGTGCCAAGTAAAGCCTTTGGGATGATTTGAATGATAGTTGCTTTGATTCTGTGCAAAAACACAAACTTTTACGTCTAGTACAGAAAATTCTAAAAATCACTGGAGCGACAAAAAAATCTGAATTTTTTAAACATAATTGATATAAACATTGCCCACGTTGCCTAATTTTTAAGAATTTTTGGAGTTACAGAAGTATGGTCAATGTTCAGATTGCTTCAGACTGTTCTGTTTTTGACAGATTCTGTTTTTGATGCGTTGTTTTGCTTGTTTTGATGGAACTATGGATTGTATCGGGGGGTATAAGCCATGGAGAAGTTAGAATACAGTAGGTATAATGCAAAATAAAATATGAATGGGTTTGCAACAGTACCTAAAGTAGTGATTTGCTTTGTTATACTAACGGATCTCACGAAGGTTTTGTTGAGTTTTGTGTGATTGAAGTTTTCAAGTTTTGGGTGAGATCACGATGGATAAAGGAATAAGGAGTAGCAAGAGCCTAAGCTTGGGGATGCCCATGGCACCCCAAGGTAATATTCAAGGAAAACTCAAGCAACTAAGCTTGGGGATGCCCATGGCACCCCAAGGTAATATTCAAGGAAAACTCAAGCAACTAAGCTTGGGTATGCCCCGGAAGGCATCCCCTCTTTCTTCTACCAGCTATCGGTAATTTTACTTGGAGCTATATTTTTATTCGTCACATAATATGAGTTTTGCTTGGAGCGTCATGTATTATATGAGTCTTTGCTTTGTTTGCTTGTTAGTTTGTCACAATCATCTCTACTGGACACACTTATTTGAGAGAGCCACACGATCATCATGATTTGTTAGAATGCTCTATGTGCTTCACTTAAATTTTTTGAGCTAGGCAGTTGCTCTAGTGCTTCACTTATATCTTTTTGAGCACCGAGGTGATTATATTTTGAAGAAATACATGCACTCCCATGCTTCACTTATATTATTTTGGGAGTCGATAAGATTAAACTTTGAAGAAATATTTGTGCTATTGTGCTTCACTTATATCTTTTTGAAAGTTGATAATAGTAACGGTAATTTGCACAAGATATGAATTTGGTCCCAAAGTGATGAATATTCAAGGGGGATATAATAAAAACTTTCATATAGATCATTGGATATGATAAGCTTGATTCCTTGCAATAGTTTTGCGATATGGAGATGATAATATGTGAGTCATGTTAGTGAGTAATTCTGGTTTAGTAAGAATATTGGTGTTAAGGTTTGTGATTCCCTATGCATGCACGTAAAGTCAATAGTTATGCAATGAAATTATATCCTACTTATGGTGCATTATTCGGTGTTAGTTATGTTCAATGCATGTTTATGACCGTTTTCATTTTTTGGTTGGTTGCTTCTCAATCTATTTGCTAGCCTTCATTTGCACTAAGCAGGAATGCTGCTTGTGCATCCAAAACCCTTAAACCTAAAGTTGTGCCAAATGAGTCCACCATACCTACCTATATGCGGTATTTCCATGCCGTTCCAAGTAAATTTGCATGTGCCAACTGTAAACTTTCAAACAATTTTTCCGTTTTGTGTGCCCGTACCGCTCATGAAGCGGCAGGGGGTGGCCAATATTTTCCATGCGAGGTGTGTTATTCTCACGATGAGTGTTTATTCACTTGTCATTGCACGAGAGAGTGGCAGGTAGTAGGGATGCCCAGTCCCGAAATGAAAAAAAAATTAATATGATGTTAACAATAAATTCCTTGGAAAGTGATGGTATGGAGGGCACCCGTGGATACGGCTAGCCATGGATTGTGAAAGAATGGTGGAAAGGAAACAAAACTTTATTTTTTGTTTGGGAACCGCCTATGATGTGTCTAGTATGGAAAATATTGGGAATTCTCGGTCGTTTTCGTTGACAGGAAAAGCATGCCTCTCAAAATATTTTTATCTCTCTAAATTTAAGCCTTGAGCTCTGGCACCTCTGCAAATCAATGCTTCCCTCTGCGAAGGGCCTATCTATTTACTTTTATGCAATTTTTATTTTTACTTTGAGTCTCCATCTTCTCTTACAAAAGCACCAATGATGACCCACAAGTATAGGGGATCAATCGTAGTCCTTTTGATAAGTAAGAGTGTCGAACCCAACGAGGAGCAGAAGGAAATGACAAGCGGTTTTCAGCAAGGTGTTTTCTGCAAGCACTGAAATTATCGGTAACGAGTAGTTTGATAGCAAGATAATTTGTAACAAGTGACAAGTAGCAATAGTAACAAAGGGTGCAGCAATATAGCCCAATCCTTTTTGTAGCAAAGGACAGGCCGGAACGATCTCTTATAGTAAGTAAAGCGTTCTCGAGGACACATGGGAATTTCATCTAGTCACTTTCATCATGTTCGTTCGATTCGCGTTCGCTACTTTGATAATTTGATATGTGGGTGGACCGGTGCTTGGGTGCTGTTCTTACTTGAACAAGCCTCCCACTTATGATTACCCCCTCTCGCAAGCATCCGCAACTATGAAAGAAGAATTGAGATTACTCTAACCATAGCATTAGACATGTGGATCCATATCAGCCCCTTACGGAATAGCGCATAAACTAGGGTTTAAGCTTCTGTCACTCTAGCAACCCATCATCTAATTACTACTCCACAATGCATTCCCTTAGGCCCAAAGATGGTGAAGTGTCATGTAGTCGACGTTCACATAACACCACTAAGGGAATCAACAACATACATATCATCAAAATATCAAACGAATACCAAATTCACATGATTACTTATGACAAGACTTCTCCCATGTCCTCAAGAACAAAAGTAACTACTCACAAATCATCATCATACCCAAGATCAGAGGGGTATTAAATAGCATATTGGATCTGAACATATAATCTTCCACCAAATAAACCAACAAGCATCAACTACAAGATGTAATCAACACTACTAGCAACCCACAGGTACCAATCTGAGGTTTTGAGACAAAGATTGAATACAAGAGATGAACTAGGGTTTGAGATGAGATGGTGCTGGTGAAGATGTTGATGAAGATTAATTCTCCCACGATAAGAGGATCGCTGGTGTTGTCGATGACGACAATTTCCCCCTCCCGGAGGGAAGTTTCTCCGGCAGAATCTCTCCGCCGGAGATCAAAAGTGCTCCTGCCCAAGTTCCGCCTCGAGACGGCGGCGCACCGTCCCAAAAGTCTTCTCTATAATTTTTTTAGGTCAAATGCACTTATATACCAGAAAATGGGGGCCAGAAGTGGGCCAGGGGCCCCACGAGGTACCAGGGCGCGCCTGGGGGGGTGGCGCGCCCTGGTGACTCGTGGGCACCTGGGTGGCCCCCTCTGGTACTTTTTGCTTCCAGTATTTTTTATATATTCCAAAATAAATCTCCAGAAAATTTCAGCTCATTTGGAGATGTGCAGAATAGGTATCTTGACAGAGCTTTTTCAAGTCCAGAATTCCAGCTGACGGTATTCTCCCTCCTTGTGTAAATCTTGCATATTAAGAGAGAAAAGGCATTAGAATTGCTCCACATAGTGTTATATTGATTAAAACCACTATAAATAACAGTAGTAAAACATGATGCAAAATGGACGTATCAACCAACTAGAGAGCACTATTGTCATACTTGTGCATTGGATGTAGCTAATATGGAGTGTGTTTCATGAATGGATCAATGATTGAGCATAATGGGCTAGGGATAACTTTCTTTAGCGTTGGTATTTTGAAAGACATGGTTGCTTGTTAGTATGCTTGAGTATTTATGTCTTCATGTCAAACTATAGACTATTGCTTTGAATCATTCAAGTCCAAATGTCCATGCCACAAAAGAAAAGAATATATATGATGAATATGACAGGTAGCATTCCACATCAAAAAATTTGTTTTTATCATTTACCTACTCGAGGACGAGCAGGAATTAAGCTTGGGGATGCTGATACGTCACCAACGTATCTATAATTTTTGATTGTTCCATGCTATTATAGTATCAATCTTGGATGTTTTTATTTACATTTACAGCAATTATATATCATTTTTTGGGACTAACCTACTAACTTAGTGCCCAGTGCCAGTTGCTGTTTTTTGCCTGTTTTTGGTTTTCCAGAATATCAGTACCAAACGAAGTCCAAATGCCACGAAACTTTTTGGAGATTTTTTTCTGGACATAAGAGACACTGGAAGCTTTGGGAGAGGGCCAGAAGATGGAGCAGTGGCCCACGAGGCACCAGGGCGCGCCCCAGGGGGTGGCACGCCCTGGTACCTCGTGGGGCCCACGTAGCTCCGTTTGACCTAATTCCACCTCTATAAATTCTCTAAAATTAGGAAACCAACAGAGGAATCCACAAAATACTTTTTCCTCCGCCGCAAGCTTCTATTCCAGAGAGATCCCATCCGGAGGCCTTTTCCGGTACTCCGCCGGAGGGGGAATCAATCATGGAGGGGCTCTACATCATCCTTGCTGCCCTTCCGATGATGCGTGAGTAGTTTACCACAGACCTTCGGGTCCATAGTTAGTAGCTAGATGGCTTCTTCTCTCTTTTTGATCTTTAATACAATGTTCTCCTTGATGTTCTTGGAGTTCTATCCGATGTAATCACTTTTTGCGGTGTGTTTGTTGGGATCCGATGAATTGTGAGTTTATGATCAGATTATCCATGAATATTCTTTGAGTCTTCTCTGATCTCTTTTATGCATGATAATTATAGCTTCGTATTTCTTCTCTGATCTATTGATTTGGTTTGGCCAACTAGATTGATTTATCTTGCCATGGGAAGAGGTGCTTTGTAATGGGTTCGATCTTGCGGTGCTCAATCCCAGTGACAGAAAGGGACATGACACATATGTATCGTTGCTATTAAGGATAAAAAGATGGGGTTTATTCATGCGTGAGTTTACTTTGTCTACATCATGTCATCTTGCTTAAGGCGTTACTCCGTTCTTTATGAACTTAATACTCTAGATGCATGCTGGATAGCGGTCGATGGGTGGAGTAATAGTAGTAGATGCAGGCAGGAGTCGGTCTACTTGTCTCGGACGTGATGCCTATATACATGATCATTGCCTTGGATATCGTCATGATTATTTGCTTTTCTATCAATTGCCCAACAGTAATTTGTTTACCCACCGTATGCTATTTTCTTGAGAGAAGCCTCTAGTGAAAACTATGGCCCCCGAGTCTACTTTATCATTTACTAAAACCCTAAAAATACTTGCTGCAATTTTCTTTTATTTATTTTATTTTGTATTTTTGTTTAAGCTATCTATCTATCACATACAATTTAATCTTGCACTTTACCGTCGAGGGATTGACAACCCCTTGTTCGTGTTGGGTGTGAGGATTTGTTGTTTTGTGTGCAGGTGCTGTTAACGAGGTGTTGCGTGATTCCCCTACTGGATTGATAACCTTGGTTTCATAACTGAGTGAAATACTTATCTCTACTGTACTGCATCATCCCTTCCTCTTCGGGGAATAACCAACGCAGCTCACAAGTAGCATAGAGCACCTTTATGATCACCAAGTTACGATGTGACGTTTGATAACCCACAAAGTATTCTTCCGGTATTCGGGAGTGGCATGATCTCATGGTCTAAGGAAAAGATATTTGACATGAAGAAAGTTGTAGCAATTAAACTATGTGATACGATCTGATGCTAAGCTTACGGTTGGGTCTGTCCATCACATCATTCTCCTAATGATGTGATCCCGTTATGAAATGACAACTCATGTCTATGGTTAGGAAACCTTAACCATCTTTGATCAATGAGCTAGTCTAGTAGAGGCTTACTAGGGACACGGTATTCATTTATGTATCCACACATGTATTTAAGTTTCCATTGAATACAATTCTTGCATGGATAATAAACATTTATCATGAACAAGTAAATATGATAATAACATCTTTATTATTGCCTCTAGGGCATATTTCCAAGAGTCTCCCACTTGCACTAGAGTCAGTAATCTAGTTTACATCGTAATGAATCTAACACCCATAGAGTTTTGGTGCTGATCATGTTTTGCTCATGGAAGAGGTTTAGTCAACGGGTCTGCCACATTCAGATCTGTATGAACTTTGTAAAGTTCTATGTCTCCTTCCGTGATGTAATCACGGATGGAGTTGAAGCGGCGTTTCATATGCTTGGTCTTCTTGTGAAACATAGGCTCCTTGGCAATGGCAATAGCAATGGCGCCAGTGTTGTCACAATAGATAATCATGGGATCCGATGCACTAGGAACCACTCCTAGATCAGACATGAAATCCTTCATCCAGACTCCTTCCTGCGTCGCTTCTGAAGCAGCTATATATTCCGCCTCACATGTAGATGCTGCTACCACGCTCTGCTTGGAGCTACTCCAACTGACTGCTCCACCATTCAAAATAAATACGTATCCAATTTGAGACTTCGAGTCATCCGGATCAGTGTCAAAGCTAGCATCGACGTAACCCTTTACGACGAGCTCTTTATCACCTCCATAAACGAGAAATATTTCCTTAGTCCTCTTTAGGTACTTAAGGATATTTTTGACCGTTGTCCAGTGATCCACTCCTGGATCACTCTGGTACCTCCCAGCCAAATTTATGGTAAGGCACACATCAGGTCTGGTACACAGCATGGCATACATGATAGAGCCTATGGCTGAGGCATAGGGGATGATACATCTCCGACGTATCTATAATTTTTTATTTTTCATGCTATTATTTTATCAATCTTACATACTTTATATGCAATTTTATATCATTTTTGGGAACTAACATATTAACCTAGAGCCCAGTGCCAGTTCTTGTTTTTGCCTATTTTATTATTTCAAGGAAAAACTATACCAAATGAAGTCCAAACGCGATGAAACTTTTCGGTGATTTTTTCTGGACCAGAACACACCCATGAAGCTTCGGGAGGAGGCCAGAAGCCCTATGAGAGGGCCACAAGCTCACCCCATGCGCCCCCAAGGGGGCGCGCCACCTAAGCTTGTGGGCCCCTCGTAGGTCCCCTGGCCTAATTCCACTTCTATACATTCCTAAAAATCGCAAAACCACCAAAGCAAGACCCGAAACAATTCTTTCGCCGCCACAAGCCTCTGTTCTTCCCCGATCCCATCTGGAGGCCTCCGCTGGTACTCTGCCAGAGGGGGAATCGATCACGGAGGGGTTCTTCATCAACCTTGCTACCCTTCCGATGATGTGTGAGTAGTTCCTACAGAACCTATGTGTCCATAGTGATTAGCTAGATGGCTCTCTCTCTCTTTGATCTTCAATACTTTTGTGCGGTGTGTTTGTTGGGATCCGATGAATTGTGGGTTTATGATCAGATTGTTCATTGAAAGTAATTGAGTTATATTCTGAACTTTATTATGTATGATTGTTATAGCTATGTAATGCTTTCCGATCTATGAGTTTTTTGGCCAAGTTGATGATTAGATCATCGGTGGAAGTGGTGCATAGTAGTAGGTTCAATCTTGCGGTGTCCTCAACTCATGACAGAAGGGGTAGCGAGTCACGTATTTGTATTTTTGCTACTAAGGGTAAAACAACGGGGTTCAATCATATTGCTTGATTTTATTCTGTCTACATTATGTCATCATACTTCATGCATTACTCTGTTTGTCATGAACTTAATACCTAGAGAAGCAAGCATAGAAGCGCTCTCAAAGTGGAGTAATAGTAGTAGATGTAGGCGGGAGTCGGTCTACTTGTCACGGGCGTAATGCCTATATACATGATCATGCCATGAATAACATCATAACTATGCACTTTTCTATCAATTGCCCAACAGTAATTTGTTTACCCACCGTATGCCTTTTTTATGAGAGAGATGCCTCTAGTGAAAACTATGGCCCCCGGGTCTACCTTAATCATATTACTAAAACCCTATTTACTTTTTTGCAAATTATTTACTTTTATTTTACTTTGTAATTGATCTATCTACAACTATTAGATTTAATCCTTGCAATTAACGAGTACAAAGGGATTGACAACCCTCTTACCCGTGTTGGGTGCAAGTATTTGCTCTTGTGTGTGTAGGTGGTGTCGACGGTTGTTTGCGTGAATCTCCTAATGGTTCGATAACCTTGGTTCTCTACTGAGGGAAATACTATCCGCTACTATATTGCTTCTCCCTTTCTCTTCGGGGAAAAACCCAACTCAGCTCACAAGTAGCAGAAAGAATTTCTGGCGCCGTTGCCGTGGAGGTTTATCAAACAACTCAAGTCCCTACATACACATTATCATTTACTTGTTCTACTTTTTATTTGCTTTATTAGTCTCGTTAAAAAAATAAAAAAAATATTTTATTTTGCTTGCTTTCTTGAATTGCTATTATGTCTCAAGAAAACACTAAGTCGTGTGACTTCTCGAATACTAATAACAATGATTTTATTAGTACTCCAATTGTGTAACATCCAACATGCAGATCTATCCCAACCAAGAGGTGAAATCTTGACAGGGATAGAAATGCTTGTCGAGACGCTTCGCAAGGTGGATATCATTATAGTATACCATGTACTGAATAGATGAGAATACCATATAAAGGCTTACACTCGCCACAAGCTACATCATGAATACATAGATACATCAATACATAGCAATCATCATACAAAAGAGTAGGATCCGACTACGGATGAAATCAAATGAAAGAAGAATGACATCCACCCTGCTAATCCCAGGCTGCCAACTAGGAACCCATCCTATGATCGACGAAGAAGAAGAAGCAGAAGAAGAACTCCAAATAGAACAAGCATCGCTTTCACATCAAATCATCTCTTTACCTGTACCTGCACCTGTTGTTGTAGTAATCTGTGAGCCACGGGGACTCAGCAATCCCATTACCATGGGTATCAAAACTAGCAAAGCTTAATGGGTATGAAATGGTTAAGTGGTGAGGTTGCAGCAAGCACTAAGCATTTATATATCTGGCTAACTTACGAGTACAAGAATAAGAAGAGTAAACTACGCATAATCGGGCGCAAACTAACATGATCAAGAAGTGATTCTGAACACCTACTTATGAGTCAAACATAACCCCCCCGTGTTCTCTTCCCGAACTCCCTCGAAAAGAGACGATCACGGTTACGCACGCGGTTGGTGTATTTTAATTGAATTTAGTGTCAAGTTCTCTACAACCGGAGGTTATAGATTTCCAAGTCGCCACATAACCGCGGGCACGGCTTTCCGAAAGATTTAACCCTGTAGGGGTGTGATAACCAACAAGTATAGGGGATCAATTGTAGCTTTTTCGATAAATAAGAGTGTCGAACCCAACGAGGAGCTAAAGGTAGAATTTATATTCTCTTCAAGTTCTATCGACCACCGATACAACTCTACGCACACTTAACGTTTGCTTTAGCTAGAACAAGTATAAAACTAGAAGTACTTTGTAGGTGTAAAGGGAAAGGTTTGCAAGATAATAAAGGACACGTAAATAAAAGTTAGGGGCTGTTTAGACAAAGAAACAATTAAGTTAGTTTTAGTAGAGAGCTTTTTGTAACACAAGAGAAGGATTTGTCCCTAGGCAATCGATAACTAGACCGGTAATCATTTTTGCAATTTTATATGAGGGAGAGGCATGAGCTAACATACTTTCCATACTTGGATCATATGCACTTATGATTGGAAATCTATCAAGCATCCACAACTACTAAAGACCATTAAGGTAAAATCCAACCATAGCATTAAGTAACAAGTCCTCTTTACTCCCATACGCAACAACCCCCTTACTCGGGTATAAGCTTTTGTCACTCTCGCCACCTACCATAAGCGAATTATGAATGTATTGCAAACCCTACAGCGGGAGTCCCTCACGCTTGCGCGACATGGAGGGCACCATAGGACAGCACCAAAATAAAACATACAACTCAAACCAATCACGATCATCAATCAACCCATAGGACAAAACGAATCTACTCAAACATCATAGGATGGCCACAAATCATTGGATAATAATATGTAGCATTAAGAACCATGTTCAAGTAGAGAATTATAGTGGGAAAAGAGGTGTTACACCGCTGCATAGAGGGGGAGAGAGTTGGTGTGGAGTGCGGCAAAGTTTTTGATGTAGATCGCCGTCACGATGGTTGCCCCGGCGGCGTTCCGGCGCCACCGGGAGAGAGGGGGAGAGAGCCTCCCTCCTTCTTCTTCTTGCTTGGCCTCCTCCCTAGATGGGAGGAGGTTTTCCCCTCTGGTCCTTAGCCTCCATGGCACCCGGTGGGGCGAGAGCCCCTCCGAGATTGGATCTCTCTCTGTTCTCTTCAATTTCGCATTCCTGTTTTATGGCCTTTCACCGTTTCTTAAATTCCCGGAGATCCGTAACTCCGATTGGGCTGAAATTTTAACAACATTTTTTTCCAGATATTATATTTCTTGCGGCAAAATAAGGCGGTCAACCGACTTACGAGGGGCTCACGAGGCACCACGGCGAGCCCTACCCCCCTGGGCGCGCCCTGGTGCCTCGTGGGGCCCACGAGCACCGTTTTGCGTTGATTCTTCTTCCCAAAAATCACATATATTCCAAAATAAATCTCCGTAAAATTTTATCGTGTTTGGACTTCGTTTGATATGGATATTCTGCGAAACAAAAAACATGCAACAAACAGGAACTGGCACTGGGCACTGGATCAATATGTTAGTCCCAAAAATAATATAAAATGTTGCCAAAAGTATATGAAAGTTGTAGAATATTGGCATGAAACAATCAAAAATTATAGATACGACGGAGACATATCAGCATCCCCAAGCTTAATTCCTGCTCGTCCTCGAGTAGGTAAATGATAAAAAAGATAATTTTTGATGTGGAATGCTACCTAGCATAATCTTTATCATGTAATCTAATCATGGCATGAATATTAAGACATGAATGATTCAAAGCAATAGTCTATAATTTGATATAAAGACATCAATACTCAGGCATCCCAACAAACAATCATGCCTTTCAGAATAAAAATGCTAAAGAACGCTATCCCTACAAAATCATATAGTCTTGTCATGCTCCATCTTCTTAACACAAAGTATTTATCATGCACAACCCCGATGACAAGCCGAGCAATTAGTTCATACTTTTTAACACGCTTCAGCTTTTTCAACCCCCATGCAATACATGAGCGCAAGCCATGGATATAGCACTATGGGTCGAATAGAATACGGTGGTAGAGATAATATGGAGAAGACAAAAAAAAGGAAGAAAATCTCACATCGATGTAGCTAATCAACGGGCTATGGAGATGCCCATCAATTGATGTCAATGCGAGGAGTAGGGATTGCCATGCAACAGATGCACTAAGAGCTATAAGTGTATGAAAGCTCAATATGAAAACTAAGTGAGTGTGCATCCAACTTGCTTGCTCAAGACCTCGGGCAATTGAGGAAGCCCATCATCGGAATATACAAGTCAAGTTCTATAATGAAAAATTCCCACTAGTATATGAAAGTGACAACATAGGAGACTCTCTATATGAAAAACATGGTGCTACTGTGAAGCACAAGTGTGGTAAAGGATAGTAGCATTGCCCCTTCTCTCTTTTTCTCTCATTTCATTTTTTTTTGTTTTCTCTTTTTTTTGGTGGGCTCTTTTTGGCCTCTTTTTTTTCTTTTCTCTTTTTTTTATTTTCGTCCCGAGTCTCATCCCGACTTGTGGGGGAATCATAGTCTCCATCATCCTTTCCTCACTGGAACAATGCTCAAATAATGATGATCATCAGACTTTTATTTACTTACAACTCAATATTACAACTCGATATCTAGAACAATATGACTCTATATGAATGCCTCTGGCAGTGTACCAGGATGTGCAGTGATATAGCATAGCAAAGATATCAAAAAATGGACAAGCCATGAAAATATCATGCTAGCTATCTTACGATCATGCAAAGCAATATGACAATGAATGCTCAAGTCATGTATATGATGATGATGGAAGTTGCACGGCAATATATCTTGGAATGGCTATGGAAATGCCATAATAGGTAGGTATGGTGGCTGTTTTGAGGAAGAAATAATGAGGCTTATGTGTGCTAGAGCGTATCATATCACGGGGTTTGTATGGATGGCGAAGTTTGCACCAACTCTTGAGGTGAGAAAGGGCAATGCACGGTACCGAAGAGGCTAGCAAATTGCGGAAGGGTGAGAGTGCGTATAATCCATGGACTCACATTAGTCATAAAGAACTCACATACTTATTGCGAAAGTTTATTAGCCCTCGAAGCAAAGTACTACTACGCATGCCCCTAGGGGGGAGGTTGGTAGGAGTTAACCATCGCGTGCCCCCGACCTCCATGCAAAGGAAGACAATCAATAATAAATCAAGCTCCAACTTCTTAGCATAACGAGAGACTATACGTGCATGCTTCGGGAATCACAAACCTTAACACCAATATTCTTACTAAACCACAATCATTCACTAGTACCTCCCACATATTACCATCTCTATATTGCAAAACTATTGCAAGGAATCAAACATATCATATTCAGTGATCTACAAGTTTTATGTAGGATTTTATGACTAACCATGTGAATGACCAATTCCTGTTGACTCTCTAAATAGGTATAAGTGAAGCATGAGAGTTTAATTGTTTCTACAAAAGACTTGCCCCGCTGTAATAAATATAAGTGAAGCAAAAGAGCATTCTACAAATAACGGTTTTCTATATGTAGAGAAACAGGCATCCAAACTTCAAATGATATAAGTGAAGCACATGAAGCATTCTATAAAGCCATACTCAAAAGATATAAGTGAAGTGCATGAAGCATTCTATAAATCAACCAAGGACTATCTCATACCAGCATGGTACATTATTTAAGAGAAAAATAAAAAGCACACGACACTCCAAGAATTTACGCATATCATGTGAACAAAACAAAAACCGAGACATACCGATAATTGTTGAAGAAAGATGGGATGCCTTCCGGGGCATCCCCAAGCTTAGACACTTGAGTATCCTTGAATATTTACTTGGGGTGCCTTGGGCATCCCCAAGCTTGAACTCTTGCCTCTCCTTATTCTCCTCATATCGATACCTCCTCGTTCTTCGAACACTTCATCCACACAAAACTTAACCAAACTGTTTACTAGAAGGGTTAGTACATATAACATCAAATCCCATCATGTCCTGCTGTAACATTATTGTATAATTATAATCAAACATTACCCACTGTATGCTATCACAATTCTATGGCTCCCAAGTCAACAGGGCTCAACAAGATTTCAAACATAAGCAAATAACGAAACTATAACAGCAATCTGTGAAAACAGGACAGTCTATAAAGATGCAGATAGTACATATACTTCTGTAACTCAAAAAAAATTGAAAATTAGGAAAAAATAAAAAAATTGCATATAAGTATTGTGTAAAAATTTCAGAATTTTTGCATGTTCCAGTAAAAAATGTAAATTCACGCACTACAGCAAAAGTTTCTGTTTTTGCACTGTACACACCAAGCAAGCAATTTAAACATCCTAAAGGTAAATCTTGGCACATTATTTTTATAATACAATGGATTTGTACAAGGGGATAGTTATTTTTGTTGAAAAGTTTCTGAAATTAAGATTCACAAAGTTTCCATGGGCATGAACAAAGTTCAAGGCATGCTCCCGCTTCCACGGTGCTCGTCTTTCTCACTTTCACTTTTCTTTTTGAAATTTTTTTTAGGTTCCCCTCTATATTTTTTTGTTTTTAAACTTTTTAAAAGCACACAACAGAATAAAATGACTCTCTAAAACTTCCGGGTTGTCTCCCAGGCAGCGCTTTCTTTAAAGCCATTAAGCTAGGCATACAGTGCTCAAGTAATTGATCCACCCGAATCCCAAGGTATATCAAAGCCAATTTTAATTAACAATGATTTGTAATTTAGTAGTGAGCACAAAGCAACATATATCATGCAATGACGAAGTCTAACTCTCTTCCTATGCATCGGCATGTCATAAAAAAACAATTCATGCACACATAATAAAGGCCGATACATAGCATAAACAGTTTCTTGCAATTTTATCGTATTAGAAACATAGAGAGGTGGAGATGTAGTTCCTCTCTCATAATAATTGCAAGTAAGAGCAGCAAGCACATGCATATTATATCCATCAAAATCATCATGTGCAATAGTAAAACGCAACCCATCAATATAATCCTTAATAAGCACAAACTTCTCCGATATAGTGTATTTTGGAGAATTCAAAAAGATAATAGGACTATCATGTGGGTGCAATAGCAACAATTTCATGTTTAACATACGGAACTATAGTAAGTTCATCTACATAAGCATCATTCATATTGGCATCATGGCCACAAGCATAGCAAGCATCAATTTCATCAAAAAGGGATATTTCAAACGAATCCAAGGGATCATAGCAATTATCATAGCATTCATCCTTCGGTAAGCACGAAGGGAAATTAAACAATGTATGAGTTGAATAGTTACTCTCATTAGAAGGTGGGCATGGGTAGCTAATCTGCTCTTCCTCCTTTTGTTCTTCGCTCTCCTCGTCATCTTTTTCATCTAATGAGCTCACAGTTTCAGCAATTTCTTCTTCCATAGATTCCTGCAAAATATTAGTCTCTTCTTGGACAGCGGAGACTTTCTCAATAAATTCATCAATAATGGCATTGTATTTATAATTCTCATAGCAATATTTAAGTATAGCAAAAATTTCAGATCTGTAAACAGCATCATCACAATCTTCATACTTTTCAAACAAAGATTCAATTTCATAAGCACCCTTAAAAGCAACAAATTCTTCTATTCGTTCCACATCATAGTAATCATATATACCATTAGCATATGAAGCCAAGGTTTCATTATCATTAAATTCACATGAAAAGGGAAGGTGTGGAGCCTTCATCCTAGAGAAACAAGTATAATCATATCTCAAGTATAAATTCCAAGCATACCATTGCAAATAATCAATTTGATCCCATAAGAGTTTCCCTTTTTGAGACAAGCAATAATCCCTAAAGTATTCACGTTGATCCAACGTGTCTCCCATTATCAAGTTGAACAGGGTTTTCTCAGGATTATTAAAGTAGTGTTTAATATTTCCCACATAACGAGCATCGAGGGTTTTAGGAGGTCCCCCATCTCCATGATTGGCAAGTACAACTAATTTTTTTGTATTTTGTGTTCCATATCCATAACTAAAGATAGAGAACAACTTAGAACAGAAAATAAAATCTACTTAGTGATAAAGCAAACAAGCACACACGAGAATATCAACCCTACGCTATTGCTCCTCGGCAATGGCGCCAAAAAGGTCTTGATAACCCACAAGTATAGGGGATCAATTGTAGCTTTTTCGATAAATAAGAGTGTCGAACCCAAAGAGGAGCTAAAGGTAGAATTTATATTCTCTTCAAGTTCTATCGACCATCGATACAACTCTACGCACACTTAACATTTGCTTTACCTAGAACAAGTATAAAACTAGAAGTACTTTGTAGGTGTAAAGGGAAAGGTTTGCAAGATAATAAAGGAGACGTAAATAAAAGTTAGGGGCTGTTTAGACAAAGAAACAATTAAGTTAGTTTTAGTAGAGAGCTTTTTGTAACACAAGAGAAGGATTTGTCCCTAGGCAATCGATAACTAGACCGGTAATCATTATTGCAATTTTATATCAGGAAGAGGCATGAGCTAACATACTTTCCGTACTTGGATCATATGCACTTATGATTGGAACTCTAGCAAGCATCCGAAACTACTAAAGATCATTAAGGTAAAACCCAACCATAGCATTAAGTAACAAGTTCTCTTTACTCCCATACGCAACAACCCTCTTACTCGGGTATAAGCTTATGTCACTCTCGCCACCCACCATAAGCGAATTATGAACGTTTTGCAAACCCACCAGCGGGAGTCCCTCATGCTTGTGCGACACGAAGGGCACCATAGGACAGCACCAAAATAAAATATACAACTCAAACTAATGACGATCATCAATCAACCCATAGGACAAAACGAATCTACTCAAACATCATAGGATGGCCACAAATCATTGGATAATAATATGTAGCATTAAGCACCATGTTCAAGTAGAGAATTACAGCGGGAAAAGAGGTGTTACACTGCTGCATAGATGGGGAGAGAGTTGGTGTGGACGGCGGCGAAGTTGTTGGTGTAGATCGCCGTCATGATGGTTGCCCCGGCGGCGTTCTGGCGCCACCGGGAGAGAGGGGAAGAGAGCCCCCCTCCTTCTTCATCTTGCATGGCCTCCCCCCTAGATGGGAGGAGGTTTTCCCCTCTAGTCCTTGGCCTCCATGGCACCCAGAGGGGCGAGAGCCCCTCCGAGATTGGATCTCTCTCTCTCTCTCTCTCTGTTCTCTTCTGTTTCGCGTTCCAGTTTTCTGGCCTTTCACCGTTTCTTAAATTCCCGGAGATCCGTAACTCCGATTGGGCTGAAATTTTAACACGATTTTTTCCAGATATTATCTTTCTTGCAGAAAAAGAAGGGGGTCAACCGACTTACGAGGGGCTCACGAGGCACCACGGCGCGCCCTACCCCCTGGGTGCGCCCTGGTGCCTCGTGGGGTCGCCGAGCACCGTCTTGCGTTGATTCTTCTTCCCAATAATCACATATATTCCAAAATAAATATCCATAAAATTTTATCGCATTTGGACTTCGTTTGATATGGATATACTGCAAAACAAAAAACATGCAACAAACAGGAACTGGCACTAGGCACTTGATCAATATGTTAGTCCCAAAAATAATATAAAATGTTGCCAAAAGTATATGAAAGTTGTAGAATATTGGCATGAAACAATAAAAAATTATAGATATGATGGAGACGTATCAGGGTGCTCCAAGTAGTCCTTCACAAATTACCACACGCATCCGTTAGAAAACCTCACACCATGATAACACGATCCCTATAAGGAATCCCGGTGGATAAGCCACTCGTCAAAGGTAAAACTAAACCAGCAAGACCTCCCGACATGCCGACACCCTGATAGGAGCCGCGCGTATCTCGTCTCAGGCCACGGCGGATGAGCTATGGTTACAACGACCAAGTCCACGAGTTGCCCCGGGCGGCGCCGCAAGCTGCTCTAGTTTGGACCAACACTCATGAGGAGCACTGGCCCGGGTTGTTGATTAATTAACCACGGGGTCTAGAAAGTCCCTATGCAAGTTTTAGTTGTTATTAGGTAAATTAAAACCAATGTTGGGCCTTACTGGAAGAGTTTTATCCTAAAACGAATGATCAAGGGGGTCCCCATAAAACCCCACACATGTTAGGAGCGCTCATCATGGAACATAACACCGGTATTACGGAAACTAGGGTGGCATGAGTGGAACAAAACACCAGGCAAAAGGCCGAGCCTTTCACACACAACCAAGTATATAGATGCATTAATTAAATAATCAAAATAGTGTGATATCCCATGGTATCCATGTCCTAACATGAACAGCCTGAAACTGCACCTGCAACTAGCAACGCTATAAGAGGGGCTAAGCAAAGCAGTAACATAGCCAAACAATGGTTTGCTGGGATGGTGGAAGGTTAGAGGCTGTATCATGGCAATTGGGAGGCTTGCAACAAGTGGTAGGAAACGAGACCGAAATGATAGCTTCGAACAACTAGCAAGCAAAGATAGTAGTGATACCCAAGGTAATGGTCATCTTGCCTGGAATCCCGCTTGGAAGAAGATCAAATCCATGAAGTAGACGAACAAGCGTAGTCGAACGAATCCTCACAACTCCGGAACGTAACCAAAACTATCGAGAAGAAGCACTACCGGAAAGAAGCAAACAACATGGTAAACAAACATAACATAATAATGGCATGATGCACAACCAAGTATGATGCATGTCCGGTTTAATGAGGCATGGCATGACAAAAAGCACAAACGATCACTACACATTAAGTGAAGCTCAATATGAAACGAGTTGCATATTGATGAAAACTCCACAATCAATTTATTTAGTTCACTCCCGGTTAGCTACTCATCAATATTAAATGTTGGTTATCATGGCAAGATGTGAAGCATAAGTAAACTACCTATCTCAGCAAGTTCAAATGAGGCCAGAAACAATACATAACAATTCCGGTAAAACCCCATATGCAAATTTCGAATTTGGTACTGTTCTACCCTAAGCCATATTTTAGAGTTGTTCAACATGCAAAGTAAGTGCAGCATGTGATTCTACATGTTTTTCTAGTCAATTTACATATATAGTTTATTTAATTCGGAGCTACGGTTATTTAGTTATGAAATAAACCATTTTAGCATGTTATTAATGCAAATTAATGCAAACAGCAATTTTAAACATTTTAAACATGGATGAAAGTTGGATATTATGAAACTACACAAAATTCTAAGCATTTTACATATATAATTCATTTTAATCCGATGCATGATTAATTAGTTATTATATGAATGAAAATGAGGGCTCTTTCTGCAAATCTGACGTTCTCTGGATAATTAGCAAAATTCGCAGGCGGGAAAAAACACTAACGGGCTGAATCTGCTGGACGCAGGACAGTATGCAGTGCACAGGGCACTGGATAGGCAGAGGGGTTTCGGTCACCTTGTTGGGCTCGGCCCAGGGCGGTGGAGGAGGCTGGGCAGG
Source organism: Elymus sibiricus (assembly GCA_039707655.1). Lineage (NCBI taxonomy): Eukaryota > Viridiplantae > Streptophyta > Magnoliopsida > Poales > Poaceae > Elymus > Elymus sibiricus. Next base: position 85,498,885 of record CM077676.1, read on the forward strand.
CCGGATCTGAGGCAGGAGTCGGGCCGGCTTGAGCTGGCCTTGGAGGCCGGAGGGGAGGCAGGCTGGGCGAGCGGCTGGGCCTGGCGAGGCCAGCCCATGCACACACGCGTGCATGAGTGGGCGAGCGGCTGCGTTGAAGCAGGGGATCGAAGAGGCGGCGCTGCGAGGCCCACAAAGGGCGCGGTCAACACGCTCGAATGCGAGCATTCGAGACGTCCATGGCGGCGCCGGTCTTCATGGCTGCAAGGGTGACGACGGCCGCAGCTTGAGGCAAGGCCAGGACGAACAGGATCCTGCTGATCCAGGCGCAGGGAAGCGAGATCCGGTGGAGGGGGGCTCAGGCAGGGACGTCCATGGCACGGGCGGCTTCCATGGCAGAGAGAGACAGGTTAGAGAGATAGAAAACGAAGGGGAGTAGAGGGGTAAACGAGGCAAGGCGGCGGCGCTACTGACCTGGTCGGCGAGGCGGCCGGGGTCGGGTGCAGAGAAATGCGAGGAGGCAGGGAACGGCGAGATCCGGGCTGTAGGGATGAAGCTTCAACGCCATGGATGTTCTCTGTGGACGAAGAGACAGAGAGCTATGAGAGAGAGGGAGGAGCAAGGAGAGAAGGGGAGGAAAGAGAAGGCAGGGGCAATCGACGCCGGCCTGGCGGGGTCCCGCGAGGAGGCGCGCCATGGAAGGAGCTCGTGGGCACGGAGGCCCCTTGCGTTGGATTCGAACGATGCACCATGGGAGGAGCACGGGGACATGGGGAGCTGCGGTTGGGGGTGGATGCGTCCACAGGCTGGCTGCGGGAGTGGATGGACGAATCGGGCAGGTGGAGGGCTGCAGGATTGGATCTGGCTGGTGGTTGGCTCGGCACAGAAATTGAGGAAGGAAGGTGGCGGTGGCTGAGGGGGTGGATGGGACAGGAGGCCTAGGTTTTAGGGTTGCTATCCAAAACTAATTAGGGTTGGTCTATATATAGCAGGGGGTCCAAAAGAGGGCTAAATCAGACCCTCCAATTGCAATCGGATGGCTCCGGGAAAAGGGGGTTAGCTGGGCTAAGTGAGCTGTGCTAGAAGGCCATGGGCTTGAGATGAGAGGGAAATGAGTGGCCCGGTTACACAAGTTTATTAACGAAAAACGTCCGACAATTTGACTGGCTATAGTGCCACTATAGTTTATCTGTTGGGGTATCAAATGACCTCCGAATGCGACGAAGTTTGGCATGCGGTCTACCTACAATATATTAAGATCGCACGCCAACTTTCAACCCATTTCGAGAATGTTCTATTCCCACTTAGAAAATAATTATTAGGTGATGTCGCGAGTGCGTGCAAGTGTGGTTGGTCTCGGAACGGTCAACGAAGATAACGGGGAGAAGCGGCAACTATGAATGGATGCAAGTTTTGAAAAAAAATGAGGGCAACGGAGTGCCGATGCAATGCGAATGATGCGATGATGAATGCAACAACCAAACAATTAATGCAGCGATCACGAAAATATGGAAGGCATCTGGAGCGTCGGTATCGGGCTGTCACAAATTACTCCTCCTGCCACTAGTGCGGAGTCATATGATATTAATGCTGCATTGCTAAATCTTATCGTGAAAGATCAATTTGCTGGAAACTCTAATGAGGATGTTGCATCCCATCTCAATACCTTCGTTGAATTATGTGATATGCAAAAGAAAAGAGATATGGATAATGATATTGTTAAGTTGAAATTATTTCCCTTCTCATTAAGGGACAAAGCTAAAACTTGGTTTTCATCCTTACCTCGCAATACTATTGATTCATGGGTTAAATGTAAGGACGCTTTTATTGCTAAGTATTTTCCTTCCGCTAAGATTATATCTCTTAGAAATCAAATCATGAACTTTAAACAACATGAGCAAGAACATGTTGCACAATCTTGGGAGAGAATGAAATTAATGATTAAAATTGTCCCACTCACGGATTAAGCTTATGGATGATAATACAAAATTTCTATGCGGGACTAAATTTTGTGTCAGGAAATCTTCTAGACTCTGCTGCAGGTGGTACATTCATGGGAATTACATTAGGAGAGGCCACGAAGCTTCTTGATAATATGACTGCAAACTATTCCCAATGGCACACCGAACGAGCTCTAACTGGTAAGAAGGTAAACTCTGTCGAAGAAGTTTCTACTTTGAGTGAAAAAATGGATGCTTTTATGAATATGCTTGCTAGTAAAAATGCTCATGTTGATCCTAATGATATTCCATTATCTACTTTGATTGAGCAAAACAATGATGCTATTGATGTGAATTTTGTCGCTAGAAATAATTTCAACAACAATGCTTATAGAGGGAATTTTAATACTAGACCGTACTCCGGTAATCCCTCTAATAATAATGTGCTCCATGATAGTTCTCATGATAAAAGGTTGTTTGAAATTGAAAAGGCTACTAAAAATTTCATGCACTCACAATATGAGCAAAATGAATTATTTGTTAAAGAAATTAAAAAACATACTACTATGCTTCATGCAATTAGTAAACAATTTGATGAAGTTAATCGAGAAGTAGCCAATCTTCAACTACAACTTGCTCGTACTGAAAATATGATAGGGAGGATCTTCGATAAGCAAACTACACTAGTAAATAAAATGGCTGCTAAACCAGAGTCGCACCTTCTAGATAATAATGATGAAGATATTAAAATGATTGGTGTGACACATATTGAATCTTTGTTTAGTAATATAAAACTTGATGATAAAGGGACTAGAGATGAGTCAATTTTAAGTAGAAGGCGTCCCAATTGTCCGGAGGGTGATTATCTTAATGATAAAAACAAAAAAAGTGGGTTTGAAGAGGTCAAGACTTTAGATAGCAATGCACACACTACTTTGGATTACAAGGACTTTAATTATGATAATTGCTCTTTGATTGAATGTATTTCCTTGTTACAATCCATGATAAATTCACCAATGCTTATGAACAAAATAAAGCCTTTACTAAACACATTATAGAAGCCATGATTAAAACTCATGAAGAAAAGCTAGAATTGGAAGTTTGTATACCAAGGAAATTACAAGATGAATGGGAACCTACTATTAAAGTTAAGATTAAAGATTATGAATGCAATCCGTCTTGTCCTATAATACTTGGTAGGCCTTTCTTACGAACCATAGGTGTAATTATTGATATGATAGAAGGAAATATAAGGATCCAATTTCCATTAAAGAAAGGGATGGAACACTTCCTAAGGAAGAGAATTAAACCACCATATGAATCTATTATGAGAGCCACCTATGGAATTACTTTGAAGGATGACAATACTTGAAACTATGCATTATGCCTAGCTATGGGCATAAAACAATAGCGCTTGCTGGGAGGCAACCCAATATTTATCTTATTTATAACTTTTATTTTATGTTTTGGTGTGATAACATGATTATTTATACTGTAATGATTGTGTTTTTATCTTTTAATTAGTGTTTGTGCCAAGTAAAGCCTTTGGGATGATTTGGATGATAGTTGAATTAATTCTGTGCAAAAAAGAAAATTTTGCGCCCAGTGCAGAAATTACTATAATTTACTGGAATGTGTTTTTGATCAGACATTTTTACACGGCATTGATATACAAATTTTCTACGTTGTCCTAATTTTTCAGAATTTTTTGACTTCCAGAAGTATGGTTTTAGGTCAGATCATTACAGACTGTTCTGTCTTAGACAGATTTTGTTTCTTATTGCATAGTGTGCTTGTTTTAATGATGTTATGGATTATATCGGGGGGTATAAGTCAAGGAGAAGTTAGAATACAGTATTTATTATGCAATAATAATTATGAATCAATTTATAACAGTACCTAAGTTTACGGTTTACCGATTATACTAACGGATCTCACGAAGTTTCTGTTGAGTTTTGTGTGCTGAAGTTTTCAAGTTTTGGGTGAGTTTACGATGGACAACGGAATAAGGATTGGCAAGACCCTAATATTGGGGATGACCAAGGCAACCCAAGGTAATATTCAAGGAATACACAAGTGTCTAAGCTTGGGGATGCCCCGGGATGGCATCCACTCTTTCGTCCATAATTCATTGGTATGATTACTCGGAGCTATATTTTTATTCATCACATGATATGAGTTTTACTTGGAGAGTGTTGTGCTATAGTTTTATTTTGCTTGTTAGTTTGCCACAATCATTGTTTTTTGGACACACCTTTTTGAGAGAGACACACATTCATCATGATTTGTTAGAATACTCTATGTGCTTCACTTATATCTTTTGAGCTAGGCAGTTGCTCATGTGCTTCACTTAAATCTTTAGAGCATGGAGGTAGGCATATTTTATAGAAATCATTTGCACTCTCATGCTTCACGTAAATCTTTTTATGCGTCTCTTAAATAGGAAGTGGTAATGTGCATGGGTTATGAGACTAGTCTAAGAATGATAGGTATATAAGAGTGATATGATAAAAACTTTCCTGTAGATCACTGAATATGAAATGTGTGATTTAATTATATCAATGTAATAATATGAAATGGTATTGATTCATGATCATTAGTTAGTAAAGATATCAATTTTAAAGCTTGTTATGCATTACTCATTTAAGTGTCCGACATGGCATGACGAGGATGTTGGAGCATTTTTATTCCTCTATGAAATCCTTTGTGTTGTTCGAATCGGGGGGGCGCGATGGTTAACTCCTACCAACGTCCTCCCTAGGGGCATGCGAGTAGTACTTTGCTTCGAGGGCTAATAAAACTTTCACAATAAATATATGAGTTCTTTATGACTAACGTGAGTTCATGGACTAATATGGCACTCCCACTTATCCATATTTTGCTAGCCTCTCCGGTACCGTACATTGCACTTTCTCACCTCGAGAGTCGGTGCAAACTTCACCGGTGCCTCCAAATCCCGTGATATGATACGCTCTACCACACATAAGCCTCATTATATCCTTCCTCAAAACAGCCACCATACCTACCTATCATGGCATTTACATATCCATTCCGAGATATATTGCCATGCAACTTCCATGGTTACTATCCACGTGACTTGTGTGTTCATCGTCATATTTCTTTGCATGATCATATAGAGCTGACATGATATTTTTGGCAAAACCACCGTTCATCATTGTAATACATGTTATGCTAGATCATTGCACATCCTGGTACACTGCTAGAGGCATTCATATAGAGTCATATTATTTCAGTTTATCGAGTTGTAAGTAAATAAAAGTGTGATGATCATCATTATTAGAGCATTGTCCCAGTGAGGTAAAGAATGATGGAGACTAATGAGTCCTTGCAAAAGCGGGGATGAGGTCCATGATATTGTTCTAAAAAAGAGAGAAAAGAAAAAAAGAAAAATGAGAGAAAAAGAACCACACTTGTGCTTCAAAGTAGCACCATGTTCTTCGTATAGAGATTCTCCATGATTTGTCATTTTCATATACTAGTGGGAATTTTTACATTATAGAACTTGGCTTGTATATTCCGATGATGGGCTTCCTCAAATGCCCGAGGTCTTCATGAGCAAGCAAGTTGGATGCACACTCACTTAGTTTTAGTAGCGAGCTTTCATACCCTTATAGCTCTAGTGCATCCGTTGCATGGCAATCCCTACTTCTCACATTGATATCGATTGAAAGGCCTCTCCATTGCCTATTGATCCGCTGAGTTGATGAAAGACTTTCTCCACTTTTTGTCTTCCCTTATATCCCTACCAACATATTCTATTCCACCCGTAGTGCTAAGTCCATGCCTCACACTTATATATTGAGTGAAGTTGAAAATGCTAAAGCATGTGAAAAAGTATGATACAATTGCCTGATTTGACACCGGGGTGCTCATGATTTGTACTTATGTGAGGAAGACAAAGTCATGCCATGCATACATAATTCAATGAGTAGGGATAACATTCATTAAGCATCGTATATTTTGAAGAGTAATGATTATGTTCTAGTATTCATGGATATTATTATGTTGATGTCAATTACTTCATCATTTCTCAATATTCATACCGCAAGAAGATTACATGGTAAACATGCTAGGTAGCATTCAACATCAAAAATTATCTTGGTTTTATCATTTACCTACTCGAGGACGAGCAGGAATTAAGCTTGGGGATGTTGATACGTCTCCGACGTATCTATAATTTTGATTGTTTCATGCTATTATTTTATCAATCTTACATACTTTATATGCAATTTTATATCATTTTTGGAAACTAACCTATTAACCTAGAGCCCAGTGCTAGTTCCTATTTTTGCCTATTTTATTGTTTCAGGGAAAAACTATACCAAACGAAGTCCAAACGCAATGAAACTTTAGAGTGATTTTTTCTGGACCAGAAGACACCCAGGAAGCATTGGGAGGAGGCCAGAAGCCCTGCGAGGGGGCCACAAGCTCACCACGCACCCCCCAGGGGGCGCACCACCTGAGCTTGTGGGCCCCTCGTAGGTCCCCCTGACCTAATTGCACTTCTATGAATTCCTAAAAATCCCAAAACCACCAGAGCGAGACCCAAAACAATTCTTCCGCCGCCGCAAGCCTCTGTTCTTCCGTGATCCCATCTGGAGGCCTCCGCCGATACTCTGTCGGAGGGGGAATCGATCACGGAGGGGTTCTTCATCAACCTTGCTGCCTTTCCGATGATGTGTGAGTAGTTCCTACAGGACCTATGGGTCCATAGTGATTAGCTAGATGGCTCTCTCTCTCTCTCTCTTTGATCTTCAATACAATGTTCTCTTCAGAGATCGATATGATGTAATACTTTTGTGCGGTGTGTTTGTTGGGATCCGATGAATTGTGGGTTTATGATCAAATTATTCATTGAAAGTAATTGAGTTATATTCTGAACTTTATTATGTATGATTGTTATAGCTATGTAATGCTTTTTGATCTATGAGTTTTCTTTGGCCAAGCTGATGATTAGATCTTCAGTGGAAATGGTGCATTGTAGTAGGTTCAATCTTGCGGTGTCCTTACCTCGTGACAGATGGGGTAGCGAGGCACGTATTTGTATTGTTGCTACTAAGGGTAAAATGATGGGGTTCAATCATTTTGCTTGATTTTATTCTGTCTACATTATGTCATCATACTTCATGCATTATTCTGTTTGTCATGAACTTAATACCTAGAGAGTCAAGCATACAAGCGCTCTCGAAGTGGAGTAATAGTAGTAGATGCAGGCAGGAGTCGATCTACTTGTCACGGACGTAATGCCTATATACATGATCATGCCATTAATAACATCATTACTATGCGCTTTTCTATCAATTGCCCGGGTCTACCTTAATCATATTACTAAAACCCTATTTCCTTTGCTGCAATTTATTAACTTTTATTTTACTTTGCAATTTATGTATCTACAACTATCAGATTTAATCCTTGCAATTAACAAGTACAAGGGGGTTAACAACCCTCTTGCCTGCGTTGGGTGCAAGTATTTGCTCTTGTGTGTGTAGGTGGTGTCGACGGTTGTTTTCCTATCTTTTCCTACTGGTTCGATAACCTTGATTCTCTACTGAGGGAAATACTATCCGCTACTATATTGCTTCTCCCTTCCTCTTTGGGGAAAAACCCAACGCAGCTCACAAGTAGCAGGGGATGACTTTCATCCTTTCTCTTTCTTCTGTCGTGGTTGGGCTTTGAGTCTTACTCAACTTCACACCTTGCAACATAGGCAAGAACCCCTTCTTCGACTGGTCCATTTTGAACTTCTTCAAAACCTTGTCAAGGTATGTGCTATGTGAAAGTCCTATCAAGCGTCTTGATCTATCTGTATAGATCTTGATGCCCAATATGTAAGCAGCCTCACCCAGGTCTTTCATTGAAAAAATCTTGTTCAAATAACCCTTTATGCTTTCCGGAAATTCTATATCATTTCCAATCAATAATATGCCATCCACATACAGTATTAGAAATGCTACAGAGCTTCCACTCACTTTCTTGTAAATACAAGCTTCTCCATAAACTTTTATAAAACCAAAAGCTTTGATCACCTCATCAAAGCGAAGATTCCAACTCTGAGATGCTTGCACCAGTCCATAAATGGATTGCTAGAGCTTGCATACCTTATCAGCATCCTTAGGATCGACAAAACCATCTAGTTGCATCATATACAACTCTTCCTTAAGGAAAAACCATTAAGGAATGTTGTTTTGACACCCATCTGCCAGATTTCATAACCCAAAAATTCAGCAATTGCTAACATAATCCTAACGGACTTCAGCATCGCTACGGTTAACTTGTCGAAAACCCTTTGCGACAAGTCGAGCTTTATAGATGGTGACATTACCATCAGCGTCCATCTTCTTCTTAAAGATCCATTTGTTCTCAATGGCCTTTTGGTGATCAGGCAAGTCTACCAAAGTCCATACTTGGTTTTCATACATGGATCCTATCTCGGATTTCATGGCCTCAAGCCATTTGTCAGAATTCGGGCTCATCATTGCCTCTTCATAGTTCATAGGTTCACTGTTTTCCAACAACATGACTTCCAGGATAGGATTACCATACCATTCAGGGGCGGCACGTGTCCTGGTCGACCTACGAAATTCAGTAGTAGCTTGATTCGATGTTTCATGATCATCATCATTAGCTTCCTCTTCGGCTGGTGTAGGCATCACGGGAACTTCTTTTTGTGATGCGCTACTCTCCAATTCGACAGAAGGTACGATTACCTCATCAAGCTCTACCTTCCTCCCACTCACTTCTTTCGAGAGAAACCCCTTCCCTAGAAAGGATCCATTCTTGGCAACAAAGATATTGCCCTCGGATCTGTGATAGAAGGTATACCGAATGGTCTCTTTGGGGTATCCTATGAAGATGCACTTCTCTGTTGGAAATATTCCCTAGAGGCAATAATATTTGTATTATTATATTTCTGTGTTCATGATAAAAGAGTTTACATTCTGTGCTATAACTGCTGTGATCCAGGAATATGCGATTCAGTGGAAAACTCATATGCACGTGTGGAATGATAAATGGTTAAATAAAAGGTTCCTAGTCTTGCCTCTAGGACTAGCTCAAGTGTTGTTGGTGATCACGTTTTCCGGATCTTAGGATATCATTAAGTGTAATGATAGTCCTAAAACAACATCGAGATTATGACGTTGGAAGAACGATCATATTGAATCGACCCAAACTTGTCTATTATGAATTGAGTTTATATCGTCTGTAACCAATTGTAATAACACGGAGTGCTAACATGTGATCTTGCTCCTTAGACCATGAGAGTATCGCGGTCACTTCTTACCATACAGTGGGCTTTGGGGTTGCTCAAACTTCACCTGTAACACGGTGATCATAACGACAACTTACAGGTTCATCGGAAAGTTTAACAAATGGCCGGATAGCTCGAGAGTGGGATTTGCTCCTCTAATAATGGAGAGATATTCTTAGGGCCCTCTCGGTGTGATGGTATCCATCATCATTTGGCTAGACACAGGTGACTTCATCACGGGGATGCCGGAACACAATAACGAGAAAGAAGAAGAAAACCGGTAATTAGGATAATGGTATAGTGAGCATGTGATGACTCAGGAGGATACCGGCACATCCTGGGTTTTGTGAAGTATCACGAAGCAAAGGGAACATCGCATGATAACCAAAGGTTCACTCGAATATCATTCGTGTGCCTATAGGGATCGATATGGACGTCCACGGTTCTGCTGTCGGTCATTGAACGAAGGGGTTTCGTTCATGTCTATGGGTTACCGAACCTACGGGGTCACAAGTTTAAGGCAATCATGATCTGCTGAGTGTTAGTAGGATAGGAGTGATGAGAATATATTTGTGGAATTGTTTCATTAATATTCGGAATAGTTTCGAGAGGATCCGAAAGAGTTTCGGGATCACCGGAAGGGTTTCGGAGAGTATCAGGTAATACCGGGCATGACCGATAAATATATATAGGTGGAAAATGTTTCCAAGGATGTTAAATTATATATAAAATGATATGAAAGTATTTAGAACAATTTTATATTTAATTTAATATCAATGGGCCTTAAAAGGCCAAGTAGTGGAAGGCAACTTGGTCCACAAAGGCCCAAGTGGGGGAGGTTCCTCCTTCCCTAAGGAAGGAGGCCGAATTGGAGAGGGGGGATGATTCCTCCTCCCCTCCCCTGGCTGGCACCCCAAGGGGGACTCCTTCCCCCTTGGTGGCAGCCCTCCCTCTCCCCTCTAACCTATATATACTTGAGGATATGTGCTCTTTTGAATATACAAGTTTGGAGCCTCCTCTAGTCCCTCTAGTTCTAGTTCTAGTTGGTCCTATTTGACTAATTAGAGCTAGTCCTATTCTCTACTCCACATAATTAGAAGCCTGGTGTTGTTCTAATCACCTCCCTCTAATTCTCCGGCAACAATTATCTCTAGACGGTGAAGCGCTGCCAGATCGTGAAGGCTGCACGCTTGCAACCAAGTAGAGAGGCCGTGCTTTTGGTCTTCTGTTCAAGGGGCTGTTCGTGGACGGTTCGCGGATCATTCATTGATGGTTCGAGGGACTCCAAGTGCGATCTACACTGGCACAATATTCTTCTGCTGCAACTCGATGACGGTAACGATCGTGATCACAACCCGTTATGCATCTTCATATTGATCCTGGTTGTGCGTAGGCGCGGATTTTTTGTTTTCTACTACGTTTCCCAACAGTGGCATCATGAGCAGTTCTATGAGTAGCTACAGGTTGCTATCTAGATCACTTGTGGATGTGAGGGCTGATGTTCTTGCTATGCTTCCCTCGAGTGTTGCTTTGGTTCAGTTCATTGATGGTATGGTGTCTCTTTTCACAAGGTTCTGGCAATCGCTCGGCTCTGGCTATCGATGGTCTGCTAACAGTTCCTTGGGCTTCACCATAGTCAAGAATAGTGAACCGTCGCATACACAAGGGGGCAATGAAGATGAATGATCTTCTAGGGGGTCACGCGCATTTGACGAAGTTTAGTGTGGGGGACGAGATTTTTAATTAGGTCTCTTCTTTCACACACCCCGAAAGTTAAACTGGCAACAAGAACTATCACCTTGGTGTGCATGTAGGTTGTAAGTATTACTTGTTAAAACTGGCCAACCACGTAATAAAATTTTGTAAAAACCGATTAGTGGACGTCTTACTTGGTTTTGTAGGGTATGCATATGATGTGGTATAGCCTTCGTCATGATAATGAGTTTATGTATGAGATGGTTATATGTTGTAATGTTAAGTGTCCTGCGCGTCATGGCATGATGGCTGGAGCCACGAGATTGCCATGTTAATGTAAATATCATAGAGATAGCCTATAGGTTATAGGTGAGGATGGCAAAGCGTACACGAAGGACCCCGGCATGGAGAAGGTGTAGAAGGCGCGAGACGAGGAGCTATAATTTCGTGCCACGGCAGAATTTTTGAATTTGGTGCCACGACAACGATTTCTAAAATGGTCATCGTGGCAACATTTTCTGAAATTGCCGCCACGACAACGTTTTTGAAACGAGTGCCACGGCAAACGAAATATTGGCCGTCACAACGCTTCAACTGGAGATTGAAGATGATCATGGAGGATTCCCGGCGCCTAGGGCTATACCATATCATGCTTTTATGAATTGCCTGAGATGTTTATCCCTTTGTTGTTTGCACCCTTTGATTGCATAGTAGTCAATTATTAGGGTGATCTCTCACTGAAAATATCAAGCTAAAAGGTGCTCTTCCCAGTGTTGCAACCGTCTACGACATTCTAGCATCTCGGAGTGCGTCATGTGCACATGAGTACAAACAAGGTGAGAGGTGTAAGACAGAGATGGTCAGACCATGTATGCAGATAGCACTCGGTTGTCTTGAAGTTCTGGCAGAATCATTCTGAGCTCAGAGCACAAAGCATTGAAAGATGAACAAGAGTCATATGGAGATATGATCGGCAAGCAATTGCCTACCGGTTGAAATTCACGTCATCAGTGATGTCCACATCAATGGCTATGAATGAGATCAGGGTCTTGAATCACTTCAAATCAATTATGAGAGATATTGATTTGAGTGGGAGCACAATTATGTATTAATTTAGTTTAATCACTAGTGCAAATTAATTATGAACTATGTGTAGTTTGCATTATAGTTGTAGAATAATGGCTCACGGTTCCACCTTTGCTATTGAAATTGATTGACTGTTATTTATCTAGTTGAATCTTTTATGATTGACAGGATTGTCCTCTAAGAGTGCCAAGAAGGATTTTGTCCTATTGCATGCTTGCAATGCTCTCCTGCTAATGCTATGGATGACGAGACTTACGTCTCTCGATCCAAAAGGCTAAGAATTACATTACGGTCTACTTGCCTCCGAGAAACCCGAACTTCAAAATGTTTGGGATAGTTATGTGATATTCTTGGAACTGAAAATTGTTTTCAGAAACAAACAAAGATTAAAAGATATATGATATCTAATGAAGTGTTTTGTTTGCAAGTTCTAGCAAAGCGTTCAACTATGTTTGAGACTAAAATGTGTAAGATCCGGAAGAACACCAGTCATGAGTTGATGGTGAGAACTTAAAGAGAAAGAAAAAAACCAAAGGATGTAATGAGACTTACATGACTTGGGAAGTTTGGACCACACGTCACTCTTAAATATAGATGATTCTTCTGTTGAGTGGGAGAAATGTTGAAAGTAAAACTATAAAAAGTTTAGAGGCAGAAAGAAAAGAAGACTGGAATGTCCAGCTCAAGTATGAATGTCATACAAGTTATAAGATGTAAAGAAAGTTGGTCAATTAAAGTGTGATTCTTGAGAATTGTGATTAAATTGTTAAACACTAAATTCTTTGGGAATTGTGGTTAAAAGTTAATCACAAGGATACCGACTCGATTGCCTGTTGTTGCGAATCGATGCAAGAATTACTACGGCCTAATGACCAACAAATTAATGAGGTTAAAATATGTGTTGAAAATTTTGTAAAAGTTATGATATTTTTCATCAACATATTACCTCTGAATTTATTGTCATAATTCATTTTAGAGTTTTTTTTTAACACTCTAGCCCATTGCACAGAAGTTGCAAGCAGGTTGTTCATAAGAGAACTAGTTGTTCGATGTAATGAACAAAAGGGCCATACTCCTATTGTGAATAGGATGTAAGTTATGAATATTGATGATAGAATTAAACATCCATAACACAGACACTAAATGTCACAAGACTAAAAGAATACCACATATGTGTGGCACTGCATTTAGTCACATTGGAGAAACCCGCATGGAGAAATTCCATAGTGATGGATTTTGGAGTCATATGATTACGAATCATCTGACACTTGCAACTTTCATTCAAATAGTGAAGTAAACTAAAATACCGTTCACAGGCCATAAAGAACAAGCAACAAAATAATTGGAAATATGCATATTGATGTAGTCGAATAAGTGTTGTTGCAAGCAGTGGATTTATCTTCAAGGATGACTCAAGTAGATATTTATATTTACTCATTGAGACATAAATCTGGATCTTTTGAAATGTTTCAAAAGATTTTCAGAATGAAGTAGAAATTATTGTAACAAGAAAATTATGTTTCTACAATTGGATTGCAGAAAAGAATATTTGAGTTACAAATTTAGCGAATGTCTGATGAGCTGTGAGAAATATTTTATAGCTTGCACCTCCTAGAAACACTACTAAGAGTAGAGTGTTTTGAGTAGATGTAATCGAGCTATGTATGACATAGTGCGATCAAAGATGACATTAATTATTTCACCAATATACTTTTTAATGTGATGCTTTAGAGACTGTGGCTTTTACACTAAAAGAGAGCCATCAAATTGATTGAAGTAAATGCTACTTTGTAGGTTATCCCAAATGGTTGGGTATTCCTCTATCACTACGCCAAGGCAAAAGTGGTTTGCTAGAGAGTGCGAAAATTTTGAAGAAAATGTTTTCTGCAAAAAGGTGAGTGGGAGGATAGTGCAGTTCGACAAGATTGCAGAATCTTCATGATCAAGTCAAAGAAAAGAAAAGCTAGAAGTGATTCTAGAATTTCCTACCACGACTGATACGAAAGACTCTACATGAGATATAGAGACTTCAGTCAAACTTGTAGCTAAACCATATAGGTTGGGAAAATTCATGTAGACCTTCATGGTATGCAGACAAAATATTGTCGAAACAAACAATGAACCTATAATACACAGAGAAGCATTGATGGGCCCTGACTCCAGAATTGGCTATACGCCAAAATAATCTGAGATAGTATCCATACACATTATTCAAGTTTAGAACTTGATGGACCCTCTAGAAGACTTAAGTCTAAAGTGTAGTGATGGATATATAGATTAACAAAGATAAAAATGTTTTATAATGCTTGACTTGTTGCAAATAGTTTATGACAAGGTCAAGGAGTTGATTATGATGAGATTGTCTCATCATGATAATACTTAAAGTCAGTTTGGATTAAACTAGCAATTACTAAATATTTCAGGTATGAGATATAACAGATGGATGTCAAAATGATTTCCATGAGATGGAAATAGAATCAAGGTTGTATATTTGATACGACCCAAGTTAATTTTGTTGATCCAGAGGATGCTATTAAGTATGTAAATTTGAAGCAAGCATAGTGGAGTTGGAATCTTCATCCTGATGAAATGGTGAAATAATTTGATTTCGTCAAGGAAAGTGAAGATGCTTGTATTTCAAGAAAGTAAGTGAGAGCATGATAATATTTGTAAACACTATGTGTGCATGACACATTGTTGATTGCAAATTATATAAATTTCTTGACATGGATTAAGACTTTATTGAAACTAGTTTTTTGGTAAAATGATTAGGCAATATAGTCCTTGTATTAGGCATAATAATCTATGGAGATAGTAGTGTATAATTAGGATTAGCCAAAATACATATTGACAATATACTAAAGTAGTTTAGTATGAAAAACGCCAAGAAGAGTTTCTTGTCGAAGTCACATGGAAAGAGTTTTTTGCAAGAATCGGTATCTTGAAATACTGATGAGCGAAATACATGATTTCAATCGCACTTGTGTTAATTCCATGGTATGTAAATAACCAGATATGTCCAATACTCCAAGTAAGTTGTGAGTAAAATTACTAGAATGATCAAATTGTTTGATCATAGGACAACAGTAAAATGTCGTTTTGTACTAACGATATGTTTCTCGCATACGGAGAAGACGAAGGGATTGCTGTAAGGAGTTACATAAATACAGGATCATTGTAAGTAGTACATCGATAAAATCTTCATCAGTGCTCCAAGTGATTTTTGGTTTCAATTAAATAATTTATGGTGGCACAGTAAGTTGGAATTGGTCCAAAAGATTACTGTGATGAATTCTACAACAGAAGCCCTACAACAGGACAGACCTTTGGTAACACTGTGCTTTGTTACTATAGGCCCAAAACAGTGTTACTAGGCCATATAGTAACACATTTTAAAATGTGTTCCATTAGACCATGTTACTAAGTGGTGTCCAGTGTCACATATAGTAATTGTTACCATATATTAAAAATTGTGTTACAATTGCGTTATAGTAACATGCATATTATGTGTTACCAAACACATTGGTAACACATTTTTGTAACTATAGTAACACCCGTAGTAACATATTTTTGTAGACGTAGAACATTGTGGTAACATGTTTTTGTGACTATAGTAGCACAACTTGTAACATAATATCCAAATATCATAACACTATAATTTATAGTTGTCAACTACCCTAGTGACACATTTTGTAACTATAGTAACACCATCAGTAACACTACTATATTAGTATGGCAACATAATTACCATATTTTTAATTATTAACCACAAAAGTGGGAATATACATTTATTTAATAAAATTACTGCAATTGCTCAAATAGTTAATTATTTTATTATGATGCTTGGCACCATTAAAATGATGGAGAAATTGAAGTACGGCACATACATAAATTGAAAATATCAAGGTATTTATTATGAATATACAAGAGTGTAGGATACATATGCATTACAATAAACAAATACCAATATTATTGGTGCAACAGCATATCATTCATATCAATTTGACTATAGAGAACACATCTATGGAGAATATTACACATAGCGTTTGCATCAATTCCACCAAAGAATAAGATCTTGTGAATGAAATTACATTTTTCAATCTATTAATGTAAACTACATTTATGGCTAAGTAAAATCTTCTAATTTTATTTGCTTCTTGATCCAACCGGAGAATTCAGCTGCAACTCAATTATCCTTCTTTTGAATCTGTAAAAGAAAATTAGACCTTATAGTTATGTGATTAAATGTACACAAATATAATTTTGAAATATGAAAGAAAAGACTTTAACTTACAAAAGCTCAAGGCTAGGCAATTAAATATCCTGAAGCAAAAGCATCACCAATTCTCTTGCAATCAAAAACTTCCCTTACTAACTCCTCATTATCCAGAATAGGTTCATCTATGCACACAAGTGCAAATTCGACACCTAACTCAATATCACAAGCCTTAGTTTCTGGATCAGTACTCCGAATAGTAGCATATGCAACATTCCGCTAGTTTGGATATGTTGAAGTCTTTAAAACTACTTTGAAAGCAACCTATATTATGATCAACTAGTCATCAACCCGTGCATCTGCACGGGCTAGTTATCCCATTTGACAATTAAATATTGTAATATTTTTATATTAACTAAACACAAATATAAATTCGAAGTGGACGCATTGATTGTAAATATAAAATTACTAAAAAAACATGCATTGGTTTATATTGTTTTCTAGAGGGAGAATATCAACGAAAATTACTAACTTGCACCCGATCTAACCGGTGGTGTGGTTGGAGCATTGAAAGAGACCAAAAATGAGCCTTGAACCTGATGGACTTAAGGATTGTCATTTATATTAATTTAGTGTTAATAAACATATGCATTGGAAATGAAACGTTACATGTAAGTGTGAATAACAAAAAAATGTTGGTGTCTACATTATGTATTCCAAATTTAGCCGCACAAATGATGTGTAGTATTAATTAATATTACCATAAAGATCAAAAGATGTAAATTTGAAGCTAGTATGCAATTTTGGATAGTAAATTGATATAACCGTACATGTCATGTGAGCTAACCTACATAATTTCAATTTTAGATTTGAAAGAATTCATGCAAGAAACAGCATCTGAATGTATATAATTTGAGTTACTGCTATTCACGGACGTAATCTATTGTCAATGTAGTTCTTTGATATAAGATATCTAGCGCTACTTAGTGATAACACTAGCAAACCACACTGCCCGCCTCCATTTATATATTTTACTGGGACAGTTTACCTCATGTTGGAGGCATCGAGAACATTGTGAGATTGTAGCGTGGTGTATATAGACAGAAGATAACTTTTGTTCCTGCTTGACTAATGTAAATTAGTAAATCATTAAAAAAACATAAAGCTCACACTACCATGCTTGTATCTGTGATAAAAGCTGAAAGGTGTACCCATCTGTGGATTAGATATCGCTACATCAAGCATTGGCAATATACATAATATCTAACAGCAGAAACAGTAACAAACTATAAGCCTCAATCGGCTGCAATTTTCCACTTAACGATACTACACTTTCATGCAACTGATTACACAAATCAAAGTCGTTCAGTTGTTGCATTTTTCAGGCTTCCATGTCTGTAAGGTTATATGTATTTTTAAATTTCGAACTTGTAAGGCTAATCTGTATTCATAGGTGCAGTCCTTGTTCTGGAGTGTAGAAAAGAGCCACAGTTTATAAACTTTATTTCGTAAAAAATAATCTAGTATTAAACATATTCTCTTTGTGCATGCATTAGAAGCATAGACTACACCCCGATCAATGATTCAGAAACATATTTCTTTGGGCATCTCAGCTCATAATAACACAAATCTGAAAAGTAATAAATACTGAAACATAACTCCGCCTATGTCTTCTAGGCATAGCCGGTCCCAAGCCCGGGTAAAGGAGGAGGGTTGTGATAGGCTTGGCGAGCCAACGTAAAAACTAGCCAGTCCCATGGGTATGAAACCCATTTGAGCGAGAGTAGTACTAGGATGGGTGACCTCCTGGGAAGTCCTCGTGAAAGGGTTTCATATCTAAGGGTTGTGATAGGCTTGGCGAGCCAACGTAAAAACTAGCCAGTCCTTTGGGTATGAAACCGATTTGGGCGAGAGTAGTACTAGGATGGGTGACCTCCTGGGAAGTCCTCGTGAAAGGGTTTCATATCTAGCCTACCCCAACTTGTTTGGGACAAAAGGCTTAGTAAGTAAGTAAGTAATAAATTCTGAAACATTCAGTGGGCTACTATGCCAGAATGGTAAAAGAACGTGCATACCGGCAAAGTAGAATATATATAGCCCACTTGTTACTTTTCAGCCACGCTCCAGGTCAGAAATAATTGCATATATATCATTTTCAGTGTTTGTTTCAACAGGAAATCTCCATGCAGCACTGTTTAGCAAGTCAACATATACATCAACAATTATATAAACCAAACAATGATATTAGTATAAAAGGCATGTGACTACTTTAACTGCAGCACATCCTTCTAGCTAACTGAAACAATAACCATGAGATTTAAAAAGGAAAATACTAACTATAAGCATGTATACTGTATATCTTGACGCTTGGCTCATACAACACCAAACAACTTTAAGAGGGAGTTGCAGCCAGAAAAATAAGGTAAGTGAAAGAATTCATAGACTTTGAAAGAGAAGCTTGCTCTAGCCGGATGCGACCTCCAGCAACCATGCTGTCATGTGAGCATCTCCTCAAGCTGGTAATAGTTCACCGTGACACCTACTGCTCACCTCTGACCCATCATGTATGATCAACATCAATTTACTCAATTTAGATCCAATTTGTTCTGGAACGTATAATCATTAATTTAACTCGAAGATTACTTCTATCTATGAGAAAGACAAACTGGAGTAAAAATCTGATAATAAACCAAAACAATGATATAAGCAGAGCATCTGTGTTGTGTTGTACGTACGTGCTTGTTGCTGTGGTGGGCAAGCGTGTGTGTGTGTGTGTGTGTGTATGTGTGCATGTGCTGGCGAGTCTACTAGGGGGGCTTCAATAGGCTCAAGCCTACTCTCCAAAAATCATATTTCAGCTAAATATACCACTTGACAGTTATATTGTGGTGATTTACATACAACAATTGCAATGTAATTACTAATTAGTCTTAAGAACTTGATGTTTTGAGCCTACCCTTCATTGTCATTCTAGATTCGCCACTCATGTGTATGTATGTGCTTGCTAGTACCTAGACAAAGGGGCAAGCCTTTGCGAGTTTGACACTCGGTAGACCTATTTAGCTGAATTAAAAAAAATCGCACAGGTATTCGGGTATGTACTATGTATGCGTGCCAGTTTGTGAGTATTCGAGTATGTACGTATATGTGACGAGTATTCAGGTATGTACAGCAGCGGGCATGTACCCTCGACGCCGGCCTCGCATCTTGCTCCCCTTTCCACTATCCACTAGTACACAAACAAGCAAGGAGCCTGCTGGATGGATTATTGTGGAAGCTAGCTTACATATGGATCGATTCCTCGTGGATGCTAGCAGATGACGAGGACCGGTGGCTCCTAGCGCGGGAGGCGCGCACGGTCCATGTGCTCGTTCTGCTCAAGCCTCTTCAATTCTTCATGGCCACCAGAGGGAGGGATGGCTGCCGACGGCCCCGGCTAGATCTGCCCATGGCTCTGGCCGCTGCGCACTCCTCATGGCCGCCGCCTCCTCTAAGAAGGCCTCCTCGAGCCTGGTGGGGAGGGGGGACGGCCCCGGGTCCCAGGGTTGCATCGGCGACCTACAGAGAAAGGGGCAAGCGGCGGCGGCATGAGGCCCTAAAGCTAGCGGCGGTGACTTGCGGCGTGGCATGCGGCAGTTTCGATGGCTACTGGCTGCGCGTCCGTGTGAAGGGATAAGGAGAGAGAGAGAAAGGAGATAAAGGATAGGGCACCCGCGGGCCGCTATCGTTCGATCTAAGCAAATCCAACAGTTACGACGCGTGATCCGTGGGAGGGCTACCATGACCAATCAAAACTCAGGGTATTTTCGAGTGCAATTTTTTTTGCACCCGGTAACTTTTTTATAGGAGTATCTTTTTCGGAATTGATAAATCCTGAATGTTCGAGATTTGCCATGACCATGGCAAAATCGAACGTTTTTTATGGCAATTTTAGTGACACCAGGATGACAAGTTTAGTTGACACGCACGGCAATTTCCTGGAAAAAAATACACTGAGCACAGATTTGCCATGCGTGTCAACTAAACTTGTCATCCTCGCGTCACTAAAATTGACATCGAAAACGTTCGATTTGCCATGGTGAAATCCCGAATGTTCAGGCGTTATCGGGGTCCATCTTTTTTCCTTTTCTTTTTTTCTTTTCTTTTCTTTCTTCCCTTCTCTTTTTATTTCTTTTTTTAATAAGGCATTTGCATTGATTAAAGGATATAAATAGGATTTTTTTTAATCCAAAATTTTGCCAACATTTTTATACACTTATAATTTAAATTTGAATTATATGCACTAAATGACTACAAATGCACTAAATGTACGAAAGTAGCTAGAAATCAAGAAAATCCATGAAACTTGGGAATTGCCAATCAAGCTGGAGTGGTGCCATTTTACACCCTATTTCTTGTACTTGCTTCACAAAAAATACCCATTTTTTACACTGAGAAAATGGAAAATGATTTTTTTGTACAACAAAATTGAAAACTCTATTTGTCAATAATGGCAAGATGCACCTATGTGCCCAATTTGGACACATATCATAAACTACGCAATGAATATGACCATCACCTTGGTCATTTGGCTTGAAAGCCATGAATATTCATACATGATGCCTCGTTTTGTGAAGGGTTTTCTTTTCAAAATTATCATATTGCAAGTTTAGTATTTTTCCTCGCAACTAGTACACATAAAAGGACTCGATGCGAAAGGATTGCATTTATTGAATTTGTATTCTTTTTCTTTCATTTTTTCCAAAATGGGGTCATTAAAGCGGGGAGCTCAGAGGGGATAAGGGTGGATGTGCTATGTGAGAGATTCATCAATTATGAAAGATAGGTTTCCCATAATCGCAGGATCATCTGATCGTATCGTATCCCTCATAAATAGTTATGAAACTACCAGCCCTTGCTACCTATATAAGAGACCGCGCCGAGGCTTCATCAAAGCGGGAACATTCTAGAGGATCTTGGCATGTACTCTAGCTCAAAGTAGATCCATGCAGACACTATTTCCAACCCTCATCAAACGACAGGGCCGAGGGCTAATGTCAGTGTCAAAGGAAACGGGGTGTCCCGAGCACACTATAATTGTGTATCCTAGCATGCAAGGGATCAAACCATAAGTTTAATTGTGATGTGGTCTGGCCAATGTGGATTTACTATAAGCGTGAGATTATGATCTACTAGTTGATATCAGAAAAACATTAAGGTTGAAGACGACTCACCAAAACCATTTTGCATCCTTGGTCTGCTATCCCGACGGCCAAATGGAGCATGCTTCTCTACCTCGCGAGAGCTAGCGGCACTCAGAGCATCGGTGACGGTTGTACTAACCACAAATGATGGTGAACGTTGGTAGTGGTGGTCGGAATAGACCGCGACGAAGGTATCATAGATGGTCTCCTCATTGTGGTGTCATCATAGCACTCACCGGCGATGGATGGCATCAGGAAATTCCCACGAAACCACACCAACTCCCAATAAAAGGAACCAATTTGTCGCCCATAAAGAACGATGTAGCAACATAGGGTCAAATAATGAACATCCAAAGAAACCTTCAAATCCCTTGGAACGATAGATGCGAGAGGTTGGCACATCGATCCAGTCTCCTCCTTCCTTGCACCTCCATGGCGATAGAGAATAAGGGGAGAGGAGACCAGCTACACCCATAGGTTAAAAAATCGATCATAAACTATACGCAGGGATATGTGCGGGATACACGTATCCCAAAGTATCACATTTTTTCAATTAAAATAAAGGGAAAAAAAATCAGAATACGTCTGGGAAACCCTCCTGAAGGATACGTATAGGGCTGTTACAACTTGATCCACAGCCCATCAGGCCTCATATCTCCATCTGATCGCTACAATTCTGATCCCTAGAGCAAACCCTCACGCACGGGCGCGACAGCCAGGGCTATATGTCGCCTGTATTGATTCCTAATAGGGATCACCTACTGGCGACAGTAGCAGGCCAGCCCATTTCTGCGCGTGTAGGTTCGCTCGGCTCGTAGCGATCGCTGTAGGTCCGGTTTACTATCGTTTTTTCGTTTTCCTTTCTTTTCTTTTTCTTTTCTATTATTTGTTTTTTCACCGGTTTTCTTTGGTTTTCCATTTTTTTCTTCATTTTAATTTGGTTTTCTTTGTTTTCTCATTGGTTTTTTGGTTTTTCTTTCTTTTGTTATACTTTGCTCTTCTTTTTATTTTTTCTTGTTTTTCTTGGTTTTCTTCGGGTTTTTTGTTTTTCTTTTGTTTCTTGTCGGTTTTATTAGATTTCTTGTCGGTTTTCCATTTTCCTTTTTTCAACACATGGCTACATTTTTCATACATATTGTACATTTTTTCGTATACATTAGGAAATTTTTTATTTACACACGTTTAATATTTTTCAAATACATGATTAACATTTTTTAAATATATGTTTTGATGTCAAAAAATTTCAAACATGTTGTACATTTTTTGTATACATATAACATTTTTTTACAAATGTTTCACATTTTTAAATACATTTTAAACATTTTTTCAAAACATTCTTTGAATATTTTTTTCAAATACATGTTAATTTTTTTTAAATACACATTGGAACATTTTTTAAATGATAAAAACATTTTTTCGTAACTATGCAAACTTTTTTTTACATTGTACTAACTATTTTTTGAAAATGTCCCGAAGACATTTTTGGAAACTCGTGAACATTTGTTTTAGTTTAACATACATTTTTTTGAATTAGACGAACATTTTTACAATATATAAACATTTTTTATACAAGATTAACATTTTTTCACACACATGATTAACATTTTCTGCTTTCTCTATTCACATTTTACAATTTTTATATACAAAAAAAACATTTTTCTATACACATTCAACATTATTTAAATGCAAGATTAATTTTTTTTCAAAATTTGATGTAACTTTTTTTAATATATATATTTAGAATATTTCTGAATATAAAGAAAATTGAAAAATAAATCAACAAAACGAAAAAAAATATGAATAAAAAAGGAAAAAAAACTAAACAAAGAAAGTAACATGACATCAGCAGGCGAGCCGCGCTTACTGGGCCGGCCCATATACGCATACATAAACGGTGGGGCTCGCTGCGGGCGGCACATAGCCGTGCCCAGGCACGACTATGTCTCGATTACAGCGAGACACAGTGCAGCTTCGCCTCAAGCGGCGCCTAGAATGGAACGGCCCAGCGGGGAACGCATGGCTTTTAGCGATTTTTTTCACACTTTTGCTTAGTTTTTTTGCTTTATTTTTTTTAACTTTTTCTTATACTTTCAAATATTCTAAATATATTACAAAAAACATTTTACATAAAACGTTTAAAAATGTTAATCAAGCATTTGAAAAATGTCAAATGTTTATAGCAAAAATGTTTCTTATGTATACGGAAAATATATAAAAAGTATATACAATGTGTATGAAAAGAGTTGATCATGTATTTAAAGACAATGTTAGTCAAAGCATTTGAAAAATGTTAATCAATTATATGAAAAATGTTAATCAAGCATTTGAAAAATGTTAGAATTGTATAGAAAAAATGTTTCTCATGTATACGAAAAATGCTTACAAAAAATATACAATGTGTATGAAAAAATGTTGCTCATGTATTTAAAAAATGTTAAAACATGTATAAAAAATGTTAATCATGTACTTTAAAAATGTTAATCATGTACTTGAAAAATGTTAGACATGCATAAGGAAAATGTTTCTTGTGTATACGAAAAATTTAAAATCAGTATGAAAAAAGTAGACATAAAAACAAAAATATGAAAAAATGGTAATCATGTAATTGAAAAATGTTAAAACTGTATAAGAAAATTGTTTCTTATGCATACAAAAAATGTACAATTTATATAAAAAAAGTAGACATCAAAACATATATCTGAAAAAAAAATGTTAATCATGTATTTGAAAAATGTGCATTGTGTGTGTGAAAATATGTTTATTGCCATTAAGAAAATGTTCACGTGTATTTGAAAATATGTTGACCATGTATTGAAAAAAGTGTTCAAAATAGTCACTGCAACCATATCGAAATAGTTTAGTATTTACCAACCAAACTGTATTGTTTTTCATACCATATTGACCAAAGAATGAACATTCTATTTACCAAAACAAAAACATATTTATAGAAAAATCACGTTGACACGTGGGTTCTATGTGTCAAGGTATTGGTGATCTATGTATGCAGTTGACTTTAGTTTTTCTATTTCCCCCATATAAAAGAGCATGATGTATCAACACATGATTATGCGTTACTATCTAAAGTTCGTAACACATTCCCACCAACACATATTTATAGGTTACTATGTCAATATCTATGTAACACGTTCGTATCAACACATATTTATATGTTACTACCACAATATCCTGTAACATATTTTGGTGCCTTGTATAGTACGTGTTACTGTGTGTCATTCATCACAAAATGACCTGTTACTATAACTTTCATTGTCACACATTTTTCTATCTGTTACATGATTGTGTTACTTAAAGTCTGTTTTGTTGTAGTGAAGGCTGAGTATATTGTCACTTTAGAAGTAACAATAGAGGGTGATGAATCAAAAGTTCATTTATGAGCTTGGTATGATTTCTAGATGATTGTGCAAATGGAACACTGTTCTTAATAGTGGTTCCATAGCTCAGTTTAAGGAATCATAGGTCCTGCCAGTGATTCAATACATACAAAGCCAGTTTCACACAAATTATGAATTGATGTGAAAGCATGATAGATGCATTGAAATGCAAATGATACACACGGATCTGAAGATTGTCAGATTCAATAGGACAAAGTCTATACCACAAGCAAAGCATGGACTGAAACCGGATTGCCATTGGTGTAAAAGTTAAAAGTGCTAACTAGATTATTGACTCTAGTGCAAGTGGGAGACTGTTCGAATATGCCCTAGAGGCAATAATATTTGTATTATTATATTTTTGTGTTCATGATTAAAGAGTTTACATTCTGTGCTATAACTGTTTTGATCCTGGAATATGTGATTCAGTGGAAAACTCATATGCACGTGGGGAATGAAAAAACGGTTAAATAAAAGGTTCCTAGTCTTGCCTCTAGGACTAGCTCAAGTGTTGTTGGTGATCACGTTTTCCGGATCTTAAGATATTGTTAAGTGTAACGATAGTCCTAAAACAACATTGAGATTATGACGTTGGAAGAATGACCATATTGAATCGACCCAAACTTGTCGGTTATGAATTGAGTTTATATCGTCTGTAACCAATTGTAATAACACGGAGTGTTAATGTGTGATCTTGCTCCTTAGACCATGAGAGTATCGCCATCACTTCTTACCGTACGGTGGGCTTTGGGGTTGCTCAAACGTCACCTGTAACACGGTGATCATAACGACAACTTACAGGTTCATTGAAAAGTTTGACAAATGGCCGGATAGCTCGAGAATGGGATTTGCTCCTTTGACAATGGAGAGATATTCTTAGGGCCCTCTCGATGTGACGGCATCCATCATCGTCTGGCCAGACACAGGTGACTTCGTCACGGGGATGCCGGAACACAATAACGAGAAAGAAGAACAAAACCGGTAACGAGGATAACGGTATAGTGAGCATGTGATGACTCAGGAGGATACCGGCTCATCCTGGGTTTTGTGAAGTATCGCGAAGCAAAGGGAACATCACAGGATAACCAAAGGTTCACTTGAATATCATTCGTGTGCCCATAGGGATCGATATGGACGTCCACGGTTCCGTTGTCGGTCATTGAACGAAGGGGTTTCGTTCATGTCTATGGGTTACCGAACCTATGGGGTCACAAGCTTAAGGCAATCATGATATGCTGATTGTTAGTAGGATGGGAGTGATGAGAATATATTTGTGGAATTATTTCATTAATATTTGATACGTCTCCAATGTATCTATAATTTTTGATTGTTCCATGCTGTTATATTATCAATCTTGGATGTTTTTACAATCATTGACATCAATTATCTATCATTTTTGGAGACTAACCTATTAATCTAGTGCCCAGTGCCAGTTGCTATTTTCTGCCATGTTTTTGTTTTACAGAAAATCAATACCAAACGAAGTCCAAATGCCAAGAAACTTTTTGGAGATTTTTTATTGGAGAAGATAAACATCAGAAGCTTCGAGAGGAGGCCAGAAGACCCTGGTGGGCCCCACGAGCCACCAGGGCGCGCTTGGGGGGGGGGCAGGCGCGCCCTGGTGCCTCGTGGGCCCCACCAAGCTTCGTTTGACCTAATTCCAGCACTATAAATTCAGAAAAAATCAGAAACCCTCAGGAGAATCCATGAAATACTATTTCCGCCGCTGCAAGTTTTTGTTCCAGAGAGATCCCATCTGGGGTCCTTCTCCGGTAATCTGCCGGAGGGGGAATTGATCACGGAGGGGCTCTACATCAACCTTGCTGCCCTTCCGATGATGCGTGAGTAGTTTACCACAGACCTTCGGGTCCATAGGCAGTAGCTAGATGGCTTCTTCTCTCTTTTTGATCTTCAATACAATGTTCTCCTAGATGTTCTTGGAGTTCTATCCGATGTAATCACTTTTTGCGGTGTGTTTGTTGGGATCCGATGAATTGTGAGTTTATGATCAGATTATCCATGAAATTATTTGAGTCTTCTCTGATCTCTTTTATGCATGATTAGTATAGCCTCGCATTTCTTCTCCGATCTATTGATTTGGTTAGGCAAACTAGATTGATTTTTCTTGCCATGGGAAGAGGTGCTTTGTAGTGGGTTCGATCTTGCGGTGCTCAATCCCAGTGACAGAAAGGGACATGACACGTATGTATCGTTTCTACTAAGGGTAAAAAGATGGGATCTATTCATTGGGTTTATTAATTCGTGAGTTTGTCTTGTCTACATCATGTCATCGTTCTTAAGGCATTACTCCGTTCTTTATCGGACTTAATACACTAGATGCATGCTGGATAGCGGTCGATGTGTGGAGTAATAGTAGTAGATGCAGGCAGGAGTCGGTCTACTAATCTTGGACATGATGCCTATATACATGATCATTGCCTTGGATATCGTCATGATTATTTGCTTTTCTATCAATTGCCCAACAGTAATTTGTCTACCCACTGTATGCTATTTTCTCGAGAGAAGCCTCTAGTGAAACCTATGGCCCCCGGGTCTAACTATCTCATATTACTAAAACCCTAAAAATATTGCTACAATTTTATTTTAGTTATTTTATTTTGTATTTTTATTTCAATCTATCAATCTATCAAATACAATTTAATCTTGCAATCTTACCTCCAAGGGATTGACAACCCCTTGTTTGTGTTGGGTGCAAGGATTTGTTGTTTGTGTGCAGGTGCTGCTAACGAGGTGTTGTGTGATTCTTCTACTGGTTCGATAACCTTGGTTTCATAATCGAGGGCAATACTTATCTCTACTGTGCTGCATCATCCCTTCCTCTTCGGGGAAATACCAATGCAAGCTACAAGTAGCAGGAAGAATTTCTGGGGCCGTTGCCGGGGAGACATCATCAACATCTATCAAGTACCTTTGCACAAACTCTCATCTCCTTGCATTTACTTTATTTGCCATTTGCCTCTCGTTTTCATCTCCCCCACTTCTAAAACGTTTTTACAAAAATACAAAAATATTTTCCGTTTGCCTTTTTCTTGTTTGCTTGTTTGTTATCTTTATTGTTATGGCTTGTTCTTCGCTCGTTACTATTACCCCTGAAAATGAAGTACTTAATTTTAAACAAAGGGGAGGAGAGAATTTAAAAGATGCTTGGTATAGGATTTGCGATGCTCCTAATAGATCAACTCGTAAGCAATCCTCCACTATTCTTCTTTGCAATTTTTATGTGGGAATTACTACTTGGTATAGATTTGTGCTTGATACTATTACTGGAGGTAATTTCTTGATGTGTCCCTCTACGGATGCTTTTAATGCTATGGGAAATTTAGTGGGTTCACCACCTATCACTGTTAATGAAACAACATTGACTTTGGAACATGTAATGCAAAGGTTAGAGGCTATTGGAAGTAAGATGTCTACTATTGAACACCTTGAGAATTTGGATAAAAAATTTCATAATCATATCACTCAATTTGGTTCCAAGGTATGAATTGCATTGAAAACCTTAAAAGGAAAGGAACCGGTAGTTAATGAAAGAATAGAACAAAGCCCAGCTAGAATCGATAAGATAGAAGAAATTATTATCAATTTGGGGTCAGCTTTTTCCTCCGTTAAGAATATTGATAAAACTCCTCCAAATAAAAATTGCAAGTTTATATATGTTCCTAAAACCAATGGTGCTACTTCTAGTAAGGGAAATGAGGATCTTAAAATGATTAGCGTGCACCCCAATTTCATTGATATAACTAAGGAACCCGTTCATAAAAGTAAAATTCTCGATTTTGTACCTAGGAGTGTGATGATGAACACTTGTGTTAAGTCTATTAGAAAAAATGGATGTGTGATTGAGGAGTTGGAAACCAAAGATGACAACACTTGAAACTATGCATTATGCCTAGCTAGGGGCATAAAACAATAGCGCTTGTTGGGAGGCAACCCAACGAATAAAATAAATTTTTGTTATAAGTTTCTGTTATGGTGTGTTTTTACTGTCATGCTACTGGTATGATGGTGTTTTTGTGTTTTTAATTAGTGTTTGTGCCAGGCAATACCTTTGGGATGGTTTCGAAGATAATATAATTGATGTTGTTTGAAAACAGAAAGTTTTGCGTCCAGTGCTGGAATTTTGTTTCTGTACTGTAACGTCAGAACCTTCTGATTTTTTTTTTCACATTATTGATATATGAATTGCCCACGTTGTCCTAATTTTTCAGAATTTTTAGAGTTACAGAAGTATGACCATAATTTAGATTTCTACAGACTGTTCTGTTTTTGACAGATTCTGTTTTTGATGCACTACTTGCTTGTTTTGATGAATCTATGGATTGTATCGGGGGGTATAAGCCATGGTGAAGTTAGAGTACAGTAGGTATAATGCAAAAATAAAATATGAATGGGTTTGCAACAGTACTTATAGTAGTGATTTATTTTGTTATACTAACGGATCTCACGAAGGTTTTGTTGAGTTTTGTGTGATTGAAGTTTTCAAGTTTTGGGTGAGATCACGATGGATGAAGGAATAAGGGGTAGCAAAAGCCTAAGCTTGGGGATGCCCGAGGAACCCCAAGGTAATATTCTAGGAAGACTCAAGCGTCTAAGCTTGGGGATGCCCCGGAAGGCATCCCCTCTTTATTCTACCAACCATCGGTAATTTTACTTGGAGCTATATTTTTATTCATCACATGATATGTTTTTTGCTTGGAGCGTCTTGTATGATATGAGTCTTTGCTTTGTTTTCTTTTTAGTTTGTCACAATCATCCCTACTGGACACACCAATCTTGAGAGATCCACACGTTATCATAATTTGTTAGAATACTCTATGTGCTTCACTTAATTTTTTTGAGCTAGGCAGTTGCTCTAGTGCTTCACTTAAATCTTTTTGAGCATGGTGGTGGCTATATTTTGAAGAAATAAACTCTCATGCTTCACTTATATTATTTTGAGAGTTGATTAAAATTTTGAAGAAATTAATTCTCATGCTTCACTTATATCATTTTGAGAATTGACTTGATTAAAATTTTGAAGAAATGAATTCTCATGCTACACTCATATCATTTTGAGAATTGACTTGATTGAAATTTTGAAGAAATGAATTCTCATGCTTCACTTATATTATTTTGAGAATTGTTAAGATTGAAATTTTTAAGAAATATATGCACTCTCATGCTTCACTTAAATCTTTTTGAGAGTTGACATGGTAATTAATAGTAATGGTAATTTGCACATGTTATGCAATTGGTCCCAAAGTGATGAATATTCAAGAGGGATATAATAAAAACTTTCATATAGATCATTGGATATGATGAGTGTGATTCCTTGCAATAATTTTGCGATATGGAGATGATAATATGTGAGTCATGTTAGTGAGTAATTGTGATCTAGTAAGAATATTAGTGTTAAGGTTTGTGATTCCCTATGCATGCACGTTAAGTCAATAGTTATGCAATGAAGTTACATCCTACTTATGGTGCATTATTCGGTGTTAGTTATGTTCAATGCATGTTTATGACCGTTTTCGTTTTTTGGTTGGTTGCTTCTCAATCTTTTGCTAGCCTTCATTTGTACTAAGCGGAAATACTGCTTGTGCATCCAAAATCCTTAAACCCAGTTTTGCCATATGAGTCCACTATATCTACCTATATGCGGTATTTCAATGCCATTCTAAGTAAATTTGCGTGTGCCAACTCTAAATTTCAAAATATTTTTTCCGTTTTGTGTTCCCGTACCGCTCATGAAGCGGCAGGGGGTGGCCATTATTTTCCATGCTAGGTGTGTTATTCTCACGATGAGTGTTTATTCACTTGTCATTGCACGAGAGAATGGTTGTTAATAGGGATGCCCAGTCCCACATGAATCAAATTAATAACAACAAAATTCCTTGGAATGTGATGGTATGGAGGGCACCCGTGGATACGGCTAGCCATGGATTGTGAAAGAATTGGTGGAAAAAAAATAAACTTTACTTTCTGTTTGGGAACCGCCTATGATGTGTCTAGCATGGAAGATAATGGGAATTCTCGGTCGTTTTCGTTGACAGGAAAAGCATGCCTCTCAAAATATTTTTATCTCTTTCATTTCAGCTTTGAGCTCTCGCACATTTGACAAATCTCTTCTTCCCTCTGCAAAGGGCCTATCTATTACTTTTATGCAAATTTTTTTGAGTCTCCATCTTCTCTTACAAAAGCACCAACTAGAGAGCACTATTGTCATACTTGTGAATTGGATGTAGCTAATATTTGAGTGTGTTTCATGAATGGATCAATGATTGAGCATAATGGGCTAGGGATAACTTTCTTTAGCATTGATATTTTGAAAGACATGGTTGCTTGTTAGCATGCTTGAGTATTTATATTTTCATGTCAAACTATAGATTATTGCTTTGAATCATACAAGTCCAATGTCCATGCTACAAAAGAAAAGAATATGTGATGAATATGTTAGGCAGCATTCCACATCAAAAATTCTGTTTTTATCATTTACCTACTCGAGGACGAGCAGGAATTAAGCTTGGGGATGCTGATACGTCTCCAACGTATCTATAATTTTAGATTGTTCCATGCTGTTATATTATCAATCTTGGATGTTTTTACAATCATTTACAGCAATTATCTATCATTTTTGGAGACTAACCTATTAACCTAGTGCCCAGTGCCAGTTGCTCTTTTCTGCCCTGTTTTTGTTTTACAGAAAATCAATACCAAACGAAGTCCAAATGCCACGAAACTTTTTGGAGATTTTTTATTGGAGAATATAAACATCAGAAGCTTCGAGAGGAGGCCAGAAGACCCTGGTGGGCCCCACGAGCCACCAGGGAGGCCTGGGGGGACAGGCACGCCCTGGTGCCTTGTGGGCCCCACCAAGCTCCGTTTGACCTAATTCCAGCACTATAAATTTAGAAAAAAATTAGAAACCCTCAGGAGAGTCCACGAAATACTTTTTCCGCTGCCACAAGTTTTTGTTCCAGAGAGATCCCATCTGGGGTCCTTCTCCGGTAATCTGCCGGAGGGGGAATCGATCACGGAGGGGCTCTACATCAACCTTGCTGCCCTTCCGATGATGCGTGAGTACTTTACCACAGACCTTCGGGTCGATAGGCAGTAGCTAGATGGCTTCTTCTCTCTTTTTGATCTTCAATACAATGTTCTCCTTGATGTTCTTGGAGTTCTATCCGATGTAATCACTTTTTGGGGTGTGTTTGTTGGGATCCGATGAATTGTGAGTTTATGATCAGATTATCCATGAAATTATTTGAGTCTTCTCTGATCTCTTTTATGCATGATTATTATAGCCCCGTATTTCTTCTCCGATCTATTGATTTGGTTTGGCCAACTAGATTGATTTTTCTTGCCATGGGAAGAGGTGCTTTGTAGTGGGTTCGATCTTGCGGTGCTCAATCCCAGTGACAGAAAGGGACATGACACGTATGTATCGTTGCTACTAAGGGTAAAAAGATGGGATCTATTCATTGGGTTTATTAATTCGTGAGTTTGTCTTGTCTACATCATGTCATCGTTCTTAAGGCATTACTCCGTTCTTTATCGGACTTAATACACTAGATGCATGCTGGATAGCGCTTGATGTGTGGAGTAATAGTAGTAGATCCAGGCAGGAGTCGGTCTACTAATCTTGGACGTGATGCCTATATACATGATCATTGCCTTGGATATCATCATGATTATTTGCTTTTCTATCAATTGCCCAATAGTAATTTGTCTACCCACCGTATGCTATTTTCTCGAGAGAAGCCTCTAGTGAAACCTATGGCCCCCGGGTCTATCTATCTCGTATTACTAAAACCCTCAAAATATTGCTGCAATTTTCTTTTACTTATTTTATTTTGTATTTTTATTTCAATCTATCAAATACAATTTAATCTTGCAATCTTACCGCCAAGGGATTGACAACCCCTTGTTTGCGTTGGGTGCAAGGATTTGTTGTTTGTGTGCAGGTGCTGCTAACGAGGTGTTGTGTGATTCTCCTACTGGTTCGATAACCTTGGTTTCATAATCGAGGGAAATACTTATCTCTACTGTGCTGCATCATCCCTTCCTCTTCGGGGAAATACCAACGCAAGCTACAAGTAGCAATATTCAGAATAGTTCCGAGAGGATCCGAAATCGTTTCGGCGTCACCGGAAGGGTTTCGGAGAGTACCGGGTATTACCGATAAATATATATATGTGGAAAATGTTTCCAGGGATGATAAATTATATATAAAATGATCTGAAAGTATTTATAATAATTTTATATTTAATTTAATATCAACGGGCCTTAAAAGGCCAAGTAGTGGAAGGCAACTTGGGCCACAAAGGCCCAAGTGGGGGAGGTGCATCCTTCCCTAAGGAAGGAGGCCGAATTAGAGAGGGGGGGAGGATTCCTCCTCCCCTTCCCTGGCCTGCGCCCCAAGGGGGACTCCTTCCCCCTTGGTGGCAGCCCTCCCTCTCCCCTCTAACCTATATAGACTTGAGGATATGTGCTCTTTTGAATATACAAGTTTGGAGCCTCCTCTAGTCCCTCTAGTTCTAGTTCTAGTTGGTCCTAATTTACTAATTAGAGCTAGCCCTATTCTCTAATCCACATAATTAGAAGCCCAGTGTGGTTCTAATCTCCTCCCTCTAATTCTCCAATGACGATTAGCTCTGGACGGCGAAGCACTGCCGGATAGTGAAGGCTGCACAGTTGCAACCAAGAAGAGAGGCCGTGCTTTCGGTCTTCTGTTCGTGGGCGGTTCGCGGGATCATTCATCGATGGTTCGAGGGACTCCAAGTACGATCTACACCAGCATGATCTTCTTCCACTGCAACTCGGTGATGGTAACGATTGTGATCACAACCCGTTATGCATCTTCATATTGATCCTGGTTGTGCGTAGGCGCGAATTTTTTTTGTTTTCTACTACGTTTCCCAACATTCTCCTCTTTGGGTTCGAGATTATCAGGCTGAAGCCTCTTGACATAATCATCGCATCCCCAAACTTTAAGAAACGACAACTTAGGTTTCTTGACAAACCATATATCATACAGTGTCGTCTCAACGGATTTAGACAGTGCCCTGTCTAAAGTGAATGCGGCTGTCTCTAATGCATAACCCCAAAACGATAGTGGCAAATTGGTAAGAGACATCATAGAATGCACCATATCCAATAGAGTATGATTACGATGTTCGGACACACCATTACGCCGTAGTGTTCCAGGTGGCGTGAGTTGTGAAACAATTCCACATTGTCTTAAATGCATACCAAACTTGTAACTCAGATATTCACCTCCACGATTAGATCCTAGAAATTTTATCTTCTTGTTACGATGATTCTACACTTCACTCTGAAACTGCTTGAACTTTTCAAATGTTTCAGACCCCTGTTTCATTAAGTAAATATACCCATATCTACTTAAATCGTCTGTGAAGGTCAGGATATAACGATATCCACCGCATGCTTCAAAACTCATTGGACCACATACATCGGTATGTATTATTTCCAACAAGTCACTTGCCCGCTCCATTGTACCGGAAAACAGGGTTTTAGTAATCTTGCCCATGAGGCATGGTTCACACGTATCAAATGATTCAAAGTCAAGTGATTCCAAAAGTCCATTAGTATGGAGTTTCTTCATGCGCTTTACACCAATATGACCTAAGCAGCAGTGTTGTAACACCCCGATTTTTGGCCCTTTCTTTTTCTTTTGGATTCCTTCGAATTTTTATTTGGAGTTCTTTTTCCATGGCTATGTGGTCTTGAAACCTGGGAAGATCTTCTCTCCTACTACTTCCTAGTGGCTTCTCATTCTCAAATCTATCCCAAGGCCATGTCATTTCCATCTTAGCCCAACCCCAAATATTTATTTCTTGGGAATATTCCTTTTTCTATTGAAGGAATAACCCTGTTTGCCCTAGGTTGTGAAGCAACCTATATTTCTGTCATTCCTAAAATTCCCACAAAATTCTCATAAATTCTTTGGATCATATCTCCCACCAATATGCCAAAAACCATCCTTGCCTAGTTCAAAAATAATTCAGGAATATTCATTTCCTATTCTGTCCAGCAGGGCACTTTGTGAAGGAAGTGCTATTTATATTTTCTGGATTGCCCTAAAAATTTTTGGGCACTCTCTCATATCCAAATGATTGTATCATGCCAAAATTTAACTCCATTTGCCTAGTAAATCTTCCTCAGCAAATTTCCAAAGTTTCTGACCAGAGAGAAGCTTTGTGAAGGAAGTACTAGCTAGGCTTATCCAAATGAGTTGAAATTTTGGGAGATCATTCATATGATCAAATAATTACTCTCCACCAAATTTCATCTCCATCAAACAATCTATGTGAGCACACCTTCAAATCTTGGTTTCTGGTTACAATTTCAGTTTGTGAAGCAACTATATTTTATATTGCTTCAAAAATTCTGAAATTAATCCAGGACCTAACTATCCCAATATCATTTGAGCATGCCAAAACTCACATCATTTTGCCAAACCATTTGCTCCACAAAATTCCCCCAAGTTTCTGTCCAGTGTGGATCATTGTGCAGCAAGTACCATTTAGGTATATCCAAATGGTATGAAATTTTTATGGTGCCTTAATATGACCAAATCATCATCCTCCACCAATTTTCAGTCCAATCCACAACTCCATGTGAGTGCTACTTCCTGATCTTCTTTCTGGACCAGAATATGTGGTTGTGAAGCAACTATATTAACTACTGGTCCAAATCATTTCATTTTTCACAGACTCATAGTCCTTCCTACCCTAAGCCTATGAGACATCCTGGTTATCTCTTATCCCCTCTCATTTGATCACTACTTCCTGCTGAAGTTTGCAACAGCAAAGTTCAGTCAATCATTCCCATCAACCCACAGTGGCTTTCTTCGATCAATCACCTCAGGTAGGACCCACTTAGGAAGAACTACACACTAGACATGCTGTTGATGACCAGTATGCACCGCGTGCGCCTGTGCACGCGGTGACCACGTGGCCTGGCACGCCGAAAGTGTGCTCTGGCCGTCGGGGCCCTCTGCCGCCGCCCAAACGCCGTCCTCGCGACACCTCGCCTTGCTGCAGTCCTTCCCCAGCTCACCCTCGCCTCTCTGGTTCGCCCTTCCCCGCTAAGAGCTCGCCGGACCGAGCCAAACCACGGGCGCATGTGGGAACAGTGGCCGTTCGTGGCCGACAGCACTGGCCGCGCATGCCCTGCTCCTCCTGCCTCCCCGGGCGTCTGGCTCGCTCGTCAGCCTCTTCTCCATCTGCCGTCCAAAGCCACTGTGGCCGCCGTTTGTGCTCGTCGCCTCGCCGGGGCGAGCTCTTCTGGCCGTGGCGGAAACCAGCCTGTGCCTTCCCTCCCTCGCCTATTTAAGCTACCCCGAGGCATCCCGAGCTCATCCACCTCCTCACCACCCTCCACTAGCTCTCCCCAGCCTCCCCACCGAGCTCGAGGAGCTCTCCACCTCGAGCATTGCCGCCATGGCCGCCGCTCGGGTCGGCCTAAATTCCGGTGAGCCCGGGCCCTACTCTTTCCCCTACTACCACCAGAGACCTCCACATCCAACCCCGAGCTCACCCCGCAGCCCTGTTCTTCCTCCCGTGCCCCGAGCCGAGCCTCCCCATCGCCGCCCGTAGCCGCCATCTGCCCTGCCCAGGCCGCCCTCGACCTGGCCCTCCTCGGCGTCCGTGCCTGGCCTAGGTGGGTGCGGCTCTCCGTCCCGAGCTCGCCGGTGGTCGGAGCACGGCGAATGGTGGCCGGAGCTGCCGGCGGCCGTCGCCGGAACCCGCCTCTGCTCCGGTCGCGCGCGGGCAAGAGGAGGAAGACGGCGACCCCTCCAGCTGGCCGTGGACCCCACCGCGGCCCCCACCTGTCGGTCACACCTAGGGTTGACCCGGACCCGCTGACGTGGATAAGTGGAGGCGTATTCCTCGGAATACGTCTTCCTCCACGGAAAGCGTATTTCGTCTGTTCTTCGGGCGAAAATGCGTTTCCTCGTCTGGAAAGCGCATTTCTCCAAATACGCTTTCTGTAAACCCAGCCGGCCTAAACCTCTAATTTGCGGACGTTCATCCGTTATTAGCAGAAATGGACAGTTTTTAATTCTTTTTCTGCCTAACGAACGAACGGCTGTAACTCCGCAACCGTAACTCCGATTCAGGTGATTCCAAAGCCAATGATCTCAATTCGTCGAGCCCGTTCCGATGGTATCATTTTCATGAGGTTGTCACACTGTGAAAATGACCATTTTGCCCTTGCCCTTAAAACAGCTCCGCCGAGAGGGAAACTTTTCCGGTGATTCTTTCCGCGAGTTCATCGCACCTCTCCCCGATGATTCCTCCATCCCCAGGCAAGCAACAACAGCCACTTGCATGATGGCATTGCAGTAGCCATTGTTTCCACTTGAATATTTAATAAATGTTTGCTCATTTAATTATTTTGAATGTTTCGAATAAGTTTGTGGATCCATGCTCATTGCTTATGCCATGTTCATTTTCATCTAGTAAGTGATATATTGCTAAGGATATTCTTATCATGTTTTATTCTTGTAATCATTCCCGATGCTATTGATAATAATATGCTCATATGAATAGTTATCGGTTGGTTATGAAATTACTTGTGATATTCGTGATCATCGTTATACCATGCTCATTTGCATCCCATAGACTAAATGATTTATCATTGTTGCTGCCATATTGTTAGATAGTTATGTTTCCCATCCATGGTTACACTATTATCATGCTCATATGCATTTTTCTTTCATTATGACTCAGTTCATCACTATTCAAGTTGAACCTGACATTAATCGAACTTGAACAAATCTGTTGGCTGAGTCATGGTGCCACCGAATCGAGCTCACCAGTGCAACCACACTTGCCTAGATGGGGAGGCCCTAATGCGGTCTTTTGTCATGCCTCTCGCCGGAACCTCCAACTAGGGAAGGTTATGGGTGTGCGCTACCCTGATCAGGTAGGCGACCATAAGCCTTGAGTTCCCAAGTTGTAAGGATATCCGAGGTCCCCGTTTGGGATAATGTTATGTTTTGGCCATGACGATGGCAGCCACGAAGGTGGCGGATGTCACGAGTTGACATCAGGGGCAACACAGGACATAGCCCAAAGGGGAGTTTGTCGGGAGTGGCCGGGAGAGTGTCATGCAATAGATTGGTTTTGTCGGAATGTCGTTGGTCCACCCGAATGGGAGCACGAGGCCATGAGTTCCGTAGTGTGGGTACAGTGTACTAACCTCCGCAGAGTGTATAATCTATCGATAGCCGCGTCCTCGGTCATGGACACAGTTCGTAGTAGGTCACACTGTGGGTCAACAGAAATAATAATCTGAATAATAAACAACCCCGGTTCGATGAGCAAAGAAGTTGGTTGATCTTTATGTGGTCATGCGATGACCACAGGTATAGATCAAGCTCCGTGTGGTCATGTGATGATCAGGATGGTAAGTTTGTGGTTACGAAATAACCTCCGAGCAGAGTAAGTTGGTCCCTGAGACCTTAAACGTCGACCTCCTTGTGTGCTAGTGCTAGTATCATCTTGTTCATATCATGAATTATATGTACATGCCATGCTCATGTTGTTGCCATGCTCATGCTGTTTCCATGCTCATGTTGTTGCCATGCTCATGTTGTTCTAGTAGTATCATGTTCATCATGGATAATTAACCTGTAAATGCCATGTTGTTGTATGTCTTGATTGCTTTGGTTGCTGTGAGCTTGCGAGTACATTCAAAGTATTCACCTGGTGTGTCATGCCAGATTGCAGGTCATGCCGTGATTGCTTGTTTGTCAAGGATCCCGAGGTTGCGCTCTAGGATATGTCCTAGCCAGAGTCCCTACGGAGTGGAGTTCATCACCGTCATCGTCGTTCCGCTGCTAGAGTTTATTCCGCTTCGAGATGTTCCGCTGCTAGCATAGAACTACCTTAGCAGGCGAAGTGTCGTCGTGCCCCTGTAATGTTTGTAATAGCGGACCCTTGTACCCCGTTTATTCGAAATAAAAAGCTGATTTGTTCTATGCCAAGCAGTGCCGTATTCCAGAAGACTTGATCTCTGGGCTGGAATACGGGGTGTTCTGGTCTCTCTGAGCCGGGGTGCCACAACGATTGTTATCAGAGCAGGTCTGGTTGTAGGACGCCCTAGTCCGCGCGAGCGTTAGAAACCAGTAGTTCAGAGTCTAGTTGGTTTGCTGCATTTGATTGCTGCATTTGTTTGTCGCATAGCATGCATATAGATTCACTATCTTGTCACTAACGGTTGATCTTGTGAGTGTAGGTGGCATCGGTTTCGATCCACTACCTGCACCCTCCAGCTTTGCATACGTGTTCTTTGGTGTTTGGTGTCATCTCTGTCCCAGCGGAGTGACGCCGAGGTACCTTGTGGTGTCGATCACTTGCAGGATTGATACACAGGTATCACACCAATATTTTTTCTCCAGCCACACCTATTGTTTCGGTGGTAGACATGCCTCTACCCCGGATCTTGCCATCCAACCCGCCGTTTGGCAACCCTCACTGGTCTTTGTTACCAAGAAAGGGCAATGCCAGCAGGCCCTTCTTTCCACCGCTATCCTACCCTATCACCCATTTTCTGGACGAGTACGGCTCCCTTCCGTACGCTTGATGACGATGTGGCCGTGACATCCGTGTCTTGTTACATGATCACCGAGTCCGTCCTCACCGCTAAGCCTGTCCAGATGCAACCGGTGCTGAGCCAGCGCTTGGTGTAGCTCTGTTTACACCAACCTCTCCACACACTGATCCACTTTCGTGCACACCGCCACAGCATATTAGATCGTAGTACCGGAGTTTCCTCGAGAATTGTGTGCTTAAGTAGGCATGCATACTGAGGAGAATAGCTGCAAAATGTGATGTTGTTTGTATGTAATCTTAATGCTGTGTGTGCTTTTGTTTTAGTCGTTTCTTTTGTTTATTTCTTTGGGCCTTCGGTGTTACCTTATTTCCCCTTATCAAAGTTGCTCATCAACCGACACTGGACTTGAAGAATCAGTGAGGGATTCAAATATTTGGAAGCTCAGCTAAACAATATGGAATTATCCGTGGACGGCATTATATGGGGAATATCTGGTTTGAATACAAATGATATTCTGGAACGACTATCAACATCAAGATTTACATCAGTGTGCAACCATCACAATTGTAATGAACCAGCTGGAAGACCATTTGTGTGCAAGATAACAGTATATCATCGGTCAAAGGAATATCAAAGGTGTATATATATGGCATTCAGTCCGCATATCAGAGAGAAAAGCTTCTGGTGTAAGCAACTCAGTCGTCCTCCGCACGCTACCAGAGAAGCTTATGATGCAAGGCTCCTCAATCTTTTTCAGTACGATATGTGGATACCTTCCAGCATGAGATACTCTGTCTTCTTCAGTAAGCCACCGCAAAAAACTTCTGACATAAGTCACCATATCTTCCTCAGCAAGCAACCAGGAGGAGAAGCTTCTGAGGTACGATACCCAGTCTTCTTCAGCATGCTAGCCCGGAAAAAGCTTCGAGGGCAAGATATCCAGCCTTTCTCAGCACGCTACTCTCGATGGCTTCCAACACAAGCTATCCAATCTCCATCAGTACGGCACTACAAACAGTCATCAGCATTGGTACAAGATATTACACGTTGAGTTGGCAGCATATGGCAGTGCATCTCAAGAATCAGATCCGCAGCAGTTGGGTCAGAAATACGAGCTACTCAGGACACCAGTGTCTGCCTCGGAATCAAATACTCAGCTACACCTGCTTCCATATATATTGTGAGCATGCTGCCAAGGTCATTTAAGTCACTCGAACGATGATGCAAGCATGGTGAGAATCCGACAACCACATGAATTGTGTAAGCGGAAGAAAGCCAGTATACACCTCAGTGTGTTGCAAGGACTGACAAGCTATGAAGAAAGACAATTTGGAACAACAATCTTGACAGTGGATATCAAGGCCAGTTTCCTACCAACCGACAAAGTGACATCATTAACCTCTGTCACTTTCATGTAAGATTGACCACAACAGTGAGCTCAATACAAGTAACTGTGAACCTGGTATATGATCATGATGAACCCTTGCCTACCTTTTTCCTGGTAACGGCACCACACCTATGTTCTGAGCTGCATTCGGCCACCCAGGGTGGATGCCGATTTTCTATTTCTCTTGACAACAACTGGCCCGTGTTCTGAGCCGATTTTCGGCCGTCTCGGGCAGCTGTTGAGTTTCTTTTTGTAGCAGCGACCCTATGCTCTGAGCTGTTCTTCGGCCGTCTTAGGGAACTGCTACATTCTTCTTATCAACACTGCCTCATGCTCTGAGCTGCTTTTCAGCCATCGTGAGCCATGGTTGAGTTATTTCAGTAATGTCCCAGATCTGAGTTGTAAAGACCGTTCTGGCGGCTACTGATTTATTTGCCGAGTTCTTGCAAAGGTTCAGATGATCATTGCCCCATAGTTAGAGCTCGTGAGATGATGAACTTACTAGTTAAACGTTGCTGCACTGTCTGAGGATAAGGACAAGGTATGCCTGTTGGAATATTGCTCCTGACAGTACATATGGTCACACGAAGAATTGAGGATATCAATGGCCAGGCTCGTTTCAGCAAAAGATTCAGAAACAGAGAACAATAATGGAGGAGCAAGACCGGCAATACAGGTATAATAATCAGTGCAGGAACAACACGGCATGGATACCCAAGACAGTCTGATTCCGTATTGGTCACCATGAACACACACCCAAGGGGCCTACTCTGTTTGTAAGGGCCTCATATCAAGGTGACAGTCAAATCATCGGTACGGATTCGAGACAGTGGAGCCAGCCAAGGTAATTCAGAACTACCTTCAAGCAGTCAGACTCTGCCAAAAAGAACGGCTATGATTCTCAGCATTGTTTTGAACCCGAAGGATATGCACCTACTTGAGTAACCCGAGGCAATGATTAAATGTTTCATGTCCACCGAGGAAATACGTGCACAACTCCATTGAATACTATCAATGCTGGATAGAAGAAGGTCACGTCAATGGGGACATCACTCCCGGACTTATGGAAATTCCAGTCATCATAATATCAGATAAGCCAGCAGACATAAAAGAGTTGAAGTCAGAGTAGGGATGAACATGTGAAAGAAGACCTATCAGAATGTGGGACATAGTGAAGCAAACCACCACAGAGTAAGGCAGTCAATCATATGAAATTCAGAGGGAACATCAAGGAAAAGGATACCCGAGTTAGAAACGGTTTCCTTAAGTCAGAATATTCCTACTGGTTCCCTGAGCAACCAAATCTCGAGGACGAGATTTATCGTAAGGGGGGTAGGTTTGTAACACCCCGATTTTTGGCCCTTTCTTTTTCTTTTGGATTCCT
The DNA here is from genome assembly GCA_039707655.1 of Elymus sibiricus. Taxonomy (NCBI): domain Eukaryota; kingdom Viridiplantae; phylum Streptophyta; class Magnoliopsida; order Poales; family Poaceae; genus Elymus; species Elymus sibiricus. The sequence continues at coordinate 85,541,003 of CM077676.1, forward strand.
TCGAATTTTTATTTGGAGTTCTTTTTCCGTGGCTATGTGGTCTTGAAACCAGGGAAGATCTTCTCTCCTGCCACTTCCTAGTGGCTTCTCATTCTCAAATCTATCCCAAGGCCATGTCATTTCCATCTTAGCCCAACCCCAAATATTTATTTCTTGGGAATATTCCTTTTTCTATTGAAGGAATAACCCTGTTTGCCCTAGGTTGTGAAGCAACCTATATTTCTGTCATTCCTAAAATTCCCACAAAATTCTCATAAATTCTTTGGATCATATCTCCCACCAATATGCCAAAAACCATCCTTGCCTAGTTCAAAAATAATTCAGGAATATTCATTTCCTATTCTGTCCAGCAGGGCACTTTGTGAAGGAAGTGCTATTTATATTTTCTGGATTGCCCTCAAAATTTTTGGGCACTCTCTCATATCCAAATGATTGCATCATGCCAAAATTTAACTCCATTTGCCTAGTAAATCTTCCTCAGCAAATTTCCAAAGTTTCTGACCAGAGAGAAGCTTTGTGAAGGAAGTACTAGCTAGGCTTATCCAAATGAGTTGAAATTTTGGGAGATCATTCATATGATCAAATAATGACTCTCAACCAAATTTCATCTCCATCCAACAATCTATGTGAGCACACCTTCAAATCTTGGTTTCTGGTCACAATTTCAGTTTGTGAAGCAACTATATTTTATATTGCTTAAAAAATTCTGAAATTAATCCAGGACCTAAATATCCCTATATCATTTGAGCATGCCAAAACTCACATCATTTTGCCAAACCATTTGCTCCACAAAATTCCCCCAAGTTTCTGTCCAGTGTGGATCATTGTGAAGCAAGTACCATTTAGGTATATCCAAATGGTATGAAATTTTTATGGTGCCTTAATATGACCAAATCATCATCCTCCACCAATTTTCAGTCCAATACACAACTCCATGTGAGTGCTACTTCCTGATCTTCTTTCTGGACCAGAATATGTGGTTGTGAAGCAACTATATTTACTACTGGTCCAAATCATTTCCTTTTTGACAGACTCATAGTCCTTCCTACCCTAAGCCTCTGAGACATCCTGGTTATCTCTTATCCCCTTTCATTTGATCACTACTTCCTGCTTAAGTTTGCAACAGCAAAGTTCAGTCGATCATTCCCATCAACCCACAGTGGCTTTCTTCGATCAATCACCTCAGGTAGGACACACTTAGGAAGAACTACACACTAGACATGCTGTTGATGACCAGTATGCACCGCGTGCGCCTGTGCACGTGGTGACCATGCGGCCTGGCACGCCGAAAGTGTGCTCTGGCCGTCGGGGCCCTCTGCCGCCGCCCAAACGCCGTCCTCGCGACACCTCGCCTTGCCGCAGTCCTTCCCCAGCTCGCCCTCGCCTCTCTGGTTCGCCCTTCCCCACTAAGAGCTCGCCGGACCGAGCCAAACCACGGGCGCACGCGGGAACAGTGGCCGTTCGTGGCCGACAGCACTGGCCGCGCGTGCCCTGCTCCTCCTGCCTCCTCGGGCGTCTGGCCTGCTCATCAGCCTCTTCTCCATCTGCCGTCCAAAGCCACTGTGGCCGCCGTTTGTGCTCGTCGCCTCGCCGGGGCGAGCTCTTCTGGCCGCGGCGGCAACCAGCCCGTGCCTCCCCTCCCTCGCCTATTTAAGCTACCCCGAGGCCTCCCGAGCTAATCCACCTCCTCACCACCCTCCACTAGCTCTCCCCAGCCTCCCCAATGAGCTCGAGGAGCTCTCCACCTCGAGCATTGCCGCCATGGCCGCCGCTCGGGTTGGCCTAAATTCCGGTGAGCCCGGGCCCTACTCTTTCCCCTACCACCACCAGAGACCTCCACATCCAACCCCGAGCTCACCCCGCAGCCCTGTTCTTCCTCCCGCGCCCCGAGCCGAGCCTCCCCATCGCCGCCCGTAGCCGCCATCCGCCCTGCCCAGGACACCCTCGACCCGGCCCTCCTCGGCATCCGTGCCTGGCCTAGGTGGGTGCGGCTCTCCGTCCCGAGCTCGCTGGTGGTCGGAGCACGGCGAATGGTGGCCGGAGCTGCCGGCGGCCGTCGTTGGAACCCGCCTCTGCTCCGGTCGCGCGCGGGCGAGAGGAGGAAGACGGCGACCCCTCCAGCTGGCCGTGGACCCCGCCGCGGCCCCCACCTGTCGGTCACACCTAGGGTTGACCCGGACCCGCTGACGTGGATAAGTGGAGGCGTATTCTTCGGAATACGTCTTCCTCCACGGAAAGCGTATTTCGTCTCTTCTTCGGGCGAAAATGCGTTTCCTCTTCTGGAAAGCGCATTTCTCCAAATACGCTTTCTGTAAACCCAGCCAGCCGAAACCTCTAATTTGCGGACGTTCGTCCGTTAACAGCAGAAATGGACAGTTTTTAATTCTTTTTCTGCCTAATGAAACGAACGGCCGTAACTCCGCAACCGTAACTCCGATTCAGGTGATTCCAAAGCCAACGATCTTAGTTCGTCGAGCCCGTTCCGATGGTATCATTTTCATGAGGTTGTCACACTGTGAAAATGACCATTTTCCCCTTGCCCTTAAAACAGCTCCGCCGAGAGGGAAACTTTTCCGGCGATTCTTTCCGCGAGTTCATCGCACCTCTCCCCGATGATTCCTCCATCCCCAGGCAAGCCACAACAGCCACTTGCATGATGGCATTGCAGTAGCCATGGTTTCCCAATGATTATTTAATAAATGTTTGCTCATTTAATTATTTTGAATGTTTCGAATAAGTTTGTGGATCCATGCTCATTGCTTATGCCATGTTCATTTTCATCTAGTAAGTGATATATTGCTAAGGATATTCTTATCATGTTTTATTCTTGTAATCATTCCCGATGCTATTGATAATAATATGCTCATATGAATAGTTATCGGTTGGTTATGAAATTACTTGTGATATTTGTGATCATCGTTATACCATGCTCATTTGCATCCCATAGACTAAATGATTTATCATTGTTGCTGCTATATTGTTAGATAGTTATGTTTCCCATCCATGGTTACACTGTTATCATGAACATATGCATTGTTCTTTCATTATGACTCGGCTCATCACTATTCAAGTTGAACCTGACATTAATCGAACTTGAACAAATCTGTTGGCTGAGTCATGGTGCCACCGAATCGAGCTCACCAGTGCAACCACACTTGCCTGGATGGGGAGGCCCTAATGCGGTCTATTGTCATGCCTCTCGCCGGAACCTCCAACTAGGGAAGGTTATGGGTGTGCGCTACCCTGATCAGGTAGGCAACCATAAGCCTTGAGTGCCCGAGTTGTAAGGATATCCGAGGTCCCCGTTTGGGACAATGTTATGTTTTGGCCATGACGATGGCAGCCACAAAGGTGGCGGATGTCACGAGTTGACATCAGGGGCAACCCAGGACATAGCCGAAAGGGGAGTTTGTCGGGAGTGGCCGGGAGAGTGTCATGCAATAGATTGGTTTTGTCGGAATGTCGTTGGTCACCCGAATGGGAGCACGAGGCCATGAATTCCGTAGTGTGGGTACAGTGTACTAACTTCTGCAGAGTGTATAATCTATCGATAGCCGCGTCCTCGGTCATGGACACAGTTCGTAGTAGGTCACACTGTGGGTCAACAGAAATAATAATCTGAATAATAAACAACCCCGGTTCGATGAGCAAAGAAGTTGATTGATCTTTATGTGGTCATGCGATGACCACAGGTATAGATCAAGCTCCATGTGGTCATGTGATGATCACGATGGTAAGTTTGTGGTTACGAAATAACCTCCGAGCAGAGTAAGTTGGTCCCTGAGACCTTAAACGTCGACCCCCTTGCATGCTAGTGCTAGTATCATCTTGTTCATATCATGAATTATATGTACATGCCATGCTCATGTTGTTTCCATGCTCATGCTATTGCCATGCTCATGTTGTTGCCATGCTCATGTTGTTCTAGTAGTATCATGTTCATCATGGATAATTAACCTGTAAATGCCATGCTGTTGTATGTCTTGATTGCTTTGGTTGCTGTGAGCTTGCGAGTACATTCAAAGTACTCACCTGGCGTGTCATGCCAGATTGTAGGTCATGCCGTGATTCCTTGTCTGTCGAGGATCCCGAGGTTGCGCTCTAGGATACGTCCCAGCCAGAGTCCCTGCGGAGTGGAGTTCATCACCGTCGTCGTCGTTCTGCTGCTAGAGTTTATTCCGCTTCGAGATGTTCCGCTGCTAGCATAGAACTACCTTAGCAGGCGAAGTGTCGCCGTGCCCCTGTAATCTTTGTAATAGCGGACCCTTGTACCCCGTTTATTCGAAATAAAAAGCTGATTTGTTCTATGCCAAGCAGTGCCGTATTCCAGAAGACTTGATCTCTGGGCTGGAATACGGGGTGTTCCGGTCTCTCTGAGCCGGGGTGCCACAAGTATGTGGTACTATTGTCATTCACTTTGCATTTTTGGCATCAATATTATGAACATGTGTATCACTACGATCGAGATTCAACAAGAATAACCATTCACAATGGGTGCATGACCATAAAAGATATTATTCATGTAAATAAAACCACCATTATTCTCTGACTTAAATGAATAACCGTCTCGCAATAAAAAAGATCTAGATATAATGTTCATGCTCAACGCGGGCACCAAATAACAATTATTGAGGTTTAAAACTAATCCCGAAGGTAGACATAGAGGGAGCGTGCCGATGGCGATCACATCAACCTTGGAGCCATTTCCAACGTGCAACGTCACCTCGTCCTTAGCCAGCCTTCGTTTATTCCACAACTCCTATTTCGAGTTACAAATATTAGCAATCGAACCAGTATCAAATACCCAGGTGCTACTATGAGCACTAGTAAGGTACACATCAATAACATGTATATAAAATATACCTTTGTTGACGTTGCGAGCCTTCTTATCTGCCAAGTACTTAGGGCAGTTCCTCTTCCAGTGGCCATTCCCTTTGCAATAGAAGCACTCAGTCTCGGGTTTGGGTCCAGCCTTGGGTTCTTGAAGCAATCGAACCAGTATCAAATACCCAGGAGCGGCAACTGGCTTGCCATTGTTCATGTTATATAATTAGTTCAACTAATCAAATAACTAATGAACTCCCACTTAAATCCACATCCCTCAAGTTATCCAAGTGATACATGATCCAAATTCACTAACCCAAGTCCGACCATCACATGAGATGGGGTAGTTTCAATGGTGAACATCTCCATGTTGATCATATCTTCTATATGATTCATGTTCGACCTTTCGGTCCTCCGTGTTTCGAGGCCATGTCTATATATGCTAGGCTCGTCAAGTTAACCAAAGTATTTCTGCATGTGTAAAACTGGCTTACACCCATTGTATGTGAACAAAGAGTCTATCACATCCGATCATCACGAGGTGCTTCAAAACGATGAACTTTCGCAACGGTGCATACTATGGGAGAACACTTTTATCTTGATATTAAGTGGAGGGATCATCTTATAATGCTACCGTCATTGTAAGCAAAATAAGATGCATAAAGGATAAACATCACATGCAATCAATATGTGACATGATATGGCCAATATCTTCTTGTGCTTTTGATCTCCATCTCCAAAGCACCGGCATGATCTCCATCATCACCGGCATGACACCATGATCTCCATCATCTCCGAGGTGCTGTCATGTGGTTGTCTCCACCAACTATTGCTTCTACAACTATTGCTAACTCATAGCGATAAAGTAAAGCAATTACATGGCGTTTAATGATTGACACGCAGGTCATACAATAAATTAAGACAACCCTATGGCTCCTACCGGTTGCCATACTCATCGACATGCAAGTCGTGAACTTATTACAAAACATGATCATCTCATACATCGCATATATCATATCACGTCATGGCCATACCACATCACATCACATGCCCTGCAAAAACAAGTTAGACGTCCTCTACTTTGTTGTTGCAATTTTTACGTGCTTCTAGGGGCAATCTATAAGAACCGTTCTTATCTATGCAAAGCCACAATAGTGATATACAAGTTGCCTCTTAACCTTCTACAAGGACCGTCGTTGTCAAATTAGATTCAACTAAAGTGGGAGAGACAGACACCCGCCAGCCACTTTATGCAATACAAGTTACATGTCAATCATGGAACCGGTCTCTTGTGTGAGGACAAGTAAAGTTGGTCCGGGCCGCTACATCCACAATACCGCCAAATCCAAAAATAACAAGGGAGGTAAGCAATCTGAACATCAATGCCCACAACCAATTTGTGTTCTACTCATGCATAACATCTACGCATAGACCTAGCTCTGATACCACTGATGGGGAACGTTGCATGAAAAAAACAAAATTCCTATGAATCACCCAAGATCTATTCTATGGAGACCTCCCCTCTCTTTATATAGGCTAGGGGGCAGGGGAGGGTGGCCAAAACCCTCCTATGGCCGGCCACAAGGGAGAAATCCCTTTAAATTGGGAGATAACATCTCTAGATTCAACCCTTTAAATTTAAAGATAAGACCTTATCTCTAGATTTAAATGACATGGGCCTTGGGGGCTAGTGCGGCCAGCCCATGTGGGCTATAGCCCCACCCCTCGGTCCATGTGGGCCCTTCCCGGGTCGTTGGGCCCCATGGTGGAACCTACAGAACCTTCTAGAACCTTCCTGGTACTCTACTGAAAATTCCTGAACTTTTTCGGAACCCTGAAAAACCACTTCCCATATATAAATCTTTACCTCTGGACTATTCTGGAGCTCCTCGTGAGGTCCCGGATCCCATCCTGGACTCCGAACTACTTTCGGTCTTCACCATATGAATATCCTATAGGGGAACGCAGCAGAAAACAAACAATTTCGGTACTGCGAGCACTCCCAGGATCACTATGGAGATTGCATACAAGGTTTGATCTTTTCGTTACCGACTCGTAGCACAGCGGAAGAAGAGTTGATGACGATCAGCGATGCAGATCCCCGCAGCTAGGATTTTACAACCTCCCAACCGCGAGGATGTTCTCCCTCGTCTGCCTCTCAGACAGCCCTCCGGGAGGCGGTCGGACAGTCCCTCGGACGGTGTCGCGGATAGCCCTTCGGGAGGACCCTCGAAACTCGGATGGTCACTCGGACAGCCCTTCGGGAGGCACCCTCGAACAGCCCCTCGGGCAAAAAGATTGAACCTACGACCTCTCTACGGGGTTGCACACATACGGTGTCATCTATCCGGCAGGGCTTCGCCGTCCAGAACTAGTTCCCACCGGAACCCAGACAGCCTTTCGGCTCTACGAAACTATTTCGCCGGGAGGGAGAGAGAAGCCAGATCATTGCATGGCACTTGTATGTTGAGAAAGAGTGAAATGGAGTCGTTCACAAGGCAAGGGCCAAGTGGGTCATCTATCCGGCAGGGCTTCGCCTCCTTTTATAGGAAATCCCAAGGGGTAGGGTGGTTTTTACAAGAAAACCCAAAATTCCCATGAAATGGAGTCCTTCACAAGGCATAAAGGGGAAGCCAAGGGCCAAGTGGGGCCCCATGGAGGAGCCCCTCATGTGGCTGGCCACCCCCTAGTGGGTCCCCCCCAAAAGGGTTCCTATCCATCCATGTCATCCCCCAAGATCTTTTGAGCAAAAGCCCAAAAGAGTGGCTTTCCAAAAAGTAACCAAAAACTGATTTCACTATTCACGGAAACATTTTTCCGCGACCGTTAAATCCAAAAATATTTCTGTAGGTCTTAGAACATTTCCAGTACCCACTAAAATAATATTGGACGCGTTCCGAAACAATTCCGGATTAGTGATTTTCATCTGCGAAAAGCAACCAAAGCGGTTCCGGCAGCTCCGGAACATTTCCGGTTTTTCATCCGGAAAAATCCCAGAAGTTTCCAGACTAATTCTGGCACCCTCCAAGAATTTCCAGGCATGTGCCGAAAACATTTTGACTTAATGGTATACCCTAAAACAACTTTTCAGTTTTACCGAAACTATTCCGGTGTTCTCTCTCCGTAACTTTTCCGCTGTCTCCGAAACTTTTCCGGTGACTTTCTCTCAGACTCCCTGTCTAGTATTGAGCAGATAGATGACCCTTAAGCATGTGACCCTATAGATTTGGTGAAGTATAGACATGACCGGAACACTTTCCGATCAATGATCAACATCGGAGCCGTGGACACCCATAGTGATCCCTATACCCACACGAATGAATATTCGAGTGAACCTCCAGTTGCCGTGTGCTATTCCTGTTGCTTCGCGACATGTTACAAATACCCGAGGTGAGATTTATCGGCATCCCCGTGAATCAACAACTTGTTCACTATACCAGTTACCTCATTACCGGTATTGTTCTCTTTTCTCGTTCCCGTGTTCCGGCATCCCCATGATCAAATCACAATGTGTCTGGCCAGACGATGATGGATACCATAACACCGAGAGGGCCCAGAGATATCTCTCCATCGTCGGAGGAGCAAATCCCAATCTTGAGCTATCAAGTCCCTTGACATACTTTTCCATGAACCTGTAAACCGCCGTAATAGCCACCCATTTACGGATGACGTTTAAAAAACCTCAAAGTTCATGAAGCAAGCATGAAGAAACTCGATACTCTCATGGTCTAAGGAATTATGCACACATTAACTTCTCTGTGTTATTAACCATTAACTTATGATGAATGTATCTCATAGCATAACATCAATCGGGTCGATTCAACACAAGTGTTCTCCTAACATTGTGCCCTCAAAGTTGCCGGCATTGTCATGCCCATGATCAGGAAAATAGAACCATCATGCAACACTTGAGCTAGTCTTAGAGGCCAGACTAGGAATACATTTTACCGTTTATTATTCCACACGTGCATATGAGTTTCCCTCCGAGCCTCGTGGTTATTGTAGACTCGAGAACCATAGCAGTTATAGCATGGAACATAAACATAATTATGAACATGGAGATAAATAATAGCATTTATTATTGCCTCTAGGGCATATCTCCTACAGACTCACACTTGCACTAGAGTCAATATCTAGTCAACGCTAATGCAATTTACACCTATGGCATACCGGTGTAAAAATATGTTTCGCTTGTGGTATAGCCTGATGTCCAACGGATCTAACAATCTCAGCTCCGTGTGTATCTTTGCATATCCTCGCGTTTTCACGCTTTCACAAAATTCATATTTTGTGTGGACTTGGCTTTGTATATATGTGAATCACAGGTCAAACCTTGATTCCTCAGACTGAGCTATGGAGCAACTATCTGCAATAGTGTCCCATTGACCAAAGCCTTCTTGGAACCATACTAAGTTCATGAATGAACTATATGATTCTCCATCTTCTTTGTCGCTTCCAAAGCGTCAACATACTTAGCCTTTGTTATAGAATTCGCCATAGTAACCTGTTTGGAACAATTTCCAACTACCGTGCCACCATATCGTGTATTACACAAAACCCTTAACTTAAATCGAAAATTGCATGGAGCAATGATGAAGACTGTATCGATGTAATCACTTACAACGAGCACTTCATAATCTCTGCTTGCGAGAAAACATGTCATCAGTGCTACTCTAGTACACAATGACATTTTTCACTGTTGTCCCATGATCAGTACTTTGATCACTTTGGTATCTATACTCGCAACAGCTTGGGAGTATCGAACATATCTAGTTGTTTTACATACCATGGAATACATGATTAATCCTAACACAAGAGTGTGTGGAATCTCCATCATGTATTTTGCTCATCAGTGTTTTGGGACACCGAATCTTGCAAAAACTCTTTCCATGTGACATCGGCAAGAAAACCTTGTTGCTGTTCTCACGCTAAACCATTTTAGCATCTTGTCAATATGTATTTTGGCTTAGCCCTATTAGGCAATTTTATCTCCGTAGATAATAATGCCTAATAACAAGGCTATTTAGCCCAAGCACTTCATTAAAAAACTATTTTTCAATGAAGTCCTAATTCATGTCAAGAAATTTATATTATTTCCAATCAACAATGTGTCAAGCACATAGGGTTTTCAGAAATATTATTATGCTCCCACTTACTTTCTTGTAACCACAAGCATCTTCGTTATCCATTGATGAAAACAAACTCTTTTGACTATTTCATCAAAAACGAAGATTCCAACTCCATTTTGCTCTCTTCTGTCCATCGCTGGAACTTTGAAGTTTGCATACTCACTAGCATCCTCTGGATCGACAAAATACTTTGGACTGTATCAGATACAAGTCCTAGTTTGTATTTCCATTTCATGGAAATCCTTTTGGCATCCATGTTTCATATCTCATGATTGAAATATGTATTAATTGCTAGTTTAACCCGATCTGACTTTAAGCATCGCTACTGTGAGACAATCTCATCGTAGTCAACTCCTTGAATTTGTTATTGCAACAAGTCGAGCTTTATGGATAAAATATTTTATCCACATCAGTTATAGTTCCATTAATGTTTGTTAGACTCCAAGTCTTTCGAAGGGGTTATCAAGATATAATCTTGAATCATTCATGTGGAAACTATCTCGGATTATATTGGCATTTAGCCAATTCTGGAGTCAGGGCCCATCAACGCTTCCTTGTGTATCGTAGGTATACTGTTGTCCAACAACAATATCTCGTTTGCGCACCTGAGAGGTTTGCACGAGTTTTGCCTACGTGGTTCAGCTGCAAGTTCAACCGAAGTCCATACATCTCATGTAGAGGCTTACGTATCAGTCGCAGTAGGAAACTCTGGAATTACTTCCAAGGTTTCTTTCCTTTGATCTGATGACGAAGATACTGTTATCTCGTCGAGTTGCACTGTCCTCCCACTCACCCTTTTGTAAGAACCATTTTCTACAAAATCATACCGTTCTTTGTGGCAAACCTTTTTGCCTTGGTATAGTGAGGGAGGAATACCCAATAACTTGGGATAACCTACAAAGTAGCACTTGTCTGATTTGGAATAGGTTTGTAAACATCTTACACAAGCTCCATATTCCAAATGTTAAGAAAAGATATATCATGGTTGGGTGTACCATACCATGGCGTCATTTCAACAGATCTGATGGTACTCTTTTCAGTGTAAAAGCCACAGTCTCTAAAGCATTACTTTTAAAAGGGATAATGGCAAATTGATTTATGTCATCTTTGATCTTACCATGTCATAAATGGTTTGAATACATCTTCACGGACATTCCACTCACAGTGGTGTTCCGGGAGGTGTAAGTTATGAAACTCTTTTCACAACTCATCAGACATTCGCTAAACTTGTAACTCAAATATTCCTTTCCGCAATCAAATTGCAGAAACATAATTTTCTTGTTACAATAACTTCTACTTCATTTTTGAAAACCTTTTGAATGACTTCAAAAGATCCAGACTTGCGTCTCATCAAGTGAATATCCATATATCCACTTAAGTCATTTCTAAAGATAGATAAATCCACTACTCGCAACAACATTTATCGGACTACACACATCATAATGTATGATCACCGATAAGTTTGTTGCTCGTTCCTTATGGCCTGTGAACGGTATTTCAGTCACTTCACTTTTCGGAGGAAAGTTGCAAGTGTCAGATGATTCATAATCAAACGACTTCAAAATCCATCATTATGGAATTTCTCCATGCGGGTTTCTCCAATGTGACCAAATGCAGTGCCACACATGTGTGGTATTCTCTTAGTCTTGCGACATTTAGCGTCAGTGTTATGGATGTATCATATTACCATCAATATTCATAACATACATTCCATCCATGATGGAAGTATGGCCTTTATGTTATTCATAATACTAAACAACAATTGTTCTTTTATGAACAACACTCTTGTAACAAACATTATGCAAAAGGGCTAGAGTGTGTAAAACTCTAAAATGAATTATGAAAGTAAATACAAAGGTAATGTATTATTATCAATATTCATAATATACATCTCATTCATAATGAAAGTATGGCCCTTATGTTATTCATAACACCGAACATCAAAAGTTCTCTTATGAACAACCTTCTTGCAAGATACCTTATGCAAAGGGCTAGAGTGTATGAAACTCCAAAAATGAATTATGAAAATAAATACATAGGCAATACACCGATGGAAGGTATAGTAACATTTACTATGTTCCCAGCGTGTATCTAAACCTCATTCCTGGCAAGTCTTTTAGGCCGTAGTAGTTCTTGCATCGAATTGCAACGGAAAGCAATCGAGCGGGTATATTTGTGATCAACTCACAATACCCAAGAATTAGTGATTAACATGTTTAATCATAATTCCCAAGAATTACATCTTTGACCAGCCTTCTATACATCAATAACTTGTATGACATTCATACATGAGCTGGATATTCCAGTCTTCTCTCTTTTTGCCTTTATACTTCTAACAATTTAACTTTCAGTATTTCTCCTACTCTCAGAAGAAGCCCCCAACTTCATCATATGACAGGCGTTCTTCTGGATCCCTCTCTCATCAGTCAAATGCCCAGTAAACACTTTACTAATACTTTGCAAAACAAACATTACTTTGGATATCACATATCTTTTAGCCTTTGTTTGTGTCTGAAAATGATTTTCAGTTCCATGAATATCACATAGCTATCCCAAATTTTTTGAAGTTTGGGTCTCATAGAAGCAAACATATTGCACTTGACCGTAACGGAATTCTGGCTGTTGGATCGAAGGACGAGAGTCACATCATCCATAGCATTAGCGGGAGAATACCGAAAGCATGCGATAGGAAAAAATCCTTCTCGGCACTCTTGAGGACAATCCTCACATTACGTTAACAACCATAAAGTTTTAACCAGATATTTAATAGCTATTCAATTTTAACTGGGAAGGTGGAAACGCGAGCCATTATTCTACAACTAATTATGCAAATCACACATAGACAGTGTTCATAATTAATTGCACTGAGAATTAAACAAGTTAATTCTAAAGTGCGCTCCCACTCAAATCAATATCTCTCATAATTGATTGTGAGTGATTCAAGATCCGCATTTCAATTCGACGCCATTGATGGGTTCATCACTGATGACGTGAATTTCAATCGGTAGGCCAACTTGTCAATCACATCTCTATGTGACTCTTGTCCATCTTTCGATGCACGTGTTCTGAGCTCAGGACTGTCCTGCCTGAACGTCAAGACAACCAAGTGATCACGCAGTGAGGTCTGACCTTCACCCGCCTTACACCTCTCTAATCGTTCATGCTCATGTGTACATGGCGCACCCCGAAAAGATACGTGTTGTAGACGGTGCTACACTTGGGAGAACACTAACTACTTGATATTTTTAAGTGAGAGATCACCCTAATAAAAGCGTTTACCGCGCAATCAAAAAGGGTGCATCATAAGGGATAAACATCTTAGGCAATTCATAATAGCATGATATGGTATAGCCCTTTCTGACGGAGAAGCCTTTCATTTCTTCGTCTTCGGCATTCGCGTCGGTGTTCACCTTCGCGAAGATTGCCACTACCTTGTCGATGCACCAGATAATATTGCTATCTCTATAGCTAATAAAATAAGTGCATTACTTAAGGTTGACACGCAGGTGATTAAAGTGACAATCATATGGCTCCAGCCATCATGCCGAATCATGACACGCAGGTCATGTTAATTTACATTGTATAGTCATCTCATACATAATCGAATTAATATGAGCACTGCTATACCACATCACATGCACATCCTGCAAAACCAAGTTAGACGCCTCTAATCGGTTTATGCAAAATTTTATTTTACGTGGCTTCTAAGGTTTCGAAACAAACCAAAGCTACCAACGTCCATCATCAAGCATGATTATTCAAGTCGCTAGATTAACATGCGGGGTGTATGAAACACGAGATAATAAAATCTCGAGCCCCATACTAAACTTCGTCATACGCATGACCCCCGTGCAGATCATATCTGCATTGCCCTTTAGTTTGCGAAATTTCATCTTTCTCTCTAACTATGGTGGAATTCAACGAACTGTTAGCACTTCATTGATCAATCAGGATCGCGGATTGCCAGAACGTTGAAACTCCACCATATTGTTATCAAGATCAGAAATATGCAAATTTCAGGGAAGCAACAAGAACATCAGGTAATAGATTTCATCAGCTACCCGCATAAATAATTTTCAGCAATAGATCTTATCTACTACAAAATTATATTATGCAATACCCATACATCTCTATGTATTCTAGATCGCAACCTGCATCTACGCATAGCACAGCTCATGATGCCACTGTAGGGGAACGCAGCAGAAAACAAAAAATTTCGGTACTGTGAGCACTCCCAGGATCACTATGGAGATTGCATACAAGGTTTGATCTTTTCGTTACCGACTCGTAGCGCAGCGGAAGAAGAGTCGATGACGATCGGCGGTGCAGATCCCCGCATCTAGGATTTTACAACCTCCCAACCACGAGGATGTTCTCCCTCGTCTGCCCCTCGGATAGCCCTCCGGGAGGCGGTCGGACAGTCCCTCGGACGGTGTCGCGGACAGCCCTTCGGTAGGACCCTCGAAACTCATATGGTCACTCGAACAGCCCTTCGGGAGGCACCCTCGAACAGCCCCTCGGGCAAAAAGATCGAACCTACGACCTCTCTACGGGGTTGCACACATACGGTGTCATCTATCCGGCAGGGCTTCGCCGTCCAGAACTAGTTCCCACCGGAACCCAGACAACCTTTCGGCTCTACGAAACTATTTCGTGGGGAGGGAGAGAGAAGCCAGATCATTGTATGGCACTTGTATGTTGAGAAAGAGTGAGTGTGAAGATCTCCTCTCCACCTCCTTTTATAGGAAATCCCAAGGGGTAGCGTGGTTTTACAAGAAAACCCAAAATGCCCATGAAATGGAGTCCTTCACAAGGCATAAAGGGGAAGCCAAGGGCCAAGTGGGGCCCCATGGAGGAGCCCCTCATGTGGCCGGCCACCCCCTAGTGGGTCCCCCCCCAAAGGGGTTCCTATCCATCCATGTCATCCCCCAAGATCTTTTGAGCAAAAGCCCAAAAGAGTGGCTTTCCAAAAAGTAACCAAAAAGTGATTTCACTATTCATGGAAACATTTTTCCGCGACCGTTAAATCCGAAAATATTTCTGTAGGTCTTAGAACATTTCCAGTACCCACTAAAATAATTTTGGACGCGTTCTGAAACAATTCCGAATTAGTGATTTTCATCTGCGAAAAGCAACCAAAGCGGTTTCGGCAGCTCCGGAACATTTCCGGTTTTTCTTCCGGAAAAATCCCAGAAGTTTCCAGACTAATTCTGGCACCTTCCAAGAATTTCCAGGCGTGTGCCGAAAACATTTTGACTTAATGGCATACCCTGAAACAACTTTTCAGTTTTACCAAAACTATTCCGGTGTTCTCTCTCCGGAACTTTTCCGCTGTCTCCGAAACTTTTCCGGTGACTTTCTCTCAGACTCTCTGTCTAGTATTCAGCAGATAGATGACCCTTAAGCGTGTGACCCTATAGGTTTGGTGAAGTATAGACATGACCGGAACACTTTCCGATCAATGATCAACATCGGAGCCGTGGACACCCATATTGATCCCTATACCCACACGGATGAATATTCGAGTGAACCTCCAGTTGCCGTGTGCTATTCCTGTTGCTTCGCGATATGTTACAAATACCCTAGGTGAGATTTATCGGCATCCCCGTGAATCAACAACTTGTTCACTATGCCAGTTACCTCATTACTGGTATTGTTCTGTTTTCTCGTTCCCGTGTTCCGGCATCCCCGTGATCAAATCACAATGTGTCTGGCCAGACGATGATGGATACCGTAACACCGAGAGGGCCCAGAGATATCTCTCCATCGTCGGAGGAGCAAATCCCAATCTTGAGCTATCAAGTCCCTTGACATACTTTTCCATGAACCCGTAAGCCGCCGTAATAGCCACCCATTTACGGATGACGTTTAACAAACCCCAAAGTTCATGAAGCAAGCATGAAGAAACTCGATACTCTCATGGTCTAAGGAATTATGCAAACATTAACTTCTCTGTGTTATTAACCATTAACTTATGACGAATGTATCTCATGGGATAACATCAATCAGGTCGATTCAACACAAGTGTTCTCCTAACATTGTGCCCTCAAAGTTGCCGACATAGTCATGCCCATGATCAGGAAAACAGAACCATCATGAAACACTTGAGCTAGTCTTAGAGGCCAGACTAGGAATACATTTTACCGTTTATTATTCCACACGTGCATATGAGTGTCCCTCCAAGCCTTGTGGTTATTGTAGACTTGAGAACCATAGCAGTTATAGCATGGAACATAAACATAATTATGAACATGGAGATAAACAATAGCATTTATTATTTCCTCTAGGGCATATCTCCTACATATCCCAATACTACCTTAGCGTTACCGAACGTTAAGTGTGTGATCCTACGGGTTCGAGAACATGCAGACATGACCGAGACTCCTCTCCAATCAATAATCAATAGTGGGACCTGGATGCCCATATTGAGTCCTACATATTCAACGAAGATCTTTATCGGTTTGAACCACGATGTTGAGGACTCAGTTAATCCCGTATACAATTCCCTTTGTCCGGCGCTATGTTACTTGCCCAAGATTTGATCGTCGGTGTCGCCATATCTAGTTCAATCTCGTTACCGGCAAGTCTCTTTACTCATTCCGTAATACAAGATCCCCGTGACTAAACACATTAGTCACATGCTTCCAAGCTATTCATGATGTTGTATTACCAAGAGGGCCCAGAGATATCTCTCCGTCACACGGAGTGACAAATCCCAGTCTCAATCCATGCAACCCAACAAA
Organism: Elymus sibiricus; assembly: GCA_039707655.1. Classification (NCBI taxonomy): domain Eukaryota; kingdom Viridiplantae; phylum Streptophyta; class Magnoliopsida; order Poales; family Poaceae; genus Elymus; species Elymus sibiricus. The sequence continues at coordinate 85,557,699 of CM077676.1, forward strand.
CACTTTCTGAGATACCTGTAGAGCACCTTTATGATCACCCAGTTACAAAGTGGCATTTCATAACCCACAAAGTATTCTTCCGGTATTCAGGAGTGGCATGATCTCATGGTCTAAGAAACAGATACTTGACATGAAGAAAGCTACATCAATTAAACTAAGTGATACGATCTGATGCTAAGCTTACAGTTGGGTCTGTCCATGTGACGCCCCCGACTTAATCGTGCACTAATCATTCACGCAAATGCACACGATGAAGCCTAAGGACTTACGGGAAGATATCACAACACAACTCTAAATACAAATAAAAGTCATACAAGCTTTATATTACAAGCCAGGGGCCTCGAGGGCTCGAATACATAAGCTCGAGTCATACAAGCATCAGCAGAAGCATCAGAGTCTGGGTACAGACTTAATTAGACAAAGGTGCCTTAAGAAGGCTAGCACAAACAACGACACTAGATCGATAAGGCGCAGGCCTCCTGCCTGGGAGCCTCCGAAACTACTCCTGGTCATTGGGGATCTCCACGTCATAGTAGGCTCCGCCGGTGTGGTAGTAGTAGTCGGCGGGATCCGCTGGCTCCTGGGATCCGTCGTCTGTTCGTAGCAATCGGGTATGGGGAAAAAGAGAAGCAAAGCAACCGTGAGTACTCATCCAAAGTACTCGCAAGACTTACATCAAAACTATTCTACTTGTGCGTCGGTATCAAAGAGGGGCTGTATCTGTGGACTGGACTGCAGAATGCCAGAATAGAGAGAGGGCCTAGCCTATCGAAGACTAGCAACTTGCAGCATCTTGCAGCATTAGAAGAGTGTAGATTAGTTCATAAATATAGTAGTAGCAACAAGTACAACAGTAACCACGCCCAGAGATCCTTCCTCGACTCCCTGCGAGAAAGCGATCCCGGAGCCAACACATTAATTAAACATCAAGTATCCAGTTCCAGTTGTAGTAGATCGGGATACTTTCTGAGCGTCCGTTACCATGGACACGGCTATTCGAATAGATATACTTCCTTGTAGGGGTGCACCAACTTACCCAACACGTTCGATTAACTCTGGCCGGACACACTTACTGGGTTAATGCCCGGCCTCGGCTGATCGACACGCCGTAGTCTTATCTAGGCTCAACAGAGAGGCCAACACGCCGGTCTACATCCTAAGCACTCAGGGGTCTTGGGCCCATCGCCCTTTGCACTCCTGCGCGTTGCAAACGCGGTCGGTGAGCAGACCTAGCCCCCTTAATACAAGCGCAGGCATAACCAGTCCAACCCGGCACGCACCGCTCACCTGCTGACGTCAGGAGAGCTTCGGCTGATACATACGACGCCGAGTGCCCATACTATTCCCGCGTGGTGGTTAGTGCGAAAAGGCCAGAGGCCTACTCAGATCACATATCCAAACCCATTAATGTGTTGGGAGCTCGCGGTGACAATCAGCGATCCCGATCTGTGGTCCCGTCGCCCCATCTCGAGGATTTACGGCAAGGCCCAGAACGCCCGGCCGTTCCTCGTAATTATCTCGCAGGTACCCTCACAGTCAACCCGACTCCACATCTCTCGCGGGTACCCCTCGGGGTCAACCCGCCTTCAATAAGGAACTGTCGGGAACTTAGGTCCACCTCTACCGGGGTGGTACCGCCTGTCCCTTCAGTCCCACGGTAACAGTAACAGCAAAATGGGCAACAGGTAAAAGTAACTGTGTGTTTTTATCAGCAAGGGGGAAGTCTGAGGAATCACCGTCGATGGACTCCCACTCGATGTATCCGTCAAGGTGAACTTGGAGGAATCACCCTCCATGGGTTCACACTTGAGGGGTTGCACGACAGAGGCATCATCGGAGGTGGTGAAAGAGGAATCACCCTCGATAACCCACAATCGACTAGCTATGCTACAGAGATATCATCAGGAGTGAGGTAGGAGGTATCACCCTCGGCACTCGATAATAGCTCTGCAGAGTCATACAACTAAGGGGGTGTGGTGGTGCGGTGATGTGTCAGTCTCTGCACATCGATCACACTGATCGAGTCACCGGTGGTAAAGCATGGCAACATGGACAAGGGTGAAGGGCCACTGATGGATCACTAACCAGTCTATACTAAGCATTTAGGACAACAGGTAAAGTATCAACAGTAGTTACAAAAACAGGCTATGCATCAGAATAGGTACTATCGGAGCAACAACTGTAGGAATTCTAATGCAAGCATAAGAGAGAAAGAATAGGCAATATAGGCATGATCAAGGGGGTTTTGCTTGCCTGGAAGCTCTGCTTCAAGTGGCTGGACGTCTGCAGCGTAGTCGTACTCCGGAGCAGCGTCAGTATCGGTCTCGGGGTCTACCAGAGAGAAAGAGGGGGAAGAAATAGATAAATACAAGCATACAAATGCAATCACTATGCATGACATGCCTAAATGATATGCGGGGGGTGATATAATGCATCTCTAACTATTTTAGATGATTTAGGAATTTATTTGGATTTATTAACCGGTAGTCAAACACTATTCATCTGCCAGAAACAGGCCTAAAGTTACAGGTTCAGCTACTTAGGGGAATCTAACATGCATGCAGATGACATATTCGGATTCGTTGGATTTTTCTGATCATCTTTCATATAGAAAACTTTTTCATCCGAGCTACGGTTGAATTTCTATGAATTTCCGAAGTTTTAAACATTTTCTGGATTTTATTTAATTATATTAATTCGAATTTAAAATAGAAATACCTTTTATACACAGCAGCAGCTAGCCACTGTGTATGACAGGTGGGTCCAGTGGGGCCGAGTCAGCCCAGTCAACAGTCAACTGTTGACTGGTCAAAGTGCAGTGGGGGCCATCTGTCATAGGCAGTGGGGTTAGCTAGTGGTTGATTGGGTTAATTAAGCACTGGGGTCCACCAGTCAGTGTCACAGGAACTGCTTAGGCCTAATCTAATTGCTACAGCGCATAGGGCCCACATGTCAGTGACACAAACATTAATCAAAGGGTTATTTGCAGTGGGGCCCTACTGTTAGTGGATGACTAACACTTAAACTAGATTAGACTTAATCTAAACGGCCTGGGGGGTCCACTAGCCGGTTTTAAACAGAGCGCGCGCATGCGTGCCCGCCGGCGGTGAGCTACAGGGAGGCGGCGGCGAGCGGAGAAGGCGCCCCGGTGGTCATTTGGAGCGGCGGAGGGCACCAAACGAACAAGTGCAGCGCGCCGCATCTCTCTACGGCACGGGAATGAGCTAACATGGCCGGAAACGGTGGTAACGACAATGGCCCGTGGCGGCAGTGGCACGGCCTCACCGGCGACGAGGCTACGGAACGCAGAGAAGAGAGAGAAGAGGTCGTGGTGGAAGAGGAGCTCACTTCGAGGCCAACGGAGGACCCTGGGAAGCCGGGGTGCAGCGAGGGCGGCGGATCGAGCGGCGGCGACCGGTGGATGCAGTCGGGGAAGGAGGCCGATGACGATGGCTCGAGGGCGCTCCTGCTCGCGCGAGTTGATGCAGATGAAGAGGACGAAGACGCGCTCCGCCTGGAATTCCTCTGATGGCGCAGGGTGGCCGGTGGCTACGGCGGTGAGGCGGCGCGGCGACGGCTATGCTTGGGCTTGAGCTCAGGATCGAGAACGGGAGGAGGAAGAGGGGAATGTGGCATCTAGGGTTCCAGGGAGAGAGGGAGAGGGGGCTGGGTTGTTCTTATCCCCGCGGAAAGACGGCGGATGGCCGGCGCGTGGAGGATCGCTGGCGCAGGCGCATCCACAGGCGACAGCGAGCAGGAGCAGGTGAGGTTGAAGACCACTGTAGCTGTGGACAGGGCTGGCCACTGCTCATAATGGGCCAAAAGCACAGGTGGCCTCTTTTCCTTTTACTTCTTTTCTGTTTTTCAATTTTCAGTTCTGTTCTGCCTTTTCTTTACACACAATTTGACTTTTGTAAAATGTGTCACTTGTCGCATTAAATACTATGCAAGATTCTGCACTGCCACAAAAAGCTTGGGGTTTAAATGAATTCATTTGAATTTGGTTTAAATACAAATGGGTTAAATGTTGCTGTTTTGGCGCTGTCTTAAATAGGTTAGGAGCATTTTACTAATTCAAATAATATTGGTTTCTCCACGAAAAATACTTACTGATTATTTGCTAAATTTGGAACAATTTAGTTTTGCAGTTTGAAGAAATAATAATTTGACTTGCATTTTAAATTTGAATTTGAGTTGGATTATTTACTAAATACAATTCAATCAAGATGATCATGATGACATGGCAATTTAATTAGCTTAATGACAGGGTTAAGATCTGGGGGTGTTACAAATCTCCTCCACTCGAAGAAATCTCATCCCAAGATTTAAGTAGTAGAGTAAGAGGGAAATGTTTGGTTACGAAATTCTAGCGAGTCTTCTCGGTCTTGTTGCCCTTCCAGAAGAAGTTGATCCCTTTCGTTGATGTCTTCTTTTCTTTGCTTCAAGTCGTCATGATGAATCCATCATCCTTTCTTTGGAAACTTCATCATACTTACGATTAGGGTAGGACGGTAAACTATAAGGACAGATATCTAGAAGGATTGGCATCCGGTAATTATCTTAGGGAAGGAGGTATATAAGTATCTCTCGAATTTGGAACTCAGGAAAATCTTCGAGAACAATATAAGAAGGTACAGCAAGAAGTTTCAACTGGGCAGGCAATCGTTCGATGGTTAACTAGAAGGTGAAAGGGGTTCAGAGCATCGTGAATAATATTGTGTCTGACACCGGAATAGAACATCGTAAGGAAGTTGGCTTGTGAAGTTTCATACGAAGCCAAATACAAAGGGCAATTCCGGATACAAGGATCGCAGAGCTGTTTTCATGAAACTTCATGATCAAGAGATCTTTCGAAGGGGTTCAAACGATCGACATGCTCAGGTCAGAACGATAGTTGACTACATGGGTAACTAGAAGTTATAGTCGCAAGTAGTACCGAAAGGTAAGGCAGACTGCACCAGTATGTATTTGGGAATTCGAGCATTTCCGAATCATTAGGGTGATCGAAATCGAAGTGATCAACATTCATACCACCATGATGAATAAGAAGGGAGGTGGCATCTTGTGCGATCACGATACAAGGCTTGTCAGAGGATAGCTTGTCAGCTATGTCGACAACAACGTCGGTACCAAGGTCGAGGGACAATGAGAACCCTTATCCTGCTCGTTAAGACGAGGCGGACCAATTGGCAAAGTTCTCGTCCATCGGTGGTTACCGAAATGTCAACAACAATAGTAACAGGTTCTCACTGATAGAGTGGTACACCGAGGTGTTTACATAAGCAGGTAATTATTACTGCTTTAGATCATATAGATCACAAGAAAGGTTAAACAAACCAACGGAAAGGAAAAATATGATTATCAGTTTAAACAAACCAATGGAAAGGAAAATGTGATTAAACACGAGAATAAGGAGTATATCCTACTCAAGAGAACAGAGTAGGATAATCATGACAGGTCAGCAAGTACATAACCCATTAAATAAAGGGGAAGGATGTTGTCAACGACAACACAAATTATCGAGGGCAAAGATGGTATTCCTCATCATGAATTCAATTGACATCTTGGATGAAGTCAAAATGCTGACGATGATCATGACACATTTTGTTGTGAGGTTTCATGAAGACGTAATAGATCACCAATGACATCAAGCAAACGGGGTGGTGAAGCGAAAACTAGTGGAACTACAGATGATATGCAAGCTCAAAATCAAAGTTGCCTTTCAAGACAAACAACATGATGTCGAAAACTCGACATAAGCTTTGCTCATGCACCAGAGAAGGACGAGGTACCACAGTCTAAGGTTGCATGACAAGGACGTAGCCGGCAGGCTAGGAATGACAAGATTGAGTTTTAAATTTCCCAGCAACAAATTACTAGGAGTAATGAACCATAGGGTGAATTTGATTCACTTATCGGTGTTCTCGGTTGACAAACAACCCAGAACCCGTGGAAGGACTAAATTGGTGAGGAGTATTACTCCGGTAAGATTTCATAAGAGGTAGTGCAATGACACGATATCCTCGAGATAACAGGGGGCAATACTCGAAGGTAGATCAGAATAGAAGCTGAACTGGATCGTTGATCTGTGGACAGCAGATACTTTAACCTTGTCGAAAGATAGACAAGGCACAGGAATGGGGTTATCAAATGAGGGCAGCATGGTCGGAACCTTAACGGCATGGAACCAAGTTAAGAATACTGAAAGAATTATACAAATGAATGAATATTTTGCAAGAAGCTTCCTTGACGGTCTACATAGTTTCCATGGGCATGAACACAAAGTTCAAGGTCGACTCCCACTTCTTCAATGCATAACCTTTCATGCACTTCTCGTTTTGATGAAGTTGTAGTGTTGAAATTTCATCTGGCATAATACCAGAAGAGTATGACCCGTAGAAGTTTTTGGGTTCACACAGAAGGCAGAAGCATAGATACAACTCATCAGAGGAGTTTAGAAAACTATTCAGCACACTCATAGAAGCAGCAGATACAAGCTCAAAAGCAGAAGGCTGACGTCACGGAGTAGATGATACAATTCCCTAAAGGCATTTTGTATCGGGGGAAGAACTCGTAAAGGGTTCAGATTTACGAAGAAACTATCGGGAAAATAACCCACAAAAAGGATTATATCGGTTAAGCAATGGCTCCACATTAGAGTCCATCGAGAGAAGAAAAGAGGTAAGACATCGGGTTATGGAAACATCAAAATAACCCAAAGTATAAAATACGAAGGATTTGCGATTTCTAAATCGGGGGATCAGAAGCAGACGCTCTGATCATATGATGAGTAAGTTGAATAGACATAGGGGCACAATCGATTAAGGTTTGATTTGCCGAGAACCAGCTCATGTTCAAAGTGACGCCTGAGCCGGAAGGATGAATTCTTGAAATTAACTGATGATAGCGAGTATTCGCAACCACATTGAATCGAGGGACTCAGAATGATAATGGCAAAGGATGTCAACGAAGTTTACTAGACATATGGAATTATCCCCAATAAGTGTGAGGAATTATTCGTAGGTGTATTCACGAGACAAGGAACTGCAAGGCAGTAGGCATAAAGGATTCTCGGAACATCGGAGAGTACTTCAGGGTATCTTGTAATAACAAGAGCAACTGGGGATGAATGTATGAACGACAAGTGTAGGTAGTTATACATAAGGATTTATCGGCGGTAGGGAATTGCAAAGGCAGTGGCACAAGGGTCTCGGGGAATCATCGAAGAGTATCGTCGGAATCTTCTGGTGAATCAAGCGATCTTCTGGGATGAGGGGCTCTCCAGGAGAAAATGATCATGAGAACCTAGAGTCAGAGTTAGTAAAATCTTTAACCCGAATAGAAGAGAGATCAGAGTCCCAGAGTAAAGGAGAGGAATAAAAGATCCTAAACCATCCGTTGGCGACGTGGGCCCATAAGCCACACAGCCATGTTAGTAAAATGGTTTTTCAAGGACTAGACTCAACTTCGGCCAAGGAGTTGGAAAGGGGACTTCCTACAGGCAGTCGGCTCTGATACCAACTTGTGACGCCCCCGACTTAATCGTGCACTAATCATACATGCAAATGCACACGATCAAGCCTAAGGACTCACGGGAAGATATCACAACACAACTCTAAACACAAATAAAAGTCATACAAGTTTTATATTACAAGCCAGGGGCCTCAAGGGCTCGAATACATAAGCTCGAGTCATACAAGCATCAGCGGAAGCATCAGAGTCTGGGTACAGACTTAATTAGACAAAGGTGCCTTAAGAAGGCTAGCACAAACAACGACACTAGATCGATAAGGCGCAGGCCTCCTGCTTGGGAGCCTCCGAAACTACTCCTGTTCGTCGGGGATCTCCACGTCGTAGTAGGCTCCACCGGTGTGGTAGTAGTAGTCGGTGGGATCCGCTGGCTCCTGGGATCTGTCGTCTGTTCGCAGCAATCGGGTATGGGGAAAAAGAGAAGCAAAGCAACCGTGAGTACTCATCCAAAGTACTCGCAAGACTTACATCAGAACTATTCTACTTATGCATCGGTATCAAAGAGGGGTTGTATCTGTGGACTGGACTGTAGAATGCCAGAATAGAGAGAGGGCCTAGCCTATCGAAGACTAGCAACTTGCAGCATCTTGCAGCATTAGAAGAGTGTAGATTAGTACATAAATATAGTAGTAGCAACAAGTACAACAGTAACCACGCCTAGAGATCCTTCCTCGACTCCCTGCGAGAAAGCGATCCCGGAGCCAACACATTAATTAAACATCAAGTATCCAGTTCTAGTTGTAGTAGATCGGGATACTCTCTAAGCGTCCGTTACCATGGACACGGCTATTCGAATAGATATACTTCCCTGCAGGGGTGCACCAACTTACCCAACACGCTCGATTAACTCTGGCCGGACACACTTACTGGGTCAATGCCCGGCCTCGGCTGATCGAGACGCCGTAGTCCTACCTAGGCTCAACAGAGAGGCCAGCACGCCGGTCTACATCCTAAGCACTCAGGGGTCTTGGGCCCATCGCCCTTTGCACTCCTGCGCGTTGCGAACGTGGCTGGTGAGCAGACCTAGCCCCCTTAATACAAGCGTAGGCATAACCAGTCCAACCCGGCGCGCGCCGCTCAACTGCTGACGTCTGGAGAGCTTCGGCTGATACATACGACGCCGAGTGCCCATACTATTCCCGCGTGGTGGTTAGTGCGAAAAGGCCAGAGGCCTACTCAGATCACATATCCAAACCCGTTAATGCGTTGGGAGCTCGCGGTGACAATCAGCGATCCACGATCTGTGGTCCAAAATTCTTCCCTCCATATAGAAATTTTGGGAAAAATATTATTGGCTTTGGTAGTTTTCTTAAATCATTTCATTTATATTCTAATAACACTAGGAAATATTTTCATAATAAAAATTTTCCCAAGATAATCATTTTTATAGCATTTTCAATTCTTAAAATGCTTCTGTTGCACTACAACTATTTTAAATAATTATTTAAAAATTCCACAAAAATTATGAGGGGTCATGTGATGCCTATAGATCACTTTTGTGAAAAACCCAACATGGTCCTTTGAAACTTTTGAGCACAACTTCCTCTTTTCAATTTTGTCCCAATCCTAGGTTATAACTGCAACCCTAATTTTCTTCCATCAAATAATTCTGAAATTTTCCCCACTTATATTCCTTCCAACAAAACCCGTAAGTCCAGAAGAACAGCTCCAATTGCCTCATTTTAGTTCACCAAATAAATCCTCCAAGTTTGGGTCCAGAACTGAATTTCTCCAAAACTTGCACTTGCAAGTTTCTCCTCTAATCCATCCAACCCCACCACCCCATCTATCATACAATGAAGCATCATCCTGGTAATTTTGACAACCAAAACAATTTTCTAGATGGCCATAGCATTTCATCAAGCACACTGTGTGCATGACAGAAGCTTTGCCTCTTCCTAAACTTCATTGAACACTTGATCATATAGCCAAACCATCAGGTCCATAATCTCTGGAAATCCCAGGAGCATTACCCTACCAAAATTTAGCTCAAGTTGATCAACCTAGTGTGCTCTGGCATTTGGTCGAACACTATGCCTGCGTGCAGAGAGCGCGGCCAGAGTGCACGAACTGCAGGCTCTGGCATCGATCTGCTGCTGCTCCTCTGCTGCTGCCCTTGCTCGTCTTGGTCTTCCCTTAGACCACCTGATCGCCATTGAGCCTTGCCGACATCCTCTCTGTCCGCTAGCGCCATCCACCACCGGCCTACACCGTCCGCCGCAGTGGTCAAATCGGGGACGGCGCCGCCCAGCCCTCCCGAGCCAACCAGCTCACCAGGAGCATAACTGCGGACAATCTACCTCACCACCGGCCTCAGCTACCCTGCCACCGACCGCAACGGACCACAACCCCCTTGCCGGCGCAGAAATGGCCGCCCGCCGTCGTGCCTTCCTCTGGAAGCCACGGGCCCGGCCACCCCGTGCTATTTAAGCTACCACGAGCTTGCCCCGTTGCATGGGATGATCTCCCCCTCCCCTAAGCACCTCCTCGAGCAGCCACCCGGCGGGGATTGGCCATCTCCTTCGTCTCGGGCAGCCACTGCCGCCGCCACCTCCATGAAGACTCCCACCTCTCCAGTGCCTCCCCCACCCCAATTCTTCCATCACTAGCCTCTGGAAGCACCCGCCGATCCATCCCCATGCTCAATTTAGATCGGGAGCCACCATGGGCGAAGCGCCCAATTTGCTTCCGTCGGAGCTTTTCGGGTGAGCTCGTCGCCGGCGACCTGGTGTACCCCGGAGAACGTGCCGCCCACCGGCGGGACTGCGCAGACCTCTTGAGCCCGATGGTGAGCTCAGCTCGCCGAGGGGCGCCCTCAATCGCCGGCGAGGATTGCTGGAGCGCCGCCTCAGTTCGGCCAGAGGAGAAGGCGCGCGCGGGCAACTGGTCAAACCTGACCAATGGGCCAGGCGGGCCCACTGTCAGTGACCCAGCGCCGCGCTAGCTCGGCGTAAGTGGAGACATACTTCTGCGGAGTACCTTTTCCCTTCCCGAAAGCATATACCAGCGAATACGCCATCGACGTCATCAAGCTTCACGCACAGCCGAGCGACTGGGCTTGGCCCGGTGGCGCCGTCTAACTAAATCGCGCTCAGGGCGCGCCTCTGCCCTGTTCTCTTTTCTTTTTCAGCAGTTTCAAATAATTCTACATAAGTCTTTTCAAACCCAAAATAGATGATTCAAATTTCTACATACTTCTAAAATCATTCTCTTTTAATCCAGATAGGGTGAACATTTTTCCTAAATTTTGTTTCTGTAGGATCTATTAAATAGTCCTTTTCTTTAATTATTTCAGCTTAAAAATTCCCTAAGTAAATCGTATGAACTCCAAATAAATTGATTCTTTTTCTGTTATTCCTTATATTTCATCTAGTTTATTTTAGTATTTATGTCAAAATTTTCCAAACAACTTTTTAGCACTATTTTGGCTTTATGTGGTAATTTCAATATTTTGAAAATAGGAAAATGGAGGGAAGAAAGTTTTCAAAACTTTTGGAGTGCACTCAACCCATCTGCATGCTCAAGGCAAGCATCTTGAACACTTGATATGGTGATTGCATGGTCAAATGTTTGCAAGAATAATTGAAACATGCATATGTTGAATTCAAATAAAATTTGCATGCATGTAGTGTTGGCATGTTCCCTCGTACCGTGCAACGTGTGCTTGTCATGACTAACTTGCAGGAGCAGGTATAAGAGAAATACCGTTACCGGCAGATGGGTGATCACGTCAGAGCGTGATCATGCCTTGTTGGTTATGCATGTTGGGACATGCAAGGACTGTGGCCCTGTTTTGGTGTTACTGTTGAAAGAACTCTTTATTGTGCTAACCACTACAAGAAATACATAAGCCTCCTGAGTCAACCGTAGATCGAGTCTTGTTCCGGTAACCCCCAAACTTGATCCGTGCTACCATATGTCCCTGCTGTAGGTAGGGTATTGTTCAGTAAGTTGTTAACCCCTTTCCCGCACACACCGTACAGAGAGGCCATAGTGAAAGATACCATTGATCACTGGTAGGCCTGTCACTTGGTCAGGGGGCATGGGTGTATTCGGTTGAAGCCGATAGGGGTAGCGCCCCTGATCTTTGCGCACGTTATATGTAAGATTGTGATCCCATGCTATTCGAGATTGTAGTCTCCCCGTCTTAGAGTTTATCTTGAACGATGCCTTGGGTGATTCCTGGCATCAGGAAAGTTAATCTGGTGTGTGTTGGTCAGGTGTGTTTTCAACCCAAAGACCGTAATGGGAATTAGTCAGCAACTCGGTGCTGACTAAAGAAATCCTATACACGTGGGTAAAGAGTACACCCTCTGCAGAGTTATATCTATTCGAATAGCCGTGTCCGCGGTTAAGGACTACAGTCTGGGTTGGTCAAGTGTCGGTCTTAGTGTCGGTCTTCGGAGGAAATAAATAAATTGATCATGGTTCAATTTTGCAGGATAATTATTGCCACTCCTGATGCTATCATGAATATTATTGATGTCCTGAATATTATTGTTAACATAAGTATTATTGTGGACTAACCTTTTCTTCTATGTGAAATCACTATGTATCACTTGGGATGGCTAGTCCACCTGGATACCCGGTTTTATTTATTTTCTGAATATCTCTTGAGATGGCTAGTCTACCTAAGATATTCATATTTATTTTTTGAGTGTCACTTGGGCTGGCTAGACTACCCGGGCACTCAGTTTTCTTTTTCTTTTCTGAGTATCACTTGGCATGGCTAGACCACCTGGATACTCAGTTTTATTTTCTTTCAGGGTATCACTTGGGATGGCCAGTCCACCTGGATACTCATTTATTTTCAAGACCTCTCGAGGCGTCACTTTTAGACACCCGTTTGGCATTTCTTTTCAAGACCTCTCGAGGCGTCGCTTTTAGACACCCGTTTGGCATTTCTTTTCAAGACCTCTCGTGGCGTCGCCTTTAGACACCCGTTTGGCATTTCTCTTTTCTTTCTGAGTGTCTCTTGGGATGGCTAGACAACCCGGGCACTCAGTTTTATTTTCCTTTTCTGAGTATCACTTGGGATGGCTAGACCACCTGGATACTCAGTTTTATTTTCTTTCAGGGTATCACTTGGGATGGCCAGTCCACCTGGATACTCATTTATTTTCAAGACCTCTCGAGGTGTCGCTTTTAGACACCCGTTTGGCATTTCTTTTCAAGACCTCTCGAGGCGTCGCTTTTAGACACCCGTTTGGCATTTCTTTTCAAGACCTCTCGTGGCGTCGCCTTTAGACACCCATTTGGCATTTCTCTTTTCTTTCTGAGTGTCTCTTGGGATGGCTAGACTACCTGAGACCCTCATTTTTATTTCTTCTGAATATCTCTTAGGATGTCTAGACTACCTGAGATATTCATTTTACTTTTCCTAGATTTATGACTAACATGTTATATTTATTCTTCCACACCATATTAATATTATCATGCCATGCTTTAATTTTCAGTCAGCATATGCATATAATTAAAACCATCATGAGCATAGGCATTCGGTATATCTTTTGTTCATAATGTTTGCGAGTACATTCAAACGTACTCACTGGCTTGTCCCTGGCTATTTAATTGGCCAGGTCAGGATTTTAACGGAGAATACTACAGCGACGTCCATGCAGACTAGGAGCCTAAGATAGCAGCCACGCGAGATAGGAGTTGTCCTGGTCAGCCATTCCTCTGGGATTGGAGCTTCCACCAGACTTGGAGATCCGCTACCCGCTTCCGCCATCCACTGTTAGAAATCATTGTTGTACCATTAGACCTTTATGGTCTTGTTTTCAATTCTTGTAATTGCTTGGAATTCTGTATCAAGGACGTGTCCACCAGTAAAAATGATCTTGGGGCTGGTGATGACACGAGGGGTTGTACCTGGGATTCTATGTCCCGGAAATCCGGCCCCGACAAGTCCCACGGTAACAGTAACAGCAAAATGGGCAACAGGTAAAAGTAACTGTGTGATGACACAAGGGGGAAGTCCGAGGAATCACCCTCGATGGACTCCCACTCGATGTATCCGTCAAGGTGAACTTGGAGGAATCACCCTCGACGGGTTCACACTTGAGGGGTTGCACGACAGAGGCATCATCGGAGGTGGTGAAAGAGGAATCACCCTCGATAACCCACAATCGATTAGCTACGCTACAGAGATATCATCAGGAGTGAGGTAGGAGGTATCACCCTCGGCACTCGATAATAGCTCTGCAGAGTCGTACAACTAAGGGGGTGTGGTGGTGCGGTGATGTGTCAGTCTCTGCACATCGATCACACTGATCGAGTCACCGGTGGTAAAGCATGGCAACATGGAGAAGGGTGAAGGGCCACTGATGGATCACTAATCAGTCTATACTAAGCATTTAGGACAACAGGTAAAGTATCAATAGCAGTTACAAAAACAGGCTATGCATCAGAATAGGTACTATCGGAGCAACAACTGTAACAATTCTAATGCAAGCACAAGAGATAAAGAATAGGCGATATATGCATGATCAAGGGGGTTTTGTTTGCCTGGAAGCTCTGCTGCAAGTGGCTGGACGTCTGCGGCGTTGTCGTACTCCGGAGCAGCGTCAGTATCGGTCTCGGGGTCTACCGGAGAGAAAGAGGGGGAAGAAACAGATAAATACAAGCATACAAATGCAATCACTATGCATGACATGCCTAAACGATATGCGGGGGGGGGGGGGTGATATAATGCATCTCTAACTATTTTAGATGATTTAGGAATTTATTTGGATTTATTAACCGGTAGTCAGACACTATTCAGCTACTAGAAACAGGCCTAAAGTTATAGGTTCAGCTACTTAGGGGAATCTAACATGCATGCGGATGACATATTCGGATTCATTGGATTTTTTTGATCATCTTTCATATAGAAAACTTTTTCATCCAAGCTACGGTTGAGTTTCTATGAATTTCCGAAGTTTTAAACATTTTCTGGATTTTCTTTAATTATATTAATTCGAATTTAAAATAGAAATACCTTTTATACACAGCAGTAGCTAGCCACTGTGTATGATAGGTGGGTCCAGTGGGGCTGAGTCAACCCAGTCAACTGTTGACTGGTCAAAGTGGGCAGTGGGGGGCCATCTGTCATAGACAGTGGGGTTAGCTAGTGGTTGATTGGGTTAATTAAGCACTGGGGTCCACCAGTCAGTGTCACAGGAACCGCTCAGGCCTAATCTAATTGCTATAGCGCATAGGGCCCACATGTCAGTGACATAAACATTAATCAAAGGGTTATTTGCAGTGGGGCCCTACTGTCAGTGGATGATTAACACTTAAACTAGATTAGACTTAATCTAAATGGCCTGGGGGGCCACTAGCCAGTTTTAAACAGAGCGCGCGCGTGCGTATGGAAATGTTGAAATGTTGAGCTAACATTTTGGAAATATGCATATTGTTAATTAAAAATGTTGAGAATTGCTTCCCAAAATGAATTGGAAGAATGTATTAAAAAAACTTATAACTAAATAAAAAAGTTAAACTAGTATTGAAATGTTGAAGTGGAATTTATAAAATGTTGAGATAACCAACTACAATGTTGAACTAGTATTTATGAATGTTGAGATAACAGTATAAAATGTGGAATAGCTATTTAGAAAAGTGGTCACATGGCCATGTAAAAATGTAAGTAAATCATGATCACACAAGCATAGAAGATCATTATTGATCACCAACATAATTCACACAAATGAAAAAAGATCATTTGTCATCCCAACATAATTCGCACAAAGCAAAAGAACATTTCTCGTCCCAACTTTCAACATTCACGATGCACAGGAGTAGTAAAAAGTGGCCTACTCCAACAAGAATTCTCAAGACAACCGGAACACCAGCAGAAAAATTGTTTCATTTGCTCCAATTAACTACAACAAGAAGCCTAGCTACAGCAAGCCTAGCTGAAGGAGCACTTGCTTCATGACCATAGCAAGAAGCCTAGTGATACGTCTCCAACGTATCTATAATTTTTGATTGTTCCATGCTACTATAATATCAATCTCGGATGTTTTATATGCAATTATATGCTATTTTATATCATTGTTTGGGACTAACCTATTAACTCAGTGCCCAGTGCCAGTTGCTGTTTTTTGCGTGTTTTTGGCTTTTCAGAAAATCAATATCAAACGAAGTCCAAACAAGACGAAACTTTTTGGTGATTTTTTCTGGAACATAAGAGACCCTAGAAGCTTCAGGAGAAGACCTGGGGAGTCATGAGGGAGCGACAAGCTCACCAGGCGCGCCCCCGGGGGGGGGGAGGCGCGCCCCCTGAGCTTGTGGGCCCCTCGTGGCACCTCTGTGACACCCTGATTTGGGCAGCTTTTTCTTTTCAAAATTCTTCTGGTTTTTTTGCCTTTTTGAATGGATTTCAAGTGGATTCATTGATTTTGGACTTGAGGATTATTTGAATTCTTCTCAAAAAGGATCCAACACCCCCATGAGCTTGCCAAAATCTTGTCTCACACCCACTGACCCAAACCCTAATTTTCATTCTTCCAAAATAATTCATTTTCTCCTTTGGAATATCTGGTCTCACAACGGGTTGTGAAGCAACCTATGGTTCTGTTGATCAGAAAAATTCCAAATTAATACCACATCTTATTGTCATCATCTACTCCCACATTTTTCAAAAATTCTTCAAGGTCGAATTCAAAATTTTGCCCAGAATATTCCATTTACCTTCTGGACAGAATTGGCCCTTTGTGAAGCAACCTATATTTTCATGATTCAGATAATTCCCAAATTAATCCCAGACATTCTAGGAGTCATATCTTCCCACAATACCCAAAAACATTCCATAGCTTCGTTCAATTTTTCCACAAAGAAATTCCTGCAAGCTTCTAGTCATTCCAATCCTTTGTGAAGGAAGTACTATCTAGAGATGCCCATTTGCTCTGAATTTTTTATAGCATCTCTCTACTACCAAATAACCTCCCAATACCAAATTTCAGCTCCAGGAGAGCATTCATGTGAGTGCATCTTCCTCACTAAGTTTTTGGACCAGAACATGCTTTGTACTGTTCGCACACGAACACGTCACCGTGTACCCTCGACGCCGGGGGTGAAGCACCGCAGCTCACGTCAAAGGAGACCCGGCCGGAAGCGCGGTACGCAAGCAATCCGGCGGGCGCTTTTGTAGACCCGAAACCCCACACGCCCGGGAGGGACCCCGTCAGGGCGCGCGGCGGCTATGGGCTGCCCTAAGTCGACCTGATAGCCCCTAGGACCTCATGGATCGGTGCCCTCCAAGATGAAGAACGAACGAAGAACGAGAAGAAGATACAAGGGAGAGAGATAAAAAGTAGATGAACACGAAAAAGTAGTAGATTGATTGTTCAATTGTGTGTTGTTCAATCGGCCATCAGCCCTTAGTTATATAAGAGGCGGCTGGACTTCCCGTGCAAGGAAAGGTTTGGATTCACGTCCAAAACCCTAATTTGGGTCCATCTCGGAGTCCAAACTTTCCAAAACTGTTCGGTTTAAAAGCTGGCTGCACCTTGCGGGTCACTTTTGAGGAAGTAAATGATCTCGGATGGAAATGTGCCCAAAAGCAATTTTAACCGTTTCGACGAGACGAACAACTTTCATGTTGAACGTTTTTCGATTTGAGGCCATCTTGAGTGGTTTTTCGGCCGTTTTCCGAAGTCTGCAGCAGAGAAATCCGAAACCCGGATGGTTGCCCCCGGAGTGTCCGGCCTGCAGCACAGAAATCAGAAACCCGGAGGGTCCGGCCATCTACTGTAGCAGCGTCTTGTAGCGGCTGTAACTTTTGCATACGATCTCGGATTGAGACGATTTTATATCAAAATCAACCAATTCGATGAGACGAAGACAATCCGTGTAGATCATTTTCTCATAGGAAGCCGTCTTGGAGGTGTAATCGGCCGAATAGCACTCTGAATATAAAATCTTAGTACTTTGAGCGCAACTTCGGCCCTCGAGATGAGATCGGATGGCGATGACCCAAACTTCAAAGATATTCATGTCGATAATACGAAACTTCTTCATGTAGATCACTTCTTCATTTTAGGCCATCTTAATAATGTCTTTGGCCATGCCAAAATCTGGTGTCAACCTGTACATGAACCATGTTCAAATCTTTGCCAAAGTTTCTCAAATTTTGCCAGAATGTAGTCCTTCCTACCTAGATCACTCCAGACAATTCCATTGGCTCCATCTCCAGCTCATCCTCTCTCCAGATCTCTCTGAAGTTACTATACAGAAACTGCTGCTGATGCTACCATTCATCTCAGGGTGAACCTAGTCGAACCAGTGGCATAGGGAGGCTGTGTGATCTAGGGTCGATGCACTGGACAAGGTGTGCCAGGCGTACGTGGCCTCCAGGTGCCAGCACCCGTGGTGAGCACGGCATTGGCATGCCTGTGCACGCGCTCTGCGCGCCGACCGCGTCGGACATGACCGCTCCGTCCGTCCCGCGTTGCCGTACCTTGTCTGGTCGCACCGACAACCTCGCCGCCGCCCACGTACCCCCTCCAGATTTTTCCCCCTCGCCGGAATCGCCCTCGCCGGATACGGCCACCATGCGCCACAGGCGGCACAGTGGCAGTACGGCGGCTGAGCTGGCCGGCTTCTTCCTCGCGAGCCGTCGCCTCGCTCACTAAGTGCTCTGCCCTCCTCCATCACTTCGCCCGCGCCGCGATAGCCAGCTCACCGTCCTCGCTCCGGCGATGTGGCCGTGGTGCTGCCTGACTCCAGAACCCTCCTCCACGCCTATAAATAGGCCGCCCGGCCTCTCCCCGCTCCTCATCGCACTCCACCACCACCCAATCGAGCCCAACTCACCGCGCCAAGGCCGGGAGGCCCTCTGGCCTCGCAGCTCGTCGGAGCTCTGCCGCTGATCCCTCACTCCACCCCAGCCCGTTCCACTCCACCCCAGCCCTACCCGACCTCACATTCAAGCTCAGTGCACTTCCGTGGCCCACCCTGACCTCTCCCCTGGCCGGAACGCTGCCGGAATCGTCGTCTCTGACCACCACCATAGCACCTCGCCGCCGAAGAGGAAGGGGGCGATGCCGTTAGGCCGTCCCCGGAGAAGCTGCGGGTATGGGGAGACTCGCCGTCGAGTGCACGATCCAACCCTGCCATCTCCCGAGCTCGCGCCGTCGCTATCGCCGGCTATCGCCGTCGGTGAGCCGCCCTCCTACTGTTCCCTCCCTTTTTCTTCTAAATATGACAGCTGGGCCCCGCGCGTAAGTGACCCAGCTGAGGCCAAAGCGGTACGTAAGTGAAGGCGCATTCCGAGAATACGCCTTCGACGTGGCCGCTGGAGATTTTTCTGTTTTTCTGTTTAATTTCATTTTAAATCAAATTTGACCAGAAACTTTGACCAGCCATTTCTCTTAAACCATAAGTCCAATTCAATTGATTCTTTTTGATGTGGTTTTGTCTTGAGTCCCTCTATTTTATGGCAAAAGTTGGTATTTTTCTCACATGTACAGAATTTCTGGCTAACAGAAAGGTGTTATGTGCCATTTTCTTTTGCTATTTAACAATATTTTCAGAGGGAAATCACTTTGGTTTTGAAGACCAGGAGTTTGTTGACAACCCAAATGAGCAAGGCAAGCCACATCATCCATTGCATAAGGCATTTCAATAGTATTGGCTTTATGTTGGATTATTTGCATCATTTTTAATCCATTATAATTATGTGATAATTATAGATTGGTAAAAATTGCATAAACCACTGCCATGGTAATGTATTCATGATGAACAATTTTATTTGTCATGGTATTCACTAAAATTTGATGGTTGATCAAGTGCCACTGACCCGGACTTACCCATGCAGCCACATCTGCCGGAATGGGACGGCCTGGACTTGGTCTGACCGCATGCTCTTTTACCGGTACCACCAAAGAGGGGAGGTTATGCGTGCGTGCTGCCCTGATCAGGTAGGCGATGATAACCTCGTGAGCCCAGTTGAGTTATTTTCCGGCGTCCCCGTTTGGGACAGTTTAGATGGCCACGACGGTGGCAGGTGTCAGGAGTGACATAGGGGCCACCCAGGGCATGACCCGAGAGAGGAGTGATTGTCGGTGGTATGATAGAGGAGTCACGGGTTAGACAAGTTTCGTTGGACGGATGTCCATGGTGTGGGAAAAGTGCACAACCTCTGCAGAGTGTAAGAGCCTATTCGAATAGCCGCGTCCACGGTATTGGACACAGTCTGCACTAGGTCACACTGTGTGGTCAACCGTAATAATGATGGAAGAACTTGTCTTAAGGTCGGATGTGATCTGTGAATCACAAGTGTTCCGGGGGTCATGAGGTGAACCCGGAAGAGAGTAGGTTGGTAATCGGTAAGAATAAGTAAACTTCTTAAAACATTTAACTTGATCATTGCCATGCTATTGTTTGCTGCACTGTTTTGGTTGCTGTGAGCTTGCGAGTACATTCAAAGTACTCACCTGGCGTATCATGCCAGATGCAGGAGAAGCTGAGGATGGAGATCCCGATGGATCGTGCTACGCTAACTAGGTCGTGTCCCAGCAGTGTCCCTAAGGATGGAGTGTCCCACCCGATGTTCCGCTACGCCGTAGAATTACCCAGTAGTATTGAGGCCCTTACTATGTTTCATAAATAATGTAGATACTGTCATAGCACGAGTATTGCTCCTGGCCTCACTACCCGATGTAATATCCGAGCTTGTACCTGTGCCATATTAATAAAGATCAGTTATGTTCTTCTCTAAGTTGTTGTGTCTTTCCAGAAGACATGATCTCTGGGTTGGAAACACTGGGTAAACCGGTCCTCTGAGCCGGGGTGCCACAACCTCTTGACCTAATTCCACTTCTATAAATTCACAAATATTCCCAATATACCAGAGGGGAACCCGAAACACTTCTTCCGCCGCCGCAAGTCTCTGTTCTTCCGCGATCCCATCTGGAGGCCTTTTCCGGTACTCTGCCGCAGGGGGAATCGATCACGGAGGGCTTCTACATCAACCTTACTGCCCTTCTGATGATGCGTGAGTAGTTCACCATAGACCTACGGGTCCATAGCTAGTAGCTAGATGGCTTCATCTCTCTCTTTGATCTTCAATACCATGTGCTCCATGATCTCCATGGGGTTCTATCCGATGTAATGTTCTTTTGCAGTGTGTTTTGTTGGGATCCGATGAATTGTGGGTTTATGATCAGATTATCTATGAATATTATTTGAGTCAAATCTGAACTCTTTTATGCATGATTGTTATAGCTTTGTAATTCTCTTCGATCTATCTGTTTAGTTTGGCCAACTAGATTGATTTATCTTGCAATGGGAGAAGTGCTTTGTGATGGGTTCAATCTTGCGGTGCTCAATCCCAGTGACAGAAAGGGACATGACACGTATTTGTATTGTTGCCATTAAGGATAAAACAATGGGGTTTATTCATATTGATTGGATTTACTTTGTCTACATCATGTCATCTTGCTTAAGGCGTTACTCTGTTTTTATTAACTTAATACCCTAGATGCATGCTGGATAGTGGTCGATGGGTGGAGTAATAGTAGTAGATGCAGGCAGGAGTCGGTCTACTTGTCTCGAACATGATGCCTATATACATGATCATTGCCTCATATATCGTCATAACTATCCGCTTTTCTATCAATTGCCCAACAGTAATTTGTTCACCCACCGTATGTTTGCTATCATGAGAGAAGCCTCTAGTGAAAACTATGGCCCCCGGGTCTACCTTTATCATATATAAAAACACAAAAATACCTTGCTGCAATTTTATTTTATTTTTATTTATTTGTATTTTAATTATCTATCACTACGAGATTTAATCCTTGTATTAACGAGTACGGGAGGATTGACAACCCTCTTACAAGCGTTGGTACTAGTATTTGGTTCGTGTGTGTGCAGGTGCTGTTCACTAGTATTTGTCGTGGTTCCCCTACTGGATTGATAACCTTGTTTCTTAACTGAGGGAAATACTTATCTCTACTGTACTGCTTCTCCCTTCCTCTTCGGGGAATAAATCCAACGCAGCTCACAAGTAGCAGAAAGAATTTCTGGCGCCGTTGCCGGGGAGTATCACCAAATATTACAAGTACCTTCACACTACCTATCTTTTACTTGCTTTCTTTTTGTTATTTACTTTTTATTAGTCTCATTAAAAAATTATCAAAAACACAAAAATATATTTTATCTTGTTAGTTTGCTTTCTTGCTTACTTAGCTACTATGTCAAATTCCGTTGTCCCTCCTCTTTCCCCGGATTTCGAAGTCCTTTACTTTAAACAAAAACAAGGGGAAAATTTGAAAGATGCTTGGTTTAGAATTATGGAATCTTATCGTGCTTGCACTATAAAGGGAGATATGAAGATCTTGCTTAGAAACTTTTATGTGGGGCTCACTATGTCTAATAGTCAACTTTTGGATTTCGCTACTAAAGGTAATTTTATTGAAAGTGATGCTAAAGCTGCCTATGAAGTAATAGAGGGAATAGTAGGGGCTCCACCTATCCAAAAGGGATTTAATTTCACACAAGAAGGGGTTCAAATTCTAGACAAACTAGGGGATATTCAGAAAAATCTGGTTGACATACACAAATCCAATGAACCACTCAAAACCCTTAGTTCAAATCTCAACCGCATGAACTCCCTTCTAACTGTTTACAATAAAAGACTTGATACTCTAGATTGCAAAATTGCTACAATTTTCGAGGACAATGGGAAAGGTAAAGAGCCTCCTGGTTCCGAGAAGAACCTATCTAAGATCATGAAAACTAAAGATGACAATACTTGAAACTATGCATTACGCCTAGCTAGGGGCGTAAAACAATAGCACTTGTTGGGAGGCAACCCAATAGTTATCCTTTATTTTTATTTTTTCTTTCTGTTTGTGAGTGTGCACACAATTATGCTACTATTATGATTGTGTTTTTTATGTTTTAATTAGTGTTTGTGCCATGTAAAGCCTTTGGGATGATTTGGATGATAGTATGATTGATGCTGTTTGAAAACAGAAACTTTTGCACCCAGTGTTAGAATTTCTATAATTCGCTGGAACGTGATAAATTCTTGAAATTTTTACACAGTATTTGTATGAAAATTTTCCACGTTGCCCCAATTTTTAAGAATTTTTGGAGTTACAGAAGTATGATTTTTATTCAGATTATTACAGACTATTCTGTTTTAGACAGATTCTGTTTTCGTTACATAGTTTGCTTGTTTTGATGAATCTATGGATTATATCGGGGGGTATAAGTCATGGTGAAGTTAGAAAAACGTAGGTATTAGGCAATAATAAAATATGAATGGGTTCATAACAGTACCTAAAGTTTATGATTTGTTTATTATACTAACGGATGTCACGAGGTTTCTGTTGAGTTTTGTGTGCTGAAGTTTTCAAGTTTTGGGTATGATCACGATGGATGACGGAATAAGGAGTGGCAAGAGCCTAAGCTTGGGGATGCCCAAGGCACCCCAAGGTAATATTCAAGGAATACTCAAGCGTCTAAGCTTGGGGATGCCCCGGATAGCATCCCCTCTTTCGTCCACAATTCATCGGTATGTTACTTGGAGCTATATATTTACTCATCACATGATATGTGTTTTGCTTGGAGTGTCTTGTGCTATAGTTTATTTTTGTTTTAGTTTGCCACAATCATTGTTTGCTGGACACACCTTTTTAGAGGGACACACATATGATTCATGATTTGTTAGAATACTCTATGTGCTTCAGTTATATCTTTTGAGCTAGGCAGTTGCTCTTGTCCTTCACTTATACTTGTTGGAGCACGGTGGTGGTTATATTTTATAGAAATGATTGCACTCTCATGCTTCACTTATATCTTTTTGAGAGTCCTTAAAATTGGAATTGGTAATGAATACTAGTTGTAAGACTAGTCCAAAAATGATAGGTATTCAAGAGTGATATAAATAAAAACCTTCATGTAGATCACTAAATATGAAACGTATGGTTTGATTATATTGATGTCGTAATATGAAAGGGTATAGGTTCATGATCATTGGTTAGTAGAAATATCAGTATTAAAGTTTGTTATTAACTTCTCATCTAAGTGTTGGTCATGGCATGGTGGGGAAGTCCGAGCATTCTTAGGTCTGATTGAAATCCTATGTGCTGTTACAATCGGGGGCGCGCGATGGTTAACTCCTACCAACCTCCTCCCTAGGGGTATGCAGGGTAGTACTTTGCTTTCAGGGCTAATAGACTTTCGCAATAAGTATGTGAGTTATTTATGACTAATGTGAGTCCATGGATTATACGCACTCCTATCTTTCCGCAATTTGCTAGCCTCTTCGGTACCGTGCTATGCCCTTTCTCACCTTGAGAGTTGGCGCAAACTTTGCCGGTGCATCCAAACCCCATGGTATGATACGCTCTATCACACATAAACCTCTTTTACCTTCCTCAAAACAGCCACCATACCTACCTATCATGGCATTTCCACAGCCATTCCGAGATATATTGCCATGCAACTTCCACCGTTCCGTTATTATGACATACACCTTCATTGTCATATTGCTTTGCATGATCACATAGCTGACATTATATTTGTGGCATAGCCACCGTTTCATCATTATCATATATGTTACGCTTGATCATTGCACATCCTGGTACACTGCCAGAGGCATTCATATAGAGTCATATTGTATTAGCTTCGGGAGTACTAATATCGAGTTGTAAGTAAATAAAAGTGTGATGATCATCATTATTAGAACATTGTCCTAGTGAGGAAAAGGATGATGGAGACTGTGAATCCCCCACAAGTTGAGATGAGACTCCAGACGAAAAATAAAAAAATAAAAAAGTGGCCAAAAAGAGCCCAACAAAAAAAGAGAGAAAAAAAAGAAAAAGAAAAATGAGAGAAAAAGAGAGAAGGGGCAATGTTACTATCTTTTTCCACACTTGTGATTCAGAGTAGCACCATGTTCTTCATACAGAGAGTCTCTTGATTTGTCACTTTCGTATACTAGTGGGAATTTTTCATTATAGAACTTGGCTTGTATATTCCGATGATGGGCTTCCTCAAATGCCCGAGGTCTTCATGAGCAAGCAAGTTGGATGAACACCCTCTTAGTTTCAGTTTGAGCTTTCATACACTTATAGCTCTTAGTGCATCCGTTGCATGGCAATCGCTACTCCTCGCATTGATATCGATTGATGGTCATCTCCATAGGCCATTGATCCGCCAAGTTGATGCGAGACTTTCTTATTTTGATTTCTCCTCCTTGAAACCTATCACCGCATTCTATTCCACCTAGTGCTATGTTCATGGCTCACGCTCATGTATTGCGTGCGAGTTGAAAATGCTGAAGCGCGTTAGAAGTATGATCCAATTGCCTGGTTTGACACCGAGGTGCTCATGATTTATATTTTTGTGGTGAAGGCGGAGTCATGCCATGCTAACATGATAAAATGAGTAGGGATAACATTCGTTAAGGACCGTATATTTTGAAAAAGTAATGATTATGCTTCTTATATTCACGGATATTATTATGTTGATATGATTAATCATTTCTCAATATTTACACCATTAAAGAGATTGTATGATACATATGTTGGGTAGCATTCCACATCAAAAATTCTATTTTCATCATTTACCTACTCGAGGACGAGCCGGAATTAAGCTTGGGGATGCTTGATACGTCTCCAACGTATCTATAATTTTTTATTGTTCCATGCTACTATAATATCAATCTTGGATGTTTTATATGCAATTATATGATATTTTATATCATTTTTTGGGACTAACCTATTAACTCAGTGCCCAGTGCCAGTTGCTGTTTTTCTCCGTGTTTTTGGCTTTTCAGAAAATCAATATCAAACGAAGTCGAAGCACGACAAAACTTTTTGGTGATTTTTTCTGGAACATAAGAGACCCTCGAAGCTTCGGGAGAAGACCTGGGGAGTCACGAGGGAGCGACAAGCTCACCAGGCGCGCCCCCTGAGCTTGTGGGCCCCTCGTGGCACCTCTGGACCTAATTCCGCTTCTATAAATTCACAAATATTCCCAATATACCAGAGGGGAATCCGAAACACTTTTTCTGCCGCCGCAAGTCTCTATTCTTCCACGATCCCATCTGGAGGCCTTTTCCGGTACTCTGCCGGAGGGGGAATCGATCACGGAGGGCTTCTACATCAACCATACTGCCCTTCCGATGATGCGTGAGTAGTTCACCACAGACCTACGGGTCCATAGCTAGTAGCTAGATGGCTTCATCTCTCTCTTTGATCTTCAATACCATGTGCTCCATGATCTCCATCGGGTTCTATCCGATGTAATGTTCTTTAGCGGTGTGTTTGTTGGGATCCGATGAATTGTGGGTTTATGATCAGATTATCTATGAATATTATTTGAGTCAAATCTGAACTCTTTTATGCATGATTATTATAGCTTTGTAATTCTATTTGATCTATCTGTTTAGTTTGGCCAACTAGATTGATTTATCTTGCAATGGGAGAAGTGCTTTGTGATGGGTTCAATCTTGCGGTGCTCAATCCCAGTGACAGAAAGGGACATGGCACGTATTTGTATTGTTTCCATTAGGGATAAAATGATGGAGTTTATTCATATTGATTGGATTTACTTTGTCTACATCATGTCATCTTGCTTAAGGTGTTACTCTGTTTTTATTAACTTAATACCCTAGATGCATGCTGGATAGCGGTCGATGGGTGGAGTAATAGTAGTAGATGCAGGCAGGAGTCGGTCTACTTGTCTCGGACGTGATGCCTATATACATGATCATTGCCTTAGATATCGTCATAACTATGCGCTTTTCTATCAATTGCCCAATAGTAATTTGTTCACCGACTGTCGTGGTATTCTCGCGGGGGCCGTGCGATTCACGGCAGATGCCATGGGATGGCTTGAGGTGGGGTTACAGGAGGACGCCGGTGGGTTTCGGAGGCGAGGTTGGCACGTGCTAGTGCGGGACACAAGACGTACCCAGGTTCGGGGCCCTCCGGAGAGGTAACACCCCTAGTCCTGCCGAATGAAGTATGAGAAGCACAATGGCTACAAGGTTGCTCCTGGAGCTGTGTTTGTGTGTGTGGCGGTAGATGATGTGAACTGAGCTGAGTCGAACCAGGCTGAACCCCCCTGCATGGAGGCCTCCTGGGGGGTCTTATAGCTCGACCCCCAGGGTTACATGGGTAAATTACATGGGCGCGGGGCCCTGGTGTCATCGTCTAGGAGCAGGCGGTGGAGCCGCCGGGTCGCCTAGTCCGCCGGGTGCGTCGGGTGCGCTGGGTGCGCCGAGTGCGGCGGGCGCGGGCTCGGTTGGCAGCGCGGCACGGTGGCAGGTCTTGTCGTTCGTCAGAGGGCAGTCGGCGCCGCCTAGCAACAGGGTTGCGCCGCCCGGACACCGCCCGCCCCGGGCGGGGGCACAGGGAATGCTGTCACCTCACTCGTCTGGCCACCAGGGTCTGCTCTCTAGTGGCCAGCCGGCATGGGCCAGCCGGCCAGGCCGGGTCGCCACGCCGAGCCGGCTCGCGCTGGGGAGCCGGCGTGCGGGCCAGCCGGATAGAGGGGCTTGGCCTGCCTCGGTGTTTTTGAAAGGGATCCGGGCTCCGTTGCCTACCCGGGGGTCATCCCCCCGACAGTAGTCCCCGAAGCTGTGAAGGTGCGCCGGCTTAAGGCAGGGGGGCCTTCGCAGCTTACCCCCCTGAGGAGCCGGTTTATTGATGAAGTGCCGGAGCCCGGTCGGGCGGCTTCGCCTGGCCGCTTGCCGGCACCGCGGCAGCGGGCGCCAGGAATACCCGCTGGGGCCGGCTTCCGGAGACCGGGTCGCGGCACCCCGGCCTGGGCAGGAAATGGAAACGCCTGCCAGATGAGTCTTGCTTTGTACGCCGATTCGCGCCCGCCGCAGCTTGACGGGCTGCCACGGGCAGCCTTGCGGCGGGCGAGGCCTACCAGCCCACGCGCGCGACGGGACGTGACCGTGGCCCGGGCCCGCTACGCTGCGCCCTCGGCCCGCGCACGAGGGATTTACTGCTGCGGCCGTTGGCGATTGCGCTTCCGCGCGCAGTTAATGTGCGTGGGGAACGTGCGCGCATAGTGCGGGGGAGTGGGGATCGTGGGCGCAAACGATCCCACTCCCCCACGATCTCTTGCGGTTATAAATGAGGCATAGGGAAGGTGCGACGGAAACGTTTCCGCACACTCCTGCCCCTCGCTCCTCCTCTGCCCCTGCTTCTTCTCCGCCGCGACCGAGCGAAGCGCTGCCGCCGTCGCACGCCTTGCCCACGCCTGCTGCCGCGCGCCGCAATCCGAGGTCCACAGCGCGCAGTTATCTCTTCCTCCTCCTCCTCATCGCCGAATCTCGCTGCCCGTAGAGCCCTCCATTGGCGTTGCCGAAGGGCTCTTGGGAGGGGTCCATCACGACGGAGCAGAACATTCGCTATCTTCGCAGCACGAGGCGGCTGCCGCCGGCGGAGGTGCTGCTTGCGCGTGCGCCGGGCTCGGAGAGGGTGCCGCAGCCGCTGGAGGGCGAGCACGTTGTCTTCTTCTCGCATTTCGAACGCGGGCTCGGCCTCCCCGCGAGTCTCTTCTTCCGCGCGTGGCTCGACTTCTTCAGGCTGCAGCCGCATCATCTCGGCGCCAATGTCGTGCTGCAGGTTGCCGGCTTCGCCACGCTCTATGAAGGCTATCTCGGGATGCTGCCGACTGTGGAGCTGTGGGCGAAGATGTTCTTCCTCAAGCAGCAGGGGGTGTCAGCCGGCATCATGTCCGACTGCGGCGCAGCGGTGGTTACCGGCCGGGTGAACGGGCCGTTTCCCAAGCTGCCGCTTGAGGACTCGGCCAAGAAGTGGCAGACGACGTTCTTCTACGTCTGAAACGCCGACCCGGCGGTGGACGTCATCAACCTTCCGCCGTTCGTCGACGTGCCGCCGCTCGAGAAGCCGAACTGGGGCTACTGCCCCAAGAAGCCGCCGCAGGAGATGGTGAACATCTGCAGCCAGGTCGGGGAGATGACGGATCGCGAGGGGATGAAGCCGGTTGACCTCATCGCGGCCTTCATCGCCCGCCGGGTTCTGCCGCTGCAGCGCCGGGCACAGCGGATCTGCGACATGAGCGGCCGGCACGACCCGACCCGGATGTCGACCAAGGAGCTGACGCCGGCTGGGATCGTCCAGCGGGTGAACTACATCAACAAGGCCGGGCTGAAGGAGGAGGGGTGGAACTTCGGGAAGGAGCCCTAACACCGGGCTAACCTGGCGCCGCGGTGAGTCCCTGGTCTTTATTTTTTGCTGCTTCAACGCTATTGTTGTGTCCTGATGCGACGGGAGGGCCACAGCTATTCGCCAGCCAGCGGAACCACGACGGGCCGAATCCCCAGCTTCTGCTGGCTGACCTGCCCGAGTCGGACGTGGAGGACGCCGGCGCCGAGGCGGAAGAGGGGGCCGTCGAGGCGCGCCTGGCCGACGCCGCGGCCGGCGGGTCGCAGCATGCGGGTAAGTCTCCACCCTCGGATCCTCTTCGCGACTGGCCGGACGACGATGAGGATGGCCTGACCGGTGCCCACGGTGCAGTGCCCTCGGCTGGGGAGGACACCAGCGTCGACCCCCCAAGGCGTCCGGCGCCGGGCCGGCTCGTGCGGCGGCGTCTGTCAGCCGGCCACATGGGAAGGAGGCGGTCGAGGCGAGGCCGGCCACGAAGCGCCCGGCAGCAGGGCCGGCGCGCGAGAGGGCCATCGTCAAGAAGAAGCGCCGGCTCGCCCCGTCCGTGGGGCTGAGGCGGGAGGTCCCGACGGTTATTTGGTAAGTGTCTCTCGTCTTATTTCTGATCCTTGCTTGTTGAATCAGTGGGGGCGCGCCAGCGCACCCATTGGGTGTAGCCCCCGAGGTTCAGCCGGGCTACGGAGCAGCCGGGTCGAATCTTATGGCTTGTCTTTTTCTTGCTTGTGCCTTTGCCGTGACAAATCTGCTGTGTACAGGTCGGCTCTTGACTTGGCGGTGGCGGCGACACAGGCCACGGTGGGCGAGGCCGTCTGGAGGAAGACCCGGAGCAGCGCCATCGACCGCGAGCTGGGCCGGACCGCGGAGGAGGACCTCGAGGACCGCCAGTCCGGCCAAGATCTTGTCGCGGCGACGCGCGCCGCCTGGCGGGACCGGGACAAGGCTGAGAAAGTGATGCAGGAGGCCTCGGCCCAGGCGTGGGAGAGGGCCTCCGCGAAACGGGCCAGGCCCACCACGGATCCGGCCTGGCCGGAGATGGAGAGGGGCTCGGCGCCGGCGGCGACGATCATCGAGCCGCAGCCGGAGGGAGCGGGCGAACCGAAGAGGAGGGCGGAGCCGGCCGGCGGCGAGTCGGACGTCGATGAGAACATCGTTGTGGACACGCCGCCCTGGGCTGACCCGGCGGAGGGAGGCGAGGGCGGCGGAGAGAGGCGCGAGGCGGACTCCGCGCCATCCGACCAAGCGCAGCCGATGCCGGCCCCGAAGGCCGCGACCGGGGACGCCGGTACCCTGGTGGTCGTGCCGCCCCAAACCGCCAAGAACTCCGAGCGGCCGGGTGGAAGCGGAACCGGCGCCGGGACCGCGATCCAGCAGCCGTGGGCGAGCTCCGGCGAGGTCGTGGTCGGGCCGCGAACCCGGGAGGACGACGCGGCGGACGCCCTGCGCTCGCAGCTTCACGGTCGGAGCGAGCGCCTGCAGGCCTTCGTTCGGGAAGAGCAGGACCGGGCGCAGAGTCTGGAGCAGGCGATCGCGGTGAGTTTTTCTTTTTTGCTTGTCTTGGTTGCTGAATCAGTGGGGGTGCGCCAGCGCACCCACTGGGTGTAGCCCCCGAGGTTCGGCCGGGCTGCGGAGCAGCCGGGTCGAATCTTATAGCTCGTCTTTGCATTCTTCTAATCTTCTGTCTGCGCGCAGCATCTGTACGACCTGCGGGCCAGCGCGTACAACCGGCTCCGGGAGCGGTACCACGAGGCCAAAACCCAGCTCGCCGCCAAGGAGGAGGAGCTGCGTCGGGTCCAAGGTACGTCTTGCATGCCTTCAGTGGGTGCGCGCCAGCGCACCCACTGGGTGTAGCCCCCGAGATTCGGGCCGGACTGCGGAGCAGCCGGGTCGAATCTTAGAGCCTTGTCTTTTTCTTCTAATCCTTGCTTCCGGTATCTGACCGGGAACCTTGTCGCGCAGCCGACGCGGCCGAGGTGCTAGGCCTTCGAGGCCGGCTTGCCGAAGCCGGCGAGCAGCGCGACCACGCCGTCGGCGACCGCGACCGGCTCCAGGCCGAGGTGGACCGGTTGGTGGCCGAGAAGGCCAAAGCGGAGGACGCCCACCAGGCGGAACTAGGCCAGCTGGCGGAGGAGCGCGGCAAGGCGGCCGAGGAGCTAGCGGACGCCGGCAGGAGGATCGCCCAGCTCGAGAAGGATCTCGAAGCCCAGGCTCGCGCGTCGGCGATCCGGGAGAACGGGATGCTGGGCGAGGCACAACACCTCGACGAGACCTTCGCCCGTAAGTGCCATTTTTTTCTTTGGGCCGGCTGGCGTAGCCGGCAAGTTGCTTTCTTTGACTGATTTGTTTCTTTCCTTTGCCAGGAGTCTTCCCGGAGACGCAGGAGGCGGCCGATGCGGCCGTGTACGCCCACCGGGCGGAGCAGCGCGAGCTAGGGGCGGACATCGACACTTACGCCGCCTGGTCGTTCTCGGAGCTCATCCTCGCCGGCGAGGCCCGTCTTCAGGCCGTGGAGGGGCAGATGCACCGCCTGTTCGAGGCCGGCTTGGGCATGGCGAGCGGCCTCTGGCCGAGTGCAGCGGTGCCGAACAGCGTCACCCGGCTGGCGCGATGGCTGGAGGCCGGGGTGGAGTGACTCGGCGCGTGGAGGGCCTCCACGGCCCGTGCCGGTGCGGAGACGGCGCTGCGCTTCGTCGTGTCCTGGCACCCGGGCGTGGACCTCGACCGCCTGGCGGCGCAGCGGGCCGGCGCGGAGCAGGACTTGGCGGCGCGGGCGCAGCAAATCCCTGGGCGGGCCAGTTACCTGGCCTCGTTCGCCCCGCACGACGAGTTTGTCCTGGAGCGGACGGAAGACGGCGAGGAGGTCCCTGCCGACGAGTTCGGCTTGCTGCTGAACGACCCGGATGGCAGCTCGGCTGAGACGGGTGCCCACGCCGATGACGAGGCCGACCCGGACGACGACGCTGCGGCCGAGAGGACGGCGGAGAGCGCTGGACCCGACCCGGCGGCTGCGTCCACCTCGGCTGAGCCGACACCGGCGGGAGATGACGCGGGTGCTGCTTAGGGCTTTTGCATTTTTCCGTTTTATCCTTCCTGTACTCAAACTCTGTTTGGTAGCAGGTCCATCCCACTGGGGGTGTAGTTCCATGTAATGAACTTGTGGCCGAAGGCCCATGCTATATATAAATTTTGCATGTGATTTCACTTTTTGCTGTTCGTCCTTGGGCCTTTTCTTGTTTGTCTTTTCTTCGAGCTTCGTTCCCGCTAGCCGGACAGCCGGGTTGCGGACTGTGGCTAGGACGGGGATTCTGCTTTGAGAGCAGACGCACAATACTTAGGCTTTTTCGGATGTTGAGCGCGAGCGAAACACCCACTGGGCCGGCTGGCGGCAGGCGGCGAAGCCGCCTGGTGCGCAGCCGGTCGTGCGACGAATTAGTGAGAGAAGGAGGGTTGTGCCGGGCTGGCCGTGCCGGGCTGTCTCCCTTAGCCGTTCTTTCGTAACGAGGCTTCCGGCCTTTGGCTCTTGCCGGCCGGACAGCCGGGAGCCGGCTATGGCTGGCGAAGAGAGGGATTTGGCGGTTCGTACATTTCGAGATGGACTAAGGGAAAATAGCGGAGCGCGGCCAGGCCGGCTAGCCCCCGAGCCCCCGAGCCGGCTATGCCGACTCGGCGGGAGAATAAAAAACGGAGAGGTGCATAGACACACAGTAAGACGGAAAAGGAAGCCCCCGAGCCGGCTATGCCGACTCGGTGGGACAAATGAAAACAGGGGGGGGGGCTTCCTGCTTTCATTAAATTCAAAAGGCGGTGATACATACATGCACGAGTTCAACTGTAAAACGGACGGAGGAGCTCCGCATTCCAGGGCCGGCTGGACTCCTCGCCGGCTGCATCTCGCTTGCGCTTGTTCGGCTTCTGCGTGTCGATGAGGTAGTACGTGTTCTGGTCGCAGAGAGCCTTGCTGACGATGAAAGAGCCCTCCCAGGGGGAGGCCAGCTTGTGCTGGCCGGCTGTCCGCTGGACGAGCCGGAGTACGAGGTCGCCTTCGCGGAACGCGAGGGGCTTGATCTTCTTGCTGTGGTAGTGGTGCAGGCCTTGTTGGTAGATGGCGGACCGGCTGAGGGCCAGGACGCGCGCCTCCTCGAGCAGATCGACGCCATCTTCGCATGCTTCTTTTGCTTCGGTTTTGGTGTACATTGCCATCCGGGGCGAGTCGAACTCGACGTCGGTTGGAATGATGGCTTCGGCTCCGTAGACGAGGAAGAACGGGGTGAACCCGGCGGAGCGGTTGGGTGTCGTCCGGAGACTCCAGAGGACGGCCGGCAGATCATCGAGCCAGCTGCCGGGTGAGCGCACGAGCGGCTCGACGAGTCGCGGCTTGATGCCGGCTAGGATGAGGCCGTTTGTCCGCTCGACCTGGCCGTTCGACTGGGGATGCGCGACGGAGGCCAAGTCGAGCCGGATGCCGGATGCAGAGCAGTAGTGGGCCAGCGCGCCCTTGGCGAAGTTGGTGCCGTTGTCCGTGATGATGCTGTGGGGACGCCGTAGCGAACCGCTATATCCTTGATGAACCGGACGGCCGTGGGCCCGTCGAGCTTCTTGATCGGTCTAGCCTCGATCCATTTGGTGAATTTGTCGACGGCGACCAGCAAGTGCGCCATGCCGCCTCGGGCGGTCTTGAAGGGCCCCACCATGTCGAGCCCCAAGACGGCAAAGGGCCATGTGATCGGGATGGTTTGGAGGGCTGAAGCCAGCTGGTGGCTGCGCTTGCTGTAGCGTTGGCAGCCCTCACACTTGAGGACCAGCTCCTCGGCGTCTTGCAGGGCCGTGGGCCAGTAGAACCCATGGCGGAAAGCTTTGGCAACCAGGGATCTCGAGGCGGCGTGGTGCCCGCACTCGCCCTGGTGGATGTCGAGGAGGATCTCGATCCCCTTGCTCTGCTCGACGCAGCGCTGGAACACGCCCGTCGTGCTGCTTTTGACGAGCTCGTGGTTGATGATGCTGTAGGCGGTTGACGAGCTCGTGGTTGATGATGCTGCACTTGCCGGGCTTCCGTCTCGTCGCAGGGAAGGTCGCCATCTTCCAGGAAGGCGAGGATTGGCTGAGCCTAGGACGACGCCGTCACCACCGTGAGGACGGCCGCCGGGATGGGATCCGGGACGGCAGCCCCCGAGCTTGGGACGGCAGCCCCCGAGCCGGAGCCGGCAGTCCCCGAGCTTGGGACGGCAGCCCCCGAGCCGGAGCCGACAGTCCCCGCGCTGGAGATGGCAGTCCCCGAGCCGGCCCCGGGAACTCCAGGGTTGGGTGGGGGCGCGTCGGGGTCGTCCGGGATGAAGATGGATTCCGACTCCGGAGACGGCTTGATGGACGGCTTCCGCAGGTGCTCGAGGGAGACGCCGGCCGGGATGGCTTGCCGGGTGGAGCCCACTTTGGCCAGGGCGTCGGCTGCTTCATTGTCCGCGCATGGGACGTGGAGGAACTCGCAACCATCGAAGCTGCCGGCGAGTTGCTGGACTAGGAAGCGGTAGCTGGCCATGTTGGCGTCTTTGGCGTCCCAGTCGCCGGAAACTTGCTGCACCACCAGGTCCGAGTCGCCGTAGCAGAAGATGCGCCGGATGCCGATCTCCCTGGCCAGCCGGAAGCCGTGCACAAGGGCTTCGTACTCGGCGACGTTGTTGGAGGCGGCGAAATGGATCTGCAGCACGTACCGCAGCTGGTCATTTTTGGGGGAGGACAGCACGATGCCGACTCCCAAGCCGTTGCGCATCTTGGAGCCGTCGGAGTGCATGCGCCAGTGAGTCGACTCGGGCACCGGTGGCAGGTACTGGGTCTCGGTCCAGTCGACGAAGAAATCGGCCAGTGCTTGGGACTTGATGGTGGTGCGTGGCTCGTAGAGGATCGTGTGGACGACTAGCTCGATGGCCCACTTGGCCACCCGGCCAGAGGCATCTTGGCAGCCCATGATCTCGCCAATGGGGGCCATGCTCACCAC
Source organism: Elymus sibiricus (assembly GCA_039707655.1). Classification (NCBI taxonomy): domain Eukaryota; kingdom Viridiplantae; phylum Streptophyta; class Magnoliopsida; order Poales; family Poaceae; genus Elymus; species Elymus sibiricus. Next base: position 85,592,367 of record CM077676.1, read on the forward strand.
GGTAATGGTATGCTCCTGGAAGTACACGCCATAGCACATCTTCTGGTAGTGGGGGTAGTTCTGCTTGGAGGCGGAGAGCACCTCGCTCAGGTAGTACACCGGACGCTGGACCTGCTGCACCTTGCCCTCTTCAGGGCGCTCGACGACCAGCACCGTGCTGACCACGCGGGAGGTGGCGGCGATGTACAGTAGTAGTGGCTCTTTTTCAGCCGGCGCGGCCAGGACGGGTGCGGTGGACATCATGTGCTTGAGGTCGCGGAAAGCCTCGTCCGCCTGGTCGCTCCACTCAAACGCCGTCGTCTTCTTCATCAGCTGATATAGGGGCAGGGCCCTCTCCCCCAGCCGGCTGACGAACCGGTTGAGAGAGGCCAAGCAGCCGGTGAACTTCTGGACGTCGCGCAGCCGGGTCGGCTTGCGCATGCGCTCGATTGCCTTGATCTTCTCCGGGCTGGCTTCGATGCCGCGCGCTGAGACGAGGAAGCCGAGGAGCTGGCCAGCCGGCACGCCGAAGACGCATTTCTCCGGGTTGAGCTTGATCTGGAACCGGCGCAGTTTGGCGAAGGTTTCGTTGAGGTCGGCCAGGAGCGTGAGGTGCTGCTTGGTCTTCACCACGATGTCGTCGACGTAGACGTGCACATTTCTGCCGAGCTGGGGCAGCAGGCATTTCTGCATGCAGCGCTGGAAGGTGGCGCCGGCGTTCTTCAGGCCGAACGACATGGTGATGTAGCAATACGCCCCAAAGGGCGTGATGAAGGACGTCTTGAGGGCGTCGGCCGGGTCCAGCTTGATCTGGTGGTAGCCAGAGTAGGCGTCCAGGAAGGACAGGAGCTCGCAGCCGGGTGTGGAGTCGATGACTTGGTCGATCCGGGGCAGAGCGAACGGGTCTTTGGGGCATGCCTTGTTCAGGCTGGTGTAGTCGATGCACATGCGCCAGGTGCCATTTTTCTTCAGGACGAGGACTGGGTTGGCCAACCACTCGGGGTGGAACACTTCCATGATGAACCCGGCTTTGAGCAGTCGGGCGATCTCTTCACCGATGGTTCTTCGCTTCTCCTCGGAGAAGCGGCGTAGCGGCTGTCGGACAGGCTTGGCGTCCTTGCAGACGTGAAGTTTGTGCTCGGCGAATTCCCTCGGGACACTCGGCATGTCTTTGGGAGACCATCCAAAGATATCCTGATTCTCACGGAGGAAATCGACGAGCTCGCCTTCCTATTTGCTATCGAGGCCGGCGCCCACGACGACGTACTTGCGGGAGCTGGGGTCGGCCGGGTTGAGCGGGACCCGCTTCGTGTCCTTGGCCGGCTTGAAGGAGGCTTCGTCGGCCGGCTTGGGTGGAGCCGGCACGGCCGACTGCGCGTTAGCCAGCGCCACGATCCGGTCGAGCTGGCAACTCTCCTCGGCGATGACCAGCGACTCGGCCAGCTGGGAGCCGGCTTTGGCGCACTCGAGGGACTTCTTGTAGTCGCCGACAACGGTGATGAGGCCCTTGGGACCCGGCATCTTCAACTTTAGGTACGCGTAGTGGGGGACCGCCATGAATTTGGCCAAGGCGGGCCGGCCCAGCAGAGCATGGTACGGGCTGGCCAGGTCGACCACCTCGAACTAGATCGGCTCGCGGCGGAAATGGCTGCTGGAGCCGAACAGGACGTCAAGCCGGATCCGGCCGATCGGGGAGCAGGAGAGACCCGGCACGATGCCGTGGAACACCGTCCGGGTCGGCTCCAGCTGTCGCGCCTCGATGCCGAGCTTGGTCATCGTGTCGCGGTACAGGATGTTGATGCTGCTACCGCCATCGATCAGCACCCGCGAAAAGCGGCAGGTGCATTTCTCGGAGACGAGGGTGGGGTCGAGCACGAGGGCGTAGCCACCCGGCGTGGGCATGACAGCCGGGTGGTCTTCCTGAGTCCAGCTCACCGGTTGGTCGGACCAGTGCATGTACTGGGGAACCGAAGGGATGACGGCGTTCACCTCAGCCGCGTGCTTGCGCTTGGCGTGCTTGTCATCCCCCTCGCTGGTGAAGACGACGTAGGATGCGTCCGGGCGCGGGAAAGGGTTGTCGGCGAGGGCGCCGGGTGGCGGTGGAGGCGGCGGGAGTGGCGGCTGCCGCGGGCCGGCTCCAGGCGGCGGGGGTGGAAGGTTGCCCTTCAACAGGCGCTGTGTGAAACTGCACTGCCGGAGCGTTTGCGTCGACGGCTTCATGCCACTGTGGTTCTTGCAGGGGGCGTCGAGCATCTGCTCGAAGGTCAGCTTGGGCTGCCAGGCGGCATTGCCAGTGCGCGGGCGCTGGCTGGCGCCTTGCTCGGCCGGCTGCTCCCCTTCCACGGCGGCGACTTGCCGGTTGTCGTAGCGGGGCACCGGCTGGTCGCTCCGGCGCTTGCCGTTGTTGTTGTTGTCTTGCCGGCGCTGGTTGTTGTCGCCAGCCGGCTTGGCGGGAGCCGGCTGGGCCGGGAGAAGCTTGCCGTCTGCGTCGATCGTGATCTTCACATTCATCGCGGAGTCGGCCGTAGCGTACTTGTCCGCCACAGCCATGAGCTCCGCCAGGGTCTCCGGCTCATCGCACACCAGCCGGTGCTTGACCAGAGTGCCGTCTAGGAATCCGTCGATGAAGTACTGGATGGCCTGGACCTCGTGGACCCCTTCATAGGAGTTGCGAAGCTTCGTCCACCGCGTGAGGAAGTCGCGCAGGGGCTCTCCCGGCTTCTGGACGCACATGGAGAACTGGCGAGGCTTTCCGGGTCGCTTGTAGGTGCTGGTGAAGTTGCGAATGAACGCGTCTTCGAAATCCAGCCAGGAGTTCACACTGCCGGCTCGGAGGCTGTTAAGCCACGTCCGGGCCGAGCCGAGCAGCATGAGGGGGACGTAACGGACAGACATGCGTCGGTTGCCGCCGGCTATGCTGACAGCTGTGGTGTAGTCTGTTAGCCAGTCCTCCGGCTTGGTGGCGCCGGTGTACTTTGGGGAGTCGCGGGGCAGCGAGAAGCCTTTGGGGAAGGGTTCTTCGCGAATGCGGGGGCCGAAGCACGCCGGGCCGACAGAGCTTTCCTCCTCCAGGGCCGTGGAGCGCCCCAGCCGGTTGATGCGGTGACGGGCGTCGCTTTCGTCGTAGGGCTCGCGGGGGCCGAGTCGGTCAGCCACGGGACCGCGGGGACCGATTCGGTCGGCCACTGGACCGGGGGGGGCAGGAGCTTCCGGGGCCGGCTCGGGTCGCCGGGCCGGCCGCACGGTGGGCTCCGGCTGCTGAACCCGGCCATCGCCGGCCGTCTCGCCAGCGTTGCCGTCTCCGGCGGTGGTGGCTCGGTTGTGCCGGTTCCGACCGGACCGGTGCCGGCCAGAGCGTCTCGCGCTAGTGGCGTGCGAAGACGTCTGCCGCGCGTCCCGGAGAGCCCTATCCGGGTTTGCGGTATTCCCTGCAGCGGAGCCGGATGGCAGGGCCGGATCAAAATGCGCCTGCTGCTCGTTTACCGCGACGATGAGGTCGCGGATGCGCTGCTGCTGCTGCAGCAGCTCCTCGCCTTCCAGGAACTCGAGATCCGCCATAGCCGCCTGCGCCGCGCGCATGTTCTTGACGGGGGTGTCGTAGACGGGCCGGCCTGCGCCTAGCGCACGGCCGAGTGCACCCCCACGAATCCGCACCTCTGCGACCCGGCTGGGCTCGGCGGCGGGCGGAGTGAAGCCGTGGGCGCACTCGTACTCATGCTGGGTGGACTCCAGCCGGCGCCGCGCGGCTGCGAGCTCCGTGGCCTCGACCAGCAGATGCTGGCGGTCCTCGTTGAGCGGAGCCGCTGCGGCCGCCGAGTCGGCATCGGGCGTGATGGGGGCTTGCAGACTCAGGATCGTCTCGCGGAGCGGGTCGGCCCGGCGAGGTGGAGCCGCAGCCGCGGTGGCGGCAACCGCGGCAACCTTCTTCTTGGCGCGCGGGGAGCCGGAACTGGTGTCGATGGTAAGCACCTCCGCGCGGACGCAGAGAGCGGCGACATCGTCGGAGACGGCACAGCTAACGGGGACAGGCGAGTCGGTGCAATTGCGCACTTCGCTGGGAAACACGTCTGGGACGAGTGCGACGAAGACGCGCAGCGCGCCGAAAGGGACGACGGGGCAGCCTGCGGGGCAGGCGGCATCCGTGCCCGGTGCAGCGCTGCAGGTGGCCGGGTTGGCCGTGCGAGGCGCACGGACCAAACCGTGCACGATGCGCTCGCCGGAGCTGGTGAAGGGCCTCGTCCGGAACTTGACTCCGGCCGGCGCCGTGAGCGGCCCCACGGTGGGTGCCAACTGTCGTGGTATTCTCGCGGGGGGCGTGCGATTCACGGCAGATGCCATGGGATGGCTTGAGGTGGGGTTACAGGAGGACGCCGGTGGGTTTCGGAGGCAAGGTTGGCACGTGCTAGTGCGGGACACAAGACGTACCCAGGTTCGGGGCCCTCCGGAGAGGTAACACCCCTAGTCCTGCCGAATGAAGTATGAGAAGCACAAGGGCTACAAGGTTGCTCCTGGAGCTGTGTTCGTGTGTGTGGCGGTAGATGATGTGAACTGAGCTGAGTCGAACCAGGCTGAACCCCCTTGCATGGAGGCCTCCTGGGGGGTCTTATAGCTCGACCCCCCAGGGTTACATGGGTAAATTACACGGGCGCGGAGCCCTGGTGTCATCGTCTAGGAGCCGGCGGTGGGGGTCGCCGGGTCCGCCGGGTGCGCCAGGTATGCCGGGTGCGCCGGGTCCGCCGGGTGCGCCGGGTCCGCCGGGCGCGGGCTCGGTCAGCAGCGCGGCACTGTGGCAGGTCTTGTTGTTCGTCAGAGGGCGGTCGGCGCCGCCTGGCAACAGGGTTGCGCCGCCCGGACACCGCCCGCCCCGGGCGGGGGCACAGGGAATGCTGTCGCCTCACTCGTCTGGCCGCGAGGGTCTGCTCTCTAGTGGCCAACCGGCCAGGCCGGGTCGCCACGCCGAGCCGGCTCGCACTGGGGAGCCGGCATGCGGGCCAGCCGGATCGAGGGGCTTGGCCTGCCCCGGTGTTTTTGAAAGGGATCCGGGCTCCGTTGCCTACCCGGGGGTCATCCCCCCGACACCCACCGTATGTTTGCTATCATGAGAGAAGCCTCTAGTGAAAACTATGGCCCCTGGGTCTACCTTTATCATATAAAAAACAGAAAAATACCTTGCTGCAATTTTATTTTATTTTTATTTATTTGTATTTTAATTATCTATCACTACGAGATTTAATCCTTGTATTAACGAGTACGTGAGGATTGACAACCCTCTTGCAAGCGTTGGTACTAGTATTTGGTTCATGTGTGTGCAGGTGCTGGTCACTAGTATTTGTCATGGTTCTCCTACTGGATTGATAACCTTGGTTCTTTACTGAGGGAAATACTTATCTCTACTGTACTGCATCTCCCTTCCTCTTCGGGGAATAAATCCAACGCAGCTCACAAGAAGCACCTAGCTACAGCAAGCCTAGTGTGACGCCCCTGCCTCGACCGTGCACTTATCATACACGTAATGTGCACGATCAAGATCAGAGACTCACGGGAAGATATCACAACACAACTCTAAGACACAAATTCAAATATAAATCTTTATATTATAAACCAGGGGTCTCGAGGACCTGAATACATAAGTCATCAAGCAACATAAGTCTGGGTACAGACGTAGTTAGACAAGTTTGCCTTAAGAAGGCTGAGTAAAACAATGACAACTGGATCGAAAAGGCGCAGGCCTCCTGCCTGGGGCCTCCGAACTACTCCTGGTCATCGGTCTCCATGTAGTAGTAGGCACCGTCGGGGATCTTCGGCTCCTGGGCTCCATCATCTAATCGCGGCAACCGGGTAGGGGAAAAGAGGTAGCAAAGCAACCGTGACTACTCATCCAAAGTACTCGCAAGACTTACTTCAAAACTATGCTAGTATGCATCGATATCAAAGGAAAGGGGCTATATCATGGACTATACTGCAGAATTGCCAGAACAGAGGGGGAAGAACCTAGCCTATCGAAGACTAGCATCTTACAGCATCAGAAGAGAGTAGCGAATAATATCATATAGTACAAGTAAGTATTAGCAACGCCCAGAGATCCTTCCTCGACTATCCTACGAGAAAGCGATCCCGGAGCAACATAATAGTTTAGTATCACATGGGTATCCGGTTCTAGTTGTAGTAGATCAGGATACAACTCCGAGCGTCCTGTTACCGTGGACACGGCTATTCCAATAGATTACTTCCCTGCAGGGGTGCACTACGTTACCCAACACGCTCGATTAACTCCGGCCGGACACACTTTCCTGGGTAATGCCCGGCCTCGGATGATCGACATGCCGTAGTCCTGCCTAGGCTCTCTAGAGAGGTCAGCACACCGGTCTACATCCTAAGTGCGAAGGGGTCATGGACCTATCACCCTAAGCACTCCTGCGCGTTGCGTGGACGGCCGGGACCAAGCCTAATCTCTGTATACACAAGCAGGTGTTCCAGCTCACCCTGGCGCGTGCCGCTCAACTGTGACGTCTAACAGAGCTTTTGGTAGAATGTACGTCACCGAGGGCCCATACCATAATCCCGCGTGGTGGTTAGTGCGTAAAGGCCAGTGGCCAACTCAGATTAAATACCCAAATCCGTTAGTGTGTTATTTGGAGCTCGCGGAGACTACCAGTGCTTCAGTCGCCCCGACTTGGTAACTCACGGACCACGACTAGGGACTAGGCCCACCTCTCTCCTAGGTGGTTTCCACCTGCCCTGTCGCTCTGGCTAAGTGCATCTTTCGTGTTGGCTGTCGGGACAAGTCCGGAGCTACCACCACATCTGGGGTGGTACCGCTAAACAGCCAACTGCCACAGTACCACTCGCGGGTGCTCTCTGGGCCAACCCGACTTTGTATGAATCACTCGCGGGTACCCTTGGGGTCGACCCGACTTGTAAAGGGGGTGATGTCTACTACACAACTTATTCTTGTAGACTCATGTTGGGCCTCCAAGCGCAGAGTTTTGTAGGACAGTAGCAATTTTCCCTCAAGTGGATGACCTAAGGTTTATCAATCCGTGGGAGGCATAGGATGAAGATGGTCTCTCTCAAACAACCCTGCAATCAAATACAAGAAATCTCTTGTGTCCCCAACACACCAAATACAATGGAAAATTGTATAGGTGCACTAGTTCGGCAAAGAGATGGCGATACAAGTGTAGTATGGATAGTAGATATAGGTTTTTGTAATCCGAAAATATAAAAACAGCAAGGTAGCAAGTAACAAAAGTGAGCACAAATGGTATTGCAATGCTTGAAAACAAGGCCTAGGGTTCATACTTTCACTAGTGCAATCTCTCAACAGTGCTAACATAATTGGATCATATAACATTCCCTCAACGTGCGACAAAGAATCACTCCAAAGTTCCTATTAGCGGAGAACATAAGATAGAAATTGTTGTAAGGTACGAAACCACCTCAAAGTTATCTTTTCCGATCAATCTATTGAGCCATCCCTATAGGTGTCACAAACAGCCCTAGAGTTCGTACTAAAATAACACCATATGATACGCATCAACCAACTCTAATGTCACCAAGATACTCCAATGTCACCACAAGTATCCGTGAGTTGATTATTCGATATGCATCAAAACCACTTCAGATTCATAATATTCAATCCACACAAAGAACTTCAAAGAGTGCCCCAAGATTTCTACCGGAGAAAGTAGGACGAAAACGTGCATCAACCCCTATGCATAGATTACCCCAATGTCACCTCGGGAATCCGCGAGTTGAGTGCCAAAACATACATCAAGTGAATCAATATAATACCCCATTGTCACCACGGGTATTCATATGCAAGACATACATCAAGTGTTCTCAAATCCATAAAAGTATTCGATCCGATAATAGTGAAACCTCAAAGGTAAAAACTCAATTCATCACAACAAGATAGAGAGGGAGAAACACCATATGATCCAACTATATTAACAAAGCTCGCGGTACATCAAGATCGTGCCAAATCAAGAACACGAGAGAGAGAGATCAAACACATAGCTACTAGTGCATACCCTCAGCCCCCAGGGTGAACTACTCCCTTCTCGTCATGGAGACCGCCGGGATGATGAATATAGCATCCGGTGATGATTTCCCCCTCCGGCAGGGTGCCGGAAAAGGGCTCCAGATGGGATCTCCTTGGTACATAGGCTTGCGGCGGCGGAATCTAAGTTCTACGTTAACTTTAGGGGGTTTCTGAATATATATGAATTTTTGGCGTTGGAATCATGCAAACAAGTGCCACAGGGGGCCCATGAGGCACCAGGGCGCGCCTGGGGGGTGGTGGCGCGCCCTGGTGGCTTGTGGGGCCCCTGTGGGTCTTCTGCTGCTCCCCCGAAGCTTCCTGGGTCTGTTTCCTTCCAGAAAAAACCGTCAAAAAGTTTCGCTGCATTTGGACTTCATTTGATATGGATTTTCTGGAAAACCAAAAACAAGCAGAAAACAGCAACTGGCACTGGGCACTAGGTCAATATGTTAGTCCATAAAAATCATATAAAAGTCATATAAAAGTGCACCAAAATCATACAAAACTATAATAAACATGGCATGAATACTTCATAAATTATAGATACGTTGGAGACGTATCAGGGGGAATGCCTTAACTCAGGTCCATACCATTAAGGTGAAATCGAAGGAATCACCCTCAGTGAATCCACACTTAACACACTGCACGGCAGATACATCATCGAGAGTGAACCATGAGGAATCACCCTCGGCAAGGTCTCACTTGATGTGCTGCACTACAGGGTCATCATCGAGAGTGATATACGAGGAATCACCCTCGGTAGTATCACGCTTGGTGCGGCTCTGCAGAGTCGTACAGTTGCATGGGCCAAAGGTGTGGTCAGGTCTCGATACATCGGTCAATATGCTCAGATCACCCATATGATAAAGCATGGCATCTCGGACAAGGGTGTAGGGCCACAGATGGGACACAAACTAACCTACACTAAGCATATAGGATAGCAGGTAAAGTAACAACAGCAGGTTACAAGGTCAGGCTATGCATCAGAATTGGATCTATCGGAACAACAACAGTAGCAAAATCTAATGCAAGCATAAGAGAGAAAGAATGGGCGATATATGTATGATCAAGGGGGTTTGCTTGCCTGGAAGCTCTGCTAAGAGTGAAGAAGGATCATCGGGTGTGTAGTCGTCCTCGGTGTCGTCAGCGGCAGTCATCTCGGGGTCTACCGGAGAGAAGGAGGGGGAAGAAATAGTAAATATAAAGCATACATATGCAACACAGATGCATGACATGGCAGTATGCTATGGTAGGGGTGTTCTAATGCAGTACTAAGTATTTTGGACGGAGCGGGAAAATATCCGGGAATATTTTCCCAGCTCCAGATACTTATCGGTCAGATGATCCGGAGGGGAAGGTTCCATGTTCATTATGACAGGAGTTGTGGTCAAGCATTTTAACCACATATTCGGATTCGTCATATTTGTTTGATCATTTTTCATATATAAATTATTTTCATCTGAGCTATGGTTTATTTTCTATGATTTATCAAAGTTTAAACAATATTCTGAAATTCTTTTAATTATTTAATCCGAATTTAAAACAGTGCAATTACTTTTTACACCCAGCCAGAGCTAGCCACAGCCACTGACTGGTGGGTCCAGTCAATGCCCAGTCAGCAGTCAACAGCCAATGTTGACTGGGTCAAAAAGGGCAGTGGGGGCCACCTGTCAGCTGGCCACAGTCACTGACGACTGGGCCCGATAAATGCCCACGTGGCCAAGTCAAACTAACCAGTGGGGCCACCAGTTAATCTAATTAAACCAATCATTTTATTTAGCCAGTTAGTTAAGCCATGCGGGACCCACTGTCAGCCTCTCGGGTTAACTAAATTCACGCCATTAGCCTAACTTAATGACGGCCATGTCATCAGTGTCAACGGCGATGAGGCTCGACGCGGCGGCGATGATCGTCTGGCCGATTCTAGTGACCATTTGGTCCGGGCTTAGGCTCTACCGAATGGGGGTGGCGTTACGCACCGATTTGAGGTGGCTGGAGACACGGAGGTGGACGGAGGTGGCCGCTGCAACCATGGCAGGAGGCGGCCGGAGCAATCCGATGGCAAAAACGACGTCGGAGCTCGAAATCGAGCTCGAGCTAAGCAGGAAAACATGCGGGTGCTCACATCGGGGATGATGACGTGCTCGGGAAGGCACGGGGAGGTCAGGACAGCGTAGATCAATGGTGAGAAGCTCCGTTAACCGTGACGGTGAGGTGGGTCGATGCGGTCATTGTGCTACTCCCCGAGACAAAACAGAGCACTAGGACGATGGAGACAAGGTCACCGGAGCTCCTGGGCAACCTTGCGGGGCGTGGGGATAACGGTGGCCATGCGCTTCAAGGAGGTTCGGCCATGGCAGCGCTCGGCTTCGAGTAAAACGGAGAGGAGAGAGGGCGAGGGGGGATTCTGAGGGCGCCTAGAGTTTCGGGAGAGAGAGAGAGTCGCCGGAGGGAGGTCCTTATCCTCTCCAGGAGCCGCTGGATGGCCGACACGTGGAGATCGGCGTCCATGGTGCTCTCGGCATCGACACGACGCGGGAGCAGGTCGGGAGGTAGGTGACGACGCCGGGTGGGCTGGGCCTGTACTGTCGCTGCGCTGGCCCAGTTGCACAGGTGAGCTCTTTCCCTTTTTCTTTTTCTTCTTTTCTGTTATTATTTCAGTTTCTATTTTGCAATTCTTTTTTGCACCAAATACTTTTTATAAAATGTGGAACCTGTCTCAATAAATATTATGCAATATATTTCACTGCCACAAAAAGTTTGGGGCTTGTCTAAAGTCTTTTGAATTTTACTTAAATGAAGAGGGGTTAAATATTGTTGTTTTAGTACTGTTTTTGGATGCTAGTTTCCAATTGAGCAAACAAGTGATGTTGTTTTCCTTAACCATAATTACATAGGGAATATTTGCAATAACATGAACTATTTGGTTTTCTTATCTGTGAAACTTTTAATTTCACTTGCAATTTGAATTTTGAATTTGAATGTTTGATTAATTCCTAATGGCAAATTTAAAGAAGATGATCATGATGACATGGCACATTAGGGTGAGGTTACTGTACCTTAACGATCGGGGTGTTACAACTAGCTGAAGGATGCCTAACAAACAAGCTACTTTCTTTTCCTCTTCTTCTCATTTGCTCCGATTTCATCAAAGTCGATCTTGTTAAGTGTGGACTTCCCTAAGCTGTAAGCAGTGATTTGTCTGAAGTCTGGTAGAATACCCTAACATGAAGAAAAAAATGTTTAGCTGGTGATGGTAGAAGACAAAATACAAATGACAATGACAAAAAATTTAAATCACAATGGAAAAGAAGAAACATACAGTGTCAAAGTCCCGCAAAACACTGCCATCCCAGTAGAGCATATACAAAATCACAAAGAAGCCGCGGTCATGCATGATCACAAAAAAAGAAGAATAAAAAAAATCAAACAAAAATCATACTCAAAACCCTAAAAAATGAAAAATACACAGGTTCAAAGTGTTCAAAACTAAAAAATGTAAGTAAAAGATAGAGAACACTCACAAATTGAGTTGATGTGGGTAACCAGTAGGAATGATCTCGGTGAACCTTGCAACATCTTTCATTTTCGGTTAGACTACTTTGCACAAACGACTAAAATTGACTTTCTGCAAGGAAAAAGACATCAAATCAAGAAAGCTTGTACAAAACTAAGAGCAAAGACCAACTAAGAGCAAGGACCAACTATTACCAAGTTATTCATCTGTAACTTCAGTTCATCTTCATTAGCAACACTTGCTGAATCAAACAAATTGACTTGATTGTAAAGATTGTTTGCACAGAATAGAGTCCAGTGATGATCATCAACATTAGGGAAATAGAGCTGTATCCAAGAAAGAAAAAAGGATCACACCAAAGTTAATGAATACAAAAGCAAAGTGGTACAACCATGCAAAAGAAGTAGCATAACTACACTTGAACAAGAATAAAAAGAAAAACTAGATAAAAATACCATGTCACACTTCATTAGGTTCACTTCCTTTGTGATCCTTGCTAATTCTTTTTTGCAACTAGCAAAGGAAAACTTCTCAGGATCTACAAGAAGTTTACTCTACAGGAGATTTCAGAAGAAGTGATATAAGTAATGATACGTCTCCAACGTATCTATAATTTATGAAGTATTCATGCCATGTTTATTATAGTTTTGTATGATTTGGGTGCACTTTTATATGGCTTTTTTATGATTTTCATGGACTAACATATTGACCTAGTGCCCAGTGCCAGTTGTTGTTTTTTGCTTGTTTTTGGTTTTCCAGAAAACCCATATCAAATGAAGTCCAAATGCAGCGAAACTTTTTGACGATTTTTTCTGGAAGGAAACAAACCCAGGAAGCTTCGGGGGAGCAGCAGAAGACCCACAGGAGCCCCACAAGCCACCAGGGCGCGCCACCCCCCCAAGCGCACCCTAGTGCCTCGTGGGTCCCCCTGTGGCACCTCTTTGCGTGATTCCAACGCTGAAAAACTATATATATTCATAAGCCCCCGAAAGTAAACGTAGATGAGTTTTTACGCTGCCGCAAGCCTCTGTACCTCCACGATCTCATCTACAGCCCTTTTCCGGCACTCTGCCAGACGGGGAAATCATCACCGGAGGCCATCTTCATCATCCCGGCGGTCTCCATGACGAGGAGGGAGTAGTTCACCCTCGAGGCTACGGGTATGTACAAGTAGCTATGAGTTCGATCTCTCTCTCTCTCTCGTGTTCTTGATTTGGCACGATCTTGATGTACCGCGAGCTTTGTTAATATAGTTGGATCATATGGTGTTTCTCCCTCTCTATCTTGTTGTGATGAATTGAGTTTTTACCTTTGAGGTTTCACTATTATCGGATTGAATACTTTTATGGATTTGAGAACACTCGATGTATGTCTTGCATATGAATACCCATGGTGACAATGGGGTATTATATTGATTCACTTGATGTATGTTTTGGCACTCAACTCGCGGATTCCCGAGGTGACATTGGGGTAATCTATGCATATGCGTTGATGCACGTTTTCGTCCTACTTTCTCCGGTAGAAATCTTGGGGCACTCTTTGAAGTTCTTTGTGTGGATTGAATATTATGAATCTGAAGGTGTTTGATGCATATCGAATAATCAACTCACGGATACTTGTGGTGACATTGGAGTATCTAGGTGACATTAGAGTTGGTTGATGCGTATCATATGGTGTTGTTTTAGTACGAACTCTAGGGCTGTTTGTGACACTTATAGGAATAGCTCAATAGATTGATTGGAAAGAATAACTTTGAGGTGGTTTCGTACCCTACAACAATTTCTATCTTATGTTCTCCGCTAATAGGAACTTTGGAGTGATTATTTATCGCACGTTGAGGGATTGTCATATGATCCAATTATGTTAGCATTGTTGAGAGATTGCACTAGTGAAAGTATGAACCCTAGGCCTTGTTTCTAAGCATTGCAATACCGTTTGTGCTCACTTTTTCTACTACTTACCTTGCTGTTTTTTATTTTTCAGATTACAAAAACCTATATCTACTATCCATACTACACTTGTATCACCATCTCTTCCCCGAACTAGTGCACCTATACAATTTACCATTGTATTTGGTGTGTTGGGGACAAAACAGATTTCTTGTATTTGATTGCAGGGTTGTTTGAGAGAGACCATCTTCATCCTACGCCCCCCACGGATTGATAAACCTTAGGTCATCCACTTGAGGGAAAATTGCTACTGTCCTACAAAACTCTGCGCTTGGAGGCCCAACAAGAGTCTACAAGAATAAGTGGTGTAGTAGACATCAATCTCTTTTCTGGCGCCGTTGCCAGGGAGGTGAGTGCTTGAAGGTATATCTTTAGATCTTGCAATCGAATCTTTTAGTTTCTTGTTTTATCACTAGTTTGGTTTTATAAAAGAAAACTAAAAAAATGGAATTGAGGTTGCCTCGTATTATTCATCTTTATAATGTCTTTCTTGAAAATGATGGATCAGAAAATTGTGCCAAAGTGTTAGAAGAAGAATTCAATAAAATGTGTGGCATAAAATCTTTGAATGATGAGCATGATTGCAATGTTGTTAGTATGAATTCTATGAATATCCAAAATACTAAATATGATTGCAGTAGTCATGACAAAAATGTTTCTTATAAGCATGTCAATTTTTGTGGAGTGCATAGAGTTTGTGAAGACATGCCTTATAGGGATGATAGATTTTGTAAGAAGCATAAACTTGATAGAACCAATTTTTTGCTCAAAGTGATAGATGAATTTGCTACAAAATTATGTTCTCTTTATCCTATTACTTGTGAACTTTGCAATAAAGTTGGTCATCTTAATTTTCAATGCATACTTTTTCATGATCGAATCATGGCCAAATATTGTAATGACTTGACCGCCCTCGAGCTTTATAATGAGCTTTATCTATTTTTGGGGTGTGAAGAATTGACACATAAAAATAGTTGGTTTGAAGTATTCATTCTCACAAAAGACATTGAAAATAATTTAGAGGAAATCTATATGTTTTGTATGGTAAATTGCAATGAGAATGCTTATATTGCCAACTATAGAAAGACGGGAAAACCAATAGAATATAAAAGGAACACTAATGAAAGGGTAAAGATTTCCACTTTCCCTCCTATTGTCTCTCATGATGAAATAGGTGACGAGGAGGAGCTTCCTATTCAACCAATCTCATCAATAAGAAGCTCGGAAAAATTGATTAAACCCACACATGATGTGGTGAAGAAGAAGAAAAGAAGAAAAAGTAGAGGTAAAAAGGTATCTCTCCCAAATAATGTTTCTCCTATTATTGTTGTGCCTCATGAGAATGAATCAAAAATAATTGTGGAAGATGATACACTTGATGATGATATTGCTTCTTTGTCTTATGGTACAATGTCCGAAGGAGCTATTGATGATGATTTTATTATACCTATTACTTGTTGTGATAATTATGATTGGGAAGATAATGATACTTCTTATAATCTTGAGAATCTTTTTAGCACCAACTCAGAAAATTATGATGATAATTGTTATACTATTGGTGCTATTCATACTATTAATGATGAGAGTGATTATGCTTATGATATGCAAAGCCATAAGCTTGGGGATGCTATGTTTGATGAGAATGACATGTTTGAGAATTTATTTGCTGCAATTAATGTTTATCCCAAGCTTGGGGATGCTATGCTTAATGAAGATGATCTTTTTAGTCCCCCTACTTTGAATGATCAAATTTGTTATGATGATTGCATGCCTCCTATTTATGATGATTGCAATATTTATGAAAGTGGGTTTGGAAGAGTGTCAACTTTAGATAATAATTATCACACTATTTTGGAGGGTGTTGAATCTTATTATGATGATAAAAGTGGATTTGGAGAGGACATGACTTTATTTAGTAATGATTCGACTATCCCGGAAGAGGTTTCAATTGACTATGATGAGAACAAAGTTGCTACTTATGATGATTATTGTGATGATACTTATGTTATAAAAAGTAGTGATGATTATATTTATAAAACTTGTCATAATTATTAATATCCTTTTACTGAACATTACCCCTTTAATGTGGAAACAATTTGTAGTATTCAAGTTTCATATGATACTCCCACTATTACTAATGAGAAGAAATTGGCTTGTGTGGAGAGTAATAAAATCTCTATGCTTGTGGATCATGAAAATAATGCTTTATGTGATAGCTATATTGATTAATCCATTCATGATGCTACTGAAAATCATTATGAGAGAGGAACATATGATTCATGATGCTCCCGTACTGTTTCAATTCTTTACTTTTATGCGAGCATCATTGAAATCATCATGCCTAGCTAAAAGGCATTAAAGAAAAGCGCTTGTTGGGAGACAACCCAATATTTCTACCTACTGTTTTTGTGTGTTCACATGATTAAGACACTGTAGTAATCATGTTTTATATGTTTTCTTTCAATAATGTGCCAAGTAAAGCCTTTGGGATAGTGTGGATACTTGTTGATTTGATTCTGTGCAAAAACAGAAACTTTTGCGTCCAGTGCTGGAATTTCTATTCTGTACTGGAGCATGAGAAAATTCAGAAATTTTTACACAGTATTGGGTTACAATTTTTTCATGCTGTACTAAGTTTTCAGAATTTTTGGAGGTACAGAATTATGGGTTTTAAATCGCTCACTACAGACTGTTCTGTTTTTGACAGATTCTGTTTTCGGTGCATAGTTTGCTTGTTTTAGTGTTTCCATAGCTTATATTGAGTAATATAAATTGTGGAAATGATATAATAGAGTAGGTTTTATGTGAGAACAATTATGAATCTTGTCTTGACAGTACCTAAGTGGATGATTTGAATCTTGTCTTGACAGTACCTAAGTTTTGTGTGATTGAAGTTTTCAAGTTTTGGGCGAGACATCGATATGAGGAGAATAAGGAGTGAAAAGACCCTAAGCTTGGGGATGCCCATGGCATCCCAAGGTAATACTCAAGGAAGACTCAAGCTTCTAAGCTTGGGGATGCCCCGGAAGGCATCCCCTCTTTCGTCTTCAACATTATCGGTAACCTTACTTGGAGCTATATTTTCATTCGTCACATAATATGAGTTTTGCTTCAAGCATCATTTTCTTCTGTTGAGATTTTCTTGCTGATATCAATAATCATGTTTTGTATCTTTTACTTCAATAAAATACCAATTATAGCCTTTACCATGCTCAGTTTGCAAGTTCATGTGTTGCTGTTTGAAAACAGAAAATTTTCTGTTATGTCCAGAATATTCCTGAATAGTCAGAACCAGATAAAAATCTGAAATTTTTACACAGTAAGTATGCATGAGTTCTCTGTCACGTGGTAATTTTTCAGAATTTTTGGAGTTAGGAAAGTATGAATTTTAAATCCCCCTTTACAGACTGTTCTGTTTTGGCAGATTGCTGTTATAGTTGCATTGTTTGCATATGTTTGCTAGTTTAATGTTTCTATTTGTGGATAGGAATATTAAATATGAAAAGGCATTTAGTATTCAATGTTTAGTTATAATTTTAGTGATTTGTTACAGTATAGAATGTTAAGGTTTTGAGTTGATTTATACTAACTTATCTCACGATTTCTTGTTGAGTTTTGTGTGGATGAAGTTTTAAGATTTAGGGAAACCGTGATATGAGAAGAATTAAGGAGACACAAAAGCTCAAGCTTGGGGATGCCCAAGCCATCCCAATATAATATTTCAAGAAGTCTCAAGCATCTAAGCTTGGGGATGCCCCGGCAGGCATCCCACCTTTCTTCTTCAACAATTATTGGTTAGTATCGGTTGAGCATATGTTTTTGTTTCTTCGCATGAGATGTGCTATTCTTGGAGTGTACTTTTATTTTCGTTTTGTTTGTTGTTTGAATAAAATTATCAAGATCTGAAATCTTTATTTGAGAGAGAGTCCTCACATAGCTACTTAATTGTTTGACTACTCATTGATCTTCACTTATATCTTGTTGTAGTAGTTTGTCATTTACTCTTGTGCTTCACTTATATCCTAAGAGTAAATTATTGAATGAATTGAATATCATGAAGTTGAAATAATATGTGCTTCATATGCTTGTATCATGTCTAGTAGTAGTTTCACATTTGGGTTAGAAAGTGAAATCTATTGAAGCTTGACAATCACAATATTGGTCATACAAGCAATTCATGAATGATTAGTATAAGGAAGAGAACTTTCACATATAAATATATTATCTTGGACATCTTTTATGATTGTGAATACCCATTAATTATTTTCAAACTTGAGCAAATTAGTTGAAGTTGGACAAGGAAGACAATGTAATGAGTTATGTTTGCGTATATTTGCATAGAAGTTATATTGTTATGGATCCTCCAACATGTGGTGCTTGCTTAGGATCTTTTGCTAGCCAAAAATGCGTACTAAGTAGAGATACTACTTGTGCATCCAAAACCCCTTAAACCCAGTTTCTTGCTATGAGTGTCCACCATATCTACCTATGGATTGAATTAGATCCTTCAAGTAAGTTGTCATCGGTGCCAAAAGCAATAAAAATTGTTCCTAAAATATGTATGATCTTTTATTGCAAGGGAAAATAAGCGTTGTACGAACTTGTGATGGTAAAGAAATAAAAGCAATGGACTGCATGATAAAGGTTGCTAAAAGGGGCAATATAACATGACGTTCCTTTGCATTAAGAGTTTGCACATCCAAAAATAAAAAGCGCATGAAAACCTCTGCTTCCCTCTGCGAAGGGCCTATCTTTTACTTTATGTATTTATTTTTATGCAAGAGTCAATAGTATTACTTCTCATTTCAACCTTAATTATTCTCTAGTTGGCAAGCGTCATGTGGTGGGGAAAGATCCAGGCACATATGGCCAGTCAAATATATTTGATCATGAATTATTATTGTTGACAATTATCTCTATGATAAATAAGTTGGGAGGCGAAACATTAAGCCCCTATCTTTCTCTGTGTTCGATGGATGCTATTTGTTCTAAAAATATGCTTTGAGTACTAGCAATCATAGAAGACTATATGATAATTGAGTATGTGGAGCTCTTACTTAGACTTTGTTGAATAAGTTGAATTACAATTGTTTGATGACTAATCATGATGAGTTTTATGAGAAAGAGTTGCTGTTGTGATGCTAGGAAAAGTGATTGAAATTATCATTGATCAAACTTATGCACTATGCTAGCATTCACACTTCATAAATTATTTCTTTTATCATTTACCTACTCGGGGATGAGCAGGAATTAAGCTTGGGGATGCTGATACGTCTCCAACGTATCTATAATTTATGAAGTATTCATGCCATGTTTATTATAGTTTTGTATGATTTTGGTGCACTTTTTTATGGCTTTTATATGATTTTCATGGACTAACATATTGACCTACTGCCCAGTGCCAGTTGCTGTTTTCTGCTTGTTTTTGGTTTTCTAGAAAATCCATATCAAATGAAGTCCAAATGCAGCGACACTTTTTAACGATTTTTTCTGGAAGGAAACAAACCCAAGAAGCTTTGGGGGAGCAGCAGAAGACCCACAGGGACCCCACAAGCCACCAGGGCACGCCACCCCCCAAGCGTGCCCTGGTGCCTCGTGGGGCCCAAGTGGCACCTGATCTTTGCATGATTCCAACGCTGAAAAATCATATATATTCATAAACCCCAAAAAGTTAACCTAGATGAGTTTTTATGCCGCCACAAGCCTCTGTACCTCCACGATCTCATCTACAGCCCTTTTCCGGCACTCTGCCGGAGGGGGAAATCATCACCGGAGGCCATCTTCATCATCCCAGTGGTCTCCATGACGAGGAGGGAGTAATTCACCCTCGAGGCTAGGGGTATGTACAAGTAGCTATGTGTTTGATCTCTCTCTCTCGTGTTCTTGATTTGGCATGATCTTGATGTACCGCGAGCTTTGTTAATATAGTTGGATCATATGGTGTTTCTCCCTCTCCATCTTGTTGTGATGAATTGAGTTTTTACCTTTGAGGTTTCACTATTATCGGATTGAATACTTTTATGGATTTGAGAACACTTGATGTATGTCTTGCATATGAATACCCGTGGTGACAATGGGGTATTATATTGATTCACTTGATGTATGTTTTGGCACTCAACTCGTGGATTCCCGAGGTGACATTGGGGTAATCTATGCATAGGGGTTGATGCACATTTTCGTCCTACTTTCTCTGGTAGAAATCTTGGGGCACTCTTTGAAGTTCTTTGTGTGGATTGAATATTCTGAATCTGAAGTTGTTTGATGCATATCGAATAATCAACTCACAGATACTTGTGGTGACATTGGAGTATCTAGGTGACATTAGAGTTGGTTGATGCGTATCATATGGTGTTATTTTAGTACGAACTCTAGGGCTGTTTGTGACACTTGTAGGAATAGCTCAATAGATTGATTGGAAAGAATAACTTTGAGGTGGTTTCGTATCCTACAACAATTTCTATCTTATGTTCTCCGCTAATAGGAACTTTGGAGTTATTCTTTATCGCACGTTGAGGGATTGTCATATGATCCAATTATGTTAACATTGTTGAGAGATTGCACTAGTGAAAGTATGAACCCTAGGCCTTGTTTCTAAGCATTGCAATACCGTTTGTGCTCACTTTTGCTTCTAGTTACCTTGCTGTTTTTTTATTTTTTAGATTACAAAAACCTATATCTACTATCAATACTACACTTGTATCACCATCTCTTCGCCGAACTAGTGCACCTATACAATTTACCATTGTATTTGGTGTGTTGGGGACACAAGATATTTCTTGTATTTGATTGCAGGGTTGTTTGAGAGAGACCATCTTCATCCTATGCCTCCCACGGATTGATTAACCTTAGGTCATCCACTTGAGGGAAAATTGCTACTGTCCTACAAAACTCTGCGCTTGGAGCCCCAACACGAGTCTACAAGAATAAGTTGTGTAGTAGACATCAAGTAACAAGATAGAAAAAAATGGAATCACATGAAATATATTAGTAGTTATGCACTAAGGTTTTGGTTACCGTGAAGTACGAGGTGAAGCAATACTTTGTACACTTCCTTTGATCTGGCAGTGCTTCACTATTCTCAGAGTTGAAAACCGGAGCATAAGCATTCATGCACTCATTGTCAATTTCACCAATGGCTTTGAATGAACTATAGAACTTGTCATATAGCACAGTGTAGTTGTTTACATCCACAACTACATGCCTGCAAAAAGAAAAAACAAATTAGTTGAATTGCTAAAAAAGAACATCACCTAAGAAGATAAGTACCAGCAGGAAGAAGTGCTACTAAAGCACAAAAAGGGTACTCACGGATCCTTAGCCATGAAGAATATATTTCTCAAATACTTGTTATAGAACTCCTTTACTTTTTCATCAACTTCTAACTTAGTAACTTTCTTCTCAGGAGATAAGACTTTCACTGCTCTCTTTTTCTGGTTCCTCTTATCGATTGTAGTCACTCCAGTAGTCTCGATAGACAAGTTAACTTTTAGATTGTACAAAGCAAGATAGAAAATAAACAAATCAAAAATAAGTTAGATCAAAGGAAACAGTGCATAGCACAAAAAAATAAAAGAAGCAAACCCTATCAAAAACACAAATAAAGGACAATAAAAAAAACCAGAAACACAGGTTGCTTACGTGTATCCTCAGGCAACAACTTCGAAGGATCTTCAGGGGTGTGATCATCTTCATTTGCATAACTCATTGCTATATCAGTACCAACCCCAAACGGTGTAGAAAGCATGACAGAAACACACAGAGAAATCAAAATAAGTTAGATCAAAGTAAACAATATAGAGCACAAAAACTATAAGAAACAAACCCTATCAAAAACACAAATAAGGCCTATAAAAAATTAGAAAACATGGGTTGCTTACGTGTACGCTCAGGAAACAACTTCACGGCATCTTCAGGGGGGAGATCATCTTCATTTGCATAGCTCATTGCTATATTAATACAAACCCCAACATGATCTCCAACTTCAACTTCAGCAGGAGGAACCTTAGTAACAGTTGTGGACGGAATGTTGATAACACTCACTGGACTAGGCCCTGACTGTTTGTCCTGAACTCACTGCGGTGTAACAAGTTCATCAACAGTAGCCCTTGAAGGTGAACTCTGAACTCCTTCAGCAGAGGGCGTTGCAGCATCTTTACCAACATTAAACATCCTAGCTAAACCCTGGATTCCTTGGGGAAAGGCTGGTGCAGCATCCTTAGCAACATTGGCCTGGGCAACAAAACCTTGCACTATATCTGCAGGCTGATTTGAACATCCAGCACTCTCTAGAAAACAAGATAAAACAACCGATCCAAGTTCTGCCAGCAACCCAGATACATGTTTCTCATGAGCAATCCTCCACAAATTCTCATGCTTCGAGACGACTTCAGACATTAACTCCAATACCTACAATGACAGATAGAAAAACACACTTTAATCCTGAAAAGCTACAAAGGTACCACAAAAGAAACCTATATGAACTCAAACAAACAAACAAAAAATAGTAAAAAAGGCAGAAGAATTACTCTCTCTTTTGAAGGATATGGCATTGCTATTGGAACAGACTTGCTTGACTGACCACACTCAACATCAATCCCACCAGCATTACCACCCAAATTAAGCCACTTCTCCTCTGCCAACATCAATGCACGCGCGCTGTATGGAGTCTCTGAAATATCTCTAAACTGAAAATAGTTAAAGATGAAATATAAATCTAAACTTAAAAAGGAAATTGCAAAATAAAAACAGGTCGAAGAAATTAAGAACTTACTAGCAGTGCACCAAATTTAAGTTTTTTTGGAGATTTACGATTCATGTCAGCCAAGTAAACAAAATCAAAATCCCGATTCTTGACATGAGCTATTCTTGGCACACAATAATCAATCTTATTTCCATGTAGCAACCTTCAGATCTAGGAAATCCATGTACAGTATCTACCAAAAGTTAAAAAGAAAAAGCACACATTAGCTTCAAGTGAAAAAAAGATATTAGATGCCAAATATAGAAAAGAAAGAATTTAATGTGACTATAAGAAAACTTACTGCAACCAGCGGCAAACACCCTCCAACAAACATTTGATCAGGTCCAGTTTGATCTTCAGGATCTCTTTGAACAGTTCGAACCCCATTATCAAGCAGTTTCTCATGGTGCTTCACTATCTCATTCATCAAGTGGTCAATACACAGCTGGGCCAAATCATAAGACTTAATCTTTGAAATGTCATGCAAACCATAGAGAAACTTACAATAGGCATAGTTGTGTGTAGTTGGATAGAAGATACATGTGAAGAACAGGAACAACAAGCTACAAATGAATCCATCTTCAATTTCATCTTTTTCCATCAGCAAGATAATGTTCTTTATAGGAATGTCTTTCACACCACATTGGTAATACGCGCGCAGCTCCTGAACTCTTTCCTTGACTAATGGATTAGTGGTACTCAGAGGGAATGGTTTGAGTCCAGAACGAATACCAAATACTTGAGTCACCATCTCCCTCCTAAGGTGAATAACTTTCTTCTTCTGACGAAAAATGCCAACACCCGCATAGTCCATGTGATCAAGCACCCATTGCAACAGGTTAATCGGAACACTGAAGTGCTCACAGATAAGCAACAAGTTCTGTAGATCATATTTATGAACATGACCTATCTGAATGGGAGTCGGATTTTTGATGGCCTTGCTAAACCTAAGAGTAGAGAACCTGGTCTTAAGAGGTACCAAGACTTCATTACCTTTCAGCCTTCCAACCATATTGACTCCTTACAAAATAGCACTACAATAGAAAAAAAAATCATGATCAGTTAATGAACTTACTCGAAATTAAAAACAATAAAAAGAACAAACAAGTGCAACTACCTTCTAAATACACAAGAAGCAGACTAACACAAAGGGCAAAAAATGCAGCATCATAATTATGCTTATACTATAACAGAAATATTTTGACTAATACTAAATGCTGAAGAGCAACAGTAACTACTCGGGCACCAGAACAACAACAAGACACAACAAAGGCAAATGGTTATGACCATATGCAAAGAGGAAAACAGAGTAGATAGGGCGCACAAACACATGCCAGAGAAGAGAAGAAAAACACTAGTAACTAATGATCATATACAAGCACAAAGATGTATAAAATGCATCAGAGAAGAAACCACTAGTAAGTAGAAAAAACTCACTACTCCTTCCATCCGATAATATATGACCTTATTACATCTAACTTACTCACAAAAACTGATGTAATAAGGTAGCAGCAAACTCCATATCATGGGATGCAACGGGTATATCTTAATGTAAATAACATCAATTTGCAAAAGTAGCAGCAAATCACATTCAATATAGCAATACTAAATACTGCTTGCTGATAACCAGAATTTAACTACGATACAGATGCCCAAGCATGACTGTGTTCAGTTAAGAAATGATAAAAATGGACAAACATGACTGCTTCTAGTTCAGAGATTGTACAAGCACTGTCATCAGAAAAACAACACTATTTTTATCCATGTAAATAAAGCGAGCATTCTCACATATAAAAATGCAACAACAAAAAACAACACTACCAACAAATCCAACCAAACACAATAATTTCACATATACAACCAATAGTAGAAAGTAACAACCCACGCCAATAATTTCACATGCCAACCAATAATTTCACTTAATGGACTATTACCTGCACATGCCACCATTCTAAATGGACTATCATCAGAAACTAACAACCAATAATTTCACATGCCACCATTCTAAAATGGACTATTACTTGTGCAAAACTGTCGTTTACACCTTGTAACTTCCCCCTTGCTCAGTCAAGACCTGTCAACAAAAACACACAAAAGAAGAATCATGCCCTGCACATGATGGAAACGATGAAACCCTAGCAAAAACAACATACATAGATGGAGTTCGTTTTGTACCATAACTATTGCACAAACGAAGAAACCCTACCTGCCGATACACACCAGCCTAGCACCAGATCTCCCAAAGTCCCAAACCCTACACGTAGAACATAAATCACCGAAGAACAAACCGATTAGACCACGCCTACACACCTCAAATCGAGCAGAAATGAAGCACAAAAACTGGAGAACCAACACATCGGCACCATACCTTTCCTCGAGACCAATCCTTCGCTCAAATCCTTCCCCCTTGCTCAGTGACCACGCGGAGAAGAAACTGCCCCGGCCACCCTCTGTGACACTCTGGTTTTTCCCAAAAAAAAGTCCAAAAACCTACTTGAGTTTATTTGGATTTGGCTTGGATTTTACTTTGAATGACTCTATGGACTTGGGAATATTTTGATTCTTCCTCTCCCAAGTGAATCAAGGTCTCCAAGACTTTCCCCAGGACATGTCTCTCTATTCTAATTCAACCCCAATTTTCATTCCCATTATATATTCCTTTTCTTGTTAAAGGAATAACTCTTTGAACCCTAGGTTGTGAAGCAACCTATGTTTCTGCCTTCCCAAGAATTCCAAGAAAATTCTCATAAATCATTTGGGTCATATGGACCTTGGATATGTAAAAATATTCAAGATCTCTTCCTCATGATGAGCACACCATCCAAATTTTGCTTCTAGTTATATTTTCAGTTTGTGAAGCAACTATATTTTAGGTTGCTTCATAATTGCTGAATTTTTACCAGGACATGCTTCTAGCCATATAACCTCCACCCACAAAATTTGAACTCAATATATCCATCCAATATTTCTCAATAATTCTCCCAAAATTCTGACCAGAAAGGAGCATTGTGAAGAAAGTACCATTTATACTTACCCAAATGGTATGAAATTCTTACAATGGCTCTCTATGCCCAAATGATCACCCTAAACCAAATTTCCTCCAAATTCATCAAGCCATTTAAGCACAACATCCAGACCTTTGTTTCTGGACCAGTGATGCAGTTGTAAAACAACTACACTCAAACCTTGTCCAAATACTTTGAAATTTTGCCAGCATAGGCACCTTTCTACCACATTCTAGTGTGACAAACTCATTTTTCCCATTTACCCAAGCTTTTCACTCTAGCAACCTGCCCAAGTTGATGTCCAGAAACTTCTCTGGAAGCTGGCAAGCTGTCTAGGCCAGCTCCAATCAAACCAACTGCACCAGGAAGCTACCAGAAGCAAGTACTACCGCATGGACATGTCGTGGTGGGACGACCATCTATGGGGCCATGCGGCCCCTTTGTGGTTCGGCAAGGGAGATCGACATGCACAAAGAGCGGAATTAACAGATGCACGAGGGATCTTTACCCAGGTTCGGGCCGCTGAGAAGCGTAAAACCCTACTCCTGCCTTTGGTGTATTAGGGATGAAGAAGCACAGTACAAGGAGCGCTTCCCCCGGCAAGGTACGAGGGGCAGCTGCTACGCAAGACGTTCCTGTGTTTGAAAAGGGGTCCGAATCCCCTAAACTGTTGCCTTGGCCCTCCTTTTATAGCACAAGGGGTTACCACAGTGGCAAAAATGTAATTACATAGCGATTAGATAGTCAACAGTGCTATCATACCTAACTCTGCCAGTTTAGGACAAAGGCATTAAATGCGCCGTTAGGTGTCATGTGGAGGGGTAGTCCCGGCAAGGTTTCTGCGCCGCTCGCCCAGCTACCTTGTATTATCCTGACACGCCTCCTGGACGGGTGTCATTAGGGGCAAATACTGACCCAGCGTGCTGACACGTGCCCGACAAGCGCTACCAACCAGCCTGCGCGGTCGACACCTCATCTATTAGCGAACATCTGTCCGGTGAGGTGGAGCGCTGGAGGGCTGGCGGAAGCTTGCCGGCACGGAGCTTGCCGGGTCTTTGCCTTGCCGGTTCAATCTTGTCGGTAAGAAATGTCTTTATCTTCGGCAATAGTTGAGTGCTTGTTGATGTTTTGTCTCAAGCTTCTGTAATTGGATCTTGAGCCTTTGGTCTAGGCGGTTCCAGGCAAGCCATGGCCGGCAAGGAGGCTGCCACCGTCTGTGCATAAGTCAGGGTATAAAAATACCCATGTTTTATACAACGACAGGAGCCCCCGGGCCTGGGCCACACGCGTTGTTGGGCTAGGCCCAAACGATGCACAAAAACGCGGCGGGAAACTGCCGTTGCAATTTTCGTCTTGATGGCTATTATCCTTTGAGATCTTCTTTGCTTCCTCGTTAGTCTGGTCTCGGGTGTGCCCTTGGTCGCCTCGCGGCAAACTTTGTTGCCAGGCGTGCTCAAACCAAGGGTATGCTCACACATGGGGCACCGTTGGTCCAAATCGAACGGGCGCACAGCCGCGCGTGGCAAAGGGTAACTGCCATGTCTGTCTTTATTTCTCCTTTTTCTGCGCCCCTCCATCATGCGCGTCTGCATGCATGCAGGGCAGCGGATTGGTGGAGAAGGGCGGCTGTTGGAGTGATGCGCTGGGCCGGGGGCGCAGGGCGCGGAATTGGTGATCGTGGGCGGTTGCTGGAGTAATGCGCCCACCAGAAGCGCATGACGTGGGATTGGCGGTCGTGGGCAGCCACCTGAAGACGGTGAAGGGCCGGCTCCCCGCGCTCCCCCTATAAAGAGGGGGGTTGCGGGATGCGACGCTCACCCATCTCCGCCTGCCTCAATCTCCAGCAATTGCTAACTTCTTCCCATACCTTCTTCCTTTCCCGCATTCGGCGACGTCATGGCGAGGGGAAGAGGTCGTGCCCCTGCCGCTGCGGCGAGGGCTTCTTCTCGGCTCCACGCTCAAGCTTCGGCCGCGGCTGCGAAAGCTGGCTCCAGCGCCCAAGGGAGGGCCGCGGCCCGTGGTCAGGGACGGCGCGGTGCCCGTGGCCGGGGCGGCTGTGGCGGGGCGCTTGCTGTTCCGTCTTTGGCCCCTCCTCCGCCGGCGGAAGGCCACACGGAGGACACGGCGGAAGAGTTTGTCTTGGAGCTGCGCGATCAGCCGCGGAGCTGGTTGCGACTTCCTCGCCCCTTTACTAGGGAGATGGAAGGCCGCCATCTGCACGGCTTATGGTTGCGCATGGATGGTTGTTGCAACGGCCCGGTCTGGGTCACCGTTGAAACCTCCAACAATGGTATCATGTATCTTACGCGCGGGTGGAAATCCTTTGCCCGCGCCCGTTGCTTAGGACAGGGGCACCTCCTTCACTTTCGGCTGGACGGACCAGACGTGCTTGTCGTGAAGTTCTTCGGGGCTTCGGGCGCTCGTCTGGAGTGCTGCGCGGAAAGCTCGAGCGACAGCGACACCGCTTCCTCCAGCGATGCTGAGGATAACGATGATGACGGCGATGACGACGGCTCTCCGGGTGTGAAGATCGAAGACGACGGCGAAGAGTCTGGCTGATCGCCGGCAGCACCATCATCTGGCCTTCCGGGAACAAGCCAGACTCCGCCTAGGCGCCCCTTTTGCCCTCCTTGCACTTGAGATAAACCCTGGCAAAGGGCCAATGAAAATGTAATCGAGTGCCTCTTTAATGAATATCTACCGTTGTCGGGTTTAGACAAATGCATGCTGTTTCCCTTGTCATATTTGTCTCTGTATGAATGTGTCCCCTACGCTTATCTAAAGCTTGCCGGTGCGCATGCTTGCCGCGAGCGCTTCGAAGAACGGGTCCTTAGCAGCCTGCTGGAAGCGCCGCCGCCGGCAAGGCTACTTGTCGGGTCAGAATGCAGCTGCTAATCTTGCCGAGCGAACTCGAGGCAACTTAGAGCGCAGACCGACTATGACAAGGTTCCTCCGCGTGCAGGTTTCTCATACAAAGCGCAAAATCGTTCAAGGGAAAACGCAAAATGTAATAAGGAAAAATTTCAAAGTTCTCCAACTTAGCTTTTCCTTTGCGCTTCCCTTGCGCCGTTTCTCTTGTTGCATAAAATGGTATTCCATCTCCACTCCCCCCGGGAAACTTGCGCGCGAGGAATCCTTCTGTCCTTTTAAGAAAAAGAAAGAAGAGAAAAGAGTGGTATGGGAACCTTGACGGTTCATTAGCCATTTCATACAAAACTGAAGTGTAAATACAACACCATACGCATCCGTATATAAATGAGTATGTACGAGGAGTTGCGGAAACACTTAGCTTTATTATGCACAGGATCTGCGCCTGGCTTTGTACAAAGGGTTACATGTCTTGCCGACAAACCTTGTACAAAAGGGGTTGCCGGGAGATCTCCCGGCAACTGCGCCTCACGGGTAGAACTTGCGAAGATGCTCAATATTCCATGAGTTTTGCACTGGGGTGCCATCCTCGGTCTCCAAACGGACTGCGCCGGGTCTGGTAACTCGTACTACCCGGTAAGGGCCTTCCCACTTCGGCGTCAACTTGTTTGATCCCTTGGCGGACTGAACGCGCCGAAGAACAAGGTCGCCTTCCTCAAGGCTTCGGGTATGCACTTTGCGGCTATGGTAGCGGTGCAAGGCTTGCTTGTAGCGCGCGGCTCGCACAGCTGCCCGAAGACGATCTTCCTCAAGGAGCGTTGCGTCTTCTTGCCGCAAGTGCTCTTGCTCAGCTTCATCGTAAGCGATCACTCGAGGTGACCCGTATATGAGTTCCGTGGGGAGCACCGCTTCTGCACCGTAGACTAGGGAGAAGGGTGTTTGGCTGGTAGCTCGATTTGGTGTCGTTCTGAGTGACCAAAGAACCGCCGACAACTCATCAATCGAACGCCTTCCACACTTGCGCAGCTTGTCAAAGGTTCTTGTTTTGAGACCACGCAGCACTTCAGCATTCATCCTTTCCGCTTGCCCATTGCTTCTCGGGTGAGCGACAGACGCAAAACAGATTTTGCTGCCAAAGTCTTGGACATGTTGCATGAAGGTGCGGCTCGTGAACTGTGTGCCATTGTGTGATGATTCTGTTAGGAACCCCGAAACGGCAAACCAATCCTTTGAAGAATTTGACGGCTGACTGCGCTGTCACCTTTCTCACCGGTTCCACTTCGGGCCACTTTGTGAACTTGTCGATGGCTACGTACAAGAACTCAAAGCCCCCGGCAACGCGGGGGAAGGGGCCCAAGATGTCGAGTCCCCGGACCGAGAAGGGCCAGGAGAGAGGGATCGTCTGGAGGGCTTGAGCTGGTTGATGTATGTTCTTTGAATGAAACTGGCACGCTTCATATTTTATTACTAGCTCAGTTGCATCCTGGAGGGCAGTGGGCCAATAGAAGCCTTGCCGGAAAATCTTGCCGGCAAGCGCCCTTGATCCTATGTGAGAGCCACATATGCCTCCATGTATCTCCGCCAACAGCTTTAGTCCATCTTCCCGGCAAATACACTTTAATTTCACACCATTTGGTCATTTTCTGTATAGAATACTGTCCCCAAACTGATACATACTTGACTGTCGGGCTACTTTCTCAGCTTCTTCTTGCTCATCGGGAAGTTCTCCTGTTTGAAGGAAATGGACTATCTACTGTGCCCATGTCGGAGCCTGCAGCTCGACGACAAGGACTAAAGGCATTTCTTCGGCAGTGGGAGCGCTTGCCTCCACAGCAAGAACCTGAGGTTCTGCGGGAAGCCGCTGCTCATAGGTAACCGCGTTGTTGACCCCGGCAACATTCTTGCTGGCGGCTTCTGGGAGCTCTGCTGGAAAGTACTTGCCGGTATTCAACCTCCTTCTCTTACTGGCCTGCGTCGATGGAGTGACCGTTGGTTGGTTCAAATGGAGCACAAAAGTTCCCGGTTCAACGGGAAGCTTCTGTGCAGCAAACTTTGACAAGCTGTCAGCGATGCTGTTTTCCGCACAAGGAATGTGCTCTGTCTGTAACCCGTCAAAGTGTTCTTCCAATTTCCTCACTTCCTCCACGTATGCTTCCATCAACGGGCTCTGGTAATCTTTGTTTACTTGCTTTACAACGAGCTGTGAGTCACCGCGGATGATTAATTTTTTGATCCCAAGGTACAATGCGATCCTAAGACCGGCAAGGAGCCCCTCGTACTCAACAGTGTTGTTTGTGGCTTGCTCCCTAGAAAAGTGCATTTGAACCACGTACTTGAGGTGCTCTCCGGTGGG
This sequence comes from Elymus sibiricus, assembly GCA_039707655.1. NCBI lineage: Eukaryota > Viridiplantae > Streptophyta > Magnoliopsida > Poales > Poaceae > Elymus > Elymus sibiricus. Next base: position 85,622,822 of record CM077676.1, read on the forward strand.
TGCGACAAGCAGCACTCCCGCACCGGCGCCTTGCAGCGAGAAGGCACCGTCAAAGTACATGATCCACTCCTTGGCCGTTTCCTTGCCGGGGAGAGCCGTTTCTTGAATCTCTTCGTCTTGCGTTGGCATCCATTCAACAATGAATTCCGCCAAGGCTCTGCTCTGGATGGTTGAAGTGCTTTCAAACTTGAGTGCAAAGCTTGACAATTCCAACGCCCACTCCACTATCCTGCCGGCTGCTTCTGGGTTCCTCAAAATGTGTTGCAACGGAAAGCGGGTGACGACAGTGATCTCGTGTGCCTGGAAGTAGTGACGCAGCTTTCTCGAGGCCATAAGGAGGCCGAAAAGTAATTTCTGCACCCCAGAATATCTTGACCTAGCCCCCTGCAGAAGGGAGCTAACAAAATATACGGGCCATTGCACCACTTTCTTCCTTGGCATCACTTGCTGGTTAATTTCGTTTGCTTGCGCTGTTTCTGACTTGTCGGCGTCGGGTCTTGCCGGAGAAGATCCCGGTTTGTCGCTAGACGGGCTTGTCATGGCTGCTTCCTCGTCGTCGACTTACCTCTGCGCCACTAATGCAGCGCTAGCCACCTGATTCGTTGCTGCTACGTATAGCAGCAATGGCTCTTGTGGTCTAGGCGCAACTAGCATTGGCGCGGAGGAGAGGTATCTTTTCAAGTCCTGCAGCGCGGCCTCCGCTTCCTGAGTCCATTTCATGGGACCTGCCTTTTTCAAAATCTTGAAAAACGGCAGGGCGCGCTCAGCGGACCTTGAAATGAACCTACTCAAGGCAGCAACACAACCGGCAAGATGCCGCACATCCTTGACGCTTTTCGGCGCTTAAATTTGCTCGATTGCTTTGATCTTGTCGGGATTCGCTTCAATTCCTCGTTGAGATACAAAGAACCCGAGAAGCTTGTCGGATGGGACACCAAACACACACTTCTCGGGATTGAGCTTCAGATTGATTTTGCGCAAGTTTGCAAAGGTTTCTTCTAAATATTGAATGAGGGTGTCTTTGTCCTTATTCTTGACCACAATATCATCCATGTAAGCTTCCACATTCCTGTGCAGCTGAGGCTCAAAACCAATCTGGACTGCTCTCGCAAACGTTGAACCGGCACTCTTTAACCCGAAGGGCATACGCACGAAGCAGTATGTGCCGCATGGTGTGATGAATGCGGTTTTCTCCTCATCTTCCTTGGCCATGAATATTTGATGGTTCCCAGAATAGGCGTCAAGGAATGAGAGCAGATCACAGCCAGAGGTGGAGTCCACAATTTGATCAATGCGCGGCAAGGGGAAGGGATCCTTTGGACAAGCCTTATTGATATCGGTGTAGTCAATACAAAGTATCCACTTCCCATTTGCTTTGCGCACCACTACTGGATTTGTCAACCAAGTGGGATGCAACACACCTCTGACTAAACCGGCCGCTTCAAGTTTCTTAATTTCCTCGGCAATGAATTGTTGCCGCTCCAAAGCTTGCTTCCAGACCTTTTGCTTGACGGGCCGAGCGTGGGGACAGACAGCAAGATGGTGCTCAATTACCTCCCTGGGAACACCGGGGATGTCAGACGGTCGCCATGCGAACACATCGACATTCGCCCGCAGGAAGGCAATGAGCGCGCTTTCCTATTTGCTGTCAAGGGTGGCACTGATGGTGAAGGTACTGTCAGTGCCATCCTCCCTTGCCTACACCTTCTTAGTTGTCGGTGCAGTGGCTTTGGGCTTCTTGCCGGTAGAGCTCTCCGGTAAATCTTCAACAGGCACGCAACACTCCGAAGAGGTGCGCTTCCCGGAATCTTTGCCAGAGGTCTTGCCAGACTTTTTGCCTTTCTCTTTCTTGGCGGGAGCTGGCACCTTGGCGGCCTGTGCTGCAACCGCGTCTCTATACATCTTATCGACGCAAATGACTGCATCTTTCTTGTCGGAGTTGATGGAAATGACACCCATCGGCCCTGGCATCTTCAATGTGTTGTAAACATAATGAGACGCTGCCATGAATTTCGCCAAGGCAGGGCGGCCAAGAATTCCATTATATGGCAAGGGGATCTTGACAACATCAAAGACAATCTTCTCTGTTCTGTAGTTCAATTCCCCACCAAACGTCACCGGCAATGTGATCTTTCCCTTGGGCTGGCTTCTTCCCGGGTTTACCCCTTGAAACGTGCCTATTTTCTCGAGTTCCTCGTCAGGAATTTGCAGCCTTTGGATAACTTCCGGAGAGATCAGATTCAGGCCGGCCCCACCGTCAACTAACATCTTTGTTACTTGGAGGTTGCGAATTGTTGGTGAAACCAACAACGGCAAACACCCGACCACAGTTATGCGATCAGGGTGATCCTCAGCATAAAAAATGATAGGCGTGTGAGACCATTTGAGTGGTTTTTGAGAGCCCACTGCCGGTTCCGCCGCATTAACCTCATGCGCCCATTGCTTAAGCTGGCGGGGAGAGGAGTGCAAAGATGCTCCTCCGTCAATGCACATGGCATCGGTTGCCTTCTGGAATTCTTGTTCGCTGGTCTCATCATCATCCTCTTCGTCACTTCCATCATCTTCCTCTTTCTTCTCACGGCCTCTGGCAGGCTTCTCCTTCTGCTGCTTGGCCTTGCCGCGGCGGCCTCCTCGACCGCCACGGCCCCTCTTGCCAGATCCACCGGCACCATCTTGGCCCTTTTCCTTGTCACGCTTTTCATACTCAGCTTTCTGTTTCTCAACAAGGTGCTCGACTTGGCAGCACTCTTGGAGATCGTGGCCTTTAGTGCGGTGAATCTTGCAGTATGGCCCATCAGACTTGCCGGCCTTCTCGTTTGCCGCCGCCTCCAGGCAAGCGGCGCATACAGCGGCCTCCTTGCCGGAGTTTTCAGTTTTGGCTTTCTTGGCGGACTCGGAGTTGCTGGAGCCTTCGACAGCCATAACAGTTTTGCCTTTGCGCTTCCTGTTACGCTTTCAGCCTTTCTTCCTCGGGGTGGCGGCATCATCGTCCTCAGAATCTACCTCAGCACCAGCGTCCTCCCCGGGAAGCCTTCTTCCTTCCTCAGCGCGTGCACACTTATCCGCCAATGCGTAGAGCTCGTTGACGGTCTTGGGCAACTTGACGTTCATCTTTTCCCGCATCCTTCGATTGTGCACGTTCGTGTGAAAGGCGGCAATCATGGCTGCGGGGTGCACATCTAGAATGTTGCGGTGCATGCGGCTGAACCTTTGGATATACTTGCGAAGTGTTTCACCGTCTCTTTGTGGAATCACTTGCAGGTCGTTGGGCTGTCCAGGGGTCTTGTGGCCTCCGGTAAAAGCGCCAACAAACTCGTTGCAGAGGTCTGACCATGAAGAGATGGAGTTCTCCGGCAAGTTCATCAGCCAAGACCTCACGTTGGGTTTGAGAACCAACGGGAAGTAATTGGCGAGGATCTTTTCGTCTCTTCCCCCGGCAGCTTGCACGGCAATAGTGTATATGTCCAGAAATTCTGCCGGGTTCAGCTTGCCGTCGTACTTTTCCGGTACTTCCGGTTTGAAGGCTCGTACGGACGGCCATCGGACTTGCCGCAGCTCACGAGTGAAGGCAGGACACCCAACCTCGTAAGGCAGATATCCGCCAACCTCAGGCGCAGGCTCATCAACGATCGGGCCGTTGCGCACGTCAGATTGACGGTGCGCCTCTCGACGCCGTTCAATAGTGGTGCGGGCATCTTCTACCTGCCTGTCCCGCAGCACTTGCCGCTGGTCTTGCCGCGCTTGCAGGTCTGAAGAGGCCATCGACATCTCGTCGGGCTCGAAGAATCCTTGAGCTTGGCGTGGTTGCCACCGATGCTGTTGCTGTGGAGGCGATTGCACCGTTGGCGCAACAGCCTCAACACGGCCTCCAGTTGGAGCTACTGGTGTTGCTTGCGGACGCCGTGAGGGCTCCGTTTGTTGCGACTTGCTCGCTTTGGCAAATCCAATCAAGGTCTGGATAGTGGCTCTCCACTCATCCATCTTGTCTGCTGCCGGAGGGAAGTTCAGCAGCATCTGGGCTCGCGCCATTGCCTCTACTGCCGTGGTTGGCATGGCCGGAAGCGAAGAACGCGACGTCGCTTTACTCCTGGCAGAGCCAGCAGGAGCGCCATCGCGATCTTGCTACCGCGGCGCATGATCGGCGGCGAGCTGTTGTGGCGGAGGTGGTGCCAGAAGATTAGGAGCTTGGTCGACTGAGGTCTTGGCATGTGGTCGCCGCCGTCCGGAGTCGTTGACGCCGCTCGGGGTCGAGCTGCGTCCATCTTGCGACGGACGCGGTGTGCGTCTTGATGCAGCATCTCTAGACGTCACCATGGCGGGATCTGGACATGCGTCGGCCCGGGCATTGCTGCTCCAGTGGATGCGCTCGTCGTGGTTTTGCTCGCCGGAGGGTCGAGGAAGACGGTCACCTCCAGTGCCTCCGCCTCCCGCTCCAGCAACGGTGGGCACAGCGACCGCGCCGCCTGCGCTGGTCGTGCCAACCGCGGTGCCCGCGCCACACGCATTGGCCGCGCCGCCTGCGGATGCATGCGAGGGTGCCTTGGAGGCGGAGGGAGCCGTCATCATGATGCCCTTCTTCTTGGGCGCCATCGATGACGAAGAAGATGATGGTGAAATCGATGAAGCTGACACACAGTCTGCTAACTCGAGTTCCCGCGGGAGATCCCCCTACCTGGCGCGCCAAAGATGTCGTGGTGGGACGACCATCTATGGGGCCATGCAGCCCCTTTGTGGTTCAGCAAGGGAGATCGACATGCACAAAGAGCGGAATTAACAGATGCGCGAGGGATCTTTACCTTGGTTCGGGCCGCTGAGAAGCGTAAAACCCTACTCCTACCTTTGGTGTATTAGGGATGAAGAAGCACAGTACAAGCAGCGCTTCCCCCGGCAAGGTACGAGGGGCAGCTGCTACGCGAGAAGTGCCTGTGTTTGAAAAGGGGTCCGAATCCCCTAAACTGTTGCCTTGGCCCTCCTTTTATAGCACAAGGGGTTACCACAATGGCAAAACAGTAATTACATAGAGATTAGATAGTCAACAGTGCTATCATACCTAACTCTGCCAGTTTAGGACAAAGGCATTAAATGCGCCGTTAGGTGTCATGTGGAGAGGTAGTCCCGGCAAGGTTTCTGCGCCGCTCGCCCAGCTACCTTGTATTATCCTGACACGCCTCCTGGACGGGTGTCATTAGGGGCAAATACTGACCCAGCGTGCTGACACGTGCCCGACAAGCACTACCAACCAGCCTGCGCGGTCGACACCTCATCTATTAGCGAACATCTGTCCGGTGAGGTGGAGCGCTGGAGGGCTGACGGAAGCTTGCCGGCACGGAGCTTGCCGGGTCTTTGCCTTGCCGGTTCAATCTTGTCTGTAAGAAATGTCTTTATCTTCGGCGATAGTTGAGTGCTTGTTGATGTTTTGTCTCAAGCTTCTGTAATTGGATCTTGAGCCTTTGGTCCAGGCGGTTCCCGGCAAGCCTTGGCTGGCAAGGAGGCTGCCAACGTCTGTGCATAAGTCAGGGTATAAAAATACCCATGTTTTATACACCGATAGGACATGATTTGTCGAGCCGAAGCGCACCACGTGCGCGAGTGCACGCGGTGACCACGCATCTGTCCTGGCCAAACACGCGCTCTGCGTGTCGGGTCGCCTCAGACATGACAGCTCCGGCCATCTCCAGCTGCCCCTCTGTGTCTTTTGGTGCCGACAGCCTCTCGACCACCCACCTGGCCTCTCCAGACTCTTCTTCCCCTCTGGCAGTGCCCTCGCCGGACACAGCCAAGCGTCGCCTCTGTAGCCGCCATACTGGCACTGTGGCCGAGCTGGTTGGCTTCTTCCTCGCTGCTCTGTGCCAATGCCAGTACCTCCCTGCCCTCTCCCATCACCTCCCCACGCGGTCTGGCCGACAGCGCAACGCCCAGCTAAACGCGGGACGCCAGCGTTTTCCCCACGGTGGCATTCGGCCACGGCCATCCCCGCCCACCTATAAAAGCCGCTCCTGACCCCAAAGCTCTTCACCACTCGCCTCCTGCCCCTCTCAATCGACCCTCAAACCACCCACGCGAGCCCGGAAAGCTCTCCTTCCCCACCTCCGGCAAGGAGCTCCGCCGGTCTGCCCCTGCTCCACCAGCCACCTTCGGTCCACCCCAGCCCCATCTGAGGCCACCAACGAGCTCGTGGTACTCCCCTGGTTCCTCCCAGCCCCTCCCCTATTCAAGAGATCGCCGGTGTCGTCGACTTCGTAGGTGCCCGTAGCCTGCCAACGCCGGGGAGGAAGGGCGCGACGCCGTCCGGCCATCTCCTGACGAGCTACGAGTACAGGCATGCCTGCCTACGAGTGCTTGATCCATTCCCGCCCTCCTCTAGCCCCGCCGTGACCTCGACTTTGGCGAATGGCCGCCGGTATACCCATCATCTCTCTGCTCTCTCCCTTTCTCTTTAAAACAGACAGTTGGGCTCCACCTGTCAGCGACCCCATGCGCGCCCGAAGCGGTATGCTAGTGGAAGCGCCCAGGCACTTTACGCCTTTGACATGGCCGCCTCTGGTTTTCTGGTTTTTCTGTTTAAATTCAAATAAAACCAGAAGTTTGACTCAACTTTGACCAGCCATATCTTTTAATCTATAGGTCTAAATGAGTTCATTCTTTTTGCATTACTTTCCTTATGAGTTTTTTTTACTTGCTGTAAAATTTTGGTACTTTTCCCTGCTGTCTAGGACAAAGAAAAATGTTTTATGTCATATTTACAAATGCCTTCAAAAATGATTTTCAGAGTGATTTGGTTTTTTGGTGAAGGCTAGGAGCTCTTCCCCAATCCTTTGGTGCAAGGAAAGCAACAACTCCCATTTGCGTGATTGCATTACAATGCCATAGTTTTAATTGAATAGGTTGACTAGAATTTGAATTGTTTATAATTGTTTATTCATAGCCATACTTGGGAAATATTTGGGTATGTCATTGCTATGTTGATGCCTGGATTGGTGGTGACTAGTAGGCTACACATTTTTTAAGGCCATGATGCCATTAGCTTGTGAGACTACTGTCTATGATTACCTTGTGTTTCCATCCGACGTTCTGGTTAGGAGGTTAGTAGCGGAAGCTTGGTCATACTGCCCCTTTGGATTACTGGTTGGGTATTGTTATAGCTTGGATAACGATGAGGCTAGAGTATTAGTTGTGTCAGAGGAGTCAATTGCGGAAAATTCCTTCATTCATTGATCAAGTGCCACTAAACCGGACGTTCCAGTGCAGCCACATTTGCCTTTGTGGGAAGGCCCTAGCCTGGTTTACCGCATGCATGATAACCCACAAGTATAGGGGATCAATTGTAGCTTTTTTGATAAATAAGAGTGTCGAACCCAACGACAAGCTAAAGGTAGAATTTATATTCCCTTCAAGTTCTATCGACCACCGATAGAACTCTACCCACACTTAACGTTTGCTTTACCTAGAACAAGTATGAAACTATTTTGTAGGTGATAGGATAGGTTTGCAAGAATAAAACTAGAAGTACTTCACGAGAATAAAACTAGGAGTAATTTGTGAGATAATAAAATTTAGTTATTAGGTAGAGAGATTTTTGTAACACAAGAAAGTTATTTGTCCCTAGGCAATGGATAACTAGACCGGTAATCATTATTGCAATTTTATATGAGGGAGAGGCATGAGCTAACAAAGTTTCCGTAGTTGGATCATATGCACTTATGATTGGAAATCTGGCAAGCATCCACAACTACTAAAGATCATTAAGGTAAAACCCAACCATAGCCTTAAGTATCAAGTCCTCTTTACTCCCATACGCAACAACCCCCTTACTCGGGTGTAAGCTTCTGTCACTCTAGCCACCCACTATAAGAGAATTATGAACGTATTGCAAACCCTACAGCGGGAATCCCTCACGCTTGCACGACACAGAGGGCACCATAGGACAGCACCAAAATAAAACATACAACTCAAACCAATGACGATCATCAATCAACCCATAGGACAAAATGAATCTACTCAAACATCATAGGATAGCCACACATCACTGGATAATAATATATAGCGTTGAGCACCATGTTTAAGTAGAGATTACAGCGGGGAGAAGAGGTGTTACACCGCTGCATAGAGGGGGAGAAGGTTGGTGTTGACGGTAGCGAGGTTGTTGGTGTCGATCGCCGTCACGATCCTTGCCCCGGCGGCACTCCGGCGCCACCGGGAGAGAGAGGGAGAGAGCCCCCCTCCTTCTTCTTCTTGCTTGCCCTCCCCCCTAGATGGGAGGAGAGTTCCTCCTTTGGTCCATGGTCTCCATGGCGGTGGAGGGGCAGGAGCCCCTCCGAGATTGGATCTCTCTTTCTGTTCTCTTCTGTTTCGCGTTCCTATTTTCTGGCCCTTCACTGTTTCTTAAATTCCCGGAGATCCGTAACTCCGATTAGGCTGAAATTTTGAGGGGATTTTTATCCATAAATTATATTTCTTGCGGCGAAAGAAGGGGGTCAACTGACTTAGGAGGTGCTCACCAGCAACCAGGGCGCGCCACCCCCCCCCCCCAGGGGCGTGCCCTGGTGCCTCGTGGCCACCTCGGACACCGTCTTGCGTTGATTCTTCTTCCCAAAAATCACATATATTCCAAAATAAATCTCTGTAAATTTTTATCGCGTTTGGACATTATTTGATATGGGTATTCTGCAAAACAAAAAACATGCAACAAACAGGAACTGGCACTGGGCACTGGATCAATATGTTAGTCCCAAAAATAATATAAAATGTTGCCAAAAGTATATGAAACTTGTAGAATATTGGCATGAAACAATCAAAAATTATAGATACGATGGAGACGTATCAGCATCCCCAAGCTTAATTCTTGCTCTTCCTTGAGTAGGTAAATGATAAAAAAGATAATTTTTGATGTGGAATGCTACCTAGCATAATCTTGATCATATAATCTAATCATGGCATGAATATTAAGACATGAGTGATTCAAATCAATAGTCTATAATTTGACATGAAGACATAAATACGCAAGCATACTAAAAGCAACCATGTCTTTCAAAATATCAACGCTAAATAAAGTTATCCCTAGCCCATTATGCTCAGTTATTGATCCATTCATGAAACACACTCAACATTAACTACACCCAATGCACAAGTATGACAATAGTGCTCTCTACTACTTGTGATCTGCGTTGGTTTTTCCCCGAAGAGGAGGGGATGATGCAGTACAGTAGATATAAGTATTTCCCTGAGTTATGAAACCAAGGTTATCAATCTAGTAGGAGAATCACGCAACACCTCGTTAGCAGCACCTGCACACACAACAACAAATCCTCGCACCCAACACAAACAAGGGGTTGTCAATCCCTTGGCGGTCAATTGCAAGAATATATTGTATGGTGATAGATAAATAGATCAAACAAAAATATAAAATAAAATAAATAAAGAAAAAGTGCAGCAAATATTTTTAGGGTTTTAGTAAATGATAAAGATAGACCCGGGGGCCATAGTTTTCACTAGAGGCTTCTCTCTTGAAAATAGCATACGGTGGGTAAACAAATTACTGTTGCGCAATTGATAGAAAAGCAAATAATCATGACGATATCCAAGGCAATGATCATGTATATAGGCATCACGTCCGAGACAAGTAGACCGACTCCTGCCTGCATCTACTACTATTACTCCACACATCGACCGCTATCCAGCATGCATCCAGAGTATTAAGTTCATAAAGAATGGAGTAATGCCTTAAGCAAGATGACATGATGTAGACAAAGTAAACTCACGCATTAATAAACCCCATCTTTTTACCCTTAATAGTGATACGTCTCCAACGTATCTATAATTTTTTATTGTTCCATGCTGTTATATTATCAATCTTGAATGTTTTACCAATCATTTACAGCAATTATCTATCATTTTTGGAGACTAACCTATTAACCTAGTGCCCAGTGCCAGTTGCTGTTTTCTGCCCTGTTTTTGTTTTACAGAAAATCAATACCAAACGAAGTCCAAATGCCATGAAACTTTTTGGAGATTTTTTATTGAAGAAGATAATACTCAGAAGCTTCGAGAGGAGGCCATAAGACCCCGGTGGGCCCCACGAGCCACCAGGGCGCGCCTGGTGCCTCGTGGGCCCCACCAAGCTCCGTTTGACCTAATTCCAGTACTATAAATTCAGAAAAAATCAGAAACCCTCAGGAGAGTCCACGAAATACTTTTTCCACCGCCGCAAGCTTCTGTTCCAGAGAGAACCCATCTGGGGTCCTTCTCCGGTAATCTGCCGGAGGGGGAATCGATCACGGAGGGGCTCTACATCAACCTTGCTGCCCTTCCGATGATGCGTGAGTAGTTTACCACACACCTTCGGGTGCATAGGCAGTAGCTAGATGGCTTGTTCTCTCTTTTTGATCTTCAATACAATGTTCTCCTTGATGTTCTTGGAGTTCTATCCGATGTAATCACTTTTTGGGGTGTGTTTGTTGGGATCCGATGAATTGTGAGTTTATGATCAGATTATCCATGAAATTATTTGAGTCTTCTCTGATCTCTTTTATGCATGATTATTATAGCCTCGTATTTCTTCTCCGATCTTTTGATTTGGTTTGGCCAACTAGATTGATTTTTCTTGCCATGGGAAGAGGTGCTTTGTAGTGGGTTCGATCTTGCGATGCTCAATCCCAGTGACAGAAAGGGACATGACACGTATGTATCGTTGCTACTAAGGGTAAAAAGATGGGATCTATTCATTGGGTTTATTAATTCGTGAGTTTGTCTTGTCTACATCATGTCATCGTTCTTTAGGCATTACTCCATTCTTTATCGGACTTAATACACTAGATGCATGCTGGATAGCGGTCGATGTGTGGAGTAATAGTAGTAGATGCAGCCAGGAGTCGGTCTACTAATCTTGGACGTGATGCCTATATACATGATCATTGCCTTGGATATCATCATGATTATTTGCTTTTCTATCAATTGCCCAACAGTAATTTGTCTACCCACCGTATGCTATTTTCTCGAGAGAAGCCTCTAGTGAAACCTATGGCCCCCGGGTCTATCTATCTCATATTACTAAAACCCTAAAAATATTGCTGCAATTTTCTTTTACTTATTTTATTTTGTATTTTTGTTTCAATCTATCAATCTATCAAATACAATTTAATCTTGCAATCTTACCGCCATGGGATTGACAACCCCTTGTTTGCGTTGGGTGCAAGGATTTGTTGTTTGTGTGCAGGTGCTGCTAACGAGGTGTTGCGTGATTCTCCTACTGGTTCGATAACCTTGGTTTCATAATCGAGGGAAATACTTATCTCTACTATGCTGCATCATCCCTTCCTCTTCGGGGAAATACCAACGCAAGCCACAAGTAGCAGGAAGAATTTCTGGCGCCGTTGCCGGGGAGACATCATCAATATCTATCAAGTACCTTTGCACAAACTCTCATCTCCTTGCATTTACTTTATTTGCCATTTGCCTCTCGTTTTCATCTCCCCCACTTCTAAAACGTTTTTACAAAAATACAAAAATATTTTCCGTTTGCCTTTTTCTTGTTTGCTTGATTGCTATCTTGTTTGCGTAGTCACGATGTCTCAAGAAAATACCAAATTGTGTGATTTTTCCAATACTAATAATAATGATTTTTTTAGTACTCCGATTGGTCCTCCCGCCACTAGTGCGGAGACTTGTGATATTAATGCCGCTTTGCTAAATCTTGTCATGAAAGATCAATTTTCCGGGTGAAGGCACGGCAGCCCACGCCGCTCGAGGGGACGCCGCCAGCGAGGGCTGCGCGGTTTTGACGCCCGGCCTCTGTGACGTCCTGAACGGCCTGGTCCTAGCGCTGGTGCTACCGCTCGAGGAGCACTCACGTGTCGGGGGGCGCGCGGCGGATGATCTAGCAGCTGGCCTCATCTCGGTCTGGCGAGGATGCGCCACGGGACGGCTCACGAGCCCGCGCGCTGTGCTGGGGCCCGCCGCGCTCGTCACGCAGAGGAGGCGGCGGGGGAGCGCCGTGTGCCAGGTCCCCATCACGAGACGGCGGAGGGCAAAGCGAGTGAGAAGGCGCCCGAGCGTCCCCGGCGACGTTGACGAGCTCGGTGATGCGACCGAGCCAGGCGTCATAGGCGGCGTCAGCCGGATAGTAGCGGAGCAGCTCACGCGCCATGAGCAGCGCGGCCTCGGCTTCGGGACGGCGGCGATTGCCGTGGGCCGCCGGCTCCGTCTAAGCCACGCGGCCAGCCCTGCGCTCGGCGTGCTCGCGACGTGCGTCAGCCATGGGGTTGGTGGAGCTGCGGGTGGAGCAGAAGAACAGTAGCGCACCCCTACCTGGCACGCCAAATGTCGGAAGTCGGGCTCCGGGGACCCAAAGGTTTGAACACCGGGGTGAGCTCGTTCTACTACTTCGTCTCCTACCATGGCTAAGCGACGGCGAGGCTACGGCGAGAGCACGCTAGCGAGGGATGGAGCGTGGACTCAGCGGTTTACCCAGGTTCGGGCCACCTTGCGGTGTAAGACCCTACTCGTGCTTGATTGGTATTGCTCTGGTGCGAGAGAGAGAATACAAGGTTGAGGATGATGAGAACTAGGGCTCTCCCAGATCGGTGATTCGAACTCTCTTCCTACAATGGCTGCTCTGCCCTTTATATCGGCCTTGGTCCTCTTCCCCCTGGAAACTTTGGCGGGAAGGGTTGCCACACTTGGCGATTTTGAAAGGGGACAGGCGCTCAGGCCATCCTGACTAAAGGTGGTCTTCGCCTGCCAAAGCATGATCCATGACGCGCCGGTGGGCTCGTTGATGACCTCCGCCCAGCGCGCCCGTCGTCTTGGTCTTCCTTCGCCGATCGGGCAACCTTTGGGGTTGCTTTGGAGAGTAGATAGCTGGCCCTGCTCCCTTAACACAAAAGAGGAAACCATCTTCATCCGCGCCTGCTGGCGCGGCCTTTGTCGCCGCTCGTCGCCGCGCGCGTCACCCACGTGATGCGCCCCAGACCGCGCGACCGTGGATGGTGGTGCTGAGCCTTGCTCGCCACTTCCTGAGGAGGGGCCCCAGGAGGCCAGGGCCTCATGAGGGGTCTTGGTGAGATGCTCGGTGGTGATGGCCCGCTGGGCCCACGCCAGGCGTTGCGCCCTGGGCCAAAGGCAGACGGGCCTGGATACCCCGGGTTCCATGGGCCCGACAGATATGAGTCTTTGCTTTGTTTGCTTTTTAGTTTGTCACAATCATCCCTACAAGACACACCAATCTTGAGAGAGCCACACGTTATCATAATTTGTTAGAATACTCTATGTGCTTCACTTAAATTTTTTGAGCTAGGCTGTTGCTCTAATGCTTCACTTAAATCTTTTTGAGCACGGTGGTGGCTATATTTTGAAGAAATAAACTCTCATGCTTCACTTATATTATTTTGAGAGTTGATTAAAATTTTGAAGAAATGAATTCTCATCCTTCACTTATATCATTTTGAGAATTGAGTTGATTGAAATTTTGAAGAAATGAATTCTCATGCTTCACTTATATTATTTTGAGAATTGTTAAGATTGAAATTTTGAAGAAATATATGCACTCTCATTCTTCACTTAAATCTTTTTGAGAGTTGACATGGTAATTAATAGTAATGCTAATTTGCACATGTTATGCAATTGTTCCCAAAGTGATGAATATTCAAGAGGGATATAATAAAAACTTTCATATAGATCATTGGATATGATGAGTGTGATTCCTTGCAATAATTTTGCGATATGGAGATGATAATATGTGAGTCATGTTAGTGAGTAATTGTGATGTAGTAAGTATATTAGTGTTAAGGTTTGTGATTCCCTATGCATGCACGTTAAGTCAATAGTTATGCAATGAAGTTATATCCTACTTATGGTGTATTATTCGGTGTTAGTTATGTCCAATGCATGTTTATGACAATTTCGTTTTTTGGTTGGTTGCTTCTCAATCTTTTGCTAGCCTTCATTTGTACTAAGCGGAAATACTGCTTGTGCATCCAAAATCTTTAAACTCAGTTTTGCCATATGAGTCCACTATATCTACCTATATACGGTATTTCAATGCCGTTCTAAGTAAATTTGCGTGTGCCAACTCTAAATTTCAAAATAATTTTTCCGTTTTGTGTGCCCGTACCGCTCATGAAGCGGCAGGGGGTGGCCATTATTTTCCATGCTAGGTGTGTTATCCTCACGATGAGTGTTTATTCACTTGTCATTGCACGACAGAATGGTTGGTAATAGGGATGCCCAGTCCCACATGAATCAAATTAATAACAACAAAATTCCTTGGAATGTGATGTTATGGAGGGCACCCGTGGATACGGCTAGCCATGGATTGTGAAAGAATTGGTGGAAAGGAAATAAACTTTACTTTCTTCTTGGGAACCGCCTATGATGTGTCTAGCATGGAAGATAATGGGAATTCTCGGTCGTTTTCGTTGACAGGAAAAGCATGCCTCTCAAAATATTTTTATCTCTTTAATTTCAGCTTTGAGCTCCGGCACATTTGACAAATCTCTGCTTCCCTCTGGGAAGGGCCTATCTATTTACTTTTATGCAATTTTTATTTTTTTTGAGTATCCATCTTCTCTTACAAAAGCACCAACTAGAGAGCACTATTGTCATACTTGTGCATTGGATGTAGCTAATATTTGAGTGTGTTTCATGAATGGATCAATGATTGAGCATAATGGGCTAGGGATAACTTTCTTTAGCATTGATATTTTGAAAGACATGGTCGCTTGTTAGCATGCTTCAGTATTTATGTTTTCATGTCAAACTATAAATTATTGCTTTGAATCATACAAGTCCAATGTCCATGCTACAAAAGAAAAGAATATGTTAGGCAGCATTCCACATCAAAAATTCTGTTTTTATCATTTACCTACTCGAGGACGAACAGGAATTAAGCTTGGGGATGCTGATACGTCTCCAACGTATCTATAATTTTTGATTGTTCCATGCTGTTATATTATCAATCTTGGATGTTTTTACAATCATTTACAGCAATTATCTATCATTTTTGGAGACTAACCTATTAACCTAGTGCCCAGTGCCAGTTGCTGTTTTCTGCCCTGTTTTTGTTTTACAGAAAATCAATACCAAACGAAGTCCAAATGCCACGAAACTTTTTGGAGATTTTTTATTGGAGAAGATAAATATCAGAAGCTTAGAGAGGAGGCCAGAAGACCCTGGTGGGCCCCACGAGCCACCAGGGCTCACCTAGGGGGGGGGGGGGCAGGCGCACCCTGGTGCCTCGTGGGCCCCACTGTAACACTCCTATGTAATGAGCTACAGTGATCCACCATATTAATGCCAAGTCATCTGAGATTTGCAATGAAAATCATGTGGGATTAATATCTCATTTCAAATTCTGCCACTGAAATCAAATTCAAATGCAAGTGAAATTTTAAGTTGCACAAAAGTTGCTGGAAAAATGTTCATCATTTAGTAAATATTCCAAAACAAATTGTTGTTCAGGAAAACAACATCACCATGTTGCTAAAATGGACAGTAGCATTTAAACAGTGTTGTTCCAGCAATATAAAATTGCAATTTCAATTATGAAAAATGCAAATGAAATTATCTGCCTTCCAAAATATTTGTGGCACTGCCTAATAATGTGTTGGATTTAATGGGCCTAGCTCCATAAATTTTGTACATCATTTGGATGCCCCAAATAATCCTTTTCCCTATCTGTTAATAAATAAACTGAAAAACAGAAAAGGAGAAAGGGGAGTTGGGCCTTACCTGCTTACCTGGCGCGGCCCAGCCAGCCCACCCCTGTCGCCTACCTGCTCCCGCCTCGGTGTCGGGAACGTCATGGCGAGGAGCTCGCCGCTCCGGCCACTGGCTGCCATGGTGACGGGGCAGGTGAGCCGGATAAGGCCGCTCGCTCCTCCATTCCCCCTGGTCGCCCTCGCCTTTTCTCTTCCTCCCTCTCCCTCGCGCGCGCTCGCCCCCTTCTACTCTGTCCCGACGTCGTCGCCGCCGCACCGTGGTAAATCACCGCAGCCAGCCACTCCCTCGCCTCTCCGAGCAGGCCATCAGCTCCGCCGTCGTCTCCTTCTTCATCCCCAACCACGCCTGCAAGCCCGAGGCCGCCTCATTGCGCGAATCGGGCCGGCGTCCGCCGCGGATCACCGGAGCTCCGCCGCACCGTACCTCGCCGTCCCTGCGCTACAAATCCGCCAAGGGCCACCGTGAGCCGCTGCGGTGAGCTACACGCCTCCTCCCCTCTCTTTTTTCTCTTCCCCGCGCCCGGAGCGGCCGGCTCCGCCATGGCCGAGCCCAGCTCCGCCGATGAGCTCGCTGCCATCGCGGCAGTGGCCGTCATGACCCACCGAGCCCGCCAACGCGTTTGTGGCATCGAGTAGACGCCGTAGAAGTAGCGCGCCGTCCGTTTTGGCCTCTGTGTCACCGCGCGCAAGTTCACCGGATTTCGGGTCTCCGCCGTCCTTGTCACCGGCGACGACTCCGGCCTCCTCAGCTCCCGAGACCAACCGCGTTAGATGCGGCGCTATTCGCTCGTTCGAACGAGCCCGAGAGCGCCCGATTTGATGCCGTGTAGAGGAATCCCGAGCTCGCCGGAGCTCTCGGCCGCGTCCGTCGCTCGCCGGAGCATATTCCGGCGCCGGCGTCCGACGTGGCACCGTGTGGGGCCCGCCCACAGTCGCTTCCTGTGGGCCCCTGGCCTAAGTTGACTTCGTTGACCGGGTCAACGCGCGGGTTACTGTTCCCCTGACGCTGACGTGTGGGCCCTCTCGATTAGTTAAACTAATTAACCGATTTTTAATAAAACTTAATTAATTAGTTAGTTAGTGACACTGGCATAGGGCCCCACTTAGTTAATTAACTCGGTTAGTTTAAGATTAATCGTTGTTAACACCTCTGAGGCTGACAGGTGGGTCCCACTTGCCTGTTTGACCAGTCAACTGGTCAGCCGACTGCTCATGTAGTGATGATGTCAGCATGACGTCATATTCCACTTTTGACAATTCTGTTAATTTAAATAAATCAGAAAATGCTAAAACTTCGGAAATTCGTAGAAATTAAACCGTAGCTCGGATCGAAAAACTTTCTACATGAAAGTTGATCAGAAAAATTCCACGAATCCGATCGTGCCATCTATTTTCTTATCGGAACCCTCTACGTAGGTGAACCCGCAACTTTTGGTCTGTTTCCGGTAGATGAATAGTGCATGCATACCTGCTAATAATTCCAACTTAAATCCTAAAACAACTAAAATGGTTTAGAGATACTTTTAGGCAACCCTGCACTGCATTTTAGCATGACATGCTCTGTGTTGCATTTGTTTGCCTTTATTTATTGTTTCTTCCCCCTCTTCTTCTCCGATAGCCTCCGAGACCGACGCAGCTCAGGAGACCGACGACACCACTGACGATCCCTCTTTTGCCGCAGAGCTTCCAAGCAAGCAACCCCCCCTTGACGCATGCCTATATCACCTATTCTTTCTCCCCCTGCTTGCATTAGAATTGCTACTGTTGTTGCTTTATCCTATTCTGATGCATAGCCTGTCCTTGTAACTGCTTTTGATACATTACCTACAATCCTAAATGCTTAGTGTAGGTTAGATGTAACCATCTGTGGCCCCTCTTCCTTGCTTTAGTTGCCCCCGCTTTAGTACCTGTGTCCCGATCGATGTGATCGTCGGGCTGAGACCAACATATCACCACACACCCCTAGTTGCTCGGCGCTGCAGAGCTAACATCGAGTGCCGAGGGTGATACCTCTTATCCCACTCCCGATGATGCCTCTGTAGTACAACTAGTCGGTTGTGGTTATCGAGGGTGATTCCTGTTCCGCCACCTCCGATGAAGCCCTTGTCGTGCAACTCCGCAAGTGTGAATACCATCGAGGGTGATTCCTCCGGGTTCACCTTGTCGGTTACATCTAGTGGGAATCCAACGAGGGTGATTCCTCGGATTCCTGCTTGATGTTATGGACACACGGTTACTTGCACTTTATTACTGATGTTACTGGTTGAAGACGGGTTGGCCCCGAGGGGTACCCGCGAGTGATGTGATGTGGAGTCGGGTTGACCGTGAGTGTACCCGCGAGATTAATACGTGGCACGGCCGGGCATTCTTAGCCCTTGCCGTAAGTCCACGAGACGGGGCGACAGGGTCACATGATCATGAGTCTCTGCTCGTTACTGCGCGCTCCTAATGCACTAAGGGTTAGGATATGTAATCTGAGTAGGCCTCTGGCCTTTTCGCGCTAACCAGCACGTGGGAATAATATGGGTACTCGGCGTCGTAGTATCAGCCGATGCTCTTCAGGCGTCAGTGGTTGAGCGGCACGCGCCCGGGTTGGACCGTGAAAGCCTGCGCTTGTATTAAGGGGGCTAGGTCTGCTCCCGGCCGTCCTCGCAACGTGCAGGAGTGCAAAGGGCGATGGGCCCAAGACCCCTGAGCGCTTAGGATGTAGACCGGCGTGCTAGCCTCTTTGTTGAACCTAGGTAGGGCTACGACGTGTCGATAGTCCGAGGCCGGGCATCGACTGAGCAAGTGTGTCCGGCCAGAGTCATCGAGCGTGTTGGGTAAGTTGGTGCACCCCTGCAGGGAAGTATAACTATTCGAATAGCCGTGTCCACGGTAACAGGACGCTCGGAGAATATCCCGATCTTCTACAACTAGAAATGGGTTGAATATATTGGCTCCGGGATTGCTTTCTCGCAGGGAGTCGAGGAAGGATCTCTGGGCGATGTTGATGCTTGTTACTACTATTATATTAATGTACTAATCTGCACTCTTCTAATGCTGCAAGACCCTGAAGATGCTAGTCTTCGATAGGCTAGGCCTTTCTCTCTATTCTGGCTTTGCTGCAGTTCAGTCCACATATACAGCCTTTCTTTGATAATGTTGCATATTTAGAATAGATCTGATGTCAGTCTTGCTGAGTACTTTGGATGAGTACTCACGGTTGCTCTGCTCCCCTTTTTCCCCATACCCGATTGATGAGACCAGATGACGGAGCCCAGGAGCCAGCTGTCCCTGCTGTCGACGACTACGACTACTACTACCTCCCTGGATACTACTACTACGAGGAGCCCTCCGACGACCAGGAGTAGTTAGGAGGCACCCAGGCAGGAGGCCTGCGCCTTTCGATCCAGTGTTTTTAGTTTTCCCCGCCTTCTTAAAGGCCTATCTGTTTAATTTTATGTCTGTACTCAGATATCTAATGCTTCCGTTGATGCTTGTATGACATCGAGCTTATGTATTCGAGCCCTCGAGGCCCCTGGCTTGTAATATAAAAGCTTGTATGACTTTTATTTATGTTTAGAGTTGTGTTGTGATATCATTAAGTGAGTCCTTAAGCTTGATCGTGTGCATTTGCGTGTATGATTAGTGCACGATTAAGTCGGGGGCGTCACAAGTTGGTATCAGAGCCGACTGCCTGTAGGAACCCCCCTTTCCAACTCCTTGGCCGAAGTTGAGTCTAGTCTTTGCAAAACGATTTTACTAACATGGCTGTGTGGCTTACGGGTCCACGTCGCCAATGGGTGGTATTAGGATCTTTTATTCCTCACCTATACTCTGGGACTCTGAATCCTCTTCTATTCGGGTTAAATGATTTTACTAACTCTGACATTAGGTTCTCGTAATCACTTTCACCCGGAGAGCTGGATTGTCTGCAACTAATTCATTCCTTTGGACTGATTAATCTGATAATCACATTTTCTTTCCATTGGTTTGTTTAACCTTTTCTTTCCAAGTTATCATATGCTTCTCACACTGTCATTTGACACTTTTGGTACCTCTCGGCAAAATGTGTCATGATCAGCGTCAACATTTTGACTTCTTCCGAGATGTTAATTGAATTCATGGTGAGCAATGCCATCCTTGCCCCTCGCAGTTCTATGTTATCATAAACAACCTCTTTGACTACCTGCCCACGCATTGCTGTCAACCCAAAACGAGTTCAGGCTATTCTTGACTGGACTCCCCCGAAGAACGTCAAGCACGTCCGAAGTTTTCTCGTTCTCGCAAGTTATTGTCGTCGCTTTGTCGAGAACTTCTCAAAGATTGCCAAGCCTCTGACTGATCTGCTTCACAAGGGCGTTAAGTTTGAGTGGACAGATAAATGTCAGGAAAGTTTCCAGACCCTTAAGGACAAGCTTACCTCTGCTCCAGTGCTTGCACCTCCGGATTCTCGCAAGGATTTCGTGATATATTGTGACGCTTCTCATCAGGGATTAGGCCGTGTCCTGATGCAAGAACAAAGAGTAATTGCATATGCCTCCCGACAGTTGCGTACTCACGAAGAGAATTATCCAGTGCATGATCCTGAACTTGCTGCAGTGATTTATGCGTTGAAGCTGTGGCGACATTACCTTCTTGGTAACTAGTGTGAGATTTATACTGATCATCAAAGTCTGAAGTATTTATTTACTCAGCCGGATCTCAATCTCCGCCAATAGCGATGGTTGGGAACAATCACGGACTATGATTGTGGTATTTCATATACCCCTGGCAAGGCTAATGTGATGGCTGATGCCTTGAGTCGCAAGTCCTATTGCAACAACCTCATGGTTCAGCGAGCTCAACCTCATCTGTATGAAGAATTGCACAAGCTAAACCTCTGCATTGTTCCACAGGGTTCTCTTAATACCCTTGTTATACAGCCAGATCTTGAGCAGGTTGTTAAACGCGCACAAGCTAAAGATGCTGAAGTTGATCTCATGAAAAGGGATCTTCACCTTGAAATCTACAGGGATTTGTCGCTTGCTGAAGATGGAACTTTGTATTTCAAAGACCGCATTGTGGTACCTCGATTCGATCTTATGACCGACAAAGTCATGAAGGAGGCCCATGATACACCACTGTCTATTCATCCGGGTAGCACCAAGATGTATCGTGATCTCCGACAAAGGTACTGGTGGTCTAGAATGAAGCAGGACATTGCTCGATATGTTGCTGAATGTGACGTTTGCCATCACGTTAAAGCAGAACATCAGAAGCCTGCTGGAATTCTGCAACCGCTTCCTATTCCACAGTGGAAATGGGACAAAGTGCAAATGGATCTTATCACTGGTCGTCCCAGGTCACAGAAAGGTAATGATGCAATTCTTGTCATCATCGACCAACTTTCCAAAGTTGCACACTTTCTGCCAGTCAAGGAGATGATCACTGCTAGTCAGTTGGCAGATCTGTATATCTCTAGAATTGTATCACTCCACGGTATTCCGAAGGAGATCAGTTCAGACCGTGGCAGCCTCTTCACCTCAATGTTCTGGAAAAGTTTCCAAGAAGCTATGGGAACTCATATAACCTGGAGTTCAGCTTATCACCCCCAGTCCCAAGGCCAGGTCGAACGGGTTAATCAAGTGCTGGAAGATATGCTGCGAGCTTGTGTTATTTCATTTGGCAAGAAGTGGGAAGAATCTCTCCCGTATGCCGAATTCTCTTACAACAACAGCTATCAAGCCAGCTTGAAAATGGCACCGTTCGAGGTTCTTTATGGACGTAAGTGTCAGACCCCTCTGAATTGGTCAGAAACTGGGGAATGACCACTCGTTGGTCCGGATATTATCCAACACGCCGAAGAGCAAGTCCGTATCGTGCGTGAAAATCTCAAAGCTGCTCAGTCTCGCCAGAAGAGCAATTATGATCGCAAACACTGGGAATCGATCTGTCAACCTGGTGAGCAAGCTTATCTTCGTGTCACTCCTATGAAGGGCACTCACCGCTTCGGAATCAAGGGCAAGTTAGCTCCTCGCTACATTGGTCCCTTCCGCATTCTCGCCAGACGTGGACATGTGGCTTATAAATTGGAGTTGCCACCGCAATTCTCTCACATCCACGACGTCTTCCATGTGTCGCAACTTCGCCGTTGCTTCAAGGAATCTCCGCACCGAGCAGTGGATCATGAGATGCTTGATTTGCAAGATGATCTATCTTATATGGAGCATCCGATCCGCATTCTTGATCAAGCTGAACGTCGGACTCGCCAGAAGACAACTAAGTTCCTTAAAGTGCAGTGGTCGAATCATACTGAAGATGAAGCCACTTGGGAACGCGAGGATCGTCTTCGGGAGGAATACCCCGATCTGTTTCCTTCTAACTCCTGAATTCTCGGGATGAGAATTTCTTTTAGAGGAGGAGAATTGTAACACCCCTATGTAATGAGCTACAGTGATCCACCATATTAATGCCAAGTCATCTGAGATTTGCAATGATAATCATGTGGGATTAATATCTCATTTCAAATTCTGCCAATGAATTCAAATTCAAATGCAAGTGAAATTTTAAGTTGCACAAAAGTTACTGGAAAAATGTTGATCATTTAGTAAATATTCCAAAACAAATTGTTGTTCAGGAAAACAACATCACCATGTTGCTAAAATGGACAGTAGCATTTAAACAGTGTTGTTCCAGCAATATAAAATTGCAATTTCAATTATGAAAAATGCAAATGAAATTATCCGCCTTCCAAAATATTTGTGGCACTGCCTAATAATGTGTTGGATTTAATGGGCCTAGTTCCATAAATTTTCTACATCATTTGGATGCCCCAAATAATCCTTTTCCCTCTCTGTTAATAAATAAACTGAAAAACAGAAAAGGAAAAAGGGGAGTTGGGCCTTACCTGCTTACCTGGCGCGGCCCAGCCAGCCCACCCCTGTCGCCTACCTACTCCCGCCTCGGTGTCGGGAACGCCATGGCCAGGAGCTCGCCGCTTCGGCCACTGGCTGCCACGGCGACGGGGCAGGTGAGCCGGATAAGGCCGCGTGCTCCTCCATTCCCCCTGGTCGCCATCGCCTTTTCTCTTCCCCCGTCTCCCTCGCACGCGCTCGCCCCCTTCTATTCTGTCCCGACGTCGTCGCCGCCGTGTCGTGGTAAATCACCGCGGCCAGCCACTCCCTCGCCTCTCCGAGCAGGCCATCAGCTCCGCCGTCGTCTCCTTCTTCATCCCCGACCACGCGTGCAAGCCCGAGGCCGCCTCATTGCGCGAATCGGGCCGGCGTCCGCCGCGGATCACCGGAGCTCCGCCGCACCGTACCTCATCGTCCCTGCGCTACAAATCCCCCAAGGGCCACCGTGAGCCGCTGCGGTGAGCTACACGCCTCCTCCCCTCTCTTTTTTCTCTTCCCCGCGCCCGGAGCGGCCGGCTCCGCCATGGCCGAGCCCAGCTCCGCCGATGAGCACGCTGCCATCGCGGCAGTGGCCGTCATGACCCACCGAGCTCGCCAACGCGTTTGTGGCATCGGGTAGACGCCGTAGAAGTAGCTCGCCGTCCGTTTTGGCCTCTGTATCACCGCGCGCAAGTTCGGCAGATTTCGGGTCTCCGCCGTGCTTGTCACCGGCGACGACTCCGGCCTCCTCAGCTCCCGAGACCAACCGCGTTGGATGCGACGCTCTTCGCTCGTTCGAACGAGCCCGAGAGCGCCCGATTTGGTGCCGTGTAGAGGAATCCCGAGCTCGCGGAGCTCTCGGCCACGTCCGGCGCTCGCCGGAGCGTATTCCGTCGCCGGCGTCCGACGTGGCACCGTGTGGGGCCCGCCCACAGTCGCTGCCAGTGGGCCCCTGACCTATGTTGACTTCGTTGACCGGGTCAACGCGCGGGTTACTGTTCCCCTGACGCAGACATGTGGGCCCTCTCGATTAGTTAAACTAATTAACCGATTTTTAATAAAACTTAATTAATTAGTTAGTTAGTGACACTGACATAGGGCCCCACTTAGTTAATTAACTCTGTTAGTTTAAAATTAATCGCTATTAACACCTCTGAGGCTGACAGGTGGGTCCCACCTGCCTGTTTGACCAGTCAACTGGTCAGCCGACTGCTGATGCAGTGATGATGTCAGCATGACGTCATATTCCACTTTTGACAATTTTGTTAATTTAAATAAATCAGAAAATGCTAAAACTTCGGAAATTCGTAGAAATTAAACCGTAGCTCGGATCGAAAAACTTTCTACATGAAAGTTGATCAGAAAAATCCCACTAATCCGATCATGCCGTCTATTTTCTTATCAGGACCCTCTGCGTAGGTGAACCCGCAACTTTTTGCCTGTTTCCGGTAGATGAATAGTGCATGCATACCTGCTAATAATTCCAACTTAAATCCTAAAATAACTAAAATGGTTTAGAGATACTTTTAGGCAACCCTGCACTGCATTTTAGCATGACATGCTCTGTGTTGCATTTGTCTGCCTTTATTTATTGTTTCTTCCCCCTCTTCTTCTCCGATAGCCTCCGAGACCGACGCAGCTCAGGAGACCGACGACACCACTGACGATCCCTCTTTTGCCGCAGAGCTTCCCGGCAAGCAACCCCCCTAGACGCATGCCTATATCACCTATTCTTTCTCCCCCTACTTGCATTAGAATTGCTACTGTTGTTGCTTTATCCTATTCTGATGCATAGCCTGTCCTTGTAACTGCTTTTGATACATTACCTGCAATCCTAAAAGCTTAGTGTAGGTTGGATGTAACCATCTGTGGCCCCTCTTCCTTGCTTTACTTGCCCCCGCTTTAGTACCTGTGTCCCGATCGATGTGATCATCGGGCTGAGACCAACATATCACCACACACCCCTAGTTGCTCGACGCTGCAGAGCTAACATCGAGTGCCGAGGGTGATACCTCTTATCCCACTCCCGATGATGCCTCTGTAGTACAACTAGTCGGTTGTGGTTATCGAGGGTGATTCCTGTTCCGCCACCTCCGATGAAGCCCTTGTCGTGCAACTCTGCAAGTGTGAATACCATCGAGGGTGATTCCTCCGGGTTCACCTTGTCGGTTACATTTAGTGGGAATCCAACGAGGGTGATTCCTCGGATTCCTGCTTGATGTTATGGACACACGGTTACTTGCACTTTATTACTGATGTTACTGGTTTAAGACGGGTCGGCCCCGAGGGGTACCCGCGAGTGATGTGATGTGGAGTCGGGTTGACCGTGAATGTACCAGCGAGATGAATACGTGGCACGGCCGGGCATTCTTAGCCCTTGCCGTAAGTCCACGAGACGGGGCGACGGGGTCACATGATTGTGAGTCTCTACTCGTTACCGCGCGCTCCTAATGCACTAAGGGTTAGGATATGTAATCTGAGTAGGCCTCTGGCCTTTTCGCGCTAACCAGCACATGGGAATAATATGGGTACTCGGCGTCGTAGTATCAGCCGAAGCTCTTCAGACATCAGCGGTTGAGCGGCACGCGCCCGGGTTGGACCGTGAAAGCCTGCGCTTGTATTAAGAGGGCTAGGTCTGCTCCCGGCCGTCCTCGCAACGCGTAGGAGTGCAAAGGGCGATGGGCCCAAGACCCCTGAGCGCTTAGGATGTAGACCGGCGTGCTAGCCTCTCTGTTGAACCTAGGTAGGGCTACGACGTGTCGATAGTCCGAGGCCGGGCATCGACTGAGCAAGTGTGTTCGGCCAGAGTCATCGAGCGTGTTGGGTAAGTTGGTGCACCCCTGCAGGGAAGTATAACTATTCGAATAGCCGTGTCCACGGTAACAGGACGCTCGGAGAATATCCCGATCTTCTACAACTAGAAATGGGTTGAATATATTGGCTCCGGGATTGCTTTCTCGCAGGGAGTCGAGGAAGGATCTCTGGGCGATGTTGATGCTTGTTACTACTATTATATTAATGTACTAATCTGCACTCTTCTAATGCTGCAAGACCCTGAAGATGCTACTCTTCGATAGGCTAGGCCTTTCTCTCTATTCTGGCTTTGCTGCAGTTCAGTCCACATATACAGCCTTTCTTTGATAATGTTGCATATTTAGAATAGATCTGATGTCAGTCTTGCTGAGTACTTTGGATGAGTACTCACGGTTGCTCTGCTCCCCTTTTTCCCCATACCCGATTGATGAGACCAGATGACGGAGCCCAGGAGCCAGCTGTCCCTGCTGTCGACGACTACGACTACCACTACCTCCCTGGATACTACTACTACGAGGAGCCTTCCGACGACCAGGAGTAGTTAGGAGGCACCAAGGCAGGAGGCCTGCGCCTTTCGATCCAGTGTTTTTATTTTTCCCCGCCTTCTTAAAGGCCTATCTGTTTAATTTTATGTCTGTACTCAGATATCTAATGCTTCAGCTGATGCTTGTATGACATCAAGCTTTTGTAATCGAGCCCTCGAGGCCCCTGGCTTGTAATATAAAAGCTTGTATGACTTTTATTTATGTTTAGAGTTGTGTTGTGATATCATCAAGTGAGTCCTTAGGCTTGATCATGTGCCTTTGCGTGTATGATTAGTGCACGATTAAGTCGGGGGCGTCACACCCACCAAGCTCCGTTTGACCTAATTCCTGCACTATAAATTCAGAAAAAATCAGAAACCCTCAGGAGAGTCCACGAAATACTTTTTCCGCCGCTGCAAGCTTCTGTTCCAGAGAGATCCCATATGGGGTCCTTCTCCGGTAATCTGCCGGAGGGGGAATCGATCACGGAGGGGCTCTACAGCAACCTTGCTACACTTCCGATGATGCGTGAGTAGTTTAGCACAGATCTTCGAGTCCATAGGCGGTAGCTAGATGGTTTCTTCTCTCTTTTTGATCTTCAATACAATGTTCTCCTTGATGTTCTTGGAGTTCTATCCGATGTAATCACTTTTTGCGGTGTGTTTGTTGGGATCCGATGAATTGTGAGTTTATGATCAGATTATCCATGAAATTATTTGAGTCTTCTCTGATCTCTTTTATGCATGATTATTATAGCCTCGTATTTCTTCTCCGATCTATTGATTTGGTTTGGCCAACTAGATTGATTTTTCTTGCCAGGGGAAGAGGTGCTTTGTAGTGGGTTCGATCTTGCGGTGCTCAATCCCAGTGACAGAAAGGGACATGAAACGTATGTATCGTTGCTACCAAGGGTAAAAAGATGGGATCTATTCATTGGGTTTATTAATTCGTGAGTTTGTCTTGTCTACATCATGTCATCGTTCTTAAGGCATTACTCCGTTCTTTATCGGACTTAATACACTAGATGCATGCTGGATAGCGGTCGATGTGTGGAGTAATAGTAGTAGATGCAGGCAGGAGTCGGTCTACTAATCTTGAACGTGATGCCTATATACATGATCATTGCCTTGGATATCGCCATGATTATTTGCTTTTCTATCAATTGCCCAACAGTAATTTGTCTACCCACCGTATGCTATTTTCTCGAGAGAAGCCTCTAGTGAAACCTATGGCCCCCGGGTCTATCTATCTCATATTACTAAAACCCTAAAAATATTGCTGCCATTTTCTTTTATTTATTTTATTTTTTATTTTTGTTTCAATCTATCAATCTATCAAATACAATTTAATCTTGCAATCTTACCGCCAAGGGATTGACAACCCCTTGTTTGCGGTGGGTGCAAGCATTTGTTGTTTGTGTGCAGGTGCTGCTAACGAGGTGTTGTGTGATTCTCCTACTGGTTCGAGAACCTTGGTTTCATAATTGAGGGAAATACTTATATCTACTGTGCTGCATCATCCCTTCCTCTTCGGGGAAATACCAACGCAACCTACAAGTAGCAAATAGCAATGATACATACGTGTCATGTCCCTTTCTGTCACTGGGATTGAGCACCGCAAGATCGAACCCATTACAAAGCACCTCTCCCATTGCAAGATAAATCAATCTAGTTGGCCAAACCAAATCAATTGATCGGAGAGAAATATGAAGCTATAATAATCATGCATAAAAGAGTTCAGAGAAAACTCAAATAATATTCATGGATAATCTGATCATAAACTCACAATTCATCGGATCCCAACAAACACACCGCAAAAGAAGATTACATCGGATAGAACTCCAAGAACATCAAGGAGAACCTTGTATTGAAGATCAAAGAGAGAGAAGAAGCCATCTAGCTACTAACTATGGACCCAAAGCTCTCTAGTAAACTACTCACGCATCATCGGAAGGGCAGCAAGGATGATGTAGAGCCCCTCCGTGATTGATTCCACCTCCGGCGGAGCACATGAAAAGGCCTCCAGATGGGATCTCTTGAGAACAGAAACTTGCGGCGGCGGAAAAAGTATTTTGTGGACTCCTCTGCTGGTTTCCCGATTTTAGAGAATTTATAGAGATGGAATTAGGTCAAACGCAGCAGAGGTGGGCCCACAAGCTACCAGGGCGCGCCACCCCCCCTGGGGCGCGCCCTGGTGGCTTGTGGCCACCCCTTCTGGCATCTGGCCCTCTCTCGAAGCTTCTAGTGTCTCTTATGTCTAGAAAAAAAATCTCCAAAAAGTTTCATGGCATTTGGACTTTGTTTGGTACTGATATCCTGGAAAACCAAAAACAGGCAAAAAAACAACAACTGGCACTGGGCACTAAGTTAATAGGTTAGTCCCAAAAAATGATATATAATTGCTGTAAATGTAAATAAAACATCCAAGATTGGTACTATAATAGCATGGAACAATCAAAAATTATAGATACGTTGGAGACGTATCACTCTCCAGTTGGTGCTTTATAAGAGAAGATGGAGACTCAATAAAAATAAAAATGCATAAAAGTAAAATAGATAGGCCCTTCACAGAGGGAACTAGAGATTTGTAGAGCTGGCAGAGCTCAAATCTTAAATTAGAGAGATAAAATTATTTTGAGAGGCATGCTTTTCCTGTCAACGAAAACGACCGAGAATTCCCAATATCTTGCATGCTAGACACATTATAGGCGGTTCCCAAATAGAAAATAAAGTTTATTTCCTTTCCACCATTCTTTCACAATCCATGGCTAGCCGTATCCACGGGTGCCTTCCATACCAACACTTTCCAAGGAATTTTGTTATTATTATTTTTGATTCATATTTGGACTGGGCATCCCTTTACCTGCCACTTTCTCGTGCAATGACAAGTGAATAAACACTCATCTTGAAAATAACCCGCCTAGCATGGAAAATATTGGCCACCCCCTGCTGCTTCATGAGCGGTACGGGCACACAAAACAGAAAATTATTTTGAAAAATTAGAGTTGGCACATGCAAATTTACTTGGAACGGCATGGAAATACCGCATATAGGTAGGTATGGTGGACTCATTTGGCACAACTTTGGTTTTAAGGAGTTGGATGCACAAGCAGCATTCCCGCTTAGTACAAATGAAGGCTAGCAAATAGATTGAGAAGCAACCAACCAGAAAATGAAAACGGCCATAAACATGCATTGAGAATAACTAACACTGAATAATGCACCATAAGTAGGATATAACTTCGTTGCATAACTATTGACTTTACGTGCATGCATAGGGAATCACAAACCTTAACACCAATATTCTTACTAAAACACAATTACTCACTAGCATAACTCACATATTATCATCTCCATATCGCAAAACTATTGCAAGGAATCAAACATATCATATTCCGTGATCTACAAGTTTTATGTAGGATTTTCTGACTAACCATGTGAATGACCAATTCCTGTTGACTCTCTAAATAGATATAAGTGAAGCATGAGAGTTTAATTCTTTCTACAAAAGACCACACTCTAATAAATGTAAGTGAAGCGAAAGAGCATTCTTCACATAACGGTTTTATATAAGTAGAGAAACAGGCATCCAAACTTCAAATGATATAAGTGAAGCACATGAAGCATTCTATAAAGCCATACTAAAAAGATATAAGTGAAGTGCATGAAGCATTCTATAAATCAACCAAGGAATATCTCATACCAGCATGGTGCATTATTAAAAGAAAAATAAAAAGCACACGACGCTCCAAGAATTTACGCATATCATGTGAACAAAACAAAAACCGAAACATACCGATACTTGTTGAAGAAAGATGGGATGCCTTCCGGGGCATCCCCAAGCTTTGACGCTTGAGTCTCCTTGAATATTTACTTGGGGTTCCTTGGGCATCCCCAAGCATGAACTCTTGCCTCTCCTTATTATCCTCATATCGATACCACCTCGATCTTCGAACACTTCATCCACACAAAACTTAACCGAACCTTATATTAGCGGGGTTAGTACATATAACATCAAATCCCATCATGTCCTGCCGTAACATTAGTGTATAATTATAATCAAACATTACCCACTATATTCTATCACAATTCTATGGCTCCCAAGTCAACGGGGCTCAACAATATTTCAAACATATGCAAATAACGCAACTATAACAGCAATCTATGAAAACAGGACAGTCTGTAAAGATGCAGATGGTACATATACTTCTGTAACACGAAAAATTCTGAAAAAATAGGACAAAATAAAAATTTTCATAGCAGTACTATGTAAAAATTTCAGAATTTTTGCACACTCCAGTAAAATAACAAAATTCAAGCACTACAGCAAAAGTTTCTGATTTTGCACCGCACATACCAAACAAGCAATTTAAACATCCTAAAGGCAAATCTTGGCACATTATTTTTATAATACAATGGATTTGTACAAGGGGATAATTATTTTTGTTGAAAAGTTTCTGTAATCAAGATTCACAAAGTTTTCATGGGCATGAACAAAGTTCAAGGCTAGCCCCCACTTACACATTGCTTATCTGTCTCACTTTCACTTTTCTTTTTATAAAAGTTTTAGGTTCCCCTCTATATTTTTTTGTTTTTAAACTTTTTAAAAGCACACAACAAAAATAAATGACTCTCTAAAACTTCCGGGTTGTCTCCTTGGCAGCACTTTCTTTAAAGCCATTAAGCTAGGCATAAAGGGCTCAAGTAATTGATCCACCCGGATCCCAAGGTATATCAAAGCCAATTTTAATTAACAATGATTTATAATTTAGTAGTGAGCACAAAGTAACATATATCATGCAATGATGAAGTCTAACTCTCTTCCTATGCATAGGCATGTCATAAAAGAACAATTCATGCACATCAAGTAAAGGCCAATGCATAGTATAAACAGTTTCTTGCAATTTTATCGTACTGGAAACATAGAGAGGTTGAGATGTAGTTCCTCTCTCATAATAATTGCAAGTAGGAGCAGCAAGCACATGCATATTATATTCATCAAAATCATCATGTGCAATGGTAAAACGCAACCCATCAATATAATTCTTAATAAGCGCAAACTTCTCCGATGTAGTGTAGTTGGGAGAATTCAAAAAGATAATAGGACTATCATGTGTGGGTGCAATAGCAACAATTTCATGTTTAACATAAGGAACTATAGCAAGTTCATCTCCATAAGCATCATTCAAATTGGCATCATGGCCACAAGCATAGCAAGCATCAATTTCATCAAAAAGGGATATTTCAAACGAATCCAAGGGATCATAGCAATTATCATAGCATTCATCCTTCGGTAAGCACGAAGGGAAATTAAACAATGTATGAGTTGAAGAGTTACTCTCATTAGAAGGTAGGCACGGGTAGCTAATCCGCTCTTCGTCCTTTTGATCTTCGCTCTCCTCGTCATCTTTTTCATCTAATGAGCTCACAGTGTCATCAATTTCTTCTTCCATAGATTCCTGCAAAATATTAGTCCCCTCTTGGACAGCGGAGGGTTCCTCAATATATTATTTAATATAAGCATTAGAAGCATAGATTTGTAAAGAGTAGCATCACACTTTTCAATCAAAGAAGCAATTTCATAAGCACCCTTAAAAGCAACAAATTCTTCAATTTGTTCAATATCATAATAACTATAAACACCTTTAGCATAAGAAGATAAGACTCCATTATCACTAAACTCACATTGTGTGGTGCCCCTGCTCGACCGTGCACTAATCATACACGCAAACGTGCACGATCGAGATCAGAGACTCACGGGAAGATATCACAATACAACTCTAAACACAAATTTAAACATAAATCTTCATATTACAATCTGGGGGGTCACTAGGACCCGAATACATAAGTCATACAAACAAATATTATCTGGGTACAGACATAGTTAGTCAAGTTTGCCTTAAGAAGGCTAGCATAACAGCGACACTGATCGAAAAGGCGAAGGCCTCCTGCCTAGGGCCTCCGAACTACTCCTGGTCGGTGGGCTCAACATAGTAGTAGGTGCCTCCTGGGATCTCCTCCTCCTGGACTCCGTCATCTAATCGCAGCAACCGGGTAGGGGGAAAAAGAGGTAGCAAAGCAACCGTGAGTACTCATCCAAAGTACTCGCAAGACTTACATCAGAACTATACTAAGTATGCATCAGTATCACAGGAATGGGGCTATATCTTTGGACTAAACTACAGAAATGCCAGAATAGAGGGGGAGAAGCCTAGCCTATCGAAGACTAGCATCTTGCAGCATCAGAAGAGAGTAGAGCACAATAATATATAATAACAAGTATATTTAGTAATGCCCAGAGATCCTTCCTCGACTACCCTGCGAGAAAGTGATCCCGAGAGCAGTAGTAACAGTTTAACATTGTAACAGTATCCATTTGTAGTTGTAGTAGATCAGGCTACAACTCCAAGCATCCTGTTACCGTGGACATGGCTATTCGAATAGATTACTTCCCTGCAGGGGTGCACTACTGTTACCCAACACGCTCGATTACCTCCGGC
Organism: Elymus sibiricus; assembly: GCA_039707655.1. Classification (NCBI taxonomy): domain Eukaryota; kingdom Viridiplantae; phylum Streptophyta; class Magnoliopsida; order Poales; family Poaceae; genus Elymus; species Elymus sibiricus. The sequence continues at coordinate 85,655,229 of CM077676.1, forward strand.
CGGACAGACTGGCCTGGGTAATGCCCGGCCTCGGATAATCAACATGGCGTAGTCCTACCTAAGCTCAGTAGAGAGGTCAGCACGCCGGTCTAAATCCTAAGTGCGAAGGGATCTTGGGCCCATCGCCCTCTGCACTCCTGCACGTTGCGTGGCTGGTCGGGGCCCAGGCGCGACACTATATACACAAGTGATGTAACCAGCCCACCCCAACGGTCAGCCCGCATCTCTAAACTGTGACATCTGAAGAGCTTTCGGGAGAAACGTACGACGTAGAGGGTCCCATTAAACCATTATCCCGCGTGGTGGTAGTGCGTATAGGCCAGCAGCCAACTCAGATCAAATACCCAAATCCGTTAGGCGTGTTTTAGTAGCTCGCAGAGACGAACAGGGTTTCTGTCGCTCCGACTTGGTAACACGCGGACCACGACCAGGGACCAGGCCCACCTCTCTCCTAGGTGGTTTCCACCTGCCCGGTCGTTCCACCACATTAACACTCGCGGGTACCCTTGGGGTCATCCCGTCTTGTTTCATTATCTCACGGGCACTCTTGGAGCCGGCCCAACTTTACAGTTCAAAAGTATTGAAGTAATGTAACATTTCCATGATCATCACCCTGAATGATCACGGCCCGATAACAAGCCTGGCAAACAGACAAGGGCGAAGGGCCAGCTGATGAAACATAGCATACCTAACTAAGCATCATAGGATAGCAGGTAAGGTATCAATAGCAATCGACGAAATCAGGCTATGCATCAGAATAGGAGCTATCGGAGCGACAACAGAAGCAATTCTAATGCAAGCATAAGAGAGAAACAGTAGGCGATATCTGGATGTTCATGGGGGTTTTGCTTGCCTGGAAGCTCTGCTGCAGGGGTCTGGTCGTCGACGACGTAGTCGTACTCAGCAGTGTCGTCGACAGTCTCGGGATCTATCGGGAGAGAAGGAGGGGGGAAGAAACAATAAATACACGGTAACAAATGCAACAGAGATGCATGACATCGCAATATGCAGTGCTGGTGGTGACCTAGCGCAATGCTACGTATTACAGACGGAGCGGGAAAATATCTGGGAATATTTTCCTGGATTTAGGCATCTGTCAGAAGGATGAACCGGAGGGGAAGGTTCCAAGTTTGCAGTGTTGTGGGCATGTGACAGCTACATGGAGAGCATAATCGGATTCGTCTCGTTTTTCTGAGCAACTTTCATGTAGAAAACTTTTTCATCCGAGCTACGGATTATTTTCTATGATTTTCTGAAGTTTTAATCATTTTCTGTAATTCTCTGGATTAATTTTAATTCCAAAAATCATTTTATTGCGTCAGCAGTGAGTCAGCATGACATCAGCAGTCAACCCAGCTGGTCCTGGTCAAACCTGACAGCTGGGTCCCACATGTCATACACAGTGGGCTAAACAGTGGTTAAATTAAACTAAACAAAGGTTAATTAGGGTTGGGCCCCACATGTCAGTGTCTAATTAGATTAACAAATTAAGTCTAATTTATAAAACTGTTAATTAAACGGGTGGGGCCCGCCTGTCAGTGACTGGGGTTGCCCAGTCAGCACGTTGACTGGTCAACCCAGTCAACTGGGCCCCTGGGACCCACTGGTCAGTGGCCCAGGGAGGCCCACATGGCGGCCAGGTTAGCGGCTGCCGGCATTTAAATGCCGGCGACCGAAAAACACGGCGGAGAGCCTCGAGCCTCGCCGAAAACGCGCTACGGTGGGCCGTTTCGAGCGCGGCCGGTGTCGTTCGAACGAGCAATCGACGCCGTGTCAAATGGCACCGGTGGCGCGGGCTGGGGTGACCGGAATCAACGGCGGTGAGATCGCGGGCGGCGCCGGTGTTCGGGCACGGTTGGCAAGAATAAAACTATCGTTTGCTTTACGCACACTTATCGTTTGCTTTACCTAGAACAAGTATGAAACTATTTTGTAGGTGATAGGATAGGTTTGCAAGAATAAAACTAGAAGTACTTAACGAGAATAAAACTAGGAGTAATTTGTGAGATAATAAAAGTTAGTTATTAGGTAGAGAGATTTTTGTAACACAAGAAAGTTATTTGTCCCTAGGCAATCGATAACTAGACCGGTAATGATTATTGCAATTTTATATGAGGGAGAGGCATGAGCTAACATACTTTTCGTACTTGGATCATATGCAGTTATGATTGGAACTCTAGCAAGCATCTGCAACTACTAAAGATCATTATGGTAAAACCCAACCATAGCCTTAAGTATCAAGTCCTCTTTACTCCCATATGCAACAACCCCCTTACTCGGGTGTAAGCTTCTGTCACTCTAGCCGCCCACTATAAGAGAATTATGAACGTATTGCAAACCCTACAGCGGGAATCCCTCACACTTGCGCGACACGGAGGGCACCATAGGACAGCACCAAAATAAAACATACAACTCAAACCAATCACGATCATCAATCAACCCATAGGACAAAACGAATCTACTCAAACATCATAGGATAGCCACACATCATTGGATAATAATATATAGCGTTGAGCACCATGTTTAAGTAGAGATTACAGCAGGGAGAAGAGGTGTTACACTGCTGCATAGAGGGGGAGAAGGTTGGTGTTGACGGTAGCGAGGTTGTTGGTGTAGATCGCCGTCACGATCCTTGCCCCGGCGGCACTCCGGCGCCACCGGGAGAGAGGGGGAGAGAGCCCCCCTCTTTCTTCTTCTTGCTTGGCCTCCCCCCTAGATGGGCGGAGAGTTCCCCCTCTGGTCCATGGTCTCCATGGTGGCGGAGGGGCAGGAGCCCCTCCGAGATTGGATCTCTCTCTCTCTGTTCTCTTCTATTTCGCGTTCCTGTTTTCTGGCCCTTCACTGTTTCTTAATTCCCGGAGATCCGTAACTCCGATTGGGCTGAAATTTTGAGGGGATTTTTATCCATAAATTATCTTTCTTGCGGCGAAAGAAGGGGTTCAACCGACTTAGGAGGTGCTCACCAGCCACCAGGGCGCGCCACCCCCCTGGGGCGCGCCCTGGTGCCTCGTGGCCACCTCGGACACTTTCTTGCATTGATTCTTCTTCTCAAAAATCACATATATTCCAAAATAAATTTTCGTAAAGTTTTATCGCGTTTGGACTTCGTTTGATATGGATATTCTGCGAAACAAAAAACATGCAACAAACAGGAACTGGCACTGGGCACTGGATCAATATGTTAGTCCCAAAAATAATATAAAATGTTGCCAAAAGTATATGAAAGTTGTAGAATATTGGCATGAAACAATCAAAAATTATAGATACGACGGAGACGTATCAATGCACTCTTATTCACCAAAGAGGGAAGGTTATGCAGGTGTGCTACCCTGATCAGGTAGGCGGCGATAACCTTGTGAGCCTGATTAAGTTTGTATGGTACCGGGTCCCGACGGGGATAGTTCTAGCCACGAGGTGGTGCATGTCGAGCAGGGACGCAAGAGGCCACCCAAGACAAGCCCCGAGGGCAAGTCAGCGAGATGTTAAAAGTGTCATCCAGTAGACGAGTTTTGTTGGACGAATGTCCATGGTGTGGGTAAAGTGTGCGACCTCTTTAGAGTCTAAGAATCTATTCGAATAGCCGCGTCCACGGTATTGGACACAGTTAAAACTAGGTCACACTGCTTGATCAACACCAATGATGGAATGACGTGTTTAATGATGGAAGAGCTCATCCCGGAAAGGGTGAGGTAATAGTTTGGCAGGAAGCCGTTGGTAACCTTAGAATAACCTTGAGAGTGATCGTCAGGTGATCTTGAGGAGACTATGGGGTGATCACTGGAATAAGGGTTTGACTGGATAGCTATGAGTAAAGCAGTCCATGTGACCTTAAACGATGGTACTCCACGTGGATGGTTCGGAACTATCATGCTTATTGTGTTCATCCACCCTTTTAATAGCAATTGTTCCTGATATAACCTGGGTTGCTATGATGTTGTTTTGCATTGATACTCTTGTTTGTTGTGAGCTTGCGAGTACATTCAAAGTACTCACTGTCGGGGCCGGAATTTCTGGGACATGAAATCCCAAAAATAACCCCTTGTGTCATCACCAGCCCCAAGATCATTGTTACTGGTGGACATGTCCTTGATACAGATTTCCAAGCAATTACAAGAATTGAATACAAGACCATGAAGGTCTAGTAATACAACAGAGATTTCTAACAGCGGAAGACGGAAGTGGCTCGAGAATCTCCAACTCTGGTGGGGCTCCATTCCCTAGGAACGGCTGGTCTGCTATCCTAGGCTCCTAGTCCGCATGGACATCCTCATAGCACCTTCCTCGAAACCACAATCTGGCCAAGTAAATAGCCAGGGACAAGCCAGTGAGTATGTTTGAATGTACTCGCAAGACATCATGGACAAAAATTATAATAAAAGCAGGTAGTGTGCATGCAATTAACTTTCAAGCAGATTCAAACATTAAAATGACATGGCATGCAATCGATCCAAACATGATACTAATTTAATGAAGATGCGTGATTAAAGGTAATTTACTATCTGCATAGGAAATAAAGGTTAGTTGATCAATATAAGTATTTATTGTCACCCAAAATATAAAATTGGGTCTCAGGAGGTAGAACCGTCCTGAAGGAACCCAAGGAAAAAATATAAAAGAATGCCACATTTGGGTGTCTTAGTGACACCACGCAAAGGGCTTTAATACAAATAAAACCAAGGAAGGGTGGGTTCTGGAGGTAGGACCGTCCTGAGAATCCCAAAAGAAATGCCAATCGGGTGTCTGCAGCGACGCCTCGAAAGGTCTTGAAAAGAAATGCCAATCGGGTGTCTGACGCGACGCCTCAAAAGGTCTTGAAAAGAAATGCCAATTGGGTGTCTGAAGCGACGCCTCAAAAGGTCTTGAAAAGAAATGCCAATCGGGTGTCTGAAGCGACGCCTCGAAAGGTCTTGAAAATGAATGCCACAGTCGGGTGTCTGGAGCAACTCCTCATAAAGGGCTTATATAAGAAAAGTAAAACATATAAATATTAAGTAGAGCATAATGAGTATCTAGGAGGTATAACCTTCCCAGGAGATACTCAACAATTGCATGTAAGAAAGGGGTTAATCCATAATAGTATCAATAATAATATTCATGACAAGTAATAATAATCATCCGTCAAAAGTGAATCATGATCAACTTAATTATTTCCTCCAAAGACTGATACTAAGACCGATACTTGACCCCTCCCAACTGACGTCCTTAACCATGGACATGGCTATTCGAAGAGGTTTAACTTTGCAGAGGTTGTACTCTTTACCTACAAGTGAAGGATTTCCTTAGTCAGCACCGAAATGTTGACGAGTTCCGATTATGGTCTTGGGGGAGCAAACACACCTGATCAACACACACCAGTGTTATTTTCCCCGAGCCAGGAATCACCCAAAGCATCAGCCAAAATAAAACCTTAAGTTGGCGAGGCTACAACCTCGAGTAGCAATGGGCAGACGACCGTATTTATACCGCGCGCAAAACACAGGGGAGTTACCCCTCTTCGGTTTCTCACCGAAACACTCATTGCCCCCTCCAACCTAGTGGCAGGCATTACCCACTGATCAGTTGGCACCTCCACGTTGGTCCCTCTATGTAGTGTGTGCAGGAAAGGGGTTTAACAACTTACTGAACCATACCCCCCTTACGTAGGGACTTCTGGTAGCATGAATCCAGCTAGGGGTTAACGGTACAAGACACGATCTACGGTCGACTCAGGAGGCTTATGTTTCCGGCAGTGGTTAGCATAATATGTATTTCTTATCAGCAGTACCGTAACGGGGTCACAACCCTAGCATGTCCCAACATGCACAACCATCGAGGCATGAACACGCTCCGACGTGATCACCCTTCTGCCGGTCATGCAACAACGTGACTTATTTTGTTCCTATTCCTGCAAGTTAGTCATGACAGGCACAACGTTGCACCATACGAGGAAAACATGCCTATACTACATCACATGCTTCCCTACAACCAAATTCACTAGCTATGCAACTCAGCATATAAATCATGCCACAGTTAAATTTTCGGAAATGCAAATTTCACTAGCAACCAAACCACCAAACAATCATCATATCCAGTGTTCAAGATGCTTTCCTTGAGTATTTAGAAGTGCTGGATATGCCCCACAATTCTTGAAAAGAAATATTTCCCTCCCTTTGCCTATTTTCAAAATAATGCAATTACCACATAATTCCAAAACAGTGCTAAAAAGTGTTGTATTTAAAAAGTTAGACGCAGTCAAAGTTTGGGTCAAAATCTGGTTTTATTTAGATATAAAAAAGAAAACGGTTCGGCAGATACTACGCCTTTAAAAGAAGAAGACGTACTTCTGAGAGTGCGCCTTCACTTAAAACAGCTCTGGCGTGGCCTAGTCACTGACAGTGGGCTCCGCGGCCCCACTGTCAGGTTTGACTGGGTCAGCCACCCACGTCGTCGTCTCCCTCGCGCTGGTGACGTCAGCAACGGTGGCGATGGCGATTCCCGGCGGCAGGAGCAACCATTCGCGAAGCCCGGCGTACTGGTGTGATCAGGAGGGTGGTCCGCATCCATTTGAGGTGGAGGTGGTCGTCGGAGAGCTCGATATCAAGCGGTGCTTCGAGTATGGCAGAAAACGGCGATGGTGGAGATGGAGAGCTCGCCTTAGCCACGGGAAGAAGAAATTGGAGTGCAGTGAGGCCCTGTTATGGAGGTAGGGGTTCTCCGGGGTGGTTAATTGGAGAGGAAAGGCACTGGAGAGCTCGAATTTGTCAGAGCAGGGGTGGCGAAGGTTGTCACCGGAGGTGGAGAAGAAGGCCATGTCCGGGTCTCTTGGGCGCTCTGCGGGGTTTGTAGGGGGGAGGAAGTGATGGCAATCAGTGGAGCGAGCTCGGGTGGCCTTATATAGGCAGGAGGCGTCAGTCCCGTGGCCTCCCGAAGAAGATACGATAGCGGGCGGCCATTGATGGCGGCAGAGGAAGTAGCTGGGGGCGGTGATGCGATCGGTGGGTTCTGATAGCCCCGGGTGGTTAGCAGTTAGAGCTGGGGTGTGCTGGCTAGCTCGAGGGCGCGCCACGCGTCCTGGCAGAGCTGTGGCAGAGACGGCGGCAATGAATGGCGGCGATGCACGATGGTGGATGGCGCTAGCAGCCAAGGGAGAGTGTCGGCAGGGTGCTGGTGGCTTGCGGAGCAAGGAAGGAGGGGTGCGTGTGCAGGGGAGGTAGCAGAGGGGGTCGGCAGATCTCGGGTGCCGACGGGTGCAACATGGGCGCTCTGGCCACACCCAGTGCACGCACAGCAGGTGCTCGACCAATTGCCAGGGCACCCTAGGATGCTCCAAATGAGCTTAATCTTTGTAGGGTAGCAAATCTTGGTTTGCTAAGAGTGAAGGACATGCTAGTTTGGTCAGATGGTCAAGTGCCCAATGCAGGTTCCTGAGCTTGCAAGTTTCTGCCATGCATATCACCTGTATGACAGAATGCCAGGGCTAGCTAGGTGATCTTGTTGATGGTGAAACTTGGCAGGATGGTGACTCTTTGGATGGTAGAGAGTGTGGTCAAGTTGGTTTGGCAAAGAGAAAAACTTGCAAGTGCAAGTTTTGTTGGATTTCAGATCTGGATCAAATATTGGGGGAATTAATTAGTGGACTTACAAGATTGAAATGGAGCTGAAATTCTAGACTTAAAGGTCTCTTAGGAAGGACTAGGGCTTGGAAAATTTTGAGAATTGTTTGAGCAATATTTAATATAGTTGTAGTACAGTGCTCAAAATGGACCAGAATTGAAAAGAGGATGGTTTACTCAAAATTTTCAAATGACCATGATGGGTTTTTGCCTAAAAGTGATCTATAGGCCTAAGAGAGTCTCCCATAATTTTGTGGCATTTTTAAAATAATTATTTAAAATAGTTTTACTGCAACAGGAACCATTTAGGGTTTCGAAAATGCCTTTAAAGAATTATTTTTGGGTAAATCATATTATGAAAATATTTCCTACTGATATTTAAGAGGTAATAAAAAATTGGGCAAAATTTTTAAGACCGTCTATATTTTCCCCAAAAAAATTCTGTCAGGAGAAAGCAGAGGAAATGACTCTAAAATTATTAAAATACACAATTTTAATTAACAAAATTATTTCTGTCAAAGTTTTATTTGCAAAAACCCTTTATTAAAATTGGGGTGTTACACTCACCTGGGATGTCATGCCAGTTCACAGGTGATGCCATGTTTGCATAAATCAAAGACCCCGACTCGACGAGCTAGGAAGTGTCCTAGTCAGCGTCCCTTAGGAGTGGAGTTCACCACCGGTGCACTGTTCCGCTGCTAGGAGGTGGTTCCGCTGCCACCCTTAGAGGCACGAGCGTGTTCATTGTATGCCTCGCTAGCCATGTAATTCATAACCCTTGTAACCATAGTTTTCTAAATAAAGAGTTTTTCTGTTCGATGCTCATTTGTACCGTGTTCCAGAAGACATTGATCTCTGGGCTGGAACGCAGGTGTGGTGGTTTTGGCACGGCACATGCCATGGGATGGCTTATCTCAAGTGGTTGGGACTGATGGACGCCGATGGTGTCCGGATGCAGGATTGAGCACGAGCACTGATGACACAGAGATACCCAGGTCCAGGGTCCTCCGAGGGAGGTAACACCCCTACGTCCTGCTAGGATCACTATGAAGATCACAAGGTTTACAAGGTTGCTCCTAGAACTGTTTCGGGTGGAGGAGGAAGAAGGAGTTGGCTCTCCCCTCTGCCTCGTACATGTGTGTGTGTAGAATGAGTTGACCGACCCCCTCCTCAGGGGGCTCCTAGGAGGTCTTATACTTGGGCCTCCCAGGTTAGAAATGATACAATAAGAGGGGCGGGGCCGAGCGTCCGAGAGCCTGTCCCATGGGAGGCTCCCTGGGGCACCTTATCAATTGGTGCCCATGGAACAAGGGATGGCCCAGGAAGCCTAACAAGCACTATGTGAGACGGCGCATGACGTACGCACAGTGTCCTCTATTCATCAATAGTGCCCCGCTGCAGGGTATGGCCGTCTCGTCCGCGCAGGTCCGGTGGGACATTGTAGTTTGACTTTAGGCAGCCGGAGCAGCCAGCCGAGGGTGCGGACTGGAGCAGCCGGCCAAGGCAGGAAGGCCGCCATCCTGGCTTGCCATCTTGGGACTACCCGTGGGTCATCCCCCCGACAGTAGCCTCCGAGCCTCCGGGTGACTTGAAGAGTCGGGCGAAGGGTCTTCGCTATTGTGGCTCTGTGGTTGCCGATGGCAGCCGGCCATGGGCCTCAGCCGGCGCACCTTTTTTCTAGTGGGGGCGCGCTAGCGCACCCACTGGGTGTAGCCTATGAGCCTCCGGGTGACTCAAAGAGTCGGGCGGAGGGTCTTCGCTGTTGTTGTAGCAGATGGTGGCGTCGAGGGTCTCGGCGGGTTTTCCCCCGGAAATGATCATGCAAAAGACAGAGTTAGCCATTAGATCCCGGCATGCCGGGTGCAGATATATCAAATATTTAGCTTTAGCAGTGCAAGTTTTATGCACAGGGATGCGGACTCAGCTTCGTCTGAGCCCCCTTTAGTCATTTCATGCCCCCCACCCGTGTAACACCCCAAAATTTTAACCATGTTTTGTTAATTAAAATTTTTCCAGGAAATAAAAAAAATTTCTTTCTGGATTTTCTTGTGATCTCAGAGCCACTCCTTTTGTCTGAATTTTCAAAAAATTCTTCTGTCCTTTTTGAAACTTTTGAATAATGTTGTGTGGCTCGAATGTTTATTTAATCATTTTTATTGCACTTATTAAAACCAGTGGAATTATTTATTTATTTTAAATAAAATTTGCCAAGTTTTAATGCATTTAGTAGCATTTTAACCCTTTTAAGAGCCTCATTTGCACTACAACTATTTTATAACTCCATCTATAAATTCCACAAAAAATTGTAGAAGTCATGTGATGTCCCTGGATCACTTTTATGCAAAAACCCAGCTTGTCCATTTGTAAATTTTGAGCTCCGCTTCAAGCTTTCAAATCTGGTTCAGTTTGAAGTTTGCACTACAACCTATTTAAATATTTCTTTAAAAATTCCATAAAAATTTGGGGATGTCAGTAGAGGTATATAACTCAGGTTTATGCAAAAATCCATTTGGGTTCTTTGGAATATTTGATCAAACCATCCTCATCTTCATTCTTGTCCAGTTTGGTAGTTTGTACTGCAACCCCATTTTAATTTTCTCTATTTCCCTTGAGATTTATCCTTCTCATAGTCCACCCTATAAAACCCTTAAGTCCAGGAGTTTGGACCCATTGGGATACTTTTGACACATGCAATCTTAGCCAGAAGTTGCTGTCCAGAACTGTAGTTTTGCAAAACTTGCACTAACTAGTTTCTGTTTTTCTCAAACTAACCTTGCCATCCTCTTTACCATCTAAAGAGACTCTGATCTGGAAATTTTGATCACTAGCAAAGCCTTCTGGATGCCCCTAGCATTTTGTCGAACAGTTGGAGTGCATGAACTGTCTTGTCATGATTCTAACTTTGCATTGGAGGTTATCTTATCTGGCTATATCAGCTTGTCCTTTAGCTTTGCCTTGGCCAGCAATCCATCCTTGTAGAGCCCCGTGGGCAGAGGAGCCTCCTGGCACATCTTGGCATTTTGCCAAGCACCTAGCGCGCGTGTCCAGAGCGCATCCAGGGCGTGCCCATTGCCGCCAGCAGCACCGGACCAGCTCACCCCGGGAACAGCTCGGTCTCATCCAAGCGCTCGTCTGCTAGCCCGCAGTCCCCCCTGACCCCGCCGCTTCGCCCTGACCGCCCTGGCTCCCTGCAAGATCGACCGCAAGCCGCCACTGCTGCCGCCAGTATGGACTGCCATGGACGGCGCCGCCCGAGCCACTCCCGCTCGCCAGCTCGCCCCTGGAGCAGTGCCCGCTCGACAGCTAGCTTCTGCCGCCATCCCCAGCCTCGTCGCGTCGCGCTCCAAGCAACAGCAAGGCGGTTCGCCGATCTTATCCTCGGCCACCGCCGTTCTTATCCATTGCCGCGCTATATATAGCCCCCCCCAGGACCCCGTGAGCTCGTCAACACAATGGAGAAGCAGAGAGAAGCCTCCGCTAGCTCCAATTTAGCCGGGCGCCACCGTCTTCCCCAACCACGGTGACTTCGGCCGCCGACGTCCCTTGGCAAAATTAGCCGCAGCCAGAGCGCCCCAGCTTCCCCATCGCCCTCATCCAATTTCCCCCGACCCCGCGGAGCCACCCCACCTCTCAGCCTAGACGGGGAGCCACCGTAGGCCTCTGCCCCAATTTGCTTCCAAGCCGCTATCCGCCTCGGAGCTCGCCGCCGACGAGCCAACCCTCTCCTCCGGCCATGTCGACCTCTGGGAGGACCGCCCTGAAGCGGCGGATCCATCCCCGCCATCGGAGCCCCGTGAGAAGCTGCCGTTCGCCGGCGGCGATCGCCGGAGACGCGTCCGTCTCTGTCCCAGGGAGAGGGAGGGAGAGAAGACTGGTCAAACCTGACCAGTGGGCCCGAGGGACCCACTGTCAGTGACCCAGCGTTGGCCCACGCTGACTTAAGTGAAGGCGTAAATCCTGAAGTACGTCTCTCGCCCTCGCAGACGTATTTTAGTGCATGTGGTTTCTGTTTCGGGAAAACGTATTCTGCTTTAGTACGTTTCCCTGTTACGAAAACGTATTCTGTTCTAAAACGTTTTGTTTTCTGATTTTATTAAAAACAGAGTTTTGACCAGACTTTGACTGGCTATATCTTTTAAAATAAAACTCCAATTGATTTGATTCTTTTTTCTACCTCTCTCAAATTTCATATAGTTTATTTTCATATTTATTGGAAAATTTTCCGAGACAACTTTCCGTACTGTTTTCAATTTATGTGTTAATTTGAATATTTCTCAAAATAGGAATTAAAGAGAGGAGAAAACTTTCGAAAGTTTTAAGATGCACTCTACCTCTCCACAACTTGAAGGCAAGCATTCTGAACCCTGGTATAACATTTGTTATGGGTTATTTGTTGTGACCAAAACACCAAGTTAATTCGAAGCGTGCATTATTTTATGTGATGTTGTGATCACGCTCTTAAGTGCATGATAGAATTTCTTTGCTGTTGGAATTTAACTACTTGTGAAAGTGTTCATCCTCTTATGTCTCTCATGCCTACCGGAAGGGATCCGGAGCAGTCTCTGTCTCGGGTAGACACGAGCTTACTGTTGACATCTCGTGGAAGCGAGAATGGTCAGTGAGGCATGAAGGGGTATGATGAGTGATGATTCTGTCTGTTGGTGTGAAATATATTTGTTATGCTAATCATGCAGGAAACACATAAACCTCCTGAGTCGACCGTAGATCGAGTCTTGTTCCAATAACCCCCATACTTGTTCCGTACTACCACTTGTCCCTGCCGCAGGTAGGGTACGGTCCAGTAAGTTGTCAACCCTTTCTCAGCACACACCGTACAGAGAGGCCATAGTGAAAGATACCAGTGGCCCCTGGTAGGCATGTCACTTGGTCCGGGGGCATGGGTGTTCGGTTGGAGCCAAAGGGGTAGCTCCCCTAGTTTGCGCGCGGTATAAATTTTGTGATCCCATGCTAGTCGAGGTTGTAGCCTCCCCACTTAGAGTTTTGCTTAACAGGTGTCGTGGGTGATTCCAGACTCTGGTAAGTGAAGCTGGTGTGTGCGGGTCAGGTGTGTTTTCAATTCAAAGACTGTAATCGGAATTAGTCCCGATGGACTAAAGGAATCCGTTACTTGTGGGTAAAGAGTACACCCTCTGCAGAGTTTATATCTATTCGAATAGCCGTGTCTGCGGTTAAGGACTACAGTCTGGGATGGGGCAAGTGTCGGTCTTAGTGTCGGTCTTCGGAGGAAAAACTTCTAAACCGGAACATTGATCATGACATGTGACAAATGATGATTATGACTATTATTATTGTGGACTAACCATTTTTAATATTTGTATCCTTGGGACGGTTCTACCTCCTGGATACTCGTTGTGATTATTTTCCTTATAAGCCCTTTATGTGGTGTCGCTCAGACGCCCGACTGTGGCATGCTTGTTATTTATTTTCCTTATAAGCCCTTTATGTGGTGTCGCTCAGACGCCCGACTGTGGCATGCTTGTTATTTATTTTCCTTATAAGCCCTTTATGTGGTGTCGCTCAGACGCCCGACTGTGGCATGCTTGTTATTTATTTTCCTTATAAGCCCTTTATGTGGTGTCGCTCAGACGCCCGACTGTGGCATGCTTGTTATTTATTTTCCTTATAAGCCCTTTATGTGGTGTCGCTTAGACGCCCGACTGTGGCATGCTTGTTATTTATTTTCCTTATAAGCCCTTTATGTGGTGTCGCTCAGACGCCCGACTGAGGCATGCCTTATATTATTATCCTTTCGAGGCGTCGCTTCAGACACCCGATCGGTTTATTTTATTTCTATTCTCTGATTGCTTATTCATGTTTTATATGAATAACCTGCTTGCGTGCGTCATGAATTTTATTTCATGACTAACTAAGTGATCATTGAATATTTCAGTGCATGATTATCATCTGTTATATTATGCTTGTGTTTGTAATGTTTGCGAGTACATTCAAAGTACTCACTGGCTTGTCCCTGGCTATTGTCTTGGCCAGATTTCTTGCTTGGAGAGGAGCGCAACGACGACAGCCCGGAACCTAGGCAACGATGATAGCAGCCTCGCGAAGATAGGAATTATCCAGGTCAGCTGTTCCTGTGGGAAATGGAGTCCCATAGACGCTGATGAACCGCAAACCGCTTCCGCCATCAACCACTAGAAACCTGTTGTTGTACTCATAGACCACAATGGTCTTGTACTTCAGACTTTGTATTTTTGCTTGGGATTTCTGTATCAAGATTGTGTCTCATCAGCTAACAGTAATCCTGGGGCTGGTGAGCACAAGGGCCATTTACTGGGAAATTAATATCCTAGAAAACCGGTCCTGACAACCTTGGTATCAGAGCGAGGCTGACCATTGGCTAATCCTATCTTAGCCGGGTCGATAAAACCTAGGTTAACCCACCCATTAGGCCCTAACCTAACCACAGCCAAGCTTCTTGTGTACGATAGCCACACAGTGACCCCGACACCTTTTGGCAGTCGGTGCCCAACCTATCAGCCTAGCCCGTCGATCACGCGCCCGTGACCGACACCTTTGTTGTCCCATTCGCAAGCGTGCGACGGAAGACTTCGTTCCCTTTTTCTATAAAAGGAACGTTAGCCCCAACCCAGCACAGCACAACCTCTATCCCAGAACCAAGCCAAGATGCCTGGCCCCATTGTGCACAATGGGACCACAGCAACCAACCTAGGAGGTTTTGTGACCGTGCTAGCAAACCTCACCCGTCGTGCCTTTGCAATAGAAGAGCCCCCAGAATATGTGGTGTACCAAGGGCTCAGGAGCGGTGAGAGTCGTCAATTCTGGGCCACGGTGCACATCTATGGTAGGGGTATGGCGCCAGAACGCCCCTACAGGTTCGCCGGAAGGACAACTTCCTTTGAGCCGCAAGCCATCCAGCTGGCCGCTCGAGAGGCTATAGTTCAACTCCGGCACCTGTCGCCAAGAGTTAACTGCCGCTCGTTCTACTACTATCCCAGTCGTGACGGGTATAGTAGGCCACCCCAGGTTGCCAACGGAGACCACGAGACAGACCCTGCCTTGCTGCATCTGGTGCGCTATGTAGGCGCACTAGAGGCATTGTTCGATCAGGTCACTCTTGATCTGCTCGCAGCTCGTGGAGAACTTGCCCGTCAAGCCCCGGCAAGAGGAGAAGATGTGTCCGACACCGACAACCCAGTCGTACTGTTCGGACAGCCGATTGAGACCTTGAGGTCTGCCCCTGCAACCGACCGTAACACGTTTGTATCCCCGGAGGAGCTCCGTCGCATTGTGGGGACACGCTCCAACGGGATTGTGACCACCAACCCCCGCTATGGCCATCATCGCTACCCCGACCCTGCAGATCCTCAACCCCAGCCAGCAAACCCCGACGGAGAAGCCCATGGAGAAGCCTCGACTTCCACAAGGCATGCTCGTTTAGATATTAACGAGGTAGACTAAGTTACTCGAGTAGTACCGAGTCTTAGTATTCTACGCCTTGTACTAGTGTGACCTTGTAATCACCATGAACGAAGTGCAGTTTGTTTGCATGCCATTATTTTAATTGTATCCACACGCTAGTGCGATTGGCATTCGATTGCATATTATATCTTAGGCGTAGCTACCCAAAAACAGACGTCGACACAGTAATACGTCACCTTTGTGAGATATGTGTATCTGTGGCGTTGACCCCGACCCCCATAGAGCAAATCCGACAAAACTAATTTGCCCCCACACCGCGATCGGTAACCCAGCTCCACTGCTTTATAAGAGGCCCTCCGTGACCTTACCAGGCATCCCTCACTTTGTGCACAGCCTTCGCAGCCACTTTTGACATGCCGAGCCCTAGTATTCATCTGAGAACTCCAGATGCGACTCCAGGCAGTTTTGTTAAGATATTGTGGGATTTCACCTGCAGTACCATGAGTTCTACCCATCCACCTCAGTACGAGCTGCTCAAAGCAAGGATCACCCCAGTCGCCTCGAAATATTGGGCAGTAGTACACATCCCTCCCGCAAACCCAAACCAAGATCCCACGGAAGTCTCTTTCGTGGGGAGATCTATGCCGACTCCGCAAATGGCCAAAGAAGCTGCTGCGTACGAAGCAATTGCTCGTCTTCGCTTCGCAGTACCCTATGCCAGCGAAAGGGGGTATATTTACTTTCCGAGTTGTGCAGCACCCGGAGAAGTAGCCTCTTTTCCCGGTGGACGAATAGAGAGGGACCCAGTACTGGCCAATCTTGCCCAGTACGTCATCGCACAAGAGCATTTGACCCAGCAAGTAATGAGTTATCTCCAGAGACTCGCTGATTTAAATCCTCAGATCGCCATTGGCGGACCCCTGAGGCCAGACCAGGAAAGGCGCGTTCTTCGACTTGTCAATCCGCTTCCTCTGATAGAAGAAGAATGTGTCCCAGTGCCGGAGACATTTTCTCAGGACCCAGCATATTTTACATTTGCGCCATAGACGCCACTACTATGTTTCTTAGCCTAGCGTTTATTTATGTGTTGCAGCTTATGCCTTGTATCCTAAGTTTGTGCAATGAATAAATTGTTTAATTTCAATTATGTGTAAGTATTATTTTTGAAACCGTCCTTAGCAAATCTCGAGGACGAGATTTTTCTTAAGGGGGGTAGTGTTGTAACACCCCAAAATTTTAACCATGTTTTGTTAATTAAAATTTTGCCAGGAAATTAAAAAAATTTCTTTCTGGATTTTCTTGTGATCTCAGAGCCACTCCTTTTGTCTGAATTTTCAAAAAATTCTTCTGTCCTTTTTGACACTTTTGAATAATGTTGTGTGGCTCGAATGTTTATTTAATCATTTTTATTGCACTTATTAAAACCAGTGGAATTATTTATTTATTTTAAATAAAATTTGCCAAGTTTTAATGCACTTAGTAGCATTTTAACCCTTTTAAGAGCCTCATTTGCACTACAACTATTTTATAACTCCATCTATAAATTCCACAAAAATTTGTAGAAGTCATGTGATGTCCCTGGATCACTTTTATGCAAAAACCCAGCTTATCCATTTGTAAATTTTGAGCTCCGCTTCAAGCTTTCAAATCTGGTTCAGTTTGAAGTTTGCACTACAACCTATTTAAATATTTCTTTAAAAATTCCATAAAAATTTGGGGATGTCAGTAGAGGTATATAACTCAGGTTTATGCAAAAATCCATTTGGGTTCTTTGGAATATTTGATCAAACCATCCTCGTCTTCATTCTGGTCCAGTTTGGTAGTTTGTACTGCAACCCCATTTTAATTTTCTCTATTTCCCTTGAGATTTTTCCTGCTCATATTCCACCCTATAAAACCCTTAAGTCCAGGAGTTTGGACCCATTGGGATACTTTTGACACATGCAATCTTAGCCAGAAGTTGTTGTCCAGAACTGTAGTTTTGCAAAACTTGCACTAACTAGTTTCTGTTTTTCTCAAACTAACCTTGCCATCCTCTTTACCATCTAAAGAGACTCTGATCTGGAAATTTTGATCACTAGCAAAGCCTTCTGGATGCCCCTAGCATTTTGTCGAACAGTTGGAGTGCATGAACTGTCTTGTCATGATTCTAACTTTGCATTGGAGGTTATCTTATCTGGCTATATCAGCTTGTCCTTTAGCTTTGCCTTGGCCAGCAATCCATCCTTGTAGAGCCCCGTGGGCAGAGGAGCCTCCTGGCACATCTTGGCATTTTGCCAAGCACCTGGCGCGCGTGTCCAGAGCGCATCCAGGGCGTGCCCATTGCCGCCAGCAGCACCGGACCAGCTCGCCCCGGGAACAGCTCGGTCTCATCCAAGCGCTCGTCTGCTAGCCCGCAGTCCCCGCTGACCCCGCCGCTTCGCCCTGACCGCCCTGGCTCCCTGCAAGATCGACCGCAAGCCGCCACTGCTGCCGCCAGTACGGACTGCCATGGACGGCGCCGCCCGAGCCACTCCCGCTCGCCAGCTCGCCCCTGGAGCAGTGCCTGCTCGTCAGCTAGCTTCTGCCGCCATCCCCAGCCTCATCGCGTCGCGCTCCAAGCAACAGCAAGGCGGTTTGCCGATCTTATCCTCGGCCACCGCCGTTCTTATCCATTGCCGCGCTATATATAGCCCCCCCCAGGACCCCGTGAGCTCGTCAACACCATGGAGAAGCAGAGAGAAGCCTCCCCTAGCTCCAATTTAGCCGGGCGCCACCGTCTTCCCCAACCACGGTGACTTCGGCCGCCGACGTCCCTCGGCTAAATTAGCCGCAGCCAGAGCGCCCCAGCTTCCCCATCGCCCTCATCCAATTTCCCCCGACCCCGCGGAGCCACCCCACCTCTCAGCCTAGACGGGGAGCCACCGTAGGCCTCTGCCCCAATTTGCTTCCGAGCCGCCGTCCGCCTCGGAGCTCGCCGCCGACGAGCCAACCCTCTCCTCCGGCCATGTCGACCTCTGGGAGGACCGCCCTGAAGCGGCGGATCCATCCCCGCCATCGGAGCAACGTGAGAAGCCGCCGTTCGCCGGCGGCGATCGCCGGAGACGCGTCCGTCTCTGTCCCAGGGAGAGGGAGGGAGAGAAGACTGGTCAAACCTGACCAGTGGGCCCGAGGGACCCACTGTCAGTGACCCAGCGTTGGCCCGCGCTGACTTAAGTGAAGGCGTAAACCCTGAAGTACGTCTCTCCCCCTCGCAGACGTATTTTAGTGCATGTGGTTTCTGTTTCGGGAAAACGTATTCTGCTTCAGTACGTTTCCCTGTTACGAAAACGTATTCTGTTCTAAAACGTTTTGTTTTCTGATTTTATTAAAAACAGAGTTTTGACCAGACTTTGACTGGCTATATCTTTTAAAATAAAACTCCAATTGATTTGATTCTTTTTCCTACCTCTCTCAAATTTCATCTAGTTTAGTTTCATATTTATTTGAAAATTTTCCGAGACAACTTTCCGTATTGTTTTCAATTTATGTGTTAATTTGAATATTTCTCAAAATAGGAATTAAACAGAGGAGAAAACTTTCGAAAGTTTTAAGATGCACTCTACCTCTCCACAACTTGAAGGCAAGCATTCTGAACCCTGGTATAACAGTTGTTGTGGGTTATTTGTTGTGACCACAACACCAAGTTAATTCGAAGCGTGCATTATTTTATGTGATGTTGTGATCACGCTCTTAAGTGCATGATAGAATTTCTTTGCTGTTGGAATTTAACTACTTGTGAAAGTGTTCATCCTCTTATGTCTCTCATGCCTACCGGAAGGGATCCGGAGCAGTCTCTGTCTCGGGTAGACACGAGCTTACTGTTGACATCTCATTGAAGCGAGAATGGTCAGTGAGGCATGAAGGGGTATGATGAGTGATGATTCTGTCTGTTGGTGTGAAATATATTTGTTATGCTAATCATGCAGGAAAGACATAAACCTCCTGAGTCTACCGTAGATCGAGTCTTGTTCCAGTAACCCCCATACTTGTTCCGTACTACCACTTGTCCCTGCCGCAGGTAGGGTACGGTCCAGTAAGTTGTCAACCCTTTCTCAGCACACACCGTACAGAGAGGCCATAGTGAAAGATACCAGTGGCCCCTGGTAGGCATGTCACTTGGTCCGGGGGCATGGGTGTTCGGTTGGAGCCGAAGGGGTAGCTCCCCTAGTTTGCGCGCGGTATAAATTTTGTGATCCCATGCTAGTCGAGGTTGTAGCCTCCCCACTTAGAGTTTTGCTTAACAGGTGTCGTGGGTGATTCCAGACTCCGGTAAGTGAAGCTGGTGTGTGCGGGTCAGGTGTGTTTTCAATTCAAAGACTGTAATCGGAATTAGTCCCGATGGACTAAAGGAATCCGTTACTTGTGGGTAAAGAGTACACCCTCTGCAGAGTTTATATCTATTCGAATAGCCATGTCCGCGGTTAAGGACTACAGTCTGGGATGGGTCAAGTGTCGGTCTTAGTGTCGGTCTTCGGAGGAAAAACTTCTAAACCGGAACATTGATCATGACATGTGACAAATGATGATTATGACTATTATTATTGTGGACTTACCATTTTTAATATTTGTATCCTTGGGACGGTTCTACCTCCTGGATACTCGTTGTGATTATTTTCCTTATAAGCCCTTTATGTGGTGTCGCTCAGACGCCCGACTGTGGCATGCTTGTTATTTATTTTCCTTATAAGCCCTTTATGTGGTGTAGCTCAGACGCCCGACTGTGGCATGCTTGTTATTTATTTTCCTTATAAGCCCTTTATGTGGTGTCGCTCAGACGCCCGACTGTGGCATGCTTGTTATTTATTTTCCTTATAAGCCCTTTATGTGGTGTCGCTCAGACGCCCGACTGTGGCATGCTTGTTATTTATTTTCCTTATAAGCCCTTTATGTGGTGTCGCTTAGACGCCCGACTGTGGCATGCTTGTTATTTATTTTCCTTATAAGCCCTTTATGTGGTGTCGCTCAGACGCCCGACTGAGGCATGCCTTATATTATTATCCTTTCGAGGCGTCGCTTCAGACACCCGATCGGTTTATTTTATTTCTATTCTCTGATTGCTTATTCATGTTTTATATGAATAACCTGCTTGCGTGCGTCATGAATTTTATTTCATGACTAACTAAGTGATCATTGAATATTTCAGTGCATGATTATCATCTGTTATATTATGCTTGTGTTCATAATGTTTGCGAGTACATTCAAAGTACTCACTGGCTTGTCCCTGGCTATTGTCTTGGCCAGATTTCTTGCTTGGAGAGGAGCGCAACGACGACAGCCCGGAACCTAGGCAATGATGATAGCAGCCTCACGAAGATAGGAGTTATCCAGGTCAGCTGTTCCTGTGGGAAATGGAGTCCCATAGACGCTGATGAACCGCAAACCGCTTCCGCCATCAACCACTAGAAACATGTTGTTGTACTCATAGACCACAATGGTCTTGTACTTCAGACTTTGTATTTTTGCTTGGGATTTCTGTATCAAGATTGTGTCTCATCAGCTAACAGTAATCCTGGGGCTGGTGAGCACAAGGGCCATTTACTGGGAAATTAATATCCTGGAAAACCGGTCCTGACAACCCGCTCTTTGGCTTTTGCTCTTGCTAGCTGGACAGCCGGGTTATGGTATGTAGCTGAGACAAAGAGTGGACCGCAAAGTGGAGAGTACAGTACTTGGGCTCTGGGTAGCAAATTCAATCGAGCAGACATTTACAAAGGAAACGACCGGGTCACCCAAGCCGTTTTCTCTTCGGACATTTTTCGTGTGAGGCGACCTCCAGCTTTTGCTCTAGCTAGCCGGACAGCCGGGTTGCGGTCTGTAGTTGAGACGAAGAGTGGGCCTTCGGTACCGTACACACTACTAACTCGTCTATCGGAAAGAATGTTTCGGGCCAGCCGGCCAGCCCCCCAGGCCGAGATTAGCTGGCTCCGGGTCGGACAGCAGAGCAACAGGAAAAAAGCAGAGATAGCCCCCGAGGGTCGCTCGGGGTTATCCGTTTGTATTCGCGGTGCGAAGAGATGCTGAGTGGTACTCACATTTTGTTTTTTGCGCAGATGGGCCGGAGAAGCCTTCCCGCAGGAACCCGGGCGTCCGAACAGTCAAAGGGCGGCCCAGCCGGCCTGACCCCCACCGGCCTGGCAGCTGAACGGGAGGCAGCCGGATCGGCCCCCCAGCAGGCCTGGCCCCAGCCAGCCAGGCAGCAAAACGGGCAGGCGTGGCCAGCTGGCCCCCTTCTTTTTCTCTTTCTCCTTTCTTTTCTTTTCTCCCCTTGGGTAGCCGACCTGCGAGGATGACTGTCGGAGCGGCGGGCAGCCGGCGGGGGCACGGGCCGGAGGTTGCCCAGGGCATGGGAGCCGGAGGAGCGGCGAGCCGGCAGGCGGCGAGCCGGAGCGAGGGCACGGGGAAGGGCGCGGAGCGGCGGCGCGTCGTACGCGGGTCACAGCCGACCGGGCGCGCGCGGCGGGAGGAGCGAGCGGCCGCAGCACGCGGGGCGGAGCCGGTGCAGCGCGCGAGGCAGAGCCGACTGTCAGCGAAGCTGGAGCCGGCGAGGGTCGAGGCCGCGCGGGCGAGCGGACGCGCAGGTGAAAGTGCAACTAATCCCCGGGTGGTTTTGGTAATTAATAACAACATATATCTCATTGAACTAATATCTATTCAAGTCAAGATTTCAGGAAGTTCAATGATTGGCATGGCAAGGACTAGTGAATGTGGACCCCTCAAAATGCTAAGGACATGGATTGGCAAAAAGCTCAAGACTCTACATTTTTGGTTAAGTGATCCAAGATCACATTGAGTCCATAGGAAAGCCAATACTATTAAAAGGGGATGAGGTTTTAATGATGATCTGCTTGCTCACGTGCTTAGTGATATTGCTCCAAAACCCTCAGCCACTTTCTCTACCCAAATATGTCCAAACCCTAAGTTGCCAACTCGGTCCCACCGAAACTTCTCCATCCAGACCCACCGAGTTCTTCTGGACAGAGCCACAGCCAAAACCCTAACAATTCGGATCCACTGAAATGGATCTCAGTCTCACCAAGATGGCCTTGCCAACTCTCTGTCACCTATTGTAATTATTCCGGTCTAACCGAGTTTTTCCAATCAGTGCCACCGAGATGGCTTGCCAACTTTCTGTTGCCTTATTGCATTATATCGGTCCCATCGAGATGATGCAATCGGTGCCACCGAAACAAGGTTATGCCCTACCATTGCACTTCGGTTGCTCTGAGTTGTTTCCATTCGGTCCCACCGAGACCTCCAACATTCATATCTTTTACATAGCTCGGTCTCACCGAGATTTCTGATCGGTGCCACCGATATGAGTCAAAAGTGTGTAACGGTTGGATTTCGTGTGGAGGCTATATATACCCCTCCACCCCCTCTTACTTAGTAAGAGAGCCATCAGAACAAAACACTACTTCCACCATTCATTTTCTGAGAAGAGAACCACCTGCTCATGTGTTGAGATCAAGAGATTCCAATCCTACTATTTGAACCTTGATTTTTAGCCTTCCCCAAGTTGCTTTCCACTCAAATCCTTCCTCCACCATAGCCAAATCTGTGAGAGAGTGTTTGAGTGTTGGGGAGACTATCATTTGAAGCACAAGAGCAAGGAGTTCATCATCAACAACACCATCTATTACCTTTTGGAGAGTGGTGTCTCCTAGATTGGTTAGGTGTCACTTGGGAGCCTCCAAGATCATGTAGAGTTGAACCAAGGAGTTTGTAAGGGTAAGGAGATCGCCTACTTTGTGAAGATCTACCCCGAGTGAGGCTAGTCCTTCGTGGACATAAGCCATGGTGGAATAAACAAGGTTGCTTCTTCATGGACCCTTCGTGGGTGGAGCCCTCCGTGGACTCACGCAGCCGTTACCCTCCGTGGGTTGAAGTCTCCATCAACGTTGACGTACGATAGCACCACCTATCAGAACCACGCCAAAAATCTCCGTGTCTTCATTGCGTTTGCTATCTCCAAACCCCTCCTTTACTTACATGTGCAATGTTCTACTTTCCGCTACTATACTCTTAGAATTGCATGTGTAGGGTGATACTAGACTTAGTAGAATTACTAAAATCTGCCCACAACTAAAATTGGGAAAAGGATAGATTTTTATTTGGTCAAGAAGTCTAATCACCCCCCTCTAGACATACTTTCGATCCTACAAGTGGTATCTAAGCTTTGGTCTCCTTAAGCCTTGGTTTCCATTGCTTTGGTCACCATAGCCTTGGTTTCACAACCTAGGAGAGTATGGCGTCTAGTGAGGGTAATTATCACCGTAGAGGTCCATATTTCGATGGTACAAACTTTGCAAGTTGGAAACATAAAATGAAAATGCATATTCTTGGTCATAACCCCGCTGTTTGGGCTATTGTTCGTCTTGGCTTGCAAGGTGAATTCTTTGAGGTTGGAAAAGAACCGGATCGTGAAGCATCTGCGGAAGAATTGAATATGTTGCAACTCAACGCTCAAGCTTGCGACATTCTCTTCAACGGATTGTGCCCCGAGGAGTTCAACAAGATCAGCCGCCTCGAGAATGCAAAAGAAATTTTGGATACTTTGGTTGATATGCATGAAGGTACCGAGTCCATCAAGGAATCCAAGTTGGATGTGCTTCAAAGTCAACTTGACAAGTTCAAGATGAAGGATGGTGAAGGAGTCGCTGAAATGTACTCTAGGCTTGCTCTCATCACAAATAAGATTACCGGCTTAGGAAGCGAAGAGATGACCGACAAGTTCATCATCAAGAAGATCCTTAGAGCCTTGGATGGAAAGTACGATACCGTGTGCACATTGATCCAAATGATGCCCAATTACAAAGATCTCAAGCCCACGGAAGTCATTGGAAGGATTGTCGCTCATGAGATGTCACTCAAGGACAAAGAGGAGCTACACAACAAGTCAAGTGGTGCTTATAAAGCTTCAAGCGATGCTCCCACAACATCAAGTGACAAGATTGTATCCAATGAAGAGATAAGCCTAATGGTCAAGAACTTTACCAAATTCTACAAGAATAGAGGCAAAGAGAGAAGCTCCAACTCAAGACACTATGAGAGAAGATCATCAAGTCGTGACCGTAATTGCTACAATTGTGGAAGACCCGGACACTACTCCAATGAGTGTACGGCACCTCACAAGAAAAGATAAGACTCACCAAGAAGAAGAAGAAGTTCTAGAGATGAATCACCTCGAAGAGAGAGAAGGAGTAGAGATGATCATTATGAACGAAGATCTTCTCGGAGAAGCAAGGATTCGGAAAGGAAAGATAAGTCAACCAAGAGCTACTCTAGAAGAAGACATCAAGCTCATGTTTGTGAATGGATTTCCGGCTCCGACTCCGACAACCAATCCGAGAGAAGCTATCACTCCGACTCCGACTATACTCAAGATGAAGGTGTTGCCGGACTTGCTCTCGTATCCTCCAACTCCTATGAATTATTTGAGTCACCAAATGAAGGAATTGGAAAGTGCTTCATGGCTAAAGGCCCCAAAGAATCACACCCCGAGTATCTTGATTTCAATAGTGATGAGGATAATTTACTTAGTGATGATGACTTGCTTAATGACAAATCTAGTGATGTAAGCTATAATGAACTTGCTAGTAATCATGATAGCCAAGATGAAACGAATGACAATGCTATGAGGGAGATTGAACACTTAACTAAAGAACTAAACACTCTTAAGTTAGCTCATGAAACAACTCAAGAAGATCATAGAGAGCTCCTAAGGACTCATGAGAAGCTACGCTTCGAGAAGCTCAATCTAGAGCAAGAGCATGAGTTCCTAAAAGCTATCAATGACGATCTTCGAAAGAAGAGTTCCTCTTACATTGCCAAACGTCTCCTCTTGTTTACCTTTATGCCACAAGTTAAATCTAAGCAATCTAATGGCAAGAGTAAGAAAAGTTCTTCATCTAGTAGTAACAATAACAATGCTAAATCTAATGTTGTTACTTCTAGTAGTTCTCTTGATTCCACTAATGATTCTCTTAGCCAAGTTACACTTGAGCAAGAAAACACTTTATTGATATGAATTATAGAGAAAGGTGTTTACAAAAGTCTTGCCGGGAGTAAGCAATTTGAGGAAATTGTACGCAAGCAAGGAAGACACCGGAAGAATCAAGGTGTTGGTTTTGAACGAAAGTTCAATGCCGATGGAGTTGAGTGGGAAGAAGGTCAATACCCCAAGACAACGTTTGTTCCTCAAAAGGAGAAGTATGATCCTACTTCCTTCGAGGGGACACAAGCTCAAGACGATCTTCCACCACAAGACCCCAAGCTAAAAGGCAAGGACAAGCTTCAAGAAGAGATTGACTCATTTGAAGAAGCGCCTCAAGCCTTGGTCAAGTGGGTTCCCAAGACTACTTCAAGTTCTACTTCGTCAAGTACAACTACAACTCCAAGGATTCCCATCAAGTTGATATGGATCCCAAAGAAGAAGAACTAGAGAGTTCTTGAGGGTGACTCTGCCAACATATTTCACTCACATTCATTTTGGCAAGGACTTGTGCAACCAATTTCCACATCATGCACTAGTTCATGGAGTCACAAACCCTCTTGTTTGTAAGTCAAGGGACAAAGTAATCAATGCATTCATGGACATCATTTCTTGTGCATTTCACTCTATCTCCATGGATATCTTTGTTGTATGTTCCTTGTGGGACTAACCCATGTAGGTATTGAAAGTGCTACAATCAAAGGATTGCTCCCAACTCATGATGGTCTACATCAACATTGAGCATCTACATCTACAACATCTACATGAAGTCTACATCAACAAAACCCAAGGTTAGTTCATCCCTCTTTGGGGGATATCACATCAAGGGGGAGTTTTGCTCTAAAACTTGAGCTAAAGCAACTCTAATGGTGTGAACACATTGATGCTTTATGTAAAAGTAGTAACCCCACTTGTGCTTAAACGATGAGTATGACCTATGATCAAATGTTCTCATTTGGCTCCTAAGTCAATATACTCAAATATAGATGACCTAGTCATCGACAATTGTGTGATAGATGCTAGAATTGGTTGTGCATGTTTGACACATATTTCATTTGCTATTTTATTGTGTGAGCATGTTGCAATGCATTTTTTCTTCATTCGAGGACATCCATTTGTTGTTTTTATTGTCTTGGTTTTTCTGGCCAAGTGGATGTACAAGAATGCCTAAGCAACTTCTCTAGCTATCTATTCTTTCTTGTCTCAAATTCTATTCATGCTCTATCACAAAATTTGAACAAGTCTTTTTCGGACCCTCCGGGTGAGGCACACTCGGAGTCACCGATCTGTCTAAGACTAAATTCCAAAACCTTCTAAGTGCCTTTCTGTTTGACCAACTCACTCCCATTCGGTCTCACCGAAATCACTTGGATTGATCTAGCTTTTCATCTCGGTGCAACCGATCTGAACTGTCTCGGAGTCACCGATGTGCTATACTGCTAGCAGTTACACATATCGGTGGCACCGATTCTTTTCGATCGGAGCCACCGACAGCTGATGGGTATATATATCCAGCGAGCCCGTATGGTTGAAATTTCTCAAACATTTTGACCTCGCGCCCCACAGCTGCCGTCGCCCCAGTCTCCGGACAGTCGTTGTTTCGTCCAGCGTGCCCTCGCCATTGGATTCCGCCGCCGTCAAAGGAAATCTCTCCCTCCGTTGCTGCCGTAGAGGATTTGTGCCAAGGGTAAAATCTGATCCCTTTGTGCCTCCATTTCCGATTCAACGCACTAAGGTTTTCACCATGATTCATGCCACAGTTTGCAATCTCTGTTCCTCATATAAACTCCGTAGATTAGACTCGAGCAAAAAATTTAGGTTTAAGTTTCCACAGAATACATCTTGGACCGACCGATCTAAAAATTTCGGAGTCACCGATCTGGCTTTGGCCATTGCACTAGTACGTCTCGGTGCCACCGAGTTGTACCGATCAGTGAGACCGAAGTAAAATTTCTGTGAAACCCTAGCATCTCGGAGAGACCGAGCCACATATCGGTCTGACGGAAACTGTGTGCCAAGTCTCTGTTAAGTGCTTTGGTATCACCAAAATGATCAACTCGGTTGATCCGAAATGTCTTCTATGAAAACTTGAAACTAAGATTTGAACTCAAATTTTTCAAAATCTCGCCGCATTTTGTGATAACTCTTCTACTCTGTCTATACCCAACTATCTCACAGGTCAGCTTGCAAGATGTCTGATGCCAGTGACAGCCAGAATGCCTCAGAGGCCAATGTTGACATGAGTGCAGGATCAAGTCCTGAGAGCAGCTATGATGAAGGCAGCAGGAGCACACCCAGCAACTTGCCTAAGGCTGCAAAGAGAACAAGGAAAGCAAAGGATTCAGATGAAGAGGATGAGGACTTCCATGTAGAAGAAGTCACCTCAAAGAAGAAAACTGTTGTCGCCAAAACATATGGCAATCCTCAAAAGGAAAGAGGTGTTATGAAGAAAGTCTCAGCCTCAACTGCCGCCAAGAGAGGTCTTACACTTACTCATGAGGAGCCAAGTGGCTCAACAGCACAAGCTGCAGGGAAGAAAAGGAAAGAAACGAAGAGGCTAGTTCATGTTGTTGGCAGAAGGCCTTCTATGTTTGTAAATCCAGATGAGCATGAGTAAGAAGAAGTGGAAGAGCCAGCAGCTAACCCACCTCCTGCCAAGCAACAAAAGCTTATGGCAGATGCTATGAAGTCTGTTGCTGCCCCTTCCAAGACAAAACCTAAGGCTCCAGCCACCAAGCCTAGGAGGACTACAAGGAATGTGTCAGCCAGTGAGAAGAACAAGGCCCCAGTGCCTGAAGTAGCAAATGATGATGAGCCACTAGTGCTTAGGAAGCTTAGGCCGAAGTTGCCAGATCATGATGATGCACACCCCACTGCTGAAAACATGAAAGAAAGAAAAGATAAAGGTCTGTGAAAATGGAGAGAATCTAATCCATATGCTATCAGGAGGAGAACAGCTTGTGACTATTGCTTCCACACTCGAGAGCAACAAGATTTCTATGAAACAGTGTTGCTAGACAAGAAGCCAAGAGTCAGGGACATGAGATGGGTGGATTGGGAATACATTGATGAGAATGAAGACAAGTTTCCCCATGTTCATGAGAGTTTCAAGCTTGCAGAAGTTGATGATTTCATAGGGAAGAAGCTTACCTCATGGAGTGATAAGATGATCATGCAGTTCTATTCCACTGCACACTTCTATCCAGATGGAAGGATTGTGTTGATGACTGAGGGAGTTCGATGCCAGTCTTCTATTTCTGAGTGGGCTGCTCTGCTTGATGTTCCTAAGGAAGAGGAGGATGACATTGATGTATATGCTAAGCCCAAGGATGACCACAACTCCATGAAGAATATGTACAAGCCTATTCCTGAGAAGGACATTGAAACTCACAAGCTCGGTTCTATAAAGCACTTGTTGGCTGGATTGGCTACCACAAACACTATCTTGAGGCACACATTGATGCCCAAATCTGAAGATGACAAGATGATCCATGGCCACTCCATCAACATGTTGCACCTGCTCGACACTCCTCAGAAATTCAAGGTGATGAGTCTGATAGTGGAAACTGTGAAGAGGACAGCTGCTGACTGCTACTTGTGAGCTGTGTTGGTTATTCCCCGAAGAGGAAGGAATGATGCAGTATAGTAGAGATAAGTATTTCCCTCAGTTATGAAACCAAGGTTATCAATCCAGTAGGAGAATGACGCAACACCTCGTTAATAGCACCTGCACACAAAACAACAAATCCTCACACCCAACGCGAACAAGGGGTTGTCAATCCCTCGACGGTAAAGTGCAAGATTAAATTGTATGTGATAGATAGATAGATTAAACAAAAATACAAAATAAAAAAGGTAAAAGAAATATGCAGCAAGTATTCTTAGGGTTTTAGTAAATGATAAAGTAGACCCGGGGGCCATAGTTTTCACTAGAGGCTTCTCTCAAGAAAATAGCATACGGTGGGTAAACAAATTACTGTTGGGCAATTGATAGAAAAGCAAATAATCATGACGATATCCAAGGCAATGATCATGTATATAGGCATCACGTCCGAGACAAGTAGACCGACTCCTGCCTGCATCTACTACTATTACTCCACCCATCGACCGCTATCCAGCATGCATCTAGAGTATTAAGTTCATAAAGAACGGAGTAACGCCTTAAGCAAGATGACATGATGTAGACAAAGTAAACTCATGCATGAATAAACCCCATCTTTTTATCCTTAATAGTAACGATACATACGTGTCATGTCCCTTTCTGTCACTGGGATTGAGCACCGCAAGATCGAACCAATTACAAAGCACCTCTTCCTATGGCAAGATAAATCAATCTAGTTGGCCAAACCAAATCAATAGATCGGAGAAGAAATACGAAGCTATAATAATCATGCATAAAAGAGATCAGAGAAGACTCAAATAATATTCATGGATAATCTGATCATAAACTCACCCAACAAACACACCGCAAAAAGTGATTACATCGGATAGAACTCCAAGAACATTGTATTGTAGATCAAAAAGACAGAAGAAGCCATCTAGCTACTAACTATGGACCCGAAGGTCTGTGGTAAACTACTCATGCATCATCGGAAGGGCAGCAAGGATGATGTAGAGCCCCTCCGTGATCGATTCCCCCTCCAGCGGAGTACCGGAAAAGGCCTCCAGATGGGATCTCTCTGGAACAGAAGCTTGCAGCAGCGGAAAAAGTATTTCATGGACTCCTCTGTTGGTTTCCTGATTTTAGAGAATTTATAGAGGTGGAATTAGGTCAAACGGAGCTACGTGGGCCCCACGAGGTACCAGGGCGCGCCACCCCCCTGGGGCGCTCCCTGGTACCTCGTGGGCCACTGCTTCATCTTCTGGCCCTCTCCCGAAGCTTCCAGTGTCTCTTATGTCCAGAAAAAAAATCTCCAAAAAGTTTCGTGGTATTTGGACTTCGTTTGGTACTGATATTCTGGAAAACCAAAAACAGGCAAAAAACAGCAACTGGCACTGGGCACTAAGTTAATAGGTTACTCCCAAAATAATGATATATAATTGCTGTAAATGTAAATAAAAACATCAGATATTGATATTATAATAGCATGGAACAATCAAAAATTATAGATACGTTGGAGACGTATCACTGACGAGAAGAGATCATGTGGTTTTGCTCCGCACATTCAGTTGTTCATCAATTCCAAGGCTGGAATGAGCACATATCTTCTTGATCGTGAGCATCTCCCGCTGAGGCCTAAGTTTGAGGATAATGTAGTGGTGATGGATCCATCTCACCCTACTTCTGTTGATGCCCAGGAGAGAATCCAAGCAGCTCCTGTAGCTAAAGCAGCCAAGGAAGCATCGGGTCCTAGCTCATCCATAGCTCATCTCAAGACCAAGTCTGACCAGATGACATATTTGCTAGAAGCTACTCTGAGGATTGAGTGGAGTTTGGCCAACCTCGCGAAGAACCAGGAGAGCTTAGAGCGGATTGTGGAAACAAAGATTCATGATCTTGATGTGAAGCTCACAGAAGTCCAGACCATAGTGGAGAAGCTGAAGGATGATGTTGATAGAGCCAGAGAGGATGCAGAGGACAGTGATGGTGAGGCCAGACCTACAACTGACAGATTTAAGACTATGCCCAGGGTACCTAGGTCTGCTATCGTGCCTGCTGCTGACACGAGGATTACTCTTTCTGCCCCAGCTGCTGCTCCTTCAGTTCCACCTACAGATGCACCACCAGTATCTACTCCACCAGGCCAGCAGACATCAGCCGAAGCATTTGCAAACGCACTTCTCTCAATGCCATCGAAGCACACCGGAGCTGCCAGCTAGAGATCTTCACCACCAGGAGCTGTCGGAGATCGTGCCTCGAGCGCCGTTTAGCTCTATACCCATTCGATCTTTTTGGTACTTGTTGCCAAAGGGGGAGAATTTGTATAGATCATTAGGCTTCGAGAGAGAGTGTCGCTCTTTTTTGCTCATTTGAGTTCCCTTGAGCTTTTGCTACTTTGTTTGATATGTTTGTGAGATACTTCGTTGTTTGATTGTGTGCTTGATCATATGATGCTTCATGCTATGCACATTGTTTATCATTATCATTATCATTATCTATGTATGATCATTCACTTGTGTTTGGTGATGAGAGCCTACTACATTCCATTCATATCATTTTGGGCGCTCCACCAAGTTGTATGTGACATGGAAGAGTGACCCATGATCCTAATCGATTGTGCATTTGCATTCAAACGCAAATTCTAAATAATGCACAAATTTAGGGGGATCTCTTGCTTATCACATACTTCTCAAAGCGATGATACTATTCATTGATTTTATCCATTGTCAAAGCTTTGATCTATATGTTTTCATCAATTACCAAAAAGGGGAAGATTGAAAGTGCAACTAATCCCCGGGTGGTTTCGGTAATTAATAACAACATATATCTCATTGAACTAATATCTATTCAAGTCAAGATTTCAGGAAGTTCAATGATTGGCATGGCAAGGACTAGTGAATGTGGACCCCTCAAAATGCTAAGGACATGGATTGGCAAAAAGCTCAAGACTCTACATTTTTGATGATGATCCGGTTGCTCACGTGCTTAGTGATATTGCTCCAAAACCCTCAGCCACTTTCTCTACCCATAGATGTCCAAACCCTAAGTTGCCAACTCGGTCCCACCAAAACTTCTCCATCCAGACCCACCGAGTTCTTCTGGACAGTGCCACAGCCAAAACCCTAACAATTCGAATCCACTGAAATGGATCTCGGTCTCACCGAGATGGCCTTGCCAACTCTCTGTCACCTATTGTAATTATTCCGGTCTAACCGAGTTTTTCCAATCGGTGCCACCGAGATGGCATGCCAACTTTCTGTTACCTTATTGCATTACTTCGGTCCCACCGAGATGATGCAATTGGTGCCACCGAAATGAGGTTATGCCCTACCATTGCACTTCGGTTGCTCCGAGTTGTTTCCATTCGGTCCCACCGAGACCTCCAACATTCATATCTTTTACACAGCTCGGTCTCATCGAGATTTCTGATCGGTGCCACCGATATGGGTCAAAAGTGTGTAACGGTTGGATTTCGTGTGGAGGCTATATATACCCCTCCACCCCCTCTTACTCAGTATAAGAGCCATCAGAACGAAACACTACTTCCACCATTCATTTTCTGAGAAGAGAACCACCTGCTCATGTGTTGAGATCAAGAGATCCCAATCCTATCATTTGAACCTTGATTTCTAGCCTTCCCCAAGTTGCTTTCCACTCAAATCCTTCCTCCACCATAGCCAAATCTGTGAGAGGGTATTTGAGTGTTGGGGAGACTATCATTTGAAGCACAAGAGCAAGGACTTCATCATCAACAACACCATCTATTACCTTTTGAAGAGTGGTGTCTCCTAGATTGGTTAGGTGTCACTTGGGAGCCTCCAAGATCATGTGGAGTTGAACCAAGGAGTTTGTAAGGGCAAGGAGATCGCCTACATCGTGAAAATCTACCCCTAGTGAGGCTAGTCCTTCGTGGATGTAAGCCATGGTGGAATAGACAAGGTTGCTTCTTCGTGGACCCTTCGTGGTTGGAGCCCTCCGTGGACTCGCGCAGCCGTTACCCTCCGAGGGTTGAAGTCTCCATCAACGTGGACGTACAATAGCACCACCTATCGGAACCACGCCAAAAATCTCCGTGTCTTCATTGCGTTTGCTATCTCCAAATCCCTCCTTTACTTACATGTGCAATGTTCTACTTTCTGCTGCTATACTCTTAGAATTGCATGTGTAGGGTGATACAAGACTTAGTAGAATTGCTAAAATCTGCCCACAACTAAAATTGGGAAAAGGATAGATTTTTATTTGGTCAAGTAGTCTAATCACCCCCCTCTAGACATTCTTTCGATCCTACAGCAGGAGGCGGAGCAAGCGGACGCGCAGGAGGCGAACGGGCGTGCGGGAGGCCGAGGCCGCGCTGGTGAGCGGGCGCACAGGAGGCGGACGGGCATGCGGGAGGCCGAAGCGGCACGGCCGGAGCGACGCGGGCAGACACGCGCGCGGAGGCCGGGTGCGGGGCGCGCGGACGCGCAGGAGCCGGAGCGAGCGGACGCGTAGGAGGCGGACGGGTGCACGGGAGGCCAAGGCCGCGCGGGCGAGCGGGCACGCAGAAGGCGGACGGGCACGCAGGAGGCCGTAGCGACACGGGCGGATGCGCGTGCGGAGGCCGGGCGCGGGGTGCTGCGCGATGGGCGAACGGACGCGCAGGAGCCGAAGCGGGGGCGCGCGGGCGGACGGGCGTGCCAAGGCCGAGCGCGGGGTGAGCAGGCCGGAGCCGGGGCCGCGGAGGAGGACGGGCGCATGGAAGGCCGAGGCCGCTCAGGCGAGTGGGCGCGCAAGAGGCGGACGGGCACGCAGGAGGCTGGAGTGGCACGGATCCGGCGGGAGGAAGAGAAGCCGGAGCAGAGGAGGCTTGCCGAGGCGGCGGCTTGCTAGCGTGATGCAGCCATGGCAGCGGTTGCTAGGGGCGCCTGTGCCCAGAGGCGCTCGCGAGCAGGACAGGGAGGCGGCGATGCACGGCGATGCTATAGGCGATGATGTCGGGCAGTGAACGTGCCGCGGTTGCTGGCAATGGCAGAAAGCAGCGGCGGCGGCCATGGCGTGCTTACAGGAGGGGGACGCGGGCGGACAGGCAGCCAGCGCACCCATTGGGTGTCTAGCTCCTAGCTAGAGAAGATCGGTTGTGAGGGAGAGAGACCGAGCGTGGTTGAGCATTCGAGAGCCTCTCCCATGGGAGGCTCCCTGGGGCACCTTATAAACTGGTGCCCAGGTGACGGTGTTCTGGATTAGGGGGTGCCAACCTAGCCGGCCCGTCTCCTCGGTTGGGCCGATGTGCCCTCGTACGTGATCAAGATGGACTCCGAAGGCCGTACACGGGAGACGTGATCGAGGCTGTCTCTACCGAAGACTTGTAGTACACTTCAAGATTTTGCCGGCCACCGTACTCCTAGATACCGACCTTGTAACCCTAGATCCCCTCCCTGGCATGTATATAAGCCATAGGGTTTAGCCCGTAGGGGACGAACAACGCAATATCATCAACCTAGCCTTAGAAGTTAGACACACATTATGATCTCGAGGTAGATCAACTCTGTACTCGATACATCTTCATCAATATAAAAAGAAGCAGGACGTAGGGTTTTACCTCCATCAAGAGGGCCCGAACCTGGGTAAACATCGTCTCCCTATCTCTGTTACCATCGATCCGAGGTCCGCAGCTTGGTTCCCCCTACCCCGAGGTCTGCCGGTTTTTACACCGACACTGGTGCTTTCATTGAGAGTTCCGCTGCGTGATCACCAGAAGGATTGATGGCTCGCCTGCAGATCAACTGCGTCAATGGCTGTGGGGACGCCTATGCCCCCGGTCAGCTTTTCGTCTTTGGCAGCATGGTATTTTGCGCCGACTCGACGGGTCATCTGACCTCTCTCGAGAACTACGCCCCAGGTCGGATCGTGACTTTTGGTGGCCTCGAGTATATTGCTGATTCCCATGGCGAACTCATCCTATCGGGATGGACGCCCGGCCGGATCGAGAGCTCGGCCGGTTCTGGAGGCTCGACTCTGGCACCGAACTCCGTCACGATGCCCCTTGAGACTCGTGACGCCGCCACTCCGGCCGGCCCCT
Organism: Elymus sibiricus; assembly: GCA_039707655.1. NCBI lineage: Eukaryota > Viridiplantae > Streptophyta > Magnoliopsida > Poales > Poaceae > Elymus > Elymus sibiricus. The sequence goes on from CM077676.1 coordinate 85,689,908, forward strand.
CCCCGATCACCAGTCCGAAGATGGATCCGGCTCCCGCTCCCGAAACTATACCGGTGCCAGAATTGATTCCGGCGCAGAAATCGGAACTATGTTCAGACTCCCCTCACTCTGGAAACGCACCCGTTTACATGCCAGGAGTACTCCAAATCAGCCCTGCCTACGGCGCATCCATGAATCCCGAAGAGTTATCTCACCTCCATGAGATGCTTGACCGTATCTGGAGCATGTCCATCTCAGATGGCAAGACTTCGGTTTACAATCAGATCGGACTTAAAGCCGACGACAGGGAAATTTATATCCCACCTACTACCCACCTGGTCGCCACGATCGATGATTTAACCGACGTGTTGGACTATGGTGAGCCCTCCGACATGGAGGAAGATGCAGACGGCCCCATCGAAAACACCTTACCCCCGGTAAACGCGGGCAGGTGGACCGCCACGTCCACTTATGATGTTTACATGGTGGACACCCCCAAATCCCCTCCAAGACGTCGGTGAAGGCGCCGAAGAGGAAATAATGGGGAACCCAGTGGCAATGATGTGACAGCCAATAATGGCGAGGCAGAGAACAGCGATGCCGATAACCATGAGGAGGAAGTTCAAGCCTCACCAGTAAGGAACGGCACGCCAGACCGACCTCTCGGGGACTCCGATCCCGATGACCTCTTCGAAGGGGCTGACGACAATTATATGCCGGAGTCCGAGGAGGACGAGAGCCTCGGTACCGAGGACTACATCGGCCCCGAAGACCCTTTTGAACAGGAGCGCTTCCGGCGTCGCCTCGTTGCGACGGCCCGGAGTTTAAAGCGCAAGCAGCAGCAGCTGCAGGCGAATACCGGCGCACTAAACAAAAAGTGGGTCGAAGTACTCTCTACCGAGCAAGACATGGAGAACCGATGCCACAGTGCGCCAAAATCATACCCACGCAGGCGCCTTCTACCAGAGTTCGATGAAGAGCTCGCTGACGACCTCGATCGGCCCCCTAGAGGCCGAGACAGGCCAAGACGAGAAGACCCCGGTGAACAGCCACCTCCACGGCATCATGGTAAAGACCCTGTGGACTACCTAGACCCACACGACGCTAGGCGTCGTATCAAGGAAAATAGGGCTCCCCCTCGGTCCATCTACGGGTCAAGGGGACGTGCGCCCGCTGGGCACGATGGCTACGATGCCTGGCTGGACAGGAACGGCCGTGCCCGAGATCAAGCTTGCTCACGGCTTTCCCCCGACTTCCGAAGAGATGCTCCTCGGTCCCGAGGTCCGGCCCACCCAATCTGCTTCACAGACAGGGTAATGGAACATCATTTCCCGGAAGGGTTTAAACCCATCAACATAGAATCAAACGATGGCACTATGGACCCAGCAGTTTGGATCGAGGATTTCCTCCTGCACATACACATGGCCAATGGAGATGATCTCCATGCCATTAAATATCTGCCGCTCAAGCTAAAGGGGTCGGCGAGGCATTGGCTTAATAGCCTCCCCCCTCACTCTATCGGCAGCTGGGAGGCCCTGGAGGACGCTTTTCGAGCAAAATTCCAGGGCACATATGTCCGACCTCCGGACACCGATGACCTCACCCGAGTCACCCAGCAGCCAGGCCAATCAGCCCAGAAATTCTGGAATAGGTTCCTCACCAAAAAGAACTAGATCATAGACTGCTCCGAAGCCGAGGCCATCGCCGCATTTAAAAACAATATTCGAGATGAATGGTTGGCTCGACAACTCGTCCAGGATAAGCCGAGAACTATGACAGCCCTTACCTCGCTCATGACCCGCTTTTGCGCGGGAGAAGATAGTTGGCTCGCCCGAAGTACTCACAACGGCGAGGCCGGCACCTCGGAAACTCGCGACGCCAATGGAAAACCAAAGCGCAATAAAAATAAGCGCAGGTATAAGAACGGCGGAAGAGACACCGAAGACGCCGCGGTCAACGCAGGATTCACCGGACCTAAATCCAGGCAGAAAAGAAAACCCTTTAAAGGGAACAAAGACGGACCTAGCCAGCTTGACAGGCTCTTGGACCGCCCATGCGGGATTCACGGCACTCAGGAAAAGCCAGCGACCCACACTAATAGGAATTGCTGGGTCTTTAAACAAGCCGGCAAGATAGCGGCAGAGGGCCAAAGTAAAACCCAACGCCGCAGCGACGACGAGGATGAACCTCGGCAGCCCAATAATGGAGGGCAAAAGAAATTTCCTGACGAGGTAACAAAGGTCAACATGATCTACGTCACCCACATCCCTAAGAGGAAGAGGAAACGTGTACTTCGGGACGTCGGCTAAGGGTCCAGTGTGACTTAAGGAACACCCTTTGTATGATCTACACTGGGGCTGAAGCCGACGACTGGCCACTCTCATTTTAAACAGTCATATGGGAGGAATAATCAAAATCATAAAACCACACATATGGAATCTTAAGCCATTCTCATTCAACAAAATATAAAGTTTTTACATTGCACACTCCGGCATTCCGAGGAATAATCAAAAATATAGAGTGTCTTTGGGGCACATGGCCTCGGTGGTCTGAGCTCCCGCCTCCACCTCGGCGAAGAACTGCTCGGTGGTCCGCGGCTTGTCGGCAGGAGGGCCAGCGGCACATGTCTCCGCATCAACCTTGCGAAAGTGAGTCTTCACGCAAGCGTATGCCCTCCGCGCCCCTTCGAAGCACGCGGACCGTTTCCAGCGATCCACGCAGGGCACGGCATCTCGAAGACAAGCCGTCAGGCCAAAGAGGCTCCTTGGCATGGCTTCGGCAGGCCACAGAGCGACGCAGAGGTCCTGGAGCGCCAGCCTCGTCATGCGAAACAGCTCGACCAGCTGCTTCACTCGATGATTTAGCAGCTGCGCGGACGGGGACCCTAGGAACTATCCCCAGAAGGCCTTCTCCGCCTCATGGCCTGCCAGCTGGCCGAAGTATGCCACCGCATCCGCCGCGCTCTGCGGGAGATCTTCAAAGACCTCTGCGGAACGCCATAATTGGGTGAGCTCGACACACCCTTTGCCGCCAAACGAACACTGCAGCAAAAATATCTTACCCGAGGCGATTTGCTCCACTTGTTGGAGCACTTCGCGGTCAGCCCGGGCCGAGGTCTTGAGCTCGGAGTGGGCATGTTGGAGCTTCTCGAGCTCCTCCTTCACTCGTTGCCCTTCCTCCAGAAGTTTGTCATGCGCTTCGAACACGCCCTTCAGGGTCTCCTCGACCTCTAGCACCCGTGCTTGGTGCTTTTCCGCGGACACCTTCTCGGCAGCCCGAGCCTTCTCGACCGTGGCGGCAGCCGCCTCCTATTGCCGCACTTCCTTCCGAGCCCTTTCAAGCTCAGCCTTAACCGTCTCAAGCTCTATTTTCAATCCAATTCAGCCTTAGTCACTTTAATGTCACATACATTATACACCTTTGTTCACAATACAAGGCAGGTTAAATCGGTTACCTTGAGACCTGTCAAGTTTCCGGTTCATCTCCGCCATCTCTTTGGAGACGGAGTCCGGAGCCGAGGACGAAACCTGGCATCAAATAGATCCTTATCACAAAGGGAATAGTTAAGATCACTCACAGGCTTCGGGACGGCTGCCTCAAGCAAGCGTCCCGGGGGCTACTCAACAGGCTCCTACTTACTTAAGCGACCCCGATGCCGGTTTCTCGAAACCGACTTCGGGCTTGGGGGCTACTCACTCACTAAGCCATTTAGCAGGCTGTACTTTTATGTCCTCGGACAAAATTCGTAAAACAAATATCTTAAATAAATAAATCGAATGTGCAAGAAGCGTACCTCGAAATCTGCTACAAGGTTCTTGAAAACCTCGTACAGGCCGGCCCCCGCAGACCGGTAGCCCTGCAGCACCGAGCCTATCAAGGCACAGTGCTCCTCCTTGATGGAAGACCCCTTCAGGGCGTCATCCATCTCTTCGGTCCACCCCGCGCTGGCCCGGCCTTGGACAGCGGGCTCAGGTGGAGGTAGGACCTCGGGTGCCCCCACCTGAACAGCCTCCGCCTGGGGTGGCAAGGCCGAAGTAGACGCTGGCTGTGCCAATGATTGGCCCAGCCCTTCTTCGATGACCTCGGGGCACTCCGTCTTCGGGTCTTGTTGGGCCAAGGTATCGACCTCGGCCATGATCGCCACCTTGTCGGCCCCCGTCGGGTGGACGTCGGGGACCAGGGTGGTTGTCGCCTCCCCTAGCCCGTCATGTTTCGAGGGAGAAGCGGCGGGCTCCGGAGTCCCGCTAGCGGACGGCAGCCCGCTCAAAGAACCGCTGGGGATCACCCTCGGCGGACTGCATTTGAAAAGTTGCTTCTGTAAGATTTCTCTTGCTGAAATGATGGCTCAAGTAAGGAAGACAAGGATAAGGGCTTACCCTCGAGGTGCCGGCTTCTTCCTCCCCATAGCGAGGGGATCTTCCTCTGAGTCACCGGAGAGCTCGGCCCTCTCCGATGACTTGTTGACGGCCTCAGATGAGGCTCGCCTCGGCCTCTTTGGGCCCTTCATCGGCATCTCCATGTCGGCGTCTTTTAACGCCGACCTCTTTCCCTTCGGAGGAGGAACCTCCTCCTCCTCGCCCTCCTCGGCGCCGCCGTCTGGAGCGGCGGAGGTGTGGGTATCCTTCGACCGGGTGACCGAAGTCCCCCGGGTCCGAGTACTGGACCTCCCCGCCTGGGACTTCGTCCCCTTGGAGGCCACCACATGTGGCTCCTCGGTCAGAAGCGCCGAGAGCAGGGGAGTTGGGGGCTGCTCGGGCAGTAGGGCCGGGCATCGTACCCCTTTTACCCAGGCCGACCACTTCTGTAAAGTGTCAAAACACGACGGTTCAAGAGAATGCTTTACTCTTCGGTGTAATGAGCAAAAAGCAAAGATTGAAGGGCGAAACTACTTACCGGGGGTGCCTCATAGCCTTGCTCGAGGCCGCGGTCCTCCCCCGCCTCGGGGATCTTGTCCGTGGCCAGCTTCATGAGCTTCGACCACATGGCGGCCAAGGTGGAGCGGAAGAAGGTGTTGATGGTGTCCATGTCCTCGGGCTTTTGCGCCCACATCGGGGCAGCCCGGAGTTGAAGAGGAAGTATCCGGCGGTTGAGCATGACATTGACGACGTCGGCTAGCTCAACCTTCCCCGTTGTGGACCACCACAGGATCCTGTCGATCAGGGTCTCCACCTCTTCTGGATTCCCCCAAGCGACACCCTTCTCCTTCCAGGACTTGAGTTTCCTGGGAGGCTCGGCCGAGAAAGCCGGGACTTCGGTTTGACCAGGGGCAAGGGGCTCGATGATGTAGAACCACTCCCTTTGCCACTCCTTCACCATTTCGATGAAGGTGCCCTTGAACCAGGTGGCCCCCTGGTTCTTGCTGATCATAGCCCCTCCGCACTCTGCGAGCTCTGAGCCGCTTGACTTTGGTTTGATCCCAAAGAGCCTCAGCCACAGGCCGAAGTGTGGCTCACAGCGGAGGAAGGCCTCGCAGACCGTGATGAAAGCAGCGAGGTGGAGAACAGAGTTAGGGGCTAGGTGATGGAAATCTAACCCATAGTAATACATTATCCCGCGCACGAAGGGATGCAGCGGGAACCCCAGGCCTCGGATGAGGTGGGGGACGAAGACCACTCGCTCCCCGGCACTGGGAGCGGGCACCAACTGGCCGGCCGCTGGAGCGCGGGCGGTGATGGCGGGGGCTAAATACCCCGTGTCGCGCAGCTCGGCGATGGTCGCAGCTGTCACGGTGGAGCCGCCCCAGTGCCCCTTGAGGGTGTCGGCCATGGCTGGTTGGGGAAGTTGAGCTCGCGAGAGAGAAGGGCGTGCGCGTTGGATCTGGGCGCTGGAGCTAGACGAAGCGGCAGTGGGGGAGGAATGGGAGCGTGGGCTATCGCGCTATTCTCTCCTTTGCTTTTATGAGCCTGTGAAAGGCCAAGAGTCCCCTCCGTTGCGCCGATAAACTCGTGATTGCTATCGAAACTACCGTTGAAACATATCGAGGGAAACAAAATCTTGATGATATCCCTAATAAAACAGGCACGGTCTCTGCCTCGAAGGGACGTACCAGTAAAAAGGCTGCCTCGAACCGCGATTTGAGAGGAAGGCAGTAACTGCTCGACCTGTCGTGGGGCAAGCCTCTCCGATAAAGTTGTCAGGCCGGAGTGGACTGTTCATACCTGAACAACCAAGCCTTTGAGGCTAAGATAACTACCCACCTTGGGCAGGGTACGAGCTCGGTTGGACCCCGGATGGTGATGCTCCGTTGGAAGAATCCGAAGTGCAAGGTGGAACTCGCCTGTCAAGCCAGTGACTCCGGATCCGAAGTGATGTCTGCTGAAAGTCGTCCTCGGCTTAGAAGACCAGTTCAGAGGCTACTGACGGTGTCCTGGATTAGGGGGTGACAACCTAGCCGGCCCGTCTCCTCGGTTGGGCCGATGTGCCCTCGTACGTGATCAAGATGGACTCCGGAGGCCGTACACGGGAGACATGATCAAGGCTGTCTCTACCGAAGACTTGTGGTACACTTCAAGATTTTGCCGGCCGCCGTACTCCTAGATACCGACCTTGTAACCCTAGATCCCCTCCCTGGCGTGTATATAAGCCATAGGGTTTAGCCCGTAGGGGACGAACAACGCAATATCATCAACCTAGCCTTAGAAGTTAGACACACATTACGATCTCGAGGTAGATCAACTCTGTACTTGATACATCTTCATCAATATAAACAGAAGCAGGACGTAGGGTTTTACCTCCATCAAGAGGGCCTGAACCTGGGTAAACATCGTCTCCCCTGTCTCTGTTACCATCGATCCAAAGTCCGCAGCTCAGGACCCCCTACCCCGAGGTCTGCCGGTTTTTACACCGACACCAGGGAATAAGGGATGGCCCAGGAAGCCTAATAAGCACTATGTGAGACGGCGCATGACGTACGCACAGTGTCCGCTATTCATCAATAGTGCCCCGCTGTAGGGTATGGCCATCTCGTCCGCGCAGGTCCGGTGGGACGTTGTAGTTGACTTTAGGCAGCCGGACGGCTAGAGCAGCCAGCCAAGGGTGCAGACTAGAGCAGTCGGCCAAGGCAGGCAGGCCGCCAACCCGGCTCGCCGTCTTAGGACTACCCGGGGGTCATCCCCCTGACACGGGGCATTCCGGTGCTCTGAGCCGGGGTGCCACAGCAAATGGTATCAGAGCCGGACTGACTTCAGGACACCCTAGCTGACCCGGACGTTAGTATGCCGCTAGTATAGAGCCCAGCTGGCTTGTGTGATGCATTTGGTTGCTGCATTTGCTTGCTGCATGGCATGCATGTAGATTTGATATTTGGCCACTAACCAGTTGATTTTGTAGATGGCATCCATTCCGATTAACTACGACCCAGCTCCTGCACCACTCAGTTTCGAATCCCTGCTTCATGATGTTTGGTGTCTTCTCTATCCTAGTGGAGAAGTGCCAAGGTACCAAGTGGTCCAGACCCCGCTTGCAGGATTGGTACTTGAGTACCATGCCAATGTTCTTTTGACAGTCGCTCAACCCATCGGTAGGCGCACCTATAGTTTCCATGGTGGATATGCCTCCACACCAGATCGTGCCATTTAGCTTGCCGCTTTGGCTGGTCTCACTGTTCTGCGTCACCAGGAGAACATGATGCAGGAGAATCGTGCCTTCCACTACTATCCCACTTTGGCGACCACCCCCAGATGAGTCAGATTCCCTTCTGCCTACTCGGAAGGCGATGCGGCTGTAGCATTCATGTCCCGCTACATGATTGCAGAGTACGTCCTCATCGCTCAGTTAGTCAGAGATGCAACCCATGCCCGAAGAGCACTTGGTATGGCGTTAGCCCCGCCACCAGCTCCTTCGATCTCCAGCAACCCGCCACCAGACCATAGTGCCTAAGTCTCTGCGGAGTTCATGCCGCATAAGTTGCAGTAGTACTGTAAGTTATAAATTGCTATAAGATGTGGTTTTTGTGCAAACTTGGTATGTTTTATGTGAAATTTGTCTTGTTTAAGCGGTTTCCTTCATTTTTGTTCGGTGCCTCGGGGTCACACTATTTGTCCCTATGGAAGTTGCTTATCAACCAACTACCCGACCCGAAGACTTAAGAAGGATTGTCAGAAATTTGGGGATTTAGTTATATGGAATTTCAGGCAAGGTAATTGAGCAAAAACATCTGGCCCAAGTACAAGCACTATCTTGGGTGAATTAACAATATCAAGTTCGCACCAGCAGTGCGACCTTTATACCAATAATGATCAAATCACAAGAAAACAGACCATGTGCAGGATTAACGGAATGTCTTCAGTCAAAGGTATGGCCAATACAAAGATATGGCTCCGCTATGAGTAAAATTTTGGGATACTCTGGAAGGAAGTTAGAATGTGTCATGGATCCAGTATTCAGCAAGACGGATAGATGGACAACTCTTTAACCAGCAGCAATAACCTTAGGGATATATATGACATTTTGACAACCTACCATAGTGAAAGGCTTCACGTATAGGGAACCCACCCTTTTCCCATAAGATACCGAGGGAAGCTTACGGCATAAGACACCCAATCTTCCCCGACACGATACATGGATGACTTCCAGTGTCGTGGTTTTGGCACGACAGATGCCATGGGATGGCTTAGAGAGGTGAGAGCAAGGCTACGGTGGAGATCCGGGACGGGATTGGGCAATAGCACACGGTGATATACCCAGGTTTGGGGCTCTCACTGTGGAGGTAACACCCCTACTCCTCCAAGGATCTCTATGATGAACTCATGATGTACAAGGTTGCTCCTGGAGTTGTATCAGAGGAGGAAGAAGAGGGCTTCAGCTACGCTCTTCCCCTGAGTGTGTATGTGGATGAAAAAATGAGCTGACCCCTCTCCCGTGAAGGCTCCCTTGGGCACCTTATAAGCACAGTGCCCAAGGGACAAGAGAGTGAGGGAGAGAGTAAAAAGGGGGTCCCATGGGACCCAGTTGGCTGCTCCGTCTTGTCCTGTGAGGTCATGTAGTGGGTGGCACTATTTGTTAATAGTGCCTGACTATTGCAGTATGGCTGTCTCTATCGTCCGTCAGCTACAGTGTCTTTTGCTCGTGTCCGATGGGACGCCTGATGTTGGGTTTGCGCAGCCAGCCGGGCTCCAGCCGGCCAGGCCCCAGCCGGCAGGCTCCAGCCAGCCAGGCAGCCGATCTTCTCGCTTATCTTCTTCGGTTGTTTTGTTGATTCATGGGGTTCGGCATACCGAGGATTTCTCCCCTGACATTGTTTTGAAATGCTGACTGGTCTCCTTGTGCCTACCCGGGGGTCATCCCCCCGACAGTAGCCTCCGAGCCTCTAGGTGACTCAAAGAGTCGGGCGGAGGGTCTCCGCTGTTTTGTCTTTGAGGTCGCCAGTGGTAGCCGACTGTTGGCTTTAGCCGACGCAGCTTTTTTTCCAATGGGGGCGCGCCAGTGCACCCACTGGGTGTAGCCTCCGAGCCTCCGGGTGACTCGAAGAGTCAGGCGGAGGGTCTTCGCTGTTGTCGTGGACGGTGATGTCATTTTCTCGGCTTGTCTTCATGCTTGTCCCACGGTCGCGGACGTTGAGTCCTGTCAGGTGTGGTCATGGAATCCGATGGCTCATGGGAGTGAATCCCTGCTGGGCGTGGACGAGGAGTCCGTCGACTGATGGGCGCAGAGCCCTGCCGGGCGCGGACGCGAAGCCTGCTAGCGGATGGGCGTGGAGCGCTGCTAGGCACGGGCGCGGAGTCCGCCGGCTGGTGGCCCCGAAGCGTTGTCGGGCATGGACGCGGAGTCCACCGGCTGATGGGCGTGGACGCGGAGTCCGCTGGCTGATGGGCGCGGAGCGCTGTCGGGCGCGGACACGGAGTCTGCCGGTTGGGGGCGTGGAACACTTGCCGGGCGCGGACGCGGAGTTTGCCGGCTGGTGGGCGCGGAGCGCTGTCGGGCGCGGACGCGGAGTCTGCCGGCTGGGGGCGTGGAGCGCTGCCGGGCGAGGACGCGGAGTCCGCCGGCTGGGGGGCACGGACGCGGAGTCCACCGGCTGGTGGACGCGGAGCGCTACCGGGCGCGGACGTGGAGTCCGCCGGCTGGGGGTCGCGGAGCGATGCCGGGCACGGACGCGGAGTCCGCCAGCTGGTGGGCACGAAGCGCTGCCGGGTGCGGACGCGGAGTCCACCGGCTGATGGGCGCAACGCGGAGTCCGCCGGCTGGGGGGCGCGAAGCGCTGCCGGGCGCGGACGCGGAGTCCGCCGGCTGGGAGGCGCGGACGCAGAGTCCGCCGGCTGGTGGGCGCGGAGCGCTGCTGGGCGTGGATGCAAAGTCCGCCGGCTGGTGGGCGTGGAGCGCTGCTGGGCACGAACATGGAGTCCGCCGGCTGGGCGGTGCGGAGCGCTGCCGGGCGCGGAGGCAGAGTCCGCCGGCTGGGGGGCGCGGAGCGCTTGCCGGGGGTAGACGCGGAGTCCGCCGACTGGTGGGCGCAGAGTGCTGCCGGGCGCGGAGCGCTTGCTGGGCGCGGACGCGGAGTCCGCCGGCTAGTGGGCGCGAAGCGCTGCCGGGCGCAGACGCGGAGTTCGCCGGCTGGGGGGCACGGAGTGCTGCCGGGCGCGGACCCGGAGTTCGCCGGCTGGGGGGCACGGAGTGCTGCCGGGCGCGGATGCGGAGTCCGCCGGCTGGTGGGCACGGGACCCTGCCGGGCACGGACGCAGAGTCCGCCGGCTCGCCGGTATTACCTGTAACAACAAGAAAACAGACTGAATTTGCAACTGCGCTAAGTAAAACACTGGGGATGCCGGGTAAATATTTATGTGCATGGTCGATGCCGGCTCGCTTTTGCCCGAGCCCCTTAGTCACTTTTCTGTCCACCCCACCCTTTGGCTTTTGCTCTTGCCAGCTGGACAGCCGGGTTGCGATCTGTAGCTGGAGACAAAGAGTGGGCCGCAAAGTGGAGCGTACAGTACTTGGACTTTAGGGAGTAGGTTCGAGTGAGCAAACATTTAGCCGGCTGGGCTGTGAGGATGGAACCGGATCGTCCAAGCCGCTTTCTCCCTCATCGTTTTTCGTGTGTAGGTGACCTCCAGCTTTTGCTCTTGCCAGCCGGACAGCCGGGTTGCGGTCTGTAGCTGGAGACGAAGAGTGGGCCTTTGGTACCGTACACACTACTAAGCAGACTCAAAAAGGGAGCTACTTGGGCGAGCTGGGAAACTATTAGTCGGCGGGCGACTCACCCCGTGGGGGCAAAGACCAGCCCCCGGGCGTGACCCGGGAAGGTCTGAACTACCGTGCCGGGCGCAAGTCACCCACTAGGTGCGGGCTTTGAGCAACTCGTAAATTAGTAGAAATGGAAAGTGTAAGCGTGACTTAGCTGTTTTTATGCCCCAGGTGGAGCCTGAGGAGGCGAACGACCAGACGTGGATGGGACAGAGCCTGAGGAGACAAAGGAATCTGGAGAGCAGCCGGCCAGAGGGTTGCACGCTAGCAGCCAGCAGCCCGTAGCCGGCCAGGAGCAGCCAACAGCCCGCAACCAGCAGCTTGCAGCCGGCCAGAAGCAGCTAGCAACCGGCAACCAGTAGCCTGCAGCCAGCTAGGAGCAGCCAGTAGCCTGCAGCTAGCCAGGAGGCTGCAGCCGACCATGAGCAGCCAGCAGCCTGCAGCCGGCCAGAAGGAGCAGCCAGCAACCTGTCCCGGCCTACTCGAGCCATTGACGGTTGTGTGTATTGATCGAGCTGACTGCTTAGCTATCGTTGCAGAGTGACAAGCGGCGGCCGCTGGAGCTCGACGGAGACGCGATGCCTGTTGGTCTGCGCGCGCCTGACCCCGACGATGAATGCGTTGGAGAGTCCCGGGCTGATCGGGCGACGACGCGAACAGCACGCCTGAGGAAGGCAGTGGTGGGGCACGGCCGAAAGTAGACGGCGAGGATGCGCTGTCCTGCACGGTCACGCCGAGGGCGTGCTGATATCGAGCCCCCGAGCGCTGTAGGAGAGATGGTGGTGATGCCGCGGTGGTGATGACAAAGAGGGTCCCGCCTGGACCGTGATTCCAGCCGTAGCTTGCCCCACGGTGGGCGCCAACTATCATGGTTTTGGCACGGCAGATGCCATGGGATGGCTTAGAGAGGTGAGAGCAAGGCTACGGTGGAGATCCGAGACGGGATTGGGCAACAACACATGGTGATATACCCAGGTTCGGGGCCCTCGCTGTGGAGGTAACACCCCCTACTCCTGCAAGGATCTCTATGGTGAACTCATGATGTACAAGGTTGCTCCTGGAGTTGTATCAGAGGAGGAAGAAGAGGGCTTTGGGCTACGCTCTTTCCCTTGAGTGTGTGTGTGTGTGGATGAAAAATGAGCTGACTCCTCTCCCGTGAAGGCTCCCTGGGTGTCACGCCCAATATGCGGTCCTATCCTCAAGGGACTAGAAAATCCCACTAAGGATAGAAGCGCATATCGGAGACGCTTCGCAAGGTGGATATCATTACATCATACCATGTACATAATAGATGGGGATACATACAAATGCATATAATCATCACATGAATACATCAATACATAACAAACATCTTACAGAAGGGCAGCATCCGACTACGGATGAAAACAAACGAAAAAGAAGAACGACATCCACCCTGCTAGCCCAGGCTGCCGACCAGGAACCTATCCCCAGATCGACGAAGAAGAAGAAGCAGAAGAAGAACTCCAAAAGCAAACAAGCATCGCTCTCACATCAAGGCATCGCATTACCTGTACCTGCAACTGTTGTTGTAGTAATCTGTGAGCCACGAGGACTCAGCAATCCCATAACCATGGGTAGCAAGACTATCAAAGCTTAAATGGGTTTGGAAGGGTAAGGTGGTGAGGTTGCAGCAAGCACTAAGCATTACATGGTGGCTAACTTATGAGTGCAAGAATAAGAAGAGTAAACTACGCATAATGGTCGCAATCTAATAATGATCAAGAAGTGATCCTGAACACCTACTTACGAGTCAAACATAACCCCACCGTGTTCTCTTCTCGAACTTCCTCGAAAAGCGACAATCATGGTTACGCACGCGGTTGGTGTATTTTAATTAGGATTAGTGTCAAGTTCTCTACAACCGGAGGTTATAAATTTCCAAGTCGCCACATAACCGCGGGCACGGCTTCGCGTAAGATTTAACCCTGCAGGGGTGCTCCAAGTAGTCCATTACAAGATTACCACACGCATCCGATGGAACATCCTCACACCATGATAACACGATGCTTACGATAAGGAATCCCGATGGACAAGCCACTCGTAACAGGTAAAACTAAACCAGCAAGACCTCCCGGTGAGCCAGATCCGTGTCAAGAGCCACGCGCACTCTGTCTACGGGCATCATCCGTCTATGCTAAGTGGACGGTAGCCAAATACCTCGAGTTACCCCGAGGCGGCTCCGCCGACTGCTAGGTAGGTGGACCAACACTCATGAGGAGCACTGGCCCGGTTTGTTGATTAAAAAAAATCCTCGGGGTCCGAAAAGTCCCTATGCAAGTTTTAGTTGTTATTAGGCAAATGGTAAAACCAATGTTGGGCCTTGCTGGAGAAGTTCATCCTAAAACGAATGGACAGGGGGGTCCCATATGCCCCACATGTGTTAGAAGTGATCATCAAGGAACATAACACCGGTATTACGGAAACTAGGGCGGCATGAGTGGAACAAAACACTAGGCAAAAGGCCGAGCCTTCCACCCATTACCAAGTATATAGATGCATTAATTAATTAGGAGATAATGTGATATCCCATGAAATCCATGTCCCAACGTGGAACAACCTGCAACTGCACCTGCAACTAGCAACGCTATAAGAGGGGCTGAGCAAAGCGGTAACATAGCCAAACAACGGTTTGCTGGGTAAGGGTGGTTAGAGGCTGTATCATGGCATATGAGAGGCTGACATGTATGTGGTAGGAAGCGCGACATAGCGATAGCAACGAGACAACTAGCAAGCAAAGATAGTAAGGATATCCAAGGTCATGATCATCTTGCCTGAGATCCTGCTCGGAAGAAGAACGAGTCCATAAAGAAGACGAACCAACGTAGTCGAACGAATCCTCACAATCGCAACGAAACCGGAACTATCGAGACGAAGCACAACCGGAAAGAAGCAAACAATATGGTAAACACTCAAGCATAACCATGGCATAATGCACAATCAAATATGATGCATGACAAGATTAAGTGTTGTTAAACATGGCAAGAGATGAAGCATAAGCAATCCATACAACTAGGCAAGTTTAAATGAGGCCGGAAACACAAACGACATTTCCGGAAAATCCCCATATGCAAATTTCGAAATTGGTACTGAACTGAATTAAACACAAAGTTAAAGTGGTTAAACAGCAAGTTAACATGCACCATGATGATCTACATGTTTTTCTAGTCAAGTTACATATGTAGAACATTTAATTCGGAGCTACGGTCTAAAAGATATGAGCTAAACAAGTTCAACATGGCAATGATGCAAAATGCATGCAAACATCAACCACACACGCTCAAATCAAGGATGCAACATGACAATCTGAAGCTACTCACAATTCTAAGCAAGTCTCATATATGACATGTTCAAAACGGAGCAACGGTTCAACGCATACACTCTTCACAAGTTATAACAATAATCTGCCCAAAACAGTAACATAGCACTTTGCAACTATCAAAACAGCAAGCTACAATAGCATGATGGGCACAAACTTGATATGCAATGAAAATAGATATGATATACTTCAATTTATCTTAAAGGTTCAGGTTCATAGGCATCAAGGTTAATTCAATATGATCCATGTAAAATGCAATGTTCTGCTAAACAGGGCATATACATGAGCAGAGTTAATATGATGGCATGTTGGAGGCATGAAATAAATATGCTACAGGAACTTTAGATGGCAACCAAAGGCATGGCATCAAAGTACACATCACATAGGCCAAAACACAAGAAGGAATCAAATACATATGAGCTCTAGATTAGTGGCAACCATCAAGCAAAGTTGACAAGTTTTATCACAGACAGTTTTTACTCAGAACAGCAACATTAACTAGGCATGTTTACAAGCTCATGGCACTGACATCAAGGCATGTCATGGCATGAAATAAATACTAGCAGCAAGAACACATGAAAATGCTCCAAAGTAATGTTGACAAGTTGCTCATATGGTGCATGCATTAAATCACACAAAAATGACAAAATGACAAATATTAACAGTTTACTACAGTAACATCAGGATGCACTTTTGCAATAGAGATAATGACATGTAGATGAAGCCTAACATGGGTGCAAATGCAATCATCATGTAGAGCACAGAGAGTAGATCATTTTACATATAAAGTTCATCATCATCGGACTCACATGCACAAAGTTATCATCATCGCAAAATGCACACATGATGTTGAAATCCTGGGGACTGCAGAAAAACTACCTCGCGAGAAACGGGACGGGATGGATCCGGATGGGTGTTTGGTTGGCGGGATGGCTTGGATCGAGGAAGAAACTGGACGGGGCGGTCCAGTTCGGGGCTGCTCCATCTCTCGTACAGAACGAAGACGGCCGAAGTCAACGGCGATGGTGGGGAGGCGTGGGACTCCGGCAGGCATCAAGGAGGCCGGGAATGGGCAGATCCGGGCATGGGCTGCCGGATCCGGGCAAGGGCGGCGGAGGACGGAGCTCGGGGCGGCGCTGCTGCCGGCGCAGCTTGGGGCGACCATCCATGGCGAGCTTCCTGTTCGTTCCTGGAACAGAGACGGAGAGAGATGAGATGGAGAAGGAGAAGGGAAGGAAGAAGGAGAGTGGCACGAGGGGGAAGTTCAGCCTGGTGGTCGCCGGAGACGGCGACGACAGGACCCGGCGAGGTTCTGGCGGCGCGGGGCGGCGCGGTGGTCGGGCGACGGGGAGCTCGGGCTACGCTCGGGAGATCGGGCTCCTCCCGATCTGGAGCTCGGGCGCGAGGGGCTGCGGGCGGCGGCGGCTGGGCCCAGGCGGACTTCAGATGGGCTCGGCGGGCCGCGCGGTGGGGAGGAGGCGACGTGGCAGCGCGGGAGTGGCTGAGGGCGGCGGCTGGTGGCGGCGGGGCCTAGTGGTGGCGCGACAAGTGGCGGAGCTGGGTGGCCGGTGCGGAAAACGAGGGGTGGCGTCGGCTGGAGCTGCGTGGAGGGCTAGGGGCTAGGGTTTTGTCCCAAAATGGCTGGGGAGGTTGTCTATATATAGACAGGGGCTAGGGATTAAGGTTTGAGGCCGTTTTTGAGCCGTTCGATTTCGATCGGACGGCTCCGGCGAGAGGGGCAGTGTGGGTGGGTCTAGTGGGCTGTGTAGAGGGGGGATTGGGCCAAGAAGAGAGGGAAGATGGGAGCCCGGCACGGTTTTCGGAACACCAAAAACGTCCGACGTTTTGCCCGACTATAGTGCCGCTATAGTTATCCGTTGGGGCATCAAACGACCTCCGAATGGAACGAAATTTGGCAGGCAGTCTACCTACAATATAATAAGACCGCACGCCAACTTTCAACCCATTCCGAGAACATTTTTATCCCACTTATAAATAATATTTCGGAGGTGCCGCGGGCGCGTGCGAGTGTGTCAGGTCTCGAGACGGACAACGGAAAGAACGGGGAGAATGACAACTACGAACGGATGCAAGTTTTATGAAAACGTGCGGATGAAAATGCACATAATGACATGGCCAAGTGCAACACGCAAGCGAATGACATGGCAACGACGACGAATAAATGGAAGACATCTGGAGCATCAGTCTCGGGGCGTCACACTGGGTCACCTTATAAGCACGGTGCCCAGGGGACAAGAGAATGAGGGAGAGAGTAAAAAGGGGGTCCCATGGGACCCAGTTGGCTGCTCCGTCTTGTCCCGTGAGGTCATGTAGTGGGTGGCACTATTTATCAATAGTGCCCGACTGTTGCGGTATGGCCGTCTCTACCATCTATCAGCCACAGTGTCTTCTGCTTGTGTTTGATGGGATGCCTGATATTGACTTTGCGCAGCCAGCCGGGCTCCAGACAGCCAGGCTCCAGCCGGCCAGGCAGCCGATCTTCTGGCTTATCTTCTTCGGTTGATTTGTTGATTCGTGGGGTTCGGCATACCGGGGATTTCTCCCCCGACATTGTTTTGAAATGCTGACTAGTCTCCTTGTGCCTACCCGGGGGTCATCCCCCCAACATCCAGCCTAAGTTATCTTCTCCGGAGAAGTGTCTGATGAAAGGAACCCAGTTGATGTCTACTACACAACTTGTTCTTGTAGACTCGTGTTGGGCCTCCAAGCGCAGAGTTTTGTAGGACAGTAGCAATTTTCCCTCAAGTGGATGACCTAAGGTTTATCAATCCGTGGGGGGCGTAGGTTGAAGATGGTATCTCTCAAACAACCCTGCAACCAAATACAAGAAATCTCTTGTGTCCCAAACACACCCAATACAATGGTAAATTGTATAGGTGCACTAGTTCGGCAAAGAGATGGTGATAAAAGTGTAGTATGGATAGTAGATATAGGTTTTTGTAATCTGAAAATATAAAAACAGCAAGGTAGCAAAAAGTAAACGAGCATAAAAACGGTATTGCAAAGCTTAGAAACAAGGCCTAGGGTTCATACTTTCACTAGTGCAATCTCTCAACAATGTTAACATAATTGAATCATATAATCATCCCTCAACGTGCGATAAAGAATCACTCCCAAGTTCCTATTAGCGGAGAACATAAGATAGAAATTGTTTGTAGGGTACGAAACCACCTCAAAGTTATTCTTTCCGATCAATCCATTGAGCTATTCCTATAGGTGTCACAAACAGCCCTAGAGATTGTACTAAAATAACACCATATGACACACATCAACCAACCCTAATGTCACCTAGATACTCCAATGTCACCACAAGTATCCGTGAGTTGATTATACGATATGCATCAAACAACTTCATAATCATAATATTCAATCCACACAAAGAACTCCAAGGAGCACCCCAAAGTTTCTATCGGAGAAAAGATAATGAAAACGTGCATCAACCCCTATGCATAGATTACCCCAAGGTCACCACGGGAATCCGTGAGTTGAGTGCCAAAACATGTATCAAGTGAATCAATATAAAAAATGTTGGCACCAAGACATACATCAAGTGTATAAAAAATACCCCATTGTCACCACGGGTATTCATATGCAAAACATACATCAAGTGTTCTCAAATCTGAAATATTCAATCCGACAATAACGAAACCTCAAAGGGAAAAGATTCAATTCATCACAACAAAGATAGAGAGGGAAGAAACACCATATGATCCAACTATATTAACAAAGCTCGCGATACATCAAGATCGTGCCAAATCAAGAACACGAGAGAGAGCGATCAAACACATAGCTACTGGTACAAACCCTCAGCCCTGAGGGTGAACTACTCCCTCCTCGTCATGGAGACCGCCGGGAGGATGAAGATGGCCTCCGATGATGCTTTCCCCCCTCCGGCAGGGTGCCGAAAAAGGTCTGTAGATGAGATCGTGGAGGTACAGAGGCTTGCAGCGGCGTAAAAACTCATCTAGGTTAACTTTTGGGGGTTTCTGAATATATAGGATTTTTCAGCGTTGGAATCACGTCAGATGGAGCCACGTGGGCCCCACGAGGTACCAGGGCGCGCCTGGGGGGTGGCATGCCCTGGTGCCTCGTGGGCACTGGGTGGCCCCCCTCCAGTGGGTCTTGGTGCCAGCATTTTTTATATGTTCCATAAAATATCTCCAAAAAGTTTCATCCAATTCCAAGAACTTTTATTTCTGCACAAAAAACTACACCATGGCAATTATGCTGAAAACAGTGTCAGTCCGGGTTAGTTCCATTCAAATCATACCAAAACCATATAGAATTGTTATAAACATGGCATGAATACTTCATAAATTATAGATACATTGGAGACGTATCAGCATCCCCAAGCTTAATTCCTGCTCGTCCTCGAGTTGGTAAATGATAAAAGAAATAATTTATGAAGTGTGAATGCTAGCATAGTGCATAAGTTTGATCAATGATAATTTCAACCACTTTTTCTAGCATCAATATATATCATAATCAGTAGCTCATCTCATAAGACTTCTCATGATCAAGTAGCAAGCTATTCACATGTTTAAAGTATAGGCCATAAACTTTCTTGAAAACTAACAAACTATGTTCTCAGTCATCAAACAATTGCAATTCATCTTATTTTCAGGAAGGGTCTATGTAAGAGCTTTGATCTAGCAAATTCCACATACTCAACCATCATTTAGTCTTCCATGATTGCTGACACTCAAAGCATATTTTTAGAACAAACCGTTTCAGTCAAACACATAGGAAAATAGGGGCTTAATGTTTTGCCTCCCAATTTATTTCTCTCATGGATAATGTCAACAATAATAACTCATGATCACCTATATTCAACTGGATATATGTGCCTGGATCTTTCCCTACCACATAATGCTTGCCAACTAAAGAATAAATAGAGGGGAATAGGGATGAACATTAATGACTCTTGCATAAAAGTAAATACAGAAAAGTAAAAGATAGGCCCTTCGCAGAGGGAAGCAGAGGTTGTCATGCGCTTTTTGTTGTTGGATGCACAAGCCCTTAATGGAAAGGAACATCACGTTATATTGCCCCTTGTGATAGCAACCTTTATTATGCAGCATGTCGCTTTTATTTCTTTACCATCACAAGTTCGTACAACGCTTATTTTCCCTTGAAATAAAAGATCATACATATTAAGGAGCATTTTTTATTGCTTTTTGCACCGATGACAACTTACTTGAAGGATCTTATTCAATCCATAGGTAGATATAGTGGACTCTCATGGCAAGAAACTGGGTTTAAGGGTTTTTGGATGCACAAGTAGTATCTCTACTTAGTACGAATTTTTGGCTAGCAAAAGATCCTAAGCAAGCACCACATGTTAGAGGATCCATGACAATATAACTTTTATGTGAATATAAACAAACATAACTCATTACGTTGTCTTCCTTGTCCAACGTCAACTACTTGATCAAGCTTGAAAATAATTAATGGGGGCTCACAATCATAGAAGATGTCCAAGATAGTATATTTATATGTGAAATTTCTCTTCCTTCAAAATTCTTTCATGAATTGTTCAGGTGACCAATGCTATGTTTGTTAACTTTCAATAAATTTTACCACTTATACTTCTTGTATGTGAAGTCACTACTCCCCATTGGACAAGCATATGAAGCATATAAATTTCAACTTTATGATATTCAATTCATTTCAACAATTTACTCATAGGATATAAGTGAAGAACAAGAGTAAATGACAAACTACTCCAAAAAGATATAAGTGAAGAACAAAGAGTAGTTTAGTGAATGGGTAGCTATGTGAGGACTCTCTCTCATTTAAAAATTTTAGATCTTAAGTATTTTATTCAAACAGCAAAGAAAACAAAATAAAATAACATTCCAAGAATAGCACATATCATGTGAAGAAGCAAAAACTTATGTTCAACCGATACTAACCGATAATTGTTGAAGAAGAAAGGTGGGATGCCTACCAGGGCATCCCCAAGCTTAGATGCTTGAGACTTCTTGAAATATTAACTTGGATGCCTTGGGCATCCCCAAGCTTGAGCTCTTGTGTCTCCTTAATTCCTCTCATATCACGGTTTCTCCTAAATCTTAAAAACTTCATCCACACAAAACTCAACAAGAACTCGTGAGATAAGTTAGTATAAATCAACTCAAAACCTTAACATTCTCTACTGTAGCAAATCACAAAAATTATAATTAAACATTGCATACTAAATGCCTCTGCATATTTAATACTCCTATCCTCAAATGGAATCATTAAATAAGCAAACATATGCAAACAATGCAACTATAACCCAAATCTGCCAAAACAGTATAGTCTATAAAGAGTGAATAAGAATTCATAGTTCTCTAACTCCAAAAATTTTGAAAAATTACCACGTGACAGAGAACTCATGCATGCTTACTGTTTAAAAATTTCAGATTTTTATCATGTTCTGACTATTCAGGAATATTCTGGACATAACAGAAAACTTTCTGTTTTCAAACAGCAACACATGAACTTGCAAACTGAGCATGGTAAAGGCTATAATTGGCATTTTATTGAACTAAAAGATACAAAACATGATTATTGATATCAGCCAGCAAATATTAACATAAGAAAATGACGCTCCAAGCAAAACTCATATTATGTGACGAATAAAAATATAGCTCCGAGTGAGGTTACCGATAGTGTTGAAGACGAAAGAGGGGATGCCTTCCGGGGCATCCCCAAGCTTAGTTTCTTGGGTCTTCCTTGAATATGAACTTGGGGTGCCTTGGTAATCCCCAAGCTTAGGGTCTTTCCACTCCTTATTCTCCTCATATCGATATCTCACCCAAAACTTGAAAACTTCAATCACACAAAACTTAACGGAACTTGTGAGATAGGTTAGTATGATAAAAATAAATCATCCACTTAGGTACTGTCAAGACCAGATTAATTGTTATCACATAATTCCTACTGTATTCTATCATTTCCACAATTTATATTACTCAATATAAGCTTTGGAAACACTAAAACAAGCAAACTATGCACCGAAAACAGAATCTGTCAAAAACAGAACAGCGTGTAGTGAGAGATTTAAAAACCATACTTCTGTACTTTCAAAAATTCTGAAAAATTAGGAAAACGTAAAAAAATTGTAAACCAATACTGTGTCAAAATTTCAGAATTTTTTCACGCTGCAGTACAGAATAGAAATTCCAGCACTGGAAGCAAAAGTTTCTGTTTTTGCACAGAATCAAATCAACAAGCATCCACACTATCCCAAAGGCTTTACTTGGCACATTATTGAAAGAAAACATATAAAACATGATTACCACAGTAGATTAATCTTGTGAACACACAAAAACATTAGGTATAAGTATTGGGTTGTCTCCCAACAAGCGCTTTTCTTTAATGCCTTTTAGCTAGGCATAATGATTTCAATGATGCTCACATAGAAGTAATGAATTGAAAAATAACGGGAGCATCATGAATCATATGTTCCTCTCTCATAATAATTTTCAGTAGCATCATGAATGGATTCATCAATATAGCTATCACATAAAGTATTATTTTCATGATCCACAAGCATAGAATTTTTATTACTCTCCACATAAGCACATTTCTTCTCATCAATAGGAGTAAGAGTATCATATGAAACTTGAATACTATAAATTGTTTCCACATTAAAAGAGTAATTTTCAGTAAAAGGGTAATCATAATTATGACAAGTTTTATAAATATAATCATCACTAATTTTTATAACATAAGTATCATCACAATAATCATCATAAGTAGGAGGCATGCAATCATCATAACAAATTTGATCATTCAAAGTAGGGGGACTAAAAAGATCATCTTCATTAAGCATAGCATCCCCAAGCTTGGGACAAACATTAATTGCAGCAAATAAATTCTCAAACATGTCATTTTCATCAAACATAGCATCCCCAAGCTTGTGGCTTGGCATATCATAAGCATAATCACTCTCATCATTAATAGTATGAATAGCACCAATAGTATAACAATTATTATCATCACAATTTTCTAAGTTGGTGCCAAAAATATTTTCAAGATTATAACAAGTATCATTATTTTCCCAATCATAATCATCATAATGAGTAATAGGCATAACAAAATCATCCTCAACAATTCCTTCGGACATTGTGCCATAAGACAAAGAAGCAATATCATCATCAAGTGTATCATCTTCCACAATTGTTTTTGATTCATTCTCATGAGGCACAACAATAATAGGAGCAACATTATTTGGGAGAGATACCTTTTTACCTCTACTTTTTCTTCTTTTCTTCTTCTTCACCACATCATGTGTGGGTTTAATCAATTTTTCGGAGCCTCTTATTGATGAGATTGGTTGAATAGGGAGCTCCTTCTCGTCACCTATTTCATCATAAGAAAAAATAGGAGGATTTTGGGAAACCTCGTCCCCTGCATTAGTATTCTCTTCATCTTCTATTTGTTTTCTTGTCTTTAAATAATTGGCAATATAAGGATTCTCAATGCAATTTAACGCACAATACATATAAATTTCCTCTAGATCAAAATCGAGAAATCTCTTGAGATTATATTCTGGAATATCCCTAGTTATACGTTTCATTTCTTCATACCCCAGAAGCAGACTAAGTTCATTATGATGCGCAAGGGTAATCAAGTTATCACAATTTTTGGACATGATTCTGTCGTGGGAAACGAACACCTATGGGATCGCTATCGAGCGGATCCATTTACGGTTCGGCAAGGGGAGAGGTTTGCACAAAGAGCAGAACTAACGAACAGCACACGGGGATTTACCCAGGTTCGGGCCGCACGGATGCGTAAAACCCTACTCCTGCTTGGTGGTATTATCTGTTCCGATGTTCTGGCTCAGGAGCGCTATGCAAGCTACAGTACACAGGCGCTACTCGTACAACTGACCAGAAGCCCCCTCTCCCCCATCAGTACGCCTCGGGCCTCCTTTTATATGAGTCAAAGGGGCTACCACAGTGGCATACGAGATAAGGGATGAGGTGGAAAGTAGCTACAGTATTATCATACCTAACCCTGACGGCTTAGGACAAGCTCATTAAATGCACCGTGAGGTGTCCGTCGAGGTGTCCCTCAGCGTCTTGGGCTTGGAAAAGCTTTACAGGGGATGGGCAAAAGCAGCCATCCCATCAGCACCGCTTAAGCATCTCGTGGCCAGCATCGCACCACGTCACCAAGAGGACAAGCCCTAAACGACAAGGCCGGCCGCTGCACTGGAGCGATAGCGCTGCACTGTGCAGAGCCTTGCCGGGACTGAATCCTTGCCGGGCCCGAGGCTTGCCGGGACCGAATCCTTGCCGGGTGCGAGGCCTTGCCGGGACCGGGTCTTGCCGGGTGCGAGGCCTTGCCGGCAAGGGTCTTGCCGGGTGCGAGGCCTTGCCGGCAAGGGTCTTGCCGGGCCTCCGCAACTCTTTGGCCTCCTGTCTTCTGGTCTGATCGTTGACTTGAACGTCTCCTTGGCATCTTAGTCTCGTGATTACTCCTAGCTATTCCCCGGCAAGGCTTGCCGCGGTACGGCTACAACTGCCCGTGCACAAGTAAGGGGTACTAAAAAGACCCATACCTTAGTACACCGACAGGAGCCCCCGGGCCTAGGCCATACACGGGTGCCAGGCCTATTGGGCTAGGCCCAAAACAGTGCACGGGCACGCGTGGCAGGGAACAACTGCTCGCAATCACTATCTCTTTTACCACGCCCCTCCACTACGCGCATTAATCGCGCGAAGTGGGAGACGTGGGCGGAAACCCCGCTGCAAAAGCGGGCGGTAAAGAGCCTGCCTCGCGCCTTCCCCATAAGAAGGGAATCGCAGAGGGCACTGCTCACTTACCCCCTCCGCCTTTCCAATCTCAATCTCAATCTCAGAGCCGTCGCCATCGTCTTCTTCCTGGCGCCCAAAGCAGAGCTTTCTCCCTCCACCCGCCTCCACCGCGCTCTCGACGTCTTCAGCGCCCACCTCCATAGCCACTATGCCGCCCAAGCCGAGCAAGGGCAAGGCGGCGGAAGCGGCCGCCGCGGAGAGCAGGTTGGCGAAGATGCGGAAGGAACGCGCTATCTTCCCCTCGACGCTTGATGCGGAGACCTTGAAGAAGAGGTACCAGTTCGTATGGGCGACTGAGACCACGGCGCATCCAGCCACCAAAGTGAGTGTAGCTTCTCGTAGGGCAGAGCCAGGAGATTATCCCTTCTTTGCCGATTACTTCTGGTGCGCTCTCTGTCCTCCGTACTCGGACTTCTTCGTAGACATCATGCTCACCTACGGCTTCAGCTGCTAGATTTCACGCCGAATGCCGTGACTTGCATGTCCGTCTTTGCGCACCTTTGCGAGAATTTTGTTGGGGTCATCCCGAGCACTGCACTTTTCCGGCACTATTTCTACCCCCGCATCCAAAAGGGCGACGCCCTCTCCGGCAGCATCACTTGGATTCCGAGGACGGCAACCAAGGAGACGTACCCAGAGGGGCTACCGCGAGAGATGGGATGAGTGGCGCGGCAAGTGGTGCTGGGTCTGGGAAAAGGAGCCCAAACCGTTCTGCGAGGTGCGGAAGCAGAAGGTGGTCCGCGGCAAGGATTGGAGCGCCGCGGACCCTGACGACAGCAAGCTCACCATCGCCATCACCAGGATACATCACCTCAGGGCTGCCGGGTTGAAGGTGGAGATGATTGCTTCAGATTTCCTTCGCCGGAGCATCGCCCCACTGCAGAACAAGGGGCGCCCTGCCTGGGAGTACATGAACGCTGCCGACGTCATGAGGGTGCGGCCTGGGCTGGATAATGACCTGACAGCCATGGGGCACGCAGCCCTCTGCCAATAGCTGTTCAAATCTGGAGCAGTGGGAGAGTTGCCGGCAGGCGTCGTCCCACTGTGCAACAACTCATCGCTGACCTCCATCATCGCCATGATGCCGGCGCTCAATGCCCATAGCATCGACGAGAGGTGGATTGAGCCGTCCGCGGAGCAGGTGCTGGCGTTCTTCGACAACTTGACGGAGAAGGCCATCCGCGAGGAGAACCTTGTCCGCGCCACCACGGAGGAGGAGCTCGCCTACATTGCCAGCAGGGCGGAAGAGGCAAACCTTGCCGAAGAAGCCGGCAGCGCTGAGTCCAGCGAAGGCGAGGACTTGCCGCGGGAAGATCTTGCCGGGCGAGGTCAGGCTGCCGGGGAGCCGAGCGGAGCCGCTGCTGGGAGCTCTTCTACCGGAGGCGCCGCCGAAGAGGAAGAAGAGGAGGAGGAAGAGCCCCCAGCTCTTCAACACAGGAAGAGGCGCGTCCTCCGGAAGAACGCCACTGGCACTCCAGCCCGCCAACCTTCCTCAAGCAGCAAGGCTTCCGGCAAAGGGGCGGCCGGCGAGGCCGCACCGCAACCTGCCGCTGCCAAGCGGCCCAGGACCACTCCTCCTCCTCCTCCGTCAGGAACTGCGGCGGGGGTCGGCTTCGACCTCTCCGCCATCAGCTCCGAGGAAGAAGAAGAGTAAGAGTCCCGCCACAGCTTTGATTCTTATCCTTCTAGTTTTGCTTGATTAACTTGCACTGTTTTTGCCTCCTCAGGGATACGGAGACTCTGGTGCAGAAGATGGCGAAGAGGGCCAAGACCTCAACAAGCGTCGAGCCGCCGGCAAGCACCTCGGGCGCGCCGGAAACGGTTCTCGTCAGCTCGGAGTCAAGCCCAGAACGCAACCCTCGATGCAGCCCTCGACGCAGCCCCCGGCGCAGCCCCCAGCGTGAGTCTTCTACTCACTACCCACTGGCGCGTGCCGGGGTGTGCATCTTCTCTGCTGACATCTCCGGGCGTGCAGGAGCGGAGTAACAGCGAGAAGCAACAGCGGGAGCTGCCTCTGCCATGCCACCTCCGTCGACCACACCGCCCAGGGGCGAGTCTTCGGGCAAGCCCTACCGCGACGAAGGGGAGGGGCCGGCAAGCGCAAGCTCCGGCAACCCCTTCCTTGACGCAGGTAAAGTTACTTGCCCCAAATAACTCTTGTCGCTTTGGTTTTTCTTCTTTTTGTCTTCTTGAACTTCCTTCCCAGCTTCATCTTAATCAACTCCTTGGCTTTCAATCTTCTTCTGATAGAGGTCATGGACACTAACGTTGTCATTGAAGAGACTGCCAAGGATGCCGCCACTGAAGCCGACAAGGTTGCTGCCGAAGAGGCCGCCAAGCATGCCGCCGCCGAGGCCGCCAAAGCTGCTGCTGCCGAGGCTGCTGCCGCTGAGGCCGCCAAGGCCGCTGCCGCCGAGGCCGCCAAGGGCGCGCAAGAGGAGGTCGCCAAGATGCCCGCCGAGGGAGCCGGTGAGGAGACCCGCGGCCATACTGACGGCGCTTCCGCCGCAGGAGCGCCAGGCGTTTCTACTGCCGCGGGGCCCTCGACTGCCGAAGACCAACCCTCGTCGTCCCAGGCCCCTTCCTCAAGCCAATACATCAGGGCCGGCAAAAACGTTGTCAGCATGCCGAGGTCGGCAAACATCGAAGAGCTGGTTGAAGGAGAACATCTTGACGGGGAAATCACCGCTGCCGTCGCCAGTGAGCTCAAGGAGGAGCAGCTACTTCAAGCCATGAATGACAACTATCAGAAGCTCCAAACGCTCTACCGTGCCCGGAAGGAGAAACTGGACTCTCGGGCAGCGCTCATCGAGGCCGCGGAAGGAGACTTCCAACAACGCGTCACGGAGACACAGGCTTGGTATGGCGAGGCCCTCCAAGAGCTGAATGTTTACCGGGAGCAGCTTGCGGAAGAGCGGAACGTCCTCCTACTGAAGCAATCAGACATCGAGAAAGCGCAGGAGGAGGCCGCCCGGCAAGCCGCCGAGGCAGAAGCCCTCTTGACGCAGCGCCGCATCAGCCTTGACGCCCAAGAAGAGGACCTTGCCGCGCGCGAGGCGGCGCTTGCCGCCAAGCTTCGCAACAAGGATGAAGAGCTCGAAGGTCTTGTCGCACGGCGGGTCCAGGAGCTTGAGCAGAAACACTTGAAGACGCTCAGAGCTCTAACTGAAGACCACGCCGGCAAGCTCAAAGAGGCCATCGACGCTGCCGGAGCTGCGGAGACTGCCAAGAACTTGCTGGAGGAGAAGACGAAGCAGCTGGAGGCCGCTCTCGAGGACCGCGGCAAGAAGGTCTCAGCGCTCGAGGCCGAGAGAGACAAGGCTCTCCATAGCCTGATGGAGACGCAGGCTGCCGCATCCGAGAAGGTCCAGCAGCTTTCCTCCGCCAAGGACTCCATCGAAGATCTGAAGCTGAAGCTATCCACGTTGGAGGAGTCTCTTGAGGCCGCCCGAGTTCGCGAGAGGACTCTTATCAAAGACCTCCACGACGAACAGGAGCTGCTCCGGAACGCCGCCGCCACCCACAACGAGTACACTTCTAGCGTGAAGCTCTGGACTGCCAGGCTGGCGAACGTCACCGAGAAGCTTGGCGCGGAGCTGGAGGCCATGGACTTGCCGGGCTTCGGATACTCTGTCGACAACAACGTATCCTCAAGCGCCAGGCTAACCATGTTCTTCGACAAGCTCGTCGACGCCCTCAAGCTACTCCAGGCGAACCAGACAAGCAAGCTGGCCGACGAATCCCGGAAACTCTGCCAGCTCGTCCTCCGCAAGGTGTTGATGAAGGTGGCGTACAGGAACCCTGGCGTCGACCTCTCCAAAGCCTCGAAGAGCTTGCCGAAGGACGCGGACGTCAAGGCTCTCGAAGAGCTTGTCGCGCCCATCGTCGATCGGGTGAGCCAGGTGAAGAGGGTCGAGGGCGATCGCCGGGACTAGCCGCATCCGCCTCATCTCTTCTTCGTCTTGCCGCCAGCATTCCATGTAAAAGACAATTCGTCTTATGTCAGAAACGTGGCAAGCACTGGATGTAATATAATTTGCTCTATTTGAATTATGGCATGCTATTCCCTTTGTTCAATTTCTTTCTGTATAGCATATACCCTACGCTTTGCTGGGAACTTGCCAGAGCATAACCCCATCGCGAGCGCTGGATTTGGGTCGTCAGCAGCTTGCGGGCAGTGCTGCTCACGGCAAGAAATCTTGACGCTTTCAGCGCGGCCACCTAGACTGTTGAGCGGACTCGAAACAGAGTAAGGGCGCAGCCGATCATGACAAGATTCCATCGCGTGCAGGTTTTCCATACAAAGCTGAAATCGTTCAAGGGAATACAGCCTTACAAAAATCAAAATCTGCTTAAGGGGTTTAGCAACTTAGCTCTGCTTTTCGTCGCTATTCTTTTTCTTCCGGCAAGGCGCCAACTTTGAACGTCGTCTGGTATTCATACCACCATTCTCCTCCCCCCCCCCCCCCGGCAAACTTGCGCGCGAGGGAATATTCTGTCTCTTGAGAAAAAGAAAGAAGAGAAAATAAAGGTATGGAACCTTGACGGTTCGTTAGCTCTTACCGGGATCGAGTGCAATACACATCTCAGATAATACATGCATATAGAATGACATGAAATCAACAAGAAACGTAAAGCACACAGATCTTATATAATATGCACAGAGATGTGCTTGCTCTGTACAAAGGATTACATGCCAGCGGCAACACTTGTATAGAATGGCATTGTCGGGATCTTGCCGGAGCGTTACGCTGCCGCGAGCGCTGGATTCGGGTCGTCAGCAGCCTGCTAGCCGTATCGCTATCACAGCAAGAAACCCGAACAACCGCGCCTTACGGGTAGAACTTGCGAAGGTGCTCGATGTTCCAGGAGTTGCTCACTGGCAAGCCCTCTTCGGTCTCCAGGCGGACAGCGCCACGCCTGGTGACTCGCACTACCCAGTAAGGGCCTTCCCACTTCGGCGTCAACTTGTTGGAATTCTTGGCCGACTGAATGCGCCGAAGAACAAGGTCGCCTTCCTCCAGACTCCGGGCGTGAACCTTGCGGCTATGGTAGCGGCGCAAAGCTTGCTGGTAGCGAGCGGCTCGCACAGCAGTCCGAAGACGGTTCTCCTCAAGGAGCAGCGCGTCATCTTGCCGCAGCTGCTCTTGCTCAAGCTCATCATAAGCGAGCACTCGAGGTGACCCGTATATGAGTTCCGTGGGGAGAACTGCTTCCGCTCCGTAGACCAGAGCGAAGGGTGTCTGGCCGGTGGCTCGATTTGGCGTCGTCCTGATCAACCAAAGAACCGCCGGCAGCTCATCAATCCAGCGTCTTCCATGCTTGTGCAGCTTGTCGAAAGTTCTGGTCCGGAGACCCCGCAGCACTTCAGCGTTTGCCCTCTCCGCTTGGCCATTGCTTCTTGGATGAGCAACAGAGGCAAAACAAATCTTGCCGCCAAGGTCTTGGACGTACTGCATGAAGGTGCGACTAGTGAACTGCGTACCATTGTCGGTGATGATCCTGTTCGGCACACCAAAATGGCACACAATCCCCTTGAAGAACTTGACTGCTGACTGTGCTGTCACCCTCCTCACTGCTTCCACTTCTGGCCACTTCGTGAACTTGTCGATGGCAACGTACAAGTACTCGAAGCCCCTGGCAGCGCGGGGGAAGGGACCCAGTATGTCGAGCCCCCAGACCGAGAAGGGCCAGGAGAGAGGGATCGTCTGGAGAGCTTGAGCTGGCTGATGAAGTTGCTTCGAATGAAACTGGCACGCTTCACACTTGGTTACTAGTGCAGTTGCATCCTGGAGGGCAGTAGGCCGGAAGAATCCTTGCCGGAATGCCTTGCCGACAAGGGCTCTCGAGCCTATGTGGGATCCACATATGCCCCCATGAATCTCTGCCAACAGCTCTAGTCCATCCTCCCGAGGAATGCACTTCAATTTCACACCGTTGGGTCTTTTTCTGTACAGGACGTCGTCGACGAACTGGTACATACTTGACTGACGGGCTACTTTCTCAGCTTCTTCCTGCTCGGTGAGTTCTCCTGTCTGAAGGAAACGAACTATTTGCTGTGCCCATGCCGGAGCCTGTGGCTCGACGACAAGGACTAAAGGCGACTCTTCTGCTGCGGAAGCATTTGCTTCTACGGCAAGAACATGAGGTTCTTGGCGGAGCAGCTGCTCACCGGCAACTGGTATTTCTTCGGCAGCAGGGGTGCTTGCTTCGGCGGCAAGAACCTGAGGTTCTGCGCGAAGCCGCTGCTCACCGGCAACCGGTATTTCTTCGGCAGCAGGGGCGCTTGCTTCAGCGGCAAGAACCTGGGGTTCGGCGCGAAGCCGCTGCTCACCGGCAACCGTGTCATTCCCGGCAAGATTCTAGCCGGGGGCTTCGGGAAGCCCTGCCGGGAAGTACTCGCCGGTACTTAACTTTCTTCTCTTTTCAGGCCTTGTCGATGGCGACACGGATGGTTGAGTCAAGCGAAGCACAAAAGTCCCTGGTTCCACAGGTAGCTTGAGTGCGGCACGCTTCGACAGGTCGTCGGCAATGCGCTCCTCCAGCTTCCTCACTTCATCGACATAAGCTTCCATCAACGGGCTCTGATAATCTTTGCTGACTTGCCTCACGATGAGTTGGGAGTCACCTCTGACGATGAGCTTCTTGATCCCAAGGTCTGCCGCGATCCTGAGACCGGCAAGCAGTCCTTCATACTCTGCCGTGTTGTTGGTCGATCTCTCCCGGGGAAAATGCATCTGGATGACGTACTTGAGGTGCTCTCCGGTGGGTGCGACAAGCAGCACGCCGGCACCGGCGCCTTGCAGCGAAAAGGCTCCATCAAAGTACATGATCCATTCGCAATCTGTTTCCTTGCCGGGAATCGCTGATTCTTGAACTTCGTCGTCTGGCGTTGGGGTCCATTCTGCAATGAACTCTGCCAAGGCTCTGCTCTGGATAGTTGAAGAACTTTCAAACTTGAGACCAAAGCATGACAGCTCCAACGCCCACTCCACGATCCTGCCGGTTGCTTCTGGGTTCCGGAGAATCCGTTGCAGCAGAAAGCGAGTGACGACAGTGATCTCATGTGCTTGGAAGTAATGGCGCAGCTTCCTTGAGGCCATGAGAAGGCCGAAGAGCAACTTCTGCACACCAGAATATCTCGACCTAGCCCCCTATAATAGGGAGCTGACGAAATAGACTGGGCGCTGCACCATCTTCTTCTTCTGCACTGCTTGACTTGACTGCGCGGATCCTTCCTCGTCGGCACCAGACTCTGTCGGGGCTGGCCCCGGCAAGTCGCTTGGCGGGCCTGCCGTTGCCGCTGCACCCTCCTCCGCTTCTCTCTCCGCCACCAGCGCAGCACTAACCACTTGATTCGTTGCCGCTAGATATAGCAGCAACGGCTCTTGTGGCCTAGGCGCGACTAGTACTGGCGGAGAGGAGAGGTACTTCTTCAAATCCTGCAGCGCTGCCTCCGCTTCTGGAGTCCATTTCATCGGACCTGCCTTCTTCAAAATTTTGAAAAACGGCAGGGCGAGCTCAGCAGACTTTGAGATGAACCTACTCAAAGCAGCGACGCAGCCGGCGAGGCGGCGCACATCCTTGACTCGTCTTGGCGCTTCAATCTGCTCAATTGCTTTGATCTTGTCGGGATTGGCTTCAATTCCACGCTGAGATACAAAGAACCCGAGAAGCTTGCCGGATGGGACACCGAATACGCACTTCTCGGGGTTGAGCTTCAGGTTGATTCTGCGCAGATTTGCAAATGTCTCCTCCAGATCTTGAATTAGCGTTGCTTTGTCCTTGGTTTTGACCACTATGTCATCCATATAAGCTTCCATATTTCTATGTAGCTGGGTTCCGAAACCAATCTGGACGGCTCTTGCGAAGGTCGACCCAGCACTTTTCAACCCGAAAGGCATACGCAAGAAGCAGTATGTGCCACACGGGGTGATAAATGCGGTCTTCTCTTCGTCTTCCTTCGCCATGAAGATCTGGTGATAGCCTGAGTACGCGTCAAGGAATGACAGCAGATCGCAGCCGGCAGTGGAATCCACAATCTGGTCGATGCATGGCAAGGGAAAAGGATCTTTTGGACAGGCCTTATTGATATCTGTAAAGTCAATACATAGCCTCCATTTACCATTCGCCTTGCGCACAACAACTGGATTGGCCAACCATGTAGGATGGAGGACTCCTCTAACCAGGCCTGCCGCCTCAAGCTTCTTAATCTCTTCTGCAATAAATTCTTGCCACTCCAAAGCTTGCTTCCGCATCTTCTGCTTGATGGGCCGCGCGTGAGGACAGACAGCTAAGTGGTGCTCAATTACCTCCCTGGGAACACCGGGGATGTCAGATGGTTGCCATGCAAACACATCGACATTCGCCCGCAGGAAGGCAACGAGCGCGCTTTCCTATTTGTCATCAAGGGTGGAACTTATGGTGAAAGTTCCTTCCGTCCCGTCCTCCTTGGCCGGCACCTTCTTGGTCTCAGGCGGAGCAGCCTTGGATTTCTTGGTCTGGCCGGCAGAGCTTTCCGGTGCATCCTCGACGGTAGCGCAGCACTCCGGAGAGGCGCGCTTGCCGGAGTTTGTCCCAGAGGTCTTGCCGGGCTTCTTCTTCTTGCCGGGATCTTGAGCGGCAGGAGCATGCAACTGCTTCCCGGTAAAGCTTGTCGGTGCAAATGAGCGCGTCTTTCTTGTCGGAGTGGACAGTGATGACGCTCATTGGACCGGGCATCTTCAAGACGTTGTAGGCGTAGTGCGAGGCTGCCATGAACTTAGCAAGCGCTGGGCGGCCAAGGATTCCATTGTACGGCAACGGAATCTTGGCGACGTCGAAGACGACCTTCTCCGTCCTGAAGTTCAGCTCGCTGCCGAATGTTACCGGCAGCGTGATTTTGCCCTTTGGCTGGTTCCTTCCCTGATTGACCCCTTGGAAAGAGCCTGTTTCCTCGAGATCTTCATCGGGAATTTGTAGCCTCTTGATCACATCGGGCGAGATCAGGCTCAGGCCGGCCCCACCGTCAACTAACATTTTCGTCACCTGGAGGTTGCGGATCGTTGGTGAAACCAACAACGGCAAACACCCGACCGCAGTTGTGCGATCAGGGTGATCCTCGGCGTCAAAAATGATAGGCGTGTGGGACCACTTCAGTGGCTTACGGGCATCGAGGGATGGCTCTGCCGCATTAATCTCGCGCGCCCACTGCTTGAGCTGGCGGTGAGAGGAATGCAACGAAGCGCCCCCGTCGACGCACATGGCCTCCGTAGCCTTCTGGAACTCGTGTTCGCTGGACTCGTCGCCCTCTGCATCATCATCATCATCTCCTTGCTCTTTGGCGCGGCCCCGGGTAGGCTTCTCTTGCTGCTGCCTGGGCTTGCCGCGGCGACCTCCTCGACCGCGCTTCCTGCTAGACCCTCCGGTACCATCTTGGGCTCTTTCCTTGTCGCGCCTTTCGTACTCAGCGTGCTGCTTCTCGGCAAGCTCCTCAACTTGCCGGCAGTCTTGGAGATCATGGCCCTTGGTGCGGTGGATCTTGCAGTACTGCTTGCCAGACCCTTCCGGCTTGTCGGCAGCCGCCAAGGCCTGACACGCCGCACACCCGGCAACCTCCTTGCCGGGGTCGTCGGTCTTGGCCTTCTTGGCGGTGCCGGGGTTGCCGGAACCTTCGACGGCAAGTACGGCCTTGCCCTTGCGCTTCTTGTTTTTCCGCCGCCCCTTCTTTGCCGGGGCAGGAGCGTCTTCGCTCTCGGAGTCGACTCCGGCGCCAGCGTTCTCGCCGGGGAGTCTCCTTCCTTCCTCTGCCCGAGCGCATTTATCGGCCAAAGCGTAGAGCTCGGCGACATCCCTGACTTTGTTCATCGCCAGCGCCTCCCGCATCTTACGATTGCGCACATTCTGATGAAAGGTGCTGATGACGGCGGCGGGATGAACGTCAGGAATGTTGTGCTGGATGCGGCTGAACCTCTGGATATACTTGCGCAAAGTTTCGCCCTCCTTCTGGGGAATGATGTGCAGATCACTCTCCTGGCCAGGAGCTTGATGGCCGCCGGTGAAGGCGCCAACAAACTGATGGCACAGGTCGGCCCAAGAAGAGATGGAATTCTCAGGCAGGTGCATCAACCACGATCTCACGTTGGGCTTCAGCACCAACGGAAAGTAGTTGGCCAGCACATTATCGTCACGAGCCCCGGCAGCCTGCACCGCGATGGTGTAGATGCTCAAGAACTCGGACGGATGAGTCTTGCCGTCGTACTTCTCCGGTACTTCCGGCTTGAAGGAGCGGGAGCTGGGCCACTGGACTTGCCGCAGCTCACGAGTAAACGCTGGGCAACCCACCTCGTAAGGTAAGCAGCCAGGGTACCCTGGCACGGGCTCGTCAACAGCGGTCCCAGCGCGCTTGTCGGACTGGCGACGCGCTTCCCTTCGGTGCTCGATGGTGGTTCGAGCGTCCTCCTTCTTCCGTTCCCGAAGAACGTGACGTTGATCGCGGCGAACCCGCGGATCAGACGACGCCGTGGAACCATCCTCACGGGCGCTGGTCCGTCGAGTTAACGACCGCTCTTGATGCAGCGGAGGGGAACGCAACGTAGTTGTTCCAGCTCCGGTCTTCTCTCCATCGCCGCGCACCAGCCTAGACGACTGCAGCCGCGAGGGTTCACCCTGCTGCGGTACGTCGTTGTTGGCTAGGCCGATGAGGCTCTGGATAGCGTCTCGCCACTCGTCTAGCTTCTCCGCGGCGGGAGGGAAGTCTAGGAGCAGCTGAGCTCGCGCCAACGCCTCTGCTGGAGTAGGCGGCGGCGACAGGTGCGAAGAACGTGAGGTGCTCAAACTCCTAACAGGGTCAGAAGGAGCACCGTCACGACTCTGCACCCGCGCGCGGCTTCCACCAGCGCGCCGGCGCGGATCTTGGCCCTGCGCACCCTGGGAGTGATGCGCAGGGGTCTTTCCATGCGGACGCCTAGAACCACCAACGTCTTGAGGCCGCACGTCATGCGCGTCCTGAGAAGGTCGCGGTGCATGCGCCGGCGTATTCGTCCTGGAAGGCGCCGCTCCATCCTTGGAAGTCGCTGCACCACCCGCAAGTTGCGCAGCTCCATCCTTGGACCTGTTGCTCGTCCGGCTCGGATCGCCGGAACGCCGTGGAAGCTCGGAGCCTCCACCTCCTCCACCCGCGTCTACCCCGTCGCCTGTGCGCGCAGCATCAGGCACGACGGATGCAGATGGACCAACCGTCATGAAACCCTTTTTCTTGGGAGCCATGGTGGTGAAGATGATCGAAGATCTGACGCGCTGATCGCTAGATCAGGTTCGCACAACCTCGATCCCCCTACCTGGCGCGCCAAAGATGTCGTGGGAAACGAACACCTATCGGATCGCTATCGAGCGGATCCCTTTACGGTTCGGCAAGGGGAGAGGTTTGCACAAAGAGCAGAACTAACGAACAGCACACGGGGATTTACCCAGGTTCGGGCCGCACGGATGCGTAAAACCCTACTCCTGCTTGGTGGTATTATCTGTTCCGATGTTCTGGCTCGGGAGCGCTATGCAAGCTACAGTACACAGGCGCTACTCATACAACTGACCAGAAGCCCCCTCTCCCCCATCGGTACGCCTCGGGCCTCCTTTTATATGAGTCAAAGGGGCTACCATAGTGGCATACGAGATAAGGGATGAGGTGGAAAGTAGCTACAGTATTATCATACCTAACCCTAACGGCTTAGGACAAGCTCATTAAATGCACCGTGAGGTGTCCGTCGAGGTGTCCCTCAGCGTCTTGGGCTTGGAAAAGCTTTACAGGGGATGGGCAAAAGCAGCCATCCCATCAGCACCGCTTAAGCATCTCGTGGCCAGCATCGCACCACGTCACCATGAGGACAAGCCCTAAACGACAAGGCCGGCCGCTGCACTGGAGCGATAGCGCTGCACTGTGCAGAGCCTTGCCGGGACTGAATCCTTGCCAGGCCCGAGGCTTGCCGGGACCGAATCCTTGCCGGGTGCGAGGCCTTGCCAGGACCGGGTCTTGCCGGGTGCGAGGCCTTGCCGGGACCGGGTCTTGCCGGGTGCGAGGCCTTGCCGGCAAGGGTCTTGCCGGGCCTCCGCAACTCTTTGGCCTCCTGTCTTCTGGTCTGATCGTTGACTTGAACGTCTCCTTGGCATCTTAGTCTCGTGATTACTCCTAGCTATTCCCCGGCAAGGCTTGCCGCGGTACGGCTACAACTGCCCGTGCACAAGTAAGGGGTACTAAAAAGACCCATACCTTAGTACACCGACAGATTCGATCATGAAACAATTTGCATTGAAGATTTAAATGACCATGTTCATTGCAAAGTTCACAAGGATGGCGAGAAAAATTAAATCTTTCAGCACAATCATCTAGCCTCTCTTGCAACCCTTTAGTTTCTAAATACTTATGCCTCTTACAAAGTCTATTTTCCCTTTTTGGTATGCATTTGCACTCCCAATTCACTCCACAAAAATTGACATCCTTATAGGAGACATCATTATCATGACTAGTGCAATCATCATTAGTATTATGGATATTCAAAGAATTCATACTAGCAACATTGCAATCATGCTCATCATTCATGGATTTTATGCCAAACATTTTATTGAATTCTTCTTCTATCAATTAAGCACAATTTTCCTTTCCATCATTTTCACGTAAGACATTATAAAGATGAATAATATGAGGCAACCTCAATTCTATTTTTTTGTAGTTTTCTTTTATAAGCCAAACTAGTGATAAACAAGAAACTAAAAAATTCAATTGCAAGATCTAAAGATATACCTTCAAGCACTCACCTCCCCGGCAACGGCGCCAGAAAAGAGCTTGATGTCTACTACACAACTTATTCTTGTAGACTCGTGTTGGGCCTCCAAGCGCAGAGTTTTGTAGGACAGTAGCAATTTTCCCTCAAGTGGATGACCTGAGGTTTATCAATCCGTGGGAGGCGTAGGTTGAATATGGTATCTCTCAAACAACCCTGCAACCAAATACAAGAAATCTCTTGTGTCCCCAACACACCCAATACAATGGTAAATTGTATAGGTGCACTAGTTCGGCGAAGAGATGGTGATAAAAGTGTAGTATGGATAGTAGATATAGGTTTTTGTAATCTGAAAATATAAAAACAGCAAGGTAGCAAAAAGTAAACGGGCATAAAAACGGTATTGCAATGCTTAGAAACAAGGCCTAGGGTTCATACTTTCACTAGTGCAATCTCTCAACAATGTTAACATAATTGGATCATATAATCATCCCTCAACGTGCGATAAAGAATCACTCCCAAGTTCCTATTAGCGGAGAACATAAGATAGAAATTGTTTGTAGGGTACGAAACCACCTCAAAGTTATTCTTTCCGATCAATCCATTGAGCTATTCCTATAGGTGTCACAAACAGCCCTAGAGTTTGTACTAAAATAACACCATATGACACACATCAACCAACCCTAATGTCACCTAGATACTCCAATGTCACCACAAGTATCCGTGAGTTGATTATACGATATGCATCAAACAACTTCATAATCATAATATTCAATCCACACAAAGAACTCCAAGGAGCACCCCAAAGTTTCTATCGGAGAAAAGATAATGAAAACGTGCATCAACACCAATGCATAGATTACCCCAAGGTCACCACGGGAATCCGCGAGTTGAGTGCCAAAACATATATCAAGTGAATCAATATAATACCCCATTGTCACCACGGGTATTCATATGCAAGACATACATCAAGTGTTCTCAAATCTGAAATATTCAATCCGACAATAACGAAACCTCAAAGGGAAAAGATTCGATTCATTACAACAAAGATAGAGAGGGAAGAAACACCATATGATCCAACTATATTAACAAAGCTTGCGATACATCAAGACCGTGTCAAATCAAGAACACGAGAGAGAGCGATCAAACACATAGCTACTGGTACAAACCCTCAGCCCCGAGGGTGAACTACTCCCTCCTCGTCATGGAGACCGCCGGGAGGATGAAGATGGACTCCGGTGATGCTTTCGCCCCTCCGGCAGGGTGCCGGAAAAGGGCTGTAGATGAGATCGTGGAGGTACAGAGGCTTGCGGCGGCGTAAAAACTCATCTAGGTTAACTTTCGGGGGTTTCTAAATATATATAGTATCTTTCAGCGTTGGAATCACGTCAGACGGAGCCACGTGGGCCCCACGAGGTACCAGGACGCGCCTGGGGGGTGGTGCGCCCTGGTGCCTCGTGGGCACTGGGTGGCCCCCCTCCAGTGGGTCTTGGTGCCAGTATTTTTTATATGTTCCATAAAAAATCTCCAAAAAGTTTCATCCAAATCCAAGAACTTTTATTTCTGCACAAAAAACAACACCATGGCAATTCTGCTGAATACAGCGTCAGTCCGGGTTAGTTCCATTCAAATCATGCCAAAACCATATAGAATTGTTATAAACATGGCATGAATACTTCATAAATTATAGATACGTTGGAGACGTATCACCAGTCTTCCCAAACAAGCCAC
This sequence comes from Elymus sibiricus, assembly GCA_039707655.1. Lineage (NCBI taxonomy): Eukaryota > Viridiplantae > Streptophyta > Magnoliopsida > Poales > Poaceae > Elymus > Elymus sibiricus. The sequence continues at coordinate 85,728,727 of CM077676.1, forward strand.
CGAAGGGAGCTCACACCGCAAGACACTCAATCTTCCTTGGTATGCGATACGGATAGTTTCTGGCATAAGATGCTCAGTCTTCCAAAACAAGCTACTACAGAGTGCTTCTGGCATAAGCTACTCAATCTTCTTTAGTAAGCAACCCGAGGGAAAGCTTCTAAGGTACGATACCTAGTCTTCTTCCTTACACTACCCCGGCAAAAGCTTAGAGCACAAGATATTCAGCCTTCTTCACCACGCCATCGTGATTATAGCAATTCTGTCAAAAGCTCGACACACGTTCACCTCGGGAATCAAGTACTTAACTCCACATACTCCCGTGTATGCCATGAGCATGCAGCCTGGATCAGGCGAACTATTGGTATGGGGATACCACCATGTCCCGGGATTAAATAAAATCGATACAGGGGAAGCGGTAAAAGCACAGTGATCCCTATGAGATATACAAACATATATACACCCAAGCACAAGGCAGATGTTGATAAGTCAGAGACACCCCAAGTAAAGGAAACCCCGAAGCAGCCATATTGGCAATGGCTATAGGGATCAGCTTTCCACCACCGACCAGGTGACATATTACCATTCGTTTGCTTGTTTGGCCACTTCAATACACCGCATACAAATACATGTGAGCATGCCATACTCATGGGCCATGAACAAGGGGAAGTCCTAGCGTCAACCCCAAACACCCGAGGGACTACAAATATAGGTAGCTACGCTGTCTGTTGGGGATATTCCCCACGGGCGAGACACGGCATCGTGAGACCCGGCCCCGAGCCTGGTAAACTTGAGTACGCTCTGAGAGTCACACTACTTCCGGGCCTTAGAAGGGAACCAAGCTAGGAAGGCTAAGGGCCTAATTGAGACCCAGCCCATGACTGTCGGGTCTTACATGAGAACTATGGGCCAACTCGCGTGAAGGCCTAGGAGAGGTTTTCCTAACTTGGAAGGCAAGATCATCACGATTTAGAATAGGAGACGGGTTCAAGAGTATGACCCGGAAACTTCTGTAAAGCCAGGGACTCAACCTATTATATAAAGGAGAGTTCCTGGAGCCGAAAGGATAGGTTACAATCTCTGGAAAGCTAGGTAGCGAAACAACGCCCTTGTAATTGAGATCTCATCAATAGCAATCTAGCAGGAGTAGGTCTTTACCTCCATTGTGAGGGGCCGAACCTGGGTAAACTTGTGTCTTTCGATTCCAACAAACCCCGTTCAAGCTCACAACTAGCGGCGATGGCCTCATGACTTAGTTCTCTCACGAGGATATCTGCCGTGACAAAACCATGACAGTTGGCACCCACCATGGGGCCAGCACATGGTGGTGTTAAGTTCTTGAAGGGAGCTCTCCCAGGGATCAAGAGGCTTGTGATCGGCCGGATGACGAAGAGCCGGTGCAGAAAGCTCTACATTGACGACACTGGCTGGGGCCCCGAGGCCGACTCAGTTGAGTTTGGATACCGAGTCCCCTTCGGCAAGATCCACGTCTTCATCGGCTTCATCGGCGAAACAGGGGCAGAGCCGGACTTCGCCGCCGGCTCTGTCAAGTCCACGCGTTGGACCAAACCCGGGCGTGCCAGCACTTTCGTGGGTTTCATAGGCGGCGCTTCGCTAGAGACCGACTCAGGATCTGGAGGCGGCACGCTCATTTACTCGGATGGCGGATCATTAGTAGGAGACACCGAGTCAATTCTTCCGCTCTTTGACGACAGGCTGGGTGGGTACTCAGATGATGAGGATGAAATCTCTCTAGAGTCTTACGAGCCATCACGTCATGCGGTGGTCTACATGGCAGGAAATCAGAACCAGCCTCGTTATGATGAACAGGGGAACTTGGTCACGGGAACGGCAACAACCCAGAACCCGGCCCCAATCCCACCGGGTCAGCTGACCGACGCTGGGAGAGCTGTGACAGCCCAGCAGCCTAATACCGGCTCAAGTTTTTCTGGGGCCCAGGCGTTGGCTACGATGGCAGCAACCCTGGGTGCACTCCTCACAGAGCCAGTAACTCCGGAGAACGCGGCCGCACGCAACGCGGAAATCACCAAGTGTCGTGAGCAGCTGGCCAAGATCCAGGAAGATATCAATGCGGAAAATTCACGTTTGGCGGAAGCCCGGGTAGAAGTCCTTCAAGAGGCTAAGCGCTTGGAAGATGAGAGGGCTCATCTCAGTTCTCGTCAGGATGAAGCAACTGTGGCTTATCAAAGGAGATTTCAGAGTCGGCTTCCGATCGCGATGGGGCCCACGAGCTTATTCAATACGCCGCGTGATCTGCTCCCCCCAGCGGTGCCCAGAGCCGGCATGCTTACGCCAATAGGAGGTCCTGTCATACCCCAATTGACTCATGACATTCCACCAAACCCGGCTCAGTTGCAACGTCCAACTCCGCTCCAGAACCAACCCGGGCATTTTCAGACACCGACGGGTCATTATTCAAACCCAGTGGATAATGTGTTGATGGCGACTCGTCACCTCGCTGCAATTCCTATCGAGGGGAACACTCCAGCAGAGATAGCGGCCAGGAACGCAATCGACATGCTGAAGACAGCAGTTACGCAACAAGCGAATTACTCTCATAGTCCAAATCGACTTCACTCCACCCCCCCCATCAGAGCCGGAGCAGGAGTCGACATGTGGAGTCACCCACCGTCTCCAGCACCGAACGGCGGCGAAGGGAGCGCCTGCCACAGCCAGTTGTCCCAGGTGCTCAAGCCATTGTAGACGGCACGCGTGCTCAGAGGGCAGCAGTCACAGGCAATGCCGGGGCTACATATATCCAGCCTATCCCACCCGCCACAACCCAACCTACATTGTAGAACACTAGCACCCTGGCTCGGACTATCGGAACGCCGTGTTTAGGGCCCGCCCTTTGAAACGAGCGCATGCCGCTGGACTTTAAGGGTCCTTGCAAGGTGCCAAATTATATAGAAGATCTAAAACCCGCAGACTAGATAGCGAGCTATGAGTTAGCCATGGATATGCTGGAGGTGAGCGACGCTGTATGTGCCCAGTATTTGACCATGATGTTGGAAGGACCGGCACGGACGTGGCTGAAGAATCTACCTGAAACTCCATCAACACCTGGTAGGAATTAAAACAGCGTTTCATCAAGAACTTCCAGGGAACTTGTAAGCGTCCAACTACAATTGTTGACCTGGAACATTGCATCCAGAGGGATGATGAGTCGGCTCACCATTGGGCACGCCGAGTGGCATAAATTGTTCACTTTTCAGACAGCATTACAGCACAGACAGCCGTCCTCGTCCTGGAATGAAACTGTCATTTTCAACCTTTGGCGCAGAAGCTTGTGCGTATGAAGCAGAAGGTTAAGGAAATGAGTGAACTCATGGATGTTTTGGCTAGGTATGTCGAGTCTGATAACACGAAGGATCCTACTTCAGACGATGAGAAGTCTGGAAAGAGCAAGAAGAACGGTGGCAAGGGCCACCAGAACAGTAACAACGGAAACAATAATCCCAACAACAACAAGCGCAAGAATTTTGAGGGAGGTTTAGATTTTGTTGCTAACACCAACACTGGTTTCAAGAATCAGCGTTAGAACAGCAACTTCAGGAAGCCGTCCTTTGGTAATCGTCCCCGCAGTTACGAGGAAGCCCTTAAAGGCCCGTGCCCCAAGCATAGTAAGGACGATAAGCCAGCCAGCCACTCTTGGGAAAACTGTTACATCATGCAGGACTTCAAAAACAGGTGTTTCAGTGGTAATGATCATGGTAGCAGCAACGGCGGTCACCCGGGAGCCGGCGGTTCCGAAGCCGGCTTTCAACAGGCCGGCTTTCACAATGCCGGGTTCCAGAATTCCAGATTCCCAGGAGCCGGTAATCAGGGAGCCGGGTTTCAGGGGGCTAGAAATGGTGGAAGCAACAATCAGCGGGCTGGTCAAGGTTCTCAGAATAATGGTGGTACTTCTGGTTTTCAAACTAACTCGAAACAGTTGAATAGTGGCCAGTATCACGTTTTCACCACCAACACTTGTAAAAGGGATAGAAAGCTTCAGAGGAGAGCAGTAAATGCCGTTGAGCCGGGAGTCCCGGAGTATTTGAATTGGTCTGAACAGCCTGTTACCTGGAGCCATGAGGATCATCCTATGAGGGTTGATAACCCAGGTAGCCTAGCTTTGGTTGTAGCACCGCAGGTGGGCGGTTACAAGTTAACCAAAGTCCTCATGGATGGAGGCAGTAGTATAAACATCTTGTATTACGACACCTTCAAGAGGATGAAATTGTCAGAGAAATAGCTAAAGCCGTCTTCCATAGTTTTTCATGGCATAGTCCCAGGCAAGTCAGCTTATCATATTGGCAAGATCTCGTTGGAAGTTGCTTTTGGCACGGAGTTCAATTACAGGTCAGAGTTTTTAACGTTCGAGGTAGTCAAGATCAAGAGTCCTTGTCACGCTCTCTTCGGAAGGCCGGCTTACGCTCGGTTCATGGTGAGACCATGTTATGTTTACCTGAAGATGAAGATGCCAGGACCTGAGGGAACGATCACTGTCAACGGGAACCGTGCCATAGCACTCGAGTGTGAAGCAGGAGATGCAGCTTATGCTGAGTTGGCTTGTGCTGCTGAGGAGTTAAAATTCTATAAGGACAACATTGACCCAGCAGACATGACTTCGCTCAAAAAACCAACTACTGAGTCAGATCCCTTGCTCAAGTTTAAGTCGGCATGAGATATTAAGCAAGTTGACTTTACCCCTAGTGATTCCTCTCAACAGCTCACCATTGGGGCTGATACGTCTCCAACGTATCTATAATTTTTGATTGTTTCATGCTACTATATTATCAATCTAGGATACTTTATATGCATTTTTATGCTATTTTAAATCATTTTTTGGGACTAACCTATTAACTCAGTGCCTAGTGCCAGTTGTTGTTTTTTTTTTGCTTGTTTTTCGCTTTTCAGAAAATCAATATCAAACGAAGTCCAAACACGATGAAACTTAACAGTGATTTTTTCTGGACCAAAAGAGACCCTAGAAGCTTCGGGAGAAGACCAGATGAGCTACGGGAGAGCGACGAGCTCGTAGGGCGTGCCCTGGGAGGTAGGGCACGCCCCTTGAGCTCATGGGCCCCACGCAGCTCCTACTGGCCTAATTCCAACTCTATAAATTCACATATATTCCTAAACCACCAGAAAGGAGCCCGAAACACTTTTTCCGCCGCCACAAGTCTCTGTTCTTCCGCGATCCCATTTGGAGGCCTTTTTCGGTACTCTGCCGGAGGGGGAATCGATCATGGAGGGCTTCTTCATCAACCTTGCTGCCTTCCGATGATGCTGAGTAGTTCACCACAGACCTATGGGTCCATAGCTAGTGGCTAGATGGCTTCTTCTCTGTCTTTGATCTTCAATACAATGTTCTCCTCGATCTTCTTGGAGTTATATCCGATGTAATCTTCTTTTGCGGTGCGTTTGTTGGGATCTGATGAATTGTTGTTTTATGATCAGATTATTCACTGAAAGTAATTGAGTCTTTTCTGAACTTTATTATGCATGATTGTTATAGCTTTGTATTTCTCTCCAATCTATCCATTTGGTTTGGCCAACTAGATTGATTTATCTTCAGTGGGAGAGGTGCTTTATAATGCGTTCAATCTTGCGGTGCTCTATATCCCAGTGATAGAAGGGGACAAGACACGTATTTGTACTGCTGCCATTAAGGGTAAAATGACGGGGTTTATTCATATTGATTGGGTTTACTTTGTCTACATCATGTCATCTTGCTTAAGGCGTTACTCTGTTTGTCATGAACTTAATACCATAGATGCATGTTGGATAGCGGTCGATTGGTGGAGTAATAGTAGTAGATGCAGGCAGGAGTCGGTCTACTTGTCACGGACGTGATGCCTATATACATGATCATTTCCATGAATAACATCATAACTATGCGCTTTTCTATCAATTGCCCAACAGTAATTTGTTTACCCACCCTATGCTAGGTGTTCGAGAGAGAAGCCTCTAGTGAAAACTATGGCCCCCGGGTCTACTTTAATCATATTACTAAAACCAAAAATACCTTTCTGCAATTTATTTACTTTATTTTTGTTTTGCAATTTATCCATCTACCTATACAAGATTTGATCCATGCAAGTAATGAGTCCAAGGGGATTGACAACCCTCTTGCCCGCGTTGGGTGCAAGTATTTGCTTTTGTGTGTGCAGGTGCTGTTCACGAGGATTTGTGTGGTGCTCCTATTGGTTCCATAAACCTTGGTTCTCACTGAGGGAAATACTTATCTCTAATGTACTGCTTCTCCCCTCCTCTTCGGTGAAAAACCCAACGCAGCTCACAAGTAGCAGGAAGAATTTCTGGCGCTTTGCCGGGGAGCTATCATCAAATCCTATCAAGTACCTGCACTCAAACTATAATCTACTTGCTCTACTTTTTATTTGCCTTTTTTTTATTTGCCTCTCTTTTTCATCTCCCTCCACTTCTCTAAAAAACAAAAAACACAAAAATATTTTACTTCGTTAGTTTGCTTGCTTGCTTTGTCACTATGTCTCAAGAAAATACCAAGTTGTGTGACTTTTCAAATACTAATAATAATGATTTTATTAGTACTCCTATTGCTCCTCCTGCCACTAGTGCGGAGTCATATGATATTAATGCTGCATTACTAAATCTTGTTATGAAAGAACAATTTTCTGGAAATCCTAATGAAGATGTTGCATCCCATCTTAATACCTTCGTTGAATTATGTGATATGCAAAAGAAAAAAGATGTGGATAATGATATTATTAAGTTGAAATTATTTCCGTTCTCGCTAAGAGATCATGCTAAAACTTGGTTTTCATCCTTGCCACGCAATAGTTTTCATCCTTGTGGATAATGAAATTAATGATTAGAAATTGTCCCACTCATGGTTTAAGCTTATGGATGATAATACAAAATTTCTATGCTGGACTAAACTTTGTTTCTAGAAATCTTCTAGACTCTGCTACAGGTGGAACCTTTATGGGAATTACTTTGGGAGAAGCTACAAAGCTCCTTGATAATATGATGACAAATTATGCTCAATGGCACACCGAACGAACTCCAACTGGTAAGAAGGTAAACTTTGTCGAAGAAATTGCTATGTTGAGTGATAAAATGGATGCTCTTATGAATATGCTTACTAGTAAAAATTCTCAAGTTGATCCTAATGATGTGCCACTATCTACTTTGATCGAGCAAAATAATGATGCCATTGATGTGAATTTTGTCTCTAGAAATAATTTCAACAACAATGCTTATAGAGGTAATTTCAATCCTAGAACATATCCCGGAAATTCCTCTAATAATTATGGAAATTCCTATGGTAATTCATACAACAATAATAATAGAATACCTACTGATCTTGAGAGCAACATTAAAGAATTCATTAGTTCTCAAAAGATTTTTAATGCTATGGTAGAAGAAAAACTACATAAAGTTGATGATATGGCTAGGAACATGGATAGAATTGCTCATGATGTGGAAACTCTTAAAAATTAAAATTTTGCCACCTAAGCATGATATTAATGAGTCAATTAAATCTATCCAAATATCTATTAATGAAAGTAAAGAGAGAACCGCTAGGTTGAGAGCTAAGAGAGAATTCCTAGAAAAAGCGATTCCACCCGGTTTTTATCATAATCATGATGAAGATATTAAAATGATTGGTGTGTCACCCATTGAAACTTTGTTAAGTAATATAAAACTTGATGAAAAAGGGACTGGAGATGAGTCAACTTTAGTTAGAAGGCGTCCCAATTGTTCGGAGGGTGATGATCTTAATGATAAAAATGATAAAAGTGGGTTTAGAGAGGTCAAGACTTTAAATAGTGATGTCCCACTACTTTGGATTACAAGGACTTTAATTATGATAATTGTTCGTTGATTGAATGTATTTCCTTGTTGCAATCCATGATTAATTCACCTAATTCTTACGAACAAAATAAAGCTTTTACTAAACATATTGTAGAAGCTATGATAAAAGCTCATGAAGAAAAGCTAGAATTGGAAGTTTCCATCCCTAGGAAATTACATGATGAATGGGAACCTACTATTAAAGTAAAGATTAAAGATTATGAATGTAATGCCTTGTGTGATCTAGGTGCTAGCGTCTGTACTATACCAAAATCTTTATGTGACGTGCTAGGTCTCACAGATATGAATGAATGTTCCCTCAATTTGCATTTAGCGGATTCAACTATTAAAAAACCATTGGGTAGAATAAATGATGTTCTCATACTTGCTAATAGAAATTATGTGCCCGTGGATTTCATTGTGCTAGATATTGAATGCAATCCGTCTTGTCCTATAATACTTGGTGGGCCTTTTCTACGAACTATAGGTGCTATTATTGATATGAAAGAAGGAAATATAAGATTCCAATTTCCACTAAAGAAAGGGATGGAACACTTCCCTAGGAAGAGAATTAAACCACCATATTATTCTATTATGAGAGCCACATATGGAATTAATATGAAGGATGACAATACTTGAAACATTGCCTTACGCCTAGCTAGGGGCGTAAAACAATAGCGCTTGTTGGGAGGCAACCCAATAGTTATCTTAAATTTTTGCTTTTACTTTCTGTTTTGGTGTGTTTACACAATTATAGCTACTGTTATGATTGTGTTTTTATGTTTTAATTAGTGTTTGTGCCAACTAAAGCCTTTGGGATGATTTGGTTAATGGTTGACTTGATTCTGTGAAAAAACAGAAACTTTTGCTTCCAGTACAGAAAATGCTATAATTTACTGGAACATGCTTTGGATCTGAAATTTTTACACATGATTGATATACAAATTTCCCACGTTGTCCAAATTTTTTCAGAATTTTTAGAGTGACAGAAGTATGATTTCTATTCAGATCATTACAGACTGTTCTGTTTTAGACAGATTCTGTTTTTGTTGCATAGTTTGCTTGTTTTAATGATGCTATGGATTATATCGGGGGGTATAAATCATGGAGAAGTTATAATATAGTAGGTATTATTAAATAATAAATTATGAATGAATTTACAACACTCCCTAAAGTTTATGATTTGTCTATTATACTAACGGATCTCACGAGGTTTCTGTTGAGTTTTGTGTGCTGAAGTTTCCAAGTTTTGGGTGAGATCACGATGGATGAAGGAATAAGGAGCAGCAAGACCCTAAGCTTGGGGATTCCCAAGGCACCCCAAGGTAATATTCAAGGAAGACCCAAGCGTCTAAGCTTGGGGATGCCCCGGATGGCATCCCCTCTTTCGTCTACAATCTATTGGCATGTTACTTGGAGCTATATTTTTATTCATCACATGATATGAGTTTTACTTGGAGCGTCTTGTGCCACAGTTTTATTTTGTTTGCTTGTTAGTTTGCCACAATCATTGTTTGCTGGACACACCTTTTGAGAGGTACACACATTTATCGTGATTTGTTAGAATACTCTATGTGCTTCACTTATATCTTTTGAGCTAGGCAGTTGCTCTAGTGCTTCACTTACATCTTTTAGAGCACGGCGGTGGTTATATTTTATAGAAATGATTGCACTCTCTTGCTTCACTTAAATCTTTTTGAGAGTCTATGAATTGTAAATGGTAATGAACATGAGTTATAAGACTAGTCCAGAAATGATAGGTATTCAAGGGGCATATAATAAAAACTTTCATGTAGATCACTAAATAAGAAACGCATGGTTTAATTATATTAATGTCGTAATATGAAAGGATATAGGTTCATAATCATTGGTTAGTAGAAATATTGGTATTAAAGCTTGTTATTAACTTCTCATCTAAGTGTTGGTCATGGCATGGTGGGGAGGTCCGAGCATTTTTATGTCTGAAATGAAATCCTTTGTGCTGTTATAATCGGGGGCTCGTGATGGTTAACTCCTACCAACCTCCTCCCTAGGGGCATGCGAGTAGTACTTTGCTTCGAAGTCTAATAGACTTTTACAATAAGTATGTGAGTTCTTTATGACTAATGTGAGTCCATGGATTATACGCACTTCTACCTTTCCGCAATTTGCTAGCCTCTCCGGTACCGTGCAATGCCCTTTCTCACCTCGAGAGTTGGTGCAAATTTCGCCGGTGCATCCAAATCCCGTGGTATGATACGCTCTATCACACATAAGCCTCCTTATATCTTCCTCAAAACAGCCACCATACCTACCTATCATGGCATTTCCATAGCAATTCCGAGATATATCGCCATGCAACTTCCACCATTCCATCACATGACTTGTGTGTTCATCATCATATTGTTTTGCATGATCATATAGAGCTGACATGATATTTGTGGCTCAGCCACCGTTCATCATTGTTATACATGTTACGCTAGATCGTTGCACATCCTGGTACACTGCCAGAGGCATTCATATAGAGTCATAATTGTTCTAGTTATCGAGTTGCAATATTGAGTTGTAAGTAAATAAAAGTGTGATGATCATCATTATTAGAGCATTGTCCCAGTGAGGAAAGGATGATGGAGGCTATGATGCCCCCACAAGTCGGGATGAGACTCCGGACGAAAAAAAAAGGGAGAAAAAAAGAGGCCAAAAAAAGAGCCCAACAAAAAAATGAAAAAAATGAAATGAGAGAAAAGAGAGAAGGGGCAATGTTACTATCCTTTTTCCACACTTGTGCTTTAGAATAGCACCATGTTCTTCATATAGAGAGTCTCCTGAGTTAGCACTTTCTTATACTAGTGGGAATTTTTCGTTATAGAACTTGGCTTGCATATTCCGATGATGGGCTTCCTCAAATGCCCGAGGTCTTCATGAGCAAGTGAGTTGGATGCACACCCACTTAGTTCCAGTTTGAGCTTTCATACACTTATAGCTCTTAGTGCATCCGTTGCATGGCAATCCCTACTCCTCGCACTGATATCGATTGATGGGCATCTCCATAGCCCGTTGATCCACCGAGTTGATGCGAGACTTTCTTCCTTTTGACTTCTCCTGTTGATCCCAACCACCGCATTCTATTCCACCTAGTGCTATGTCCATGGCTCATGCTCATGTATTGCGTGAAGTTGAAAATGCTGAAGCACGTTAGAAGTATGATCTAATTGCTTGGTTTGACACCGAGGTGCTCATGATTTATACTTATGTGGTGAAGGCGGAGTCGTGCCATGCTAACATGATAAAATGAGGGGGGATAACATTCATTAAGGATCGTATATTCTGAAAAAGTAATGATTATGCTTCTTATATTCATGGATATTATTATGTTGATATTGTTACTTCATCATTTCTCATCATCAAAGAGATTACATGATACACATGTTAGGTAGTATTTCACATCAAAAATTATGTTTTTATCATTTACCTACTCGAGGACGAGCAGGAATTAAGCTTGGGGATGCTTGATACGTCTCCAACGTATCTATAATTTTTGATTGTTTCATGCTACTATATTATCAATCTTGGATACTTTATATGCATTTTTATGCTATTTTATATCCTTTTTTGGGACTAACCTATTAACCCAGTGCCTAGTGCCAGTTGCTGTTTTTTTGCTTGTTTTTGGCTTTTCAGAAAATCAATGTCAAACGAAGTCCAAACACGATGAAACTTTACGGTGATTTTTTGTGGACCAAACGAGACCCTAGAAGCTTCAGGAGAAGACCAGACGAGCTACGGGAGAGCAACGAGCTCGTAGGGCGGGCCCTGGGGGGTAGGGCACGCCCCTTGAGCTCATGGGCCCCACGCGGCTCCTCCTGACCTAATTCCAACTCTATAAATTCACATATATTCCCAAACCACCAGAAAGGAGCCAGAAACACTTTTTTTGCCGCCGCAAGTCTCTGTTCTTCCGTGATCCCATCTGGAGGCCTTTTCCGGTACTCTGCCGGATGGGGAATCGATCACGGAGAGCTTCTTCATCAACCTTGCTGCCTTCCGATGATGCGTGAGTAGTCACCACAGACCTACGGGTCAATAGCTAGTAGGTAGATGGCTTCTTCTCTCTCTTTGATCTTCAATACAATGTTCTCCTCGATCTTCTTGGAGTTCTATCCGATGTAATCTTCTTTTGCGGTGCGTTTGTTGGGATCCGATGAATTATGGGTTTACGATCAGATTATTCATTGAAAGTAATTGAGTCTTTTTTGAAATTTATTATGCATGATTGTTATAGCTTTGTATTTCTCTCCGATCTATCCGTTTGGTTTGGCCAACTAGATTGATTTGTCTTCAGTGGGAGAGGTGCTTTGTAATGGGTTCAATCTTGCGGTGCTCTATATCCCAGTGACAGAAGGGGACAAGACACGTATTTGTATTGCTGCCATTAAGGGTAAAACGACGGGGTTTATTCATATTGATTGGGTTTACTTTGTCTACATCATGTCATCTTGCTTAAGGCGTTACTCTGTTTGTCATGAACATAATACCATAGATGCATGCTGGATAGCGGTCGATTGGTGGAGTAATAGTAGTAGATGCAGGCAAGAGTCGGTCTACTTGTCACGGACGTGATGCCTATATACATGATCATTGCCATGAATAACATCATAACTATGCGCTTTTCTATCAATTGCCCAACAGTAATTTGTTTACCCACCGTATGCTAGGTGTTCGAGAGAGAAGCCTCTAGTGAAAACTATGGCCCCCGGGTCTACTTTAATCATATTACTAACACCAAAAATACTTTGCTACAATTTATTTACTTTCTTTTTGTTTTGCAATTTATCCATCTACCTATACAAGATTTGATCCTTGCAAGAAACGAGTCCAAGGGGATTGACAACCCTCTTGCCCGTGTTGGGTGCAAGTATTTGCTTTTGTGTGTGCAGGTGTTGTTCACGAGGATTTGCGTGGTGCTCCTATTGGTTTGATAAACCTTGGTTCTCACTGAGGGAAATACTTATCTCTACTTTACTGCTTCTCACCTCCTCTTCAGGGAAAAACCGAACGCAGCTCACAAGTAGCATGGGCCAACATGGATCCCAAATAGGAAAGCGTGCTCATCGAGTTCATCTGTGAGAATTGGGACATCTTTGCATGGAAACCTTCTAACATGCCTGATGTACCGAGAGAACTCGTTGAGCACTACTTAAATGCTGATCCTAAGATGAAGCCTATTCGGCAATATCTTCATTGTTTCAATGAGGAACGGCGCAAAGCTATTGGTGAATAAGTAGCCCAGCTCCTTGCTGCCGGGTTCATCATGGAAGTGTTCCATCCTGAGTGGTTGGCTAACCCGGTGCTTGTTCTGAAGAAGAATAAACTTGGCAGATGTGTATCGACTACACTGACTTAAACAAAGCTTGCCCCAAGGATCCGTTCGCTCTTCCTCGCATCGATCAGATCATTGATGCCACCGCTGGTTGTGAGAGTTTGTGTTTCCTGGATGCTTATTCTGGTTATCATCATATCAAGATGAAGAAAGAAGACCAGGAGAAAACAGCGTTCATAACCCCTTTTGTAACACTCTGCTTTACGTCCATGCCTTTTGGCCTGAAGAGTGCAGGTGCAACTTACCAGCGTTTGATACGTCTCCAACGTATCTATAATTTTTGATTGTTCCATGATATTATAGTATCAAGCTTGGATGTTTTTATTTACATTTATAGCAATTATATATCATTTTTTGGGACTAACCTATTAACTTAGTGCCCAGTGCCAGTTGCTATTTTTTGCCTGTTTTTGGTTTTCCAGGATATCAGTACCAAACAAAGTCCAAATGCCACGAAACTTTTCGGAGATTTTTTCTGGACATAACAAACACTAGAAGCTTCGGGAGAGGGCCAGAAGATAGAGGAGGTGGCCACGAGCCACCAGGGCGCGCCCCAGGGGGGTGGCACGCCCTGGTGCCTCGTGGGCCCACCTCTGCTCCGTTTGACCTAATTCCACCTCTATAAATTCTCTAAAATTGGGAAACCAATGGAGGAGTCCACGAAATACTTTTTCCGCCGCCATAAGCTTCTGTTCCAGAGAGATCCCATCTAGAGGCCATTTTCGGTACTCCGCCGGAGGGGGAATCGATCACGGAGGGGCTCTACATCATCCTTGCTGCCCTTCCGATGATGCGTGAGTAGTTTACCATAGACCTTCGGGTGCATAGTTAGTAGCTAGATAGCTTCTTCTCTCTATTTGATCTTCAATACAATGTTCTCCTCGATGTTCTTGAAGTTCTATCCGATGTAATCACTTTTTGCGGTGTGTTTGTTGGGATCCGATGAATTGTGAGTTTATGATCAGATTATCCATGAATATTATTTGAGTCTTCTCTGATCTCTTTTATGCATGATTATTATAGCTTCGTATTTCTTCTCCGATCTATTGATTTGGTTTGGCCAACTAGATTGATTTATCTTGCCATGGGAAGAGGTGCTTTGTAATGGGTTCGATCTTGCGGTGCTCAATCCCAGTGACAGAAAGGGACATGACACGTATGTATTGTTGCTATTAAGGGTAAAAGGATGGGGTTTATTCATGCGTGAGTTTACTTTGTCTACATCATGTCATCTTGCTTAAGGCGTTACTCCGTTCTTTATGAACTTAATACTCTAGATGCATGCTGGATAGTGGTCGATGGGTGGAGTAATAGTAGTAGATGCAGGCAGGAGTCGGTCTACTTGTCTCGGACATGATGCCTTGGATATCATCATGATTATTTGCTTTTCTATCAATTGCCCAACAGTAATTTGTTTACCCACCGTATGCTATTTCCAAGAGAGAAGCCTCTAGTGAAAACTATGGCCCCCGGGTCTACTTTATCATTTACTAAAACCCTAAAAATACTTGCTGCAATTTTATCTTATTTATTTTGTATTTTTTTTAATCTATCTATCTATCACATACAATTTAATCTTGCACTTTACCGTCGAGGGATTGACAACCCCTTGTTCGCGTTGGGTGTGAGGATTTGTTGTTTTGTGTGCAGGTGCTGTTAACGAGGTGTTGCGTGATTCTCCTACTGGATTGATAACCTTGGTTTCATAACTGAGGGAAACACTTATCTCTACTGTACTGCATCATCCCTTCCTCTTCGGGGAATAACAAACGGAGCTCAAAAGTAGCAGGAAGAATTTCTGGCACCGTTGCCGGGGAGGCATCATCAACATCTATCAAGTACCTACGCATAAAACTTTCATATCCTCGCATTTACTTTATTTGCCTTTGCCTCTCGTTTTCATCTCCCCCACTTCTAAAAAGTTTTTACAAAAATACAAAAATATTTTCCGTTTGCCTTTTCTTGTTTGTTTGCTTGCTTGCTTTACCATTATGGCTAGTTCTCCTCCTGATTTGCCTCTCCCCCCTTATCTAGGAGAAGGTTCGGGAATTTTGAATTTTAAGTATTTGAGTGATGAATCTTTAAAAGAAGCTTTGGATAGATTGCTAGAAATCCAAATGAAAGCTAGGCCCAAGGGTCATATTAAATTACTCCTTGGAAGCTTTTATGTTGGTCTACCTCTTGCTCATAGGCGTGTCCTGGATTCTATGTTTGAAAATGATTTTCTTGGAAATAATGCATTTGACACCTATGAAAAGATGAAAAGTATTTTTGGATAACCAAAGATAGAAACAATTGAGCCTACCACGCTAGTAAGCTATCGTCAAACTGAGTTAGTAAAAGAAACTAAGGCTAGCATGGAGTCCAATTTTGGAGGGATATTTAATCTTGTTACCAAAGAAAATTGCAATGTGGTGTCGCACAATAGAAGGTTTGATACTTTGGAGCAAAAGGTGGATGCTTTTTGTGTTTTGAAGGAAATAAAAATTCTTAGCACCAAGCTTGATCACTTGGTTCATATTATTGACAATTGCAAAGAAGGTGAAATAGATGTTGCTAGGTTCCCTAAAACCAAAGATGACAACACTTGAAACTATGCATTATGCCTAGCTAGGGGCATAAAACAATAGCGCTTGTTGGGAGGCAACCCAATGAATAAAATAAATTTTTGCTTTTTGTTTCTGTTTTGGTAAGTTTGCACAATTATGCTACTGTTATGATTGTGTTTTTGTGTTTTAATTAGTGTTTGTGCCAAGTAAAGCCTTTGGGATGATTTGGATGATAGTTGATTTGATTCTGTGCAAAAACAAAATCTTTTACGTCCAGTCCAGAAAATTCTAAAAATCACTGGAGCGACGAAAAATTCTGAATTTTTTACACATGATTAATATATGAATTTCCCACGTTGTCCTAATTTTTCATAATTTTTGGAGTTACAGAAGTATGGTCAATGTTCAGATTGCTACAGACTGTTCTGTTTTTGATGCATTGTTTTGCTTGTTTTGATGGAACTATGGATTGTATCGGGGGGTATAAGCCATGGAGAAGTTAGAATACAGTAGGTATAATGCAAAAATAAAATATGAATGGCTTTGCAACAGTACCTAAAGTAGTGATTTGGTTTGTTATACTAACAGATCTCACGAAGGTTTTGTTGAGTTTTGTGTGATTGAAGTTTTCAAGTTTTGGGTGAGATCACGATGGATGAAGGAATAAGGAGTGGCAAGAGCCTAAGCTTGGGGATGCCCAAGGCACCCCAAGGTAATATTCAAGGAAGACTCAAGAAACTAAGCTTGGGGATGCCCCGGAAGGCATCCCCTCTTTATTCTACCAACTATCGGTAATTTTACTTGGAGTTATATTTTTATTCGTCAAATGATATGTGTTTTTCTTGGAGCGTCGTGTATTATATGAGTCTTTGCTTTGTTTGCTTTTTAGTTTGTCACAATCATCTCTACTAGACACACTTATTTAAGAGAGCCACACGATCATCATGATTTGTTAGAATGCTCTATGTGCTTCACTTAAATTTTTTGAGCTAGGCAGTTGCTCTAGTACTTCACTTAAATCTTTTTGAGCATGGCGGTGATTATATTTTGAAGAAATACATGCACTCTCATGCTTCACTTATATTATTTTGAGAGTTGATAAGATTAAAATTTTGAAGAAATATTTGTGCTCTCATGCTTCACTTATATCTTTTTGAGAGTTGACAATAGCAATGGTAATTTGCACAAGATATGAATTTGGTCCCAAAGTGATGAATATTCAAGAGGGATATAATAAAAACTTTCATATAGATCATTGGATATGATAAGCTTGATTCCTTGCAATAGTTTTGCGATATGGAGATGATAATATGTGAATCATGTTAGTGAGTAATTGTGGTTTAGTAAGAATATTGGTGTTAAGGTTTGTGATTCCCTATGCATGCACATAAAGTCAATAGTTATGCAACGAAGTTATATCCTACTTATGGTGCATTATTCGGTGTTAGTTATGTTCAATGCATGTTTATGACCGTTTTCATTTTTTGATTGGTCGCTTCTCAATCTATTTGCTAGCCTTCATTTGTACTAAGCGGGAATGCTGCTTGTGCATCCAACTCCTTAAACCTAAAGTTGTGCCATATGAGTCCACCATACCTACCTATATGCGGTATTACCTTGCCGTTCTAAGTAAATTTGCATGTGCCAACTCTAAATTTTCAAAAACAATTTTCCATTTTGTGTGCCCGTACCGCTCATGAAGCGGCAGGGGGTGGCCAATATTTTCCATGCTAGGTGTGTTATTCTCAAGATGAATGTTTATTCACTTGTCATTGCACGAGAGAGTGGCAGGTAATAGGGATGCCCAGTCCCGAAATGCAAAAAAAAATTATGATGTTAATAATAAATTCCTTGGAAAGTGATGGTATGAAGGGCACCCGTGAATACGGCTAGCCATGGATTGTGAAAGAATGGTGGAAAGGAAACAAAATTTTATTTTCTGTTTGGGAACCGCCTATGATGTGTCTAGCATGGAAGATATTGGGAATTCTCGGTCGTTTTCATTGACAGGAAAAGCATGCCTCTCAAAACAATTTTATCTCTCTAATTTAAGCCTTGAGCTCTAGCACCTCTGCAAATCAATGCTTCCCTCTTCGAAGGGCCTATCTATTTACTTTTATGCAATTTTTATTTTTACTTTGAGTCTCCATCTTCTCTTATAAAGCACCAACTAGAGAGCACTATTGTCATACTTGTGCATTGGATGTAGCTAATATGGAGTGTGTTTCATGAATGGATCAATGATTGAGCATAATGGGCTAGGGATAACTTTCTTTAGCGTTGATATTTTGAATGACATGGTTGCTTGTTAGTATGCTTGAGAATTTATATCTTCATGTCAAATTATAGACTATTGCTTTGAATCATTCAAGTCCAAATGTCCATGCCACAAAAGAAAAGAATATATGATGCATATGATAGGTAGCATTCCACATCAAAAATTCTGTTTTTATCATTTACCTACTCGAGGACGAGCAGGAATTAAGCTTGGGGATGCTGATACGTCTCCAACGTATCTATAATATTTGATTGTTCCATGCTATTATAGTATCAATCTTGGATGTTTTTATTTACATTTACAGCAATTATATATCATTTTTTGGGACTAACCTATTAACTTAGTGCCCAGTGCCAGTTGTTGTTTTTTGCCTGTTTTTGGTTTTCCAGGATATCAGTACCAAACGAAGTCCAAATGCCACGAAACTTTTTGGAGATTTTTTCTGGACATAACAAACACTAGAAGCATCGGGAAAGGGCCAGAAGACAGAGGAGGTGGCCACGAGCCACCAGGGCGCGCCCTGGTGCCTCGTGGGCCCACCTCTGCTCCATTTGACCTAATTCCACCTATATAAATTCTCTAAAATCGGGAAACTAACGGAGGAGTCCACGAAATACTTTTTCCACCGCCGCAAGCTTCTGTTAAAGAGAGATCCCATCTGGAGGCCTTTTCCAGTACTCCGCCGGAGGGGGAATCGATCACGGAGGGGCTCTACATCATCCTTGCTGCCCTTCTGATGATGCGTGAGTAGTTTACCACAGACCTTCGGGTCCATAGTTAGTAGCTGGATGGCTTCTTCTCTCTATTTGATCTTCAATACAATGTTCTCCTCGATGTTCTTGGAGTTCTATCCGATGTAATCACTTTTTGCGGTGTGTTTGTTGGGATCCGTTGAATTGTGAGTTTATGATCAGATTATCCATGAATATTATTTGAGTCTTCTCTGATCTCTTTTATGCATGATTATTATAGCTTAATATTTCTTCTCCGATCTATTGATTTGGTTTGTCCAACTAGATTGATTTATCTTGCCATGGGAAGAGGTGCTTTGTAATGGGTTCGATCTTGCGGTGCTCAATCCCAGTGACAGAAAGGGACATGACACGTATGTATCATTGCTATTAAGGGTAAAAAGATGGGGTTTATTCATGCGTGAGTTTACTTTGTCTACATCATGTCATCTTGCTTAAGGCGTTACTCCGTTCTTTATGAACTTAATACTCTAGATGCATGCTGGATAGCAGTCGATGGGTGGAGTAATAGTAGTAGATGCAGGCAGGAGTCAGTCTACTTGTCTCGGACGTGATGCCTTTTTCCAAGAGAGAAGCCTCTAGTGAAAACTATGGCCCCCGGGTCTACTTTATCATTTACTAAAACCCTAAAAATACTTGCTGCAATTTTATCTTATTTATTTTTTATTTTTGTTTAATCTATCTATCTATCACATACAATTTAATCTTGCACTTTACCGTCGAGGGATTGACAACCCCTTGTTCGCGTTGGGTGTGAGGATTTGTTGTTTCGTGTGAAGGTGCTGTTAACGAGGTGTTGCGTGATTCTCCTACTAGATTGATAACCTTGGTTTCATAACTGAGGGAAATACTTATCTCTACTGTACTACATCATCCCTTCCTCTTCGGGGAATAACCAACGCAGCTCACAAGTTGCAGCGTTGCGTTCAAAATTGCTTCCATAAACAGATTTGGCGCAATGTTCATGCCTATGTTGATGATATTGTCGTCAAGTCTCAGAAAAAAGAGACCTTGATTGATGACCTCAAGGAAACGTTCAATAACTTGCGAATATACCAGATGAGGTTGAACCCGGCCAAGTGTGCCTTTGGAGTTCCTGCTAGAAAGTTATTGGGTTTCCTTGTTTCTGAGCGCGGTATTAAGGCTAACCCGGAAAAAATTTGGGCTATCACATCCCTCAAGAAGCCGGCTAATATCAACGTTGTTTAGAAGTTGACTGGCTGCATTGTAGCCTTAAGTTGGTTCATAAGCTGGCTTGGGGAGAAGGCAATCCCGTTATACCAACTGCTCAAGAAGTCGGATAATTTTTTCTGGGACGACGCTGGAAACTAGGCATTGGAGGCACTCAAGAAGCAGTTGACTGAAGCACCTATCATTGCTGCTCCTCAAAAGAAAGAGCCCATGCTGTTGTACATTGCCGCCAACAATAAAGCAGTCAGTGTGGCAGTTGTGGTAGAACGCAAGGAGGAAGGCAGGGAATATCCGGTTCAGCGGCCAGTGTATTATGTCAGTGAGGTCTTGACCGAGTCCAAGCAACGATACCCGCATTGGCAGAAGCTGGTTTTTGGCGTCTTCATGGCAAGCCACAAGCTAAAGCACTACTTCCAGGAGCATCCTATCACTGTCATCAGTTCAGCACCTCTGGGAGACATTATCCAGAACAGAGAGGCTACAGGACGGATTGCAAAGTGGGCTATCGAGCTGGGACCACAACATCTGAAGTATGTACCGCGTACAGCCATCAAGTCTCAAGCCTTGGTGGACTTCATCAATGACTGGACAGAATTACAAGCTCCTCCAGAGAAGCCGGATAATACATATTGGACTTTGCACTTTGATGGTTCTCGGCAATTGGAGGGCTCGGGGGCTAGAGTGGTTCTAACTTCCCCATGAGGTGATAAGTTCAGTTATGTTTTACGACTTATGTTTACTTGTACTAATAATGTAGCAGAGTACAAGGCTTTACTCCATGGGCTGCGTTTGGCCAAAGAGATGAACATAAGTCAGATCAGGTGTTTGGGCGACTCAGATCTCGTCGCTCAGCAAGTTTCTGGCACTTGGGACTCCAAAGACCCACTAATGGCGGCTTATAGACATGCTGTCACCGTCGTCGCTGGTCACTTCAAGGGGTACCAACTTGATCACATTGATCGCTGGCAGAACGAGGCAGCAGATGCTTTGTCACTTTTGGGCTCCCAACGAAAGCCGGTGCCACCCAATGTTTTCCTGGGTGTGTTGCATCAGCCGTTAGTTAAATTACCAACAGAAGAAGACATCGCTATTCCAGACCCGAAATCTGAGTTGGTCACTGCACTTCATGCAATTCCAGGGTGGACCGAGCCGTATTTGGCTTATCTGACACGCGGTGACCTTCCTGCTGACGAACTCATGGCAAGACAGATCGTCCGGCGATGCAAGTCAATGACCATCGTTAATGGCGAGCTTCACAGACGAAGCATCACAGGTGTGTTTCAGCGGTGCGTTTCTCCATAGGAGGGGCGTGAGATCCTTAATGAGATCCACTCTGGTGATTGTGGACATCATGCAAGTTCATGGTCTTTGGTTGCCAAAGCTTTCAGGCACGGCTTTTACTGGCTAACGGCTCACGCTGATGAAGAAGACATCGTTCGAAAGCGCGACAGGTGCCAGAAATACGCGCATCAGGCTCTTGTGCCGGCTCAAGAGCTACAGATGATTCCTATCACCTGACCATTTGCAGTCTGGGGGCTTGACATGGTTGGGCCTTTCAAACCGTCGTCCTGCAAGAAGACTCATCTCTTGGTCGCAGTTGATAAATTCACCAAGTGGGTCGAGGCAGAGCCGATCAGTAGTTGTGATGCTGAGACAGCAGTAAAATTCCTGAAGAAAATCATCTACAGATTCGGGTATCCTCACAGCATCATCACTGACAATGGTACCAACCTATCCAAGGGAGCTATGGAGCAGTTTTGTCAGAAGGAGCATATCCGGCTAGATCTCGCATCCGTGGCACACCAATGATGTCTACTACACAACTTGTTCTTGTAGACTCGTGTTGGGCCTCCAAGCGCAGAGGTTTGTAGGACAGTAGCAATTTTCCCTCAAGTGGATGACCTAAGGTTTATCAATCCATGGGAGGCGTAGGTTGAAGATGGTATCTCTCAAGCAACCCTGCAACCAAATACAAGAAATCTCTTGTGTCCCCAACAAACCCAATACAATGGTAAATTGTATAGGTGCACTAGTTCGGCGAAGAGATGGTGATAAAAGTGTAGTATGGATAGTAGATATAGGTTTTTGTAATCTGAAAATATAAAAACAGCAAGGTAGCAAAAATTAAACGGGCATAAAAACGGTATTGCAATGCCTAGAAACAAGGCCTAGGGTTCATACTTTCACTAGTGCGATCTCCCAACATTGTTGACATAGTTGAATCATATGTAAATCCCTCAAGTGCAACAAAGAGTTCACTCCAAAGTGACAAATAGCGGAGAACAAACGAAGAAATTGTGGTAGGGTACGAAACCACCTCAAAGTTATCCTTCCCAATCAATCTTATGAGCAATCCCCATTAATTGTCACGAACAGCCCTAGAGTTCGTACTAAAATAACACCTTAAGATACACATCAACCAAAACCCTAATGTCACCTAGGCACTCCAATGTCACCACGAGTACCCACGGGTTTGATTATACGATATGCATCACACAATCTAAGATTCATCTATTCAAACCAACACAAAGAACTTCAAAGAGTGCCCCAAAGTTTCTACCACAAAGTCAAGATGAAAACGTGTGCCAACCCTTATGCATAAATCCCCAAGGTCACGGAACCCGCAAGTTGATCACCAAAACATACATCAAGTGACTCAAATGAATATCCCATTGTCACCACAGATATCCATATGCAAGACATACATCAAGTGTTCTCAAATCCTTAAAGACTCAATCCGATAAGAAAACTTCAAAGGGAAAACTCAATTCATCAAAAGAAGATAGAGAGGGGAAAACTCCATATGATTCATCTATATCAACAAAGCTTGCGATACATCAAGATCGTGCCATCTCAAGACCACGAGAGAGAGAGAGATCAAACACATAGCTATTGTTACAAACCCTCAGCCCCGAGGGTGAACTACTCCCTCCTCGTCATGGAGACCGCCGGGATGATGAAGATGGTCTCCGGTGATGATTCCCCCCTCCGGCAGGGTGCCGAAAAAGGGCTGTAGATGAGATCGTGGAGGTACAGAGGCTTGCGGCGGCGTAAAAACTTATCTAGGTTAACTTTCGGGGGTTTCTGAATATATATGATTTTTCAGCGTTGGAATCACGCGAGACGGAGCCACGTGGGCCCCACGAGGTACCAGGGCGCGCCTGGGGGGGTGGCGCGCCCTGGTGCCTCGTGGGCACTGGGTGGGCCCCCTCCAGTGGGTCTTGGTTCCAGTATTTTTTATTTGTTCCATAAAAAATCTCCAAAAAGTTTCATCCAATTCCAAGAACTTTTATTTTTGCACAAAAAACAACACCATGGCAATTCTGCTGAAAACAGCGTCAGTCCGGGTTAGTTCTAATCAAATCATACCAAAACCATATAGAATTGTGATAAATATGGCATGAATACTTCATAAATTATAGATACGTTGGAGACGTATCAGCATCCCCAAGCTTAATTCCTGCTCGTCCTCGAGTAGGTAAATGATAAAAGAAATAATTTATGAAGTGTGAATGCTAGCATAGTGCATAAGTTTGATCAATGATAATTTCAATCACTTTTCCTAGCATCAATATATATCATAATCAGTAGCTCATAAAACTTCTTATGATCAAGTAGTAAGCTATTCACATGTTTAAAGTATAGGCCATAAACTTTCTTGAAAACTAACAAACTATGTTCTCAGTCATCAAACAATTGCAATTCATCTTATTTTCAGGAAGGGTCTATGTAAGAGCTTTGATCTAGCAAATTCCACATACTCAACCATCATTTAGTCTTCCATGATTGCTGACACTCAAAGCATATTTTTAGAACAAACCGTTTCAGTCAAACACATAGGAAGATAGGGGCTTAATGTTTTGCCTCCCAACTTATTTATCTCATGGATAATGTCAACAATAATAACTCATGATCACCTATATTCAACTGGATATATGTGCCTGGATCTTTCCCTACCACATAATGCTTGCCAACTAAAGAATAAATAGAGCGGAATAGGGATGAACATTAATGACTCTTGCATAAAAGTAAATACAGAAAAGTAAAAGATAGGCCCTTTGCAGAGGGAAGCAGAGGTTGTCGTGCGCTTTTTGTTGTTGGATGCACAAGCACTTAATGCAAAGGAACGTCATGTTATATTGCCCCTTGTGATAGCAACCTTTATTATGCAGTCCGTCGCTTTTATTTCTTTACCATCACAAGTTCGTACAACGCTTATTTTCCCTTACAATAAAAGATCATACATATTTAGGAGCAATTTTTATTGCTTTTTGCACCGATGACAACTTACTTGAAGGATCTTATTCAATCCATATGTAGGTATGGTGGACACTCATGGCAAGAAACTGGGTTTAAGGGTTTTTGGATGCACAAGTAGTGTCTCTACTTAGTACGAATTTTTGGCTAGCAAAAGATCCTAAGCAAGCACCACATGTTAGAGGATCCATGACAATATAACTTCTATGTGAATATAAACAAACATAACTCATTACGTTGTCTTCCTTGTCCAATGTCAACTACTTGATCAAGCTTGAAAATAATTAATGGGGGCTCACAATCATAGAAGATGTCCAAGATAGTGTATTTATATGTGAAATTTCTCTTCCTTCAAAATTCTTTCATGAATTGTTCAAGTGACCAATGCTATGTTTGTTAACTTTCAATAAATTTTACCACTTATACTTCTTGTATGTGAAGTCACTACTCCCCATGGGACAAGCATATGAAGCATATAAAATTTCAACTTTATGATATTCAATTCTTTCACAATTTACTCATAGGATATAAGTGAAGCACAAGAGTAAATGACAAACTACTCCAAAAAGATATAAGTGAAGAACAAAGAGTAGTTTAGTGAATGGGTAGCTATGTGAGGACTCTCTCTCATTTGAAAAATTCAGATCTTAAGTATTTTATTCAAACAGCAAAGAAAACAAAATAAAATGACATTCCAAGGATAGCACATATCATGTGAAGAAGCAAAAACTTAGGCTCAACCAAGACTAACCGATAATTGTTGATGAAGAAAGGTGGGATGCCTACCGGGGCATCCCCAAGCTTAGATGCTTGATACTTCTTGAAATATTATATTGGGATGCCTTGGGCATCCCCAAGCTTGAGCTTTTGTGTCTCCTTAATTCCTCTCATATCACGGTTTCCCTAAATCTTAAATACTTCATCCACACAAAACTCAACAAGAACTCGTGAGATAAGTTAGTATAAATCAATGCAACACCTTAACATTCTCTACTGTAACAAATCACTAAAATTATAATTAAACATTGCATACTAAATACCTCTACATATTTAAGACTCCTATCCTCAAATAGAATCATTAAACTAGCAAACATATGCAAACAATGCAACTATAACAGCAATCTGCCAAAACAGAACAGTCTGTAAAGGGTGAATAAGAATCCATACTTCCCTAACTCCAAAAATTCTGAAAAATTACCACGTGACATAGAACTCATTCATTCTTACTGTGTAAAAATTTCAGATTTTTATCATGTTCTGACTATTCAGGAATATTCTGGACATAACAGAAAACTTTCTGTTTTCAAACAGCAACACATGAACTTGCAAACTGAGCATGGTAAAGGCTATAATTGGCATTTTATTGAACTAAAAGATGCAAAACATGATTATTTATAACACCAAGCAAATATCAACAGAAGAAAATGATGCCCCAAGCAAAACTCATATTATGTGACGAATAAAAATATAGCTCCAAGTGAGGTTACCGATAATGTTGAAGACGAAAGAGGGGATGCCTTCCGGGGCATCCCCAAGCTTAGTTGCTTAGATGTTCCTTGAATTTTACCTTGGGGTGCCTTGGGCATCCCCAAGCTTAGGGTCTTGCCACTCCTTATTCTCCTCATATCGATATCTCACCCAAAACTTGAAAACTTCAATCACACAAAACTTAACGGAACTTCGTGAGAACGGTTAGTATGATAAAGAATAAACCATCACTTAGGTACTGTCCAAGACAAGATTCACAATTTTTCCCATGTAATTCCTACTGTATTCTATCATTTCCACAATTTATATCTCATAATATAAGCTATGGAAACATTAAAACAAGCAAACTATGCATTGAAAACAGAATCTGTCAAAAACAGAACAGTCTGTAATGATCTGAGCAATTACCATACTTCTGGAACTCTAAAAATTCTGAAAAATTAGTACAACGTCAACAATTTGCATATCAATACTGTGAAAAAATTCAGAATTTTTTGACGCTCCAGTAAAATCTGGGAAATTAAACACTGGAGGAAAAAATTTCTGTTTTTGCACAGAATTGAATCAACAAGTATCCACACTATCCCAAAGGTTTTACTTAGCACTTTATTGAAAGAAAACATATAAAACATGATTACTACAGTAGCTTAATCATGTGAACACACTAAAACAGAAAGGATACATATTGGGTTGCCTCCCAACAAGCGCTTTTCTTTAAAGCCTTTTAGCTAGGCATGATAATTTTGAATGATGCTCACATAGAAGTAAAGAATTGAAACGTAAAGGGAGCATCATGAGAAATATATCAAACACATTTAAGCCTAACCCACTTCCTATGCATAGGGATTTTGTGAGCAAATAGTTTATGGGAGCAAGAATCAACTAGCATAGGAAGGCAAAACAAGCATGACTTCAAAACTTTCAACACATAGAGAGGAAACTTGATATTATTAAGATACGTAGAAGCATATATTCCTCTCTCAAAATAATTTTCAGTAGCATCATGAAGAAATTCAACAATATATCCATCACACAAAGCATTCTTGTCATGATACATAAGCATAGAAATTTTATTACTCTCCACATAAGAAAATTCCTTCTTATTCATAATAGTGGGAGCAAACTCAACAAAATAATTATCATGAGATACTTGATTGGCATAATCAAATTGAACATTAAAATCATGATGACACATTTCATAGTTATCATTATTCTTTATAGCATACAAGTCATCACAATAATCATCATAGATAGCAACTTTGTTGTCATAATCAATTGAAACCTCTTTCAAAGTAGTGGAATCATCATTAAATAAATTTATGGCCTCTCCAAATCCACTTTCATCAATATACTCATCATAAATAGGAAGCATGCAATCATCATAATAAATTTTCTCATCAAAACTTGGGGGAGTAAAAATATCATCTTCATAAAACATAGCATCCCCAAGCTTGTAGTTTTGCATATCATTAGCATCATGGATATTCAAAGAATTCATACTAGCAACATTGCAATCATGCTCATCATTCAAAGATTTTATGCCCAAAATTTTATTAAATTCTTCTTCTATCAATTGAGCACAATTTTCCTTTCCATCATTTTCACGAAAGACATGATAAAGACGAATAATATGAGGCAACCTCAATTCCATTTTTTTGTAGTTTTCTTTTATAAGCCAACCTAGTGATAAACAAGAAACTAAAAGATTCGATTGCAAGATCTAAAGATATACCTTCGAGCACTCACCTCCCCGGCAACGGCGCCAGAAAAGATCTTGATGTCTACTATACAACTTATTCTTGTAGACTCGTGTTGGGCCTTCAAGCGCAGAGTTTTGTAGAACAGTAGCAATTTTCCCTCAAGTGGATGACCTAAGGTTTATCAATCTGTGGGAGGCGTAGGTTGAAGATGGTATCTCTCAAACAACCCTGCAACCAAATACATGAAATCTCTTGTGTCCCCAACACACCCAATACAATGGTAAATTATATAGGTACACTAGTTCGGCGAAGAGATGGTGATAAAAGTGTAGTATGGATAGTAGATATAGGTTTTTGTAATCTAAAAATATAAAAACAGCAAGGTAACAAAAAGTAAACGGGCATAAAAACGGTGTTGCAATGCTTAGAAACAAGGCCTAGGGTTCATACTTTCACTAGTGCGATCTCCCAACATTGTTGACATAGTTGAATCATATGTAAATCCCTCACGTGCGACAAAGAGTTCACTCCAAAGTCACAAATAGTGGAGAACAAACGAAGAAATTGTTGTAGGGTACGAAACCACCTCAAAGTTATCCTTCCTGATCAATCTTATGAGCCATCCCCATTAATTGTCACGAACAGCCATAGAGATCGTACTAAAATAACACCTTAAGATACACATCAACCAAAACCCTAATCTCACCTAGGCACTCCAATGTCACCACGAGTACCCACGGGTTTGATTATACGATATGCATCACACAATCTCAGATTCATCTATTCAAACCAACACAAAGAACTTCAAAGAGTGCCCCAAAGTTTCTACCGGAAAGTCAAGACGAAAACGTGTGCCAACCCTTATGCATAAATCCCCAAGGTCACGGAACCCGCAAGTTGATCACCAAAACATACATCAAGTGACTCAAGTGAATATCCCATTGTCACCACAGATATCCATATGCAAGACATACATCAAGTGTTCTCAAATTCTTAAAGACTCGATCCGATAAGAAAACTTCAAAGGGAAAACTCAATTCATCACAAGAAGATAGAGAGGGGAAAACTCCATATGATTCATCTATATCAACAAAGCCCGCGATACATCAAGATCGTGCTATCTCAAGAACACGAGAGAGAGAGATCAAACACATAGCTACTGGTACAAACCCTCAGCCCCGAGGGTGAACTACTCCCTCCTCGTCATGGAGACCGCCGGGATGATGAAGATGGCCTCCGGTGATGCCTTCCCCCCTCCAGCAGGGTGCCGGAAAAGGGCTGTAGATGGGATCTCTCTGGTACAGAGGCTTGCGGTGGCGTAAAAACTCATCTAGGTTAACTTTCGGGGGTTTCTGAATATATATGATTTTTCAGCGTTGGAATCACGCGAAACGGAGCCACGTGGGCCCCACGAGGTACTAGGGCGCGCCTGGGGGGGTGGCGCGCCCTGGTGCCTCGTGGGCAGCCAGTGGCCCCCCTCCAATAGGTATTGGCTCCAGTATTTGTTATTTGTTCCATAAAAAATCTCCAAAAAATTTCACTGCATTTGGAGAACTTTGATTTCTGCACAAAAAACAACACCATGGTAGTTCTGCTGAAAACAGCATCAATCCGGGTTAGTTCTAATCAAATCATACCAAAACCATATAGACTTGTTATAAACATGGCATGAATACTTCATAAATTATAGATACGTTGGAGACGTATCAGTAACACTTTTAAATATAGGGTTATTTTAGCCAGTGGGGCCACTGTCAGTGTCTGATTAGTGCTAAAACATGATTAGTGCTAAGCTAATGGCCTGGGGCTCACTAGTTAACGGCACAGAGGCCGGTTCAAAGCGCTCGCGCGCGCCGGCAACGACCAGAGGCACGGCGGCGCCACGGAACTCGCCGCTCCGGCGACCAAATAAACGACGGAGGCCACCTACGGCACGAGCGCGACGACGCGCAGCTGGTGATGCAGGTAGTTCGAGCGAGGACCGACTGGATTGACCACAGCGATGAGTTCCCGCGACGGCAATGGCCGGAGCTCGACCAAGTCGAGGCTATGGGACACGAGGAGGAGCACGGGGGTGTCGGGGAGGAAGAGGAGCTCACATCGTGGCCAGAGGGGAGCTCAGGGGAGCCGGGGTTGTCGGAGACGGTGGATCGATGGCGAGGCAATGGCGGCATCCGGTGAGGGGAAACGACGATGGCGTCGGGTTGGGGGCGCTCCGGCTCGCGTGCCTTGGTGGAGAGGAAGAGGGCGTCGAGGCGGAGCCCGCCGGCATGACGGAGAGGCGAGGCGGCGGCTCTGGCTACGTGGGCGATCGAGGTGCGGCGGCGGTGCTCTCGGTCGAGTGTGCTACGCGAGAGTGGGAGCGAGGGGAAGGGGAAGGAGGGGAGCCAGGGGAAGCGAGGGGCGATGGGGCGGTCTTATCCCCCTGCCCACAGCTCACCTGCTCCATCGTGCTGGCGGGCGGTGGACGGCGCGACGCGCGCCAGACGCGGCCGAGCTGACACGGGTGAGGGGAGCAGGTGAGGGAGACGAGTGAGGTGGGCTGGGCTGTGGTGGCCAGGGTACTGTAGCTAGCGGGCCGTGAGTGCCCAGAAGGTCTTTCCTTTTTCTTTTCTGATAAAAGAAATAGCTCCTGTTTGCATTTTATTTTAGCACCAAAAGAATTTTGTTGCAACTGCAACTTGGCACATAAATAGCTGGCAAATTACTGGGCTTGTACAAAAAGTTTCAGGGCTTTAGGAATTGTCTTACCATTTTTAGAAAATGAAAGGCCAAAATTAATGCTGCTGGACCTCTAGATTAATTCCCAGGGGCATTTTGGGAATTTAAAAGAAGTTGGTTCCAACATGACAAATACTTAGGGAATATTTGCCACATTGTGAACTATTTTAATTGAATGACAGAAAAAGTAAATATTTGACATGCAATTTGAATTTGAATTTGGCTTTGATTTTGGACAAGTGGCAGATTAGCAATGATGATCATGATGACATGGCCACCATTAGGGGAGGATTACTGTAGTGTGATTCTGGGGGTGTTACACGTCACCTCTGTAGGGTAACGCAGTAGAAAATAAAAAAATTCCAACCTACGCACCAGCCCAGGACCACTATGGAGACTGCATACAAGGTTTGATCTTTTTCGTTACCGACTCGTAGCGCAGCGGAAGTAGAGTCGATGACGATCGGCGGTGCAGATCCCCGCAGCTAGGATTTACAACCTCCCAACCGCGAGGATGTACTCCCACATCTGCCCCTCGGACAGCCCTCCGGGAGGCGGTCGGACAGTCCCTCGGACGGTGTCGCGGACAGCCCTTCGGGAGGATCATCGAAACTCGGACGGTCACTCGAATAGCCCTTCGGGAGGACCCTCGAAACTCTGACAGTCACTCGGACAGCCCTTCGGGAGGCACTCTCGAACTAAGACCGAAACTACGATCTCTCTACAGAGTTGCACACATACGGTGTCATCTATCCGGCAGGGCTTCGCCGTCCAGAACTAGTTCCCACCGGAACCCAGACAGCCTTTCGGCTCTACGAAACTATTTCGCTGGGAGGGAGAGAGAAGCTAGACAAGTCAAATGGCATGTGTATGAGAGCAAGCATGATCTGATTTTGGAGAGCCCTCTCCACCTCTATTTATAGGAGGAGCAAGGGGTAGAGGAAAGAGGTGAAAAAGACCAAAAGGACCTTCCTAGGATCTTTCCACCACATGCCACATAAGGGTGTGTAGAACATATCCACCATGAGGTGGAAGGACACCTCAAGGAGGGCCCCCCCATGCCATGGCCGAAATTGTGCAGCCCCTTTTGGGGGCTCCACCTCCCTTTCACACACCAAAAGTGGTTTTCTTCTAGAAGAAAAACCCCATTTGCAAATCAGCCCAAAAAGTGCTTTTCACTATTCACGAAGACATTTTTCTGCGTCCGTTAAAACCCAAATTATTTCTGTGTGCCTAGAATAATTCTAGCACCCACCAAAACAATTTTGAACGCATTCCGAAACAATTTCGGAACAATGTTTCTTCAGCGAAAAGCAACCAAAGCGGTTCCGGCTGCTCCGGAACATTTCCGGTTTTTGTCCCGGAAAATTCCCAGAAGTTTCCAGAACACTTCTGGCATCCTCCAAGAATTTCCAGGCGTGTGCCAGAACCAATTTGACTTAATGGAATACCCTGAAACAACTTTTCAGTTTCAACGGAACTATTCTGGTGTTCTCTCCGGAACGTTTCCGTTTCGTCCGAAACTTTTTCGGTGATTTTCTCTCAGACTCCCCGTCTAGTATTCAGCAGATAGATGACCCTTAAGCGTGTGACCCTATAGGTTCGGTGAAGTATAGACATGACCCGGAACTCTTTCCGATCAATGATCAACATCGGAGCCGTGGACACCCATATTGACCCCTATACCCACACGAATGAATATTCGAGTGAACCTCCAGTTGCCGTGTGCTATTCCTATTGCTTTGCGATATGTTACAAATACCCGAGGTGAGAAACATCGGCATCCCCGTGGATCAACACTTGTCCACAATGCCAGTTACCTCGTTACTGGTTTTGTTCTCTTTTCTCGTTCTCGTGTTCCGGCATCCCTGTGATCAAATCACATTGTGTCTGGCCAGACGATGATGGATACCGTAACACCGAGAGGGCCCAGAGATATCTCTCCATCGTCGGAGGAGCAAATCCCAATCTTGAGCTATCAAGTTACTTGACATACTTTTCCATGAACCCGTAAGCCGCCGTAATAGCCACCCATTTACGGATGACGTTTAACAAACCCCAAAGTTCATGAAGCAAGCATGAAGAAACTCGACACTCTCATGGTCTAAGGAATTATGCAAACATTAACTATCTCTGTGTTATTAACCATTAACTTATGACGAATGAATCTCATAGCATAACATCAATCGGGTCGATTCAACACAAGTGTTCTACTAACATTGTGCCCTCAAAGTTGCCGGCATAGTCATGCCCATGATCAGGAAAACAGAACCATCATGCAACACTTGAGCTAGTCTTAGAGGCCAGACTAGGAATACTTTTTACCGTTTATTATTCCACACGTGCATATGAGTCTTCCTCCGAGCCTCGTGGTTATTGTAGACTCGAGAACCATAGCAGTTATAGCATGGAACATAAACATAATCATGAACATGGAGATAAATAATAACATTTGTTATTGCCTCTAGGGCATATCTCCTACAACCTCCCCACGCGGTCTGGCTGCCAGCACAATGCCCAGCTCAACGCGGGACACCGGCGTTTTCCCCACGGCAGCATTCGGCCACGGCCATCCCCGCCCACCTATAAAAACCGCTCCCCGACCCCAAAGCTCTTCACCACTCACCTCCTGCCCCTCTCAATCGACCCCCAAACCACCCACGCGAGCCCGGAAAGCTCTCCTTCCCCACCTCCGGCAAGGAGCTCCGCCGCTCTGCCCCTGCTCCACCAGCCACCTTCGGTCCACCCCAGCCCCATCTAAGGCCACCAACGAGCTCGTGGTACTTCCCTTGTTCCTCCCAGCCCCTCCCCTATTCAAGAGATCGCCAGAGCCATCGAGTTCGTCGGTGCCCGTAGCCTGCCGACGCCTGAGAGGAAGGGCGCGACGCCGTCCGGCCATCTCCCGGTGAGCTACGAGTACAGGCGTGCCCGCCTACAAGTGCCTGATCCATTCCCGCCCTCCTCCAGCCCCGTCGTGACCTCGACGCCGGCGAACGGCCGCCGGTACACCCGTCATCTCTCTGCTCTCTCCCTTTCTATTTAAAACAGACAGCCGGGGCCCACTTGTCAGCGACCCCACGCGCGCCCGAAGTGGTACGCTAGTGGAAACGCCCAGTCACTTTACGCCTTCGACATGGCCGCCTCCAGTTTTCCTGTTTAAATTCAAATAAAACCAGAAGTTTAACTCAACTTTGACCAGCCATATCTTTTAATCTACAGATCCAAATGATTTCATTCTTTTTTGCATTACTTTCCTTATGAGTTTTTTTACTTGTTGTAAAATTTTGGTATTTTTCTCTGCTGTCTAGAATTTTTGGGCAGAGAAAAATGCTTTATATCATATTTACAAATGCCTTCAAAAATGATTTTCAGAGTGATTTGTTTGTTTGGTGAAGGCTAGGAGCTCTTCCCCAATCCTTTGGTGCAAGGCAAGCCACAACTCCCATTTGCATGATTGCATTACAATGCCATAGTTTTAATTGAATAGGTTGACTAGAATTTGAATTGTTTATAATTGTTTATTCATAGCCATACTTGGGAAATATTTGGGTATGCCATTGCCATGTTGATGCCTGGATTGGTGGTGACTAGTAGGCTACACATTTTTTTAAGGCCATGGTGCCATTAGCTTGTGAGACTACTGTCTATGATTACTTTGTGTTTCCATCCGACGTTCTGGTTAGGAGGTTAGTAGCGGAAGCTTGGTCATACTACCCCTTTGGATTACTGGTTGGGTATTGTTATAGCTTGGATCACGATGAGGCTAGAGTATCAGTTGTGTCAGAGGAGTCAATTGGGGAAAATTCCTTCATTCGTTGATCAAGTGCCACTAAACCGGACTTTCCAGTGCAGCCACATTTGCCTTTGTGGGAAGGCCCTAGCCTGATTTACCGCATCACTCTTATTAGTATCACCAAAGAGGGAAGCTTATGCGTGCGTGCTACCCTGATCAGGTAGGCGGCGATAACCTTGTGAGCCTGGTTAAGTTTGTATGGTACCGGGTCCCAACGGGGACAGTTCTAGCCATGGGGTGGTGCGTGTCGAGCAGCGACGCAAGAGGCCACCCAAGACAAGCCCCGAGGGCAAGTCGGCGAGACGGTAAAAGTGTCATGCGGTAGATGGGTTTTGTTGGACGAATGTCCATGGTGTGGGTAAAGTGCACGACCTCTGCAGAGTGTAAGAATATATTCGAATAGCCGCGTCCACGGTATTGGACACAGTTCGTACTAGGTCACACTGCCTGATCAACAACAGTGATGGAATGACGTGTTTAATGATGGAAGAACTCATCCCGGAAAGGGTGAGGTAATAGTTCGGCAGGAAGCCATTGGTAACCTTGGAATAACCTTGAGAGTGATCGTCAGGTGATCTTGAGGAGACTATGGGGTGATCACTGGATAGCCATGAGTAAAGCAGTCCATGTGACCTTAAAGGATGGTACTCCACGTGGATGGTTCGGAACTATCATGCTTATTGTGTTCTTCCACCCTTTTTATAGCAACTGTTCCTGATATAACCTGGGTTGCTATGATGTTGTTTTGCATTGATGCTCTTGTTTGTTGCGAGCTTGCGAGTACATTCAAAGTACTCACCTAGCGTGTCATGCCAGTTCGCAGGTGATGCCATGTTTGCGTAACTCAAAGACCCCAACTCGGCGAGCTAGGAAGTGTCCCAGTCAGCGTCCCTTTGGAGTGGAGTTCACCACCGGTGCGCTGTTCCGCTGCTAGGAGGTGGTTCCGCTGCCACCCTTAGAGGCACGAGCTTGTTCGTTGCCATGCCTCGCTAGCCATGTAATTCAGAACCCTTGTAACCATAGTTTTTGAAATAAAGAGTTGTTCTGTTCGATGCTCATCTGTACCATGTTCCAGAAGACATTGATCTTTGGGCTGGAACGCGGGGCATTCTGGCGCTCTGAGCCGGGGTGCCACACCCTCGCCTTCACCATGGAGACCAGCCGCCGTCGCTCGATCGAGGAGGATAAGAGGAGAAGAGCACCAGGAGAACATGAGGAGAAGAGGACCAGCAGCCGCCGCTGCTCGGTCGACGAGGAGAACACGAGGTCGCTCGGGGCTCGGGCGAGGAGGAGAAGAGGAGAAGTGGCACCAGCCGCCGCCGGCGCTCGGTCGAGGAGGAGAGGACAGGAAAAGGAGCAACAGAGAAACTGGGCCGGTCCAGTTACAACAGGGGAACGAAACCCTCGACGGGAGAGCTGTCTCTCGTCTTGCTTAATGCGAGATATAGACGCCGCGCGCTACAATACAGTCGTTCGTCGTTCGCTGCGTGCCCTGCTGGCTGAATGGGCCGGCCCAGAGTCGTGCCTGTGAGGAGCGTGTCCTTTTGGACGCAATGAGCGTCCTATAGGTGCTCCCCCAAAAGAGGGACGCCCCTATGTCTCGCTTTAAGCGAGACCTAGGGAAACCCTCGCACCAGGGCAGCTCCAGATGGGCTGGCCCAGGTGCGTCGGAGGGCACAGCCTCGGGTTTTTTTGTTTTCTGTTTTTCTTTCACGTTTTTTGTTTCATTTTTTGATTTATTTTTTTACTTTTATGTACACTTCCGAAAATTATAAACATATATATTACAAAAATATACTTTACATAGTGTTTTGAAAAATGTTAAACATGCATTTAAAAAATGTTAAATGTGTATAGAAAAAATGTTGACCATGTATACGAAAAAGGTATACAAAAAATATATAATGTGTGAAAAAAGTTCATAATGTATTCAAAAAATATATTAATCAAGCTTTTGAAAAAATGTTAAACAAGGATTCGAAAAATGTTAATCAAACATTTTAAAAATGTTAAATATGCATAGAAAAAATGTTGACCATGTATTAAAATAATGTTAAGCTTGCATTTTAAAATGTTAAATGTGTATAGAAAAAATATTGACCATGTATTAAGAAAAATTAAACTTGTATTTGAAAAATGTTAAATGTGTACAGAAAAAATGTTGACCATGTATTCAAAAAATGTGAAACTTGTATTTGAAAAATGTTAAATGTGTATAATAAAAATGTTAACCTTGTATTTGAAAAATGTTAAATATGTATAAAAAAATGTTGATCATCTATTCAAAAAATGTGAAACTGGTATTTGAAAATTGTTAATAAAGCATTCAAAAAACAAAAATGTTAAATATGTATAGACAAAATATTGACCATGTATTAAAAAATGTTAATTTGGTATTTAAAAAATGTTTCACATGTTTTAGAAGAATATATTAGATATATAACAAAAATGTATGTAGAAAAATATTGAAACCCAAGAGTAAACAAAGAAAATTGTTGAAAAACGAGAAAGAAACAAACAAAACCGAAGAAAAAGGAAAGAAAAGAAAAAAATCCAGTGAAAACCGAGAAAGAATTAAAGAAAACTGAAGAAAAACGATGAAAAAAGAAAGAAAAGAGAAAAATCATTAAACCAGAGAAAAAGCTAAACTGAAGAAAAACAACAACAAAATGTTGACCATGTATCCAAAAAAATGTTAATCTTGTATTTGAAAAATGTTAATCAAGTATTTGAAAAATATTGAAAAATGTGTATAGAAAAAGTATTGACCATGTATTCAAAAAATGTTAAATTGGTATTGAAAAAATGTAAAACGTGTACTAGAAAAAGGTTTTTGACATATTCAAAAATGTAGAGTGAAAACGAAAACAAACATAAGAAAAAACAAAAAAAAATGGAGAATAAAAAAGAAAACCAAACAAAAAAGAAGAAAACCAAACAAAAAAGAAGAAAACCCTGTCAAAAAACAAAAAGAAAAACAGAAGAAAAAAAACTGTGAAACCAATGGAAAAACCGGTTTCATTCGTCTCAAGTACATAACGTGCCTATTGCTTATAATGTGGAAGACACGGGCGCAGTGGCTAGCAGAGCGAGCCATCTCCTATGAGAGTAGGGGATCGATCCCGCTTCTCCCATTTTCATTCCTTTTTTCATTTAATGCACCCTTCAGCGAGAGTTCCTGCGGTCTAATAGTCAGCGCGCCAAAAGGAGTGCTACTGTTCTCTCTCAAAAAAAAAGGAGTGCTACTGTACTGTCCAGTCAACTAAGCTATCTCAGTTCTCAGTGCGGTACTGTCCAGCCCAACTAAGCTATCTCTGCCCTCAAAAAAAAAAACACTCAGTTCTCTATTTTTTTTTTTTAAACTAAGCCATCTCAGTGCTGTACGACAACGACGCATGGCGGCCGGCGGCAGCTCAGTGACGCGGTGGCTCCGGCCGTCGGCTGCAGAGCGCGGAGGCGGCGAGGATGATCGAGGAGAAGCAGCGTCGATGCGGTCGCGACGGAGCACGCGGGTGGGGGTCGGCGCTGGATGCCGGCTCCGTCGGCCCAATCGACGGCGACCGGATCTAAGCGGCGCCCTCATGCCGCCGAGGGGGAAGAAGAAGGCGAAGCGAGGAGCCGAGCCTCCCTGAGCCCAAGCCTCCCTCGTGTCTACTCTAGCGCCCGGGTAGCGCGCCAAAAAAGAAAAGCTTCAGGCAGATCTGCTCTAGGTACCGCCCGCCCAACCAAAGCCTCTTTTACCACAGCCATCACCAGTATAAAAATGTCAGATGCCGTTATCCTTTTTAGACTTCAGCGGGAAGATCAAGATGGGGATAAAAGGTGAAATGCTACACTTTAAAATTTTTTAGAGCAAGTGATAAGGGACGATGGAATATTTTGGGTGGAATAAATCGACGAATTCAGATTGAGAAAAGGGAATAAAGTGGCACCAATAGTGCTCTGCATGTCTAGAACCTGGAGCTTGATAAAATGTCGTTGTCATTTCAAATAAAACCATTTTTTCCTAAGCAAACCCCTAATAGTCCCAGGTATATTGTCTCATGCAGTACCAGAATTTTCTTTTATCACAGGATAGTATCCGTAGCTGTCAAAGCACTGCTGGCTACGCGGAGTTTCCGCTGCATGGGATGAAAATCTGTATATGCCGTAGCACGTGTTTTGCACATGAGCTTCCTCTGAGGGAACAAAGAATAATATTCTTTGGGGACACCGGGAACAATCTTTTCAAATCATAATTGAATTGGAATTGTAAGCTTAGAATCCTTTGCCTTTTTGAGAAAGCAGAGTACCGTTTAGTTGCAGTATGGACTGAACTTCACCTTCACCAGATCAGTACCCATTCATAGGAAAGATTTATTAGATTTGATTTTCACCAGTTGGTCTTTGATTTGCTTTGCCGGTCGACATCCCATGGATGGATCGACAACGAACATGGTTTAGTGGAAACAGTATTTGCAACCGATAACGTCTTTACCTTTGCACTTCCGTGTGGAATCAATTCCTCTGCAAACCAGCAGCGCGAGAAGCATCGACTCAGCCCTGCTCTTGCTCTGCCGTTTATAGACACTAAAGCATCCAGGTCACGAAACCAAAGCTGTATGGTAGATGGTAACTGACCATTCTCTTTGTTGAAAAGGGAACACCTTATTGATGTGTCCACTTTGATTAATGTTTTGATATATTTTTTTATGGTGGTCAATCTGGCTAGCCGGAACGCGTGGTCCAATGATCTACAACAGATCGATTTTCATAATATGCCACACAGAGGAACGATTGCCGCATAAATAAATATATAAATTGCATCAAAGTACGTTTATTCTAGATTAGATTGAGAAAAACCCATATGAACTTGTTAGTAAAGTAGACATGTCCAGTTTTAGGAATTCTGTAAATATAGTGTGCCTTAGTGGAAAACATATACTTAAGAAAAATGGAAATCATATTCTTATCACCAAGCCTCTGTCATTTATATTCATATATTTCTCTGCGGGTCTTACTTGGTCTCTGAGCAATAGGGTTATTCATGTTTCTTCTACTCACGTTTCAGTTCCTGACGACAACAGAGGGAAAGGAACAGGCATACTTAGGGTCGTCCTGACAGATGCTTTTCATGCAAATAAAACAGTACGGATAGCTGACTAGAAGTGAACATGGAACCTCTTGAATTATTGCGGAAAGGTGTGATTTGGGAGAATATATGTTGATCAGAATAGGTTTTGTGAACGTCCATAGATCATGCACGTATGCGGAGAATCGATTCTCAAGTGGCTATATATATTTAACCCCAATAATACAATCTGCCCCTGGCATTAATGCCATTTAGCCAACTTTAGTACTATCTTTCGGAGGTTGCACAGCATCTAGAATGGACAAGACATGCAAACCCTGTATTAAATTAAATTAGTAAAAGCTAATATGTTAACCGAAGAGAGTTAGCTTTACCTATTTTCTTTCCAAGTGAGGAGTTTCAGCTCCATGCAGCCATGGCTCCACCCTCTAGTGCTGTTTGATGCAGATTGGTCCACATAGGGATGTCTGCTACTTTCTTAGTTTTTAGTTGTGTAATAAGGTTTTCAATCATGCTTTACCTCGATTATCGTGTGTTGATGTTGTAGACAGATATTAGAGGGAGTTTGTAGGAAGTGTCATGATCAGTACTCCATCTTCACCCAACAATTTTGTAATGGGCAGTTACACAAACCCTGATGAAGCATCTAAGGGTGATTGAGTTTGAGTTATGGCTCCATGGAGCCAAGAAACATTTTCCTTTTCTTCTTCACTGTTTTCGCTTGAAGTAATAAGCCTACTAAGTCCTGAGCTACTAATAGCTTAGTTGAACTGTTAATTTTGTCACCATGAATCTTGTAGACCATTTCATTAAAAGTTCCATGCATCTATTTTGGCCTTTCCAGTTTTTTTTTTTTTTTTTTTGCCGACCATTGTGCACTACAGAACAGAGGATGACAAATATCCAGTATATTGTACTTTTCTCGCTGGCAATATATCATTATACACAACTGCATGCTTAATCAGGGATGCCCATATAGGAAGCCGGTAACGGAGCAAGAAGCACATTTACTCTGTAAAGGATCTAGAGCACATTTGCTCGGTAATGGATTTACACACATGTAACAGTATGATTCCATGGATACAACACTTCCAAGCTTTGCATTGAGCATGTATGTATAATAAGGGGAATACATATGAGAAAGGCTAATTTAAACAATTCGATTAAGCTGAGATTTTATCCAGCATTTTGTACTATTTAGAACTATTTTTACATTTTCTATACAGTTGAATTTATTCAAATTTGTTTATGAACTTTAGTTTTGTCACGATTAATTGTAATAGCTGGCCTCCCTTTTTTAATCTGCCTTTCTTTTTAGTTCTTACAGTTACTCAAGTGATGTGGCACTTTGGCCTAAGGTGGGGGCACTAGGATTTCTATTAGCCACACGAAGTGTGCATAACTGGTAGATCTGCACCTCCCCAGGTACATATTTGTGGAAGAATCAAAATCTAAAGAATATATCCTTCGATCCTAATTCCTCACACCTTTATGTTATGGAAATAATCATCACTAATGAGTTACTGTCCATGAATAAATTAAAAGACCTTAAAGAGTTTCTCTGAAAAAAGAGAGAAAAGGTGGCAATAATATATAGCAGAAGACAACTTCTTAATCAGGCTATCTTATCATGCTGAATTTGCTGCTCTTGAATCTTCTAATATCCATGGTGTCGCTTCAGTCTAGAGCTATTTCTATGGTCTAACTAATCAAATGTGTTTGTAGTAACTATGTAACTGATTAGCAACATGCATGAAGGACTGGTTTATACTTGCATGCCCTGCAGACACCATTCTTACTTGACATTTGCCTGCCTACACATTTACAACTGGACTGCTGTAGCCCTAACTTGAAATTTATATCATAATTATAAAACTAGTGAGTTATCCATGCCAATGAAAAGTTGATTTGGGTCTATATACACGGAACATTTGCCTGCATTACCTTAATCAAATTATGTACTGAGACAGCTATTTTATTTTTGGAGTAGTTAATTATAGCAGCAGTTACATTTACGTTTGGAAGAATCAGTTAGTACATATTCAGAAGTAATATACCGCGGTGTAGACTCAGGATGTAAAACTGAAATTCTCCTATCTTTGGCACCACTTTCCTGTTGCATTGTGGTCTTTCTTGGTTCTGCCCCGTCCTTTTTTCTCCATTCACCCCCTTCTTCAATCTGGATAGCTCAGTTAGAAAGGCTAGGTCAGAGCATCCCCGTGCCTCCATAGCCCCACTGGATTCGCAATTATTGAGGCGCCTCCACTATAAAAGAGGCAACCATCCACAAGAAGTAAGAACACAGCGAGCAAGGAAGCAAGCAAGCAAGCACACAACAAGGACAAGACAGCAACTGAGAACCCTAGTACTGAACCAAAAGCTTTCACAGGGTATGTGACCCTTCCTGTTTCTCTCTTGTTCTTTTGGACGATTTGTTTAAGACCAAGTTCCTCTATTGTTCTTCCGGCTCATCTATCAGACCGGGACCATTTGCCTATGTAATCTTCCTGAAAAGGCCATATACTCTTATTCTGGTTCTTAATCTACTAATAGTTCCTCAAAAAGTATTATGTGCAAAGTGTAAGTGTGATGCATGTGATGTGCATAAGATTTTCATTCCTAGCTAAACAGATTCAGTTGGTTCTTTCATA
The DNA here is from genome assembly GCA_039707655.1 of Elymus sibiricus. NCBI lineage: Eukaryota > Viridiplantae > Streptophyta > Magnoliopsida > Poales > Poaceae > Elymus > Elymus sibiricus. The sequence continues at coordinate 85,770,379 of CM077676.1, forward strand.
GATTAAGTTGACTAGTTCTGTTTTCGTTATTTTTATTGGGTAATCAGCATGTTCTCTCTTTGCATAGCGTTTTGCTTGCCTTGTATTTTCCACCTTCTGGGACACCATCTAAAAATATTGTCTTATGCATCGTCATGTGCAAATGATAGATATGGAGCACCGACTTGGCCTAATTTAGTTAAGGCGACCTTGATTTTGTTTCTCTGCTGCCTTGTCTAGCCTGTACAATATTCCTCCTTTTAGTTTGTGTTTACTTGGGCTATGTGCAGTACAAGCATCTTAAGTACATGTATTCTCATTCTTGGTTTTCTAGCTCATAATCACGTTGGCCCAGGACATATTCCCATACATATATTTACCACAGTACTATGATTCTGTAATATCTCTATGCTCATACTACACATATATGGAGCAACAAGCTAATAATCATTAATAGTACTTAAGGTATAACTTATGTCTAGTTCTCTTCCCTTTATGTCACAACTTCTTGACACATCCATGCATGCATGTATACAGGGCTTACTGCGAATGAACACCCAGAGGAAGCCTGGAGACTGGAACTGCAACTCGTGCCAGCACCTCAACTTCAGCCGCCGTGACTTCTGCCAGCGCTGCCGTGCCACGCGCTCGGATCTGCAGCTCGGAGACGGCCGCTGTATAGGTGGTGTGCTGACCTCCCTGGACGTCCGCCCAGGTGACTGGTACTGCAATTGCGGCTACCACAACTTCGCCAGTCGCTCCAGCTGCCTCAAGTGTGGCACCATCGTGAGGGACTTCCCAGCAGGCCAGGGTGGCACTGGCGCTGCTGAGAACGGTAGAGTTCGTGCTGGGTGGAAAGCGGGTGATTGGATATGCGCAAGGTGAGCTATAGCTTCACTTCAAACATAGATGCCAGCCTTATAACCTATATGCATCCTTTATCCTGATATCTTATGCATGGCAAGAAACAGTATCATGCAGGCATACATATTTTGAGACGGCAGTTAACTAAACAACAACACTTGTAGAACATACTCTTGTAGAATAGTTTGAATCATGTTTTGACACAAAACTATTTGGGTCTGTCTATTTTTTCCAGGCCTGGCTGTAATGTGCACAACTTTGCAAGTAGAATTGAGTGCCATCATTGCAATGCACCTAGGGAAGCAGGTATATTGTCTTCTTCAATTTGCAACCTATGTTATTTTGGTGCCTTAATGTACAACTACTCTTTGGTCAAATATACATGCATGTTTGATTCAAATCTGCATCCAACGCGCTGTGAAGAAGAGCTAAAAAACTGTTTGACAACAGTTAATTGTAGTAAAAATTACTTGTAGCTGTCTCTTCAAGCAACCCCGAAACCATTTGTTTGCACTGCAATTTGCAAATGTTAGTCCAACATCTATTCTCTCTGCCCTAAAATGGAATGGTTCTGTTGTACCAAAATAAGCAGGCACCGGGAAGTGAGGATGAACCATGCCGACCGAGATCGAGAGGCGTGACGAGATGGCTTTGGACGAGACGAACCACTGTCACACTCGCAAGCTACGATCCAGGAAGAATAAAACTATGCAGTAGTATATATGATGATGTATTGCTATCTGTTATACTACTACTACCGTTGCATGGTTGCGAGGGCGGGAGAAGTTCCCTTAGCTTCCAGAATGTAACGCGTGCATGGTCTTGTCGCGCCTCGTTTACGTTGGTCGAGGCATCGCTCATATTGTACGGTTTGGATTACTTGAATAACTATTCTTAACCATCCTTATATGGTTGATGCACTTGTGTTTCTGTTTCCTTTCCTCTGTTGCTTGCCTGAAGTTTCGATGTTGTTTCCGAAACCTAGACGCAGAGCAAAATTTTCAAAGCCGGGCACAGATGATCTCGTCTCGAAATTTTAGCTAAATCACATCTTTTATGTTTCGGAAACTTGTGAAAAGTAATAATCCACGCATGAAGAGAATGGATACAAGCATGTCCATTGTAGATATTGGCAGGAAGATATGTCCATTGGCGACCAGTGCAAAATTCACAAATTGCTCTAGCGTTCTAGAGTTTGGAAGCAAGACATATGCCCAGCTTCAGATTATTATGACTCCTAAAACCTGGGCGCGACAACTTTTAGACGTTTATGGACTATATATGTATGATCATTGTTCTAGCTGTTTATGGATGTGCCTAGGCTTATTAAAACCCCTGTTTCATCAAGAATTCTATTTTTGCATGTTTTTCTAGCACTGTGGTGGCTTATTTGTTTGAACATAGAACATATGGACAACCATGCATACATTCTTTTGGCAGTTCAAAGATATTTGAATTTTCAGGATTGACATAAAAAAATTGCATATTAGTTTTCCTTTCCTCTATGCATCAAGCCTCATGTTTTCTAGAACTCAAGAGGAACATTTTTCTTATTATTTGTTCTTCGATCTCCTTTGAGATTAAAGCTCGTTTCATCTTTGTGTAAGCCTTTTGACTATTCGAATGAATAAAAATTGTCATCCGAAAATTTGGCTTTGTCAGACAAATCCATGTTTAGAAGCCTTCCATCAAAAGTCTGTGGTCTAGGCCGCTTTGTCCAAGATTTGCAAGTTTCCCTGCATTCTAAAAATCTATACATTTACTCACCTTTTCCATTCTTATATATGAAGCTTCTAGGGCTTGTGTGATCGGTTGCCCTTTAGCCTTAGGAGCCTCCGGTCCGCCCCTCCTCCCTCTCACATACCTCTCACCCACCTTTTCCCATGACCCGTCATCGCCATCGCTCCCCTCCTCTCCACAAGCGTCGAGGAGGGGGCTTTCATGGACCATCGGGGTGCATAATTGTCGTTGCTGTTATATATGCTCATCGGTGGGCTACCCTCTTCTCTTTCTTGCCTCGTCATTTCTTCTCCTCACAAAACATCGGTCGGACCATCACGCACTTCGACTAACGAGCCAACATTTCAAAGTTAGATTTTCATTTATAAATATGAAAACATAAATTTTGAATGGTGGGCCCACGTGTAGGTGTGAAATGCTCCAACCGGCACCGGTGCGATAGGTGGCCCCACATGGCATAGACACATGTCTCTCCTCTTTCTCAGCTACCTCCAATCCTCTCTCAAAAAAAAAAAAAAAAGCTACCTCCAATCCAACCCAACAACCTCCGCCGGCGAGCCAAACAAGCGAGGCAGAGCGCCACCAACCAACCCGGACTGCCGCCGATCCGCCGTGCCTCCCTCGCCATGTCCATCCACCTCCGCGCCCACGCCTTCGCGGCCAACCCGCTGCGCGGCCTCGCCGGCACCCGCTCCTCCGCCGCCGTCTCCCCCTCCGCGGCCGCCGAGGCCCTCCGCGCCCTCCTCGACGGCGCCGACGCCGCCGCCGGACACCACCTCTCCAGGGTCCTCCCGTTCCGCCGCGGCCGCCCCCTCGCGCGCTCCCCGGACCCTCCTGCTCCCTCGTCCTCGTCCTCCTCCTCTCCCGCGCCCCCGCCGGCCTGGCGCCTCGCGTGGCTCCCGCCCTCGCGCGTCCCCGGCGTCCCCTCGGATGTCTTCGTGTTCCTAGGATCCCACGGCGGCGAGGGGGACGGCGAGGAGGCCGCCGCGTACTGGGCCGTCGACGTCAGCGAGCTGGAGGGCGCCAGGTTCGGCGGCGCGGGGGAGGAGTCCGCGTTCGTCGACTTGAGGACGCTCATGGTGGCCGCCGACTGGAGGGACAAGGACGCCATGGGGGAGCTCGCCATCGCCGGCCACGTACGTGCCATTTTCTACTTTTGGTTATTTTCAACTAGTATTTTCTCAAGTAAATTCCCCACTGATATTGAAACATTTCTGTGATTCGGGAATGCTAAATGATTTGCTTGATTTGATGCCTGATGCGAGCAGGCTCGAGCACTGCTAGAATGGCACAACACAGCGAAATTCTGCGGAGCATGCGGGGCAAAGGCAGTTCCTACCGAAGCTGGGACGCGGAAGCAGTGCAGCAACGAGTCCTGCAAGAAGAGGATATACCCTCGAGTTGACCCAGTATGATTTCTGCTCTATTACTGACTGGCCTCTCCTAGTGTTTCCAGCTGCCAGTGGCTTGTGCTGATTTGTATCCACTGTCTCCTTAAGCCATTTTGGTGTATTTGCAGGTTGTGATTATGTTGGTCATTGATAAAGAAAATGACCGCGCGCTCTTAAGCCGCCAGTCAAGATTCGTGCCTCGAATGTGGAGCTGTCTTGCTGGTTTTATAGAGGTGCAAATTACCTCTTCTCTTATGCATATCATTATGTCCTTAGTTGCACTTGCATCCTTTGTTCTCTTATAAATTTTCTGAAGCTGCTTTTGGGTTGAATGAGGACTAAGAATAACTTGGTGGGCTAATACTCAAATAGGTGTACTAAAAGTTGCTGTCAGCCTGTCACCCCCTGTTTGTAATAGCATACTACAAAAGAAGTTCAGTGAACTAATAGCTTCTTATACAACATGTTCCTGTATCCCGCTTAGATCTTGTAACAAGTTAGCATTGTCACGTTAGTCATGCTTACAGAGGGGTTAATTGAAGCACTTACTAAGCAGAAGAACTTGAATTTGATTTAAAATACCCGACGTAAATCTCAGTTACAGGGATAAGAGTAATACACTAATACCCCATGAACACACTATATTCTGACTTTGTGACTTGGAAATTGACACTCAGTATTACGCCAAGCATGATTATTTTGAAAATTTTGCTCTGGCCTGTTTGACATCCAGTGGTAGTTATTAGTAGACAATGAAGAACTTAGAAATCCAGTTTCTTGTAATACACAGTAATGCTTTCAGTTGATCATCTGAACATGGGCTACATAAGCTATCTTAAGGTTGTAATAGCCTCATTGTTGTAAGCCTGTAACCACTAAAGTTCGGTGTTGTTTTCATAAGTAGAATGGATGAATGGGAAAGTTTGAAAGAAATTCTTGTTCTTGGTTTATTTTGTCCTAAGGTTATTAAGCGCAGTGTAATTTGCAGTGTGTAGGGTTAGCTAACAAGTTCACCGTCCTCTTGCCGTACACTGAAAGAAGCTTATGCTCACTGCAGCTGTTCTGTTTGTAGCCAGGGGAAAGCTTGGAAGAGGCAGTGAGAAGGGAAACATGGGAAGAAACTGGGATTGAAGTTGGGCAAGTCATTTACCACAGTTCTCAACCATGGCCTGGTAAGCTAGTCTTCTCATTGCCTGTTTATTTTCCAATGGAAACCTGTGATAATACATTAATACTGGGATATTTCAAGTGCGTTTTCACGTGTGTAGATGTGTAGTTACCGTGTCAAAAATTACAGAAGTACTTATATATTTGAAGAACTATTTTAAGTCATCAGTTGAAACTAGTATGTTTTCATTCAATGTTTTCGTGTACCTAGTCTGACAGTCCTCATGTTGCATATGTTTTTTTCAGTTGGGCCAAATACCATGCCATGCCAGCTGATGGTGGGTTTCTTTGCTTATGCTAAATCATTGGACATACATGTTGATAAGAAAGAGCTTGAAGGTAATTTTTAACATGAATGACATCTGATTCTATGACCTTATCCTGCAGCAACTGATTTGTTTCATCATTTCCCATGTCACAGTTTCTCTTCCGTTATTTTCCTCTTATGTAATATACTAGTATATCATGCAAAAATATATATAGATCGAATGCTGCAAAACCCAAACTTATATTTCAAATTCAGGACAAGTGTTTTAGAAATCAACTGCATGATACTCCTGGGCGCGTAGCTCTCATGTCAAGTGCCAGATTGGTCCTCATCTTTTTCTTCTTTTGTCGTACACGCAGATGCCCAGTGGCACAGCTGTGAAGACGTCAAGAAATCGCTAACTTCCGCTGAGTATGAGAAAGCCCAGAGATCAAGCGCGCTCAAGGTCAACCAGATATGCAAGGGCGCCGAGAGAGGGCAGAGCACCTCCTCCGACCTCAGCGTGGAGAGCGAGGAACCCGCTCCGATGTTCGTCCCCGGGCCCTATGCCATTGCTCATCACCTCATATTGTCGTGGGCCTTCGAAGGGGCACCAAAGGTGCCCAGCTCTTTCTCCAACCTATGATGAGCCTGGGCGATACTACTTCGTCTTCCGATTTATGGCAGGGGATGTTTGTATAGCACACTGAAACATTGTAGGCGCACGCCATGTATTTCTTACGCTGTCGATAGCTACAGTAGACATGTTGTTACTCATTGCCGGTGGTTGTAACAGAAGGGCAAAAGAGGACCGGGGAGGATTTTGCAAGATCGGCGTCGTGGATATATTGACAGTTGCTGGTGATTTGATCTCAGAGCGTATGATGTATAAGAACTTGCATAGATACATGTACAGACTTTATCTAAAAAAGAATATGTACAGACTACAGACTGAAGATGAAGCTGCTAAGTTTTTTCCCTTGAGAACTAGATGAAGTAGCTATGCTTTATTTTGACCCGCAAAAAAGTCTATGCTTTATTTTTTGTTTTTTGAGTCCAAAACAAAAAATAAAGCATAGTTTTTTTTTGTGAGTACGAGATGAGGTTGAACTTGTTTTTTTTTTAGGGGAAGATGAGGTTGAACCGTGATGGATCCACGACGAACGGTGCGATAGGATGTCTGGCCCAACTCCAAACACGGCCCAACGGGCTGACCAAAAACCTAATAACCCAATCTCACTGTCCCAGTAGAAAACGGACTCTTCCCTCAAAAAAAAAAGAAGTAGAAAACGGACTCGAGTCGTACCCTTCCGTGTGCCCCTACCCTCGATCGCCTCTCTGCAACTGCAATCGATCAAATCAGATCGAACGAACGAACGAACCTCCTCGCCGTCTGCCGCCTGCCGCCGCCGCCGCTCGCGCGCCGTCGGGAGGAGGCCAGACCAGAACTCTGGGAGCGGCGCCAGCCCCTCCCCGCCCCGTATCCTGCTTCCCAGCCGGCCGCCGCGAGCGGACGACGCCGGCATCGATCACGTATGTGTTAATCTCTACCCGATATTACCTGAAGCTAAGTACTTTTGCGCTCTTGTATGGATTAGAACGACCTAGCTAGCAGCATGCCAGTCGATTTGCGCTCTTGCGTTTCACACGATCGATTTGATTTGATTTTTTTTTTTTGAAAAGGATGGTCACCCCGGGCCTCTGCATCAGACTGATGCACACGATCAATTTTATATTTCGTGATTTTTTCCATGTCTCTATTAGTGTGCTGTTCGTTGCCTTTTACTAACCACACACCCACATTCTCTCTTGCAGTTCCTTGATGGCGCGGGTTGTCGTGGAGATCAGTGATGACGACGACGATGACTATGTGCATTTGCCGCACATGCTAGCTCGCGGCGAAGGGGGAGGAGGAGGAGGAGGAGGTGGGGGTGGTGGTGGAGGAGGAGGAGGAGGAGGAGGCGGAGGAGCGGGAGGTGCTGGTGGAGATGGAGGATGGGGTGCTGTAGGAGGAGCAGGAGGTGCAGGCGGGGCCGGGGGATGTGTAATTGTAGGAGGAACAAGAGGTGTCGACGGGGCTGGAGGATGTGTGATTGTAGGAGCAGCGGGAGGTTCTGGCAGGGCAGGAGGATGGGGAGGTGCCGGGGGTGAAGGTGGGGCTGGAGGATGTGTAATCGTAGAAGGAGCAGGAGGTATGGGTGGGCGCGATGGATGTTTGATTGTAGGAGCAGCAGGAGGCACTGGCGGGGCGGGAGGATGGGGAGGTGCAGGAGGTGCGGGCGGAGCCGGAGGATGTGTAATCGTAGGAGGAGCAAGAGGTATGGGTGGGCGTGATGGATGTTTGATTGTAGGAGCAGCAGGAGGCGCTGGCGGGGCGGGAGGATGGGGAGGTGCAGGAGGTGCGGGCGGAGCCGGAGGATGTGTAATTGTAGGAGGAGTGGGCTGGGCGGGAAAATGGGGAGGCGTAGGTGGAGCGGGAGGAGCAGGAGGGGATGGAGGTGGAGGCGGCGCAAGAGCTGGTGTTGGTGGTCGAGGAGGAAGGGGAAGAGCATCTGGTGGTGGTGGAAAAATAAGACGTTCTCGCCGCACCGCGCGAAGTTCTTCACTACAGCTTCGCTCTGCCCATGGCGCTGGCAACAACTGAGTCGTCATCGGACAACAGTATTGTATGATCCGACATGACGATGATGCGGCAACAGACGTGTGGAAGGAGACACACCATGTGGAATTGGACATAGGTTCCACATGCGGTGCGTCGATAAGTAGTTGTAGACAGTGGTGTTTCCCCATGTGTCGCACCAGGTGGTGGTGATATGTTGTCCGTAATGAGATTCCATGTTCTTGATTAGGGGCATCTAAGGGCTTGAGGTCAATGTGTGCCACTTTATATGCTGTTGCAGTTTTAACTCAATGCAAATGGGTTAAAATGAGGAAACTAATCCTACAAGATCCGGTTCTCTTATCTCTATATCTCATTAGACCAATCTAACTATTTGAGACGTGTCTTGCACGAATCAGCAAGTTTTTCTTCCCCAAATGTTGTTCTTCTCCATGTACCTTTTTTTTTTTTTTTTTGCGAATCTCCCTACATGAGGTTGGTGCGTGCAGAAACAGAAGATCATGTCATGGAACTGCAGATTCAAGATACAAGTCGATACCACAACTGACCGCCCCATACATACATGCTCAGCTGAAAAACTATCAAGAGCCTTTCAAGATGTAGATTGAGTCGTAGGCAAATTAAATTATCAAGGCATTTTCCTGTACTTGTAAGTCGTATCCTTTCATCGAGGTTAAAGAGCAAACTACGTACATGCCAAAGCCGTTCGTGAAATCAATCTCAAACGGTCAAGATTCAACCGACTTACACCAAAAACCACAAAACAAAAGAAGGTTAACGTTAATGTAATCAGATCTGTATCAGGAATTGTAATGAGTTACTCGTATTATCTACAGTAGTTTGTTTCGTCGAGGTAAAGGAATTAGATACCATCGCTCTGCGCTTCTTTCACCAATGCACGAATAATCTTTCCCCCCGACTCAAAGACTTGCCATTGCCCCTCTCCTTCCCGTGGCCTGCTCGGCCCGAGCCCCCGAGCATGCGTGCGGACGGCCACTGTCAATCTCACGCGCCGCCAGCCGCCATCATCAGCCACTTCTGTTTTTGTCGTTAAGGCTGGCCATCCTTTGAAACCCTCCGTCCTTTCGCCTGGCGCTCCAGTTTCAGTACTAGAGTCATCATCATTGCACTGGGGAAAGATACTTGGATACCTTGATCATGAAGGTGTCCTCATATTCGTTCAGCCACATTCTTCACCGGCTGTATGGTACACAAAATGAGATAGCAAGTGTTGGAGGAATGAGCAACTAATATTTACAGTGGGCCAAAGGCCAATACATATACATGTGAGGTATTACAAGCGGTAGTACCGCACTCAGAGCGGTAGTACCGCACTCGGACGGTAGTACCGCAGAGAACACACCAAACACACATCTAACACCCCCCCTCAAACTCATGGTGGATCAACAACACTGAGTTTGGAGAGAAAGAAGCCATGCTGTGCTCGAGTCTGTGCCTTCGTGAAGAAGTCCGCCAACTGTAACTCAGAGGGCACATAGTGAAGAGCCAGTGTCTGATCCTGCACAGCAGCACGTACAAAGTGGGCATCCACACCGATGTGCTTGGTGAGCTCATGCTTCGCCGGGTCACGCGCAATACTGATAGCACTGGTACTGTCTGACAGTAAGGGAGTTGATGTAGTAGCAGACACACCAAAATCCTCAAGTAACCATCGTAACCAGATCACCTCAGCCGTCAGCATAGCCATCGCTCGCAACTCAGCCTCTGTACTCGAGCGAGAAACCGCAGTCTGTTTCTTTGTCTTCCAGGCAATAAGAGAGCCACCAAGGAAGACACAGTAAGCAGACAGCGAGCGTCGATCAGAGGGATCACTAGCCCACGTAGCATCAGAGTAGGCCTGGAGCTCGAGAGAGCTGGAGCGGGGAAATAAAAGGCGATGAGAGATCGTGCCACGAAGATATCGTAGAACACGGAGGAGGTGACTATAGTGGACAGAGGTGGGGGCTGAAACAAACTGACTGAGAATGTGGACATGATAGGAGATGTCAGGACGCGTAACAGCAAGATAGACAAGGCTCCCAACGAGGTGGCGATAGCGAGTGGGATTAGGAAGAGGGTCACCGTCAGAAGCACGAAGCTGAACGTTGAGCTCCATAGGAGTCACAACAGTGCGCTCATCACCGAGAGCGGCACGAGTAAGAAGATCCTGAATATATTTTTCCTGGGAGATGAAGAAGCCTGCAGAGGTCTCAGAAATCTCGATCCCAAGAAAGTAGCGAAGAGGACCAAGATCAGACATCAGAAACTGTTCCCGGAGGCGGGCCTTAACAAAGGCAATATACTCAGAATCGTCACCAGTGATGATCATGTCATCCACATATAGAAGGAGAAGAGTCCGACCACGAGGAGAGGTGTGGACAAACAGTGCTGGATCATGATCACTAGGCAAGAAGCCAGCGGCAGTAACGACAGAGGCGAACCGCGAGAACCAGGCGCGAGGGGCCTGTTTAAGACCATAGAGGGAGCGGCGAAGTCGGCAGACCATACCATCAGGAGCATAGTACCCCGGTGGTGGCTGCATATAAACCTCCTCACGCAACTCACCATTGAGAAAAGCGTTCTGGACATCAAGCTGAGATACAGACCAATGACGAACAGAAGCCACAGTGAGGAGAGTGCGGACAGTGGTCATGTGGGCCACAGGAGCGAATGTCTCATCATAATTGCGTCCCTGCTCCTGCTGAAAGCCACGAGCCACAAGACGAGCTTTGTATCGCTCAAGGGAACCATCGGAGCGAGTCTTAATCTTATAGACCCACTTGCAGGTGATGGGACGAACACCGGAGGGAAGAGAAACCAGATCCCACGTGCCATTGCGCTCAAGCGCCGCAAGCTCCTCGGCCATCGCAAGCTGCCATTCAGGCTGAGTCATGGCAGCCCGATAGGTGGTGGGCTCAGCAATGGCAGAAAGACCATACCGGTCAGGAGAATAGCGATCAGGTGGGGGACAAGGCCTAACACGGAGGTTATGGACCGGCGGAGGCGTGAGAGGAGGTGCACTGGAAGTAGAGGGCACATCAGTAGGATCATCCACAGCACGAGGACGACGAGTGTAGTGGAGAGGAAACGGGGAGTGAGGTCGAAAGACGGGGGAGGAGGGTGGGGAGGGAGGGGATGGTGGAGACGAGGGAGAGGAGGAGGAGGGAGGGGATGGTGGTACCGGTGGTGTAGGGGGACGCACCGGGGGAGAGGGAAGAACAGGAGGCACAGTGGGAGATGTGTCAGGAAGGAGAAGGAAGGAAATATCTTCCACGGAAAAGCTCGAGGAGGAGGGACGCGGATAGTAAGAACGAGACTCATCGAACGTCACATCACGAGAAATGCGCAGACGGCGACCAACAGGATCCCAACAGCGATAGCCCTTGTGCTCATCACTGTAGCCAAGGAAAACACACTCAACTGACTGAGCAGTCAACTTGGTTCGTTCTCGCGGAGCAAGAAGAACATAGCACACGCATCCAAACATACGAAGAGCGGAGTAGTCAGGAGAGCGACCAGAGAGACGCTCCATAGGAATACCACCCTTCAAGGCAGCCGAAGGCTGAATGTTGATGAGGTGGGTGGATGCGGAAACGGCCTCAGCCCAAAAATGGGGTGGAAGAGAGGCGGCGATCATCATCGCCCGAGCCGTCTCAAGCAAATGGCGATGTTTGCGTTCAGCAACTCCATTCTGAGCATGGGCACCAGGGCAAGAGAATTGGGCAAGAGTGCCCTGCTCCGCAAGAAAACCACGCAACATGTGAGAGATATACTCTCCAGCTGAGTCAGCACGGAAGATACGGACAGGCGTGGAAAATTGAGTGCGAACCATGGCAGCAAAACGTTTGTATATGGGGAGAACCTCGCTGCGAGATTTCATACAATAAAGCCAAGTGTAGCGAGAGAAATCATCAATAAACAGAACATAGTAGCGATGACCCCCTTTCGAGTCAAAAGGAGCAGGACCCCATACATCAGAATGAACTAAGTCAAAAGGACGCTGAGATACAGACTCACTGGTAGGATAAGGTAACTGAGTCTGTTTGCCAAGTCTACAACCTTCACAATGCAACGAAACATCACCGGAGACAGACCCTAAGACGCCTTGGTGTACTAATGAGGACAAGCGAGAGCCACAGATGTGACCAAGTCGATGATGCCACTGCTGGAATGACGCAGAAGAGGAGGCAGCAAGAGCCTGTGAGCTGGCGTATGTGGTAGCAGCGGAAGGAACACGAAGCCAGTCAACCTCCCAAAGGCCCTCAGACTCACGGCGCCGAGGGCCACCGCCAACCAGAGCCTGAGTGCGACGATCCTGAACAGAACAAGAGTCGGCATCAAGAATGACACGACAGCCAAAATCAGTAAGTTGGGCAGCGGAAAAGAGATTCATGGTAAGACGAGGAACATGAGAAACACTAGGAACCGAAAAAGACGGAGTGGAAAGGATGCCACGACTAGCAACAGGAAGAGGTGTGCCATCGGCAGTGAGAACATTAAGAGGAAAATCAAGAGGTCGAAGAGAAGATAAAGCAGAAGAATCAGAAGACATATGAAAAGAAGCTCCAGAATCCAGAACCCACGAGGATGTACCTGACTGAGTAGGCTCCGGCGTGGGCGGAGTGGTGGTGGCAGTCACAGCGGCAACAGAACCCGTCGAGGAAGAACCAGAGGAAGCCAACATGCGCTTGAGCCGCACAATATCCTGGTCAGTGAGCGACAAAGTCGAGGAGGACGCACGAGTCCCACTAGAAGAAGAGCGCTTCAGGTCTTTCCGCTTCTTGTGACAATCAGACTCTGGGTGACCTGGCCTGTTGCAGTAGCCACAGAAGGTGTGCGAGCACGGCCGACCCTCTCCTGAAGAAGGAGGGTGACCCGCCCCCCCTGGAGGTGTAGGCAGGAGCGGTGGAGTGGTGAGGCGAGCAGACGACACAGGAGCTCGGGCAGCAAGAACAGTGGGAACCACAAGCAGACCAGCAGAACGGAGGCGTGTCTCCTCAGCACGAAGCTCTGCAAGCACCTCCGAAATAGGAACACGACCACGAGCAAGCAGGTGAGCACGCCGAGGCTCAAACTCTGGACGAAGGCGAGATAAGAACTCATGGAGGCGATGAAATTCCAAGTCAGACCGCACCGTCTGGCAACACCGGCAAGTACCACAAACAACTGTCCTAAGAGAGTCAAGCTGGCGCCAGATGGCAGAGCTCTGTGAGTAGAACTCATCAACAGAAGAGTCACCCTGATGAAGAGCGTGCTCCTGACGCACCACAGATAAGTAGAGAGCATCACCAGATGGCTGATATCGCTGACAAAGATAGAACCACATCGCAGCAACAGGACCGAGACCCATGAACTCAGACGCAAACTGAGGTAAGACACTCGCAGTAAGAACAGCAGCAGCTCGAGCATCATCGTTGCACCACTGAGTGTAAGCAGACAGATCATCTCGGTAAGCAGAAAGAGCATCTGAGTAGGCAGATACCTGCTGATCATAAGCATCAACCGCAACATCGTCAAGGGCCTTGGCCGTATCCCGATCAGCCTGAGAAGCATCAGCAGCAAGAACAGGCGGCACCGGCGGGGTAGGAGCCACAGGTGCAACAGGGCAGGGCGGACAGGGAACCTCGCCAGAGAGAACGCCCCACAGGAGAAGACCGCGCATGTGGATGCGCATGAAACCCACAAACTCAGCATAGTTGGTGCCATCGAAGATCACCGAGCACCGAGGAACAGCCACATAGCCCGACGAAGACATGACGCCTGAGTGCGCGGTAGTACCACACTTCTCAGCGGTAGTACTGCTTCGGGCGGTAGTACCGCTCTTGCCAGCGGTAGTACCGCGCTGCACAGGGCGGTAGTACCGCTATGCTAAGCAGTAGTACCGCTTGTGCGGTACTTCCGCGGTCCAGTGCCGTGGGCACTTCCGCTTATTTTAGTCTTCTGGTATGCCTCTGGTATGCCTGGCCTTCAAGCGGAAGTAGAGCGGCAGTAACGGGCGGTAGTACCGCTTCGGGCGGTAGTACCGCTCTTGCCAGTGGTAGTACCGCTCTGCACAGGGCGGTAGTACCGCTATGCTAAGCGGTAGTACCGCGCAGAGCCGCTGGATCGGGATCGGGATCGACCAAATCGCTGCCGAGCGAGGACGGAGCACAGGCAGCACAGGCAGGAGCCGGCCGGAGGAGGAGGAGGCCGGGCGCGGGACGGCGCGGAGGCGGCCTGGCGGACCGGGCTGAGACCGGGCTGGCGCGAGACAGAGCTGGCGCGAGGCAGAGCCGGCCGGCGACCGGCGCGGTGCAGAGGAGGGCAGGCGCGAGGCAGCGGCGCGGGGCAGAGGAGGCCGGGCAGGCGCGAGGCAGCGGCGCGGGGCAGAGGAGGCCGGCGACCGGGCTGGCGCGGGGCAGAGACGTCGGCCGGAGTTGCTCTAGCGGCAGCGACGGTGGAGGTGGTGCGGGAGGAGGAACCAGGCACCTGATACCATGTTGGAGGAATGAGCAACTAATATTCACAGTGGGCCAAAGGCCAATACATATACATGTGAGGTATTACAAGCGGTAGTACCGCACTCGGGCGGTAGTACCGCAGAGAACACACCAAACACACATCTAACAGCAAGGACTCATGTACCAAAATGTACATTTACAAGAGCATGTCTCTTATTCTGCTACAGGATGGCAGTAACAATCAGTAAGAGTAGTTAGTTAAACACTAAGGCTCAAACCATTAGACTGAAAATGCAAAAGGGGAGGTGTTGAGGAGAGCCGACTTTGTAGCCCTGTGGGGTATGCTTCTTTTTGGGGTCCCACAATTTCGTGGCTGTGTATGCATTGCATCCATGGTACCTATAAATTTTCTCATACATTAGAAGGAGTTTCAGCTATTGCGCCCATGCAAAAATAAGTCAGTTAATTAAGAATAGCATGTTGCTGACCTGGACTTGTCATTCAACTTGTTCAGATCAAAGCTCGAGTCATGGCTTCTATAAGAGCTGACGAAGCTACAGTTACGATCCTGCCCTGCACCAGTCTCCTTGGAAGTCGGTTCCATCTCGTCATGTAGAAGATTTGTCAGTGAGAAATGGCCTGCTCGCAAGGTGAAAATTCAATGGGTGTTTAGATATGCCTGGACTACTCAACATCTCATCTCAACTCAGCATCAGCAAAATAGTGAATCCTCTGATGTTTACGTGAATGACTGTTGATGGGTATAACTTGCACCTAACCAACCACAATTACTAAGTAGTACTCCCTCTGATCCAAAATAAGCGTCGTGGTTTTGAATCGGAGGGAGTACTTGTTTTGAACATTTGATGATTCCTGATTACACACATGAGAACGTTCAGATGCTCATGGGAGGAGTTGAAGGAGCGCGCGAAGCTGCTAACGAAGTCAAGGGAGCTCAGGTCCATCTCCATGACGTGGAGCTTCGAGCTCGGGACCTCTTTAGCGAGGCTCTCTTTCACCTTCAACCCATTCTCGAGCGTCCTTGCAATGCCATTTGTTGCTCCTGCATATATACAACAATCAAGAATGCATGCAGGATCAATCATTCTGCCTCCTGCATTTCTACTGTACTCTGAACATAAATGTGCTAGCACGCAAGGGACAGACAGAGAGAGTCATTATGTTGCAGAACAAGGAACCTGTGACATGACCGTAAAATGGCTGGCGTCGATGCTGGAGGTAACATCCTAATGAGGCGGACGCTGAACCGAAGGATGAAGGCCCTGGCCACCCCCATAGCAAGCCCCATATCCCCATCGCCGCCTCCTTCGCTCTCTAGATGAATCTCTGAATGGCAGTAAAAATCTTAGTGATTTGTACTTATAATACACTTGGCATATATATTAGTACTTCCTAAGGAGAATACTCGTGCAAGTAGGTCCCAGCTCAGGGTGGACACGGTCCGGGCCGGTCCGGTCCCGGTCCGAGCCATCGTTTGGACCGGCCGCCGGCGGTCCGGGCCGGACCGGACCGAGCAGGCTGGCGGTCCTCTTTTCAGGGACCGGACCGGCGAGGCAAAAGCCCGGGCTGGACCGGCGGACCGGCCAACCACTCACCGGCAGCCAGAGGGTGACCATGGCGTCGGGGAGTGAAGGCTCTAGGCCCTAATCAGAAGGGGGAACAGAGGGGGAAGCTGCAGTGACTCACGTAGAACACAATTGTGGGGTCGGGGAGGCCGGGGAAGCGGCGACGGCGACATAATCGACGATGAATGACGGCGGCAGGAGTTCGGTAAGGAGGAAGATGGCGACAGCTTCGGGACGAATCAGGCCGATTCATTCCTTGGGGACGGAGATCTCATGGTCGCGGAGCTCCTGGACATGGTGGTTAGTCGTGGGGAGGCCGGTGGCCGCATCCGCGAGAGGATGTGCGCTGGACGGCGGCGGCTGCGGCACATGTGCGTGCGTGTGTGCGTTTTTTTTGAGCGGCCGCGGCACAGGTGCAGGTCGAGGCACTGGGAGGGATGGGGACGAGAGCTCGGGTGAGTGGCTGGTGGAGTGGTGGCGACGGCGGGCGCTCGCCGCTGGGATGGAAGAGGAAGAAGGAGCCATCGCCGCTGGTATTCTCGGTCCGCTTGGTCGGCTCGGTTAAAGCCCGGACCGGACCGAAGCTTTGTCTGGCCTGATTCTTGAGCTTGGACCGACTGATTTTTTGAGCGGGCTAGGCCCGAGCTGGCCAGGACCGAAAGGGCCACGAGCCGGTCCGAAAGACCGCTCGTGTCGTCCACCCTGAGTCCCATCAGGTATACCTCTCTCTGACGTTGCGTAACAGAATTGTTCCAAACCCCTCCGTTCCTAAATATAAGTCTTCTTAGAGATTCCAATATAGACTACATACGGAGCAAAGTGAGCGAATCTATACTCTAAACTATGCCTATATACATCCGTATGTAGTCCGTATTGAAATCTCTAAAAAGATTTATATTTAGAAACGGAGGGAGTAGTGCCTAATGCGCACCTTGGCATGCTCCAGTCAGACATGTGAGGTCACCATCTGCGTCAACACCCATGCCATTCTTCTCATGAACATCAGAAAAAGAAGAGCTAGAGCCCCATGCCCATGATGTTATGTATAATCTACCAAAAAATACAGAAGCAAGGAGTCATATATATGATGAGCACCTTCCATAATCAAATGAAACAAAATAAATATGTTGTACCCACCAATTGAATTTCTTTGATGTCCTAAAAGTATCCTCAGGTTCAAGCTCTTGAGCAATTTCACGCCCATGGTAAGTCTACATACATGGAGGGAAAAGGGTGAAATGACATATCACATACTATAATTAAGAGAAATAACTTCAACAGCAATAAGAGGGGGTGGATCTAGATGTACTGATCTCGTCATGGAACTTGCAGAGGCCAGTTTAATTAGTCACTGGATGACTAAGCGGGAACACTTTTAACGAGAATCAGGTAAAATCTGTAAATCGAATTACACAATCAATGTACTAGGAGTACTACCCTTTTTCACAAAAGATGTATGTAGAATCCACGCACGCATGCACACAAATCTCAGCCTCCAAAGAATTTCTCCTCATCGCACATCACCATCTCTCAGCACTTAGCAGGAATAGGAACTTGACTGTAATTCAGTTCAGAGATACACAGATGAATTTGTTCAGTCCAAACAAGAAAGGAAGAAGAGGGCAGGAGGAGGGGAAGATGGATTCTGAGGTGCTCACGTGGCAAGGGAGGACCTCCAGTGGCCCAAATCCAATGCACGAGGTGGAGGATGGCGGACGGCGGCGTGGCCGTCTGCAGCTAGGAGGTAGTGTTCACCATCGCAGGACCTCCCTCCTCTCGCGTTCAGGCCGATGGGCTGGCACGAGCGCCTGCGGGAGGAGGACGAGGACGCCGAGGGAGCTCGAGCGGTGGGGCTTGGGGACGGGGATGAGGTCACTGCCTGAATACTGGCCGTCGGGGCTTGGCACCGCGGAGAAGGATGCTAGAAGAGGAATGGCTTGGCGTCGGGCAGTAGGACGACGGCAGCTCGCGCGGTGGAGGATGGCGGACGGCGGCGTGGCTCGAGTACCCGTAGGAACGGAGCTGTGGTGGTGCTGGGAGGCGGAGACGCGGTGGAGACGAGGCCACGGCGGAAGCCCTTGCGGGCTGGGAATGGAGGCGGCGACGGCAGCGTCTGGACCACGCGTTGGGGAGAGATGCAATGGAGAAGAGTGAGCCAGTA
This sequence comes from Elymus sibiricus, assembly GCA_039707655.1. Lineage (NCBI taxonomy): Eukaryota > Viridiplantae > Streptophyta > Magnoliopsida > Poales > Poaceae > Elymus > Elymus sibiricus. Next base: position 85,788,574 of record CM077676.1, read on the forward strand.
TGCGAGGAGACGCAGGCGCGTGGGAGCGGGCCGCGGGGGCCGAAACTGGGCTCAACCGAGTTTTACAGGGTTCTGGTCAGGCTTTCGCGGGCCGCTGCGGGAGGCATTATCCACCGTCCATTCGGGACTGAAGTCAAACGATCATACGGTTAAAAGGTTTTAGGGCGACATGGATAGCTTTGCTGTGTGCTAACTCCACTACCGGAATGACCTACTATGCCGACGGCCCCGAGCCGTCGGCAAAGGCCCAAACCTTGTCGGGATAGGCCTATGCCAATGGCCACCGTCGGCATAGGGCCGTCGGCAACATTTGCGTCGGCGTATCTCGGCCAGGCCGTTGGCATAGCTGCCTATGCCGACGGCCTCTGTACAGCCGTCGGCAAAGTTGTTCGTATGACGGCGGCTGATGGCGCCGTCGTCAAGTCCAGACCAATGAAAGGGCGACGCGTGGCCCAGACATGCCGACGGCCTGGCCGTCGGCATCGTTTTATATCTGTGCCGACGGCCTGGCCCTCGGCATCGTTACGCCACGTGTCGGCAACTGGTGCAGCCTGGCTCTGATGTATGCCGACGGCCCAGCCGTCGGCATAGTTTTACATCTATGCCGACGGCTTAGCCGTCGGCGTACTTGTTTGCCCGGATACAGCAGATCGCGCCACGTGTTACCTATGCCGACGGCCTAGCCGTCGGCGTAGTTTTACATCTGTGCCGACGGCTAAGCCGTCGGCATAGGTGACACATGGCGCGATCTGGTAGCACGGCCTCCCACTATGCCGACGGCATAACCGTCGGCATAGCTCCTGTCTGATTTTTTTTATAATTTTCTGTTTGAATTCAATTCAAATGCACAGCAAATTCACAGCACATATATATATAATCAAATGCACATAAACAGTACATATAAGTATCATCATCACCACCAACATCACAACAACATAAGTATCATCATCATCACAATCACAAATATCATCACCACCATCACAATAACATAAGAGTATGATCGTCATCAGAATAACACGATACACATCATCATCGCAAGCAGTGACATAAGAGTATGATCATCAACGACGGGCACTACCACCGCCAAGGTCGTCACCGCCCAGACTGCCAAAGCCGAGGTCGTCACTGCTTGCGGCAGCGCTACCGCCAAGACCGGCACTGCTACCGCCACCGCCACCTCCTCGGTGGATCGGAGTGACCGGGCTCCGTGACTCGGGAGTGATGCCAAGACCGGCACCACCACCAACGGATGATCCACCGGTTCCCTGGATGTTTGAAAAGACATGTTAAGGGGATATATGATTGTGTTGAATAAACGGTAAGCGGTGGTTGAATAGTTTGGGGATGTACTAACCGCCGTAGTCCCCATGTGCTGTGCCAGAAATTCCTCAAAGGTAAGCAGCACTGGTTGTGCTCCAGCAGGTGGTGGCGGTGGTTCCATTACAGGAACCGTGCCGGCCGCCATGCTCTCAAAAACGCGCTGCATGTTAATTGACAAAGCAAACACGAATGTCAGAAGAAATGAAAGTGCAAATATGGAAGTGAAATGAAAGGGCTAAACTAACCGTCATCATGCGAGTGCTGTGGTCCTGGACTGCTGCAACTCTCGCGCTCCACGCCATGGTCTCCTGGCGTGTGTACTCCATGTAGGCCTACAATATGACATGATGGAACTCATAAAACATCTCAATGCGGAAAATAAAGTGAGCAATGAAGATAAGAGGGAAAATACTTACAGAGTGCCGCTCGGCTAGGAGGGAGTGTGACTGCGCACTGGTCGTGGTCGTGCTCGTGCGCTGGCTCAGGCTCGGGTCGGTAGCTCGGAGCTGTGTGTAGGAGATAGAAGGAGTGACCACGGCATCCAGAACCGGCTGCCGACCATGAAGCCTCGGCCCCATGCCCACCACCACCCTGTCGTCCAGAGCCGCCTTCATGGGGTCAGGTGTGTCAGGATGTAACCTTAGATACCCCTCGTTGTAGGCCTTCTTCTTCTGCGCGGTCTTCCCGTAGTACTGGCCCTCGCCAGCCTTGGGCTTCCTCCGCGTATGGGTGATCTCCCACGCCTCCATGTGTGAGAGCGGCCGCTTCAGTTTCTCCTCCTGCACCACCAAACAGAGGTTAGTCATACATAAGAAAGTGACGGTAAATAGAAGCAGAATGTTTAATGTACATAGATATACCTGAAGTTTCTTGTGGACAAAGTGGTTCCGGTTTCCCTGAGCATGTACTCCCTCAGTCCCTCGGTTAGCCCTGTTTATCATGCTCTTAGCAGCCCACTCTCCATCCTGACCGAGCCACAGATCCACCAATGCCGCCCATCCATCGTCTTTTCCATAACACCAACCAGGACACACCTACATAATGAAGGCATAATGGCATGTCAACAAGAAAAGATGAAATTTACCACAAACGTCGGAATGAAAAAATATATTATACTTACCATCAAGTACTCCTCCCTCTCCAAGGTAAGCTTCTGCCTCCGAGCCTCTTCCTTGGTCATCTTCTCGCCAAGAGCGACGTGATAATATTGCGAGATGGCCACCCAGCGCACCTCGTACTGCAGCTGGCGGGCCTTCTTCCTCGCTTGGCGCAACACGATCTCGTCGGCAGTGGACTTGTGCTCCTCAAGAACTCGATAGTATTTCTACAATCATTCAGAAAACCAGAATGGAAGAAGCCATGAGTTAAACCATTCGATGATAAACTACGAACGAAACTCAAGACTCGTGCTTCTGAAGAGAACTCACCCAAAAAATTGTGATTACGGCCTTAGCATGCGTATCATGGTCCAGGTGGGGGGCCGCTTCCCAGTGGTCCCAGCTCGTGGCCAAAACCCGGAGATCCGGCTGCCTGACTGGATCCGGACGGAACAGCCCCGGCCAGTGTTCCTTCAGCAAGACGGTGATGAGGCCGTTTGGAAGACGGGCCCCATTAGGAATTATTCAGTTGCTGCAAAAGATATAAAGAATGAAAATATTAGCATGTGTACAAGCAAAAGAATTAAATTATGATTAAGTGGCACTTACTCTTTCCCCGTGGGCTCAATGAGCCAGTTCTGCTCCTCGGTAGCAGGAAGGGTAGGGAGCTTTGCACTACCGCGCAGCCACCCCTTCTTGTTGCCAACCCCCTCGCTGCCTCCACCATCCTCCCCGCCACCACCATCCTTCCCGCCACCACCATCCTCCTCGCCTGCCTCCTCCTCCTCTTCCTCGTCCCCCTCCCGAACCTCATCCTCCTCCTCCTCCTCCTCCTCCTCCACCTCGTCCTCCTCCTGAACCTCCTCGCGAACCTCCTCCTCTCCTCCTCCTCCTCCTCGGTAGAGGAGTGACGGTGTCCTGGATTAGGGGGTGCTAACCGGGCCGACCCGTCTCCTCGGGTGGGCCGATATGCCCCCGTACGTAAGCAAGATGGACTCCGAAGGCCGTAGAAGGGAGATGTGATCAAGGCTGTCTCTACCGAAGACTTGCAGTACACTTCAGGATTTCTCCAGCCGCCTTACTCCAAGATACCGACCTTGTAACCCTAGATACCCTCCCTGGCGTGTATATAAGCCATAGGGTTTAGCCCGTAGGGGGGATCAACGCAACATTACTTACCTAGCCTTAGAAGTTAGACACATATTACGATCTCGAGGTAGATCTACTCTGTATTCGATACATCTCCATTAATATAAACAAGAGCGGGACGTAGGGTTTTACCTCCATCAAGAGGGCCCGAACCTGGGTAAATCATCGTCTCCCTTGTCTCTGTTACCATCGATCCTAGATCCACAGCTCGGGACCCCCTACCCCGAGGTCTGCCGGTTTTTACACCGACACTGGTGCTTTCATTGAGAGTTCCGCTGCGTGATCACCGGAAGGGTCGATGGCTCACCTACGGATCAATTACACCAACGGCTGTGGGGACGTCTACGTCCCCGGTCAGCTCTTCGTCTTCGGCAGCATGATGTTCTGCGCCAATTCGACGGGACACTTGACTTCCGTCGAGAACTACACCCCAGGACGGGTCGTAACCTTCGGTGGCCTTGAATACACTGCCGATTCCCACGGCGAACTCGTCCTATCGGGATGGACGCCCGGCTTGACCGAAAGCTCGGCCGGTTCTGGAGGCTCGACCCCGGAACCGAGCTCTGTCATGACGTCTTTTGAGACTACCGACGCCGCCACTCCGGCTGATCTTTCCCTGACCACTAGTCCGGAAAGAGATCCGGCTCCCACTCCCGAAGAGATATCGATGCTGGAGTTGATTTCGAATCAAAACACCAAAGTATGTTCAGATTTCCTTCGCTCTGAAGACGCACCTGATCACACACCGGATGTGCTTCGAATCAGCCCTGCCTACGGCGCTTCCATGGATCCCGAAGAGTTATCCCACCTTGATGAGATGCTTTGTCGCATCCAGAGCATGTCCATCTCGGACGGCAAGACTTCGGTTTACAATCAGATCGGACTTAAAGCCGACGACAGGGAAATTTATACCCCACCCACCACCCACCTAGTCGCGACGGTCGACGATTTAACCGACGTGTTGGACTACGGTGAACCTTCCGACATGGAGGAAGACGCGGACATTGACACCACCTTGCCCTCGGTAAACACGGGCAGGTGGGCCGCTACATCCACCTACGACGTGTACATGGTGGACACTCCCAAATCCCCTCCAAGACGTCGGCGAAGGCGCCGAAAAGGAAATAATGGGGAACCGAGTGGCAATGATGCCACAACCAATAACGGCAACGAGGAGGACGGCGATGCCGATAACATGGAGGAGGACATTCAAGCCTCCCCAGTAAGGAACGACACACCAGACCGACCTCTTGTGGACTCCGATCCCGACGACCTCTTTGAAGGGGCCGATGACAATTACATGCCGGAGGACGGCAGCCTCGGTACCGAGGACTTCATCGTCCCCGAAGACCCCTTCGAACAAGAACGCTTCCCGCGACGCCTTGTCGCGACGACCCGGAGCTTAAAACGCAAGCAGCAGCTGCTGCAGGAAAATACCGACGCGCTAAATGAAAAGTGGGTTGAAGTGCTCTCCGCCGAGCAGGATATGGAGAAACGACGCCATAGTGCGCCGAAGTCTTACCCACGCAGGCGCCTCCTGCCAGAATTTGATGAAGAACTCGCTGACGACCTCGATCGGCCCCCTAGAGGCCGGGACAGGCCAAAACGAGAAGACCCCGGGGAACGGCCACCTGCACGCCGTCATGGCAAGGACCCCGTGGATTACATAGATCCTCACGACGCGAGACGTCGTATTGAGGAAAAACGGGCTCCCCCTCGGTCCATTTACGGATCAAGGGGACGTGCGCCCGCCGGGCCGGACGGCTATGATGCCTGGATAGACAGGAACGGCCGCGCCCGTGATCAAATCTACTCACGATTTTCTCCCGACCTCCGACGAGATGCTCTTCGGTCACGAGGTCCGGCTCACCCAATCTGCTTCACAGACAGGGTAATGGAACATCAATTCCCGGAAGGGTTTAAACCCATCAATATAGATTCATACGATGGCACCACGGACCCAGCAGTTTGGATCGAGGACTTTCTCTTACATATAAGGTGTCGAGCCCCCAGCCCTGCCACCTTGCCCGCTGAATAGATGGAGCTTGGGTTTATACTTGGGCTCTTCTATATTGTATCGAGGCACCTTATTATGCAGAGTGGGAACGTGATCTGGATAGTACGATGTCCTGAGGTCTGACACCTCCTCTAGGATAACTGCCTCAGCTATGGAAGCTTCAATCTTAGCTTTGTTTCCACATTTCTGTCGGAGATGCTTGTTCTGTCTCTCAGGGCCGTACTGCCAACGATTCTGCACAGGCCCCCCCCCCCAACAATACCTCGTTCGCGAGGTGCAAATGAGATGTATCATCGGAGTAAAGAAGCCTGGCGGAAAGATCTTCTCTAGCTTGCATATCAACTCCGGTGCCTTCTTATGCAATTGTTCAATCACGTCTTTACTTACTTCTTTAGCACAGAGCGTGCGGAAGAAATGGCTTAGCTCGGCAAGCACTCGCCAGACATGCTCGGGGACATAGCCTCGAACCATCACCGGCATTATCCGCTCAATCCATACATGATAGTCATGACTCTTGAGCCCGGTCACTTTGCCCGTTGAAAGATTGACTCCCTTACTTATATTTGATGCATAACCATCAGTGAACTTCACTATGAGTTTGAGCCACTTCAATACCTCTGTCTTTTCTGGCTTTTTAAGGACGAAGTCAGCATCTGGCTTGAACCAGTTTATTCGACCGCCTGTGGGAGGCTTCATGTTTAGACGTGGTCTATCACAAATTTTTTGTTGATCGACTCTAGCTTTAACGTTATCCTTCGTCTTATCAGGAATGTTGAGGATCGTGCGGAAAAGGGACTCTGCGACATTCTTTTCGGTGTGCATCACATCGATGTTGTAAGGAAGTTTGAGGTCCTTGAAATAGGGAAGCTTCGTGAAGGGGCTAATGTGAGTCCAGTTGTGCGTCTCACCATATCCCTCGAAGCCTTTGGCTTTCCCTTTGCCTTTGCCTTTAGGCTTGAGAGCTTTTAGCTGAGCAAGAACATCTGCCCCCGAAAATGTTGGAATCTCGTTTACTTCATGGACAACCCGGCCTTTCGTGAAGTTCTTCTTGTCTTCCCTGTCTGGATGGTCTGGAGGGAGGAACTGTCGATGCAGGTCAAAGGCTACATACTTGCGACCCTTATTCAGCCAAATCAAACGTAGAGCCTGCATGCACACTGGGCATGGCATCTTCCCACTTGTACACCATCCGCAGAATAGGGCATAGCCGGGAAAGTCATGCATGCAATAGTGCAACCAAACTTTCATCAAGAATTTTCTCTGCAGATCCCGGTCGTATGTCAACCTCGGGAAGTACCAAGAATGGTGCAACTCATCCACCAGCAGCTGCATAAACACACCCAAATTCTTCCCCGGGTATTCAGGCCCCGGAATGATGAGCGACAAGAACATGGTCTTGCGTTGCATTAGGGCACCGGGAGGGAGATTGAGTGGAATAACAAACACGGGCCAGCAGTTGTATGCATTGGACGACATACCATATGGATTGAACCCATCACCTGATATGGCAATTCTGACATTCCCAGCCTCGGCTGCTTCCTCGGGGTATTCTTCATCGAATGACTTCCATGCTTCTGCTTCCGATGGATGTACGATTTTATTTGGATGGTACCTTATACCTTCCTTGTGCCACTTCATCATTTTGGCAGACTCCTCCGTGATGAAAAGGCGCTGCAGTCTTTCTATGAAATGGAGATACCGAAGAACCTTTGCGGGGATGGCTAGCTGCCTCTTCTCACCATCCTCACCGACCACCTCAAGGTACCGAGAGGAACCGCACTCCCTACAGTACTTGTCATCCGCATACTCGTGCCTAAACAAAAGGCAATTCTTCGGACAAACATGTATTTTCTCATAATCCATAGAGAGTGCCTTCATGATTTTCTTTGTAGCGTACATGCTTTTCGACAGTTCATGACCCTCAGGGAGGCTGTTAGCCCATACTCCCAGAAATGCTTCGAAGCATTTCTGGCTACAGCCGTACTCAGCCTTGACTGCAATCAGTTGCGAGATGGCATCTAGCTGAGATAGTTTGGCACCCGCATAAAGAGGTTTCTTCGACGAGGCCAAGACCTCCAAGAAGGCCTTTGCGGTTGCCTCCGGCTCCTCCGGTTCATTCTCTGAAGGTGTCGCATGTGCCGTTTCTGTAGCAATGACATCATCTAGCATGTCTCTGACCCCGTCGTCCGCATAACCACCGATGCGTTGTCGCATCACCTCCTCTCTACCACGGTCCCGCTCGGCAATGTTTATCGGCGGCATGTCAAAGTTTGGCATATATCCGTGCGTGCGAAGGTGCTCATTCATGTCCTTCTGATTTCTATGGTGACGTCTGGCACATTTCGCACAGGGGCATGGTGGGATAATTCTCATTGGACGACGGAATATCTCCTTCAAATACACATCGGTTTTCGCGACCCACTCTGGTGTTACTCGATTCCGACGGATAAAACCACTGTACATCCACTGATTATCTGCCATCCTCTGCTTTATTGGGAGACACACAACAAAATTAAGGATTCATTTAAATTAATCACATCAAATTTTTATTTTCTACCGCGTTGACGGCATTGAATCCACCTACATCTCTAATAGGTAAAGATGGGTCCTAATCCCACCAGAGGATGTGTAGATTGAGTACGTTCTCCATGCTCTACCCCGTTCCGAGACAAAATTTCGGCAGCACCTCCCCGCTGTTCTCCAGATACACGTCTCGGCAAAAAGCTGAGAGAATGTGCTCCGGAGAACAACAGGGAGGCGCGGCCGAAATCCTGTCTCGGAACGAGGTAGAGCATGGAAAACGTACCCAATCTACACATCCTCGGGCTGTCCGTGGAAAACGCTAGACAATCCGAAAAAGTTACGATGATAAATATGCAATTGAATGCATATTTATCGATGCAACCCTTTCGGACGGGAGACGCCTAGGTTACGCGACTTGACGTGAAAATGAAATCTAGTGACATCATTAAAAGAGCATAGGAGGTGAAGGTGGATTCGTAGCTCACCCTCGGCTATAGAGGAAGTAGCTCCGACGACGATCACTGCAGGAAGATGCAACACCACAATTCCTGCAATTACCACCGAGTGAAAATTTTAGACCATCACAACTCATAGAGCATATTTAAAGCATCTAAACATGCATTCATTTATTTTTGCATCATGTAGGCAAAAAAACTAACAATATTAACAATATATTAATCATCATCATCATCTATCATCATCTAACAATCATCAAAGCATAAAAAAATCATCATCTATCATCATCATCATCTATCATCATCTATCATAATCATCATCATCATCTATCATCATCTAACAATCATCAAAGCATAAAAAAATCATCATCTAAAAATCATCGAAGCATAATTTTTTTTTTGCAAGATTCATCTCATCATCATCATTTATTTTTGCATCATGTAGGCAAAAAAACTAACAATATTAACAATATATTAATCATCATCATCATCTAACAATCATCAAAGCATAAAAAAATCATCATCTATCATAATCATCATCATCATCTATCATCATCTAACAATCATCAAAGCATAAAAAAAATCATCATCTATCATCATCATCATCCATCATCATCATCATCTAAAAATCATCGAAGCATAAAAACTTTTCTCTTCCATCTCATCTCATCACCACAAAGCTTCTATCTATCACATTGCGTATGTATCCATTTCATCCATCTATCTAACATGCATCTACCTATTCATCTACTGCTATATATCCATGCATTCATCTACAAAATTACTACAGAAAAAATTAAAACAAAATACATAAAAAAAACTACCTTGGCAGAGGAGGGGAGCCCGGGCAGGGGATGGCGAGGGCCGGCCGGAGCAGCAGCAGAGGAGGGGGCCGGCCGGAGAGCAGTAGGGCCGGCAGGGCAGGGGCTCGGGTCGGCCGGAGCCGCGGCCAGGCGGGTCGGGGAGGCCGGGGCGGGGCGGGGTCGACGCAGGCCGGGCCGAGATCGAGGCGGGGCGCCGGTGAGGCCGGCCGGGGTGGCGAGGGCGGGGCGGCGGTGTGGCCGAACGGGGTGGCGGCGGTGCGGGCAGTTTCGGGCGGCGGCGCAGGAGGAATGGGGGGTCGGGGTGGCGAGGGCGGGGGCGGGGCGGCGGTGTGGCCGGCCGGGCTGGCAGCGGCGCGGGCCGATCTGGGCGGCGAGGGCGGGGCGGGACGGGTGGAGACGGCGGCGGCGCGGGTGGAGATGGGCGGCGGCGCAGGAGGAAGGGGTCGGGGTGGGGACGAATGGAATGAGTGGAGGAGGGCACGGTTTGAGTGGATAAGGCGGGCCTATCGGCATAGGCATAGGTATTTTCATTTTTTTATTTCCTTTCATTATTTTATGTTGCATTTTTCCTAACACATAAATATTACACATGTGTATTAGTTCTCACAAAAAACAAAGTGACTGCATTCTACCCGTCGGAATAGATACTTTTCTCAGCGACGTCCGTGAGGGGGGTCACACTCCGGAGCCGTGTGTCGAGTGCTTGCACCTGCCACCACACTTCCAGACGTGTAAGAGGGCCCAGCGCAAGACCTAGCGGCATAGCTACCCCCCAAAGTCCCCCGTCCCGTCTAACCCTGGCACAGTTGACCGGCGGATCTAGGCCTTTGACTTTCTTCGGACGGGGTTTGACCGATGGACCTTTTCACCTGGTTGTGATATGCCAGCCCATAGGTACACCCCCGAACACGGTCCGGGCCCAACCCACCGCAAGATTCCCTCCGTGTCTGCCCGACGTGGCCGTTTCCCTCCTCCATGCGACGGTGGCAGCGACGTCCGTGAGGGGGGCACACTCCGGAGCCGCGTGCCGGGTGCTTGCACCTGCCACCACACTTGCAGACGTGTAAGAGGGCCCAGCGCAAGACCTGGCGGCATAGCTACCCCCCCCCAAGTACCCCGTCCCGTCTAACCCTGGCACAGTTGACCGGCGGATCTAGCACTTTCAAGATTCTTATAAAAACATATAAAACTTGTCAAATTTTTTTGTAATTATCAATTGTTTGTGATTTTAATAAAGTATAGGGACCTATATGCAAAAGAATATGAGGTCACATTACTAACATACTCGAAAACAAATACTACATATTCATAATCTATGGAAAATTCTACACCAAATCTATATATAATTTATGTATGTTTATGTTTGGATAAGGCACATTTAAGTTAATCAAATTTTAATTTAGAAAAAAGATAAAAATCAAAAATGAAAAAAACAGATAATACACAGATATGCCGACGGCTTTTGCCGTCGGCATAGCTATGCCGACGGCCGCCGTTAGGGCCGTCGGCATAGCTATGACGGCGTCGAACGCCCGTCAACCACAGGGTCACCGGGCCCACGTCTATGTCGACGGCCCATCTATGCCGACGACCACTGTAGGCATATGTCCAGATATGCCGACGGCGACCCTCGGCATATTTGGAGGTATGCCGACGGCTTTTCTACACCGACGGATTGCCCTAGGCCGTCGGCATACCTCCTTATATGCCGACGGGGGCCGTCGGCATATAATAGGCCGTCGGGATTAGTGGTAATTCCGGTAGTGCTCGCGCAGTTTTTCCTTGGATTTATTGCACTGTCTATGAACTCTGTTAGTATATTGTAAAGGAAAACGTTTACACACGGCGCGTCGGCCGAACCGTTATGCCGGTCGCACGCAGGCCACACGATTGATCGCGATCATGTGGCTAGCAACAACGCGCGCCCCTCCCTTATCCACATCGCCTTTCTTCCTCCTCCAGCGCTCAGCCTCGCAGCTCCTCCGCCCCACACCACCGGCGTCGTCAGAGCTCTGATCCCCCGTCCCGCACGACCGGCGTCCCGCCCCGACCCCCCTCCATCTCCCCCTCCCGAACCACGCCCCGCGGTTGCAGCACCCCAACATGGCCGCGCCCTCGCCGGGCAACATCCTGCCCCCTCCCCGAGGTTGTAGCTCGCCACGGCCGCCATTGCAACACTGCGCCGCTCGTCGCCTGCACAACAGAACTCGCCGTCCGTGACTCGCAACATCCCACCCCCAATCAATCTCGCCGTGCTCGTCGGCGCACTTAGCACCATGGCAGCCATGAAAATGGTTTGTAGAAAATTCCATCGCCGGCTGTAGCAAAAACCGACCATGGTTGCAGCAAACGTCGTCATCGTTGTCGCGGGTCGCAGCGAATACATGAAGTTTTAAGCTCTTTTCAATGTCGGTTGTAGCTTTTATAACCGCCGGTTGCAGCTTTTTCGTTGTCGTCCATGACTGTCGTCTCTACGGTTGAAACTTTTTTCATCGACGGATGAAGCTTTTTTCGTCGCCAGATGAAGCTTTTTTATCACCGGTTGCAACTTTTCTTTGTCGTCAATAGCTTCCGTCGTATACGGGTTGAAACTTTTTTCATCGCCGGTTGAAGCTTTTTTGGTTACCGGCTGTAGATTTTTTGGTCGTCGGTTGCAACACTGGGCATCTCTCCAGGGGCTCGATTTTGCTGGAACGGGGGACAAGCTAGATGTTGCAAGCATCAGGTGCGCCTGACAGGCTGCGGCATCGGGGATGAGCGGCAGCGAGCACGCCGGCGAGCTGCCGTCGTCGCCACCGGAGCTACAACGGTCGCCACAGGAGCTGCAACCGCAGGGTGCGGTTGTTTGCATGGGGCGAAGGCGGTGACGAGGACGGCCGGCGAGGGCTGGACCGGCGAATAGGACGGCCGGCGAGGGGCACCGACCAGAGATGAGGACGGCAGCGAAGAGACGACAACAGCGGCGGGGCGAAAGGGACGATGAGATGCAGGGGGATTTTTTCGTACGTGTGTTGACGAAGACGAGGGGCATCGGACGGTTCCAGCACCCAAATCTGACGGCTGCGGGCCGACCGGCCCAAATTTGGGCCGGCGCGCCGGCGCCTAGCATCGCCCTATTGTAAATGATGGACAGGAATTTATTGCACCGTCTATGAACTCTACTGGCTGCAGTCATGCTAAATTATAGGGAAAAAATAGTGGTCTCTGCTTAACTGCTTATATTCAGTATATACATACATGCAACTAATAGGGCCACCGGAATAAGTATCTTTGGTCAGTCTCGGACGTGGTGGTATTGGTTCCGGCGTCCCCATAGGGTATGTGAGTATTAGTTTCACCTTATAAGATTCGTCCGGTTGTGGGGTAGAGTCGTCAACCATGATGCGTCAGTTTGTAGTGGGGTAGAGTGACGTTATAGGCCCCGTCGAGGAACATCACATGGCTAGAACCCAAGAGTAGAGTCAGGCCATGCCGCACATCTCTGTCATATTTTGCCCCACAAGTCATTTCTAGATCAAGCTCAAAGAACAATGGCATGCCAGCAGCGTGAGTAAGCACATTACCTGGCGTCCCTTCATCTAGCATCTAGCACAAAAAACTGAACTGACCTTGTGCCAGTGGCTACGCGATTTTCCCTCCTAAAAGAAAATGCTACGTACGTGATCCATTGCAGAACCATCGTTATTCTCTAGTCACAACGTAATATGTGGCATCATACGCATATCTTAAAAAAGCTGACAATAAAACCCACTAAGAACACAATATATATAATGCTGCATTCCCCCCTGTGGCATTGTACCCTTTCTAGCCTCTACCTTGATAACAATCTTGAACAACTAATCTGGCCTGGGTGTAGGGATGCAAAGCGGCGCCCGGATCCGTCCCGCTTCGTATACAAAATGAGTAAAATTAGTTGTAGCTTTTGTTTGATAGAGTTAGTTTATTTTGTACTAGCTGATTGATTTTGCGGGACTATGCGGGATGCCCGCCTGCATCCCTACCTGGGTGGCAGGAAGCCAAAATCATCAGCAATATAAAGGATTGAAAAACCTATGTTCGTTTCGACCAAAAATACTTGCAATATAAACAATCATCAGCCATGTAAACAATTGAGGAACAGCGACGATCCTGGACACTGCTCTCATGGCGGTTTCTCGCTACTGGCTAAGCCATGAAGCAGAGCTCACTGCTCCTCCTCGGCGTGGCATTTCTGCGGACCTAAAAGCAGAGGGAAACTTGCATCAGTAACTGGCAACAGCTGTGAACTCGCAACACAAGTCTCGGCTATGATGGCATGGGTACTAGCATGTAAACATGCACTACAATGTTCAACAAACGGAAAACTGCAGAAGCTGGCGTGTATGGATCATGCTGAACACACAAGCAGACACATATCATATGCTTCACATTGAACACAGTGTGGTGTGATCTCACTACCAATGAACACTCAACATTGTAGTTTCAGCAAAGAGCATATTTACAACCAAAAAGAATCCCAAAAGCTCACCAATTTCAGTGCATTGAGGCCTAAACACTCCATGGATCAAACCAGATCAAATGGTCTAAACACCTATGCTGCTGTGCACACTAACATTGTCCATGTCTCCACGATCTGATATTACCAATTTCGATAGTCACTACTGACAGCCGTCAGTAGAGATCACAACAAAGAACATTTTTTACACCAAAGAGTCACATGGTCCACTCAACAAATGACACAACCAACAAAAAAACTGATACTTGTCCCATGGTCTCATTGTAGCAAGAGTTTTCTAGCAATAAAGCTGTCTCCAGTTCTCCACAATTTATTTCTCGCTGTAATCACACCCATATTTGACTGATGCCTCTTCAAGCCGGTCGATGATTAAAAGTGTGTGCTAGTATTTGCGAATGCTGCCCAATAGAAGATTATCACGAGGGGCCAAAGTTCAACAAGTATGTTCCACACGAACTGCCGTACGAACTCTTGCAAGGTCCAAAATAGCCCCTTCCTAACCCAAAAGGGTCCAGCAAAACGAAGCCATCTCTTCCAATAATCAACATTTTTCCAGAGCAGCGCAAAAGGGCTAACGGCACACACTGCGACAGCGGTCTTGTACGCGACAGGAGCCAGCACCATGTATACCCCCAGCGCAAACGTGGCGGTCAGGCTCGTGACCGAAGCCTCCATGAAATACACCGAGGAGCGCAGGTGGAACTTGCGGCTCCTTCTGTTAACCATGGGAGTCCCGGAGAACATGAAGCCAACCGTCGCCATCGAGGCACAGATGAAAGCCAGCGTGTTGGCCATCATGAACGCGTCAAAGGCGTACGTCCCTGCGAGCGTCGGTGAGCCACCGTTGGGGTGATCGTCCGCCTTGTAACCACCAGGCAGAGCGAATGTGGCGCCGAACGTCACTGTCGCTATCAGCACGGACCCGATGCTCAATGTCTGTGTCGCCTCCTTCATGCTCTCTGCTTCTCTGTTTTCCTCTTCCGGTTTTAGCCGGTGATTTTTCTCGTAGTTTTCCCCGAAGAGATCCTCGCGAGAAGTGCCACTCAGAGCACCGACCATCGCGAGTGCACGGCGGATACATGCTTCCAAGTTCTACACAAACAAAAACAATAAGATGAATTAATTCTACCAGTGGCAATGCTTGAACGTCGTCAAAAAAGAGGGAGTAGAATGATAGATTACCTGACTGTAATACAATCCTGGAGGAACCTTATGGCATGCTAAATCCAGACAGGTTTCCCCTTCCGCATTTGGCAAATTCAGGAGTATCTTCCGATTCCCAAGCAGACGGCAGAACGTTCGAAGTCTCCCACCTTTGACTGCAAGGTGCATCGCAGTGTTCCCATCCTTGTCGCGCATGTTGAGAATCCATGCTAGCGACGTATACCTGGTAGCATGATACAAGATCCCCACAGACATCTTCTCGACGGCGACATGCAGGAAAGTCCGGCCACGCGCATCGCGCAGGCCGGCGCTGCTAGGGTGCTTGTCAAGAAACAGGAGAACCTTCCTGGTCGCGCCTACTGAGGTAGCTACGTGTATCGGATATGACCCACGGTGGTCTGGCTCATACAACGCGGCTGGGTTTGCTTCAAGCAGCTGGAGGCAGACTCTTGGCCATCTCATCCGCAATAGAGACACGAGCTTCTTGCGCACTTGTGTGGTGATTGTTGAATGGCTCTTTCGCCATTTGTGCAGATCGTCGTGAAACTGTGTTGAATAAGATGAGTTTGGCGACTTGGCTGCGGCGAAGTGAAGAGGCATACTCCCTGTTTCATCCTTTTGCGCTGAAAGGGCCTTGTTCCACTTTAACAGCTTCTCGGTGAGTACTGCAAATTAATGGGTTCTCCATGTTATGTTGCACCAATCCAATCAAAACATTCATAGGCCCAGTCTACATATGATAAATTCTAATGTATCCAGAAAAATCTCTTCCACTATTAGGAGCACCTGGCTATAATGAAACATTCATAGGGCAAGCATCTTACCTTGTCCTCGGGTAGCAGCGGCATGCAATGCATTTTGTCCATTTGGTCCGGAGTAGGAAAGACTCATACCGCCACCACTCTTTTGATACAGTTTGTCAACGATGTCTTTATTCTTCAGCAAGATGGCCAGGTACAGCGGCGAGGTCCTGCGGTTCTCGGAAAACCGGCCAAGTCCTGGTCCTCCTTCATCAGCCGCTCCACTATATCCACCCTCTCAATCCGGACGGCCTCATCAAGGCCGTCTCCTTATGCTTGTTCTCCTTCTCCAGCAGCGACTTCACTCGATCAGCAGCAGCATTCATATCCTCCTCTCCCAATTTGGCAAGATGAATGAGCCAAGAGACCATCTTGAGATTCCCGGCCCTCGCCGCGCAGTGCACGGGCGTGTATCCCTTCTTGTTCTGCACGAACAGGAGGTTTCTCGCCTTTCTGTGGATGATGTCTGCGCTCCTCAGGAAGTTGTTGCCACGGCCGCAGGTAGCCACCGCGTGGAGTGCAGTGTCCCCTTCAACAGTCACCCCCTCAAGGAGTGATGACGGTGCAGGCAGAGCACGGCCACCTTCTTCTACATCATCAGAACCTCCGTTGCTGGATGTGTACCAGGCTAGATTGCCACGGATTTCTTGAGCTTGTGCTTGTGTGGCGACCCTGTTGTTGACAAGAAAGTCTAGGCCTGCAGAATCGCCACTGCATGCCAATCCTAAAAGGACAGGATTGATGGTCGCCGGGGTGGGTTGTTTCCTGATGGTGGCCAGATTTCCTGACGCTGTCGCTGCGGCATCTTCCTTGTTGAGCATATACTTCAGCCGCTCGCCATCACCCTGGCTTGTGGCCATAAGCAGCTTGTCAGGCATGGTGGTCGTCGAGGCACGGCGAGTTGGAGACTTGGATGGTCAATGTATAACTGATTTGTGTACTCTGCTCTGACTCTTGATCATACGCTGCTATATGAACTGATGCTATATAATCTAACCATGTATGCGCAGCACGAGCTGGCAACAATTTGGGGTCCGTATTTGTTTATCTTCTTTGCTTTCCCACCAGCAGCTTCAACGTGTGTAAAAGTCGATTCCAAGTCTTTCAGTGGCTTGCACGTGGAAGCAATATTCTTCCTTTGGAGTGGATGTAGATGATTAGTCGAACTTAACTAATATAGTAAGAGGAGCCTTAACCCATGCTGCAACCTTGATAGCATTAGGCAGCATGGATCTCGAGGCCAACTAAAGTTGCTTAACTATTTGTTGAAAGTTAAATCTGAAAGATAGTCTAAGCACATGGCTGTCCAGTGCCTGTCCACTAACTCATAACCACGAATCTCACTTTTCATACCACGTACATTAATATTCCCTCCGTTTTTATTTACTCCGCATATTAGCTTTGGTCAAAGTCAAACTTTGTAAGCTTTGACAAAGTTTATAGACAAAAATATTAACATATACAATAACAAATCAATATAATTAGATTCATTATTGAATATACTTTCACATCATATAGATTTGTTATTGTAAATGTTCATATTTTTTTCTATAAACTTGGTCAAACTTTATAAAGTTTGACTTCAGTCAAATCTAATATGCAGAGTAAATAAAAACGGAGGGAGTAGTAAGTATATATATATATATATATATATATATATATATATATATATATATATATATATAGGTAGATTCGTTGGTTATGGCTAAAATCTTGGCTATTCATCTGGCGCCCAAGATGGAAAGACTCATAGGACAAATAGACATCTATGGTCATATAGATCTGAGTGTCTGAAAGTCGCGACTATGGCATCCATCTCGGTACCACCACTGCATCGCCCATGGTGGATTCGATGGATCACCCTTCCCCATGGCTCGACTAGGACCAAGGTGTTGCTGGTTAATTGTAGTCACAGCGTTGCTTTCACGCAAGGGTGTGGCCTTCAGCAAGGGGACCCTTTTTTTTTTGAACAAAAGATGGGTCGCGAACGACCCAGAAACTGCATTAGTCGTAGATCGGTAGCACGCGTACACAGCAATTTACAACAGGACCCACAAAGAAACGGAAATTATAGAACAGTCCCTGTTTTTTGCATGGAGGACCCTGAACAGGAAACAAGAAACGCAATCGGGTCCAAATCAGCTCCCAACCGGATCCAATCCCGTCGTCGTCGGGGATGTTACCCCTTGGTACGCCGGGACCTCCACAGCTGCTTCTCCCGTAGCACAACACCGCAAAAGAAGAAGCCGTAGACTCCGATTCAGAGATGAACTGCCTCCCATCTAGGCACCAGGCCGGGAGGAAGAGAAACGGCCGCCCTTCGGCCGGCATATTCAATGGCGAGACGGTGAGGACCGGCTGCCAACCGCCGATGCGGGCGCCGTTGCCTCGTTTCAAACGCCATTGAGGATGAGCTCCTTCCCAAACTGCGAAGTCCAGCTCGCCACTTCTCCTACTTCCTCCAACCACCTCCACGATGGCTTCGAAGGAAAGGGATGAGCAGCCGGGCCTCCACCTTAATAGGGAACATAGCGAGCTTATTGAGGGAGACGCCGTCGCAATTTCGTCCAGTTGCACACAACACCTCGCCATCACAACCAGCAGAAACGCCGACGCTAGCCACCGCGCGCAGCTCGCGTGCGCCAGCGGCACGCTCCACCACGGCATAGCGCCAGACGCCACTTGGACAAGACTCGACCTAGTCCTAGACCTGCTATTTACAGAGCTCCACGCACCTCTCCCGTCTCTCGTCCGGCCGGCATCGCCATCGTCGGAGATTGGGGATCGGGCGGGATCAGGGACGCTGCACGCGACTCTCAAGGGGCTCTCTGGAAGGGACGCGAAAAGAGAGTTCCCGCAAGGGGACCCTTTGTCCCTTCTCCTATTCATCATGGTTATGGATACTAGTCGTCAACCCGTGCGTCTACATGGGGCTGGTATGTGAGAACATGTGCACGATATAAATTTGATGTGTATAAATCATTTGGTATGTGCATCACAACCTGGAAGCGTTTCTCTATAATGTTTGCAAAAATAATATCACATAACGTTCTATTGATTTGATTTTCCCAGAGCATAGTTGAGTTGGCAACACAGTTTCTTTTCTAATAGGGATTAATTATTAGGATTCATTGGCGTCACAAACCACGAGAGTTGCTTGAGATTGAACCCTTCAACTTGGTTATAACATAATCGACATGTGAAGCTGTTTTTTGTCAAATGATACCTGACATGAGTTGTGAGAATAAGAAACAAATGAATCTGAAATAGATGATCTCATTGAGAAAGGTCATTCTCTCCGAACTAACTACATTATACACGCTTATTCAGCTGCTATGGAAGTCTTAGGTATACTAATGTGACTTACAATAAAGAAGAATTCTAGGGATCAATATAACCACAATAATGTCCTTGTCGTGAAGATCCACCAAAACTACTGATCATCCAACCGTTCAACCATAAACATTGAGATGGAGTGTGTCGAATTAGCTGTGGCTTTTTGAATTACAATTCCAAGTATATACACAATAAAAGATCAATCCAACAACAACACTTAACAGGTTAAAATCCGAGGAAAAATCGAACGGTTCCTAGAATAGTCTATATCTTATAGACTTAAATCCTGAAAACAGAGCACCAGTTCCGGACCTAAGCATAAGGGGAGATGCAACAACGCCATAATGTTTCCCTGAGAGGGTTCAGTGGAAGCATATCAGTCCAATCAAGTAGCCCTTCTGTAAACAAATATAAGACTTTTTAGAGACTCATTTGAGTAGTATTTTTTTTACAAGTTTTACTTCCTTACAATTATTTGAGTAGTAAATTGTTTTTTTAAAAAGTTTTACTTCCTTATTTCTGTATATTTCAAATGTAGGTGCATCAGTAACTGTTTGGGCAAACTGAAAATGGAACTTCTTACAATGCTACACTGTTTGACTAAACAGAACAGTTCAAAGGTTATTAGGGGAAGTACTAGTAGAATAACTTAAGACAATTTAGGACTTACTTTGTACTTTTGTCCTCCATTAATGTGGAATTTGTGTCAGCTATCAGAATGCTTTAATGATGCGGTCAGGCCGAAGCGCTCCATCAATCTCAATGCCATTTCAAACGTAACAAACGGAGATTGATTTATCAATGCGATTAGTGGAAGTCGTAGTGAATCAGCGATGTGGGACTGAATTTATCTACTCCCTCCTTTCCGGTTTATTGGGCTCATCTCATTTTCTTAGTTTTTTCATTTTATAAGTCTTGTTTTCACTTCTTTCCACCACATGTTCATATTCCGAGGCGCATTAAATTGGTGCATGCAAGGATTAAAGAAAACCGACCAATGCATGTAACCATTCCTAGTCATTTAGTGGTCATCCATGCATACATCATAGTTAATGCAGATGAAAGTTTGAGTAATTTTGTAAAGAGGTAATATCACCATGAGTCATAAAACTTGTTTTGGATGTTCAGTTTGGTGCTAAAACTTTCAAAATACAGATTTATGGTTACTCAACTTGCGTTCTCGTACAAATACGGTCACAAAGTGTGTACGTGGGCGTATCCGCCGCCTGCGTGCATGGCCCCACTGTCAGCAGCGACTGTTGGTGGTGGAGGCGCTAGGTATGACGTTATTTTTGCAGAAAAGATTCAAAAATAATCATGATGTGAGGTATCGAACCAGCAACCCATACAGTCTTGTCACGCATGCTAACCACCCACATTCCTGTCTAGTAATGAGATGAATATTGTATTATATTGGTCAATTCAAACAAATATTTTTTTTGTTGGCAGGACAACCACAACCTATATTATATTGGTCGATTCAAACAAAGAATTCAAATTATATTGGTCAATTTTTTTTGCCAGGATTCTTTCAGTCAATATTGTATTATATTGGCCAATTCAAACAAAAAAATTGCTGATTTGTCTAAAAGATTTTTTTGCCATTTCGAAATTCGTACTTGTTCATGTGTCAAGGAGGAACACATAATTTTATATGTTGGCAACGACGACTACTCGTATCCAACGTTTTTTTCCTCGATACCGAGCTTTTCTTAGTACGGGCCAGAAAAACCGGTTTCTGGATAATCTCAGAAATTTCGGATTTTTTCGGCCCTAATTTATTCAAATGAATTTTGAATTCAATTTTTTTGGCATTAAAATATATAAAACTGAACCTAGAAAAGAGCAAATCTTATGCACGATTCCAGTAGAGAGCATTGGAATCGATCACATGACCATGGGGTAATACAGTAAAAGCTGTGGCACCGAGCTATCAATGCGTTGCATGATTATGTGCATACAAATCTTATTTGATATAGTTCTCGGACCGGAATAAGAAAAACTGCTCATACCTTGGACCGGTTTTTTTAATTCGAATTTGATTTTAAACTATATGGTGAAAAAAAATCCGAGATTTTCTGAAAACCTACCGGAAAAAACAGAATCGAGAAAAAAGGCTGCTTTCATAAATTAACGTGTGTCTCTTATTTAACGTGAGAATCTGCTTAGCGCAGTGGTTGGCAGAGGGCTAAGGCTCGTACATTAGCTAGTGAGTTCGAGCCCCAATGCTGCCTTTGTATTTTCCATTTCTCTCATAGTACCACGTGGTGACAAGTGGGACCCCCATGTCAAGGAGAGATTTATTCCTGACAAGTGGGGCCCACACGTGCTGATGAGGAGCTTCTGCGCAATTAAATACAGAGTAGGGGTGTATCTGTCAAAAGAACATGACGTTGGCATGCCATGTAAGCACAATATACCTCTAGATACAAATGAAGTGACTGTATTTGCACGCGGGAACAAGTTGAATGACCAGAATTACGTATTTTCAAAGTTTTAGCACTAAACTGAATATCGAGCGCAAGTTCTATGACTCCCGATGATATTAGCTCTTTTGTAAACTACGAGATACATTCCTCCACCCATCATCTACATTGGCAAACAGTAGCGCTCTTACCGCAGTAGGTGGTCGCCGCCTGCCCCCAGCGCTCCGCCGCGCGTGCGTTGCCAGCGCCGGAATATGGGACGGCAACGTCGCCCCAAGGAGCTGAGCGGAAAAGTGAAAAGCACAGGTGTGTTTTTAAAAAAAAAGTAAAAAAGCACAATTGTGCTTCTTGATTTTTTTATTTTTTTTGGTTTTCAAAATTTTTTGGTTTTCGGTTTTTTCTCTTTGTTTTGGTAAAAAAAAGTTTGTCCAAACCTGTTCACATGGGATATAGTATCGAAGAACTTGACGTGAGAAACATAACGTGAAAACAGTTCATGATTTGGACGCATAGTTCAAGAGATATAATGTTTTGAAAAAAAATAAATCTAAAAAAGCCTAAAACTCCCATGTTGTGACAAGTGTCGTACATGCAGCGCACCACTTGTCACCATCAAAGAAGGTGAGAGGGACATTTGCAAAGGGTACCCCTTAACTAGTAATTTTTGAGATACAGAGAGGTTTTAAAAACGATTACAAACAGGCTGATATGGACAGGTTTAATTGGGAATTAGGGGGAATTTGGGCCCACCCTGAAATCCGGGTGGAGGGATTAGTTGGTGGGGAGAGGGGTCCATAGAATTTTCGTAATAAGTCGTAGGTCTAGCATTTTCGAGAAACGGAAGCGTACTATGGCGAATCATATTCGCCGCTCTCTGCGGCAAAATGCCGTTAGTTCGCATAGATGAGCGAGCGCAGCTGGATGGACAAGCCCATTAGCTAGGATACGTGCAAGAGAGATCCCGATTCTGGAAGATTCCTGCCGATTTTGGGAACCTTCTAGATGTTTCGGTCCGTTTCTGTTTTCTGTTGTTTTCTTCAGGTTTTTTTTCTGGTTTTCTTTTTCTTTTTTTCTTTACTTTTTTTAATGTTTCAAAAAAATTTAATTTTTTTTGGAAATATAAGAAAATTGAAAAGTATGAAAATTTGGTTCATCTTCTTAAAAAAAGTTAAACATTGAGATAAAAAAGTTTCAAAAATATCTTTTCCAAAATATCTACACATTTTCCAAAGATTTTTTTTTTCAAATTTTTTTTGTGTTTCAAAACATGCCCGTGTTTTCCATAAAAATGTTCTCAATTTTAGAAAAATCACCTTTTGAAAAGCTGTTCTTAATTCCAAAAAAGTTTGTCCTTTCATAAATTAATGGCATTTTTAATATAAAAAGGAATAAAAAAAACTAGAAATGGATGATCGCTACAGTAAACACTGCATGCTACAATTGGGGTGTTCGCTACAGTAGCTCGCTAATGGGCCGGCCACCCGGCGACGCCCTGCGCGAATCTCCAGCATTTTGAAGCAGCGAGCGTCCAATAGACCTCCCGTGTACTGGCACATATGCTGTGAAAATTCAGAAGTTCTTAGTTGCAAAACCAGAATGCAAAACATGATTTATTTGAATTGGTGTGGCATTCATGATGTCATTTTCAATATTAAATTTTAAGAATCTATGTAAATGGCGCAGAGAAATTAGGGAAAACACAAACTGAAATATAGGGACATTATCTGTTAATTATAAAAAACATGGTTTTATGGTCAACCAGAAATATGCTCGGTATTAAATATTTTTTTAAAGGGTCGTTCATTCATGTGAAATATTCATCTCAATCTGAATAAAATAATCTACCTTTATTGTGAGAATGGTATAAATAGAAATTAGTTTGTTCAAGGAGAGACTTACAAGTTTAATGTTTTGGTGAAATATGTTATAATATCTTAGATAAATGTTACATAAGACATAACATTAATCAAGTCAAGAGGAAGAAAAAAGCAAACAATGATGGCAATTTAAGGTAGGAATTCCAGCGAAAATGGCATCTCATCAGTTTGGGCCTATTTTTCATGTCAGGACATAAAAAACACTAGATCACATAATACATTTGACTAGAACAAAAATGTTGACACATGACACCATGTTTGTTTCATAAAAATTAACCTTTCCACAAAAATGAAATTAAAACGAAGGTACAAAGGAGTCCACGGCCAGTCTATGTTTTCACCTAATGTGGAGTCATTCGAGTTGATCTTACTGCTTACTTCCTCCTTTCCAAAATATTTGAAGTTAGAGGTTTGTCCTAACTCAAATTCTTTAAGTTTGACCAAGTTTATAATAAAATTTACTAATACTCACAACATCAAATATAAAGAGTATGAAAATACATTTTATGATGAATGTAATGAAACTAGTTTGGTGTTGTAGATATTGGTATGTTTTTTGGTAGAGTTCATCAAGCGTGAAGAAGTTCGAATTAGAATAAACCTAGAACTTCAAATATTTTGAAATAGAGGGAATAGTTATTTAACTTCACATCTTTTCTTATCTAGAGACATAAAATGTTTTTCTGAATTCCTTGTTGGATTAGTTTCTCAATTGGCGTTATCATGTAATTTATGGAGATGTCTACATTGTTACCCCAACAATTAGGGTGCTACATGGCATTCTTGATATATATGAAAAAAGAACCACACTGCCATCTTGGTAAATTGAACTAGTTTGTTGGCTTTGTTTATTCACAGTTCAGAGCGGCAGACCTGATGCCACCGCGCCGCCTCGGTGAGCACGTCGATGGCCTTGTGCGCGCCACCACAGCCATCCAGGAGGCGATCCGCGACGGCTTGGAGGCGGCAGGGGAGAACCCGTTCTCCGACTTCGGGGAGGTGCTGAAGTACCACATGGCGCTGCCGCCGGGGAGGGCGAGCACGGTGGGTCATCTCACCGGTTCATGGCGTACGAGACGGACTTCGGGTGGGGCCCACCTAGCCGCGTCGAGCTGGCGTCCATCTTCGGGAGCGGTAACATGGTGGCGCTGCTCGGAGCGAGGGACGGCGGCGTGCAGGTCTCGGTGACGCTCTATGGGGCGTGCATGGATGCCTCAACGGCTTGAAATTCTAGATCATTGTACACATGTAATAATGCTAAATAGATGTGAATCGCACATGGTTAATCGTGCTTCAGTATTTGGTGAGATGTACAGATTTCTGTGTAAAATTTCAGGAAACCCAACTCTGACCGAATACTAACAGCTCCTTGATAGTAATGGATAACATGATGCACTCATGTTCAGTTTGGCGAAATTTGGTGCGCTTAATATGCACAAATTTCCTGTTATATATGTTTGATTAAAGAACTCACTAGAACAAACAAACAAAGCAAACTATTTCTTGAAGTTATCATCTCATTTGAGATATATCTATTGAAAGCTTAAGAATTCCAATCTTTCATGCAACAATGTAAATCCACACAAATGTTGCGAGTTATGAGGGCCACTCGTTCTCTATTGCGATTGGCACTGCCAACCGATGCACCCGCACCTTTCGATACAACCATTGTTTATGGGGAGCGTCTAAACATCAGGTACCTGAAAAAACGTTTCACATCTTACTTTATTTCCTAGCCGTCCGATCCGCATCCAACCGCTCACAGTTCGTCTTCTTCCTTCCAACCTTCTTCCTCCTTCAGCCACGATTTGATAGATCGTTCTCTGCAACCGTCGGCCTACCCCACCCCATCTGCCTGCCTCCAGTCCCCACGGTCGGCGGACGCTACCGCACACCGCCTTGCCGCCCCCCCCCCCCCCAACCTCCTCCCACCGCCGTTGCTGGCCGCCGCCCCGGCCACCCCTCTAAGCCCCACCACACAACTCCGGCGATCCCCTGCACCCCCCACCCCCTAAGATAGATACTGGGGCAGTGGCTCACCCTAAGATAGATGGTGGGGCAATGACTTCCCCGGCGAGGTTGGCCACTTGTTCTCTATTGCGATTGGCACTGCCAACCGATGCACTAGCCAATTCTCATGCCTCTTCTTCATGTACACCAGGGTACGGTATGCCTGAGTGCATGCGAAACAAGCCACTGCACTCAAAATGGAGAAGCACGAATCATTTTGTCCCATTTTTTTCATGGAAACTCATATGTTTTCGCATGAACGTATGAAAAACTGTTTGAAAATATTGTAATTTGTGTGCTGTAGAAAAAACGGCCCAACAAAAAGGAAAGTTGGCCCATTTTAGAAATACATATTTGTCTTTTTTTGTAAGCCACGTGCGAAAGTATAGTGTTATGAAATTTTGCACATACATAGTATACATGTGTATGTATGTTCATAAAAAATTTCAATTTTTTTCGCGGTGTAGAAAATTATATTTATAAATCGAGCTCCATGGAGCTCGGCCTCCATTGGTCATTTACGCATTTTTGCTCTTTTTCCTAGGTGCTCACATTTTTTTTTGATCTAGGGCTTCTCTGTAAAAAAAAAATCCAATATTAACAAATATTTTTTTTCCTTTCTTACATTTCATCCACCATGCGACTTATAAAATGTTCATTGCGTTTTAGGAAAAAATGATCGCATATTTTCAAAATTTTCCCCGTGTTTTATAAAATATTCATCATGTATTTTTATATAAAAAAACTTGTATCTTGAAAATGTATATTTCAAAATTCATTGAACTTTTTTAGAATTTGTGAACATTTGTAAAATTATTTTAACACCCGAATGAACATTTTGAAATTGATTATAAATTGTTCATCGTGTTTATGTTTCTGTGCTTTAACATGAGCAGTCCAAAGGAGAATGAGATGAGCTTTTCACGCCACGTTCCAGCTGCATGACTAACAACTTTTTGTCAAGAAAAAATCTACGTCAATCAGCCTTAGCGGAATAACAACTAAACGCAACTGAGCTTGAGCGTTCAATCATGCATCAAGCTATAGGTTCAACAAAATACAGGGCATCAGTGCACAAGCGAAGCACATACAACATTGTACAGGAAACAGAGTCCGAAGAGAAAAGATATCATGGAGAAATCACTATGACGGAACTTTTAGACAATTTCTCGTACAATGGAATAAAAAGAATGGTATACATTTTCAGAAGATTCATCATCCACTCTGTCAGTTCATTGTTCATGTATCAGTTCAAAGCATCTTTTCACTACCCTGATATACTCTGTTGCGACAGAGCGCAACCTTTTGATTTTCGCTTTTCACTACCCAGCAGCAATGAGTGGATCTAGTGTGTGTGTGTGTTTGGGGGGTGGGGGGTGGGGGGGGGGGGGGGGAGGGGGCTTTGCCCCCTTAGATAATTTTGGTGTAGTGTAATAAAAAAAAATCTAGCCATTGAAATGTTGTTCATGGTTCCCATATAATTAAATCCTAGATCCGCCACTGCCAGCAGCAACTGATAACAAAAACAATGGTAACGACAAATCGGACAGACAACCAACAGGACTAATCCGTAGACAAATATGAAAGCTCCTAGAGATGCTCTAACTGACGTGACAGATTCCATTTTTCTAGCAAGAAAAGTCTGAAATAAACCTTGAATTCGTATTCTCAGTCTAAATCAAACCCTCATCTTCAAATCTTTGAAATTAGCACCCTGTCTTTTCTAATCCCGGTCAATCCCGATGGTTTTCAGCTGAAATCTTGTTTGGGCTCCAGGATTTGCTTACGTGGCACAAGGTCGATGGGAAATCCAGCAGAGCTTGTTGGTGACGTACTATAGATTGTACTCCCATGGTTGAACCTCTGGTTCCAGCACGGTTCCCCATCGGCAACGGTCCGGTGCGTAGATGGTCACGACGGACAGTCGGTCCTAGTCGGCATTGGTCACGACCGGCCTTGGTCACCACCTGGTGCTCAACGCTCTCGTACCCGTCGTTAGTGAGCACCTCGAGGCTCGAGCGAGTCACTAAGATTCACAACGAGCTCGCGCGGGATGAGGTGGACGTGCACCCAGGCGCTAACCAGTTGCATCTTTGATCGACAACCCACCCCAGCTAGTCTTGGAGTTAATTGACCAAACCTCGTCATCATGGCGTGAAGAAGCGGTAAGGGAGACGTTCATACCCGTAGATGCTGACGCGATATTGAGAATACCACTCCGCACACAAAATATTTCAGATTTTTGGGCCTGTCATGAAGATCCAAAAGGTCGTTTTACGATCAGATCGGCGTACAATATGATTACCAACTTGAATATGGGCTAGGAAGACTGGATAGAGGAAAGACGGGCAACTCGAACCTGGAGGGCGAGAGGAAGACTTGGTCCTCCCTGTGGAAGAAGGACATCTATCGAAATTAAATGTATTTATTTACATGGAGGTTGGCTCGGCACTCTCTACCAACAGGCGATGTTCTCCATGTGTGTGCTCTTTGTGGTGCGGCGGATAGCTGGGGGCATTCTTTACTCAGTTGCACCATGTTTCACTGCGTATGGGCGTTATCAAAGGAGGACATGGTCGAACACATGTGCACAAACCAGAGTGCGGACACCAAAGACTGGCTCTTTGCCATGAACGAGTCTTTGCCCCATGAAGACTACACTAGGATGGTGGTGACACTATGGACGATCTGGGCAGCTCGGCGTAAGGTGATTCACGAAGACATCTATCAAACTCCGTGCACGACACGTTGTTTTATCAACTCCTTCATTGATGAGATAAAGTCCAGCAAAAACCCACGGTGGCCTCGGCCTCTCCATAGTCTGCACCTAGGCCAAGGTGTTGGCAGCCGATCCATGTGCGGGTTATGCAAAAATAAATGTTGATGCAGCTGTTTTGAGGGCTGGAGGACGAGGAGAAGTAGCTGCCATTTGCCGAGACCAAGCAGAAGAATATCAGGGGTCTTCAGCTATCATTTTTTAATCACTTGGACGACCCAACTACATTGGAGCTCTTGGCGATAAGGGAGGCACTAGCACTTGCAGGCGATTTGTACATCCGAATGATTGCCGTGGCATCTGATTGTAAAGTAGCGGTAGATGCGATAAGGGAGGCACTAGCACTTGCAGGCGATTTGTACATCGGAGGATTGCCGTGGTATCTGATTGTAAAGTAGCGGTGGAAGCGATAAGGGATGGGAGCAGAGCATCGTATGCAGCAGTAGTACATACAATAATAGATAGGGCTAAATTTTTTGATTCTTGTATCTTTAGTCATGAGTTTAGGGCCTCGAATGTCGAGACTCACAATCTCGCAAAGCACTCTCTTACTTTGGGAATCGGCCGCCATGTTTGGTTAGGTCATCTTGAAGATCTTTTATTCATCTCTATAAATATTGTGACGTCTTAATAAAGCTGACGAGTTTTGCCAAAAAAAAAAACCCTACAGGAAACAAGATCAAAACAACACGAAAACAGCAAAAAAAAAAAAAGAATCAAAAACAAAATTGCATCTTGGCGTCTAGGTCATCTAGAAAGTTAGATGAAACATAGCTATTTAGCAGATCCATTTTATTTAATCATGCAAGAGCAAGAGCAAGCGCCTGCAACGCTGGAGCCATGAACGTTTGCACATACGCTATTTAGTTAGATTCAGTTAAATAGTCCATAAGGGCATGTACAATGGTTGATTAGACAGTTCTATCTTAAGTTTGCATGTAATTTAGAAATGATAAAAAACATGTCTACAATGGGTTATTTCTTAGCCTTATCATTAATAACTAGCTATTCCTGAAAACATGATGAGACATACTATTGTGTTAAGAAATCATCTCTTAAATAAAAAAAGACAAAATTATAATTTTTCTTTCTTCCACCTCAATATTTATCTGACATGTCACTCCTAAAATAACACCATTGTACATGCCCCCTAAGCGTGTTTTGCTTTGCGTTGGACATGGCCTAACTGACATGACAGATTTCATTTTGCTAGCCCAAGGTGGAAGTCAAACACGTTCACCCCAGAGTCAACGATTTGGGAACAGGTGCCTTGGGTACCACGTCCGAACGAGCGGCCAACAATTTCTTCTCACGTCGACGTGGGTCCACTTCTCACTACTCAACCAATCAAAGTACTACTACTAGCATTAAACCACTGATCCACAAGATAGTGCCCCCCGCACTGCACACTACACTAGTGCGCACTAGCTGAGGAAATACACTTTGGTTCCTAGTTGTATATACACTATATGAGGACTTTCTTTTAAATAATTAAACAAAAGTCAAAATAGTTAAGAACTATTTTTAGAATAAACTTGACTTACTTGTGCATTAGTATATAAATTTTCACAAAAAAAAAACCAAAGTTGACTTCACAGCGAAAAAGACAAAATTTATTTGCTATTATAGGTCACTATTCATGCTATTTTGATCGAAATTTTGTTTTTTTTGAAAAGAAGTCAAAGAGGACTTTTCTTTTTGTGGAACTTTTCTCACTAGTAGAATGAAAGGTCAAGTTTATTTCAAAAATATTTTCAGAATTTTTTGACTTTTTATTGAATTACTAATTTTTTTTCTCCATATAGGGTACATATGTACCCATAGACCAAACGTCCGCGTCCGCACTAGCTGGTTCTCGGTGCCGCCATGAGCATCCGTGTGCGAGCCCTCGGCGCGACCCATGTCCGGCCGGAGCTGCCTGGGCACGCCATCACCGTCAAGCTCTCCCCCTTCGACACCCTGTTCCTCGCGCTCCCCCCGATCCAGCGGATCTTCTTCTACGACGACGGCGGCGCGAGCCTCCCGCCGTTCCCGGCCATCGTCCGCTCGCTGCGGGCCTCCCTCGCCGCCACGCTCTCCGTCTTCGCCGCGCTCGCCGGCAGGCTCGCGGCCTCCCCCGATGGAGACGTCGTCGTCGACTGTGATGCTCTCCACCACGGCGTCAGGTTCGTCCAGGCGGAGTACTCCGGCGACGCCGCCGACATGCGCCGGCTCGCGCGGGACGCCGAGCACGACACGGAGGCGTTCGTGCAGCTCGTGTCGGAGCTCGAGGTGGGCAGGCTGACGGCCCCCTTGCTCGCCGTCCAGGTCACGCGGCCGGCGCTGTCGGGGGGAGACGACCAGGGTGCGGGCGCCGTGGTGGTCGGGGTCTCGATGCACCACGCCGTGGCCGACGGGCAGTCGCTGTTTCAGTTCATGCGCGCGTGGGCCGCTGCGTCGCGGGAGGGCTCGCCAGCAGCGGCGGGGCTCGTGCCGCCGCCGACGTTTGACCGGGCGGTGATCCTGCGGCACTCCAAAGCAGAGGCTGCGGCGCGAAACTTCGGTCGCCTCTGCGCGCCGGATCTGCCCACGGTGAACACTATGCCGGAGCTGGACTGGACGCGGCAGAGCCGGAGAACCTACCTGCTCGACGCCAGCCAAATCCACTCTCTGAAGCGGCGCATCGTGCAACAACGCCAAGCCGCCGGCACGGACGACGACAACCAGCCGCCGCCGAGCACCTACGTCGCCGTCGCCTCGCTGCTGTGGACGTCCATGGCCCGCGTCAAGCACCCGGACCACGCAGTCAACGCCAGTGCCGCCGCCGACGATGTTGCCGGAGATGCTCGCCGGAGCACCTCCTACCTCTGCTCGCCGGAGCACCTCCTACCTCTCTCTCGCTCGTTCCCTCACTCTCTGGACACAGACGAAGAAGAACAGAGTCAAGTGGTTTTGTGCAGCGCGTAAGTTCTGCTGCTTTTCTGTTTTCTTGATCCTTTTATTCAGTGATCGAGAGTAATGCCGAGATACTCGCAACAACCCCATCGTGCCCGCGCCATCCCATGGGCGAAGTCGTGCAGCTGGCTTCCTAACTATTCGCACGGGACACACAACGATCGTGCCCTTCGTGCGCTAACAGAAAACTGAAAAACTGAAGAAATCTGAAACTACTGAACTTTCTGAAGAAAACTAACACCTATCGACTTGGTTGCCATAGCAGTGTTATTTGTGCGCAACTGAAATAACCAACAATCTCCCCCTAATTCAGGTGCGCCCCCTGACATCGAGGATGCCGATCTTCTTGCACAGCTCCTGGAAACGAGTCCGCCCAAGTGCCTTGGTTAAGATGTCGGCCTTCTGGTCGCTGGAACGAATGAACTCGACCACCACAGTACCCTTCTCGATATGATCACGGATGAAGTGGTATCTGAGGTCGATGTGTTTGCTCCTGTCGTGCAGAACAGGATTCTTCCCAAGCGAGATAGCTGACTTGTTATCAATGAAGATCTTAACAGCCTTCGTACCTTTGTTCAGCAGCTCTCCTAGCATGCGCGCTAGCCAAATCCCTTGGCAGGCCGCGGTAGATCCAGCGATGTACTCTGCCTCGCAAGAGGAGAGGGCCACCACCCTTTGCTTCTGTGATTGCCAACTGATGGGGCTGTCATCGAGGAAGAAGATCGCTCCAGATGTGCTCTTCCTGTCGTCCAGAACGCCGGCCATGTCGGAGTCGCTGAAGCCCTCGAGTTCTAGGCGATCACCACGGCGATAAGTGCAGCCGACAGTGAGCGTCCCGGCGATGTACCGGAGGATGTGCTTCACGGCGGCGAGATGCTCTGAGGTCGGCGCCTCCATGAAGCGGCTCGCGAGCCCAACCGCGTAGGTTATGTCGGGGCGTGTGTGTACCAGGTACCGGAGGCTGCCGATGATGCTCCTGTAGAGCGTGGCGTCGGCGAGTGGCGCTGAGCTCGCCTTGCTCAACTTGCAGTTGGGTTCGAGCGGCACGTGACTCGGATTGCAGCCCGCCATACCTGCCTTGTCCAGCAGCTTCTCAGCATAGGACGCCTGGTTGATGGTGATGCCGAGCGCGCTCTGGTGCACCTCGAGGCCGAGGTAGTACCTCAACAGCCCGAGGTCACTCATCTCGAACAGGTGCTTCATTTCTCCCTTGAAGCGGTGCAGCTCCTGTAGGTTTGCTCCGGTGATGACCAGATCATCTACATAGACACCGACGAGCAGCTGGGACGCTCCGGCGCCGCGAGTGTACACGGCGTGCTCTGTCCTGCTCCGAGTGAACCCCAGCGACACAAGACTGCTGTCCAGCTTGGAGTTCCATGCGCGCGGGGCTTGCCGAAGGCCATAGAGCGCCTTCTGGAGCTTGTACACCTTCTCTTCTTCGCCCCGCCGCGCGAAGCCGGGTGGCTGTGCCACGTACACCACCTCCTCAAGGACGCCGTTCAAGAACGCCGATTTTACGTCCATATGATGCACTTCCCATCCCCGGTGTGCGGCAATGGCCAAGAGTACACGCACCGATTCCAGGCGTGCAACCGGCGCGAAAACCTCCTCAAAGTCCACACCGGGCCGCTGGACGTACCCCTTCGTCACTAGCCTGGCCTTGTGCTTGACGACGGCGCCGGTGGCGTCTTTCTTCAGTTTGTACACCCATTTTAAGCCAATGGGTTTCTCGTCGGGTGGGAGGTCCACGAGCGTCTAGGTGTTGTTGTCACGGATTGAATGGAGCTCATCCATCATGGCGCGCCGCCACTGCTCATGTGGTGCCGCCTCGGCGAAGTTTCCGGGCTCCTCGCCGGCCATGAGGTGCAGCACCTCCTCCACGAGGTCCTCGTCAGGTTGCAGTGGCACGCCCTCACGCGTACCAAGGAGCTCGTCCATCATGCGGTAGCGGTGCGGGGCGTCTGGGTCATCGTCGCCGTCGAAGAGATCAGGGGGCTGCATCGGCGGTGACACGAACACCGGGCCACCGCTCGGCGCGGCAGGAGTCCCGCCAGTGTCGTCCGCCACGGCGACCGGAGAAGGCGTCCTCGAGCCTCCTCCAAATGCACCCGCCTTGACCGTGACGGCCGATCCTGGGGACGCAGCTCGCTCCCCCGAAGCGCCTGTCGCGTCAGTGTCATTGCCCGCCGGCTTTGCTGCCATTTCAGTGCTATCCCCGGCCCCCTCGTACACAGGGTACTGCACGATGAAAGAGCCGGCCGACGCATCTGCAGCCTCCTTGCTCCAGTCCCAACTCGCCTCCTCGTCGAAGACGATGTCGCGGCTCACGTGGACGCGCCTCGACACAGGGTCGTAGACACGATAGGCCTTGCTGCCCTGTTCATAACCGATGAACACCATAGGAGTGCTTCGATCTTCCAGTTTCTTCAGATGAGGCCGTGCTGTTTTCACATGAGCAATGCATCCAAACACACGAAGAAAGTGCACATCTGGCTTCCTACCAAACCAAACCTCGAATGGAGTCTTGCCATCGACGCTGCGGGTGAAGCTGCGGTTCAGCACGAACACCGCCGTGGTCACCGCCTCCCCCCAGAAAAACGCCGGCATGTTCTTGGCCTTCATCATGCTCCGTGCCATCGCCACCACCGTCTGGTTGCGACGCTCTACCACACCATTCTGTTGTGGTGTGTAGGGCGCCGTCAGGTGGCGCTGGACGCCGCGGTCGGCGAAGTGCGCGGCGAGGGCGTTGGACGTGAACTCGCCGCCGCGATCGGTGCGCAGCGTGCGCAGCTTGCGGCCTGCCTCCGCCTCGGCGCCAGCTTGGAAGCGCTTCAAAGCAGCCGTTGCCTCGTCCTTCGAGCTGAGGAGGACCAGCCACATGTAGCGGCTGCAATCGTCGACCAGCAGGAGGAAGTGACGCCGGCCGCTGGGTGTCGCCGGCGTGATGGGACCGCACAGGTCGCCATGCACGAGTTCGAGCTGCTTCTCAGCTCTGTACTTGGCCTTCTGGGGGAACGGGACGCGCCGCTGCTTGCCGGCGAGGCATGCCTCACAGAGCTCGCCGGTGTGCTCGACGAGAGGAAGGCCGCGGACCAGTCCGCCGCGCGCCATCCGTTGGATCGCCTCGAAGTGCAGGTGACCGAGGCGGCCATGCCACTTCCAGGCCTCGCCGTCATGACGCAACGACAGACATGCGGGAGGTACAGGGGTCATATCCAACTTGTACAAGCGATTTGACGCGCGGTGTACCTTTACCAGGAGCTTTTGGCGTGGATCGAAGATCGTCATGTTCCCGCCGCGGAGACGGATGTCGCAGCCGAGCTCGTCCAGCTGCCCTAGGCTCACCACGCTGCTCTTCAGGCG
The DNA here is from genome assembly GCA_039707655.1 of Elymus sibiricus. NCBI lineage: Eukaryota > Viridiplantae > Streptophyta > Magnoliopsida > Poales > Poaceae > Elymus > Elymus sibiricus. The sequence continues at coordinate 85,823,140 of CM077676.1, forward strand.
TGGGATGAAGTAGACATCGGTGAGGGCGCGCTGCACGCCGCCGTCCACCTTGAACGCGATCGTCCCGCGTCCTCGGATCTGCACCACCGAGCCGTCGCCGAACCGCACGGTGCCGGTGACGCTCTCATCCAGCTCGGCGAAGACGCTGCGGTCCCCGGTCATATGGTTCGAGGCACCCGTGTCCAAGAACCAGGTGGTCTCCCGCGGCGCGTCGACGGCGCCGGGAGTGATCTCCGCCTGTTGCTCGTTGAGGAAGACGGGGAGCGAGGTGCTTGCCTCCCCCGTGGCCAGAGTCCCTGCCATGGTGGCGGAGACGGGGGCTGGTGCAGGAGTGTCGAGGCCTGCTGCCGTGACCGCAGGGGCCTTCGCCGCGGTGATCCCCACCGTCTCCATCAAGAGGAACGCCGGGTCCATGTCCTCGTCGGCCTGCGCAAGGTGAGCTTCCTCGCGCTTCTTCTTCTTGCATTCACGGGCCCAGTGCCCTTGGATGCCGCAGTAGCGGCATGTGTCTTTGTCTCCGCCGCTCTTGTCGACGTAGCCGGCGCCACGTCCGCCCTGCGGGCCGCCCCGGCCGCCACCACGACGCCCACCGCGGCCACGCGCACGGCCTCGCCGGGGGTTTCCTCGCCCACCGCCGGGGGACGATCCACCGCCCCCCTGAAGCGATCCCTTTCGCACGTCCCACTCCTCCTCGGTGAGAAGCAGACGGCCACCGGAAGACTCGACGGCGTTGTCGATGATCCGATCTTGCACGACGCGGAGGCGACCCGTGACCTCGTCCAAAGACAGGGTGCTCACTTCGAGAAGGGTTTCGATGGCGATGGCAACCTGCGCGTACTGTTGAGGAACAACTCGCAGGAACTTGGCGACGACGCTGGACTCCTGAACGTTGTCGCCGAGGGAGCGCAGGTTCGCGGCGAGGGTGGAGATGCGCATCGAGAAGTCGTCGATAGTCTCCCCGGAGCGGAACGAGATGCTCTCGAACTCGCGTCGCAGTCGCTGTGCGTTCACCTCACGCACACGAGAGGCTCCCATGCGCTGGGACGCGATCGCCTCCCACGCCTCCTTGGCGGTGGCCTTGGCACCGATCGGACTCACCATGTCCGGCGGGAGAGCGCGCAAGATCGCGGCCATGGCCTTGCGCTCGTCACGGAAAGGTGCTTCGCCGGTCTCAACGGCGTCCCACCAGCCCTCGGCCTGTAGGTTTACCTTCATCAGCAGAGCCCAGTCTGCGTAGTTGGCGCGCGTCAGCATGGGGTAGACTCCGGCGGAGCTCGTCTCCCGGATCACCTGCTGGTGCACCACCACCTCGCTGGTGCGGCGGTTCCTGCTCCTGCCCCGGGCCGGCGACGCCGCTGTCGTGCGTGGAGGGGTCTGCGAGCCCTGCCGGGCGTTCGAGCCGTTGCCGCCGGTCGACATGGTCCCGTAGACGACATGTAGCTCTGATGCCAAGTGTTGCCGGAGATGCTCGCCGGAGCACCTCCTACCTCTGCTCGCCGGAGCACCTCCTACCTCTCTCTCGCTCGTTCCCTCACTCTCTGGACACAGACGAAGAAGAACAGAGACAAGTGGTTTTGTGCAGCGCGTAAGTTCTGCTGCTTTTCTGTTTTCTTGATCCTTTTATTCAGTGATCGAGAGTAATGCCGAGATACTCGCAACAACCCCATCGTGCCCGCGCCATCCCACGGGCGAAGTCGTGCAGCTGGCTTCCTAACTATTCGCACGGGACACACAACGATCGTGCCCTTCGTGCGCTAACAGAAAACTGAAAAACTGAAGAAATCTGAAACTACTGAACTTTCTGAAGAAAACTAACACCTATCGACTTGGCTGCCATAACAGTGTTATTTGTGCGCAACTGAAATAACCAACAGACGACGCATACCTCCTGTTCCCCGCGGACTGCTGCCACCGCCTGCGCCCCCTCTGGACCCGGGCTTCTTCGGCAACTGCGTCAAGCTCTGCTTCGCGCGTGGCACGGCGAGCAAGCTCCTGTGCCGTGACGACGACGACGGCGCGCTCGCGCACGCGGCAGGGGCGCTGCGGCGGGCGATCCGCGAGCAAGTGGAGGAGAAGCACCCGCTGGGCGACGCGGAGCGGTGGGCGGAAACCTACCAGGGGATCCCGCCGGAGAGGCGCTCGCAGCAGGGGTCGTCGCACAGGTTCATGGCGTATGAGGTGGACTTCGGGTGGGGGCAGCCGAGCAGAGCGGAGATCGTGTCGATGTACAGTCCGGAGGTGGCGATGCTCGTCGGCGGTCCGCACGGCGCGGTGCAGGTGTCCGTGGCGCTTGGCCGGGATCTCATCGACGGCTTCGAGGCTTGCTTCCTGTCGCTGCTTTCAGCATGAGCCGAAGTGGCCATTGTTGACGTCTGTTTGGCCGCTGGATGTATTATCAATTTTTTTCAAATGAATGTGTCCATTTTTTAAACGGTTGTGCTAATTATCAGTCGACTACCATTCAAAAAAAAAAAATCTCAGTAGAATTAGCTATGTCTCAGTCGACGAGATTATTGTACACTTTGATCGATCTGTGATTTCTGATTTGTCGCTGCGGTATTCCTCTCGTCCAAAACGGGCTTTGTCCCTGCAGATGGGCAGAGTGTTCCTTCTACGGGCTTTGCTTTTGCGTCTGCCGTGGGCTGTGGCTTGAGATACTTTTTAATTTCTCTTTTTTGTTTTTTATTTTCTCATATGTCTCCCATGTGAACATTTTGTATTTTCTTTGTTTTTTGTTGGGCTTGTGTGTGCAGTAGGAAGCTCACTGGTGCAGCTAACTCTGTGTATACACGTACCTTTTTCCTTTTTATATTTTCTTTTTTCCTTTTGTATTTTAGTACATTTATTTATCATTTTATTTTTATAAAACTGTTTTCACTTGTATTTCTATTTCTACGTTTTTTATTTTCTTATTTAGAAAAATAGAAGATCTAATTTTTATTTGAATAGACATTTTTGACACACATTTTGTAAAAATTTATTTTCGGTACTAAATCTCAATCGACTGAGACTTCGCGAGTCTGAGTCGACGTGTCAACCGTCTAAGTTACTTGCTTCAAAAATCGCGCTGGAGAGTGGGTTTTCTCGTTTCGGCCTGGTCGTTTTTTTTTCTTCCGTTTCTTTTCGGGTTGGGCTCTTTCATTTTGTTCTTTTATATTCTTTTTTTCTTCTGTCAGGCCTATTGTTGGTTGGGGCGTGCTGGACGGGCGAGAGGTTTTTTTTTTTTGCCTTTTGTTCCTTTCGTTTTTGACTGGGTTTTCTTTTTCATTTCTTGTTGACTGCCTTTTGTAGTAAACCGGGGTAGTTTGACCGCAAGAAGTTACGGGACTGGGTGGTTGAAAGTATGGATTTCTTTTTTAAATCTGCAATGTTTTCAACATATACGTAGGCATTTTCAATGGACATTTTTTTGTGCATAACTTATTTGAAATATGAGATGACCATGTTTATTTCCCACGTATGTATGTATATATGAAAATATATTTTCCATTTTTGTATATTTTTTCTCCATAAACTTTTTTAGTTTGTTTGGTTCATATCGTTTGACATGGCATTTTTCAAAATATAGGTCTTTTAGATTTAAACTTTTTTCGTCAGTGTTACATGTGGTATTTCTTTTCCATATGTCTTATCAACTTTCCTTTTTTTAATGATATTTTTAGACTTTTTCTTGCGAACAGTAATATTCTTGCTATTCATTTTGTTTTAAATATTTACTAAATAAAAACTTCTATTTCTGGAATTTGAAAATATTTGCTATCTGGTTGCACAATTGTCCCCGACTATAACTACATGTCTTCAACCACTACTAGGAAAACAATTTTTAACGACGGTAAATGTGCTCGTTAAAAGTCAGATTGTGGTCGTTGAAGGTCATTAACGACCACAATCTGCTGGTCGTAGTAGGCTCCGTCGTTAAAAGTATAACGACCACATACCTTTTGTGGTCGTTATTCTTGTAACGATGGGATGATGTGTTGTCGTCAATCCCAAGGCAATAACGACCACAACTATAGTAGTAACAACCACTTTTGTTATCGCTAATAATGTTATCATGGTGACCGAAGTATCATTGTTGGCCACTCTCGTCACCACTTTGATATACTTCAGAACCACTTATATTGTTGGGGAACGTTGCATGGGAAACAAAAATTTTCCTACGCTCACCAAGATCGATCTAGGAGATGAACATCTACGGGAGGAGAGATTGCATCTACATACCCTTGTAGATCGCTAAGCGGAAGCGTTAAGAAACGCGGTTGATGTAGTCGAACGTCTTCGCGATCCAATCACGATCCGTCCCGCGAACTCCCGATCAAGCGCCGAACGGACGGCACCTCTGCGTTCAACACACGTACGGCTTGATGACGCCTTCACCTCCTCGATCCAGCGAGAGATGGTGAAGTAGTAGTTCGAGTCCTCCGGCAGCACAACGGCGTGGCGGCGGTGGTGGTGGAGGAATCTCAGCAGGGCTTCGCCAAGCCAAGCGGAGAAGGAGAGGAACTACGAGGGAGAGGGATGGCAGCGCCGTGGCATAGATGGGGGGCGGCTGCCTTCCCTCTACCCCTCTATATATAGGGGGAAGGGAGGAGGAGGGGGGGCCCTAGGGTTTCCCCTAGGGGGGGGGGCGGCTACCACAGATGGGGGCGCCCCTAGGGAAACCCTAGGGTGACTTGCCCCCCAAGCCAGGTGGAGGCAGCCCTAGGGGGGGGGCGCCCCACCCCTCTGGTGATCGTGAGATGGGGTGAGGGGGGCGCACAGCCCCTTAGTGGGCTGGTGTGCTCCCTCCCCTTGGCCCATGAGGCACCCCAACACTTGCCGGGGCCCTCGAAACCCCTTTCGGTTCTCCTGCGAAAACCCCGGTAACCCCGGAACACTTCCGGACTCCGATACCCTTCGTCCTATATATCAATCTTCACCTCCGGACCATTCCGGAGTTCCTCGTCACTTCCGGGATCTCATCCGGGACTCCGAACAACCTTCGGTTACCACCATAACAACTCGACTATACTTATATCGTCACCAAACGTTAAGTGTGTAGACCCTGCGGATTCGAGAACTATGCAGACATGACCGAGACACCTCCACGGTCAATAACCAATAGCGGGACCTGGATGTCCATATTGGTTCCTACATATTCGACGAAGATCTTTATCGGTCGAACCTTGATGTCAGGATTCAGTCAATCCCGTATGCAGTTCCCTTTGTCCATCGGTATGTTACTTGCCCGAGATTCGATCGTTGGTATCTCCATACCTAGTTCAATCTCGTTACCGGCAAGTCTCTTTACTCGTTCCGTAATACAAGATCCCGTGGCTAACTCTTTAGTCACACTGCTTGCAAACTTATCGTGATGCTGTATTACCGAGTGGGCCCTGAGATACCTCTCCGTCATACGGAGTGACAAATTCCAGTCTTGATCCATGCCAACTCAACAGACACCCTCGGAGATACCTGTAGAGCATCTTTATAGTCACCCATTTACGTTCCGACGTTTGATACACAGAAGGTACTCCTCCGGTGTCAGTGAGTTGCATGATCTCATGGTCATAGGAACAGATACTTGACATGCGGAAAACGATAGCAATAAACTTGACACGATCATATGCTACGTTCATAGTTTGGGTCTTGTCCATCACATCATTCTCCTAATGATGTGATCCCATTATCAAATGACAACTCATGTCTATGACCCGAAAACCATGGCCATCTTTGATCAACGAGCTAGTCCGGTAGAGGCTCACTAGGGACATGTTGTTGTCTACGTATCCACACATGTATTTGTGTTTCCAACCAATACAATTATAGCATGGATAATAAACGATTATCATGAACAAGGAAATATAATAATAACCATTTTATTAATGCCTCTAGGGCATATTTCCAACAGTCTCCCACTTGCACTAGAGTCAATAATCTAGCATTACATGGTTATGAATCTGACACCCATAGAGTTCTGGTGTTGATCATGTTTTGCCCGTGGAAGAGGATTAGTCAATGGATCTGCAACATTCAGATCCGTGTGTACTTTGCAAATGTTTATGTCCTCCTCCTTGATCGCATCGCGGATGGAATTGAAGCTACGCTTTATGTGTCTGGTCCTCTTGTGAAACCTTGGTTCCTTGGCTAGAGCAATGGCACCAGTGTTGTCACAGAACAGAGTCATCGGGTCTAGTGCACTGGGCACAACCCCAAGATCTGTCATGAACTGCTTCATCCAGACACCTTCCTTCGCCGCCTCCGAGGCAGCTATGTACTCCGCTTCGCATGTAGAATCAGCTACCACGCTTTGCTTGGAACTGCACCAGCTTACCGCTCCCCCATTTAGAATATATACATATCCGGTTTGAGACTTAGAGTCATCCGGATCAGTGTCAAAGCTTGCATCGACGTAACCCTTTACGACGAGCTCTTGATCACCTCCATAAACGAGAAACATTTCCTTAGTCCTTTTCAGGTACTTAAGGATATTCTTGACCGCTGTCCAGTGTTCCACTCCTGGATCACTTTGAAACCTTCCGGCCATACTTATGGCAAGGCTGACATCTGGTCTTGTGCACAGCATCGCATACATGATAGAGCCTATGGCAGAAGCATAGGGGATGATACTCATCTTTTCTCTATCCTCTGTAGTCGCTGGGCATTGAGTCTTACTCAACTTCACACCTTGCAAAACAGGCAAGAACCCCTTCTTGGACTGATCCATTTTGAACTTCTTCAAAACTTTATCAAGGTATGTGCTCTGTAAAAGTCCTATTAAGCGTCTTGATCTATCTCTATAGATTTTGATGCCTAATATGAAAGCAGCTTCTCCTAGGTCCTTCATTGAAAAACTCTTGTTCAAATATTCCTTCACACTTTCCAAAAGTTCTATATTGTTTCCAATCAGCAATATGTCATCCACATATATTATCAGAAACGCTATAGAGCTCCCACTCACTTTCTTGTAAATACAAGCTTCTCCGTAAACTTGTATAAACCCAAACGCTTTGATCACCTCATCAAAGCAAAGATTCCAACTCCGAGACGCTTGCACCAGTCCATAAATAGATCGCTGGAGTTTGCAAACTTTGTCAGCATTCTCTGGATCGACAAAACCTTCTGGTTGCATCATATACAACTCTTCCTTAAGAAAACCGTTAAGGAACGCTGTTTTGACATCCATCTGCCAAATTTCATAATCGAAAAATGCAGCTATTGCTAACATGATTCTGACGGACTTAAGCATCGCTACGGGTGAGAAAGTCTCATCGTAGTCAACTCCTTGAACTTGTGAAAAACCCTTTGCCACAAGTCGAGCTTTATAGACGGTGACATTACCGTCCGCGTCCGTCTTCTTCTTGAAGATCCATTTATTCTGAATGGCCTTTCGCCCTTCAGGTAATACTTCCAAAGTCCATACTTTGTTTTCATACATGGATCCCATCTCGGATTTCATGGCCTCTAACCATTTGTCGGAATCCGGGCCCACCATCGCTTCTCCATAGCTCGTAGGTTCATTGTTGTCCAACAACATGACCTTTAAGACAGGGTTACCGTACCACTCAGGAGCAGTACGTATCCTTGTCGACCTACGAGGTTCGATAGTAACTTGATCCGAAGCTTCATGATCACCATCATCAGCTTCCTCTTCAACTGACGTAGGTTCCACAGAAACATCTTTCTGCGCAGTGCTACTCTCTGGTTGAAGTAAAGGTTCAACAACCTCATCAAGTTCTATCTTCCTCCCACTCAATTCTTTCTCGAGAAACTCTTTCTCGAGAAAGGACCCGTTCTTAGCGACAAACACTTTGCCTTCGGATCTGAGATAGAAGGTATACCCAACCGTCTCTTTTGGGTATCCTATGAAGACGCATTTGTCCGCTTTGGGTTCTAGCTTTTCTGGCTGAAGCTTTTTGACATAAGCATCGCATCCCCAAACTTTAAGAAACGACAACTTTGGTTTCTTGCCAAACCACAGTTCATACGGCGTCGTCTCAACGGACTTAGATGGTGCCCTATTTAAAGTGAATGCAGCTGTCTCTAACGCATAACCCCAAAATGATAGTGGCAGATCGGCAAGAGACATCATAGAACGCACCATATCCAATAAGGTTCGATTACGACGTTCGGACACACCATTACGCTGTGGTGTTCCAGGTGGCGTCAACTATGAAACAATTCCACATTGTCTTAAGTGACTGCCAAACTCATAACTCAGATATTCTCCCCCTCGATCAGATTGTAGGAATTTGATCTTCTTGTTACGATGATTCTCAACTTCACTCTGAAATTGCTTGAACTTTTCAAACGTTTCAGACTTGTGTTTCATTAAGTAAACATACCCATATCTACTCAAATCGTCGGTGAAGGTGAGAAAGTAACGATATCCACCGCGCGCCTCAATGCTCATCGGACCGCACACATCAGTATGTATGATTTCCAACAAGTCACTTGCCCGTTCCATTGTTCCGGAGAACGGGGTCTTAGTCATCTTGACCATGAGGCATGGTTCGCATGTGTCAAGTGATTCAAAATCAAGTGACTCCAAAAGTCCATCAGCATGGAGTTTCTTCATGCGTTTTACACCAATATGACCTAAGCGGCAGTGCCACAAGAAAGTGGTACTATCATTATCAACTCTACATATGTTGGCATCAATGTTATGAACATGTGTATCATCACTATCGAGATTCAACAAGAATAAACCCCTCACAATGGGTGCATGACCATAAAAGATATTACCCATATAAATAGAACAACCATTATTCTCTGATTTAAATGAGTAACCGTCTCGCATTAAACAAGATCCAGATATAATGTTCATGCTCAACGCAGGCACTAAATAACAATTATTCAGGTTCATCACTAATCCCGATGGTAATCGAAGAGCGAGCGTGCCGACGGCGATCACATCAACCTTGGAACCATTTCCCACGTGCATCGTCACTTCGTCCTTCGCCAGCCTCCGTCTATTCCGCAGTTCCTGCTTTGAGTTACAAATGTGAGCAACCGCACCGGTATCAAATACCCAGGCACTACAACGAGAGTTGGTAAGGTACACATCAATAACATGTATATCATATATACCTTGTTTGGCGTTGGCCCCCTTCTTGTCGGCCAGATACTTGGGGCAATTCCGCTTCCAGTGGCCAGTTCCCTTGCAATAGAAGCACTCAGTTTCCGGCTTGGGCCCAGCCTTGGGTTTCTTCACGGGAGGGGCAACTACTTTGCCACTCTTCTTAGAATTTCCCTTCTTGCCCTTGCCATTCTTCTTGAAACTAGTGGTTTTATTGACCATCAACACTTGATGCTCCTTCTGGATGTCTGACTCAGCGACTTTCAGCATCGCAAACAGCTCGGCGACTGACTTGTTCATCCCTTGCATGTTATAGTTCAACACAAAGCTCTTGTAGCTAGGTGGTAGCGATTGAAGAACTCTGTTAGTGATCGCCTCTGGCGGGAGCACAACTCCCAACTCAGCCAGACGGTTGTAATACCCAGACATTTTGAGTATGTGTTCACTGACAGACCCGTTCTCCTCCATCTTGCAAGCATAGAACTTATCGAAGGTCTCATACCTCTCGATCCGGGCATTCTTCTCAAAAATAAACTTCAACTCCTGGAACATCTCATATGCTCCATGACGTTCAAAACACCTTTGAAGTCCCGGTTCTAAGCCATACAACATGGCACACTGAACTATTGAGTAGTCATCAACACGCGCCTGCCAGGCGTTCATAACGTCCACAGACGCCGGAGGGGGTTGCTCACCAAGCGGTGCATAAAGGACATAAGCCTTTTGGGCAGCCGTGAGGATAATCCTCAGATTACGGGCCCAGTCAACAAAGTTACTTCCATCATCTTTCAGCTTAGCTTTCTCTAGGAACGCATTGAAATTCAGAGGAGCTACTACGCGAGCCATTGATCTACAACATAATTTGAAAAGATAGTTTAGACTATTGTTCATGATAAAGAGTTCAATTAATCATATTACTAAGAACTCCCACTCAAATCGACATCCCTCCGGTCGTCCGAGTGTAACATGATCCAAATTCACCAACCCAAGTCCGATCATCACGTGAGATGAGGTGGTTTCAATGGTGAACATCTCCATGTTGATCATATCTACTATATGACTCATGTTTGACCTTTCGGTCTCTTGTGTTCCGAGGCCATGTCTGTACATGCTAGGCTCGTCAAGTTTAACCCAAGTGTTCCGCATGTGCAAAACTGGCTTGCACCCGTTGTATGTGAACGTAGAGTCTATCACACCCGATCATCACGTGGTGCTTCGAAACGACGAACTTTCGCAACGGTGCACACTTGGGGAGAACACAATTTTATCTTGATATTTTAGAGAGGGATCACCTTATAATGCTACCGTCGTCCTAAGCAAAATAAGATGCATAAAAGGATTAACATCACATGCAAATCATAAGTGACATGATATGGCCATGAACTTGTGCTTTTGATCTCCATCTCCAAAGCACCGGCATGATCTCCATCGTCACCGGCATGGCGCCATGATCTCCATCATCGCGTCGCCATCGGGGTTGTCACGCCAACCATGCTTCTACTACTATTGCTACCGTTTAGCGATAAAGTAAAGCATTACATAGCGTTTAATGATTGACACGCAGGTCATACAATAATTAAAGACAACCCTATGGCTCCGGCCGGTTGCCGTATTCATCGACATGCAAGTCGAGATAAACTATTACAAAACATGATCATCTCATACATCAAATATATTTCATCATGTCTTTGGCCATATCATATCACAACATACCCTGCAAAAACAAGTTAGACGTCCTCTAATTTGTTGTTGCATGTTTTACGTGGCTGCTATGGGTATCTAGCAAGAACGATTCTTACCTACGCAAAACCACAACGGTGATATGCAAGTTGCTATTTAACCTTCTACAAGGACCGCCTTCGTCGAATCCGATTCAACTAAGGTGGGAGAGACAGACACCCGCCAGCCATCTTATGCAACAAAGTCGCATGTCAGTCGATGGAACCGGTCTCATGTACGTGGACATGTAAAGTTGGTCCGGGCCGCTTCATCCCACAATACCGCTGAATCAAGAAAAGACCAAGGAAGGAAGCAATCTGAATATCAATGCCCACAAACTCCTTTGTGTTCTACTCGTGATGTCATCTACGCAAAGACCTAGCTCATGATGCCACTGTTGGGGAACGTTGCATGGGAAACAAAAAATTTCCTACGCTCACCAAGATCGATCTAGGAGATGAACATCTACGAGAGGAGAGATTGCATCTACATACCCTTGTAGATCGCTAAGCGGAAGCGTTAAGAAACGCGGTTGATGTAGTCGAACGTCTTCGCGATCCAATCACGATCCGTCCCGCGAACTCCCAATCAAGCGCCGAACGGACGACACCTCCGCGTTCAACACACGTACGGCTTGATGACGCCTTCACCTCCTCGATCCAGCGAGAGATGGTGAAGTAGTAGTTCGAGTCCTCCGGCAGCACGACGGCGTGGCGGCGGTGGTGGTGGAGGAATCTCAGCAGGGCTTCGCCAAGCCAAGCGGAGAAGGAGAGGAACTACGAGGGAGAGGGATGGCAGCGCCGTGGCATAGATGGGGGGCGGCTGCCTTCCCTCTATCCCTCTATATATAGGGGGAAGGGAGGAGGAGGGGGCGCCCTAGGGTTTCCCCTAGGGGGGCCGGCGGCTACCACAGATGGGGGCGCCCCTAGGGAAACCCTAGGGTGACTTGCCCCCCAAGCCAGGTGGAGGCAGCCCTAGGGGGGGCACCCCACCCCTCTGGTGATCGTGAGATGGGGTGAGGGGGGCGCACAGCCCCTTAGTGGGCTGGTGTGCTCCCTCCCCTTGGCCCATGAGCCCCCCCAACACTTGCCGGGGCCCCCGAAACCCCTTTCGGTTCTCCTGCGAAAACCCCGGTAACCCCGGAACACTTCCGGACTCCGATACCCTTCGTCCTATATATCAATCTTCACCTCCGGACCATTTCGGAGTTCCTCGTCACGTCCGGGATCTCATCCGGGACTCCGGACAACCTTCGGTTACCACCATAACGACTCGACTATACTTATATCGTCACCAAACGTTAAGTGTGTAGACCCTGCGGGTTCGAGAACTTTGCAGACATGACTGAGACACCTCCACGGTCAATAACCAATAGCAGGACCTGGATGTCCATATTGGTTCCTACATATTCTACGAAGATCTTTATCGGTCGAACCTCGATGTCAGGATTCAGTCAATCCCGTATGCAGTTCCCTTTGTCCATCGGTATGTTACTTGCCCGAGATTCGATCGTCGGTATCTCCATACCTAGTTCAATCTCGTTACCGGCAAGTCTCTTTACTCGTTCCGTAATACAAGATCCCGTGGCTAACTCTTTAGTCACACTGCTTGCAAGCTTATCGTGATGCTGTATTACCGAGTGGGCCCTGAGATACCTCTCCGTCATACGGAGTGACAAATCCCAGTCTTGATCCATGCCAACTCAACAGACACCCTCGGAGATACTTGTAGAACATCTTTATAGTCACCCAGTTACGTTGCGACGTTTGATACACACAAGGTACTCCTCCGGTGTCAGTGAGTTGCATGATCTCATGGTCATAGGAACAGATACTTGACATGCGGAAAACGATAGCAATAAACTTGACAGGATCATATGCTACGTTCATAGTTTGGGTCTTGTCCATCACATCATTCTCCTAATGATGTGATCCCGTTATCAAATGACAACTCATGTCTATGACCCAGAAACCATGGCCATCTTTGATTAACGAGCTAGTCCGGTAGAGGCTCACTAGGGACATGTTGTTGTCTACGTATCCACACATGTATTTGTGTTTCCAACCAATACAATTATAGCATGAATAATAAACGATTATCATGAACAAGGAAATATAATAATAACCATTTTATTATTGCCTCTAGGGCATATTTCCAACATATATTTAGTATAACGTTCCGTTCAACGATCACTTTATGCAACATCCAACATTTGAATTTTAACATCCACAATAATATAGAAACAAAATAATCTGAATTGAAAGGATCAGAGCCTCTTTTATTAATAGAAATACCAAAATTCCAACATACAATTCTTAAATTAAAATATCATTTAAGACATTTGAGTCAAAAGCACTCCTTATATGACCAATGTACTTGCTCATATCTATTTGGAAAACAAGGCAACTAGAAAAGATAATATTTATAAATCTTCAATCGAGGGACACCATCGTTGTTTGAATGGATATCATTCTTCATCGGTGGATACAATGCCGTTTCATGCTTCTATATCTTACTGTGGACCATCAATCCTACAAATGTTGAGTAGTTTATGAAAGCAAGACCTTGTAAATAAATTGGCACAAAGTATAAACGCATATAAGTTCAATGTACAAGAACAACTTACTTGATCATGCTGGCTTTCTTGAGAACTCGGACATAAGCCGCTATTTCTGACACTTCTTGCACCACGTCATTGAACTTTTCTTCGAGTACTTGTTTGTCTTGCTCGGAAGCTTGAAGTTTAGAAAAGAAAAATAGCCTTACTTAATACTGGTCCTCGCAAATATCTTGCTCTGGCAAGGTCCGCCTAGCAATATCTTTGTGTACTAGTCCAGACTTGTTCAACCGTGAGTAGCATCTTTCCCGAGCCAATGCTGGAAAGTTTCCATACATGTGATGAGTCATTGTGATAACCTATACATAAAGCATTATTTTGAAGTGTGCACAAAGGCTGTACAATGTGCAATTAAATTAAATAAGTGAATGTTGATGTACTGAAAATGAATTACTGAATGCTAAATCAAATAAAGTAAGTACATAACTACTTGTTTCACTGTTTATTAATAAGGTAAAAGCTGAAAAATGAAGAAAGTTGATTACTACAGGTTAAGACTATAGATTCCATGCTTGTTGTCTTTCTTCATCCCATGCTCTTTGTTAAATACATGAATCCAGTTGCAACGTAATAATACCACACGCCTTCCAATTCCACCTAAATATTGCAGCTTGAATATCTCTGTCAAAGTGTCAATATGCCATAATATTCTACTATATTTCCATTATTATCCCCTTCTTCTGAAAGTACAACCACCCCATTGTTATGTGTGTAGAGGAGTCTATCTCAACTCTAAACACGATATCTGAATCCATTCATGTCATAGCCAGTAAAACATGTTACATTTTTCAATGGACCACGTGACAGTGCCAAAAGGTCTTCGATGAGCTCATTCTTATCATGTTCGTGCAAGTTAGCTACCTATGGAGTGAAAATAGCTATGTTAACATCTTCACACAGAGATACTGAAATGTACGTGCATATGTATGTAAATACACACTTTATTCTGGAACCTTTTGTCTTACCTTCTCTTTGAACCACTGATTGAACTTCTGGTTCCACATGGTGGTAAATTGTTGCAGTGAACATCCATCTTGACTGGAGTACTCACTACAATAATACAAAGCTTAATTAACATGGTCACGCAAAACTTAGTCGACTATGTAGAAAATAGGTTAACCAACCAATCAATATTGTGCATGAAGACCCCGCAACAAAAAAAGAGAGGAAGGAGGAATAGCAACAAACTTGCAACGGAATCGTGTTGGCGAATGGCGGATGTGCAGGCCGCAGCACGGGCGCACCGGGGTCGAGGCCACATGCGGCATGCAGACGGCAGCGCGGACGCGCCCGGGCCAGGGTTGAGGCGACCGGCGAGGTGCAGGCTGCAGCGCGGGCGCACCGGGGTCGAGGCTACCGGCGGTGTGCAGACGGCAGCGCGGACGTGCCCAGGCCATGGTCGAGGCGACCGGTGAGGTGTACGCTGCAGCTCGGGCGCACCGGGGTCGAAGCTACCGGCGACGTGCAGACGGCAGTGCGGACGCGCTCGGGCCAGGGTCGAGGCGACCGGCGGGGTGTAGGCTGCAGCGCGGGCGCACCGGGGTCGAGGCTACTGGTGACGTGCAGACGCGCCTGGGCCAGGGTGGAGATGACCGGCGAGGTGCAGGCTACAGCGCAGATAGGCATACAGCAGAAGGGAGATGCGATCCATGGACTACAGAGGTATAGCAGATTGAGCACGGTAGGGGAGGCGAGAAAGAGGCGTAGGGAGATGGGATCTAACAGATTAAATATTTATTGGCTGTTACAAAGGGTTATCTAATGGAAATTGCCAACACTTTGCGCTAAAAATATTCAGCTGTCCCGCTCTCTTTTAGTCTAGAGGAGAGATAAAGGAGAGGTGAGTTTTTTCTTAACACAAGGAGAGGAGTTTGTTAGAGCGTTGTACGTGCAAACCCATATCACCACAATAACGACCGCCTACTTAGCGACGGGCAATCTGGTGGTTGTTGAAGGTATTACGCAGGCTGATTCGATCATGTGGGAACTCAACTCGGGTGTTTAACGACCAACAGTTTTTGGGCACCGTCGTTAATGCCAGTTTTTGTAGTAGTGAACATGATTGCAACTCAGTGATATTTTGTCTGGAGGGGGGGGGGGTTGCATATTTGCAACCAACACGCAACTGCAAGTGTCGCCCCCGGCTGCAACTGCATGTCTTCAACGCGACTGCAATTTGGTGTTGTTTTGTCGAGGGAGGGACAATTGCATGTCTGCCACCAACACGCAACTGCAAGTGCCGCCCTCGACTGCAACTGGATGTCTTCAATGCAACTACACCTTTATGTTGTTTTGTCGGGGGGAGGGGCAGTTGCATGTCTGCCACCAAGACGCAACTGCAAGTGTCGCCCCCGACTGCAATTGCATGTCTTCAACGCAACTTCAACTTGCTATTGTTTTGTCGGTGGAGGGACAGTTGCATGTCTAACACCAACACGCAACTGCAAGTGTCGCCCCCGACTGCAATTGCATGTCTTCAACACGACTGCAACTTGGTGTTGTTCTGTCGGGGAAGGGGCAGTTGCATGTCTGCCACCAACATGCAACTGCAAATGTCGACCTGACTACAATTGCATGTCTTCAACGCAAATGCAACTTGGTGTTATTTTGTTGGGGGAGGGGCAATTGCATGTCTGCCACCAACACGCAACTGCAAGTGTCGCCCTCAACTGCAACTGTATGTCTTGAATGCAACTACACCTTGATGTTGTTTTGTCAGGGGGAGGGGCAGTTGCATGTCTGCCACCAATACGCAACTGCAGGTGTCGCCCCGACTGCAACTGCATGTCTTCAATGCAACTGCAACTTGCTATTGTTTTGTCGGTGGAGGAACATTTGCATGTCTAACACCAACACGCAACTGCAAGTGTCGCCCCCGACTGCAATTGCATGTCTTCAACACGACTGCAACTTGGTGTTGTTTTGTCGGGGGAGGGGCAGTTGCATGTCTGCCACCAACACTTAACTGCAAATGTCGACCTGACTGCAATTGCATGTCTTCAACGCAAATGCAACTTGGTGTTATTTTGTTGGGGGAGGGGTGTCGGTACCAAAACTGGCAGATCTCGGGTAGGGGGTCCGAACTATGGATCTTGGAGTCAATGGATAATAATGAACGTAGAGACAGCGATTACCCAGGTTCGGGCCCTCTCGAAGAGATAAACCCTACGTCCTACTTGATTGTATTGATGTGTGTGTATGATGATTACAGAGTTGATCTACCTCGAGATCGGATGAACTAAACCCTAGGTGGGTATCGTGATGATGGTTCTCCCTTCTACGGACCTAACCCTTTGGTTTATATAGACACCAGGGGTACCTAGGGTTACATATGATCAGTTGCCACCAGGGGATAAACGTGTCGGCTACGCTAAACTTTACTTGGAGGAGACGCCAAGTCTTTGGAGGTTTTCTTCTGATCCACGGGGTCACCTGTAGTCCGGCCTTCCTTCGATGAGTCAAGAGCGGCCCATCAGTCCGGCCCACGAGAGATAGGTCGGCAGCCCGAGGACCCCTTAGTCCGGGACACCCTCAGTAGCCCCCGAACTAGCCTCCAATGCCGGGGTCGAAAGTTTCTGTTGGCTCCATGCTTCCAAGGTCTTCGTCTTGAGAGGCGAGTTCCTTCCATCACCTGTGTTCGGCCGTCAATAGTTCGGCCACCCACAATCCTTCGATTGGCAAGGTGTTGCGGGGCTCGCTGCTACTTGTAGCTTGCGTTGGTTTTATCCCCGAAGAGGAAGGGATGATGCAGCACAGTAGAGATAAGTATTTCCCTCAGTTATGAAACCAAGGTTATCATACTAGTAGGAGAATCACGCAACACCTCATTAGCAGCACCTGCACACAAACAACAAATCCTTGCACCCAACGCGAACGAGGGGTTGTCAATCCCTCGGCGGTAAATTGCAAGATTAAATCGTATGTGATAGATTGATAGATTGATTGAAACAAAAATACAAAATAAAATAAATAAAAGAAAATGTCAGCAATATTTTTAGGGTTTTAGTAATATGATTTAGATAGACCCGGGGGCCATAGTTTTCACTAGAGACTTCTCTCAAGAAAATAGCATACGGTGGGTAGACAAATTACTGTTGGGCAATTGATAGAAAAGCAAATAATCATGACGATATCCAAGGCAATGATCATGTATATAGGCATCACGTCCGAGACAAGTAGGCCGACTCCTGCCTACATCTACTACTATTACTCCACACATCGACCGCTATCCAGCATGCATCTAGTGTATTAAGTCCATAAAGAATGGAGTAACGCCTTAAGAACGATGACATGATGTAGACAAGATAAACTCACGTATGAATAAACCCCATCTTTTTACCCTTAGTAGCAACGATACATACGTGTCATGTCCCTTTCTGTCACTGGGATTGAGCACCGCAAGATCGAACCCATTACAAAGCACCTCTTCCCATGGCAAGATAAATCAATCTAGTTGGCCAAACCAAATCAATAGATCGGAGAAGAAATACGAGGCTATAATAATCATGCATAAAAGAGATCAGAGAAGACTCAAATATATTCATGGATAATCTGATCATAAACTCACAATTCATCGGATCCCAACAAACACACCGCAAAAAGTGATTACATCGGATAGAACTCCAAGAACATCAAGGAGAACATTGTATTGAAGATCAAAAAGAGAGAAGAAGCCATCTAGCTACTAACTATGGACCCGAAGGTCTGTGGTAAACTACTCATGCATCATCGGAGAGGCAGCAAGGTTGATGTAGAGCCCCTCCGTATTCGATTCCCCCTCCGGCGGAGTACCGGAGAAGGCCTCCAGATGGGATCTCTTGAGAACAGAAACTTGCGGCGGCAGAAAAAGTATTTCGTGGACTCCCCTGAGGGTTTCCTGAATTTATAGTGGTGGAATTAGGTCAAACGGAGCTGGGGTGGGCCCACGAGGCACCAGGGCGCGCCTGGCCCCCCAGGCGCGCCCTGGTGGCTCGTGGCCACCCCCTCTGGCGTCTGGTCTTCTCCCGAAGCTTCTAGTGTTTATCTTGTCCAGAAAAAAATCTCCAAAAAGTTTCGTGGCATTTGGACTTCGTTTGGTATTGATTTTCTGTAAAACAAAAACAGGGCAGAAAACAGCAACTAGCACGGGGCACTAAGTTAATAGGTTAGTCTCCAAAAAATGATATATAATTGCAGTAAATGATTATAAAAACATCCAAGATTGATAATATAACAACATGGAACAATCAAAATATATAGATACGTTGGAGACGTATCAGCATCCCCAAGCTTAATTCCTGCTCGTCCTCGAATAGGTAAATGATAAAAACATAATTTTTGATGTGGAATGCTGCCTAACATATTCATCACATATTCTTTTCTTTTGTAGCATGGACATTGGACTTGAATGATTCAAAGCAATAGTCTATAATTTGACATGAAAATATAAATACTCAAGCATGCTAACAAGCAACCATGTCTTTCAAAATATCAACGCTAAAGAAAGTTATCCCTAGCCCATTATGCTCAATCATTGATCCATTCATAAAACACACTCAAATATTAGCTACACACAATGCACAAGTATGACAATAGTGCTCTCTAGTTGGTGCTTTTGTAAGAGAAGATGGAGACTCAAATAAAAATAAAAATTGCATACAAGTAAATAGATAGGCCCTTCGCAGAGGGAAGCAGAGATTTGTCAAATGTGCCAGAGCTCAAAGCTAAAATTAAAGAGATAAAACATATTTTGAGAGGCATGCTTTTCCTGTCAACGAAAATGACCGAGAATTCCTAATATTTTCCATGCTAGACACATCATAGGCGGTTCCCAAACAGAAAGTAAAGTTTATTTCCTTTCCACCATTTCTTTCACAATCCATGGCTAGCCGTATCCACGGGTGCCCTCCAAACCAATACTTTCCAAGGAATTTTGTTGTTATTAATTTTGATTTCATTGTGGGACTGGGGATCCCTATTACCAACCATCCTCTCGTGCAATGACAAGTGAATAAACACTCATCGTGAGAATAACACACCTAGCATGGAAAATAATGGCCACCCCCTGCCGCTTCATGAGCGGTACGGGCACACAAAACGGAAAAATTATTTTGAAAATTAGAGTTGGCACACGCAAATTTACTTGGAACGGCATTGAAATACCGCATGTAGGTAGATATAGTGGACTCATTTGGCACAACTTGGTTTAAGGAGTTTGGATGCACAAGCAGTATTTCCACTTAGTACAAATGAAGGCTAGCAAATAGATTGAGAAGAAACCAACCAAAAAGCGAAAACGGTCATAAACATGCATTGAACATAACTAACACCGTATAATGCATCCTAAGTAGGATATAATTTCATTGCATAACTATCGACTTGATGTGCATGCATAGGGAATCACAAACCTTAACACTAATATTCTTACTAAATCACAATTACTCACTAACATGACTCACATATTATCATTTTCATATCGCAAAACTATTGTAAGGAATCAAACTTATCATATCCAATGATCTATATGAAAGTTTTTATTTATATCGTTCTTGAATATTCATCACTTTGTGACCAAATTCATATCTTGTGCAAATTACCGTTACTATTATCATCTCTCAAAAAGATTTAAGTGAAGCATGAGAGTGCAAATATTTCTTCAAAATTTCAATCTTATCAATTCTCAAAATAATATAAGTGAAACATGAGAATTCATTTCTTCAAAATTTTAATCAACTCTCAAAATAATATAAGTGAAGCATGAGAGTTTATTTCTTCGAAATATAGCCACTGCCGTGCTCAAAAAGATTTAAGTGAAGCACTAGAGCAACTGCCTAGCTCAAAAAATTTAAGTGAAGCACATAGAGTATTCTAACAAATGATGATAAACGTGTGGCTCTCTCAAGATAGGTGTGTTCAGCAAAGATGATTGTGACAAACTAAAAAGCAAACAAAGCAAAGACTCATATAATACAAGACGCTCCAAGCAAAACTCATATCATGTGACGAATAAAAATATAGCTCCAAGTAAAATTACCAATGGTTGGTATAAGAAAGAGGGGATGCCTTCCGGGGCATCCCCAAGCTTAGATGCTTGAGTCTTCCTTGAATATTACCTTGGGGTGCCTCGGGCATCCCCAAGCTTAGGCTCTTACTTCTTCTTATTCCTTCATCCATCGTGATCTCACCCAAAACTTGAAAACTTCAATCACACAAAACTCAACAAAACCTTCGTGAGATCCGTTAGTATAACAAAATAAATCACTACTTTAAGTACTGTTGCAAACCCATTCATATTTTATTTTTGCATTATACCTACTGTACTCTAACTTCACCATGGCTTATACCCCCCGATACAATCCATAGATTCATCAAAACAAGCAAGTAGTGCATCAAAAACAGAATCTGTCAAAAACAGAACAGTCTGTAGCAATCTATTTAAAATACATACTTCTGTAATTTCAAAAATTCTGAAAAATTAGGAAAATGTGGAAAATTGATATACCAATACTGTGTAAAAAATTCAGATTTTTTGGACGCTCCAGTACAGAAAAAAAATTCGGGCACTGGACACAAAACTTTCTGTTTTCCAAACAGCATCAATTATACTATCTTCCAAATCATCCCAAAGGCTTTACTTGGCACAAACACTAATTAAAAACACAAAAACACACTCATACCAGTAGCATAATTGTGAGAACACACAATAACAGAAAAAAATTATTTTATTCATTGGGTTGCCTCCCAACAAGCGCTATTGTTTTATGCCCCTAGCTAGGCATAATGCATAGTTTCAAGTATTGTCATCTTTGGTTTCCAACTCCTCAATAACACATCCATTTTTTCTAATAGATTTAATGTAGGTGTTTCTCACCATCACACTTCTAGGCACAAAATCAAGAATTTTACTTTTGTGAATAGGTTGCTTAATTATACCAATGAAATCGGGGTGCACGCTAATCATTTTAAGATCCTCATTTCCCTTACTAGAAGTAGCACCATTGGTTTTAGGGACATACATAAACGTGCAATTCTTGCTAGGAGTAGTTTTTTCAATAGTTTTAGCAGAAGAAAAAGTGGAACCTAATTTATTAATAATTTCTTCCAACTTAGCGATCCTAGCGGGACTTTGTTCCACCCTTTAATTAATTATTGGTTCTTTCTCTTTTAGCATCTTAAGAGTAATCCCTACCTTTGATCCAAATTGAGTAACATGGTTATGGATCTTTTTATCTCAATTTTCAATATGCTCAACTGTGGGCATTTTATTTTCAATAGCATCTAACCTTTGCATAACATGTTCCAAGGTCAAAGTTGTTTCATTAAGAATAATAGGTGGTGATCCCACTAAATTTCCCATAGCATTAAAAGCATCTGTAGAGGGACACATCAAGAAATTTCCTCCAGTAATAGTATCAAGCACAAATCTATACCAAGTAGTAATGCCAACATAAAAATTGCGAAGAAGGATGGTAGAGGATTGCTTACGAGTTGATCTATTATGAGCATCACAAATCCTATACCAAGCGTCTTTTAAATTCTCTCCTCCCCTTTGTTTAAAATTAAGTACTTCATTTTCAGGGGTAAGAGTAATGAGCGAAGAACTAGCCATAATGATAAAGCAAGCAAGCAAGCAAACAAGAAAAAGGCAAACGAAAAATATTTTTGTATTTTTGTAAAAACGCTTTAGAAGTGGGGGGAGATGAAAACGAGAGCCATATACAGTAAATGCAAGGAGATGAGAGTTTATGCAAAGGTACTTGATAGATGTTGATGATGTCTCCCTGGCAACGGCGCCAGAAATTCTTCCTGCTACTTGTAGCTTGCGTTGGTTTTATCCCCGAAGAGGAAGGGATGATGCAGCACAGTAGAGATAAGTATTTCCCTCAGTTATGAAACCAAGGTTATCGAACCAGTAGGAGAATTACGCAACACCTCATTAACAGCACCTGCACACAAACAACAAATCCTTGCACCCAACGCAAACGAGGGGTTGTCAATCCCTCGGCGGTAAATTGCAAGATTAAATCGTATGTGATAGATAGATAGATTGAAACAAAAATACAAAATAAAATAAATAAAAGAAAATGGCAGCAATATTTTTAGGGTTTTAGTAATATGATTTAGATAGACCCAGGGGCCATAGTTTTCACTAGAGGCTTCTCTCAAGAAAATAGCATACGGTGGGTAGACAAATTACTGTTAGGCAATTGATAGAAAAGCAAATAATCATGACGATAACCAAAGCAATGATCATGTATATAGGCATCACGTCCGAGACAAGTAGACCGACTCCTGCCTGCATCTACTACTATTACTCCACACATCGACCGCTATCCAGCATGCATCTAGTGTATGAAGTCCATAAAGAACGGAGTAACGCCTTAAGAACGATGACATGATGTAGACAAGATAAACTCACGTATGAATAAACCCCATCTTTTTACACTTAATAGCAATGATATATACGTGTCATGTCCCTTTCTGTCACTGGGATTGAGCACCGCAAGATCGAACCCATTACAAAGCACCTCTTCCCATGGCAAGATAAATCAATCTAGTTGGCCAAACCAAATCAATAGATCGGAGAAGAAATACGAGGCTATAATAATCATGCATAAAAGAGATCAGAGAAGACTCAAATATATTCATGGATAATCTGATCATAAACTCACAATTCAACGGATCCCAACAAACACACCGCAAAAAGTGATTACATTGGATAGAACTCCAAGAACATCAAGGAGAACATTGTATTGAAGATCAAAAAGAGAGAAGAAGCCATCTAGCTACTAACTATGGACCCGAAGGTCTGTGGCAAACTACTCACGCATCATCGGAGAGGCAGCAAGGTTGATGTAGAGCCCCTCCGTGATCGATTCCCCCTCTGGCGGAGTACCGGAGAAGGCCTCCAGATGGGATCTCTTGAGAACAGAAACTTGCGGTGGCGGAAAAAGTATTTCGTGGACTCCCCTGAGGGTTTCCTGAATTTATAGTGGTGGAATTAGGTCAAACGGAGCTGGGGTGGGCCCACGAGGCACCAGGGCGCGCCTGGCCCCCCCCAGGCGCGCCCTGGTGGCTCGTGGCTACCCCCTCTGGCGTCTGGTCTTCTCCCGAAGCTTCTAGTGTTTATCTTGTCCAGAAAAAAATCTCCAAAAAGTTTCATGGCATTTGGACTTCGTTTGGTATTGATTTTCTGTAAAACAAAAACAGGGCAGAAAACAACAATTGGCACTGGGCACTAAGTTAATAGGTTAGTCTCCAAAAAATGATATATAATTGCTGTAAATGATTATAAAAACATCCAAAATTGATAATATAACAGCATGGAACAATCAAAAATTATAGATACGTTGGAGACGTATCACCCACCGTACCGTGTTCTTTATTAATGACGCCCCTCGATTTCCACGCGCCTGGGGAAGGCAAGTGGCCCAATAGTTTTTTTACAGAAATGCCCTTCCTGGGGGAGAAACCCCCTTTTTAACAGGCCAAGGGGGTGAAGGTTAATGTACCCCACCCCCTGCCATTCTTCCCCACATCCCCGAGAGGCCATAGCCAGCAAACAATGGCGAGCGTCCCAGGCTCCTCCTCACGTCCCCACGGCCCCCTTCAAGGTGATTGGGCGAGCTGCTCAGTCTTCCGCATGCGACTGGGTAGCCTCGAGACGCAGGGGTATCTACCCATTTCAAATCTCGCGTCCACCCGCCCCGAATTGACTTCTGCGAATGGGGAGGCCTTTGCGGAGAACTTCCCTGCCCCCCACGGGGAGGAAAG
This sequence comes from Elymus sibiricus, assembly GCA_039707655.1. Classification (NCBI taxonomy): domain Eukaryota; kingdom Viridiplantae; phylum Streptophyta; class Magnoliopsida; order Poales; family Poaceae; genus Elymus; species Elymus sibiricus. Next base: position 85,847,286 of record CM077676.1, read on the forward strand.
GGTATGCTTCGTGCCCTTCCTCTTATGGGGCTTAGGCTTCCCCATTAATCCCTTCCTGAGGGGTCTGCTGGAATTTTACGGGATCCAGCTCCACCACCTTACCCTAGGATCAATTCTGCACATCTCGGGCTACGTTGCCCTTTGTGAGATGTTCCTGGGCTGCGAGGCTCATTTCGAGTTATGGAGGAAATATTTCTGCCTTGTCCCTCGCACCCGAGGGGGGATAATTTATGAGGTCGGCGGGGCCGAGGTATGGCACATCGCCGAAACGGGATATCCTATAGGGACTCCCAATAAGGATGCTGAGGAGTGGACCTCGGAGTGGTTTTGTATCGAAGACGTCCCCCTATTCGATCCAGCTCGGAGGGGGTTGCCCAAATTCTCACTCGCTTCTCTGAAGAAACGGTTCAACTGGTGCCCGAAGGGCTCTTCCCAAGAGGAAAGTGCCGAAGTAACGCGCCTAGCCGCTCAAGTGAGGTGGCTAGCCCACAACGGGTTAACCATCATTGATGTGATGGCAGCAGCCATTGCTCGGTGCGTTCAACCTCTTCAACAAAGAGTGCACCCCCTATGGTGCTACAACAGGGTGAATGACTCGACCCGATACACACGGAAAGGACCTGCCGATCAGGCGGCCATGGCAGCCATACTGGCCGATCTCTTCAAGGGGGAAGGGCAAGAGTTTGCTCGACTAAGGCCCAAGGATGGCTTTTCGAGTTATAAGCCCATCGAAGTGGTGAGTCCAATTACACTTCATAGTTTGGATGGTACACCAATTTTTCTTAATCGGATTTTAAATTTATCTGAACAAAACCAGAGAGTCATTCTCGCGAGGACGACCCTGGGTTTCACGACGATCCCGAAACATCGATCGATTTCGAGGAGGGAGTCTTCTACCAGGAGAGTCTCGACGGCTCTAAAGTGGTCCTTTTGGCTGATCACCCCGGGGCACTTCCCTCCTCCGCTGTAAGTGACCAACGAGCTTCTTCTCGAAAAAGACGCTCAGCTCCTGTGGCTCCGAATACACTGACTTCTACTCCCAAGGGCCGCCGCACGATGCGCTGGACATCCGCGAGAGCGGCGTCGGTGGCTCAAGTGGAGAGTGGCCACCGGGCGTCCAAATGTGCGGTGCCAACGGGAGTCGCATCATCCGCGCCTCCCCCAAAGAGGCAACGTATCCGTTGCACTTTTAATGTCTTTATCTTTGACAACCGCTGAGAATGTCATCAATTTTCTCGGCTATGGCTTGCAGGCGATATGTAGAACCACCTTTGCCCGAGGACATTGAAGAGGTGCCGAGGGGTGACCCAAGACCACAGTCCCCAGTTGTGGCCGGCGTTACCGCAGAGGTCCCTGCCGAGGACCATCATCCAGAAGACTCAGGGGGCGTCTCGATCACCAACTCCGAGGTCGAAAGTGTGATGAATCACCGGCGGTGCAAGGCATCGCTACGGCACTCTGCGTTTTCCGATCAGGAGTTTAATGCTCTTAGTTCGGTAGACGCGTACATCGGAGCTACCCGAACGGGACTCGAGGGGGTAGTTAAACTCATGTCTACTAGTCTGCAGGTATGGCCTTGGTTTTGATAATTGGTTGCCTAACCCAGTAGCCCCCAAGCCTTAATTTGGGCGGGACGGCCGAGTTAAGGGTCTGATACTATAATGTCGTGCTATGGCGCAGACTATTCGGGAACAGAACAAAAAGCTGGCCGAAGACCTCAGGCGGACACAAACACAGTTGAAATCTGTGGAGGCCGAGCTAGATGAGGTCAAGAAATGGACCAGAGAGGCACACGGTAAGTGACAGACTTGCATATGTCTAATAAATAATTTTATGGAACACTTTTTCTGACGAAAGATTGGTCCGCAGTAGCTGAGTCGATAAATCAACTGCAGAAGGATCTGGACGCAGCCAGAGAGGCTCAAAGGTATGCGGAGTCGCAACAGGAGGCTGGCTACCGCGTGCTGACCCGAAGTCATGAGGAGAGGGATAAGCTTAAAGCGGGAAATCAACAACAGGCCCAAGAAATTGAGAGCTTGAAAACTCAACTGGCTCTGTCCCAAGGGGAGAGCCAGAGACTAAAAGCTGGCATGTTCGGTGAGTGCAACCTAGCTTGTCGATACATAGACTGCATGTATCTTACGGCTATGTGAACAATGCCATGTCTCTTTTCAGTTCTCCTTACCAGACGCCCCGAAGAAGAGGTCGGTTCGTTCGGCCGGGACCTGCTGAAGGAGCTATCAGCCGCGCATGAGCGGGCCCGAAAAGCCATGAAGAGCATGTTCAAGGCGTTATGGCCTGGCGAGGTGGCTCCGGAAGGGATGACCGAACTTGCCAATCGATTTAAAGGAGCTCGGCGCCGCTTTGAGCTATGGAAGATATCAGCTTGTCGAGAGGGAGCGCGGGAGGCTTGGGCGATGGTTAAGACCCGCTTCGCCAAGCTTGACCCGGGGCATTGGGCGCGGGTTGGGCCGGATGGGCAGGAAGTGCCCCCACATTTGGTATATGACCAAGTGATGCCTGCTGCTCGGCTTTCCCAGGAAGATTGTGCCCTAGAGACCTTGATAGATGGCCTGGACCGAGAGTAGTGTGTTGATTCTATGTATCCATGTACTTTACATCAAATATTCTCCAAACCGTGCTTTAAACGTTGTCTTAACCGGCCATCGGCTTCCGCCTCCTCATCCAGCAGCCGAGGAGTGTTTCCTACCATGTGATTCGAGAACATCGGAAAACACTTCGGAGAACCAGGCAATCCGGCCATGCGGTGCGAACAGACAAAACGCGCTGAGGGAGTTATGTTATATTACTTTTTAACGTAAGAAACATCTTCCGAAGAAAATAGTTCCTCCATGGGTTCCTTTTGTAAAACCCCAGTAATCAAGTTACAGTGACCTTCCTCTAATCATGCCAAGTCATCATCATTAACTTACTAATAGTCATTAAGATCCAAAATCCATTCCAATTCAAAATTCAAATAGTGAGTAAAAATAAAACTTCTTCGAATAAATAAACAAAAGTGTTCATGTTATTGCAAATAATCAATAAGTAATTGTCATGTAGGAACCAACATCATTTGACTCACCAATTAATCCGTAGTAAAATATAAAGTGGTCCAGCAGCAACAAAAATAACCATTTCAAAATAAACAAATGTTTAAGTGTTTCCAAACCACTTGAAACTTTGTGGGCTTCTTCAACATATAGCCTAGTATTTATGTGACAAGTTTTGTAATCAACAAAATTCATTTGGTATTAAATTAAAATGCAAAGCAGTGGAGAAAATACACAACAGTAAATAAAAAAAGAAAAAGGCCTAACTAGTAATGTGCTAGTGGGCTCTAGTGCAGCAGTCCACATGGCCCAGCCCAGTCCCAGCCTTTCCCCTATCTCACGTACAGGAGGAGGCAGAGGCCATGGCGTGGAGGCCATCCATGGCCACCACGGCTCGATGGCCACCACGTGCCCCTCCCCAACCCTACAAATGTGTCCCGCAGAAACCCTAGATCCCCCTCACCCATTCCCCCCTCGTTCCTCCTTCGCCCTCTTCGTCTCTGGCTCGATTTCGAGCTCGAAGTCACTCGCGGTCACCGCTGTCTCGCCGTCATCGTCGCGGCCACCGTCGTCTCCGGCGTGTGGGAGCACGTCCAGGAGGTCCACCGCGGCCGGATTCGTCCGCTCCGGGGACTAGCTCAAGCCGGGACGGTCTGTGTGCTCGCCATCGAGCCCTTCTCCGGTGCGGACGTCACCACCTCGTCGTCGTTGCCACTGCTCCGGGCCTCCCCCGACCTCCTAACCTTGTCCACGAGAACCGCGGGGTGAGCTCCTCCCTCGGGTCCCCCCTTTTCCCCCTTCGATTTGGACGTCGTAGGCCGCCGTCTCCGTCGAGCCCAAACCCCCGTGTACGCATACCTGCATGCGGTTGCTGCTGCCTGTACTGCTGCTGCTATTGCCGCTGCTCACTGCCGCTGCGCTGCCGCTGCTAGTTACTGCCGCTGGCTGCGCTAGCTGCTGCCGCTGCTGCGCTGCTCCGCATGCTGCTCTTGCTCCTGCTTAGCCGCTGCTACTCGCTGTGCTGCTGTCGTTGCTTCTGCTGTGCTGCTCCTTGCACTGCTGCTACGCCGCTGCTAGTTGCTGCCGTAGCCGCTGCTCCCAGCTGCCACTACTATCTGTCGCTGCTGCTACGCGCTCGCCCAGCCGCCCCCTGCCTCCCAGCGCCGGCTGGCTCTGGCCACTGTGCCTGTGTGTGCGCGTGTGTGAGTGTGTGGCCGGCTGGGCCACCGTCCAGTGGGGCCGGCCCATTTTTTTAAATTAGTGTTAGGATTAGTTTAGGGTTAATTTGTGGGTTATTTAATATATAGCTATTGACAATTGGGACCCCCCTCATTTTAATTAACCTAGTTAACCCCTAAATTAATCCTGAGGCAATGACATGCGAGACCCATGTACACTATTCATATGCTGACCAGTCAACCTTTGACTGGGTCAATCCAACCCCACTGGCCCCACTGTCATACACTATGGCTAGAATAACACTAGGTGACAAAAGTATTTTCTGTTTTATTTTCGAATTAAAGAATTCCAGAAATTTTGGAAAATCCATAAAAGTTCGGAAAATCATATAAAATAATCCGTAACTCGGATGAAAATAATTTATATATGAAAAATGATCAGAAAAATATAACGAATCCGAATATGTCATCCACATACCTGCCACACCTCCATAACGAATCCGAATATTTTCCTGTTTCAATTAAAATGCCCTAGTAATGCATTAGAGCATATCACCAACACATTTTGCCGTGGTATACATCTGTGATGCATTTGATTGCTCTGTTATTTATTATTCCCCCCTCCGTTACTTCTTTTCCGGTAGACTCCGAGACCGCTGTTGATCCGGTGATCGACTACTTCACCGTCGAGGGTCCGTATCTGTCTGCAGAGCAACCAGGCAAGCAAAACCCCCTTGATCATTCCTATATCGCCCATTCTTTCTCTCCCGTGCTTGCATTAGATTTTGCTACTGTTTTTGATTGCTCCTATTCTGATGCATAGCCTGATTTTGTAACCTGTTGTTGATACCTTACCTGCTATCCTAATTGCTTAGTATAGGTTGGTTAGTGATCCATCAGTGACCCCGCTCCCTTGTCCGTGTTGCCATGCTTTGCTTCCGGATGTTTCGATCAACGTGATCGATGTGCAGAGAACTACACAGCACCGCACACCCCCTTAGTTGTACGACTCTGCAGAGCTACTATCGAGTGCCGATGGTGATACCTCCTACCTCACTCCTGATGATATCTCTGTAGCGTAGCTAGTCGGTTGTGGGTTACCGATGATGATTCCTCTTTCACCACCTCCGATGAGGCCCCTGTCGTGCAGCCCCTCAAGTGTGAACCCATCGAGGGTGATTCCTCCAATTTCACCTTGACGGTTACATCGAGTGGGAATCCATCGAGGGTGATTCCTCGGATTCCCCACGATGTTATGGACACATGGGTACTTTGACCTTCACCTCAGACCATTGTTAAAGACGGGTCGGCTCCAAGAGCACCCGCGAGATAATGTTGAAGTCGGGCCGACCCAAAGGGTACCCGCGAGAGAGTCTTGTGGCGGCTGGCTGTTAGCGGTACCACCCAGGATGTGGTGGTAGCTCGGGACTTGTCCCGACAGCCGACACGGAACTTACACTGTAGTTGGAACGATAGGGCAGGCGGAGACTACCTAAGAGAGAGGTGGGCCTAGTCCCTGGTCGTGGTCCGCGAGATACCTAGTCGGAACGGCCAAAGCACTGGTCGTCTCCGCAAGCTCCTAATAATTCACTAACGGATTTGGGTATTTGATCTGAGTTGGCCACTGGCCTATACGCACTACCACCACGCGGGATAATGGTTTAATGGGGCCCTCTGCGTCGTATGTATTAGCCGAAAGCTCTGTCAGATGTCCAATTCAACATTGTGAGCCGGTCGGGACAAGGCCATCCAGGACTGAGGTGGTGCTTGGACTCCGACCCGTGACACAACAACCCGGAGTGCAAAGGGCGATGGGCCCAAGACCGCTGAGCGCTTAGGATGTAGACAGGCGGGGACCTCTCTGCGGAGCCTGGGTAGGACTATGTCATGTCAATCAGCCGAGGCCGGGCATGACCGAGAAAAGTGTGTCCGGCCAGAGTTAATCGAGCGTGTTGGGTAACAGTAGTGCACCCCTGCAGGGAAGTTTATCTATTCGAATAGCCGTGTCCACGGTAATAGGACGCTCAGTGTTGTATCCCGATCTACTATAACTTGAACTGGATACATGCTACTTTAATTAATATGTAAGCTCCGGGATCGCTTTCTCGCAGGGAGTCGAGGAAGGATCTCTGGGCTTTGCTACTACATACTTATTGCTTTACTATATGATACTAATCTGCCCTCTTCTAATGCTGCAAGACGCTGCAAGATGCTAGTCTTCGATAGGCTAGGCCTTCCCCTCTATTCTGGCATTTCTGCAGTATAGTCCACAGATACAGCCCATTCCCTTTGATACCGATGCATACTTAGCATAGATCTGATGTAAGTCTTGCGAGTACTTTGGATGAGTACTCACGGTTGCTTTGCTACCTCTTTTTCCCCATACCCCATTGCTGCGATCAGATGACAGAGCCCCGGAGCCAGCTGATCCCGCCGATGACTACTACTACCCCGATGGTGCCTACTACTACGTGGAGACCGACGACCAGGAGTAGTTTAGGAGGCTCCCAGGCAGGATGCCTGCGCCTTTTCGATCTAGTTGTTGTTGTTTTGCTCAGCCTTCTTAAGGCAAATCTTGTCTATTTATGTCTGTACTCAGATACTGATGCTTCCGCTGACTCTTGTGTAACTCGAGCTTATGTATTCGAGCCCTCGAGGCCCCTGGCTTGTAATATAAAGCTTGTATTATTTTATTTTGTGTCTAGAGTTGTGTTGTGATATCTTCCCGTGAGTCCCTGGGCTTGATCGTGCGCATTTGCGTGTATGATTAGTGCACGGTCGAGTCGGGGGCGTCACACCTTTCTTCGGGTTTTCATGTTGACCATGGGCATATAACCTAATACCCGAAACAAGCAGGTAATGGTTACTTCGGGAAAATAACCCCGGAATTTGGTAATAGCTACCAATTATTTTCACTTCCCTCATGGCCGACCAATTATATTCTTAAGAATGCTAGCTTTCGGCTTCACCCGTCTGAGGTACGCACCCGGGTAATCCAGACGTAACAATCGCAGAGGTGCTCCCTTTACTCCCTAGCCGAACAATCGGGAACGTAGGGAGTAAGCATAGGAGCGAGGCAACCCAGCTTGGCCAAATCTTAAGTCAAATTGATGCATATGATGGCTTTAGAACGATACTGGAAGGTCGCAAACATGGTAAAACTGATAGTTGCACAGATAATATATTACCGGCTTCGTAAAAGAAGCCCCACAGGTAAAAATGTATGGTACATTTGAAGATGTTTGCTGAGAAAAACTTAACACAGCTCGGCTTGACCAAACACAACATGGGAAAAACTAGCTACGTGGGAAAGACAAAATATAAATCCGAGAGGGATAAACCGAAGAGGGTGATGACGCTGGTTTAGCCGTAGAAGTGTCGAAGCCGAGCCGCGTTCCATGGATTTGGTTCAAGGCGGTTGTCCTTTGGGTCGCGGAGACGATACGCTCCCCCTATGAGTACATGATCAATTATGAAGGGCCCCTCCCATTTGGGCGACAGTTTATGCTTCTGCTTCTCCGGGAGGCGTAGGACGAGGTCGCCCACGTTATAAGACTTTGCTCTGATAGCGTCTGGCCTGCTGCTGATAAAAGGCAGAACGAGCCCGAGCTACGTCGCGCTTTCCTTCTAGGGCATCCAGGTCATCTTGCCGATCCAGCTCGGCCTCCCTTTCTTCATACATTCAAACATAATAGAAATTACATTGAGGCCACTGGACCACCAAAGGACCATTGTTGCTGCCAAAACAAGCCGTTGTCATCGCTCCCATTAAGGAGCCGGCCTGATCTTGTCGATAACAGCCGGGAGTCTTTATGCATGTGCCTCTAAGGATGAGCGCCTCGGAGCAACAACCATCGCTGTTAAACTCTTGAATCGATATGAAGAATATGGCACCAAATCTCGTCATCGTGTATGCACAATGAGAAACCCTAACCTCGTCGCCTTGATAAGCTGGCAGGAATCTACACCGGTGCTGCAACTAATCCGTCCCGATGGACGAACTTGAGGAGGATTGGATATCGAAAGATTGACTAGAAGAAGAAGCGCCGCCATCCATCCAAGTGTCGCCCTTGCCAGGACTAAAATTCTAACTTTCTAAACCCAATGTGAAATTACTACTAAGCATATGGAACATGGATAATTTCAGATTTATGATATTCAATTCATTTCAATAATTCACTCGTAGGATATAAGTGAAGGACAAGAGTGAAAGACAAACTACTCCAAAAGATATAAGTGAAGAACAATGAGTAGTTAAACATTTAAGTAGCTATGTGAAGAATCTCTCCAAATAAAGATTTCAGATCTGATAATTTTATTCAAACAGCAAATAAAATGAAAATAAAAGGACACTCCAAGAATAGCACATATCATGTGAACAAGTAAAAACTTAGGCTAACCGATAGGTGTTGATGAAGAAAGGTGGGATGCCAACCGGGGCATCCCCAAGCTTAGTTGCTTGAGACTTCTTGGAATGTTATCTTGGGATGCCTTGGGCATCCCCAAGCTTGAGCTCTTGTGTCTCCTTAATTCCTCTCATATCGTGGCTTCTCCTAAATCTTAAAAACTTCATCCACACAAAACTCAACAAGAACTCGCGAGATAAGTTAGTATAAATCAACTCAAAACCTAAACATTCTCTACTGTAACAAATCACTAAAATTATAATTAAAAATTGCATACTAAATGCCTCTGCATATTTTATACTCCTATCTACAAATAGAAACATTAAACAAGCAAACATATGCAAACAGTGCAACCATAACCAAAATCTACCAAAACAGAATAGTCTGTAAAGGGAGATTTAAAATTCATACTTCCCTAACTCCAGCAATTCTGCAAAATTGCCACGTGACAGATAACTCATGCACGCCTACTGTGTAAAAATTTCAGATTTTTATCATGTTCTGAATATTCACAAAAATTCAGGACATAATAGAAAACTTTCTGTTTTCAAACAGCAACACATAAACTTGCAAACTGAGCATGGTAAAGGCTATAATTGGCATTTTATTGAAATAAAAGATACAAAACATGATTATTGATAACAGCAAGCAAATATCAACAAAATAAAATGACGCTCCAAGCAAAACTCATATTATGTGACGAATAAAAATATAGCTCCATGTGAGGTTACCGACAGTGTTGAAGACGAAAGAGGGGATGCCTTCCGGGGCATCCCCAAGCTTAGACGCTTGAGTCTTCCTTGAGTATTACCTTGGGGTTCCTTGGGCATCCCCAAGCTTAGGGTCTTGCCGCCCCTTATTCTCCTCATATCGCTATCTCACCCAAAACTTGAAAACTTCAACCACTTAAAACTTAACAGAACTCCGTGCGATAGGTTAGTATGAAAAATAAATCATTCACTTTGGTACTGTCAAGACAAGAGTCATAATTGTTCTCAAATAATACCTATTGTATTATATCATTTCCACAATTTATATTACTCAATATAAGCTATGGAAACACTAAAACAAGCGAATTATGCACCGAAAACAGAATCTGTCAAAAACAGAACAGCATGTAGTGAGCGATTTAAAAACCATACTTCTGTACCTCCCAAAATTGTGAAACATCAGGACAACGTAAACAATTTGTAACCCAATACTCTTTAAAAATTTCAGAATTTTCTCGCGCTCCAGTACAGAATAGAAATTCCAGCACTGGACGCAAAACTTTCTGTTTTTGCACAAAATCAATTCAACTATCATCCACACTATCCCAAAGGTCTTACTTGGCACTTTATTGAAAGAAAACATGTAAAACATGATTACTACAGTAGTTTAATCACGTGGACACACAAAAACAGTAGGGGTAAATGTTGGGTTGCCTCCCAACAAGCGCTTCTCTTTAATGCATTTTAGCTAGGCATGATGATTTTAATGATGCTCACATAAAAAGTGAAGAATTGAAACACAATGGGAGCATCATGAAACATATGGCAAAAACATTTAAGCCTAAACCACTTCCTATGCATAGGGATTTTGTGAGCAAACAATTTATGGGAGCAAGAATCAACTAGTATAGGAAGGCAAAACAAGCATAACTTCAAAACTTTCAACACATAGAGAGGAAACTTGATATTATTGAGATATGTAGAAGCATATATTCCTCTCTCAAAATAATTTTCAGTAGCATCATGAAGAAATTCAACAATATATCCATCACACAAAGCATTATTTTCATGATCCACAAGCGTAGAATTTTACTACTCTCAACATAAGCAAATTTCTTCTCATCAATAATAGTGGGAGCAAATTCAATGAAATAACTATCATGAGATACTTGATTGGAATAATCCAATTGAAAATTAAAATCATGATGAAAAGTTTCATAGTTATCATTATTCTTTATAGCATACATGTCATCACAATAATCATCATAGATAGCAACTTTGTTATCATAGTCAATTGAAACCTCTTCCAAAATAGTGGAATCATCATTAAATAAAGTCATGACCTCTCCAAATCCACTTTCATAATTATTAAAATAAGATTCAACACCCTTCAAAATAGTGGGATCATTAGTACCTAGAGTTGACACTCTTCCAAACCCACTTTCATCAATATAATCATCATAAATAGGAGGCATGCTATCATCATAATAAATTTGCTCATCAAAACTTAGGGGACTGAAAATATCATCTTCATCAAACATAGCATCCCCAAGCTTATGGCTTTGCATATCATTAGCATCATGGATGTTCAAAGAATTCATACTAACAACATTGCAATCATGCTCATCATTCAAAGATTTTATGCCAAACATTTTATTGAATTCTTCTTCTAGCACTTTGGCACAATTTTCCGATCCATCGTTTTCAAGAAAGACATTATAAAGGTAAAGCATTTGAGGCAACCTCAATTCCATTTTTGTAGTTTTCTTTTATAAACCAAACTAGTGATAAAACAAGAAACTAAAAGATTCAAGCGCAAGATCTAAAGATATACCTTCAAACACTCACCTCCCCGGCAACGGCGCCAGAAAAGAGCTAGATGTCTACTACGCAACTTTTATTCTTGTAGACGTTGTTGGGCCTCCAAGTGCAGAGTTTTGTAGGACAGTAGCAAATTTCCCTCAAGTGGATGACCTAAGGTTTATCAATCCATGGGAGGCGTAGGATGAAGATGGTCTCTCTCAAACAACCCTGCAATCAAATACAAGAAATCTCTTGTGTCCACAACACACCCAATACAATGGCAAATTGTATAGGTGCACTAGTTCGGCGAAGAGATGGTGATACAAGTGCAATATGGATAGTAGATATAGGTTTTTGTAATCTGAAAATAAAAAAAAGCAAGGTAGCAAGTGATAAAATGGAGCACAAATGGTATTGCAATGCTTGAAAACAAGGCCTAGGGTTCATACTTTCACTAGTGCTAACATAGTTGAATCATATAACAATCCCTCAACGTACGACAAAGAATCACTCCAAAGTTCCTATTAGCGGAGAACATAAGAAAGAAATTGTTGTAGGGTACGAAACCACCTCAAAGTTATCCTTTCCGATCAATCTATTGAGCCATCCCTTTAAGTGTCACAAACAGCCCTAGAGTTCGTACTAAAATAACACCATATGATACGCATCAACCAACTCTAATGTCAGATAGATACTCCAATGTCACCACAAGTATCCGTGAGTTGATTATTCGATATGCATCAAACAACTTCAGATTCATAATATTCAATCCACACAAAGAACTTCAAAGAGTACCCCAAAGTTTCTTATCGGAGAAAAGATAATGAAAACGTGCAACCAACCCCTATGCCTAGATCACCCCAAGGTCACGGGAATCCGCGAGTTGATCACCAAAACATACATCAGGTGACTCAATAGAATACCCCATTGTCACCACGGGTATCCACATGCAAGACATACATCAAGTGTTCTCAAATCTGAAATATTCAATCCGACAATAACGAAACCTCAAAGGGAAAGACACAATTCATCACAAGAAGATAGAGAGGGAAGAAACACCATATGATCCACCTATATTAACAAAGCTCGCGATACATCAAGATCATGCCAAATCAAGAACACGAGAGAGAGAGAGATCAAATACATAGCTACTGGTACATACCCTCAGCCCTGAGGGTGAACTACTCCCTCCTCATCATGGAGACCGCCGGGATGATGAAGATGGCCTCCGGTGATGATTTCCCCCTCCGGCAGAGTGCCGGAATAGGGCTCCGGATGAGATCGCTTCGGTACAGAGGCTTGCGGCGGCGGCGTGGAAGTTCTAGGTTTCTTTCTGGGGTTTTCTATATTTATAGGAATTGTTGGCGTTGGTTTCACGTCAAGGGGGCCCACGAGGGAGCGACAAGCTTGCTAGGCCCTCCCTACCCCCCAGGGCGCGCCTAGCAGTCTTGTCGCTTCCTCGTGACTCTTCTGGTCCTTCCATGAAGCTTCTAGGGTCTCTTATGTTCCAAAAAAATCACCAAAAAGTTTTGGCCGATTCCGAGAACTTTTATTTCTGCACAAAAAACAACACCATGGTAGTTCTGCTGAAAACAGCGTCAGTCCGGGTTAGTTCCATTCAAATCATACCAAAACCATATAAAATTGTTGTAAACATGGCATGAATAATTCATAAATTATAGATATGTTGGGCGGTTGGAGACGTATCAACACATGGATAGCAAGCTTCCACGCACCCCTGCCCATGGCTAGTTCTTTGGTGATACTCCAATCCTTCAGATCTCTCTTTACGGACTCCTCCCATGTCAAATTCGGTCTACCCCGCCCTCTCTTGACATTATCCGCACGCTTTAGCCGTCTGCTATGCACTAGATCTTCTGGAGGCCTGCGCTGAATATGCCCAGACCATCTCAGACGCTGTTGGACCAGCTTCTCTTCAATTGGTGCTACCCCAACCCTATCTCGTATATCATCATTCCGGACTCGATCATTCCTCGTGTGCCCACACATCCATCTCAACATGTGCATCACCGCCACACCTAACTGTTGAACATGTTACCTTTTAGTCGGCCAACACTCAGCGCCATACAACATTGCGGGTCGAACCGCTGTCCTATAGAACTTGCCTTTTAGCTTTGGTGGCACTCTCTTGTCACAGAGAATGCCAGAAGCTTGGCGCCACTTCATCCATCCGGCTTTGATTCGATGGTTCACATATTCATCAATACCCCCATCCTTCTGTAGCATTGACCCCAAATATCAAAAGGTGTCTTTCTGAGGCACCACCTGCCCATCAAGGCTAACCTCCTCCTCCTCGCACCTACTAGTAATGGAACCGCACCTCATGTACTCGGTTTAGTTCTACTAAGCCTAAAACATTTTGTTTCCAAGGTTTGTCTCCATAACTCTAACTTCCTATTGACCCCCGTCCGACTATTGTCAACTAGCACCACATCATCCGCAAAGAGCATACACCATGGGATATCTCCTTGTATATCCCTTGTGACCTCATTGACGGTGTCCTGGACTAGGGGGTTCCTCCCTAGTCATCCCATAGTCCTCGGGCTGGGCCCGAAGACCCTCGTTCTCATTCGGATGGACTCCGGAAACCGTAAGGTGGCCAAGATCACATCTGCCGAAGACTTGGCGTGTACCCAAGATATCTCCTGCCGCCTCCTTGAAGTTCCCTAGATACCGCCTATGTAACCCTAGATGTCCTACCCGGCGTGTGCTACTTGTTGTCTGCGTTGGTATTTCCCCGAAGAGGAGAGGATGATGTAGTACAGTAGAGATAAGTGTTTCCCGCAGTTAAGAACCAAGGTTATCAATCCAGTAGGAGAACCAAGAAAAATTCCATTAAGCGCACCTACACACAAAAGAGCAAACACTTGCACCCAACGCAAATAAGAGGGTTGTCAATCCTCTTAGCGATTATTTGCAAGGATTAAATCTTATAGAGATAAATAGATATACTAAAATACTAATTAAAATAAAAGTAAATAAATTGCAGCAAGGTATTTTTAGGTTTTTTATATATGATAAAGTAGACCCGAGGGGCATAGTTTTCACTAGAGGCTTCTCTCTCGAACACATAGCATACGGTGGGTAGACAAATTACTGTTGTGCAATTGATAGAAAAGCAAATAATTTTGACGGATTCATGGCAATGATCATGTATATAGGCATCACGTCCGAGACAAGTAGACAACATCTACTACTATTACTCCACCCATCGACCGCTATCCAGCATGCATCTAGGGTATTAAGTATGAAACAGAGTAACGCCTTAAGCAAGATGACATAATGTAGACAAAGTAAACTCAAGCAATATGATTAAACCCCATCTTTTTATCCTTAATGGCAACAATACAAATATGTGTCATGTCCCCTTCTGTCACTGGGATTGAGCACCGCAAGATTGAACCCATCACAAAGCACCTCTCCCATTGCAAGACAAATCATCTAGTAGGCCAAACCAAATCGATAGATCGGAGAGAAATACAAAGCTATAATAATCATGCATAAAAGAGTTCAGAGAAGACTCAAATATTTCTCATGAATAATCTGATCATAAACTCACAATTCATCGAATCCCAACAAACACATCGCAAAAGAAGATTACATCGGATAGAACTCCATGAACATCGAGGAGAACATGGTATTGAAGATCAAAGAGAGAGAAGAAGCCATCTAGCTACTAGATATGGACCCATAGGTTTGTGGTAAACTACTCACACAAGGTTGATGAAGAAGCCCTCCGTGATCGATACCCCCTCCGGCAGAGTACCGGAAAAGGCCTCTAGATGGGATCGCGGAAGAATAGAGGCTTGCGGCGGTGGAAAGGTTTTCTCTTCTGGCTCTCTGTTGGTTTTGGAATATTTGGGAATTTATAGCGTTGGAATTAGGTCAAGAGGTGCCACGAGGGGCCCACAAGCCTGGGGGGCGCGCCCTACCCCCCTGGGCGCGCACTCCAGGCTTGCCGCCTCCTCGTGGCTCTTCTGGTCTTCTTTCGAAGCTTCCTGGGTCTCTTCTGGTCCAGAAAAAATTAATTCAAAGTTTTTTTCTTGTTTGCACACTTTTTGATAATGATTTTCTGAAAAGGCAAAAACAAGTAGAAAACAGCAACTAGCACTGGGCACTGGGTTAATAGGTTAGTCCCAAAAAATGATATATAATGGCATATAATTGCATATAAAACATCCAAGATTGATACTATAATAGCATGGAACAATCAAAAATTATAGATACGTTGGAGACGTATCAAGCATCCCCAAGCTTAATTCCTGCTCATCCTCGAGTAGGTAAATGATAAAAACATAATTTTTGATGTGGAATGCTACCTATCATGTTTCATCATGTAATCTCTCTCTTACGGTATGAATAATAAGATCCGAATGATTCAAAGCAATAGTCTATAATTTGATATAAAGACATCAATACTCAGGCATACTAATAAACAATCATGTCTTTCAAAATAAAAATACTAAAGAACGTTATCCCTACAAAATCATATAATCCTGTCATGCTCCATCTTCTTAACACAAATTATTTATCATGCACTACCCCGATGACAAGCCGAGCAATTGGTTCATACTTTTTAATGCGCTTCAGCTTTTTCAACTCCCACGCAACACATGAGCGCAAGCCATGGAAATAGCACTATGGGTGGAATAGAGTGTGGTGGTAGAGATAAATAAGAGAAGTCAAAAATAAGAAGATAGTCTCACATCGACGAGGCTAATCAACGGGCTATGGAGATGCCCATCAATTGATGTCAATGCGAGGAGTAGGGATTGCCATGCAACGGATGCACTAAGAGCTATAAGTGTATGAAAGCTCAACATGAAAACTAAGTGGGTGTGCATCCAACTTGCTTGCTCATGAAGACCTTGAGCATTTGAGGAAGCCCATCATCGGAATATACAAGCCATGTACTATAATGAAAAATTCCCACTAGTATATGAAAGTGACAAAATAGGAGACTCCCTATATGAAAAACATGGTGCTACTCTGAAGCACAAGTGTGGAAAAAGGATGGTAACATTGCCCCTTCTCTCTTTTCTCTCATTCATTTTTTTTCGTGGGCTCTTTTTGGCCTCTTTTTTTTTCGTCCAGAGTCTCATCCCAACTTGTGGGGGAATCATGGTCTCCATCATCCTTTCCTCACTGGGACAATGCTCTAATAATGATGATCATCACACTTTTATTTACTTACAACTCAATATTACAACTCGATACTAGAACAAAACTATGACTCTATATGAATGCCTCTGGCAGTGTACCAGGATGTGTAATGATGCTAGCGTAACATGTATAAAAATGATGAATGGTGGCTGAGCCACAGATACTATGTCAGCTATATGATCATGCAAAGCAATATGACAATGACGATGTGTGTCATAAAAACGGAACGGTGGAAGTTGCATGGCAATATATCTCGGAATGGCTATGGAAATGCCATGATAGGTAGGTATGGTGGCTGTTTTGAGGAAGATATAAAGAGGCTTATGTGTGATAGAGCGTATCATATCACGGGGTTTGGATGCACCGGCGAAGTTTGCACCAACTCTCGATGCAAGAAAGGGCAATGCACGGTACCGAAGAGGCTAGCAAATTGCTGAAGGGTGAGAGTGCGTATAATCCATGGACTCACATTAGTCATAAAGAACTCACATACTTATTGCGAAAGTTTATTAGCCCTCGAAGCTAAGTACTACTACACATGCCCCTAGAGGGATAGATTGGTAGGACAAGGTCCATCGCTCTTCCCCGACCGCCACTCATAAGGTAGACAATCAACAATAAATCATGCTCCAACTTCATAGCATAACGACAGATCATACGTGCATGCTTCGGAAATCACAAACCTTAACACCAATATTCTTACCAAACCACAATCATCTACTAATACCTCCCACATATTACCATCTTAATATCACAAAACTATTGCAAGGAATCAAACTTATCATATTCAGTGATCTACATGAAAGTTTTTATTATATCCCTCTTGAATACCTATCATATCAGGACCAAATTCATAACCCTTGCATATTACCATTGCTATTCATTAGACTCTCAAAAATATATAAGTGAAGCATGAGAGTGCAACTATTTCTTGAAAATATAACCACTACCGTGCTTTAAAAGATATAAGTGAAGCACTAGAGCAACTGCCTAGCTCAAAAGATATAAGTGAAGCACATAGAGTATTCTAAAAAATCACGAATAATGTGTGTCCCTCTCAAAAAGGTGTGTTTAGCAAAGATGATTGTGACAAACTAAAAAGCAAACAAAAGCAAACAAACTATATCACAAGATGCTCCAAGTAAAACACATATCATGTGATGAATAAAAATATAGCTCCAAGTGAGTTACCGATAGATTGTAGACGAAAGAGGGGATGCCTTCCGGGCCATCCCCAAGCTTAGACGCTTGTGTCTTACTTGAATATTACCTTGGGGTGCCTTGGGCATCCCCAAGCTTAGGCTCTTTCCGCTCCTTATTCCTTTATCCATCGTAGTCTCACCCAAAACTTGAAAACTTCAGCACACAAAACTCAACAGATACCTCGTGAGATCCGTTATTATAACAAACAAATCTTAAACTTTAGGTACTGTTGTAAATTGATTCATATTTAATATTGGCATAATGCTACTGTACTCCAACTTCTCCATGACTCATACCCCCTGATACGATCCATAGATTCATCAAAATAAGCAAACTATGCAACAAAAACAGAATCTGTCTAAAACAGAACAGTCTATAAAGATCTGAATTAACATCATACTTCTGTAACTCCAAAAATTCTGAAAAATTAGGAAAACGTGGGAAATTCATATATAAATACTGTGTAAAACATTCAGAAGGTTCTGACGCTCCAGTGAAAAAAAAAATCCAGCACTGGACACAAATGTTTCTATTTTCCAACAGTATCTATCATACTATCTTCCAAATCATCCCAAAGGCATTACTTGGCACAAACACTAATTAAAATACAATCATAACAGAAGCTATAATTGTGTAAACACTCAAGAATAGAAGGTAAAAGCAAAAATTTATTTTATTCATTGGGTTGCCTCCCAACAAGTGCTATTGTTTTATGCCCCTCGCTAGGCATAGTGCATAGTTTCAAGTGTTGTCATCCTTCAAGTTGATTCCATAAGTGGCCCTCATAATAGATTCATAAGGTGCTTTGATTCTCTTTCTAGGGAAGTGTTCCATCCCTTTCTTTAATGGAAATTGAAATCTTATATTACCTTCTTTCATATCAATAATAGCAGCAATTGTTCGTAGAAAAGGCCTACCAAGTATTATGGGGCAAGAAGGATTGCATTAAATATCAAGAACAATAAAGTCCACAGGCACATAATTTATATTTGCAAGAATAAGCACATCATTTATTCTACCCAATGGCTTTTTAATAGTGGAATCCGCAAGATGCAAATTAAGGGAACAAGGATCCATGTCGGTGAGACCTAGCACATCACACAAAGACTTTGGTATAGTGGAAACGCTAGCACCAAGATCACAAAGAGCATTACATTCATAATATTTAATTTTGACTTTAATAGTAGGTTCCCATTCGTCTTGTAATTTTCTAGGAATTGAAACTTCTAACTCAAGTTTTACTTCATGTGCTTTCATCATGGCTTCTACAATATGTGTAGTGAAAGCTTTATTTTGTTCATATGCATTTGGTGAATTAATCATGGATTGCAACAAGGAAATACACTCAATTAAAGAACAACTATCATAATTAAAGTCCTTGTAATCCAAAGTAGTGGGTGCATTACTATTTAAAGTTTTGACCTCTCCAAACCCACTTTTTTCATTTTTATGATCAAGATTATCACCCTCCAAGCAATTGGGACTCCTTCTATCTAAAGTTGACTCTTCTTCAGTCCCTTTTTCATCAAGTTTTATGTTACTAAATAATGATTCAATAGGAGTGACACCAATCATTTTAATATCCTCATCATTATTACGATAGAAACCGGGTGGAATCGCTTTTCCTAGAAATTCTCGCTTTGCTCTCAACCTAGCGGTCCTTTCTTTACTTTCATTAATGGAAACATAGATAGCTTTAATAGACTAATTTATGTCATGCTTGGGTGGCAAAATTTTAGTTTTGAGATTTTCCACATCATGATTAATTCTATCCATGTTCCTAGCCAATTCATCAACTCTATTCAATTTTTCTTCTATAATAGTATTGAAATTCTTTTGCGAACTAATAAATTATTTAATATTACTTTCAAGATCAGAGGGCATCCTATTATTATTATTATAAGAGTTACCATAAGGATTTCCATAATTATTAGAGGAATTTCCAGGAAACTGTCTAGGATTGAAATTACCCCTATAAGCATTGTTGTTGAAATTATTTCTAGAGACAAAATTCACATCAATAGCATCATTATTTTGCTCAATCAAAGTAGAAAATGGCACATCATTAGGATCAATATGATCATTTTTACTAGCAACCATTTTCAATTGAGCATCCATCTTATCACTCAAAGTATTAATTTCTTCAACAAAATTTACCTTCTTACCAGTTGGAGTTCGTTCAGTGTGCCATTGAGAGTAATTTGTCATAATATTATCAAGAAGTTTTGTAGCTTCTCCCAGTGTAATTTCCATAAAATTACCACCTGCGGCAGAGTCTAGCAAATTTCTAGAGACAAAGTTTAGCCCCGCATAAATTTTTTGTATGATCATCCATAAATTCAAGCCATGAGTTGGGCAATTTCTTATTATTAATTTCATTCTCTCCCAAGATTGTGCAACATGTTCATGCTGAAGTTGCTTAAAATTCATAATTTGATTTCTTAGCAAAATAATCTTAGCGGGAGGAAAATACTTGGTAATAAAAGCATCCTTACACTTATCCCAAGAATCAATACTATTTCTAGGCAAGGATGAAAACCAAGTTTTAGCACGGTCTCGTAGTGAGAACGGAAATAATTTTAATTTGACAATATCATTATCCACATCTTTTTTCTTTTGCATGTCACAAAGCTCAATGAAAGTATTTAGATGGGATGCAGCATCTTCATTAGGACTACCAGAAAATTGTTCTTTCATAACAAGATTAAGCAAAGCAGCATTAATATCACATGACTCCGCACTAGTGGTGGGAGGAGCAATAGGAGTACTAATAAAATCATTATTATTAGTATTGTAAAAGTCACACAATTTTGTATTTTCTTGAGACATCGCGACAAAGCAAGCAAACTAGCAAACAAGCAAATTAAAATATTTTTGTGTTTTCTAAAAAGAAATTAGAAGTCGGGGAGACGAAAACGAGAGGCAAATGCAAATAAAAGGCAAATAAAATAAATGCAAGTGGATGATAGTTTGTGCTAAGGTACTTGGTAATTTTCATGATGTCTCCCCGGCAACGGCGCCAGAAATTCTTCCTGCTACTTGTAGTCTGCGTTGGTATTTCCTCAGAGAGGAGAGGATGATGCAGTACAGTAGAGATAAGTATTTCCCTCAGTTAAGAACTAAGGTTATCAATCCAGAAGGAGAACTAAGCAAAATTTCGTTAAGCGCACCTGCACACAAAAGAGAAAACACTTGCACCCAACGCAAATAAGAGGGTTGTCAATCTTCTTAGCGGTTATTTGCAAGGATTAAATCTTATAGAGATAAATAGATAAACTAAAATACTAATTAAAATAAAAGTAAATAAGTTGCAGCAAGGTATTTTTAGGTTTTTTATATATGATAAAGTAGACCCGGGGGCCATAGTTATCACTAGAGGCTTCTCTCTCGAACACATAGCATACGGTGGGTAGACAAATTACTGTTGGGCAATTGATAGAAAAGCAAATAATTATGACGGATTCACGGCAATAGTCATGTATATATGCATCACGTCCGAGACAAGTAGACCGACTTGTGCCTGCATCTTCTACTATTACTCCACCCATCGACCGCTATCCAGCATGCATCTAGGGTATTAAGTATGAAACAGAGTAACGCCTTAAGCAAGATGACATGATGTAGACAAAGTAAACTCAAGCAATATGATTAAACCCCATCTTTTTACCCTTAATGGCAACAATACAAATACATGTCATGTCCCCTTCTGTCATTGGGATTGAGCACCGCAAGATTGAACCCATCACAAAGCACCTCTCCCATTGCAATACAAATCAATCTAGTAGGCCAAACCAAATCGATAGATCGGAGAGGAATACAAAGCTATAATAATCATGCATAAAAGAGTTCAGAGAAGACTCAAATATTTCTCATGAATAATCTAATCATAAACTCACAATTCATCGGATCCCAACAAACACACCGCAAAAGAAGATTAAATCGGATAGAACAACAAGAACATCGAGGAGAACATGGTACTGAAGATCAAAGAGAGAGAAGAAGCCATCTAGCTACTAGCTAGGGACCTGTAGGTCTGTGGTAAACTACTCACACATCATCAGAAGGGCAGCAAGTTTGATGAAGAAGCCCTCCGTGATCGATTCCCCCTCCGGCAGAGTACCGGAAAAGGCCTCCACATGGGATCGCGGAAGAACAGAGGCTTGCGGCGGCGGAAAGGTTTTCTCTTCTGGCTCTCTGTTGGTTTTGGAATATTTGGGAATTTATAGCGTTGGAATTAGGTCAAGAGGTGCCACGAGGGGCCCACAAGCCTGGGGGGCGCGCCCTACCCCCCTGGGCGCGCCCTCCAGGCTTGCCGCCTCCTCGTGGCTCTTCTGGTCTTCTCCCGTAGCTTCCTAGGTCTCTTGTAGTCCAGAAAAAATTAATCCAAAGTTTTTTTTCTCATTTGGACACTTTTTGATAATGATTTTCTGAAAAGGCAAAAACAAACAGAAAAAAGCAACTGGCACTGGGCACTGGGTTAATAGGTTAGTCCCAAAAAATGATATATAATGGCATATAATTGCATATAAAACATCCAAGATTGATACTATAATAGCATGGAACAATAAAAAATTATAGATACGTTGGTGACGTATCAGCGTGTATATAAGCCAAGGGGTTTAGCCTATATAGGACACGGAATCACAATTACCATTCACCTAGCCCTAGGGTTAGACTTCTTCTTACGATCTCGAGGTAGATCAAGCTTGTACTCTATACTTCATCATCAATATAAGCAAAGCAGGACGTAGGGTATTACCTCTTCGAGAGGGCCTGAACCTGGGTAAACACCGTCTCCTTCGTCCCTGTTACCATTGATCCGAGATCCATAACTCGGGACCCCCTACCCTGAGGTCTGCCGGTTTTACCACCGACACTGGTGCTTTCATTGAGAGTTCCGCTGTGAGATCAGCAAAGGATCGATGGGATCGTCGGTCAACGACCCCAATCCTCAGGGCACTGTTTTTTTGCCCAAAACCCCCCATCGCCGGATCGTTCCCTCTCCATCACAAGCAAGGGATGATCCCTGGCCCCTTTTGCACTCTAGCCGAAGCCCCCGTAGAGGGCGAAGGGCTGAGGTACTTTCTGGAAAGCGACTCCGACAGCGGCCGGCTAGAAATAGTCAACAAACCTGATCCTCGAATCAGCTCGGCCTATCCGGCAGCTACGTGTTCCTCACAGGACGAAAACGTCGGGGCTTCGAGCCCACAGCCTACGGAGATAGAAGTTCCTTTCCCGAACACATCCCACATCGAATATTATCCCGACAAATCGGGTCCTTCCGATGTTTGGGATCTAGCCTATGTGCAACAGTTACCCGACGAGTCGATCAGGCACTTCTAGGCCAGGTTCTCGTCTGTCAAAGACAACATACCAGATTACCAGGATTCAGAGATAATAACAGCCTTTCAGCGCAGCTGTAGAGATAAAGGCGTTTCGAATGCTCTCACCCGCTGCTGTGTCCAAACACTCTCGGAGCTATCTGACCTGGTGTCGAGATTTTGAGCCATCGAAGACGCCTGGCTGGCCTAGGAAGAACGAACAGATTTGATCTGTGTAAACCACTTGAAACGCGACAGGCTCGCGCCTCATCATGAACCCCGTGATCAACGCACGACACTCACACGGTCCCGGAAAAAGTAGAAAACCGCGGACCGATCTAGGACCGCCCTCGATGGCCTCCTAGATAAGCCATGCATGATCCACTCTGTTCTCCTGAACACCAGCCCAACTCACAACCTTCGTGACTGCTGGGTGACGAGGCAAGTAGCTAAGGGAGGCCTAGCCCTCCTCACTACCACACCTAGGCGTTCGTAGGAGCTATCAAGCGATGACGAAGTCCTGATGATCTACGAAACCTTCACGTCCAATAACCAGAGGAAACGGGCTCTCCGGGAAGTCAATTCAATCCGGGAAGTAGCGGCCTGGAGCGCGTGGATAGACACGCCAATTACCTTTGATCATGAAGATCAAACGAGGTCTGCCCCGAGCAGGTGCCTCGCCGCACTGGTTCTCGACCCAATCGTGGGCAGCTGCCGTCTTCGGAAGGTGCTCATGGACGGGGGTAGCAGTCTAAACTTAATATATGAAGATACTCTAGACAAGATGCAAATTGATAAATCGCGCATCGAAAAGAGTCGTACCACCTTCAAAGGTATAATACCCGGACGCGAAGCACGTTGCAGTGGGAAAATCACTTTGGACGTGGTCTTCGGAACACCTGACAACTACCGATCCAAAGAAATAACATTCCATATTGTTCCCTTTAAAAGTGGCTATCACGCCCTCCTGGGACGGGACGATTTCTCAAAATTTCAAGCGATTCCACACTACGGCTACATGAAGCTTAAAATGTCGGGCCCCAATGGGATCATTGCGATCGCAAGAAACCCCGACAGGGTGCTAAGGGCCAAAAACAAGACGGCATCGCTCGCCCTAGAGTCCCTATCCAAGGCCTTCGCGGCCGAGGAATTAACGACACTGCGAGCCGAAGTCGACCGAGATGATGTCATCCTCGACAAGCGGCCGAAGTCGACCTCATTCAAACCGGCCGACGACATAGTCAAATTTCAAGTGCACCCCACGGACCCAGCCAAAACAGCATCAATCGGGGCGAATCTTGAGCCAGAGATCGACGAGGCCTTACGCAACTTCCTTAGAGAAAACTAGGATATATTCGCCTGGCATCCTTCAGACATACCAGGGATACCCCGCAGACTCGCCGAACACAGCTTGAATGTTCTAAAGGGCTACAAGCCTGTTAAACAAGCACTTCGGCATTTCTCTGAACCCTATCGTCAAGCGATGGGCGAAGAACTGGCTAAACTTTTCGAGGCCGGATTCATAAGAGACATAAAACACCCCGAGTGGCTCGCCAATCTGGTCATGGTACCCAAGATGGATAAGTCCTGGCGCCTGTGTATCAATTTTAAAGACCTTTACAAGGCTTGCCCAAAAGAACCATTCCCACTACCACGCATTGATCAGATCATGGACGCCACTGCAGGGCACGATTCATTGTGCTTTCCGGACGCCTACTCGGGGTATCATGAAATAAAGATGAAGGATTCCGACCAAGCTGCGACCGCCTTCATTACTGTTACTTGTGACCTGCGTTGGGATTTCCCCGAAGAGGAGGGGATGATGCAGTACAGTAGACATAAGTATTTCCCTCACTTATGAAACCAAGGTTATCAATCCAGTAGGAGAATCACGCAACAACTCGTTAGCAGCACCTGCACACAAAATAACAAATCCTCGCACCCAACGCGAACAAGGGGTTGTCAATCCCTTGGCGGTTAATTGCAAGATTAAATTGATTGGTGATAGATAGATAGATAGATAGATAGATAGCTCGAACAAAAATACAAAATAAAATAAGTAAAGTAAAATTGCAGCACGGTATTTTTAGGATTTTCAATATATGATAAAGGTAGACCCGGGGGCCATAGTTTTCACTAGAAGCTTCTCTCTTGAAAATAGCATACGGTGGGTGAACAAATTACTGTTGGGCAATTGATAGAAAAGCAAATAATCATGATGATATCAAAGCCAATGATCATGTATATAGGCATCACGTCCGAGACAAGTAGACCAAAACGATTCTGCATCTACTACTATTACTCCACACATCGACCGCTATCCAGCATGCATCAAGAGTATTAAGTTCATAAAGAACGGAGTAACGCCTTAAGCAAGATGACATGATGTAGACAAAGTAAACTCACGCATGAATAAACCCCACCTTTTTACCCTTAATAGCAATGATACATACGTGTCATGTCCCTTTCTGTCACTTGGATTGAGCACTGCAAGATCGAACCCATTAGAAAGCACCTCTCCCATTGCAAGATAAATTAATCTTGTTGGCCAAACCAAATCACTAGATCTGAGAGAAATACGAAGCTATAACAATCATGCATAAAAGATTTAAGAGAAAACTCAAATAATATTCATGGATAATCTGATCATAAACTCACAATTCATCAGATCCCAACAAACACACCGCAAAAAGTGATTACATCAGATAGAACTCCAAGAACATCGAGGAGAACATTGTATTGAAGATCAAAAAGAGAGAAGAAGCCATCTAGCTACTAACTATGGACCCGAAGGTCTGTGGTAAACTACTCATGCATCATCGGAAGGGCAGCAAGGTTGATGTAGAGCCCCTCCGTGATCAAATCCCCCTCCGGCAGAGTGCCGGAAAAGGCCTCTATATGGGATCTCTCGAGAACAGGAACTTGCGGCGGCAGAAAAAGTATTTCGTGGACTCCTCTATTGGTTTCCCGATTTTAGAGTATTTATAGAGGTGGAATTAGGTCAAACGGAGCAGAGGTGGGCCCATGAGGCACCAGGGCGCGCCACCCCCCTGGGGCGCGCCCTGGTGGCTCGTGGCCACCTCCTCTGTCTTCTGGCCCTCTCCCGAAGCTTCTAGTGTCTCTTATGTCCAGAAAAAATCTCCAAAAAGTTTCGTGGCATTTGGACTTCGTTTGGTACTGATATTCTGAAAAACCAAAAACAGGCAAAAAACAGCAACTGGCACTGGCCACTAAGTTAATAGGTTAGTACCGAAAAATGATATATGATTGCTTGTAAGTGTATATAAAACATCCAAGATTGATACTATAATAGCATGGAACAATCAAAAATTATAGATACGTTGGAGACGTATCAAGCATCCCCAAGTTTAATTCCTGCTCGTCCTCGAGTAGGTAAATGATAAAAACAGAATTTTTGATGTGGAATGCTACCTATCATATTCATCATATATTCTCTTCTTTTGTAGCATGAACATTTGGACTTGAATGATTCAAAGCAATTGTCTATAATTTGACATGAAGACATAAATACTCAAGCATACTAACAAGCAACCATGTCTTTCAAAATATCAATGCTAAAGAAAGTTATCCCTAGCCCATTATGCTCAATCATTGATCCATTCATGAAACACACTCAATATTAGCTACACACAATGCACAAGTATGACAATAGTGCTCTCTAGTTGGTGCTTTGTAAGAGAAGATGGAGACTCAAAATAAAAATAAAAATTGCATAAAGTAAATAGATAGGCCCTTCGCAGAGGGAAGCAGAGATTTGCAGAGGTGCCAGAGCTCAAAGCTTAAATTAGAGAGATAAAATTATTTTGAGAGGCATGCTTTTCCTCTCAATGAAAACGACCAAGAATTCCCAATATCTTCCATGCTAGACACATTATAGGCGGTTCCCAAACAGAAAATAAAGTTTTATTTCCTTTCCACCATTCTTTCACAATCCATGGCTAGCCATATCCACGGGTGCCCTCCATACCAACACTTTCCAAGGAATTTTTTATTATCATCATATTAAAAAAAATCATTTCGGGACTGGGCATCCCTATTACCTGCCACTCTCTCGTGCAATGACAAGTGAATAAACACTCATCGTGAGAATAACACACCTAGCGTGGAAAATATTGGCCACCCCCTGCCGCTTCATGAGCGGTACGGGCACACAAAACGGAAAATTATTTTGAAAATTTAGAGTTGGTACATGCAAATTTACTTGGAACGGCATGGAAATACCGCATATAGGTAGGTATGGTGGACTCATTTGGCACAACTTTGGGTTTAAGGAGTTGGATGCACAAGCAGTATTCCCGCTTAGTACAAATGAAGGCTAGCAAATAGATTGAGAAGCGACCAACCAAAAAGCGAAAACGGTCATAAACATGCATTGAACATAACTAACACCGAATAATGCACCATAAGTAGGATATAATTTCGTTGCATAACTATTGACTTTATGTGCATGCATAGGGAATCACAAACCTTAACACCAATATTCTTACTAAATCACAATTACTCACTAACATGACTCACATATTATCATCTCCATATCGCAAAACTATTGCAAGGAATCAAACTTATCATATCCAATGATCTTTCATGAAAGTTTTATTATATCCCTCTTGAATATTCATTACTTTGGGACCAAATTCATATCTTGTGCAAATTACCATTACTATTATCAACTCTCAAAAACATATAAGTGAAGCATGAGAGTGCAAATATTTCTTCAAAATTTAATCTTAACAACTCTTAAAATAATATAAGTGAAGCACAAGAGTTCAAATATTTCTTCAAAATATAGCCACCGCCATGCTCAAAAAGATTTAAGTGAAGTACTAGAGCAACTGCCTAGCTCAAAAGATTTAAGTGAAGCACATAGAGTATTCTAACAAATCATGATAAACGTGTGGCTCTCTCAATTAGGTGTGTCTAGCAAAGATGATTGTGACAAACTAAAAAGCAAACAAAGCAAAGACTCATATAATACACTACGCTCCAAGCAAAACTCATGATATGTGACGAATAAAAATATAGCTCCAAGTAAAATTACCGATAGTTGGTAGAAGAAAGAGGGGATGCCTTCCGGGGCATCCCCAAGCTTAGACGCTTGAGTCTTCCTTGAATATTACCTTGGGGTGCATTGGGCATCCCCAAGCTTAGGCTCTTGCCACTCCTTATTCCTTCATCTATATCGATCTCACTCAAAACTTGCAAACTTCAATCACACAAAACTCAACAAAACCTTCGTGAGATCCGTTAGTATAACAAATAAATCTTTAACTTTAAGTACTGTAGTAAATTGATTCATATTTAATATTGGCATAATGCTACTGTACTCCAACTTCTCCATGACTCATACCCCCCGATACGATTCATAGATTCATCAAACTAAGCAAACTATGCAACAAAAACAGAATCTATCTAAAACAGAACAGTCTGTAAAGATCTATTTAAAAGCTATACTTCTGTAACTCCAAAAATTCTGAAAAATTAGGAAAACGTGGGAAATTCATATACCAATACTATGTAAAAATTTCAGACTTTTCTGACCCTCCAGTACAGAATTAAAATTCCATCACTGGACGCAAAACTTTCTGTTTTCCAAACAGCATCAATTATACTATCTTGCAAATCATCCCAAAGGCTTTACTTGGCACAAACACTAATTAAAACAGAAAAACACAATCATAACAGTAGCATAATTGTGTAAACACACAAGAACAGAAATAAAAAGCAAAAATTTATTTTATTCATTGGGTTGCCTCCCAACAAGCGCTATTGTTTTATGCCCCTAGCTAGGCATAATGCATAATTTCAAGTATTGTCATCCTTCTTCTTATTATCCAAAGATGTACTTTCATCAGAAGGTTTTTCAAAGGTGTGACGCCCCCGACTCAATCGTGCACTAATCATACACGCAAATGCACATGATCAAGCCTAAGGACTCACGGGAAGATATCACAACACAACTCTAAACACAAATAAAAGTCATACAAGATTTATATTACAAGCCAGGGGCCTCGAGGGCTCAAATACATAAGCTCGTGAACAAGCGTGAGCGGAAGCAACAACAATATCTGAGTACATACATTAAGTTAAACAAGTCTGCCTTAAGAAGGCTGAGCAAAACAACGACTCTAGATCGAAAAGGCACCGGCCTCCTACCTGGGAGCCTCCAATCTACTCCTGGTCGTCGGTCTCCACATAGTAGTAGGCTCCGCCGGAGGGGTAGTAGTAGTCGTCGACTGGGGCAGCTGGCTCCGGGGCTCCGTCATCTGGTCGCAGCAATCGGGTATGGGGAAAAGAGGCAGCAAAGCAACCGTGAGTACTCATCCAAAGTACTCGCAAGACTTACATCAGATCTATTCTATGTATGCATCGGTATCAAAGAAGGGGTTGTATCTATGGACTAGACTGCAGAAATGCTAGATTAGAGGAGAAAAAGGCTAGCCTATCGAAGACTAGCAACTTGCAGCATTAGAAGAGTGTAGATTAGTACATAAATATAGTAGTAGCAACAAGTATAATAGTAGCCATGCCCAGAGATCCTTCCTCGAGTCCCTGCGAGAAAGCAATCCCGGAGCTAACATATTATTAGTATCACAAGTATCCAGTTCTAGTTGTAGTAGATCGGGATACTTTCCGAGTGTCCTATTACCGTGGACACGGCTATTCGAATATATATACTTCCCTGCAGGGGTGCACCAACTTACCCAACACGCTCGATTAACTATGGCCGGGCACACTTGCTCGGGTCATGCCCGGCCTCGGCTAATCAACACGTCGTAGCCCTACCTAGGCTCAGTAGAGAGGCCAGCACGCCGGTCTACGCCCTAAGCGCTCAGGGGTCTTAGGCCCATCGCCCTTTACACTCCTACGCGTTGCAAACGCGGCCGGGACCAGACGTAGCCCCTGTATACACACGCAGGCTTTCGCGGTCCACCCGGGCGCGCGCTGCTCAACTTCTGATGTCTAAAGAACTTCGGCTGATACATACGACGCCGAGTGCCCATATTTATTCCCGCGTGGTGGTTAGTGCGAAAAGGCCAGAGGCCTACTCAGATCACATATCCTAACCCATTAGTGTGTTGGGAGCTTGCGGTGATGATCAGTGCTCCACGATCTGTGGTCCCGTCGCCCCGTCTCGTGGACTTACGACAAGGGCCAGGAATGCCCGGCCGTGCCACGTAATTATCTCGCGGGTACCCTCATGGTCAGCCCGACTCCACATCTCTCGTGGGTACCCCTCGGGGTCGACCCGACTTCCACAAGTTTCTGAGGTAGAGTCAAAGTATCCGTGTGTCCATAACATCAAGGAGAAATCCGAGGAATCACCCCCGTTGGATTCCCACTCGATGTATCCGTCAAGGTGAACTCGGAGGATTCACCCTCGATGGGTTCACACCTGAGGGGTTGTACGACAGAGGCATCATCGGAGGTGGTGAAAGAGGAATCACCCTCGGTAACCCACAACCGACTAGCTATACTACAGAGGCAACATCAGGAGTGAGGTAAGAGGTATCACCCTCGGCACTTGATGGTAGCTCTGCGAAGTCGTACAACTAAGGGGGTGTACGGTGTTGTGTCGGTCTTTGCACATCGATCACATTGATCGAAACATCCAGAAGCAAAGCATGGCAACACGGACAAGGGTGCAAGGCCACTGATGGATCAGTAACCAACCTATACTAAGCATTTAGGATAGCAGGTAAATTATCAATAGCAGGTTACAAAATCAGGTTATGCATCAGAATAGGAGCAATCAAATACAGTAGCAAATTCTAATGCAAGCATGAGGGAGAAAGAATGGGCGATATAGGGATGATCAAGGGGGTTTGCTTGCCTGGAAGCTCTGCGGTGAAAGAGGGGTCGTCGGTGATGTAGCAGTCCTCAGGGGTCTCGTCAGGCTCGGGGGCTACCGGAGAGAAGAGGGGGAGAAAACAAATAAATACACGGCAAACAAAGCAACACAGATGCATGTCATGGCAATATGCTGTGTTGGTGGTGACCTAACGCAGCACTACACGTTACAGACGGAGCGGGAAAATATCTGGGAGTATTTTGCCGGTTTTAGGCATCTGTCTGACTGATGAACCAGAGGGGAAGGTTCCATGTTTGCAGTGTTGTGGGCATGTGACAGCTACATGGAGGGCATATTCGGATTCGTCTTGTTTTTCTGATCAACTTTCATGTAGAAAACTTTTTCATCCGAGCTACGGATTATTTTCTACGAATTTCCGAAGTTTTAATCGATATTCAGAAATTCCTAGAATTATTTAAAATCCGAAAATGCATAGAACTGCTAGGTGCACCCGGTGTACTGCACCTAGAGTGCACCAGAGGCTGACCAGTGGGCCAGGTTGACTGGGTCAACGGTCAAGTCAACGGCCAGCCCACAGAGGCTGACATGTGGGGCCTGCTGGCTGAGTCAGCAGCTCACTCAACCAGGCTTATCCGGTTGAACAGTAGGCTGGCCCCACCTGTCAGTGACAGTGGGGGTTAAGCCAGTTTAGTTTAATTAATCCGACATTAATTAGGAGGTGGGGCCCCCGGTCAGTGACTGTTAGCGTTAGATTATTAGCGATTTAATCTGATTCGAAGTTAATTAAGCGCTGGGGCCCGCCCGTCAGTCACATAGGGCGTCATTAGCGACCCCGTTGACTGGCCACGTCAGCGCGCCAGAATGTTAACGCCGGCGACCTCAAACGAGGCGGCGTGGCTCGGGAGATGGCCGGGATTTGCGTACGGGGCACCGTTCGACGCGTGCGTTAGCCCGTTCGAACGCGGGGACAAAGCTGCGTCCAACGGTGACAGATATAGCTCGCGAAACGGTCGGAATCATCGACGGCGTCCACCGCGGGCGGCGCCGGAATTCGGGAACTCGCGGAATCAACGAAACGCGGCGCAAAAGCTCGAGCTAGCTAGCTAGGCAAACGCAACAGCTCTCCAGAAGCTCGTCAGGGTCACTGGCTCGAGCGGAGTGGCTAGGGGAGCACGGTACGCACGGCAATGGCGGTAACCGGAGCATCTGAACAGCGGCTCCGTTCAGGCGCGGAGATGAGCAGCAGAAGGAGGGAGGAGGAGCGGAGCTCACCGAAGAGGCTCACGGTGGCCGGCGTTAGCTTAGGAGCGCAGAGGTGAGGTGGATCGCGGCGATGCAGTGACGGCGGCCGGAGAAGAGGATTGGGTCAATGGCGTTGCTGTGCTGCTCCCCGGCTCTATCTGGTGGTCGAGAGAGACGCAGTGGTGTCTGGTGCGTCTCCCAGACAACGTCTCCGGGCGCGGGGGCGCCGGTGGCCGCGGGATCGAGCGGCGGCGGTGACGGCTGCGTTCGGCCGAGGTGGGGAGAGGGGAAGAACGCGCGAGGGAGAGGGAGAGGAGTGGCGCTAGGGTTCGGCCACAGGGGGTGGGAGGCCTTATCCACGCGGGGAGGCGGCGGGATGGCCGGCGCGTGGCGCATCGGCGTCCATGGCGTGCGCGCGGCCGACACGCAGGGGAGAGAGGGCGGGAGGAAGAAGGAGAGAGAGTGGGCTGGGCCGCGGGCACTGTGGACTTGAAGCCCATATGCACAGTAGGCTTCGGCCTTTTTCCATTTCTTTTCTGCTTTTCTTTTTACAGAAAGGGTTTTGCAATAATTGAGCTGCCAAATGACTTTTGTAAAATATGTGATTTGGCCATAAAATACTTTGCAATATATGGCACTGCCACAAAACGTTTGGGAAAGGTTTGAATCCATTTGAATTTTTCATAAATGAAATAGCATTTAAATATGCTATTTTAGCACTGTTTTAATTGCTATAGCTCATTTTAGCTAATAGGTGATGTTGTTTTCCTTAACAAATAAATGTTATGGAATATTTGCTAAAACATGAACTATTTTTCAGCAACTTTTGTGCAACTTCAAATTTCACTTATGAGTTGAATTGAATTCAGTGGTGGAATTTGAAATGAGATATGAATCGAGGATGATTAAGCTTTGCAAAACAAAGTGACTTGGTTTAATCATGAGGGATTACTGTAGTACATTACCCAGGGGTGTTACAAAAGGTAATATGAAACACATCATCCATAGAAATTTTAGCATTAGCAAGTTGTCCATCTGCAAATCCCTCTTGATTACCGGCTACAATCTAAGAGTATTGTCTATTAACACTATTGAAAACTTGTTGGATTATATTCAAAGGGGGAACTTCTTTTTTAGTATTCTCATCAAAGATGTGGTCATTGCGGAACAAATATCTCAACAAGTAATCACTATTATAAAGGATCTCATCTATTACCGTTTTTTCATGGTTCATACCATAAAAATCAAAGATCTCCCTAGATTCTCGCACTATGTGATGAAATTCATTCATGAGGACAAGGGTAGCTATTTTCTTAGCTCTAGGATTTTTTATAATCGGTAACTCATAAAACAATCTTTGCAAAGTAGGATGGATGCAAATAAATATTCTTTCAAGTTTAAGAACAAGTGCGGAATTAGCTTCGGCATAATTTTCGGTTTTTTTAAGTATAGGAGCATCATCACAAGCCAAGGTCCCAATGTAATTAAAGAATTCTTGGATGACACTTTTTCCGATAACATTCCCATGTCCAAACACAAAAGTTCTACCATCATCAGTTTCTGCCATGCCAAAATCACTCATGATAACAACTTCAAGCAAGCGAACAAGAAAATACGCAAAAATGCAAACGGAAAATATTTTTGTATTTTTGTAAAAACCTTTTAGAAGTGGGGGATATGAAAACGAGAGGCAAAGGCAAATAAAATAAATGCAAGGCGATGAAAGTTTATGCATAGGTACTTGATAGATGTTGATGATGTCTCCCCGGCAACGGCGCCAGAAATTCTTCCTGCTACCTGTGAGCTGCGTTGGGATTTCCCCGAAGAGGAGGGGATGATGCAGTACATTAGAGAAAAGTATTTCCCTCAGTTATGAAACCAAGGTTATCAATCCAATAGGAGAATCACGCAACAACTCGTTAGCAGCACCTGCACACAAAATAACAAATCCTCGCACCCAACGCGAACAAGGGGATGTCAATCCCTTGGCGGTTAATTGCAAGATTAAATTGTATGGTGATAGATAGATAGATCGAACAAAAATACGAAATAAAATAAATAAAGTAAAATTGCAGCAAGGTATTTTTAGGATTTTCAATATATGATAAAGGTAGACCCGGGGGCCATAGTTTTCACTAGAGGCTTCTCTCTTGAAAATAGCATACGGTGGGTGAACAAATTACTGTTGGGCAATTGATAGAAAAGCAAATAATCATGACGATATCCAAGGCAATGATCATGTATATAGGCATAACGTCCCAGACAAGTAGACCGAAATGATTCTGCATCTACTACTATTACTCCACACATCGACCGCTATCCAGCATGCATCTAGAGTATTAAGTTCATAAAGAATGGAGTAACGCCTTAAGCAAGATGACATGATGTAGACAAAGTAAACTCATGCATGAATAAACCCCATCTTTTTACCCTTAATAGCAACGATACATACATGTCATGTCCATTTCTGTCACTGGGATTGAGCACCGCAAGATCGAACCCATTACAAAGCACCTCTCCCATTGCAAGATAAATCAATCTAGTTGGCCAAACCAAATCAGTAGATCGGAAAGAAATACGCAGCTATAACAATCATGCATAAAAGAGTTCAAAGAAAAATCAAATAATATTCATGGATAATCTGATCATAAACTCACAATTCATCGGATCCCAACAAACACACCGCAAAAAGTGATTACATCAGATAGAACTCCAAGAACATCGAGGACAACATTGTATTGAAGATCAAAAAGAGAGATGAAGCCATCTAGCTACTAACTATGGACCCGAAGGTCTGTGGTAAACTACTCACGCATCATTGGAAGGGCAGCAAGGTTGATGTAGAGCCCCTCTGTGATCGAATCCCCCTCCGGCAGAGTGCCGGAAAAGGCCTCCAGATGGGATCTCTCGAGAACAGGAACTTGAGGCGGCGGAAAAAGTATTTCGTGGACTCCTTTATTGGTTTCCCGATTTTAGAGTATTTATAGAGGTGGAATTAGGTCAAACGGAGCAGAGGTGGGCCCATGAGTCACCAGGGTGCGCCACGCCCCCTGGGGCGCGCCCTGGTGGCTCGTGGCCACCTCCTCTGTATTCTGGCCCTCTCCTGAAGCTTCTAGTGTCTCTTATGTCCAGAAAAAAATCTCCAAAAAGTTTCGTGGCATTTGGACTTCGTTTGGTACTGATATTCCGAAAAACTAAAAACAGGCAAAAAACAACAACTGGCACTGGGCACTAAGTTAATAGGTTAGTCCCAAAAAATGATATATAATTGCTTGTAAGTGTATATAAAACATCCAAGATTGATACTATGATAGCATGGAACAATCAAAAATTATAGATACGTTGGAGACGTATCAATTACGCCCTACGGGCCGTTTTGCTTCAACACAATGCCTTTCGGGCTGAAAAATGCCGGGGCAACGTGCCAGCGCATGATCCAAACATGCTTGGAAAAACACATCGGAAAAACCGTTGGGGCCTACGTTGACGATGTAGTGGTCAAAACCAAGCACGTCGGGCAAATGGTCGATAACCTCCGCGACACATTTAACAGCCTGCGGGAGTATCAAATCAAGCTCAACCCAGAAAAGTGCGTTTTCGGAGTACCCGCAGGGAAACTCCTCGGTTTCATCGTGTCTAGCCGAGGAATCAAAGCCAATCCGGCAAAGATACGAGCCCTAGCCCGACTAGAGGTGCCAACCGAGCTGAAACATGTTCAGAAGCTAGCGGGCTGCGTGACCGCTCTAAGTCGTTTTATCTCAAGACTCGGAGAAAAAGCTCTACCCCTTTACAGGCTACTAAAAGTGACCAAGAATTTCAAATGGACTAACGAGGCAGCAGCCGCCCTGGAAGAAATCAAATCCCTCCTCGCCACAAACCCCATCTTAGCCGCGCCAGGCATAGGCGAGCCGATGATACTATACATCTCGGCCACCAACCAGGTGGTCAGTGTAGTGCTCGTGGTCGAACAAGACATGGAGGGCCACAAGTTCCAAGTTCAAAAACCAGTCTATTACGTTTCTGAGGTCTTAACCCCATGTAAAACACGCTACCCGCACTATCAGAAGATAGCCTATGCTGTCTTTATGGCATCATGAAAACTTCGGCACTACTTTCAAGAGTGCTCGATCACCGTGGCATCCGAAGTCCCTTGAAGTGACATAATTAATAATAGGGATGCTACAGGGTGCATAGCCAAATGGGCCATAGAGCTCTTACCCTTCGAAATAACGTATCAGCCGCACCGAGCTGTCAAATCTCAGGTGCTGGCAGACTTTTTAGCCGAATGGACAGAGGCCGAACTCCCTTGAGAGTACAGCACATATTCGCACTGGACAATGTATTTCGATGGGTCAAAAATGCTCGTTGGGCTAGGGGCTGGAGTAGTGCTCACGTCACCAATAGGCGACAATGTCTGCTACGTGCTATAGATCATGTACACAGACTCCAACAATGCGGCCGAATACGAAGCCCTTTTACATGGGCTCCGAATAGCAGTCTCAATGGGCGTTAAACGCCTCGAAGTCTGAGGAGATTCCAACCTCGCCATCTCCCAAGTAAATGGCGAGTTCGATGCAAAGGACCCAAAAATGACAACTTACCGGAATGCAGTCCTAAAAATCTCGGCCAGGTTCGAGGGGCTTGAATTTCATCATATCCCCCGTGATAGCAACCAGGCCGCCGACATCCTCGCCCGAATGGGCGCCAAACAGGATAAGGTACTGGAAAACACCTTCCTCGAACGACTCTTCAAGCCATCCGTAGTCTGGCAGGACAACACAGAGACGTCGGTGTCAAACGACGCAAGGCAATTTTCCCCACCCGATGACGAAACGGAGGAAGATGTAATCGGAGGGTCAGTTGTCCAGGAAACGGCTTCGGCTCACGAGGTCATGGCAATCATTGCACCCTGGACCGAGCCCCTCCTCGCTTACCTACTCCAGAAAGAGCTCCCTGAGGACCAAACCTACGTACGTCGGATTGTAAGGCAGTCTAAAGCCTATAAAGTCCATGAGGGTGAGCTCTATAAGCAAAGTACCATGGGCGTCCTCCAGCGGTGTATATCCAAAGAGGAAGGGAGATCGCTGCTTAGCGAAATACACTCCGGCATGAGCGGGCATCACGCCGCTGCTCGGACCTTGGTAAGCAAGGCATTCCAAGCTAGCTTCAACTGGCCAACAGCAGGGGGCGATGCCAAAATTCTGGTACAACGATGCCCCGGCTGTCAGGTGTTCGCCAAAGAAAGCCACATGCCCCCTACAACCCTCAAGACTATTCTGATTACTTGGCCTTTTGCGGTCTGGAGGATCACGAAAAAATAAATATCTACTTGTCATGGTAGACAAGTTCACAAAATGGATCGAAGCAAAACTAGTCACCTCGGTGGGGGCAGTCCCAGTAATTGAGTTCGTTTCCGGAGTGGTGCACCGTTACGGTATCCCCCACAATATTATAACGGACAACGGGACAAACTTCACTGCCAAAGAGGTGAAAGCATGGTGCGTAAAAATGGGCATAAAGCTCGACTATGCGTCAGTCTACCACCCGCAGTCAAATGGGTAGGTAGAACGCGCCAACGGACTAATTCTCAGCGGCATCAAGCCAAGACTAGTACACTCCCTTAAAGAGGCGGACTGCAAATGGGTTGAGGAACTTGATTCTGTCCTATGGGGTTTACACACCACACCAAATCGATCTACGGGGTACACACCATTTTTCATGGTATACGGTGCCGAGGCGGTACTCCCCTGCGACATAATACATGACGCACCTCGGGTACGCATGTATGAGGAACGGGAGGCCGAGCTAGATCGACAGGACGCCTTGGATGCCTTGGAAGAAGAACGCAACGTAGCCCGGGCACGCTCTGCAATTTATCAGCATCAAGCGAGACGCTACCATAACAGGGAAGTCCGTGCAAAGGAGTTCAATATAGGAGATCTGGTCATGAGGCGCCACCCGGAGAAGCACAAGCATAAACTTTCGCCCAAATGGGACGGGCCATTTATCATTGACCAGATCCTAGTTGGAGGTGCCTATCGGATCCGAGATCCAACGGACGGACGTTCAGAGCCCAACCCCTGGAATGCCGCGCTACTTCGGTGTTTCTATGGATAAAAACTCGAGCATCCTCTTCCCATGTACATACCTTTTCTTTTCCCACATCCAACATTATTTCGCCCTCTGCCTACCTCGGTGACATCTTTACATGTCTTTCCTTGCGGGTCATGTCAACACACTGCACGTTCTTTATAACACGCGTCTTTTCCACTCCCTTTATCCTATCGCCCATAAAGCCAACATATGCACCAAATTTGACTTAAGATTTGGCCAAGCTGGGTTACCTGCCTCCTGTGTTTGCCCTTTATGTTCCCGATTATTCGGCTAAAGGGCAAAGGGAGCACCGCTGTGATTGTTACTCCCGCGTCACCCGGAGCAGTACCTCAGACGGACAAAGCCGAAAGCTAGCGGTCTTAAACGTACAAATTGGTCATCCACGGCATAGGAATACAGTGGAAGGGGTCTTTTACACCCCGACCAGGGGCTTTACCCCCGAGGTCATTCGTCTTCGGACACAAGTGCTCGACACACTTACCCAAGAAAAGGAACTGTTGGAAGAACTATTTTTCTTGG
This sequence comes from Elymus sibiricus, assembly GCA_039707655.1. Taxonomy (NCBI): domain Eukaryota; kingdom Viridiplantae; phylum Streptophyta; class Magnoliopsida; order Poales; family Poaceae; genus Elymus; species Elymus sibiricus. Next base: position 85,885,850 of record CM077676.1, read on the forward strand.
AAGATGTTTCTTACGTCAAAAAGTAATATAACATAACTCTTTGCCCCACTCTTGTCTTTCGAACCATATAGCCGGATTGCCTGGTCAACCGAAGTATCTGGTCCGACTAGTTCGGCCAGTAGTAAGGGGCACTCCTCGACCAATGGACGAGGAGGTCGAAGCCGATGGCTGGTTGACAGGGTTTGGATGTGCAGATTGATTCACGACGTAAAGTACTTTGATACATAGAGTCATACAAAAATTCAACTATGCTCGGTCTAATCCATCTTTTAAGGTATCTAGGGCACAATCTTTCTGAGACAAGCGAGCCACAGGCATGACATCTTCATACACCAGGCTGGTGGGAATTTCTTCCCCGTCAGGCCCCATGGGCCCTACCTCGGCCAGGTGCGATGTATCCACGCCGGTGTACCGTGTCATGACCATGGCCCAGGCCTCCCTCGCTCCTTCACGGCACGCCAATACCTTCCAGTCTTGAATCCGGCGCCGAGCTCTCTTAAGACGCTCGGCAAGGACTGACATGTCTTCGGGCATGCTACTTGTAGTCTGCGTTGGTATTTCCCCGAAGAGGAGAGGATGATGCAGTACAGTAGAGATAAGTATTTCCCTCAGTTAAGAACCAAGGTTATCAATCCAGTAGGAGAACCAAGCAAAATTCCATTAAGCGCACCTGCACACACAAGAGCAAACACTTGCACCCAACGCAAATAAGAGGGTTGTCAATCCTCTTAGCGGTTATTTGCAAGGATTAAATCTTATCGAGGTAAATAGATAAACTAAACTACTAATTAAAATAAAAGTACATAAATTTCTGCAAGGTATTTTTAGGTTTTTTATATAATAAAGATAGACCCGGGGACCATAGTTTTCACTAGAGGCTTCTCTCTTGAGCACATAAACATACGGTGGGTAAACAAATTACTATAGGGCAATTGATAGAAAAGCAAATAATTATGACAGATTCATGGCAATGGTCATGTATATAGGCATCATGTCCGAGACAAGTAGACCAACTCTTGCCTGCATCTACTACTATTACTCCACCCATCGACCGCTATCCAGCATGCATCTAGGGTATTAAGTATGAAACAGAGTAACGCCTTAAGTAAGATGACATGATGTAGAGAAGCAAATTCAAGCAATATGAATAAACCCCATCTTTTTATCCTTAATGGCAACAATACAAATACGTGTCATGTCCCTTTCTGTCACTGGGATTGAGCACCGCAAGATTGAACCCATCACAAAGCACCTCTCCGATAAATCAATCTAGTAGGCCAAACTAAACCGATAGATCGGAGAGAAATACAAAGCTATAACAATCATGCATAAAAGAGTTCAGAGAAGACTCAAATATTTCTCATGAATAATTTGATCATAAACTCACAATTCATCGGATCCCAACAAACACACCGCAAAAGAAGATTACATCGGATAGAACTCCAAGAACATTGAGGGGAACATTGTAGTGAAGATCAAAGAGAGAGAAGAAGCCATCTAGCTACTAGCTATGTCCCCGTAGGTCTGTGGTAAACTACTCACACATCATCGGAAGGGCAGCAAGGTTGATGTAGAAGCCCTCTGTGATCGATTCCCCCTCCGGCAGAGTACCGGAAAAGGCCTCCAGATGGGATCACGGAAGAACAGAGGCTTGCGGCGGCGGAAAGGTTTTCTATTCTGGCTCTCTGGGGGTTTCCCAATATTTGTGAATTTATAGAAGTGGAATTAGGTCAAACGGAGTCACGTGGGCCCCACAAGGTAGCACGGCGCCCCCTAGGGCGCGCCCTAGTGCCTTGTGAAGCCTCCGTGAGGCTTCTGGCCTCCTCCCGAAGCTTTCCAGGTTTCTTTTGTCCAGAAAAAAATCTCCAAAAAGTTTCGTGGTATTTGGACATCATTTGGTACTGTTTCTCTAAAAATCCAAAAACAAGCAGAAAACAGCAACTGGCACTAGGCAGTGGGTTAATAGGTTAGTCCCAAAAAATGATATATAATTGCATATAAAAACATCCAAGATTGATACTATAATAGCATGGAACAATAAAAAATTATAGATATGTTGGAGACGTATCAAGCATCCCCAAGCTAATTTCCTGCTCGTCCTCGAGTAGGTAAATGATAAAAACAGAATTTTTGATGTGGAATGCTACCTATCATGTTTCATCATGTAATCTCTGTCTTACGGTATGAATAATAAGATCCAAATGATTCAAAGCAATAGTCTATAATTTTATATAAAGACATCAATACTCAGGCATACTATGTGACACCCTGATTTTTGGCCATTTCTTTTTCTTTTGGATTTCTTCGAATTTCTATTTGGAGTTCCTTTTCGGTGGCTCTGTGGTCTTGAAACCTGGGAAGATCATCTCTTCTTCTTCTCCCAAGTGCCTTATCACTCTCAAATCTTTCTCAAGGCCATGTCATTTCCATCTTAGCCCAACCCTAATTTTTATTCCTTGGGAATATTCCTTTTTCTATTAAAGGAATAACCATGTCTGCTTTGGGTTGTGAAGCAGCCTATATTTCTGTCATTCACAAAATTCCCAAAAAATTCTGATAAATTCTTCATATCATATCTTCCACAAATATGGCAAAACCCACCCTTGCCTAGTTCAAAAATAATACAGGAATATTCATTTCCTATTCTGTCCAATATGGCACTTTGTGAAGGAAGTGCTATTTATCTTTTCTTGATTGCCCTAAACATTTTTGAGCACTCTTTCATATCCAAATAATTGCCACATGCCAAAATTCAGCCTCATTTGCCTAGTAAATCTTCCTCAGCAAATTTCCAAAGTTACTGTCCAGAGAGAAGCTTTGTGAAGGAAGTACTAGCTAGGCTAATCCAAATGAGTTGAAATTTTGATAGCTCATCCATATGATCAAATCATTGCTCTCCACAAAATTTCATCTCCATCCAGCGATCTATGTGAGCACACCTTCAAATCTTGGTTTCTGGTCACAATTTCAGTTTGTGAAGCAACTATATTTTATATTGCTTCATAAAATCAGAAATTAATCCAGCACCTAAATATCTCTATATCCATTGAGCATGCCAAAATTCACATCATTTTTCCATGTGATGTTCTCCACAAAATTCCCCCAAGTTTCTGTCCAGAGGAAAGCATTGTGAAGGAAGTACCATTTTTATTTATCCAAATGGTATGAAATTTTTGTAGTGCCTTCACCTGCACAAATGATCATACTCCACTAATTTTCAGCCCAATCCAATCATCCAGGTGAGTGCTACTTCATGAACTAGTTTCTGGACCAGTTTTTGTAGTTGTAAAGCAACTATGTTAAATCCTGGTCCAAATCTTTTCAAAATCCATAGGATTATAGTCCTTCCTACCGTAAACCCCTATGACATCCTGGTTATCCCTTATCCCATTTATTTTGACCACAACTTCATGATCAAGTTTGCTACAGCAAACTTCAGTCGATCACTCCCATCAGTACACAGTCGATTTCTTCGAGCTATCACCTCAGGAGGGTCCCAGGACGCAAGGACTACGCTGTGGACACCTTTTGCCAGTCCCGCGTGCCCTCAGAGTGCGATCCCACGTAGTGACCGCGTGCCTGGCATGCCTTGGCCACGCGCTCTGCGTTGTTTTGCTTCGGGCACCTCTCTCCCTGCCGTTTCCGCGCGTCCCAGCGTGTCCTCGAGCCCCGCAGTAGCCACGCGCTCGCTCCCCAGCCCTGGCCCCCTCCTCCTTCGCCCTCCTCGCGCCACCATAGCCACGGCCGCGTGCACACAGTGCCCGAGTGGCCGACCGGACTTCGCCTCTACCGTGTCTGCCCTCCTCTGGCGCTCCACTAGCCCCCTCTCGTCGCCATCAACCTCTCCGCGCGTGCGCATGCGTACGCGGTCGCACCAGGGCATCAAATCCGCACTCCCATCGGCATCCGGAGAGGGCATCACCGCCATGGCTATATAAGCCGTTCCCGAGCCTCTCCGAGCTATCCATCCTCTTCTCTGCCCTCCTCTAGCCCTCCCCAACCACTCGCTTGAGCTCAAAGAGCTCTCCTCGGCCGCCATTGTCGCCATGGCCGCCGCTCGGCTTCGTCTAAATTCGGGCAAGACCGAGCCCCTCCCTCCTTCTCCTAACCACCAGAGAAACCACACGAGCCCCCTGGAGCTTCCCCGCCCTTCCCCTCTTCCTCCCGTGTCCCGTGGCGCCGTGCCCGACCACACCCGTGGCTGCCATCCACCGCGGCCAAGGTCCTGCTTGCTCTGCTGCTCCCCGGCAAGGACAAAGCCCTCTGGCGGGTGTGTCGCCTCGCGCTGATCACTCCGGTGGCCGGAGCATCGCCAGGCATGGCTGGAGCTGCCGGGACGGGCGCCGACGCGCGCCCGGCCTCTCCTCTGTCTCCGTTGATGCGGGGAAGAAGGAGGTAGGAAGGAGAGAGAGAAGGCACGGTGGGGCCCAGCTGTAAGCGACCCAGCCGGCCAGGCCTGCGACTTAAGTGGAGACGTATTCTGTAGAATACATTTTCATCGTTGGAAAGCGTACTCCGGACTACTTCGGGCTAGAATACGTTTGCCCGCAGCAAAGACGTATTTCTGGTAAAGGCGCTTTCTGTTTAACCTCGCCGGCCGAAATCCTTAAATAGTGAACGTTCGTCAGTTAGCCGCAGAAAAGCACAGATTTCGGTTGTTTTTGTGCCTAACGAACGAACGGCCATATCTCCGCGACCGTGACTCCGATTCAGGTGATTCAAAAGCCCACGTTCTCTACTCGTCGAGCCTGTTCTGTTGATAACATTTTCATGAGGTTGTCACACTGTGAAAATGATCATTTTTCCCTTGCCCCCTAATCAGCTCCGCCGAGAGGGAAACTTTTCCGGCGATTCTTTCCGCGAGTTCATCACACCTCTCCCCGGTGAATCCTTCATCCCCAGGCAAGTCACCACAGCAACTTACATGATGGCATTGCAGTAGCCATGGTTTCCACTGGAATATTTAAATAATTGCTTGTTCATTTAATGATTTTATTAATGCTTCGAAGATGCTTGTGAATCCATGTCCATGCTTATGCCATGTTCATTTCCGCCTAGTAAGTGATATGATTAATTGCTAATGTTAATATTATGATTCATTCTTGTAATCATTTCAGATGCTAGTGATAATGATATGCTCATATGAATCATTATGGATTGCTATGAAAATACTTGTGATGTTCATGATCCTCTTTATGCCATGCTCATCTGCATCCCGTAGACTAAATGAGTTATGATTGTTGATGTTATGTTGCTCAATGGTTATGTTGCCCATCCATGGTTACACTGATATCATGCTCATGTGCATTGTTATTTCATTATGTTATTATGACTCAGCTCATCACCATTCAAGTTAAACCTGACATTAATCAAACTTGAACAAATCTGTTGGCTGAGTCATGGTGCCACCGAATTGAGCTAACCAGTGCAGCCACACTTGCCTTATGGGGGGCCCTGATTCGGTCTATTGTCATGCCTCTCACCGGTGGCTCCAACTAGGGAAGGTTATGTGCGCGCGCAACCCTGATCAGGTAGGCGGCCATAAGCCTTGTGTGCCCGAGTTGGTTGCGCGCGTTTGTCCCCGTTTGGGACGATGTTTTAGTTATGGCCACGATGGTGGCAGCCACAAAGGTGGCGGATGTCACGAGTTGACATCGGGGCCACCCAGGACATAGCCCAAAGGGGAGTTTGTCGGAGTGACCGGGAGAGTGTCATGCAATAGATTGGTTTTGTCGGAATGTCGTTGGTCCCACTACTAGAAAAAAGGCTGTTAGTGGCGCACCAGTTTTTGCTATTAATGGCGCACTATAGGTGCGCCACTATTAACACGCCACTAGTAACAAATAGTAATGGCGCACCTCTGGTGCGCCATTAGTAATCCAAATACTAGTGGTGCACCACCTGGTGCGCCATTACTAACACTTCAGGTGCGCCACTGGTAATAGAGGACAGTGCGCCACTACTAACACCCATGATGCGCCATTGCTATTTTTTGAAATCTGGATCTGGATCTGGTATGATTTTATTTTGCGATTTTTTTTTGAATTTTGTTCTGGTTTGCATCTTGGTACGTTCTTTGTGCCGGGGAGCTCCACATGTGGCTGGAAGTAGAGGAGGAAGGAGAGGAGGCAGAAGAGGAGGGAGGAGAGGAGGGAGGAGAGAGGAGAGGAGGAGAGGAGGGAGGAGGAGGGACCGTGAGGAGGAGGAGGGAGGAGAGACCGTGAGGCGGAGGGACCGTGAGGAGGAAGGAGGAGGGAGGAGAGAGGAGGGAGGAGGAGGTCACCGGAGAGGAGGAGGAGGAGGAGGTCGCCGGAGAGGACCGTGAGGAGGAGGGAGGAGGAGGTCACCGGAGAGGACCGTGAGGAGGAGGTCGCCGGAGAGGACCGTGAGGAGGAGGGAGGAGGAAGGAGGAGGAAGGAGGAAGGAGGAAGGAGGAGGAGGAGGAGGAGGATAGAAATGTGTGGAGGAGGAGGGAAGTGGATAAGGGTAGTGGGGGTCGGTGGGCGTTTTGAAACTGCCCAGACTTAGTAATGGCGCACCATGGGTGTGGTGCGCCATTACTAGTTTTGAAATTTCAAAACTAGTAATGGCGCACCACACCCATGGTGCGCCATTACTAAGTCTGAATTTTTTTGAATTTGGAAGGCGGGAAAGTTAGCAGTGGCGCAATATTGACCTGGTGCGCCACTGCTAGTTTTTTTTTGTTGAGTTTTTTTGAATTTGGAAGGCGGGAACATTATCACAGTACTAGAAAAAGGCCTGTTAGTGGCGCACCTATTTTTTTTTTGCATTTTTTCCGAATTTTTTTGCCTCCAAATCTTAAAAACATCATAACTTTTTTTCTGTTAGGTTTTTGAGGATTCTAGAGAATCCAGAACGAGCGTAGCCGGTTGAATTCGGATGTAACTTTTCGAGTAGATGATTTTTCATATATTAAACTTTTTCATCGGAGGTCGTATGCAAAAGTTATGGCCATTTTATCGAAACACGGCGGCCTTTTGCAAAAAAATTCGAAATTCATGTTTGTTAATTTTCCTAACAACTAGAACACATAACACATGGGCATCTCGAAGGATTTTTAAATTTGAATTTTTTATCATTTTGTTTTATTTATTTTTAAACTGAAAAGGCGATCCAGGGGGGTGTGTGTGTTTGTGTGTGTGTAGTGGGGTGTGTGTTTGTGTGTGTGTGAGACGTTAGTAATGGCGCACCCTCCCTGGTGCGCCATTGCTAACCCTAGCAATGGCGCACCAGGGAGGGTGCGCCATTACTAACCTCACACACACACACAAACACACACCCACCAGACATAGCAATGGCGCACCACACCTAGGTGCGCCACTACTATGTAGCATAGCAGTGGCGCACCTAGGTGTGGTGCGCCATTGCTATGTCTGGTGGGGGGGGATGGACAAAAAAAATAGCAATGGCGCACTGCTCATGTGGTGCGCCATTAGTAAAAAAATAGCAATGGCGCACCTGATTCTGGTGCGCCACTGCTATATAGCAGTGGCGCACCACCATCATGGTGCGCCACTAGCAGAGATATTGGGGATAAGCCTTTTTCTAGTAGTGTCCACCCGAAGGGGAGCACGAGGCCATGAATTCCGTGGTGTGGGTATAGTGTACTAACCTCTGTAGAGTGTATAATCTATCGATAGCCACGTCCTCGGTCATGGACACAGTTCGTAGTAGGTCACACTATGGGTCAACAGTAATAATAACCTGGATAATAACAACCCCGGTTCGGTGAGAAAAGAAGTTGGTTGATCTTTATGTGGCCACGAGATGATCACAATGGTATTCTTGATGATGGTTGATTATGAGGTGACCGTGTGATGATCATGACGGTAAGAAAGATCGATACCTATGGTGGTTCCGAGATAACCTCCGAGCAGAGTAAGTTCGTCCATGAGACCTTAAACGTCGACCCCTTCGCATGCTAGTGCTAGTATCATTATGTTCATATCATGAGTAACATGTACATGCCATGCTCACTCTCATGTTGATTCTAGTAGCGTCATGTTCATCTATGGTAATTAACCTGCAAATGCCATGCTGTTGGTTGTCTTGATTGCTTTGGTTGCTGTGAGCTTGCGAGTACATTCAAAGTACTCACCTGGTGTGTCATGCCAGATTGCAGGTCATGCCGTGATTGATTGCTTGTCGAGGATCCCGAGTTTGCGAGCTAGGATTGCGTCCCAGCCAGAGTCCCTGTGGAGTGGAGTTCATCACCGTTGTCGTTGTTCCGCTGCTAGAAGCTATTCCGCTATGAGATGCTCCGCTACTAGCATAGAGCTACCTTAGCAGGCATAGTGTCGCCGTGCCGATGTAATCTTTTGTAATACTCGAACCCGTGTACCCCGAGTATTTGTAATAAAGAGATGATTTTTTCTATGCCAAGAGTGCCGTATTCCAAAAGACTTGATCTCTGGGCTGGAATGCGGGGTGTTCCGGTTCCTCTGAACCGGGGTGCCACAGCGCTTGGTATCATAGCAGGTCTGGCTGTAGGACGCCCTAGTCCGCGCGAGCGTTAGAAACCGTTAGTATAGAGTCTAGTCGGTCTGCTGCATTTGGTTGTTGCATTTGGTTGCTGCATAGCATGCATATAGACTAATTATCTTGTCGCTAACGATTGATCTTGTGAGTGTAGGTGGCATCGGTTTCGATCCAGTACCTGCACCCTCCAGCTTTGCATACTTGCTCTTTTGTGTTTGGTGTCATCTCTGTCCCAGCGGAGTGATGCCGAGATACCTTGTGGTGTCGATTACTTGCAGGATTGATGCACAGGTATCACACCAATTTATTCTCTTCAGCCCCACCTATCGTTTCGGTGGTAGACATGTTTCTACCCCGAATCTTGCCATCCACTTGCCGCTTTGGCAACCCTTACTGGTCTTTGTTACCAGGAAAGGGCAATGCCAGCAGACCTTTCTTTCCACCGATATCCCACCCTATCACCCATTCCCTGGACGAGTACGGTCCCCTTCCTTACGCTTGATGATGATGTGGCCATGACATCCGTGTCTCGCTACATGATCACCGAGTCCGTTCTCACCTTCGAGCCCGTCTAGATGCAATCTGGGTTAAGCCAGCTCTTGGTATAGCTCTGTTTACACCAACCCCTCCACACGCTGATCCACTTTCGTGCACGCCACCATAGCATATTAGACCGTAATACCGGAATTATTGCGAGATTTGTGTGCTTAAGTAGGCATGCATATTGTTGTGTGTAGCAGTAAAATGTGATGTTGCTTATATGTAATCTTGTTGTCTTGTGTGCTTTTGTTTGAGTCGTTTCTTTTGCTTCTTTCTTTGGGCCTTTGGTGTTACCTTATTTCCCCTTATGAAAGTTGCTCATCAACCGACACCGGACTCGAAGAATCAGTGAGGATTTCAAATATTTGAAAGTTCAGCTAAACATTATGGAATTCTCAGCCGACTGCATTGTATTGGGAATATCTGATCTAAATGCAAATGATATCTTGGAGTGATTATCGACATCAAGTATATATCAGTGGTGCAACCTTTACAACAGTAGTGAACTAGCTGGAAGACAATTTGTGTGCAAGACAACAGTACATTTCCAGTCAAAGGAATATCAAGGGTATATATATATATATGGCATTCAGTCTGCATATCCCGGAGAGAAGCTTCTGGTATACGCAACCCAGTCTTCCTCCGCACGCTACCAGGGAAGCTTACGACACAAGGTTCCGTAGTCTTCCTCAGTATGATATGTGGATAGCTTCCAACGTGAGCTACTCAGTCTTCTTCGCTAAGCCACCGCAGAAAGCTTCCAGCATAAGGCACCGAATCTTCTCCAGTAAGCAACCAGGAGGAGAAGCTTCTGAAGCACGATACCCAGTCTTCTTAGGCAAGCTATCCCGGCAAAAGCTTCGAGCATATGCTATTCAGTCTTCCTCAGCACGCTACTCTCAGATGGCTTCCAACACAAGCTATCCAGTCTTCGTCAGTACGGCACTACAAACAGTCATCAACATTGGTACAAGATGTTACCCAGTGAGTTGATAGTATATGGCAGTGCACCTCAAAAATCAGATCTGCAACAGGTTGGTCAGAAACACGAGCTAGTCAGGACACAAGTGTCTGCCTTGGTAATTAAATGCTCAAGATACACATGCTTCCATATATGTTGCGAACATGCTGCCAAGGTCATGCAAGTCACTTGTACGATGATGCAAGCACAGGGTTATCGAGGCCAGCTTCCTCACGCCCGACAAGGCGATATCGTTAATCATTGTCACTGCCATGTATGATTGACCACAACAGTGAGCTTTATGCAAGTAACTGTGAACCTGGTATATGATCCTGATAAACCCTTGCTTACCTCTTCCTGGTAACGGCACCACGCCTGTGTTCTGAGCTGCTTACGGCCGTCCGGGGTGGATGCCGACTTTATATTTCTCTTTTCAGCAACTGGCCCGTGTTCTGAGCCGCTTTTCGGCCGTCTCGGGCAGCTGTTGAGTTTCTTTTTGTAGCTGCGACCCTATGCTCTGAGCTGTTCTTCGGCCGTCTTAGGGAACTGCTACATTCTTCTTATCAACATTGCCTCATGCTCTGAGCTACTTTTCAGCCGTCGTGAGCCATGGTTGACTTATTTCAGTAATGTCCCAGATCTGAGTTGTAAAGACCGTTCTGATGGCTACTGATTTATTTGCCGATTTCATGCAAAGGTTCGGATGATCATTGCCCTACAGTTAAAGCTTGAGAGAGGATAAACTTGCCATGTAAACATTGTTGCACTGTCATAGTATAAGGACAAGGTATGCCTGCCAGAATATTGCACCTGACAACACCTATTGTCACACAAAGAATTAAGGGTGCATAAGGCCAAGTCCTTTCATCAAAGGATCCGGACAAAGAAAACAATAATGAAGGAACAAGACCGGCAATACAGGTATGATAGTGTTGCATGAACCACATGGTACGGATTTGATACTCAAGACAGTGGAGCCAGTCAAGATGATGCATAACTCCCTGCAAGTAGTCAGATTCCGACAAGAGGACGGTTATGATTCTCAGCATTGTTCTGAACCCAGAGGGCATGCATCTACTTGAGTAATCTGATGCAAGGATTAAAGGTTTCATGCCCACCGTGGAAATTTGCTCACAACTCCATTGAATACTATCGGTGCAGGATAGAAGAATGTCGTGTCAATTGGAAATCACTCCCGAACTTATGGAAAATTTCAGTCATGATAATATATGACAAGCCAGCAGACATAAAAGAATTGAAGTCAGAGCAAGGATAAACATATGAAGGAAGATCTGTCGGAATGTGGGATACGGTGAAGCAAACCACCCCAGAGCAAGGCAACCAGGTCATATGACATTCAGTGGGAACATCATATAAAGGAAAAGGATACCCGAGTTGGAAACGGTCTCCTTAAGTCAGAATATTCATATATGTTCCCTGAGCAACCAAATCTCGAGGACGAGATTTTTGTAAGGGGGGTAGGTTTGTGACACCCCGATTTTTGGCCATTTCTTTTTCTTTTGGATTTCTTCGAATTTTTATTTGGAGTTCCTTTTCGGTGGCTCTGTGGTCTTGAAACCTGGGAAGATCATCTCTTCTTCTTCTCCCAAGTGGCTTGTCACTCTCAAATCTTTCTCAAGGCCATGTCATTTCCATCTTAGCCCAACCCTAATTTTTATTCCTTGGGAATATTCCTTTTTCTATTAAAGGAATAACCCTGTCTGCTCTGGGTTGTGAAGCAACCTATATTTCTGTCATTCCCAAAATTCCCACAAAATTTTCATAAATTCTTTGTATCATATCTACCACAAATATGGCAAAACCCATGCTTGCCTAGTTCAAAAATAATACAGGAATATTCATTTCCTATTCTGTCCAGTATGGCACTTTGTGAAGGAAGTGCTATTTATCTTTTCTTGATTGCCCTAAACCTTTTTGAGCACTCTTTCATATCCAAATAATTGCCACATGCCAAAATTCAGCCTCATTTGCCTAGTAAATATTCCTCGGCAAATTTCCAAAGTTTCTATCTAGAGAGAAGCTTTGTGAAGGAAGTACTAGCTAGGCTAATCCAAATGAGTTGAAATTTTGATAGCTCATCAATATGATCAACTAATTACTCTCCACAAAATTTCATCTCCATACAACAATCTATGTGAGCACACCTTCAAATCTTGGTTTCTGGTCACAATTTCAGTTTGTGAAACAACTATATTTTATATTGCTTCATAAAATCTGAAATTAATCCAGTACCTAAATATCCTTATATCCATTGAGAATGCCAAAATTCACATCATTTTTCCAAGTCATTTTCTCCACAAAATTCCCCCAAGTTTCTGTCCAGAGGAAAGCATTGTGAAGGAAGTACCATTTTTATTTATCCAAATGGTATGAAATTTTCGTAGTGCCTTCACCTGCCCAAATGATCATACTCCACCAATTTTCAGCCCAATCCAATCATCCAGGTGAGTGCTACTTCATGATCTAGTTTCTGGACCAGTTTTTGTAGTTATAAAGCAACTATGTTAAATCCTGGTCCAAATCTTTTCAAAATCCACAGGATTATAGTCCTTCCTACCCTAAACCCCTATGACATCCTGGTTATCCCTTATCCCATTTATTTTGACCACAACTTCATGATCAAGTTTGCTACAGCAAACTTCAGTCGATCACTCCCATCAGCACACAGTCGATTTCTGCGAGCTATCACCTCAGGAGGGTCCCAGGACGCAAGGACTACGGTGTGGACACCTTTTGCCAGTCCAGCGTGCCCTCAGAGTGCCATGCCACGCGGTGACCGCATGCCTGGCATGCCTTGGCCGCGCGCTCTCGTCATTTCTGCACGTCCCAGCGTGTCCTCGAGCCCCGCAGTAGCCACACGCTCGCTCCCCAGCCCTGGCCTCCTCCTCCTTCGCCCTCCTCGCACCACCATAGCCACGGCCGCGTGCACACAGTGCCCGAGTGGCCGACCGGACTTCGCCTCTACCGCGATTGCCCTCCTCTGGCGCTCCACTAGCCCCCTCTCGTCGCCATCAACCTCTCCGCGCATGCGCACGCGTACGCGGTCGCGCCAGGGCATCAACTCCACGCTCCGGTCGGCATCCGGAGAGGGCATCACCGCCATGGCTAGATAAGCCATTCCGGAGCCTCTCTGAGCTATCCATCCTCTTCTCTGCCCCTCCTATAGCCCTCCCCCAACCACTCGCTTGAGCTCGAAGAGCTCTCCTCGGCCGCCATTGTCGCCATGGCCGCCGCTCAGCTTCATCTAAATTCGGGCAAGACCGAGCCCCTCCCTCCTTCTCCTCACCACCAGATAAACCACACGAGCCCCCTGGAGCTTCCCCGCCCTTCCCCTCTTCCTCCCGTGTCCCGTGGCGCCGTGCCCGACCTCACCCGTGGCCGCCGTCCGCCACGGCTGAGGTCCCGCTTGCTCTGCTGCTCCCCGGCAAGGACAAAGCCCACTGGCGGGTGCGTCGCCTCGCGCTGATCACTCCGGTGGCCGGAGCATTGCCAGGCATGGCCGGAGTTGCCGGGACGGGCGCCGGCGCGCGCCTGACCTCTCCTCTGTCTCCGTTGATGCGGGGAAAAAGAAGGAGGCAGGGACGAGAGAGAGAAGGCACGGTGGGGCCCAGCTGTAAGCGACCCAGCCGGCCGGGCCCGCGACTTAAGTGGAGACGTATTCTGTAGAATACGTTTTCATCGTTGGAAAGCGTACTCCGGACTACTTCAGTCTAGAATACGTTTGCCCGCAGCGAAGATGTATTTTTGGTAAAGGCACTTTCTGTTTAACCTCGCCGGCCGAAATCCTTAAATAGTGAACGTTCGTTAGTTACCCGCAGAAAAGCACAGATTTCAGTTGTTTTTCTGCCTAATGAACGTACGGCCATATCTCCGCGACCGTGACTCCGATTCAGGTGATTCAAAAGCCCACGTTCTCTACTCGTCGATCCCGTTCTATTGGTATCATTTTCATGAGGTTGTCACACTGTGAAAATGACCATTTTTCCCTTGCCCCCTAATCAGCTCCGCCGAGAGGGAAACTTTTCCGGCGATTCTTTCCGCGAGTTCATCACACGTCTCCCCGGTGAATCCTTCATCCCCAGGCAAGCCACCACAGCCACTTGCAAGATGGCATTGCAGTAGCCATGGCTTCCACTAGAATATTTAAATAATTACTTGTTCATTTAATGATTTTGTTAATGCTTCGAAGATGCTTGTGAATCCATGTCCATGCTTATGCCATGTTCATTTCCGCCTAGTAAGTGATATGATTAATTGCTAATGTTATTATTATGATTCATTCTTGCAATCATTTCAGATGCTAGTGATAATGATATGCTCGTATGAATCATTATGGATTGCTATGAAAATACTTGTGATGTTCATGATCCTCTTTATGCCATGCTCATCTGCATCCCGTAGACTAAATGAGTTATCATTGTTGATGTTATGTTGCTCAATGGTTATGTTGCCCATCCATGGTTACACTGATATCATGCTCATGTGCATTGTTATTTCATTATGTTATTATGACTCAGCTCATCACCATTCAAGTTAAACCTAACATTAATCGAACTTGAACAAATCTGTTGGCTGAGTCATGGTGCCACCGAATCGAGCTAACCAGTGCAGCCACACTTGTCATGCCTCTCGCCGGTGCCTCCAACTAGGGAAGGTTATGTGCGCGCGCAACCCTGATCAGGTAGGCGGCCATAAGCCTTGTGTGCCCGAGTTGGTTGCGCGCGTTTGTCCCCGTTTGGGACGATGTTTTAGTTTTGGCCATGACGGTGGCAGCCACAAAGGTGGCGGATGTCACGAGTTGACATCGGGGCCACCCAGGACATAGCCCAAAGGGGAGTTTGTCGGAGTGACCGGGAGAGTGTCATGCAATAGATTGGTTTTGTCAGAATGTCGTTGGTCCACCCGAAGGGGAGCACGAGGCCATGAATTCCGTGGTGTGCGTACAGTGTACTAACCTCTGTAGAGTGTATAATCTATCGATAGCCACGTCCTCGGTCATGGACACAGTTAGTAGTAGGTCACACTATGGGTCAACAGTAATAATAACCTGGATAATAACAACCCCGGTTCGGTGAGAAAAGAAGTTGGTTGATCTTTATGTGGTCACGAGATGATCACGATGGTATTCTTGATGATGGTTGATTATGAGGTGATCGTGTGATGATCACGACGGTAAGAAAGATTGATACCTATGGTGGTTCCGAGATAACCTCCGAGCAGAGTAAGTTCGTCCATGAGACCTTAAACGTCGACCCCTTCGCATGCTAGTGCTAGTATCATCATGTTCATATCATGAGTAACATGTACATGCCATGCTCACTCTCATGTTGATTCTAGTAGCATCATGTTCATCTATGGTAATTAACCTGCAAATGCCATGCTGTTGGTTGTCTTGATTGCTTTGGTTGTTGTGAGCTTGCGAGTACATTCAAAGTACTCACCTGGCGTGTCATGCCAGATTGCAGGTCATGCCATGATTGATTGCTTGTCGAGGATCCCGAGTTTGCGACGTACGATTGCGTCCCAGCCAGAGTCCCTGTGTAGTGGCGTTCATCACCGTTGTCGTTGTTCCGCTGCTAGAAGCTATTCCGCTATGAGATGCTCCGCTGCTAGCATAGAGCTACCTTAGCAGGCGTAGTGTCGCCGTGCTGATGTAATCTTTTGTAATACTCGAACCCGTGCACTCCGAGTATTTGTAATAAAGAGCTGATTTGTTCTATGCCAAACGGTGCCGTATTCCAGAAGACTTGATCTCTGGGCTGGAATGCGTGGTGTTCTGGTTCCTCTGAGCCGGGGTGCCACATACTAGCAAACAATCATGTCTTTCAAAATAAAAATGCTAAAGAACGTTATCCCTACAAAATCATATAATCCTGTCATGCTCCATCTTCTTCACACAAAGTATTTGTCATGCACTATCCCGATGACAAGCCGAGCAATTGGTTCATACTTTTTAACGGGCTTCAACTTTTTCAAGTCCCACTCAATACATGAGCGCAAGCCATGGATATAGCACTATGGGTGGAATAGAGTATGGTGATAGAGATAATTAGGAGAAGTCAAAAATGGAGAAAGTCTCACATCAACGAGGCTAATCAACGGGCTATGGAGATGCCCATCAATTGATGTCAATGCGAGGAGTAGGGATTGCCATGCAACGGATGCACTAAGAGCTATAAGTGTATGAAAGCTCAACATGAAAACTAAGTGGGTGTGCATCCAACTTGCTTGCTCATGAAGACCTCGGGCATTTGGGGAAGCCCGTCATCGGAATATACAAGCCAAGTTCTATAATGAAAATTTTCCACTAGTATATGAAAGTGACAAAATAGGAGACTCTCTATATGAAAAATATGGTGCTACTCTGAAGCACAAGTGTGGAAAAGGATAGTAACATTTCCCATTCTCTTTTTTTCTCTCATTTTTTTTGTTTATATATATTTTTTTCTTTTTTTTCATGGCTCTTTTTCGCCTCTTTTTTTTCTATATTTTTTTTTCTTTCTCTTTTTTTTTCGTCCGGAGTCTCGTCCCGACTTGTGGGGGAATCATAGCCACCATCATCCTTTCCTCACTGGGACAATGCTCTAATAATGATGATCATCACACCTCTATTTACTTACAACTCAAAATTACAACTCGATACTAGAACAAAAATATGACTCTATATGAATGCCTCTGGCAGTGTACCAGGATGTGCAATGATGCTAGCGTAACATGTATAACAATGATAAACGGTGGCTGAGCCACAAATACTATGTCAGCTATATGATCATGCAAAGCAATATGACAATTATGATGTATGTCATAAAAACGGAACGGTGGAAGTTGCATGGCAATATATCTCGGAATGGCTATGGAAATGCCATGATAGGTAGGTATGGTAGCTGTTTTGAGGAAGATATAAAGAGGCTTATGTGTGATAGAGCGTATCAAATCACGGGGTTGGGATGCACCGGCGAAGTTTGCACCAACTCTGGATGTGAGAAAGGGCAATGCATGGTACCGAAGAGGCTAGCAAATTGCGGAAGGGTGAGAGTGCGTATAATCCATGGACTCACATTAGTCATAAAAAACTCACATACTTATTGCAAAAGTTTATTAGCCCTCGAAGCAAAGTACTACTACGCATTCCCCTAGGGGGGAGGTTGGTAGGAGTTAACCATCGCACGCCCCCGACCGCCACACAAAGGAAGACAATCAATAATAAATCATGCTCCAACTTCTTAGCATAACGACAGATCATACGTGCATGCTTCGGGAATCACAAACCTTAACACCAATATTCTTACTAAACCACAATTATCTACTAATACCTCCCACATATTACCATCTTAATATCGCAAAACTATTGCAAGGAATCAAACGTATCATATTCAGTGATCTACATGAAAGTTTTTATTATATCCCTCTTGAATACCTTTCATATCAGGTCCAAATTCATAACCCGTGCATATTACCATTGCTATCATGAGACTCTCAAAAAAGGGTATAAGTGAAGCATGAGAGTGCAACTATTTCTTTAAAATATCATCACCGCCGTGCTCTAAAAGATATAAGTGAAGCACTAGAGCAACTGCCTAGCTCAAAAGATATAAGTGAAGCACATAGAGTATTCTAACAAATCACAAAGAATGTGTGTCCCCCTCAAAAAGGTGTGTTCATCAAAGATGATTGTGACAAACTAAAAGGCAAACAAACTATTTCACAAGACGCTCCAAGTAAAACACATATCATGTGATGAATAAAAATATAGCTCCAAGGGAGTTACCGATAGATTGTAGACGAAAGAGGGGATGCCTTCCGGGGCATCCCCAAGCTTAGACGCTTGAGTCTTCTTTGAATATTACCTTGGGGTGCCTTGGGCATCCCCAATCTTAGGCTCTTGCCGCTCCTTATTCCTTTGTCCATCGTAGTCTCACCCATAACTTGAAAACTTCAGCACACAAAACTCAACAGAAACCTCATGAGATCCGTTAGTATAACAAACAAATCTTTAACTTTAGGTACTGTAGTAAATTGATTCATATTTAATATTGGCATAATGCTACTGTACTCCAACTTCTCCATGACTCATACCCCCCGATACGATCCATAGATTCATCAAAATAAGCAAACTATGCAATAAAAACTGAATCTGTCTAAAACAGAACAGTCTGTAAAGATCTATTTAAAAGACATACTTCTGTAACTCCAAAAATTCTGAAAAATTAGGACACCGTGGGAAATACACATACCAATACTATGTAAAAAATTCAGATTTTTCTGACGCTCCAGTACAGATTAAAATTCCAGCACTGGACACAAAACTTTATGTTTCCCAAACAGCATCAATTATACTATCTTCCAAATCATCCCAATGGCATTACTTGGCACAAACACTAATTAAAACATAAAAACATAATCCTAACAGAAGCTATAATCATGCAAACACTCAAGAACTTATTTTATTCATTGGGTTGTCTCCCAACAAGCTCTTTCTTTATAGCCATTAAGATAGGCTTGAGATTTCAAGGATGCTCTCATGAAAGATAATAATAGAAACACAAAGAGAGCATCATGAAGCATATGAAAAACACACTTAAGTCTAACATACTTCCTATGAATAGGTATTTTATAGGAGGACAAATTATCAAATCAAGCAATCTCTAGCATATGCAAATAGGAAGAATGAAGCATGAATAATTTCAACATCACGAGAGGCAATTTAGTAACATGAAGATTTCTATAACCATATTTTCCTCTCTCATAATAATTACATGTAGGATCATAATCAAACTCAACAATATAGCTATCATAAATAGTATTCTCTCTATGATCCATATGCATAAAAGTTTTATAATCTTCCAAATTAGTGGGATTATCATCAACTAAAGTCATGACCTCTCCAAACCCACTTTCATCAAAAAATTCATAAGAATGAACACTCTCCAAAGTAGTGGGATCATTATTACCTAAAGTTGACGCTCTTCCAAACCCACTTTTAATAGTATTGCAAATTTTATTATCAATAACATATTCATCATGAGGCTTAAATAAATTATCAAGATCATAAGAAGCATCATCACCCCAATCATGATCATTGCAATAAGTAGTGGTCATGACAAAATTATCATCCCCAAGCTTGTAGCTTTGCATATCATTAGCACAATTGAGACTAATAGAATTTATAATAAAATCATTGCAATCATACTTTTCATTCAAGGAGCTATCAAGTATGGGTGCTATAGCAATAACTTCATTTTTAACATAAGGAACTATAGCAAGTTCATCTCTATAAGCATAATTAATATTGGCATCATGGCCATAAGAATAGCAAGCACAACATTCAACAAGAGGGGATATTTCAATCGAATCAACGGAATCATAATTGTCTATGGATTCATGCATATCATTATTCTCTTCCAAAGCAGCAGACAATCTCCCAATGAATTCACTAACATAGGCATTAGGAGCATAGTTTTCATAGCAATATTTAAGTATGTCAAAAAATTTAGATTTGTAGAGAGTAATATCATACTTTTCAATTAAAGAAGCAACTTCATAAGCACCGTTAAAAGCAATAAATTCTTCAATTTGTTCGATATCATAGTAACCATAAACACTCTTGGCATAAGAAGATAAGATTTCATTATCATTAAACTCACATTGGTAGGGAAGGTGTTTTTAGGGTTCTTAGAGCAACAAGCAAAATCATAAATTTCACATAGATTCCAAGCATAGCATAGCAAACAATTTATTTGATTCCATAAGAGTCTCCCTTTTTGAGACAAACGGTGACGCACAAAATGAGCATGCTTATCTAACGATTTTCCCTCAACTAAACTAGTTGGGGTTTCGGCACGAGCACAAATGGATCGAAGATGATCCAAGTAGAAAACCTTAAGGTGATCCATAGTATCTTAAATTTTTGTTTTACTTTCTGTTCTTGAGTGTTTGACATGAAGGCAATAAAAGCAAACAAGCAAATAAGCAAATAAATTTTTTGTGTTTTTGTAAAAAAAATTAGAAGTGGGGGAGATGAAAACGAGAGGCAAATGCAAATAAAAGGAAAATAAAGTAAATGCAAGTGAATGATAATTTGTGCGAAGGTACTTGGTAATTTTGATGATGTCTCCCCGGCAACGGCGCCAGAAATTCTTCCTGCTACTTGTAGTCTGCGTTGGTATTTCCTCGAAGAGGAGAGGATGATGCAATACAGTAGAGATAAGTATTTCCCTTAGTTAAGAACCAAGCTTATCAATCCAGCAGGAGAACCAAGCAAAATTCCGTTAGGCGCACCTGCACACACAAGAGCAAACACTTGCACCCAACGCAAATAAGAGGGTTGGCAATCCTCTTAGCGGTTATTTGCAAGGATTAAATCTTATCGAGGTAAATAGATAAACTAAACTACTAATTAAAATAAAAGTAAATAAATTGCAGCAAGGTATTTTTAGGTTTTTTATATAATAAAGATAGACCCAGGGACCATAGTTTTCACTAGAGGCTTCTCTCTTGAGCACATAAACATACGGTGGGTAAACAAATTACTGTTGGGCAATTGATAGAAAAGCAAATAATTATGATGGATTCATGGCAATGATCATTTATATAGGCATCACGTCTGAGACAAGTAGACCGACTCCTGCCTGCATCTACTACTATTACTTCACCCATCGACCGCTATCCAGCATGCATCTAGGGTATTAAGTATGAAACAGAGTAACGCCTTAAGCATGATGACATGATGTAGAGAAGCAAATTCAAGCAATATGAATAAACCCCATCTTTTTATCCTTAATGGCAACAATACAAATATGTGTCATGTCCCTTTCTGTCACTGGGATTGAGCACTGCAAGATTGAACCCATCACAAAGCACCTCTCCCATTGCAAGATAAATCAATCTAGTAGGCCAAACTAAACCGATAGATTGGAGAGAAATACAAAGCTATAACAATCATGCATAAAAGAGTTCAGAGAAGACTCAAATATTTCTCATGAATAATCTGATCGTAAACTCATAATTCATCGGATCCCAACAAACACACCGCAAAAGAAGATTACATCGGATAGAACTCCAAGAACATCGAGGAGAACATTGTATTGAAGATCAAAGAGAGAGAAGAAGCCATCTAGCTACTAGCTATGGACCCGTAGGTCTGTGGTAAACTACTCACACATCATCGGAAGGGCAGCAAGGTTGATGTAGAAGCCCTCCGTGATCGATTCCCCCTCTGGCAGAGTACCGGAAAAGGCCTCCAGATCGGATCGCGGAAGAACAGAGGCTTGCGGCGGCGGAAAGGTTTTCTCTTCTGGCTCTCTGGGGTTTCCCAATATTTGTGAATTTATAGAAGTGGAATTAGGTCAAACGGAGTCACATGGGCCCCACAAGGTAGCACGGCGCGCCC
Organism: Elymus sibiricus; assembly: GCA_039707655.1. Taxonomy (NCBI): domain Eukaryota; kingdom Viridiplantae; phylum Streptophyta; class Magnoliopsida; order Poales; family Poaceae; genus Elymus; species Elymus sibiricus. Next base: position 85,907,260 of record CM077676.1, read on the forward strand.
CCCTGGGGTGCGCCCTAGTGCCTTGCGAAGCCTCCGTGAGGCTTCTGGCCTCCTCCCGAAGCTTTCCAGGTTTCTTTTGTCCAGAAAAAAATCTCCAAAAAGTTTCGTGGTATTTGGACTTCATTTGGTACTGTTTCTCTGAAAAGCCAAAAACAAGCAGAAAACAGCAACTGGCACTAGGCACTGGGTTAATAGGTTAGTCCCAAAAAATGATATATAATTGCATATAATTACATCTAAAAACATCCAAGATTGATACTATAATAGCATGGAACAATAAAAAATTATAGATACGTTGGAGACGTATCAGGGCACATGCTCCTCCTCTGGCCATAAAGCCTTAAACACTGCCTTCATTGACTTCCGGGCGCTTTCATGCACCACGGATCGATGCGTCATAGCGTCTTCGGGCAACGGGTCAGAGGCCTCCAGGGGCTGACCAGTTAGGGAAGCTGCCAGGAATCACATATTAGCCTACCGCACTCATCTAGCAATCATATAACCAGGAAACCATTTTTACAATGAAAACGAAAGGTTACCAAATATTGCTGCACTAGTTTGCTGGTTTTTCGCCTCGGCGGCGGCTAATTAAGCCTTTAAGTTCTCGATCTTCTGAGCATGCCGTGCATTTTCCACCCTGAGCGCGCTCGCATCCTCCTTCCTCTAGGTTAACACATGCTAGCCAGCTTGCCGCTGCGCCTCTGTATAGAGCAAATCTTCGCGGACCTGCTTCAGATCCCTCTCCAAGTGACCAAGGGCTTCCACTGCTACAATTCATCATGACATTACATAACCCAAGGATTTTCACCACAAGAATACAGTGAGAAATGGAAACACTTACCGTGCGATTCTCTGGTGAAACTTTTCACGTGCTCTACCCCGGTTAGATCAGCGTTCAACTTCCCTTCTGTCCGGGAAAGTACCTCGATGAGATGGTCATTCTTCTCCCGAGCACCCTGTCAAAGGAACAAGTCTTTTTCATTAACAAGCCTCGACACAGTCGCTAGCACCCATCTCGAGACTTAGGGGCTACTGCCATGATCGGCAGGTTAGTTTGCCTTCAAGCAAACAAAGTACGGCGAGCGCAAGAAATCTCCAAAAAAACTTGGGCGGGGCCTTACCTGCAAGCCCTGTGATAAAATACCCACTGCCTTCTCAAAGACAGAACGGGTCGCGCCGAGGTAGGCGTCTACCGAACTCAGGGCGTTAAACTCCTGACTTGTAAAGGCAGAATTCCGTAGGGACGCCTTTCGTCTTCGGTGGTTCATGGCGCTCTAAACCTCGGACGGGGTGGCCGAGCAGGTCCCCCGAATCCTCTGACTGGGGTACTTCGGGAGTGGCTCTCGAGGTGAGGAGAGGCCCCGCACCACTGCCTGGAGCTGAGGTTCCCCCGTCTCTTGTATCCTTCGTTGGCGGAGGAGGAGCAGACTGCCTGCGAATGGATCAAAAGAATTGAAATCTAGGACTTTGTTCTCTGGGATACAATAACAAGGATATTACCTATGGATGAAGGGAGCATCTCGGCCTGCCTCCACGGTCGCCGCTGGGGCCCGAACTCCGCGCGTCTCCAGCGGAGGGGTCCTTTGAGGGGTTGGTTCTCCGTGTGAATGTTTTGAGCGTCGTCCCTTGGGAGAAGAAGTCAGAGGACTAGGGGCCCCAGTACGAGAAGCTCTCTTTCGAGTCGAAGTAAGGGGCTTTATCGATGAGGCCGGCCGCGTCCCCAGGCTCTCCATATAGAACTCCCCCTCCTCCTATATAAGGGATAGTTCTTCATCTTCATGGAAGACGGGGTCCTCCGCCCGACGATGTACCTCGGGTTCGGGCGCGGGGATGCTTAACGCCTCGACCCAGTGCCTCCATCTCTGTCCGGACCGAGTAAAAGGTCGGTCAGAAAAATTAACCATGAAACAGCTTGGATAGACAAGAAAATCCAGGAAAACTTACTATGTCTCGGAACCGCCGTCTTGCAAAATCCGCCATTGAGCCTTGGTAGATACCAGCCAGTGCGGTCCCGAAGGCCGCCTGGTCGTCGAGATCCTCCTTTATCGATCGGGAGGCGTCGTCGGTTCCGTTGTACATACACAATAGGTGTTGGCGTTGCTGAAGTGGTTGGACTCTTCGTTTGATCATCATTGCCATTACATCTATAATGGGGAGGCCGGTGTCAGACAGCCGCTTCACTTGAGCCGCCAGGCGGACTATGTTGGCATCGTCCTCCTGAGCAATACTCCTGGGTCTCCAGCTGTAGCACTTCTTCGGGGGTTCCGAGGAGTATGCTGGGAGCCCGGGCCGAACAGGATCATATAGTGGAACATCGTCTATGTAAAACCACTAGGACGGCCAGATGTCGGAATCCTCGCGGGGGGTACCCGATGGGTAGCTAGTCCCGTCAATTCGATAGACCTCGGCTGCGCCCACTTCAAATAGCGCCCTGGTTGGGGAGCAGGGCACTATACAAAAATACCTTCGCCATAGCCTGAAGTGTGCCTCGCATCCGAGGTGCATTTCGTAGAGAGCAACAAACCCCCGCGATGTGTAAGATGGAATTGGGGGTGAGGTGGTGGAGTTGTAGCCCGTAAAATTCAAGCAAGCCCCGGAGGAAGAGATGAATGGGAAATCCCAGGCCGCGGAGGAGAAAAGAAACGAAGCATACCCGCTCGTCCCCGCGTGGAGTAGGGTGGCTCTCGGCGTGTGCCTGCCCGTCCGCGATGGTTAACCCCGAGCGAGTGGAAGTCAGATTTGAATCTAGCAAATAGCCCTAGGTGGCTAGACGCCCTAGATGGAGGCGCGTGACAGAGCAGCTCCCCCAGTCGCCCCTGACGGGGCCATGAGGTCGCCGTGAGGAACCCGCGTCGCTGGCCATCGCTCAAAGCTCTCGGGGTTGGACCTGAGAGTAGAGAGAGGGACTCGTATGGATTATGGAGAAGGGTCAAGATGCGTTTTGTCGTAAACTTGGGCTATATATTTTCTACTACCCCTATAAAAGCACGAAGTGCGGAGATCCAAATCAATCTTATCCGTCCATGCAGAAGATCCTACAATCCATAATGCTTCAATCTTTAGCGCTAATTGCAATTAGCGTTGTACCTCTGCCGAACGCACGTCTCCCAAACCGCTGCCCACCTCTCCTCCAGTCGCACTCCGCAGCGAGAAGGGGAACAACCGCAGCTCACGAACACATTCACACGTCCCTCACGCCAACCTCTTCTCCTGATCCCATCTTCCCGAGAAAAGTCTCGACCACGGGCCTCGCCTCGGCCATGGGACCACTAATCCTCCGCCTCTCGCCTTCTTTCCTGCCGCCCGCCATGTGCCTCCCCACCCATGACTGCCCTCCGCCACTTCGAACGCCATCCTCCCCGCGCTCCTCCTTCGTTCCCATTGCCAGGTGAGCAATGAGGGCCGCCACCGCACCTTCAGGGGACACTACGATAGTGTCGGTGATTCATGAGCTGCCGCGGGTGCCACAACGGTCACCGCTTCCGACGATGCAGGAGCCACCCCATCTGGCGAGGACGCGGGGCGATGCTGCTGTTGAAGAGCATCGCTAGCTGTGCTCGGATGAGCTGACACCCAAAATTGGCTCTCAGTGGCATCCCCGCTCGAGGTCCTCCTCCACCTCATCTGCTGATGGTCTTGAAAACATGGGACCATAGGAGGCTGAAGAATGGCCATCATTTGCCCGATTTCTTATGGTTCAGGTAAATCAGCAAGCACGCTTACCTTACTGAAGGATGGATTGGATGCAGAGTGCTGTTGCTTGTTCAATTTATGTTCTGTCTGGATTCTGGAAGCATGAAACCAGTGTGATGGTATCTACCAAACAGGAACCATGGCATATCCTTGTTATGGCGGTGGCTTGTGATTACATGAGGACTCCAACAATTGATGGACATCTCGACTCTGCTATTATTGGCTTATTGCATTGTATTTATCCAATATTCCTCCGTAACTTTTTTAACCTAACAAGTGAGTTGATGATCACACAGTCATGCTTAACTATCAATAAATGAACTCATTCCTTGGTTTAGTGAAGTGATTATGTGGAGCTTTCGAGGAAAAAAGATAGACCAAGAAGCCTGGGCAGTAGTTTATAGCCACGGACCTGGTATGTGACCTACCTGCATCTTTTCTTGAGAGATCATTACTATATCATAGTGATTACCTCACAACTACAAATGTCTAAGGGAAATAAACTGACTATGCATAATTTATGAATGAAACTGAGAGTGAAGTGATATTTCTTTGTACCATTGCATAGCTTGACATGAAAAAGTAAGCTTTGCCATAATGAAGAACAAACTGAAAGCTTTATGGGATGAGATCATCGATCCATGTTAAGTGTACAATCTGTTCTTCTCTTCATTATTGGGATGCAGAGGATTCAAGCTGTAAAAAAGATGCAGTGGATTGAAGGTCATTCAGAACATTATCACAAGCTAGCATTTACTATATAGAACATGGTTATTTTCTAGAAAACTGTTGATAGGAAAATCTAGATGATTGGCCAACACAAACTTTAATAGGATGTTTATTTGTATGAGTTATGATCTATAATTCTCATTTGATGTTACAAAAAAAAATTGATGGAATTACTAATTTTGCTATCTTGGCCTTTGTGATGGTCATGAGTTGTTAGATTTGTCAATAGGGATTTACCATGGGCATTCATTTTGATCGCTTCCATCAAATTGCTCTAAGATTCTGGAGAAAATATGAGAGGTGCTTGTTGTAGTTATAGTACCATTCAAATTCTTGACAACCTGAAGTTTAATCCTGTAATGGCTTGGTCAACTTGTTTTCTGCATCTACATGATTGCAGCTGGAACAAACAAAGTTTTGCTTCACTGTTCATTTTCTTTATCTGGGATGTTGATAGGATGTGAGATTACATGGTCTACTTTTTATTAGGGAGACATTAACTTCCCGACTGTAATTTCAATCTTAAGTTTTGAATTGTTTTAGTCCAAATATGATACAAAGTCCAGACTGGAATGAGCCTCTTCTGTTTTCATTTTTGCAGCCCCAAGAATAGTGCAGAAAATTTGCCATGCATTCCATAAACACTTGAAAGAATTCAGTTGTGGTTTCTACCACATATTGTTTCTACTACATGTATATTCTTGTTAGGCTCGCAATTTCCTCCGACAGCCCAAAGATTTGTCTATTAGTACCCGTTGTATTTGATGGAATGTTTTTTTTTTGAGGGAGTATTTGATGGAATGTTGTAGTGAGACAAAACCTTCCAAGTCAAGAAACAGGGAACTAAAGCTGAAAGCTTGATCTCACTGGAAAATTATATGTATGTATAATATAGCTTGAAAACTGAATAAGTTTTTTTTGCATTAGTCAATACGTGCATTTGCACGTGCACGATTACTAGTATAAGTAAAAGAGGCCGATGCTTTGACATCTCGCTATAAAGCGACTCGATTCCCCAGGAGGCACGGTGATCGAGGTCAGGGACTGAAGGCCACGTGTACTGGGGCAGGAGTAAAAACTGTCGAATATATCGAAGACTCCAAAACCAAGCTAAAAATAAATAAGCAGGAACTCGTCTATCGAGCCAAAGACTACGGAGCCGAAGTTCGAAGATGTTGTCTTCGGCGTCGAAGACCAGTTCAGGGGCTACTGACGGTGTCCTGGACTAGGGGGTGCCTACCAAGTCGGCCCATAGTCCTCAGGCTGGGCCCGAAGACCCTCATTCTCATTCGGATGGACTCCGGAAGCCGTAAGGTGGCCAAGATCGCATCTGTCGAAGACTTGGCGTGTACCCCAAGATATCTCCTGTCGCCTCCTTGAAGATCCCTAGATACCGCCTATGTAACCCTAGATGTCCTACCCGGCGTGTATATAAGCCAGGGAGTTTAGCCTGTACAGGACACGGAATCACAATTACCATTCACCTAGCCCTAGGGTTAGACTTCTCCTTATGATCTCGAGGTAGATCAAGCTTGTACTCGATACTTCATCATCAATATAATCAAAGCAGGACGTAGGGTATTACCTCTTCGAGAGGGCCCAAACCTTGGTAAACACCGTCTCCTTCGTCCCTGTTACCATTGATCCGAGATCCATAGCTCGGGACGCCCTACCCCGAGGTCTGCCGGTTTTACCACCGACACTCGTCCATCACCAAAGCAGAAAGATAAGGGCTCAAAGCAGACCCCTGATGCAGTCCTATCTTAATCGGGAAGTCATCAGTGTCGATATCACTTGTTCGAACACGTGTCACAACATTATCGTACATGTCCTTGATGAGGGTAATGTACTTTGCTGGGACTTTGTGTTTCTCCAAGGCCCACCACATGACATTCTGCGGTATCTTATCATAGGCCTTCTCCAAGTCAATGAACACCATATGCAGGTCCTTCTTTTGCTCCCTGTATCTCTCCATAAGTTGTCGTACCAAGAAAATGGCTTCCATGGTCGACCTCCCAGGCATGAAACCAAACTGATTTTTGGTCACGCTTGTCATTCTTCTTAAGCGGTGCTCAATGACTCTCCCCCATAGCTTCATTGTATGGCTCATTAGCTTAATTCCACGGTAATTAGTACAACTCTGAACACCACCCTTGTTCTTGAAGATTGGTACTAATATACTCCGTCTCCATTCTTCTGGCATCTTGTTTGCCCAAAAGATGAGGTTGAAAAGTTTGGTTAGCCATACTATCGCTATGTCCCCGAGGCCTTTCCGCACCTCAATGGGGATACAATCAGGGCCCATCGCCTTGCCTCTTTTCATCCTTTTTAAAGCCTCCTTGACCTCAGACTCCTAGATTCGCCGCACAAAATGTCTGCTGGTATCATCAAAGGAGTCGTCCAGTTTAGTGGTAGAACTCTCATTCTCCCCATTGAACAACTTGTCAAAGTACTCCCACCATCTATGCTTAATCTCCTCGTCCTTCACCAGGAGTTGGTCTGCTCCATCCTTGATGCATTTGACTTGGCCAACATCCCTCGACTTCCTCTCTCGGATCTTGTCCATCTTATAGATGTCCCTTTCGCTTTCCTTCGTGCCTAACCGCTGGTAGTGGTTCTCTTACGCCCGACCCCTTGCTTCACTGACAGCTCGCTTTGCAGCCTTCTTCGCCATCTTGTACTTCTCCATGTTGTCTGCACTCCTATCCAGGTATAGGCATCTGAAACAATCTTTCTTCTCCTTAATAGCCTTCTGGACATCATCATTCCACCACCAAGTATCCTTAGCTTCGCTTCTCCTTCTCCTAGACACTCCAAACTCCTCCGAGGCCATCTTACGAATGCAAGTCGCCACATCCACACACTGTCCGCATCCCCTCCTTCCTCCCAAGGGCCCTCCTTAATGACCAACACCTGAGCTACCTCCCCCTTGAGCTTCCACCACTTCATTCTAGCGACTTTGGCACGCTTATCCCGCTAGACACGAATCCGGAAGCGGAAGTCAGCAACCACTAGCTTATGCTGAGGGACAACACTCTCTCCGGGTATCACCTTACAATCTAGGTACGCACGCCTATCTTCTCTTCTCGAGAGGATGAAATCAATCTGGCTAGAGTGTTGACCACTACTAAAAGTCACTAGATTTGGTTCTCTCTTTTTAAAGAGGGTGTTAGCTACGATCATGTCGTAGGCTAGAGCAAAGCTTAAGACATCTTCTCCTTCTTGATTCCTGATGTCATAGCCAAAGCCCCCATGCACCACTTCAAAACCTGTGTTAGATGTACCCACATGGCCATTGAGGTCTCCTCCTATGAAAAGCTTCTCACCAATCGGTACGCTCCTAACCATGTCCTCCAGGCCTTCCCAGAACTCCCTCTTGGTGTTCTCATTGTGGCCTACTTGCGGGACATACGCGCTGATAACATTGAGAACTAAGTCCCCAACTACCAGCTTGACCAGGATAATCCGGTCCCCACGTCTCTTGATGTCTACCACTCCATACTTAAGGCTCTTGTTGATCAAGATGCCTACGCCATTTCTGTTTGCAGTCGTCCCCGTGTACCATAGCTTGAAGCCGGTATCCTCCACCTCCTTCGCCTTCTGTCCCCTCCATTTGGTTTCTTGGACGCAAAGGATATCAATACCTCTCCTCACCGCTGCATCAACTAGCTCCCGAAGCTTCCCTATCAGAGACCCTACGTTCCAGCTACCTAAGCGAATCCTCCTAGGCTCGGCTAGCTTCCTTACCCTTCGCACTCGTAGAGTCAAATGAGCAGACCCTTGCTCATTTTCCACTATATCCTGGCGCCGATTTAGCGCGCCACTAAGGATGTGACGACCCGATCGTCGCTCACTTTCCACCGTATCCAGATCAAGATATGGCGCGCCACCTGGGGGGTGACGGCCCGGCCCTTGCCCATTTGACACCACACCCGGGTTCCGATGTGGCGCGTCGCTAAGAGGGTTACGCCCCAACGAAATTTTTTTGGGTTTCATCTCCATAAGAGTGGCTGAGTTTTTACGTTGGCTCGCCAAGCCTATCACAACCCTCCTCCTTTACCCGGGCTTGGGACCAGCTATGTTGAGACAACATAGGCGGAGTGGTAAGACATTTATCTACAACTCCTAAAAAATTCAAATCCAATTTCAAAATACATGTGGAGAAAAAAAATACAATGTGTATTTTAAATATGGATTTCAATTCTTTTATTATGAGTTGTAGACACATGTCTTGTGGATAATTGATTCATCATTCTCTGCAGTCATGAGTATTGTAATTCTTGTACCCACATAAACCATGTAAATTTTGACGTACTGGGACCAAGTGGGTTAATGTGGGATGTCCGGACAGGGATCCCGTGACATGTCACGGCATAACATGGCCGTTGGATCAAAAGTGAACCGTCCAGACCAGTCACTGTAGTACAAAGCACTGTAGATATGTAATGTGCAGAGTTTCTGGTCAGTCGGGTACTATAGCCCATGTACTATTCATGTACTGTTGCCCTTGTGCTGTTCGCATTGATCTCACCGTTGATTCTCAGTCCGACGGTCAAAAATAGGGGGCATGTTACACTACTGTTCATCGATGACATGCCCACAGCATGTCATTGGATCTCAGTCCGGGATGTCAATGTACAACCCCGCTTGCAGATACAATTTGTATGGGCCAGTGTCCGATTTCATGAGAATGGAGTCAGGGCAAGGTGCTATTTTACTCTAAACTAGTAGAATGCCCGTGCGTTGCTACGGGCTATATATAAATAAATCAAACAAATGACTAATGTCATCTTCAACGTCGAAGCTCATTTCTCCCTCATACGTCCGCGCGTGTTCGGATATCAAATGGGCGCCCAACAGGCTCCCCAAAATTCAACCGGCTGGAAAGTCCAGGTTCCCCTATTGTTGATAGTAAGTGGGACCATTTTTTAGGATGGATGCAACAGTCATATTTTTTTTTGAGACGAATAGTCATTTTTTAGGGTAACATGTAGTCAAATTATTTGATGTTGACCAAATATTTCAGTTTTAAGGGACCGCAATCAACATACTCATGGCAAAGTTCCTTCATTTCCTAATATTAAAACAACACTGTAGGCCAGTGGGTTAGGCATCATGTAATACAAATTGTCAAATTGTGCACTTGTGTAATTCTAAAGTTGAAACATACCTACCGAGTATTATTTTAGAGTTGCGATAAGCATGTAAAAAGAGCAAAGATTTTTACTGTTCTATACATTTTGTTAATGCTCCTCACACTATGTTGTTAATGCTCCCAAGGATTTCTACTGTTCGACACATCTTGTGTATAGAATCAGCTAGATCATACATACTGTTAAAACCAAACACTACATATAGAACTAATTCAACTAATAAGGTTAAGAGGGACCAACATAGCTACTAGCTCTAGTAATATATTTATACAGTTGGATGTTATGTGTGTCCTTCTGATTTCTACCTTTTTTCCTTCAAATATCTTCCTCCTTGTTCTTCCAGTGTCTCTCCACCCCACCCATACCTTGGCTCCTCTCCACTCCATGTCAACCTGTTGTGGCATGAAGATCTTGATCATGTCCATCATTCATATCCCCCTAGCAGCATCTTGTCCTAATCCTACTTTATCTTGACAAGTGTCTCCATATATTGTGCATTCCATCATACTTAGCACAATCTATGTTGTTGCGTACTTTTGAAAAAGTACAACAATTGAGATTTATCTTTGACCTATAGGAAGATATTTCATGTTAAGGACAATTTTAATAGCACAGAAAACATGCATAGAAACTTGATAAGTTAAAAGAATAAAACACATCAGATTACACATTGTTTGCAGATAGCTCCTAGAATGATACATTGTGAGGCCACATCACATAATATTTCGTTCTTGACATAAAAAAGGAGAACGGGAAACAATAACATGCTACACATACCAATTTCTACACCAAAGTGTGAGCATTCCTCCGATCTGACTTTGAGTAGTCTCTGCAATATATATTTGGATCAGCGTGCATAGCCATCAAAGCAACTCACATAAGTCTCAATGACAAATATGTGTGCTCAAATTACCTGTGAACTATGACATAAAAGGAAGCAAGCAACCTCCTATTCGACCACCAACCAAAGAGAAAGCCTAAGCGCGCACACATACAATTTACACTTTAACATCAAATATCAGGATGAATCACATGCGGGATAAATTGTGAATGACCCGATCCTAAAAGTTGCTCAGAGCCTTTTTTACGGGAACTTGCTCAGAGCCTCAGAGCCATATGTGGCCACCAGTTTTTGAATGGTTGGTTAGTGGCCCATTCTTTTAACAGTAAGCACAGGCGTAAAAAATTACAACAATGAGTTAATATACAATGTGCATCTGAACATAAGAAAGTGAGTTTGAAGGAAATAAATACCTTGTTGTTCCTGATACATGAATGCTCAGCGCTGGCTAGAGTAATCCGATCACCGCCGTCGGACCTTTTAAGGCACAATAAGTTTGTTTACTCATGTCGACCCTACACAACTCATCAGCCAGAAACTCTCGAATCATATATATCAAAGAAGGCATTAATATCTTTGTTAATCACATTCTCTTGAATGGCATTCTAACAAATCATCTAAAACAATCAAGGTAGGAGTACATCTTTAGCTACAAACATTTCATGAGCGACATTGCATCAAAATATACTAATACATTTAATTAGGAGTAGTTTTCAGCAACTCTATTTGAAAGTAACTTTTGTATGAGTGCTATCAGTCCCTAAGTACCATCATGTCATTTAAAGATGTACCAAATAATCAATCTCATAAGTAAATGTGTTAAAGAGTGAAATATTTTTTATAGCTTGTGATTCTACTGCTTTACATAACCAATCAAGTACGAATATTATGCTCCAAATCTATACAAAACAACATAATAAATTTTGCACTTACGAAAAAAATCTGAAAATATGCAGGATGGTGCTGCTTGGTCTCAGGCTGAGCTACAATCACCAGCAGCCACAGCAGTAACACCACGGTTGTCACCATCGCTGCAAGTCCGCTGCACCATTGGTGAACCGACACGGCAAAATGAATGTAAACAAACTAACTCCAATTCAGACTATGCAAATACTTAGGACTGAGAAACATCATAGAAAATGAGAAGGTCATTCACTTCCTTACAGAATGAAATTTGTGGCTTGCAAGTTTACAAAGTGATCAGGTTAAGCACTTATGACATAATTATCTGACTCGGAAAAGCTGATATCACTCTTACAAAAAAACAAAGCTAGTGCATTAGTTGTCACCCAAGGAAAAACATTAACCATTCCAGCAAATATATTATGCACATTAAACAACGATGTATGTATAATATCGGTTTGGCAAGTAAGGATGTCATATGGTAATCCTGAGATTGTATGTACCAGCCATTAACTCCACAAGTATTGTAGCGATGAGACAGTCTTTCCCACACTAACAAACCAACAAAATTATCATAAAGCACTACACAAATTGACAGATTTGGTAGTAAGGATAAAGCAGGGTCTTCTGTCACATAGAGCCATAACATAGACAAATGGAAGTTGCATTTTCATATACATCACAAAACATTGAATCAACTAACCCAAGGAATACGATAACCTTTGACTGTTCTCATCTTCCGTTAACCCCATTAGCTTTCCGCGCATGTTGCTGCAAGAAAAACAAGACTGACATGCTGCTGCAACCTAGTAGATGGTATGTTTTGCAGAGAAGCCCGGAATTGGAAGTTTGTTTTTTGCACCAACCTTATAGGCTCATCTCAGGCTTGCTCCTGCAGTTTGTGATTTTCAACTTCTGAAAGAACATGTTATACAATATTGAGTATCGACATAGCTATCATAATACATCTATGCAAAAATGTTCAGGTGCATGTAGGATTACTATGTCAATTTTAGCAGGAATAACAATTTATATGAACAATGTCTGCAAGCCCGGAAGGCCCTTGTGTAATTCCAGTACTGAATCATTCAGGCCCTTGTAATGTTATTTGAGATTAGCGTCATAATATTTGAAGGTACGTGGTAAAGAAAGGAAAAGAACATTCCTTCCAATGAATTAGTTTCCACATTGTTCGTATTTGCATTACCATCATGTTCGCATGGACATTGATAGATTGAATCAATTAGCTTGTAAAATTTATGAATAGATTCGGTTCTCTTCCTCTTCTACATGGACGAATCAGAAATTTTCTAATTAGTTTCTATGATTATAGTTTCTACTATTGTACTTTTTATATTTTTAATGCATAAATTAATCTAATGTTGGGAGATTTCCAAGGACTAACTAAGACAATCAGAATCAGAGAGGAGAGTTTCTCAAAAAGAACTAAAAAGAATTAGAGGAGAGTAAACTAACCTTCCTTTCTTGCTTCTTCACCCCTTATGGGTTATGGCAACCATGCGGCCGACCGTGCGGCCGAGCACCTGAGGTTTGTACATCACCGGCCCATCCTATTCTCATTTTCTGGTCACCGAAGAGTTCGATCGATCGGAAACTTGGAATCAGCAAACTGCCCTCGGTGGCGATGGCACACGTAGTAGCAGCAAGCCAAAACCTATCTGTGTGCGTGTGTGCCCCTGCTGGTTTCCAAGTCTCTCATGATACATCTTGTTTAATAAGAATCAGCTAGTTCCTGTTTCAGTCAGAGGGGTAGAACTTTCATCTGCCTCATCTACTATCTCCACTTAAAAACTGAAGCTCGTGTGTCAGCAGTTGTCACTGAATTTTTAAATGACCGGCAATAAAGTTTCCTGCTTAATTTTGGAGTGCCAAGTGTGTATGTAGGTGTAGCAGCTAACAGCTCTGAACCAAAATGAAAAAAAAGAATTAAAATGGAATCCTTTCTGACCTCACAGTGCCTATGAATTTCACATAGTCATCATTTAAACACCAGACACATTATCCATGCAAAAAGTGGTGGAAAAAAATTTAAATCTGAACTGAACTTGACAAAATTCAAAAGTTGTATAGCTGACAATGGATCATCGTATACAACAAGATCTCGTAAGTAATGCAAGAGCACACACGTACAAAAGAGTGAACAGGCCTGATTGGTACTTTAATTTAACATCGAATCATTGAGTTAGCTAGGTCTAGTTACACATACAGAGTTTAACATCAAGTGGGTGAGTTAACAAGGTCTAGCAAGAAGTTAGGCATGTGACCTTCATGGGAAGAACAAGACACGGAAGGAGAAAAAAAAAAGGAGTGAAAACATTTACCAGGGCAGACCAATTCGTTTGCGAGGCCAACGGGCCAGACCAACCTGCGTCTTCCTCCCTCTGAGCCAGCTCCAAGATGCATGTCTCGTCCTGGTCGATTAACTGCAACCTCGGCCACTCCGATCCGCCGATGCTCGGCACCTCTGCGCCAGCTCCAAGAAAACATTTGTTCAAACGTACTTCAGCTCCTGTCATCAACCTGTCCACAAAGACTGTAGCAAAGTTCCTCATGCTAGGACAGATGCAGTATCCAGCCTCATGTTCTTCTTTGAAGGCAGCTATAGGACAGATACTCAAATAATTGGAAATTCCCGCAACACAACTATTGGAAAGAATCCAAGATCCGCCTTCAAAAGAAGCAAACACAACTACTGGAATTCGTGCTAAAAGAAAAAAAAAACTGCTATTGTACGAACAATTGTATTGAATAACCAACGAACATATACTCAAATAGAAGTGCTGGATTCAGAAATTCCTTGCACGTTCATCAGATCGATGTCGCTCCCAACTCGGACTTGGATCCACGTAGGTGTATGTTCTCATCAGGACTTGGGAATTTGGACATAATTCACAGCCACATTCAGATTTCCTCTACAAGTACATATTCACTTTTCCAGAACAATATACAAATATGATTACGACAAACAAAAATAATACATAGGGCAAAACTATGACTAGGCATTTGTAGATGCGAAAATTGTAGTGCAATTAGATGCGAAAATATGAGCCGGACATGAACACTCGGTAGGCTAATTAACCAGAGGAAAGAAACGGCCACGACCTAAACTTCGAATCTCACTTACCCCTCTGTTCCTCGCCCCTTTTGCTGGTTGTATCTCTATCTCACACCCCAATCCTGCTTCCCTTCCCTCTGTATCTTGCCACGCGATCGTGACGGATTGCGGTGGTTCTTGGCCATTCACGGCCACTTGGCGTGCCTGTTTTCTTGTGTCGAATTGCTCGTAGATAGATGATGAGATCGTCATCCAGAACAAATCCAGCTCGAGCACCATCCTCGACAAGTTCGATCTGCACATGCTGCATGAAGACGAAGCAAGGCCCTCCAAGTAGGACGACACGCAGAAGGGGCTGTCCACTGCGCCTGACATGCCTACGGCCGGCGTCGACGATCGGCCGCTGCTTCCGTGGCGTCGCAGACAGTGGTGAGCTCTATGTCCGTGCGCAGGACTGCAGGTATGGGAGCGCCAGAGGTGCGTGCCCTAACGCGGAGGGACGTCGGCCAAGAGCAAGGAACATGGCCCCCGAGAATTTGCCGGACGCGGACATGCTATACCACATCTGAGTCCCGGCCGCCTTCGCCTCGGAAGCGTGTTTTTTTACGGGTCCTCGGAAGCGAGTTGTTAAGCATCGGAGCGGTGGATCGTGGTGCGGCCCCTGAGAATATTTGATTCGGTTGTTTGGGAAAGTATTGATTCCGTCCAGATATGTTGGGAGAGAATGGATGCATAAAAATTGGCAACTTTCGGATTGGATGAGAGGAAATATCGGAGGGGAGGGGTTCGGCTCAGGTGCAGGGGTCACCGCACCTATTATTGTGCAGGCCCAATCAGTGGTTGCCACGTAAGCTTGTAGGGCCTGATAATTAAGTAATTGTTTTAATCCTTCGACTAATCCTTTTCCTGCGAGCAGACCATAACCAGGCATTGCGAGCACGCAAGGCAAGGTGTAGTAGCCCTCGCACACAGCGACGTCTCGGAGTCAGCCAAGCATGTCGCCTGCTCCATGGTGGTCGCCACACAGTCGTGGAAGGTGCCGGACATGAGAAGCTGCATGAGGATGTCTGCAGTGAACATTGGGCCATTATCACCGTGGAGCTTGCCGATGGGAGAAAGGTAGTACGGGCATCGGATGGGCATAGCCCAGCGAGGCGAGCGTCTGCACACGCTTGCGGGCCAAGACTTGCCGACACCGGTGAAGAAAACAACACCAGCAGCATCCGGCAGCCGCCGTGGACTTGGGCCGCGAACCGTGCATCCCTCGAGTGCACAAGACACAACCATCGGTTGCTCATCGATAGCACCTTCGGCTGCCGATGGAGGTTAGTTTGATGCATAGCATACAGAGATTAGCTGTTGCATGGACATGCCAATGGAAATTTGTTATTGCAGCAGGGAAGATAGAAGAAACGACAAAGAGATTAGAGAGAGTTCGGACGGAAAGAGATAAGTCAAAGGATTAATAAAATAATTTTTTAGTTATTTCGACCTATAAGCTTGCGTGGCAACCACTGATTGGGCCTGCACAATAATATGGTGCAGTGACCCCTGCACCTGAGCCGAACCCGGAGGGGAGGGTGCCTACCGATCGAGTAGAGATATTTGGTTATTAGGAAAGGCAGGGATCTATGTGTTAGGAAAGTTAAGATTTGGAATTGATTGCCATGAAATTGGATTTCATGGTTTGGTAACGTGTTATCTGTTCCTGCCCGTTTGTAATGTGTCTGGTTAGGAAAGTTTTTATTGAGAGGATGAAAAAACCAACGTGAAAAGATGTGGTGGGACGTGAGACGAAAAAAAACCAGACGAAAAAAAGCCAGACGAAATAAAACCGTGGAGGCTAGGCTACCAAGTGAGACATTACGAGTAGAGATTTATAACGTAGCCATATAAAGTAAAACACCTCATAAAAGTACAGTGACAAAAAAAGACCGATCCAGTGCTATAAGTTCCCACACCATGTGAGATCTGAAGAAGAGTTATAAGTTTTTACCCTGCACATCATAAAAGTGCGGTGACGATCAAGGAAAATTGCAAGCCCGTTGCCGCGCCGGGTCGATGACCATACGGTAACTGTACGGACGTCCTCCCTAAATGACTTGTTGCCTGCCAGCCATCGGTGTCAATCAGGAGAAATCTCGATTAATCATCCGTCCTAAAAATTCCATTATCCTGCACATGATACAGTGAGATTATGAGACTTCTAGCTAGTGCTCGTTCACTCACTGTCTCTTCAATTAAATGCTCACGCCCCAACTGCCCGAAGCCTAGCTTTGAATGCCATGAACAGACAGACGTGAGGCGATCCGCATTGCGCGAACAGGACGAACGTGTCGTTACTCTATGGCAGTGCGCGTACGTGGGTCGGTCGCGGCTGTCCATGATGCCATTATGGCGGCTGCAAGCAATGCAACCACGCTCGCGCCAACTACCCCGGCCTGTCATGTTCGATCGATCTCGTCCAACGATATATAATGCGGGTGGGTCGCTGCGCCTGCGGATCACACTTGAGAGCGCTGCGGATCCTTCGGATTCAATTAAGATCCAGATTCGCATGTGGTTGTAGTTGTAGGTAGGCAACACTCTGAACTCTGAAGCAATGAGCTACCAACTGAAGAAGAAGACGACCAGGAGCGAAGAGGCAGCACAGCAGAGAGCGTCGTCTTCGGAAGAGCAGCAGCGGGAAAAGGTAACAGCTAGCGATTCGAGCCAACTACTTCCTTCCTGTTGGCCATGGTTGGCCATGGTTGCATGCCTGTGTGTTTTCAATCCAATCGCGAAACAGGAATGAGGTTCCCATAAGCCGCGGTGCCCTTTCCAGGCATGCATCATCGGAAGAATTTCCTCTTCATGCTGAACGGTTAACGCATACGTTTCTGGCACTCAGAGCTTTGTGGATGGAACTGCAGTACAGTTCTCTTGTTCGATCTCATATGCACTCTGTTTATGGAACATATAATGGTTGGACACTGCAAATCCATGTTTATCTTCAAGTGAGCTCGAAATCGTGTTCAATCACTTCTGAAGAAAACATAACATGGATGTAGATACAACCATTGAATTTGATCGGAAAGTAATTACTGACTAGTAACTTTTTTCGAGAGGAGATTAACTGGTAGTAACTTTGTATCTTGCTGATTTGCACGAACGTACATGCAGATAAATGAGGTGCGGGGTCTCCTGGGCAGTCTGACGGAGGAGATGCCGAGTTTTCTGTCGGACGCCACCATCCGCCGTTTCCTCCGGGCGAGGAACTGGAGCACGGAGCAAGCAACCAAGGGTCTCAAGGAGACTGTCAAGTGGAGGCGTGAGTACAGGCCGGATGCAATTTCCTGGGTCAGTCAGATTTCACATATCATATAATTAGCCCCTCTCATAAATTCTCTCTCTAAATATCTGCTCATACATAGCTGCGTGATTGTGTTGTGTAAACGGCTCTTCTCTGTTGCGAAAAAAATGGCAGGGCGACATTGCAGAAATGGAGAACGAGGCCACGAGGACACATGTGGCCGACTACCTTGACAAGAATGGAAGAAGTGTTCTCGTATCAAACGTACCCATGAAGGTAATTAAATTTAAATTACAGTTTTGCTAAAGCACATCTAGATATGTCATAAGTAATTATGCATGCATGGTCTATTACAATGATCAATCCATTAGGTACTAGTAGGAGTCGAACACCAACAAAGAAGGGGTTCACTAACTTGTACAACAGTCTAAAGTTTCAGCCAAGGAGCAGATAAAGCACCTGGTGTATCTCCTGGAGTATTTTGCCACCAACTCAGCGGATGAACAAGACGACTTCGTCGTTTGGCTGACCAACTTCCGAGGCTGGTCAATATCGAGTACGCCGCTGTCGATAACCCGTGAATCCATGCACATAATCCAAAACTATTATCCAGGGGTGATAGCCGTGGCGATCCCTTTCGACCCTCCCAGGATTTTTGAATCTTTTTGGAAGGTATGCAAAGATTCTAATCTAAATTGTGGTGTTTCATGCACACATCCAATGTTTTTTGCCGCCTTATGAGAGTGTGTTTCCTGTTTTATCAGTGAATATTTCAGTCTGATTCAAAGACTCTGCCCTTTGTCTGATTTGCAGATAGCAAAGAACTTCGTGCAGCCAGACATGAAAGAGAAAGTGAAGTTTGTGTATTCTAACAAGCCGGAGAGCCTCAAGATAATTGCTGACATCTTTGACATGGATACGCTGGAGCCTTCATTTGGAGGACGAAGCACCAGTACGGCCTTCGACATCAACAAGTATGCCGAGAGAATGAGAAGAGCCGACAAGATGAGAGGGGCATCAAAAGATTCAAATGGCCACAACTTATCTCCCTGACCAATAGTTCTGAAAAAGGATATTCTCCCTGGCCAATGACCCTGACTAAATAGAAGTTGCTTGTGATTCGTACATGAACTTAGCTAAAGCACACGAACAGGGTAAAGACCTACTATATATATACTATAGCATGAAGGTGCACATTGTCGCGCCCGCCCATCTTAATAAAGGAATGGTAGAAATATTTGAGAAAGTCTAGAAAGTAAAAACACCATAGAGCTTTTAAATGGATCAAACTAAAAGCCTTGATATATGTGGATGTATTTTCTTTTTGTTTCAAAATCCTTGGCTCATCCAACGTTTATGAATAGAGTTCGCATAAATTAGAACATGCATATCTGGGAAGAACCGGTTAAGATGTTTATATCATTATTATCGATAGCATACTAATATTAGAGTAAATAACGCCCGGATATCATGTCCCGGAAAAACAAAAAGCAGACATCAAATTGGTATGACAGGCACACAGTGGCGGACCTAGGAATAAAATAGAGGGTGTATACACTCTAAAAAAAATCTGATTAATCCAAACTTTTAGGACCAGCGGTGAACGATTTCAAACTTTTAGGACCTACTTGACACACTTGAAATACTTTTACGACCTCCAGTGTATTTTACTCTAACTTAAACATTCATGTAAACTTTTAAAGGGATTGTACCGAAGCAAATCTCCCGACATGGCTAGACCAGGAGCATGATTACAGGCGCTCCTTCCTTCTACTAAATTAACATAGTATAGGTCCAACCACCCTTGGCACAGCAGTCCGGACCGTCCCTCTCATAACCCCTGTCTAGCCTTGTCCTTTACTTCTAGACTGTGTGGATAGGGGTTGGCACTCCCCCCCCCCCCCCCCCCCCCCGCCACACACACACACACACTTTAGAGCATCTCTGTGTCGACTGAATAACTCTATCTAAGCGTGACGTCGATGAAACTTGTGAACCATGTGAGTTGGTTAGACGCGTGGGGCGGAGGGCTGGTAGTACACCAACCCCCCCCCCCCCCCCCCCCCCCCCCCCCTTTTCATGAAGCCTTTCCTTCGCTTCAGTAGTTAATCATCTAGAATCCAAGACAAACTGGTCCAACTAGTCTATATGGCTACCCAATGGTGCCTTTATATAATAGACATGGGTTACAGGTGTTCGAATCAAACACCTAATCCACCGCTCATTGCAAGTTCAAATGTAGCTTAAGACGTACCATAATCTTCGACACATTTTTTAACTCTCCAACTTGGCGAATATGTCCTTGCCAACTTGAAGCCACCATGTGCGAACCTCCATGTACATTGGACTTGATCCATCAATCATGAGCCCCGCTACTACTTCCTTGACTTCACATGTCTTTCCTGTAATTGTAATCCCTCATTTTTCTCCATCACAGCCAGTGCTCTCACGAAATTAAGTTCATCTTTACGCTTGATTAGTGGTTCCAGCTTTCGGGAGCATCTGTTCAGTGTCATCACACCATAAAGACACCATATCCGACAACATCTTTGCGTCATCGCCATGGTAGCTTCTTTCCTGATTCGTGTGAAAGTGAAATCTCACATATTGATGCCACATGTAAGGGTACCTGAACTCATCATCCTCTCTTGTAGATTGCATGTTGAACTTGAAGGAATTTTTGTTGCCTTTAGTCACTCCAAGTCGAATTTGCAAGTTATCTCATCTTTTTTTGGATAGTCTTCGACATGCCCCCCCACAGCTATAGCCCTCCACCTACTTCTGCATTTGTCATCCACACTTTAGCATGTGCACTGAACGCCATACCATATATGGCCATGTACTTCTAAGCTTTTGACATTTTTCAGGCTTTCCAACATTTTCTCAGATTCTCCATGGTTTGTCCATCTAACATGTCAAACTCGATAGATATAGCCATCAATTTAATTATGGTACTCACCATCACTACTTCAGCATCATCTCCACACTTTGTCTGACCACATGCCCAACCGCCAGTGTCTTGGTCTGTCTGATGTGTCTGACCACATGCCCAACCGCTAGTGTCTTGGTCTGTCGACGTGCCCTGTGCAAGTTACATTCCTTGTTGCTATCACCGCATCGAGCCATCGAGCCTTTATTGTCCCAGTCGAGTCTCCTAGGACTCAGACTAACATTATCTCAACCCCCCTTGTAGAGTATCACTAGCCATGACCGACCGATGTCGAATTTTACGCATCCTACAAAGCATTTGGCTTCAGCTCGAACAACATGTCCCTTTCTTCTTCCGCTAAAATAAACTTTGACCCTCTGGGTCCTTATGACATAGCCCCTCCATCGGCCAAGTGAAGACTTCCATCAGATTCTAGCCCCACCTTCAACATGACTCCATGGTAGATGATCACTCCACCCTCGCGCCTATCGACTTCAAGCTTCCAGGTGTACATCATCTTGATTCAATCCCACACGCTATCATCTTGTTGAAACACACAAGCCCTTGGGCATATGCCCCATGTTGCCACACCAAGAAATTGGCCACCATTAGCACCACGCTCTTATGTAGTCGTAGCTGAAGTAACCACCATTTTTTATTTCAACCGACAGAATCTAAGCTTTGGGGTGCCACAATTTACATATATGATGTATAGACAATATAACTTCAATACATTGGTTCAAAATTTATGAAAACCACACTACAAATAGTGTAATTTTGTCTAAATGTATTCATAGTTTCGAAAAAAAAGTCCCAAAATAACTCTAAACTATTAAATAATTAATGTTAAGTATATAATGTAAACTCTTTTGCAATTTTGGGGTGTCATGGCAGTCCTGCTGGATCCCCCTTTGGTCCATCCTACTTATGTGTCTGACATAGCTGAATGTATATGACTGCAACCATCATCCACCTCCCGTCGTATCAGCCTAACACATTCCCGTGCATTGCTCGATGCCCTGTATATGCATGGTCTCACACAAACTGTGTATAGAGAAAATAAAGCATCTTTTGACCTTCCTATATGCATGTACCAAGGAGACCAAGCACTAAAAGTTAGCCAAACTCTAATTTATCACACACGTTGGATTTTTTTTAAGAAAAAACGGTACAAATGCAGATGTTCACAAACATGTACATACACTCACGCCTATGAATACATGCATGCACACTCTAACCCTATGAACACCTCCTAGAGATTGAGTTGGCGGGTATTGAAATTGACGAAGTCACCACAGGTACCTTGCTATCAACAGAAACGCCGTCTCCCACAGTAAGAATATTCCGTCATTTATGAGACACCAAAGCGTTAAACCTGGGATTTGATCCCTGTGGTGGGCGGGGCTACCACTGCCCTCGTGACCATCCAACCACACAAGTAGGTTATGGACTATGTTCGCTTTCCTTCTCTTTCTTAATGGCAAGACGTACACCACGATCTTACTCTCTTTGGCTTGCCACTTTTTATGTGGGGAAAAAACTTCCATTAATTAACTGGCTGCATTACAGTCTAAGGAGCACAACTCCTTTATCTCATCAGGTCCTTTTGTGAGCCATATAACAGCTCTGGGACTTGATCTACCCATCCGCCCTAGCCTATGACTGACAACATTTTGTTCGCGACGTACATGCTTTATTACATGCTCCCGGTCAAGTCCGAGGAGCAGTTTAATTTCATCTACAAGCAGCGTAGCCGGTCCTGAACCGTGCTTTGGATCATCTCAACAGGTTGGCTGCTATCCGATTCAGGATGAAGGGGAGACTTCTCCACTCATGTGTGAGTTCAATGCCCTCCTTGATAGCTGCGAGCTCCGCCTCCAGTGCACTCACACATGAGCGAAGGAACCTGCATGATGCAAAGATGATTGCCCCGTTATGATCTCGGAGCACCATGCCAGCACCACCTGTACCGTCCTCCTCGATGTAGGCTCCGTCCATGTTCAACTTAGTGCCAATTTTCTTTTTTCAAATCGATCTCGTTGTCTTTCCTCGGCTTTGCACGCGCTAGCGCATGCTACCTCGCACGCCTTGCTCTCGGGCCGCGCACGGCCAGCGAGCCGCTAGGCTGCTACAACTACCGCTTTGGGGAGCAGCTATAGTTTGCTAATCGGGAATCTTATTTGGCACCAAATAGGGGTGTGGCTATATGTCGCTTATTGTGACACGGAAGGAGGTCTCGCCTCAAGTAGCATTGCCTTCACATCGCTATGGATCGACCAAGGTTAGTTTATCTTCTTCTCTGTTTTTTTTCATTCTTTTGTTTTTTCTTTTTCTTCTTTTGTTCATATTATTGAAAAGATATTAAAAATACACATATTCCAAAAAACTTAAACCAACTTAAAAGTTTACAAAAACCATGAATTTAAAAAATGTTAATGTTGTGTAAAAAACTTGTTAGCATAGTTTAAAAACTGTTGATAGCATTCAAAAACTATTCACCCGTTTCAAAAAATGTGTTCGTGGAAATTGCTTAATGTTTTGTATCATTTAAAAAATGTTTCAAAATGTACTCGAAAATTGTTTAACACATATTCAAAAACATGTGTTTTGAAAAAAAATATTAATCATGTATTTAAATTTTTTTAAACATGTATAAAATTATTTCAGGTGTATGCAGAAAATGTATAGTATGTATGAAAAACTAGACTTCAAAACCTATATTTTAAAAAATGTTAACAATGTATTAAAAAAATGTTAAACATGTATGAAAAAAATGTTCTTTATGTATATGAAAAATTTACAATGTGCATGAAGAAAGTAGACATCAATACATACATTTTTAAAAAATTAGTCATGTATTTTAAAAATATTAAATGTGTCTACAAATTATTCCTGCTGTATATGAAAAATGTACAATATCCATGAAAAAATAGACATGTACTAAAAAAGGAAAAAAATAGAGAAAGGACCAATAGAACCGAAGAAAACCAAGAAAGAAATGAAGAAAACCGAAAAAAAAAGTGAAGAAAAGAAGAAAAGAAAAAAGAAAAAAGAAAAAAGAAAAAAAGAAAAGGGAAAATGAAGAAAACCAAAGAAAAACCGATGCAAAATTGCTCCTCAATGCGTCCCTTACTAGGCCAGTCCATGAGCAGCGAGCGGGGCAAGCGCAAGAGACGAGACGTAGTTACGAATCATTACGGGTGATACATAGCTCTGACAGAAAAATAGTAATCCCTACGATTCAAAATAAATTTTGCAGTTTTAAACTAAAGGGAGTTGAAAACTGCGACACTTATTTTGGATCGTTGGGAGTTCTATTTTGGTACGCAACTCACCTGACGATTGGGACTCATTCGCTAGTGGGCCGACAGATGAGCGCGTTTTTTCCCCTGGTTTTGGGAAGCTTCTAGATTCTTCCTGTCAATTTTTTTTCTGTGTTTCCTCTTTCATTTTTACCCGCTTTTTTTCTTTTTTTTAATTCATGAAGTTTTTACCCGCTTTCATATTATGTTAGCTAGCTAATAGAGAGAAGTGACCTCTCTTTCTCCGTGCTTGGTCGACGCTAGCTACTACATATAGAGAGAACTCGACGCTAGCTAGTAAGCAATGAAGGAACCATTAATTACACAACATCGTCATGCATGATCAATATATAGAGAGAAGTGACCTCTCTTTCTTCGTGCTTGTTGGTCGAACAACAAGTTTTCGTATATCTATTCGACGCTACTACAGATAGTACACGTTGATGCATATATCTATTCAACAGGTTTGCAATTCCCGATGGCATTTTCCGTCTTTAGGAATGACGTGGTCAACAAATAATCCCGCCAACTCCTCTTGAATTGCGCGTAGGCGATCAGCTGGTAGGAGTACGTCCCACTTCTGCCAGGTCTAATTTAAAGAAGGGGGTCAATATATATATATGAATGAAATCAACACAATTGATGGTGATAAAATAAAATTATGAATATTGTTTACGTACTTCAAATTGTTGTTTAGTGAAGCCCCTCTCGGTGGTCTTTTGGTGAATGAATTCGCAAACGTAGTATCCACATAACTCATTTCCGGGTTCTTGCCACATGCACTTTACGAGAATAGAGTTCAATCAAAATGATAATCAACCATGATAATGGTATTGAAACTAGAATCAATGAGAGATGCGCGGAACTAGCTAGTACTACTTACTCTGGGTTGTTTAAATCGCAGC
This sequence comes from Elymus sibiricus, assembly GCA_039707655.1. Classification (NCBI taxonomy): domain Eukaryota; kingdom Viridiplantae; phylum Streptophyta; class Magnoliopsida; order Poales; family Poaceae; genus Elymus; species Elymus sibiricus. The sequence goes on from CM077676.1 coordinate 85,932,083, forward strand.
TCCGGTCTCCATTCACCCTTAACCCGCGTGATGAACTTTTTCCAAACACTGCCCGGCAAAGAAAATGATTACTTGATATCAGGAAATGAACGAAAGTTGCCGATATAGTGCGATAATGATTGAACTTACTTCTGCAGCATTTCAATCATGTCCGCATACTCCGTAGCCTCTTTACGTCTCGAGTCCAAGACAGTTACTGCTCCCTCGTCAAGCTGAATGGCTAGCAGAATAAAGTGGAACCTGCGCGCGCATAACTCATCAATTACACTTAACCTCGAGTCAGCGAAACAGAATATGCAGAAGACAGTAACACTCACTTGAAGTTGTAAGGAAAGAGTATTTCCCTTTTGTTTTGGTGTCGAAGGAACACCATTAGCAAGATTTTCTCAGTCTCCTCGGGGATCTTCTGTACCGACCATTCATTTACGATATTTGGGTTAATGAACCCAATGTCATAGATTTGTCCTCTTTTAAATTCGACGATCTTCAATCTGCATAATATAGTGAGGATAATTATATACATGCAATGAATGAGCTGAGCTAGAGACTTAATTACAGAAATAATACTTACAGACAATAACAAGCCACGAGACTTTTGTCGAGGGCGGCTTGATTGTATAACTGAAAGAGTTCGTCAAATTCAACGAAGATCGAGTCGACTCCAACGAAGTCGTGCTCATCCTTAATTCCCACCAAGATACTGCCCGTCCCATCCTTGCAGGTTTCCAAGTACCATTTATGTAATGTTTGCATCATCGTTGGTAGATCTCGTTCCAGATCATCACTTCTGACGAGACGCTTCCCGTGCTGGTATTTAAAGGTGTCTACCGGCTTAGCGATTTCAAAATGTACATCATCGCCTAGGTAATCACCAGGATTGAAACCAGGAGCAACGGCCGCTACCCCCGGGGTATCGGTAAACACCTTGAGCGGGGGGCATGATTGATTTTCCTGTTCGCCGAGCTGGGGAATTGTTTTCCCACTTCTTGCACCAGTACTGCTACTTCTCGACCGACTCATAGCTTTGTCATATGTCTTTGCAATAATGCGGTCATAGTTTGATAGCGGCGGAGGCGGAGGTGGTCGCGTAAGGGCATCCAGAGTGCGATCCGCCTTTACCGGATCTATTTTTTTCTTTGGAGGTGGAACTTTCCGTGCAAATTGGCGTTTCAAATCGGCAGCCACGACCTCATCGGTTTCCTTGTCAGTCAGCTCATATGGTAACTTGGCAAGAGGCTTGAGGCTTGGACCAAATTTGAATTTCTTCCCACCACCTATTGTACTGCTAGCCGCCGGAGCGGCGGCGGCTCTCTTCTGCCGTTGCTGACGAGGCGGAGTTCGCTGACGCGGCGGAGGAGGCGAAGTCCGCTGACGCGGCGCAGGAGGCGGAGTCCGCTGACGCCGCGGAGGAGGCGAAGGAGGATTCTGCTGAGGGGCCTCCTCCGCCGGAGTCGGCTGACGCGCCGGAGACGAATGAGGCAGCGGAGTCTGCTGAGGGGCCTCCTCTGGCTGAGTCTGCTGAGGCGGCGTCCAGTTTGGAAGCTTGATGTTCTCCTTTCTCCATAGGCAGGTACTCCTTAAGGCATTTTCCAGAAGATTATCCCCTTCACCTGTAGGGTAGTCAAGCTCCAGCCCCTCAAATCCCTCCATTATTTCATCCACCGTGACAATAGCATAGCCATGTGGAATCGGACGGCAATGGAAAATTCCCTCAGCTCGAGGAGGTAAAACAGAGCCGACCGCCGCCTTCAAGGTCAGGTTCTGGCATTTCGCCATTAGCACACAATGTTCAGCCTCCGTGATACTATCCACAGGGTAGCGAGGAGTCGTGATATCAGACTGAAGGAGCTCCGTGGAAGCCACGCTGCATCTCCGCTGAGATGGTGGGGTAGCTTCTGGGGCAGTGTCGAAGGAAGGATCTTCGTGCCGCTGAGATGGTTGGCCGGTAGCTCGCTGGCTCTCAAGTTCCTCTAGTTTCGCTAATCTTGCATTGATCTTCTGCATTTCGCTTGCTTCCGCTTTCTTCTTTCTCTCTCGGCTTCTATAACCACCGCTGTCGGGAAACCCATGCACCCACGGAACGGAGCCTGATGTGCCTCGTGTTCGTCCAGGGTGTTCAGGATTCCCAAGGGCCTGTGTCAGCTCGTCATTCTCTCTGTCGGGATGTAACCTCCCTTCCTGCGCTGCCTGGATTGCTTCCTCAAGCTTCTTGACGGGTATTGCAAGTTGAGCTTTCGTCCAAACACACTCCCCTGTGTCTGGGTCCAAAGTTCCCCCAACCCCGAAGAACCAAGTCCTTGACCGATCTGGCCAGTGCAATGTTGCTGGTTGGACCCCTTTAGCAAGCAGGTCTTGCTCAGCTTTGTCCCACGTAGGCCGGGCTTTGCTGTAGCCACCTGACCCCATAACATGGTGATACTTCTTCTTTGCAGCATCTAGCTTATTTGTCGCTGACCTTTGCTTGCCCTTGTCCGATTTCTTGTAGGCCACAAATGCGGGCCAGTGATCTTTTATCTTCTCATATAGACCGGTGAATTCTGGAGTCTTGTCTTTCTCGACAAACTTTTTGTTCAAATCTTTCTTCCAGTTCTTGAATAGTTCTGCCATCTTCTTAAGAGCAAACGCCTTGACCTTATTCGGATCCGCCTCTGGTGGTAGGCTGAAATTTGTCATCAGCGAGGTCCAAAGATCATCTTTTTGTCTATCCTGGACATAAGAAACTTCAGGGTCCTTCTTCTTATTCCATTCTTGGATACTGATCGGGACGATGTCCCTAACAACCACTCTGCAATGATGTATAAATGTGTCCCTGCTCCGCTTGGGAGCAATCGGTTGGCCATCTCGACCGACTTCTTCGATCGTAAACCATTCATCCTGGCGCAACCTTTTCTTCGGGCCTCGTCTCCTTACGGAAGTTTGGCTCGATCCGGAGGGCTAATTAAAAGAAGAAAGAAGCATTAATATATGTACATACAAAACAATTAATGCATCAAGTCAGCAGAGGCTTAATTAATATATGTATATATACCTCGCCGGACTTTGCAACAGTTAAGGCTCCCTCCTCCGTTCGGTCACCGGAGCCGTCATGATCTCCTTCCTCCTCCATTCGGTCACCGGAGCCGTCATGATCTCCTTCCTCCTCCATTGGATCACCGGAGCCGTCATCCTCTCTTTCCTGACCATCGGTGTCGTTGAGAAACGACAAGGTGATATCACCTCCGTCGCGGATTATATCCCCCAACAACTCTTCTTTTTCTAAGTCTCTGTCCATAGTTTCTGCAAATATTACAACATGGCAATATACAACCATGAGAGATGGATTAGTGGCAAACATAGACCTAGCTAATCACAACAAGGAATCATATGCATATATGAGCAATGGATTAGTCGCAAACATCATGCAAAGTTATCGGGGGTTATACTTTCGAGAGAGGATACTTTGCGGACCGCCTCTCTCATGCATGTCCGACGTCCCCCCTCATGACGAAGTTATCGGGGTTATACTTTCAGGAGAGGACACTTTACAAAAAATAATCGTTATGCAGGAGATCGAACTATCCATTCTACCACATTGACCTATGCCGGCCGCCTACCGAATAAATAAAGTCCCTTCGGTTCACTGAGGTAAGACCGGTGAATTAGACGCCAATATATAGTATTATACATAACAATTACGGGTAGGGGCGGGAGGGGGTAGATCGACAACGCTCTTTCTTCTAGGGTTTGGGTGGCCTCGAGAGTTAGTCGGGCGAGCGGACCGGGAGTAAAATTTGAATATATGAGTCTTTTAACTCATTTTGAATATGAGTTTTAACAGAAAACATTCATCGAACAAACTTAATATGAGTTTTAACAGAAAACATTCATCGAACAAACTTAATATGAGTTTTAGCAAGATCATCATGAACAAAAAATTCACACTAATTTCTATGAACAAAAAAAAATTCCACATGAAAACATCTCATCTCATCTCCACAAAACATCTCATACATCTCATCTCATCTCATCTAATCTCCACATGAACATTATCTTAAAAAACAGAGCACCATACATCTCATCTCATCTCCACATGAACATTATCTATCTATCTATTCATCTAAAAAACACATTTTTAGCAACGGGGCCGGCGGCGACCATGGAGCAGTGGCAGAGCAAGGGGCTCGGGGGCACGCGGCGACGGGGAGCAGGGGACCATGGGAAAGGGGGGCTCACTGGGGGGCGTGGCGATGGCTGGAGGCCGGCGACGAGGACGGCGGGCTCGAGGGGGCATGCGGCGACGGGAAGGAGGGCGCGCGAGGAGGTCCGGCGCGTCGGCGAGGGCGTCGGGGCAGGGGGTCGGCGAGGTCGTCGGGGCAGGGCTCGGGGAGGCGACGGCGCGGTCCGGCAGCCTGGCGGCGTCGAGGTGGTCGTCGGCGCCGTCGGGGAAGAGGAGGAGATCGAAGAAAACTGAATGGAAAACTTGTAAGTGCTGCTTATATACCCAGAGCATTGGTCCCGGTTGGTGGCTCGAACCGGGACGAAAGGGGGGCCTTTCGTCCCGGTTCGAGCCACCAACCGGGACCAAAGGTCAATTTCAGCAGCCCAAAGGGCGGGAAGCAGAGACCTTTAGTCCCGGTTGGTGGCTCCAACCGGGACGAAAGGGGGGCCTTTCGTCCCGGTTCGAGCCACCAACCGGGACGAAAGCGTTGTGCTGCCGCAGCCAAAAGTTTAGTCCCACCTCGCTAGTTGAGAGGGGCTCGGAGTGGTTTATAAGCGCTGCTGCCACTGCCCTCTCGAGCTCCTCTCTACTGCAGGCAGTACATGCCTATCTCACGCCCTGTTGGGCCTGCTAGCACTGCGGGCCTGCATCCTGGCCCATTTGTAGGGTTTCTAGTCGTATGCAGGCCGTGGTGGCTTGTATGTGGGCCTTTTTTTTTGCATATGTTATGTTTTTAAATTTTTAATGTTATTTTTTGCATGTGTTATTTTTAGTTATATAATTTTAGTTGCATAAGTTTTATATAATTTTAGTTGCATAAGTTTTATTTTTTATTGATTCTTTTTAGTTGATTCCTTTTGCTATTAGAGTTTTATAAAAGATTTTTAGTTTTCTATTAAAGTTTGTAACAAAAAATACTTTATGAAAATTCTTTTTACTATTAAAGTTTTTAACAAATAAATACTTTGATAATTTTAGTTAATATTATTTTGATTATTTTTAGTTGATTCTTTTTGCTATTGAAAAATATTATATTTAATTGATTCTTTTTAGTTCATTATTTTTGCTATTAGAATTTTATGAAAGCTTTTTACTTCATTATTTTTGCTATTAGAGTTTTATAAAAGCTTTTTGATTCATTCTTTTTGCTATTAATTCATTCTTTGAGCTAAATGAACCTGAAATTGAAAAGCAATACAAATGAACTCTGAAAAGGTTGAAAGTTGGCATGGTATCATCATTTCACCCACATATGTTACAAAGGCATTCCATTTTTTTAACTTATTTCAACTCCAGACTTTTTGTGCGTTCAACATGCACCATTCAAAGCCACATCATCAATTTTTCAACCCTTTCTGACTTCATTTTGCTATTTTTCATGCATTTACTGATTTATTTTAGCTAAATGACCCTGAAATTGAAAAGCAGTACAAATGAACTCTGAAAAGGTTGAAAGTTGGCATGGTATCATCATTTCACCCACATAGCATGTGCTAAAAAGTTAAGAGGGTTACGGCAAAAACTGGATGCACTTCGTGTACAAAATGGACAATCTCTTTTGAAGTATCACGGTTTCAGACGAAAACTCATATGTTACAAAAGGCATTTCATTTCTTGACATGTAACTGCAGTGATATTCTAGATCAAAGCCATCATCAGAATAGTTGTGGAGAGAAAGTCTTCACTTTTTCTTCGCATGTGTCCCTTGCTTATTGCGCCGTAACCATGGATAATCTTCATCGTTTAACAGGGTGCTTGGGTCAGCCTTCACTTTGAAGGGAGGAATTTCATGAAACTTTTCATAATCTTCAGAGATGTCTGTCTTGCCCTCCACTCCCACGATGTCTCTTTTCCCTGAAAGAACTATGTGGCGCTTTGGCTCATCGTATGATGTATTCGCTTCCTTATCTTTCCTTTTTCTCAGTTTGGTAGACATGTCCTTCACATACAAAACCTGCGCCACATCATTGGCTAGGACGAATGGTTCGTCTGTGTACCCAAGATTGTTGAGATCCACTGTTGTCATTCCGTACTGCGGGTCTACCTGTACCCCGCCTCCTGACAGATTGACCCATTTGCACCGAAACAAAGGGACCTTAAAATCTTGTCCATAGTCAAGTTCCCATATGTCCACTATGTAACCATAATATGTGTCCTTTCCCCTGTTGGTTGCTGCATCAAAGCGGACACCACTGTTTTGGTTGGTGCTCTTTTGATCTTGGGCGATCGTGTAAAATGTATTCCCATTTATCTCGTACCCTTGGTAAGTCAATACAGTCGAAGATGGTCCCCTGGCCAACGAGTACAGCTCATCTCCAACAATGTTGTTACCCATGAGATGTGTTTGCAACCAACTGCCGAAAGTCCTGATGTGTTCACATGTAATCCAGTCGTCAGACTGCTCCGGGTGTTTGGAGCGCAGAAAATTCTTGTGTTCATTGACATACGGGGTCACCAAGGTAGAATTCTATAGAACTGTGTAGTGTGCTTGAGCCCAAGAATGCCCGTCCCTACATATTATTGCATCCGCTCCTAGCGTGCCTTTTCCAGTCAGTCTCCCCTCATACCGCGATTGAGGGAGACCAATCGGCTTAAGGTCAGGAATAAAGTCAACACAAAACCCAATGACCTCCTCTGTTTGATGGCCCATGGAGATGCTTCCTTCTGGCCTAGCACGGTTACGAACATATTTCTTTAAGACTCCCATGAACCTCTCAAAGGGGAACATATTGTGTAGAAATACAGGACCCAGAATGGCAATCTCGTCGACTAGATGAACTAGGATGTGCGTCATGATATTGAAGAAGGATGGTGGGAACACCAGCTCGAAACTGACAAGACATTGCACCAAATCATTCTTTAACCTTGGTAGGATATCTGGATCGATTACCTTCTGAGAGATTGCATTGAGGAATGCACATAGCTTCACAATGGCTAATCGAACGTTTTCCGGTAGAAGCCCCCTCAATGCAACCGAAAGCAGTTGCGTCATAATCACGTGGCAGTCATGAGACTTTAGGTTCTGGAACTTTTTCTCTGCCATATTTATTATTCCCTTTATATTCGACGAGAAGCCAGACGGGACCTTCATACTGAGCAGGCATTCAAAGAAGATTTCCTTCTCTTCTTTGGTAAGAGCGTAGCTGGCAGGACCTTCATACTGCTTTGGATGCATGACGTCTTTTTCGTGCACACGTTGCTGGTCCTCCCGTGCCTCCGGTGTATCTTTTGTCTTCCCATACACGCCCAAGAAGCCTAGCAGGTTCACGCAAAGATTCTTCATCACGTGCATCACGTCGATTGCAGAGCGGACCTCTAGGTCTTTCCAATAGGGTAGGTCCCAAAATATAGATTTCTTCTTCCACATGGGTGCGCGTCCCTCAGCGTCATTCGGAACAGATTGTCCGCCAGGACCCTTTCCATAGATTACTTGTAAATCCTTGACCATATCAAGTATGGCATCACCAGTACGGAGGGCGGGCTTCTTCCGGTGATCTGCCTCACCTTTGAAATGCTTGCCTTTCTTTCTTAAGAGATGGTTGGTCGAAAGAAATCGACGATGTCCCAGGTACACATTCTTCCTGCATTTGTCCAAATATATACTTTCGGTATCATCTAAACAGTGCGTGCATGCGTGGTATCCCTTGTTTGTCTGTCCTGAAAGGTTACTAAGAGCAGGCCAATCATTCATGGTTACAAACAGCAACGCATGTAGGTCAAATTCCTCCTGTTTGTGCTCATCCCACACACGTACACCTTCTCCATTCCACAGCTGTAAAAGTTCTTCAACTAATGGCCTTAGATACACATCAATGTCGTTGCCGGGTTGCTTAGGTCCTTGGATGAGCACTGGTATCATAATGAACTTCCGCTTCATGCACAACCAAGAAGGAAGGTTATAGATACATAGAGTCATGGGCCTGGTGCTATGATTGCTGCTCTGCTCCCCAAAAGGATTAATGCCATCTGCACTTAAACCAAACCATATGTTCCTTGCGTCACCTGCAAAGTCCCCCCACCTTCTCTTGATTTTTCTTCACTGCGACCCGTCAGCGGGTGCTCTCAACTTTCCGTCTTTCTTACGGTCTTCTTTGTGCCATCGCATCAACTTGGCATGCTCTTTGTTTCTGAACAGACGTTTCAGCCGTGGTATTATAGAAGCATACCACATCACCTTGGCAGGAACCCTCTTCCTGGGGCGCTCTCCCTCAACATCACCAGGGTCATCTCGTCTGATCTTATACCGCAATGCACCGCATACCGGGCATGCGTTCAAATCCTCGTACTCACCGCGGTAGAGGATGCAGTCATTAGGGCATGCATGTATCTTCTGCACCTCCAATCCTAGAGGGCATAGAACCTTCTTTGCTTCGTACGTACTGTCGGGCAATTCGTTATCCTTTGGAAGCTTCTTCTTCATTATTTTCAGTAGCTTCCCAAATCCGTTGTCAGATACACCATTGTCTGCCTTCCATTGCAGCAATTCCAGTGTGGTACCGAGCTTTGTGTTGTCATCTTCGCAATTTGGGTACAACCCTTTTTTGTGATCCTCTAACATGCGATCGAACTTCAACTTCTCCCTTTCACTTTGGCATTGTCTCTTTGCATCAACAATGACCCGGCGAAGATCATCATCGGGCACATCGTCTGGTTCCTCTTGATCTTCAGCTTCCCCCGTTGCAGTATCACCGTATTCAGGGGGATAGTTGTCATCATCCTCTTCTTCTTCGTTGTCTTCCATCATAACCCCTCTTTCTCCGTGCTTGGTCCAAACATTATAGTGTGGCATGAAACCCTTCTCAAGCAGGTGGACGTGAAGGGTTTTCAAGTTAGAGTAATCCTTCGTATTCTCACAGACAAGGCATGGACAATACATAAAACCATTCTGATTGTTTGCCTCAGCCACTTCGAGAAATTTATGCAGGCCCTCAAGATACTCGGAGGTGCGTCGGTCACCGTACATCCATTGCTGGTTCATCTGCGTGCATTATATAATTAAGTGTATCAAAAACCATTACAGAACATCATGAATAGAGAAGTGACCAAATTAATACAAGTTCATCATCACATTAAAACCAAATTACAGTAGTGATCAAATGTTATTACTGAAAAAATAAATACATAGAGTTCATACATATATAGTTCTCATAGAACAACATATAGCTCTCTAGAGCATCTAATTAAAAGATACATTGAAACTATGAAAAACATTTAAATGCAACAACAAATGCGATCATAATCGCAACTAAGGTAACAATTGATCCAACGGCATAATGATACCAAGCCTCATTATGAATGGCATATTTTCTAATCTTACTAATCTTCAAGCGCATTGCATCCATCTTGATCTTGTGATCATCGACGACATCGGCAACATGCAACTCCAATTCCATCTTCTCCTCCTCAATTCTTTTCAATTTTTTCTTCAAGTAATTGTTTTCTTTTTCAACTAAATTTAACATCTCGACAAGAGGGTCGGTTGGAATTTCCGGTTCACATACCTCCTAGATAAAAACATCTATGTCACGTTGGTCGGCATAATTGTCATAAACACTAAATGAAACAAATCATAATAAAAGATAATATACCACATCCGAATCATAGACAGGACGAGGGCCGACGGGGGCGGATACCAAAGTCATGGCACTATATAATAACAAACAATAATAAAAGTAAGAAAATTATACAAGTATCTATCTAAATCATACAAGTAAGAATTTTTTTTCTTTTAAAAAGAAGATAAGAACAAGAGCCTCACCACGGTGGTGCCGGCGACGAGATCGGCGCGGGCGATCGACGGCGGTGATGACGGGGACGGGGACGGCACCCTACACATGTGCAGACTCTAAGAAGTTAATTTCAGCTCAAATTGTGCATCTAAATCAAAAGAACTCCCACCTACACTCCTCCACTAAAACCCACAAACCACTCTACTTCTACAGCATTTGAAATGAGCTAAACTAGCAGTGAGAGATGAAACGATGAAGTTGCTAACCTTTTAGAACACTTGTGTAGTTGGTGCACCGCCAAACCTAGACAAATCTTGGGGAAAATGGAGCTTGGAGGTCGAGCTTGGAGAGGAGAAAGCTTAAGTGTGACTCGGGCATTTCATCGAACACCTCATGTGCATAGGAGGTGAGAGCAGAGCAGCACACACCTCCCACACCGGCCGGCCAAAAAACAGAGGAGTGAGCGGGCAGGGGAGAGCATATATATAGGCATCTCTTTAGTCCCGGTTCATGGCTAGAACCGGGACAGAAGACACACATTTAGTCCCGGTTCCAGCCACCAACCGGGACTAAAGGGGCTGCGCCAGGAGCGAGGCCCTTTAGTCCCGGTTCGTGTCTGGAACCGGGACCAAAGGGGTCAGACGAACCGGGACTAGTGCCTGCCGTGGGTGCCGTCCCGGTTCCAGCCACCAACCGGGACCAAAGGGGTCAGACCAAAGGGGCCTCACGAACCGGGACTGATGCACCCATTGGTCCCGGTTCGTAACAGAACCGGGATTGATGCTCTTATCTGGCCTGGACCAAAGCCCTGTTTTGTACTAGTGTATCGTAAGCATCGTGTTATCATGGTGTGAGGATGTTCCATCGGATGCGTGTGGTAATTTATAATGGACTACTTGGAGCACCCCTGCAGGGTTAAATCTTCCGCGAAGCCGTGCCCGCGGTTATGTGGCGACTTGGAAATTTATAACCTCCGGTTGTAGAGAACTTGACACTAATTCTAATTAAAATACACCAACCGCGTGCGTAACCGTGATCGTCTCTTTTCGAGGAAGTTCGAGAAGAGAACACGGTGGGGTTATGTTTGACTCGTAAGTAGGTGTTCAGGATCACTTATTGATCATTATTAGTTTGCGACCGTTATGCGTAGTTTACTCTTCTTATTCTTGTACTCGTAAGTTAGCCACTATATAATGCTTAGTGCTTGCTGCAACCTCACCACCTTACCCTTCCATACCCATTAAGCTTTGATAGTCTTGCTACCCATGGTTATGGGATTGCTGAGTCCTCGTGGCTCACAGATTACTACAACAACAGCTGCAGGTACAGGTAATGCGATGATCTGACGCGAGAGCGATACGCGTTTGCTTTGGAGTTCTTTTTCTGCTTCTTCCTCTTCGTCGATCTTGTGATAGGTTCCTGGTCGGCAGCCTGGGCTAGCAGGGCGGATGTCGTTCGTGTTTTTCGTTTGTGTTTCATCCGTAGGCGGATTCTACTCTTCTGTATGGTGTTTTCTATGTATTGATGTATCCCTGTGATGACTGTATGTATTTGATATGTATCCCCATCTATTATGTACATGGTACGATGTAATGATATCCACCTTGCAAGCGTCTCCGATATGCGCTTCTATCCCTGGTGGGGCCTCCGAGTCCCTCGAGGATAGGATCGCATATTGGGCGTGACAGCACGGGAGGGGAAACGATCGCGCGCGGAGGGTTTGTGGCACGCTCGCGATTTTGCTACACCAGGAGTGGCTGCCGCATATTTGCCGCACACTGGGCCCTTTTTTAGGGCTGGCCAAGAAATATATGCAAAACATTTGCTATTGGGTTGTTGACTTGTTGGAGAGGTTTTTTTTTACTTCCTGTGTCCTGAAAACGCTCTGTGCCCTATTATAGGGCTGCTTTTGAAGATGCTTTAAGGGCGTGTTTGGTTCACATCTGTGTTTTAGGGCATTTTGCATACTTGTCCCGGTTGGGCCTGGCTGAGCTAATGCAGTCTAAAAACCAACATCTGCATGTAGTTTGGTTGCCTGCATTAGGCTCCTTGCATGAGGGGAGCAATGCGTTAGCACGCTATTTGGTTGACTGCGTGGCTGTTGTTAGACAAACAACACGTTGTTTGGTTGCAACCGGCTAAAGATGTGATCACCACTTCTCACGAGTGGTGACCTTACCACACACACACAACATTGTCTTCTCCTAGCTAGGAAACAAATGGCAGTTTATCCTAGCTACTAGCAAATGGCAGTACAAATTATTAAGTGCCAGTATGGCTGAATAGTCGAAAGTTCAATGATGCTAACTAGGTGGAAGTTCATCCTCTTCCTCTTCCTCTTCCTCTTCCTCTTCCTCTCCTTCTTCTCTTCCTCTTCTTCTGCTGCTGCTGTTGCCTCTTCTTCTTCTTCTTCAGATCCTGGTCTGACCTCTGTTATCCCACATTGCCTGAGCCCACTCCAACCTTTTGTTCTTCCACGCTTCGTTGTCAAATGCCTCCACACCATGGTCGGAGCTGATCACCTCATCAGGAGTCACATCATCCTCCTCCGGCACAAGTTCATCAGCTCCCCATTGCAGGATCCAGTTGTGAATGATGCAACATGCACGAACAAGCTTGACCTGGGTAGGGTAAGTGTGGAATGGCTTCTGATCCAGGATCTTAAACCTGTTCTTCAGAGCTCCAAATGCCCTTTCAACAGTTACTCTAAGGCTGGAGTGTCTGAGATTGAACAGCTCCTGTGGAGTCCTAGGATAGTTCCTACCAGAGAACTCGTTAAGATGGTACCTGGTTTTCCTGAAGGGTGGAAGAACACCTGGCCGACAAGCATAGCCAGCATCTCCTAGGTAGAACTTGCCATCTGGGATGTTGATGCCATCAGGTCTACACATGCTGTCACTGAGAATGTTAGCATCATGTGCTGATCCTTCCCAGCCAGCCAAGACATATGTAAACTTCAGATCAAAGTCAACAGCAGCAAGCACATTCTGGCTTGTGTAGTGCTTTCTCCCTCTATATGTTGCAGCTTGTGACCTTGGCACTCTGGCAGTGACATGAGTACCATCTATTGCGCCAATGCAATCTTGGAATGACATTACAAGATGGTGTTATGGCTAGAACAAGAACACGAACAGCATATGAAGGCATTAACAACATACTATGAGTGCTCACCTTGAAGTATGGATATCATCTTGGGCTAGTGCGAATCTTGGTAGGAGTCCGGCCGCTTGGTGACACGATCATCTCTCGTCTGAGTTCCCCAATAGCATACAACACTTGCTTGAAGTACCTGGAGATGGTCTCCATTGATCTCCTGAACGTGCTGTGGATAACCCTGAACCTCTGGTTATGGCCAACAACATGAAGGAATATGGCCACTTGCTCTTCAACACTGGTGTGGATGCTATCTTCTAGCAGCCCCCTGCTCCTGAAGGTCTGGACAAGTCTTGCAAATGGTGCTCTTCTCATTCTAAGCATCCACACAGCCTCTGTGTCGTTGCAGTTGTAGATGTAGTTCAGATTCGCCATCCTCTCCCTATCCCGGATTAACATCGGACCATACCGGATTTGAGGTCTCCCATTCCGACGAACAGCTCTCTTATGGACCAACAGTATCCATGCCTGAACCACAGCTATCAGCGATGCTGCCTGAACTAGAAGCTCCGTCTGTTCATTGACAACCTAAGCGACATCCATGATGCGGTCAGCCTAGGCGCTACCGACCCTAAACGGTCCTAGCAGAGGAGGGGGAGGGGGTAGCTTACCAGCTTCCGGGTCGGGGGATCCATGCCGGAGACGATGATGGCCGGACGGAGTCGAAGAAGAAGGGGAGAAGCAGCTGCCGGTGCCGGGGAGTGTTGCTGCCGCCACCAACGCCGCCGCTGCCGTCGCAGCCGCAGATCTGAGTCGTCGCCGCCGCCGGTGCCAATAACAGAGGATGGCTTGTCCTATAGCTAGGGGTGAGCGAGTAAATGGGGTGGTGAGGGTATATTTTGCGCCATCCCACCTCCGCAGATTTCCCCCTCCCGCCATCTCCGACCGAATCCCCCCTGCACCGCGCCCTACGCCGCGTTTCCTTTTGCGCCCGACTCAGCCTGGCTCGCTGGAAACGGCCGATTCGAGCGTTCCCAGCGAGCCAGGCTCTGGTGTGCTTTAAGTTTCGTGCCGATGCGAGCCAGGCCTCAATGCGGGCAACCAAACGGCCCATTTTCATCCCGCCAGGGCCTGGTTGGGCTCTATGCAGCCTACCAAAAGCGTACTAAAAGAACATTTGGCACACACTTCGTGGGAATTTCATGGAAATCGGTTCATTTCCTGCAGGAAAAGAAGAAACGTTGGCCAAATCGGCAGCCAATTGCTAGCTGCTCCCGGCCAGCGCAAGGAAGTTGGCCGCGAAAGCCTCCATCAAAGGCCGGCGAAGCGCCACGGACACCTGCACGGCGCCGGCCTCCTTCGCTCCGAGCAGCGTCACCAGCTCCGCCGAGAACATGGAGACGAGCTCGACGCGGCTCGGGGCGCCCCACCCGAAGTCCGTCTCGTACGCCATGAACCGGTGCGACGACCCCACCGAGGTCAGCCGCTCCCTGGGGATGCCGCGGACGACATCCAGCACGCGGTCCATCCCCTCCAGCGGGTCCGGGCTCCGCTCCAGGTCCTCGCGGACGCGCTCCCGGATGGCCGCGGCCGCGCGCGCGACCCCGCCCTCGCCGCGCAGCTCGCCCACGTTGGCCCTCGCGAAGCACGGCCTGATGCAGTTCCCGAAGTAGCCCTCGCCGGGCGCCGGCCGCAGCCGGCGCCGGCAGTCCGCGGCCACCAGGAAGTGGGTGTCGTCCACGTGGTCCATGGACTTGGCGCGGACCAGAGACGCCCACACGAGGGACGAGATGGCGACGTAGGTGCTCACCGGCGGCTGGCCCTGGCCAGCAGTTCCGCTTGGCGGAGTGCACTGCTGCTTGAGGGACTGGATCCGGTCGGCGGTGAGCACGAAGGTCCTTCTGATCTGCGTCGCCGTGTCCACCGTGGAAGATGTGCTGGATGGTGGCCTCAGCTGTGCCATTAAATTGTTCGTTCGTGCATGCGAATTGAATGAATTGGGACGAAGGAAGCAAACGAATCGTACGACAGTCGAGTGTGATTTGGTTACCAACCAGAGGCAGCGCCGGCGCGAAGAAGCGCAAGAACGTTCGGGAAAGCTCCGCGGCGATGGGATGCTGCAGGATCGGGGACCGGTCAAACGTGGGCGGCGGCACGAGCCCCACTAGCGCGGCGGCGCCCTCCCGCGACGCCGTCGACCACGCGCGCATGAACTGCCACACGGCCTGGCCGTCGGCGACGGCGTGCAGGATGGTCACCCCTACCGCCACGGCGCCGTGGCCCGCCGCCGGCCTGGTGACCTGCACGGCGAGAACGCGAGCGGGCAGCTGCATCACGTCCAGGTCCGGGACAAGCTGCGAGAACGCCTCGGTGTCATGCTCCTCCTCGCGGGCCAGGCGGCGCATGTCGTCGGCGCTGCCCAAGTACTCGACCTCCACGAACCTGACACCGGAGGAGACCGCGGCCGGGGAGCAGTCGACGACGACGGCGCCGGAGGAGGGGCGGAAGGCCAGCTCGCCGGCGAGCGGGAAGAAGACGGCGAGGGTGTCGGCGAGAGAGGACCTGAGGGCGCTGACGACGGACGGGAACGGCGGGAGGCCAGGACCGTCGAAGAAGAACAGCCGCTGGATCGGTATCTTGGCGATCTGCGCCATGTCGAAGAAGGCGAGCTCGAGGTCGCCGGCGGCAGTGGCACGGGCAGGGTGGACACGGGTGACATTGACAACTCGCACGCGAGAGCTCATGGCGAAATAACAATCAACAAAAAGGTTAGCGATGGATTGGTTTTGCTAGCCTGAATGATCTTCCGGCCATTGGTGGTTGGTGTGTGACCTCCACTGACTATGAACGTCCTGCAGTGTTCTCATCTGATCTATCTTTTTGAAATAATAACAAATCACATCCGTCAGCTATTCGTAACCGTAGTTAAATATTAGATCGTGTGGATCCTATCACATGACGACTCAAAACATCACGTATGACATATACGGCATTATCTTTTGCACATGGTAAGCACGTATGATTACTGTATGAGTACTTCAAAGTTGACTTACACAGCTCCAACACGTTACACCATGCCTCGACCACATAATCAAATTTTTAACACCACCCCCCCCTCCCCCGCGGGCGGCGCCAGATCCACCTCAGGCGGCTCCTCCACCTCCTTCCCCTGCCGCCGCTGTCGGCACCAGGGGCAAAGCCCCTCGCGGTCGCTGGCGGCGATGCACCTTCTCGCCTCTCCTAGGTGCGGCTAGTGCGGGGCGGCCGGCCTAAGCAGGAAGCACCGGGCTGGCGCGGCGGCGGCGGTTCCTAACGACGGCGGGCGGGCGGTTGCCACGCTGCGATGGTGGGGCGGCGGCGGTGGTTCCTAACGGCGGCGGGCGGGCGGTTGCCGCGCGACGATGGTGGGGCGGCGGCTCAAGGCGCGGCGGCGGTAGTTCCTAACGGCGGTGGGCGGGCGGTTTCCACGCGGCGATGGTGGAGCGGCGGCTCAAGGCGCGGCGGCTACGTCCCGTGGTGGTGGTCAGGGTCTGGATCTGGCCCTCTGGTGGCTGCGGGCTGTTCTGGCGGGCTCGTACCGTCGGGTGGCTTGCTGCCCATGGCTGCCTAGTTGGCAGCCCTAGGGGTGGCTGGTTGGTTGGCCGGTGGAGTGGGAGGAGGGTTGTGCAGGTCGTGGTGCTACCCTGGCTCTGGGCAGGTGGTGTAGGGGCGGCTCCGGGCAGGAGGTGGCGGGCTCGTCAGCTGTCCTCGTGGTGTGGCATTGTGTGTTGTTGCTGGTGGATGTCAGGCGGCGGTGTGCCAGTGATGGGGGCTGACCTAGTCCGTGCAGGTGTTGGCCTCGCGTTAGTGCTCCCTTCTTGGCGGCTCGGTTGTGGCGGGGGTCCGAGTGTAGTGCCCTTGCTGCTGTTGTGTCGTCGGTCATTTCGACGCCAATGACTACGGGTGAGGCGGCGTGTGAGCTCTGCTTGGCCTAGGTTAGAGGACTTGGGCTGTGGCTAGCTCGACGGCGGCCGTCGGCAACCGTTAGGTTGTGTTCCCCTCCGGTCCACCAGGACGGGCTGGGGACACAGGTGTGGACGCCTCCTACGGTGGAGGTGTTGACCCAGACCTAGTGGCTGATGTCTTCCACTCTTCCTACCGTGATTGGTGCGTTTGGACGACGTTGGTCGGTGGTGTCTCGGGACATGGATGCTGGGGCGGCGGCCCCGGATGGTGATCCGCATGGATGGCTCATCGGCGGGTGCCATGGCAGCGGTGGTGGCTATGCTTCTTGGTCGCCAGGGAGGCAAGGGGTTTAGCGGCGGGTAGCTCTGGCACTCTATTTGTCTTTGGCAATGGGGTGTCCAGATCCGGATCTGGAGGCTGGTACACGTCACGGGTGTCGTCGGTGCCTCATGGTGGCACGGGTGAGTTGCCGAACGAAAGCTCCGCGCTTTGGCGCCAACGGCGACGACACCTACGGGTGCCGCTATCCTCTTGGGGACACCGTTGTGGTTCTCCTCTTCGTGCCAAAGTTCCGGGTGAAAACTCTTGTCCGATTCGAACTCGACAACGACGACGCTTGGCGCTGTTTCCCCTTCTGAGGGCGCGTTGTCGTGGAGCTTAGTTGTCCTAGGGCATCTCGTGGTGTTGTAATCTGACCGTCCTATGTTTTCTTTTGACATCATAGCCGCGTGTGTTTGTGTTGTCCGGTTATCCCAGGATCTGCTTTGTAAGAGGGCTACCTCATTACCCTGTATCGTTCGGCCATGTAACTTGGTTGTGGTGCTTTATATATAAAGCGAGGCGAAAGCCTGTTTCGAGAACCAACGAATCCTTCCCTCAGGAAGGAGGAACGAGCGAATAATTTCGTTCGCTTAGAACGCCTCCCGGCGCGAACCCCAGCGTACCCCTATCTGTGGGCTAGAAACCAACACATGTATCTCCCTTGGGCTATTTTGTTTTCCTGATATGCTATGTACTAATTTTTCCCTACCTAAATCTTGGTTGTGCTATTGGCAAATTATAAAATCCAATGAAGCTGCCATACATATCCCTTAAAAACACAACAGGGAAAAAAATGGATACTCCTATTCATAATCTAATATATCTGATTAATCCTTTATTATATCACTAAGCTCCCTAGGCTGCAAGCGCTGGGAGTCAATTGAGGTTGTCGAATTGGATTTTGTCGAACGATTTTGACTCGGTCAGCATCCTGGGTCATGTCGATAGAATAGGTCGGTGGGCTCTCTTTGTATCGCTAGCTATGCGTTGTGGGCCGTGGGAGTCAGTGGAGGGGCTGATTTCTTTCTTCGCTGGGGCAAAATCAGGGGGCGGCCGCGTGGCGGCTGCGGGCTCTTCGCTGGCCACGCGTTCACTCGCTGTGCTCGGTCGGCTTCTGGTGGCAGCCAGTGCGGCATCAACCTCCCGCACAAGATCTGGCCCAGACGATGCCCCTCCAGCACGAGATCCAGCGAGGACGGACTCCCGTGTCCTCCGTCCACACGGATCCGGTGTTGCAGCGCCCGCCGGCGACCTCATGAGGATCCCCACACGGATCCGATTTGACTGGGTGTGCAGATTTTGACCAGCCGTGCTGTTTGTGGTGGTGGGTGCGGTTGTCGTCGTCTTGCCGTTGGAGGAGTTCAGGTGGTGCGAGCGTTCCTACTCGCCTCTCTGTGCGCCTCTGCTGTTGGGGGAGGTTCGCCGTCCCACTTTGCGCTGCTACTCTATGATTTATGATGTACGTATGTTTCTCCCTAGCTAGGCCAGTGTTAAGCAATAGTATTTACTAAGTATTATAGTGGCAAGAAGCTATCAACTGAAAAAAAGAATTATATTTGTGTGTAGAAAATGGAGCAGTGGGCTATTTAATTAGTTTTTTAGCAATTAATGGTGATGTAGGTGTTGGTTCTGTAGAATAAAAATGGTGTTTCTTATGTCTCCAATGGCTTGTGCTGCTCTTCACATAGTTCTGTGGAACCTTTGGCTCAATATATGTGGTGGTGACATTGTGGGGGCAGGAGCCCAAGAACAGGATTTTTTTTTTTTTTTTGAGAAGCATAGTTTGTAGTTACATTTTCCACTTTCTCCGGTTTTGGGATATACTACCTCTGTATCAAAATATTAGACGTTTTTGAGGCTTAGATTGAGCCTAAAAAATGTCTTATATTTTGCTACGGAGGGAGTAACTACAATACCTAATGGAAAACTTTCATTTAGATCTGGAGTGAGGTGATAGGAGTAATAAGTAACAGTAGGAAACCAACGCTATCTCTTATATATTTGTGTTAAGATGCTCTCAACTGCTAATTCTGAATCCGATACAAGAACCAGGTCATAAGCATTAGTGACATCACTTAAGTAAGTAAATGATCAGATTTGTACCTTTCAGCTGTGCTAAAAATTCCAACATATTTCTATTCAGAATAGGAAATGATTTTTATGCAAGAAACTATTTTCTGTAGAAAAAAAACTGTGTTAACAACTAAATTGAAATAAAAGTTTTTTGAACATAATAAATTGTATGAAGATTATATAAATGATTGTTTGACATTGTAGACCATATGCTCCATTGCGTATTGTCAGTGCTTTCAGAAGTACCCACAGTCTCATGCTTTTATGTAGTACATTGGCTCTACAATCTACACTGGCTCACTAGCGAGCTGGAAATGATTTGTGTGAAAATAATGCAGCCTTTGACTATTTCTCGAGCATCGGAAGTTTCATACTATAGATGGATTGATAGCCGAAGTTTACTGAGGATGTAGTCCTGGATCATGGTGAACTTGTGCTGCCATTTTGGTTAGATATTATGCGCGCACACCTGCATATATTTATATACTATAGATGGATTGATAGCCGAAGTTTACTGAGGATGTAGTCCTGGATCATGGTGAACTTGTGCTGCCATTTTGGTTAGATATTATGCGCGCACACCTGCATATATTTACTATATGTGCCTGAGTCGGGAAACATTTGCTGGTCACTGGTCAGATATTTTTACCACATGTACCAATGGACACGATGATTGACCCCTCTTAGATGCACCTTGCAGCAGGATATTTGGTTGATGAGCATAAGCCCTCTGTATGTCTTCAACAGGATATATGGTCTTCAGCAGGATATATGGTCGTGATGTCATTTTCAAACCACTGGAGTTGTTTATGGTGACATGGGTACAAGCGATGTGTCCCGCAAGGTCCCGATCAAGACAGAGATGGAGATCCTAAGATGCTTTGGCTGGTTATGCACACAATAGCGTTGATTCCTTTTTCGAAATACACATCTATATAGGGTTGAAAGCTAATGACAATGGTTCGAAATACACATCTATAGGGCTGAAAGCTAATGACAATGGTGAAGGTAAGATGCACAATTTGCAAAACTGCTTCCGTGATGATTTTAGGTTGTTCCCTTTTTCCTCTTCTGTTGAGATAGATCTTATTTTACTTCCATTCCTATAATATAATGTAATGCATATGGATGGTGATATTTACTTTTGAAACGAAGAAGCTACTAAGGGTTCTAGCTTTTGCTCTCGAACGCTCAGACAATGGTGTGCACATCCATGAACAAATGTTGATGATCTCTACTTTCAGTGTTCTGTCCATTTCCTTCCAAATAACATATTAGTTGTGTCATTAAGTCTCCCAAACCTACATGGTCATGGTAAATTGTAATACATCATAATGAGCCAAAAGGAATTTTTTTCACCTGAAGGAAAACCTGGACCCTGTTGGTTCTTCTTGGTATTTCAAACTGAACATGTACGTAGGTCTTTGTGTATAGTCATGCAAAGTATGCAAATGATTTGGCTACGTTGGAACTGCAACACATTGTTGACATGCTATGTGTCTATCTCTTGGGAGAGGCAGTGAAATATATTACTTGAGTACTCTGTTAAATTTACAAGTATGTTGCTTGACGTAATGAAATTCATTTTATTGCAGACCAGATGGAAATTCATTTTATTGCAGACCACATGACGATATTTCGGGAGTCTAATGATCATTGTGCATTTGGTACAGCAGAGGACCATATTTTTGACTGATTTCATATGTTCTATGAAATTGTATATTGGTTATTCCTTATTAATGTGAATTTATCTTATAGTATTATGTTAGAGACGATGCTTATAATTTTATCAGCAAAGAAACCCTTGTGCAGACTGTTCTTCAGGGTGTTCTCCTCAAGTGTAAATCATATGACAATTAAGGTCTAGATCTGTAGAGTTTGGGTGTTCTCCTCAAGTGTAAATTTCATAAAATGCATTCACATAAAGCATAACTCATATAATTCATCCTGTAAAGGAAAAGGAAAGTTAGATGATTTAGAGTTCTGTGAAAAATATTTCTTTGTTTTAAAATTTTGTTTCTTAACTGTCATTTGCTCTATTTTCCAGTTGTATACTATGCTTTTGTATTATTGTACTAAACTCAGGTTCTTCGGCTATCACAGATATTGATGGCTTGGGAAATCATATGACAGTTGGATCTAATGATATCTGGTGAAGGAACAATCACAAGCAGAGATGGCCTGAAGGCATCTTGGATACAACTGTTCTTTTAGTATACAACTGTTCTTTTAGTATTGCCATTGACAGACATAGGTTATCATCCAACGTTTTCAATCAGGATGAGATTTGATTGTAAATGATATCAGATATGCACTCCTGTACTTTCCGCTGATTATTGTTCTGTTTATTCAGTGCTCATAGAGGTAGGGTTGCTGCGTATGTTCATATGGGGGAGTATGCATCCGTATTGTGAGTGCATGTGTCTGTATAAGTGTTTCATATGTGTAATCCTTATTGAATGATATTACTGGAAAAGTGGAAAGGGTTTATTTTTCTACTCTTTCTACAAAAATATGCCAACGACAAAGACTAAGCGGCGCGGCAAAGCGCGCGTGCCCTTCTAGTTGGAGATGACTGCCACAAGTCCATGATTTTCAGTAAAGAAGCAAAAGAAAAGGCCTACAAACAAGTTGACATGATATGTAGAATAAGAGTGTCATCAAACTAGAACATTCATAAATGTACAACCTAGAAAAAAACAATTCCCATTCAAAAGCACGGTAGAACCCAACAAAAATGTTTACGAGTATCCACGACAACTAGAACATATGGTCATTACACGACGAGCATTTTAGAATTAAGAAAATATATACCAGATAGTTGCCACCTTCCAGTTATCACCCAAGATGTTTGTACAAGAAAAGTGGCTGTACAAAGTAACTATTAAAAAAGCAAGGCAACACATCTTAAAAAGTTCCCACATGGCCAAAATCATTTTGAAAGTACCATGTCAACATATATTTAATTTCCATCACAAAACTGAGTTTTAGTTGCATGTTATATAATGACTGTTATAAGAAAACAAAGTAGTCGTGGCAAATTAAAATTGCCATGGTCCGGTTAATAAAATTGGCATGGTGTAAATAGAAAAAAAATGGCATACTACCTACAATAGAACTACCATGGCCTACTTAATAAAATTGTTATGGTCTAATTAATAAAGTTATCATGCTACCTACAATAAAACTATCATGGTCCATAATTTAAAAAAAAAAGGCCATGTCTAATTAAAAAAATTGTCATGGTCTAAATAATGAAATTGCCATGCGATCTACAAAAAACTACCAGGGTCTAATAAATAAAATTGTCATGGTTTAAATAATAAGTAGCCATGGGCTAAATAATAAAAGTATCATGGTCTAATTAAACAAATTTGCCATGGTCTAAACATTAAAATTGCAATGATACGAATAAAAAACTAACATGGTCTAATTAATAATTTTGCCATGGTCTAATTAATAAAATTGCCATGATCCAAAAAATTAAATTGCCATGCTACATGAAATTGGCATGGTCTAATTAATAAAAATTGCCATGGTACCTAAAATAAAAATCCCATGTTCTAAATAGTAAAAATGTCATGGTCTAATTAGGAAAATTGCCATGGTGCCTGTAATAAAATGAGTGTGGATTTGATGTCACGGGGGATAGCTGCCTCCCTGGTATCTACCGTTCGTCCCTCCTAGAGATATGTGCAACATGCGAATAGTTACCTTCTTAATCAGCAATGCATGAATAGTGAAACGTGATTAGTACCTTTGTCCTTTCCTGGCATGGGATGGTGCTGTCAGATCAAAAGAATCGGGGCCGGGGAAAGGCTGGCATATTTTTTTTCATGGACAGGTCAGTGAGCAGACATTGATAGACATATTTATTGTCAGTTGTTAGAGTGTTTTGACCACATATGTTTGCGTGTACTGAGAACCGGACGAAAGTTCTTAGTAGCTGAATAATCCAAAAAACAAGCATTGGTAAGACATCAGTGCTTGTGCACGCTAATCACATACGGACAATTTAGCTTTCTAGACATGTACATTACGTTTAGCTTTCATCTTGTCTACTTTTTTGTCGTATGCTTTATTGCGTAAAATGAGATCCTTCAATACTGCCAATAAAATGTGAACTGGATGCACTGACAGAAACTTATATCATACCCGTGATCTGTGTACAGATAAACCGTGTGTGCATGCAACTTCAGATAAAAGCCAAGATTGTACGTACAACTTTTATGTCAAGACTACTTGGCACTTTTTATCTGCAATGCTAGTCCAAAAATTACTGACACCTACCTATGATTAGTGCTCCTTTCCTGTATGTGTTTCATCAAACCACTAGCTTAACCTGCTAGCACAAATCTTGAAGCTCCTTGATCGTACGGTGACTACGTGGGTGGCATCTATCCCCGGGGGCATGAAACTATTTTCCTAATAAAATTAGGAAAATATATTCTCTAAAAAACATTTCTATTTTTAAATTTTTTGTAATGGGGACATGGCAAATGTACGAATTACATGGCAGATGTAGTATAAAACTCAAAGTGCCCATGGCAAAAACGTTAGAAAGTTTGCCATGATCAATTTATAGTTGAAAAGCAAGCAAATTTGCCATGTAATGAACATAGATATAATACAAATTAAATGCCATGGAAAAAAAACTTCAAAAAAGTTATTCTGTGAAAACATGGCAATTTTTGAAATTTTGTAAATGGACACATGGAAAACTTAGGAGATTTATTCTTTAACATAGATGGCGAATGTAGCAAATTGCCAAGGGCACATGGCAAATTTAGGAGTTTTTTTTTAAAGATGGCAAAATTAGATATTTGCCATGAGCACATGACAAAATTAGGAGAATTGTTCTTTGAAAAAGATGGAAAATTTAGAAATTTTCCCAATGGAACATGGAAAATTTAGGCATTTTGTTTTTTTGAAAACATGGGAAATTGAAGATTTTTGCCATGTTATAGAAGAGATATTTGCCATGCTACAAATACTATGCAACAAGAATTCTAAATGAAGTATATTTAGTAGACATGATAGAAATGAAATTTAACTGCCAAGGTAAGACAATGGCAATTACAATGGTTCGACGAAATAAGGCAAGCTGCCATATGGTTTACATTCAGTTAGCAATTTTGAATGCTACACAGAACTTTGTAAAACCCAATTTGTCATCCTTAGAGTTAACCATGGCAGCACAGATATAAGTTTACAACTAATAAACAATGGACATGAGCCAGCTCTAATGGTGCGTGCAATTGAGATAACAATGAATTGTTTTGTCTTGCACGCATATGCACTCGCACAAATCACACGAAAAATCGATCAAATCGTGTACAGTGGCGGAGACAGGGGGGACCAGCAGGGGTCTGGCCCCCCCTAACATCATGTTTTTGCTGCATATTTGTTGATGAACAGTGGGAAATTAGTGATGATTTACTGCTAAGTTAATGGGTTGGCCCTCCCCAATCAGTTTTAAGTGCACTTGGCCCCCCTGATAGATTTTTTCTGGCTCCGCCATTGATCGTGTACTACCAAAAAGAACAAGAGAAAAGACAAAGGCAACATTCCTCAAGCACAAATAATGGAACCAGAACTTGATCTACTTGATGTGATAGACAAACATCAGGTGCTAGTGCTATTTACCTATCTTTTTTGTTCTCGACTACCAGGAGTCGCCGCCCTCGGCAAAAGCCTCCATGACCGCACACACGAATGCGGATCGACGCTTTTCGGCTTGCGCGGCATGGCGAGTCCCCGAAGAACTAACAGAGGTAGCGCAGCCTCGGCGCCCTTCGGCTAGAGATGCTCTAAGCTTACACATGCACGGTACCAAAGTAGTTCTCAAGGGGAGGTATTTTCCTGATTGTGATTTCATGCACGCTAGTGCACCCTCGAACTCCTCAGCAACTTGGCATGCTATTATCGCTGGAAGAGACGCCTCGAATGTTGGACTACTCAGCAAAATTGGGGATGGTTCGAGTGTATCTGTGTGGGACGACAAGTGGATTCCAGGTACATTGACGATGAAACCTATCGTCAAACCTGCGAACACCTCGGTACAATTTGTGAGTGATCTAATTGATGATGAGAACTGGTCGTGGCGGATGGACCTAGTTCGAGACACCTTTGTTCCTACTGATGCATCAGCTATATTGAACATTCCATTGCGATCAGGAGGTGGAGCAGATTTCTTGGCTTGGGCTTTCGAGAAGTCCGGCATCTACACTGTCAAATTAGCGTACCGTGCTCTCATGATTCAAAAAGAGCGTGTTGCTCTAGAAGAAGGGCCGACTACAGGAGCCTCAAATGCAAATGAACAGATGTGAAATCGCTTGTGGAAGCTCAATGTAGTACCCAAGATTCGTGTTTTCTGGTGGAGAGTAATTCGGGGAATTCTACCAGATGAGAAAACACTACACCGGCGACATATCCGTGATATTAGTCGTTGCAAACTCTGTTTGGCAGCGGAAGAGGACCTAATGCATGCGCTTATACACTGTCCGCACGCCAAGGGTTTTTGGGATGAAGCTCAGCAGTGGTTTGATTTCAAGTTACCTCGACTACATCCCGAGACATGGGTGCGAGACATTCTCTGTGACCCAATGTTTACTGATCAGGTCCGAGCGAAAATAGTGTTAGTTATGTGGATCATTTGGCATTCACGTAATAAACGGACACATGATGAAGAAGGACCCAATCCGGCAAATGCGCTCAAGATCATCCGAGAGAACCTGGCCCTATTGGAACTACCAAAAGAGAAGGCCTTGGCTCTTCCCGGGTATGGGTGGCGCCCCCTGATGGTGCTTGTGTGAAAATAAATACCGACGCTGGCATTGACAGCGGTCTGGAGAAAGGAGGGGCGGGCGGTGTAGCCCGCTCTTCGTCGGGCTTCCTTGGAGCATGGTGTAAGCCTCACGCGGGCGTTACAGATCCTCTGATCGCCGAAGCGCTCTCTTTGCGTGACGGTGTGATATATGCTACACTTCGAGGTCTGCAAGACGTCGTGATGGAGATGGACTGCCTGGAGGTGGTGGACCTCTGGAACACTCGCCACAACTCGCGTTCTGTTGTGGCACCGATTCTTATGGAAATTGGGGAGCTGACTGTTAGTTTTAACTCTTTTAGTATTCAACATGTTTCTAGATCTTCCAACCTTCCGGCTCATCTTTGCACCAAGCAAGCCTGTTCGCTGCAAGTGACCGAGGCTTGGACAGATGATGTACCTCCGTTCCTGGTCATTAGCCTTATGGCGGACTGTGCCAGGTGTGCTTTTGTTGAATATAAAGAACTCCAAATTCCAACGCAAAAAAAAGAAAGAATCAATACGTGCACATAGGGAAAAAATAGTTATGACAAAATCTCTTATGTCAACTTGACGATATCACTGACGTCATTAATTCCGAGTACCTCATACCCCCAAAGGAGCTGCAACATCCTGAACCCATCCTGTGTAACATCCCAAAGAGTCACCACGTCGTAGTCTTTTTCTGCCCTGAAATAATGGGCAACGTCATCGTTGACTAGCCACATTTCCGCCATAAACAAAATTGTTTATCCACGCACGCCATTTTTCAGACAAGCCTTTCATCCTTAAGTCTGCTGAAGGACACACCATTTGACTGTCTTTTCAATTGTGGTATCCACAAGTTTTATTTAGTTTTGTGTAGCCTAGAAATTAACATATTTTTTTTAATAAAAAATGTAGATAAATGAACATATATGTAAGATAACTGGATTTAGGATCACGCGTAGGAAAAATGATTTTCTAATCTCAACGGAAGAGAAGAAACTTTGTCCTTGCATGGCAGTGAAGCAATCCAAAAACTGATCATAGTTATGAACAAAACTCTCAACGCCCAGCGACAACGATCAGGATTCTTGGGTCAATGAGACACCCAAGTTTGTTGGCCTTCAGGGAAGAAGTTTGTTCAACTACATTGTTTAGTTTTCAGAAAAAAAAAAAAAAAACATTGCGTAGGACTAAACAAAAGGTCAGGTTGCTGTAAGAAAGACTTTCACATTTGATGTACATCCCACTAAGATCGTCTACTATAAGAGCTTGAAGCGTATGGCATCCAAGTAATTAAGAGTTCACAGTCAAACGGTAACATAGCCCTAGGATGTACCCACAGTGGTCAGGATTCAGGTGCTAGTGACCAAGTTTGTTCACCTTCAGAGATTGAAAGTTTGTTCACCTTCAGAGATGAAAAGATTGTTCAGGTAGTACATTTTCACCCAGATAAAAGAGCAAGTCGTACATCCGAATACATCCCATTAAGAATTTTAGACCATTCATAAGATCTGAAGCGCAAGAAATAATACTAATTAAAAGTTCATGACTAGACAGTACATACCGTAGCACTAGGATAAGGATAACCAGAACCAGGCTGGTTGATCATCATACTGCTAACTAATAACTTAAGTCGCACGAAAACATATCACTAGGATAAAGATGGGCAGCGCCCAGGCTGGGTTGGTTGATCGCAAAGCTTCAGCAGAGCAAGACGAGAATCTGCACACTCCTCTGATCATAAAGCTTCAGTAGAGCAAACCCTGCTGGATTTATCACACAGCTTCAGGAGGGAAAAACCATGCCGGGCGCCACTGGCCAGCATCATGTGCAGGTGCTGCAGTCTGAGACATCAATGGCGTGATCCTCTCATTTCGCATGTTGTACACACCACAGTCACGAAATGGACTCGAAAAATACTTTGGATGGGGATAGTCACAAATGAAGTAGATGCAATCTTCTTCGGATCCGCTGCATTCTCTAGCAGGCATAGACTTGGAGCCATGCTGGCCAATAAAGAGAGCATGGCCACCCAACTCTCTGATCCTTCTCCATCGGCAAGGGTTGGAGTGCAAGTCTGCCTCGAGGACAACAAACCCACCAGTCTGCATATTTTCAAACACATCATCCCTAGAGAGAGGGCCTACGCGACGGATAAATCGTCTAACCATCAAGAGTCTACCACCACATTCAACTAGATATAACCTGTATGTACATACTTCCTCTCTGGGAATGCATTCTGGTCCTCCACGACAATCACCCAAAGACTCAATTACGCATTTGATCTTTGGCTTACTACCAAGGTTGTTGCGAAACTTAAGGATGAAGAGCTTGCCAAAGACAGACACCGCGTACAACTTTCCATCAAAGAATGCAACATCAAATAGGTGCTGCAATGGCTTCCTATTGCCCTGTACCAAGGAAGTGGCAATCGGTGGCTGGCTAATGCAAAGTGTACCATTGCCACCATCCTTGATCAATGCCGCAATGAGGGAATCAGGTGATATGTCCAGGGGCGAGGGTGTGACCAACTTGTACAAAAGTTGCTTAGGATCAGATGCATAGCGTGCCTCACGCCGCCAAACTTTGACCAGATTAGGAAGCTCCAACGTGGTCTTGGAGAAAGGATTCATCAACGTGCATGTCTCAACACTGCTCATGAGGAATAACCAGTTGTCGATGGAGCCACAGCAATTAGCACCATCTGGTATAGGCATGCGATGAACCTCACCTCCTGGGATGCTGAAGAAGGTACCATCAGGAAGGGTGAGCCACGGGAATGGGACGGGAAGCTGCTGCAGCAGACCATTAGAGTGCCATGGGTGACAGACTGCTCTCAGACGAACACGGTCAGCTAGCGAAGGGAGGCGCTTGAGGACAAGACCCAGGAGTTCCGGCGGAAGATCTGACCAAGGTCCATACCACGCAGCCTCCATCGTGCAAAGTCTACAAGAGAAGAACTAGGATTCATGGTTAAATAGAGTAAAAGCTGCAACTAGAGATGCTTATTGTACAATTATAAGACCAAAGGCCATCAGCTCATTTTTTTTAAAAAAGTCTGAAGTTCAGAGCATAATGAAAATATGAAGATGCGATAGAAACATCAATCCACCAGAGAGAAAGGAAGTAGTAAAACCAAATTCGCCGTACCACCTAACCTGGCACTACATTTGAATTCTTCTTGCAATTTGTAACAACAGCTGCAGAAAGTAGTAGCCGCAACTAAGCTTAAACAGTACGCAGAGCATGTTTTTACAGAGAATCAGGTGCATCACTAATAAACTACTCCGTAGAAAAGAAGGAACTTTTATTTGCCTTCCTCTGGCTAGAGACACCAACAGGAGCAGAGTATGACGAGCTGTATAAGAAATGTGTTCTTGCAATGGCCCAGCATCAGTGACCACACAGATCACTTCCATTTCTGTTTAGATGAAAAGGGCTGACGGAAAATTACTGGACATTTGTTGTTTGTTGCTTGTATACCAGATCAAAATTAACTCCATTGCCAAGCTCAGATGAACTAAAGGAAAACAGATTTCGATGAGGCAAAGTAGCAATTTTGTGTCATCTGCTTCCTGTAAAAACATGCTGAAACGGTGGTAGGTCTGCATCGGAACAAAGTACACATTCCTAACCATTTGTACCAGGCGTACTAGATAGATCTACTAAAAGGAGCGCATTTTGGCTAGGTAAAGTAGTAACCCGCAAACATTTCAGGTAAAAACTGCACTACCAAGCACTAGATAGATGTACTGAAAGAAACAAACGATGTTGGTCAGGCAGAGCCTCGATCGATCTGCCCAACAAGCTACAGTGCTAAAACTCCTAGATGCGCAGATGGAGGAGCTCACCGCGGACGAGTCTTGAGCGCGCGAGAGGGGAAGAGGAGGAGGGGGATGAGGGCCGGGTACGGAGTCGGGCGCCGGCAGTGGGGCGGCAGCTGGATCGGGAATCTCCGGGGGCTCACATCAGCGAGGAGCTAGGGCTCGCAACCTAGCCGTGTGTGTAAGGGGGAGGGGAACAGGAGATCAAGGATCTTGGATACTTCAGTGCGTGCCAACCGTGATGTACTCCTAGCAAATTCATCATTCTGTTTTCTCACTTTCTTTGGAGACCCATCGTGTCAACTTCACTTATTCTCAAAAAAAGTTCTTTTTAGCCTTTTTCTAGAGGGGTAGTTTTTTTCTAGAGAATCTAGAGCCGGACGCCTCAAACCGGCCTCAAACGCCCGGGCCGGTGGACTGGTCACTGACCGGTAAAAAACCCGACCCACTCGAGCGCCTCAAACCAACCTCAAACGTCCGGGCTGTCCGACGCCTCTCATATCCAGCCCAAATGTAGGGCGGATATGGGGTGGCACGTCTGCCACGTCAGCCTGACCCACCGCCGACCCCACTCCGTCCCCACAAAAAACTCTAATCCAGAAACCCTAGCTCACTTCACTCCGGCCTCTCTTCGTCTCTTCTTCTCCCCTCCTCTGATTTCTTCGATTTTGATCCAATCCAACGACATATCGAGCTACGGCAGGCGCTCCGACACCAAGCTCAATGTCGACTAGGAGTTGGCCCTCCGCATTGCGCTGGAGCGGTCGAAGGTGGACACGGG
Organism: Elymus sibiricus; assembly: GCA_039707655.1. Lineage (NCBI taxonomy): Eukaryota > Viridiplantae > Streptophyta > Magnoliopsida > Poales > Poaceae > Elymus > Elymus sibiricus. Next base: position 85,962,840 of record CM077676.1, read on the forward strand.
GGCACTTCCGGATCTGCCTCGTCGCCGCTTCCCCGCCGACGCAGCGCGGACGTCGGAGATGGCCCCTCCCGGCCCGCGCGCAACTCCACGAGGGCACCTCAGTCCGTGCCGCCTCTCCATCGTCCACCTCTCCCGCGCCCGCTTCTCTGCAAAGGCAGCGGTGGGTGCTAGTGCCCGCTCCGTCGGCCCCACAGACGTGCACGCTGGAATCGGAGGCCTGCGCGGCCCGCCGCAAGAGGCAGCGGGCAAGGGAGAGGGACGCGGCGAAGCAATCCGTTCGCCGCTGCCGTGGGTTGCCGACGGTGCCCGACGAGGACGAGTGGATCCTCTCTTGGGTCTACCACCATATGCTTACGACGGCGGAGACGGACGCTCGCCGGCTCCGGAGGAAGAACGCCAAGGCACTCCGGCTAGCCATTGAGCAGTCGTAGCGCAAGGCGGTGGAGGCAGCGGCAGAGGTGGCGAGGGTGGCGAAGCTCAAGTGGCAGCAGGACCGAGCCGTCCGGTGGATGAAGGGGCTCATCGTCCTCTCTGATTTCTCCTCGGACGACAACGACAACCATGGCTCTGAGTTCGACGATCCAGCACCTGCCGTGGACGCCTACAACCACGCCAGCGACCGGAAGGGCAAAGGGCCGGCGTGAAAGTGGTGAAGACGCTCCTCCTCCGTTTAATGTTATCATTTTTAGTTGTTTTAGTTAGAACCTGTTCGGCGATGAACTATGGTGATCTTTTGGATGATGTAAAGTGGATTTATGTGCATTTCGGTGTCCGATTGCTACCGATTTCTTTGTCTGTTGTTTGATCTACTTAGACTATTTCATGTTGTATGCGTAGTATGGATATAGGGTGTTGGATATGAAGTACGCGGCTGCGTGGGCGAGAATTTGAGAACTGACCGGTCACTGTCCGCGGACGCGCCCGGACACATCCGCGGGTATATAGGGAGCCGGATTTGGTAATCATGGTTGTAGATGCACTTATCTATTACTACTACTCCCTCCTTCCCCATATGTAAGGCGTATTAGGAATTGCATGCAATTCCATAATATAAGGCGCACAGTTATGGCCTCGCTAACGATCGCTGGTTATCATGAAAAAAAAAAAAACAACAACGACCGTCTCGTGCAGTTAGCTCCCACGCCACGAGCACCCACTAATCTCTCTCTCTCTCTCCTTTACTCCCCACCAACCCACCTCACTTGCCTCTCCCGCGCTATTTTCTCCTGCATGAAGAACGCCCAGCACACAATTTCTCCTCCAGATCTTTCCAAGCTCGTATAGACATTAATCCATGGCAAGCCCCCTCCGCGGCGGACGTGCTGGCGACGAGGGTCGCGCCGGCGACGGAATTGCTGCCCATCTTGCCGCTGACAATGGCAGTGCCGCGCAGCTTGCCGCCGGCAAGGCCGGTCTCGTAATTTGAAGTTCAATCGTCAGGCGTGGGCGCGGGAAGGATATTCGCGGGCGCGCTGGACAGAGGTGTCGTTCCTTTGGGATTCGAATCGGTCAAACATGACGTCAGGGGAGATCGTGCAGGCCTCCCCACGAGCGACGTGAACGGCGGCCGAAGTAACGAACGCCTACGCTAATTTTCGTGCTAGATTCTAATGCGCCTTACATATCGGGAAGGAGGGAGTATTAAACAAGCGAACATTTTCTTTCCTAAGCGCACTCCACTAATATACACACAACAACACAGAGTAATTAGTGCCTCACGATCAGACCCATTTATTTAGATCTGACCGTCGAGATTTAACAACTAACCCTCGCTAAAAGTGCCTTTAGCAATTTGACTGGCGGACGAAAACTCTGCCGATCCGCTTCCAAATCTCTTCTCGCCCGGGTCAAAAAATATATTCTCTTCTCGCCCCTGCCTCCTACCGCCGCCGCCATCTTCTCGCCCCTGCCCCGCGCCCGGAGGCGCCGCCCCGCCCGACACACCGCTTCCCGTCACCGTCGCCGCCCTCGCCTGCGTGCTGCTCGCCGCCCCCACGAAGCCCTCACCGGCACGCTCCTGGCGTCCCTTCCCGCCCCCTCGCCGGATCCCCCCATGGCCCCACACAGCTCTCGCCGCACCGGCGCGCTCGCCCCCACGAAGCCCTCGCCGGCACGCTCCTGGCCTCCCTCCCCCCCACCCCACGGCAGACCATAAGGGCGCGCGAGGGGCGGCATCAACTTCTCTCGCTGGTGCGTTATCTTCTCCATCGTCCTTCATCCCCATTGACTGGAAGCATTCTTGTCGGTTTCATTTATTTGATTTTGATTGTTCGTCGCCTCTCCGTTCTAGATGGAATAACCTCTGCTGCTCCTGGCTCCCTGCCTCTCTGTTGGCAAGAACAGGCACAACTGTGGCACTCATACAAGTCGACAGCCTGTATTTTACATTTTTACTGGTGCACAAAAGGGTTGTACACGATTAGTCGTTTTGTCAGATTTTAATGCGAGTCCTTACTGACAAATGCATGCTAGATTCATCAGTGCTCCACTGGTCCTTTCTCTGCAGCTTCCTTTTGGGTGTATTTTCTAGGCACATAGTTCATCTCTATAATGGTTAGATTGAGATTACAGTCACTGTGAACCACGAAGGTACTCATGCTTGGATGGAAACCAGACGGTAGTATAATACATGATACATAAGGGATGTAAGAAACTAGGATCAAACTCAATCTAATCTGAAAGAGAACAGTTTGGCAAGTAGCAACATGAATAGAGTAAAATAGTAAAATTCACTATTTGTAATGGACATGTCTTCTCCTTGAACAGATATGAGCAGCCGGTAGTATTTGTTCATCGCCATTTTTTTTTTGCATATATGGGTAGTAGATAAATGTCTTCATATGGAATTATACATCAAAGGTGTGCCACAGTACTACAGATATATTTATTTTTTCATTTCTTGATAACCGTCGCGAAGGACGGGCACATATACAACAAGTATATTATTTCACCTGTTGAGCACTCATGATTGTACCCGTACAGCAAGTATTTGTAGTTCTGACCTGCGAGTTGAGTATTTACATAGTGATTTTGTATTAATATATATTTCCCTCAGCCACTGGAAGATCCAAATTGCAATTCTGAGCACTCCCTGATTGTACCCGTACAACAGTTGAGTATTTCCATATAAATTCTGTACTAATAGATATTCCCATCAGCCAGTGAAATGTCCAATTTTGTGGATCACCTCATTTTGCAACTCTGATCTATCTATAATATTTTTCGAGTTATCAATATTGTATCCATGACATGGGGAATATTTGTTGAATTAAATCTGAGCCTACAAGTGATATTGTTCTCTCTGTTATCTCATTTGTTGAGCAATGATGTTATTTTTAAGGCTGCTTGTTGAGCAATTCCATGGTAGATCCCGGGTTCACACTGAACATTGCACCGCCTCGCCTCGCCTCGCCTCTCACCGGCGCCGCCGTACCGCCTACACAGCCTCCAAGTCAAGGCGCTGGCGATGCCCTTCTTCCATGATGAGGGTGAGGGATATTGATTCCTCCTCTTCCGAATTCATTGTTTTTGTTGTTGTTGAATTGCCCCTTTTACTTGTTTGGTCACGAGACTCTTTCGCTGCTTGTGATGGATTTGACAGTGATTTTGGCGTGGGTGTGACATCTCTCCTTCTGCCCCTTCCAATCTCTCAAATTGATTGTCTGTAGCTCAGTCGATCTTCTGGTGAGGAATATGATAGACTTGAAGAAAAGGCTGGGTGTTGGCCGGCGCGGTTTTCGTTACTCCCATTCTGCGATTCTCGGTTAGTTGCATCATTGTCGGACAGGGAGGGGGACGACGAGGACCTGGCCCTTGTTCTCGGTGTTGTTTTCACATTCTGATAGTTTGTCGTTTGGCGACAGGAAGTCAAGAACAGGTAATTGATGGGCGGTTGAGCACTATTTTCCTAAATGCATATAGATTAATCATAATCTCTTGGATCCATACAATTGACTTCAATTCTATCAATCTTACAGAGCAACCATACACCAGGAGCGAATAGAACATGCTGCCATTGTCATCAACTTCTGGCTTCCTTTTATCTCTGCAGCTATTGTCCATATTTCTCGGACACATAAAATCTTTGGTGGTCAGTCTATTTGTGCACAAATGAACTTCCATAATTTAATAATTTGGTGCTCTATTGTAGTACTATCAACTGTTGTTTTCATGAAACCATATGTTATGTTCATTATGCTTTATTCTCCTTCCATGATGTGATTAACTGGTATTGTAGCCTATTGAAGTTCGAGAATAGCATAGCAGATTTACGACAATTATTATCATTTCCTTGTGAGATATTTAGCCAGAAAAGCTATTTACATGGTATGCATTTCCAAAACTCTCTCTCTCTCTCTAGGATCTTGCTATAAGCATGTTCACGGAATTACATTTGTGTTGGATCCTTATGAATTTTATTACTAACATCATCGGTGATGTAGTTGTGAGTTGTACATGATCGAAATTATGATTGGATATTCTCATGCACAATGGTTGCCCGCACAACCAATATAGGTGCACCTCAATGGAACAACTTGATGTTAAACTGAAGTACCAATCAGACATCTTGGCTCTTCTGTGCGTGTATGTGATCTTCATTATCTTCTTTTGTGAAGCCGGGAAGGATGTAACAACATAGACCATCTTTAATTGTATGCCAAGGGAAAAAAACTGCAAGAAAAAGAGTAAAAACAATTAGAAAAGATATCTTTATGTATAAGAGATTTGTGGCCCATTGGCTCTCCCTTTTGTAATGTTCATTATCTTAATTCATACATTGTTAAATATTATGCAGATACAACCTGTTCATGGCACATGTTTTGCCATTTGATTATATATTTTCTTGCGTTCTCTTTTTACGTCTGAAATAAGACAAATTTTACGAAACGTAAAATTACGGTGCATTGATATATATATACTATGAGAAAATTCGAGAAGCCATCTATCCTTAACTATTTGTTCCAAGGGAAATAAGTGGTTTCCCCTGCATCGTTGATTGTAGTTCAGAGGCGGACCACGAAATTTTTTTAAGGTGTGGCGAAGTCTCACCAAACACGGTTGAAGCCGCTGCGCCGCCGGAGCTGCCGCTGAAGCCGCCGCTTGCTGCTGCCGTCGCTTGCTGCGCCGCCCTCCAAGGTCCAAGCCCCTAGCCTTCCGCCGCCCGTGCCCGCCTGGTCCTCGCGCCCGCCTGGTCCTCGCGCCTGGTAAGCCGCCGCCGCCGCGCTAGCTAGGTTTGGTCGCGGCTGGGTCTGGGTCTCGGGCAGGGACGGAGCGTGGAGTTGGTCGAGTCGTTCTTCGCGTGGTCGTTCGTTTTCTTTTTTTTAGGTACTATACGTGGGACCAGAGGGGACGTGGGGTCGTGGGCGCTCGAGCCGGCTGCGGTCGAGGGCTCGAGGCCACCGCTGGCTGCCTGGCTGTGGTCGAGGACTGGAGGCTCGAGCGGCCGAGTGATAGATACATACGTATAATTTTTTTTTTGCCAACAATCAAGGTATGGCAGGTGCCATACCTCGCCCACCGGAGCGGTCCGCCAGTGTTGTAGTTGATGTTGTCGTCGGTTGAGGTGAAGTTGTTTTGTGTACAATTGGTGCTGGCCTTGGAAAGATCGGCTATGCATATCTAGAATTATGTTGATGCTCTGTCGATGCATCAATACACACAACTTTGTTTTGCAATGCAATGATTGACTCTAGACATAATGTGCTATTAAGTTGCCGATGAGGTGTTAGTGATGAGGTTAGTTACCAATGTATGCTAGCTAGGGGGTGGCCATGGTGCAAACTTAACTTTTCTTGATGGATTCATTTTCTACCAAAAAAATGATCTTCGGTAGTTGCTAAGCAATGGATGTGGGCATATTAATTCATAAACACAACATTTCCAGTCATTTGGATGACTTGGGAATTAGGAATTAGACATACTTTGTAAGAGATTTAAAATTTTCAAAAAAGTATGCCCATTTTATGATAAAATTAATGTACTGTAGCAGAGATGTACATTGCACGTGCATGTTTACTAGTGAGTACAAGTTGTGGACGTTGAACAGACGCACAACACACACCACACTCACGCACGCACATTATTACGCACACGTCTATTAAGATCTATAACCTATACGCACAAGACACGTCCTGAGAAACTTTCGAAGCCATCAGACTCCGTAAACAACGGATACATCATCATTCTTGTGGCCCGTAAACGTGTGAGGTGCTTAGAGCATCTCTAGCAGACCCCTTATATCGCGGACCTTTAAAGTGAGTTTACAGTTCGCGGCATGCCTCGGATACGGGCCGAAAACAGCCGCGGCAGAACAGAAACTTAAAATGAACCTGTAAATTTTGAAATCAAAACTTCGCGCGAGAAATCGAACTACTTTAGTAGAACTAGTAGCGTTCATAGTTACTTGATCATCATACATAATTCATACATAGTCTATTTGTACAAAGTAGATCGGAGGAGCGACGGCCACCGTAAACCCTACTGCCAAAATTTGGCTCACCGGAGCCATCCGGGTGTGGCGGCGACGCTGCGGCGGCGGACATCCTCAGTCATCGTCGTCGGAGCTGAGGGCGATGTAGATGTCGTCCTGCGCCTTGGCTTCGCGGCGCCACACTGCCAAGTTGTCCTCGAACTCCTGCGCCTTCGCGAGCCCCTGCTCGAGGAGGACGTTGTCGAGGTCGGCGTCCCGGCGGCGGCGCTGCGCCGCCGCCTCCTCCTCTCGCGCACTGCGCGCGAGGATGGCGTCCGCCTCCGCCGGGGGGAGGAAATCCTCCGGCCCGACGACGCCACCGCCCCGCCGCTCCGGCTCCGCCTCCGGCTCCCTCTTCATCGCGTGGAGCGGCGGGAGCTCCTCCGGCTCCCTTTTCATTGGCGTGAGCGGCGTACGGGAGCTCGACCCCCTGGCGGAGCTGCCCGCGGCGGAGGACAACCGCGCCTGCCTGCGGTCGTACTCCTCCATCTCGCGGCGGAGGAGCGACGGCGGCGGCTCTAGGCCGCGGTTCGTGTACCTCTGGGCGGACCGCTTCCTCGCGGCATCGGCGGCGACGCACCGCCGCCGCTCGGGGTCGTCGCCACCGCCGGCCCGGCGGCCCGAGCTCCACATCCCGCGCCACATGGTGGAGTGCGGCGGCGGATTGGAGTCACCGGCGGCGAGAAATCGAGAGGGGAGATTGCGGCGGCGTGGGGATAGGGTTTGGCCCTGTATATCGGCCGCGAATCCGTAGTTATACTGCGTGAGGTTTTTTTTTCAGGGCCACTATAAAAGATTTACGAGCCGGGGCGACTATACGGGCTCTGGTCTGGCCCAAAAAAGGACCAAACCCGTATAATCGCCGGATTTTACGAGCCGCGCGTTTTTAAGGAGTCTGCTAGAGATGCTCTTACAAGGTGAAAATACCCTGGGTGATACACCCATATCGATCCCAGGTGTCGATCTTCGGCGGGCCAGGTGGGCACCGCCACAACCAACCATCGAGCCACAGCCTAATAGGCTCATCCTTAATTCTCAAAAATAGTCGATGTGCTTCGGCGCACGCCCTCAATTATATATTTTAAATATAAAAGGTGTTTTGGTCCATCAACATTCTATCTCTATCTAACACCTTTTAGCACATTTCCCGAAATGCAAATCCGTAGAGTACCAATGTGATCATATTTGGCGTTGGGTGTTTGCTCGGGCGTACCACCTTGGGGCCTGATTGATCCGGTATAACAGATTTGAGGGGTGATTAATCTGGTTTTAGACTTGAGGAGGAATTTGATTTAATTAGAGAGACTAGCAAAAGGGCCCGTGCATTGTAATGGAAGAAAAAAAAATCATAATCTTCAATGGCCATGATCACATTTTGCTGCATCACCAAGATACACTATCACTCTCAATTTCATGAAATCATGAATATTTTTTTAAACTCGTGAACATATTTGAAATCGTTACATTTTTCAAATTCATGAACACTTTTACAATTTTTCAAATATTTTCTAAAATCAAATTTTTTTTGAATTCATTAACATTTTATACTATTTGCAAATACTTTTTTAAAATTGTGAACATTTTTTATAACAATTTTCTTGAATCAGCGAACATTTCTAGAATGGATGAACATTGTTTTGGAAATTGGCGGAACAATTTTTGAAATTCACGAACATTTTTTTGATTTAAAAACATTTTTTTAATGCATGATCACTTTTTTAATCAGCGAACATTTTTAGGAATGAATAAACTATTTTGTAAGTCACGAACAGTTTTTGAATTTTTAGGATATTTTTTCATTCATGAATATTTTTTTGAATTGACGAAATTTTGTTCAATTTCATTAACTTTTTTAATACACGAACATTTTAAAAAATCATGAACATTTTTTGATTTCCCGAACATTTGCTTTCAAGATTTCAAACAGTTTTTTGAATAAGCAAACATTTTTTTTATAAAATCATGAACATTTTTTGAATCCACAAACATTTTATGATTTATTAAAAAAATTATTTAAAAAATTCTCAATTTGTTAATTTTGAACTTTTTTGAAGTACCAAATTATTTAAAGTAGAAAAAACGAAAACAGAAAAGAAAAATAAAATGTAAAAAATGAAATTTAGAAAACAGGCCGCCAGACATGGGCCGGCCCAAACAGGTGCGCTGCGTCTTCCCCAAGCGCAGAGCGCTGTATAGATGGTCCCTACTGCATGGGCCGGCCCAGGCGGGGGATTCTCCTGTGTGAAATGTTTTTTTATCACTTGTAGGTGGCATTGGTGGGTATTATTTTGCAACTTTGGTGGCAATTTCCGTGACGTACCGCAAGAAGCAATAGCCCTTTATTGTTACTAGCAAAAAAAACCGTGCGTTGCAACGGAAGAAAAAATAACACACGCCCCTAACCCAATAATCATGACTCAAGACCTCAATAGGTCCACGTTCTTTATTTGAACATGACATCAGTGCTAAGACAATCACAACGCGTTTGAATGTGTCAATCCTAATGAATCTCTCTCTCTCTCTCTCTCTCTCTCTCTCTCTCTCTCTCTCTCTCTCTCTCTCTCTCTCGGCATAAGATCAGAAATTTGCTTTCTTTGCCCCCTGCGAGGTTTTTGCCGACGCGTGCATGTGTGGTTATAGATGGTTTCTTTCGACTCCAATCTGGTTTTGCCGAGTTGTTCATTTTCTATCTGGACCTGCACCGATACGAAATAAAGACGGATCATGCACTATTTATCAAGGTTGCATCAAAAACAATATTTTAAAAATGTTTAGCAGGCAAAATAACATAATATTCAGATTCTACATATTTTTTTAATCAAATTTCACATATAACATGTTAAAATTAGAGTTACGGTTTAAAAAATATGACTATTTTTTTTAACATATGATATGGACTACGGGTTGAATTTAGGACTGCAGGGGATTTTTGCATAACGCGAAATGTTTTCTTTTGGTCATTTAAATCAGTACTTCGTGTTAATTATCGAAAACTACAGGGGGTTTCTGCGAAACGAAACGCTTTGTCTGTTTATGACTTAAAACTGTACCGTGCCTTAATTACCAGTAACTATAGGGGGTTTTCCTGCAAAACGATGCGACGGACGACCAGAAGCGTTCCGTGCTTTATTATTACTAACACAAATGCCCGTGCGTTGCAACGGGAGACAAAAAACCCCACTTCACTAATGCAATGGCTCACATCACCAGACATGACGACATCAACAAACTCCTTGAAATCCTCCACGCTGTCACATGCTGTCACATGAGAAACAACATAATATTAGGAGTGTTGTACAAAGATCCTCCATCTTTGTATAATATAACATAGAAAAGTGCGGAGTTTGAGTCGCACACAGCAGGGACTCCGAGTCCGACTCTTTGGTGACGGGTGCTAGTGAGTCGAGCAGAAAAATAAGAGTAAAGATTTATTTTGTTCTCAGAAAAATATAGCATATGACCCACAAAAAATGAACACTTTTTATTGTGATTTAGACATATTTTTTGCGTGTGTTATACGTAATATTTTTCTCTTGAGTTAAACAATTTCGATACGTCAAATATTAGTATTACAGCATTATATCTTAGTTCTTGACGTCAACAGTTCTGATATAAAGAAGTAGTTCAACCGTGGCATGTGCACCTAAACAAAACACCTACCAATTCAGTTACAAACGAAGTGGTTCAACAAATTTAGACACAAGAAGAAATTCATCAGCTCATTAACTGAATAAGCCTCGGACCATGTAGGAAAATTATGATATTTTTGGGGCAAAAATAAAAATTGTCTCGGAATATGAGGCAAAGTAACTATTGGTATTAAATTTTCTTGTCGAATATCTTATTGTTCTTAAAAAAATATAGTCTACTTAGATTGGAATTGGATTATAATTTACTTTAACTTTAATCTTATGTTCTGTTTTACTAGTTAAATTTTATGGTTAAGCCCTATAACCTAATTTTAAAGAAATGAAATATATGTAATACTTTATTTCTTTTTTATTATTTTACAATTTATATATAAATCAAGTTGTGTTTTTTATGCGCGGACGTGTCTGCTCATGCCTTCCAACGCGATGGGCGCCACGCCGTCTGATCTGGGAGACCGGTCGCACATGTGATGATGATCCGATTGCATGGTACTGTCATGTCCGCCGTGGGTGATGTGTAAGCCGCGCGTTAGTACATCCCATTATTTTTTTGAATAACTCAAAATCTTGATCGGCCACGATCTAAGTTTTTTTTCTAGTGCAAAGACATCTAATTTTGTATATGCTCATGTTGTTTTTTGTATGTGCTCAAGTTAAACTCAACTTGCATGTTTCATAAAAAAATTGTACGCATGTTTTTTTATATATTCCTGACTCATAATTGATTTCTGCCTCATCTTCCCAGCATGCACATGGAAGCTTCCTTCTCTCATCCTCAGTCATGACGGACGCAGGGTTGCCATCTTATTCAATTCCTCTTTCCTTCTTTGTTTTTTTAATCACATCTGAAATCCCTCTTTTCCTTATTTTCTCAATCCCTCTTTCTTTCCTTATTCTCTCAATGCCTCTTTCCTTCCTTATTATGAGACGTCTTATTTCCTCCTTAATGATTCCTGAGATGGCTCCTCGATACCTAAAACCAAGACGTATATAAATTAGGAAAATTAGATATAAGGGAGCGATGTGGGACTATTATTTAATAGGATAATCAACATTGTATTCTCATATCCAGCCAGAATTTTTTTGCATCGGCCGCCTGGGACTATTTCAGAGAAGCGAAACCCTTCCTTAGAAGACAAACATGTCTAGCTCAACTGGCCACGGCTTGTCTTGTTCGGCGTGGAGGTTGTGAGTTCGATCCCACTTGCTAGTAGCCTTTTTTTTTTGCCTTCTTTTACACAGAAGGTGGGCCGGCTGAATTGGGCCATATAGACGTTAGACGAAAATTTGGATGGGCAGTCTGAGTTAGACACAGCGACAGCGACAGCTTAACGCAAGAACTACCACATTGGGCCGAAAGCCCAACAATTTCCACGTGCCCTATCGCCCGCCCATGCGTGGGTAAACCCTATTCAACACGCATTCATGGCGTTAAGCTGGCGGGCAAACGTACAGGGGCACGTGCGATTAGGCCGTCTTTGTCTTTTTTTCTCACTGTTTTCCCTTCTATTCAGTTTTCTTCTTGATTCAGGAAGGTATATTCAGTTTTATGTCTGTTTTTTTGGCTCTTTTTGTTCTCCGTTTGTTCTTTCGGTTTTTTCTGAGTTTTCTTTATTTTTATTTTTATTTTTTTTCTACTTTAATTATCTTTCTATAGAAACTGTATGTTTTTACTAAAACATGAACATTTTTTACGACACAGATATTTATTCAATATACATGATTTTTTCAAAACAAATATAGAACAATTTTATAATAAAACATGTTTTTAAATTACATAAACGTTATTTAATGTGTGAATACTTTTTAAATTACATGATATTTTTTGAAAGAACACTTTTTAATTCCATGAACATTTTGAAAAATATGTGGGAAAAATGAATTACATAAAAGGTTGTAAGTAATTTATTTTAAAAATAAATAAATAAATAGTTATGCTTGTTTTACAATATGTTTAAGAATGTATTTCCAAAAAGTATTTTTTTATAAGAAAATCAGGAAATATGGGGGAGGGGGTTGTGAGGTCATCTAATAAAAGGCGCATCTGCTACCTCAAACACTTACGTGCATGCACAACTATCTCTCCGAGTCCCCAATCCCCCTTTCTCATACCGGAGCAACCCCTCCTCTCCCGTTCTCCTGACTCCTCTAAGATCTGGTCCCTCGTCAATTACCTAAATAACCTCCCAGCCACCAGGGAAAGAACCCTCATACCCAGCCGCGGCTAGGGTTCCTCCTGCCTCCCGTCGGCGCCGGCGTCGGTCTGCCTCGTCTCCTGTGGCCTTAAGGCCATGGAGGCGTGGTGGATCTCGGCCCTTACCGGCGGGAGGTCTTCGTTTTTGGATGCTTTTTTGAGCTTTCTTAGGGTTTGTGTCCTACTCAGAGAGATGAGGCGGCGGCGGCTCTCTGAAGATGGAATAAGATTCTCCCCGCCTAGCCCCTGTTTAGGTGGTTCTTATAGCGTCATCGGAGGGCGTGTGGAGGTTTGTCTCCGGCGGATCTCGCAGGATTCGGTCGGCGTTTGTTTTTGGTGGATCCAATCTTTGTTCGTATGTGTTCGTGTGTCTACAGGTTTGACCCTTTCGATCTAAACTTCTCTTTAACGGCGACGGTTGCTATTCTGGTGCACTGGTCCTATAGGGTCTTAGTACAACGGCTTCCCGACTGTATACTACAACATGTTTTGCCCGACTCCAGGGAGGGAGGGGCGATGACGGCGGCGCGCCTTCAGCTCGCTTCAGTGCTTGTAGTCGTCGCTAGGTGGTCTACTAATCTGAATGTAATTTTTATTATTTCTAGTATTCATTGTACTATCATAGTTGATGATGAATAGATTGGAAGTTTACTCGCAAAAAAAAAACCTAAATAACCCAGCCCAAAATTTTGAGTTAACCTATATGCCCACCCCTATGTCCCTCTCCCATTTAGAGCATCTACAGCCCGCTTCCTCAAATCCCCCTCAAACGTCCGCGGACGCGACCGGTCAGTGACTGGACAAGAGAGAGAAGGAAAAAAGTGACCCAACCGGACCCCTCATATCATCCCTATACGTCCGGGCTGTCTGCGAACCCTCATATTGAGGACAAATGTAGGGAGGATATGAGGGCTCGCGGACGCGCCCGGTCAGTCCGCCATGTAGGACGCGGCCCACCCCGGACCACCTTTTTTCTTTCTTCATTCTTTCTTTTGCTTCTCTCTCTTCATCTCCGCCAACAATCACGTGCAAGTGACCAGACATATGAGGAAGAAAATGAGCAGTGTGGCTGCATGGACGGACAAATAGGGGCTCATAACGGACACGCCCGGACACTGACCGGGCGCGTCCGTGGGTGTTTAGGGGGTCAGATTTGGTAAATCCGGTTGTAGATGCTCTTACTTCCCTCCCCAGAAAAGAGACGGAAAGGAGGCACCAAGGGAATGAGCATGGAAGATTGGAGTTCAGGGGGCATATACGTTGGTTTTCAAATATATTACGAGAACATGTCCATTTGAGATCTAGTTTTACACAAATAAAACCCAATTTATTAATATGTAAAAACAATGTTTGTGTTAGAAACACATGTTTGCACCAAAACTTGTTTTCGTGATACTAAGCTGCTTTTCAATTTTTTTTATTGAATATACGAAGTGGGATCTAATTTCAAAGATCTCGTCGTGAGGATGCAACGATGGAAATGAATTTTGATTTTGATACTCGGTTTGAAAGTAATGTGTTTTGTATTTTCAAAATAGGTTTGCGGGTCACTCACACCATCTATTTCGTACGTACATGGGTATGTGCTGATTTTACTGTGTCCATACTAAGCTCGGAGACCCGCCACCCCCTAGACCTGCCTTCGGAACATTTTTTGGTCTAAACATCGTCATAATCTCGATAAATAGTCTTACAATTGTATTGACATGTTAGGTATTCAATGTTAAGTACACATTAAAAATTATTTTGCAATTTTGAAGGGGCCCTAGACCTGCCCCTGGAATGGAGGACACAAACAACCCGGTCCCCTTCTCCTCTCTTCCACCGCCCCCCTTTTGAGAGTCGCCCAACACTTCCTGGACCGATTTGATGTCTCGGCTGTCGGTGACGCTTGATGGCGATAGAGGAAGAGAGGTGTGCTACTTGTAGACTGCGTTGGTATTTCCCCGAAGAGAAGAGGATGATGCAGTATAGTAGAGATAAGTATTTCACTCAGTTAAGAACCAAGGTTATCAATCCAGTAGGAGAACCAAGCAAAATCCCGTTAAGCGCATCTGCACACACAAAAGCAAACACTTGCACCCAACGCAAATAAGAAGGTTGTCAATCCTCTTAGCCGTTATTTGCAAGGATTAATTCTGATAGTGATAGATAGATAAATTAAAATACTAAATAAAATAAAAGTAAATAAATTGCAGCAAGGTATTTTTAGGTTTTTTATATATGATAAAGTAGACCCGGGGGCCATAGTTTTCACTAGAGGCTTCTCTCTCGAACGCATAGCATACGGTGGGTAAACAAATTACTGTTGGACAATTGATAGAAAAGCAAATAATTATGACGGATTCATGGCAGTGATCATGTATATATGCATCACGTCCGAGACAAGTAGACCGACTCCTGCCTGCATCTACTACTATTAATCCACCCATCGACCGCTATCCAGCATGCATCTAGGGTATTAAGTATGAAACAGAGTAACGCCTTAAGCAAGATGACATGATGCAGACAAAGTAAACTCAAGCAATATGATTAAACCCCATCTTTTTATCCTTAATGACAACAATACAAATACGTGTCATGTCCCCTTCTGTCACTGGGATTGAGCACCGCAAGATTGAACCCATCACAAAGCACCTCTCCCATTGCAAGATAAATCAATCTAGTAGGCCAAACCAAATCGATAGATCGGAGAAAAATACAAAGCTATAATAATCATGCATAAAAGAGTTCAGAGAAGATTCAAATATTTCTCATGAATAATCTGATCATAAACTCACAATTCATCGGATCCCAACAAACACACCGCAAAAGAAGATTACATCAGATAGAACTCCAAGAACATCGAGGAGAACATGGTATTGAAGATCAAAGAGAGAGAAGAAGCCATCTAGCTACTAGCTATGGACCCGTAGGTCTGTGGTAAACTACTCACACATCATCGGAAGGGCAGCAAGATTGATGAAGAAGCCCTCTGTGACCGATTCCCCCTCCGGCAGAGTACCAGAAAAGGCATCCAAATGGGATCGCGGAAGAACAGAGGCTTGCAGCGGTGGAAAGGTTTTCTCTTCTGTCTTTTTGGTATATTGGGAATATTTGGGAATTTATTGTGCTGGAATTAGGTCAGGAGGGGCTACGAGGGGCCCACAAGCCTGGGGGGCGCGCCCTCCCGGCTTGTCGCCTCCTCGTGGCTCCTCTGGTCTTCTCCCGAAGCTTCGTGGGTCTGTTCTGGTCCAGAAAAAATTAATCCAAAGTTTTTTTCTCGTTTGGACTCTTTTTGATAATGATTTTCTGAAAAGGCAAAAACAAGCAAAAAACATCAACTGGCACCGGGCACTGGGTTAATAGGTTAGTCCCAAAAAATGATATATAATGGCATATAATTGCATATAAAACATCCAAGATTGATACTATAATAGCATGGAAAAATAAAAAATTATAGATACGTTGGAGACGTATCAAGCATCCCCAAGCTTAATTCCTGCTCGTACTCAAGTAGGTAAATGATAAAAACATAATTTTTGATGTGGAATGCTACCTAACATGTTTCATCATGTAATCTCTCTCTTACGGTATGAATAATAAGATCCGAATGATTCAAAGCAATATTCTATAGTTTGATATAAAGACATCAATACTCAGGCATACTAATAAACAATCATGTCTTTCAAAATAAAAATGCTAAAGAACGTTATCCCTATAAAATCATATAATCATGTCATGCTCCATCTTCTTAACACAAAATATTTATCATGCACTACCCCGATGACAAGCTGAGCAATTGGTTCATACTTTTTAACGCGCTTCAGCTTTTTCAACCCCCACGCAATACATGAGCGCAAGCCATGGATATAGCACTATGGGTGGAATAGAGTATGGTGGTAGAGATTAATAAGGGAAAGTCAAAAATAAGAAGATAGTCTCACATCAACGAGGCTAATCAACGGGCTATGGAGATGCCCATCAATTGATGTTAATGCGAGGAGTAGGGATTACCATGCAACGGATGCATTAAGAGCTATAAGTGTATGAAAGCTCAATCATGAAAACTAAGTGGGTGTGCATCCAACTTGCTTGCTCATGAAGACCTCGGGCATTTGAGAAAGCCCATCATCGGAATATACAACCAAGTTCTATAATGAAAAATTCCCACTAGTATATGAAAGTGAAAAAATAGGAGACTCTCTATATGAAAAACATGGTGCTGCTCTGAAACACAAGTGTGGAAAAATGATAGTAACATTGCCCCTTCTCTCTTTTTCTCTCTTTTTTTTATTTAGAACAGTCTCATGGACCTCATCCCCACTTTTTCGAGGACTCATTAGTCTCCAGCATTCTTTCCTCACTGGGACAATGCTCTAATAATGATGATCATCACACTTTTATTTACTTACAACTCAATATTACAACTCGATACTAGAACAATATGACTCTATATGAATGCCTCTGGCAGTGTACCAGGATGTGCAATGATACTAGCGTAACATGTATAAAAATGATGAACGGTGGCTGAGCCACAAATACTATGTCAGCTATGTGATCATGCAAAGCAATATGACAATGATGATGTGTGTCATAAAAACGGAATGGTGGAAGTTGCATGGCAATATATCTCGGAATGGCTATGAAAATGCCATGATAGGTAGGTATGGTGGCTGTTTTGATGAAGATATAAGGAGGCTTATGTGTGATAGAGCGTATCATATCACGGGGTTTGGATGCACCGGCGAAGTTTGCACCAACTCTCGATGTGAGATAGGGCAATGCACGGTACCGAAGAGGCTAGCAAATTGCGGGAAGGTGAGAGTGCGTATAATCCATGGACTCACATTAGTCATAAAGAACTCACATACTTATTGCGAAAGTTTATTAGCCCTCGAAGCAAAGTACTACTACGCATGCCCCTAGGGGGATAGATTGGTAGAAAAAGACCATCGCTCGTCCCCGACCGCCACTCATAAGGTAGACAATCAAGAATAAATCATGCTCCAACTTCTTAGCATAACGACAGATCATACGTGCATGCTTCGGGAATCACAACCCTTAACACCAATATTATTATTAAACCACAATTATCTACTAGCACCTCCCACATATTACCATCTTAATATCGCAAAACTTTTGCAAGAAATCAAACTTATCATATTCAGTGATCTACATGAATTTTTTAATTATATCCCTCTTGAATACCTATCATATCAGGACCAAATTCATAACCCGTGCATATTACCATTGCTATTCATTAGACTCTCAAAAAGATATAAGTGAAGCATGAGAGTGAAACTATTTTTTTAAAATATAACCACCGCCGTGCTCTAAAAGATATAAGTGAAGCACTAGAGCAACTGCCTAGCTCAAAAGATATAAGTGAAGCACATAGAGTATTCTAACAAATCACGAATAATGTGTGTCCCTCTCAAAAAGGTGTGTTCAGCAAAGATGATTGTGACAAACTAAAAAGCAAACAAACTATATCACAAGACGCTCCAAGTAAAACACATATCATGTGATGAATAAAAATATAGCTCCAAGTGAGTTACCGATAGATTGTAGACGAAAGAAGGGATGCCTTTCGGGGCATCTCCAAGCTTAGACACTTGAGTCTTCCTTGAATATTACCTTGGGGTGCCTGGGCACCCCCAAGCTTAGGCTCTTGCCGCTCCTTATTCCTTTATCCATCGTAGTCTCACCCAAAACTAGAAAACTTCAGCACACAAAACTCAACAGAAACCTCGTGAGATCCGTTAGTATAACAAACAAATCTTAAACTTTATTTACTATTGTAAATTGATTCATATTTAATATTGGCATAATGCTACTGTACTCCAACTTCTTCATGATTCATACCCCCCGATACGATCCATAGATTCATCAAAATAAGCAAACTATGCAACAAAAACAGAATCTGTCTAAAACAGAACAGTCTGTAAAGACTTGAATTAACGTCATACTTCTGTAACTCCAAAAATTCTGAGATATTAGGACAACGTGGGCAATTCATATATCAATACTGTGTAAAAGATTCAGAATTTTATCACGCTTCAGAAAAAAAATCAAAATTCCAGCACTGGATGCAAAAGTTTCTGTTTTCCAACAGCATCAATCATACTATCATCCAAATCATCCCAAAGGAATTACTTGGCACACACACTAATTAAAAGATAAAAACACAATCATAACAAAAGCTATAATTGTGTAAACACACAAGAACAGAAAGTAAAAACAAAAAATTATTTTATTCATTGGGTTGCCTCCCAACAAGCGCTATTGTTTTATGCCCCTAGCTAGGCATAATGCATAGTTTCAAGTGTTGTCATCCTTGGTTTCCAACTCCTCAATTACACATCCATTTCTAGTAGTTTTAACATAGGAGTTTCTCATCATCACACTTCTAGGCACAAAATCAAGAATTTTACTTTTATGGATAGGTTCCTTCATTATATCAATGAAATTGGGGTGCACGCTAATCATTTTAAGATCCTCGCTCCCTTTACTAGAAGTAGCACTCTTAACCTTAGGAACATATATAAACTTACAATTTTTATTGGGAGGAGTCCTATCAATGCTTTTAGCGGAGGAAAAAGCGGAACCTAAGTTATTGATAATCTCTTCTAACTTATCAATTCTAGCGGGACTTTGTTCTATCTTTTCGTTAATTATTGGTTCTTTTTCTTTTAAGGTTTTCAAAGCAATTCCCACCTTAGAACCAAATTGAGTAATATGATTGTGGACCTTTTTATCTAAATTCTCAAGATGTTCAATAGTAGACATCTTATTTTCAATAGCTTCTAACTTTGCATAACATGCTCCAAAGTCAATGCCGTTTCATTAATAATGATAGGGGGTGAACCCACTAAATTTCCCATAGCATTGAAAGCATCCAAAGTGGGACACATCAAGAAATTTCCCCCGGTAATAGTGTCAAGCACAAATCTATACCAATTAGTAATTCTCACATAAAAATTTCGAAGAAGAACGATAGTGGATTGCTTACGAGTTGATATATTTTGAGCATCGCAAATCCTATACCAAGCATCTTTTAAATTCTCTCCTCTCCTTTGTTTAAAATTAAGCACTTCATTTTCAGGGGTAATAGTAACAAGAGAAGAACTAGCCATAGTGGTGAAGCAAACAATTTTTTTTTGTGTTTTTGTAAAAAAAAAATTAGAAGTGGGGGAGATGAAAACGATAGGCAAATGAAAATAAAAAGGTAAATAAAATAAATGCAAGTGGACGATAGTTTGTGCGAAGGTACTTGGTAATTTTGATGATGTCTCCCCGGCAACGGCGCCAGAAATTCTTCCTGCTACTTGTAGACTGCGTTGGTATTTCCTCGAAGAGGAGAGGATAATGCAGTATAGTAGAGATAAGTATTTCCCTCAGTTAAGAACCAAGGTTATCAATCCAGTAGGAGAACCAAGCTAAATCCCGTTAAGCGCACTTGCACACACAAAAGTAAACACTTGCACCCAACGCAAATAAGAGGGTTGTCAATCCTCTTAGCGGTTATTTGTAAGGATTAATTATGATAGTGATAGATAGATAAACTAAAATACTACATAAAATAAAAGTAAATAAATTGCAGCAAGGTATTTTTAGGTTTTTTATATATGATAAAGTAGACCCAGGGGCCATAGTTTTCACTAGAGGCTTCTCTCTCGAACGTATAGCATACGGTGGGTAAACAAATTACTGTTGGGTAATTGATAGAAAACCAAATAATTATGACGGATTCACGGCAATGATCATGTATATAGGCATCACGTCCGAGACAAGTAGAACGACTCCTGCCTGCATCTACTACTATTACTCCACCCATCGACCGCTATCCAGCATGCATCTAGGGTATTAAGTATGAAACAGAGTAACGCCTTAAGAAAAATGACATGATATAGACAAAGTAAACTCAAGCAATATGATTAAACCCCATCTTTTTATCCTTAATGGCAACAATACAAATACGTGTCATGTCCCCTTCTGTCACTGGGATTGAGCACCGCAAGATTGAACCCATCACAAAGCACCTCTCCCATTGCAAGATAAATCAATCTAGTAGGCCAAACCAAATCGATAGATCGGAGAAAAATACAAAGCTATAATAATCATGCATAAAAGAGTTCAGAGAAGACTCAAATATTTCTCATGAATAATCTGATCATAAACTCACAATTCATCGGATCCCAACAAACACACCGCAAAAGAAGATTACATCGGATAGAACTCCAAGAACATCGAGGAGAACATGGTATTGAAGATCAAAGAGAGAGAAGAAGCCATCTAGCTACTAGCTATGGACCCGTAGGTCTGTGGTAAACTACTCACACATCATCGAAAAGGCAGCAAGGTTGATGAAGAAGCCCTCCGTGATCGATTCCCCCTCCGGCAGAGTACCGGAAAAGGCATCCAGATGGGACCGCGGAAGAACAGAGGCTTGCGGCGGCGGAAAGGTTTTCTCTTCTGTCTTTTTGGTATATTGGGAATATTTGGAAATTTATAGCGCTGGAATTAGGTCAGGAGGGGCTACGAGGGGCCCACAAGCCTGGGGGGCGCGCCCTCCAGGCTTGTCGCCTCCTCGTGGCTCTTCTGGTCTTCTCCCGAAGCTTCGTGGGTCTCTTCTGGTCCAGAAAAAATTAATCCAAAGTTTTTTTTCTCGTTTGGACTCTTTTTGATAATGATTTTCTGAAAAGGCAAAAACAAGCAAAAAACAGCAATTGGCACTGGGCACTGGGTTAATAGGTTAGTCCCAAAAAATGTTATATAATGGCATATAAAATATTCAAGATTGATACTATAATAGCATGGAACAATAAAAAATTATAGATACGTTGGAGACGTATCAAGGTGCCTCGTTCTTCCTTATGTATATTAGGGTAGTGGTAGACTTCATTATATTTTGCTTTTATGACGTGGCGTGGCGTCATGTCGTCAGGATACATGCACTAGAGCTTGTGAGCAGAGTCTGATGGTGGCTTTCGTTGTCTCCTACCTCGCCTCCAAGGTGGAGGGGACTGGTGGACATCGGATCTGGCAGTATCCCTCCCAATAAGCTCAAGTTTCAAATCTGCCGAGGATCTAGGAGTTGCAGTGGTTTCTTCCTTTGTTTCTTGCTGTCGTCGTGATGGTGAGAGAATGGTTGAGAGGTCTCGCCTCGGCCTCCTCTCTCGTACCGGGCCTCGCCGGATCCAAGCTTCCGGTGTAGGTGGTATCATCCCCGCATCTGGGAAAGTGCTTTCGACATCTCGTTGGAAGCTGGTGATGGGGATGATGAGTTCATCCGATGGTGGCTCTAGAGGATCTACGACACATGTCTCCTCCTACAATCCATCGATTCCTCTAGCTGAAGGGCGGCAATCCTTGATCCTGCCAGCCACGATATCAGAAGGAAGGACAGTTATGTGCCAAATTGGAGTCTGTGGCTTGCTACATAGGTCTCGCCAGACCAAGTGGTCTGTCCCCGGCGCCGGCGATGATTGTATTTGTATCCAGTGCGGCGCAGCATGGACCCGATCGCGTTTTCAGTTTTCTGCTTGGGTCCTTTTCATAAGTTGCGGGGACTTGTTTGTATTTTCAGTTTCTTTAGGGTCCTTGTTGTACTGCCACACCTTCACAATCAATGTAGTGCTGGGTCCTTCTGGGCCCTTCTAGTGTTTAAAAAAAAAAACAACCCGGACTTTGCTATTCTCATGAACATTTCGACGTACACTAGCTTGATTAGCTATACCAGGTCACACTCACGACGACCGAATCAAATCCACACAGCACGGGTCAAACAAACCAGGCACACGTCTCCTCCTACGTCTCTCTCTAGCTAGCAGTTCAACTGGCCACGTCATTACGTAGCATGCATGCATGTGCCATGGACATGGCTATCGTTCCTAGCAATAGCCACGCTCCTTATTGCGCAGGCGATCGAACTGGGTGACTAGATTGGTATGGTTGGATCACAGCTTCCCAAGCAGTCCCAGAGGGATTCTTCGATGCGCGCGAAGCTGTCGTCGAGCTCGTACATGGAGCACGAGAACGCCGCGTCCTCGCCCTCTACGCCGCCGAAGCCGTACAGCGCCTCTCCGGGCTCGTTCTCCAGTGCAGGCACCGCCGCCTGGTCGGCGTCGGCGTCCGCGGCCGGCTGGTGCTGCTGCGCGACGAGCTCCTGGAACACGGACGACCGCAGCAGCAGGCTGAGCGCCGTGGTGGTCGACGACGGGGACGGGGACGGCGACGGGCCGCCGCCGAACACCATAGAGCTCACCTCGCCGAGCAGAGAAAGCGAGTTCCGCGAGGGCGGGAGGAGGCGGAGGCCGCCCATGTCCCTCGGCGTGACCAGCGTGGTGGCGGTGGTGGTGGACGATGGGGACGGCGCGCCGCTCAGGCCGCTCATGGCCTCCGCGGGGGCGGCCCCGGGCTTGAGCCAGCGGATGTAGGTGCTGAGGTCGAAGTTAGTGACGGCGTTGATGCCACGGTACTCGATGGCGGCGATGTCGTAGGCGCGCGCCGCCTCCTCCTGGGTGCTGTAGGTGCCGAGGTAGAGGTACTTGTTGCCGAACACCCTGCCGATCCGGGCCTCCCACCGCCCGTTGTGGTGGTGCCGCGCCACGCCCCTGTACTTGGAAACGCCGCGAGAAAACCCATTGCTCTTCCTGCATATTTGTGCAATATCCAAGATAATTAGGAGTAGCATAATATTTTTTTGGATATTTTTCGAGGGAAAATTTCACATCTTGTACAAAACGAAAATTTTCATTTTTTTTTCCAAGATGGAATAAGGTTCTTTCCGCCTAGTCCCCGTTCCGTCGGTATATATATAGCGCTGTCAGTGGGTGTGTAGAGGTGTGTCTCCGACGGATCCCATGGAAATTCGGTCGGTGTTTGTCTTCCGTGGATCCACTTGGATCCGGGCGCTACGGGCTCTTGGGAGTTGTTGGATCAGAGATCCAATGGGAAAATATCTGGTGCTCAGGCGCCTAAGGAGCTCGGGAACATTTTGCAAAAGGCCCCTTTGGAGTCTCAAAATTGCACATAGATTCAGCAGATACAACAGCTCCCCAGATGTCGTCCGATCTGAGATCCAACGACCCAGGAGCCCGTATCACGGGAGCACCTGGGTCTTGTGAGCACGTGATACATTCTCGTGTCTACATGTTGGATTCTTTCGATCTATGCTTCGCTTCATCGGCGGCGGTTGCTGTTCTGGTGTCTTGGTCCTGTGGGTCTTAGCACGACGAATTCCCGACTGTCTACTACAACAAGGTTTGCCTGACTCTAGTGAGAAAGGTGCCATAACGGCGGCACACCTTCTGCTCACTCCAATGCTTGTAGTCATCGGTAGGTGGTCTACTACAACAAGGTTTGCCCGACTCTAGTGAGAAAGGTGCCATAACGGCGGCACACCTTCTGCTCACTCCAATGCTTGTAGTCGCCGGTAGGTGGTCTACGAATCTGGATAAATTTTTTGTTACTTCTAATATTCTTTGTACTATCTTGACAAGTGATGAATAAATCAAAAAAGTTTTTCATGCAAAAAGTAAACAAGGCCTCAAAGTTTTTGTGTTTCCCAAAAGAAACTTCCAAAGGACTAGGATCTAATTAACGAAAAATACCATCCATCCATTATATAATATAGTTTTTGAAGAAAAAGTATATTTGCCGCACCTTCTTATTGACGCTAGGTATTCTTCCCTCGATACACCCTGCATCACCTTGAGCTCTTTCTCGTAGTCAACGACCTGGGTTTGCATGGACATGCACAAACCACAGTAACAAGTCAGTACTACAATCTTGCTGATCTACACATATATATACATGGAAAAAGGAACTAAAAACATATCCTGAGTACAAAAATACGTACCGGGAAGTTGGTGTAGGTGGTAGGTCCCCAGTATTTGAGCGCTGCCAGATCGTATGCCCTCGCCGCAGCCTCCTCCTCGTTGTACGCCCCAAGGTAGACTGGGCGACGACGAACACATGATATATGCGGTATATAAGACTTTTTCCCCCGATAAAGATGCGGTATATAAGACGAACATGCATTTACCTATGTGTACAGCTAGCGTATATACAGAGTTATATGTATACATGAAACGTATTTTAAGTGCATCACGTATGTAGACATACCTTGTTTTCCTTTCTTCTTCTGCGTCGGGTTCCATGTCCCTTTGTCCCACAGGTGAGCCTCGAACCTGCCCGTCCAACGGTGCCTGCACAAAAGAATACAATCGTATATTGATCCTCAGTACGTACGCGCTATCTGGTAGCACACATGTGTATGCATATGTATGTAGTATGTACGTATATCTCTACTTCAAAGCTATGTACGGTTTTGCTAGACCGTACAATACATCTGAACTATATACTTTTTTGGACAACACGCAAAAGATTAACCCACGAGGATACAGGGAAAACGTTACATGTGGGTACGTGTTCAAGGCTTCAAGCACGTAGAGACGCACGTACCTGCTTACACCTCTGAACCTGGAGCTCCTCTTCGCCGCCGCATTGCCACCGGCCGACTTGTCGCCGGCGCCGTCTTTACTGTTGCCCGTCACCCCCGACGCCCCCGACCCCGCCGGAGGCTCCCTCTTCCTCCTCTTCAGGCTGATCTTCACGCCGTCGTCGGTCACCGGCGCCGCCCGCGGCGCGGCCTCGCAGTACCGCACCCCTCCGCCTCCGCCTCCTCCCGCCGCGACGATGCCATTGATCAGCTCGTCTTTCACCAGCCCATACGCCTCCATGGCCGCCAAACCGTGCGTACACTTTTCTTTTCTCAACCTAGCTTGGATCTCACCAAGAATGGCGTCGGGAGCTAACCCCGTTGGGCGCGTGCAAGTTTATATGCGCGCGCACGCACGGGCCGGTGTCCGTATGCAGTAGGTGCGCAGATGGTGGTGGTGGAGTCCATCCTTGTTTCCATCTATGGGGGTGAGAAGGACATGAGGCGTCGATGTTCCCGGTGCCAAGGGCTTTGTCCCTTGTGCTGGATACGGTTTTGACAGCTTTTCTGGCCGCCATGCATTGGTGGGTTACCGTATAGCTAGCACAGGGCAGATGTGGCCTGCCCTTACTGGCCAGCACAAATAGTTTTAAATTGCTCTACCTGTTTAGATATGCATACACACCTAATAGTCAATTGGCAGTTTCTTTCCAGGATGATCATCCGGGGAATACATTTCTCTTTCTGATGTTGTTTTAGTTGGAACTCAATTTTGATGAAGTTTCTTCAAAGCATATAAGTGATGCTGTGCTGATATCAATCAATTTGAACCAAACTGAAGAAACAAAATTCCAATTTGGACTAGATTTGAAGTTTCATCTCCAGTTGGAAAGACTGGCCCACATGTGACGCCGACGTGGCACCGAGGAGGATTCTATGCCGTTCGACATGTGCGTGGTCTCTCTCCAAACAAGGAGATTAGATGAAGCAGGTGTTTGCAAGTTTTGTATTGTAGGGCTTGTCTTGCAAACCTAATTTAAATTAAGGGGAATGGTTTTAAATAAGGACATCAAATGCATCGTCTCTTTTTGTGTGTGGGGGAGACACTTCAAATGCATCTTGTCACAAGCTTACTCACACGTGATGTATCCACATAAACAAACATAATGCTAACACATCGCGTGGTCAGTTATAGACGGCGCCAAGCCAATAAGGATAAAGATCAAATGTTAAATCTGATTAAAATGTTACCCGGTTCAAAGCGTCACAAAGAAAAACTTAAATCCGGCAAAACTATCAAACTGCAACCAACATCTGGTTATAGCATAATTTTCTGTTTCATTAATAGCAGAAGAATCACACACGCAAATAAGTTTTTGCGGGTAATACACGCAAACACGTTGCCACCAGTGACAACAAAACAAACAAAAATAATAAGAAAAATAAATTTACTTTTGACATAATTGACATTTTAGGATTGAAACAAAATATGACTAGGTTGTCCAATTCACACAGGATAAAAAGTTAACATTCTACACCTCTATAAAATGCCATGTGACGTAGAAAGTCAATAATAACATACAAAAATATGTAACGTGCGTAAGTTTTTTGTTTTTTGTGGGTAAATACTTGCATTACTCATTCAACACCCTTATATTACAATCTACTTTGCATAAGTTCACTGCCACTGGTAGTCCTGAACCCAACCACAGGACAGTTCTATTTTCAATCCTAGCAAAGTTAGCCAAGTAGTCACTAACAATGTTTTGGCTACGGTTAATACGAGTAATTCAAGTACTACGAAGGGAAAGCTAATATTTTATCTCTGGCCGACATAAAATTGCAAATGTAAAAATAGTACATAAAAATACATATTGACATTTTTTGTAGTTTTATGTTGATGTGACTCATATCTTGTATTTATTATGCCGATTATTGTGTTGTGGGTCAACATGAACATAACTATTTGTATACCTAATGTAATTTTGAATATAACAACGTAAGGAAATCCTGGGTGCAAAATAACTTATTCTGCATCATAAATGCTTAATAACATTTCTATATGCATGCAGAGTGATATATATTAAAATAATAATAACATATATATACCTGCAACTATGAATAAATAACAGTAATGCTAACTGGCGAACGTTCGCCGGGAAGGATCTCCCAGCGAACGTATCCGCAGCCGTTTGCTCGAGATCAAACGATGGCAGTTTTCCAAAAAAATTGCCTTCTCTACCGCAAAATTGCCATGCTTATCTAAAGAAATGGCCACCCCGCTACAACTAAACATGTCATGAAAAACGTTCGCAATTGCCATCCCCCACAGCGAACGTTCGCCGGCTAATAGGGTCCATAAATAAAGTTATTTAGGGGGGGGGGGGGGGGTGGGTGGTGGGTGTAAAATACAGTTGTTCTTTTACAGGGGAAATAAAGGAAGTTGTTAATTAACTTTAGTTTTATTTGCCAGTTGTTTGTCATTGTGTGCAAATGGAATTGAACCAGCTATTTCTGGAATGATCCTCTATGTGCTTAAAATACATACACATAGTTGTATGGAAGCCGAACATGTTGACAAATCACAATCTTTCCTTGCAACATCTGAAGATGATACTTGCAAGCTGTAACATTAAGACAGATAGCACCCGCAAAAAAAAAAAAACAACATTAAGACAGATAGAGACTACTTGCATGACTGTCCTCCCGAGCGAAAATACCATCCCTTTCAGCACAAATATAATGATAAGACCAAGGAGCGGGGCTGAACATTCCTAATTGTTGTCTTAGCATACACATTTGCCCATGTAATTAAATTAGTGGGCCCCTGATGAATTAATATATATTTTTCTCCAGGAACTTCCCAGCACTTTCCTGGCTTTTTCAGCGTCCATATCCCCCATAGGTGCGTCCAGCTGAAGCTGTATGCTTTCCTTTAATTTTCATTTTGTATCATACAAGTGGCAATTGTTTGTATATTGTCAAACAAGAAATGAATATATATTTTATCAATTCAAAACAAAATCTTCCAGCCAGGAACAACACATGGTGTATGGTTTTAGCACACTACGCGCACTTGGAATGCATGAATTTTATAGTAATCGGTGAGATCTCATAGAGACCCTGCATAATTCTCGTATATTCCAAACGTATAAACATGGTTCAAATGAGCTTACTTGGCTCCACGTCTCCCTCCATCAAAGGCTCCCTTGAATTTAACGCATTTCAGCCGGGTAACAACTTACAACAGTTAACTATATGATGTAAAAATATGTTTTCCTTTTCTGAATAACTTAACACCCTCATGTGTGTTCCACGACTCTTCAACATCATCCAACACGCATAACAATGGACAAGTCAACAAATGAGGATTTCCAGATATAATTTCTTACACCTCCTGTCAATATGTATTCAAGAAGATGACAGTTAGTTTTCCAAAGATAAATTGGTGCGGCAGGCGCCGAAAATAACACCACTGAAAAGGATGGAAACCTGCCCCGCAAGAATACCTGCATCCCGGCCTGCTCCATCAAGAAAGACAAAGATAGAGAACATACAGAGCATATATACTATGCGTTATGGTCTTAATTATGGAATATAGGCAAACTTCAAAGTACATCGAGCTGGCTAAAGGTGTAGGCAATCTGGTAGCTAGTGAGTACCTTGGGCGCCTAGCTAACTAGGTACCGAACATTGGCTTATTAGCTCATTGATCTATACATGTATATTGTTCTAGGACGGTTTGCAGTTGTTGAGTTCTTAACTAGTTTAGTGTTCCGTGCTGAAATTTTTTATTCTAATGAGGAGAATCTTAAGGGATTTTAGTAGAACTGCTCGACTACCTAAAAAATGATGATATAATGTTTGCGGTTACATCGAAAAATTGGGAGGATATACAGAAGCGCACCCCACGGTGTGATGTTGTCTTGCAATAGCACTGGTTATATCTTTGAAGAGAATATTCAAGAGACGGCCAAAAAAACACATCACTGGTGTAGGAGTTGAGAGGGGATTGGTGGGATTGTTGTTTATTGCTTGAGCCTCGTGGGTATATATATATATATAGGAGTACACGATCATCTTGGAGTACAAGACAAGCTAGAACAAATCCTAGTCTATCCTATGTTTTCTAATAATCACGATACTCAACACCCCCCTGCAGTCACAACGGTAGCGATGCAGATGGTGAGACTGAAGAATAATCCGAAGGTAAGCCGGTGGACATCCCCCCCAGTCGAACAGTCGATGCATCACGGAAGTAGAGAAATCACTAGACATCGAGATCCGCTGGCCAAAAAGATATGTGCGTGAGAGACCCGGAAGGATGCAAAATTTTAATGCTTCTAAATATCCTCAGAAAAAATCACTAGATGTATAACATATTTTAGTGGACGTAATTTAACCAATTAAGATTCTAGCAACAAAAACTCCTAATTCATAGTTTCCATCCAAATAAAGCTCTTCTAGTTTAAGCTCTACATTTCTAGATAGTTTGATAATTCATTGGTCGATCTTTCTTGCCTCAGTATGAATGTGTGGCTCGTTTTTTCTTTGAGGGAGAGAGAGAGAGAGAGAGAGAGAGAGGAATATATGACTAGTGAGAATTGATCCTATTGCCAATAGAGAAAAGGACATTTATAGTGCTATATACTATTAACATGAGTATAATCCGTTAGATATTGTTTATTCTAGTACCCCCAGAGTCATCAGCATGCATCCCCATTGCTGAAATTTTGTACGAGCACACAAACAAAGCGACTACATCTTCCATTGAGGGTTAGGGCTCTTAATCAATACTAAAGCATGGGTTTTTCTTCCCTAAAAAAGAGCATGTTTTTTTTCTCTGAAGGTAAGTTCAAGTTGGCTTGCTGCATGGTGAGGTCGGCTGACAGCGAGACAAAAACGGAATAGCATCTCGCCCTTGGGTTGGCCGCTGTTCGTTTTGATTAAGCTCTGTTGACGCGTTACACATAATTTGGGAACGCGTACCCGACTTGAGATCGAAATGGAGGGCGGGCCTCTGGAGTAAGTAATGTTTATTTGGAGATTTAGCAGCGTAAGTACTACTAGTACAACGTAAAATGGGTCAAACCAGTGACATGTTTGAGTGCGTGCAAGTGACATAGTGACTGATTCGTGAATGGTGACAGACTGACAGCTGATAAAAGTAAACCAGAATATGCTAATGACTGCGTATGGTATGATTTCAGGCTGGGAGCAGTAGAGCTACCAACCTTTCTTCAAATAAAAATAAATGTTACACTTTTTCAACCGGAAGCTGTTGACTTGGCGCACCTTTTGCCACCAAATATTGTTGAAATCCCCTAAATAGGCATACCAAGCATCAGTTTACTCCCTGGCCAGTTTCTACAATGCAAAAGCTCTTCTGATAGTTTCTGAGTAAGTGAGCTAAACTTAATGATATTTTTTTTTGGCATGTTTCAATTTAGGGATTTTCGGTCTGTGGCACTATCGAACTGGGATATTCGAGGGCAGCCATTGAACTTTGTGAATTCGGTCTCTGCCAGTCTCCTTGCGCATTGTCTCCGTGAGTTGCCGTCTCGTTTGAACTGTTTCCTCCGCCGTGCGACCTACCATTTGCATGTTAACCCCACCAACAACCAGCCGCTTATGACCATTCCCAATGCTGTGGGACCCACCAACATTAACGAGGAAACTCGATTGAGCCTTCATTCGCTATTGGCCCACATGCAGAGCTCAGTTTAATGGTGTGCATGCTTTGCATGCCATCCTAAGGGCATCTCCAACAATCGTATGATCATCGTTGGTAAAATTGCCACATAGACTGTTTTGATGACATGGCACATAATAAAAGAAGAGAGAGAATGAAATCGTATGATCCTGAAGCAACGCTCCAGGCACAAGCTCCGAGGCAAGCCTGTTCATTTCTTCAACATTTAGTGGACCCGCCTGGTTGTTTAACATACGCCTCATTAAAGAGCCTGTATGATGTACTGTTGGGTGCTGACATGGACACTTATACCAATGATTGAACATACAAACCGTTGCAGATGCTCTAAGAGGAAAGCCAGTCGTGACCAGTCGACGCCCGTGTGCGATGGTTTCTAATGTCGCGTGAGGTTCTCGATGCCACTTGACTTCCACACGAACGCGGCACCGTCCGTCTTCGACATTATAAAAGCATGCACGCTAAACCGTAGTTCGCTCATCTCACCCACTATGATTCTTTCTCGCCTCTCCTCCTCCCCTATGTTAAAATATGTGTCGAATATTAGGTCCATGAGTTGTGCTATAGTTGGACTTGTAATTAGCAAAGGGTTAAGTGTTTGAGTTGGGCATGTGTAACTCAGGCCTAATAGACTAGACAGCTAAGACAAAGATCACGAGCGGGATGGTCTGGGCACCCGTGGCAGGGGTGGCCGGCTGGCCGTGGCGAGGGTGGTCGGAGCGGGTCTGACAGCCTCGAGGGCATATCGTCGATGAAGTTAATTTGAGCAAGGTTCGTATTGGAAAATATTACCGAGCGCTTGTCGATGAAGTTTATTGAATTGAAGCAACCAAGCAACTTGTGAGGATCTTTTTGTAACACCCTTGTATTTAAGCTACAGTGATCTCTGACTAATGATGCCATGTCATCCCTTTTTGCTAAGCTTAATTGTCACTTGATTGAAGCTCAAGTCAAATTCAAATTCAAATGCAAGTCAAATTATTAATTCTTCAAACAGTAAAATAAAAATGCATGTTGGGTTGCAAATATTCCCTAACTAATTGTCATGAATAAACCAACATCTTTTGAATTATTAAAATGGCCGCAACCTAATTAAAACAACAACAACAGCATTAAATTGAGACATTTCATTTTAAACAATTACTTAAACTAATCTAAATAAATTGATACTTTGTGTGCTATTTCAAATTATAGCCTAGTATTTATGTGCCAATTATAATATTAAACAAAATTCAGTTGGTAGCTCAAAATAATGCAAAACAGAAAAGAAATAAGGAAATAGAAAAAGAAAAGGAAAAATAGAATTAAACCTACTATGCACTTCGGCCTCCAGTGGCAACAGTGTGGCCTAGCCCACTTTGGCCAGCCTTTCCCCTTCCTCCCGCCTGGAGAAGCAGAGGCCATGGCGTGGCGCGCATCCGCGGCCACCCTGGCTCGATGCTTGCCACCGCGACGCTACAGGAGCCGGGAGGGGATAAGATCAACACCCCGCACCCCCTGGACGAACCCTAGCCCACTTTCCCCTCTCCCTCGCGCTGCTCTTCCTCCCGCAGTCTCGCCCGACCGATCCCATAGCCATGGATCCGTTGTTCGCGTAGCCACCTGCCTTTCCGCGCCGCGCCACCGTGTCCATCCGCTCCGCCATCGACTGCTGCGTCTTCTGGTGCCACCCGTTGGAGCTCGGCGCCACTACATCGTCGGGATCGGGCTTCATCTTCCTTGGACCACCGTCGGAGATCTTCTTCGACTTCGGCCGCCCTGCTGCACCTAAGC
Source organism: Elymus sibiricus (assembly GCA_039707655.1). Taxonomy (NCBI): domain Eukaryota; kingdom Viridiplantae; phylum Streptophyta; class Magnoliopsida; order Poales; family Poaceae; genus Elymus; species Elymus sibiricus. The sequence continues at coordinate 85,995,063 of CM077676.1, forward strand.
CACCGCCGGGCCTCCTTGTGCCCTCTCGGTGAGCTCCTCGACGTTTCCCCTCCGCTCTCTCCCTCGATCCGTAGCACTAGCACCGCCGTGGCTAGGGCTCCGCTAGCCGCGCCTCTGGCCGCGCTCACTCGCCCCTGACCGCTCCCGCCCGTGCCGCTGCCGCTCCTGCCTTCTGCTGCTGCTGCTGCTAGCCACTGCAGCTGCTGCCGCTAGCGCTGCTGCCGCTGCTTACTGCTGCCGCCCGCTGCTCTCGCGCTCGCCCTGCTGCTTCTTCTCCTTGTGCTGCTGCTGCTGCTGCGCTGCTGTTGCTGCTCGCCAGATGCCGCCGCTGCTGCCGCGCCGCGCCCGCACTGCCGCTTGGACACTCCCGCGCCGCTCCTCGCTGGCCAGCGCCATGGCCAACCTTTGCCGTGCTCGCGCGCGTGCACACCCAGCCGTGGCCTCTGCCACTGCCACCTTGGCCGGCCTGATTAGATTAGGGGCTAACCCCCCTGTTAGGCTAATCCCTTGTTAACTAACCCCCTCCTAGATGAGTCTATGACACTGGGCCCCACTACTAAATTAACTAGATAAATAAATCTGTTAAAATACTACTCAATGACATGTGGTCCCACTTTGACCGCGTTGACCAATCAACGCTGACTAGTCAACTGTTGACTGGGTTGCTGACTGGACCCCCCTTGGCCCACTGTCAGCCTCTCAGCCTCTCTGGCTGGGTACAATAGTGGGTACACTTAGCAGATTTCCATTTTAATTCGAATTAATAATAAATTCAGAAATTCAATTAAACTTTGGAAAATCATATAAAATAAACCGTAACTCGGATGAAAATAATTTATATATGAAAAATGATCAGAAAAATATAGCGAATCCGATTATGCCATCCACATACTCGCCACACCCCTCTAACATAGTGAACCTGGACATTTTACCCCTGGATCAATATACCGAAGAATACCTGGAGTTGGGAAATTGCTACTTGTGAGCTGCGTTGGGATTTCCCAGAAGAGGAGGGGATGATGCAGTACAGTAGAGATAAGTATTTTCCTGAGTTATGAAACCAAGGTTATCAATCCAGTAGGAGAATCACGCAACAACTCGTTAGCAGTACCTGCACACAAAACAACAAATCCTCACACCCAACGCGAACAAGGGGTTGTCAATCCCTTGGCGGTTAATTGCAAGATTAAATTGTATGGTGATAGATAGATACATTAAACAAAAATACAAAATAAAATAAATAAAGTTAAATTGCAGCAAGGTATTTTTAGGATTTTCAATATATGATTAAGGTAGACCCGGGGGCCATAGTTTTCACTAGAGGCTTCTCTCTTGAAAATAGCATACGGTGGGTGAACAAATTACTGTTGGGCAATTGATAGAAAAGCAAATAATCATGACGATATCCAAGGCAATGATCATGTATATAGGCATCACGTCCGAGACAAGTAGACCGAAACGATTCTGTATCTACTACTATTACTCCACACATCGACCGCTATCCAGCATGCATCTAGTGTATTAAGTTCATAAAGAACGGAGTAACACCTTAAGCAAGATGACATGATGTAGACAAAGTAAACTCACGGATGAATAAACCCCATCTTTTTTACCCTTAATAGCAACGATACATACGTGTCATGTCCCTTTCTGTCACTGGGATTGAGCACCGCAAGATTGAACCCATTACAAAGCACCTCTCCCATTGCAAGATAAATCAATCTAGTTGGCCAAACCAAATCAGTAGATCGGAGAGAAATACGAAGCTATAGCATTCATGCATAAAAGAGTTCAGAGAAAACTCAAATAATATTCATGAATAATCTGATCATAAACTCACAATTCATCGGATCCCAACAAACACACCGCAAAATGTGATTACATCGAATAGAACTCGAAGAACATCGAGGAGAACATTGTATTGAAGATCAAAAAGAGAGAAGAAGCCATCTAACTACTAACTATGGACCCGAAGGTCTGTGGTAAACTACTCACGCATCATCGGAAGGGCAGCAAGGTTGATGTAGAGCCCCTCCGTGATCGATTCCTCCTCCGGCAGAGTGCCGAAAAGGCGTCCAGATGGGATCTCTCGAGAACAGGAACTTGCGGCGGCGGAAAAATTATTTCGTGGACTCCTCCGTTGGTTTCCCGATTTTAGAGAATTTATAGAGGTGGAATTAGGTCAAACGGAGCAGAGGTGGGCCCAGGAGGCACCAGGGTGTGCCACCCCCCCGGGGCGCGCCCTGGTGGCTCGTGGCCACCTCCTCTGTCTTCTGGCCTCCTCCCGAAGCTTCTAGTGTCTCTTATGTCCAGAAAAAAATCTACAAAAAGTTTCGTGGCATTTGGACTTCGTTTGGTACTGATATTCTGGAAAACAAAAAAACAGGCAAAAAACAGCAGCTGGCGCTGTGCACTAAGTTAATAGGTTAGTCCCAAAACGTGATATATAATTGCTTGTAAATGTATATAAAAACATCCAAGATTGATATTATAACAGCATGGAACAATAAAAAATTATAGATACGTTGGAGACGTATCGGAAATTATTACCAGATAATTTCCCTCTTCTTTTAAAATGCCTAGGGATGCATTAGAGAATATCATCATCACATATTGACATGACATGCATTGTGTTGCATTTAATTGCTCAGTTATTTATCTGTTTCCCCTCTCTTCTCTATTCTTTCGGTAGACCCCGAGACCGCTGCTGCCCCTGAGTACGACTACAACGTCGACGACCCATCCTTCTCAGCAGAGCTTCCAGGAAAGCAAAACCCCCTTGATCATTATGATATCTCCTATTCCTTCCCTCTACTTCTTGCACTAGAGAGTCGATTCAGTTGATGCTTTATCGATAGATCCTATTCTGTTGCATAGCCTGCTTTCGATAAACTGTTGTTGATACATTACATGTTATCCTATATGCTTAGTATAGATATGCTAGAGTCTCATCAGTGGCCCTACACCTTGTCCGTTTGCCATGCTATATTGTCGAGCCGTGATCCCTTCGGGCGATGATCACGGATATACTATATACTACTATAATACTTATGATACTGTTCTGATGTGGGTGCTGAAAGGACAGGTGGTTCCATCCAGGTCGTGCTGGGCCTGGGTTCCCGACGACCCCTCGAGTGATTCTTTGTGGCGGAACGACAGGGCAGGTCGAGACCACCTAGGAGAGAGGTGGGCCTGGTCCCTGGTCGGTGTCCGCGGTTATTTCATAATAACACACTTAACGAGTTCGGTGTATTTGATGTGAGACTGCCATTGGAATATACGCACTAACCGCCGCGCGGGATAATGGTATATGGGACCCTCGGCGTTGTACGATTCTCCCGAAAGCTATCCAGATGTCACAGTTCAGAGAGGCGGGCTGATTGTTGGGGTGAGCGGCATGCCTGGATACTGAGGTGGGCTTGGTCCCTGGCCAGTCTCGCGACGTGCAAGAGCGCTTAGGGTGATTGGCCCATGACCCCTTCGCGCTTAGGCTTTGGACCAGCGGGTGACCTCTCTAGAGAGCCTAGGTTGGACTACGACGTGTTGATTATCCGAGGCCGGACATTACCCAGAAAAGTGTGTCTGGCCAGAAGCGTATCGGGTAATGTGGTGCACCCCTGCTGGGAAGTAATCTGTTCGAATAGCTGTGTCCACGGTAACAGGATGACTTGGAGATGTATCCCGACCTTATACTACTTAAACTGGATACTTGATAAAACACACCCAGATAATAGACAGATACCCTCGGAGATCGCTTTCTCTCAGGGAGATGAGGAGAGGATCTCTGGGCAGGTTATTGCTATATGTATGTGTACGATGATACCATTTATGCTACTCTCTTCTACTGTTGCAAGATGATGGCCGCAGATGATGATTAGTCTTCGATAGAATGAGCTTCTCCCCCTTATTCTGGCATTTCTGCAGTTTAGTCCATAGATACTATCCCTTTCCTTTGATACCGATGCATAAATAGTATAGCTCTGATGTAAGTCTTGCGAGTACTTTGGATGAGTACTCACTGTTGCTTTGCTACTCTTTTCATTCGACCCGGTTGCTGCAACAGCTGGTAGCACCGTGGATGCAGGCTACCCCGATGGTGCGTACTACGTGGCGACCGACGGCCAGTAGTAGTCCGGAGGTCCCAGGCAGGAGGCCTCGCCTTTTGATCTAGAGTCGTTGTTTTGCTCAGCCTTCTTACGATAAAACTTGTCTAACTATGTCTGTACTCAGATATTAATTGCTTTGATGACTTATGTATTATGGGTCTTCATGACCCGGGCTTGTAATAATAAAGATTTATGTTTACCTTTGTGTCGTAGAGTTGTGTTGTGATATTAACGTGAGTCACTGTTCGTGATCATGCATGATGCGTGTATGATTAGTGCACGATTATAAACGGGGGCGTCACAAGTTGGTATCAGAGCCGACTGCCTGTAGGAACCCCTTCCAAACTCCTTGGCCGAAGTTGAGTCTAGTCTTGAAAAACTATTTTCTAAACTACTAACTGTGTTGTGTGGCTTACGCGCCCACATCACCTATGGATGGGATTAGGATCATTTATTCCGCTTCCTTACTCTGGGTTCTGGTCTCTCTCCTTTTTGGGTTAAAGATTTTGCTAACTCTAACTCTAGGTTCTCGTAACGACTTCATTCCAGAGAGCCACTCATTCCCGATCATCCCTTGACGTATCAAGACATTTCGGAGCACTCTTCGATGTTTTCCCAAGACCTTTGTGCCCACCGCTTTTGCGATTCCCTACCACTGATAAATCCCTATGGATAATTGCATATCCTTGCCGTTTAGATCCTATGGATGACTCACCCTTGTACTAAACTCTAAGTATGACCCCTTTTGTAAGACATGATTACTACTAAGTATTTCGTCGCATTCCCCGTACTTTTGCTGTTCATACTTGCATGCCATTACAATTGTTAACCTGTCCATGTTGTTCTATTCAGAATGGCCGGGAGAGGTAACCGTGGTCGTGGTCGTGGTCGTGGTGATGAGAATCCACCACCTCCACCGTATGTTGCCGCCATGATGGCACAGTTTGAGCTGAACCGTCAGTTTATTGAAGGAATCATGCACCAGTTCCCAAGCCCCAATAACTAGCACCAGCATGGACAAGTCACACTTCAGGACTTTGTGCATCTCAACCTAGCTATCTCTCCAGGAACCCACTTGATGCTGATGACTGGCTCCGTGACATCACCTTCGAGTTGGAGTCTGCCAATGTTGCCCTTGCCAACTACGTCACCTTTGCGGCGTACCATCTGAAGGGTCCAGCTGCACAATGGTGGGACAGCCACAGGCGTATGCTACCTGTCGGTACCATTGTCACTTGGGCTGAATTCCAGGCTGCCTTTCGGGCACCTCACATCCCCCAGGGACTAATGGATAGGAAGAAGCGGGAATTCCACAACCTCGTTCAGGGCAGGATGACAGTTGATGCATATCAGTGAGAGTTCCTCAACTTGGCCCGTTATGCTGAAGACGATGTCTCAACTGATGCACACAAACAGGAGAAGTTCCGCGATGGATTGACCCCCGACTTGAAGCTTGCACTCTGCCTTCATGAGTTCGATGACTTTGCCACTCTTGTCAACAAGGCCATTCAAGCTGAGACCAGTCGTATTGAGCACCAGGAGACCATCAAGTGCACTCGTGACGTTAGCTCATCTTCGGGCCCGTCTACTTAGAAGCGTCGAGTGTGGATTCCCCACAATGTTTACCCGCAAGCTACCCCAGCACCGAGGCCTTCTTTTGTTGCACCTCGTCGGCCCCCACCACCGCCAAGACAGCCCAGAACTCAAGGTGGACAGCCCAATACTATGGATCCTCATCCCACTGATGGACTATGCTTCAGGTGTGGACAGCCAGGTCACCGTGCCAAAGACTGCAGCCTGAACCAGAACCAACTGGCACTTCCTTCCACTGGTCGTGGAAATGGCCGTGGCAACAACTATAATACTAGGCCGCCTGTAGTCCGCCGTGGTCATGCCAACCATGTCAACCTCGAAGAATCTCAGGAGGAACCGAACATCGTGATGGGTACCCTTCCTGTTAATTCAGTACCAGCTTCTGTTCTTTTTGATACAGGATCATCACATTCATTCATCTCCAAAGAATTTGCATTCATGCATGGCATAAATTATGAAGATATGCAGTCCCCATTAGTTGTTAGTACCCCGGGATCCCATTCTCATGCCACCATGATAAGTCATAATGTCCCCATTGAAATTGAAGGACTAGAATTCCTCGCATCTCTCATCGTCCTCAAGTCTTCCAACATAGATGTCATCCTTGGTATGGATTGGCTGAAAGCTCATTGTGCTTTGATCGACTGTGCCGCTAAAACAGTCCAACTCTTACACCCCTCCGACCAGATAGTGAGCTACTCCGCTCGGAAGACACAGAATGCCGAAACCCAGATATATGCGATGAATGCTTTGAATGCATCACCGCTGCTTAACATTGAGAACATTCCGGTCGTCCGTGACTTCCAAGATGTCTTTCCAGAAGAACTTCCAAGAATACCCCCTGCTCGAGCTGTCGAGTTCGTCATTGACTTGAAACCAGGCACCGCTCCTATCGCCAAGCGACCCTACAAAATGCCGCCACATGAACTCCTCGAGCTTAAGCGGGAAATTGAAGAATCACTTCGCAAAGGATTCATTTGTTCTAGCTCTTCTGCATGGGGTTCCTCTTCGCTCTTTGTTAAGAAAAAGGATGGAACTAATCGCTTGGTTGTGGATTATCGCCCTGTTAATCAGGCGACAATTCAGAACAAGTACCCCCTTGCTAGAATCAATGACTTGTATGATCAACTTGCTAGATCATCTGTCTTCTCTAAACTTCATTTGAGGTTTGGATACCATCAGATCAGGGTCCGCAAAGAGGACATTCCGAAAACAGCCTTTGTTTCTCGTTATGGTTCATACGAGTACACCGTCATGTCTTTTGGCTTAACCAATGCTCTAGCCACCTTCTCTCGATTGATGAACTACATCTTCATGGATTACCTTGACAAATTCGTCGTGGTTTATCTTGATGATATTCTGGTCTATTCCAAGAATGAAGAAGAACATGCCGAACATCTTCGGCTTGTACTGGAGAAGCTTCGTGAACATCAGCTTTATGCCAAATACTCTAAGTGTGAGTTCTGGTTACCTGAAGCGACCTATCTTGGCCATGTAATCTCCGCAGCAGGCATTGCTGTTAATCCAGAACGAGTTCAGGCTATTCTTGACTGGACTCCTCCTAAGAATGTCAAGCAAGTTAGAAGTTTTCTCGGACTCGCCAGCTATTGCCGTCGTTTTGTCGAGAACTTCGCCAAGATTGCTAAACCATTGACTGACCTGCTCCAGAAAGGCAAGAAGTTTGAGTGGACATCCAAATGTCAGGAAGGTTTCCAAACTCTGAAAGATAAGTTGACTTCTGCCCCAGTGCTTGCTCCCCCTGATACTCACAAAGACTTCATGATCTATTGCGACGCCTCTCGGCAAGGATTAGGCTGTGTCCTGATGCAAGAGCGTGAAGTGTTTGCTTATGACTCTCGCCAGTTATGTCCTCATGAAGAGAACTATCCAATGCATGATCTCAAACTTGCTGGAGTTATCTATGCTCTGAAGTTATGGCGACATTACCTCCTTGGTAATCGCTGCGAGATCTTCACCGATCATCAAAGTCTGAAGTACATGTTCAGTCAGCCGAATCTGAACCTTCGTCAACAAAGATGGATGGAGGCAATTTCAGACTATAACTTGGGTATTTCGTATACCCCGGGCAAGGCGAATGTAATGGCTGATGCCTTGAGCCACAAGTCTTATTGCAACAACCTCATGGTTCAGCAAGCTCACCCCCTTCTTCATGAAGAACTCCGCATGCTGAACCTTCATATTGTTCCTCAATGTTCGCTCAATGCCATGGTTGTTAAACTAGATCTCGTGGGCTCCATCAAGAGAATTCAGAAGTTTGACTCTGAAGTCAAAAAGATTAAGAGTTACCTCGCAGGAGGGAAGCCCTCATTCTTCACCGTTGATGACGATGGCACCATGTTCTTCAAAGGTCGCCTAGTGGTTTCCAGCAAAGTTAACCTGGACATGAACTAGGATGTCATGAAAGAAGCCCATGATACACCTCTGTCTATTCATCTGGGTAGTACCAAGATGTACCAAGACATTCGTCAGAGATTCTAGTGGTCAAACATGAAGCAAGACATTGCGCGCTATGTTGCTGAATGCGACGTTTGTCATCGTATCAAAGCAGAACATCAAAGACCTGCTGGAACACTGCAACCACTTGCTATTCCTGACTGGAAATGGGACAATGTTGAGATGGACTTCATCACTGGGTTTCCCAAATCGCAGAAGGGTCATGATGCTATTCTTGTCGTCATTGACCGACTTTCCAAGGTTGCTCACTTTCTGCCCGTCAAGGAAACCATCACTACTAGTCAGCTGGCAGATCTGTATGTTTCCAGAATTGTTTCACTCCACGGTATTCCATTGGTAATCAGCTCAGACCGTGGTAGCCTTTTCACTTCAAGATTATGGGCAAGTTTTCAAGAAGCTATGTGAACTCATCTGTCCTTTAGCACTGCTTTTCACCCTCAATCCCAGGGTCAAGTTGAACGAGTCAACCAAATTCTTGAAGACATGCTTCAAGTTTGTGTCATTTCCTTTGGCAAGAAATGGGAGGAATTTCTCTCATATGCTGAATTCTCGTACAATAATAGCAATGAAGCTAGTCTAAAGATGCCCCCCTTCGAAGTATTGTATGGACGAAAGTGCCGAACTCCTCCGAATTGGTCAGAAACTGGGGAACGGCCACTCTTTGGTCCGGATATTATCCAACATGCCGAAGAACAAGTCCGCGTTATTCGCGAGAATCTGAAGACTGCTCAGTCTCGTCAGAAGAGTCAGTATGACCGTCATCACAAAGAAATGGTCTATCAACCTGGCGAAAAGGCTTACCTTCGAGTCACACCGATGAAATACTACTCCAGGAAGGTCCTAACGCGACACATCAATTAGAGAGCCCGCGACCAAACTATGTGGGATGCATTAATCGCAAACGGTGTAGTACTAAAACCGTCGCCAATAAGACGAACTGTTTGCGATGCCGGAGACATCAAAAACGATTCAGATTAGGGACTGATACGTCTCCAACGTATCGATAATTTTTTATTGTTCCATGCTGTTATATTATCAATCTTGGATATTTTTATACACATTTACATCAATTATATATCATTTTTTGGGACTAACCTATTAACTTAGTGCCCAGTGCCAGTTGTTGTTTTCTGCCTGTTTTTGGTTTTACAGAATATCAATACCAAACGAAGTCCAAATGCCACGAAACTTTTTGGAGATTTTTTTTCTGGACATAAGCAACACTAGAAGCTTCGGGAGAAGGCCAGAAGCCCCAGGAGGTGGCCACGAGCCACCAGGGCGCGCCTGGGGGGGGGGGGGTAGGCGCGCCCTGGTGCCTCGTGGGCCCACCTCTGACTCTTTTGACCTAATTCCACCACTATAAATTCCCAAAAATCGGGAAACCAATAGGGGAGTCCATGAAATACTTTTTCCGCTGTCGCAAGCTTCTGTTCTCGAGAGATCCCATTTGAGGGCCTTTTCCGGCACTCCGCCGGAGGGGGAATCGATCACGGAGGGGCTCTACATCAACCTTGCTCCCCTTCCGATGATGCGTGAGTAGTTTACAACAGACCTTCGGGTCCATAGTTAGTAGCTAGATGGCTTCTTCTCTCTTTTTGATCTTCAATACAATGTTCTCCTCGATGTTCTTGGAGTTCTATCCGATGTAATCACTTTTTGCGGTGTGTTTGTTGGGATCCGATGAATTGTGAGTTTATGATCAGATTATCCATGAATATTATTTGAGTCTTATCTGATCTCATTTATGCATGATTATTATAGCTTCGTATTTCTTCTCCGACCTATTGATTTGGTTTGGCCAACTAGATTGATTTATCTTGCCATAGGAAGAGGTGCTTTGTAATGGGTTCGATATTGCAGTGCTCAATCCCAGTGACAGAAAGGGACATGACACGTATGTATCGTTGCTATTAAGGGTAAAAAGATGGGGTTTATTCATGCGTGAGTTTACTTTGTCTATATCATGTCATCTTGCTTAAGGCGTTACTCCGTTCTTTATGGACTTAGGGCCAATTCTTTTCTAGTTTTTAGTAGCTTATTGTCAAAATAAGCTAGAAGTGCAAAAGAACTCATTTTGGAGAAGTGGGCTTAGCTTATTTCCATCCTCCTCTTCTTCACAATCAAAAAAAGCTGGGGGTAGGGGAGCTTCCCGCAGCTTCTGACTTAAACTCGAAGGGGTATACCGAAATGGCACTATTGTTCCACCATATTACATCAGAAATGCCACTGCCAGGCCCATGGTCAAACCCGACCCCCACGCCCAAAAAAAAACTGGAACCCCCGCTGCCCTCTCGCACTGCTCGTCCCTTTCCCCTAGCTCCCGCGACAACCAGCGCTAGGGTTCCCCGCCGCCGCCGCCGGTCCCCTGCTGCGCTACTCCTCGCCGCAGCTCTCTCCGGCGAAGCTGCATGGCCGGTGGGTAGCCCCCATCTCCCTCCCTGCTCCCCCTGTCGCTCCGCCCCTCCCTGTCTCCAGCAGTAGCCGAGGCCCCACTCCGGCGGGCGCCCAACTCCGGCCAAGGCCCCACTCCGGTGGAAGGCCCACCGTTCCCTCTCCCCACCTCTCAGGGCGTGGCCGTGAGCCGAGCAAGTCAAGGTGACGATCTCCTCTATTCTTTGCAAAATTTTCAGAATATTCAGATTTGCTATGAGGTGCTGCTGGTTGGTATGTGTACTGTGGTTGTATGTGTACCGTGGTTGTGCTTTATCCTGGATGGGCTTTGATCTGGACGTAGTAGAAGTAGTGTAATTTTTTGGCATGAGTAGTAGCACTGATTTTGCAAAGGAGCAACCAGACTAGTAGTACTGATTTTGGGCATGAGTAGTAGTACTGATTTTGGGCATTAGTATAGGTAGTCAAATTTTGCCATGTTTGTATGTGCTTTGGGCATATAGCAGCAAACAGGGAGCAACCATCAGTACTACTATATTTTTGGGCAAGAATTAGGACAAATTTGTGATCTGGATGAGCTATATTTTGTATGTGTAGTGTGGTTGCTCCTTGGTTCAGTGTGGGTGATAGCTTTTGTATTTGCATTACAACAAATATTGAGGGTGGGTTTGTCGTAGATATTAATTCTTGCAATTCTTTTTTATTGACATGTTGAAAAATAGATGAAAGCACAATGGGATAATGTGGGTCTTAGAACTTTCATTGATATTTGTGTGGAAGAAGTGAATGCCAATAACCGTGGCAAAGAAGGAACATTGACACCGCTTGGATATGACAATGTGGTAAGAAAGTTTTTTGAGCGCACGAGGAGAGAATATACGAAAAAGCAATTCAAGAATAAGTGGGATGTGCTGAAAAAAGATTATGTTGTTTGGAAGACATTAACCCAAAAGGCAACAGGCATTGGGTTTGATCCTATTACCAAGACCATTGCGGCTAGTGATGAATGGTGGGCAAATGAGATACAGGTATACATATCTTCATATTAATTTCATTTGTTACTTTCTTACTCTGCCAATTGTTACACTAATTTGTGATATGCTTATTTTCAGAGAAATGAACTTGCCGCCAAGTTTCTATTTGCTCCACTAGAGAATGAGATCAAACTGAGTGCTATATTTGATGATGTTAGTGTGACAAATGAGTATGCGAGGGCGACACCTCCCTCGTCTCAAGTTGGTGGCTCTCAAATTCACATTGATGATGATGATGAGACATGGTTGAGAGTGGATCTTATGCTCATGAGGAGAGCCTTTCTCATCACTATGCACCCATTGATGATGGTACTATGGGTTCCATCTATGATGCTATTGCTACAAGTGTTTTCCCTTGATGGTTAGCTCTACGGTGTATGCTTTTGTTGGGAGAACCATGTAATAATTTGAAGATCTTTTTTATTCAGTACTTCTTCTCAAGTAATCGTACTCGTACATGAGACAATGATGCATGTATGATATTCGTATGCCAGACAATTATCTTCCTTATGTTTGATTATAACATGTTGTGGTGTTTGAAAGTCGAAGTTATGTTCATATGGGCAACAAAATGATAAAAAATAGCGCAACATCGTTTAATATGAACAACAATATAGTCCAAGGGCACTACAGACTTTTCACTGATCATACCACACATAAGCTGAAAAAACAGGCACCGAAAAGAACTGGCTAGCTTATTATCTAGAGCTTATTTCCACAGCAGCTTATTTTGAGCTTATTTCCACAGGAGCTTATTTCCACAGCATAGCTCAAAAGAACTGGCCCTTAATACACTAGATGCATGCTGGATAGCGGTCGATGTGTGGAGTAATAGTAGTAGATGCAGGCAGGAGTCGGTCTACTTGTCTCGGACGTGATGCCTATATACATGATCATTGCCTTGGATATCGTCATGATTATTTGCTTTTCTATCAATTGCCCAACAGTAATTTGTCTACCCACCGTATGCTATTTTCTGGAGAGAAGCCTCTAGTGAAAACTATGGCCCCCGGGTCTATCTAAATCATATATTAAAAACCCTAAAAATACCTTGCTGCACTTTTCTTTTATTTATTTTATTTTGTATTTTTGTTTAATCTATCTATCTATCACCATACAATTTAATCTTGCAATTGACCGCCGAGGGATTGACAACCCCTCGTTTGCGTTGGGTGCAAGGATTTGTTATTTGTGTGCAAGTACTGCTAACGAGGTGTTGCGTGGTTCTCCTACTGGATTGATAACCTTGGTTTCATAACTGAGGGAAATACTTACCTCTACTGTGCTGCATCATCCCTTCCTCTTCGGGGAAAATACCAACGCAAGCTACAAGTAGCAGGGATGCGTGTGCGATACGTGGCATACAGTTGATCCATACGAACTGTTTGCGATAAGACAGAACAACAAACACGATTCAGATTAGAGACGCGTGTGCAATACGTGGCATACAGTTGATCCATACAAACTATTTGCGATAAGACAGAACAGCAAACATGGTCAGCCAAATTGAGGTGTGTGCGATTCACGGCATACAGTTCACTCGGATGAACTGTTTGCTATTACCCAACACAACAGAAAAGGTCAGGCAGATCAAGGTGTGTGCGATATACGGCATGCGGTTCGCTCGGATGAACTGTTTGCGATTACCCAACACAACAAAAACGGTCAGCCAGATCAAGGAGTCTGCAATATACGGGCACACATTCTAATTAAAATAATTGTGCGCGATGGTAATAACAAGCGCACACGGTTGATGGAACAAGTCGTGTGCTGACATCACCGATTGCGGTGCACACGCCACGTACGCATCTGAGCACGCTTCCCCACGTTAATTACACCATCCGGGAATCGTGCCGCACTCCGAAACCGGAACCGTCAAATAATTTTGAGCTTCTTTCCCATCACATTCCAAATTACTCCGATTCACACCGATATGTAAGTGCAAATCTGTTCACACCGATGAAAACCTAAACGTTTTCCCACTTAGTAGCATATTACTAGGTTATAAATACCACCTACTCGAAAATGACTGCACATTCCTCCTCAATTCCTCATGAACAAACAAACAAGTCTTCGTCCTTCCTTGCGTCTGCCATGGCCCGTGGGAGGAGTTCTTGGTCGAGAAATGACCACGGAGCACCGAGCGAAGCAGCACAGATGTCCCGCCTCGCCGCAATATCAGCCGAGAGGTCCCGCCGCGCCGCCGAAGCAGCACGGAGGTCCCGCCGTGCCGCCGAAGCAGCACTGAGGTCCCGCCATGCCGCCGATGCAGCAGATTGGTTCAGCCACGCCGCGGAAGCGGCACAGATGTCCCACCGTGCCGCGGAAGCAGCAGAGAGGTCTTGCCGTGTCGCGGCGGCCTGGATGGATCTATCACGGGCACTCGAGGGCTCTCACAGGCGCATGCGCGCTATGCTCAATAGGCTGATGGACGATGACATCCCCCGCTGGGCGAAGCTGCAGAAGGAGAGCTATGCCGCGTTGGATAAGTCCACCGGCGTCATCCGGGCACTACGGGGTGGAAAGGTGAGGCTCCACACCGAGCGCGACCTGCTGAGGGCGAAGATCGCCGGCAGGGCGAAGCAGCACGAGGAGACAACTGCTGTGTTGGAGAAGACGGTCGTCATGGTCAGGAAACTTATGGACGAGAATGCTAATCTCCGCATCGAGCATGACATGCTCCTGGAGGAATCCGTGATTGCTCGCAAGCGACGGATTGAGGACATGAAGGAGATCAAGGTGGACAAAATGACGAAATGGCGTAGTAGATCGAGGTGAAGTAGAGAGCAGCGACCCAGATCGTTGTCCGTGTCTTCCTTCTTTTGCCCTTGTGTCTTTCGGGCGTTGCCGCAAGTGGCATCTTTAATTATCTTCCTGAATATGTAAGACAATTATTATTATTCATTGCCATCGTCTTCATATATATCAATCTTGCTAAGTCTCAGTCGATGCTATGTCCGTGAGATCTTACATCAAGATCCGTGCAAAATTTTCTTTTCTCTCTCTTAAATCTCAGTCGACTAAGGCCTAGCCACGCCATTAAAACTGGGGCTCATGCGCCATTAATGGAGAAGTTGGGAGCGAGGTGGGCTGCGGATGGAGGTCAAAGGGCTCACCTCCCGGTGAGCTTGCACAGCGGTCTGCTCCACGCCTCCCATCTACTCAAATAGCTACCCCGCATGTCGCCTCCTAGCCAATAAAAATGGGGATGCGTGGCGGCACGTAAATGGTTAGTACAACGCCCACGGTTTGAATAGCACTTGTGTTTCCGATTATAACGTGGCAGCTCTTTGTTCCAAAATGACTTTGTTGGTTGTTAATCTGTGCGCCTTCAAAAAATCGGACAAATTTTTTACCACAGCATGTTGGTGCCATGTCAAGGCAACATGCCAAGTTTCATGATTTTCAGGCAAGTTTTGGATTTACAGGAATTTAAAAACCAAGTTTGTCAATGTTTTAGGTCGAACCACGATGCCCAGATGTTTGAAAGTCATTCCCATTTCTTGCATGGGACCTACACATTCACCGAAGGACACATATACGATTTGTCAACCCATTTTGGTGCACTGGAGCATGTGCCTGTAGTTCAAATTTGAATTATGCACATTAAATGTCTAGAAAACTCAATTAGTGTATAAAAAATGCCAAACGAACCCGGAATAATTCCAAATTTTAGCACGACACTCCTATTCGTCTTTGTTGCCTCTGTAAAAAAAATCAAGGCAGGAAGAGGCAGCGTATGTCGTTTCGCCCACAAAGGTGACACATCCCCCCTATCGGAACCATGAGCCTTCTTGAGAGAAGCTCCGGTTTGTAAGAAGCTTATACCAAAACTTGTCTCAAATCGAACAAAAAATTTACCACATCATGTTGGTGCCATGTCAAGACACCATGCCAAGTTCTGTGATTTTTAGGCAATTTTTGGATTTACAGGAATTTAAAACCAAGTTTCTCAATGTTTTCGGCCGAGCCACGACGCCCAGATGTTTGAAATTCATTCCCATTTCTTGTATGGGACCTAAACATTCACCCAAGGATACATATACGATTTTTCAACCCATTTTGGTGCACTGGAGCATGTGCATGTAGTTCAAATTTGAATTATGCACATTAAATGCCTAGAAACTCAATAAATGTATAAAAAAGGCCAAACGAACCCGGAATAATTCCAAATTTTAGCACGACACTCCTATTGGTCTTTGTTGCCTCTGTAAAAAAAAGGCAGGAAGAGGCAGCGTATGTCGTTTCGCCCACAAAGGTGACACATCCACTATCGGAACCATGAGCCTTCTTGAGAGAAGCTCCGGTTTGTAAGAAGCTTATACCAAAACTTGTCTCAAATCGAACAAAATTTTTACCACAGCGTGTTGGTGCCATGTCAAGACACCATGCCAAGTTCCGTGATTTTTAGGCAATTTTTGGATTTACTGGAATTTAAAAACCAAGTTTCTCATTGTTTTCGGCCAAGTCACGACGCCCAGATGTTTGAAATTCACTCCCATTTCTTGTATGGGACCTAAACATTCAACCAAGGACACATATACGATTTTTCAATCCATTTTAGTGCACTGGAGCATATGCCTGTAGTTCAAATTTGAATTATGCACATTAAATGCCTAGAAAACTCAATTAATGTATAAAAAATGCCAAACGAACCCATAATAATTTCAAATTCTAGCATGACACTCCTATTGTTGCATGTTCACTGCAAGTAAATGTTCTAGCAATTCAAACAGCGACCTTTCCTGCCGTAACTCATTTTGTCTTTCAAATCAAAATGAAAAAAAATCAATTACACCACAAACAGTTTGTTAGCAACAATCATTTGTGATGCAGTATAAAATATGTTGGGGCTCCCTCATGTATGGCTTACGCAGAAAGGTTCGTCGGCTACAGTCCACTGGCCACGCCTCAACCACACTCGCGCCAGTTTTTCGCTGCACCGTTCGTAAATTTTCGGCAACCGCTGAAATATCTAGGTCCCCGCCCCCTCCACCCCCCACCAAAAGCCACATTTCCACTGTTTCCTCCTTCCTTTCCAAGTTCAAACCTTCACTGTTTGCCTTGTAGCGCCGCCTCCTCGCCGGCGGCGCTCCTTCCCGCTGCGCGGCCTCGTCCATATAGTCAGGTAATGCACACCCCACCCCATCCTCCTCCGCCTTCTCCATCCCACAAGCCTCGACCGCCGGTCTGACATCTTCCACCCAAATCACTGCCCCATCCTCCAATTAAGCGCCGCCCATAGCCATGGTTCACGCATTATAGCCAGGAGCTCAAGGAGCATTTGGCACCGGTGAAGCAAATCGCAGCCGCACGCGCGGATGAGGTCACGATGGCTGCCATGCGTGCCGACCGCCAGATCTTGTAGGAGCACCTCGCCGTCGAGGCCACCGTCGAACCCTCGCGCGCGGACGCCGCCACGCGGTTGGCTGCTTTAAACGACAGTTCGTGGTGTTTTCTAAAGGCCGCCTCTGGTGCCTTCTAGTGAATTGTCCTTTGTTATGTTAATATGCAATCTGATCTTCTGAAATGTGATGTCCAGTTAACAGTTTGGTTCATTTGTTGTGATGTTCAGTTAACTATTTGGTTCAATTCTGAAATGTGATTTTCAATTTCTGTGGGTACAATTTTTTTATTGTTATGCATGTGAGGAATAATATCGAATTTGGATGTACTCTATACATGAGAAACATACACAAATGCTATATTTCGTAGTAGTTCTTACGCACGCTAGGCTTGGTTAACTATATGATCTTCTAGTATATGTTCTATTCTGCAATGTGGTTCTCAGTTAACTGCTTGCTTCATTTGTTGTGGTGTCCAGTTAACTTTTTGGTACAATTCTACAGTGTGATGTTCATTTGTTGCGGGTACAAGTTATCATTAATATATTCTACTGATAGTATGCCAACTCTCACTTAAACTGATCAATATCTGCCTTATATGTGTTGCAGGGAAACAATGGGAGGCACTGAGGTTTACCATCGAGGTTTGCACATGCACGGTCCTTTGGCTAATAGCACATTAATGTGCAATTGCAGGAACCATTCGAATATTTAGGATTTTAACAATTTGGTCTTGCACTTGTAGGTCCTACTGTCAGAGGTTTATACCCACTGTTCGATCCATTTTGCATATGGGGAAATGAGATGGACATGAATATCAGTCAAGTCAAGAAACTCAGAAAGATTGTTAGGATAAAGAAACTAGCGTTGAATAACAAGATCTTTGTTTGCACAATGAAGGAAACATCAGTCAACTATAGGATGGTACTAACTCTTTTACCTTGTGTTTTTTCCTATGCGCCATTTCAAAATTTAGAACATATATTTATGCATATCTTTGTTTTCAGTCCTTTCCAAAGCAGTTCACCGATGATTACCTCTCAAACCACCTCCATGGTCAAGAGGCGAGGAAGGTACTCATTCAACACCCACGGTACAATATTGAAGTCTCCCTCAAGAGGACGAAGGTTGGGTGGGCAATCATCCGCAGCCACTGGCGTAAAGTTGCAAGGACATTCAACATCATTGAAGGCTCAATATTCGCCTTCAGATTCAACAGTTTTCCAGATGAGATTCATCTCTCTATATACTGTATATGATGCTACTTTCCAAAGGTTTTAGATGTTGCATGTCAAAATTCGTGCTATTGTGTAATTGCGTAGCTAGCTATATGCCTATATGGTGTAACTGAGTGCTGAAGATATGTGATGTTGTACTCTGATGTAATTCAGCTCTGAAATCCTGGTTGCTGTAATATGGCTATGAAACATATGGTGTGTTTGATATGAAATGTCAATTTGATTACTAAATGCATTATCAATAATAGGCCAATTAGCCTGCTTATTGGGTTTTTGAATTGCAGACAGTTTGTCAGACAACACCGTGGGCGATGACCTCAAAACAACGCACATAGTTTCTAGAAAGTAGCCGTGTTGGATCAATGAACAATCACACACGCCTTCCGCCCGACAAATGTTTGCGTTAGGCCACCTTGCACAAACGTTTCCACATAAAAATTGTGTGTGATGTACATATGAATGGAAACGTTTTTCTGAGATTCACTGTGTGGGATGAACATACGAACAGAAACGATTGGGCCAGTATAATTGTCTGCGATGGCTCGCCCGATCGCACATGAGCTCTTTTTGACCCGCGTGTGTGACCGGAGGCCCTATCGCTGACGGTTTCTGGGTCGTGTGGGAAGGACCTCCCCTATCGCACACACAGGCAAGGCGACAGTTTAAAACTCCGTCGCGGAAAGGGGTTAAAAACCGTTTGTATAGCAGCTCACTGTACCAGTGAAAGGTGCTCGCCGTTTCGGGATCAAGGGCAAGCTAGCTCCTCGCTACATTGGTCCTTTCCCCATTCTCAAAAGACGTGGAAAGGGGGCATATCAATTGGAACTGCCGTCGAACCTTTCTCAGGTTCACGATGTCTTCCATGTGTCACAGCTTCGCCGCTGCTTCAAGGATCCTATCCGAGCAGTGGATCATGAAGTGCTTGAATTGCAACAAGACCTCTCTTATAGAGAGCATCCGGTCCTCATTATTGATCAAGCTGAACGTCGCACCCGTCAAAAGGCAATCAAGTTCCTAAAAGTTCAGTGGTCAAACCATTCTAAAGATGAAGCCACTTGGGAATGCGAGGATCATCTTCGTGATGAGTACCACGCTTTGTTTCCGTCTGCCTCTTAAATCTCGGGACGAGATTTCTTTTAGTGGAGGAGATTTGTAACACCCTTGTATTTAAGCTACAGTGATTTCTGACTAATGATGCCATGTCATCCCTTTTTGCTAAGCTTAATTGTCACTTGATTGAAGCTCAAGTCAAATTCAAATTCAAATGCAAGTCAAATTATTAATTCTTCAAACATTAAAATAAAAATGTAGGTTGGGTTGCAAATATTCCCTAACTAATTGTCATGAATAAACCAACATCTTTTGAATTATTAAAATGGCCTCAACCTAATTAAAACAACAACAACAGCATTAAATTGAGACATTTCAATTTAAACAATTACTTAAAATAATCTAAATAAATTGATACTTTGCGTGCTATTTCAAATTATAGCCTAGAATTTATGTGCCAATTATAATATTAAACAAAATTCATTTGGTAGCTCAAAATATTGCAAAACAGAAAAGAAATAAGGAAATAGAAAAAGAAAAGGAAAAATAGAATTAAACCTACTGTGCACTTGGGCCTCCAGTGGCAACAATGTGGCCTAGCCCACTTTGGCCGGCCTTTCTCCTTCCTCCCGCCTGGAGAACCAGCGGCCATGGCGTGGCGCTCATCCGCGGCCATCCTGGCTCGATGCTTGACACCGCGATGCTACAGTAGCCGGGAGGGGATAAGATCAACACCCCGCACCCCCTGGACGAACCCTAGCCCACTTTCCCCTCTTCCTCGCGCTGCTCTTCCTCCCGCAGGCTTGCCCGTCCGAGCCCATCGCCATGGATCCGCCGTTTGCGTAGCCACCTGCCTTCCCGCGTCGTGCCACCGTGTCCATCCGCTCCTCCATCGACTGCGGCGTCTTCTGGTGCAACCCATTGGAGCTCGACGCTACTACATTGTCGGGATCGGGCTTCGTCTTCCTCGGACCACCGCCGGAGATCTTCTTCGACTCCGGCCGCCCTGCTGCTCCTAAGCCACTGCCGGGCCTCCTTGTGCCCTCTCGGCGAGCTCCTCGACGTTTCCCCTCCACTCTCTCCCTCGATCCGTAGTACTAGCACCGCCGTAGGCCGCCGTTCCACCGCCGTGGCTGGGGCTCCGCTAGCCGTGCCTCTGGCCGCGCTCGCTCGCCCGTTACCGCTCCCGCCCGCACCGCTGCCGCTCCTACCTTTTGCTGTTGTTGCTGCTAGCTACTACAGCTGCCGCTGCTACCTGCTGCTGCTGCCGCTAGTGCTACTGCCGCTGCTTACTGCTGCCGCCCGCTGCTCTCGCGATCGCCCTGCTGCTGCTTCTCCTTGCGCTGCTGCTGCTGAGCTGCTGTTGCTGCTCCCCTACTACTGTTGCTCGCCAGATGCCGCCGCTGCTGCCGCGCCGTGCCCTGATACGTCTCCAACGTATCTATAATTTTAGATTGTTCCATGCTGTTATATTATCAATCTTGGATGTTTTTAAATGCATTTACAACAATTATATATCATTTTTGGAGACTAACCTATTAACTTAGTGCCCAGTGCCAGTTGCTGTTTTCTGCCCTGTTTTTGTTTTACAAAATATCAATACCAAACGAAGTCCAAATGCCACGAAACTTTTTGGATATTTTTTCTGGACATATACAACACTAGAAGCTTCGGGAGGAGGCTAGAAGCCCCAGGGGGTGCCCACGAGGCACCAGGGCGCGTCTGGGGGCGGGGCAGGCGCGCCCTAGTACCTCGTGGGGCCCACACAGCTCCGTTTGACCTAATTCCTCCACTATAAATTCCCAAAAAATCAGAAACCCTCAGGAGAGTCCACGAAATACTTTTTCCGCCGTCGCAAGTTTCTGTTCTCGAGAGATCCCATCTGGAGGCCTTTTCCGGTACTCCGCCGGAGGGGGAATCGATCACGGAGGGGCTCTACATCAACCTTGCTGCCCTTCCGATGATGCGTGAGTAGTTTAACACAGACCTTCGGGTCCATAGTTAGTAGCTAGATGGCTTGTTCTCTCTTTTTGATCTTCAATACAATGTTCTCCTCGATGTTCTTGGAGTTCTATCCGATGTAATCACTTTTTCCGGTGTGTTTGTTGGGATCCGATGAACTGTGAGTTTATGATCAGATTATCCATGAATATTATTTAAGTCTTCTCTGATCTCTTTTATGCATGATTATTATAGCCTCGTATTTCTTCTCCGATCTATTGATTTGGTTTGGCCAACTAGATTGATTTATCTTGCCATGGGAAGAGGTGCTTTGTAATGGGTTCGATCTTGCGGTGTTCAATCCCAATGACAGAAAGGGACATGACACATATGTATCGTTGCTATTAAGGGTAAAAAGATGGGGTTTATTCATACGTGAGTTTATCTTGTCTACATCATGTCATCGTTCTTAAGGCGTTACTCCGTTCTTTATGGACTTAATACACTAGATGCATGCTAGATAGCGGTCGATGTGTGGAGTAATAGTAGTAGATGCAAGCAGGAGTCGGTCTACTTGTCTCGGACGTGATGCCTATATACATGATCATTGTCTTGGATATCGTCATGATTATTTGCTTTTCTATTAATTGCCCAACAGTAATTTGTTTACCCACCGTATGCTATTTTCTTGAGAGAAGCCTCTAGTGGAAACTATGGCCCCCGGGTCTATCTAAATCATATACTAAAACCCTAAAAATACTTGCTGCATTTTTTCTTTATTTATTTTATTTTTGTATTTTTGTTTCAATATATCTATCTATCACATACAATTTAATCTTGTAACTTACCGCCGAGGGATTGACAACCCCTTGTTTGTGTTGGGTGCAAGGATTTGTTGTTTTGTGTGCAGGTGCTGCTAACGAGGTGTTGCGTGATTTTCCTACTGGATTGATAACCTTGGTTTCATAACTGAGTGAAATACTTATCTCTAATGTACTGCTTCTCCCTTCCTCTTCAGGGAATTACCAACGCAAGCTACAAGTAGCACGCTCGCACTGCCGCTTGGCCACTCCCGCGCCGCTCCTCGCTGGCCAGCGCCGTGGCCGGCCTTTGCCGTGCTCGCGCGCGTGCACACCCTGCCGTGGCCTCTACCACTACCACCTGGGCCGGCCTGATTAGATTAGGGGCTAACCCCCCTGTTAGGCTAATCCCTTGTTAACTAACCCCCTCCTAGATGAGTCTATGACACTGGGCCCCACTACTAAATTAACTAGATAAATAAATCTGTTAAAATACTACTCAATGACATGTGGTCCCACTTTGACCACGTTGACCAGTCAACGCTGACTAGTCAGCTGTTGACTGGGTTGCTAACTGGACCCCCCTTGGCCCACTGTCAGCCTCTCAGCCTCTTTGGCCGGGTACAATAGTGGGTACACTTAGCAGATTTCCTTTTTAATTCTAATTAATAATAAATTCAGAAATTCAATTAAACTTTGGAAAATCATATAAAATAAACCGTAACTCGGATGAAAATAATTTATATATGAAAAATGATCAGAAAAATATAGCGAATTCAATTATGCCATCCACATACCCGCCACACCCCTCTAACATAGTGAACCTGGACATTTTACCCCTGGATCAATATACCGAAGAATACTTGGAGCTGGGAAATTATTACCAGATAATTTCCCTCTTCTTTTAAAATGCCTAGGGATGCATTAGAGCATATCATCACCACATATTGATATGACATGCATCGTGTTGCATTTGATTGCTTCGTTATTTATCTGTTTCCCCCCTCTTCTCTATTCTTTCGGTAGACCCCGAGACTGCTGCTGCCCCTGAGTACGACTACGACGTCGATGACCCGTCCTTCTCAACAGAGCTTCCAGGCAAGCAAAACCCCGTTGATCATTCCGATATCGCCTATTCCTTCCCTCTACTTCTTGCATTAGAGAGTCGATTCAGTTGATGCTTTATCGATATATCCTATTCTGTTGCATAGCCTGCTTTTGATAAATTGTTGTTGATACTTTACCTGTTATGATATATGCTTAGTATAGATATGCTAGAGTCTCATCTATGGCCTTACACCTTGTCCGTTTGCCATGCAATATTGTCGGAACGTGATCCCTTCGGGCGATGATCACGGATATACTATATACTACTATAATACTTATGATACTGTTCGGATCTGGGGGCTGAAAGGATAGGTGGTTCCATCCAGGTAGTGGTGGGCCTGGGTTCCCGACGGCCCCCCGAGTGATTCTTTGTGGCAGAACGACAGGGCAGGTCGAGACCACCTAGGAGAGAGGTGGGCCTGGTCCCTGGTCGGTGTCCGCGGTTATTTCATAATAACACACTTAACGAGTTCGCTGCATTTGATGTGAGACTGCCATTGGCATATACGCACTAACCGCCGTGCGGGATAATGGTATATGGGACCCTCGGCATCGTACGATTCTCCCGAAAGCTATCCAGATGTCACAGTTTAGAGAGGCGGGCTGATTGTTGGGGTGAGCGGCATGCCTGGATACTGAGGTGGGCTTGGTCCTCGGCCAGTCTCGCGACGTGCAGGAGCGCTTAGGGTGATTGGCCCATGACCCCTTCGCGCTTAGGATTTGGACTGGTGGGTGACATCTCTGGAGAGCCTAGGTTGGACTACGGCGTGTTGATTATCCGAGGCCAGGCATTACCCAGAAAAGTGTGTCCGGCCAGAGGTAATTGAGCGTATCGGGTAATGTGGTGCACCCCTACAGGGAAGTAATCTATTCGAATAGCAGTTTCCACGGTAACAGGACGACTTGGAGATGTATCCCGACTGTCGGTACCAAAACCGGCAGATCTCGGGTAGGGGGTCCGAGCTGTGGATCTTGGAGTCAATGAATAACAAGGAACGTAGAGACATCGATTACCCAGGTTCGGGCCCTCTCGAAGAGGTAAAATCCTACGTCCTGCTTGATTGTATTGATGTGTTTGTATGATGATTACAGAGTTGATCTACCTCGAGATCGGATGGACTAAACCCAAGGTGGGTATGATGATAATGGTTTTTCTCTGCCTCTACGGACTAAACCCCCTGGTTTATATAGACACCAGGGGGACCTAGGGTTACATATGGTCTGTTACCCTCAGGGGATAAACATGCCGGTTACGCTAAACATTTCTTGGAGGAGACGCCAAGTCTTCGGAGGTTTCCTTCTGGTGCATGGGGTCACCTGCAATCCGGCCTTCCTTCAATGAGTTAAGAGCGGCCCATTAGTCTGGCCTACGAGAGATAGGCCGGCAGCTCGAGTACCCCCTAGTCCGGGACACCCTCAGTAGCCCCCGAACTAGTCTTCGAAGCCGAGGTATATGCTGAACACCATCGGCTTTTTGGACCAGTTCCTTCCCTTCTGTGATACTTGTGTCAAGCCTGCGTCCCCTCTGAATCTAGTTCTCAAGGGTTGCCTAGCCGTATGTTCCCCGAACTATGCTTCGGTCACCGAAGTGTACCGATAACTTAGCCCCGAAGGCTAGTCGCATAGGTGTGAACAGTGACCCCATCTGACAACTTTTGCCGAAGGGTCACGACCCGCCACGACCACGAGTTGGTTTATGAAAACTCGATTCGCGGTTCGAGGCGGTTCCTCCATTGGCGTGTCCCATCGATATGGAGATCGTGCCCTGTTTGTAAGGGATATGATCAATGATTTGCACTATCCCACACGCGCATAATGGCACGATTATATGGGGAAACGGCGAAGCCTGCGGCGCAGTAAAAGGACCCTTGGTTTTACAGCAGCCCATAAAAGGGGAGCGGCCACCATTTCCTTCGCACGCTCTCACTTCGTCCTTCACCGTTGCCCTCCCAATCTCTTGAGCTCTAGCGCCCAGATCTGTTCTCCCTTCCAAGAACCTCTCCGGCCATCTCCTCAATCCATCCATGGCCAGCTCTGGTTCTAAGGGAAAGTGGGAGGCCTCCATCGTCACCGAGGGCGCCATCCTGGAGCTGAAGAACGCGGGTTACCTTCCCGCCAACATCGCTCACCGCGCTCCGAAGGCAGGCCAAGTCATCCCCACGCCGAGGCCGGGTGAGAGGGTGGTGTTCCTCCCCCATTTCATCTGGGGGCTAGGTTTTCTCCTCCACCCCTTCGTTAGGGGCCTGATGTTTTTCTATGGGCTGGATTTTCATGATCTTGCCCCGAACTCTTTTCTGCACATCTCGGCCTTCATCATCATTTGTGAGGCCTTTCTTCGGGTCCGGCCACACTTCAGCCTGTGGCTGAAGATCTTCAACGTCAAGCCGAAGATTGTTGACGGCCAGCAGGAGGACTGCGGGGGGGGGGGGGGGGGGCGATGGTCAGCAAGCTCCCCCGGGTTGAGTGGCTAGAGGGCACCTTCATCGAAACCGTCAAGATCTGGCAGAAGGAGTGGTTCTACATCACAGAGCCGCAGAACGCGGACTTGGTGGAGATTCCCGCTTTCAGATCCGGACCCCCCACGAGGTTGGTATCGTGGACCAAGAAGGGCCTCGACTGGGGGTCGACCAAGGAGGTGGCGTTGCTGCAGAGCCGCATATCCAAGATGATAGAGCGGGGGGTTGAGCTGCCCAACGTGATTCAAATCATGCTCTGCCACCGCATCCTCCCCTTTCAAGACCGGGCATCCCCCATGTGGGTCTACAAGCCCGAAGACCCCGCCACCATGCTCAACTTCTACCACACTTCCCACACTCAGCTATGGAAGGTGCTGTTCAAGCCGCAGAAGGACTGGCCGGCCGAGGAGGAGGACATCGGTCTCGACGCCGCAAACCCCCCTCGTGAGGTATGATAAGTTTTACTCTTGTGCTCGGACTGTTCCTTTTTGACAAAGTACTCAACCCCATTTTCTCCCATCCGCAGAGCTGGCTGAAGAAGGCCGAGCGAATCGACAGCCCAGCCCCGCTGCCCGAGGGCCCCAGGACG
Organism: Elymus sibiricus; assembly: GCA_039707655.1. NCBI lineage: Eukaryota > Viridiplantae > Streptophyta > Magnoliopsida > Poales > Poaceae > Elymus > Elymus sibiricus. The sequence continues at coordinate 86,021,188 of CM077676.1, forward strand.
GCCTTGCTGACGGCCATGCGGGCCGAGGAGCCGTACGAGGTGCCGGAGAAGAAGGAGAAGAAGAAGGAGAAGAGGAAGGAGGCCAGAGAGGGCCTCCGTTCTCGAGGACCCCCAAACACTAGACCCGGGGACACCCATGCCCCCTCCGCCCTAGAGGAGGGGAAGGAGCAGGGCGAGGATTGGGAGGAAAGCGATTCCTCCCGAACAAGGAAGAGGGCGGCGTCCGAGGACGCCGAGGAGGATCAGCTTCCTCCCGTCCCCAAAAGACCATGCAGGGCCAAGGTGGCCCTGTCCAACAACAGCTCGGCATCTGCCGAGGCCTCTGAAGAGGTTCCTCGGAGGACCCCCAGGATCAAACCGCTGGCCCAAAGGTACGTATCCTAAGATACGCCTATGCATTTTCTGCCGAACTAAGTCTGCTATTAATCGCACTTCTGCTTCTAACATTGCAGCCCGCTGCGCGACCTCCCTACCGATTGAGTCTCGGAGGGGGATTCTCCACCGGCCGCGCTGGCGGAGAGCGGGACCGAGTCGCGCGCCTCGCCTCCTCCGATCGTCGAGGAGGTCAAGGAGGTTCTGTCAAGGAGGACCCCTCCCGTGCCGCACACTGGGGGAGGGGCAACACCGTGATGGCCGAGGTACATACCTCGGCCACCGAAGACCAGGAGGAGAGAACCCCTCTGGAGAACGAAGAGGGGGAGCCCGGACCATCCGAGCTCTCCCCGAGAGTGGCTCCGGAGCCGTTAAGGCACCCGGAGCCAACCATTCCGGTCTCCACAGAAGGAGGAGCCGAGGTGCCCCCGCCACCCCCGCCCGCACCAGAGCGGGTTTCAACCGGGTGGCCGGACGAGATGGAGGAAGCTTTAACCAGCTCCTCTATCGCCGAAGAGCACCGTGCCCTTATGGGTGCGGCATTGCAAAGTCTTCGGTCCGTGGACAACGGACTGAAGGAGGCCTTCAGCGGCCTTCTCACAGGCTTCAAGGTAGGCCATGTAATGTCTTTTCCTTAGAAAATTTGTTTTATATGAATATGTAACCTCATACACAGTAGCCCCTGAGACTCTGGCTGGCTTGAAAAAGGCCGGTCAGAGGATCGAAAATCGATAACTCGGATCCTAATGTGCTTAGTTTAATGTGCATGCGTCATCCTCGGCGGCAGCCGCCAACGCCGAGGAGTTGGCCGAGCTGAATCGGAAGCTCAAGAGCTCCGAGGACGACCTCGGCCTGCTGAATAATCGGTTCGACGAGGCACAAGGCAAGTCCAAACTACACTATTTACTATAGCAGTTTTTAAGTAAGGTTTAAGTAATTAAGCTAAACAGGGTGCAACTGATATTACTGCAACTGCTGCCACGGAGGTCGAGAACCTCAAGGCCGAGCTGAGGAAGGCTCAGCTGGAAGCTGCGGAGCAGAAGGCTGCGGCCAAACAGGCACCTACCGAATTAGCTACAGTAAGAACCGCTAGCCAGAAGCACGAGGCCAGAGTGTCTGAAGTGCAGCAAGAGCTCAAGGATGCCGTCACAAAATGTGAGGTCCTTGAGCAGAAGAATAAGGATCAGGCCGCCGAGGAAACCTCACTGGGATCGGCGGCTAAGGAAGCGCGGACGGAGGCGCGAGGCTACCAAGAGGAACTCCGCCAAGTTAAACTTATTGCAGATGGTAAGCCATACTTACTGCAAAGTGTCTTTGGTGGTAATAGGTTCGCTTTGCTCACGCGAGTGTGGCATTCCACAGGCGCCTTTGCGGACCTCCCAAGGAGTGCATCGGATGCGGCTAGGTTCTTCGCAACCCAGGAGGGACGTGCCGAGCAGAGCCTGTTTTGGGCGCAATTTCAAGCGCCCGAACACCCTCCCCTCCTCAACAACCAGATGAAGCAGCTGATGGAGTTGCATCGGATGGCGGAGCCGGCGATGAAGGACCTCTGCGTCAAGCTGTGGCCTTCGGAGCCGCTGCCGAGCAGCTATTTCGGCTTAGTGCAGAAGCTGTACGACGCCACACCCCAAATTGAAGCCTGGAAGCGCTCCATATGCATTGAGGGAGCTCGGATGGCCTTCGGCAAAACCATGGTGCATTGGCCGAAGATCAAGCCAGCTGAGGTGGCCACCGGACGTCCGCCCCCTGGGAAGGAGCACAGGCGCCCCGAGCAGTACTTTCCCATCGTGATGGATGGTGCTCAGGCGATAGAGGCCCAGTGCTCGAAAGATGTAATTTATGAGTGAATTTATTTTCCTTGTATCCGAGGAGTTGAAACTTTTGTGCTGTTGAAATGCAACTGGTTGGCTGTAAATATAATGCCTTATATGTTTATTTTGACTCCTGTGTGGCCGTTTTTAAACTGAAAGTTGCCAGTCGTTGGCTTCAGCCCCCTTGCATATACTGCATGGGGTGTTTTCTTTTAACATCTTAACCCTCAGCCGATGTCTCGGTGCCCGGAGGCGGTTGTGTGTAAGGAAAACGAAGCAATCGGACTATGCGGCTTTAGTGCTTTCACTTAGCCATAGGAGCTTGACTGCGGGGGCTGGTAACTAGCCACAAGTATATGTGATATCCGGGCGTACCGAGGTTGATACCATTATCACTTGGTTCCTGTAACAGCAAACCCTTCGTTTGACACGGATTAACCTCCATCGATTTTTAGTTTGACACTTGTCATCGGATCGCCGACCAGTTCTCGCTTATTATGACAGCCGGTTTTCGGCTTTCTCCACTGAGGTACTTAACCAGGCTAGCTAGAAGTACAATCGTAGTGGTTCTCCCTTTACCCTCCTAGCCGAACAATGTGGAATGTAAGAGGGCAAACATAGGAGCCAGGCAACCTAACCATTGACCAAAGACATAATTCGGAACTGATTCATATAATGCAATATCCATGACGCCGAGCACATGTAATGAAATTGGTGCCAGAATGATGTTTGGGGCAAGATTTATGGTCGAACCCCCGGTCTATTAGCCGATCACATCCAAAAAGGAACATATCATAATAGTTTACTTCGGCCGAAAAGCAGAAAGGAAAGCGCAACATAATTGACTGTGGTATGACCGGAGAAAAATGGTCGTTATTTCCTTTGATTTCGTGGCGTCTATCCGTACAATCCGGACTGTCGAAGTAACTTTTACAGATACTTTAAGAAATAAACACATCAGAAGAAAGGTTTACACAGGGCTTTCGTGAGAGGTTTGACGTCCCTACTGCGCCCTGCCATACGTCTGTGCCTTCGCTCTTTTATGAAGCTTCCGTGTGATTGGAGTCGTCGACTGTATGCTTGGCGGAAGTAATAATGTTCGGCGGACGAGCCCTTGGGAAAGGGTTTTGAGAAGTTGCCGCAGTGTATCAGCTTAACGCTGATCAGGCCCTAGATGGTGCCTGTTATTTAGTAGTGTTCCGAGAACATCTTTGGCCGTGGCTCGGTTGAACCGAGCTCTCGGCCCTTGAGTCGTTTGCCCCCACGGCTGCTCATGGAATCTTGAGCGCGAAGTTATGCACTCGAGGTACGTATTTCGCGGCTGGGTAGGCCGTGTTGTGGGGCGCGTATCCTATTTAGGGTGAGCACGGGAGTGCTCCGGGACCAAGGCCGTAGCTCGGGCGCGTTTGCGTGCGTCCAGTGCCTTGATGGTAGACTGGGCCTGCGACGCTTCTTCGGCGGCCTGGACTTCGGCGGCTAAAGCCGCTGTGTGTTCCTCTGTTCGGAGCGAGCGCTCGGTGTTACCGTTGACGGTAATAACACCCTTTGGTCCTGGCATCTTGAGCTTCAGATATGCGTAGTGCGGGACGACATTAAAGCGGGCGAACGCTGTCCGGCCGAGGAGTGCGTGGTAACCGCTGCGGAAGGGAACAATGTCGAAGATTAAGTCTTCGCTGCGGAAGTTGTCGGGCGAACCGAAGACTACTTCCAAGGTCACGGATCCCGAGCATCGTGCCTCGATGCCTGGGATTACACCTTTAAAGGTGGTGTTACTGGGTTTGATCCTTGACGGGTCGATTCCCATCTTCCTTACTGTATCTAAGTAAATTAGGTTGAGGCTGCTGCCTCCGTCCATAAGGACTCTGGTGAGGTGATATGCATCCATGATGGGGTCGAGCACCAGAGCCGCCGTTCCTCCATGACGGATACTGGTCGGATGGTCTCGACGGTCGAAAGTGATCGGGCAAGCCGACCATGGGTTGTACTTTGGGGCCACCGGCTCTAGGGTGTAGACATCCCGAAGTGCAAGTTTCCGCTCCTTCTTGGGTATATGCGTGACGTAAATCATGTTCACGGTTTTTACCTCGGGAGGGAACTGCTTTTGGCCTCCATTATTTGGCCCGCGAGGTTCGTCGTCATCCTCACTGCGGGGACCCTTGCTCTGTTCCTCGGCTGTAAGCTTGCCGGCCTGCTTGATTACCCAACAGTTACAGTTGGTGTGGTTGGCGGGCTTGTCCGGGGTACCATGAATCTAGCAAGGCCTATCCAGGATTCTATCCAGTGCCATCGGGTCGTCCCGGTTCCCTTTAGAGGGTTTCTTCCACGGTCTTGATTTTGAGCCGCTGAACCCGGCGTTTACTGCCGCATCATCGGCTTCACTGTCGTTGTTTGTGTGCCGGCACTTATTATTCTTGTTGCGCCGGGGTTTACCGTTCCCGTCCCGGGCCTCTGAGGTGCCGGGGTCGTCGGGATGGTTGCTTCGACGAGCCAACCAACTATCCTCACCCGCGCAAAAACAAGTCATTAGGGAGGTGAGGGCCGACATTGTTCTCGGCTTATCTTGGCCGAGCTAGCGAGCGAGCCATTCGTCGCGAATACAGTGCTTGAATGCGGCAATTGCTTCAGCATCCGGACTGTTAACGATCTGGTTCTTCTTAGTCAAGAACCGATTCCAGAATTGCCGAGCTGACTCCCCGGGCTGCTGAATGACGTAGCTCAGGTCGTCGGCATCCGGCGGCCGAACATAGGTGCCTTGGAAGTTGGCTCGGAATGCATCCTCGAGCTCCTCCCAGCTCCCAATGGAGTTTTCGGGTAGGCTGTTCAACCAGTGCCTTGCCGGTCCTTTAAGTTTTAATGGCAGATATTTAATGGCGTGGAGGTCATCTCCTCGGGCCATATGAATGAGGAGAAGAAAATCTTCAATCCACACGGCTGGGTTAGTTGTCCCATCGTACGGTTCTATGTTCACGGGTTTAAACCCTTCGGGGAACTGATGCTGCATCACCTCATCTGTAAAACACATTGGCTGTGTGGCGCCCCTGACCCGGGCCACGTCGTGCCGGAGATCGGTTATCATCCGAGCACGGTGCTGCTCCCGGGCTCTATCATTCCTGTCACACCAAGCTTGGTATCCGTCCCGTCCAGCGGGCGTGTGTCCTCTGGATCCATAAATGGATCTTGACTGTATCCCTCTGGCGTTTAGGTTGTGCCGCAGATCATATGGGTCATCCGGTTGAACCAGCTCCTTGCCCGCCCGGCGAGGGGGTGCGGGTGGATATTCGGCTTCTCCAGTCGTCCTGTCTCGTCCTCGAGGGGGGCGGTCGGGCTGGCTTGTCTGGGAGGTACGGGCTCAAGGGTGTCGTCCTCAAATGACGGAAGCAAACACCGTCGTGGGTAACTTTTGTATTGCTCCTGGCGCTGATTGTCGAAGCCCTCTTCGGCTACTAAGACCAACGTCCACCTGTCATTGAGGGTATCTTATTTGGCTTTTAGTTGCTGCTGCTTCTTCTTCAAGCTTCGAGTAGTGGCTATGAGCTGCTGCTTGAACCTTTCCTGGTCCAGAGGGTCCTCGGGGACGAGAAAGTCGTCGGGTCTGAGGCTGTCCTCCTCTTCGGAAGGAGGGAGGTAGTTGCTATCCTCGGAATCCTCGGGGTCCTCAGGGTTGCCCTGATCCTCTTGCTCTTCAGAAGTGTGGAAGTGCTCTTCAGGGGTGGTGTTGTCGCCGGGCTCCCCTTGTTGTCCGGAGCATCCTTATCTCCGGTGCCGTTTGTGTCTGTGTTACTTTCCCTGCCCCTTCCGCGTCCCCTGGATCGCTTTCGTCGGCGTTTGGGCGGTTCCTCGTCGGGGCCACCGCCATCCTTCTTGGGGGTGTCATCATCCTTCTTGGGGGTGTCAACCATGTAAACATCGTAGGTGGAGGTGGCGGTCCACTTTCCGGTGTTGGGAGTGGCAAGGGAGGGAGCCATATAAGGCATGACGTCGATATCCTCGTCCATGTCATCAGCCTCCTCGGAGGCGTAGTCCAACATGTCGGTTAAATCTTCGACAGTGGCTACTAAGTGGGTGGTGGGTGGGACGTAAAATTCCCCGCGGTTGGCCTCAAGTCCGATCTGTTCGTGGACCGAGGACGGGCCATCCGCGATGCTCATCTTCTGGATCCGATCTAACGTCTCGCTTAAGAGCGAGAGGTCCGCCGGATTCATCCTTGGGCATCCTTCGGAGTTGAGCTCCGGTGTGCCTGCGCCGGGGGTGTATTCGGCCAAGGGCGACCCCTGGTTCTCTGGCGCCGGGATCAGATCCAAACTCGAGGCCAGATCCGAACTAAGGACCGGCCCAGAGACGGGGCCAGGAAGAAGATCCGAAGTTAAGGCCTCGGCATTATTAGGCTCCTCAGGTAAAGCTAAGAACCTAGTAAAGATCAGATCGCCCCGAGAGTCGGCGACGTACTCTAGGTTGACAAACCTGATCTCCTGCTCAGGAGCGAAGCTGTCGATCTGGTCAAGGTGACCGGTTGGGTTGGCGTGCAGCACGATGCTGCCAAACGCGAAAAGCTGGCCGCGGACGAAGATGTCCCCGCTGCGGATGCCGTCGCTGATGACTAGGCGAGCCATTGATCCTTGATGACCCAACAGCGGAACTCTCAATGAAAACACCAATGTCGGTACCAAAACCGGTAGATCTCGGGTAGGGGTCCAAGATGTGGATCTTGGAGTCAATGGATAACAAGGAACATAGAGACAGCGATTACCCAGGTTCGGGCCCTCTCGAAGAGGTAAAACCCTATGTCCTGCTTGATTGTATTGATGTGTTTGTATGATGATTACAGAGTTGATCTACCTCGAGATCGGATGGACTAAACCCTAGGTGGGTATGATGATAATGGTTTTTCTCTGCCTCTACGGACTAAACCCCCTAGTTTATATAGACACCAGGGGGACCTAGGGTTACATATGGTCGGTTGCCCTCAGGGGATAAACGTGCCGGTTACGCTAAACATTTCTTGGAGGAGACGCCAAGTCTTCGGAGGTTTCCTTCTGGTGCACGGGGTCGCCTGCAATCCGGCCTTCCTTCAATGAGTTAAGAGCGGCCCATTAGTCCGGCCTACGAGAGATAGGCCGGCAGCCCGAGTACCCCCTAGTCCGGGACACCCTCACCGACCTTATACTACTTAAACTGGATACTTGATAAAACACACCCAGATAACAGACAGATACCCCCGGAGATCGCTTTCTCTCAGGGAGACGAGGAGAGGATCTCTGGGCAGGTTATTGCTATATGTATGTGTACGATGATACCATTTATGCTACTCTCTTCTACTGCTGCAAGATGATGGCCGCAGATGATGATTAGTGTTCGATAGGATGAGCTTCTCCCCCTTATTCTGGCATTTCTGCAGTTTAGTCCACAGATACTACCCCTTTCCTTTGATACCGATGCATAACTAGTACTCACCGTTGCTTTGCTACTCTTTTCATTCGGCCCGGTTACTGCAACAGCTGGTAGCACCGCGGATGCAGGCTACCCCGATGGTGCGTACTGCGTGGAGACCGACGACCAGGAGTAGTCCGGAGGTCCCAGACAGGAGGCCTCGCCTTTCGATCTAGAGTCGTTGTTTTGCTCAACCTTCATAAGGCAAAACTTGTCTAACTATGTCTGTACTCAGATATTATTTGCTTTGATGACTTATGTATTATGGGTCCTCGTGACCCGGGCTTGTAATAATAAAGATTTATGTTTACCTTTGTGCCGTAGAGTTGTTTTGTGATATTAACGTGAGTCACTGTTCGTGATCGTGCATGATGCGTGTATGATTAGTGCATGATTATAAACGGGCCGTCACACTTTTATACAGTTGGCACCATACCGTGCACGTCACCTCACAAGGTCCAAGTCCCTGCGAAAATAACACACGAAAATAAAAAACATCAATTCGGTATAAGAAAGGATAAAAGAAAACATAAGTTGCTAAAGATAATTATATGTTAGGGAGTTTAAAACATAGTTAATTAAAGTTGGGAAGGAAATGACCGGTTAGAAATTACCTCATCATCCTCAGACGTCAAAAATAAACAAATTGGAGGGTTTTCATGCCTGGCACTGGTACGAGCGGTGGTACAACCGGTTAGGTCGTACCGTGTACCGGCTTTTGTTCTAGAAGTCAACACAGAGTGTCGCCCTGTGGTACGAGTGTGGGTTTGAGTCTGAGCGCTCATACCGTACATTGATGACCTGCAAGACAAAGAGAGTATTGTAGCACATTCGTGTAAATATTTCAATAGTAATTGTCCCAACAAAGAGTGGAGGAGAGTATTTATGAGTACCATTTCGTCACACACGAGTTGTCACAAGTCTCATATGAAGTAATTATTCAAGAATCTGCAGAAGCCATTAGTGTCCCTTGAAATAAATTTACCAATGGTAAAAAGGATTAATTGTAGCAGCGAAAATAATAACAACTTAAAAGTAAAGAGCATAAATTAAAAGACTGAAAATAAAAGTGGTTAGAGATTAGGCGCGGAGAGACTTCAGATCATGGTGTATATCAAGTGTACCAGTGCGACGGTAATACCAGTTAGCTTATATCGTGAGTCTATTGTACTGTTTGTCTGTTCAGTAGGCGGTGTAGAACTCCTCCACTCGGAGTTACATTCTACTCGATGGTCCTGCTTCGACGTTGCCACAACGTGGTCGTCTCCACAATTAAGGTCGTTAAACCGGAACCATGCACTATAAGTTCAATGGTTCACCGTTATCCCAAACTGTCTTCGATCCTCGTAGATATCTCACATGTCACCTGGAGGTCACAGATTCACTATCAATATGTGTTACCTGTGTAGGTCTTTTAATCATGTTGCATGGGCCCTTAAATTGGACAACACGCATTACGCTCATCACAGATAGACAACTTGGTAAACAAGCATAAAACTAGAAACACGAATGACGACATATAGAATAGGCACAAACGAATCTTAGCAATCACCTACATCTCCCACGCCTAGGGGAAATTACTCACACATCAGGGAAGAATAATCAATCATCTCGAAGAATAAACAAATGGAAATCATATCGATAATACCGGGAAGATCCATAATAAGATGAATGATTAAACAAGTCTCAATATCCAAATGAGTAAAGATAGAATTGCAAGCTCCAGTCTTACAACTTGGAATTTCTCTCCCTATGGTGATGATACGATGAATGGAAAAGACATGACATAAATAGAAGAGTCTATTGGAGTCAGGTTAACAACTACCCACCAACAACAGGAGATAGATAAACATGAGTCAAGGAACAACCTAAGCATGATTACTAAGACAAGCAGGGCTAACAAGATGAACAAGCAGGAACATGGCATGCTAGGATTGGAAATGTAAATGCAATATCCTATGACAAAAATCACGCTATGCAGAGGATAGGTAATGAAGACCAACTATAACATCGATATTCTAATGCAAGCAATGTGGACGAAAGAAATATGATGTTTCAGAATGGAGGAGGTTTTTCTTGACTGGAATACTTGGTACATTCGCAGACCTTTCTCATAGCTCACTTCATCTCCGAGTCCTATCCGCGAAGAAGCAAAACACTAGAAGGATCCAATCAACATATGCATCTTATAACTAAGTGAAAGATCCATCGTGTTCATGGAATGCAATGCATGACATGTCATGGGTGATGTGCAAGTTAACTTAATGCAACATGAATCAAGTTAAATAGAGTTAACATGCAGATGTTAAAGCATCTTGAACTTGGTATTATTAAAGAAAGGGATTGATACATGTTTTAAGACTAGTCCAATTTCAGTTGATGCAAACATGTATGAAAGTTGCGTAAATCGAATCTAGGGATTATTCTGATTAAGATGGCATATTGGATCATATTTTATTATCTAGGAAGAAAATCTATGAATTATGTTATTTAAATAATGCAATTTAAATGTATGCATCATTTTAGAATGCTCAAACATGAATTCAAATGACATATTCATGACAAACAATTTTTTGAACAAGTTTCATATAAAACTTTTCAAATTTGGAGCTATGGATTAAAATATGGGGCGTGTTCAGGTCAACGGCCCATTGCACGAAATGTGCTGGAAGTGAGCGGGGACTGGTGCCGACAGAGTTGCGCAGTAGTACGCCGGCTGCATCTCCATCTGCGAGGCCGACGAGTGCATCGGCGTCAGCACCCCCAGTGCCCTCCCGGACCCTGGTCCCCGTCCTGAGCCGCCGCCCTTCTTAGGAGGTGGTGTGTGGCCGGCCGCCAAGCTATTTTCTCCTTGCTTATTTGGCGCGCGGGTCGCCGAGTTGATCTTGCGGGCAGCCACCACCTTTTGTTCCTCCACCTCAGGCTCTAGCAACACTACGAACTACGACGGCGGACGGCAAAAAGGGCGGGAACGGGGCGGAAGACGATCGGCTAGAGAGGGTGGGAATGTGAGGGCTTTGGCTTGAAAACATTGTGAATGTGGCCAAATGCATGTGCTCTTGGTGGGATTTTAGATAGATTGGGGTTGTCCGAGTCCTATACGACGGAGGTCCATACTTCTGCAAACCTTCCCAAACTTTACATCTACACTAGTAGAAAAAGGGACATTAGTCCCGGTTCGTAAGGGCCTTTAGTCCCGGTTGGGCAATCGGGACTAAGGAATCGGGACTAAAGGCCCCCGTTTTTAGTCCAGGTTGTGTTACGAACCGGGACTAAAGGGGATCCACGTGGCCGCTGTGGAGCGCTCAGGCAGGAGGACCTTTAGTCCCGGTTGGTAACACCAACCGGGACTAAAGGCCTCCACGCGTCAGGCGCTGCCAAGCGCTGGGGTTTAGGGTTTTGGAGGGTTTAGGGGTTTCATTCTGTGTTTCCCTTTTCTTTTTGTGTTTACCATTCAATTCTTTTTCATTTAGGGTTTTCATTTTTATTTTATGTTTTCCATTCAACTCGACGCTACTACATATAGCAATGAAGGAACCATTGCACAACATCGTCATGAATATAGAGAAGTGACCTCTTTCTCCGTGCTTGGTCGAACAACAAGTTTTCGTATATATATTCGACGCTACTATATATAGTACACGTTCATGCATATATACAATATAATATCTCTTGCGATCCCTAATATCTAATTACCAAAATTCCCTACCAATTCCCGATGGTATTCTCCGGTTTTAGATATGACCTCTTCAAGTAAGAATCCCGCCAATTCCTCTTGAATTGCCTTTATGTGATCCTTTGGTAGGAGATCGTCCCGCATCCGTTTGATCTAATTTAAAGAAGGGGGGTCAATATATATGAATGAAACTCAACACAATTGATGGTAATAAAATAAAATTGTGAATATTGTTTACGTACTTCAAGTTTTTCTAAAATTCTGCCCTTCTCACAGGTCGTCTGGCGAATGAACTCGCAAACATAGTATCCACATAAATTATTCCCGTCTCCCTGCCTCAAGCACTTTACGAGAATAGAGTTCAATCAAAATAATAATCAAGCATGATAATGGTATTGAAACTAGAACTAAAGAGATGCGCGGACCTAGCTAGTACTACTTACATTGAGTTGTCGAAATTGCAGCTCCTTTTTCCATTCACCCCTAACCTTCTTGGTGAACCGTTTCCAAACCCTGCCCGGCAAAGAAAATGAATAAAGGAGTTATTAATTACTTGATATCAGGAAATGAACGAAAGTTGCCGATATAGTGCGATAATGATTGAAATTACCTCTGGAGCAGTTCACTCAGGTCCGCCCACATCTTAGGGTCTTTACGTTTCGAGTACATGACAAGTACTACTCCTGTGTCAACCTGAATGACTAGCAGAATAAAGTGGAACCTGCGCACGCATAACTCATCAATTACACTTAACATCGAGTAAGCGAAACAGAATGTGTACAAGACAGTAACACTCACCTGAAGTTGTAAGGAAATAGTATTTCCCTTCTGGTTTGTTGTTTAATTAACACCGTTAGCAAATTATCCTCTGTGTCCTTGGCGTGATTTTTTACCGTATATTCATGTATGTTATTTGGGTTAATGAACCCAATGTCATAGATTTGTCCTCTTTTGCATTCGAGAATCTTCAGTCTGCATAATATAGTGAGGATAATTATACATGCAATGAACGAGCTGAGCTAGAGACTTAATTACAGAAATAATACTTACAGACAATAGCAACTGACGATAGATTTGTCGATGGCATATTGATTGTATAACTGAAATAATTCTTCAAATTCAGTGTTTATCTCCTCGTTTCCACTGAAGTAATGCTCATCTCTAATTCCCACCATGAGCCAGTTGCTCCCTTCCTTTGAGGCTTCCATGTACCACTCATGCAATCTTCGCATTTGTGTTGGTAGAAGTCGGACCTCCTCAGGTCCGACGAGAGGCTTCCCGTGCTGGTATATGTATGCTAAATCAGCCGTGGGGAACTCTACGTCGCCTAAGTATTGACCAAGAGTGAAACCAAGATCACGGGCCGCTACCTCCGGAACATAATCGATATCGGAAAACACTTTGAGCGGGGGGCACGATTGGTTTTTCTATTCTCCGAGCCGGGGAATTGTTTTCCCCCTTGCACTACTACTTCCCGACCGCTGCCGATGTTCTTTATGTGACTTCATAATAGAGTGGTCATAGTTTGTTGGCAGCGAAGGCGGTGGTCGCGTAAGGTTTTCCAGAAACTGCTTCTCCTTTGTCAGATCTATTTTCTCCTTTGGCTCGGGCCGTTTCGGTGCAAGCTGGCGTTTCACATCGGCATCCACGACCTTCTTGGTTTCCTCATCAGTCAGTTCGTATGGTAACTTGGCAGGAGCCTCCTTGACGCTGTTCCTTGTACCTGCTCTGGATTTCTTCGCAGTTGTAGTACTAGCCGCCGGAGCGGCGGTTCTCTTCCGTATATCCACCCGGGGCTGAGGCGGTGGAGGCAGTGGAGTCTGCTGACACGGCGAAGACGGCTAAGGCGGCGGAGTTTGCTGACGCGGCGGAGACAGCTGAGGCGGCGGATGCGGCGGAGTCTGCTGAGGCGGCGGAGACGGCTGAGGCGGCGGAGATAGAGCTGGATTGCTACTCTGAGGAGTCGATAGCCTTGGCGTCCAATGTGGAAGCACAATGTGTTCCTTTTTCCATAGAATGGTACTTTTTCTGGCATCTCCCAGTTCAGTCTCCCCTTCACCTGTAGGGAAGTCAAGCTCCAGCTGCTCAAATCCCTTGATAACTTCATCCACCCTGACAACAGCATAGCCATCTGGAATCGGAGAGAAATGGTAAGTTCCATTACGTACAGGAGGTAAGGCAAAGCCGACCGCCGCCTTCACGGATATGTTCATGCATTTCACATGTAGCTCACAATTTTCCCTATGCGTGATATCATCCATGGGGTAGCGAGGAGCCGTGATATCATCTATGGGCCGAACGAGCTCCGTGGAAGCCACGCTGCTTTTCCTCTGAGATGGTGGGCCAGCAGTATCGAATGCAGGATCTTCGTGCCGCTGAGATGGGCCGGTAGCTTGCTGGCTGGTAAGTGTCTCTATTTGCTTCTGCTGCCACGCTAATTTTTCTTCTATCTACTGCAGCCGGTCTTCATGCTATTTCTTTTTTCTCCCTCGGCTTCTATAAGTGTCACTGCAGTCGGGAAACCCAATCTTCCACGGAACGGAGCATGATGTGCCTCGTGTTCGTCCACTGTGTTCAGCATTCCCGAGGGCGCGTGTCAGCTGGTCGTTCTCTTTGTCGGGATTGAACTTCCCGTCCTGCACGTCCTTCATTGCAGCTTTAAGGGCTTTGAGGGGTGTTGTTAGTTGATCTTTTGTAAAAATACACTTCCCTGTTTCTGGGTCCAACTTTCCCCCATGCCCGTAGAACCAAACCTTTGCCCATTCGGCCCACTCCAATGTCTCTGGATCGATCCCTTTATCAATCAGGTCGTTCTCAGTTTTCTCCCACTTAGGCCTGGCAACCTTGTAGCCACCTGACCCCATAACATGGTGATATTCCTTCTTTGCAGCATTTTGCTTATTTATTTTTGACCTTTTCTTAGCTTCATCCGATGTCTTGTACTCCACAAATGCGTCCCAGTGATCTTTTATCTTCTCATATGCTCCGGTGAATGTTGGAGTCTTGTTTTCAAGGACATAGTCTTGGTGCAATCTTTTCTTCCAGTTGCAGAATTGTGCGGCCATCTTCTTAAGAGTCCACGCCTCGACTTTTCGCTCTATAACTTTGTTATTTGGATCCACCTCTGGCGGTAGGATGAAATTTGTCATCAGCGTATTCCAAAGCATTTCTTTGGATCTATTGTCGACATAAGTAACTCCATCCGCCTTTGGCTTATTCCATTCTCGAATGGTGATCGGGATGTTGTCCCTTACAATAACTCCGCACTGACTTACAAATGCTTTTGCATTCTGCGCGGGACCAATCGGTTTGCCATCTTCAGCGACTTCTTCGATCTTGAACCTTTCATTATCGCCCAACCTTTTTTTCGGGCCTCGTTTCTTTATAGAAGATTGGCTCGATCCGGAGGGCTAAAAGAAGAAACAAGCGTTAATATATGTATATACAAATCAATTAATGCATCTAGTCAGCAGAGGCTTAATTAATATACCTCGCCGGACTTTGTAATAATTAAGGTTCCAACACCGGAGCCGTCATCTTCTCCCTCCATTCCCTCACCGGAGCCATCATCTTCTCCCTCCATTCCCTCATCGGAGTCGTTCAGAAACTGTGAGGTGATATCATCTCCGTCGCGGATTATTTCCCCCAACATGTCTTCTTGTTCTTCGTCTCTGCCGTGTTCCATAGTTTCTGCAAAGACTTGCAAGTTATTTCAATGCTATAAACAAATTATTAAAACAAATTCACATTTCCATGTCTATTTGCATCTCGATTAAAAAAATCACATTATTAAAACAAATTCACATAATATCACTAATACATCTCGAGTAATCCAGTTGCAACAATAATATTATCATATAATATCACTAATACATCTCGAATAATCCAGTTAATGCAACATTAATATCACATAATATCACTAATACATCTCGCCCAATCAAACTGGACGTCGACTCGCGGTTCCTGAGCCGCGGGCAGTGAACACCCAAAGAGAAGGAACCATCACAGGATCATAGCTCGGGTGAGATCCCTGAAGAAACTGCCAGGTATTGGAGAACCTGACGTCCAACGCAACCATGTAGCGATGGACGTGCTCGTCCTCCTCCCTGACACGGCGACGTACCACCTCCTCGGGGGCCGGCTCAATCTGCACCGATAGTGGCCCACGCGACCGCCACCAAAGAAGCTCCGGGTCGACGACGAGACCCCGATTCCTCACCAAGCTGCGCGCCCCGGAAGGTAGCACCTCCCAGTGCCAGTCCGACGGAGCCCAGTCCCGGACATGGCGCCTCTCAAACTGGTTGTCGCCGCCGAGTCGACGACGAGGATGCGGGCCGGGCATCGTCGCCGAGAACAAATTCCTATGAAAACAAATCAGGTCTATTTCTCGTTCATTGTGAGACGTTGCTCCGGCTCGCCTTTATTTCATTGTTTGCATCAGATTTCTTTAATTTTTCTTTTTTTCTCTCACCACATGTCTATATTTTTTATACACCTATCAAATACACGATTCACATTATTTATAATATATGTTTTAATACCAATTTTTATTCATACACATTGTACATTTTTGTATACATCTAAAACATTTTATACACATCTAAGTGATTAACTTTTTTCAAATAAATATCATTGAATTTTTTTTAATGCTTGTTAGACATTTTTCAAATACATGTTAAATGTTTTATTCAAAAGATATAAAATATTTTCTTTAAATTATGCAAAAAAATTGTATATAACATTTTTTAAGGTCACAATTATTTTTTGAAATGCGTGAAGATTTTGTTTAAATGTAGCATTCGTTTTTTAAATGTTATGAAACATATATTTATAGAATTACACAAACATTTTTTATGATGTAAACTTTTTATGAAATGTTACCTAGGGCGCGCGTGGAGGAGCGGCGGGCTCGGGCGGCGCGTGGACGTCGAGGAGCGGCGCGGGGACCACCAACGTAACACTGAGGACCACCAACGATGTTGCACGACTGGTCCGCCTATTGCGAATCGACGACCGCCCACCACAGTGGAAAAAATGGAGTCCTAAGAAAATGCAGTTACATAGTGTTAAATACAAGAATACAACCACAAGCATATACTGTAAAATGTCGATAACCATTTTTTTAAGATGAAGGGTACTGTTCTTTAGTTGCAATAGGAGCTTCAGGGAAAAGATGTGCAAATTAGCACAGTCGGATCAGAGATTGCATTTCAGATAAGGGAAGCTGAACCTTATGCAAAAGAGGAGGAGACGGCTAGGTTACGTGATATGACGTGAAAATGTAATCTAGTGACATGGAAAAAAGCAGAGGAGGAGATGAATTTGTAGCTCACCCTTGGCTGTAGAGGAAGTAGTCGAATAGCGGAGGGATGATCGGGGACCAACAGCTCCGACGACAATCACTCCAGGGAGATGCCACACTAGAAAGCCTATAAATTCCATGGAGTGAAAATTTTAGACCATCACATCTCACATAGCAATGTTTGATGACAAAATGATAGTGACATGAAAATAATGCCAGGTGGGGAACTAACAGAGCAACACAAGTTTAAAAAACATAGAACCACGAACTATTAAGTATGATCAAGTTACCACTCAGGTGTCACATTATTTGACAATTCACATTATCGATAGCAAGATCATCATCAAATTTCAAATCCTAAATTTTCTCGAGTGTCAAATTTTTTTCTTCACATTTTTCCAGCAAGATCATCATAATACACTTTATCCATAGCAATATTATCACGATGAAGTAACCACTCAAGTGTCAAAAACAAATTCGTCGCATTTTTCCCTATTCCATTTCATCCATCCATATATCTGTCTATCTAACAACAAAAGGAACTACACAAAATCTATTAAAAAATTGGATCTATCCATCTATCCATTTTTTTTGCATTTTTGAAAATGAAACCAAATGCATCAAATAAACCATCAATCTAACCAGATCCATGATGCATCTATCCATCTAACCATCCATCTATGCAACATACATCCATCTATACATATCTATCAACAAAAAAATTAAAAAAATAAACCTAAACCTACAGAGAGGGAGAGGGATTGGCTCACCGTGGGCAGGGCCGGCGAGGAAGAACTGGGCGAGGGCGAGCCGGAGAGGGTGCGCGTGGGGGCGGGCAGCCCCGCACGGGGGAGGGCCGATCGGCACGAGAGGGAGGGCCAGCAAGGGGGGCCGGCGCGCCCGGCGGAGGGCCTAGCAGGGGCAGGACGGCAACCGCGCCCGGGGCCGAGCAGGTGAGCGCGGGGGCGGGCCGGCACGGGTACCGAGCAGGGGCAGGACGGGGTCGGCGCGTCGACGGCAGCGTTGAGCATGGCGGCGCGGGTGTAGGTAGGCGGCGGTGTGCGCGGCATGAATGGAGGAAGATTGGGGGAGGGAGAAGGGGGTGGTTAAATACCGCAAGGCCTTTAGTCCCGGTTGGATCCACCAACCGGGACGAAAGGGTGTTTACTCCCGGTTGGTGGCTCCAACCGGGACTAAAGGTAGGCCTTTAGTCCCGGTTGGAGCTACCAACCGGGACTAAAGCTATTTTTGGCCGCGGACGAAAGGGCGCGAAAGGTTAGGCCTTTAGTCCTGGTTGGAACCACGAACCGGGACTAAAGGTCTCTTTTCGGCGGCCCAAATTCCGCACGGGAGAAGGAACCTTTAGTCCCGGCTGGTGGTTGCAACCGGGACTCAAGGTGACTTTTTAAAGTGATTCTTTTTGTGTAGAAAACTTTAGGTAAAACTCTTAGAATATTTAGAGTTTTTGAGTGAATCTTTTTTGCTTTAGGTCACAAAAATTATGAACTTTCTGTTAGTGCCAGTAGTTTTCAAATTTGAATAGTTTAAATTTGAATTCTTTGAAATTTGTGTGAATCACTAGTTTGTGAATAACTTTAGTTTAAAAATAGATTTTTGAGTGATTCTTTTTCCTGCTGTTTAATATTTGTGTGTTTTATCAGTATGTTCAATTTGGGAATTTTTAGGATATTTTAAATAGGTGTTTTAATCAAAAACAGATTCTGTTTAGCTCTTTTAGTTTTATACCTTTTTCCTTTGTTTTAATTATTTTAGTTTATGTTTTCTTGTTATTCTTTTGCCAAATTATATTATGTTTCTGTTAGTCAACATGAGGAGTTTTAATTTTCATTTTGAAGAAATTATTTGACAGATTCAATTTGTCCATATATAAGAGTTTCAACACATGGTCATGTTCAAAATATTGGTCAAAACCCTCAATTACCCTTTCTAGATATTTCAAGCTTTTGAAATATTTACAAAGGAAATATTCACCATAAATTCCAAGAAAATTCTAGCATGTCACAAATGCCATATTTGATGATCTTGCCAAGTCTCATGTCTTGGAGAACAAGATAACATCATCAAATTCCCTCAAAACCATCTCTGTCCATTTTCTAGTTTGAGCAACTTTACATTGCTAAACATGTCCAAATGAGCTCAAACTTGGTACACCTGCTAAAATGGTCTAAATATTCATCTAGGCCAAGTGGTGCATCAAGGAGAACAAATTAGCTTGGTCAAAGTATGCCAAAACCATTTCTGCCCATTTCTACGGTTTGACAAAGTTACATTGGCAAATTTTTCCACCATCAAGTGGCACAAGTTGGAGAACAAGTTAACTTGATCAAAGCTTGTCAAAACCATTTCTGCCCATTTCTAGGGTTTGGAATATTTACATTGCCAAGTTTCTTCAAATGAGCTACAAATTTGCACCCTAGCTCAAATTGATACCAAGCTCATTCCTGTTAAATTCCAAAGCCATTGGATTCCTCTAAGTACCTCTATTCATCATCAAACACCTTCTGCCAAAATCTTGTGGTCAATGATTGGGGTACCAAATGGATTCTCCTTTATCTCAATTTTTTACCAGAGCTCACCCTAGTCATATTCTACCTCCAGTAACTCTCTCTCTTCCATAGCTCAATAATTGAGGGGTGAAAACCCTCACTTTACCTGTCTGGACAACCACTATAATTAAAATACTAAAAGGACAGGAATAATTGAAAATTCATAACTTAATAAATAATTATTCAAAAATCATGTTTCAAATGCCAAAATGCCCTAGCTTTTTGGTTGGATTCCGACGCTCCGGAGTCCACCTAGGAACACCCAAAATACATATATACCCTAACTCTTACAAAGATTCCCTCCGGTTTGTCCGAAGTGGGATTTTCCAGCTATAAGTCTGGAAACTCACTAGAGAGAAAGTGATGACGGTGAAGCCGGTCACATCCTAGAGTGGGATCTTGGGGTATAAAACTTTTTCTTCGCTTGTGTCCCTTGCTTATGATTGCGTCGTAACCATGGAGAATCTTCATCATTTAACAGGATGCTTGGGTCAGTCTTCACTGTGAAGGGAGGAATTTCATCAAACTTTTCATAATCTTCTAACATGTTTGTTTTGTCCTCCACTCCCACGATGTTTCTTTTCCCTGAAAGAACTATGTGTGGCTTTGGCTCATCGTATGATGTATTCGCTTCCTTATCTTTTCTTTTTCTCGGTTTGGTAGACATGTCCTTCACATAGAAAACCTGCGCCACATCATTGGCTAGGACGAATGGTTCGTATGTGTATCCAAGATTGTTGAAATCCACTGTTGTCATTCCGTACTGCGGGTCTACCTTTACCCCGCCTCCTGTCAGATTGACCCATTTGCACCGAAACAAAGGGACCTTAAAAGAAGGTCCATAGTCAAGTTCCTATATCTCCTCTATGTAACCATAATATGTGTCCTTTTCCCTATTGGTGTTTGTTGCATCAAAGCGGACACCACTGTTTTGGTTGGTGCTCTTTTTATCTTGGGCGATCATGTAAAATGTATTCCCATTTATCTCGTACCCTTGGAAAGTCAATACAGTCAAAGATGGTGTCCTGGCCAACAAGTACAGCTGATCTCCAATAGTGGTGTTATTCGTGAGATGTTTTTGCAACCAACCGCCGAAAGTCGCCATGTGTGCATGTGTAATCCAGTCGTCAGACTGCCCCGGGTATTGGGAGCGTACAATATTCTTGTGTTCATTGATATACAGGGCCACCAAGGTAGAACTTTGTAGAACTGCGTAGTGTGCTTGAGTGAAAGAATGCCCGTCCCTACATATTACTGAATTCTTTCCTAGCGTGCCTTTTCCACTCAGTCTCCCCTCATGCCGTGATTGAGGAACACCAATTGGCTTAAGGTCAGGAATAAAGTCAACACAAAACTCAATAACCTCCTCTGTTTCATGGCCCTTGGAGATGCTTCCTTCTGGCCTAGCATGGTTATGAACATATTTCTTTAAGACTCCCATGAACCTCTCAAAGGGGAACATATTGTGTAGAAATACAGGACCCAGAATGGCAATCTCTTCGACTAGGTGAACTAGGACGTGCGTCATAATATTGAAGAAGGATGGTGGGAACACCAACTCGAAACTGACAAGACATTGGACCAAATCATTCTGTAACCTTGGTAGGATTTCTGGATCGATTACCTTCTGAGAAATTGCATTGAGGAATGCACATAGCTTCACAATGGCTAATCGAACATTTTCTGGAAGAAGCCCCCTCAATGCAACCGGAAGCAATTGCGTCATAATCACGTGGCAGTCATGAGACTTTAGGTTTTGGAAATTTTTCTCTACCATATTTATTATTCCCTTTATATTCGACGAGAAGCCAGACATGACCTTGATACTGCTCAGGCATTCAAAAAAGATTTCCTTCTCTGCTTTGGTAAGAGCGTAGCTCGCAGGACCTTGATACTGCTTTGGATGCATGCCGTCTTTTTCGTTCATACGTTGCTGGTCCTCCTGTGCCTCCGGTGTATCTTTTGTCTTCCCATACACGCCCAAGAAGCCTAGCAGGTTCACGCAAAGATTCTTCGTCACGTGCATCACGTCGATTGCAGAGCGGACCTCTAGGACTTTCCAATAGGGTAGCTCCCAAAATATAGATTTCTTCTTCCACATGGGTGTGTGTCCGTTAGCGTCATTCGGAACAGATTGTCCGCCAGGACCCTTTTCAAAGATTACTTTTAAATCCTTAACCATATCAAATATATCATCACCAGTACGGTGGGCAGGCTTCTTCCGGTGATCTGCCTCACCTTTGAAATGCTTGCCTTTCTTTCTTAAGGGATGCCTGGTCGGAAGAAATCGACGATGTCCCGGGTACACATTCTTCTTACATTTATCCAAATATATACTGTCAGTCTCATCTAAACAGTGCGTGCATGCATTGTATCCCTTGTTTGTCTGTCTTGAAAGGTTACTAAGAGCAGGCCAATCATTGATGGTTACAAACAGCAACGCTCGTAGGTCAAATTCCTCCTGTTTGTGCTCATCCCACACACGTACACCTTTTATATCCCACAACTGTAAAAGTTCTTCAACTAATGGCCTTAGGTACCCATCAATGTCGTAGCCGGGTTGCTTAGGGCCTTGGATGAGCACTGGCATCATAATGAACTTCCGCTTCATGCACAACCAAGGAGGAAGGTTATAGATACATAGAGTCACAGGCCAGGTGCTGTGACTGCTGCTCTGCTCCCCAAAAGGATTCATGCCATCTGTACTTATACCAAACCATAAGTTCCTTGCGTCATCTGCAAACTCCGGCCACTCTCTCTCGATTTTTCTCCACTGCGACCCATCAGCGGGTACTCTCAACATCACGTCTTTCTTACGGTCTTCTTTGTGCCATCGCAACAACTTGGCATGCTCTTTGTTTCTGAACAAACGTTTCAACCGTGGTATTATAGGAGCATACCACATCACCTTGGCAGGAACCCTCTTCCTGGGGCGCTCGGCCTCAACATCACCAGGGTCATCTCGTCTGATCTTATACCGCAATGCACCGCATACCGGGCATGCATTCAAATTCTCGTACTCCTCACCGCGGTAGAGGATGTAGTCATTAGGGCATTCATGCATTTTCTGCACCTCTAATCCTAGAGGGCACAGAACCTTCTTTGCTTCGTACGTACTGTCAGGCAATTCGTTATCCTTTGGAAGCTTCTTCTTCATTATTTTCAGTAACTTCTCAAATCCCTTGTCAGATAAACCATTCTCTGCCTTCCATTGCAGCAATTCCAGTGTGGTACCGAGCTTTGTGTTGCCATCTTCGCAATTTGGGTACAACAATTTTTTGTGATCCTCTAACATGCGCTCCAACTTCAACTTCTCCTTTTCACTTTCGCATTCTCTCTGTGCATCAACAATGGCCCGGCGAAGATCATCAGCGGGCACATCTGGTGCCTCTTGATCTTCAGCTTCCCCCGTTGCAGTATCACCGTATTCAGGGAACATAGGATAGTTGTCATCATCCTCTTCTTCTTCATTGTCTTCCATCATAACCCCTCTTTCTCCGTGCTTGGTCCAACAATTCTAACTGGGACTTAAGCAGGTGGGTGTGAAGGATTTTCGAGGAAGAGTAATCCTTGTCATTCCGACAGTCAACACATGGACAACACATAAAACCATTCAGACTATTTGCCTGAGCCACACCGATAAAATTATGCAGGCCCGTAATGTACTCGGCAGTGCGTCGGTCACCGTACATCCATTGCCGGTTCATCTACATTATATAGTTAAGTATATCAAAAACCATTACAGAACATCATGAATAGAGAAATGACCAAATTAATACAAGTTCATCACATTAAAACCAAAGTATAGTAGTGATCAAATGTTATTACTGCAAAAATAAATACATAAATTTCATACATAGTTCTCATAAAACAACATACAACTATCTAGAGCATCTAAAACATACATTGAAACTAACATACAACTATGTAAAACATTTAAATGCAACAACAAATGCGATCAAAATCACAACTAAGGTAACAATTGATCCAACAGCATAATGATACCAAGCCTCTTTATCAATGGCATATTTTCTAATCTTTCTAATCTTCAAGCGCATTGCATCCATCTGGATCTTGTGTAGATCGACGACATCGGCAACATGCAACTCCAATTTCACCTCCTCTTCTTCAATTCTTTTCAATTTTTCTTTCAAATAATTGTTTTCTTTTTCAACTAAATTTAACCTCTCGACAAGAGGGTCGGTTGGAATTTCCGGTTCACATACCTCCTAGATAAAAATATCTATGTCAAGTTGGTCGGCATAATTGTCATAAACACTAAATGAAACAAATAGTAATAAAAGATAATATACCACATCCGAATCATAGACCGGACGAGAGCCGACGGGGGCGGATATCAAAACCATGGCACTATATAATAACAAATAATAATACAAGTAAGAAAATTATACAAGTAACTATCTAAATCATACAAGTAAGATTTTTTTTTTAAAAAAGATAAGAACAAGAGGCTCACCACGGTGGTGCCGGCGATGAGATCGGCGCGGGCGATCGACGGCGGTGAGGACGGGGACGGGGACGGGACGGCACCCTACACATGTGCAAACTAAGAAGTTAATTTGAGCTCAAATTGCATCTAAATCAAATAAACTCCCACATACACTCCTCCACCAAAACACACAAATCACTCTACTTCTAGAGCATGAAATGAGCTAAACTAGCAATGAGAGATGAAAGGATGAAGTTGCTAACCTTTTAGAACACTTGGATAGTTGGTGCACCGCCAAATCTAGAAAAATCTTGGGGAAAATGGAGCTTGGAGGAAGAACAGAGGAGAAGAATGGATTGTGTGGCTCGGGCAAGAAAGAGAAGAAATCTTAAATGTGGCTCGGGCACCTCATATCATGTTTGTTTTGTGTGAACTCAAGTGGCATCATGCTCTCAGGCATTTCATCGAACACCTCTTATGCATAGGAAGGGAAAACAAACTAGCACACACCTCCCACCTTCTATGTGGAAAAAACAGAGGAGAGGGCGGGCAGGGGCGAGGATATATATAGGCAAATTTTTAGTCCCGGTTGGGGTCTAAAACCAGGACTAAAGACAGACCTTTAGTCCCGGTTGGAGACACCAACCGGGACGAAAGGGTATCGCGCCTGCCACAACCCCTTTAGTCCCGGTTGGTGTCTGCAACCGGGGCTAAAGGTCCCTTTCGAACCGGGACTGATGCCTGCCGAGCCCCGTCCGGCGTCCTAACCGCTCGAACCGGGACTAATGCTCACAGTAGTCCCGGTTCGTAACGCGACCGGGACTATTGCTCCGATCCGGCTAGAACGAAAGCGTTGTTTTCTACTAGTGCTAGATGGGATTTTGTATAAATTCCTCGCCAAACTTTACATCTGGATGGGCGCAAATCTCCCCCAACTTTACGTGTTACGAACCGGGACTATTGCTCCGATCCGGCTAGAACGAAAGCGCTGTTTTCTACTAGTGCTAGATGGGATTTTGTATAAATTCCTCCGCAAACTTTACATCTGGATGGGCGCAAATCTCCCCCAACTTTACGTCTGGTTTACAACTTTGCGTCTGCTCCTGTGGTAACATCAGGGATCGTCTGCGGAGAGTATATCATTATGCTATAGGCTAGATGGATCAGTTTGTCCATGAGTTTGGCTGGTGTGGCCTAACGAGTTAAATCAACTGTAAAGTAAAGCATACTGTTCTCAAGTACATGTACAAATATTGTGCTGCTAATGAATCGCTCAGCAGCTCACATTTGCTCTAAGGAATCCCCTCGAAACTAAGATGTTCCACAGCACAAGCCAAGTAAGGGACAGAGCAGAGCATAACAGGTAAGTTCAATGGAAGGATGGGCACGGTAAGACTGTAAGAGCAGCAAACATAACACGGTTAACACGCCAACATAGATTCAACTTCAGGTCGCATACCATACATAACATGGAACTAAGATCACAGAGACTGGCAGATCGCTGGCACAAACTAAGTCGGTAAGTCCTAGTAGAGGGCAAAAGGAACTAAGAACTGCTCCACCGTTCTTGACCGGAACACAACATACTAGGTAACTAGACATCAACAAAACCAACCGGCGTGCAACGTCACCCATGGAGCTAGATCACCAGCCGTCGGTGAGGTGCACCGTGACCGAGACGCTGTCGGAGGAGTCCCAGTAGGCGTTGGGCACGAACAGGAACCCTCTTGGCTGGAAATCCTTGAGCCGCCGGACGAAGGGTGCGGCTCCGGAGCTCCACAGCACGAGCGCGCCCGGGTCCCTCCGCTTCTTCACCTCCATCTTGTACTTCACCTCGGCGTTCCCCGTGGGGCTAGGTCCCATGCAGACGAGCGACAGCGAGCGCCCGGCCAGGACGTCGCCGCCGTTGAGCAGGAGGAAGATGCTGGCCCCGTCGCGGTGCAGGAGCACGCGGAAGGGCATGGTCATCTCCAGCGTGACGGTCGAGCGCCGGTTGCAGTGCACGACCACCGCTGCCTCATCGTCGTCGGAGCCGGACGCGTGGTGGTCCTGGATGTGGTTGTACAGCAGCAGGCCGTAGTAGGTGCAGCCTTCGAACGGGCAGCGGTACGGCGCGTACCGGCACGCCTCCTCGTGGCGCCGCCTCTCGGTGTAGGTCACGGTCTGGTGGCAGCCGTAGGTCACGTAGGTGCAGGGCCTGGTCATGGCCGCCAGGACCTTCTCCAGCGTGCGGCACCGGATGTCGCCGATGGGCTCGGTGCAGTAGGAGCACTTGCGCTTCATGGTGAGGCAGCAGCTCCCGCAGGCAGGGTACCCATTCTTGCACTTGAATCAAGGCAGAGAAAATGGTAATCAGCCGAAAAATCGCAGCAGATCCTGCTGTGCTGGAGCAATAGACGGCGGACACTAACCATGAAGATCTGATCCCCAAACTGCTTGTAGCAGATGTCGCATCGCAATGCCTCCGCCTCAATGGTGTAAGCCCCAGCGGACTCTTCTTCTTCCTCCTCCCGGGGCTAGTTTACCGGGCCCCCTTTCCCGGGAGCCGTCCTCGCCTTCTTGGCGCTCTGCTTCTCCATCCCTGCATGCATCAGACAAGAAATCGTCCATTTTATGTCTGAGCGCAGAGACGAACGGAAGAACGATGAAGGAGATCTGTAGGTAGGTAGCTATACTGGGGAGAGGCGCAATGCTCACCTGCACGTTGCTTAGCTTCAGGCCCTGAGCAAGTAGTGTAGACTGCAGCGAGAAAATGGGTGGGTTGGAGCACCAGGTGGAGGAGATCTTTATAGAGCAGCAGAGTAGCTGAGGAAGACGGTTGGTTGCTCCCAGTAAATTAATTAGTCGTGGGAGAGAAATTAATTGCTGGAGGTGTTGTCATGTCAGTCAAGTCGAGGGGCTCTCCCGGGCCAAAATCACTGTTCTGACCTTGTCAGAAAATCATAGCACAAAATGAACTCGAAACGAAATTATTTCACAATTTGACTCTTTTGGAAACGCCACAGCCTGCTGCGTTTCTGGGCCACACAGAAACGCCGAGGTAGCTAGCGTTGCTGCCCTGGCCCACGGTCAGGCCGAGCACGCGTTACTTGCTGACGTGGCAGGCTGGAAACGCCGAGCCCAGTCTGCGTTGCCGGAAACGCCAGGATCTTTGGCGTTTCTTCCCCGGATAAAAACGCCAGGGGTTTTGGCGTTTCTGATCGGCTTCGACGAGTTCATGCTACCTCTGTGGTACACCGGCCATGCCTCCGTCACATGTGTGTCCATTGGAGCCGCAAGCTACTGCCTAGTGATTGGACAACACATAGTGTTTAGCACGTCATCTACGCGTGCTGAGAGAGGAGCCATGAGGCACGGTGTGACACTGCAGCACATCTGTTCTAGATCTACCGCTAGACTATATCTTTACTAGCCCACTGCCCAAAATTTTTTGGAGAGGATATGAGTAGAAAAATGTTGACTTGACATGACCATGTAACTTGATGCGATGTGGTGCCAGATTTCACGTACTGTATGCACATCCTGACGTGACAAAAATCAGTAGCTTCATATTTAATTTGTAGGAGCATCCGCATCCCATTGATCCTGTACCCAATAAAACGGAATCAATAACTCCCGAACGTGCCATGTTTTTGGATTTCTGCCCGAACGCCAGATCCAACGTTGATTGATGGTACACATCTTGAAGCACAGGAAACCAGCCACGTCAGTAAAAGAATTCGTTCGGGAAAAGGAGAAGCCATCGCGAACGCCCACTCCACTGTTTTCTTCCTTATCCTATTCGACTTCTCCCCACTCCTCCATTCCCCACCACATCCAGGCGAAATCCCCAGCTTCCCATGAATTCCAAGTAGTTCTCCAGCATGGTGGGAGGCGTGCGGCTTGGATGAGCTCCAGGGGTTCGCTGCGCGGCGACGGTGGGGTGGGGCGCGAGGGCGGCACGGCGGGAGCAAGCGGCGGCTGCAGTGCTGAGCGGCGGCGGGGATCGAAACGAGGCGCCACCGCGGAGGTGGCTCCGATGCTGTGGGGCGAATGGAGATGGCTGGGTCGCTGGTGGCCGACGAAGGTGGCGCGGCGGGAGGGGATGGCGCGGGGACCTAGTGGTGGCGGCGGAGTGGAGGCGTGGGAAGTAGTTGCACTGGAGTGGAGGGGTGTTGGTGGCGCTGCTTCCGCCGGCGCAGGACCACACTCTCCCTGGTGCTCGTCAGGCAGCGGCTCGCAGCAGCCGGCAGGAGCGAAGACGCATCACCCCCTGGGAGGATGCGGCCGTGGGTCACGGACAGCGGAGCCATCTTTGCGGCTCATGGAGCACGGCTCGCCGGCGCGTGGAGCGGTCGGTGGCGTGCGACTGCATCAATGCCTTGACGCTGGTGCAGCCGAATCTGGAGCGGCGGGAGCCCCCTCTGCCGCCGGAGAACATCTCCTCGGGGATGGGCACCTCCAGCGCCGTGTCCAGCGCGTCGGTGCGCTCCAGGTTGGGACACAATTTCCTCATGGGCGCGTGGGTGACAGAGAGGCGCTCTCCCACAGCTCAATCTCCTCCTCCTCTGCTTGGACCTGGATGATGCTCCAGTTACAATGTCTCCCCACCGAAGGTCGATCCATCTCTGTCTCTTTTTTTATTGGGTACAGGATCAATGGGATGCGGATGCTCCTACGAATTAAATATGAAGCTACTGATTTTTGTCACGTCAGGACGTGCATACAATACGTGAAATCTGGCCCCACATCGCATCAAGTTACATGGTCAGGTCAAGTCAACATTTTTCTACTCATATCCTCTCCAAAAAAAATCGGGCAGTGGGCTAGTAAAGATATAGTCTAGCGGTAGATCTAAAACCGATGTGCTGCAATGTCACACTGTGCCTCATGGCTCTTCTCTCACCACGCGTAGATGACGTGCTAAACACTATGTGTTGTCCAATCACTAGGCAGTAGCTTGCGGCTCCAATGGGCACACATGTGACGGAGGCATGGCCGGTGTACCACAGAGAGGTAGCATGAACTCGTCGAAGCCGATCAGAAACGCCGAAGCCCCTGGAGTTTTTATCTAGCGAAGAAACGCCAAAGCTTCTGGCGTTTCCAGCAACGCATACTGGCTCGGCGTTTCCAGCCTGCCACATCAGCAAGCAACGCGTGCTTGGCCTGACTGTGGGCCAGGGCAGCAACGCTAACTAGCTCGGCGTTTCGGTGTGGCCTAGAAACGCCGCGGGCTGTGGCGTTTTCAAAAGGGTCAGATTGTGAAATAATATCGTTTTGAGTTCATTTTGTGCTATGATTTTCTGACAAGGTCAGAACAGAGATTTTGGCCGCTCTCCCGCCCCGCCGCATGGATAAAGAAGGGGCGACAGCTGGAAACCGAAGTGAGCTCCGTGGCACTTGCATGCACCGTGTTGTCATCCATCGCTGCTCGTGCTCCGCAACGACACTTGAAGCTGCCCTGATGCGCCCACCTGGCGTACGTAGCTTGGTCGGCAGCTGGACGCATGTGGAGTGGGCGTGAGAACTTGGTGATCCATGTGTGTCGGGCGACGTGGCGGGGCTTCCGACTCGCTAGGTGTGGTTGCAGGCAAAAATGATGTTCAACTTCCTCGAAACAGGATTTCGCCTCCTTTACATGTTGCCCGATTTTTAAATATTTTTGGGTAAGTTAATTTTTTGACCGTTGATTGCTGCTTCAAGTTACGTGTTGCGTGTTTTTTCTCCTGTTATGTGTGTTGTCCTGTATTGGGCTGAATTATTTGACTGACTTCTATTTTTTATCGGTCAATTCCTTCAAGATAAGTGTTCCTTATCAAGGCTACATGTTTTCTTATTGGGTTGTGTGTGTGTGTGTGTGTGTGTGTGTGTTTTTGCTTCAGTTTTTTGTTTTTTGTCGGTTTTTATAGGTATATTTTAGATGTTGGTGAATATAAAATATATACATGTAAGAGCATATATAATCGGACTTGGCAAATCTGACCCCATAAGTGCCCGCGGACGCGACCGGGCGCGTCCGCGGACACTGACCGGTCACGCCTCATATTTGGTGTTATGCATCTGAATCTCTCATATTTCATCCCCTAAGAGCATCTCTACCAGACACCTTAGAGCATCTCTAGCAGACCACTTATATCGCGCCGAACTGCAAAATAACCGCCGTTTTACAGTTTTGCGCGAAAAAAGTGGCCCGAACAAACACCGTATCAGATCGCGGCCCTTAAAAATTTTGCGGGGCGCGGCAAATTCTCCCCCTCAACCCTTAGAAACACGGGGCGGGAGGCCGACCCGAGCGTGACCCCTATCGCTAGCTAGATTTGACGGGAGGGACATTTCGGCGCGGCAATTCCCGCTCTCCCTTCCCCTCCGCCGCTATTGATCTTCCTCCGCCCACTTCGGACCACCTTCCCTGGCTGTGTAGCGCCGCCAAGGATGCCTCCAAGCCGTCGCCCCTCATCGTGGAAGTGTGGGACGCGCCAACTCCTCAAGCAGATCCCGTCGCCGGCAGTGTGGCGCCCGTCGCCGTTCAAGCCGCCACCGCAAATCCCCGCAAGCGCCAGGTTAATTTCGTCGTCCAAAGCGGCGCTCCCGCAGCCGCCGCCGTGAAGGCACGCCCGCCCGCCGCCGCCGCCTCCGCTGCGAATCCAGTGCAGGGCGTCCCCACCCCGCCAGTGAAGACGCCCAAGGCGGTGGTGAAATGCAAGAAGGCGGGCACAAAAGGTGTTGCGAGCACCGCATCACCACCTCCTTCGATTGCCAACCCAAGAGCTCCCCCGAGGACGCCCGCCGACGACGCTGCTACCGCCGCCCCCGAGGTGTTCGACGGAATGGGCGCAAGGTATGAACCTTTGTTTTTCTTTTAGTTGTTTCTACTTTTCGTCATTGCGATTGTTTGTGACTTGTGGAGCGAATTTGTAGCGCTGATTTGCATGATGCGCATGCCGAGTTTGTGCACATGTTGGACGATAACGCCGTCGACATTGATCAAGCCCCGATCAGTGATTACGGCTACAATGAGATGGATGGTGGTGTGCACGGTCACGGTGAGGAAGAAGATGAGGTGGAGGTGATTGGGGAGGGGGGCGTTCGACCAAGCGCAAGCAAAAGTGCGCGCGAGATCGAAGAACTACATGCAATTGGAAGATCGAGTCTTGATCAAGGTTTGAGAATCAGTGTCTCTTGATGCGTGCATCGGCACTGACCAAACCGCCAAACAGTATTGGCAAAGGATAGAGGACCAATTCTTTCGAATGATGGCAAAGTATCCCTCGAGGACGCCACGCACCTATTGGTCACTCCAAGGTCATTGGGATATGTGATCAAGCCGATTTTTAGCCGTTGGAGTGGTTGCTTGGAGCAAGTCCGCAATGCACCTCCAAGTGGTACTGTTGAAGCCGATTATGTGAGTTTGTTTTCATTTTGTAGTGCAAATGATTATGCGAGTGGTTGCGTGTGACATAATTTGACATTGTTTTCATTTTGTAGCCCAAAATTGTGCAACAAAGGTACAAGGACATGGAAGCTTCCAATGGCAAGTCATTTACACTAGAGCATTGTTGGGAATTGCTTAAAAATAGCGAGAAGTGGAAGTTGATTGACATAGAATCCCCACCGAAGAGAGGTTCACTCACCAAGTTGGATGATGATGATGAAGATGAGGATGGCCCAAGAAACAAGAACAAGCCCGATGGAAACAAGGAGGCCAAGGACAAGATCAAGAGGGAAGCGGAGGCATCAAGCTTGCGGGACAAGATAGATCACATGGTCAAGTCCAATGAGACATTGGTGATCAAGACATTGGAGGCAAAGAATGAGTTGGCCGAGAAGAAGGCTCAAGAGAAGCAAGAGAAGTGGCAACTACTCAAGGAGGAGACCATGCGCAAGGCCGCCATTGAGGAGAGAAGAGCCATGGCCGAGGAGAACAAAGCCATGGCCAAGCTCCTTCAAGAGGAGAACAAGATCATGATAATGAATCGAAATGACATGGATGAGCTCACCAAAGAATGGCATGACATATCAAGGTTGGAGATCTTGGAGAGGAGGAGGCTAGCTGGAAGAGGCCATGCGGTGCCAAGGTTCGGTGAGCAAGGTGGTTTGCCAAGTGGTGGTGGCAATGGTGGCGGTGGTGGCGGTGAAGATTTCATCTTGTGATGATGATGATGGATGAGTGATGCTGGATGCGATGTCTTTTGGGTTGTGGCGCGAAAACTATGTTCAAATGTCACCAAAACTGTGTTTGAATTCTCGGAATTTGTGTTTTATTTGTCAAAATCGCGGTCAATTGCTTTGTGTGGTTTTACGGTTTGAGGGCCGAAATCGGCAGCGCGCAGAACAGAGCCCGCAAACCCGAGCGGTAAAAGAGAATGTCGGGGGATATTCTCTTTTACCGCTCGGGTTTGCGGGCTCTGTTCGGCCAAAGCCGATTTCGGCCTTTAAACCGCGTTTTTCTCGGCCCTTATCCGTGGTTTAAGGGTCGCGGCTTTAAGGGGTCTGCTAGAGATGCTCTTATATCACGCCGAACTGTAAAATAACCGCCACTTTACAGTTTTGGGCGGAATAAAGCGGCCCGAACGGACCCCTTAAATGCCCCCGACCCTTAAAATTTTTTGAGGGGCACGGTAAATTGCCCCCCCCCCCCCCCGACCCGCGAAAACACGGGTTTCCCCCCCGCCCCGTCGGTGCCCTGTATACTGCGAAAGCACTTGGCGGGAGGGACATTACAGCCCGTGTGCATTCCCTCCCCCCTTCCGCAGCCACCCGCCGCCGTCGCCGCCCGCCTGCCGCCTTCGATTCCGGCGCGCCGCTTCGCCGCCGCCCCGGATCCACCGCGCCCAGCCGCCCCCGGGTCCCCGCCGCCCCATATCCGCCGCGCCCAGCCGCCCGCCCCAGTCTCCGCCCACCCTGGATCCGTCGGTGAGTCCTTTTCTACCCCTTCAAGTTTGATTTAGCGAAGGACTTCCGTTCATGCAAGCTCCGTTGCGATTTGTAGATGGATTTGAGCCCTTGCGAGGAATTTTTGCTCGAGGATTCAGCCTCGTCCGACGACTCGGACATAGAGATGCTGCTCAAGAACAACCGGCAGCAAATGGTGGTGGTGGTCCTCGCCTTGAAGGAGCTCGAGGATAGGAACAGAAAGATACGGCGAGGATCGACCGTCGGCCGCCTTTGCGTCCCTCGCAACCGCCATCTCGGGAACGAGATGCTCATGCAAGACTACTTCGCGGCGTCACCTATGTATCCTCCGCACCTCTTCCGGAGAAGGTATCGAATGCGCCGATCCCTCTTCGTAAAAATAGTACAAGCTTGCGAGGCCAATTCTCGGTTTTTTACCCAAAGGAGAAACTACGCGGCACTACTAGGGAAAACCCTAGCAGTAGCGCGGGGTTTTGTAATATCAGTAGCGCGGGTGGGCGCGCTACTGCTACGGCGCTATAGCTAACTATTAGCAGTAGCGTTGTTCCACCCGCGCTACTGCTAACAGAGTTTAGCAGTAGCGCGTTTAGGTGAACCTCGCTAAAAGCTGCAGCGCGCCTATTTAACACGCGCTACTGCTAAGGAAGCGCTACTGCTACACACATACCCCGTGCTACTGTTACTATTGTCTGTATTTTTTTTCTGCAACGTTTTTTCTCTGTTTTTTAATAGGTTTATACAATAGCCTGTCATATCATACACACAATAGTCTCATCATATCATACAGATGCAAATATTCTCATCAAATCATGCCATCATCATCCAACACAAATGATGTCTCTCATCATCATCGATCTCGAAATAGCGATACAAGTTATGATATGTCTCGAATACATGCAACTACATCGTCATCCCATACACATGTTTCATCATCCATCTAAAACGATGATATAGAAGAGAAGAGCTATCACTATGAGTAAGAGCGGAATTATGCAGTACATGAGGCGCCGGTTGTGATTCCTCTCTCGCGCTAGCGTGAACCTCAAGTAACTAGCTTCTGCTTCTTGTCTGCTATCAAACCCTTTATGGCTGCCGCCCGAGAACCGTGACACTTGGGCCTGACACTCGGGCCACTCATCGTACACTCCCGAAACCCTCCCTATGTACACGGCATAGCACTTCTTCGCCATCAAGGACCTATGTACCTATTAGAGATGCAACAATAATATGCAACATAATATATTTGAGTAACACGAAAAGAAAGAGTTAGCTAATAGATGCAACATATAGTAAACATAATTAATCAACGCAGGTTCACCGTACCCAAACTAATTAACTAGATGTACGCAGGTCATCGTACCCAAACTAACAAACTAGTGTTACGCAAGTTCAGCAGGACCGTTGACATCACAAAGTTTCATCGCTACAGAAACTACAAGTTCAACCGACACATCATCATCGGCATCGTCAATCACTGGAAGTTCCACCCATCCATGTCCGGGAGGATGCACCCTAGTTTCGTGAACGGCGTCAGGTCTTGACGTTGCATGCCTATGCGAGTTCTGACGTCAGCTCGCGATATAGGGCCGTGGTGGAACATCCCCTTCTCTTCGACAACTTCTTTCATGATGATCGTCGCAATGTCCTTCTGGATGCGAAAGAAGTCATCTCTGACTCTATAATCCAGTTCGTGTCCTAAGGATTCTGCCCATTTGCGGATATGTTCATCGTTTCTTGTTGTCATGCGAAGATGTTGGTGATCCCTTCTGAACTCCATCATGAGATGGAGGAGGTAGAATCCATCGTTCTTGCTTGCTGTCGGTTGATGGATGGAGCAGAAGGTAGTTTTATGCGAGAAACCCGGCTTGTTCTTCCTTTGTTTCCTGATCGTCATGTGGCCAGCCCTCATGCTGAAGCCATGGAGAGCATCATCCAGAATATCCATTATGTGGGTGTAGTCTTTCTTCTCGAAGTTTCTGGACGAGTCGAAATACACGGCGTGGGAGACTCGCGGGAAAAGAACGATAAGGACGGCGCGCCCGTTGCTGCGGAAAATAAAGACACCTCAAATTAGTCTCCATATGAGCGAAGGAATGATTGAAACGTACGAAAGGGTTGTCCGGCAATGACTTACATTGGATGATAAGGCAGGAGAATCGTTTCCTTGTCCTTATTCGTTACCATGAAGTATTCGATGTAGTCCCTAGCAGCTTTACGTTCAAACTCGCCGAGAATCAAGAAGGACTCATGCATGTAGTATGGATCCGCCACCGCGATTTCCGAGATTTGTTCTCTCTTGATGACAAAGTTCATATGTAGCGCAAAAAGGCGGACGATCGTAAAATCGAGCCGCCACGTGAGAAACATCTCAAAGATGTGATCAAACCGCAGGAAGAACACCTCCGTGGGCAGTGTGTCGACGTAGCAGTTGGCCTCAGGCACACGAACCGCGTAAAGCGGAAATCCTGGATCCTCCGAGGCGAGAAGGCTTTTCTCAGTCGACAGCACATGGTCATGCAGTCTCCTGAGATCCCCTGATATGCCCTCTAGCGGTTTCAGCGGTAGGATCGGCTCGCCCGCGACATGGTACATTGCCGCACCTTTGACCGGTACACGGTCTGCAAAATCGGTCGGCTGGCTGCTAGAAGCTTTGGCAGCTTTGGCAGCAGCAGTGCCTCTCTTCGGCGGTCTCTTCCTCTCCTTTTTCTTGGGTTCACCGTCCAGACCCTTCCTTACCCCCACCACCAGTGTCGTCGGGCTAAGCACTTTACGACCCTTGGCTAGATGACCCTACGTTGAGGCGGCATCTGGAGGCGTGTCCTGTGAGGATTGCATGAAGAGAGACTTCTTGCAATCAACTCTAGGACGTTCCTGCCCGGGCACA
This sequence comes from Elymus sibiricus, assembly GCA_039707655.1. Lineage (NCBI taxonomy): Eukaryota > Viridiplantae > Streptophyta > Magnoliopsida > Poales > Poaceae > Elymus > Elymus sibiricus. The sequence continues at coordinate 86,056,569 of CM077676.1, forward strand.
TCATCCATCTCCTCATCCGCATGCTCATAGCCCGAGTCATATGGCTGACTCATCATTTGTCCGTCGTCATAGGCGGCACCGGTATTGAGGAACCGGAGAGGGTCCTCCTCCATCTCATCATCCATTCCTTGTTCCACGGGGCCGACTACATCATCCACTATTGGACCCCCCTTCCTCGCGTCGTCCGCCGCTATCACCCGACACGAGAGGCGCTGGTAATTGCGTAGGCGGGGTGGTGGTGTTCATACCTTGCTGATGTGTGGTCATTGGTGTGCTCTTGGCCGCCTCCAGACGAAGAAGATTCTTCGGCCACAGCAGCATCCAACCCTTGCATTCTCCAAGCCGCATCGGGGTCTCATCCTCCTCTCCCCCGAGCCGTACTGGAGGAGTCAAATCCTCGTGGCCCGCTTTCACACTCGACAAGGTAACCCTGAAGGTGCCAACGGGGATCGGCTGGCCGTGGAACGTGAGTTCCAAGGGCTTCGTTATCACTGCCTTTCCCACGTCCACCTTCCGGCCGTTGATCATGTAGAGTACGGTGCACGGGGTTTCGTCGGCCTGCGAAGACATGTCTGCGGCGTAAGACATCCAAAAGGCAACGAAAAACGGAAGATTATATATATGTTGGTGCGACGTGTAATTACCGTGAGGGCGTCGAGGTCAGCCAAAGACAAAGGCCCACCTAGCATGCCAGAGACAGAGGACGGGCTGCTATGAGCGGGTGTGGGAGCAGGACCTTGTGCGGTAGCGGCAGCAGGTGGTGGTGGTGCGATGTTCACCGAGTTGCTCCCGACGAAGCTGGGCATGGAAAAATCCTGTGCCGTCTTGTCTGGATTTTGCTTCGGCCAGTCGATAATATCCGAAATCAAGTTAGTAGCGAAATCATTTCTGCAGGCAGCTATAGCTACATTGACTGCCTGCTGGACCAACTCATTTTTGTTCGCTTCTGCGGCCTCAGCTGCTTTTTTCTCGGCCGCGGCTGCATTTTTCTCGACCGCAAGCTTCACCTTCTCGTCGATGTTCAACTGACTGAACTTCTTTTTCTGCTTTTTGGCCTCCGGGCCCTCGTTGTAGTAGTACTTCCACGTGGCACCGTCTCCGACGCCGTGCACACGTCCATATTGCGGCCGCTGGTCCAAAGGGAGTCCCTTCAGTTGGTTCAAGGCCCGGTTGAGAGGGATGTCCCACTTGGGCCTCATCGACGACTGAGACGACGAGTCGCTTTGGGCCGCAAGCCTGTGTTGCTCCTTCTGCAAAAGGAACGTGAACCGTTTACGAATGTTACTACAACGTGTAGTCCACTTGATCAGAAGCTAAATGTAAGGTGGTAAAAGAATAATTACCAGTAATCTAATCAATTTCCTCGTGATCGGGTCCTTGTACCAAACCTTCTTTTCCTTGTCCCACTTGTACCGGGCCCTGATGAAATCACGCTCCTGCGGGTCGGTGAACTCCGCGTAGGGGTCTGGGATCCCCGCGGCTTCACGTTCCACGTCCTCCTTATCCCATATGGGCCTCTTGCCAATGTAGCCACGGCTTCCGAGGCGTTAGTTCCCCGTGTTCCTTTGCTACATTGACTTGTATTTCTCAGACTTAATCTTGGCTGCCTCGGTAGCGGAAGTGTCCTTGAACTTTTCGAACTCTTCTGCCGTAAGTGTCGGATTGTTCGCCAAAATCTTAGACAGGGGTTCGTTAGCATCAATCGCTCGTTTCACCCTCCCTTTCCAGGCGGCCAAATCGTTGCTGAACATGCCCATGGCGTGGTTATTGATATCTTTCATGGCAGCAGCATCCCACGGGTTTTCTATGCGGTCATCCCGGCCGGGGAACTGGAATCTCTTGTGCAGCTTCGTTAGGAGCAAGTGCTCCAGATGTGGTTTCTTCCTTAAGTCATTGTTGTTGATGCTCGAGGTTTCCCGTAGGATGCATCCGACTTGGTTGCCGTAGCACTTGCGAGGTTCATCCGGCGCTATTGGCTCGAATTTGCCAGGGTGCATCTCTGTGACCAGGATTCTTCCAATGCCGAGTTTGTTAGGGCGTCGTGTCCTCTGCTTCTTCTGCTTCTTCTTTTCGTTACCGCCTTCGGCGCTGCTCTCGGCGCCGCCATCGGTGTCGGTGCCATCGGTGTCGATGTCGGCGGCAGTACCATCGTCCGCTATGACCAGGTCGCCCTGCAAACCTTCTGTTTGCTGACTAGACAAAAAGTCGAGGTAATCATGTTCACAGTCATATTGTATGTCGTCGGCAGCGTGGTCAGAAGGCCCGGTCTCGTCGTTGTTCGACATGTTTCCTACGATTAAGTATGCTCGTTTAATTCTTAAACTATAATAAAATGAGTAATGACATAAAAAAGGCCTATGGTTTGCCGGAATGCCGTTTCATTCCCGTCCAAGCAAATGCTGGGCACTCGATATGCCTACTTTCTAGCACAAGTCATGCCAAAATTCACGGGAAATTTTGGCATGACCTTTGCTAAAAAGTGGACATATCGAGCGCCTGAAATTCGCCGGAACGGAAATGAATCAACATTCCGGCAAAACATAGGCCACTCGGATCATTTCCCTGCAAACAAGAAAAGCCAACGCAGGCAACAATAGCACATCATCTCCATCATTTGGCACATCATATGGCAACAACAGCAGCCAACATCATTTGGCACTTCAATTATTCAAAATATGTTCACCATCAACAGCCAACATCATGTATATCAAAGAAATTCATGCACTTTAATTATTCAAAGAAATTCACCATAAAGAAATTCACCATCAAAATATGTTTTAAATTCCTAGGTACTGTCCTAATATAAAACAGCTACTGTCCTAATAAAAACCCTAGTTAAATTCCTATCTACTAGGGTTAACTAAACAAAACAATAGCTACTTCTCAAAAACCCTAGCTAACAATTGATTGATGCAAACAAGGAACTTCTGTTTTTTCTTTAAATAGCAACAATTGATTGAACTAAGATTTTTTAAATAGCAACAATTCTGTTTTAACTAGGGTTCATAATCTAGCACTAACCTAGCAATAATTCTGTTTTAACTAACTAGGGTTCATAACCTAGCAATAATTTTCTTACTAGGGTTCATACATATGGCAGAGAGAGAGAGAGCAGAGAGAGACAAGAGGGGAGGGGAGAGGAGGGGCTTACAGGGCGGCGAGGTCGATGGAGGAGGAGAAGGTTGGACTTGCGGCGACGTCGAGGAGGAGGAGGCAGGCGCGCGGCGACGTCGAGGAGGAGGCAGGCGCGGCGAGGTCGAGGAGGAGGAGGCAGGCGCGCGGCGACGTCAAGGAGGAGGCAGGCGCGGCGAGGACGGGCTCTGGCGACGGCGCGAGGAGGCAAGGGCGACGAGGGCTCCGGCGACGGCGTGGAGGAGGGCAAGGGGATGGAATGGGGGGAATGGGGGGAATGGGGGAAATTGGGGAAGAAAGGCCCGCGCGGTGCGGTTAACTCAAACATAGCAGTAGCGCGTTTATGGACCCGCGCTATAGTTAACTTAGCTGTAGCGCGGGCTACCCAAACCGGCGCTACAGATAACTTAGCTATAGCGCGGGTGTGGACACACGCTACTGCTATAGTTAACTTAGCTGTAGCGCCGGTTTGGGTAGCCCGCACTACAGCTAAGTTAACTATAGCGCGGGTCCATAAACGCGTACTGCTATTCCTTTGATTTTTCTTTTCATTTTCTCCTTTTGCTTTTTCTTTTCATTTTATTTTTCTTATTTCCTTTCTCCTTTTTCTTTTTCTTTTCATTTCCTTTTCTAATCCTTTCATTTTCTTCTTTCCTTTCTCATTTTTCTATTTCTTTTCATTTTATTTTCTTTTCCAAAAGACGACCGAGCCGGGAAGAAGGGGATCGGATACAATGTATATAACTCAGGCGATGATATATATTACATATCATTTGACCGATAACGATTAAGTGCGTACACAAAATAAATACATATATATATAAATGATGGTTTCTCAGCGTCGACGTTTTCGTTTCTGAGTGAGCTTCTTTCCCTTCTTGTTCGCTGTCGAATAATTGAGCCCCTCGTTGTGACTTTTCCTTTTCCATGGAGTACGATCTTTCTTAGGTAATGTAGTATTGATTATTCTTTTGACGTATGCTTCATCGTCATCGTCATCTTCCCTCATCGGGTTGCCGTACTGGTCGTAGTCTTCCTCGTTGGCGACTCCATCCATTCCGATGATGTTCCTTTTGCCTCTCCTCACGACAACACGGCTGGGATTGCTCGGGTCGGTTATGAAGAAGCATTGTGTCACGTGCTTAGCGTGTACCCATGGCTCGTTTTTTGCGATGGCGTTCACGGTAGCGCTCTTGGCGTCGGGTATAGACATGGTAGTGAAATACCGGTTTTCTCTTTCGACGTTCTTAGCCCATCTGACACGGAACATCGTCGCATCGTGCAGTCCTGAGTAGTCAAGCTCCCAGATCTCTTCGACCCCTCCGTAGAATCTTTCAGTTGCGGCGTTGTCGCCGGTCATGCATTCCATCGTCACCCCTGAGTTCTGAAAATCACTGTTTATATCTTTGGCCTCCGTGTAGAACGTATATCCATTGATATCGTATGCCTGATAGGTCGCGAGGTTGGCCGCAGGGCCATGTGCTAAGGCGTATATGAGCAATCCGTCCGTAGAGCCCTCTTCCGGGGGATTAGCAAGAACATGCTCTTTGAACCAAGGCAGGAAAGTGGAGTTGTGCTCTCTAATAACTTCGGCGTTCGTCTTGCATAGCCCCCGGTCACGGTACTTCTTTGCGATGGTTTCTTTGTGCAGTGTCGCGAAAGGATCTACCACGTCTAGGTGTTGTAGCACTACTAAGTTTGCTCTGTCAAAGTCATTGCGTCGACCCGAGTGGTTCACATGCAGTTCCCTCCGGCCGTTTGTGTGACCTTCTCCTCCGAGCCTCCCAAGGTGCTTGTTAACGGGCAAACCAACAACAGGGTCTCCGCCATATAGATAATTCTCGCAGAAAGAGGTGCACTCTTGGGTCAGATAGCCTTGGATGATGCTTCCATCCGGACGAGACATGTTACGAACGAATCCTTTGATGAGCCCATTCATCCTCTTGAACGGCATCATGTTGTGCAGGAATGTCGGCCCGAGGTCTATGATGTCGTCCACAATGTGGACACACAGATGCACCATGACGTCAAAGAACGAGGGCGGGAAGTACATCTCAAGCTCATTTAGTATCACAACGATCTCTTCCTGTAGCCTTCGGAGCTGCTTCACACTGATCGACTTTCGAGAGATAACGTCGAAAAAGTTGCAGAGACTAATAAGCGTGTCACGGACGTGCTTGTCCATTATCCCTCTAAGGGCAACAGGAAGTATCTGCGTCATCATCACATGACAGTCATGAGACTTCATCCCGCTGAACCTTTTCTTCTTGGTGTCTAGAAATTTGCTTATCTTCCCACAGTAACCGGAACTAACTTTGATTCCGGTAAGGCAGTTGAAGAATTGATCGATCTCCTTCGGACTTAAGGTAAAGCAAGAAGGGGGGCAATAATTCTCTTCCTTCTTGTTGACTTTTTTTCCCTGGTCCCGCGCCTCCATCTCCGTCTCCGTCTCCTCCGACTTTTTACGGGGCGGCATGTGGAGATCTGCCCTGATGTTCAAATCTTCCAAGTCTCTTCTTGCCTTCAGCCCATCCTTGGTCTTATCCGGCATGTTCATCAGTGTTGCAAGCAAGCTCTCAAGGACATTCTTCGTGATATGCATTTGATCAAGGCAATGAGGCGTGTCGAGTTTGGGCCAGTACTCCAAGTCCCAGAAAACAGACCTCGTTTTCCATACCTTCAGCAGTGGCTCCGACACCTTTTTCATCTTTCCCGGCGCGGGGCACTGTTCCCAGTTTTTCAACAGCTCATCGATTTCGGCGCCGCTCCTCTTACGTGGAGGTCCTCGATGCTCAGCCTCACCATTGAATAGATCTCCACGGTTTCTCCACGGGTCGTCCTTCGCGAGCCATCTTCGATGCCCCATGTACACGATTTTCCCAGACCCGCCATCTTTCGTTAGCTGCTGAGATGTTGTATCATCCATGCACCACGTGCATCCGCAATATCCGTGGCACACCTGGCCTGCGACATATCCGTAACTGAGATAGTTGTGCACCGTCGTCATCAGCGCGGCTCTCATATAGAAATACTCGCCTTTGCTGGCATCCCATGTCTTGGCCGGTGTTTTCCATAACGTGTCTAACTCCTCTTGAAGTAGCCCCAGATACAGATTAATATTATTTCCCGGTTGTTTCGGCCCTTGAATCAGCATGCTCATGTGTATGTACTTTGTCTTCATGCACTTCCAGGGGGGAAGGTTGTACATCCATACAAACACGGGCCATGTGCTATGGTTGGTGTTCTGGTTGCCAAACGGATTCATGCCATCGGTACTCGCGCCAAGCACAATGTTCCTTGGATCACCTACGAAAAATTGATATTCGGCGTTGAACGCTCTCCACTGGCTTGCATCCGCGAGGTGTCTCAGCTTTGGATCATCTCCATCGTCGGGCTTCACCCTCTCCGCGTGCCAGCGCATGAGCTTTGCTTCCTTAGGACCTACGAAATAACACTGCAGACGGGGAGTGATCGGTAGGTACCATACAACTTTCTGGGGAGATTTCTTTCCGGCCTTCTTGTATCGAGAAGCATTGCACACCGGACAGTTGTTTTTTTCCGTGTGCTCCTTTCGATAAATGATGCAATCTTTGATGCATGCATGGTATCTAATGTGCGGCAGATCAAGAGGGCACACGATCTTCTTGGCCTCATCGACACTAGTAGGACACAGGTTCCCCGCGGGAAGAACCTTCTTTAGATACTTGAGAAGCTCATCGAGGCTTCTGTCGGTCCATTTGTTTTTAGCCTTTGTCTTTAGAAGTTCGAGCATGAAACTCAAGCGGGTCACCTCGGGATCGCAACCACCATACAATGGAGTATGAGAGTCTACCTCGAGTTGCTCCAGCTTGGCCTCCTCTCTACAAGCAGCTCTGTCGTTAGTCGTCTTCTTGCGAAGCAGGTCTCGAACATGAGGGTCCCGCACGACTGAACTTAGTAGCGATGAATGCTCCGGCGTGTCCGCGTCTTCTCTGTCATGTCCGGCCACTTCTCCGCCCCCATGTCCGGCCTCTTCTCCGCCCCATGTCCGGCCTCTTCTCCGCCACCATTATCGGTCATCTCTTCGTCTGGTCCAATGTCGTCATTGGCTGCCCCATCGACGTCATCATCTTCACTTATCCACCGAGTATAGCCATCCATGAAACCAGTCATGAGCACGTGCGCTTTCAAACGGCCTTCCTTAAAGGGGTCGAGCAAGACTCCTCCTTTGCATCTTCGACACGGACAGAAAATCTCCTTCCGGTTATTTTCATACATGTCGTGCACCGCGGATCGCAACCATCTTTCCACCATCGTTCCACTGACCTTCATGATCGCCTGCGTGGTATAATTAATAAGCAAAAGGATTATAAACGCATCCATGCATGCATGCATCAAAGTCATACAAAAATTCGGCATGACCTTCCCTAAAAATAGGACATATAGAGTTTGCCCGAAATTCGCCGAAACGGAAATAAATCGACATTTCGGCAAAACATAAGCAACTCATGTCACGCACGATCCGACAAATACACATAGGCGGCAACTCATGCCACATGCACATTCTCACCATCATAGCGCAAACACAAATATTTTCATTCTTGCAAAGCACAACTTTTTACTCACCTATCGTCCCGAGAGAGGGATCGAGCACACAAGTACGGTAGATGGCCGTTGCCGCTATCTAGCTAACTAGGGATTGAAAGTAGTGGAAGGAGGGAGGGAAATCTAGCTATCTAGCATGGTAGATCTAGTTGGAAGGAGATACTCTACCTAACTAGTGGAGTGGGAGGGAAAGCTAGCTAGTGAGACAAAGGCATGAGTGGGGAAAGAGAGAAGGAGGGAGAGACAAATAAATTCAAGTGAGGAAGAGAAGAAGCCATTAATGGAGGAGATGGTGGATGGGGGCATTAATGGGGAGAGAAGAGAGGTAGGAGAAGGAAGAAGTAAGTGAGGGAGGTAGAGGAGGGAGAGGGGAAAGGGGAGGGGGAGGAGGGGAGGGTGGGAGAAAAAGGTGGCTGCTACGTGTAGCAGTAGCGCTGGTATCTCACCGGCGCTACTGCTAAGATTCGTAGCAGTAGCGCGTGTCGGTGGCCCAGCGCTACTGCTAATCTGGGCCCACCTTCTGGCCCCGTGCACAGATAGCGGTAGCGGTGGGCCACCGACAAGCGCTACTGCTATGGATCTTAGTAGTAGCGCTGGTTTCGGGCCACCGCTACTACTAAGGGTAGCCCCGGCCGGTGGCGGTGGGACCACTTAGCAGTAGCGCTGTCCGGCCACCACGCGCTACTGCTACTTTGGTACCTGTAGCGCGTGTTGGCACCCAGCGCTACTACTAAGTAGCAGTAGCGCTGGCCCCATAACCAGCGCTACTACTAAAATTCTATCTATAAGCTTTCTCCTAGTAGTGCGGGGTTGAAGGGTTTTAGCGCATATCAAAAAATATCGGCAGCTATGCGGGTGATTGCATATGGCATTCCGGCTGACTATGCCGACGAGTATCTTCGCATTGGCGAAGATACTACAATTGAGTCAGTGCATAGGTTGGCCAAAGTGATCATCCGTGTCTTTGGTCCTGTCTATCTTCGGGCACCGAATGAGGAAGACACTGCTACTTGTAGCTTGCGTTGGTATTTCCCCGAAGAGGAAGGGATGATGCAACACAGTAGAGATAAGTATTTCCCTCAATTATGAAACCAAGGTTATCGAACCAGTAGGAGAATCACACAACACCTAGTAAGCAGTACCTGCACAAAAACAATAAATCCTTGCACCCAACGCAAACAAGGGGTTGTCAATCCCTTGGCGGTAAGATTGCAAGATTAAATTGTATTTGATAGATTGATAGATTGCAGCAAAAATACTAAATAAAATAAATAAAAGAAAATGGCAGCAATATTTTTAGGGTTTTAGTAATATGATTTTGATAGACCCGGGGGCCATAGATTTCACTAGAGGCTTCTCTCGAGAAAATAGCATACGGTGGGTAGACAAATTACTGTTGGGCAATTGATAGAAAAGCAAATAATCATGACGATATCCAAGGCAATGATCATGTATATAGGCATCATGTCCAAGATTAGTAGACCGACTCCTGCCTGCATCTACTACTATTACTCCACACATCGATGGGCTATCCAACATGCATCTAGTGTATTAAGTCCATAAGAACGGACTAATGCCTTAAGAACGATGACATGATGTAGACAAGACAAACTCATGAATTAATAAACCCAATGAATAGATCCCATCTTTTTACCCTTAGTAGCAACGATACATACGTGTCATGTCCCTTTCTGTCACTGGGATTGAGCACCGCAAGATCGAACCCACTACAAAGCACCTCTTCCCATGGCAAGATAAATCAACTTAGCTGGCCAAACCAAATCAATAGATCGGAGAAGAAATACGAGGCTATAATAATCATGCATAAAAGAGATCAGAGAAGACTCAAATAATATTCATGGATAATCTGATCATAAACTCACAATTCATCGGATCCCAACAAACACACCGCAAAGAAAGATTACATCGGATAGATCTCCAAGAACATCAAGGAGAACATTGTATTGAACATCAAAAAGAGAAAAGAAGCCATCTAGCTACTGCCTATGGACCCGAAGGTCTGTGGTAAACTACTCACGCATCATCGGAGAGGCAGCAAGGTTGATGTAGAGCCCCTCCGTGATCGATTCCCCCTCCGGCAGATTACCGGAGAAGGACCCCAGATGGGATCTCTCTGGAACAGAGGCTTGCAGCGGCGTAAAAAGTATTTCGTGGACTCTTCTGAGGGTTTCTGATTTTTCTGGAATTTATAGTGCTGGATTTAGGTCAAACGGAGCTTGGTGGGGCCCACGAGGCATCAGGGTGCGCCTGCCCCCCCCCCCCAGGCGCACCCTGGTGGCTCGTGGGGCCCACCAAGGTCTTCTGGCCTCCCCTCGAAGCTTCTGGTATTCTTCTTGCCCAAGAAAAATTCTCCAAAAAGTTTCACTGTATTTGGACTTCGTTTGATATTGATTTTCTGTGAAACAAAAACAGGGCAGAAAACAGCAACTGGCACTGGGCACTAGGTTAATAGGTTAGTCTCCAAAAATGATATAAAATTGCTGTATATGATTATAAAAACATCCAAGATTGATATTATAACAGCATAGAACAATCAAAAATTATAGATACGTTGGAGACGTATCAGCATCCCCAAGCTTAATTCCTGCTCGTCCTCGAGTAGGTAAATGATAAAAACAGAATTTTTGATGTGGAATGCTGCCTAACATATTTATCACATATTCTTTTTCTTTTTGTAGCATGGACATTGGACTTATATGATTCAAAGCAATAGTCTATAATTTGACATGAAAACATAGATACTCAAGCATACTAACAAGCAACCATGTCTTTCAAAATATCAACGCTAAAGAAAGTTATCCCTAGCCCATTATGCTCAATCATTGATCCATTTATGAAACACACTCAAATATTAGCTACAACCAATGCACAAGTATGACAATAGTGTTATCTAGTTGGTGCTTTTGTAAGAGAAGATGGAGACTCAAGAAAAATAAAAATTGCATAAAAGTAAATAGATAGGCCCTTCGCAGAGGGAAGCAGAGATTTATCAAATGTGCCAGAGCTCAAAGCTGAAATTAAAGAGATAAAAAAATATTTTGGGAGGCATGCTTTTCCTGTCAACACAAACGAATGAGAATTCCCAATATCTTCCATGCTACATACATCATAGGCGGTTCCCAAACAGAAAATAAATTATACTCTCCTTCATTAAGATTTTTCTTTCCGCGAGAGTACTCCCCTTCATTAAGATTTTTTTATTTCTTTCCGAGGGAGATTTGCTTTTGCTTTCATTATTTTTGCATTACTGCAATTTTGGCATTTTAGCAATTTAACAATTCGGGACGGGCATCCCTATTACCACCACACTCTCGTGCAATGACAAGTGAATAAACACTCATCTTGAGAATAACACACCTAGCATGGAAGATATTGGCTACCCCCTTCCGCTTCATTAGCGGTACGGGCACACAAAACACAACAATTATTTTGAAATTTAGAGTTGGCAGACGCAAATTTACTTGGAACGGCATTGGAATACCGTATATAGGTAGATATAGTGGACTCATAAGGCAAAACTGGTTTTAAGGATTTTGGATGCACAAGCAGTATTTCCGCTTAGTACAAATGAAGGCTAGTAAAAGATTGAGAAGCAACCAACCAAAAAACGAAAACGGTCATAAACATGCATTGAACATAACTAACACCGAATAATGCATCATAGTAGGATATAACTTCATTGCATAACTATTGACTTAACGTGCTTGCATAGGGAATCACAAACCTTAACACTAATATTCTTACTTAAGCACAATTACTCACTAACATGGCATCACATATCATCGTTTCCATATCGCAAAACTATTGCAAGGAATCACACTTGTCATATCCAATGATCTATATGAAAGTTTTTATCTATATCCCTCTTGAATATTCATCACTTTGGGACCAATTGCATAACATGTGCCAATTACCGTTACTATCATCATCTCTCAAAAAGATTTAAGTGAAGCATGAGAGTGCAAATATTTCTTCAAAATTTCAGTCTTAACAATTCTCAAAATAATATAAGTGAAGCATGAGAATTCATTTCTTCAAAATTTTAATCAAGTCAATTCTCAAAATGATATAAGTGAAGCATGAGAATTTATTTCTACAAAATTTCAATCAACTCTCAAAATAATATAAGTGAAGCATGAGAGTTTATTTCTACAAAATTTCAATCAACTCTCAAAATAATATAACTGAAGCATGAGAGTTTATTTCTACAAAATTTCAGCCACCACCGTGCTCAAAAGGATTTAAGTGAAGCACTAGAGCAACTGCCTAGCTCAAAAAATTTAAGTGAAGCACATAGAGTATTCTACAAATTATGATGATAACGTGTGGCTCTCTCAAAATAGGTGTGTGCAGCAAAGATGATTGTGACAAACTAAAAAGTAAACAAAGCAAAGACTCATATCATACAAGACGCTCCAAGCAAAACACATATCATGTGACGAATAAAAATATAGCTCCAAGTAAAATTACCAATGGTCGGTAGAATAAAGAGGGGATGCCTTCCGGGGCATCCCCAAGCTTAGACGCTTGAGTCTTCCTTGAATATTACCTTGGGGTGCCTTGGGCATCCCCAAGCTTAGGCTTTTGCTACTCCGTATTCCTTCATCCATCGTGATCTCACCCAAAACTTGAAAACTTCAATCACACAAAACTCAACAAAACCTTCGTGAGATCCGTTAGTATAACAAAACAAATCACTACTATAAGTACTGTTGAAAACCCATTCATATTTTATTTTTGCATTATACCTACTGTACTCTAACTTCACCATGGCTTATACCCCCCCGATACAATCCATAGATTCATCAAAACAAGCAAGTAGTGCATCAAAAACAGAATATGTCAAAAACAGAACAGTCTGTAGCAATCTATTTAAAAGCCATACTTATGTAACTCCAAAAATTCTGAAAAATTAGGACAACGTGTAAAATTCATATACCAATACTGTGTAAAAATTTCAGATTTTTCTGACGATCCAGCATAGAAAAATAATTCGGGCACTGGACACAAAACTTTCTGTTTTCCAAACAGCATCAATTATACTATCTTCCAAATCATCCCAAAGGCTTTACTTGGCACAAACACTAATTAAAAACATAAAAATACTATCATACCAGTAGCATGAAACTAAAAACACACCATAAAAGAAATTTATAACAAAAATTTATTTTATTCATTGGGTTGCCTCCCAACAAGCGCTATTGTTTTATGCCCCTAGCTAGGCATAATGCATAATTTCAAGTATTGTCATACTTCTTAATGGTCCTAGCAACTCCTATTTCATTATCTTTGCCATTATCAATTATGTATACTAGATGATCAAGCTTAGTGCAAAGGGTTTTTATTTCCTTCAGGACACATAAAGAGATCTTTTTATCCAAGGCATCGATCCTCCTATTTTGTTACTACATGACCATTTATCGTAGGAGCAAGATTAAATATTCCTCGAAAGTTGGAATCCATGCTAGCCTTTGTTTCTTTTATTATATCATTTTGATAAAAGCACACTAAAGCAGTAGGTTCAATAGTTTCAACTGTTGGTCGCCCAAATATGTTTTTCATCTTTTCATAGGTGTCAAAGGCATCACCTCCAAGAAAATCGTTTTCAAATATAGAGTCCAAAACGCGTCTATGAGCAAGGGGTAAACCAACATAAAAACTCCTTAGGAATAACTTAACATGATATTGAGGCCTAGCACTTGTTTGAATTTTTAATAATCTATCCCAAGCTTCTTTTAAAGATTCATCACTCAAATATTTAAAATTTAAAAGTCCTGGATCATCTTCGGCAAGATTGTCAATTTTTTCTTTAGAAACCTTAGGAAAACCTCTTTTAATATTTTCATCATTCATAAGCTTCAAGAGGATAGACGGATTGTCTAAGGAACTAGCACTAGGAAGAGGATTACTTTTCTTAAATTCAGCCATGATAGCAACTTCAAGCACACAAACGAGAAAACAGGCAAAAAGGCAAACGGAAAATATTTTTGTATTTTTGTAAAAACATTTTAGAAGTGGGGGAGATGAAAACGAGAGGCAAATGGCAAATAAAGTAAATGCAAGGAGATGAGAGTTTGTGCAAAGGTACTTGATAAATGTTGATGATGTCTCCCCGGCAACGGCGCCAGAAATTCTTCCTGCTACTTGTAGCTTGCGTTGGTATTTCCCCGAAGAGGAAGGGATGATGCAGCACAGTAGAGATAAGTATTTCCCTCAATTAAGAAACCAAGGTTATCGAACCAGTAGGAGAATCACACAACACCTAGTAAGCAGTACCTGCACACAAACAACAAATCCTTGCACCCAACGCAAACAAGGGGTTGTCAATCCCTTGGCGGTAAGATTGCAAGATTAAATTGTATTTGATAGATTGATAGATTGCAGCAAAAATACTAAATAAAATAAATAAAAGAAAATGGCAGCAATATTTTCAGGGTTTTAGTAATATGATTTTGATAGACCCGGGGGCCATAGATTTCACTAGAGGCTTCTCTCGAGAAAATAGCATACGGTGGGTAGACAAATTACTGTTGGGCAATTGATAGAAGCAAATAATCATGACGATATCCAAGGCAATGATCATGTATATAGGCATCACATCCAAGATTAGTAGACCGACTCCTGCCTGCATCTACTACTATTACTCCACACATCGATGGGCTATCCAGCATGCATCTAGTGTATTAAGTCCATAAGAACGGAGTAATGCCTTAAGAACGATGACATGATGTAGACAAGACAAACTCACGAATTAATAAACCCAATGAATAGATCCCATCTTTTTACCCTTAGTAGCAACGATACATACGTGTCATGTCCCTTTCTATCACTGGGATTGAGCACCGCAAGATCGAACCCACTACAAAGCACCTCTTCCCATGGCAAGATAAATCAACTTAGTTGGCCAAACCAAATCAATAGATCGGAGAATAAATACGAGGCTATAATAATCATGCATAAAAGAGATCAGAGAAGACTCAAATAATATTCATGGATAATCTGATCATAAACTCACAATTCATCGGATCCCAACAAACACACCGCAAAGAAAGATTACATCGGATAGATCTCCAAGAACATCAAGGAGAACATTGTATTGAACATCAAAAAGAGAGAAGAAGCCATCTAGCTACTGCCTATGGACCCGAAGGTCTGTGGTAAACTACTCACGCATCATCGGAGAGGCGGCAAGGTTGATGTAGAGCCCCTCCGTGATCGATCCCCCTCCGGCAGATTACCGGAGAAGGACCCCAGATGGGATCTCTCTGGAACAGAGGCTTGCGGCGGCGTAAAAAGTATTTCGTGGACTCTTCTGAGGGTTTCTGATTTTTCTGGAATTTATAGTGCTGGAATTAGGTCAAACGGAGCTTGGTGGGGCCCACGAGGCATCAGGGCGCGCCTGCCCCCCCCCCCCAGGCGCGCCCTGGTGGCTCGTGGGGCCCACCAAGGTCTTCTGGCCTCCCCTCGAAGCTTCTGGTATTCTTCTTGCCCAAGAAAAATTCTCCAAAAAGTTTCACTGTATTTGGACTTCGTTTGATATTGATTTTCGGTGAAACAAAAACAGGGCAGAAAACAGCAACTGGCACTGGGCACTAGGTTAATAGGTTAGTCTCCAAAAATGATATAAAATTGTTGTAAATGATTATAAAAACATCCAAGATTGATATTATAACAGCATGGAACAATCAAAAATTATAGATACGTTGGAGACGTATCATACACTAAAATGTTGATGGCAACAAATGAGAAGCGAGGTTGGTCGGGCATGCTAGGAAGCATTGACTGCATGCATTGGACTTGGAAAACTGCCCGAAGGCATGGCACGGGCAGTATTGTGGCAAGTCTCGTGATGCAACAATTGTACTAGAGGCCGTTGCATCCGAGGATTTATGGATTTGGCATTGCTTCTTTGGTTTGCCGGGTACTCTCAATGATATCAATGTGTTGCATCGGTCTCATTTGTTTGCTAGACTTGCTAGTGGCGATGCTCCTGCTTGCAACCACACGGTGAATGGGCATCAGTACACATAGGGCTACTATCTTGCTGATGGTATTTACCCTTCTTGGTCTACATTTGTCAAGTCCATCAAGAAACCCAAAACTAGGAAGGAAGTTGAATTTGCGAAGGTACAAGAGGCTGCCCGAAAAGATATTGAAAGAGCCTTTGGGGTTTTGCAAGCTAGGTTTGCCATTGTTCGTGGTCCTGCTCGTTTTTGGGACAAGCGAACCCTGAAGAACATCATCACATGTTGTGTGATTCTTCACAACATGATCATCGAAGATGAGAGGGACATGAACTTGGAGTTCTTCTATGAGAATGTCGGTAGCCGTGTGAAGCCATCTAGAGACCCTGGCCACATACAAGCATTCCTTCAGACATACAGGGAAATTGAAGACTCAAACACCCACCACCAGCTTCAGGACGATCTCATTGAGCACCATTGGCACAGGCATGGGCAGTAATAAAACCTGCCATTTTTAAATTCATTTAATTTAATTCATGTGTAATTTGTATCATTGTTGTATTCAGAACAATTTTTGTATTGAATTATAAGTTTAATTCTTAGATTTGAATAATTATTGTAATTTGGATGGTTGTTGTATTGTAATATTCAGATTTTAATTTGGGTTTTATTTGTCAAAATGGTAGTCAATTGCTTTGTGTGGTTTTACGGTTTGAGGGCCGAAATCGGCTGCGGCAGAACAGAGCCCGCAAACCCGAGCGGTAAAAGAGAATACCGATATTCTCTTTTACCGCTCGGGTTTGCGGGCTCTGTTCCGCCCCAGCCGAGCGGTAAAAGAGAATACCGATATTCTCTTTTACCGCTCGGGTTTGCGGGCTTTGTTCCGCCGCAGCCGATTTCGGCCTTTAAACCGTGGTTTTCTTGGCCCTTATCCAGGGTTTAAGGGTCGCGGCTTTAAGGGGTCTGCTAGAGATGCTCTAAATCCCTACAAACCATGCAAAATAAACCTACGTATTGTGACACGCTAGCTACTATGCTTCGTCGTCGGAGATTTCCACAACGTCGGTGTCGGGCAGCGGGTAGATGGGCGCATAGGAGGGCTCTAGATCCTCTCCTCCTCATCCATATACGTGAGCATCTCGTCGACTTCCGCGGCGTGCTCCGCCTCCACCTCCTGCTGACGACGACGTTTGGCCTCCGCCTCCGATTCCGACCGGAGGGAATCGAGGATCGCCTGCTGCTTCGCCTGCAGACCCGCGTCCCCAGCGTCCCCCACATCCTCCTCCTCCTCCACAACCTCCTCCTCCTCCTCCACCTCCAAGTCCTCCTCCGGATCCACCGCGTCTGGAGGTAACCTCGCGGCGATCCGGGCTTCACGCCTTGCCCAGATCTGCTCAAGGAGCTGTAGCCGGCGCTCCGACGTTAGATATGGGTAGCTCCTTACCCGTCGACGTGGGGGCATGGCTACCAATGGCGGCGGATAGCGATTGGAAAGTGCGGCGGCAACGAATGAGAGGGAGGAAATATGGACGGGTAGGGTTTCGGTGTCGGCATTCGGCTTAAATAGCCGAGCTAGGGCACTACGCGGCCTGCCGGAACGGCGCCATGCGGCGCCATCGGTCCGACGGAGGAGACGAGCTTCGGACCGCTGGGTTTCAGAGTGTTTTCCGGTGGGACCCCATCGTCAGTCCGACGTGGCGGACGCGCCTGGTCGCACCCGGGCCTCCTCATATCCGCCCCAGATTTGGGCCAGATATGAGGGGTGCCGGTCAGCCCGGGCGTTTAAGGCCCGTTTGAGGCGCCCGTCTGGGTAGCTTTTTTGTGACCGGTCACTGACCGGGCCATCCGCCCGGGCGTTTGAGGCGGGTTTGCGGTGTCTGGCTGTAGATGCTCTAAGTACTATATAGTATGTGTATAAATTATAATTTACTAGTTTAGTGAAAAATGCACTATTATATGCTTATTTCTTACATAATAAAATAGTGCAGTTTCAGTGCAAAGTTGTGTTATTTATGTTTTTCCTTTTCTTTTCTTAAAGGTTAATATCAATGTCACTAATTCATCCTTTTTTAGAAAAATATTTTTTATATATTACTTTAATTTTTATTTAATTTTCTTTCTTCTTTAAGGGTAGTACATTTACCACTAATTCATTTCTTCTTAAAAAACTTTTTTTTACGAAATTCCGCTATTATATGCTTATTCTTGCATACATAAAAACGCAAATTTACTACCTTCAAGGGTAATACCAAAGCAATAACGCAATTAATGTACAAAATAAGCAATAGCGCCACTTACTACCATTAAAGGGTAATAACAAAGCCACTAATTCATTATTTCATAAATAACTTCATTATTTTGATTTTGTTTTTGATTTTATTTTATTTTTCTTCTTCTTTAATGGTAATACCAATGCCACTAATTCATTCCTTCTTTTTGAAAATTCCACAATTATATGCTTATTCTTGCATATTGCAAAAAAACACAATTTCTGCGTAAATTTTGTGCAATTTTTTTTATTATTTTTTTAATTTTTTTTCCATTTGTTTCTTCTCGCAAAGTAATACTCGTGCCACTAATTCATTTTTTCTTAGAAAACTTCATTATTTTGATTATTTTAATTTTTGTTTCTTTTCATTTTTTATGGGTAATACCAATGCTACTTATTCATTAGTTTTTAGAAAACTTGTTCTTGCAAAAATGAGCTATTGCTTATTATTAAAAGCGCAATTTCGGCGTAAATTTTGTGCCAATTTTTCTTATTATTAAACCGATTTATAATGCCTTGGAATATATTCACATGATGTGCAATTAGAATGTCATCTATATACCTTAAATACATCAATTGTTTGATCAAGAACATCTTGTTTGTACCATCTTCTTGGGCAAACAACTCCTCCAATTTCCGACATAAGGTGTGCGCATGTGTCTCATAAAACATTGTCATCGACCCATTGTCGAATAAACCCATTAGCTGGGGGATGAAGTATTTTCCACTGACCTTCGTCAATGCCCTCCAGCATCTCAGTGGAGAACATTGGTTTCCAATATTCTTTGACATATAACAAGTCCTCCATTTTCCCTTCCATGCATGATAATTTGTACCATTCAAAGATATCATTCGGTTGGTATTCACCTCCATTTTTCACCACAAAAAACTTGGCAATTAGCACAAGAAAACTAAAGCTGTGATGTCACTTTGTTGGGGCTGGACAACAAAAATGCGATGCACAAGTTCACCAACAAGGTAAATATGCACACTAAAAAGCCCCCTCCACTTGTAATGAACTTTGAGGACAACTTCCGGAATAATACAAACAACATACACATGTGACACATGATTTAACGTGAAAAAACCTTCTCAGCTTGAGGAGTAAAAGACCACGGTTGTGCATCGACCGGTCCACACAACTTTACTATGAGAGTGAACAGTACAAAGTCTTCTCTAGAACCTCTAGAGAGATTTACAACACACTTCAGCATTGATTTCAGCAAAGCAGAGTTTACACAGCTTCTGTCTCATTCAGTATTTTGCAAACTACTCTCAAACAGCTGAACCAAACAGCATCAAATATGGCAGACAAGTAGACACACAAGTTCTTGAAATCCCCTCAAAAAATTTGAGCTCACTCGAACACCGTTTGCTAACCAATCTACTCGTCTCCCAAAACTACTCTGTGCTGAAACTGCAGCAGTCTGAACTGACAAAACCACACTCAAATTTGATGCTCCACGGACCCAATTCTCAAACCAGCGAACCAGATGGATGTACTCAAAATAAGAAACGATCTCATCAAGTTTGGTGGCAATCCAAGCACGTTTGAGCCTCCAATCACCAGCTTGAACACTGTCTAATCAGGTGCAGCAGATCTGGACAGAACCTCCACTTCTTCTCCCTCCTCACTCTCACAGGTTGTATTCCTCTTTTGTGTGATATCTCACTCACACAATGGCAGCAACCATCGTACCAGCGGGGTGAAATGTCTAGGGTTTTCTCCTTGCTCCTTTCACTAGAAAGCACTCACAACCGTTGGATTTTTTTTTTTGAGACAATCACAACCGTTGGATGCAATGAAGATCAACGGTCGATACGTTAAATTTATGGGCTAAAATTGGGCTGCCAATACGGAGGGGGACTTAGCCCAACAGAAAATCATGGCTTACGCGCAAAACACGTCATACTGGGCTAAAGTATACCTGGGCATATCTCGGGCCAGGCCGGGCTTCGGGCCGGGCCAAAAAAAGCTCGGTGCTAAAAACCCAGGCCCAAGCCCGGCCCGACCATCGGGCCTACTATATCGGGCCCGAGCCCAAAAAGCCCGACAGGGCCCGGTCGGCCTGGCCCGACTATGGCTAAAATCACGTTTTCTGCAAGCCTGGGCCCGGCCTGATCTGCTCGTCGGGCTCAATTTCTAGGCCTGAGCCCGGTCCGATGGCACACTCGGGCTCAGCCCGGCCCGGGATTTACGAGCCGGGCTGCCCATGGGCAGGTATAGGCTAAAGCGGTGGTCTGAGCAAGGGGACAAAACGTTATCACGAACAATTGGAAAAAAGCAGCAGCGGCGCTCTCGCCATCTTGTTGAGTGAACAGCAGCGGCACTTGGTGAGTGAACTTGTGAGTCACGAGCCATGCCGATGGAGGCCCCGAATAATTAGCTGCTCCCGTCCCGTTGCCCACCCTACCCCCATGGCCGTGACTGATAATCGATTAGTTAAACGTCGCTTCATGCGCATCCACGCCAATCCTTCCCGTCCCGGCCGTGTCAGCCCGGAATCTTCCTGGCCGATTTAGGAACATGCATGGCGGGAGGTGACGTTTAACTGAGACACTGTGGTCAGCCGCGTCACGCCGCGCAACGTCCCTTTCTTCTCCACGAAATCTTTTTTTTTTTTTGCGAGATCTTCTCCACGAAATCAACCGAGCTCTAAACAATTTCTCGCGCTCCGTCCCAAAATAAATGTCTCAAACTTAGTACAATTTTATAAAGTTAGTACAAAATTGAGACACTTATTTTGAGATGAACGGCAAAAAAAAGAAAAATAACGAGTGGAATATGGGGCGGCCAAGGTGCCAGTCAACTGAAAAAATAAATCGCCAGGAAAGCAAACGGGGAGAACGACCCTGGAACGACTCGAGCATTCACGCGATTTTAAAAGACACGCACCATCATATCCTTCTCGATCACGGGCCTACGTACGTACGCTGGTGACCATTGTGCCATGCGCACATGCATGATCAGTAATTGCTTCGTGTAAACACATTTTGTCCGCAGGTCTAGCATTTTTGGCAAAGCTCTTGCCGGCCAGCCCAGTTTGCCTGTAATTAATACTCACTAGCAGATTTGAGCAGTCGCAGCCACTCACTAGCTCCTTGGCGCCTTAATTATATAGGCCATTGTGACCCTTGGCTGCACGCGCCTGTGTAAATCTCACTTCTCACCCGGACTGTTGAGACCATGGAAGCTGTAGAGGTAGAATCAAAAGGCTCGCAGGGCGACGGCGATCCCACGTCCAAGAAGGATCGTCGGAGCTCGTGGGGCTGCGCTTTCATCCTCGGTAACGCTCGCAACCTTTTCGTTTTGTTGTTGTACTTGTCAGTTATGCTTGAATGCTTGATGCTGGCTGGCCTGGCCGGCGCTGCTCATGCATATGCACGCATGCAGTGAACAACTGCTTTCAGTCCGCGGCCTACTTTGGCCTGTCGACGAACCTGGTGAACTACCTCAAGGTCCAGCTGCACTCCGGCAGCAAGGCCGCGGCCAACAGCGTCACCAACTGGCAGGGCACCAGCGCCATCGCGCCGCTCGCGGCGGCCTTCCTCGCCGACTCCTTCCTCGGCAGATACTGGACCATCACGCTCTTCCTCCTCGTCTCCGTCGCGGTACGTACGTGCGCGCGCTGATGCGCATGATACATATTTCTCACCTGGATCTTGCTGGGGCAGGGGTATGGTGTGGTGACGGCGAGCGCGTGGGCGGCGCTGGAGAGCGCGGTGTTCTACTCGGGGCTGTACCTGGTGGGGCTGGGCGGCGCGCTGCAGCCCGTCATGGCGTCGTTCGGCGCGGACCAGTTTGACGTGGAGTCCCACGACGAGGAGCGCGGGCGGCAGAGCTCCTTCTTCAACTGGTTCTACCTCTCCCTCACCGTGGGGTCGCTGGTCGGCGGCACCGTGCTGGTGTGGGTGCAGTCCGCCCACGGCTGGCGGCTCGGCTACGGCATCCCAGCGCTGCTGAGCGTGGTCGCCGTCGCGCTGTTCCTCGCCGGCACCGGCGCGTACGGGCGCCACCAGCCCCCCGGCGGCAGCCCGCTCACCAGGATCGCGCAGGTGGTGGTCGCCGCCGCCAGGAAGTGCGACGTGGAGACCCCAACCGACGCCGCGCTGTTGCACGAGCGTGACGGCGACGACGGCATGTCCGCGATACCGGGGAGCCGCCGCCTCGCGCACACCAACCAGTTCAGGTCAGTGCCTCAGTGCCCGTGCCCCGGCCGTCGCTAGCATTGCTTCCACTTGCACCGTTCCTATTGTCTGTGCTCTTTCTGTGCAGTACACTAGTCTCCATCAAGCGAAGTGCTGTGCATCGGCACACCCACTTAAGTCCACTTAAAATGGTAGTTTTATCCATCTTTAATTATCTACAACTAGATTCTCAAAAAAAAAAGTTATCTACAACTAGTAAAAAAGATTAGTTAGGTAATTAGGATGCGGAGTATCTATCATATACTATTATCAGGCATATATAATAATAATGCATATATAATAATAGGGTACGATACTATTTCGGGCAGTGCATATTATCATTTCTTAATGGACTGCACTAATTGCTAACCTTATGTTTTTAAGACAATAGAATTACACCCCTTTAATTACATGCATGCATGCATTAGAATGACTCCCTCTTTTCTATAGTGTACTTCTTTCTCAAATTACATGCATGCCTACAATACAGGACAAAAAGACGATGTCATCCTAAATTCTCCCTATTTTGAAAATTCAAAATGTTTTGTAGGTCAAATCGTCGGTCCGATTCAAAATCCTTTTTCACATAAAAAAATCATGTTATTTACATAGAAATTACCGGGGCATAAAATGATACTCCCCACATGCACATGCATGCACGCACTAGAGAAAAGAAATCTGATATCATCCTAGATTCTTCTTATTTCAAAGATTTAAAATGTTTTGTAGGTCAAATCATCGGTCTGATTCAAAATTCATTTCACTTAAAACACTCGTCGTGATGAGATCTTCGAAATTAGATCCCTTGCCTGTATATGCAGACGACTTTTTTCGGATCAAAAGTTATCAAACCCAAGCTAAGTAAAGACACCATGCTTGCGGTGCGTAATTATTATGCTATTTACACAGAAGTTGTCGAGGGTGTGTTTTCAACGACTTTTTTCCGGGGTCAAAGTTAACGTGGTGTTCATACAGAAGTTATCAGGTCCGCAGTGTGTATATTACCATGCTATTCACACATTAGTTATCTGGGTATGTTTCGAACAACTTTATTCCGGGGTCAAAAGTGACCATGGTGCTTGTAAGTTAGTTATCAGCTCTACAGTGCATAAATTATCATACAACTTACACAGAAGTTATCTGAGGTATGTTTTCAACAAAAAAAATCGTCTGGTAAAAGTTACCACGATGTATATAGATAAATTATCAGGACTACGGTGCATATATTACCATGTTATTTATACATAACTTACTGGAGCTGTGTTTCCGTGAGATAAATGCGATAACATTAATAAGAGAAAAGGCCTTAATTCGGACAAAAGACGTGACACGGGAGAGTTGGTTACGGGGCAAGCCTTCTCTCGATGTTTTTTTCGTAATCTTGCAAAAAAGATGTGGTTTGGCAGCTAACTTTTTCCATTGTTAATATCTTAGATAGCCTCACTTATATTCTATATGACTCTTATTAGTAACTCATTTAATATGATTCTCCCTTCGTCCGGAATTACTTGTCGCAGAACTAGATAAAAATGGATGTATCTAGAACAAAAATACGTCTAGATACATCTATTTCAGCGACAAGTAATTCCAGATGGAGAAAGTACAATACATGCTATGATTCTAGTGTATTATTTTCATCATTAAATGATATGACAACTCAGCAATATATCTAGTTGACATAGCTTGTAGTTGCATGATACGCCCACTACGGGAGGTCAACCTTTTCGCGTCGGAAACGACGAACACACGAACAATAACGTTAGTTCTTGGGAATCTTCCACGCGTCCCGCTTCTCCTTTGACCTTCTTCTCTACCTATTGGGCGTCCCCTTTACGCAAACGTGGTGTCCGGATCAGACGTCCTCACCGCCTCCCCGCCCCGATACCACATGGCGCCTGATCCCTTTGAAGAAAGAGCGGGCTACGTCCCGCCGCAGCTGCGTAGCCGCCTCGAGTACTATCTCGACGATGGTTGGTCGCGCGACGGGTCCTCCTCCTCCTTGCTGGTGGGCTTGAAATGCCTCATCGAGCTAGAGCGGTACCAGGAGTGGCGCTCGACGGTGTTCCCCAACACACAGGTGCCGCTGTCCTAGGTCCTCACGGAGGCTTGGGCCGTCAACCACTCCAAGACCACCATATAGACAAACACCCGCTGCCGGCTAAATGAGCAGCTCCTCTGCGTCGAGCTGGCTCAGTCCAAGCGCGAGAAGCGCCTCCAAATCGAGGAGAGGTGGCATAAGGTGGCAGCCGAGCGTGTGCGCCGTGAGCGACGCTACGGCCAGGGACGGATGCTGCGACGGCTGGAGCGGCTTCCGACACTGGTGCCACAACGGCGACAATGACAGCGCAGATGACGACAGCGATGCATGTGGCCTAGGAGGCCATGCCTACGAGGTGACCCGCCGCTGCTTAGCTTGAGTTTCGTTTAGTTTAGATTAATTTCAAGTAGTTTGGATGAAACTTGTTAAATTTCATCAATTTTGCATGTAATATATCGAATTAGTTTAAATTTTGTCCATGATTCATGTTTTAACTGTTTTAAATGGAGGGAAGTTTGAGGGAGATAGTTGGATGACGTCCGCCCGACAGACTACGGACACGTCCCAACGTGTCGGCGCACATTTGAAGGCGTATGTTTGATGAACGCCGCTCGAGATGCCCCTATAACTGCACCGGAAAGAAGTTTGTCACATGTTTCGGTTCATTTCCCCCCCTTCTCCTTGATCGATCTAGATGCCATTTCCATACGCCGTACCCAAAAATCTTCATATTTCATGCAAGACACTGTCGTTTGGACTTTGGACGCTCGAGTGCTTTAGTCATCACATGTTTTTACTGAACTTGACAATCACAATAATCCAACACACCTCCAGGGAACCGCGTATAAATAATATTCACCAAAAAAAAACATGGTGCTAGCAACATAATCGACCAGGCGTCCAGGCCTGAGCACAGAATTGTACTACAGGGTCGTAGCAATCGACGAAATTCTACATACAAAATGGGCCATGTAACCATGTCACCAAATTAATGTGTTGCACCTGTTTCGGTTGTCATCGATTGCTCAGGTTCTTGGACAAGGCGGCCGTGGAGATGGCGGGCGACAAGGCGCGGCCAGCGAGCCCATGGCGGCTGTGCACGGTTACGCAGGTGGAGGAGCTCAAGTGCGTGCTCCGTCTGCTGCCGGTGTGGGCGTGCGGCATCATCTTCGCGGCCGCCTACACGCAGATGTCCACCACCTTCATCCTCCAGGGCGACACGCTGGACCCGCGCATCGGCAGATTCCGCGTCCCCGCAGCCGTGCTCACCGTCTTCGACACACTCAGCGTCATGCTCTGGGTGCCGCTCTACGACCGCGTCGTCGTCCCGCTCGCGCGCCACCTCACGGGCCACCGCCGCGGGTTCACGCAGCTGACGCGCATGGGCTTCGGGTACGTCATCCTCACGGCCGCCATGCTCGCCGCCGGCATGCTCGAGGTCGCGCGGCGCCGCGTCGTCGCGCGCAACGGCACGTACCGCGGCGCGGACGGTGCGGAGTATGTGCCGCTGTCAATCTTCTGGCAGGTGCCGCAGTACGCGGTGTTGGGCGCCGCGGAGGTGTTCACCTTCATCGGGCAGATGGAGTTCTTCTACGACCAAGCGCCGGACGCCATGCGAAGCATCTGCTCGGGGCTCGCCCGCGCGGCGTTCGCGCTGGGCAGCTACGCGAGCTCGGCGCTCGTGTCCGTCGTAGTGTGTGTCACGACGAGCGGCGGCCGGCCCGGGTGGATCCCCGACGACATCAACGACGGGCACTTGGACTACTTCTTTTGGCTGCTCGCCATGCTCTGCGTCGGCAACTTCGGCGGGTACCTGCTCGTCGCACGGTGGTACAACTACAAGAAGACCGCGGATTAAACTGGAAATCACTGTACGTGTAAATGCCGAACGTGTAATGATAAAAAGTTTCTGTTCATCTGGACGGACCGACGGGGGAAAGCTTTGAGGGATCTGAAGCCGGACCAATTTTGAGGTGAGCATTTCTCAGTGTCAGCGTTCGTGGTAATAGTTTGAGAATATTTTTTTTGAGGGAAAAAGTTTGGGATGGGCTGTGGATTGGAAGCCTAGAAGAAACTCGCCCGTCAGAGTCGACAAAAGCTGGGCCACGGCCTATTTAGCGACTCCTTTCTTTTTGCGCTGGTGATTGTTTTTAAATTTTTGGCTGGTTTTTATTTCATACGGATTTCAATTAAAAAGTTCCGATTTTTGTAAGTGTACATTAATTTCTAAAATCCTTGTGAATTTTTAAAAAATTCTCAATTTTTAAAAATTTCATGAATTTATAAAAAAAAAATCAATTATAAAAAATGTACATACATTTTTAAAATATTCATGAACATAAAAAATATCCATACCTTTGTAGAAAGGAAAGTGAAAAAACATGGTGGGAGGGGTCGCGAAGGTGTTCACCATCATTGGACAGATGGAGTTCTCCTATGACCAGCGCTGGACGCCATGCCCAGTGTGTGCTCGGGGCTCTCCAATGCAGTATTTGCACTGGTCAATTATGCGAGCTTGGTGTGCACCACCACAATGGGCTGTCCACCCGGGTGGATTTCGGACGACATCAGTGACGGCCACCTAGACTACTTGTGGCCTCTCGCAATGCTCTGCATCGACAACTTTGGCTTGTCGCACGGTGTTACAACTACAAGAAGACCGCTGACTGGATTATTAGATCACCATACAGTATGTGCTACTTCTCTAATGCAATAAAGTGGCATTCGAAGCCTCCTTTTGTTGCTTCAGATCTCCAAGCAACTCTTCTCGAAAGGGTTTCATGATCTTCGTTTAAAAAGGAGTTGTAAGTGATGATTAATGACAAAACAGTTAAGATACTAATGTGTTTGTAAATATACACAGCTGAAAGTCTAAGATGATTTGGTTTAATCAGTGGGTGATGACCCCTAAAAAATGTTGTGAGAACATTGAATTCTTCGAAATGCCGTTTGAATAATGAAGACTACTGAGTAGCTTTTATTTTTCTAGTTTTTTTCTAATTATTCATTGAGTCATAGGACAAACCCTATTATTAAAGTATTAAGAAGTGTCAAAAGTGAAGCAAGATTGAAGTATGCGTGCGCGCTCATGTGTTGAAGTTAAGTCTTTGGGACACTCGGGTTAAATTTGTGACTGCATATGTCCAATCCACCGGTGTAGTTGGAGACATCCAACTCTCTGGACCGCATGTTAGGTTGATAGGTATTTGTGTGAATCAATAGACCTTAGAAGTGACAACGTTTTGTATCTCAAGAGGAGCACAACTTATCTAGGGAACACAGTTGTCAATAGAAATTAATGCCTTTGATATGATATTTATGACCATAATATCTTCCACACTTGGTCACCAATGATTATAAGATAAAAGAATAGTTAAATTTGGTAAGGATTATTCATCCATGGTATGCGCTTCATACCCATTATCATGTGAAGACAATGAATCCGAAGAGCATCTGAATTATCAATGTGAGTATGATATCAGTCCAATGTTATCAATATGTGATGAGTGCAAATGCTAGAATGGAGGCCGTAGAATTAATACTTCTTGAAGGTGTCGGTGAGATTCTAAGTTGAATAAGGAACATGAGTGTAGAATTGTAACACCCCAGTAATTAGCTACAGTGACCTCACACTAGTAATGCCTTGTCATCATGTTTTACCAAGCCAAATTGCCACATGTTAAAAAAAATCAAAGTCAGATTCAAATTTAAAATGTAAGTCAAATAAAAACTTCTCCAAATAATTAAATAAAAATGTTCATAATGTTGCAAATAATCTCAAAGCAATTATAAAAATAAAATCAACATTAATTGGATTATTTAAATGACTCTAACATCCTAAAACAGTATCAAAACAGCAATGTTTAACCCATTTTATTTAATCCAAAATTCAAATGAACTCATCTTGCCTCCAAACCTTTTTCTGGCAGTGATAAATATTGCATAGTATTTAATTGCACAAGTCTCACATTTTACAAAAGTCTTTTGGAGCAAAAGGAAAAGGCAAAACAGAAGAAAGAAAGAAAGCAGAAAAAGAAAAAGAAAAACTGAAGCGCTGCACTGTGCGGCTGGGCTTAAGTCCTACAGTGCAAATCGGCCCAGCCCGGCGAGGCCTTCTCCTTCCTCTCACTGGCCAGAAGCCATGGCGCTGGCGACGCGCGCGCGCAGCCGTCCACGCGCGGATGCGGCCGCTGTCGATCATCCAGCGGTGCCCCGCGCTGGATAAGGACTGTTGGAAATATGCCCTAGAGGCAATAATAAATTGGTTATTATTATATTTCCTTGTTAATGATAATCGTTTATTATCCATGCTATAATTGTATTGATTGGAAACTCAAATACATGTGTGGGTACATAGACAACACTGTGTCCCTAGTAAGCCTCTAGTTGACTAGCTCGTTGATCAAAGATGGTTAAGGTTTCCTAGCCATTGACATGAGATGTCATTTGATAACGGGATCACATCATTAGGAGAATGATGTGATGGACAAGACCCAAACTGTAAACGTAGCATTTGATCGTGTCAGTTTATTGCTATTGTTTTCTGCATGTCAAGTATCTGTTCCTTTGACCATGAGATCATGCAACTCACTGACACCGGAGGAATACCTTGTGTGTATCAAACGTCGCAACGTAACTGGGTGACTATAAAGGTGCTCTACAGGTATCTCCGAGGGTGTCTGTTGGGTTGGCATGGATCAAGACTGGGATTTGTTACTCCGTATGACGGAGAGGTATCTCAGAGCCCACTCGGTAATACAACATCACATTGAGCCTTGCAAGCAAAGTGACTAAAGAGTTAGCCACAGGATCTTGTATTACGGAACGAGTAAAGAGACTTGCCGGTAACGAGATTGAACTAGGTATAGTGATACCGACGATCGAATCTCGGGCAAGTAACATACCGAAGAACAAAGGGAACAGCATACGGGATTAACTGAATCCTTGACATAGAGGTTCGACCGATAAAGATCTTCGTAGAATATGTAGGAGCCAATATGGGCATCCAGGTCCCGCTATTGGTTATTGGCCGTAGAGGTGTCTCGGTCATGTCTACATAGTTCTCGAACCCGCAGGGTCTACACACTTAACGTTTGGTGACGATTAGTATAATTGAGTTATTATGTTGGTGACCGAAAGTTGTTCGGAGTCCCGGATAAGATCCCGGACATAACGAGGATCTCCGGAATAGTCCGGAGGTAAAGATTGATATATGTGATAATAGTGTTTTGATCTCCGGAAGAGTTCCGAAGTTCACCGGAAGAGGTTCCGGATGTTTACCGAAGTGTTCGGGTGCAGCAACACTTTATATGAGCCAAAGGGATAAAGCCCACGAGGTATTGGAAAGTGCAAAAGTAGTTTTGCTGCCGCGTAAGCGGTACTACCGCTTGGTGAAGCGGTACTACCGCCCGAGCGGTACTACCGCTTGTGTGAAGCGGTACTACCGCTTGTGCGCGGCTGTGCACGGTTCGGCAGGGATCCGAGTTGGACTCTTTCCCTGCGGGCCAAACCGACCTTGTGCGGGCAAAACCGACCCGGAGGAGGCTTTTACTCCAAGTTTAGACCCCAAGGCTCAACATATAAATAGAGGGGCAGGGCTAGCACACGGGACACATCAGGATTTCCCAAGCCGTGTGCCGGCAACCCTAGCCCTCTAGTTCCTCCGTCATAATCTCCGTAGCGCTTGGCGAAGCCCTGCAGAGATTGTTCCTCACCACCATCACCACGCCGTCGTGCTGCTGGAACTCAACCACTACTTCATCATCGCTCGCTGGATCGAGGAGGTGAAGGCGTCATCAAGCCGTACGTGTGTTGAACGCGGAGGTGCCGTCCGTTCGGCACTAGATCGGAAGGATCGTGATTGGATCGCGGGACGCTCGGCGATTTGGATCGCGAAGACGTTCGACTACATCAACCGCGTTTATTAACGCTTCCGCTTAGCGATCTACAAGGGTATGTAGATTCACTCTCCCTCTCGTAGATGCTCATCACCATGGATAGATCTTATGTGTGCGTAGGAAAAATTTTGTTTCCCATGCAACGTTCCCCAACAAGGACGCCCGCAGCCCCCCAGACGAACCCTAGCCGCCTCACTCCCTCTCTCCCTCGCTCCCCCCACCTCACCCGACGCAGCCATGGCGGCGCCTCCATAGATCACGCGGCCACCGTGCCCCGTTCGCCTCCCCGACGTGTCCACCATGCTCGCCGTCGTCGCCTACTTCGACCACGCCGACTGGAATGAGCCGGGAGCCATCGCATCGCCTCCACGCCGCCTTCTTCCTCCTCGGATCCCGCCGCCGTTCGTCGTCATCTCCGTGCGCCCCGAACCTCCCCCGAGCCCGCTAAGCTCACCTGCAGGACCACTGTGAGCCGCTGCTCTTTTCCCCTTCTTGCTCGCCGCTGCTTGCTGCCCGTAGCCGCCGTCTCTGTGGTTGCATTTGTTGCTTGTATTTATTTTTTCTTCCCCCCTCTTCTCTCCGGTAGACCCCGAGACCGACGCTGCTGTCGAGTACGACTACGCCCCTGACGACCAGACCTTTTCAGCAGAGCTTCCAGGCAAGCAAACCCCCTTGATCATTCCTATATCACCTATTGTTTCTTCCCCGTGCTTGCATTAGATTTTGCTACTGTAATTGATTTCTCCTATTCTGATGCATAGCCTGATTTTGTAACCTGTTGTTGATACTTTACCTGTTGTCCTAAATGCTTAGTATAAGCTGGTTAGTGATCCATCAATGGCCCCACACCCTTGTCCGGGTTGCCATGCTTTACTACCGATGACTCGATCAATGTGGTCGATGTGCCGAGACCGACACCGCACCGCACACCCCCTTAGTTGTACGACTCTGTAGGGATACTATCGAGTACCGAGGGTGATACCTCCTACCTCACTTCTGATGATATCTCTGTAGCGTAGCTAGTCGGTTGTGGGTTACCGAGGGTGATTCCTCTTTCACCACCTCCGATGACGCCTTTGTCGTGCAACCCTTCAAGTGTGAATCCATCGAGGGTGATTCCTCCGAGTTCACCTTGACGGTTACATCGAGTGGGAATCCATCGAGGGTGATTCCTCGGATTACCCTCTTGATGTTACGGACACATGGTTACCTTTAACTATTGCCCCTTTAAACTGTTACTGCGGGACTGAAGGGACAGGCGGTACCACCCCGGTAGAGGTGGACCTGAGTTCCCGGCAGTCTCTGGATTAGTCGGGTTGACCTGGAGGGTACCCGCGAGATAATTACGAGGCGCGGCCGGGTAGGCAGAGACCGCCCTAGAGAGGGATGGGCCTGACCCTTGTTGCACTTCCTCGAGACGGGGCGACAGGAGCACTGATCGTCACCGCGAGCTCCCAACACACTTAACGGATTTGGGTATTTGATCTGAGTTGGCCACTGGCCTATACGCACTACCATCACGTGGGATAATGGTTATGGGACCCTCGGCGCCGTATGTATCAGCCAAAAGCTCTGTCAGATGTCTAGTTCAGCATTATGGGCCTGTCAGGCTAGGGCCATCCATGATGAGGTGGTGCTCGTCCCGGCTCGTCGCATAACGACCCGGAGTGCACAGGGCGATGGGCCCAAGACTCTGGAGCACTTAGGATGTAGACCGACGGGGACCTCTCTGCTGAGCCTAGGTAGGACTACGTCGTGTCGATCAGGCGAGGCCGGGCATTACCAGGAAAAGTGTGTCCGGCCAGAGTTAATCGAGCGTGCTGGGTAATAGTAGTGCACCCCTGCAGGGAAGTTATCTATTCGAATAGCCGTGTCCACGGTAACAGGACGCTCAGTGTTGTATCCCGATCTACTACAATTTGAACTGAATACATGTTACTTTAACTGTAGGCTCCGGGGTCGCTTTCTCGCAGGGAGTCGAGGAAGGATCTCTGGATTGCTTCTACATGCTTGTTAATTATAATATGCTAATCTGCACTCTTCTAATGCTGCAAGGCGCTGAAGATACTAGTCTTCGATAGGCTAGGCCTTCCCCTCTATTCTGGCATTTCTGTAGTATAGTCCACAGATACAGCCCCTTCCTTTGATACCAATGCATAATTAGTATAGTTCTGATGTCAGTCTTGCGAGTACTTTGGATGAGTACTCACGGTTGCTTTGCTATCTCTTTTCCCCATACCCGGTTGCTGCGATCAGGCGACGCAGCCCAGGAGCAGGAGATCCCCGGAGGCACCTACTACGTTGAGCCCGCCGACCAGGAGTAGTTCGGAGGCCCTAGGCAGGAGGCCTTCGCCTTTTCGATCAGTGTCGCTGTTTGTGCTAGCCTTCTTAAGGCACCCTTGTTTCCCTTTTATGTTTGTACTCAGATAATGTGTTTGCTTCCGCTAACGCTTGATCGCGAGCTTATGTATTCGAGACCTCGAGGCCCCTGGCTTGTAATATAATGCTTGTATGACTTTTTTGTGTGTTTAGAGTTGTGTTGTGATATCTTTCCATGAGTCTCTGATCTCGATCGTGTGCATTTGCGTGTATGATTAGTGCACGGTCGAGCAGGGGTGACACAAGAATGCATCCTACTTTGTAGGATCTATAATGTAGTGCATCATGTTAACCGCTTTTGCCTAGATAATCTATGTGATAATGCATTATTCATCAATGGGTGAGAACGAACTGCAACCACCTTCGAGAAACGAACCTTTTGCAGGACTTGCGGAAAAATGCATAAAAGGATGTACACCATGTAGAACACATGGTCCCCATGGATGCGAAGACGGAAGGAATGCTAGAATGGGTGCTAGAATTTGCATTCTCTTTATGTTACTCGTATCATGAAACTTGCAATCATTGTGGATTTGGACACTTAAATTTTCAGTGTAAGTATATGTCCTATGCTTAATAGCATCCTTCGATAATAATACTAAATGCAATGCTAGTAGGGAGGTTTGGGAATTCATACTAACTGCGGATACAATTGAGATGCTACTTAGAGGCGCATCAAATATCCAAAAGACTATAAATAGCACCTCACTTAAAAAGGTCTGTCAGGATATGGAATCAATTCTTCACTATTGCTTTGAGATTTTTAATGATGACCCTTATGCAAGCCAATAGAAGAAGGCCTTTGCCGAGGCCGGATATCAAGAATCTATGGAATCACAACTTTTGAGCGGTGTAGAAAATGAGCATGAACAAGGAGAGCTTTCCATGCAAGAATCGGTACGATCAATAAATGAAATCCATACATGTCAAACTAACTTGCAGCAGAAAGCACATGTCCAACACGATGACGTGTGTTTAACATGAATATGGTTATCTCATGGAGCTCATAAATGTTTTACACAAAATAATAGCAACGCAAAGCAGTTGTCTATAGTTCATAATACGCAAGTAACATCAAAACACGCAAATAATCATGATATTGCTTTTCATGAATCAATGTGTTAAGCCAATGTTCCCGTTGTCAAAGGATTAGAAAGAATGTCGGACCAGTTCTTTTGGACGGCTTAAAGAATAAGCTGCATCTCCCAGCTTAAAAAAATATGCCGTAACCTAAATTTGTTGAGACTTCTAAATTAGTTAAACTATAACTAGTTTAGAAGCCCCAATGAATAAGAGAGACGACTTATAGAAAAATTTGGAGAGGGGGCGGCTTATTTTTTTAAGCTGCCAAAATAACTGCATGTTGTAAGGTTTGGCTGGCAAGTGGGTCCACCTTTCCATGGCCCCAAAGACGATAACGTAACGGTACGGATGTCACCGACGGGCCTGGCCGCCCAAACCACACCACAGGATAAACCCTCCCGGACGAAACAGCCCCCCTCTCGGCTCGGCTGTCCACACCCACCCACGCACCCGTCCCCAACCCGTTCGGCGAAATGCCGCCGCCGCTCTCCGTCTCGCTCCCCTCGCCGCAGCCCCTCTCCCTCCTCCCGCGCCACGCCAGGGGCCCCCACACCCACTCCCTCGCCCTGGCCCCGCCCCTCTCCACCAGGGCGTCGCCCTCCTCCGTCTGCTCCGTCGTGCCCGCGCGCCACTCCGACTACTTCGACCCCCGGGCCCCGCCGTCGCAGCGCGACGCGTACGGGCAGCCGCCGCTGGAGAGGGAGCCGCCGGTGCCGGGGGGCCAGGCCGGGAGGGTGTTCGCCAGCTACAGCATCTACAAGGGCAAGGCCGCTCTGGCCTTCGACCCCAGGCCGCCTCAGTTCGTGCCGCTCGAAGTAGGTAGAGTGTGGCGCGCCATTGGGCGTCGTATGCTGCCGTGCTCTGTCATTTCATTTTGTATTGATGGGTGTTTGGTTCGAAATTCGCAGTCTGGAGCGTACAAGGTGGCCAAGGAGGGGTTCGTGCTGCTCCAGTTCGCCCCCGCCGTGGGGCCCCGGCAGTATGATTGGACTCGCAAGCAGGTAATGCTGGATTTTTGCTCCACTTTGTCTAATTTTGAGTTAAATTGCGTGTTCATTTCTGCGTCAAGTTACAGAATTTGAAGAGTGATTACTATTTTTGAGCGGAGGGATTGTCTAGTAAGAGATAGGTGTTGAGATTCACATTTCTTTCATGATGGAAAAGGAAATGTTGACATGCTGGACAGGTGTGGCAAACTTTAATGAAGATATTAACCTACTCCTGCATTTTTTAGCCGACTCTTGACTCGATAGTTGCTGGTTTGTAGGTTAACATTTCAAAGTTGGGAGCATGTATTATAGGCTCTATTGGTTTGTTTGGTTTCTTTGTAAAATAATCCGGAAGCTCAGACGCTTTATGTTTGTAATTACCTAAAATAAGCCTATCTATATTATGTTCTTTACACAAACTTATTTGGCTGTGGTGCAGGTGTTCTCATTATCTGTGTGGGAGATGGGAACTTTGCTTACTCTTGGTCTAACAGATTCGTGCGAGTTCTTTCATGATCCTTTCAAGGGAAGGAGGTTCGCTTTCTTTGTTATATCTATTTACAAGCTCCTTCTTTTCCTAAGGCGTCTTCCATTATCTCACAGAAGTGTGTGAGCAAAACATTTGTTATGCTTTTTTTCATAGCTACTAGGTATATGTGGATCATTATGTTAAAATATGCAACCTTTTGTTATTGCCATGGGAATAAATTCCTTATATTATCAGTGCAATGATTTAGAAACACATTATTAGTATCAAATATATCAAACTTCTCTAGTACTATCTACTATGTATGTGCATTGAAGTAAAATAGTCCTAGAACTTAAGAGTACACCCTTGGCTTTATCATATAGTTCAAATGGGATGGCAATAGGAGAAGACACTGTATTTTCTTCGTTTGGTCAAGATTATTAATTGGTGAGAGAAGGACTTCGTGTAAGATACCATTTTGTTAACCTCTCCAACTTTTGGTTTGTGTGCCAAACCCATAAATAAAGTTGCTAGTTAGTACATGGCGTGTTTGGTTTGAGCCCAAACAAGCCCCACCAAAATATTGGCATGACCAAACTGTGGGCATGACCAAAATTTTGGTAGCTTGTTGATGTTTGGTTTGTGGCCATTGCACCATCCAAAATTTTGGCAAAACAAACCTCTTGTTTGGTTCGCAACCAACTGCAACTTTGGCCATTGTAGTCCTGAAGATATTTAGACAGATGTTTGGTAGAAAAATGCTAAGATGCAATCAACAAGGAATAAAAGTCGCCCTTAAAAAAGAATAAAAATCACAAAAGGAAAGGCTGGAAGTTGCTATTGTAGCGTGATTGCATGCATCCCTAATCACAGAGGCCCACTAACAATTAATTAAGAGCCATAACAATCGGAGATGTAATATACTGCAAGCACCGCGTGATGAAGAAAAAAGGCATGGGACCGACAAAGAAAAGATGGGAGGTTACAACGCCAAAAATTTGGCGAACGTTTTTCTCGCCATCGACTCGCCCGTGATTTGGCCAGAATTACGTGGGCGGGTACTGGGCGGCTGGGGCGAGCCAAATATTTGGCACCAGTCCAAATGACTTCCAAAATTCATCGGCCAGCCAATTTTTTGGCATGGTAAACATTGGTTGTGATCCAAACGCACCCAGAATGTTCTTTATTACAATGTTTGTAATCAAGTCCTACCAAAATGCATTATCTGTAGCATAGTTTATAAAGACTTCAATCAGCTTCACATTCTCATATTATTTGTTTTTATATATTTCTTTTGGTATATACCTGTGCGTTTGACTTATGGTATTGTGAATCAAGAAAACCTTAATACTTACTATTGTTGCATACATTCATAAAAAACAGCGACGAAGGTAAAGTACGCAAGGTTCTCAAAGTTGAGCCAACGCCAGATGGGAATGGTCGCTTTTTCAACCTCAGTATGTAGTTGCCATCACTATGTCACAAATTATACTTGTATCTGAATCTATGCTCTCAAATTGATCTGGTGATCCACTTTTTTTCCTTGTAGGTGTTCAAAACCGTCTTTTGAATGTTGATGAGAACATATACATCCCTATAACCAAAGGAGAATATGCAGTCATTGTATCCACTTTCAATGTACGTATCATATGTTTTTCGTTATAATTGTTCTACTGGAGCTGTTCTTTGCCAGTTCATTGTGGTAGTTTGAGCTAACTTCACAAGTTATAGTCTGAACACCACTTGATTCTACTTCCATCACTCTGTGTCATTTTAACATATGGCATGGCTGATGACTATACATACTCATCAACCTATTTTCTGCATGATTGTTTGTGGAGCATGTTAGCATATTCGACAGACTGACACTAGACGTGTTTTGAAACAAGTAGGTTTAATTTGCGGTATATGCTTGCGCATTTCTTCTTTTAGTCCATATAGAATTTATGGAGCGCGGGACACTTCTAAAGCTAAGTATCCTTGCCATAGTCAAGAACCAATAATAACAGTTCAGTAGATGGTTTGCCCTTTTTTAGGTTCAATAATGACATGCAAAAATCAAGCCTGTTCTTCATAATGTCTGAACACATTGTTATATGTGCAGTACATCATACCGCACATCATGGGCTGGAGCACGTTTACAAATTCTATCAAGCCCGAAGAGTCGCAGCCATACAATAGGCCGCAGTCCTCGCCCGAATTGGAGTGGCGAAGGTGAAGAATGACGGCAGGAAGGATGACACTTTTGGTGGAGTTCCTTCCAGAAGAGGAATTCTTGGTGGTGGTGTTTGGAAAGTATTTTGGTGCATAATTTGGCTGGTAATCTCTGGTTTAGTTAGGAAATGGATATTTTTGGTTCTGGCCTGTTCCTTTGGTTTTTCCTTACAGCAGGCTGGAGTTGTGTTAGTCAAGTATTTCGTCTTTGCCGTGTAGAGTTACACGGGTTCATCTGCAAGGCTACAGACCACAGTCTCGCTTTAGAATCAGAGGCGGTGGAAAGCCCACCTAGTCCTCACTTCTTAATGCAGGAATGGCTTACATGAGACTTATTGTAGCAATTTTTGCCTGGAGGTATTGCAGTACCCCGTATGGATCATGGATACCTGTCTCAGATACCCGAGGCTCTAAACCCTGAACTGTTTTGCATTTGCAATCCAAGTTGTTCATTTGCTAATTCTGAATTCAATATTGTGCACTGATCATATACTGAAACTCGAGTCTCATATTCCCAACATTTCTTGCGTCCTTATTGAGTAAGCTCTGTGCTACCCTGCTCTCAGATTTGCCTATTAAAAAGTATGTATTTGGTTTGTGATCCTTATGAACCAACCAGTATTTGTAATCGCCAAGATGGTTGTCGTATTTTGATACTGGCAAAAGTCTATTTTCAGAACAATCTCGAAGGAAACTTTATGACATGGAATTTTTTCACCCTGCTGAGACGAATAAAATTGTGTGGATCATCTCAATCCGAAAATATATGCATACTTTATGTCTGAAGTACTAAATCTGCACTTAGGAGAGAGGACTGAGTAGGTAACTGGATACGATGCAAGAAAAAAACATATCATTTGCATCTAACAAACAGTGATTTCGGTGTAATCTATTTCCTTACAATCTCTGGTGATAAGGAAGGTTATTGGATCATCCTATCCACGTGGTGGCCCTGGGATTAGAGAAGAGATCAAGATAACGCATGGGCTAAAGTTCTTAATCATCTGCAATCTCTAGCAGTTACATAACGACAACCAACTCCAAGCAACATTCATAGCTCCATTCCTTCCAAAATATGAATAACCCCATCTACAAAGTGAAATCCAAGGAAAAATAAGGGGAAGAAATTGCCGCGCACGGCATGCCACATGTCCGTGCCACGCGCATTCCATTTCCCCTCGTTTCCTCTCATTCATAACCTCTATATTTCAGTTCGGACCTTTAGCTGTAATGGATAGTGCTTTGTTTGATTAGTTCATTGTTTGGTTTACGTATATGTATCTGTATTGTCATGCATAGATCAATCATTAGTGCTGGCTACCAAAGCCTCATCTATCAATATACGTCACTCGGGTGCATCGACTAGATTCTATTCGATTAGTCACTAGGGGAACCACAATGACCGAAGCTACCTCAAAGTTTTTGATCATTTGTTTGTTCGAGTCTTGAAGAACAATGATTGAACTAGGATAAATAAACTGAGGAAAGTGGCGTCATGAAACAATTATACAATTACCAAATTTCCAACCATCCCATGTGCACATAGAAAACTACTCACACATATATTGGAGAAACATCACGAATAACATACGAATAGTGATGATGTAGTGGTTCATGAAATAGAAGGAGGCGAATAATAGCGATCTAATCTGCTCCGAAGATTGGAGGTGTGCTAGGTATTCAGGATGGTGAAGGACTCTCCTACAAAGCGGAATTAGTGGCTCCTTAGGCGGGCAGGCTACGAAGCCAAGTCAGTAGCCCAGCTATGCCGCCTAGGCCCCTGGGCCTCTGTCGGCTGGCCCACTTCTCCAAGATATTTCTCTTTCCTCTGAAATATTCTAGT
The DNA here is from genome assembly GCA_039707655.1 of Elymus sibiricus. Lineage (NCBI taxonomy): Eukaryota > Viridiplantae > Streptophyta > Magnoliopsida > Poales > Poaceae > Elymus > Elymus sibiricus. The sequence continues at coordinate 86,095,639 of CM077676.1, forward strand.
GTGTCCAATTTCCAGTAAAATTGATTTTTCATGCACGTCAAGAGATAAGCCTCTGTGGATGAATTCCAATTCTCGATTGCTAGAAATGTTGCTGAATGGCTTGAATTTAATGCAAAACCAGTAGGACCGAAACTACAGATGCCTCAGAGGTGGATAAAGCCGATGCTGGAGGTGGTTAAAATTAAAGTTGTTGGAGCCTTTTATGCAGCGACATGTTCTAGCGGCTGGGGCTGTGTGGCCCGGGATCATACTGGCGATGTCCTCTTCGCTGCTGCTAGAAAACTGGAGCACATGCCTGAAGCTCTCCATGCTGAAGCATGTGCCTTAATGCATGATGTTCATCTGGCGGAAGACCATGGCATTGGCCGTGTTATATTCGAGACTGATTGTTTGGGTTTACAGCAGGCCACCCAGACTACTACGCTTGATCGGTCCTCCCTTGGCGCACTATTTCGCGAGCTCAAGTATCTTCTCCGGATTGGTTTCATTGAATGGAGTGTGTCCTACTGTCCTCGTTCATGTAATACCCCAGCCCATGTACTTTCTGCTCTAGGTAGTAGTGGTAACTATGGAGCTCAGCACGTGCGGCAGTCGAACCTCCCTGTAAATGTATCTTGTGCTGACCACCGATTTGGTTGGTCCTAGGTAATTGGAATGCAAGGTGTTCCTTCTAAAAAAAATAGAGAGATAAAACATGGGTTATCATCAAAACGGTGTCAATAACACACTTTTAATCCATTACGTCAATAAATTGAGTAAATCCCCATAAATAAGTAAATCAAAAATGATGATTTGTTCTTGACATACCATTTGTTTGTCATTTAAGAGAAACAAAAAAAAAATGCTTTCATGAGACTTTACACCATCGTATATGTGAGCTCTTTTGTATTGGCGCTCGTTCATTTCGTTGACTCACTAATACCATAGCTCGTGTTGGATTATTTCACTAGTATTGCACATTAATTTTGCACTAGTGCGTCTTAAAAATTTGTATTCGTGTCCCATATTTTAGAGATATGTTCATGCGCATGCACGCTATTCAACTGTATGCATAATTAGAAAGTAATGGGCCCTGTAACAAAATTCTCTTGTTCTAACTGAAAGACAACTCTCCTTCCAATTTCTCAAAAATAATAATTAGAAAGTAATTGAATAGAATTACTAGTCTCTATGTTTTCCCACAACTATTTCATATTGATGATGTAGATGGCTTGAACGTGAAGTATCCCACCCAACTTGTCCTCTCTTTACATATGTAATATGAGCATATGTTTCTTTGGTTCACGTTGTTTTCATTTACATGTAAGCTAGAGGATTCATGCACTCTAGAAACCTTTGTTGAGATTTTTGTAGACGGCACACTTTAGAGCTCTCAAGCAAAATATTCAAAGATACTATAAGTCTATAATAGACGGGATCATATACATATACAATAGGATTTATCTAATAGACACAAATTAACCTCGAGGTATGCATTTTTTCTGTGGACTAAGCTGGTAGGGGACTTTAAGGTTGTGTTTGGAATCGAGTTGTACTTTGGTGATCCAACTGCTAACCAAATTTGGCCTATTTTTCCTATTTAGCTAAGTAAATTCACCTTTCAGAGCTATTTTCTCAAAACTGATTATAATCGAAGTTTCATAACCAGTAATTGAGCCTTAGTGAATGGTATTTAGGGGCCACATATCAAAATAAAAACAAGTAACACAACTTGTTTATGTAAATTATTATTTAAATTCATTGCAATACTATTGATAACTATATATATTACGATTATGTCACAAGTAACATTGTATTATCATATTTAGCAACAAAGACTTGTATTTAATTTTGTTAAGTGTAATAGAAGAATGCCTAAGCAGATGTTAGTACTTCACAGCTAATGAGAAATCAGAAGCATCAAGCAAACCTCACGAAATGCACGACATGATATTTTTCATGTTATAATACCTATTAGAAATGTGTCAATGACACTTTTTAAATTGTTGCTTAACAAGTTTACCAATAATGATCATAGATGTTTAATACTTTAGTTTAAGAGGACTAGATATGGAGTAGGGCATTTTGGAGACCGAGCTCCATGGAGACCTTTATTTTGAAAAATTCAAAATTCATAAATTTTAGTTTCAAAAAATTCTGAAAAAAAATACACATGTATGCAAGGATGTAAAGTGTATGTGTGAAAAATTTCAGGATGAAATACCTTGAATTGCGAGCTGCACAAAAAAAAACAAAATCATGGACTTAAAGATGAACAGTACATATGCTAAAAAGCCCCAGATTTGTCTTTTTTGTGTAGCTCACATTTTAATGTATTTCGACCTGAAAATTTGCACACATGTACATTATGTATCCAGGTATATGTGTATTTATTTTCAGCATTTTTTGAAACTTAAAATTTTGAATTTTAAAGTTTTCAAATAAAGGCCTCCATGGAGCTCGGTCTCTGTTTGGCATTTTCGCTAGATATGTTCCTTTGTAATTGATTCTGTAAATGTTTCTCGACGAATATTGTGAAGAAGACTTATACGATATTCAACATTATATAAGCCTTGAATATAGGAAGGGGTTGTAGAGGTGTGGTGTTATCTTCATGTAGTTCGTTGTCAAAAATTGAGGCTTTGCTTGTAAAGAGGGTTCAAGATTGTTAGCAAATACTCTAATTTGCTTGTGGTTTTAATTTATTTAGCCATAAATCAACTGCAATTTGTATTTCAGCCCAGAATTTTAGAAGTGTTTCCTATGCTTTGGTTTAATGTCGTAGCTAGTGTTTTATAAGGTACCGATCCTTAGGAGCGGAACAATGAATCTGACTGTACATCGTTGGCATTTTGCAAGTTATTTCTTTGTTGCGAAGGCATTTTTTGGCCAGGTTAAATTGGTAATGACATATATCAAATTAGGCCAATAGGTAGATGTTGCGTCGATCGAAGTTCTTGAAATGAACAAAACTATCTTTAAAATGCATTTGCAATTGCTAATTACCTTCAATCTGGTTTCGGATGTAGATATAGCCTTCTTCCCTAGAGGCCCTGGGACTTATCGAATCCAGCAAGTAAATTAAGCTTGGTAAGGAAATGTCCGCAAGGATGTGAATTACTCCCTCCATCCCATAATATAAGAACGTTTTAATATAAGAGCGTTTTTGACACAGTGTTAAAAGCGCTCTTATATTATTGGACGGAGGGAGTATAATTTAACACATGTATTGGTTCAATCAACAGCATCTCCTTTTCTCTAGTCTACGTAGCACCACAAATGGTAATAACATTCCCAATCCAAGCAGTTTGTTTGAATTTAACCAAAACTCTAATATAAAAACAAACCAAAATCATGCTCAGTCACTTCATAAAACTCCTCGCACCACCACAAAACACAACCTATAATCTTTAACATGCTCTAACATAATGGTTGTTTTCTCAGGGTCTCCTACGCCCCTAGCATTCACAAAAAAAAGGCCTGACATTTGAGGAAAGGTTTATATATAAAGCAGAACTGCCACTGCCAGCTTTACTAATACTTCCTGCAACCAAAAACTGCTAAGCCTCCCTCGAAATAGCACTGAAGAATAGTTTGCCCCCATTCTCCTTGCCATCATGTTCCTCACGCTTGACTGCTCGAGCACAAAGCCATTCCGTTCTCTTTTCTCCTTGCACTCTCGAGAGGTCACCGCCGCGTGCTACCGCCGGCTCGGCACGCCGCCATACGTTTGCTTGCCGTGCACCATTATTTATCCGGATCGATCGATGCCAGGAGAGATGCCAGAGAAGGGAGAAGGAGTGAGCGAGGTAGGAAGGAGGAGCAGGGAGGCGAACTTTTGGTCTATGGGTGTATCTAGACCCTATATGGAAAAAATTTAGTAATTCAAGAAAAAGTCAAAAAATTCTGAAAATATTTTTGAAATAAACTTGACCTTTCATTGTACTTGTGAGAAAAATTCCACAAAAAAAATCCCCCTTTGACTTCTTTTCAAAAAAGACAAATTTTTGGCCAAAATAGTGTGAATAGTGAACTATAATAGCAAATAAATTTTGTCTTTTTTGCTCTGAAGTCAACGTTAGTTTTTTGTTCGTGAAAATTTATGTACTAGTGCAAAAGTAAGTCAAGTTTATTCTAAAAATACTTTTGAACTATTTTGACATTTTGTTTAATTATTAAAAAAAATCACATACAGGGTGTATTTACACCCAGGAACCAAAGTTTATTTCCCGGAGGAGCAGTGGGATTGAGGGGAGTACAGTGTAAAGGCCACACACTGTTGAACTTTATCCGAGCATCCATGGGGAGAGGGAGGAATGAAGGAAGCATCCGCGTGCCTTTGATGATTCCTTTCCAAAAGAAGACGCCTACGGGCACCCAGTCGCCATCATCCTCGGGCTGGCCGGACCGGGGCAGCATATATCTAAATATACTGATGATGTTACTATGGCCGGCCGGAGTCATGGCGACGGAGCAGCAAGTACCTGCTGTTGCTCTTCTGCCGGCAGGAATCATGGCGACGGAGCAGCAAAAGGACCTCGAGTTCCTGTGGAAGTGGCGCAAGTACCTGCTGCTGCTCGCCACGCTGGTCGCCAGCGTCACCTACGCGGCCGGCCTCAACCCACCGGGCGGCGTCCGGTCCGACGAGGCCCCGTCGCTGCCGGCGGCCTACCCGAACCGCGTCGGCGACCCTGTGCTCCTCGCCACCAACGAGCGCCGGTACACCGCCTTCTTCTACTGCAACGCCGCCGCCTTCATCGCGTCCCTTGTCGTCATCATGTTCCTGCTCGACCGGCGCATCAGCGACAACAGCGTCGGCCTCACCGTGCTCCGCTCCGCCATGCTGCTCGACCTGCTCGCCCTCATGGCCGCCTTCGCCGCCGGGAGCTGCCGCGACGTGGCCGCGTCCGTCTACGTCTCGGCGCTCTTCGCGCTCGTCTTCGCCTGCGTCGCCATCCACGTCCGTGTGGACAAAGCCCGTGGAAAACCGGCGAAAGCCGGCGAAAGCCCGGTGGCCTCCCCGTTCCGCGCGCACAAGTTCCTGCTGTTGCTCGCCACCTTCGCGACGCCGCTCACATACGGCGCGGGGCTGGTGCCGCCGGGAGGCTTCTGGAGCCAGACCGAGGCTGGGCACCTCGCCGGCGCCCCTCTGCTGCACGACGGGCCCTACAAGATCCGCTACAACGTCTTCTTCTACGCAAACGCCAACTCCTTCGTGGCGTCCCTCGCCATCATCATGCTGCTCATGAGCAGGACGCTGATGAGCGGCGGCCTCGCCTGGTCGCATGCGCTGCCGGTGTGCGTCGTGGTGGAGCTGCTCGGCCTCATGGTCGCCTTCGACGCCGGGAGCTGCAGGAGGATCGACACCACCGTCTACGTCGTCTGCCTCGCGGCCGCGGTGCTCCTCAACATTGTTCTGCAGGCGTTGGCCATGTACACGTTCGAGCAATGGCATGGAAACGAGCCACAACAATCAGACGCGTACGTAATTAATCTCCTCGGCCGTCTCGTGTACACCTTAATTTACACCGTGCTTCATTTTCATAATTAATCAGTGTCTGTCACTTGATGTGTAGAAACGGGAATAAGGCTACGCCGCCAGACACGCCGCCGGCGCCGGGTAATGCCGATGAAGAAAAAGGAGGAGGTGACTCCGGCGAGGTCCACGGGGAGAGGACAATCGCCATCGAAAATGGGGAGGTAGACGAGAAGGTGGAGGAGTCGCGGTCACTTTTGCTGCTTCTGGCCACGCTCGCGGCGACGGTGACCTACCAGGCAGGGCTGAGCCCGCCGGGCGGCGTCTGGCCGGATAACCACGACCCAGGGCATCTAGATCACGTCCCCGGCAATCCGGTCCTCCTCGACATGCACCCCAAGAGGTACAAGGCGTTCTACTACTGCAACACGGCGGCGTTCGTGGCGTCGGTGGTCATCATCATCATCGTCCAGAGCAAGGAGCTGAGCTCGCCGGCCACCATCAGACGTGCCGCGCTCAAGACGGCCATGATACTGGACCTGTTCGGCCTCATGGGCGCCTACGTCGCCGGGAGCTTCCGGGACGCCCCCACCACCATCTATGTCTTTTCCCTGGCCGTCGCCGTCTTCGTCTACTCCATCATCAAGGTCGTGGCGTACACTCATGGGCAGAGATGGCTGATGGAGTGGATGCACCGCATGTTGGACAGGCTTGCAAAGTTGTTGCGTCTCCCTGACGGCCAACCCAGGTCTGCGACTGAGGGCAGTGAAGAAGATCGCAAAAAGCTCGAGAGGAGGCGCAAGTTCCTGCTACAGCTTGCCATCCTCGCCGCCACCGTCACGTACCAAACCGGACTGAACCCACCGGGGGGGTTTTGGCCGGAGAGCAAGGCCGAGGGATCGCTCGTCGCCGGCGACCCTGTCCTCCTTGACCACTACGGGATCAGGTACCAGGTGTTCTTCTATTGCAACGCGACCGGATTCATGGCGTCCGTCACCGTCATCCTCCTGCTGGTGAACCAGAAGATGTACAAGCAGGGCATCCGGAGCAACGCGCTCCGTGTCTGCGTCATGGTCGGGCTTCTAGGCCTCATGGGCGCTTACGCGGCGGGCAGCTGCCGGCAACTGCGGACCTCCATCTATGTCTTTGCGCTCGTGGCTGCGGTGGTCGCCTTCCTCATCCTGCAGATCCTACTTTTTGCGTCGGCGGGGAGCGTCAATTGTTCAGAGCTGACATGGCTTCCGAAGTGGCTGAAGCGGTTGTTCGAGCCACTGGGATCATCGCCGTCATGGCTGGCCGTCCAAAACAAAGGTGATGACGAACAATACGCAAAACGCAAGTACCTGATGCTGCTCGGCATCCTGGGAGCGAGCGTGACGTACCAGGCGGGTCTCTCGCCTCCTGGCGGCACGTGGGGCGACGATGATACCGCGTCGTCCCCATCGCCATCGCCGTCCCCATCGGCAAGCCCACCCAGCGTCGCCGGCAACCCAATCCTGCTTCAATCCAATCCGGCACGGTACCAGGCCTTCTTCTACTGCAACGCGACCTCGTTCATGGCCTCCATTGTCGTCATCATGCTGCTGCTGCAGTACCCCGTGAAAAAGCACGGCGCGCCGCTGTGGGCGCTGCAGGCCGCCGTGGTTCTGGACCTGTTCGGCCTGCTAGGCGCCTACGCCGCCGGCAGCTGCAGGGATTGGGAGACGTCGGCTTATGTCATCGCGCTCGTCTGCGCCGTGGTCGTCTTCATCACAATCTACGCGTTACTGTCGTTCGACACGGTGCGGAGGAGGGCCAAGGAGCTCACGGTGTGGAAGTACTTGTTCAAGGTGAAAACATGGTTGTGGAGGCACTTGGGAGTTAGCAATGGTGATGATCAGTCAGCCGCAGCAAGTGCCAGTGTGTAATTAGTCAGCACAACAATGCAGATGAACCAACTTTGTACAGTTCATGTTGCATCTAACGAAGTCCTGGTAACTTATGTGTCAATTTTCGGTTTAAATTTAAACACAGTAAGTGTCAGTAACGGTTGTTACAATCACCTAATAAAAGCATTACCCAGATAATTTGCATTTAACAACTTTACCAGCGTACTCACTTAAGCACAGATAGAGTGTAGGTTCTATATTGTATTGTAAGACGATACAACAGAAATTCACTGACTCTCCAAATCCATAACTGACAACAAGTCAAGAACTACATTCCATATCTCTTCTGTTCTATTTCTGTACAAAGGAATCCAAAATACAAATCTTCACTTGATCGTGTTAGTCATTACAAAGTTCAAGAAGGCCCTAGGCACTAAGCGGGCGGGAGCCTTGAGCCTATGGAGCTTCTAGATGGCTTATTGCTACCTGGTCTCATCCATTTGTCAAAAGCATTACGCTAGCCAAGGCCGAAACTAGGCCGCCTCTTAGAACACTTCATCTTTCAGGAAAATATTAGACAAAATCATCTACATTACTCACTTGACCTTAGGCTTATTACTACGGACCTAGTACACTATTCTTACACTTGTACTGTTGTATCGTAACTAATTTATGGGGAGCATCTTACATGCCACTCTGACTTCATGAAATTTTAAATCTGCCATCCAAGCTGACATGTAGTTATGTATTTGCCACCGGAAACATACATTATTGTTGCTTGATGGCACTTGGAATGGACAATGCTAGGAAAGGACATCAATACCCTTGTTTGATGGCTACTCAATGGTGACGACTTGATTTGGTAATCAAAAAACTTCCGACCAAAGGGATTAGTCTACACGAGCAATGCTGATAGCCTTACCTGCCCCTGCTCACAAGCCCGAGCTTCTAGGGGCTGTTTGGTTTCTGCCAAAGCCAGCCCCGCCAAAGGAGGGCACACCAAATAATTGGCGAGCGATTTGGCCGCCGGAGCCTCACCAAAAAGTTGGCGCAAATATAGACTAGAAGCGCTACGGTGGGCAGGGCGAGCCAAAAAATCGGCGCTCATCCAAGCGACTCACTAGCCTGGTCAATTACCAATATTTTGGATGGGCGGCTGTGAGCAGCAATCCAAACAGCCCCCTAACCTTTTTTTCGCCCTAGCCTACCAACGACCATCAAATGTACATTAATGTTTTTGTACCAATTAGAGTTTAACGTGGCATTGAACAAAACTTATATATTCTTCCAATGGCAAAGACAACATGATGCAAAATCAAGTGACAAGTACACAAATTAGCAAACTGTGTATAAAATGTATTTTCCAGTGAAGTATTGGCATCATGAGACAAACCCACCTAAGTTTTCAGTCAATTGAACATGAAGCTTGAGATTGAAACGAGAAAACAAATAAACAGCATTGGTCACTAGCATTGTTTTTAAGGCGTCCCTAAGGAGTCGCCTAGGCGACGCTTAGGCGTCAGGGCACCCTGCGAGCTTGAAGCGTCCAGCTTGCCTTATGTACCTGCGTAAGGCGTCCGCCTTAAGCTTTAGAGCGTCCGAGGCATCTGCTTAGGCGTCCAGGTTGTTGCCTTAGTCCATTTTGGACGCCTTAGCTTGCCAGGCAGGCAGGGGGCTGTTTTAGGCTGGAAACAGAGTTTTGGCGAGAAACAGAAAGGTTGTTGGCACCAACAGGTAAGAGGGGGGAGAGAGAGAGAAACAGCCCCCAATCCACACACTCCTCCCCCTCCTTCTCTCCAGTGGCTCCTCTCCAGCAGATCTGCTTCCTCCTCTGCAGCAGATCCCTTCCGGCAGCTCCTCCCCCTCCTCCTCTCCAACGGCTCCTCCTCTCCAGCAGCTCCTCATTCTCCTCCTGTCCAGCAGCTCCTCCTCCCAGAGAAAGTGCAAAGAGGATGGATGCTATATGGGCTCTACAACCAACAACAACTACAAGGTGTGTATGCCAGTATGCCTAGTTGCCTACCAACCAAATTCTACTCTATTCTGCTGCTTAGAACTCTCTAAGGTGTCCGCCTTGCCTTATGCCTTATCGCTTAGGCAGTGAGGCGCCCCCCAACGCCTTGCCTCGCCTTACTGCCTTAAAAACATTGGTCACTAGATTAAGATGATCACATATCACAAACTAGTTATTAGAGATTCTCTGAAATTGCACAAATGCAGCAAACTGAAAATGAATCTTCATAGCAGCATTATCATGCAATCACCATTTCAGAAAAAAAGGAACATAACTGTTTAGTATCATTCGAAATAGATGATCCTCAGACCACCAACTGAAATTTGAGTGCAACACAACATCCTATGGTAACATAACTTAAATTGTACACTAGAGTCATCAGCAACAGCTTAGTATCCTCAGATCTGATGACGGATCTGGCACAATGAAGTGGGGAGATGATTTTTCGGCCTCACCATAGGTATCCGGGTATCTTGATGCGGAGGAAGAGCATGGCCATGGAGTAGGCGATGACGATGGCGGCGACGCCGGCGCCGCCGAAGGAGACGCGCAGGCTCCGGGGCCTGGTGCGGTCGACCGCCAGGTCGAGGAGGATGATCCCGACGCCCCCGAGGAGGAACATGAAGCCGGAGGAGAGGCCCTCGATGATGTACTGGCCGTTGACGCGGCCGGGGAGGAAGACGACGGGGCGGACGGCGCCGGTGGCCGGGTCCTGGGAGCTGCCGATGCCCGGGGGCTCGACGATGACGTCGTAGACGAGGCCGGAGACGACGGCGAAGTAGGTGAGCAGGATGAGGGAGAAGACGACCATCGGGGACGGGAGCGCCAGGTTGGACGGCAGCTTCAGGCGGGTGCGCGGCGGCTGGAGGAAGGCGAAGGGGACCACGCGGAGGGCGTGGAGGAAGGGGTCCATGGAGTCGAACCCGGATCCGTGGCTCTGGGCGGCCGCCGCCGCCGCCGCGGCCGAGGCGCTCCCGCCGGCGTGCTCCGATCTGGGAGCCATGGAGACTTGGGGGATTTGGGTCTGGTGTGTGTGGGCCGTGGCCCGTGGGGATGGTCAGTGGGGCGATGAAGCCGGATCGCACACATCTTAAAGCAGAGCACGCACTAGTGACTACTTGCTCCGTCCTAAGATATAAAAGCGTTTTTTACACTAGTGTAGTGTTAAAAACGCTCTTATATTATAGGACATTATAGGACGGAGGGAGTAACAAATTGAGAAAAGCAATTATACCGTGTATGGATCCATTATAGGTGTTTGCTTTGAGATTTGTGCGGTACTTTTCTTTTACCGTTTTCAGAATTTGTCTTGCTTTAAAGCGTAATATTAGGGGACAATGGAGCATATAATCCCGGGTGCATACCTACCCAGATTTTATTTTTGAAGAAGTACATAAACAAGCGCTCATAGATACGCGCACCCTATAAACGCACACACCCTAAACCTATGAGCACCTTCAAGAGACTGAGCCGGCATATCATCTTGAGATTTACGAAGTCACCGTAGGCGCCTCGTAGTCGACGAGAACGTCTCCTCACACTGAACGCGCATCGCCGGAAATCCTGAAATAAATCCATGATAAATGCGAGCACCAGGATTTGAACCCTGATGGGCTGGCGATACCACTGTCCACCTAAACATCCAACCACAGGTTGGTTCGCGCATACGTACCCAAATGAACAGTAAATTAAGGGAAAATAGTAAAATAAATTTAAAAATCTGATTCTTTCTTTTACAACACACATATAGGAATGTTTTACTCCCGTACAAAATTTTGTGAAGAAATAACATTCAATGTGCTCAGAAAAAAAAACAGTACTCTTGAAAAGGTAATTTTTGAAGCATTTTGGGCTGCTTGTTTTGTTTTTTTACCGAAAGTTCTCTGAATGTGATTGCTTCATGAAATTTGTACGTAGGAATAACACTCAATAATCTTTGTCTACAAATTTTTTCAAAATTTTCTGATTTTTTTTGTCATTTTTCAAAATTTACTGTTCACCCAGGTGTATTTGCACCTGGGAACAAAAGGGCACTTCCCAATATAAGGTTTTTATTCTCGTCTAAGGTGTATCTTAATGTTTCATTGTGTATCAGCAAACCCGATCCAAAACAAGTGCATTCTTTTTTATGCCACATCCATGGGGAGACCCTTAATCATCATCGTACTTCAGCGATAGCTATGCAGGGGTGATGGTGGATGTGCATGATGTGGGACTAAGGCATTAGTACGTATCTTATTATTGGCTCCACCCTCACATGAACACTTATTACAAAGATATAAGATATTCATACTTCATTATTATTTGGCATACTAGTGGTGAATCGTAATCCACGAGAATGCCTTTAGCCCTACTATATATTTTTTATCATTCCATTACTCTCTTGTTATGTGTTACAATTACTACACACCTTAGTTCTTGATCACAAACACACTTGCAAAATTTCACCGTCATAACAATTCCACTTGGCATCAGAGATAACTTGCAGGCCTAAACCTCTACAAGGTGCAAACGAGCATTTCCTTAGCTCTTCATGGGATCGATACTCTTACTTTGAAAGGAGCTACAACCAGCCATGTGCACTTGAAGTACATCACATTCACGCCACTTGTCACGCCATTCGGAGGGCGTGGAAGGAGGGGTCCATGGAGTCGAACCCGGATCCATGGCTCTGGGCGGCTGTTGCCGCCGCCGCTGCCGAGGCGCTCCCGCCGGCGTGCTCCAATCTAGGAGCCATGGAGACTTGGGGGATTTGGGTCTGGTGTGTGTGGGCCGTGGGGCTTGGTCAGTGCGGGGATGAAGCCGGATCGCACACATCTTAAAGCAGAGCACACACTAGTTTTTTTTAGCATCACGCACTAGTGAGTATAGTGACTAACAGTTTGAGAAAAAAAGAGTATAGTGACTAATCAATTGAGAAAAGCGATTCTATCGTGCATGGATCCACCGTCCGTGTTTGCTTTGAGATTCGTTCTGTGCTTTTATTTTTACTGTTTTCAGAATTTGTCTTGTTTTAAAGTGTAATATTAGGTTTTTTATTCTCGTCCAAGGCCTATCTTAATGTTTTATTGGGTATCATCGTGTATCAGCAAATCCGATCCAAAACAAGTGCATTCTTTTTTATGCCACATCCACTAGGAGACCCTCAATCATCATCGTACTTCGGCGATAGCTATGCAGGGTGATGGTGGATGTGCGTGATGCCGGACTAAGGCATTAGTACGTATCTAGTATCTTATTATTGGCTCCGGCCTCACATAAACACTTATTACATAGATAAGATATTCATACTTCATTATTACTCCCTCTGTTCCTAAATATAAGTCTTTTTGGAGATCCCAATATAGACTACATACGGAGCAAAATGAGTGAATCTACACTCGAAACTATGTCTATATACATCCGTATGCAACGGCGGAGACAGCAGGGGACCAGCAAGGGCCAAGGCCCGGGCCAACATGCAAATTTTTCTATTACATCAGCGATTTTTTGTTCCAGAAGCTGTGTGTTCTGCTGTTCTGGCCCTCCCCAACTGATGTGCAACAGCAAAAGTGGCACAATAAATCCTGTACGAGGCTTGACTTTTCTCTATTGTTTTTCTATCCCAAAAGCTAATCCCAAAACAAAGAGGCAAACAAGCTCGGCCGCTCCCAGCCACACATGATTCCTCTTCTCACCTTTCCCCTTTCCTTGGTCCCTGCGGTCCTGCCTTTGCTCCGCTCGGCTCATCCATGGAGACAAACCACTAGCCCCCAAATCTCCCAAATCTTTCTAGCTGCTCTCTCCTGTAGCTGCCGCAGCGCCGCCATGGGCTGGCTGGACGGCTGATCTTTCTTCAAGCCACTGCAAGCACGCAAGAACAGGTATATATTCTTGATTTGAGATCCCTCTTTCTCTGTCTCACAGATCTGAAATTTGTTCTATAATTTTTGTTTGGCTTGTCAATTTTCTAAATTGGATAAAGTCTTATAGTGGTCTGTGTTCAATTTTTGTAGGATAATCAGTTAATCATGGCCAAAAATAAAAGAAAGCTTGCAACACTGCATTCTTTTTTTGAGAAGAAAGGAAGAACTGATGTTCCAGAACAGATTAATTTGGCTGATGCCCCTCCCTTGGTGGATGAACAAGAACAAGTGGATGAACAAGAACAAGTAGATGAACAAGAACAAGTACAAGAAACTCCAATATCAACAACACCACCTCAGGTTATGAGAGGGAGAGGCAATGATGATTCTGCTGTTTTGGTGGTAGAAAGAGAACCAGGTCTGCGGTGCCAAATTTCGGATTATCCTCCTAACGATCAAGAAAAGGCTCGAATGGCATATATAAAGCATGGGGCATATCATTTTAAAATGGATGAGTATCCTCCCGATGACTCGGTGACCCATCCACGCAAGTTTCAGTATCATTGGTTTAAGAGCTTCCCTTGGTTAGAATATTCACCGGATAAAGATGCAGTCTACTGTTTTCCATGCTTTTTATTTTATAAGAAGCCACTTGGAAAGAAAGGATCTGATGTGTTTACAGTGCAAGGATTCAAAAAATGGAAGAGAGTTAATGACGGAAAGAGATGTGCATTCTTAACTCACATGGGAAAGGACAGTAAATATGCTCATAATTATGCTGAAAAGTGTTATGATAATCTGAGGAATAAGCCATGTCATATGGAACAATTAGTGGTGAAGCAAACAGAAGAGGATATCAAAAGGAATAGGCTGCGGCTTAGAGTAACCGTTGATTCACTACGGTGGTTAGCATTCCAAGCTTGCCCCTTTCGAGGACATGATGAAAGTCTTGATTCAAAGAACCAAGGTAATTTCCTTGAAATGGTGAAATTGATAGCTTCTTATGATGAGGAAATTGGTGTTGTAGTGTTGGGTAATGCTCCAGGCAATGCTAAGTACACATCGTCTACAATTCAAAAAGAACTTTTAGGTATCATTGCTTCTAATGTGCAAAGTGAAATTCGTAAAGAAATAGGAGATGCTAAGTTCTGCTTGCTTGTTGACGAGTCAAGAGATGAATCCAAAAGAGAGCAAATGGCAGTAGTTATTCGATTTGTTGATAAACCTGGTTTCACTCGTGAACGTTTTCTTGATATTGTTCATGTTGTTGATACATCTTCGGCTACTCTAAAGGAAGAGATATCTTCTGTTTTGGCTCAACATCAGTTAGATGTGAACAATATACGTGGCCAAGGATACGATGGTGCTAGTAACATGCGTGGAGAGTGGAATGGACTACAAGCAAAGTTCATGGAGGAGTGTCCTTATGCATATTATATCCATTGTTTTGCTCATCAATTGTAGCTAGCTCTTGTTGCCGCATCTAAAGAAATAGCCGATGTTCACAACTTTTTTGATCATCGTGCTCTTGTTGTCAATACGGTTGTGTCTTCTAGTAAGAGAAATGATGAGTTGCAAGCAAATCAAGTTGCTGAAATGGAGCATCTGATTGAGCTCGGTGAGCTTGAAACTGGAAGTGGGGCTAATCAAGTCGGAACTTTACAACGGCCTTGTGACACTAGGTGGAGTTCACACTATGCTTCTGTTTGCAGCCTTGTGAAATTGTACAAACCAACATTTTTGGTACTTAAAAGCATTGCAACTGCTAAAGGATATGGTACTTCACCTTCCGCACGAGCAAAGGCTTCTGGTGCTGTTAAGTTGATGATGTCTTTCGACTTCATATTTATTCTGCATGTCATGAAAGAACTTATGGGAATCACGGACATGCTATGCAAAAAGTTGCAACAAAAGTCTCAAGATATTGTGAATGCCATGGATGATGTTAAGACTACCAAAATGTTGATCCAGGAGCTAAGAGATAATGGTTGGAACAAGCTTAAAGCTGACGTGCTTTCATTTTGTGCGAAACATGGAGTTCAAACACCACATTTCAGTGAGTTATATGTGGATTTCATTAATTCTCGCGCGGAGGATGAGACTACAGTTGAGCATCATTATCGTTGTAACATTTTCATGGTTGCTGTTGATCAACAAGCACAAGAGCTGAATTGCAGATTCAACAAACAAGCAACAGAGCTTCTCATCCTGTGTACTTCTTTGGACCCAAAAGATTCATTCCATTCATTTAACATTGATAATATATGTTCTCTGGCTTCAAAGTTCTATCCTGCTGATTTTAAAGAACAAGAAATGAATAATCTAAGATGTCAGTTACGACATTACGAGAATGTTATACCCACAAGCCCAGAGTTTCAGAATTTGACAACTAAACTTTGTCAACGACTTGCATCTAGTGGAAAATCAGATGAATATTACTTGATTGACAGGTATCTAATGTTCTCTGTTGCTATATTGGTTGATTTATTCATTGCTAAAAATACTAACTACTTCTTAATGAACAGACTCATTCGGCTTGTTCTTACTTTACCGGTTTCAACGGCAACGACATAACGTGCATTTTCTGCCATGAAACTTGTGAAGACAAGGCTTCGGAATAAAATGGAAGATGGATTTCTAAGGGACTGCTTGCTAATTTATATTGAAAAGGAGATTGCTGTTGGAATATCAACAGATGCAATTATAGATGAGTTCGATGAACCACCACGTCGAGTGGCATTTAGTTGAAGGCCTGAAGCAAGTTAGTTTCTCTATCTTCTATTGTCTAGATTTTTCTTTTGTGTGATGTACAATTCAAAAATTGCATATCCTCTTGTTATCAACGGTGAATGGTGGTGTAATCAATGAAAAATATTATGCAATTACATCTGTTTCACTGTTTTTTGGCCAAAAATTTGTACGGAAGTGTTGTCCCCTTCAGTCGGCCCGTGTTATACATTTTTCCTGGCTCCGCCACTGTCCGTATGTAGTCCATATTGAAATCTCTAAAAAGACTTATATTTAGAAACGGAGGGGCATACTAGTGGTGAATCGTAATCCTCAAGAATGCCTTTAGCCCTACTCTGGTTTTCATCATTCCATTACTCGCTTGTTCTGTGTTACAATTACTCTGCACGTTAGTTCTTGCTCACAAGCACACTTGCAAAATTTCACCGTCACAACACTTCCACTTGTAGTCAAAGATAACTTGCAGGCATTTTACAATAAACCTCTACAAGGGGCAAACAAGCATTTCCTCAGCTCTTCGTGGGATCGATATTCTTACTTTGAAAGCAGCTACAACTAGCCATGTGCACTTGAAGTACGTCACATTTCACGCCACTTGTCACAAGTGGAGCGCGACGGACTCATTGTTGGTCTTGAGAAAGTCGTTGGCTTGAGAAAGAGGGAATATGAGAGGCGGCCCTGACACGTTCCTGAACTTGCTAGGTATACTCATCCCCTAGGATGGTTCAAGTTTCGAGGGCACGTCTGATACGTCTCCAACGTATCTATAATTTATGAAGTATTCATGTCATGTTTACAACAATTTTATATGGTTTTGGTATGATTTGAATGGAACTAACCCGGACTGACTCTGTTTTCAACAGAACTACCGTGGTGTTGTTTTTTGTGCAGAAATAAAAGTTCTCGGAATGAGCTGAAAATTTACGGTGATTTTTTGTGGACCAAAAGAGACCCCCGAAGCTTCGAGGAAGGACCAGAAGCCTCACGAGGAAGCGGCAAGCCTGGGGGCGCGCCCTCCCCCCCAGGGCACGCGGAGCAGGCTTGTCGCTCCCTCGTGGGCCCCCTTGACGTGAAACCAACGCCAAAAATTCCTATAAATACCAAAAACCCCAGAAAGAAACCTAGAACTCCCACGTCGCCGCCGCAAGCCTCTGTACCGAAGTGATCTCATCCGGAGCCCCGTTCTGGCACTCTGCCGGAGGGGGAAATCATCGCCGGAGGCCATCTTCATCATCACGGCGGTCTCCATGACGAGGAGGGAGTAGTTCACCTTCGGGGCTGAGGGTATGTACCAGTAGCTATGTGTTTGATCTCTCTCTCTCGTGTTCTTGATTTGACACGATCTTGATGTACCGCGAGCTTTGTTAATATAGTTGGATCATATGGTGTTTCTTCCCTCTCTCTATCTTGTTGTGATGAATTGAGTCTTGCTCTTTGAGGTTTCGTTATGTTGGATTGAATATTGGATTTGAGATCACTTGATGTATGTCTTGCATGTGGATACCCGTGGTGACAATGGAGTACTCTATTGAGTTACTTGATGTATGTTTTGGTATTCAACTTGCGGATTCCCGTGGTGACATTGGGGTAATCTAGGCACATAGGATGATACACGTTTTCGTCCTACGTTCTCCGATAGAAACTTTGGAGTGATTCTTTGTCGCACGTTGAGGAATTGTTATATGACTCAATTATGTTAGCATTGTTGAGAAATTGCACTAGTGAAAGTATGAACCCTAGGCCTTGTTTTCAAGCATTGCAATACCGTTTGTGCTCCGTTTTATCACTTGCCACCTTGCTGTTTTTTTATTTTCATATTATAAAAACCTATATCTACTATCCATACTACACTTGTATCACCATCTCTTCGCCGAACTAGTGCACCTATACAATTTACCGTTGTATTGGGTGTGTTGGGGAAACAAGAGATTTCTTGTATTTGATTGCATGGTTGTTTGAGAGAGACCATCTTCATCCTACGCCTCCCACGGATTGATAAATCTTAGGTCATCCACTTGAGGGAAATTTGCTATTGTCCTACAAAACTCTGCACTTGGAGGCCCAACAACGTCTACAAGAATAAAAGTTGCGTAGTAGACATCAACGTCACGGGGTGGCTTCCCTTTCCAGGAGGCACGATATGTTGCCACCACACAAATTCTCGAAAGCAGCTGTATCTGGGAGAGAGGATATGGGTTTGCATCTGTTTCCGGTCGCTGGGAGGCATGCTATCCCCTAGGTCAAACTTTTCCACGGGCATGATTGTTCATCTCCTTGGTTAGGTTGAAGCCTTGGTAGAGTTTAGGATTTCAGGAGACGATGCGCCCATATCCTTCCAAGGGTTTAGTGTAACATGTTCTAGAGGAGGACTAGACAGTTTTTCCACGTACTCTTCCTGAAATAAAGAACATATGAGCCATGCTTCGAATTCGAGTACTGGCATGGGGCTTGTCGGTGAGTAAGCATACCCAATCAGGATGACCCAATACACCTTGTACAGGTGTTTGGGATCCCGAGTCATGTGCCGGAGTAGGCACTCGTGAGGTATATAGACAAATACGAAATTTCAAGGGTCAACGATTATACGAGATACATTTCCCTTAGATCCACAATTTCTACAATGGTATCAGATCCAACTAGAGGGTAGCCCCAGATGAACTGCCTAAAGCTGCCTATATATAAAGGTATAGGGGGGTTGTAGAAACCCTAACGTCTAGCTTAGTGAAAAAGCTTCAGAAAGAAACTATTGCAATAGTCTGTGAGATCAATAAAGAAAAGAAGGAAACGTAGGGCTATTACTCATCGAGGGGCCCGAACCTAGGTAAAAACCACCATGTCTCTGTCCACCGTGAGTTCTCGGGCACCACCCTCTCTCTGCGTCAACCTGAGAGTCTATTAAGATCGACAAACCATTATTCCTTGACACCTTGGATTGTATTCACATGATCTACGATTTGAGCGCCCTCTTTGAACTTGGACACACCAATTGTTTGATTAAGACCATCTTGTTGGTGTCTTCCTTTTGGGCAAACAAGGTAAAACCAACGTGTCTCTTTCCCAAGTGAGTTCCCTTTGGGAGCCACCTTCTCTCTACCTTACCTTGAGAGAATGCTAGGATCGACGAATCATTATTCATCGACGCCTTGGATTGTATTCACCTGATCTATGATTTGAGTGACCTCTTTAAACCTCGACACACCAATTGTCTGATTAAGACCATCTTGCAGGTACCTTCCTTTCGGGCACACAACTCCCCCAATTTATACCATAAAGTGTTTGCATATCTCTCATCAATGATATGGTTCGTCATCGACTCATTATCAATGCACTCACAAGCTTGGCGATGAAGTAGTTTCCATTGATGTTAACTAATGCCTTTTGGTGTCTAAGTGGAGAATACCGGATTCCAATATTCTTCAACATATAACAAGCCATCCATCTTCCCCTTCCACATGCTTGATAATTTATACCATTGAAGGACATCATCGTGTTGGTATTCACTTCCATCTTTCACCACAAGAAAATTAGCAAATAACACTAGTAAACCTCGCTCTCATGGCACTTTTTTTCAGGGCTCTATTTTTGGGGTTGTTGCTGGAGTTGCACTTAGTAAAAATCACTAATTACATTGTTCTATTTTGATGTGATACATCACCTGGAGGATCTGGTGCGTTATTTATTAGTAATGGAGATGGAGATGGAGGTATGAATAGTCGCGCTTTATTATTGCAAAAGTGTCAATTTGGGCGGTGTATGACAATCTTCGTTAATAGTAATGGAGATGGAGATAGGACTAAGTTGCGCTTTTAAATTATTATTTTTATAAAAGTGTCAATTTTGCACGTGTACGACAATCTTCGCTAATAGGCCTTCCTACACGCCCCAATAATCGTTGTTGGGGTTATGCTAATAATGACATCCCCTAATCTCATGTTGTTCCGAGTAGAACAACATAACTTTAATGCCACTTTTGGTTTTATTAGGTATCTTTGTTGTTTGTGCTCATTTTGGTTATCCCATTCTTTTGTTTTCTTTGTACCATATCAATTACATATTGTGTTTTAAAAAGACCAGCATGCTTAGAGTCTTAAAAGGAAACTAGCCTGTTCAAGAAAAAAAACACTACTCGGGCACATATTTTTAGGTCTTCAGTTTGACTAGTGAGATATATGTTGTTTGCCCTAAGAAATATATCTTTAAATTAGTTGTCAAATGAAGTTTGTAAACATATAGTTTTTGTGGCATGTTTCATATATTGTGTTAGCTGAATAAAAGACCTAAGAATCCGTGCACAACTTATATTCGCGTCCGGAGGGAGTAGCATAATTCCCTAAAAAAAACGCTAGCATAATCATCGATGTGAACCGGTTCTGGATAAATTTGTTCAGAATAGTTAAAGACAGTAATAGCATACAAAGGTATTGTGTTCGTGTTAGCATTATAAGTACTACCAGAGTTTCAGTATGTTGACTAAACAATACCGATATATTCTAATTATTCAAGCATGCATATGTTTCAGTAGTACTACTATTCAAGAACGACAATATCTACACGATCCTACTGGAAAACAGAATGGCCTCAAGTTTGCCTTGCCGATCACCATAAGTAAAGATTCCCTGATTTTGCGATGAGTATACACTGACAATTAGTATGATTTTGTGATGATTTTGCCGATCATCATCGGAACAGTTGTTCACACACTGACAATTGCTAATATATAGGTGAAATGTACATCGATCCAGGGAAACTACAAATTAATCCTGCTGGAACTGGTAACTCATCAGTATACACAACATTTGTAGGTATCATCTCACTAGTAGACACATCATTCAGTTTCTTACAGATGAAAGAACAAAAGCAATTGACCACAAGAACTGCCAATAATATGGAAAAAGGATCATGTCTTGTCAGCTCCCTCGGTTTGGCTTGCCAAGCTCTGCTCGCTCACAAGTCATCCTCCTGCATTTTGTGGGAAAGTTGAGCCGGCATCAGAAAGTAAGGAAGCAAATAAGATATACAGGTGAGGAGAATAACATGGTGGGATCAAGGAGGTGGATGTCTGTCTGTCTAACCATGCATGCAGTCAACTGAGCAGTACACCATGTCCTTGTCGATACCACTACCGCACAGACAGGAATTCGGGCGTAGCTCTGAAACTGGGTGCGACTGCATCATCAAGGGCACCTCCACGATCACCTCAGTACCAAACCACCCATTATCTATCTCCTTCCTAGAACTCTGCAGGGATTAATTTGGAGAAAAATGCCTCATCACAGACAGAAGGAACATTCTCTGCACAATACTATATAACTCCAGGAGCTAGCAGGTGTACCTGAACGGTGCTCAAGGAGGCAAGCCACTTCCCATGGAGCGTCTGTATGAACCGTGCCACAAGACCGCCTTCTGGGGTGTCTATGATTTCGATGGTACTGTGATTGTCGTGGTGATGGCACACCTGGGAGCTGAATCCGGCGTGGCAGAGGAGGCAGAACTTGTCCCATCCATGTCCCAGACTGACGATCGGTGTCCCATTTGAACGCTCAAGCGTCAGGATTCCCCGCACACGATCCCGCTGGAGCCGACTATCCAGGACCTCTTGGCGAGTAGGGGGCATCACCGCATCACGGGCTATAGCCAAGACCTCTTCGAACTGCCATGATTAACATTGAACAAACTCATTCTCTGGTGAGGTAGATCGAGAAACCAAGAAGCTATAGCCAAGAAGGCCGGATAGGAGGATCGATCAGGTACCTGACAGTAGATGGAGCAGAAATCGTAGTCTAGGGCTATTCGACGGTTGCATTCCCTGAAGCCGCACGGCTCTCCTGCGCCGCCGTCGGCATCCTGCCCCGGCTTGGGATGCAGGCGCACCCAACCTGCCATCTCCGGCTGCATGCACGCACAGAGCAGAACCACAAAACTTAATTGGAGCAATTCTTGACAAGAGAAACCAGCATGTTTTGATTTGTTCGCTCACCTCGATGTGAGAGCAGTCGTACGTAGAAGACGTTAACGTCCACCAATCTGACGAACAGCAGTCCCCCGCGCCGTCTAACCTGAATACCAAGAATCGCAACAAGTGATGGATCGATCGAGCAGTTCCAACAAGCCAAGAATCACTGTTCTTGAGAGAGACGAACCTGGATTATGAATGTGCGGTGACTGCCGTGATCACGCCTGCGGCAGCGTGGGATGGCGGGGCAGCAGCGCGGGCAGAAGTGCTTGCAGCAGAGATAGCAGAAGCTGTAGGGCCTGCAGCTCCTTTCGAAGTCCAAGCTCGCGAGTTTCTCCACCCACTGCAAGAAGAAGATGGATCAGGGTCAGGGCGGGACAGGGGATGGAACTGCAAGAAACCAAGAACTGAGAGGAAAAACCACAGAGAGAGAGAGAGGGAGGTGCCTGGTGGGGCTGCTGCTTCTCTTGGTCGAGGCAAATATTGCACAGTTTGGGGTCTTCCGAATCCCAGTTCTTGACGCAGTAGCTGCACGAAGAACAATGGAGATGGATTTGCATGCAATGCAACAGGAGCAAGAAAGAAAGAAAGAAACAAAACAAGAATCCAGCAGGGAAGGCAAGAAAGAGACGACGGGCGTGCGAACGTACTTGTGCTGCCACCTTGCGCAGCGAACGCACTCGAAGAACCTCTCTTTTTTCTTGCCCCTGATACGGCCGCCGCACGTACAGCACACGCGGGCGGCGGCCATGGCGGCGGGGGTGGGGGGCTGCCGGGCAGGGAAGACGGATGGGGAGGAAGAAGGGAGCCTGTTCTGTTCTGTTGTTAACGGGAGGAACGATTGAGACGATTGTGATAGCCGAAGCGGTATGATTGATCGATAGATAATGGATTATGTTGTACTAGTACAAATGCCCGTGCGTTGCACCGGGCGATAAAAAGGGGCACAACTTGCTTCATGTGTCATTGTGCACCTTTTTTATCCAATTTTAATAAATGTCGATAATATGGTTAAACATGAAAATAGCCTTATTTTTTATAGAAGTTATGATGCCCCTTCAGCTCATCAACCGTGCTACTCTTCAACTTCAGTATCAAGCATGTTGTCGCCAGAGACGCCCGAGTAGTTCCGCTGCAGTAAGAGCGCTTTGTTGATGTTGCATGCTCGTGCTGCTGTTTTTGCATGCTCGGGCTGTTGGGTGTCTGGAAAGAAGAAGAAAAAGTGTAGAGCTGCGAGAGCAGCTCCAGGTGCTGATGTGCTCTCAAGGAATCCTTCCGTGTCGGAAAATTCAGTGCAAAAGATGCCCGTGCGTTGCAACGGAGAAAAACAACATCACATATCTCTGACAAGCATTGCTTAAGACCTCATGAATGTGCATTTCTCTATTTCAGCACCACCTCATTCTGAAAATAATATCTAGCTCAATCTTATTAGGTCAGATTCTAACCGGTCAATTCTTTTTTTGTGATAAACGATTTAATTCTTCTAAAAACTATTAATAGTTTTTTTTTTCCATTCCTTTGAATTGTAAGGCATATCTTTTATGATGCTTGGATTGGATGGTGAACTTCAGAAAATCACGTCATCTCTTCTTCCTAACGTCTACCCCTTTCCTAGTCTCATGAATAATAGATCTTGTTTTAATTATGGGTTAGCATAAGTAGAAAGCACCCATATGCATGGGCATGTGCTCACTCTTAATAACCTCAGACTACCATTGCATCAACATCCAATTGTTTTCAGTCTGCTACACAAATTAACTTTTTTGGAATAGTAAATAGATATCATAAGATTGTTTCCCGTATGAACGTTTTCACAAAACCATTTGAACCAAGCTTTTATTTAAGTGCCCTTTCAAATTCCTTTGAAACCTTTTCTAAAATCCCACTCCTTTTCTACTTCAATATAGACCTCCAAACCTTTCCCTTAATTATTTCTGCATTTAAAAGAGCTCCACAAAAAATATCAAATTTTTTGGAAATTCAAATGAGTTTAAATTCAACTCTTACAAAGTGGGTCTAACTTTTTTATTTGGGCTAAGTATAAATTTCGGGCTTCATGTAAAAGAGTTTAAATTCAATTCTTCTATTTTCCCTCTGTCTAATTTCGTTTTAGGCAATCTCTCTAATTTCTGTAAAAAAAAATTGAGGATCTCTAATTTATGTCAATGGGAAACAAAAATAAAAGAGAAGAGAGAGAGAGAGAGAGAGCACAACAGCAGCACATGGGCCGACCCACCTAACCTGCCGCGGCCTAAGGCCCAGGTCGGCCTCCAACTATAACCAACCCTAGCGCCCCAATCTGCCCCTCCCCTCAACCTCTCTCGCTCGCTCCCTCCCTCGTTCGTCGCCGCCACCCAGAGACGGCACGCGCAGCGCCCAACCCCCACCCGATCCCCTCACCCTCTCCTTCGTTTCCCCTGGTGCTCGACCCCCCTGCGTCGGCCATCTAATCGGATCGCCGTCGCTTCCACCGGCGAGCACCGCCTCCCACGCGGCCTGGCAGTCTCCTGCCCGAGACCACGCTGCCCGTCGTGGCTCCGACCCAGCACCACTCCTCACCCCCCAACTCGTGTCCTTGCCGCTAGATCTCCCGGCAGCCGCCTGCTGGGTTGATTGCTCGCCAGATCTGGCGGCGGGGGCAGCCTGTGAGGCGTGGCGGAGGCGCGGGAGGCAGTCTGACGCAGCGATGGCCTGCTCAGGGTCGTCCTCGGTGGCTGCCTGGCGGATGTGGCACAACAGATTTTCAGGCCGGCGCTATCAATCTTCAATTTTATTTTTTTGTATCCTTTCGGCTCTGTCTTGAGCTTTCTATTAGGCTGGGCACCCCATACTGCTTTTTGTTCGATTCATACGAATCTCCTCTTTGATTGGCGGTAGCTCTTCCTTTTTCTAGTTGTCTTGTTGGTTGTTGCAGTTTGGAACATATATAAGTTGCTAGGATTTTATGTAAAGTGCCGGGGTGGTACTATTAATTCGAAGAAATTTTGGCACAACTCTGTTTGCTGCAGTCGGAAGGGAGGGAAGGGCAGGTCGTGAGGTCGAACTTTTTAACGGCCCATAATAAAAATTCTGGCCTGTTGACTTACGAAGCTGTAAACGCCCGAACCGGACGAGCGAACAGGAAATTAGAAGACGACGTACGACCAGAAGGTATACCCGCTTTATTAGCCCAGGTAGAATACAGACGAAATTTTAGTACCACCTCAGATAGAAAAAAATCACCTAAGTCGCTAAGCGGGACGAAACCAAGAATATCACCTTGCTTTATTAGTAGGTATAGATATAGATATAGATTTATATGTTGTATTTATAGGCGCAGAGGAGGCGCTGCAATGTCGTCGTTGCTCCATCCCTCCTGGTGGCGCAAGGCCAAGGATATTTCCTTCCCATCCCAAAGGAAGCGACCCCAGTGCAGAGCAACGAGCGCTCCCACTCCCCGGTCTTCTTGCATTCTCCGACGAAGCTCCTCCCGGAGCCGGAGCCCGCAGGCCGCCGCCTGGAGCAAGCACTGCCGCCGCCATTGTCACGCGGTGGCCAAATGTCTGCGTGGAAGAAAGCAAAGGATTTGTTGTTAGCCATGAGAATGCTTTAATATGCTGTCGTTGCTTTAAGATGCGTGCTATCCGACCGGCTTCACCCCGAAAGTGAAAATTCTACCGCTGCCGGTATGTAACGGCAATGCATCCACTGTCCGCCTTGACATCAAGATTGATGCGATGAGTCGCGGGACAAAGATGTGAAACATTTTGCTCGAGATATATACATTGTAATATGCATCTTTTTTTTTTTGCGAGGATAGTTTGAGGGAAAAGAACGAGAGTGGAGGGATGGACAGGTGACCGAATACACAGAAGACTCTCTCTCCAACTAAAGACTTGCCTTTTATTTTTGTTGTAACGTATTGAATTGCTCATGACTTATGAATTGAATTTCCGTTTTTGAAACTTTTTACATATCTGAATTCAGGGCGAAAAGACCTTTAAAAACAAGACCTATCTTGGATACATTTTGACTAGTTCCAATTTATGGTTTCAATTATATTTTAATTTCAGTTATTTTAAAAACTAGTTTCACTCATTTCAACAAAAATAATTTCACTCATTTCAACAAACTGCTTTAACTTAGTTTAGGAAAATAATTCATCGATTTAAATAACAGATTTCACTCATTTTAAAATACGTATTTCACTATTTTCAAAAACATTGCATTGTTCTAGTATTTAAAAAAAGTGATTTCGACAATTTCACTATTTTAAAAAGAGATTAGTAAAATAGATTTCACTCATTTCCAAACGCCGATTCCACTAATTTCACAAAAAAAAAAATCATTTCAAAAACCCGATCCAGTCATTTCAAAAACGATTTCACTCAATTTAAAAAGAAAAGTTCACACTTTTCAAAAATAGATTTTCCTCGTTTAAAGAAACTGATTTCAACCATTTCAAAAAACAAATTCCAATCAATTAAAAAAATTGATTCCACTCATTAAAAAAAATCAATTCCACTCATTTCATAAAACAGAGTTCACTCATTTCCAAACACCTATTCCACTCATTTAAAAAAAAACTAATTTCACTCAATTCAAAAAAGGATTTCACAAGTTTCAAATAACCAATTTCACTCATTTAAAAAAATGATATCACTCAATTCAAGAAAATTATTTCACTTATTTCAAAATACTGATTCACTCAATTCCAAAAACAGATTTTAGACATTTCAAAAAACAATTTCACTAACAATTTCACTCATTTGAAAAAACCAATTTAATTCGTTTCTAAAATCTAATTTCGCACACTGAAATATATTGAGTGAAATAAGTGGATTGAAATGATGATATGGATTGAGTGAAATAAGTGAATTTAAAAAAAAAACATATGGCACTAATTTCAAAACATTACAAAAACAATTATTTCACTCATTTGCTACACTGAAAATAGATAGAGTGAAATAAGTGTATTGAAATTTGAAACATTAAAAATTATGTGTGTTTGAATTGTACCCAAGATTGGTTTTGTTCTAAAGGTTCATACGTCGGGAATTCAAAAATCACTTCTGCTTCGGTACACCCCCCCTAAACACATCGACAGCTGAGATGACCCTATACCCCTTCATAATAAAGCACGGGATGGTCTTTTTTAAAAGTACGTTGCCGGCCCATTAAGCCATGTCCCTCCTACCACGTTCTATGTAGGGACCTCCTATAGGGCGCTTGTGGCGCCAGCAACCTCAGCTGGCGCTCACGCGCTATGGGCCGGCCCATCTAACCTCAGCTCGCTCGATCGCTTCACGAGCCCCAGCTCGCTTCGCTGGAAAAAAAAAGAGCCCTAGCTCGCTTGAACGCCCCTTGTTCGCCTGGTTCGACCAGTCGTTGGTTCAACTGGTCTGGCTGGTTGATCGTTGACCAGTCAAACAGTTGACCGTTGACTTTTTGAAGAAGTTTAAAATTTTGAAAAAATAAAAAATGAAAAAAGTTCATCGATTTGAAAAAAGTTCATCGAATTTAAAAAAAAGTTCATCGATTTTGAAAAAAAAGTTCATCAATTTGAAAAAAGTTCATCGATTTTGAAAAAAAGTTCATCGCTTTTTAAAAAAAGTTCACAATAAATGAAAAAATTTCATTGATTTTGACAAAAAAGTTCATCGAATTTGAAAAAAGTTCATCGAAATTAAAAAAAGTTCATCAATTTTGAAACAAAATCATCGAATTTGAAAAAAGTTCATTGAATTAAAAAAAAGTTCATGGATTTTCAAAAAAATAGTTCACAAATTCAGAAAAAGTTCATCAATTTTGAATAAAAAATCGCGCATTTAGCAAAAGAAAAAAACGAACAAAAACCGTTTCAAAAAAAGAGAAAAAAGAAAAAACCGGGCTTCACAACTGGGGAAAGAACAAAAGGAAATATAACGAATTCAATAGGCACATGTGGTGTGATGGCCTAGTGGTTGGTGAGCTGCTCTGTGAAGGTCGAGGTCCCTAGTTCGCATCCGGTGCCCTGCACATCCTTTTTGCAGTGTTTTAACCGGAAAAAAAACAAATGGGCCGGCCCAAGCGTGCAGGGGCGTGTGCGCCGGTTATCAGAACGCACTGTAACGGGCGCTTAATGCGCCAAATAGGAAATGCCTTCTATGTAAGCGACGTAAAAATACGGAGACCTCCCACTTAAGGCGCGCTGCTAGCCACTTCACCTCACCGCTGCATGTGGTGTTCTACAACGCGAAATATATAAGAACACACAACAGCGTCCATATATATGAAAAAAATTGAAACTTTTATTGAAACAATTAGAACAATTTGAAATGTCAAATAGTTTTTGAAATTATAAACAAAATTTGAAAACACAAACATTTTCTGAAATTTGAACAAAATTTTAGAACACGAATATTTTTTAAAATTTTCGAACATCTTACGAAGCATGAACAATTTCCGAACACCTTTCGAAACATAATTTTTTTTAAAAAAAATGTGGTTTTCTTTTTTGGTTTTTGTTTGTCCCGTTTTTCTTCTATTTTTTATTTTTCTCTTTCCTTTTTCTTTTTTCATTTTCTTTTTTCATTTTCTTTTTTCATTTTCTTTTTTCTTCTTAAATCCATGAACTTTTCATATTTGTGATCATTTTCTAAAATTTGCGAACTTTTTTTCAAATCCACAAACTCTTTTCAACTCTTTCGAACTGTTTTCAAAGGCCGTGATTTTTTTTGGCAAATTGGTGAACGTTTTTCCCAAAATTGATAAACTTTTTTTGATTATTAGTTGTTTACATGTATATTTATCTAACCGTGTCTTGAATTTTACATCCTGGCGACTTCGTATCGTTTATTTACCAATGTTTGGCTCGATGTGTTTGGTTTCAGTTAATATTTATTTGCATGTCCCTACAGTTTCAATAGCTGGACTGATTTTGTTGGAAACACGGATGATTTTGCCTTGTATATTGACACATAAATGTGCATGCTTAATTAGCTGGACTCATTTTCGTATTTTATTTTATACTCCCTCCGTCCCATAATATAAGATCGTTTTTCGAGCTATGTTAGCTTGAGAAATGATCTTATATTGTGGGACGCAGGGAGTATGTAGTATGTAGTATATGAGACCTAGACACACATCACAGCTTATGTGATGTTTCACCTTATACATAACCTGAAAACATGCATGGATGCATTGCTTGTATCTATACATTTAGTCTAATGAGGGAGTTTTGTGATTGTTTTTGTCCGATGATGGAATTTTTAGCCATTTTCATTGAAGAATAAAGTGATCCTGAAAAGAGCCTCCTTTATCAGTAGTAATTTCTTCAATAGAGAGATGATACAATAGAAGAAATCCATACATGAATGAATCACCACTACATGGCTAGTCAACACCGGTCGCCAAAACCATCATCTCCGACACGCCATCAGTTTTTTCCCATCACTAGCCAACCGTAGCACTTTGACCGGTCCGTGATGATAGCACTGCCCAGCTGCACTGCCTCATACAGATAGGCAAGATAGTATCAACAATGGTATCATCTATCAAATATTGCATATGTATTATCACACCCAAGCATAGTATCAACATTACGTACATATTATTCCATACACACATGCATTACATATCATCATATAATTGCATGTTGTAAACATTGCATTTCATCATTATCACTTACATAATGCGTAGACTTGGAGCATTATTGTGACGCCCCGACTTAATCGTGCACTAATCATACACGCAAATGCACACGATCAAGCCTAAGGACTCACTTGAAGATATCACAACACAACTCTAAACACAAATAAAGTCATACAAGCTTTATATTACAAGCCAGGGGCCTCGAAGGCTCGAATACATAAGTTCGATGTCATACAAGCATCAGCGGAAGCATTAGATATCTGAGTACCGACATAAAGTTAAACAGATAGGCCCTTAAGAAGGCGGGGCAAAATAAAAACACTGCATCGAAAGGCACAGGCCTCCTGCCTGGGTGCCACCTAACTACTCCTGGTCGTCGGAGGGCTCCTCGTAGTAGTAGTATCCGCCAGAGGGGTAGTAGTAGTCGTAGTCGTCGACTGGGGCAGCTGGCTCCGGGGCTCTGTCATCAGGTCGCAACATCGGGTATAGGGGGAAAAAGGGGAAGCAAAGCAACCGTGAGTACTCATCCAAAGTACTCAGCAAGACTTACATCAGAACTAGTCTAGTTATGCAACATTTTCAAAGGAAGGCTGTATATGTGGACTGGACTGCAGCAATGCCAGATTAGAGAGAAAGGCCTAGCCTATCGAAGACTAGCATCTTCAGCGTCTTGCAGCATAAGAAGAGTGCAGCTTAGTACATAAATATAGTAGTAGCAACAAGTAACAACAACGCCCAGAGATCCTTCCTCGACTCCCTGCGAGAAAGCAATCCCGGAGCCAATATATTCAACCCATTTCTAGTTGTAGAAGATCGGGATATTTTCCGAGCATCCTGTTACCATGGACACGGCTATTCGAATAGATATACTTCCCTGCAGGGGTGCACCAACTTACCCAACACGCTCGATTAACTCTGGCCGGACACACTTGCTCGGGTCATGCCCGGCCTCGGTCTATCGACACGTCGTAGCCCTACCTAGGCTCAACAGAGAGGCCAGCATTTCGGTCTACATACTAAGCGCTCAGGGGTCTTGGGCCCATCGCCCTTTGCACTCCTGCGCGTTGCGAGGACGGCCGGGAGCAGACCTAGACCCCTTAATACAAGCGCAGGCTTTCGCGGTCCAACCCGGGCGCGTGCCGCTCAACCGCTAACATCTGAAGAACTTCGGCTGATACTACGACGCCGAGTACCCATATTATTCCCACGTGCTGGTTAGTGCGAAAAGGCCAGAGGCCTACTCAGATTACATATCCTAACCCATTAGTGCGTTTGGAGCGCGCGGAAACGAGCAGAGACTCACGATCCTGTGACCCCGTCGCCCCGTCTCGTGGACTTACGGCAAGGGCTAAGAATGCCCGGCCGTGCCACGTATTCATCTCTCGGGTACCCTCATGGTCAACCCGAATCCACATCTCTCGCGGATACCCCTCGGGGCCGACCCGACTTTATTCAGGTATTTGTAGTAAAGCCAAAGTAACCGTGTGTCCATCACATCAAGAAGGAATCCGAGGAATCACCCTCGTTGGATTCCCACTCGACGTATCCGTCAAGGTGAATCTGGAGGAATCACCCTCGATGGCATTCACACTTGCGGGGCTGCAAGACAGAAGCTTCATCAGAGGTGGGGAAGAGGAATCACCCTCGGTAACCCACAACCGACTAGCTGAACTACAGAGGCATCATCAAGAGTGAAATAAGAGGTATCACCCTCGGCACTCGATATTAGCTCTGCAGAGTCGAGCAACTTAGGGGATGTGTGGTGAGGTGCTGGTCTTAGCCCGTTCGATCACATCGATCGGGGCACAGGTACTAAAGCGGGGCAACTATAGCAAGGAAGATGGGCCACAGATGGTTTACTACCAACCTACACTAAGCATTTAGGATATCGGGTAAAGTATCAAAAGCAGTTTACAAAAGCAGGCTATGCATCAGAATAGGATAAAACAATAGCAGTAGCAAATTCTAATGCAAGCAGGAGGGAGAGAAAATAGGTGATATACGCATGCGTCAAGGGGGGTTGCTTGCCTGGAAGCTCTGCGGCAAAGGAGGGGTCGTTGTGGATGTAGTCGGTCTCCGGAGCTGCGTCGGTCTCGGGGGCTATCGGATAAGAAGAGGGGGAAGAAACAATAAATAAAAGCAATCGATGCAACACAGATGCATGGCATGGCAGTATGCAGTGCTGGTGGTGACCTAATGCAATGCTACATGTCGCAGACGAAGCGGGAAAATATCTAGGATATTTTCCCAGCGTTTAGGCTGATTTCGGTATACTGAACCAGAGGGGAAGGTTTCATGTTCAGATAGATAGGAGTGGTGGTCAAGCATTTTGACCACATATTCAGATTCGTCTCGTTTTTCTGATCAACTTTCATGTTGAAAACTTTTCGATCCGAGCTACGGTTGAATTTCTACGAATTTCCGAAGTTTTTAGCATTTTTCTGAAATTTAAATCAAATTTGAAAAATAGAAAATAGCTTATTGCGTCAGCATGATGTCACAGTGATGTCATCAGTCAACCCAGCCGTTCCAGGTCAAACCTGACGGCTGGGACTCACCTGTCATACTCAGTGGGTTAAACCAGGATTAATTTAAACTAATCCGAAGTTAATTAAGGAATGGGCCCCACATGTCAGTGACTATTTAGCTAATCAAATTAAGTTTTAATTATAAAACGGGTTAATTAACTTAATTAATAGAGGGGGCCCACGTGTCAGGGTCAACCGTGCACAGTCAGCACAGTTGACCCGGTCAACTGGTCAACTGGGCCCGCGGGACCCAGCTGCCAGTGACTCGGGGTGGCCCACCGGTCAGGCCACGTCGGACGCCGGCGCCGAAATCGCTTCGGCGAGGCCATTCGCGACGGCCGAACGCCGGCGAGCGTCGGATTTCGCGTACGGTGGCTCGTTTGTGACGCGGTTTGCACCTACGGCTCCGTGAGGCTCGTGCGCATCCAGTGGTGGTGGTGGCTGCCCGTGGGACGGTCGGAATCGTCGCCGGCGTCGAGGTCAGCGGCGGCACGGCTACGGCCTTCGACGGAAACGGCGATGCGGTGCGGTTACAGGCAAAGCAAAGGGGCAAGGGAAGCCTACGTGCGCGTGTGAGGTCGATGGACAACATTGCGCGGGTGTGCGGTCACCGGAACGTAGCCGGCGATGAGCTCGTGCGGCGGCGAGCTCGGCCTTGGAGAGAACGACGGCTACGGGCGCGGGGAAGCGAAGAAGAAGAGGGGAGAGGAGAGGTGGCTCACCTAGGAGCACACGGTGGCTCGGCGGGAAGCTTAGGAGCAGCAGAGGTGGTCGGAGTTGTCGGTGGTCGCCGGAGATGCCGAGGAAGGGGGCGGCTCGATCCCGACGCGTTGGTGTGGCTCCGCTCGAATGGCTCGTCGCAGGTGATGTGGTCGAGCGTGGCGGAGCGCCCAGACACGGCGAGGTGGTGAGAAGGGCACGGCGGCCACGGTGGTGCAACGGCGCGGCGGTGGGAGCGCTCGGGTGAGCCCCCGAATGAGAGGGAGAGAGTGCGGGGAGGAAGGAGGAGTGGCGCGGCGTCCAGGGGGGATGCAGGGGTTCGCCCTTATCGCCTCGCTCACCTACACCGGCGCCGTGGCAGCCAACGGCCGGAGCCGTGCGAGCTCAGCCATGGGCGCGCCGACACCGCGACGGGAGCAGGTGGGAGAAGGCCCTGGTGGGCTGGGCCATGTACTGTAGCAACAGGCCGGTAAGTGCACAGGTGAGTTTCTCCTTTTTCTTTTCTGTTTTCTCTTTTAATTAATAGCAGAGAGAGAAAAGGTTTTAATTGGGCCACCTAATGATTTGAGAAAAATATGGAACTGGCCCACAAAAATCCATTGCATTTTTAGGCACCGCCACAAAAAGTTTGGGACTTATTTGAACCCAATTGGAATTTTCATAAAGGAATTTGCATTGTAAATTGCTGGAATGACACTGTTTTAAATGCTAATGTTCATTTTAGCAACATGGTGATGTTGTTTTTTTTAACAAACATTTGTTTAGGAATATTTACTAAATGATGAACATTTTTCCAGCAACTTTTGGGCAACTCCAAAATTCACTTATGATTTGAATTTGAATTTAGAGAGGAATTTGAAATGAGATATGATTCCACTGTGATCAAGCAATGCAAATCCAGGTGACTTGGCATTACCATTATGGATTACTGTAGCATCATTACAAAGGGGTGTTACAATTATCACACCCAAAAAAATATGCTCCACGAGTGAAAGCAGTCGAAAGCACCTCTCGGCGACTCTGGCGTGTACAACATTAGAGACAAGGCGTTCACCCTCTACTTTGTTGCATGACTGGACTATCGCTGCCGTGGAACGGCGAGTGACTTTCGTCATGGTTTTTCCATGTCCAAGTTTTCTCCCAGTATGCTCATTACACCAATAGGTGAGGAGAGCTGTTATTCTAAGCCCGGGCTCATTTTACATCCATGTGTGAATAGTAAATTTGTAAAAAAATAGTATAAAATTGAATTTTTTTTTGGTATCCAAGATGCTTGAGTGCGCAAGGTATGTGCAAACTTTCATGGTGTTCGGACTGAGGAGCTCGTGGTAAAAAAAACAAAAATTAGCTCTCAAAGAAACTTTGAAAAGCTTCACTGTTTAGACCTGTTTTTTTTTTTGCATGAGCTCCTCGAAAAGTTCTTTGAGCGTGAACAATTGCACGCTCCTAGAAAACTCGAGCATCATGGATGTAAAAAATCAGTTTATTTACTTATTTATTTTTGCTATTGTCTCTGAATTTACTGTTCATCGGGAGCGTCTGAGTCTGGTCTCAGACATGGATTACCGGATATGTGAGTAGCTAGCATTGTAGTAGGCAATGCTAAAAAGCTGATAGTAGAAGGGTCGGTGGATAGCCCTTGCGAAAGTGGCCACACTGCACCCCTTCAGTAGCCAATCCTTTTTCTCAATGATGCTGTTCATTTGGAACATGACACAAGGTGTGACGTTCCGAGCTAATCAAGTCATCAACATGTGCCCCTATGTGGGCTACTACATGTAAATGAATGATTATCGTATTTGAAATTCCACATATGGTTAGAAATATCTCAAAACATATGCCTCAATTTTGTAATATTGTTATTAATAATGTATAATTGTTTTTTTTTTGTGGTCGTCCAAAGAACCACAAAAAATTGTATGCTTCCCACATAAAACTAATCATATGCGTTTATTTTTTTATGATTAGCTGGTTTACATGGTTGAATTTTACAACATGTTGACTTCATAACGATTGTCAATGTTTGGCCCGATGTGTTAGATTTCAGTTAATATTTATTTGCATGTCCCTGTTTCAATGGCTGGGACATAATTTAGTATGTTCTATGAAAAACATGAATGATTTTGCCTTGCATTGACACATAAATGTGCATGCTTAATTAGTTAAATTCACATTTCTATTTTATTTAATATGTAGTGTGTATAGGAGACCTAGACGCGTTATAGCTTATATGATATTTCAGACAATACACACCTTAAAACATGCATGGATGCATTGCTTGTATCTATATATTCGGTGTAATGAGGGAGTTTTGTGATTGGTTCTTTCAATGCTGGAATTTTTAGTTGTAAAGTGACCTTGGAAAAGAGCCTCCTTTATCAGTAGTAATTTCATCAGTAGAGAGATGATACAATAGTAGAATCGATACATACATGAATCACTACTATAGTGCCAGTAAACACTTATCGGCTAATAACCGTCATCTCTGACATGTCGTTGGTGGTTTCCTATCAGTGTTGACTATTATCACTAGCCTATCATCCCACTTTGACTGTTCAGTGATGATTGCACTGCCCAGCTGCACTGTCTCATACACCAGGTGTTGATCTTCATATGGCAAAAGCTCTATCATGAGGCATCAAACCTATAACCCAGTGTTTTGTGCAATGCGACAAATCACAAGAACAACTCTCATCATGTCTTGATTGAAAATTGTAAAGAACAAGTACCTCTAGACGAAGCTCTTGTTCATCAGAACTCCAAATCCATTTTTAAGGTATGGATTGCCTAATATATTAACCATAAAATAAAATATGCTAGGAATTTCACCCACCACCAAAGAACAACTCATACTGACAAGGGAACGTACCCGAGATCCACATCACCATGTGCTCCGGAGACCTCCCATGGCGGCTCCCAGAACTCCAAATCCATTTTTTAAGGTATAGGTTGCCTCAGATATTAACCACAAAAAATATGTTGTGTGTTTCATCCACCTAGTTTCACCAAAGAATAATTTAAACCGACAACCGCACATGCCCAGGATCCATGTCGCGACGTGTCGGACCTACGAAGACCTCCCACAACGTCTCCTAGTCCCGGGAATGAATGCCACCCCTGTGAAAATAATGCGTAGGTCCTAAGAGCATCTACAACTGGAGTCCCCATATCCTCCCCAAACGTCCAAACAGCCCGCCTGGTCACTATCCGGTCACTTTTTTGTCCACCCAATCGGACACCACAAATTGTCCCTATACACATGGGTTGTCCGGCACACCCCCCCCCCCCCCACATACCCAGCCCATATGTGGCGCGAATTCTGCCCATGCTGGCCCACTCCTACCTCACAAATATACATCCCTATCCAATCCCGGACCAAAGCCTAGCCACTCCCCCAGTCCAGTCTGCATCGTTCTGGACCCAAGCTCCTCTCCGACATGGAGGGTAGTGGATCCGAGTCCGGCATCTCCGGATCCGTCGACTGGGACCTCGTATAAGGCGGGGGCAAGAAGGAGTTAGTTGTCGGATGGCTCTCCACCGGTCCTGGGAGGAAATCCCAACTCCGCAGTCGGAGTCGCTCCGGCGGGATCAAGTTAATTCTTGGCCTAAATGTAGGGTAACGCAGTAGAAAACAAAAAATTTCCGACCTACGCACCAGCCCAGGACCACTATGGAGACTGCATACAAGGTTTGATCTTTTTCGTTACCAACTCGTAGCGCAGCGGAAGTAGAGTCGATGACGAACGGCGGTGCAGATCCCCGCAGCTAGGATTTTACAACCTCCCAACCGCGAGGATGTATACCCTCATCTGCCCCGCGGACAGCCCTCCGGGAGGCGGTCGCACAGTCCCCGGACGGTGTCGCGGACAGCCCTTCGGGAGGACCTCCGAAACTAAGACAGCCCTTCGGGAGGACCTCCAAAACTCGGACGGTCACACGGACAGCCCTTCGGGAGGACCTCCAAAACTCGGACGGTCACACGGACAGCCCTTCGGGAGGCACTCTCGAACTAAGACCGAAACTACGATCTCTCTACAGAGTTGCACACATACGGTGTCATCTATCCGGCAGGGCTTCGCCGTCCAGAACTAGTTCCTGCCGGAACCCAGACAGCCTTTCGGCTCTACGAAACTATTTCGCTGGGAGGGAGAGAAGAATGCCAGATCATGCATGGCTTTGTGTATGAGAGCAAGAGTGTGTGAGATGGCAGCCCACTCACCTCCTATTTATAGGAAAACCAAGGGGTAGGGTGGTTTTACAATAAAACCCAAAAACTCCCATGCACTAGCTCACACATGAGGGTGTTAAGTGCAAAATGGGATGCCATGTGGAGCTCCATGGAGGAGCTGCACATGTGAACGTCCCACCTTCATGGGGCCCCCCAAAGGGGGTTTCTTGATCCCCAAGCCCTTCTAGAAGCCTTTTGGGAAAAGCCCCAAAAGGTGGCTTTCCAATAAATATCCCAAAAAGCACTTTCACTATTCACGACGACATTTTTCAGCGTCTGATCGAACTGAAAATATTCATGTGGGCTTAGAACAATTCTAGTACCCACCAAAATAATTTTCAACGCGAGCCGGAACAATTCCGGTTTAGTGATTTCATCTGCGAAAAGCATCTGAAGCGGTTTCGGCAGCTCCGGAACATTTCCGGTTTTCATCCCGGAAAATTCCAGAAAGTTTCCAGAATGATTCTGGCACCCTCCAAGAATTATCAGGCATGTGCCAAAACCAATTTGACTTTATGGTATCCTCTGAAACAACTTTTCAGTTTCACCGGAACTCATCCGGTGACCTCTCTGCGGAACTTTTCCGCTGTCCGAAACTTTTTCGGTGATTTTCTCTCAGACTCCCTGTCTAGTATTCAGCAGATAGATGACCCTTAAGCGTGTGACCCTATAGGTTCGGTGAAGCATAGACATGACCCGGAACCCCTTCCGATCAATGATCAACATCGGAGCCGTGGACACCCATATTGACCCCTATACCCACACGAATGAATATTCGAGTGAACCTCCAGTTGCCGTGTGCTATTCCTGTTGCTTCGCGATATGTTACAAATACCCGAGGTGAGACATGTAGGCATCCCCGTGGATCAACAACTTGTCCACTATGGCAGTTACCTCGTTACCGGTATTGTTCTCTTTTCTCGTTCCCGTGTTCCGGCATCCCCGTGATCAAATCACAAAGTGTCTGGCCAGACGATGATGGATACCGTAACACCGAGAGGGCCCAGAGATATCTCTCCATCGTCGGAGGAGCAAATCCCAATCTTGAGCTATCAAGTTACTTGACATACTTTTCCATGAACCCGTAAGCCGCCGTAATAGCCACCCATTTACGGATGACGTTTAACAAACCCCAAAGTTCATGAAGCAAGAATGAAGAAACTCGATACTCTCATGGTCTAAGGAATCATGCAAACATTAACCATCTCTGTGTTATTAACCATTAACTAATGATGAATGTATCTCATAGCATAACATCAATTCGGGTCGATTCAACACAAGTGTTCTACCAACAATTGTGCCCTCAAAATTGCCGGCATAGTCATGCCCATGATCAGGAAAACAGGATCATCATGCAATACTTGAGCCAGTCATAGAGGCTTGACTAGGAATACTTTTTATCGTTTATTATCCCACACGTGCACATGAGTTTCCCTCCAAGCCTCGTTTTATTTGCAGACTCGAGAATCATTGCAGTTATAGCATGGAACATAAACATAATTATGAACAGGGAGATAATCAATAACATTTATTATTGCCTCTAGGGCATATCTCCTACAGACTCCCACTTGCACTAGAGTCAATAATCTAGTCAATGCTAATGCACTTTACACCTATGGCATACTGGTGTAAAATATGCTTCGCATGTGGTATAGCCTGATGTCCAACGGATCTGACGACTTCAGCTCCGTGTGTAACTTTGCATATCCCCGCGTTTTCACGCTTTCACAAAATTCATATTTTGTGTGGACTTGGCTTTGCATATGTGTGAATCATTGGTCGAAACCTGATTCCTCAGACTGAGCTATGGAGCAGCTATCTGCAATAGTGTCCCATAGACCAAAGCCATCTTGGAACCATACTAAGTTCATGAATGAACTATATGATTCAACAACTTCTTTGTCACTTCTTAAGTGTCAACATACTTAGCCTTTGTTATAGAATTCGCCACAGTATCTTGTTTGGAACAATTTCCAACTACCGTGCCACCATGATGTGTATCACAAAACCCTCAACTTAAATCGAAAATCGCATGGAGCATCGATGAAGACTGTATCGATGTAACCTTTTACAACGAACTCTTCATGATCTCCACTTGCGAGAAACCATGTCATCGGTACTGCTCTAGTACTTAATGACATCTTTCACTGTTGTCCCATGATCAGTACTTTGATCACTATGGTATCTATACTCGCAACAACTTTGGAGTATTGGACATATCTGGTTGTTTTTACATACCATGGAATACATGATTAATCCAAACACAAGAGTGTGTGGAATCACCATCATGTATTTTGCTCATCAGTGTTTTGAGACACCGAGTCTTGCAAAACCCTTTCCATGTGACTTCGGCAAGAATCACTCCTTGGCGTTTTAAATGCTAAAAGGTTTTAGCACCTTGTCAATATGTATTCATAGCTTAGCCCCATTAGGTAAATCTATCTCCATAGATCATCATGCCTAATATTAAGGCTATTTAGCCTAAGCACTTCATCGAAAAACTATTTTCAAATGAAGTCCTAATTCGTGTCAAGAAATTTATTTCCAATTAACAATGTGTTAAGTACACAAGGTTTTTAGAAATATTATTATGCTCCCACTTACTTTCTTGAATCACAAGCATCTTCGATACCCATTTGATGAAGTCAAAAACCCTTTTGACCATTCCATCAAAAACGAAGATTCCAACTCCACTTTGCTCTCTTCTGTCCATCGCTGGAACTCTGAAGTTTGCATACTTACTAGCATCCTCTGGATCGACAAATTACTTTGGACTGTATCACATACAAGTCCTAGGTTTCATTCCCATCAGATGGAAATCCTTTTGTCATCCATGTTTCATATCTCATGATTGAAATATGTATTAATTGCTAGTTCAACCCGAACCGACTTCAAGCATCGCTACGGTGAGACAATCTCATCGTAGTCAACTCTTTGAACTTGTTTTTGCAACAAGTCGAGCTTTATGGATAAAACATTTCTATCCGTATCAGTTTTTAGTTCCATAAATATCCGTTAGACTCTAAGCCTTCCGAAAGGTGTATCAAGATTTTAATCTTGAAACATTGATATGGAAACTATCTCAAATTGTATTGGCATTTAGCCAATTCCGGAGTCAGGGCCCATCATCGCTTCCTTATGTATCGTAGGTATACTGTTGTCCAACAACAATATCTCGTTTGCGCACCTGAGAGGTTTGCACGAGCCTTGCCTACGTGGTTCAGCTGCAAGTTCGACTGAAGTCCATACATTTTATTGTAGAGACTTCCGTATCAGTCGCAGTAGGAAACTCCGGAATCACTTCCAAGGTTTCTTTCCTTTGATCTGATGACGAAGATACTGGTTATCTCGTCGAGTTGCACTGTCCTCCCACTCGCCTTTTGTAGGAACTATTCTCTTTAAAAGCATACCGTTTTGCGGCAAAATCCTTTGCCTCGGTATAGTGGTGGGGAATACCCAATGACTTGGGATAACCTTACAAAGTAGCACTTGCCTGATTTGAAATAGGTTTGTAACCTTTTACACAAGCCCCATATTCCAAATGTTAAGAAAAGATATAACATGGTTGGGCGTACCATACCATGTCATCATTTCAACAGACCCGATGGAGCTCTTTTCAGTGTAAAAGCCGCAGTCTCTAAAGCATCACTCTTTTAAAAGGGGTAATGGCAAATTTATTTATGTCATCTTTGATCTTACCATGTCATGAATGGTTCGATTACATCTACACAGACTCTCCACTTGTAGTGGTGTTCCGGGAGGTGCAAGTTATGAAACCTCTTTCACAACTCATCAGACATTCGCTAAACTTGTAACTCAAATATTCCTTTCTGCAATCGAATTGTAGAAACATAATTTTCTTGTTACAATAACTTCTACTTCATTTTTGAAAACCTTATGAATGAATTCAAAAGATCCAGACTTACGTCTCAACAAGTAAATATCCATATATCTACTTGAGTCATTTCTGAAGATAGATAACTCCACTACTTGCAACAACATTTATTGGACTACACACATCATAATGTATGATCACCAATATGTTCTTTGCTCGTTCCTTATGGTCTGTGAACGGTATTTCAGTCACTTCACTTTTCAGAGGAAAGTTGCAAGTGTCAGATGATTCAAAATCAAACGACTTCAAAATCCATCACAATGGAATTTTCCATGCGGGTTTCTCCAATGTGACCAAATGCAGTGCCACACTTGTGTGGTATTCTTTTAGTCTTGCGACATTTAGCGTCAGTGTTATGGATGTATCATATTTCCATCAATATTCATAACATACATCCCATCTTGTATGGAAGCATGGCCCTTCATGTTATTCATAACACCGAACATCAAAAGTTCTCTTATGAATAACCTTCTTGCAAAATACCTTATGCAAAGGGCTAGAGTGTGTAAAACTCTAAAATGATTTATGAAAGTAAATACAGAGGTAATGTATTATTATCAATATTCATAACATACATCTCATTCATAATGAAAATATGGCCCTTATGTTATTCATAACATCGAACATCAAAAGTTCTCTTATGAATAACCTTTTTGCAAGATACTTTATGCAATGGGCTAGAGTGTGAAACTCTAAAATGAATTATGAAAGTAAATACATAGGGAATACACCGATGGAAGGCATAGTAACATTTACTATGTTCCCTGCGTGTATCTAAATCTCATCCCTGGCTAGTCTTTCAGGCCATAGTAGTTCTTACATCGAGTTGCAACAGAATGCAATCGAGCGGGTATCTTTGTGATTAACTCACAATACCCAAGAATTAGTGATTAACATGTTTAACCATAATTCCCAAGAACTATATTTTTGACCAGCCTACTATACATCAAAAACTTGTATGACATTCATACATGAGCTGGATATTCCAGTCTCCTTTCCTTTTGCCATTATACTTCTAACAGTTTAACTTTTAGTATTTCTCCTACTCTCAGAAGAAGCACCCAACTTAAAGAGTGGCGATAGCCCCGGACTTCCTAGGCGTGAAAGTTTCACTAACACCCTTCGGATACTTCCTTTCTCTTTAAGTTGTTGTTTTATTCACCATCATCATATGACAGGCGTTCTCATGGATCCCTCTCTTATCAGTCTAATGCATAGTAAACTCCTTTACTAATAGTTTGCAAACAAACATTGCTTTGGATATCTCATATCTTTTAGCCTTTGTCTGTCTCTGAAAATGATTTTCAGATTCCATGAATATCACATAACTATCCAAACTTTTGAAGTTCGGGTCTCATGGAAGCAAACGCATTGCACTTGACTGAAACAGAATTCTAGCTTTTGGATCGAAGGACGAGAGTCACATGATCCATAGCATTAGCGGGAGAATACCGAAAGTATGCGATAGGACAAAGTCCTTCTCGGCACTCTAGAGGACAATCCTCACATTACGTTACCAACCGTAAAGTTTTAACCAGATATTTAACAGCTATTCAATTTTAATAGGGAAGGTGGAAACGCGAGCCATTATTCTACTTATTATGCAAATCACACTTAGACAGTGTTCAAGATTAATTGCACTGAGAATTAAACAAGGTAATTCTACAGTGCGCTCCCACTCAAATCAATATCTCTCATAATTGATTGTGAGTGATTCAAGATCCAAATTTCAATTCAACGCCAAGGATGCATCCATCTCAAGTGACGAGAATTTCATTTGGTAGGCCAACTTGCCAATCACATCTCTATGTGATTCTTGTTCATCTTTCGATGCGTGTGTTCCGAGCTCATGACTTTCATGCCTGAACGTCAAGACAACCAAGTGATCTTGCTGTGAGGTCTCAACTCACCCGCCTCACACATGTCTAATCGTTCGTACCCATGCATCCATGTGATACCCCGAAAAGAAAAGTGCCGTGACGGTGCTACACTTGGGAGAACACTAACTACTTGATATTTTTGTGAGAGATCACCCTAATAAAAGCGACTACCACGCAATCAAGAAGGGTGCATCATAAGGGATAAACATCTCAGGCAATTCATGATAGCATGATATGGTATAGCCCTTTCTGACGGAGAAGTCTCATTTCTTCGTCTTCGGCATTCGCGTCGGTGTTCACCTTTGCGAAGATTGCCACCACCTTGTCGATGCACCAGATAATATTGCTATCTCTATAGCTAATAAAATAAGTGCATTACATAAGGTTGACACGCAGGTCATTAAAGTGCAATCATATGGCTCCAGCCATCATGCCGAATCATGACACGCAGGTCATGTTAATCAATTTACATCATATAGTCATCTCATACATAATCAAATTATTATGAACACTGCTATACCACATCATATGCACATGCAAACCATCCTGCAAAACCAAGTTAGACGCCTCTAATCGGTTCATGCAAAATTTTATTTTACGTGGCTTCTAAGGTGTCGAAACAAACCGAAGCTACCAACGTCCATCATCAAGCATGATAATCCAAGTCGCTAGATTAACATTGCGGGGTGTATGAAACACGAGATAATAAAATCTCGAGCCCCATACTAAACTTCGTCATAC
Source organism: Elymus sibiricus (assembly GCA_039707655.1). Classification (NCBI taxonomy): domain Eukaryota; kingdom Viridiplantae; phylum Streptophyta; class Magnoliopsida; order Poales; family Poaceae; genus Elymus; species Elymus sibiricus. The sequence goes on from CM077676.1 coordinate 86,139,128, forward strand.
GCGTGACCCCCGTGCAGATCATATCTGCATTGCCCTTTCGTCTGCGAAATTTCATCTTTCTTTTTAACTACGGTGGAATTCAATGAACTGTTAGCACTTCGTTGATCAATCAGGATCGCGGATTGCCAGAACATTGAAACTCAACCATACTGTTATCAAGATCAGAAATATGCAAATTCTAGGGAAGCAACAAGAACAACGGGTAACAGACTTCATCTGCTACCCGCACAAATAATTTTCAGCAATAGATCTCATCTACTACCTAATTATATTGTGCAACACCCATACATCTCTATGTATTCTAGATCGCAACCTGCATCTACGCATAGCACGGCTCTTGATGCCACTGTAGGGTAACGCAGTAGAAAACAAAAAATTTCCGACCTACGCACCAGCCCAGGACCACTATGGAGACTGCATACAAGGTTTGATCTTTTTCGTTACCGACTCGTAGCGCAGCGGAAGTAGAGTCGATGACGAACGGCGGTGCAGATCCCCGCAGCTAGGATTTTACAACCTCCCAACCGCGAGGATGTATACCCTCATCTGCCCCGCGGACAGCCCTCCGGGAGGCGGTCGCACAGTCCCCGGACGGTGTCGCGGACAGCCCTTCGGGAGGACCTCCGAAACTCGGACTGTCACTCGGACAGCCCTTCGGGAGGACCTCCAAAACTCGGACGGTCACACGGACAGCCCTTCGGGAGGACCTCCAAAACTCGGACGGTCACACGGACAGCCCTTCGGGAGGCACTCTCGAACTAAGACCGAAACTACGATCTCTCTACAGAGTTGCACACATACGGTGTCATCTATCCGGCGGGGCTTCGCCGTCCAGAACTAGTTCCTGCCGGAACCCAGACAGCCTTTCGGCTCTACGAAACTATTTCGCTGGGAGGGAGAGAAGAATGCCAGATCATGCATGGCTTTGTGTATGAGAGCAAGAGTGTGTGAGATGGCAGCCCACTCACCTCCTATTTATAGGAAAACCAAGGGGTAGGGTGGTTTTACAATAAAACCCAAAAACTCCCATGCACTAGCTCACACATGAGGGTGTTAAGTGCAAAATGGGATGCCATGTGGAGCTCCATGGAGGAGCTGCACATGTGAACGTCCCACCTTCATGGGGGCCCCCCAAAGGGGGTTTCTTGATCCACAAGCCCTTCTAGAAGCCTTTTGGGAAAAGCCCCAAAAGGTGGCTTTCCAATAAATATCCCAAAAAGCACTTTCACTATTCACGACGACATTTTTCAGCGTCTGATCGAACTGAAAATATTCATGTGGGCTTAGAACAATTCTAGTACCCACCAAAATAATTTTCAACGCGAGCCGGAACAATTCCGGTTTAGTGATTTCATCTGCGAAAAGCATCTGAAGCGGTTTCGGCAGCTCCGGAACATTTCCGGTTTTCATCCCGGAAAATTCCAGAAAGTTTCCAGAATGATTCTGGCACCCTCCAAGAATTATCAGGCATGTGCCAAAACCAATTTGACTTTATGGTATCCTCTGAAACAACTTTTCAGTTTCACCGGAACTCATCCGGTGACCTCTCTGCGGAACTTTTCCGCTGTCCGAAACTTTTCCGGCGTCCGAAACTTTTTCGGTGATTTTCTCTCAGACTCCCTGTCTAGTATTCAACAGATAGATGACCCTTAAGCGTGTGACCCTATAGGTTCGGTGAAGCATAGACATGACCCGGAACCCCTTCCGATCAATGATCAACATCGGAGCCGTGGACACCCATATTGACCGCTATACCCACACGAATGAATATTCGAGTGAACCTCCAGTTGCCGTGTGCTATTCCTGTTGCTTCGCGATATGTTACAAATACCCGAGGTGAGACATGTAGGCATCCCCGTGGATCAACAACTTGTCCACTATGGCAGTTACCTCGTTACCGGTATTGTTCTCTTTTCTCGTTCCCGTGTTCCGGCATCCCCGTGATCAAATCACAAAGTGTCTGGCCAGACGATGATGGATACCGTAACACCGAGAGGGCCCAGAGATATCTCTCCATCGTCGGAGGAGCAAATCCCAATCTTGAGCTATCAAGTTACTTGACATACTTTTCCATGAACCCGTAAGCCGCCGTAATAGCCACCCATTTACGGATGACGTTTAACAAACCCCAAAGTTCATGAAGCAAGCATGAAGAAACTCGATACTCTCATGGTCTAAGGAATCATGCAAACATTGACCATCTCTGTGTTATTAACCATTAACTAATGATGAATGTATCTCATAGCATAACATCAATTCGGGTCGATTCAACACAAGTGTTCTACCAACAATTGTGCCCTCAAAATTGCCGGCATAGTCATGCCCATGATCAGGAAAACAGGATCATCATGCAATACTTGAGCCAGTCATAGAGGCTTGACTAGGAATACTTTTTATCGTTTATTATCCCACACGTGCACATGAGTTTCCCTCCAAGCCTCGTTTTATTTGCAGACTCGAGAATCATTGCAGTTATAGCATGGAACATAAACATAATTATGAACAGGGAGATAATCAATAACATTTATTATTGCCTCTAGGGCATATCTCCTACACTAAATTCCATTGCTCGTTGTGTGATGTCTTCGAATGCCAGGTGTGCCACCTCAATGTATGTCATTCTCCTACCTTCAAAGGTGCGGCAATTTCTTTCTTTCCATACGTTCCATATGATGTAAATTAAGGTCCCGTTGTGGTGCCTCTTTTGGTCATTGTCGATCTCGTTCAACATCCTCTCCCACCAAGTCGATGGATTGGTAGGTGGCTACCAAACCGCTAGGGAGGTGGGCGTCCACCCAAGAAGACACCAGTTAGCAGGCTAGAGCCATGAAGGGACAATGTTTGCAAAGATGAATATTGGTCTCAGGGGCCCTTAAGCAAAGATGACATATTGGATCGTGCGACTATCCTCTCCTAGCCAAATGATCCGCGGTGAGGATCCTGTTGTGAGGAGTAGCCACGAGAATAGTCTGCATTTTGGCTTCGCATGAGCATTCCAAAAAAATTCGACCACAAAATTTGATGGGATCCGGTGAATTAGGTCATCTAGGCTGAGTTGGCGGTATGTCCCACTAGCGTTCCATAGCCAGTTGACTGAGCCTGGCCTTTGGGGATCAAGCATGATCGTACTTATGAGGGTCGCAAAGTCAATGAACTCTCGTACCTAATTCGCACTATTTAGAGATGCGATCGAACCGATCCAGGTGTCATTTCGCAGCTCATCATGAACCATCCTATTATTACAAAATGCAATCCCAAAGAGTTGCGGAAAACGAAGGCGAAGGACTCTGGATCTGGACCAGTTGTCGTGCTAGAATAATGCATTTTCTTGTCTCCGATGGTGATGGTTGTGGAAGCTCTGAATAGTGCCATGTCTGATGCGTCGCAAGCTAGTTGAGAGCCAACCCATGGGTGCTCCAGGTCAGTCCACTGAAGCCACTGTCAAAACAACCAAAGAGCCCTTCCAAACCGATCATGGTCCATGATGCCCAACCCCCCGAAGATTTTGGGGCGAAAAATCGTACTCCAGTTCACAAGCGAGTGCCCCGCGCCGACCATCTCACTATCACCACCGTTCCAAATGAAGACGTGAATAATCTTTTCAATATTGGTGCATGCCCACTTGGGAATGGGGATGGTCGTCATATGGAAGGTGGCCGCCGAGGTGAAGACTGCTTTGGAAAGTGTGACTCTTCCAGCCTTGGTGATGCTCCTGCCCTTCCATCTCGACAATCTACCATGAATCTTGTCGATGAGCAACTGATAATGAATCTTCCTTAGGCGTCTCATGTGAAGTGCAACCCCAGGTAGTGACCCAGGAAGGATTGAATCTTTGTAGGGAAGACAATGAGGATATCTCAAAGGTCCAAACCCGCAACGGATGGGGTTGTCTTCGCTAAGTTAGTGACAAGGCCGCTTAAATTTCCAAAGCATTCCAAGATTGAGTTGATCGCGGTGAACTCATATTGGTTGGGGTTTGCGAAGATCCGAACATATGTCACATAGAGGGAGATCCTGCACTGGGCAACTTTGCCTTTAATCGGCTTGAGGACACCTAAGTCTGCAGCGAGGTGAAGAAGGTGGTGCAACAGATCATTGACTAAGATGAATAGCAAAGGCGATAGGGGACACCCTTGCCGGAGGCCCTTTATGTGGTCAAAAGGCATGCCTGGGAGCCATTAAGGAGGACATAGGATGACAAAGTGCCAAGAGACCGACAAACCCAATTCCGCCATCGCCAACCAAACCAAATATGGTCCATCAGCGCCAGCAGGTAGGCCCAATTGACGAAGAGATGTCAAGTTATATGTTATCGTATCTCTGTTTATGTATATCTAGCTATGATCTATGTAACATTCATGTTTGTATACACGGTACATGTATCTCTATATCCGATACTTGCGCTTCTAAGTACACCAATGAGGTAATTGCACATGTCGTGTGCCCAGGCTTCGACAAAGTTCTAGCTCCGCCACTGCATATGACCTCATATGATATCCAATCAACAATTGATTGGACTCCTTTAGAAATTGCTCTTATTACCGATGGAATCCAAACAAAGCATTGCAATGCTTGATTGAAGTTCACCTTGGAGTTCTGATCATTTGATCTGCTCCAATCTCTGGAGTAGCAAGAATAGGGTAATGTTATTCAACGAATGTTCGCTTGGGATGCACGGCAAAACAAACGTTTTTCGTGGCAATATACGTGTTAGGAGCATGCCAATCCTTTCAAGCGAACACGACAATTTTCACACAAAAGCCTCTGTTTGCCAGAAGTTGTCATGTGTTTGTGAAGAAATTGTCGTGTGTTTTCGAAGAAATTGCCATACAAAACGTTCGCAGTTGCCATGTAACACAGTGAAAGTTGCCATGTATCACAGTGAACGTTCCCTGGCTGTTGGGTCCTAAGAATATATATAAGAATAAAATAAGGCGGCTGCTACAAATCAACCGGCTGATTTCTATAGGAAATCATCCGGGTCGCCAGCCGTCTGATCTGGTTATCCCAGCCTTTGAAAAACAGTCAATGCACGCACGCTGTCCTCCTCTCGCATCGCACCAGCCACCCCTGCTTCGATCCCGGTCTAGCCGTAGCAAGGCAGCAATCCGCCGCAGCTGCAAAGCATCACGGCTGCCGCCGACAAGCACTGTGTTGCAACGCCGAGAGCCGCCGTCGGCCGCTGCATCGCAACTCTGAGAGCTGCCGGCGAGCGCCCCACTGCAGCACCAGCATCGAGCGTTGCGTCGCAGCGGCAAGCACTGCGTTGCAACGCCGGGAGCCGCCGCCGGCCACTTCAGCGCAGCTCCGAGAGCTACCGGCGTGCGCTCCACTGCAGCACCAACATGGAGCATTGGGTTGGAGCCGCCGGCGAGAGCTCCATTGGAGCACCGAGCGCTGCATTGCAGCTCCGAGAGCCGCTGGCGAGCGCTGCAACGCAGCACCGGGAGCCGCCGGTGAGAGCTCCATTGTAGCACCGCCGACGGCGAGCTTCACGGGGCGCGACGCCGCTTGTGCTGCACTACAGCTCCGCCGCCGTGGCGAGATCCACGGGGACGCAACTCCCCTAGCTTTGCAGCGCCGATGTTCCGGATGAGAAGCAACCTCCATTGCAGCACTGCCGCCGGCGACCTCCACGGGTCTCAATGCCGCTTGTGCTGCACTGCAGCTCCGTCGTCGTGGCGAGATCCACCGGGACGCAGCTCCCCTGGCTTTGCAGCGCCAATGTCCCGAATGAGAAGCAACCGCGGTGTCCCTCCATTGCAGCACCGCCGCCGGCGAGCTCCACGGGTCGCGACGCCGCTTGTGCTGCACTGCAGCTCCGCCGTCGTGGCAAGATCCACGGGGACGCAGCTCCTCCGGCTTTGCAGCGCCGGTGTCCCGGGATGGAGAAGCAACCATGATCCCCCCTGGTAGCACCGATGGCCCAGGAAGGGACGTAGCCGTGCTATCCCCTGCGTAGCACCGGTGGCCGATTGATGTGTCGCTGTTGCTTCTTCGGTGGAGGAATGGGGATAAGGGAGAGAGCACGAGGAAAAAGTGGTTGTGAAGGAGATAAGGTGGAGAGATAAGAGGAAAGCGGTGCGTCTTGCACAGGCCACGTGGCGGAAGCAGGAGGGGGCTTGCGTTTGGCTGTTTTCAACCGGCTGAAATTAAACATTTTCCATAAAATAAAGGAATGGGAATTTCTTTCACTGGCAAACTGGGCCAGGAGTGATCGCAAACCGCTTCGTGCACATTCTCCCCCCCTGACCTACCTGCTCCCCGTTTTTCCCCTTCCCAAACTTCTTCCCTCTTCCCCGAGGTGAGCTCGCCGTGATCTGCCTCCGACGACCGGAATAGCGTCGAGCGGCCGTTTCCCTTCTCCTCCTACCCACCCATCTGCACTAGATCAAGCCACTCGCTCTAGCTGGATCGGGCTTTCCGGGGGAGGAACGGCGGCCTTGGAGAGAGGGCTGGGGTGGGCGCTTGCGGCGGCGAAGGGGGGGCCGTGGCTTGCCGGCTGCAGCGAAGATTGGGATTGGAGGTGGGGCAGAGCAGTGGGTTCATCCGAGGCCCAGCCGAGGGCGGCGAGTTGGAGCTTTACCCTATGAAAGATCTGCTCAGATTAGGTATGAAGGACACCGGCTCAGCTGCTGTGTTCTTGTTTTTTTTTTTTCTTTATAGTTGCTGCAGGTTCTGCCAGATCTAAATCCATAGACAAACTAGTGATTGCTTGCCCTCGCTCTTGGAGCTGCTATGATTTGCACAGCCATTTGTTATTTGCTCAGGTGTATTTTTTCTCCTGCAAAAGTCAAGATTCATTTATCTGAGTAGTGACCAATGAGCATTATTTTGTTTACATTCATTTTTAGTGAGGAGCAACAGTATGTCAGGCTAGCTTGCTGACTTCCATAAGAAATGATGAAATTTATGAATTGGAACTTGGATGTACAAAAGCTGCTGGCTTAGGTGTTAGTGGTTGTACAAAGTTGAACTCGTTGTACTGAACATGTATGTGTATAACCTTGCTGTCTATGCTTGCTTTACTAGTGGTTGCCGCCGCCATACCTGGCATTCCGTAGCTGATGTAAAACGACTCTAGGTGAATTCCTTCGAGCTATGGTTAATTAGTTAATATTTACTGTTAAGAAAGTTCATCTATGAGCGAATACAGTGAACAAAGGTTCTATGTAGTCACTTGGTAGATTTCCAAATTGCATGAAGTGTGGCAGTATAATAACCTTGAGTTGTGTCTTTGTTTTCCATTTCATTTCAGTTGCAGCCTCTCTGGTGGAGCGTACTGTAAATTGTTACTGGGTTCAAGAAGTCTGCTTATACTAGTAACTGAATACCCCGATCTTGAAACCTAATGTGCTCATTACCCAGGAAGAACTGCTGAAGACATCAAGTGTGTTTGGTTATTGATTCCATTATTAGGTTGCAGCACAGTTTGCACTTCAACATCAAAATGAAGGGGAAATGTTGGTCATGTGCCACTGGTGCTGGAATGAGATAGCCTGCACCATTGGGTGATAAAATCATAAATGACCTTTTGGGACGAGAAGGAATTAAAGAACTTTTTTCAATGAACTTCCTACTAGACCTTAAGCATCTCAAGCACATTAGCTTGCCGACGAGGCCTGTCATTTGCAAATGCCTTCTAGTAGTGATTGGTCTTATTGTATTGAGAGCGATTGTCTCCCCTTTTCTCGCCATTAATTTGTCTGAGAAGAGTTTTTATGAGCCAACAACCCTTGACCTGTTCCCTGGAGTTAGGAAAGGCAAGTTTGTTGAGGTCCCACAGATTATATGGGGATTGAACAATCAGAAGATCGCATTTGCCAGGGCATGCTTGACTGCGAAATTCCTGAACAGGTCTCTGCTCATGCCAAGTCTGAGTGCTTCACTTTTCTACAAAGAGGTTGACTTGCTGCAGCCTATTCCTTTCGACAAGGTGTTTGACTTTAACAAATTCAATGCCCGCTGTCATGGATTTGCAAGGATAGCTCGGTACTCTGAAGTTTTGAATCATACTGAGCCCTATAAACTCCAAAAGGGAAGTGGTAGGAGGTGGACAGTGGAGAGAGACTTGGATCAGCTGCAACAGTCCAAAACGGGCGAGGCCGATGGCTATGAAGTAATTCATGTCACTGGGAAACATCCGTTTCTGTGGCCAGACCATTGGCCAGTGAAAGACTATGCCAAGGTCTTTGATTGCCTTGCCTTAGCTCCTGAGATAGAAACTGAAGTAGTCAAGGTCATATCCAAGATTAAAGATGCAGGGGAAAAAGCAAGACATGAGGCTGCTATTTCCCATAATAAGAGGATAGATGATGGTTCGTTAAATCTGCCTGTGCAGTACATTGCTGTTCACATGAGAATAGAGAAAGACTGGATGATCCATTGCAAGAAGTGGGAGAAGCGGTCCAACTTAAAGGAAATCTGCAGCAGCAAAGGAGAGATCATCCATAAAGTCTCACAGATCACTGATCTACACCGGCCGGTTGTGGTTTATCTCGCAGTAGCCGACAGCCTTCTAGAAGATGATTCAGTAACCAGTGGCTGGAGAGTGGGTATGATTGCCTATGAGAAGAAGAAACTCGCAGTTACTGACATATACGATAGGCAACCTTATCTTATAAAGTCTGCCATCGACTTTGAGGTATGCGCGAGAGCAGATGTGTTTGTGGGCAATAGCTTCTCAACATTTTCCAACCTTGTAGTTTTATCTAGAACAGAAAGGATGTATAAGCTGGGGGTGGAAAGCTCATGTGGCGAGGATGTTGGGCTGTCGTCGTACGCGTACAATGTCATGGGAGATGACGGTGGACCTCAGAGATGGATGACAGATATGTTGGACACAAGCCTTCAGCGCATAAGCTACGGAACAAATAACATCTCCTGCCACTGACTGTTGGTTGACACACATAACATCTGACTGAAACACAATCACACACAGGAAGGTGTTTTTTTTAGCCGAATACTGTCTAGAAACAAGCTTGTCGATGGTACTTTCCATGCTAGAATCTGGACGGCCACACTAACATGCCAGCACTAATGAAATGAGCTTGGCCAAGAGCTGCCTGTACTTTGTGAGTGTGTACAAAAGTTGTTTCCTGAGCAGTTTTTTTTTTTAGTTTGCAGAGCTAGACTTGTGTGACACTTTGTTTGCTATCTGTGGTTCAATGGGAGCAGCTTTGCTTCACATTTGTGGTAACTTCGACGCTGCCACTTTCACATGAACATCTGTATGAAGTGCATTATTTTGCTCATGCTGTTCCAACATGCGAAAACTCTTGATTCTGCAGCACTTTGTAATTTCCTTAAGAAAGATTCTTGTTTGGATGTGCTTTTTCGTGGTAAGTGGAGTCGCAAACATCATATGTCACCTGTGGGACGGAAGATGTTTTTTGATGCGGGTGAAGTTGCAAGTTCCTGGGGCTAACAACTTAACAAGGAACATAGGGTACAGTGGTTTCTGCGGACACAGCTGATTCATCCAACAAGGCTACAGGTAGCACACTTCATTTTTGCTAATATATAATATACAGGAAAAACAGCACAGTTGATTCAATCAAGATAAATAGCAGCAGCATAATAATAATAAAAATTATATTATTATTTAAGAAAAACACATGGTGGTGTTGGATCTGCCTGACAAGACAATTAGCAGCACAATAATCGTTTTAATGAGCATGTCATAATCCTTACAATCCTCTCCCTAGCTTCGAAGTGTCATTCCGAACCCGGAGAAGTTGATGTGCTTTTGTTGAGTAAACCACCCAGCTGTCTGAACCTGCGTAATGCAATACGGGCTGTGACGAGACCCAGCCCCCAGGATCTGTATCGGACGGTGAGGATTTTGGCTTGGAGAGGAAGAAGGCGGTGAGAACAGAACAGAGAAACAGGGTGAGAGTTCAGGACATTTCACTGATCTGAGACTGAGAGTCACCTTAGGGGGCTGCCATGGCCCCACACTCTTACAAGGCCAACGGCCCACGGCACACACAACTCTAGGTCCACCGTAGTCACCAGACTAGCAGCTTCCCTCAAAAAAAAAAAAAAAAAAAAAACAGACTAGCAGCTGTGACACCAGCCATCACATGTGAGGCAATTTTTTTTTTCTCAACCTGGTGTTTGCACTTTAATATTACGGTCTCTGCCTTCGTCTTTTGCTCCTAGCGTTCAATTACTCCAACTGAGCCAGCTTGGGTTCCCCTGTCAGTATTAAAGATTGCATAGCAAAATGGCTTAGTTGCATTTCTGCCACAAATAAACTCTTCTACTCCCTCCGTCGCCCAACATCTTATATTATGGGACGGAGGGAGTAGTAAGGAATGGTCCGGAACAAGCTGGTGGAGGATAAATGTATCAAAATAAGACTTGGTCGATGTTTCTGGCACAATAGTTTCCTTTGTTTCTACAGTGGCCAACACAAATAGGAAAGGAAATTTGTTGCTCACTCTGTCCCAAAATGCAAGACATATTTTGGTTCCTTAAGACAAGTCTTTGACCAACAATTACTTTCTTAACATGTGGTTCATGTGGCATGAAGTTGATGTCATTAAATTCGTATTAAAAATATTCATGATTGTGACTTGTATACGTAAACAACATATACGGACAGAGTAAATGTTAGCCAATGACTTGAATCAAAATACGCTTTATATTTTGGGACGAAGACAATATATTATAATGAAACAGCTTATGGTATGTGGTGGAAAAGGATACCTCACATGGAAGCTCTCGAGGCCCAAACACCAGAAAGGGCTGCTGTGCCACACCACATCCAGGCACTTGTAGTAAGCGGATTTATTCATATGCGGTTCCGTCAACCCATAGATGCAACCTTCGAACTTGATAATTTTCTATGCACGACACATTTAGCTCTTCACTGCAGCCTTTCAGATCCATGTCCTTCAGCGAAGCCGGGAGACCCCCCACGGGCAAGGAACTGATGCGCTCACAATTGACAAGAGTAAATCTTTCCAGTGATGCAAGGGACTGGAATTCTGCAGGCAGTGACCTGAGATGCTTGAAGTTGTTGAGTTCAAGATGTCTCAAGGAGGTGAGAAGTAGAAGCGCTTTCTCATGGTCATCCATCAATACGCCCACCATACGGGCTCCATCAATGGTCAGTGTCTTCAGAGAAGTTAACTGGCAGCATATGGGCATACATAGGACACCAATGTCATCAATATCAAGCACCTGAAGTGTTCCCATGAAGTAGCTGTCCTTGCTCTCAACTTCCGCTGCTGCTGAAATCCATGACCTTATGAAGCCTGGAGAGTTCTTAACTCTCAACTCCTTCAGACCGACAAGGGATTTAATACCTTCAATAGAAGCCATTGTAGCACAGCCTTCAATGCGTAGTTTCTGCAGTGATGTACATGTGTGCAGATCAAGACATGCCAAATTTGGATTCTTCTCTATGCTCACTGTTGTCAGGGTGCTAAGCGATGCTCTGAGTAATAGTAGCGCCTCACTACCGTGGATGCTCAAATGCCTCAACGTTTTACATGATTGCAAACCTTCAATTGATGATAGCAATTTACATCCTTTAATCTTGAGGTCTTGTAATGCGGTGCAAGAATCCAGGTTGACGCTTGTCAAAGATGAACATCGCAAGACTTGTAATTCAACAAGGCAAGAGAGTTGTGAAAACTGCAGACAGCTGTCCTCGATGTCAGTCACAATGAGTTTTACTAGAGAAGGTGGAGGGACTTTAGATGCTCTTCCTGAAACCATAGTGGATAGGGGAGTAGGACAATTTTCAATGATGACTTCCCTGAGAGAGACAAATCTTCCAAAGCCTTTCCGGTTTGAAAAATGCATCGCCGCAATTACACTACTACCCTCTGGGAAAGTGATCTGCAACCTCTCAAGACTCGGCAAACAATTGGAAGCAATGTGCCACGAGCCTTCTGGCATTTGGCTGTGTTCATCTGTAAACAGCCCTACAGGTAAGGATGTTACCTCTTCACAGTTAGTTATGACAAGTTTCTTGAGTGATGGAAGGTTCAGCAGGAGTCGTGACAGATGTTGCTCCGTAATATTGCAGGAATGAAACTCAAGTTCTTCAACTGATGGTGGCAGAATGAACTCGACATTATTAGAGAACAGTTTGCTGCACACTATCATTTTGAACTTTTTCAATGATGTCAAGTGTTGCAAGCCCTCCCATGGCAGGTATGTCAGATGTGGATACGTTGTGATTTCAAGCTCCACCAAATTCTTTAGTTTGTCAAACCCGAACAAACTTTCCTCTATTCTCAGAACAGGTTGAGAATGACTTCCTATGATTTGCATGCGGAGCGCATTTGATGAGCCTAATCGTAGTTGAAATTCCTGGCGAGATGGTTGCAACCACAAATCTACATGCTTTAGAGAATCCATGCGCAGAAGTTGAGGGATGTTAGTGTGACTGAAGCAAAAGTACATATGAACGACAAGCCGGTGAAGACTAGTAAACTGGAAGTCTTGCAGTACCGGTAAGGGAAACTCTACCAATCGATCACAATTCTCAACTTCGAGAACCTGTAGACTCTCAGATAACTGTTCCTCATTCAAAACTGCGCAGCGCCTCAAACATGGCAAGTAGTATAATACCAGTATCTCCAAACGACCAATCACGATTTCACGAACACGAGGCATATGACGCAAATCCAGCTCTCGGAGCAGAGGCAAGTGCTTGGGTTCTGGAATCGTGCACCATTTTTTGCAGTTATCCAGATGGAGTGACCGCAATGAGGTGAGATGAATATTGTTGCTGAGCCATGACGGTGAAGGATATCTGTATGCTTCGATTTTAAGATTTACAAGGCCAGCATGTGGCTGGAGATCCTCGAGGATAGAACAGTTACTTGAAAAACCAACGTTTTGCCCATTCACACCACTCCATGATAGGTGCAGAGTAGTGAGGTGGACCTTGTCACATATCCTTGCTTCCGCAGCCTCCTCTTGGCTTCCTACATCTTTAAGATTGCAAATTCTAATTGATCCTCTGAGTTGATTCAATCTTCTGAGCTGTATTATGCTGAACTCACTTGCCTTTCGGACACAAAATGCCTTGAGCTCTTGAAGGGAAACCATCTTCCCAACACCGGCTATTTTTGCATGCAACTCATCCCTGGCAATAAAATGGCGCAACTTACCAAGCTTGTTCATGCCTCTCGGTAAAACTGTGCTATCTCCCCAGTTCTTCATTATATCCAGGACTTGCAGATGAGATAGGCTACATATTGCCTCTGGCAGTTCTAACCTGGGTCCCTTATAAAAGCAGCTCAACTCCAGATAGCGAAGATTGACAAATGCTGAGATGTTTGCTATCACTAAATCTAAATCAAAGACTGCCATCTCCAATGTCAACACACGAACCGACTTCACCTCACTGAATTCTTGACGAATTGTGTTTCCAATAGCCAAGTCAAGCGGTCCAAATAGCATAAATGTGCTTAATTTACTTTGTTTCAATTTGCCGAATGAATTGGCAAACTCTTGCAGAAAAGGCTCATTAAGAAGCACCGTGCCATCTACTTGAGACATGTACTCCCTTGCTGTGATTATACTGACATGACGAACAAGCCAGGGTGCTTCTTTATGCTCACTGTTCTCTATAGTGTACGTGTCGTCCGACGAAACTTTCTGTGCCAAATCATGAATGAGATCATGCATGATGTGTAAGCCTCCAAATTCAAATTCCTTTTGGAAAAAGCCCCACTCGACTAGATCATGGAAGAACTGACCTCCAACTTCCTCCAGCCGTACATCAGTGGAAGATACCAAATCCTGGGCTATCCAAATATTGACCAGACGTTTTTTCTCATACCTATGATACTTGGGGAACAAAGAACAGTACGAGAAGCACTGCTGGAGGTGCTCTGGCAAATATTTGTAGCTGATCATCAAGGCCGGCATGATATCATAGTCATCAGTTCCGTGCTTCCATTCATTATTATCCAGAATAGTTGCCCAGAAATCAGGATTATGATCCCTTCTCAATACTTTGCCCAGACTTTTTGCTGCTAAAGGATTGCCTTTTAATTTGACAAGTATCTCCTCCCCAATTTTCTTCAGTTTTGGAGGTACTTTGTAGTTCTCATTTCCAAAGACGCATTCCGTAAACAAATGCCAAAAGTCATCTCGATTTAAACCCTTCAGATTAATTGTATCTTCCGCTCTCGTGAATTTCTCAACAGAAGGCTTCCGAGTTGTGACCAGTATCTTGTTTCCCTTGACTTCATTGGACTGTAGTGGAGTTAAGAGATCATCCCATTTTTCCTTTTGGCTGTCTTCCCAGATGTCATCCAGAATAAGAAGCACCCTTTTTGACTTCACTTCAGATTCCAGAGTCCTCTGGAGGTCCTTCAAACTCTTGATGTCTTCATGCTTGTTCCCAGTCAAGGACTCCAACATTTTGCGTATAATCTTAGCTTGATCAAAATGAGCAGACACATAAACCCACAGTCGTACAGGAAAATGCTTTGAGATAGCCGAATCATTGAATACCACATTGGCCAGAGTAGTCTTCCCAACACCTCCATAACCAATGATACAAAGGATGGAGAGGTCTTGCCCAGCAGATTCATCACTTGTTAACTTTCCTATTATCCGGTCCCGGTCCTTGTCCCTACCATAAACTTTGGGTTCAGTGGGGAAAGACGACGTCTCTCGAAGATCAGTTCCTATGCTCTGATTTTTCTGCACAATACGGGAAAGGTCATCCAGTTTTGCCGGCACAAGAGCCTCGAGCAGAATCTTGGCCATTTTGCAGCATGCCTGAATGTGTTCATTTATCTCACGTGAAATGCCAAGACGAGGTTCCAGGCTAGTGTTGCTAGCAGGGACCATAGAGTTGGCAACATAGGGCAGAATCTGAAGAGCGGCTGAAGATGAATCTTCTGTGCAAAAAGCACAATTTTCCCCGGTGTCTTCACCAACCTGAGATGCAACATCATTGGAGAGGTCAGTTCGCTCTCCAGGTAAGCAAAGTACAGTGTCATTCATTTGGTTTGTATTACCAGGATGAGTAAACCAAGGCAAATTCTTTTTTAAAACCATAAAACCAAGATAAATTCTCACATCTACATATATCCAGTACAAAAAAAATACAAGCTAAGGTTTGACGCGGACTATCTTGGCATTCAATCTAACGTATAGACTCAAGAATTAAGTTGAACAGTAATGGTGACATGCGCGTTTGCAGCTAGATTTAGAATTTTTTTTTATGTATTATATGTTTTCAACATATTTGGCCCCATGGCAACAACCTATTGTTCCCACTATAGCCTAAATCATAAATGAACGTCTAGTGAAAACACGACTGCGCTTTGATAGAAGTATTTTCATTCAGTGCATATGCGGCTTGCCTTGAAAGATCATGACTCATATACATATCCCCATCTTTCTCTCGATCCACTTCTCGTCCCTCGGTCATCTCCCACCATCTTTTGAGATTTTGTTATGAGAAATTAAAAATTAACATTGATAGCTCATCTGAACCAAATTCTCTTTATCAACCTGCCTACTTGTTGGTTGTATTGTAGTGGTGTTCTTTTATTGGTATAAATTCATGTCTCTAGATACTTCCATAATGTATCATTTAACTATCGACAGTGTCTGTATCTAATATTGCCAAAACATTTGCACTCACATCATCATATATTTGTTATTTTTATGTTATCCATGCTGCTTTGTATATTCACTTGCAGATTTTTAACACAAATAAAATGTCTAATTACATAACTTGATTTGCTGCTTACAACTTTTTGCTAAAATACTCTCTTTTTTTATGTCATGCTCATGTCGTTTTGCCAGTTTTGGCTCAAAGAGCTTACGAAAGCTTGTGCACCAAGCGCCGATATGGTGCAATGGTCTCATGATTCTAGGTGTGGCACCGTAGAACCAAGAACCTGTCCAACAAATGCTATGACACAGATTGATCAAGAGATAAGCTGAGAAAGACACATAGGTAGGCAGAGCAGAAGAGAAGGCATCAACCTCGGGATCGTCCTAGCCTAATTAATTGGCATAACTATTAACTTCCGCACTTTTGTGCTGCTAGATGATTTAATATGTGTTATATTTGTATTGTTTTCTCTTCAAAACAATGCCAGGTGATCAGCTGTCATTCAAAATATAGGTGAAATGTACGTCTCATGGAGACGGTCAGACGGAATCACACTAAGACCTTAAACAACCCCTCCCCATGGGACCGACCAATCTGCTGCTGCTCCTCGCGCCCTCCCTCCTCTGCCCTTCTCCATCGTAATGCTGCATATATTGTTTTCTGACATGCTGCAAGCTCAAGTCTGTTTTGCTGCAAAAACACAGATGACATGCGCCAACGATTCTGAAGGTTTGCTCCAAATTGTTTTTCGCGTTGCCACAAATGCTGGTTTACATGCTACACATGTTGCGACGATTTCTCTTAGGGATTTTGATGTGACCAGTGAGGGTTTGTTGCATACACAAATAATTTTGCTGAATGGGTGTGTTTGAATTGCCACGTTGTTTTCTGCAAGTTTTTGAGACACAAAAATGTTGGTGCAGGGATTTTCTGCCGCGACAATCCCGCGGCCGGACGCCTAGCTCTGGACAATAAAGAATCTAAAATAATCCGTCTTTCTTTTCGAGATAGCTAACCGCTCATGCCGAGCGGTTAAATTTAAAATAACTCAGCTCACTATAACTCCCTTCCCCAAATTTCTATTTCCCTCCCAAATAGGAGTAGTTACCAGACAAGCTGTAGAGGAATAGCACGATACCCAAAGACAAATTGAAGATTTATAATAAGCTAAATCAGTCACCGGAACCTATCCCACCGTGCCCTGTACAGATCTATCCATCTCGGATTTGCATTGGTGCCGTCTCCGGTCGATTAAGGCAGCAAGAAACAAACTATAACTAACTAACGGGGATCCCCCCCCCCCCCCCCCCCCCCCCCTCAATTAAACAAATAGCTTGAAGAAATTGAAGAAACACTGACCTTCTCATGGTCATCATCCTCGTGCCCGTCTTGCTCAAGCTCTTCCTGGATGCGGTAGTGCTCCAGCTCGCCCACGAGGTCGCCCGCGCGGGAAGCCATCTGACGGAATTTCTTGAGAGACCGGGCCAACTCCACGTTTTCGATCTGCTTGCCCTCAGCCTCAGCGAGCACCAACTTGAAGACTTCCTGGGCGGTGTGAAGCTGCTGGACCTTACCCACGATCCCCCCGCCGGACGACCACGGCTGCAGCTTCTTCACGAGGTCATCGGCGAGTGAAGTCACATGACGACCCTTCTCCTCGAGAAGCCGCCGGAGTTTCACGATCTCGATCTCATTCCCCTCGGCCTCAGTGGGCACTGACTTCGCGTCTCGCGGGACAGTGTTAAGCTGCTCCGCCTCACCCTCGATGCCCCCGCCAGACGCCCGCGGCTGCAGCTCGCGTCCGCCGCCGCAGGCGCCCGCAACGAGCGCCGCCGTGTCCATCCTGCAGACTTGCCGAGTAAACAGGAGAAGAGGAAATGGCTGATGAACGCTGGGCTGAGCGGATTGCTCCGTGACCGTCTACACGTTTGATGTACTACCTGTACCAAAATATAAAACGATTTTCTAGTTCAATTTAAGCTTAAAAAACGTCATATATTTTGGTAGGGAGGGAGTACTCTCATAAGCTACTCCCTCTCTTCTCTTATAAAAGGAAAAAAAAGAAAATTATAATGAGCAAACATTTTCTGGAAACCGTTTCGGGCGCGAACGCTCTAGGGAATTGATATTTTGCCACGATTTACTTAGCACTTTGACGATTAGCCACTCGTTACTTTGTACTTGCTTATTTGCCACTGCTTAGTCTGGACTTTGATGTTTTGCCCTTGTCATGTGGGACCCGCGTGGAAATCACCAGGTTGCCCATCCCAGACGAGCTTGTCCCCTCCCTCGTTTCCTATCTAGCTCTCGTCTGTCGCTACTGGTGCTTGGCAGAAGACAGCGGCGGCTCGTGGCCGAAATCACTGTTTTGACATTTTTCCTAAATTTAAACACGATCTGACCCCTCTTTCGAAAAAAAAAATCGGATCCAACTCTTTTCCTACCGTCGTAGGACCTGGCGGTAGGGTATCATTGCCTACCGCCGCGGTCCCTAGCGGTAGGGTAACGACCCAACTTAGACGGACCCGTCAGCCTGCTGACGTGGATAAGATCCCTACCGCCAGAGTCCTGGGCGGTAGGTTGTGTTGCCCTACCGCCATCGATCCTGCTGGCGGTAGGGTTTCAACCCCCAAAACCTTATGTTGCTTGTAGGGTTATAAATTATGGCCAAAACCTTCTGTTGCCTCGCGGAATTCTTTCTGGGCGGCATGGCGTGTAACCCTGCCGCTAGGGACCTTTGCGGTAGGGTCCTTTACCCTTTAGAAAACAAAGTAATGTTGGTCTAAAATTTTAACATTGAACAAAATATTTTCATCACATAACAATATAGCTTTGTTTAAACTTACACACAATAATATAGCATCACACACATCATTTTCGTCACAAATAGTTCAACATATCCAAATGAAAGATAGCAAATAGTTTTCCATATGCAAACTTAGCATGCCAATAAAAGGTTCTGAAGTTTAACACCAAGCTCAAGCTCAACATGCCCGAATACTACAAAGGAAGTAAGTGACCATATCACTTCTTCCTACCCCTCTTGGCTCCACGCTCCTCGTTTCTCTTTGAGTGACCCTCATTTTCTTCTTTGGTTGTTCGGCGACGAGAACGCTCTTTCTGGAACGGTGATGGACCCAAAACATTTTTTCGTGGGTGAGATACCATTTTCTCCTAGGTTGGCTGAGTGACAAGAGGTCCATCTCCTTCATCGTGGATGCGCGGTCGTATTTCTGTAGGAAACTAAAAAGACCTCTTTTGATTTATCCTTTATTAAGTCCTGCTGTCCTTGCCGGTTTGATCAATTTGCTTATGTGCCATCCCATGGGGCTTCTGGTGGCATTGCCACGATCTGGAATAGTTCTATATTCTCTGCAAATGTGCTTTTATCTGAAGGTTTCGCCTTAGTTACACGATTCCATTCCACACAATCCGCACAAAAGTTGGACACTTGTTAATGTGTATGGGCCGTGTCAAGGGGAGCAGCGTGACAATTTCATTAATTGGTTATTTGCTCTGGACATACCTTCCAATGAAGATTGGCTCCTAGTGGGCGACTTTAACTTTATCTGAGCACCTGAAAACCGTAATAAACCGGGGGGGGGGGGGGCATTGCTGATATGATCACATTTAATGATTTTATACGCTCTCAGAGTCTAATAGAATTACCTATCAAAGGCAGAACTTACACATGGAGCAATATGCAACACGATCCCCTTCTGGAACAGCTAGACTGGTTTTTCACAAGTAATAACTGGACTACCTCGTACCCCAAAACGATGGTGAAACCTCTAGGTAAACCTGTATCCGATCACACACCTTGTGTGGTGAACATCGAAACTGCTATCCCCAGGTCTAAACTATTTCGTTTCGAGTCCTTTTGGGTGCAGCATCCTGGTTTCATGGAGGTAGTCGTTGCCTCTTGGGCAAAACCGGACAAATCAACAAATTCTGCCACGGCACTCTGCCGGAAACTGAAAATGCTACACAGAGATCTCAAACACTGGAGCAGAGGAATCTCCAAACTCACTGTGGCGATTGAGAATTCAAACAGAGCCCTAAATGAGATTGATGAGCTGGAGAACAAAAGATCTCTATCCACACCAGAAATCAACTTCAGAAAATCTTTAAAGGCCCACATCTTGAGACTACTGAAATACCAACAACTCTACTGGAAAAAACGTTGTACAATTCGTTGGGTCCAATTCGGCGATGAGAATTCGAAATTCTTTCAGGCCATGGCATCAGAAAGATATAGGAGAAATAATATTGCTTCACTAACCACTGGTGATGGTGTAACATATTGAGGATCACACTGGGAAAGAATCCATCATATTTCAAACTTTCAAGGAAAGAATGGGCTCCTCAACACCACACAATATGAAATTTGATCTCTCAAGAATCATCAAGAGATGTGAGGGACTTGATGAGCTTACTGTTCCCTTTTCTAAAGAAGAAATCGATAAAGTGATCAGAGCGATGCCAGCGGACCAAGCTCCTGGTCCGGATGGATTCACAGGTGTCGTTTTAAAGAGAGGTTGGTCAATCATTAAGGAGGACTTCTACAAGTTGTGCAATCAATTCTATGAGGGCACCTCAACCTAGAAAGCATCAACGATGGCTTCGTTACCCTAATCCCCAAAATCAGTTCACCTGCAACGGTCAATGATTATAGACCGATTACACTGCTCAATTGCTGCCTAAAGGTCATCACTAAGATTCTGGCCAACCGTTTGCAGAACATAATTTTGAAAATAATCCACCGTAACCAATATGGTTTTCTTAAAGGGAGGTCCATTCAAGATTGCCTTGAGTGGGCGTATGAGTATATCTACCAATGCCAATCATCCAAGAGGGAAATTGTGCTTCTGAAACTTGACTTTGCGAAAGCATTTGACACTATTGAGCATGAGGCCATGATTGATATAATGAAGAGCATGGGCTTTAATGATAGATGGTTAGACTGGATAAGATGCATCTTCTCCTCGGGGAAATCATCGGTCCTTCTAAATGGAACTCCTGGGCGTCAATTTCATTGAAAGTGTGGAGTACGACAAGGTGACCCCCTGTCTCCTCTCATTTTCGTCCTTGCGACTGACCTCCTTCAAGCGGCCATCAATGACGCCTTTGCACACAACCAAATTCAACTACCATCTCATGCCCCAACCAAACGGAGTACCCAGTCATACAATACGCTGACGATACAATCCTGGTTCTCCCAGCATGCCACCAACAGGCTGTAGTCATCAAGAATATTCTAACTGATTACGCCACTTCCATCGGCCTAAAAATAAACTTTCATAAGTCAACACTTATACCTATCAACTGCGCTGCCGATAAGTGTATGGACATGGTCAACATCTTTGGCTGTGTTGTGGGAAAATGCCATTTACCTATCTGGGACTACCACTTGGAACCACAAGACCTACAGTCCAAGAACTCATGCCGCTGGTTTGCAGTGTGGAGAGAAGGCTCTCAGCCACACTCAACATGATCTCTTATGGTGGCAAACTGTCCTTACTTAACTCAGTGATCACCTCATTTACTATTTTTGCCCTTTGCACACTAAGGCTCCCAGCCAAAATTATTGAGCTACTGGACAAGATTCGCGGGAAATGTCTATGGACTAAGAAAACAGATAAGTGCAACTCATTGGCATCATGGGACATGGTATGTAGACCCAAAGATAGTGGCGGGCTCGGAGTCATCAACCTTAGGATCCAAGGGGACGCCTTACTGCTAAAATACCTACATAAATTTTACAATAACTGGGATGTACCTTGGGTGCAACTTATCTGGAACGCATACTACACAGCAAGAATCCCACATGAATCAGACCCTTGCGGTTCGTTCTGGTGGAGGGACGTGGCGAAACTAATGCCAACATACAGAGGAATCACAAGTGTACAAGTGGCAAACGGTGCAAATGTTCTATTTTGGAAAGATCCTTGGAGGGACAACTTTTTGGCAGAGACTTATCCACGAGCCTTCCCCTATGCAAGCAATGAAGACATTTCGGTTCGGGGCTTCTTGGCGGTCACGTCTCTTGGGGAGGCGTTTCACCTACTTCTCTCTACACAAGCACATGCAGAAGTCAGACAGATGCAACTTGAGACCATTGATGTTGCCCTCTCCAACGATCAGACACGTAATGATCTATGGACATACATTTGGGGGTCTGATGAGTTCACTACCCACAGCTACTACTTGTTCTGCTTCAGAAGCATTCAAAAGCCCACCAAGCCTTTGGGTGGATCTGGAAATCTAAGTCAACCATGAAGATCAAAGTTTTTGGATGGCTCCTCCTATCCGACCGATTAAACACAAGGAACATGCTCAAACGTCGACACTACAATACTGGTGATGACCATGATTGCATACTTTGTGGATTACAAATTGAAGAAACCGTGGAACACCTATTCTTTGGGTGTCAATTCAGTGCACATTGCTGCGCCAGCCTGGGACTCTCGTGGCCCCCTGGTGGCTCTATACTTCAAAACATATCCTTGGCCAAAGAAGTATGGGGGCGGCCATTGTTCATGGAAATATTCTTATTGGCTGCCTAGAGCATTTGGAAAGAATGCAACAACAAACACTTTCGAGGGATTGCACCATCAAAAAACTATTGGTTGGACAGGCTCAAAACAGATTTCTCCCTCCCGACCTATAGGGTCAAGGAGAAGCACAAACACCTCATTCCCCCTCTACTTGCCTCTCTCAGCTAGCTCTACCCCCCCCCTCTCTCCTCCATACCCCAAAGTGGGATGGATTGTAATTAGACCATGTACACTTAACTACTCATTATATTAATTCATTCACAGTAGGAGATTCTCCTACTGTTCAGGTTCACAAAAAAAAGTTAACTAGACACGGGAGAACCAACCTCTGGTTGGATGGTTAGGAGGGCAATAGTACCTTCAGCTCCCCGGATATCAAACACCAGGTTTGACGCCTTGGTGTCTCATTGGCGGGATATTCTTTGAGTGGGAAACGACGTTCCCATCGGTAGCGAGCCGCATGTGGTGACTTTGTCAATCTCAAGACTCGCTGTCTCATTCGCTCAAAGATGCTCATAGGGTTAAGGTATGTGTGCGAGCGAGCTTGTGTCTGTGGTTCTAAAAAAAAGTTATCTAGACACATATTTAGTCGCATGGAGTAATTGTCGGCAATTTACATCAGTTTGTAGCTGTAGTCATACAAAGTCGTGTAGATAACAATGAAGACCTAAGTGGCCTCTCACTCGTCAATTTGATTAAAACAAAATTTGACAGCATTGCATTTGGTATCTCCCGCAAACTTATTAAATCCTCCTCTTGTTATCTAATTATTAAGTACTCCCTCCATCCGAATAGCAACGGGTCATCGATCGAGGACTTGTCATGCAATCCAAACTTCGAAAGAAGACTGCCAATTAAGAAAGAAGTAAGACTTGAGAGTTGGTTCGCAGCACACATACCAAGTTCAGATCCAGATCCTGTCCCCCTGTTGACTAGCTAGTCAGTGTACACATTGCTCAAAGGTGGGATGAAATAAAATATTAACCAGCAAATTTTGAATAATAATGTATAAGTGCTGTTTGTTAGTAGCCAGGCTGAACTTTCATTTGTGCAATAGCTACGATTGAAACAAAGATAATTTGGTAATGTATGTCACACTGATGTGTAGTGTAGTTTATGATAACCCCCGTGCTCCACAGTGCTAGGGGATAGTACTACGAGTCACGGGCCCTCTTCCCCCGTTTTCTTGCGAAGAGTTGTCTATTGTCATCGCCCCCACGACGAACAGTTCAACAAGGCCCACCAGTAGTAGTACATGCGACACATCTCTCCCCTGCAGCGACTAACATGCTCGGTAATAAATTTTTGTACCTGGTATCCGACGCATTTCCTGTGCGGTGCGGTGCAGCAAGTTCCACATTTACCCATCCATTATTACCCGGCCGGTAGACATGATGATTGCATCACCCGACGCCCAGACCAAACGCACCCGAGCGCGAGCACTATTTGTCGGCGTTCTACTTCTACCCAGTGACCACTGCCCTACAGTCCCCCTCTCCTCTCTGGCTTCTCCACACAATGGACCCCATCTTCCTCGCATCCGCGGCGGCGACATGGGCGCTCAACAAGCTCCTCGACCACCTCAAAGACTCCGCCATCAAGGCGCTGCTGAGGTCGGAAGGGCTCGACAGGGAGGTCGGCCCCATAGAGGTCACGCTGATGCGCGCCAACCTCGTCCTCGGCTCCGTGCCCACCGGATCGGCCGCCTCCGGGGTGAGGATCAGGAACAAGGAGCTCATCAATCACGTCAACAAAGTTCACCAGCATGCGTCTTTCTTGGCCAATGAGCTCGACAAGGTCAAGTACCAGTGCATCAAGCAAGAGGTACCTTCTCAAATCTACCATTTTTCTGTGTTATTACGGTTTATTTGGTTGGATCCCTAAGTAGCCGTGCCGAAATTTTGGTGAGCTCTAATTGTTTGGAATGCAGCGACTGTATCTGTATGTATCTACAATTTTTATTTTTATTTTGGCAAAAAAAAGATTGGACCTCCCTTTGGTTGGCACCCAAGGATAGATTAATTAACGGTTTAGAAATTAGATTATTATCAGGGACCTTCATGGAAGGGGAAAACGGAAGCTATGGCTACCTGTTAGTATCAGGTTTCCATTTTCATTGGTAGTAGAAGGCAAGATCCACCATTGTTTGCCATGGATTAGGAGGAGCAATAGGTTGCTTTTGCAGGTAGGAGATTTCATTTGCGCGAATAGGTTGTTAGACTTGAGAGATTTTAGGGTGCCCTTGTGCTTGGTACACCGGGGTCAGAGCACCTGTTAAATTTAGCCCTTCATTTACAAAGAGGGTAAGTTAGACTTTTTTCCTTGCTAATAATGTAAGGTCGTTAGTCCAATTTTATTTCGCCGGATCTGCGCGTGTGCCGTAAGCTCTCTGAATCTCGATCACGCGCGATGTTCGCCTCCACCACATCCGTATTCGGTCCGCGTTCGGAATCCGTATTCGGTCCATTTTAGGAATAGTAAGATGCATCTACCATTTTAGGAATCGAAATCCGTATTCGGTCCGCGTGTTGTGATTACTCTGAGCCAAATTTGTTGTCTTTTTATCATGTGGATTGAATTTGATTGTGTCACAATAGAATGTTTTCGATAATGCAATGTATATTACCTCTAGCCTCTGTAGCACACATGTATATCCATAGTTTTTTACAAAAACCATAACCAACAAAGTATACATGTACAGCCATAGTTTTTTTGAAGTCATAACCCACGAAGAATATAGCAAGCAAATCCAAGTGACATACCACATTAAAAGGAACTCCAACTGCAAGTAACCAATTGCGTGCTCGCCACCCAAAACAAAGGCGGAGGATGAAAAAAAATTAAGGTGTGGCGAAGTCTTAAGGAAAGAATTCTTTTGATGCAAATCGAAAGAGTCAATACACATTACAACCAAAAACCAAATACACTGAAAATGTAGGCATGTTTCAATAGGAAAACAACCTGAAACATACCGATAATGAAGCTTTCAATGGCGTCTAGAAGACCCAGGCAATGGCAATGCCCTACCCTCATTCTGAAAATCTTGCTTAATTTTACCAAGATCAATACTTTTGAAGATCTCTCGCTCAATATAACAAACCATCAAGTCATTAAGCCAACCATCGATCATCTTGCTGCGCAACTCAGTCTTGATGATTTTCATTGATGAGAAGGCCCTTTCAACTGTTGCCGTCGCTACCGGTAGTAGCAATGCCAATTGAATGAGGCGATAAACAGTAGGAAACATGACATGCTTTTCAAGTTCAACCATCATTTTAGCTAGGCTTGCAATATCATGACAAGCTCTAAAGTCTTCAATTCTTCTCATATGGATAATGAATAGATCAAGGTTATCTTCTATATGTTCACGTTCATAGTCAGAGAAATCATCATGATAAATCTCTGTGAGCCTAGCAAGCTTATTCAGGTTGAACCTAGAAAATGAGTTTCTTGGGTCAAGACAAGAGAAGTTCTGGAGCAGCTCTGAAGATACCTCATTAAAACGATGATCAAACTCCATGGTGATGGAGTCTATAGCAGCATAGAAGGTGTCCACACGAAAAAAATGATCAGCCGTGACATTGTTTCGTCCACCTTTTCTTGATTTACCCCACTTTGTAAAGATGTCATCCATACTTGGTATTGGAATGTCGTTTTTGGTGCAAAAGGCTTTGACATCTTCCAAGAGTGGCTCCCAACCATCATTTCTCCAGTTGATCAAACGTGTTCTCACATCCGTAACCAATGACATTGCCTGAAATGAGATAATTACAATTTTAGATGCATGTATGCTTACATGAACAAAATATATCAACCATACTAGATACATCTAACATGATCCATCACATATTCACATACCTGAACAACATTTTGATCCTTCTTTTGCAATAGAAGAGATAAATCATTTGTGATACGAAGGATTTTTAGCATCATCTTCAGGATCCATTTGATGAACCAAACCTCCTGCCCTACATGGAACACGCACATCATCCTCAACAATGCCCAAAACTTCTATGACTGCATCCCACATTGATTCAATGCGAGATAAGGTTGTGTAATGAGATCCCCATCTTGTGTCTCCAGGTCTGACCAAGGATGTTTCCTGATTTTTTCCTCTTCCTGTGGACATCTCACCTCTCTCAATCTTATCCAAAAGAACTTCTTTTTGCTTGTCAAGCAATTTATCCTTCCTCTTGCAAGATGAAGTACTGAGATTGGCAATCATGGTCACATATTCAAAAAAATCCTCAACACCCTTGCAGCATCTCGAAACAGCAACAACTACCAACTGCAGTTGGTGGGCAAAGCAGTGGATATAGAAAGCATATGGGTTCTCATCTCGAATTAACTTGTGAAGTCCATTGAATTCTCCTCTCATATTAGATGCCCCATCATATCCTTGCCCTCGTAGTCTTGTAACAACTAGACCGTGTTTAGCAAAAACCTCCAACAAAGCCTTCTTCAAAGAGGCAGATGTTGTGTCTGGGACAACTTAATAGCTAAAAATCTTTCAATGGTCTCTCCTTTTTTGCTCAAATACCTGTAGAAGTAGACATATAATTAGTTAACCCACTCTACATATGACAAAAGGAAAAAAACACATAGACACTTAACATGCTTCAATACGTACCTGACAACCACGGCCATTTGTTATTTCACCGATATATCACGACACTCATCAATAAGAACAGAGAAAAGACAGTCACCCATCTCTTCTTTGATTACTTTGGTGACTGCAGTTGCACAATGTTTGACAAGGTCTTTTTGAATTGTCCCGGAAGTCATTTTGGCATTTTTAGGACATAGTTCATCAAATGCAACCTTCACTTCTGGAATTCTTTCTTTGACCCAATCAAGCAACTCTAAAAAATTCCCCTTGTTCAAAGAAAAACTGGATTCATCGTGTCCACGAAATGGTTCACCTTGCAATGCTAGATAACTTACAATGCCCAAAGATGTATCCACACGAGTTTCATACTTGACTAGTGAACCTTGGCTGTAAGTTGTAACTTTACTTTTCACACTTGCCCCTTGATTTTTAAAATCATCGCATGTAGTTTTTGAAATATTGTGGATGCTACATGGCCCACCAACATGTTTACGAAATGCCACAACCGCATTTTTCCAACAGTCAAAACCCAATTTGGAGAAGACATCATGCCCAAATTTATCATCCATTCGGTCATGCTTAAAAAGATAGCAACAGAAGCAATAAGCCTTATGCGTTGTTACACTATATTCCAACCAATCAAAGTCCTTATACCATTGTGGCCGGAAGCATCTTCCATCTCTATTTGGGGGGAAAGTGCAACTAGTTGGTTGAGTTGCACCCATTCGTATATAAGCAAACCTAACATCATCTCTAATGTTGGGGGCAAAACTATCAAGTGGAATGCAAAGTCCTGGATCACCATTTATGTAATCTTCACTGAAAATAGTTATACCTTCAACCCCGTGAACTTCAACATTCTCTTCCACTATAGTTTCGACGGAATATGTAGTTTGTTCTTCCACTTGTTCGGTTGGCATCAAATTTTCATGCTCTACTTCCACGGAAGTCACTTGATCTTGATGATTGACATGTGCCGAAATATTGACGCTTTCGCGGGTGCTTGGATTCGTTTTTGAGCTGCTGCTACTACCAAGCACTTCAAAATACTTTTTCAAATCTGCAATGACAAGATTAATATATCACTAAAATCTGCTTGAATTTAAGGCTTCAAGCTGCTGTTCAAAATTGCTACAAAATTTCAGAAAAATGAGAAATTAACTCTTCCCCTTTTCTTTGGATTTGCTAGTCCCTTCCCCTTTCTTTCCATCTTCTGGCAATCTGGACAGTACACTACATAAATTTGTTAGTGAGCATGAATGAATATAACAAAGTTCAGAGAGACTCTTTCAACCATATTCAGTACACTACATATATTCAGAATACGCCAATGCCCAACAAAGTTCAGAGTTCGGAGTTCGGACCGTGGGGATTACCAGAAAAATTCCCGACTGTGGCCGTCGCCCGCTGGAGCTTCCTGCCGCCACTGGAGCCGCCGCTGAAGCCGCCGCGCCGCTGGAGCCGCCGCTTGCTGCCGCCACCTGTTGCCGTCGCTTAGCCGCCGCTGAAGCCGCCACTGTGCCGCAGGCCCGCAGCCCTCCAAGCCCCCAGCCTGCCGCCGCCGTCGGCTGCCCCGTGCCCCCGTCGTCGGTCGCCCCGCCCGCCTGGCTGTCGCGACCTGGCCAGCCGCCGCCGCGCTAGGTTTGGGTGGGTGGAGTTGGTCGCGTACAGAACAGAGTGCGTACTGGTGTGCAGAGGAGTGCTGGTGTGCGTGGGCGTTCGTTTTTTTTAGGTGCTAGCGTGGGCGCTCGATGCGGTGGCCTGATGCGGTCGTGGACGCTAGCGTGGGTGCTCGATGCTGTCGTGTACTATGTCCAGGCAGGTATAAAAAAGATAGATGCATAGGTATATAATTTTTTTTGCCCATAATCAAGGTATGGCGGGTGCCATACCCTGCCCACCGGAGCGCTCCGCCAGTGACCCAAAACATGGCATAAACTCCTGCATATGACATGACACCAGGAAAGAGTGCATGCATAAACAAACCAGTTTAATTTCTTTTTATCAAAAACAATGTTTTTACTACACAACCAAGTAAAAAAAATGGCAGCTGCACAAACAAAAATGATCAAATGAGTAAATTTGTGGACCGTGTGTATACTTTAGCGTTTGAGGAGGCTAACAGGGCTGCAGCTGAGGCTTCTAGTTCTTCGCCGGATGGTAATAGATCGTGCTGGCAATTTATATGGAAGTGCAACGTCCCTCCTACAGTGCGAAATTTCGCTTGGAGACTGTCTATTGACTCACTCCCTACTTGGAAGAATAAACATAGGATTGGGTTGGAGCTGGGTAGCACTTGTCCTGTTTGTGGTATGGAGGAGGAAGATAATTTTCACCCTTTCATTAGGTGTCAGTTCGGACGGGACTTATATGAGCAGATGGCCACGACATGGCATATTCCGGCGCTGGAATCTTTTCAGAACTCGGGTAAGGAGTGGCTCCTCAATGCGCTAGCCCCACTGAATGTCAATCAACGATGCATGATCTTGCTAATCTTCTGGAGATGCTGGTACATACGCAATGAGGTAACGCATGCTAAACCGGCTCCTCCCATGTCTGTGTCCGTGAGCTTTCTCCAAAGGTACTTGGATGAATTAATTGGGATTAAGGTTAATGGCCAGTGTGATCCAGCAAAGGGGAAAGGAAGTGTAATCTATGATAGAGTGGTGCAACTGAAGCATCCGAAAAACGACACACCGTGGAAGCTACCCAAGCGGGGCTGGGTTAAATTGAATACAGATGGGGCGTTTGATGTGTCAGGAGGAGCGGGAGCCGGGATGATTCTTCGGGATAGCGCCGGTGCGGTCATTTTTTCAGCTTGCAGAACATTGTATTCTTGCAGAGATGCGTTGGAAGCGGAGCTATGTGCATGCATGGAAGGATTGTCTTTTGCAATTCAGCGGTCGGACCTACCGATTGAAATTGAGATGGACTCGAGCATTGCTGTGTCTATGATCTCAAGTGAGGTGGTGGACCGTTCAGTTTATGCTTTATTGGTGGGAGAGATCAAGTACCTGCTGAGTCTTAGGAATTTTTGTATTACTCATGTTCCTCGTAGTCAAAATAAAGCAAGTGATAGACTAGCTAGTTTCGCTAGAGTCGAGGGTCGGACTATTACTTGGGTCGGCTCGGGCCCGGAGGAGGTGTTGATGATTGTCCGTGAAGACTGTAAGAACTGGATTATTGAGTAATACAATTTATTTTTCCGCAAAAAAAAAGAAAAAGAAAATATGAGCCATACTATGCGGTGGACTAATATCAAAAGACAAGTTCACATCTTGTCAAGCAAACAAATATACATGACGAGGGTCGCCGTTCTATTGTATCCTTTTACATCATATAAAGACCGAACAGGTCTAGGTGGCCTTGAAGGCCCACACGTAGCACCCCGGCCCAAGGGGGCGTACATTCCACGTCCCCGAAAAGGAAGCCTTGTGGGTTACTTGGCGAAGGGGCCACGAGTTAACTCCTAAAAGGCCGAGGATCCTGTCCACTCACAGTGAGGACACCTACTCAGGAGGAGGGAGGCCACCGGTATACCACGGCTATATAAAGCGCATTCAAGACCCCACAAGGAGAATGAGCAACTAGAGCCAAAACAAACCTAGCGATCTAGTGCGCCTCACCTGGATCGTCCATCTTAGCTCATCGAGTTGCCTACCAACCCAGTCAGATCCATCCTTTGTAATACCAGTTTGTACTATTTCCCTAAGTTAAAATCAACCAAGGCAAGAGTAGGGTTATTACCCATGCACGCAGGCCCAAACTTGGGTAAATCATGATCTGAGAACCCACGACTATACAAAACACATGCGACTATTGTACTGCATTGAGGCATCGACAAAATTATCCTGGACAGTTAACGCCAACCATGGGAACTTCACCTCATTAGACTGAATCCATGTCAACACCACCAGTATCATCCCACTAATGAAGGGTTGGATTCTGAAGGATCATCAAACTTGGGAAAGTTGTTCCGAGTTCCACAATAGCGTCTCCAATGCATGAGCCAGAGTGTGGGGAGCTCAACAACTCGTTGACCTGAAGCCGGAGGAGTGAAAGGCTAAGATGCTGGCAAAATCCTGCATGGATTACCCCGGGTAAATGACAAGCTGGCTGTTTGGCTAGCTACGAGTCAGAGAGGGACACCAAGGTCATAACCAGAGGCATCATGTGGCTGTCCACACGCAGACATGGATTCCCAATTCCCAAACCAAAGTGGTCCAATATACGGTCCTCTTTGACGAAAGCAACTACCCGAGGAATTGTCCTTACCCCGGGCTAACCTTGGTCATATCGCTAATAATCGTCAACGCTCTGGTCCACTGCGTCCTAATCGACGACAAAAGCTTATTCAACATTATTACACCCTAGGGATGAAAACAGCGCAGAAATGGTTGGAAGTTAGTCATGCAACATTTGTTTTGATATTCTTAGGCGGCAATAGTAACAAAGACGTAAATCATATAAACAAATACGGAAGCAGATTGCAGACACATACACAAAGTTAAAGTTCACCAGCACTCAAAATCCTCTTGAATGGTTGAACCATAAACGAAAACATAGCGAAATCAACAAACTCAACTGCTCATATGGCTACAAATATTATGATATACCTAAGTTTTACTATTGAGCATAAACTTTCAATTTTCACAACATTATAAGGTATATTTGTTCGGGAAGAATGAGATGACGAGGAGGATCATGGGAGTAAGGGATTTTTTTGTGTGTGGTGGGAATGTAAAAGTGTATATGGGTTGTCCTGGAGTGGGCCATGAAAACAACACGAAAAATTCCATTCCACCGGTGTTCCATTGGAAAACACCACTCCTTTTACGTTTCATAATCTTTTGTTTCTGTTTTCATATGTTTCACCCCATCTTCATATTTTTCCAGAACCGACGGAAAGTTTCTGACTAGTTTCGTCCTTAGCTGTAACCTCATCCCTCAGCCCACAAGGGATCAAAACCCATGTTTGACACCCAATGTGTCTTATTCATGCGGATTATTATTTCAGTGAGATGCTACAAACTCATTGACAGGGAGACGTATGTGGTAATCGTCAATCTTGAAGCTCCACGACTTCAGTCCTCAATAGGCATTGTGTGTACGTGTGGTAGGATGCGTGTGTGCGTGCATGTGTCAGTGTTGTGCTTGGGTTTCTAAACAAAACTACCAAGCAAACCTCTTACGTGTTATATAATAGAAGATATAAAATATACATTTTAAATAACAAGTATAAGTTAATGTAGAATCCGACGTAACCATTCTTTATTAGACAAGTAACAAAGCAAGCACTTACACGTCAAATAACATCAGTAGAAAAATAACATATTTAGAACGTAATAACATACCTTACTAAATTCACTTGTGAAATCTTCCACCTGTAATACTTTACAACCATAAATTTGTGAGCACCTAAGGAACCTCTGCAATTTATTTCCCTTTTAAAGTGGTGTTTGGGTGCGTTTGGTTTCAGTGCCCCTCGGCGAAGAAGAGGTAATGTCACTGTGTTAGCTACTGGCCACTCCCAAAGCCCGGGCAGCCCCAGCCGCCAGGCACAACGTGCCCGACTGCCATGCTCAACCTCACAAACTACATGCATGTTTGGTTTGTAGCCTAAGGTTAACACAACTTAGGTGTGTGTTGGTCATAGACATAGTGTCTTGCCAAATTTTTCCACACTTGTGATGAATATTTTGTTCGCTACACTTTTGTGCCAGCCACGGTCTGGCTAAGGTTAGTTATGGCAAAATTAGTCATAAAGAAAGCACATCGAGTACGTCCTCGACTGCCCCCCTACAGTTGTGTCCTATCGACCTTGACAGTTGGTCTCCAAACTATTCACTATTCAGGTTGCACAAATTTTATCTTCTGTGTACATGACCATATTATTTTTGCATCATTTTTTGCAATTGTACTTGTTATAGCATGTTTTATGTATTTAAGATTGTTTTAGAAAAATATCTCAAATTTTCGGAGGTCAACAAATTTATTTAAGTGTAGGGTGCTAACGCGCCCATGGGAATACCTTTTCTTTTAACTGACTGACAATTTATAGTTGAACTAACATGGTTATCTTCACTTTAATCTGTACTCTGGTGCACTGTTTATCTAGACCGTTCTGCTGATCTGCTTTACTGCTCTGTGAAATCTAAGTTTCTACTTTCTCATACTGAGTTCATTAGCACCCTCTTGAATACTAGTAAAAAATATGAGAATTTTAATTAATCCTAACATTTACCATTTATGATAAATAGGTAAAAAAGAAGAACCTGGAGAACGCAGGCATTTTCAAGTCCAAAATGAAATCTATCACTCCAGTTGGAACATCGGAGCAAAAAATCAGTGGATATGACATAAG
Organism: Elymus sibiricus; assembly: GCA_039707655.1. NCBI lineage: Eukaryota > Viridiplantae > Streptophyta > Magnoliopsida > Poales > Poaceae > Elymus > Elymus sibiricus. The sequence continues at coordinate 86,172,268 of CM077676.1, forward strand.
ACTGATAAAAAAGACTGTTGATGAATTGGAGAAGATTTGCAACGATGTTCATGAAGCTCTCGTGGTAGAGAAGCTTGGTCAGATTGTTGAAGCAACAAAAAACATGGATATAGATACACGTGAGACGGTAGACAACAAAACTGAAACTGAGGTGGTCCCAAGAGAAGAGGAAAATGATATCAGACAACGAATAACTTCAAGTGCATCACCTCATCAAGAGCTATTAGTTCTTCCAATAGTCGGCGATGGGGGTGTTGGGAAGACAACACTTGCGCGACAAGTGTACAATGACCAACGTGTGAAAGTTAAGTTTGAAATGATGATATGGATCTATGTATCTGCTAACTTTGATGAAGTCAAAATTACACAAGGGATTCTGCAACAAATACCTAAGTGTGAGTATAAACCAAGTACAAACCTTAACGTGCTTCAGGGCAGCATCAAGAAACACTTGACTGGAAAATTTCTAATTGTTTTGGATGACATGTGGGAAGAGAGCCAAGGTCGCTGGGAAAAGCTTTTGGCTCCACTTAGATGTACGGAAAAAGGGGGTGTGGTTCTGGTGACAACTAGAAAGCTATCTGTTGCCAACGCAACAGGCAGATCGAATCCACCTATCAACTTGGATGGCATGAAGGAAGATATGTTCTGGCCCTTCTTCAAAACATGCATATTTGGTGATAAGAGTTATCGAGGCAATAGAAAGCTTCTGAATATTGGAAAGGAAATAGCTACCAAGCTGAAAGGAAATCCTTTAGCAGCTAAAAGTGTCGGCGCACTTTTGGGAAAAAACCCAAATGAGCATGCCTGGAGAAATATATTAGATAGAGATGAGTGGAAGATTCAAAATGAAACGGATGACATCATACCAGCACTAAGGCTCAGTTACAATCACCTGCCCGACCGCCTTCAGCAGTTATTCTCATATTGTGCTCTGTTTCCGAAGGGTTACAAATTTGACAAGGAACAGTTGATACGTATGTGGATTGCTCTTGGTTTTGTCACACATGAGAGGATACCATTGGGAGATGCAGCACGTTACAGTTTTGATGAATTAGTATACGGGAGCTTCTTCCAGAAAGAAGGACATTACTTTATTTTGCATGATTTAATGCATGATGTAGCACAAGAAGTATCAGCGTTTAAGTGCCTTACTATTGCTGGCCCAGATCCTCAGGAAGCCTCCGAATCTGTACACCTCATCCGTCATGTTGGCATCTGGACTGAGATGGTGTACAGTCAAGGAAGCATGGAACGTAGTGAAACCTTTGAAGAAAAGTTGGACAAGATACAGGACGGAGATATTCTGAAATCCTTGGAGAGTTTCTTGCTTGTAGGCGCATATGATGAGAATTTCTCTGCAAAGTTTGCGAAGACCCTGGAAAAATTACAGTATGTTCGGCTACTTCGATTATCAATGCATTTCAATGTCGATGCTTTGCTGTCCAGTGTCACAAAGTTCATCCATCTTCGGTATTTAGAACTCAGGTATACATCTCAGGAGCGCAAACCTTTACCTGATGCTATATGCAACCTCTACCACCTACTGCTACTGGACATCATGCACTGGAGGGGTTTAGATGACTTGCCAAAGGCTATGAGTAATCTGGTGTGCTTACGCTATCTGCTTGTTCCGGGGTCAGGGTCATTGCACTCAAGGATATCAAGAGTTGGACAAATGAAGTTTCTGCAAGAGCTCAGTGAATTTCGGGTGCAAGAAGAGAAAGGCTTTGAGATTTCACAGCTGGGAACTTTAAGTGAGATCAGAGGGTCACTTAGTATCCTTGATCTTGAGAATGTCAAAACGAAGCAAAAGGCTTCTGAGGCAAGGATTAAAGATAAAAAACATCTGAGGACACTTTCACTTTCATGGGGTGGTGCAAGTGCAACAGGAAGTGCCGCTGTCCAGAAGGAAGTAATTGAGGGTCTTAAACCACATGATCGTCTTGCACATCTTCATATCATAAATTATGCCGGTGCTTCTCCATCGTGGATCGCAATGAAGGGATTAGAAAGCCTCCATCTCCATAACTGTACGGGCATAGATGTCCTGCCACCATTTGAGGAGATGGAATGCCTGCAGAAACTGTCCTTGATTGGCATGTCCTCTCTGAGGGATGTCGACATTGACATGGGGCTTGAGGATGACGAGCTCGAGCTAAGCGAAGTTGAAATAGCAAGTTGTTCAGCTTTAACATCCATAAGGCTTCATTTTGTCAAGATATTGACTAAGTTTGATGTTAAAGATTGTGTGGCACTATCTTCCATAGAAGGTTTGCCATCCTCTGGTCAACGGAAGCACTACGTGATCCAAGGATGCCCTCAGCTTCCAGCTGATACTGTCTAAGATGGATTATCTGCTGGCAAAACCACTCCGAAAATAATCTGTAAGTATTGCTTCTCTAAACCAATGTAGCCATTTACAAATTGTCTTATGCTCATATGTTCTCCTACTTCATGGAAGATTTTACATTAGTCGAGGCGAGGACTCATCCTAATAACTCAATTTATGCACTTTTTTTTTTGGAAGGGGACTACTTAGTATCCCCGGGGAGGGGCAAAGCCCCCTACTGAATTTTTTCTCTATTGATTTTTTGTCACAGAGATCTATTCAGCTTCCTAATTCATGCACTTGTAGCTGTGCTGATGATTTAACTGATAGAATTTATCATTGTAAATTGTAAATCATATTTAACGGGCTCCACCGGCCAGGTTGGCCTCCAGACTATACAAGATAAGAGCTTTTCTCCCCATCTCACGATATCACTCCAGAAAAAAATCACCCTGATTTCTCTACCCTCACATATCACTCTCCTCTGCAAATTTCTCTCTGCTTCATCCCGATCCAGTCATGGTGTGCCTAACTCTCATAACCAATAGTGGCCCTACATGTCATGGTATCAGAAATATTTAGAGATCTATTCAGCTTCCTGTAGGAGTTTTGTGAGCTGTTTTTTCCTACAAAAAAAATCTTCGTCTATGCTATTTCCGCCAGTTTGACTATATAAATATGTATATACATTTTGGGGAAATTTTATAGATACGTAGAACATATCTACATGTGCTTGTCCATTTTTATTGAACTTCTAAAAACATTTATACATAAATCTTGATTTTTTTTGAAATTTCGGGGTCACTGGAGCGCATGATCCAAACGTGTAGATACCCTTGTTACCAAAGCTAACCAGTGGCTAGGTTTTCACTGTCCTCTTAATTACCTCTAAGGAAAGTACCTTAAAAACAGCTCTTTAATTAGCACATTCAGTAGATGCATTTTATAGGAATTTCTGTGGATTTGGTTCATATGAATATCTCCTGAGAATTCTTATTTGTTTGTCTTTTTCTTATGTTAGATCATAAACCATGCACCGCACACTGAAACACTTCATCCACAGCCTCGTTTGGTGTTCTCCACTCTCCCCCTCTTTGCCTATTTATTTCCTTTTTTAGGGAAACAACAGGACTCTGATGTGTATTTATATTGATTTTTAAATAACTGTTACAACAGAATAGTGTTTAACAAATAAAAGAATCTATTCATTTACTTTGTGTAGGTGTACTGTCTATCAAATAAAACTGTTCACCATGTTGTTTCGTGAGGACTCTTGAGTGAGGATATTCCTACGTATGTAGTTTCCTATTTGTTTTTATATTACCGTTGTCCATGAATTTGAGAACTGTTTCACTTCCTCTACTGACCAAATAATCTTTTTCAGGATAAGGAAAGAAGGAGAACAATTTGAATGCAAACTTGTCACTGTGGATTCAAAAGCAACGTGGACTCTTATGGTTTTACTTCGCTGTGGTTTTTGGTCATTCGTCATTGCACTTCGTCATCATTTTCTCCGCAAAATAAAATATGGAGAAATTTGTGTCCAGTGCATGTATGTTTGGCAGGAACAGAGCGCCTACATATTATTGTCATGGGAACACATATCCATTTATATTGTTCAAGTTCAATAAGTACAAATTTGCGTGTATCGGCATGTTGATCATTCAAGGAAACAAGGGTGACTTGTGATATTCTGCCCATGGGAGTGTGATACACTTGTATAGTATCGCTCCAAAGTTACACATAATCACATTTGAATAAGACCAATGTGCTACAATATATTTCCTGTATGTGTCCATCAAATAATGAATGGTCTATTTCATCAGAGTTCATTGATGTAAGATGAATATGAAAACGATATCTGCTGAGTAATCGTTATTTACACAAGGTGATCTTGTTCGATGTTTGCAACCAATGCTTGGTGGACGGATGTCTTGAGAGTGGGGATGTTCCTACTGGAACCTATTAATAGACCGCACTCCACTCTTTCTTTCTTGCCGGGAAATGAGAGTTATTGCTCAAAAATTGTGCAATACAGGGTGGCACATGATGCAACCAGCAAGAAGTGCAAACGTTGGGTCTACCATAATTTGCAAGCCCATGACCTACCCTATTTGCCTACGTTGCATTGCATGGATACTTGGATACGTATCGGATATGCGATACGGCGATATGCCCGATACATCAATTTTCTAAAAACTAGGATAACGGAATACGTTTGTATATACATATTTATTATTTTTATGAAAAATTAATGAGTTTTTGGTAGGAAGCATACTGTCTTATTGAAGTCATCATAATTGCTTAACAAATACTGGATTTCTTCGGTTAATTCATTCTTCCTTCGATGGACGATGTCGATGGTTCGACATAATTGCTTAACAAATATGGTAATCACATTCACACGAACATAGTCGCATAGATAGATAAATAGCATAATTTAGGTTCAGGTTCTCATACTACAAACCAGTCCACAAATGAAAACAAGAGTTCACAACCAGATCACATATAAAACAGGAGTTCACATCACAGAAGTTCACAAATAAAAAATGAGTTTTTCACGTTGGTTGCCGTATCCAAAACGTATCCCAGAGGTATCCTAGATGTATCAAACATTGTTTTCTTTTTTAAATCAATAAATCACAGGATACATATGGGATACGTATCGGGCCGTATCAGGGCAGTATTCGGCTGGATACGCGCACTTTCTGAAGTATCCGTGCAACATAGCTATTTGCGGTACCCTAGCTCCTGGTGGTGGCGGCGGCTTGGGGCTAGGGAAAGGTCGCGCGTGGGGGCTACTAGTGGAGTGGGGGTGGGGGGGGGGGGGGGGGGGGGTTGCCGGGTTGGCAGGTTAAGTGTTGGCCAGGTGTGAGGACCCTATTAGAAGAACAGAACAGTACGGTCTTTGTTCAAACCCCAGCCTTGACACATTTCTTTAATTTTGTCTGTGTAATATATCTCTCTAAAGTAAGCAAAATTATTTTACACCATAGTCTTTTTATAAATCATAAAATGCTTGGTAAAAATGTAAAGCATTGGGTCTCTCTAAAATCAGTAAATTGTCATAGAAATGCATTATGTTTGTAATAATCTTCTTAAAGAAATATGCATAATACTAAAAAAATCCATATAGGCACTTTCTTTTACATCCTTTTACGCTAGTATGCACAAATATATCTTCATTTTCCCTATAAATTATTTTATGTTTGTCCAAAATCCATATAAACACTTTTTTTTACACTAGTATGCACAAATACTTATTCAAAATGCTCCAAACTTTTTCCACATGTAAACACTTACTTTTACATTGCTAATATCAAATTTAGGCATTTTTTTTGGAACAATTTGCTATCTTCTAGGAATTAAATATATCCTAGCTATTCACTAGGTATAATTCAATTTTGAACTACAGTCTATATAAAAAGTCCTCTAAATGCAAGAAAATTTAATATTTAGGTACTTATTTGAAATCTTATCTCCTATCCAACAATTATACAGAAAAAAAAGTTTTCTTGTGGAAATCGAAAGTTATACATGAATCCCACTGTTTTTTATATAATGTTGTGTTAAATTTATAATATCATAACTTCGTGGAATTAATACAGCATAGAAACAATAGGCTATTGCATGTGGTTATTAATATAGTTTTTAGCAAATGCAATAATAATAATTACTCTTCAAAATAAAGATGATTAAAGATGTTCTCCTCAGTCCTCACAAGCCTTTTTACCATAAATTTTGCGGTGCATATATAACCTTAATATCCTCATTCACGAAATATGAATATGTATGACAGGATAGAATTATTTTCAAATGTTCTTACACATAAATAATGATGCTGTGAGCCCTTGCAGCTGGCTAGGAATTTTTTATTAATTTTGCGATGCCTCAATCAGACTAATCTTGAAAGAGACTTCTGCCCATCTTTTTATATAAAGCACGAAACACAAGTACATGGCCAAAATATATATGGTGGTGAAGAAGCCCTCAAAGAAGCGAACCTAGGAAAAGGTGGACAACATAGATCAGAATGACGACGTCGCCGAGCAAGAAAACAGGAGAGCCTAACGACTACACCACAACAGGACTAACTAACGGCTACACCCTCAAGAGGGAAAGCGATGCAAAGTGTCAGTGTCGCAGTGGCCGTGCCCAATGGAGCAGACATAGGTTTTCACATGGAACACTGACATGGGAAACGAAACCGCGGCAGCGTCCTCAAGAGCAAATCGGCAGCCGCGAGCACCATCGCCGTCGGCACCAAAGTGCACAGCTTTCACCCGATTTCCTTCCCGTGCCACGAAGGAGCAATCATTCACCATGATGAAACCAGGACCTCCAGAACTAGCGTTGCGCCCCTCCCCAGCTAGGACCAAGAGGGCGCCAGGGCCACCCATCGCAACACCTCTCGCCGCACACACGACCAAGAAGAATCACCACCATCGCTACCCGGAGACCTGCCGGAGAGCCCATCGAGTAGACCGCCACCCGAGGTCGTCGCCTCGACATCCCACTCTGAACCTCTTGCTGACGGCAAAACATGCGAATGCCACCACCCAGAGGTGAGGCAGAGGCCTCACCAGCATCCCTTACGTCCCCTCACTCGGCCGGACCGAGGGGGCCCATAGCTAGGCAACACTGCCGCCATAACTACCCAACAAGCAGACACTCGACCGCGTGTGAGAAAAAACCCGGCTTGGGCAAAGGGAGGGTCATCCCGCCCCTCACACCCAGTCTCGCGTCGTCGGCCACCTGCCAGTACCATCGCCGGGAGCGGCAACTAGTGCCCCGTCAAATCTGACAATCCAGATCTCAACGGGGAGCCGCCCAGGGACCGGCACCTCCAGTCGCCGAGCTGCCACAGCATCGTTGGCCGCCACCACCCCGTAGTTCCTACACTACGCCAGCCCACACCGTAACAACCTAGGACCGACAGCTTGCCGTCAACCCATGACTTGTGCACCCGCAATGAGAGATAGAGACCCTGCCACCTTGAGCCGCAGACCACCCACAGCCTCGACCAACCAGTGCCCAACCACCACCGCCACCAACCCCTACCGCCAAGGAGCTAGAGCCGTCGACCCGCACCACCCACGACCCTCGCCACGAGAGGCCATTGCCCACCATATCTGACCGAAGCCATCCCCGCCGCCACAGCCGCCCTCGTGTGAACCACCAGCCATCACACCGCCCGACGCACCGCTGCCACATCTGCGCCCACCACCACGCCTGCGCTCCGCACCCAGCTGGTCTGAAGGAGCCGTCCCGCGCTAGCCCCTGCGGGCAAAGTGACGAGGACCCCCAGCCGCCGCCGGCTCCGGTCGGGCCTGTGGCGGCGGCGAGGGGAGGGGAGGGGAGCCGGCGGCGGCGATTTAGGGATCCCTCCCACGTCGCCCCCGCATGGTAATCAGGGGCTAGCTTTTTTTTTTCTTCCCATATCCAACTCTACCTAGAGTCTCGCATTTTCTTGAACTGAACCATCTTACCTAAATTGACATGTTAAATTCGAAGCCCCCCAGCAATCCCTTGTGGAGCTCCCGACATTGAAGCTTACTGACACGGCCCCCTCCGCTGCAATCAGTTTCTCCTACTGCTCCCGCCATAACCCCTCTAGTGCTAAGGTTCCTGATTTTCTAATTTCCATCCTAGTGAATGAGTGATTCTAATTAGATTGTGTCTCATATTCTATCATCTTCAAAAACATATATAAGGTAGATACTGCTCTAATTTTTATTTCAAAAAAAAAACTTCTAAAACATGATATAAGTGTATCCTGGAAAAAAAATGTATTGATGTCTCTCACAAAATTGAAGATAGAATGATGCACTCATGACAACTTCATGCAAATGTAAAATCCCAAAGTAGACCTTCAAAGACCTAGAACCCCTGGCATCATCCTCAATCTAACAAGTATGTATGCAACTTGACTCAAGTTTTCGGGAAAATCCAAGTTGAAGACCATGAACCCTCGTGCATGTTAGGCACCGTTGCCGCCTCCAACGGCAAAGGCGTCACTGTTTGATCTCTCATGTTGTACACACCGGAGTCAAGGAATGGATTCTGAGGAGTCCTCTCCTGGTAGTACCTGGTGTCACGCTCCGTCACAAAGTAGATGCAATCTTCTCGAGCTCCGATGACACCACATTGGGCGCCGAAAGTGGCAGGAAGAGACTCGGAACAACCTTCACTGACGAAGAGCGCTCGGCCCATCAGCGTATCGACTTCTTTCCACCATCCACAACCGCCGCTCTGGTTCACCGCTTCAAAGACCTCAAACCGGTGAGTCTGTTTCTCTATCCCACTGTCCGTCGGTAATATCGGCGGTATATTGATTATTCGTTTCACCATCAGCAGCTGATCACCGGACACGACGAGGTAGTGCCACTTTAAATACCTGTTAGTCGCGAAAGGATTAAACCATGGATGCCCGAAGTCATCATCATCCGCGGGGGGGGGGGGGGGGGCAGGTTTGCATAGGGTTTTGACGACCGGCACCGTGGATGGCTGCTGATCGCCGGCGTCCAGGACATGCAGCTCCTCTTTTGTCGTGAGGACGTGTAGTTTCCCTTTAAAGAGGGTAATGTCGGCGGTGAATCTACCTGAAGGCGGCGCCCACTTCCGCCGCCACGATGGCAGCCCGTGTCCGCGAGTAGAGACGAAGACGTTGTAGAGGCACCTTGACTTCAGAACGGCGATGAGGTCATCGGAAACCACGGCCTTGTGGATGCTATTTAGAAGGTGGTTGGCACGCGAGTTTCTTCAGAACCAGAACGGTGGCTGAGGAAGACCGAGAGGGGTGGTCACGACGGGGGAAGGGCACGTCAGGGAGCACCGGCCGTCGCCGTGCACGAGGAAGAGCGCGTCGCCGGTGGAGACTCGCCAGGAGACGTCGTCCGGGACGGGCAAGCAGTGGATCGCGCCGTTGGGGAGGCTGAGGAAGGTGCCGTCCGGGAGGGCTAGCCAGGGGAGCAGCGGGGGCAGCGGGTGCTGCAGCCGCGCGCTGGAGCGCCACGCGCGGCAGACGGCAGCGAGGCGGATGCGGTCGGCGTGCGACGGCAGCCGCAGGAGCACGAGGCCTATCAGCTCTGGATGGAGATCCGGCCATGGGCAGCGGCGGCGTGAAGGGGCAGACGCGGCCATGGTGCATGCCTGTCAGCGATCTAGGGCTCCCGGTTGCAGATGTTGATGGTTCGATCTAATTCGATACTATTCCATGTCATGTCGTTTTTCTTGCGGCTTTTGAAAACGTTCTTTTAGAGAGAAACCGCGCACAGTTTATCAGGGCACATGTCCAACGCAAGCTAAAAAAAGGCATGTCCAACGCTGACCCTCAAACCTCCCGTATCCGTCCGGTTGCAACTGTCCAGATGCGAGCCATCGGTGTGTGGAGCAGTCCGGACCACAATTTTACGCAAAACGAAAACAAAGCTAGGGGCTTTGCGGGAGTCTGCAAACGAGCCACGTAGGACTCCGACATCCCCGTCCCACCCAAAACTGAGGTGGAACCCGCGCTTTTGTAGTTGGCCGCACTGTTTCCGCGGTAATCTCCACTCTTTTCTTCCATCCCGCTGATCTCCACCCAGTTCCCACCTTTCCCCCCCACTCTCTTATTTCCTCCCGCCAGTGACGCATTGAGCCAGAGAGACCCTGCCGGAGATGGTGGTGGTGGAGGATCCGAGCATCAGCTCACGCAGAAGATCAACTCGGCGACAAGGCAAAATCACCACGTTAAAGCAAAAGACACAAATGCGGAAACGCTCAAGAAGCTCAAGGTCGGAGGAGGGCGTGGTGGTGACGAACGTGACGGTGGGCGTGGTGGAGGTCATGCCCAGCCGCCATCGCCGACCGTGCATGCCGCCATGGCCAGAGCATTACAAAGCTCCGTACTAGTACGCCGCCAAGCAGCTCGGTAGACAGTCCCCGGCATCCGCGGCCAGGCAGGTTCCCTATATCGTCGATGTCAACGCGGCGTTGCTGCTTTTCTTGGAGTGTTTATCGCCGCAGCTTGTCCGGGTGCGGGCGCCGGCGGGGAGCAACTGGGTGGCTGCACACGCTGTTTGCTAGTATGCCTAAAGCGGGCGAGCCGGCATACGACGTCGCGGACAGGGAGATGTTCGACATGATCCATGAGGGAGGCGGAGGAGGAGGTAGCTATGAGGACGGGCAGGTGGATGACTTGGAGTCCACCCTGTCCGGCATCTACACCTAGCCGGGCACGCAACATGGGTATACCCAGTCCGGCACCTACACCCAGCTGGGCACGGACACACAACAGCAGGATTGGGCCGCCAGACAGCCGGAGGAGGAGGAGGAGGAGGACGGCGAGGACGATGATCCGAATGATTTCGGTGGTGATCCGAAGAAGAAGGGTAGAGGAGAAAGCTTCAACATGCGGGAGGACAAGCTGCTGTGCGATGCATGGTTGACCACTAGTCTTGATCTGATCCATGGCACTGAGCAGAGGGGCACAATTTTTTGGGCCAACATTCACACTTGGTTCCATGAACACAAGCATTTTGCGCCCTACTCCGATGCGGTCATCTGCAACCGTGAGTCAAAGTCCCTCAACCATCAATGGTACACCATCCAAGAGGTCGTGTTGAAGTATTGCGGCCACTTGAGGCAACTCATCGCACGGTGGCCTAGTGGTGCGCAAATCACTGAACAAGTAAGTTGTTAATATGTGCATATCACTTGCTGGATATGCATAGTTTTGTAGCCAAATTAGCATAGTTTTTGTAGCCGGATATGCATAGTTTTGTAGCCGGATATGTATGTATAATTTTGTAGCCGAATTTGCATAGTTTTGTAGCCGGATATGTATGCATAGTTTTGTAGCCGGGTTTGCTTAGTTTTGTGGCCGAATTTGCATAGTTTTGTAGCCGAATATGTATGCATAGTTTTGTAGCCGGGTTTGCATAGTTTTGTAGCCAGATATGTATGCATAGTTTTGTAGTTGCATAGTATTGTAGCAGGATACGCATAGTTTTATAGCCGGATTTGCATAGTTTTGTAGCCGGACTTGTATTTTTATTTTGTAGCCTTCTCGTGCGTGTAGTGTGTTCAAGAAGTTGGAGAAGAATAATTTCATCGTCATGTATTCTTGGTTGAAGTTGGATGGACAACCCAGATGGAACCTATACATTGCCAAGACCGTCAACCAAGGCACCGAGGAAGAAACCGGCGACCCAACCTGTAACGCCCCTATAATTAAGCTACAATGGTTTCACCCTAATGATGCCATGTCATCTTATTTTGCTAAGCTTAATTGCCCCTTGATAAAAACCAAACTCAAATTCAAATTCAAATTGCAAGCCAAATTAATATTTCTTCAAGCAGTAAAATAAAAATATTGGTGGTGTTGCAAATATTCACTAAGTATTTGTCATGAAGAAACCAACATCATTTGAATTATTAAAATGCCCTTAACATCATTAAAGCAGAACCAACAGCATTAAAATGGGACATTTCAACAAATATTTAAACATTTCAAAAATAAATTGACATTGTTTGTGCAAACTCAAGATTTTTTCTACTGTTTATTTGCTAAATATCAAGTTCAAGAAAAATCATTTGGTATTAAGATAAAATAGAAAACAAAGAAGAAATAATAAAACAGAAAAAGGAAAAGAATAAAAGTAAGACGCCCACTGTGTAACCGGGCTCTAGGTCAACAGTGCGTCCTAGCCCACCTAACGCCCCTTCTTCTTCCTCCTGTTCACCAGGGGCCGTGCGCGCACCCTGGCCGTCCGTGCGCGATGCCGTCGGCGGATGCTCGCCACCGCGATGCTACAGGAGCGCCAGGAGGAGTATAAGACCGCCCCAACCTCGTCGATGAACCCTAGTCTCCCCATTCCACCCCCACGCACCGCTTTCTTCTCCCCCGCGCACTGCCGAGCCGCCATCGCCATGGATCTCCTCACCCGCGTGCTCTCCGTCGTTCCCGCGGGCTGAGACCTTGTCCTGAAGCTCCGCCATGCTCGACTACATCGCCTGCGCCCTCGAGTTTGAGCTCTCCGTCTCTCCATCACCGGGATCGACGCCGTCTTCCTCCTTCGGCCACCGTCGCGCCATCGACGATTGCCGTCGTTCTCCTGCTACTAAGCTTTCACCGGGCCCTCTTGCGCCTTCGCGGTGAGCCTCCGCCCGTTTCCCTTCCATTCCTCTTCGTCTTGCTGCCCTAACCGCCGCACCGCCATTGCCAAAGCTCGCAGCCGCCGCTCGCCTCGCCGTCGTAGCCACCACCTGCGGAGCTCGCATCCGAGCCTTACACCGTGCTCCTGGCATCCCTAGGAAGCCAACGCCACCTCCAGCTTGCCTTGCCGTGCCCCGCAGCCTCGCCTCCGTGCTCGCCCGAGCTCCGGCAGCCGCGGACCTCGTCCCTGATACGTCCCAAACGTATCCACTGTTCCAAACACTTTTGCTCTGGTTTTGGACTCTAATTTGTATGATTTGAATGGAACTAACCTGAACTGACGCTGTTTTCAGCAGAATTGCCATGGTGTTATTTTTGTGCAGAAAAAAAAATTCTCGGATGGACCTGAAAATTTACGGAGAATTATTTCAGAATATATAAAAAATACTGGCGAAAAGATCTACTGGAGGGGGGCCACCCAGGAGCCACAAGCTCAGGGGGCGCGCCTACCCCCCCAGGGCGTGCCCCCCAGGCTTGTGGGGCCCTGGAAGCTCCGTTTACCCTAATTTCAGCGCTATAAGTACCTATTCGCCCAGAAAAAAATCAGAGAGAAAGAATCACCATGTTTTACAATACGGAGCCGCCGCCACCTCCTGTTCTTCATTGGGAGGGCTGATCTGGAGTCCATTCGGGGTTCCGGAGAGGGGGATTCGACGCCGTCGTCATCATCAACCATCCTCCATCACCAATTTCATGATGCTCACCGCCGTGCGTGAGTAATTTCTTCGTAGGCTTGCTGGACGGTGATGGGTTGGATGAGATTTACCATGTAATCGAGTCAATTTGTTAGGGTTTTGATCCCTAGTATCCACTATGTTCTGAGATTGATGTTGCTATGACTTTGCTATGCTTAATGCTTGTCACTAGGGCCCGAGTGCCATGATTTCAGATCCGAACCTTTATGTTTTCATGAATATATTTGAGTTCTTGATCCTATCTTGCAAGTTATATGCACCTATTACGTGTTATGATCCGCATACCCCAAGGTGACAATAATTGGGATTCTTTCCGGTGATTACCGTAGTTTGAGGAGTTCATGTATTCACTATGTGTTAATGCTTTGTTCTGGTTCTCTATTAAAAGGAGGCCTTAATATCCCTTAGATTTCCTTATGGACCCCGTTGCCACGGGAAGGTAGGACAAAAGATGTCATGCAAGTTCTTACTATAAGCACGTATGACTATATACGGAATGCATGCCTACATTACATTGATGAATTGGAGCTATTGTGTATCGCCCTAGGTTGTGACTGTCACATGATGAATGTCATCCAACATAATTATCCATCACCGATCCAATGCCTACGTTTTTCGCATATTGATCTTTGCTAAGTTACTTTCGTTGCTGCTGCTGTTACAATCACTACAAAATTGCTACTGTTACTGTCTCTGTCACTATTGCTACTGTTACTACTACTATTGAAACTATCATACTACTGTGCTACTAAACACTTTGCTGCAGATATTTATTTCTCCAGGTGTGGTTGAATTGACAACTCAACTGTTAATACTCACAAATATTCTTTGGCTCCCCTTGTGTCAAATCAATAAATTTGGGTGAAATACTACCCGTGAAAACTGTTGCGATCCCCTATACTTGTGGGTTATCAAGACCTTTTTCTGGCGCCATTGCCGGGGAGCATAGCTCTATCTGTTGAGTCACTTGGGATTTATATCTGTTGATCACTATGAAGAATCTGAATGACGCTAAGACTAAGATCGTCCCCTCTATGACTAGAGGAGGTAAGGAACTGCCATCACACTCTGCACTTGATTCACCTTCTGTTCTGAGTAGGCTTGCGACACCACCACCTTCTATTCATTCTAATATGTCGCAAGTTATTGATGATACTACTTCTGCTATGAATGAAACTATTGATGATGCTAGTACTATGCTTGATAATACTGTGCCACTTGGTGAATTTCTTGATGAACAAATTGCTAAAGCTAAAGGAATTGAAAATGTTGAAACTCTTGAAAATTATGATTCACCTATTGTGCCTAGCTCTCCTACTAGAGTTGAAATGCCTGAGACATCTGATGGTTATGTTTTTGATAGGGAGGCAGCTAGGGCAATTCTTGCTTGTAATGATAGAGATGAGGTTAGAAAATTGCTTACTGAGTTGAAAGAAAAATCTACGAGGGAGAGAATGAAATATGATCCTAAGTTTGCTACCTCTCCCATATTTGTTACCGATAAGGATTATGAATTCTCTGTCGATCCTGAGTTAATTACTTTGGTTGAATCTGATCCTTTTCATGGTTATGAAACTGAAACTGTTGTGGCACACCTTACTAAGTTGAATGATATTGCCACCCTATTTGCTCATGAGGAAAAAATTCATTACTACTATATTCTTAAGTTGTTTCCTTTCTCATTAAAGGGTGATGCTAAGAAATGGTTTAATACTCTTGCTCCTGGTTGTGTGCGTAGTCCCCAAGATATGATATATTACTTCTCTGAAAAATATTTTCCTGCTCAGAAGAAACAAGCTGCTTTACAGGAAATATTTAACTTTGTGCAAATTGAAGAAGAGAATCTCCCTCAAGCTTGGGGGAGGCTTCTCCAACTACTTAATGCTTTTCCTGATCATCCTCTTAAGAAAAATGAAATACTTGATATCTTTTATAATGGACTAACCGATGCTTCTAGGGACTACCTAGATAGTTATGCTGGTTGTGTTTTCAGGGAACACACTGTTGGACAGGTTGAAGAACTATTGAATAATATATTGAGAAATGTCGATGATTGGACACTTCCCGAACCACCACCTAAGCCAACTCTGAAGAAGAGAGGTATTCTATTCCTCAGTCCAGAAGATATGCAAGAAGCTAAGAAATCTATGAAGGAAAAAGGTATTAAAGCGAAAGATGTTAAGAATCTACCACCTATTGAAGACATACATGGGCTCGACATCCCGACACAGGTAGTAGAGGTAAATTCTCTTCGTAGATTCAATGAAAGTGATATTCCCTATAATAAATCTGCTAGCTAATGCTTGGATGAATTTGATAACTACATTGTTAAGCAAGAGAATTTCAATATGTATGTTAGCAATCAATTAAACGAAATGCCATCATGATTGAACGCTTGAGTGATTTGATGTTTAGAACTGCTAATGATGTTAAATGCTTGAGTAAACATGCTTCTATGGTCCAGACTCAGTTAGACCAAATAGCTAAGTCACAAAATGATTTGCTTGAAGAAATGAATAACAAAATGAATGATCATGATGTTAGAGTTGTTACTAGAGGGGGTAGAATGACTCATGATCCTCTATATCCTGAAGGTCATCCTAAAAGAATTGAACAAGATTCTCAAAGAAATAATATTGATGCACCTAGTCCATCTAAGAAGAAAAAGAAAAAGAAAAATGATTGGACTTTGCATGCTTCTAGTGAACCTGAGATAGAGAAACCTCCTGAGAACCAAAACTATGTTTCTATTTTTGATGCTGAGACACAATCTGGTAATGAACATCCACCTAGTGATAATGATAATGATGATGTTCATATTGATGCTCAACCAGATAATGATGTAGAAATAGAACCTGCTGTTGATCTTGATAACCCACCTCCGAAGAATAAAATATATGATAAAAGAGACTTCGTTGCTAGAAAACATGGGAAGGAAAGAGAACCATGGGTTCAAAAACCTATGCCTTTCCCTACTAAACCATCTAAAAACAAAGATGAGGAAGACTTTGAGCGCTTTGTTGAAATGCTTAGACCTGTCTTTTTGCGCACTCGCTTGATTGATATGTTGAAAATGTTTCCCTATGCTAATACATGAAAGATATTGTCGCAAATAAAAGAAAGATACCTGAAGTTGAAATTTCCACCATGCTTGCAAATTATTCTTTTAAGGGTGGAGTACCCAAAAGTTAGGAGATCCGGGAATACCTACTATACCATGCTCTATTAAAAGAAGTTATGTTAAAACTGCTCTATGTGATTTAGGAGCCGGTGTTAGTGTTATGCCTTTCTCTTTATATAGAAGACTTGATTTGAATAAGCTCACACCTACTAAAATATCTTTGCAAATGGCTGATAAATCCACTGCTATACCTATTGGAATTTGCGAGGATGTTCCCGTTGTAGTTGCAAATGTTACTATCTTAACAGACTTTGTTATACTTGATATGCCCGAGGACGACAACATGTCGATTATCCTGGGAAGACCCTTTTTGAATACTGCAGGGGCTGTTATTGATTGCAACAAAAGTAAGGTTACTTTTCATGTCAATGGTAATGAGCATACGGTTTATTTTCCGAAGAAACAAAGTTCGGTGAATGGTATCAATTGTATTGAAAAAGTTTTGACAATCACTATTGGAGGCTTCAAATTTCCTCTCCCTACTGTCGAAAAGAAATATGAAATTCTTATTGTTTGGGAAATGCATATCCCCGTTGAGGTAACTTAGTGCTATACAAAGATTCTTTGGTTTCATGCCATTCGGAAATAGTTTGTTAATAAGACTTGATCAACCTTATTAATGGATTCTTTTTGAGAGGCATATGGTCGATGAATTTAGTAAGCACAACTTTCTGTAATCTTAGTTTTCTCTCTGTTATTTTTAGTTTAAATAAATTAAAATGCCATGATTATCCTGTTTTCTGAATTATCCGTGCAATAAAAAATGACCCAAAAATAAAAGTTCTCAGAATGCCATGAAAATTTAGTATGATTTTTTCCAGAATATTTAAGAATTTTTGGCACTGAACACACCACAGGGGGGGGGGGGGGTGCACCTGTGAGCTACAAGCTCACAGGGCGCGCCCAACAGGCTTGTGGGTCCCACAGGGATGCACTCACTTATGCCAGCCACCCATCTCCTTCTTCTTCCTCCAGAAAAAATCAAACTTGCTCCCAAGCCCGTGTTCTTGCTCATATTGCTGTGATTTTTGATCTCCTTGCTCGGAACTCCGTTTCCAAAACTGTATTGAGTAATTACTCCTTGGTATGTGACTCCTCCAGTGCTCCAATTACTTTTTGTTCTAGTGCTTTATACTTTGCAAATTTTTTGCTGCTATGGTGACCATGTTTATGAGCTTGCATGTTGAATTTGTATGGTCCAAAGTAGTTTTGATGCATGATATAGCCTCTAGATACTTGTAGGAGTAGTTGTTATCAATTTTGTTGAGTTTCCTTCACTTTTATTTTGAGTCACTAAAAATTTCAGAAATTTTTCAGAGAAAGAAAATGTTCAGGAAGATGTTCCATTGTGGTTCCTTGAGCAAGAGTGCTCCTAGGCCCGCGATACGCGAGCCGGATACCGAACCGCCGCGGGAGGCTTTGGTTTTGCCATGCGAGGGGCCGTCGGATGTCTTCATGATTCGAGCCAGCATCAAGGAAGAGTTTGATATGTACGTGCGCAATGCCGAGCTCACGGAGTTCTTGACAGATAAGTGCCCGCAATACTATGATCTCACTGACTCCTTTGTGCGGAGATTCGAGTATGTATATCAGCGCACTGCACATGATGTTAATTTCAACTTATATGAAAAGCCTTTTCGCGTGTCCGTTGAAGAATTTAGTAGTGTTTGTAAAATTCCATTTTGGGGGACTTGCACTGAACCTCGTAAATCTGACTGCAATGAATTTCTCATGAACATTACTAGGGGTGAAACTAGAGGCATTACACAAGCTACTATGGGGAGCATTCATTTTCCTGCTACACATTATTTTGCTCTGTTCATTGGTAGATGCATTAATGGTAAACATGACCATAGTCATCTTTGCACCCCTGACCTGAGCATTCTTAAGAGTGCGGTGTTGAGAGATAGACAATTTAACATGGGGGCTATTGTTGCACGTCGTTTACATAATAAAGCCTTAGTTGGTGATTTCTTTGGTGGAATTTATGCTACTCGCTTAGCCACTTATCTTGGTGTGCCCATAAAATGTAGTGATACCCTGTTGCCACCGAGTTTTCTTGATTATGATGCTATGGAACGCCACCAGTTCCTTGAGAAGGGTGACCCCCCATTCAGATACATGCTAATCTTTAACAGGCATCGTGTTTTCCATATTATTTTGCCTGCTCCTCCCTTCTTTGATTTCCAGGGAAAACATAGACATTTCATACTTGAGGAGGAGGATGAGGAGTACGAGAGGGCGGCAGAGACCGAGCGCCTCAATGAGACAGCTCGCCAAGCTGTGGCAGCTACACTTCGGTACAACCCGAACTACCATCACGGGCAATATCCAGGCCAGGAGTGGCCGTAGACCAACTTAGGACAAAAGCCTAAGCTTGGGGGAGTACGCATTTCTCACCGACATTACATTCATGTTCACACACTCATTTCAGTTGTCGGTGTTCATCCTTTTTTCCTTTGTATATCCATGTTAGTTCTATTTTCGCTTTCTTCTTGTGTGTTTGAAAAACTTTTGAAAATCCAAAAAAATTAGTTGTAGTTTCTTTCTTATTTAGTTAATTCGTAGTAGTAAAAGAAAACCCAAAAAGATTTCTCATTTCTTCTTTTACTTGTTGGGAGCTTTCCCGTGTAAATAGTTTTTCTCGTTTTTCGTTTTCCTTCGTTAATTTGCTTTTTCAGAAAAACCAAAAACTTCAAAAATATTTCAGTGTGTTTCTCTGAATTTCTTTCTTTTTCGTTGAGTCGTCACAAGGAGAAGACCACGATGAAAATGTTGAGTGGCTCTCGTATGCTTTATTGTTGAATTAACAAAGAGCCACTATTACTTTGTTTTCTCCTTTGAATAAATGTTTGCAGATTCTAGCTTAGTCCACGACACCCTTGCACCATTATTATTATCACATCATTCGGTCGTGCAAGTGAAAGGCAATAATGACAATATTTGATGAAGTGATTGCGGTGAAGAAAAGCTGGTATGAACTCTTCTTGTTTTTGTCTTTGTAAATATGTTTAGCTCAGTATTCATGATTCAGCATTATTATGATTAAACATGTTTGTGATGATAATTAGAAATTATAGTTGCTCATGCCATGCTTAAATAGCTAGGAGTGGATAATGATTTATCTTGAGTGTCAACATGCATTAAAATGGTTATGATGTAGTATGTTAGCATGGTATCCTCCTCTGAGTAATTCGAGTGGCTTGACTTGGCACATGTTCATACATGTAGTTGAATCAAAATCAACATAGCCTCCATGGTATTTATGTTCAGGGTGTTGATATCCTACTCATGCTCGTGTCAAATGTTAATTATTCGCAATGCATGTCTATGACCGTTTTCGCTCTCTAGCTGGCCGCTTCTCAATCTATTTGCTAGCCTTCGCCTGTACTAAGCAGGAATACCGCTTGTGCATCCAAATCCTTAAAACCAAAGTTGTTCCAGATGAGTCCACTATATCTACCTATATGCGGTATTACTCTGCCATTCCAATTAAATTTGCATGTGCCACCTCTAAACATTCAAACGAACATCTGCTTTGTGTGCCCGTATCGTTCATGGAGCGATAGGGGGCAGTCAGTATCTTCCATGCTAAGCGGGTTATTCTCAGATAAGTGTTTATTCACTTGTCGTTGCACGAGAGAGGCTGGTAATCGGGATGCCCAGTCCTATGCTCAAATCGAAATTATATAATGCAAACAAACTCCCCCGGAAAGTTGTTGGTATGGAGGGCACCCGTGAATTCGGCTAGTCATGGCTTGTGTTGGTATGGTGGAGGGGGAGTAAACTTTACCTTTCCGCTTGGGAACCACGTATAATGTGTTTAGCATGGAAGATATTGAAAACTCTCGCTCGTGACATTGACAGGAAAAGCATACCTCTCAAAATTATTTTAATCTCTGTTTTAAAGCTTCGAGCTCTGGCACCGCTGCAAATCCATGCTTTCCTCTGCGAAGGGCCTATCCATTTACTTTTATGTTATTTTACTTTTATTGTTGAGTCATCACCCTCTCATTTAAGCACCAGTTGGAGAGCACTATTATCATTTTTATGCGTTGAGTATAGTTAATGTTGGGTGTGACCATGACTAGATATCCTTTACCCTGAATTGCAATGTTTAGTCGCTGCTTGAATCTCAGGGGTGCTCTAGATTTATATTTTGCGGTCTCAGAAAGGGCTAGCGAGATACCATGTTGTCATATTATATCATGATTGTTTTGACAAAGTGTTGGCATCCGAGATATCTTATTATTGCTCGCTAGTTGGTTATGTTATTGATATGAGTAAATGTGAGACCTAAGTGCTATCATTCATATGGTTAGTTCATAATTTTTGCTGAAAACTTGGATGCTAGTTAAGTATATATACAGACAACAAGAACAAAAGAGTTTGTAAAAGTTTTTCTTTGTCGCTTTCAGTTTGTCAACTGAATTGCTTGAGGACAAGCAATGAGTTAAGCTTGGGGGAGTTGATACATCCCAAACGTATCCACTTTTCCAAACAATTTTTCTCTAGTTTTGGACTCTAATTTGCATGATTTGAATGGAACTAACCCGGACTGACGCTATTTTCAACAGAATTGCCATGGTGTTATTTTTGTGCAGAAATAACAATTCTCGGATGGACCTGAAAATTTACGGAGAATTATTTCAGAATATATAAAAAATATTGGCGAAAAGATCTACTGGAGTGGGACCACCCATGTGACGCCCCCGGCCCGACCATGCACTAATCATACACGCAAATGCACACGATCAAGCCTAGGGACTCACTTGAAGATATCACAACACAACTCTAAACACAAATAAAAGTCATACAAGCTTTATATTACAAGCCAGGGGCCTCGAGGGCTCGAATACATAAGCTCGCGTCATACAAGCATCAGCGGAAGCATTAGATATCTGAATACAAACATAGAATAAACAAGTATGCCTTAAGACGGCGGGGCAAAACAATGACACTGATCGAAAAGGCACAGGCCTCCTGCCTGGGAGCCTCCTAACTACTCCTGGTCGTCGTCGGTCTCCACGTAGTAGTAGGCTCCTCCAGAGGGGTAGTGGTAGTCGTCGACTGGGGCAGCTGGCTCCGGGCCTCCGTCATCTGATCACAACAATCAGGTATGGGGAAAGAGGAAGCAAAACAACCGTGAGTACTCATCCAAAGTACTCGCAAGACTTACATCAGATCTAATCTACATATGCATCGGTATCAAGGGAGGCTGTATCTGTGGACTAGACTGCAGAATGCCAGAATAGAGAGAGGGCCTAGCCTATCGAAGACTAGCATCTTCAGCGTCTTGCAGCATTAGAAGAGTGCAGATTAGTATCATAACATAAAGTAACAAGCATGTAGTAGCAAAGCCTAGAGATCCTTCCTCGACTCCCTGCGAGAAAGCGATCCCGGAGCTTACAATTAAGGTATCATGTATCCAGTTCAAGTTGTAGTAGATCGGGATACAACACTGAGCGTCCTGTTACCGTGGACACGGCTATTCGAATAGATAATCTTCCCTGCAGGGGTGCACTACTGTTACCCAACACGCTCGATTAATTCTGGCCGGACACACTTTTCTCGGTCATGCCTGGCCTCGACTGATCGACACGACGTAGTCCTACCTAGGCTCAGCAGAGAGGTCCCCGCCGGTCTACATCCTAAGTGCTCAGGGGTCTTGGGCCCATCGCCCTTCGCACTCCGGGTCGTTGTGAGGACGGTGGATACCAGCGCCACCCCTCTCCTGGATGGCACGATCCGACCGTGCCACAATGCTGAACTGGACGTCTGATAGAGCTTTCAGCTGATACATACGGCGCTGAGGGCCCCATTAAACCATTACCCCGCATGGTGGTAGTGCGTATAGGCCAGTGGCCAACTCAGATCAAATACCCAAATCCGTTAGTGAATTATTAGGAGCTCGCGGAGACGAGCAGAGATCCACGATCATGTGACCCCATCGCCCCGTCTCGTGGACTTACGACAAGGGCTAGGAATGTCCGGCCGTGCCACGTAATTATCTCGTGGGTACCCTCATGGTCAACCCGACTTCACATCTCTCGCGGGTACCCCTCAGGGTCGACCCGTCTTTAACCAGTATCTGTAGTAAAATCAAGGTAACTGTGTGTCCATAACATCAAGAAGGAATCCGAGGAATCACCCTCATTGGATTTCCCTCTTGATGTATCCGTCAAGGTGAACCCGGAAGAATCACCCTCGTTGGATTCACTCCTGAGGAGTTGCACGACGGAAGCCTTGTCGGAGGTGGTGAAAGAGGAATCACCCTTGTTAACCCACAACCGACTAACTATACTACAGAGGCAACATCAGGAGTGAGATAAGAGGTATCGCCCTCGGCACTCGATGGTAGCTCTACAGAGTTGTGCAACTTAGGGGGTGTGCGGTGATGTGCCGGTCTCAGCCCGTCGATCACTTTGATCGGGGCACTGGTAACTAAGCGGGGCAACTAGGACAAGGAAGAGGGGCCAAAGATGGTTTACCAACCAACCTATACTAAGCATTTAGGATAGCAGGTAAGGTATCAATAGCAGTTTACAAAAACAGGCTATGCATCAGAATAGGATTAATCAAAAGCAGTAGCAAATTCTAATGCAAGCAGGAGGGAGAAAGAATAGGTGATATAGGCATGCTCAAGGGGGTTTGCTTGCCTGGAAGCTCTGCTGAAAAGGAAGAAGGATCTTCGGTGACGTAGTCGATCACGGGGGCATCGGTAGCAGTCGCAGGGTCTACCGGAGAAGAAAGAGGATGGAGAAACAAATAAATAACGGGCAAACAAATGCACACAGATACATGTCAGGTCAGCAGGGGTTGATTACGTGCTCTAATGCTACACTAACTAGTAGAATGCCCGTGCGTTGCCACGGGCTCTTGAAATATTTTGTAAGAGTTATATAAAGATAATACATGATAAATTTCACACGTAAAGACAATATAAGACACAATTAATTAATAATTTAAGTCCACTTCACTTGCAATGTAAACTGATAACAAAAAGAAAAATTGATGACATGTCCGTGTGAAAGAACCACGATGTCGCCTAGAGGTGGGGTGAATAGGCGTTTTAAAAACTTCTATGAATTTGGCTTTATCCTAATGCGGAAATAAACTAAGCGGATACTTTTTAAGCACAAATCCTAAATATAGTAGGCTCACTAAGTGCACCAACAACTTAGGATAAACAAGGTGAGAACAACGAGGATATGAGTAAGCACACGTAAGTTACACAAACTTACTCAATGTATATCACAAGATATGGAAGTGAATAACACACACAACCACAAGTAAGCAATACAAGCTTACACCAATTGTATCACAATATATGGAATTGAACGATACAAGCAAACTCAAGTAAGCACTACAAGCTTACACAAGTTATGTCACACGATATGGAAATGAATGTTACAAGCTAGCAATTCACACTAAGTACAAGATATATCAATAGTAGCAAGTATGAATTTCGGAATATAAAGTGTAGGCCTAAATAATCTCTTCAAGGAAATAGCCAACACAATATAATGAGGACAACAATATATAGTGAATGCAAGGTCAAGAGACCAAAGTAAACCACAAGTAGTGGCTAGGGTTAGAGATAACCGAAGACACGGAGACGAGGATGTATCCCGATGTTCACTTCCTTGGAGGGAAGCTAGTCACCGTTAGAGAGGTGGATGTTACCACGAAGCCACACCAACGCCACGAAGGCTCACCCTATTCTCCTTGAGATATCACCACGAAGGCGATTCCCAACCACTAGTGGTAGACCTTGAGGCGGCCTCCAAACCTTCACAAACTTTCCGGGGGATAAATCACAAGTTGATTCCTCACCGGAGCACTCCTACCGCCTAGGAGTCTCCAACCTCCAAGAGTAACAAGAACAAAGGGGAAATGCTCAAGACTTGCTCAAATCGAAAATTCCTTTGGTCAAGAGAAGGGCAAGGAGTGGATCTATCACTTGAATGGAGAACCTCTCAAGAACTCTCACAAATCCCTTCGGGATCTAGGATTTAGTGTATGAGAATGTGAGAGAGAGTAGAGTGTGTTCTTGGGTTGATTTGAAGTGGATAGTCAACCCTATACCGGATGGGTAGAGGGGTATATATAGTGCCCCAAGAAATCTAGCCGTTTTAGTGTAAGTGACTGAGACGGGCCGGCCATCCGGGCTGAGGCCGGACATCCGGCGGCTGTGAAATGTGCACACGTACAGAGAAAAAACAGAGCCAATGTACAGGGCCCGGACATCTGGCCAAGGCCTGGACATCTGGCCAAAGTTGGGGCCCCGGACATCCGGCCAAGTGCCGGACATCCGGCGTACACAACCAACATTTCGGTAAGGTTTCTGGACAGAGACGGCCGGATTTCCGGGGGGATCCCGGACATCCGGGGCGTCCTGGGAGCCCGGACATCCGGCCAAGTCCCGGACATCCGGCCATCACAAAAACTACAGGAACCCCAAAACTAAAACATGCATAACTTTTTCATACGGACTCCGGTTTTGATGATCTTGGGCTCGTTTTGAAGCTATGGAAAAGCTCCAGGTCCTCACATAGAGAACCACCCAAGATAAACCAAAATAGAGGGTGCAAAGTTTGCAAAGGTTAGATCATATACTTTGGGGAACCTAGTTGGCTATGGATTTATTTGGTATATAGGATAGGAGTGGAATTGTGTATAGAAGATGTTGACTTGAGCAAATCCATCATGAACCACTTTAATCCCCTCTTAATAGTGCGGGATCCCTATAACTCAAGAATCATAAAAGAGCTACACTACATAGCTATCGAGAATCCATTCTTGAGTGTATATGTTTCTTCGGTGGTCATCACTCCACAACACTACCGCCAAAGGAACTAATACCTTTGACTCGAGCCTTTCACTTGAGCTTGATGTTGATGTTTCTTCTTGGTTCAAGTTGAAGGCAAGACATTGGTGAAGTCTTCAAGTAGCTCTCCCATACACAATGTGGGAAGCTTTGCTTTGTATTCATCTTCACTTGTCCATCATGTGATCACCCACAAGCTTCAAGCATGTAATCCTTCGGGATGGTTATCTTGAACTTGCCCTTGTCAACCGTGATCATGAACACTTGATGTCATCCTCTCATGGACACTTGAAATCTTTCTCTTGAAGCGAGCCCATGAGAATAACCTAACCCTCATAAACATAGACAACACATAGCATGGGTTAGTACACAAAATGCAATTGACAATTTCTTATCATACCACAAGATCCTATGTGATGCATCGTTTGCACTTGTGTGTTGACCATTTAGAGTTCGATATTTTGATCTCTATCTTGGTCAACCTTTATATTTACTCCATGCTTAATCTTGATGTCTTGAAGGCCATATTGAATTCTTCACTATGCTTCATTTCTTCGAGACATGATTACCCATATCTCAATTATCATATGACCATATAGAGTTTATCCATGAATACCATATTGGTCATCATTTGTTCTTCTTCATGCTCCATAACAATCTCTTGAGAGGCACAACGAAATCTTCACATGAATTACTTGCTTCAAGACATAATCATCCATGACTCAACATATGAGCTCATCACGATCCTATCTTCAAGCCATATGTAGAATTCTTCTCTTTAATCATTCTCTCAAGTTCATGATCCATCATGGCTCACCCCATTAGCCTAAGCATGACAACCTCTGAGATCCTTCAATGAACTCCATATAGATCACATCTTGTTCGTCACATGGAATTCATCTTGATCATATTTGATTCAATCATTGAGCTCAATCTTGATGCACAACTATATGTATATGGCATTCATTCCGAATCCATTCAATCTCCTTCTTGCATCGCCCAAGGAACAAGCCTTAATATATAACTTGATGCCATTGTTTCTTCATAGGAATTGTCATTCATTATCAAGTCTCAATGCATATATTTGTGTTGATGGATTTCATCCTTCAATTCATCCAGTATTCTTCATGCATTGCAAATGGAAATTTCCTTCACATGTATATCTCAATGCAAACATTAGTCCATAAGGATTGTCATTAATTACCAAAACCACACATGGGGAGTACATGTACTTTCAATCTCCCCCATTTTGGTAATTGATGACAATCTCAATAAGAGGGTTTATATAATGAATTTTAACACAAGTATGCAATTTACCCGAGGATAAATTGTATACTTGGGATAGTTTTGATAGCATCAAGTGTCACAAAGATACTTGAGTTTATCACACTCGGTGTACTAACATCGAAACACTACACAAGTATTTGATGTTAGTAGAACCACAATATATAGAGCAAGCTCCCCCACAATATATGCATGTGTGAATGAACTTTGAATTTCCTTGCATATATTGGTTGACATACACTAGGTGGAGTTTTCTCTTATTCATTCATGCAACAAACATATATAACCAGGGTAGATAAGCATGAATGACAACAAGCACTTAAAATACTTATCTTAAACCAACAAGCACTTAAAATACTTATCTTAAACCCTCTAAACTTCTCCCCCATTGGCAACAAATGCCAAAATGGGAAAAATCTAGAGGCCAATATAGCGTGGAGGAGCACAGAATCTATAGAATGCAACCAGATATGAAGATATGAAAACAAGCATTAGATATTTGAGGAAAACATTCAAAAGATCCGAAGAACATATTTTGAACAAGATATAATAGGAATATCCAATGTGATCATCATGTCAAGCATGGGTCCAAAATACATTCAAAACACATGAGTGCGCAAGATTATATGCAAAATATACAAGCACTCACATCACAACCTCTTACCGAAGCCACCATAAGAATAAAAGGGAACAAACAAAGTGGCCGGCAAGGAATAAATGATATCAAGAAAATATTTGAACTTTCGTATGTATAAAAAATTCTAAGTGGCCAATAATAATGATGATATGTATCCACAAAGAAACTTGCATGCATAAAATAGACGCAATTGATAAGAACATGATATCCACAAGTGAATCCATTATTATGCAACTATGATCCTAGCATAAGAGCGAGGCACATGGCACAAATTGATCTCATTCGCATAATAATGAATTACTAAGTAAGATAGCAAATGCCACAAGCAAATATAGTGGTTTTGCAATTTTATCAAAATTACACATGAGAGAACATTTGAGGAATTGATATGCAATAAATTGCTTAATTGGCATATTTTGGGATAGGTGAATCATGAATATGATTTTATAGATCCCCACTATATGCTTCTTCTCAAATGTCCCACAATTGCAATAAAGTGACTTTTTAAGAACATGCAACAAGCACAACTTTTAACAAGTACTAATCATGCCATGATGCAACCTACACAAGGTTGACCCCATTTCTATATATATGCATGAAGTAAATACTTGTTACCGAGATAGCATTGGTATGAAGTCGTAGATCAATAAAATGTCCAAGCTTGGCTCTAATTTCCTCATAGTGCCACCACCTTCATGAATAAGCCAAGCACCCAATGCTTCTCAAATGTACCTAAAACAATTTAAGTACAATATGGTCCCCAAACTTATTGGGTCCGAAGTAGTTAGCATAACTACAAAACATAGGGTAAAACCACTTAAATATGTGTATATCGATATGAATTTGAATTTCATGCACATCTTAACTATTAAGAATTTGATGGATTTACCATATATATATATTGGATCAAATAAAGCAAACAAGGCATGCGAATTTACACATAGTAAATATGCATGCACAAGCCTACCAAAATCCAGGGAGATACAAATTGGACAAATGAACACATAACCATTAATTCTTCCAATAACATCACTAGTCATTCATATTGTCCAAAATGAATCAAAGTGACAAATCAACATATGATAGCACACAAAGTTCAACATATGAACTAAGGAAAACCAATGATCATATAAGATATGCATTGCACACATACTCATAGGAATATCTCACTCAAGTAGATATAGGACACTATAAACAATGAGATAACAAACTCCCATAACTCCATACAAACCAATAAGATGAACTCGAACAAAATGGTATTTCGAGTTATCATTCGGTGTAGAAACCAAATAAGTACATGATCATCTATACTAACACAAGTATAACATGAGAGTTTAGAAATAAACACAATGCTTGGATAGCATATTATTAACATTCCAATTAGATAGATCATCATGCAAAGCAACAATTGGAATGGCTTTAATCAAACGATTTTCCAAATATGATTTTTAAGATAACCATGGGCAAAACCGCACAAGAATACCATACTCAAACAAAGCATTGCATGCCACAGAGATATAAGATAATCTCAAATATAAATTCTAAGTGGCAAACCTCTATTGTTAATGTTCACACGAGAAGTGATATGCACAAAGTATATCACTCCCCCATAATGTGATAATCCATGTTTTATTCATAGGAGGCAAATGAAATCCAATTAAAAAAAATTTAACGAATAGTTATTTGAATTTCACATGAGTGTGACATACCACATAGTAACTAGATAATCTCATAGTAATCATACTAGGTGGTATCATGCATATTTACACATTCTAGGTTTGTGATGTGCACATAGCATATCACTCCCCCATAATGTGATGATTCATTAATATATTAAAAGAGCCAAATAAGATTCACTGAGAATCAATAAAGGCTCGAACCAAAGCACACAAGTATATGAAGTGTACTGCAACCTAATCATGCTAGATAACACATATCAAGCATACTCGAGGAAGCACATCATATACAATCACATGTAAGATACAAAACCTAAACATGCAAGGGGCTAGTAACTTTCAATGTAGACAGAATAAATATAAGTTACCACCACGAAGAGCATTGGAATGACAAATATGATGATAATCCTTTTGACTTGGCTTGAACCTCAATGGATGATGAAAATCACTTTTCCCATGAACTAGCCGAGTCTCCAATGCCCTCCACACACCTATTGGTCAAGTTAGAGCTTCATGGTCCCCAATCAAATTGGGTCCTAAGAAATTAGTCACAATAGGATTGGCAACCCAAATGGTGTTTTCTTTAATCAAACCACTTTGGGTGCCCACAAACTTGGCAAACAAATTGCCAACATTATCCTTCCTAAGTGAATAACGATCATTGATAATTGGAGGCTTAGAGACATTACCGTTGGGACATGATGAAGATATGTGTCCCTTCTCACAGCAAATATAGCAACATGTGCTCCCCTTTCTCTTCTTCTTTACCTTCTCAACTTGGAGAACATTATCTTGGTTAAGCATGGGAAGAGGCCTTTCATTATCTTGAGATTGAACTTGAGGCCACTTCCCTTGATGCTTCACACTTGAAGTCTTCTTCTTCAATGGACAAGATCTCACATGGTGTCCAACATTCTTGCACTTGAAGCAAATAATGTTGGCCAAATTCTTGACTTGATCTTGTCCATTCTTCTTATTCTTGGACTTCTTCTTGTTGGAGATGAAATCAAGTCCTATTTTGTCTTGAGGGTCCTTTTGCACACTCAAGATATTATCACAACATTTTTCCAAGTCTTTCTTCAAACTAGTGACTTGGGCCTTGAGCTCTTTATTTTCCTCTACAAGGTTAGTATTAACAAAAGAACTAGAGGAAGTAGAAGCTTCATTGTTAGAGAAACAAGGCATGGTGAGCAATTCATCACAAGATGTATCAATATCATGTAGAGAGTAATTTCTAGGACTAGCACATGGCAATAAGGCATTTAGAGTAGAAGATGTGCTAATATCCACATGAGACTCACACGATTTTACCTTGGTGACCATAGCCTCATGAGCTAACTTTAGCCTATCATGAGAGATTAGAAGATCCTCATGAGTGCCCAAGAGATTTTCATGACTTTCTTCCAATTTCCCATAATTGCTAGTTAGCAAATCAAGTTGAGTCCTTAGCTCAACATTTTCTTTCAATATCGATGCTTCACACAAGATAGAGTTAGTAGCACAAGCATCATTATCAATAGGAGAGGAGCATGTTGAAACTAGAGACTCCGCATGAGTAGATTGAAGTTCCTCATGAGACTTAGAGAGTTTGGTGAGCTCTCCTTTGACATTCTTGTAGCCAAGGTCAAGGTGCTCAAAATCCTCTTTAAGTTTACAATGAGTAACTTCAATCTCTTCTTTTAAAGACCTCAAATCACTAAGAGATTGATGAGCCTTAGCAAGTTCATGTTCAAGTTGTTCACTTTTCGCTTGCTCATTAAGAAATAAATCATTATGTTTTTCAAAGCAAGCAAGAACATCTTGGAACCTTTTATAAGTGTTATTTTTAGTTCTATGAAGAGTTTTCCCAATCTCATAGAGATTTTGAGTCAAGTCATCATCATCTTCCTCATTACAACTATCATCATTATCACTAAGAGAAGATGATACCTCGTCATTACCTCTTGCCATGAGGCACATGTGAACAAAGGGGGTTGATGATGATTCTTTTGGAGAAGAGGGTTCTTCATTAATCAAGCGTGCCTCATTTTTCTTGATTTCCTCTACATGGTTAGTTTCACAGAGAGAACTAGAGGGAATCAAGGCATTTTGAATATGGCAACACAAACGACCAAGCATATCATCACAAGAGTTTATGAGTGAATCATTAGATGATATGCATGGACTATCTACACAAGAATGTACGACATTTTCGGTGTTAGATATGCTCGTGTCCATGGAACCTACAATACTAGCATTTCCATATGACGGATCATCAATGATGAGTTTGACACCATCACTCCACGAGATATCTCCACTTACCATGTCATTACCCTGTGACATGTCACATGTTGATGAAGTGGAAGATGTTGAAGTGTCCAAGCAATCGGAGGTGGAGGCAATGGAGAGCTCTTCCATCACTTCCTCCCAAATAGCATTGATTCCCACAAGGTTGGACCCACCATATGTAACTTCAAGTTTGGTCCAAGCCTCATGAGCCAACGAACAAGTCGAGATTGACTTGAACACCTCGAAGGTTATAACTTGGTGAATGACACTTAAAGCTTCACTATCAAGATGCATATCCTCAAGTGACGGAGATTGTCCATCCTTTAGATTCGAATTCCCTACAACAATAATCCGCAAAGCATTTGGACCCATGGACCGAAAGTGACAAAGCATGCGTAATCTCCACATAATGTAATCTGTGCCATTAAAACAAAATGTGTCATCGTGCACTAGCTCACTAGTCGACATCGGTACTCTCTAGGCGGTGAAGCCTAATAAGGAGAGACCTAGCTCTGATACCAATTGAAAGGACCACAATGTCGCCTAGAGGGGGGGGGGGTGAATAGGCGTTTTAAAAACTTCTACGGATTTGGCTTTATCTTAATGCGGAAATAAACTAAGCGGATACTTTTTAAGCACAAATCCTAAATATAGTAGGCTCATTAAGTGCACCAACAACTTAGGATAAACAAGGTGAGAACAACGAGGATATGAGTAAGCACACGTAAGTTACACAAACTTACTCAATGTATATCACAAGATATGGAAGTGAATAACACACACAACCACAAGTAAGCAATACAAGCTTACACCAATTGTATCACAATATATGGAATTGAACGATACAAGCAAACTCAAGTAAGCACTACAAGCTTACACAAGTTATGTCACACGATATGGAAATGAATGTTACAAGCTAGCAATTCACACTAAGTACAAGATATATCAATAGTAGCAAGTATGAATTTCGGAATATAAAGTGTAGGCCTAAATAATCTCTTCAAGGAAATAGCCAACACAATATAATGAGGACAACAATATATAGTGAATGCAAGGTCAAGAGACCAAAGTAAATCACAAGTAGTGGCTAGGGTTAGAGATAACCAAAGACATGGAGACGAGGATGTATCCCGATGTTCACTTCCTTGGAGGGAAGCTAGTCACCGTTAGAGAGGTGGATGTTACCATGAAGGCACACCAACGCCACGAAGGCTCACCCTATTCTCCTTGAGATATCACCACGAAGGCGATTCCCAACCACTAGTGGTAGACCTTGAGGCGGCCTCCAAACCTTCACAAACTTTTCGGGGGACAAATCACAAGTTGATTCCTCACCGGAGCACTCCTACCGCCTAGGAGTCTCCAACCTCCAAGAGTAACAAGAACAAAGGGGAAATGCTCAAGACTTGCTCAAATCGAAAATTCCTTTGGTCAAGAGAAGGGCAAGGAGTGGATCTATCACTTGAATGGAGAACCTCTCAAGAACTCTCACAAATCCCTTCGGGATCTAGGATTTAGTGTATGAGAATGTGAGAGAGAGTAGAGTGTGTTCTTGGGTTGATTTGAAGTGGATAGTCAACCCTATACCGGATGGGTAGAGGGGTATATATAGTACCCCAAGAAATCTAGCCGTTTTAGTGTAAGTGACTGAGACGGGCCGGCCATCCGGGCTGAGGCCGGACATCCGGCGGCTGTGAAATGTGCACACGTACAGAGAAAAAACAGAGCCAATGTACAGGGCCCGGACATCTGGCCAAGGCCCGGACATCTGGCCAAAGTTGGGGCCCCGGACATCCGGCCAAGTGCCGGACATCCGGCGTACACAACCAACATTTCGGTAAGGTTTCTGGACAGAGACGGCCGGATTTCCGGGGGGATCCCGGACATCTGGGGCGTCCTGGGAGCCCGGACATCCGGCCAAGTCCCGGACATCCGGCCATCACAAAAACTACAGGAACCCCCAAACTAAAACATGCATAACTTTTTCATACGGACTCCGGTTTTGATGATCTTGGGCTCGTTTTGAAGCTATGGAAAAGCTCCAGGTCCTCACATAGAGAACCACCCAAGATAAACCAAAATGGAGGGTGCAAAGTATGCAAAGGTTAGATCATATACTTTGGGGAACCTAGTTGGCTATGGATTTATTTGGTATATAGGATAGGAGTGGAATTGTGTATAGAAGATGTTGACTTGAGCAAATCCATCATGAACCCATTTAATCCCCTCTTAATAGTGCGGGATCCCTATAACTCAAGAATCATAAAAGAGCTACACTACATAGCTATCGAGAATCCATTCTGGAGTGTATATGTTTCTTCGGTGGTCATCACTCCACAACACTAACGCCAAAGGAACTAATACCTTTGACTCAAGCCTTTCACTTGAGCTTGATGTTGATGTTTCTTCTTGGCTCAAGTTGAAGGCAAGACATTGGTGAAGTCTTCAAGTAGCTCTCCCATACACAATGTGGGAAGCTTTGCTTTGTATTCATCTTCACTTGTCCATCATGTGATCACCCACAAGCTTCAAGCATGTAATCCTTCGGGATGGTTATCTTGAACTTGCCCTTGTCAACCGTGATCATGAACACTTGATGTCATCCTCTCATGGACACTTGGAATCTTTCTCTTGATGCGAGCCCATGAGAATAACCTAACCCTCATAAACATAGACAACACATAGCATGGGTTAGTACACAAAATGCAATTGACAATTTCTTATCATACCACAAGATCCTATGTGATGCATCGTTTGCACTTGTGTGTTGACCATTTAGAGTTCGATTCTTTGATCTTTATCTTGGTAAACCTTTATCTTTACTCCATGCTTAATCTTGATGTCTTGAAGGCCATATTGAATTCTTCACTATGCTTCATTTCTTCAAGACATGATTACCCATATCTCAATTATCATATGACCATATAGAGTTTATCCATGAATACCATATTGGTCATCATTTGTTCTTCTTCATGCTCCATCACAATCTCTTGAGAGGCACAACGAAATCTTCACATGAATTACTTGCCTCAAGACATAATCATCCATGACTCAACATATGAGCTCATCACGATCCTATATTCAAGCCATATGTAGAATTCTTCTCTTTAATCATTCTCTCAAGGTCATGATCCATCATGGCTCACCTCATTAGCCTAAGCATGACAACCTCTGAGATCCTTCAATGAACTCCATATAGATCACATCTTGTTCGTCACATGGAATTCATCTTGATCATATTTGATTCAATCATTGAGCTCAATCTTGATGCACATCTATATGTATATGGCATTCATTCCGAATCCATTCAATCTCCTTCTTGCATCGCCCAAGGAACAAGCCTTAATATATAACTTGATGCCATTGTTTCTTCATAGGAATTGTCATTCATTATCAAGTCTCAATGCATATATTTGTGTTGATGGATTTCATCCTTCAATTCATCCAGTATTCTTCATGCATTGCAAATGGAAATTTCCTTCACATGTATATCTCAATGCAAACATTAGTCCATAAGGATTGTCATTAATTACCAAAACCACACATGGGGACTACATGTACTTTCACCGTGTAACAAATTGAGCGATGATCCAACTAAAATTCAATTACAAATTATTTAGATCTACTTGATGCGCTTAAGAAATTCTTGCACAATATCAGGAAAGTTGCCTTTAGCTTCATTCCCACGATGTTCTAGCAAGTATAATAAAAACTGCTTCCTCAACTCATACTTATCCTGCATAAACAATATATGTAGTTAGTATGAATATTTCACAATACTCACCGCGCAAACCGGCTTGACCAGTTCTTTACCGTTCCACCAGAGCATAAAATGAAAAACAAAATAGCCAGACACATCCCTGCAATTTTCTAAATTAATAATATAAAAAATATATTGATAAGAAAAATAAATGCTTTATTATGAATTTATTACCCATCTGTGCTTGTTGGAATACCAGACGGAAATAAACGTTGCCATTTAGATATATCGGAATTCCAACCGGGTTGCTTAATTTCGAGTGCTTCTTTGAATTCCCTCGCAAAACTTTTCAGTTTCACTACATGCCTCAGATTTTTATCCTCTGACGACTGTGATGTATGAATTGGGTCCGTAATATATACACGACGTGCCTCTTTGTCGATGACGTACAAGTTGTATCGGCCGATGGATGCATACGGAAGATAAATCTACAAGTGGTAGCTATTAGAAACAACAATAAACAATGTCAACAATAGACAAAATACCTTACTTACCATGTTGCACGATGATATGTTGTTGTCTATCCCAGGCCAGCTATCAAACAATGTTGCCAATGTCTGAATAGTTTCCTTCTCGCAGAACTTTTGACCTCGTGTTGACTCTAGCATCATGGACTAAGTAAAAAAAGAACTATTGTTTCAACATGTTGATATTAATGACACAAAATGAAGAGTTATGATAACTTATACAAAATTTTAGATCCATGTAGTGTATAGGAGGGTATGTGAACAATACCCCCTCGTCAGATGCCAGTATACGCACGGTGATGTTGAAGCAATCATTGTCCATAGGTTGCTCTATGTTAAGTATGCCCTGAAGTTTCTTGAGACTTAAGCCCATTGGACGGGTTGTCGAGCTCCGTACCCATTCCTTCTTGAAAATTGGATGGTAAGAATAATAATAATCTATACTGGCACATTAAATATTGATAAATGATACTTACTCCAAACACCCGACATCATCGATCGACATGATGTAGTTACAGAGGCCGGCAAGTAATTCACATTGATCCGTGGGCATGATGGGGATTGGGGCAGGACGTTTGTCTTTGACTCCGTCAGGTGGATTCTCCAGGAGCTCGATATCAGAATTAGGTAAAGTTTCTTCATCATCAGATTGATGGTATATCAGACATCCTTTTAGCTCATTCAGCTCTGAATCGAGCAAAATGACAGCTAATTTTCATCGAAAGTGTTTCATATCCTCCTACAAAATATAAAAAAACAAATTTGATATAATATTTTGAGATAAAATAATGAGATAATGTATAAAAATGAAATACCTGGGTGAACTGATCTGATAACGCATCTGCTGTCCAATATTCCATATAATTTAGCATAAACAGTCCACATGATACGCTATAATATTATAAAATAATGCTTTAGAATATCACCTAGATGAATCAAATAAACAAACCATTTGAACAAACAATAGTGTTCATTATACCCACCTTCTTCCATCAGCTAATAGATACACTACATCATTTTACTATCAATATTTTCTATTACATGATATCTTTGTGTTCATGAGTACCAAACATAATAATTTTCAATTTGTAAAAAGTGCTTACCCATCCGTTTGTATTGCCTCATGGAACTGTTCTACGACCGTCCATTTTGTAACATTGAGATCGGGCCACTTATGATCTCTGTTAAACTTCGGACTCTGTTCTCCAAGTTTCAGATGCTTCTCGAGTCCTAGTAACTATTTTATATATATGGAAAATAGTAGGGATTAAGGCAAACAAAACATATGTCAAGAGGACAAAAAACAATAGATAGTTACCGTAGTAGTAAGGTCACTACGTTTAACCCGAGAACCAAGTGAGTCCAATACTTGAATCTCATGTTTTTTGGCATTGACGACTGCTAGATACCAATGGTACCTCGGAATGTTAATCGGAATGAATAGCTGGTGTAAATATCATATAATTCGTAGTCACAATTAGATATAAATAATAATAAATCATTATATACATGGATTAAATAAAAACAATACATAATTATATGCATGGATAATGAGGCAAGACTAACCATATCTTGTTGTAGATAAGTATTAACATGTTGTACGATGTGACGATACTTTGATGGGTCTATGTCTTTTTCCCCGTCTTCTTTTATCTGGCTAGATACGAACGTGCTAATAATATGTACCTTTTCACCCGCCCTGTCTCGTAGATGGTCGTGAGCAAGCATGCAATATATGTAAGCATTTATCACCTGTAATTCCACGTTTAGATTATATTTATGTTTTATGATATTATATATTGTTCATATTATTAATTACAAAGTTTATGCAATTGGTCTTACACCATCGTGTAAGAACATATCATCTTTCATAAGGCATTCCAAATTGTCGTTTGATAACAAGGCATCTCCAATGTCCACGAACTTGGTTTTCTTGGGGGCAGACATGATTGATTCGATGACTGTAATATCTCTAGGGGTACAAACATAGTCTGTCGGCATGATACAAGCATGAGCCAAATTAGTATAAAAAATGAGCCAAATTAGTTGAATACAAAAGGCAATATGATGAAGGAAAGATCGATAATAATATTGATAAAATACGTTGCGCGATAACATTTAAATTGGCATCCTTTTTTGGTTTTTTATGAGGTATCACCGCTTCCACATCATTATGTTGTAAAAAACTCGGTGAATTTTCGGCCCCTTTCAGCGACGTCGCTTTGGAACCCTTGTCGATGGATTCTTTTTGTGCATCTCCAAAATCCATATCCATGTCTCCTATATTCTGAAAAAATAATAATATATAAAAATACACCTTCTGTATTATCATGTATAACATACATACAAAGAAGGATTAGCTATATGCACCTCTTCTGGTGGTGTTTCAGTCTGGTCTGTCATCGTTACATCAGTGCGTATGTCGGAACCCATCACTTTCTATCTCTGATGAAATAAAAACGATATTTTCTACTGCATCATATAAACATATATAATATATAATATACAATAAAAATAAAAGTGAAGCTAACACAACTGTTTTATTTTGTAAAAAAGAAAAACCGTTTTTCATATTATTAAAAAAAAGATATTGCATTTTCTCAGAGAAAACAACCAACTATAACATTGATATATAAATAAATAGTCATCTAAAATTACTTAAATCATTTTAAATTATTTATATAGGCTAAGGAAAATTTTCCAACAAAAGATAAAAACATGCAAGCAATCCAACATAAACCAAGTATATTGGTTTCTTCTCTCAAAATTGTGATTTTTTGGTGATACTCTGAATATATCTAATAAGTATAAAAAATATTTATTTGCATGAACCATGTTTAATTAATATCTATACATACTTTATGTTTTCTAGGCGTATATATACTTTTTTTTGAGGCAAACGTATATATATACTTTAATATTTTTTTGAGGGATATATACTTTAATATATATGTTTTTTTGTAGAGCAAACATTGCCGATCCAAGGCCCAAATTAGCTATCCGGCACGGCCCAACCATCACCCAATCTACCCCCTCAAAAAAAAAGAATCTTAGCCCACGTTAACCCCCCTAAAAAAACAAAAAAAGCCAACGTTAACAGCAACCTTATCCCCCTGTCTCTCCCCTAAAAAAAAGAAAAACCCCCCTGTCTCTCCTCTCCTCTCCACTCACTCAACCTCTCTCACACCTCTCCCCTCCCCCCGCCACATCCGCCGCGCGCGTCGAGGAGCTCCGCAGTCCCGGCGGTGGCCACGCAGAGTGGGAGGTGCAGCGTAGGGCTTGGGACTCCGACGAGCTGGGCGCGATGCGACCGACGGCGACGGACGCAGGGACGCATTGATCCGGGCGTGGGTGCTCAATCCGGTCCCGTTCCGGCCAGATCCGCAGCGGTGCTCGTCTCCGGCGAGGTGGCCGGTGACGCACGGGACGACAGCGGCGCAAGACCACGGGAGGAGCTCATGTCATGGGGCTTGGGCGCGAGGTCCTGGTGGCTTCGGTTGCTGGTGGCTTGACGCAGGGGTAGCGGGGTCCAGCGCCATGATGTCTACTACACAACTTATTCTTGTAGACTCGTGTTGGGCCTCCAAGCGTAGAGTTTTGTAGGACAGTAGCAATTTTCCCTCAAGTGGATGACCTAAGGTTTATCAATCCATGGGAGTTGTAGGTTGAAGATGGTATCTCTCAAACAACCCTGGAACCAAATACAAGAAATCTCTTGTGTCCCCAACACACCCAATACAATGGTAAATTGTATAGGTGCACTAGTTCGGCGAAGAGATGGTGATAAAAGTGTAGTATGGATAGTAGATATAGGTTTTTGTAAACTGAAAATATAAAAACAGCAAGGTAGCAAGTAACAAAAGTGAGCACAAACGGTATTGCAATGCTTAAAAAACAAGGCCTAGGGTTCATACTTTCACTAGTGCAATCTCTCAACAATGCTAATATAATTGGATCATATAACCATCCCTCAACGTGCGATAAAGAATCACTGCCAAGTTCCTATTAGCGGAGAACATAAGATAGAAATTGTTTGTAGGGTACAAAACCACCTCAAAGTTATCCTTTCCGATCGATCTATTGAGCTATTCCTATAAGTGTCACAAACAGCCCTAGAGTTCGTACTAAAATAACACCATATGATACACATCAACCAACTCTAATGTCACCTAGATACTCCAATGTCACCACAAGTATCCGTGAGTTGATTATATGATATGCATCAAACAACTTCATAATCGTAATATTCAATCTACACAAAGAACTCCAAGGAGCTGTGACGCCCCTGCTCGACCGTGCACTAATCATACACGCAAATGCACACGAACGAGATCAGAGACTCACGGGAAGATATCACAACACAACTCTAAACACAAATAAAGGCATACAAGATTTATATTACAAGCCAGGGGCCTCGAGGGCTCGAATACATAAGCTCGCGAACAAGCGTCAGCAGAAACAACAGTATCTGAGTACAGACACAAAGTTAAACAAAGATGCCTTAAGAAGGCGAAAACAAACAACGACTCTGATCGAAAGAGGCAAGGCCTCCTGCCTGGGAGCCTCCTAAACTACTCCTGGTCGTCGGTCTCCACGTAGTAGTAAGCTCCACCGGAAGTGTAGTAGCAGTCGTCGGCGGTAGCAGCTGGCTCCTGGGGTCCATCATCTGGTCGCAGCAATCGGGTATGGGGAAAGAGAAGTAGCAAAGCAACCGTGAGTACTCATCCAAAGTACTCGCAAGACTGACATCAGAACTATACTAATTATGCATCGGTATCAAAAGAAGGGGCTGTATCTGTGGACTAATCTGCAGAAATGCCAGAAAAGGGGGAGGAAGGCCTAGCCTATCGAAGACTAGCATCTTCAGTGTCTTGTAGCATTAGAAGAGTGCAGATTAGCATAATATAAAATAACAAGCATGTTGAAGCAAAGCCCAGGGATCCTTTCTTGACTCCCTGCGAGAAAGCGATCCCGGAGCTTACAATTAATTGACATGTATCCAGTTCAAATAGTAGTAGATCGGGATACAACACTGAGCGTCCTGTTACCGTGGACACGGCTATTCGAATAGATAACTTCCCTGCAGGGGTGCACTACTGTTACCCAATACGCTCGATTAACTCTGGCCGGACACACTTTCCTGGGTCATGCCCGGCCTCGGCTGATCGACACACCGCAGCCCTACCTAGGCTCAGCAGAGAGGTCCCCGCCGGTCTACATCCTAAGTGCTCAGGGGTCTTGGGCAATCGCCCTGTGCACTCCGGGTCGTTGTGGGTAGGGTGGATACTTATATAAAGCGCCAAATCAACCTGGATGGCACGATCCGGCCCGGCCACAATGCTGAACTAGACATCTGACAAAGCTTTCGGCTGATACATACGGCACCGAGGGCCCCATAAACCATTATCCCGCGTGGTGGTAGTGCGTATAGGGCCAACGACCCACTCAGATCAATACCCAAATCGGTTAGCGAATTATTAGGAGCTCGCGGTGACGATCAGTACTCCTGTGGTCCCGTCTCGAGGAAGTGCAACAAGGGTCAGGCCCATCCCTCTCTAGGGCGGTCTCTGCCTGCCCGGCCGCGCCTCGTAATTATCTCGCGGGTACCATCACGGTCGACCCGACTACACAACTCTCGCGGGTACCCCTCGGGGTCGACCCAACTTTATTCAGTAAATGTAGTAAAATCCCGGTAACTGTGTGTTCAGAACATCAAGGAGGAATCCGAGGAATCACCCTCGTTGGAATCCTACTCGATGTATTCCGTCAAGGAGAACCAGGAGGGATCATCCTCGATGGTATTCACACTTGCGGGGTTGCATGACAGAGTCATCATCGGGAAGGGGAGAGCGAGAAATCACCCTCGGCAATCACCACCGATGTGATATACTACAGAGATATCATCGGGAGTGCAATACGAGGTATCACCCTCGTCACTTGATAGTAGCCCTGCAGAGTCGTACAACTAAGGGGTGTGTGTGGTGATGTGTCGGTCTCTGCACGTCGATCACACGGATCGAGGCACTGGTAACAAAGCGGGGCAACAGGGACAAGGGGGAGGGGTCACTGATGGATCACTGACCAACCTATTCTAAGCTGTTTAGGATGACAGGTAAAGTAACAATAGCAGGTTACAAAAGCAGGCTATGCATCAGAATAGGCACAATCAATTACAGTAGCAATATCTAATGCAAGCATGAGGGAGAAGGAGTAGGCGATATAGGAATGATCAAGGGGGTTTTGCTTGCCTGGAGTCTAAATGCAGGGAAGTAGGGTCATCGGGGACGTAGTCGATCACAGGGGCAGCGTCAGTCTCGGAGGCTACCGGAGAGAAGAGGGGGAAGAAACAATAAATACAAGCAACAATTGCAATCACAGATGCATGGCATGGCCGCACGCTATTCGAGGATTGCCTTAATGTAGTACTACGCAAGTTAGTCGGAGCAGGAAACATCTGGAGGTGTTTTACCAGCTCCGAGCATTTCTCGGACAGATGAATCGGAGGGGAAAGTTCCATGTTCATCATGTTAGAGAGGTGTGGCAGGTATGTGGATAGGATATTCGGATTCTTCATATTTTTCTGATCATTTTTCATATATAAATTATTTTCATCCGAGTTACGGTTTATTTTATATGATTTTTCAAAGTTTTACTGAATTTCTGGAATTATTCTAATTATTAAATTAGAATTATCCGAAACAGTACAGATGACATCAGCAGTGCATCACGATGACGTCAACAGTCATCAGACTCACTGACCAGTCAAACCTGACCAGTGGGTCCCACTGGTCAGTGACTGATCTAATAAAACCGAGTTTTATTTAACTAGTTAACCTAATTAGCAGGTGGGCCCGCCCTGTCAGTGACTAATTAGACTAATTAATTTATATTTTAAATTTAAATCGGCTTAATTAGACGCGGGACCCACATGTCAGTGACATGGGGCCGCCACGTCAGCGGTGGACCGGGTCAACGGGGCCCGCGGACCCACATGTCAGTGGCACAACGGTGGGGCCCAGAGGCGCCCACGTCAGCGTCGACGGCGGCGTCGCCGGAGTTGCTCCGGGGAGCCCGTTTTGCGGCAGCGCTCGTCGGGAAGCGGTCAGAATTTGTCCTCTGGCGACCGTTTTGCACGCGGTTGGTCGCATTCGAACGGGCTCGAAGTGCCGCATCCAGTGATGGCACTGGTTCGGCCGGAGATGGGCTTAAGCGACGGCGGCGAGCACGTCGGCGGGCGGCCAGAGTCGGGCGCGGGAGGATTCGGCGATGCAGGGCTCGGGCGGGCGAGTTGGTGGCACGGGCGGCACTAGAGAGGTGCCCTGAGCACGTTGCCGTGCTTGCCCAGCCACGACACGGGCTACAACGACGGCGAGGAGCTACGCGGCGGAGCACATCTCGGGCGGCAATCGCAGTGGCGGCTACAGCGTGGAGGAGGGCTCGGGGAGAGGGGGAGAAGACGGCGACTGCTCACCGGGTCCTACAGGCATGCTCAAGTGGGCTCGGGGAAGCTCGTCGTCGCCGGAGTCGAAGATGCCCGAGGAGGAAGAGGAGGAAGGAGAGCTCGCGGTGGGGGTTCTCGGCTTGAACGGCTGGGCGTAGTCGACGGAGAGGACCATGGCGATGAGCTACGTCATGTCGGCGAGGCTGGAGGTCGATGGAGCGCGCGGAATCGACGCGGAGACGGCGACGGCAGAGGCTAGCGGCGAGGAGAGGAAGAAAGCGGCGCGAGGGAGAGGAGAAAAGATCTCGGGGAGGGCGGCTAGGGTTGACGCGGCAGCGTTCTTATCCTTCCCCATCTCCTGTAGCGACGCGGCTGGCCGGGCGCGGCGGGAACGGCGAACGGCGACAGGGTCGGCTGCGCGCGAGCGACCGAGGAGGAACAGGAGAAGGAGGGAGGCGACCGTGTGGGTGGGTTGGGCCGGCTGGTTTGACTAGAGCCCAGCAGCGATGGGTCTTTTTCTTTTTCTTTCGTTTCTTTTCTGTTTTCTCTTTTCTTTTCTGTTTTGCAAAATGTGTGGCCCCCATTTGACTTTTGTAAAACATGTGAACTAGCCACATAATTTCAGTGCAATATTACCCACT
This sequence comes from Elymus sibiricus, assembly GCA_039707655.1. Lineage (NCBI taxonomy): Eukaryota > Viridiplantae > Streptophyta > Magnoliopsida > Poales > Poaceae > Elymus > Elymus sibiricus. The sequence continues at coordinate 86,215,678 of CM077676.1, forward strand.
GCCAGAAACTGGTTTGGAGCCAAAGTGATTTCATTTGAATTTTAATTAAATAAATTAGGATTAAATATTGTTGTTATGGTTCTGTTTTGAAGATGTTAGAGTCATCTAGGTAATTATAGTGATATTGTTTTTCTTAACATAATTAGTTATGGAATATTTGCTCATTAATGAACATTTTTGTTTTCAAATTTGAACAACTTTTAATTTTATTTTATATTTGAATTTCAATTGAATTTGGAACTTGAAATGAGATATGATGTTAATGGGATCAAGCACTGTTAAGCATGATGACTTGGCATCATTAAGAGGTGATCACTGTGCTTAATACATGGGGATGTCACAATTCTCCTCCACTAAAAGGAATTCTCGTCCCGAGAATTCAGGAGGTGAAAGGTGAAGGGATCGGGGTATTCATACCAAGGAAGCTTGGCATGAGTCCGCAGGGAATTTTTCCATTAACGGATTGTGCAACGGTTCACATCTAATGTCACGCGTGAATGCAAAGGATTTTAGCATAAAAAGAATGCGATACTCCCGAATCATTTAAAGCAGGAGGTGGTACTGAGTGAACAAGGATAATACCGTTCACAGTAGCAAGCTGATCTTGAGCTTCATTCAGATCAACATGGTAAGCTTGACCACGACCATAAGAAGGCCTGGCATTGTTGTTGCGAGGCTGATTGTTTCCACGGCCAGCAGAGGGAAGTGCAAGCTGATTCTGGTTCTGAGGGCATTCCCTGGAACGGTGACCTGGACGACCACACTTGAAGCAGAGCCCATCACTGGGACGGGGAGCAAGAGCTCGAAATAGTGGAGCCTGAGATCTTGGCTGCCCCGGCGGTGGAGGAGGTGCAGTTGGGTGGTACGTGCTATGAGGAATCCAGATGCGGCGCTTCCGCGATGACGAGCCCGAAGATGAGCCAACGTCCTGGTGGCGCTTGATGGCTTTCTTGTGTTCCATCTGAGCGGTCTCAACCTAGATAGCTTTGTTCACCAGGGTGGCGAAATCGGTGAAGTCATGAACAGTAAGTGCAAGCTTGAGGTCTGGGTGAAGTCCGTCACGGAACTTCTCCTGTCTACGAGCATCAGTGGCAATGTCTTCTTCAGCGTAGCGGGATAATTCAAGGAATTCCCGCTGATAAGCTTCAACAGTTTTATTGCCCTCAGTAAGGTTGCGAAACTCTGTTTTCTTCCGGTCCATGATTCCCTGAGGAATGTAGCGGGCACGGAAAGCAGTCTGAAACTCGACCCAGGTGACGACTGTCCCAGCAGGTAGTGAACGCCTGTGGGTGTCCCACCATTAAGCAGCGGGACCCTTCAAGAAGTAGGACGCAAAGGTGACAAGATTGGCAGGGTCGACATTGGCATATTCCATCTCAAAGGCGATGTCGCGAAGCCAGTCATCAACATCCAGTGGCTGTTCAGAGTTGCGGAAAGTAGTAGGGCTGAGACGCACAAACTCCTGCAGAGTTATTGGGATAGGTTGCTGATTCTGAGCATTCTGGTTCTGGTTTGGGAACTGAGCCATGATTCCAGTCATGAACTGACGATTTAGCTCGAATTGCTGCATCATAGCTACCATATAATCTGGCGGGGGAGGAGGGTTGGCAGCACGGCCACGACCACGACCTGCGGGTCTAACCATCCTGCTATGATTTAACAGGGGGTAGTTTAGTAAAAACAACTGCATGCATTTAGAGACAAGCATGATGTAACACGACAATAAACAAGTAGTGCAATAGATTAATAACAGTAGCCAATTAAGACATACAGATCCATACACAAAAGTCGGTTACATGCGGACAGCATAAGTCCGGAAATTTAAACATCTAGACATACTAGGCGGCGCGCAGGCAGGCGATAGGGAATTACAACAACGGGACATAGCAAGGGCTACATCAACGTCGGGGAATACCACCGAAACCACGTAACTGCAGGTGTGGACGATGAGTGTCCACAGCGAAAAGGTCCTGCGCTCCGTGATTACTCTGATGCAGTGCCCGATCTCGAGCTGAAAGGAGAGGTCCACGCGTGGGGGTGCGACCTCCAACAGCAGGCCAATCAATACCTGCAGGCATCTGAGTCCTGTGCAGGTGAAGGATGTACTCTGGCTGTATCCCAGCCCGAATAGCTGGCAGCAACCGTGTCATAGCCTCGTAGAGGCGTGCGCGAGTGGCAAACAACTCGACGGCAAGAGCCCGGGCAGTGCGATCCAGAGCCTGAGTGCACTGAATCAAAACCTATGGGTCGTATCGACGTCGCTCGTACGGGGCACAAACAGCTGTGTAGTATCCGGTATCCTCTCCAGTAGGGGCATACGGAATGTATCTGAACTTGGAGTCATCCAAGCGACTATGCTCGTCACGAAGATGTGCGACAGCAGAATGGGCAGCATCATGGACTGCCATATCAATCGTCACGCCGATACCGTGAAAAGTGTGCAACTCAGTGTCGGAGTCGTCCCGCTGATCAAAGATACGAACATCGGCATGGTACTGCTCCTGGTTGAACTCGCGGAAATTCTCGTAAACCATGTACTCGGGGTACCAGCGGTAGCCCAATCTGGTCAGGAGGGCGATCAGGATAGCTGGAAAACCAGTCGCATCACGAGCACAAGTCCGAAGTACAAGCTGCGTCGTGGGATGCGGCGGAAACAAGCGATCCATCTGTAACAGAGGAAATTTCAATATTGTCAAATGACCGTGATCAATTTATTGCATCGTGCATTGAAGAAGTAATTTGAAGATAATCAAAGCTCCGGATGGACGTGGTCACGAGAACCTAGAGTCATAGTTAGTAATTTTTTTAACCCGAATAGAAGAGAGAGTAGAATCCCAGAGTATAGAAGAGGAATAAAAGATCCTAATACCACCCATTGGCGACGTGGGCCCGTAAGCCACACAGCCATGTTAGTAAAACAATTTTCAAAGTCTAGACTCAACTTCAGCCAAGGAGTTGGAAAGGGGCTTCCTACAGGCAGTCGGCTCTGATACCAACTTGTGACGCCCCTGCTCGACCGTGCACTAATCATACACGCAAATGCACACGATCGAGAACAGAGACTCCGGGAAGATATCACAACACAACTCTTAACACAAATAAAGGCATACAAGCTTTATATTACAAGCCAGGGGCCTCGAGGGCTCGAATACATAAGCTCGCGAACAAGCGTCAGCGGAAACAACAGTATCTGTGTACAGACACAAAGTTAAACAAAGATGCCTTAAGAAGGCGAAAACAAACAACGACTCTGATCGAAAGATGCAAGGCCTCCTGCCTGGGAGCCTCCTAAACTACTCCTGGTCGTTGGTCTCCACGTAGTAGTAAGCTCCACCGGAAGTGTAGTAGCAGTCGTCGGCGGTAGCAGCTGGCTCCTGGGGTCCATCATCTGGTCGCAGCAATCGGGTATGGGGAAAGAGAAGTAGCAAAGCAACCGTGAGTACTCATCCAAAGTACTCGCAAGACTGACATCAGAACTATACTAATTATGCATCGGTATCAAAAGAAGGGGCTGTATCTATGGACTAACCTGCAGAAATGCCAGAAAAGGGGGAGGAAGGCCTAGCCTATCGAAGACTAGCATCTTCAGCGTCTTGCAGCATTAGAAGAGTGCAGATTAGCATAATATAAAATAACAAGCATGTTGAAGCAAAGCCCAGGGATCCTTTCTCGACTCCCTGCGAGAAAGCGATCCCGGAGCTTACAATTAATTAACATGTATCCAGTTCAAATAGTAGTAGATCGGGATACAACACTGAGCGTCCCGTTACCGTGGACACGGCTATTCGAATAGATAACTTCCCTGCAGGGGTGCACTACTGTTACCCAACACGCTCGATTAACTCTGGCCAGACACACTTTCCTGGGTCATGCCCGGCCTCGGCTGATCGACACACCGCAGCCCTACCTAGGCTCAGCAGAGAGGTCCCCGCCGGTCTACATCCTAAGTGCTCAGGGGTCTTGGGCCATCGCCCTATGCACTCCGGGTCGTTGTGTGCTGGGTGGATACTTATATAAAGCGCCAACTCTACTTGGATGGCACGATCCGGCCCGGCCACAATGCTGAACTGGACATCTGACAAAGCTTTCGGCTGATAGATACGGCGCCGAGGGCCCCATAAACCATTATCCCGCGTGGTGGTAGTGCGTATAGGGCCAACGACCCACTCAGATCAATACCCAAATCCGTTAGCGAATTATTAGGAGCTCGCGGTGACGATCAGTACTCCTGTCGTCCCATCTCGAGGAAGTGCAACAAGGGTCAGGCCCATCCCTCTCTAGGGCGGTCTCTGCCATCCCGACCGCGCCTCATAATTATCTCGCGGGTATCATCACGGTCAACCCGACTACACAACTCTCGCGGGTACCCCTTGGGGTCGACCCGCCTTTATTCAGTAAATGTAGTAAAATCCCGGTAACTGTGTGTTCAGAACATCAAGGAGGAATCCGAGGAATCACCCTCGTTGGAATCCTACTCGATGTATTCCGTCAAGGAGAACCAGGAGGGATCACCGTCGATGGTATTCACACTTGCGGGGTTGCACGACAGAGTCATCATCGGGAAGGGGAGAACGAGGAATCACCCTCGGCAATCACCACCGATGTGATATACTACAGAGATATCATCGGGAGTGCAATAAGAGGTATCACCCTCGGCACTCGATAGTAGCCCTGCAGAGTCGTACAACTAAGGGGGGGGGGGTGTGGTGATGTGCCGGTCTCTGCACGTCGATCACACGGATCGAGGCACTGGTAACAAAGCGGGGCAACAGGGACAAGGGGGAGGGGTCATTGATGGATCACTGACCAACCTATTCTAAGTAGTTTAGGATGACAGGTAAAGTAACAATAGCAGGTTACAAAAGCAGGCTATGCATCAGAATAGGCACAATCAATTACAGTAGCAATATCTAATGCAAGCATGAGGGAGAAGGAGTAGGCGATATAGGAATGATCAAGGGGGTTTTGCTTGCCAGGAAGCTCTGCTGAAAGGGAAGTAGGGTTGTCGGGGACGTAGTCGATCACAGGGGCAGCGTTGGTCTTGGAGTCTACCGGAGAGAAGAGGGGGAAGAAACAATAAATACAAGCAACAATTGCAATCACAGATGCATGGCATGGCCGCACGCTATTCGAGGAGTGCCTTAATGTAGTACTACGCAAGTTAGTCGGAGCGGGAAACATCTGGAGGTGTTTTACCAGCTCCGGGCATTTATCGGACAGATGAATCGGATGGGAAAGTTCCATGTTCATCATGTTAGAGAGGTGTGGCAGGTATGTGGATAGGATATTCGGATTCTTCATATTTTTCTGATCATTTTTCATATATAAATTCTTTTCATCCGAGTTACGGTTTATTTTATATGATTTTTCAAAGTTTTTACTGAATTTCTGGAATTATTCTAATTATTAAATTAGAATTATCCGAAACAGTACAGATGACATCAGCAGTGCATCACGATGACGTCAGCAGTCATCAGACTCACTGACCAGTCAAACCTGACCAGTGGGTCCCACTGGTCAAGGACTGATCTAATAAAACAGAGTTTTATTTAACTAATTAACCTAATTAGCAGGTGGGCCCGCCCTGTCAATGACTAATTAGACTAATTAATTTATATTTTAAATTTAAATCGGCTTAATTAGACGCGGGACCCACATGTCAGTGACATGGGGCCGCCACGTCAGCGGTGGACCGGGTTAACGGGGCCCGCGGACCCACATGTCAGTGGCACAACGGTGGGGCCCAGAGGCGCCCACGTGAGCGTCGACGGCGGCGTTGCCGGAGTTGCTCCGACGAGCCCGTTTTGCGGCGGCGCTCGTCGGGAAGCGGTCGGAATTTGTCCTCCGGCGACCGTTTCGCATGCGGTTGGTCGCATTCGAACGGGCTCGAAGTGCCGCATCCAGTGATGGCACTGGTTTGGCCAGAGATGGGCTTAAGCGACGGCGGCGAGCACGTCGGCGGGCGGCCGGAGTCGGGCGCGGGAGGATTCGGCGATGCAGGGCTCGAGCGGGCGAGTTGGTGGCACGGGCGGCACCAAAGAGGTACCCTGAGCATGTTGCCGTGCTTGCCCGGCAACGACACGGGCTACAACGACAGCGAGGAGCTACGCGGAGGAGCACATCTCGGGCGGCAATGGCAGCGGCGGCTACAGCGCGGAGGAGGGCTCGGGGAGAGGGGGAGAAGACGGCGACTGCTCACCGGGTCCTGCAGGCGTGCTCAAGTGGGCTCGGGGAAGCTCGTCGTCGCCGGAGTCGAAGATGCCTGAGGAGGAAGAGGAGGAAGGAGAGCTCGCGGTGGGGGTTCTCGGCTTGAACGGCTGGGCGTAGTCGACGGAGAGGACCACGGCGATGAGCTACGGCATGTCGGCGAGGCTGGAGGTCGACGGAGCGCGCGGAATCGACGCGGCGACGGCGACGGCAGAGGCTAGCGGCGAGGCGAGGAAGAAAGCGGCGCGAGGGAGAGGAGAAAAGATCTCGGGGAGGGCGGCTAGGGTTGACGCGGCAGCGTTCTTATCCTTCCCCATCTCCTGTTGCGACGCGGCTGGCCGGGCGTGACGGGAACGGCGAACGGCGACAGGGTCGGCTGCGCGCGAGCGACCGAGGAGGAACATGAGAAGGAGGGAGGCGACCGTGCGGGTGGGTTCGGCCGGCTGGTTTGACTAGAGCCCAGCAGCGATGGGTCTTTTTCTTTTTCTTTCGTTTCTTTTCTATTTTCTCTTTTCTTTTCTGTTTTGCAAAATGTGTGGCCCCCATTTGACTTTTGTAAAACATGTGAACTAGCCACATAATTTCAGTGCAATATTACCCACTGCCAGAAACTGGTTTGGAGCCAAAGTGATTTCATTTGAATTTTAATTAAATAAATTAGGATTAAATATTGCTGTTATGGTTCTGTTTTGAAGATGTTAGAGTCATCTAGGTAATTATAGTGATATTGTTTTTCTTAACATAATTAGTTATGGAATATTTGCTAATTAATGAACATTTTTGTTTTCAAATTTGAACAACTTTAAATTTTACTTTATATTTGAATTTCAATTGAATTTGGAACTTGAAATGAGATATGATGTTAATGGGATCAAGCACTGTTAAGCATGATGACTTGGCATCATTAAGAGGTGATCACTGTGCTTAATACATGGGGATGTCACAGGAGCACCCCAAAGTTTCTATCGGAGAAAAGATAATGAAAACGTGCATCAACCCCTATGCATAGATTACCCCAATGTCACCACGGGAATCTGTGAGTTGAGTGCCAAAACATATATCAAGTGAATCAATATAATACCCCATTGTCACCATGGGTATTCATATGCAAGACATACATCAAGTGTTCTCAAATCTGAAATATTCAATCCGACAATAACGAAACCTCAAAGGGAAAAGATTCGATTCATCACAACAAGGATAGAGAGGGAAGAAACACCATATGATCCAACTATATTAACAAAGCTCGCGATACATCAAGATCGTGCCATATCAAGAACACGAGAGAGAGATCAAACACATAGCTACTAGTACATACCCTCAACCCCAAGGGTGAACTACTCCCTCCTCATCATGGAGACCGCCGGGATGATGAAGATGGCCTCCGGTGATGATTTCCCCCCTCCGGCAGGGTGCCGGAAAAGGGCTGTAGATGGTATTTCGAAGGTACAGAGGCTTGCGGCGGCGGAGTCAAAGTTCTAGGGTTATTTCTGGGGGTTTCTCTATTTATAGGATTTTTCAGCGTTGGACTGAGGTCAGACGGAGCCATGTGGGCCCCACGAGGTACCAGGGCGCGCCTGGGCGGGGGGGGGGGTGGCACGCCCTGGTGCCTCATGGGCACTGGGTGGCCCCCCTCCAGTGGGTCTTGGTTCCAGTATTTTTTATTTATTCCATAAAAAATCTCCAAAAAGTTTCATCCAATTCCAAGAACTTTTATTTCTACACAAAAAACAACACCATGGCAATTCTACTGAAAACAGCGTCAGTCCGGGTTAGTTCTAATCAAATCATACCAAAACCATATAGAATTGTTATAAACATGGCATGAATACTTCATAAATTTTAGATACGTTGGAGACGTATCAGCATCCCCAAGCTTAATTCCTGCTCGTCCTTGAGTAGGTAAATGATAAAAGAAATAATTTATGAAGTGTGAATGCTAGTGTAGTGCATAAGTTTGATCAATGATAATTTCAATCACTTTTTCTAGCATCAATATATATCATAATCAGTAGCTCATCTCATAAAACTTCTCATGATCAAGTAGCAAGCTATTCACATGTTTAAAGTATAGGCCATAAACTTTCTTGAAAACTAACAAACTATGTTCTCAGTCATCAAACAATTGCAATTCATCTTATTTTCAGGAAGGGTCTATGTAAGAGCTTTGATCTAGCAAATTCCACCTACTCAACCATCTTTTAGTCTTCCATGATTGCTGACACTCAAAGCATATTGTTAGAACAAACCGTTTCAGTCAAAGACATAGGAAGATAGGGGCTTAATGTTTCACCTCCCAACTTATTTATCTCAGGGATAATGTCAACAATAATAACTCATGATCACCTATATTCAACTGGATATATGTGCCTGGATCTTTCCCTACCACATAATGCTTGCCAACTAAAGAATAAATAGAGCGGAATAGGGATGAACATTAATGACTCTTGCATAAAAGTAAATACAGAAAAGTAAATGCATAAAAGTAAAAGATAGGCCCTTTGCAGAGGGAAGCAGAGGTTGCCATGCGCTTTTTGTTGTTGGATGCACAAGCCCTTCATGCAAAGGAACGTCACGTTATATTGCCCCTTGTGATAGCAACCTTTATTATGCAGTCCGTCGCTTTTATTTCTTTACCATCACAAGTTCGTACAACGCTTATTTTCCCTTGCAATAAAAGATCATACATATTTTAGGAGCAATTTTTTTTGCTTTTTGCACCGATGACAACTTACTTGAAGGATCTTATTCAATCCATAGGTAGATACGGTGGACACTCATGTCAAGAAACTGGGTTTAATGGTTTTTGGATGCACAAGTAGTATCTCTACTTAGTACGAATTTTTGGCTAGCAAAAGATCCTAAGCAAGCACCACATGTTAGAGGATCCATGACAATATAACTTCTATGTGAAGATAAACAAACATAACTCATTACGTTGTCTTCCTTGTCCAACGTCAACTACTTGGTCAAGCTTGAAAATAATTAATGGGGGCTCACAATCATAGAAGATGTCCAAGATAGTATATTTATATGTGAAATTTCTCTTCTTTCAAAATTCTTTCATGAATTGTTCAAGTGACCAATGCTATGTTTGTTAATGTTCAATAAATTTTACCACTTATACTTCTTGTATGTGAAGTCACTACTCCTCATGGGACAAGCATATGAAGCATATAAATTTCAACTTTATGATATTCAATTCATTCAACAATTTACTCTTAGGATATAAGTGAAGCACGAGAGTAAACGAGAAACTACTCCCAAAGGTATAAGTGAAGATCAATGAGTAGTTAAGCAAATAAGTAGCAATGTGAGGACTCTCTCTCATTTAAAATTTCAGATCTTGATAATTTTATTCAAATAGCAAAGGAAACAAAATGACATTCCAAGAATAGCACATCTCATGTGAAGAAGCAAAAACTTAGGCTCAACCAAAACTGACCGATAATTGTTGATGAAGAAAGGTGGGATGCCTACCGGGGCATCCCCAAGCTTAGATGCTTGAGACTTCTTGAAATATTATATTCAGATGCCTTGGGCATCCCCAAGCTTGAGCTTTTGCATCTCCTTAATTCCTCTCATATGACGGTTTCTATAAATCTTAAAAACTTCATCCACACAAAACTCAACAAGAACTCGTGAGATAAGTTAGTATAAATCCACTCAAAACCTTAACATTCTCTATTGTATAAAATCACGAAAATTATAATTAAACATTGCATACTAAATGCCTCTTCATATTTAATACTCCTATCCTCAAATAGAAACATTAAACATGCAAACATATGCAAACAATGCAACTATAACAGCAATCTGCCAAAATAGAACAGTCTGTAAAAGGGAATAAGAATCCATACTTCCCTAACTCCAAAAATTCTGAAAAATTACCACGTGACAGAGAACTCATGCATTCTTACTGTATAAAAATTTCAGATTTTTATCATTTTCTGACTATTCAGTAATATTCTGGACATAACAGAAAACTTTTCTGTTTTCAAACAGCAACACATGAACTTGCAAACTGAGCATGGTAAAGGCTATAATTGGCATTTTATTGAAACAAAAGATACAAAACATGATTATTGATAACAGCAAGCAAATCTCAATAAAAGAAAATGACGCTCCAAGCGAAACTCATATTATGTGGCGAATAAAAATATAGCTCCGAGTGAGGTTACCGATAGCGTTGAAGACGAAAGAGGGGATGCCTTCCGGGGCATCCCCAAGCTTAGACGCGTGAGTCTTCCTTGAATTTTACCTTGGGGTGCCTTGGGCATCCCCAAGCTTAGGGTCTTTCCACTCCTTATTCTCCTCATATTGATATCTCACCCAAAACTTGAAAACTTCAATCACACAAAACTTAACGGAACTTTGTGAGATAGGTTAGTATGATAAAAATAAATCATCCACTTAGGTACTGTCCAGACAAGATTCATAATTGTTCTCACATAATTACTACTGTATTCTATCATTTCCACAATTTATATTACTCAATATAAGCTATGGAAACACTAAAACAAGCAAACTATGAATCAAAAACAGAATCTGTCAAAAACAGAACAGCGTGTAGTAAGAGATTTAAAAACCATACTTCTGTACCTCTAAAAATTCTGAAAAATTAGGAAAACGTAAAAAAAAAATCACCCAATACTGTGTAAAAATTTCAGAATTTTTTCACGCTCCAGTACAGAATAAAAATTCCAGCACTGGACGCAAAAGTTTCTGTTTTTGCACAGAATCAAATCAACAAGCATCCACACTATCCCAAAGGCTTTACTTGGCACATTATTGATAGAAAATATATAAAACATGATTACTACAGTAGCTTAATCATGTGGACACACAAAAACAGTAGGTATAAGTATTGGGTTGTCTCCCAACAAGCGCTTTTCTTTAATGCCTTTTAGCTAGGCATGATGATTTTAATGATGCTCACATAAAAAGTGAAGAATTGAAACATAACGGGAGCATCATGAATCATATGTTCCTATCTCATAATAATTTTCAGTAGCATCATGAATGGATTCATCAATATAGCTATCATATAAAGCATTCTTTTCATGATCCACAAGCATAGGATTTTTATTACTCTCCACACAAGCAATTTTCTTCTCATTCATAATAGTGGGAGTATCATATGAAACTCGAATATGTTTCCACATTAAAAGAGTAATTTTTAGTAAAAGGGTATTCATAATTATGACAAGTATAATAATAATCATCACTATTTTTCATAACATAAGTATCATCACAATAATCATCATAGATAGGAGGCATGAAATCATCATAACAAATTTGATCATTCAAAGTAGGGGGACTAAAAAGATCATCTTCATTAAGTATAACATCTCCAAGCTTGGGAAAAACATCAATTACAGCAAATAAATTCTCAAAAATGTCAATCTCATCAAACATAGCATCCCCAAGCTTGTTAGTTTGCATATCATTAGCATTATCACTATTATCATCAATAGTATGAATAGCACCAATAGTAAAACAATTATTATCATCATAATTTTCCAAATTGGCAAAATAAAGATTTTCAAGATTATAAGAAGTATCATTATCTTTCCAATCATAATCATCACAATGAGTAATATGCATAACAAAATCACCCTCAATAATTTCTTCGGACATTGTACCATAAGACAAAGAAGCAATATCATCATCAAGTGTATCATCTTCCACAATTATTTTTGATTCATTCTCATGAGGTACAACAATAATAGGAGCAACATCATTTGGGAGGGATACCTTTTTAACTGTATTCTTTCTTCTTTTCATCTTCTTCACCACATAATGTGTGGGTTTAATCAATTTTTTCGAGCTTCTTATTGATGAGATTGGTTGAATAGGGAGCTCCTTCTTGTCACCTATTTCATCATAAGAAAAAATAGGAGGATTTTGGGAAACCTCTTCCCCTTCATTAGTATTCTCTTCATCTTCTATTTGTTTTCTTGTCTTTAAATAATTGACAATATAAGGATTCTCAATGCAATTTACCGCACAATACATATAAATTTCCTCTAGATCAAAATCGAGAAATCTCTTGAGATTATATTCTGGAATATCCCTAGTTATACGTTTCATTTCTTCATACCCCAGAAGCAGACTAAATTCATTATGATGCGCAAGGGTAATCAAGTTATCACAATTTTTGGACACGATTCGATCATGAAACAATCTGCATTGGAGATTTAAATGACCGTGTTCATTGCAAAGTTCACAAGGATGGCGAGAAAAATTAAATATTTCAGCACAATCATCTAGCCTCTCTTGCAAAACTTTAGTTTCTAAATACTTATGCCTCTTACAAAATCTATTTTCCATTTTTGGTATGCATTTGCACTCCCAATTCACTCCACAAAAATTGACATTCTTATAGGAGACATCATTATCATGACTAGTGCAATCACCATTAGTATTATGGATATTCAAAGAATTCATACTAGCCACATTGCAATCATGCTCATCATTCATGGATTTTATGCCAAATATATTATTGAATTCTTCTTCTATCAATTGAGCACAATTATCGGAATCCTTATTTTCAAGAAAGACATTATAAAGACGAATAATATAAGGCAACCTCAATTCTATTATTTGTAGTTTTATTTTATAAACCAAACTAGTGATAAAACAAGAAACTAAAAGATTCGATTGCAAGATCTAAAGATATACCTTCAAGCACCCACCTCCCCGGCAACGGCGCCAGAAAAGAGCTTGATGTCTACTACACAACTTATTCTTGTAGACTCGTGTTGGGCCTCCAAGCGCAGAGTTTTGTAGGACAGTAGCAATTTTCCCTCAAGTGGATGACCTAAGGTTTATCAATCCGTGGAAGGCGTAGGTTGAAGATGGTATCTCTCAAACAACCCTGCAACCAAATACAAGAAATCTCTTGTGTCCCCAACACACCCAATACAATGGTAAATTGTATAGGTGCACTAGTTCGGCGAAGAGATGGTGATAAAAGGTTTTTGTAATCTGAAAATATAAAAACAGCAAGGTAGCAAGTAACAAAAGTGAGCACAAACGGTATTGCAATGCTTAAAAAACAAGGCCTAGGGTTCACACTTGCGCTAGTGCAATCTCTCAACAATGCTAATATAATTGGATCATATAACCATCCCTCAACGTGTGATAAAGAATCACTCCCAAGTTCCTATTAGCGGAGAACATAAGATAGAAATTGTTTGTAGGGTACGAAACCACCTGAAAGTTATCCTTTCCGATCGATCTATTGAGCCATTTCTATAAGTGTCACAAACAGCCCTAGAGTTCTGTGACGCCCCCGACTTAATTGTGCGCTAAACATACACGCAAATGCACACGATCAAGCCTAGGGACTCACTTGAAGATATCACAACACAACTCTAGACACAAATAAAATAATACAAGCTCAATATTACAAGCCAGGGGCCTCGAAGGCTCGAATACAAAAACTCGAGTCATACAAGCATCAGCGGAAACAAAAGTATCCGAGTACAGACACAAAGTTAAACAAGGTGCCTTAAGAAGGCTAGCATAACAGCGAAACTGATCGAAAAGGCGAAGGCCTCCTGCCTAGGGCCTCCGAACTACTCCTGGTCGTCATGGATCTTCACGTCGTAGTAGGCTCCTTCGGGGATCTCCTGCTCCTGGGCTCCGTCGTCTGATCGCAGCAACCGTGAGTACTCATGCAAAGTACTCGCAAGACTTACATCCGAACTACACTATTTATGCATCGGTATCAAAAGGAATGGCTGTATATGTGGACTGAACTGCAGAAATGCCGGAATAGAGAGAGGACCTAGCCTAACGAAGACTAGCATCTTCAGCGTCTTGCAGCATAAGAAGAGTAGAACAAGTAACATTGCATATAGTAACAAGCATGTTGTAACGAAGCATAGAGATCCTTCCTCGACTCCCTGCGAGAAAGCGATCCCGGAGCTTCCAATTAATTTCAAGTATCCAGTTCAAGTAGTAGTAGATCCGGATACAACACTGAGCGTCCTGTTACCGTGGACACGGCTATTCGAATAGATTACTTCCCTGCAGGGGTGCACTACTGTTACCCAACACGCTCGATTAACTTTGGCCGGACACACTTTTATCGGGTCATGCCCGGCCTCGGCTGATCGACACACCGCAACCCTACCTCGATCTCAGCGGAGAGGTCCCCGCCGGTCTACATGCTAAGCGCCCAGGGGTCTTGGGCCATCGCACTGTGCACTCCGGGCCGTTGCGCACACGCGGGTCCAGGCACCACCTTTGTCCTGGATGGCGCCAGCCCAGCCGTGCCGCACTGATGAACTGGACGTCTGACAAAGCTTTCAGCTGATACATACGGCGTAGAGGGCCCCATTAAACCATTATCCCACGTGGTGGTAGTGCGTATAGGGCACGACGACCCACTCAGATCAAATACCCAGTTCCGTTAGGCGTATTTAGTAACTCACAGAGACTATCATAGTTTCTGTCGCTCCGACTTGGTATCACTCGCGGGTACTCTTGGAGCCGACCCGTCTTTAATGTTGTTCTCTCGCGGGCACCCTTGGGGCCAGCCCGACTTTAACAGTTTAAGCAGTGCAGTAATGTAAACATTTCCGCGATCACACCCAGAGTGATCACGGCCCGGTAACAAGCATGGCATACGGACAAGGCAAAGGGCCAAAGATGGAATAGCAGCATAGTTAACTAGGCATCATGGGATAACAGGTAATGTATCAGTAGCAGGCGACAAAATCAGGCTATGCATCAGAATAGGATAAAGCAAGGCAGCGGCAATTTCTAATGCAAGCAGGAGGGAGAAAGAATATGAGATATCGGCATGCGTCAAGGGGGGATTGCTTGCCTGGAAGCTCTGTAGAGAGTGGCTGATCGTCAGTGGGCTGCTCGTCGGGGCTGTAGTCGAACTCGGCTGCGGCGGCGTCGGTCTCGGCGTCTATCGGGAGAGAATGGGGAGGAAGAAACAATAAATTCATGGAAAAAATGCAGTCACTATGCATGACATGCCTAAATGACATGCAGAGGTGTTTAACTGCCTAACTAAATGATTTAGTTAATTTAGGAATTTATCTGGATTTATTTTATTAAGGTTGAGCACTATTCATTTATCGAAATAAGTCAAAAAGTTCCATGTTCACCTACTTAGGGGGTTCTGACATAGGTGCAGATGACATATTCAGATTCTTCATATTTTTCTGATCATTTTACATATATAAATTATTTTCATCCGACTTATGGTTTATTTTCTATGATTTTTCAAAGTTTTTAATCATTTTTTGAAATACTCTAGAATTCTGCTAAGTCCTCAGTTTTTTTAAACGTCACTTAGCTGTTTTCCAGAGGCTATAGCTAGTGTTGTATTCATCATATGGCTTTGTGCCTTATATCATGCTTGATCAATTTTCTGTGATCTACCTGACAGTATCAAGTGCATCTATGATAGTGTCCATTTGCTTGTTCAAATCGTTGCTTGAAAAGTGCTGCTGCAGTATTTCTGTTCTTCAGTTAACAGAACATAGACTTTTGTCATTTTCATAAGAATTAATCCAGCCAACTTTTGGATTTGGTCCAATGGAAAGAATTGAACCCTGTCAAGGGTACTACCCGCACATATTTATTTTAGCTATGTTAAGCTTTGTTTAGTTGCTGTTTTGAGGCTGTTCAGGGGGCTAATCAACATAGCAGCAGCAAAGCTAGCTATTGCTACAGTAACGGTCAGTTACTGTAGCAGATTAGCAGCAGAATGCAGCGGTACGAGCAGCAGCGGCGGCGCCACGCAGAGCAGCCGCAAGCAGCTGCAGCAGGGGCGAGTTGGCCGGCCAGCGCGGCGGTGGTCAGCGGCGGCAGCAGCCAGAGCAGCAGCAGGCGGAGGCGGGCGCGGGGCGAGGCGCAGGGCGCGGCTGGCGCAGCGCGGCCAGTGCACAGGCGGCGCAGGAGGCGGGCTGCAGGCGGCAGCGAGCAGCGGTCGCAAGCAAAGCAGCCGCGCTGGGGAGCAGCAGTTGCAAGCGACGGCGGGAGCGGACGGGCAGCTGCGGGCGCGGGCAGGGGCGCACAAGGACGCGGCCGCGGCGCGGCAGGACGCAGCACTGGGGCAGCCAGGTGCAGGGGGCGAAGCTTCGGCCATGGCGGACGCGAGCTCACGGGGCGGCGCATACGGCGACAGATCGAGGGGCTAGCAGAGGGGAATGGAGGAGGAACTCACCGGGAGGTGGTAGGCGAGCTCGAGACGGTCGGGGAGGCGCCGGAGCAGCGGGAAACGAGGACGAGATGCGGCGGCCGTGCGTGGGGAGGAGCTCGATGTGGTCGTCTCGTGGCGTCCCAGCCTCGATCCAGCGATGCGGAGGACGAAGACGATGATGGCTCGGCTCCTGGACCTGGTGGTTCGGCGTCGGACAGCCGGTGAGCGCGGTGACGACGAAGACATGGCGATGGCCGAGCACGGGCGGACATGGGATCGAGTGAGAGAGGGGCGAGGAAGGAAACGGAGAGGGCTAGGGTTCGATCCAGGGACGAGGGGGCCTCTTATCCCCTCGGCTTGCCGCCGGATGCTCGACGTGTGGCCATCCGCGCCATGGGCGGGTGTGCTGCCGACACGAGAGGAGAGAGAGCGAGAGGTTAGGGGAGGTGCTGTGCTGGGCCGGGCCGCCACTGTTGCCAGCAGGCCAAGTGCATAGTGTTCAGCTTTCGTTTTCTATTTTCTTTCTCAGCTTTTGTTTCACCTACTGTTTTCTAATTAGTCTAGATAGCAAACGAATTTAGCTGCTTATGGAACCTTGCACATAAATCCAGTACAACATTCCAGGGTTGCACAAAAAGTTTTTGGTCATTTGGAAAACGTTTAAGCATTTATCTATTTTGAAAAGGCCATTTTATTTGCCGTTGGACCATTTATTAATTTCCTTGGAATTTATTTGTGAGTCAAATGAAGTTGGTTCCAACTTGACAATTACTTAGTGAATATTTGCAAAATTATGAACATTTTAGTTTTGACATTTGAAAACATTAAATGTTTGGCTTTATTTTAAATGTGAATTCGAAGTGGATTTGAATCAACGTGAGATTAGCAATAGCGATTGTGATGACGTGGCACCATTAACATGGGATTACTGTAGCTTGATTATCGGGGTGTTACAAATCTCCTCCACTACAAGAAATCTCGTCCCGAGATTTAAGAGGTGGAGTAAGGGGAATCTTCGGGATCAAGGACGTATAGGAGAGTCAGGTTTCGGTCCTGTGGAACTGTGGTTATTGTGGATTTTGAGCAATGAGAGTGGTGATATCTTGTAGGGTCACGATAGTAGGGTATGTCAGAGGATAGTTTGTCAGCTATGTTGGAAACAACATCGGTACCAAGGGCGGGGAACGAGGAGAACCATTTTCCTGCTCGTTAAAACGAGGCGGACCAATAGGCAAGGTTCTCGTCCATCGATGGTTACCGGAATGTTTTCAACAATAGTGACAAGGTTCTAGTTGGGGTGTTGACTTAAGCAGGGGATTATCACTGCTCAGATAAACGCTAGATTACAAGAAAGGTTAAACAGACCAATGGAAAGGAAAATGTGATTATACACAAGTATTAGGTGTATATCCTTCCCAAGGATAAACAGAGCATGATATACATGGAAAGGAATTCAATTGCAGATAATCCAGCTCTCCGGGTGAATGCGTATACGAGATCCTAATGTCAGTGTTAGCAAAATCATTTAACCCGAAAAGGAGGGAGAGCAGAGTCCCAGAGTAAGGACTAGGAATAAAAGATCCTAATACCACCCATTGGCGACGTGGGCCCGTAAGCCACACAGCCATGTTAGTTAAACAATTTTTTGAAAGACTAGACTCAACTTCGGCCAAGGAGTTGGAAAGGGGCTTCCTACAGGCAGTCGGCTCTGATACCAACCTGTGACGCCCCCGACTTAATCGTGCGCTAAACGTACACGCAAATGCACACGATCAAGCCTAGGGACTCACTTGAAGATATCACAACACAACTCTAGACACAAATAAAATAATACAAGCTCAATATTACAAGCCAGGGGCCTCGAAGGCTCGAATACAAAAACTCGAGTCATACAAGCATCAGCGGAAACAAAAGTATCCGAGTACAGACACAAAGTTAAACAAGGTGCCTTAAGAAGGCTAGCATAACAGCGAAACTGATCGAAAAGGCGAAGGCCTCCTGCCTAGGGCCTCCGAACTACTCCTGGTCGTCGTGGATCTTCACGTCGTAGTAGGCTCCTTCGGGGATCTCCTGCTCCTGGGCTCCGTCGTCTGATCGCAGCAACCGGGCATGGGGGAAAAAGGGGAGCAAAGCAACCGTGAGTACTCATCCAAAGTACTCGCAAGACTTACATCAGAACTATACTATTTATGCATCGGTATCAAAAGGAATGGCTGTATATGTGGACTGAACTGCAGAAATGCCGGAATAGAGAGAGGACCTAGCCTAACGAAGACTAGCATCTTCAGCGTCTTGCAGCATAAGAAGAGTAGACCAAGTAACATTGCATATAATAACAAGCATGTTGTAACGAAGCCTAGAGATCCTTCCTCAACTCCATGTGAGAAAGCGATCCCGGAGCTTCCAATTAATTTCAAGTATCCAGTTCAAGTAGTAGTAGATCCGGATACAACACTGAGCGTCCTGTTACCGTGGACACGGCTATTCGAATAGATTACTTCCCTGCAGGGGTGCACTACTGTTACCCAACACGCTCGATTAACTCTGGCCGGACACACTTTTATCGGGTCATGCCCGGGCTCGGCTGATCGACACACCGCAGCCCTACCTCGAGCTTAGCAGAGAGGTCCCCGCCGGTCTACATCCTAAGCGCCCAGGGGTCTTGGGCCATCGCCCTGTGCACTCCGGGTCGTTGCGCACACGCGGGTCCATGCACCACCTCTGTCCTGGATGGCGCCGGCCCAGCCGTGCTGCACTAATGAACTGGACGTCTGACAAAGCTTTCGGCTGATACATACGGCGTAGAGGGGCCCATTAAACCATTATCCCACGTGGTGGTAGTGCGTATAGGGCACGACGACCCACTCAGATCAAATACCCAGTTCCGTTAGGCGTATTTAGTAACTCGCAGAGACGATCAGAGTTTCTGTCGCTCCGACTTGGTATCACTCGCGGGTACTCTTGGAGCCGACCCGTCTTTAATGTTGTTCTCTCGCGGGCACCCTTGGGGCCAGCCCGACTTTAACAGTTTAAGCAGTGCAGTAATGTAAACATTTCCGCGATCACACCCAGAGTGATCACGGCCCGGTAACAAGCATGGCATACGGACAAGGCAAAGGGCCAAAGATGGAATAGCAGCATAGTTAACTAGGCATCATGGGATAACAGGTAATGTATCAGTAGCAGGCGAAAAAATCAGACTATGCACCAGAATAGGATAAAGCAAGGCAGCGGCAATTTCTAATGCAAGCAGGAGGGAGAAAGAATATGAGATATCGGCATGCGTCAAGGGGGGATTGCTTGCCTGGAAGCTCTGTAGAGAGTGGCTGATCGTCAGTGGGCTGCTCGTCGGGGGTGTAGTCGAACTCGGCTGCGGCGACGTCGGTCTCGGCGTCTATCGGGAGAGAATGGGGAGGAAGAAACAATAAATTTATGGCAAAAATGCAGTCACTATGCATGACATGCCTAAATGACATGCAGAGGTGTTTAACTGCCTAACTAAATGATTTAGTTAATTTAGAAATTTATCTGGATTTATTTTATTAAGGTTGAGCATTATTCATTTATCGAAATCAGTCAAAAAGTTCCATGTTCACCTACTTAGGGGGTTCTGACATATGTGCAGATGACATATTCGGATTCTTCATATTTTTCTGATCATTTTACATATATAAATTATTTTCATCCGAGTTATGGTTCATTTTCTATGATTTTTCAAAGTTTTTAATCATTTTCTGAAATCCTCTAGAATTCTGCTAAGTCCTCGGTTTTTTTAAACGTCACTTAGCTGTTTTCCAGAGGCTATAGCTAGTGTTGTATTCATCCTATGGCTTTGTACCTTATATCATTCTTGATCAATTTTCTGTGATCTACCTGACAGTATTAAGTGCATCTATGATAGTGTCCATTTGCTTGTTCAAATCGTTGTTTGAAAAGTGCTGCTGCAGTATTTCTGTTCTTCACTTAACAGAACATAGACTTTTGTCATTTTCATAGGAATTAGTCCAGCCAACTTTTGGATTTGGTCCAATGGAAAGAATTGAACCCTGTCAAGTGTACTACCCGCACATATTTATTTTAGCTATGTTAAGCTTTGTTTAGTTGCTGTTTTGAGGCTGTTCAGGGGGCTAATCAACGTAGCAGCAGCAAAGCTAGCTATTGCTACAGTAACGTTCAGTTACTATAGCAGAGCAACAGCAGAATGCAGCGGTATGAGCACCAGCGGCGGCGACACGTAGAGCAGCCACAAGCAGCTGCAGAAGGGGCGAGCGGGCGCGGCCAGCACGGCGGTGGTCAGTGGCGGCAGCAGCCAGAGCAGCAGCAGGCGGAGGCGGGCGCGGGGCGAGGCACAGGGCGCGGCTGGCGCAGCGCGGCCAGTGCACAGGCGACGCAGGAGGCGGGCTGCAGGCGGCAGCGAGCGGCGGTCGCAAGCAAAGCAGCCGCGCTGGGGAGCAGCAGTTGCAAGCGACGGCGGGAGCGGACGGGCAGCTGCGGGCGCGGGCAGGGGCGCACAAGGACGCGGCCGCGGTGCGGCAGGGCGCAGCAATGGGGCAGCCAGGTGCAGGGGGCGAAGCTTCGGCCATGGCGGACGCGAGCTCACGGGGCGGCGCATACAGCGACAGATCGAGGGGCTAGCAGAGGGGAATGGGGGAGGAGCTCACCGGGAGGTGGTAGGCGAGCTCGAGACGGTCGGGGAGGCGCCGGAGCAGCAGGAAACGAGGATGAGATGCGGCGGCCGTGCGTGGGGAGGAGCTCGATGTGGTCGTCCCATGGCGTCCCAGCCTCGATCCAGCGATGTGGAGGACGAAGACGATGATGGCTTGGCTCCTGGACCTGGTGGTTCGGCGTCGGACAACCGGTGAGCGCGGTGACGACGAAGACATGGCGATGGCCGAGCGCGGGCGGACATGGGATCGAGTGAGAGAGGGGCGAGGAAGGAAACGGAGAGGGCTAGGGTTCGATCCAGGGACGAGGGGGCCTCTTATCCCCTCGGCTTGCCGCCGGATGCTCGACGTGTGGCCATCCGCGCCATGGGCGGGTGTGCTGCCGACACGAGAGGAGAGAGAGCGAGAGGTTAGGGGAGGTGCTGTGCTGGGCTGGGCCGCCACTGTTGCCAGCAGGCCAAGTGCATAGTGTTCAGCTTTCGTTTTCTATTTTCTTTCTCAGCTTTTGTTTCACCTACTGTTTTCTAATTAGTCTAGATAGCAAACGAATTTAGCTGCTTATGGAACCTTGCACATAAATCCAGTACAACATTCCAGGGTTGCACCAAAAGTTTCTGGTCATTTGGAAAACGTTTAAGCATTTATCTATTTTGAAAAGGCCATTTTATTTGTCGTTGGACCATTTATTAATTTCCTAGGAATTTATTTGTGAGTCAAATGAAGTTGGTTCCAACTTGACAATTACTTAGTGAATATTTGCAAAATTATGAACATTTTAGTTTTGACATTTGAAAACATTAATTGTTTGGCTTTATTTTAAATGTGAATTCGAACTGGATTTGAATCAACGTGAGATTAGCAATAGCGATTGTGATGACGTGGCACCATTAACATGGGATTACTGGAGCTTGATTATCGGGGTGTTACAAATCTCCTCCACTACAAGAAATCTCGTCCCGAGATTTAAGAGGTGGAGTAAGGGGAATCTTCGGGATCAAGGACGTATAGGAGAGTCAGGTTTCGGTCCTGTGGAACTGTGGTTATTGTGGATTTTGAGCAATGAGAGTGGTGATATCTTGAAGGGTCACGATAGTAGGGTATGCAGAGGATAGTTTGTCAGCTATGTTGGCAACAGCATCGGTACCAAGGGCGGGGAACGAGGAGAACCATTTTCCTGCTCGTTAAAACTAGGCGGACCAATAGGCAAGGTTCTCGTCCATCGATGGTTACCCGAATGTTTTCAACAATAGTGACAAGGTTCTAGTTGGGGTGTTGACTTAAGCACGGGATTATCACTGCTCAGATAAACGCTAGATTACAAGAAAGGTTAAACAGACCAATGGAAAGGAAAATGTGATTATACACAAGTATTAGGTGTATATCCTTCCCAAGGATAAACAGAGCATGATATACATGGAAAGGAATTCAATTGCAGATAATCCAGCTCTCCGGGTGAATGCGTATACGAGATCCTAATGTCAGTGTTAGCAAAATCATTTAACCCGAAAAGGAGGGAGAGCAGAGTCCTAGAGTAAGGATGAGGAATAAAAGATCCTAATACCACCCATTGGCGACGTGGGCCCGTAAGCCACACAACCATGTTAGTTAAACAGTTTTTTGAAAGACTAGACTCAACTTCGGCCAAGGAGTTGGAAAGGGGCTTCCTACAGGCAGTCGGCTCTGATACCAACCTGTGACGCCCCCGACTTAATCGTGCGCTAAACATACACGCAAATGCACACGATCAAGCCTAGGGACTCACTTGAAGATATCACAACACAGCTCTAGACACAAATAAACTAATACAAGCTCAATATTACAAGCCACGGGCCTCGAAGGCTCGAATACAAAAACTCGAGTCATACAAGCATCAGCGGAAACAAAAGTATCCGAGTACAGAAAAAAGTTAAACAAGGTGCCTTAAGAAGGCTAGCATAACAGCGAAACTGATCGAAAAGGCGAAGGCCTCCTGCCTAGGGCCTCCGAACTACTCCTGGTCGTCGTGGATCTTCACGTCGTAGTAGGCTCCTTCGGGGATCTCCTGCTCCCGGGCTCCGTCGTCTGATGGCAGCAACCGGGCATTGGGGAAAAAGGGGAGCAAAGCAACCGTGAGTACTCATCCAAAGTACTCGCAAGACTTACATCCGAACTATACTATTTATGCATCGGTATCAAAAGGAATGGCTGTATATGTGGACTGAACTGCAGAAATGCCGGAATAGAGAGAGGACCTAGCCTAACGAAGACTAGCATCTTCAGCGTCTTGCAGCATAAGAAGAGTAGAACAAGTAACATTGCATATAATAACAAGCATGTTGTAACGAAGCCTAGAGATCCTTCCTCGACTCCCTGCGAGAAAGCGATCCCGGAGCTTCCAATTAATTTCAAGTATCCAGTTCAAGTAGTAGTAGATCTGGATACAACAGTGAGCGTCCTGTTACCGTGGACACGGCTATTCGAATAGATTACTTCCCTGCAGGGGTGCACTACTGTTACCCAACACGCTCGATTAACTCTGGCCGGACACACTTTTATCGGGTCATGCCCGGCCTCGGCTGATCGACACACCGCAACCCTACCTCGAGCTCAGCAGAGAGGTCCCCGCCGGTCTACATCCTAAGCGCCCAGGGGTCTTGGGCCATCGCCCTGTGCACTCCGGGTCGTTGCGCACACGCGGGTCCAGGCACCACCTTTGTCCTGGATGGCGCCGGCCCAGCCGTGCCGCACTGATGAACTGGACGTCTGACAAAGCTTTCAGCTGATACATACGGCGTAGAGGGCCCCATTAAACCATTATCCCACGTGGTGGTAGTGCGTATAGGGCACGACGACCCACTCAGATCAAATACCCAGTTCCGTTAGGCGTATTTAGTAACTCGCAGAGACTATCAGAGTTTCTGTCGCTCCGACTTGGTATCACTCGCGGGTACTCTTGGAGCCGACCCGTCTTTAATGTTGTTCTCTCGCGGGCACCCTTGGGGCCAGCCCGACTTTAACAGTTTAAGCAGTGCAGTAATGTAAACATTTCCGCGATCACACCCAGAGTGATCACGGCCCGGTAACAAGCATGGCATACGGACAAGGCAAAGGGCCAAAGATGGAATAGCAGCATAGTTAACTAGGCATCATGGGATAACAGGTAATGTATCAGTAGCAGGCGACAAAATCAGGCTATGCATCAGAATAGGATAAAGCAAGGCAGCGGCAATTTCTAATGCAAGCAGGAGGGAGAAAGAATATGAGATATCGGCATGCGTCAAGGGAAGATTGCTTGCCTGGAAGCTCTGTAGAGAGTGGCTGATCGTCAGTGGGCTGCTCGTCGGGGGTGTAGTCGAACTCGGCTGCGGCGGCGTCGGTCTCGGCGTCTATCGGGAGAGAATGGGGAGGAAGAAACAATAAATTCATGGCAAAAATGCAGTCACTATGCATGACATGCCTAAATGACATGCAGAGGTGTTTAACTGCCTAACTAAATGATTTAGTTAATTTAGGAATTTATCTGGATTTATTTTATTAAGGTTGAGCACTATTCATTTATCGAAATCAGTCAAAAAGTTCCATGTTCACCTACTTAGGGGGTTCTGACATAGGTGCAGATGACATATTCAGATTCTTCATATTTTTCTGATCATTTTACATATATAAATTATTTTCATCCGACTTATGGTTTATTTTCTATGATTTTTCAAAGTTTTTAATCATTTTCTGAAATACTCTAGAATTCTGCTAAGTCCTCAGTTTTTTTAAACGTCACTTAGCTGTTTTCCAGAGGCTATAGCTAGTGTTGTATTCATCCTATGGCTTTGTGCCTTATATCATGCTTGATCAATTTTCTGTGATCTACCTGACAGTATCAAGTGCATCTATGATAGTGTCCATTTGCTAGTTCAAATCGTTGCTTGAAAAGTGCTGCTGCAGTATTTCTGTTCTTCAGTTAACAGAACATAGACTTTTGTCATTTTCATAGGAATTAATCCAGCCAACTTTTGGATTTGGTCCAATGGAAAGAATTGAACCCTGTCAAGGGTACTACCCGCACATATTTATTTTAGCTATGTTAAGCTTTGTTTAGTTGCTGTTTTGAGGCTGTTCAGGGGGCTAATCAACGTAGCAGCAGCAAAGCTAGCTATTGCTACAGTAACGTTCAGTTACTGTAGCAGAGCAGCAGCAGAATGCAGCGGTACGAGCAGCAGCGGCGGCGCCACGCAGAGCAGCCGCAAGCAGCTGCAGCAGGGGCGAGTGGGCCGGCCAGCGCGGCGGTGGTCAGCGGCGGCAGCAGCCAGAGCAGCAGTAGGCGGAGGCGGGCGCGGGGCGAGGCGCAGGGCGCGGCTGGCGTAGCGCGGCCAGTGCACAGGCGGCGCAGGAGGCGGGCTGCAGGCGGCAGCGAGCAGCGGTCGCAAGCAAAGCAGCCGCGCTGGGGAGCAGCAGTTGCAAGCGACGGCGGGAGCGGACGGGCAGCTGCGGGCGCGGGCAGGGGCGCACAAGGACGCGGCCGCGGCGCGGCAGGACGCAGCACTGGGGCAGCCAGGTGCAGGGGGCGAAGCTTCGGCCATGGCGGACGCGAGCTCACAGGGCGGCGCATACGGCGACAGATCGAGGGGCTAGCAGAGGGGAATGGAGGAGGAACTCACCGGGAGGTGGTAGGCGAGCTCGAGACGGTCGGGGAGGCGCCGGAGCAGCGGGAAACGAGGACGAGATGCGGCGGCCGTGCGTGGGGAGGAGCTCGATGTGGTCGTCTCGTGGCGTCCCAGCCTCGATCCAGCGATGCGGAGGACGAAGACGATGATGGCTCGGCTCCTGGACCTGGTGGTTCGGCGTCGGACAGCCGGTGAGCGCGGTGACGACGAAGACATGGCGATGGCCGAGCGCGGGCGGACATGGGATCGAGTGAGAGAGGGGCGAGGAAGGAAACGGAGAGGGCTAGGGTTCGATCCAGGGACGAGGGGGCCTCTTATCCCCTCGGCTTGCCGCCGGATGCTCGACGTGTGGCCATCCGCGCCATGGGCGGGTGTGCTGCCGACACGAGAGGAGAGAGAGCGAGAGGTTAGGGGAGGTGCTGTGCTGGGCTGGGCCGCCACTGTTGCCAGCAGGCCAAGTGCATAGTGTTTAGCTTTCGTTTTCTATTTTCTTTCTCAGCTTTTGTTTCACCTACTGTTTTCTCATTAGTCTAGATAGCAAACGAATTTAGCTGCTTATGGAACCTTGCACATAAAGCCAGTACAACATTCCAGGGTTGCAGAAAAAGTTTTTGGTCATTTGGAAAACGTTTAAGCATTTATCTATTTTGAAAAGGCCATTTTATTTGCCGTTGGACCATTTATTACTTTCCTAGGAATTTATTTGTGAGTCAAATGAAGTTGGTTCCAACTTGACAATTACTTAGTGAATATTTGCAAAATTATGAACATTTTAGTTTTGACATTTGAAAACATGAATTGTTTGGCTTTATTTTAAATTTGAATTCGAACTGGATTTGAATCAACGTGAGATTAGCAATAGCGATTGTGATGACGTGGCACCATTAACATGGGATTACTGTAGCTTGATTATCGGGGTGTTACAAGTTCGTACTAAAATAACACCATATGATACATATCAACCAACTCTAATGTCACCTAGATACTCCAATGTCACCACAAGTATCCGTGAGTTGATTATACGATATGCATCAAACAAGTTCATAATCATAATATTCAATCCACACAAAGAACTCCAAGGAGCACCCCAAAGTTTCTATCAGAGAAAAGATAATGAAAACGTGCATCAACCCCTATGCATAGATTAACCCAATGTCACCACAGGAATCCGCGAGTTGAGTGTCAAAACATATATCAAGTGAATCAATATAATACCCCATTGTCACCACGGGTATTCATATGCAAGACATACATGAAGTGTTCTCAAATCTGAAATATTCAATCCGACAATAACGAAACCTCAAAGGGAAAAGATCCGATTCATCACAACAAGGATAGAGAGGGAAGAAACACCATATGATCCAACTATATTAACAAAGCTCGCGATACATCAAGATCGTGCCATATCAAGAACACGAGAGAGACAGATCAAACACATAGCTACTAGTACATACCCTCGGCCCCGAGGGTGAACTACTCCCTCCTCGTCATGGAGATCGCCGGGATGATGAAGATGGCCTCCGGTGATGATTTCCCCCCTCCGGTAGGGTGCCGGAAAAGGGCTGTAGATGGTATTTTGAAGGTATAGAGGCTTGTGGCAGCGGAGTCGAAGTTCTAGGGTTATTTCTGAGGGTTTCTCTATTTATAGGATTTTTAGCGTTGGAATCAGGTCAGAGGGAGCCACGTGGGCCCCATGAGATACCAGGGCGCGCCTGGGGGGGGGGTGGTGGCGCGCCCTGGTGCCTCGTGGGCACTGGGTGGCCCCCCTCCAGTGGGTCTTGGTTCCAGTATTTTTTATTTATTCCATAAAAAATCTCCAAAAAGTTTCATCCAATTCCAAGAACTTTTATTTCTACACAAAAAACAACACCATGGCAATTCTGCTAAAAACAGCGTCAGTCCGGGTTAGTTCTAATCAAATCATACCAAAACCATATAGAATTATTATAAATATGGCATGAATACTTCATAAATTATAGATATGTTGGAGAAGTAACACACCATGGAGTCTCTTCGAGGACGAGGAAGCAGACGGCGACGGCGGCTTTGAGGCCGGCGGTGGCGCCGTCTCCGCGTGCGGTGGTCGTGGTGAACGCCGTGGGCTCCAACGTGGCCGCCGTTGGCTCCATTCGCTACAGGTAATTCCCCCTCATTTTTATCCCTTGAAATTGCCATGATTATCCCAGGGAGAGGATGTAGGGTAACGTTGCATGGGAAACAAAAAATTTCCTACGCTCACCAAGATCGATCAAGGAGATGAACATCTACGAGAGGAGAGAATGCATCTACATACCCTTGTAGATCGCTAAGCGGAAGCGTTAAGAAACGCGGTTGATGTAGTCGAACGTCTTCGCGATCCAATCACGATCCGTCCCGCGAACTCCCGATCAAGTGCCGAACGGACGGCACCTCCGCGTTCAACACACGTACGGCTTGATGACGCCTTCACCTCCTCGATCCAGCAAGCGATGGTGAAGTAGTAGCTCGAGTCCTCCGGCAGCACGACGGCGTGGCGGCGGTGGTGGTGGAGCAATCTCAGCAGAGCTTCGCTAAGCTACGCGGAGAGAGAGAGGAACTACGAGGGAGAGGGAGGGCAGCGCCGTGGCATAGATGGGGTGCGGCTGCCCTCTCTCTACCCCTCTATATATAGGGGAAAGGGAGGAGGAGGAGGCGGCCTAGGGTTTCCCCTAGGGGGGCCGGCGGCCACAACAGATGGGGGCGCCCCTAGGGAAACCCTAGGGTGACTTGCCCCCCAAGCCAGGTGGAGGCAGCCCTAGGGGGGCGCCCCACCCCCTCTAGTGATCGTGGGATGGGGTGAGGGGGGCGCACAGCCCCTTAGTGGGCTGGTGTGCTTCCTCCCCTTGGCCCATGAGGCCCCCAAACACTTGCTGGGGCCCCCCGAAACCCCTTTCGGTTCTCCTGGTCATAACCCGGTACCCCCCGGAACATTTCCGGACTCCGATTCCCTTCGTCCTATATATCGATCTTCACCTCCGGACCATTCCGGAGTTCCCCGTCATGTCCGGGATCTCATCCGGGACTCCAAACAACCTTCGGTCACCTACATAATAACTCGACTATACTTATATCGTCACCAAACGTTAAGTGTGTAGACCCTGCGGGTTCGAGAACTATGCAGACATGACCGAGACACCTCCACGGTCAATAACCAATAGCGGGACCTGGATGCCCATATTGGTTCCTACATATTCTACGAAGATCTTTATCGGTCGAACCTCGATGTCAAGGATTCAGTCAATCCCGTATGCAGTTCCCTTTGTCCATCGGTATGTTAGTTGCTCGAGAATCGATCGTCGGTATCTCCATACCTAGTTCAATCTCGTTACCGGCAAGTCTCTTTACTCGTTCCGTAATAAAAGATCCCGTGGCTAACTCTTTAGTCACATTGCTTGCAAGCTTATTGTGATGTTGTATTACCGAGTGGGCCTTGAGATACCTTTCCGTCATACGGAGTGACAAATTCCCAGTCTTGATCCATACCAACTCAACAGACACCCTCGGAGATACCTGTAGAGCATCTTTATAGTCACCCAGTTACGTTGCGATGTTTGATACACACAAGGTACTCCTCCGGTGTCAGTGAGTTGCATGATCTCATGGTCATAGGAACAGATACTTGACATGCGAAAACGATAGCAATAAACTTGACACGATCATATGCTACGTTCATAGTTTGGGTCTTGTCCATCACATCATTCTCCTAATGATGTGAGCCTGTTATCAAATGACAACTCATGTCTACGACCAGGAAACCATGGCCATCTTTGATCAACGAGCTAGTCTGGTAGAGGCTCACTAGGGACATGTTGTTGTCTATGTATCCACACATGTATTTGTGTTTCCAACCAATACAGTTATAGCATGGATAATAAACGATTATCATGAATAAGGAAATATAATAATAACCATTTTATTATTGCCTCTAGGGCTTATTTCCAACAGTCACCCACTTGCACTAGAGTCAATAATCTAGCATTACATGGTTATGAATCTAACACCCATAGAGTTCTGGTGTTGATCATGTTTTGCCTGTGGAAGAGGTTTAGTCAACGGATCTGCAACATTCAGACCCGTGTGCACTTTGCAAATGTTTATGTCCTCCTCCTTGATCGCATTGCAGATGGAATTGAAGCGTCGCTTTATGTGTCTGGTCCTCTTGTGAAACCTTGGTTCCCTGGCTAGAGCAATGGCACCAGTGTTGTCACAGAATAGAGTCATCGGGTCCAGTGCACTGGGCACAACTCCAAGATCTGTCATGAACTGCTTCATCCAGACACCTTCCTTCGCCGCCTCCGAGGCAGCTATGTACTCCGCTTCGCATGTAGAATCAGCTACCACGCTTTGCTTGGAACTGCACCAGCTTACCGCTCCCCCATTTAGAATATATACGTATCCCGTTTGAGACTTAGAGTCATCTGGATCAGGGTCAAAGCTTGCATCGATGTAACCCTTTACGACGAGCTCTTGATCACCTCCATAAACGAGAAACATTTCCTTAGTCCTTTTCAGGTACTTAAGGATATTCTTGACCGCTGTCCAGTGTTCCACTCCTGGATCACTTTGAAACCTTCCGGCCATACTTATGGCAAGGCTGACATCTGGTCTTGTGCACAGCATCGCATACATGATAGAGCCTATGGCATAAACATAGGGGATGACACTCATCTTTTCTCTATCCTCTGTAGTCGCTGGGCATTGAGTCTTACTCAACTTCACACCTGGCAAAACAGGCAAGAACCCCTTCTTGGACTGATCCATTTTGAACTTCTTCAAAACTTTATCAAGGTATGTGCTCTGTGAAAGTCCTATTAAGCGTCTCGATCTATCTCTATAGATCTTGATGCCTAATATGAAAACAGCTTCTCCTAGGTCCTTCATTGAAAAACTCTTGTTCAAATAAATCCTTCACGCTTCCCAAAAGTTCTATATTGTTTCCAATCAGCAATATGTCATCCACATATAATATTAGAAATGCTATAGAGCTCCCACTCACTTTCTTGTATAAACCCAAACACTTTGATCACCTCATCAAAGCGAAGATTCCAACTCCGAGACGCTTGCACCAGTCCATAAATGGATCGCTGGAGTTTGCAAACTTTGTCAGCATTCTCTGGATCGACAAAACCTTCTGGTTGCATCATATACAACTCTTCCTTAAGAAAACCGTTAAGGAACGCTGTTTTGACATCCATCTGCCAAATTTCATAATCGAAAAATGCAGCTATTGCTAACATGATTCTGACGGACTTAAGCATCGCTACGGGTGAGAAAGTCTCATCGTAGTCAACTCCTTGAACTTGTGAAAAACCCTTTGCCACAAGTCGAGCTTTATAGACGGTGACATTACCGTCCGCGTCCGTGTTCTTCTTGAAGATCCATTTATTCTGAATGGCCTTTCGCCCTTCAGGTAATACTTCCAAAGTCCATACTTTGTTTTCATACATGGATCCCATCTCGGATTTCATGGCCTCTAACCATCTGTCAGAATCCGGGCCCACCATCGCTTCTCCATAGCTCGTAGGTTCATCGTTGTCCAACAACATGACCTCCAAGACAGGGTTACCGTACCACTCAGGAGCAGTACGTATCCTTGTCGACCTACGAGGTTTGATAGTAACTTGATCCGAAGCTTCATGATCACCATCATCAGCTTCCTCTTCAACTGACGTAGGCTCCATAGAAACATCTTTCTGCGAAGTGCTACTCTCTGGTTGAAGTAAAGGTTCAACAACCTCATCAAGTTCTATCTTCCTCCCACTCAATTCTTTCGAGAGAAACTCTTTCTCGAGAAAGGACCCGTTCTTAGCGACAAACACTTTGCCTTCGGATTTGAGATAGAAGGTATACCCAACCGTCTCTTTTGGGTATCCTATGAAGACGCATTTGTCCGCTTTGGGTTCAAGCTTTTCTGGCTGAAGCCTTTTGACATAAGCATCGCATCCCCAAACTTTAAGAAACGACAACTTTGGTTTCTTGCCAAACCACAGTTCATACGGTGTCGTCTCAACAGACTTAGATGGTGCCCTATTTAAAGTGAATGCAGCTGTCTCTAACGCATAACCCCAAAATGACAGTGGCAGATCGGCAAGAGACATCATAGAACGCACCATATCCAATAAGGTTCGATTACGACGTTCGGACACACCATTACACTATGGTGTTCCAGGTGGCGTCAACTGTGAAACAATTCCACATTGTCTTAAGTGACTGCCAAACTCATAACTCAGATATTCTCCCCCTCGATCAGATCATAGGAATTTGATCTTCTTGTTACGATGATTCTCAACTTCACTATGAAATTGCTTGAACTTTTCAAACGTTTCAGACTTGTGTTTTATTAAGTAAACATACCCATATCTACTCAAATCGGTGGTGAAGGTGAGAAAGTAACGATATCCACCGTGCGCCTCAATGCTCATCGGACCGCACACATCAGTATGTATGATTTCCGACAAGTCACTTGCCCGTTCCATTGTTCCAAAGAACAGGGTCTTAGTCATCTTGCCCATGAGGCATGGTTCGCATGTGTCAAGTGATTCAAAATCAAGTGACTCCAAAAGTCCATCAGCATGGAGTTTCTTCATCCATTTTACAGCAATATGACCTAAGCGGCAGTGCCACAAGAAAGTGGTACTATCATTATCAACTCTACATCTTTTGGCATCAATGTTATGAACATGTGTATCATCACTATCGAGATTCAATAAGAATAAACCCCTCACAATGGTTGCATGACCATAAAAGATATTACCCATATAAATAGAACAACCATTATTCTCTGATTTAAATGAGTAACCGTCTCGCATTAAACAAGATCCAGATATAATGTTCATGCTCAACGCAGGCACTAAATAACAATTATTCAGGTTCATCACTAATCCCGATGGTAATCGAAGAGCGAGCGTGCCGACGGCGATCACATCAACCTTGGAACCATTTCCCACGCGCATCATCACTTCGTCCTTCGCCAGCCTCCATCTATTCCGCAGTTCCTGCTTTGAGTTGCAAATGTGAGCAACCGCACCGGTATCAAATACCCAGGCACTACAACGAGAGTTGGTAAGGTACACATCAATAACATGTATATCATATATACCTTGTTTGGCGTTGGCCCCCTTCTTGTCGGCCAGATACTTGGGGCAATTCCGCTTCCAGTGGCCAGTTCCCTTGCAATAGAAGCACTCAGTTTCCGGCTTGGGCCCAGCCTTGGGTTTCTTCACGGGAGGGGCAACTACTTTGCCACTCTTCTTGGAGTTTCCCTTCTTGCCCTTGCCATTCTTCTTGAAACTAGTGGTTTTATTGACCATCAACACTTGATGCTCCTTCTGGATGTCTGACTCAGCGACTTTCAGCATCGCAAACAGCTCGACGACTGACTTGTTCATCCCTTGCATGTTATAGTTCAACACAAAGCTCTTGTAGTTAGGTGGTAGCGATTGAAGAACTCTGTCAGTGATCGCCTCTGGTGGGAGCACAACTCCCAACTCAGCCAGACGATTGTAATACCCAGACATTTTGAGTATGTGTTCACTGACAGACCCGTTCTCCTCCATCTTGCAAGCATAGAACTTATCGGAGGTCTCATACCACTCGATCCGGGCATTCTTCTCAAAAATAAACTTCAACTCCTGGAACATCTCATATGCTCCATGACGTTCAAAACGCCTTTGAAGTCCCGGTTCTAAGCCATACAACATGGCGCACTGAACTATTGAGTAGTCATCAACACGCGCCTGCCAGGCGTTCATAACGTCCACAGACGCTGGAGGGGGTTGCTCACCAAGCGGTGCATCAAGGACATAAGCCTTTTGGGCAGCCGTGAGGATAATCCTCAGATTACGGGCCCAATCTACAAAGTTACTTCCATCATCTTTCAGCTTGGCTTTCTCTAGGAACGCATTGAAATTCAGGGAAGCTATTGTGCGAGTCATTGATCTACAACATAAATTTGCACAGACAAATTAGACTATTGTTCAAGATAATGAGTTTAGTTAATCAGATTACTTACAAAACTCCCACTCAAATCGACATCCCTCCGGTTGTCTGAGTGGAACATGATCCAAATTCACCAACCCAAGTCCGATCATCATGTGAGATGAGGTGGTTTCAATGGTGAACATCTCCATGTTGATCATATCTACTATATGACTCATGTTTGACCTTTCGGTCTCTTGTGTTCCGAGGCCATGTCTGTACATGCTAGGCTCGTCAAGTTTAACCCAAGTGTTCCGCATGTGCAAAACTGGTTTGCACCCGTTGTATGTGAATGTAGAGTCTATCACACCCGATCATCACGTGGTGCTTCGAAACAACGAACTTTCGCAACGGTGCACACTTGGGGAGAACACAATTTTATCTTGAAATTTTAGAGAGGGATCACCTTATAATGCTACCGTCGTCCTAAGAAAAATAAGATGCATAAAAAGATTAACATAACATGTAAATCATAAGTGACATGATATGGCCATGAACTTGTGCTTTCGATCTCCATCTCCAAAGCACCGGCATGATCTCCATCGTCACCGGCATGACACCATGATCTCCATCATCGCGTCGCCATCGGGGTTGTCACGCCAACCATGCTTCTACTTCTATTGCTACCGTTTAGCGATAAAGTAAAGCATTACATAGAGCTTAATGATTGACATGCAGGTCATACAATAATTAAAGACAACCCTCTGGCTCCTGCCGGTTGCCGTATTCATCGACATGCAAGTCGAGATAAACTATTACAAAATATGATCATCTCATACATCAAATATATTTCATCATGTCTTTGGCCATATCATATCACAACATACCCTGCAAAAACAAGTTAGACGTCCTCTAATTTGTTGTTGCATGTTTTACGTGGCTGCTATGGGTATCTAGCAAGAAAGATTCTTACCTACTCAAAACCACAACGGTGATATGCAAGTTGCTATTTAACCTTCTACAAGGACCGCCTTCGTCGAATCCGATTCAACTAAGGTGGGAGAGACAGACACCCGCCAGCCATCTTATGCAACAAAGTCGCATGTCAGTCGATGGAACCGGTCTCATGTACGTGGACATGTAAAGTTGGTCCGGGCCGCTTCATCCCACAATACCGCTGAATCAAGAAAAGACTAAGGAAGGAAGCAATCTGAATATCAACGCCCACAAAAACTCCTTTGTGTTCTACTCGTGATGTCATCTACACAAAGACCTAGCTCTGATACCACTCTAGGGTAACGTTGCATGGGAAACAAAAAATTTCCTACGCTCACCAAGATCGATCTAGGAGGTGAACATCTACGAGAGGAGAGAATGCATCTACATACCCTTGTAGATTGCTAAGCGGAAGCGTTAAGAAAGGCGGTTGATGTAGTCGAACGTCTTCGCGATCCAATCACGATCCGTCCCGCGAACTCCCGATCAAGTGCCGAACGGACGGCACCTCCGCGTTCAACACACGTACGGCTTGATGACGCCTTCACCTCCTCGATGCAGTGAGCGATGGTGAAGTAGTAGCTCGAGTCCTCCGGCAGCACGACGGTGTGGCGGCGGTGGTGGTGGAGCAATCTCAGCAGAGCTTCGCTAAGCTACGCGGAGAGAGAGAGAGGAACTACGAGGGAGAGGGAGGGCAGCGCCGTGGCATAGATGGGGTGCGGCTGCCCTCTCTCTACCCCTCTATATATAGGGGAAAGGGAGGAGGAGGAGGCGCCCTAGGGTTTCCCCTAGGGGGGCCGGCGGCCACAACAGATGGGGGCGCCCCTAGGGAAACCCTAGGGTGACTTGCCCCCCAAGCCAGGTGGAGGCAGCCCTAGGGGGGGCGCCCCACCCCCTCTGGTGATCATGGGATGGGGTGAGGGGGGCGCACAGCCCCTAAGTGGGCTGGTGTGCTTCCTCCCCTTGGCCCATGAGGCCCCCCAACACTTGCCGGGGCCCCCCGAAACCCCTTTCGGTTCTCATGGTCATAACCCGGTACCCCCCGGAACACTTCCAGACTCCGATTCCCTTCGTCCTATATATCGATCTTCACCTCCAGACCATTCCGGAGTTCCTCGTCATGTCCGGGATCTCATCCGGGACTCCGAACAACCTTCGGTCACCAACATAATAACTCGACTATACTTATATCGTCACCAAACGTTAAGTGTGTAGACCCTGCGGGTTTGAGAACTATGCAGACATGACCGAGACACCTCCACATTCAATAACCAATAGCGGGACCTGGATGCCCATATTGGTTCCTACATATTCTACGAAGATCTTTATCGGTTGAACCTCGATGTCAAGGATTCAGTCAATCCCGTATGCAGTTCCCTTTGTCCATCGGTATGTTACTTGCCCGAGATTCGATCGTCGATATCTCCATACCTAGTTCAATCTCGTTACCGGCAAGTCTCTTTACTTGTTCCGTAATACAAGATCCCGTGGCTAACTCTTTAGTCACATTGCTTGCAAGCTTATTGTGATGCTGTATTACCGAGTGGGCCTTGAGATACCTTTCCGTCATACGGAGTGATAAATTCCCAGTCTTGATCCATGCCAACTCAACAGACACCCTCGGAGATACCTGTAGAGCATCTTTATAGTCACCCAGTTACGTTGCGACGTTTGATACACACAAGGTACTCCTCCGGTGTCAGTGAGTTGCATGATCTCATGGTCATAGGAACAGATACTTGACATGCGAAAACGATAGCAATAAACTTGACACGATCATATGCTACGTTCATAGTTTGGGTCTTGTCCATCACATCATTCTCCTAATGATGTGATCCCGTTATCAAATGACAACTCATGTCTATGACCAGGAAACCATGGCCATCTTTGATCAACGAGCTAGTCTGGTAGAGGCTCACTAGGGACATGTTGTTGTCTACGTATCCACACATGTATTTGTGTTTCCAACCAATACAATTATAGCATGGATAATAAACGATTATCATGAACAAGGAAATATAATAATAACCATTTTATTATTGCCTCTAGGGCATATTTCCAACAGAGGAACAACCTTTTTTTTGTGAAATTCATGCAGATCACTATGTATGTACTTTGCAGAGTGCTTTGCAATTTCTGTATCTATTCCTGTGATTGCCATAGCGGGTTAGCTAGATGACTTACCTGTATATTTTTCAGTCCAACAATTCAGTGCGCTCTTAGTGCTTTGGTGTCTTTGGTTTATTCGCAAAGTGTGTACAGTTGGTATCGGTTCTGTCAAAATGAATACGACAATAACATGGTTGGAAAAAGAACTACAACATACCAGTGGGCACTCAGGGAATATGAACACACAAAAGGAAAATATGGCAATAGAGGTTAAATTGGAGAGCAAATTCTAGGGAAATAGGAGGAATAGATGAACTTTATTGGACCCTTGTCAGTGTTTTGTGGCACATCATTGGTTATCTTCCTAAAATCTTGTTGGTAGTGCATTTGACTCTCTCTTTTATACCATGTGGGTCATATGAGTGGGGAAGCAGTGGTTTGAAGGCATTTATAGTAGCTTAGGTTGCAATCTATGACAGTCTCTTAAGAAACGGCTCAACCCTGATGGATTTGTTTCGGCAGTGAAATGCATCCTATTTGATCAAAATTTAGACTACCTGACTGTAAAACATTGACCTTCTTCATTGCTGATTCAAACTGTATGCTGGTGTTGATGGAAATATGCCCTAGAGGCAATAATAAATTTATTATTATTTTATATTTCCTTGTTCATGATAAAGGTTTATTATTCATGCTAGAATTGTATTGACCGGAAACTTAAATACATGTGTGAATACATAAACAAATACCGTGTCCCTAGTGAGCCTCTACTAGACTAGCTCGTTGATCAAAGATGGTTAAGGTTTCCTAACCATAGACATGAGTTGTCATTTGATAACAGGATCACATCATTAGGAGAATGATGTGATGGACAAGACCCATCCGTTAGCTTAGCATATGATCGTTCTGTTTATTGCTACTGCTTTCTTGAATGTCAAATACATGTTCCTCAGACCATGAGATCATGCAACTCCCGGATATCGGAGGAATACCTTGCGTGCTATCAAACATCACAACGTAACTGGGTGATCATAAAGATGCTCTACAGGTATCTCCGAAGGTGTCGGTTGAGTTGGCATGGATCGAGACTGGGATTTGTCACTCCGTGTTTCGGAGAGGTATCTCTGGGCCCTCTCGGTAATGCACATCATAAGAAGCTTGCAAGCAAAGTGACTAAGGAGTTAGTTACGGGATGATGTATTACAGGAACGAGTAAAGAGACTTGCCGGTAACGAGATTGAACTAGGTATGGAGATACTGACGATCGAATCTCGGGCAAGTAACATACCGACGGACAAAGGGAATTACGTATGTTGTCATTGCGGTTCGACCGATAAGATCTTCGTGGAATATGTAGGAACCAATATGAGCATCCAGGTTCCGCTATTGGTTATTGACCGGAGAGGCATCTCAGTCATGTCTACATCATTCCCGAACCCGTAGGGTCCGCACGCTTAACGTTCGTTGACGATATAGTGTTATATGAGTTATGTGAATTGAAACCGAATATTGTTCGGAGTCCCAGATGAGATCCCGGATGTCACGAGGAGTCTTGGAATGGTCGAGAGGTAAAGATTTATATATGGGAAGTCATATTTTGGGTTCCGAAAAAAGGTGCAGTTTTTTCGGTATTGTACCAGGAAGCTTCCAGAAGGTTCCGGAGGATTCCGGAGGGGTCCGAAAGTCCACAAGTGGGTCCACCACGTCCCAAGGGTTTGCATGGGCTAAGGGGAGGCGCCCTGGCCTTATTGGGCCAGGCGCACCAAGTCCTCAAAAGCCCACGCAGCTAGGGAAAGAAAAAGGGAGAGTCCTAGTAGGAATAGGATTGGATTTTGGAGTCCAAGTCCACGTGTGTACTATTCACGGTTACTGTTCACGTGGCACTATTCCTTCTACTCCAAGCCCCTACACATATATAAATAGAGGAGAGGGGGCGCCCCAAAGAAGACACAACATTGTCTTAGCCGTGTGCGGCGCCCCCCTCCACAGTTCCGTCCCTCGGTCATATTTTCACAGTGCTTGGGCGAAGCCCTGCGGAGATAGTATCATCATCACCGTCACCACGCCGTCGTGCTGCCGGAACTCGTCCACTACCTCACCGTCTTGCTGGATCAAGAAGTTGAGGACGTCACCGAGCTGAACGTGTGCTGAACGCGGAGGTGCCGTACATTCGGTACTCGGTCGGTTGGATCGTGAAGTTGTTCGACGACATCAACCGCGTTGTTCTAACGCTTCCGCTTACGGTCTACGAGGGTACGTAGACACACTCCCCCTCTCGTAGCTATGCATCTCCATGGATAGATCTTGCGTGTGCGTAATTTTTTTTTTGTTTTCCATGCAACGTTCCCCAACAGTGGCATCATGAGCCAGGTCTATGCGTAGATGATATGCACGAGTAGAACACAAAGAGTTGTGCGCGGTGATCGTCATACTGCTTACCACCAACATCTTATTTTGATTCGGCGGTATTGTAAGATGAAGCGGCCTAGACCAACCTTACATGTCCACGTACATGAGACCGGTTCCACCGACAGACATGCAACTTGTTTTGCATAAAGGTGGCTAGCGGGTGTCTGTTTCTCCTACTTTAGTTGAATCGAAT
Source organism: Elymus sibiricus (assembly GCA_039707655.1). NCBI lineage: Eukaryota > Viridiplantae > Streptophyta > Magnoliopsida > Poales > Poaceae > Elymus > Elymus sibiricus. The sequence goes on from CM077676.1 coordinate 86,254,999, forward strand.
TTGACTGTGGCCGGTCCTTGTTGAAGGTTAAAACAGCAAACTTGATAAATCACCGTTGTGGTTTTGTGCCATAGGTAAGAACGGTTCTTGCTAGAAGCCCGTAGCAGCCACGTAAAACTTGCAACAACAAAGTAGAGGATGTCTAACTTGTTTTTGCAGGGTATGCTGTGATGTGATATGGTCAAGACATGATGTGATATACGTTATTGTATGAGATGATCTTGTTTTGTAATTTATCGGCAACCGGCAGGAGCCTTATGGTTGTCTCTTTATTGTATGAAATGCAAGCGCCATGTAATTGCTTTACTTTATCGCTATGCGTTAGCAATAGTTGTAGAAGCAATAGTTGGCGAGACGACCACGACGCAACGATGGAGATCAAGATGTCGAGCCGGTGACGATGGAGATCATGACGATGCTTTGGAGATGGAGATCAAAAGCACAAGATGATGGCCATATCATGTCGCATATTTTGATTGCATGTGATGTTTATCCTTTATGCATCTTATTTTGCTTAGAACGACGGTAGCATTATAAGATGACCCCTTCACTAAATTTGAAGATAAAAGTGTTCTCCCCGAGTATGCACCGTTGCTAAAGTTCGTCGTTTCGAAGCACCTCGTGTTGATCGGGTGTGATAGATTCTACGTTCACATACAACAGGTGTAAGCCAGTTTTACACAAGCAGAATACTTGGGTTAAACTTGACGAGCCTAGCATGTACAGACATGGTCTCAGAACACTGGAGACCGAAAGGTCGAACATGAGTCATATAGTAGATATGATCAACATGGAGATGTTCACCATTGATGCCTATCCCATCTCACGTGATGATCGGACATGGGCTAGTTGATTTGGATCATGTATCACTTAGTTAACTTGAGGGATGTTAATTTAAGTGGGAGTTCATTAGTAATTTGATTAATTGAACTTAATTTATCATGAACTTAGTCTTGATGGTTTCTTTGCATATCTATGTTGTAGATAAATGGCCCGTGCTACTGTTCCGTTGAATTTTAATGCGTTTCTAGAGAAAGCTAAGTTGAAAGATGATGTTTGCAACTACACGGACTGGGTCCGTAACTTGAGGATTATCCTCATTGCTGCACAGAAGAATTATGTCCTTGATGCACCGCTAGGTGATGGACCTGCTGCAGGAGCTGCTGCAGACGTTGTGAACGCCTGGCAGGCTCGATCTGATGCAAGGGATGGAGAAGACAATTCCCGAGCTCTTCGCGATGCTGAAATCAGCGAAGGTAGAAATCAAGAAGGAGCATCAAGTGTTGATGGTTAACAAAACCACTAGTTTCAAGAAAAAGGGCAAGGGAAAGAAGGGGAACTTCAAGAAGAACAGCAAGCAAGTTGCTGCTCCCACGAAGAAACCCAAAGCTGGACCCAGACCTGAAACAGAGTGCTTCTACTGCAAAGGGACTGGTCACTGGAAGCGGAACTGCCCCAAGTATTTGGCGGATAAGAAGGATGGCAAAGTGAGCAAAGGTATATTTGATATACATGTTATTGATGTGTTCCTCACTAATGCTCGCAGTAGCGCCTGGGTATTTGATACTGGTTCGGTTGCTCATATTTGTAACTCAAAACAGGAGCTACGGAATAAGCGAAGATTAGCTAAGGATGAAGTGACGATGCGCGTCGGGAATGGTTCCAAGGTTGATGTGATCGCCGTCGGCACGCTACCTCTACATCTACCTTCGGGATTAGTTTTAGACCTCAATAATTGTTATTTGGTGCCAGCGTTGAGCATGAACATTATATCTGGATCTTGTTTATTGCGAGACGGTTATTCATTTAAGTCAGAGAATAATGGTTGTTCTATTTATATGAGTAACATCTTTTATGGTCACGCACCTTTTGTGAATGGTCTATTCTTGTTGAATCTCGATCGTAGTGATACACATATTCATAATATTGATGCCAAAAGATGCAAAGTTGATAATGATAGTGCAACATACTTGTGGCACTGCCGTTTAGGTCATATTGGTGTAAAGCGCATGAAGAAACTCCATGCGGATGGACTTTTGGAATCTCTTGATTATGAATCATTTGATACTTGCGAACCATGCCTCATGGGCAAGATGACTAAAACTCCGTTCTCCGGAACAATGGAGCGAGCTACTGATTTGTTGGAAATAATACATACCGATGTATGCGGTCCAATGAATGTTGAAGCACGCGGCGGGTATCGTTATTTTCTAACCTTCACAGATGATTTGAGTAGATATGGGTATATCTACTTGATGAAACACAAGTCTGAAATATTTGAAAAGTTCAAAGAATTTCATAGTGAAGTAGAGAATCATCGTAACAAGAAAATAAAGTTTCTACGATCTAATCGCGGAGGCGAATATTTGAGTTACGAGTTTGGCCTTCATTTAAGAAAATGTGGAATTGTTTCACAACTCACGCCACCTGGAACACCACAGCGTAATGGTGTGTCTGAATGTCGTAGCCGTACTTTATTGGATATGGTGCGTTCTATGATGTCTCTTACCGATTTGCCACTATCGTTTTGGGGTTATGCATTAGAGACATCTGCATTCACGTTAAATAGGGCACCGTCTAAATCCGTTGAGACGACACCGTATGAACTATGGTTTGGCAAGAAACCTAAGCTGTCGTTTCTTAAAGTTTGGGGATGCGATGCTTATGTGAAAAAGCTTCAACCTGATAAGCTCGAACGCAAAGCGGAGAAGTGTGTCTTCATAGGATACCCTAAAGAAACAATTGGGTACACCTTCTACCACAGATCCGAAGGCAAGGTCTTTGTTGCCAAGAATGGGTCCTTTCTAGAGAAGGAGTTTCTCTCGAAAGAAGTGAGTGGGAGGAAGGTAGAACTTGATGAGGTAATTGTACCTTCTCTCGAATTGGAAAGTAGCTCATCAGAGAAAACCGTTCCCGTGATGCCTACACCAATAAGAGAGGAAGATAATGATAAAGATCAGGAAACTTCAGATCAAGTTACTACTGAACTTCGTAGGTCGACCAGAGTACGTTCCGCACCAGAGTGGTACGGTAATCCTGTTCTAGAAGTTATGTTGTTAGACAACGGTGAACCTACGAACTATGAAGAAGCTATGATAAGCCCGGATTCCGACAAATGGCTTGAGGCCATGAAATCTGAGATAGGATCCATGTATGAGAACAAAGTGTGGACTTTGGTGGAGTTGCCCGATGATCGGCAAGCCATTGAGAATAAATGGATTTTTAAGAGGAAGACAGATGCTGATGGTAATATCACTGTCTACAAAGCTCGACTTGTCGCGAAAGGTTTTCGACAAGTTCAAGGGGTTGACTACGATGAGACTTTCTCACCCGTAGCGATGCTTAAGTCTGTCCGAATCATGTTAGCAATTGCCGCATTTTATGATTATGAAATCTGGCAAATGGATGTCAAAACTGCATTCCTTAATGGTTTTCTCAAAGAAGAGTTGTATATGATGCAACCAGAAGGTTTTGTCGATCCTAAGGGTGCTAACAAAGTGTGCAAGCTCCAGCGATCCATTTATGGACTGGTGCAAGCATCTCGGAGTTGGAATATACGCTTTGATGAGGTGATCAAAAGCATATGGTTTTGTACAGACTTACGGTGAAGCCTGTATTTACAAGAAAGTGAGTGGGAGCTCTGTAGCATTTCTAATATTATATGTGGATGACATATTGTGATTGGAAATGATATAGAATTTCTGGATGGCATAAAGGGATACTTGAATAAGAATTTTTCAATGAAAGACCTCGGTGAAGCTGCTTATATATTGGGCATCAAGATCTATAGGGATAGATCAAGACGCTTGATAGGACTTTCACAAAGCACATACCTTGACAAAGTTTTGAAGAAGTTCAAAATGGATCAGTCAAAGAAAGGGTTCTTGCCTGTCTTGCAAGGTGTGAAGTTGAGTCAGACTCAATGCCCGACCACGGCAGAAGATATAGAGAAAATGAAAGTCATTCCCTATGCCTCAGCCATAGGTTCTATTATGTATGCCATGTTGTGTACCAGACCTGATGTGTGCCTTGCCATAAGTTTGGCAGGGAGGTACCAGAGTAATCCAGGAGTGGATCACTGGACAGCGGTCAAGAATATCCTGAAGTACCTGAAAAGGACCAAGGACATGTTTCTCGTTTATGGAGGTGACGAAGAGCTCGTCGTAAAGGGTTACGTCGATGCAAGCTTCGACACTGATCCGGATGACTCTAAGTCAGAAACCGGATACGTATTTATATTAAATGGTGGAGCTGTCAGTTGGTGCAGTTCCAAGCAGAGCATCGTGGCAGGATCTACGTGTGAAGCGGAATACATAGCTGCTTCGGAAGCAGCACATGAAGGAGTCTGGATGAAGGAGTTCATATCCGATCTAGGTGTAATACCTAGTGCATCGGGTTCAATGACAATCTTTTGTGACAACACTGGAGCAATTGCCATAGCCAAGGAGCCCAGGTTTCACAAGAAGACCAAACACATCAAGAGACGCTTCAACTCCATTCGTGAATATGTCAAGGATGGAGACATAGAAATTTGCAAAGTACACACGGATCTGAATGTGGCAGACCCGTTGACTAAGCCTCTTCCACGAGCAAAACATGATCAGTGCCAAGAATCCATGGGTGTTAGATTCATTACTATGTAATCTAGATTATTGACTCTAGTGCAAGTGGGAGACTGATGGAAATATGCCCTAGAGGCAATAATAAAGTTGTTATTATTTTATATTTCCTTGTTCGTGATAAAGGTTTATTATTCATGCTAGAATTGTATTGACCGGAAACTTAAATACATGTGTGAATACATAAAAAAATAATGTGTCCCTAGTGAGCCTCTACTAGACTAGCTCGTTGATCAAAGATGGTTAAGGTTTCCTAACCATAGACATGAGTTGTCATTTGATAACGGGATCACATCATTAGGAGAATGATGTGATGGACAAGACCCATCCGTTAGCTTAGCATATGATCGTTCTGTTTATTGCTACTGCTTTCTTGAATGTCAAATACATGTTCCTCAGACCATGAGATCATGCAACTCCCGGATACCGGAGGAATACCTTGTGTGCTATCAAACGTCACAACGTAACTGGGTGATCATAAAGATGCTCTACAGGTATCTCCGAAGGTGTCCGTTGAGTTGGCATGGATCGAGACTGGGATTTGTCACTCCGTGTTTCGGAAAGGTATCTCTGGGCCCTCTCGGTAATGCACATCATAAGAAGCTTGCAAGCAAAGTGACTAAGGAGTTAGTTACGGGATGATGTATTACAGGAACGAGTAAAGAGACTTGCTGGTAACGAGATTGAACTAGGTATGGAGATACCGACGATCGAATCTCGGGCAAGTAACATACCGACGGACAAAGGGAATTACGTATGTTGTCATTGCGGTTCGACCGATAATATCTTCGTGGAATATGTAGGAACCAATATGAGCATCCAGGTTCCGCTATTGGTTATTGACCGGAGAGGCATCTCAGTCATGTCTACATCATTCCCGAACCCATAGGGTCCGCACGCTTAACGTTCGTTGACGATATAGTGTTATATGAGTTATGTGAATTGGTAACCGAATATTGTTCGGAGTCCCGGATGAGATCCCGGACGTCACGAGGAGTCTCGGAATGGTCGAGAGGTAAATATTTATATATGGGAAGTCATATTTTGGGTTCCGTTAAAAGGTGCAGTTTTTTCGGTATTGTACTGGGAAGCTTCCAGAAGGTTCCGGAGGATTCCGGAGGGGTCCTGAAGTCCACAAGTGGGTCCACCATGTCCCAAGGGCGGGCATGGGCTAAGGGGAGGCGCCCTGGCCTTATTGGGCCAGGCGCACCAAGTCCTCAAAAGCCCACGCAGCGAGGGAAGGAAAAAGGGAGAGTCCTAGTAGGAATAGGCTTGGACTTTGGAGTCCAAGTCCACGTGTGTACTATTCACGGTTATTGTTCACGTGGCACTATTCCTTCTACTCCAAGCCCCTACACATATATAAATAGAGGAGAGGGGGCGCCCCAAAGAAGACACAACATTGTCTTAGCCGTGTGCGGCGCCCTCCTCCACAGTTCCGTCCCTCGGTCATATTTTCGCAGTGCTTGGGCGAAGCCCTGCGGAGATAGCATCACCATCACCGTCACCACACCGTCGTGCTGCCGGAACTCATCCACTACCTCGCCGTCTTTCTGGATCAAGAAGTCGAGGACGTCACCGAGCTGAACGTGTGCTGAACGCGGAGGTGCCGTACGTTCGGTACTCGGTCGGTTGGATCGTGAAGTTGTTCGACGACATCAACCGCGTTGTTCTAACGCTTCCGCTTACGGTCTACGAGGGTACGTAGACACACTCCCCCTCTCGTAGCTATGCATCTCCATGGATAGATCTTGCGTGTGCGTAGAATTTGTTTTTGTTTTCCATGCAACGTTCCCCAACAGGTGTCACCTCACAGATCGAGACCTGTTGCTTCTTCTTGGCCGCGTCACCTCACTGTGTACGAGGGTGAACTCCACATGAACGTCTCCTTGAGTAAGCAGCAGCAACCCCCATGGCCGTTTCAATTTTCATATTCTATTTTTGTGTGTGCTGATCTTGATTTCTCTTCTCCATTGCTGACGAGCTACCCACGAATGGATTTGATCTCCACGCATGGCTCTGTAGCACCGTCTACCATCCCCCACGGGTATGGATCATGTGACGTGGGGCCTAGACACACTGATTGCAGAAGCCTATTTCGCCATCGTCATCACCACCCGTTCATCCCTCAACACCAAGCGGCTGGACCGAGAACACTGCCAACCTTTTTGGTGAGCAATAATCAATCTCCCACTATGTGCTTAGTCCTCCATTGTGAATGATTTGCTACAATAGATAATTTTGATTGGTTGATAACCACCATGTAGGAACGTAGTGGTTACACTCTTGATGTAAAAAATCCACTCTTGAAGAAGTAGACAGTGAAGTTGTTTGCTTTCCTGATTCTTGAATGGCTTGATGCTACTCCTTTGCTAGGCGTACTTAATTTTAAATGACAGGAGTAACTGAATTTTGTTTACTGAATTTTGGAGTATCATGCATATGGTTAAAGGACCATTGCACAAATTAATTTAATTATTACTCCTACAACTACTACAAATGCTATATATACCAACAGTTAAAAAAGGTTCAGAGCAGACTTCATGGGAGTGTCAGAGAAGTGGCTGGAAACAGCTCTTTGTTTAACTTGCCTTCCTAAATTAGTGAATAAAAGTAAACCCAATCAAGAATTTGGGAATTCTGAAGTAGCTAATCTTGTAGTTTGATGTACTGTAAATAACATTTCTAGGATGGAGTTATACGATACGAATAAGTATAGGATGCGAGACACGACCACGATAGATTAGACCTTCACGTACGTCTACAGTGTAAAAAATGTACATCTTCCAAAAAAAATTCTAAATGTACAACTAGGCGGCAAGCTGCTCAGACTATAACGGTTCACACTTGAACTCATGCAATTTTTGTTCAGCCCATAACCTGGTGCTGGGTTAGTTTAATCCATGCTGTTAGATATAATTAGGTGGGATGGTCTGATGGTACTTATCAACCTGGGTACACCTAGAGTGTGGATTTGGGAAAGAAAAGGTTCTCTCTTCTAATATAGTACTATAATAGATATATTCAAAAAGAAACTTCATACAAAGAAGATAAAATATTGTCTGATTACAATTATCTTATATTCGAAAAAGATGTAACTCCCTTAGAGTAGCTTAATAATAAATTCCTTCCCCTCCCTGTTTGTCGCAAAAGCGGAGTCTTTGCTGTTACAAAAAGAAAATGTATATATTAAAAATTATACCGGTGTGGTTATAATGTATGTGATCAATTTAGTATATTACATCCTGCCATTAGAAGATTCGCCGTACGTTGGCCAGTCCATGAGTACTGGACACCTCCTCATTATCGGTCTTTTGAAGGCGGTGGTGGCTTGTTATCACAGACCTTGAAGGTACTGGACAACCATCTCCCTCACCTCATTTATCTGGTTCAGCAAAGATTGCAGCAACATCCTATTATACTGGACTACAACCTACAGAAGCATACATGTATTTCACATATGTTAATGCAAACTTACCCATGAAGGTCTATAGATGGCATCTCTTTTTCGAGTCCTCCAACCTTTCTGAACGAACCTCCAAGTCTCAAAAATATGAACATGGTACAAGGCAGATCATGTGCACATGAACCAATGTTCCTCTGGTCATATACTAAAATAGGTGCACATGAATAGTTGCAGAAAATATATAGATAATAAGCATATGAGATATCAGCCATGCGTTAATAAGCAAAATCAGCAGGAATATTTGTATCTTTGGCGTCATTCCTGAAGGACTCTGTAAATCTCTAACATGAGGCAATCAAGATCAGAAGAAGAAATAATGGCCTGAGAATGAGAAAAACACAAAACATGTGTGATACCTGATTAATAGTAAAGATATTCCACCACTTCTCCAACTCGGGTGTGTAGCATGTAACAGTAGTAGTCTCTCACGGAGACGCACAACCTGCTATTTCCCTCCGCACATGCATGAGTAATGCGGAAATTAGGATTCATCTGAGAATTATCATATTTATCAGAACGACATAATACGCAAAAGGCCTACCTGCATCCTCCTCATCATCATGGCCCCCTCTTGGATGCTGTACAACCTCCCAAGGGACACTACGTTTAGGTAGTTTCGGATGCCAACCGAGCTCCCTCCTTGGGTAGAAGAGGGGATAAGATAGTGGGTCATATGAGCCATCAGTCACATGTATATTGTGCCTCTGGTTGTCGTTACCGCAAAGTGTGATCCTATGATCGAACCTTTTCGCTAGGTCAGTGCCCTCCACCCAAATTGCAGCAACCTCAGATGACACCGGTCTATTATATTTCCGTTGATCAAGCCTCTGGTCGGTGTTGAGGTCTATCCTGTAATCATCGAGGTTGTCCTTGTGTGCACCTAAACTCCTAAACTGCTGGTAGTACGGGTTTTCCCGGAGTAAGTCCACTAACTTCTTGACGACATTCTGGTGCAATTGCTTGGTGGCAGCCTTGCGATGGTTCAGGTTAGGGTCGTCGTCGTAGAAATACAATTGGAGATGCTCTGTATGGGAGCTAGGACCGAAGGAATGCACGTTGTGGTAGATGGTTCCGTGCGCCCGGAACGTGTACACCCTAGACTTCATGTTTGTGTAGTTTTCATCGAGGCTGACGCCAAGGGTTGTGAAGGAGAAGTGGCCGTTGAAGAACCGTATGGTCTCCCGAAAATGTCTAGAGTCTGCATCCGCGCTGGACCAAAGCCTCATTAGCTCCGGGGTGGGATCCGGTTGCTTGAGCTCGATTTGGCCATTGCGACAACAGAAGCCGTCGGTCTCGGACTCAAACTTCTTGGCCTTGCAGTGGTCGCAGTTCGCGGCGTGCTTCAGGATGTGTGTGCTGTCTAGGAGGTTTGAGTAGACATAGTCAAATGGATCAATGTCGATATACCTAGTGGCAAACATGTTCGTGTCTTCATCTCCATCCATGCTATCAACATCGGATCCTGCGGGCATTTGTGCAAACATTCCATTCAGAACATCGTCCACCAATATTTTTAATAAAAAATTCAATTACATGATGTGCTTGTTCACCGTTGACCATACCTTGGCCGCCAAATAGATAGTACTCGTCATCCATGAAGTCGGGTGGCATCGGATCCCCGCCCATGATGCCGCTCATGAAAGCCTCCATGTCATCTGTGACATCATTAAGATGGTAAGAAAAAGAGGGCACAAATGAATGTTGTGCAGAAGATTGTGACAGTGGCCAATTCTTACCATCGGTACCGACAGTGTACGTTGGCATGGTCATCAATGGGCTAGCATCTAGACACACAGCTTCGGCCTGAAAGACGTGTGCTGCGTGTGGGTTGTAAGCCTGAGAGTCAGACGTTGTGCAAGCTAGATCTGGATGTGGCACTGCGATGGATTCAGCACACGGGGTGTTTTTCTTTCTAGCATACTTTGCCTTTCTCTGAGCACTTGACTCCCCTTTTCATCTAAAGCCCTTTTCCGCCACCCTGCCGGAGGGGGGAATCATCCCCGGAGGCCATCTTCATCATCCCGGCGGTCTCCATGACGAGGAGGGAGTAGTTCTCCCTCGGGGCTGAGGGTTTGTACCAGTAGCTATGTGTTTTATCTCTCTCTCTCTCTCTCTCGTGTTCTTGATTTGGCACGATCTTGATGTATCGTGAGCTTTGTTAATATAGTTGGATCATATGGTGTTTCTTCCCTCTCTATCCTTGTTGTGATGAATCAAATCTTTTCCCTTTGAGATTTCGTTATTGTCGGATTGAATATTTCAGATTTGAGAACACTTGATGTATGTCTTGTATATGAATACCCTTGGTGACAATGGGGTATTATATTGATTCACATGATATATGTTTTGGCACTCAACTCGCGGATTCCCGTGGTGACATTGGGGTAATCTATGCATAGGGGTTGATGCACGTTTTCATTATCTTTTCTCCTATAGAAACTTTGGGGTGCTCCTTGGAGTTCTTTGTGTGGATTGAATATTATGATTATGAACTTGTTTGATGCATATCATATAATCAACTCACGGATACTTGTGGTGACATTGGAGTATCTAGGTGACATTAGAGTTGGTTGATGTGTATAATATGGTGTTATTTTAGTACGAACTCTAGGGCTGTTTGTGACAATTATAGGAATGGCTCGATAGATCGATTGGAAAGGATAACTTTGAGGCGATTTCATACCCTACAAACAATTTCTATCTTATGTTCTCTGCTAATAGGAACTTTGGAGTGATTCTTTATCGCACGTTGAGGGATTGTTATATGATCCAATTATATTAGCATTGTTGAGAGATTTCACTAGCGAAAGTATGAACCCTAGGCCTTGTTTTTAAGCATTGCAATACCATTTGTGCTCACTTTTGGTACTTGCTACCTTGCTATTTTTATATTTTCAGATTACAAAAACCTATATCTACTATCCATCCTACACTTTTATCACCATCTCTTCGCCGAACTAGTGCACCTATACAATTTAATATTGTATTGAGTGTGTTGGGGACACAAGAGATTTCTTGTATTTGGTTGCAGGGTTGTCTGAGAGATACCATCTTCAACCTACGCCTCCCACGGATTGATAACCTTAGGTCATCCACTTGAAGGAAAATTGCTACTGTCCTGCAAAACTCTGCGCTTGGAGGCTCAACACGAGTGTACAAGAATAAGTTGTGTAGTAGACATCACCGCGTGTTTATAAGCTCCCTCTTTTCCTCCTCATTACGTTGCACGCTAGCTAGTTCTTTGTCATTAAAGAAACCAGATGTGAGAGTAGTCGACGCAGGAAAAGTTAAACAAGAATGAAGCTAGCTGAACCACTTCAATGCATGTAACGTATGTAATGATTACTTAATATATATTCATTGTTAATCGTTTTGCTGAACCATTAAACAATCATACCAGACATTGTAAGGGAAGGTTGATTTTCATCTTGAAGCTTGACCGTACCCTCCTCTTTTTTCTTCCGATAAGCAGCTCGCCTCCGGGCATTTGTCTGCCCCCTTTTTTCATCTGTGATGCCATTTTTCACAGTCTTGCAACATTCATGACAGCTCATGTTGCCATGTGCTCGGATGTTGCATTAGACACGGGTAAAACCTCTAAGGCATCATGATCAGGAGCATTTATTCCTACCTGGCTTCCCACAGCTCTATGGGAAGCATATAGAGCTACTGGAAAAACATAAAAGCCATAAGTTAGGTCAATATATGAAAATAAACCCCTATAAGCACAAATTAGTTCATATCAAACACGTATCAGGTAAAACCACTTGATCTTTGTGCTACATCTATGGAATAAACGTGCGTGAGATTACTGGGATCCGGCAACGAAGCTTCATTATGTATGAATGAGATTGCTAGGTTGTCTGCATCATGCAAAAATAACAAATAATGGAAAGAACGAGGTAGTTTACTGCTAACCAAACCATGGCAAATCTTCATTACGTTTAATACTTATCTGGAATGAAACGGGGAGGTTGATGAACATTTGTGATATCACAATCGGTGTGTTGGGGAAGAATTGTTTGTTCGGCCTGTTCAAGTATCATCCACCCATACTCATAGTGTCCTCAGAATTATAAGCAAGTCAAGCAATGGATATATCTCTACTAATGAAACACGCATAAGTGAATAGTTGATGGAATGCTTCACATAACTATTCAGATAAATGTCCACAGTACTATCAGAGGAATAGTTACCCACTTAATATTGTTCACATTGTTTTATGGTTATCAATCTCTTGAAATACTAACGGATAGTTCTGTAATGGAAATGTTGTTCTCCAGCATGCACGTTAGTTCTATAAGGTGTTCATCCCGTGTTTAACTTTTGATAGCACGCCTTGGGATTTGATTACCCCTTTGAATTATTCTCTATAGAAAGGATTTATGATTTAGCAAAAGATTTGTATCCAGGAATACTGTAAGCCTAGCGAGTTTTCACATTCTCTTTTTGCTAACACGCTACAGGGCCTCCATTTTCTCAGGTATGTCCCTGGTTTGAAAACCAGCGCCAGGCCGCAGGCTATGTCCCACACGTTGCTACCTTCCTTGACGGCATCCTCGCCACCGGTGTGGGCCATGTTGCTGTCGTCTCCATGCCAACCATCAGTAGCAGTGGCGCCTCGACTCCTACCTTATGCACCCAGACCCATCTGCTTCTCTGATTTGATTTTTGGGTTGCACTGATCTCTCTTAGTACATGTCTATTTGCAGAGAAATTATTTGGAATTCAGACTTCAGGGAAGACTGATCCAGGATATAATCCTTTGAACAATTAAAATGATGGCTCCTATTAGAAAAGACTATGTTTCAGGATTTGATTTGATCAGTTCCATAGCTTTTTTCTTCTGTCAACTCATCAGTCATGGGATAGAGCAGTTGTGGGACAGATTCTGCCCCTTTAGCATGATTAAGCTAGCTACAGATTTAGTAGGCATCCTATAGTTTGTTTCAGATTTATTAGGCATTCATAGCCATTACTATAGATTTATAGGCTACATGATGACCTGTGTTCAACAATCAACGGAACCAACATCGCTAGGCATGATGAGATCTGTCCAGCATTTGATGAGATTTTTCCAAGATTTGATGAGATTTGTTCTGCATACCTGATGAGATTCGTCGCAGCATGCACAGGGGTCGAAACCACCCTACCCTGGGGGATCGGCAGTGTCTCCCCTCAGAGATCGGCGGCGTCGGCGTCTCCCCTCGGAGGTCAGCGGCGTCAGCGTCTCCTCTGGCAGGTTGTCGGGGCCAGTTTTTCGGGACATGATATCCCAGAAATTAACCCCTCGTGTCGTCACCAGCCCAGGATTACTGTTACTGGTGGACACGTCCTTGTTACAGATTACCAAGCAATTACAAGAATTGGATACAAGACCATGAAGGTCTAATGGTACAACAATTATTTCGAGTGAGGATGACGGAAGCGACTCGTGGTTCTCCAACGTCGATGGGGCTCCATTCCCACAGGAACAGCTGACCCGGCAATTCCTATCCCGCATGGCTGCTATCCTAGGCTCCGCATGGACGGCGTGGAAATACTCCTTGTAGAAATCCTGACCTGGCCAATTAAATAGCCAGGGACAAGCCTGTGAGTACGTTGGAATGTACTCGCAAACATAATGAACAAAAGATATACTGAATGCATATGAACATGATGGGTTACACTATATGTGTATGCTGAACGAAATTTAAAGCATAGCATGATGAATATTAGCATGTGAAGAAAAATTAAATTGTTAGTGACAAACCAAGAAAGTTAAAAGTGGACAATCGGGCGAGACTGAGCCGCCCGAGAAATCCAAAAGAAATGCCAAACGGGTGTCTAAAAGAGTATCGGGCGAGACAGACCGCCCATTAACTCAAGCGACGCCACGAGAGGTCTTGAAAAGAAATGCCAGTCGGGCGTCTAAAAGTGACGCCACGGTCGGTCTTGAAAAGAAATGCCTAACGGGTGTCTAAAAGAGTATCGGGCGAGACAGACCGCCCATGAACTCAAGCGACGCCACGAGAGGTCTTGAAAATAAAACTGGGTGTCCGGGGTAGTCTAGCTAGCCCCTGAGACACTCAGGAAAAATAAAATAAGAGAAACGGGTTAGTCCACAATAATATGCATAGTAACAATAATATTCACAACCATAATATTCATGACAACAAAAATATCCATGACAGCGTCAGTAATGAAATAATAATATTCTGCTAAATAAATCATGCTCAATTTTAATTATTTTTCCTCCAGAGACTGACACTAAGACCGACACTTGACCAACCCAGACTGTAGTCCTTAACAGCGGACATGGCTATTCGATTAGGTATAACTCTGCAGAGGGTGTACTCTTTACCCACAAGTAAAGGATTTCTTTAGTCAGCACCGAGACACCGACTAATTCCCATTATGGCCTTTGGGTTGAAAACACACCTGACTAGCACACACCAGCTTAACTCATCAAAGCCAGGAATCACCCAATGCAATGATAAAGTAAAACTCTAAGTGGGAAGGCTACAACCTCCAATAGCATGGGATCACAATATTTATATCAGCCCGCAAACAAGGGTGCGACCCCTCTCCGGCTACAACCGGAGACACCCATGCCCCCGGACCAAGTGACATGCCTACCATGGGCCAATGGTATCTTTCACTATGGCCTCTCTGTACGGTGTGTGCAGGAAAGGGGTTAACAACTTACTGAACCGTACCCTACCAGCGTCAGGGACTTGTGGTAGCACGGTTCAAGTTTGGGGGTTACCGGAACAAGACTCGATCTACAGTCGACTCAGGAGGCTTAATTTTTCCTGCAGTGATTTGCACAACATATTTCCTCGGTAATACCCAACAGGGTCACCATCTGGCATGTCCCAACATGCCCTCATTGATCATTCTCGTCACAACGAGATTTCAGTTTCACGGTTACGTTTCTCATGACTGATTCTTTCCTGCAGATTAGTCCGGACCAACATGGGCATGTGAAAATAACCATGCTCACTCATGCTTCATATTTAAATGAAGACAAAATATTTTCAAGGGATCATGCATGCATAACTAGCAATATGCGAATTTTTATTTGAATTCAACCTATGCATGATTCAATTTTTCTAGCAAATATTTAACCATGCAAACACCATATCAAGTGTTCAAGATGCTTGCCTTGATCATGCAGAAATATTGGGTGCACTCCAAAAGTTTGAAAATTTTATCTTCCCTCCGTTTCCTATTTTCAAAAATATTGAAATCACCACATAATTTGATAACAATACCAAAAAGTTAATTGGAAAATTTTAAAATAAATACTAAAATAAACTAGAGGAAAAATTAGGAATTTCAGAAGAAGAATCAATTTATTTGGAGTTCATATGAATTTCCTAGAGAGTTTCTAAGCTGAAATAAATACTGGATTGGACTTATTTAATAAATCCAGCAGAGTTAAATTTATCAAAAATGTTCACCCTAGCTAGATTAATAGAGCATGAGTTTAGAAGTCTTCAGAAATTTGAATCATCAAATTTGGCTTTGAAAATATTACTGTGGAATTATTTGAGTTATTCAGAAAAAGAAAAAGGAAAGGGATAGAGCTGCGCCCTGAGCGCAGTATAGCCGTGTCGTGCTACTGGGCCAAGCCTAGCCGTTCGGCTGTGCGGAGGAGCTGATGACGTTGAAGGCGCACTTCCGGAAAGTGCGTTTTCCAAAGAAGGAAGCGTATTCACTGGATACGCCTCCACTTACAGACGTGGGTCCCGACCCCCTCTCACTGACGGTGTGTCCCGCGGGCCCACCAGTCAAGGTTGACGGGGTCAACACCGGCGCCTTCTTCCTCCTCTCCTCAGGCCGAATAGGGGAGGCACACCGGCGACGATTCCCGGCGGCACAGGCCACCGTTCGTGGTGCCCTGGCCACCGGAATGATCAGGGGGATGAGCCGCGCCCGTTGGAGGTGGAGAGGGTCGCCGGAGAGCTCGAGGTTGAGTAGAGCTTCAATCATGGCGGAAGGAAGCTTCGGGTGGAAGAGGGATTTTTCCCATGGGCCGTCTCCGGTGGAATTGGTGACGGGAAAGGATCCGCGGGTGCTCCAGGAGTTGATTGGTGGAGGAGGTTTTGGTGGGGAGGCCGTGTTTGCGACGGAATCATCGGAAAGGTTGCGGCAGCCGAAGCTGCCGGAGGGGAGGAGGGCGACCACCTTCGGTCGTTCTGAGGCTTAAGGGAGCTCAGGTGGGAGAGGAGAGTGCGGTGATGCAGAAGGAGGGGCCTGGGAAGGCTTTTTATAGGCAAGGTATGGTGGTTCCGCGGCTACAGAATCGGACATGGCTGCGGGCGGCCATTAATGGCGATTTGAGGTAGCTAGCGAGGTTGGCGGTGGACGGTGGTCGTCCACGTTTACTCCGAGGTGTGCTGGCTAGTTCGGGGAGGCTCCAGGTGGTTCGGACGACGCCGGCCATGACAGATTGCGGCGGCGGCCATTACTGAGGCAGAGAAGGTGGACGGTGACGAGGTAGATGAGGGGCGGCGGCTCAGGTAGTTGGCATTTAGGGCAGAGACGTGCTGGCTGGCTCGGAGACGACCAGGTGGCTTGGCCGGTGGGTGACAGCGACGGGCGCTGTCGGTGGCGGCGTTGGACGGCGGAGGGCGGCGCTAGAGGATGGGGGAGAGTGTCGGCGGGGTTCCTGGTTTGCTCTTGAAGACATCTGGTGAGGCTGGAGTGCGGGGGATGCAGCAGAGAGGCCACGCGAGGCGATGCCGATGCCAGCCAAACGGGCATTCTGGCCATGCCCTGAGCACGCGCATAGGGTGTTTGACAAAATGCTAATGGCATCTATGGAGCCCCAAATGAGCCAATTTTTGGTAGGGTGATGCTCTGGGATGTTGTAGAAATGATGGACAAGATGTTTTGGCCAGATGAGCAAGTGTTCAGTGTAGTCTAGAGAGAGGCAAGTTTTCTGTCATGCACGCAGTGTGCTCGATGAAATGCCATAGCAACCTAGGAACTTTTGTTGATCATGGAATTTGGCAGGATGGTGCCTCTTTATATGATAAGGATGATGGTGGGGTTGTCTTGTGAAAATAGAAAACTTGCTTGTGCAAGTTTGGGAGAATTTCAGTTCTCGACCAAATTTTGACGGGTTTATTTGGAGGTCTTCCAGAATGCAATTGGAGTTGGTCTTCTGGACTTAAGGATTTCTTAGGAAGGACTAGAGGTGGGATTAATTTCAGAATTTTTGGAGCAAAGAAAAATAGGGTTGTAGTTCAAAGCTGAATCTGGACCAGAAAAGAAAAGAGGATGTTTTGCTCAAAATTTTCAAAAGGCCAAGTTGGGTTTTTGCATAAAAGTGATCTATAGACCTCACATGACCTCTCATAATTTTTGTGGAATTTTTAAAGAATTATTTAAAATAGTTGTAGTGCAACAGAAGCATTTTAATTATTGAAAAAGGCCTTTAAAAGAATTATCTTGGGCCAAATTTTATTATGAAAATATTTCCTATTGTTATTTAAAATATAATTGAATTGATTTAAGACAACTACCAAATCCCACAATATTTTACAAAAATTTCTAAATGGAGGGAAGAATTTTGAAAACAAAAAGTAGAGAATACTCTAAAATTAATAAAAGACCTATTACAATTCAAAATTTTATTTCTGGCCAAATTTTACTTAATACAAATATGGTTAAATTTTTGGGAGGTTACACAGGTTGGCCCCCCTTAAGAAAATCTCGTCCTCGAGATTTGTTAAGGGCGGAAGGATTAAATGCATATCACAACAAACAATATTATGCAGAATGCAAACATAGCAATGCACTTATGACATACGCCCTAAAATACGTCGCAGAAATTACATCACGAAAATAAGTGCTGGATGCAGCAGCAACCACGCTCATAACCGCCTACATTTCGAAGGTAAGATCTACGGGGTCTTGCGGAAGGGTTCCGGGTGCTGGAGCACATTCTTCTTCTTCCGGAGGGAGTGGAGGAAGTGGGAGAAGCAGACGAAGAACGCGTCCCTCCTGAGTTGGCAGAGGGGGTCCGCCAATGGCGATCCGGGGATTCAGAATAGCAAGATAGTGGAGATACTCCAGTAGTTGCTGGGTAAAATGCTCCTGGGCCATCACATACTGAATGAGATAGACCAGAGCTGGATCGCTCTCATTACGTTCACAGCGGAACGTAGCTTCTGCTCCAAAAGCTGCACGGCTCGGAAAATAGCAATATTCCCTTCCGCTGGCATAGGGTACTACGGATCGAAGACGGGTAATTGCTTCATAAGAAGCAGACTCAATGGCCATGCCTGAGGTTAGCATGGATCTCCCGTTGAAGATAACATATGGAGGGCCTTGGTTTAAATCTGCTGGTGGGATGTGCGCAGCTGCCCAGTATTTCGAGAGACTAGGAGTGATCCTCGATTTGAACAGCGTGGGTGGGTGAAGCCAAGAGTATTGCGGGTAAAATCCCACAATATCTTAACAAAACTACCAGGGCTCGCATCGGGGGTTCTCAGGTGGACTCCGGGGTGAGACATGGATGGGTGGATGGGGAAAAGCAGTGCTCGAGGTGATGATGGCTGGTGTGGTTGCGGATATGGCCTCTTATAGAGCGCCTGGGTGAGGAAACATGAAGCGGTGCCAGTACAACTTGTGCACCGGTTCCGGCGCAGGGCTGTCTGGTCAAAAACTCAGACCTCGATCCCAACAAGGAATGTGACGTATTACTGTGCGTGTCGGCTGGCTACCGTGCAGACTTACCGGATGAGATGGGCTAGGCTACGGACAGGAAAGATTGGGACAGTGTGGAAACCGAAGGATAATGACCAAGCTAAGATAGGATTAGCCAATGGTCACCCTGGCTCTGATACCAAGGCTATCGGGGCCGGTTTTCCGGGACATGATATCCCAGAAATTAACCCCTCGTGTCGTCACCAGCCCAGGATTACTGTTACTGGTGGACACGTCCTTGTTACAGATTACTAAGCAATTACAAGAATTGGATACAAGACCATGAAGGTCTAATGGTACAACAATTATTTCTAGTGAGGATGACGGAAGCGACTCGTGGTTCTCCAACGTCGATGGGGCTCCATTCCCACAGGAACAGCTGACCCGGCAATTCCTATCCCGCGTGGCTGCTATCCTAGGCTCCGCATGGACAGCGTGGAAATACTCCTTGTAGAAATCCTGACCTGGCCAATTAAATAGCCAGGGACAAGCCTGTGAGTACGTTGGAATGTACTCGCAAACATAATGAACAAAAGATATACCGAATGCATATGAACTTGATGGGTTATACTATATGTGTATGCTGAACGAAATTTAAAGCATAGCATGATGAATATTAGCATGTGCAGAAAAATTAAATTGTTAGTGACGAACCAAGAAAGTTAAAAGTGGACAATCGGGCGAGACTAAGCCGCCCGAGAAATCCAAAAGAAATGCCAAACGGGTGTCTAAAAGAGTATCGGGCGAGACAGACCGCCCATTAACTCAAGCGACGCCACGAGAGGTCTTGAAAAGAAATGCCAGTTGGGCATCTAAAAGTGACGCCACGGTCGGTCTTGAAAAGAAATGCCTAACATGTGTCTAAAAGAGTATCGGGCGAGACAGACCGCCCATGAACTCAAGCGATGCCACGAGAGGTCTTGAAAATAAAACTGGGTGTCCGGGGTAGTCTAGCCAGCCCCTGAGAAACTCAGGAAAAATAAAATAAGAGAAATGGGTTAGTCCACAATAATATGCATAGTAACAATAATATTCACAACCATAATATTCATGACAACAAAAATATCCATGACAGCGTCAGTAATGAAATAATAATATTCTGCTAAATAATCCATGCTCAATTTTAATTATTTTTCCTCCAGAGACCGACACTAAGACCGACACTTGACCAACCCAGACTGTAGTCCTTAACCGCGGACACGACTATTCGAATAGGTATAACTCTGCAGAGGGTGTACTCTTTACCCACAAGTAAAGGATTTCTTTAGTCAGCACCGAGACATTGACTAATTCCCATTATGGCCTTTGGGTTGAAAACACACCTGACTAGCACACACCCGCTTAACTCATCAAAGCCAGGAATCACCCAAGGCAATGATAAAGTAAAACTCTAAGTGGGAAGGCTACAACCTCCAATAGCATGGGATCACAATATTTATATCGGCGCGCAAACAGGGGTGCGACCCCTCTCCGGCTACAGCCGGAGACACCCATGCCCTCGGACCAAGTGACATGCCTACCATGGGCCAATGGTATCTTTCACTATGGCCTCTCTGTACGGTGTGTGTGCAGGAAAGGGGTTAACAACTTACTGAACCATACCCTACCAGCGGAAGGGACCTGTGGTAGCACGGTTCAAGTTTGGGGGTTACCGGAACAAGACTAGATGTACGGTCGACTCAGGAGGCTTAATTTTTCCTGCAGTGGTTAGCAGAACATATTTCCTCGGTAATACCAAACAGGGTCACCATCTGGCATGTCCCAACATGCCCTCACTGATCATTCTCGTCACAACGAGATTTCAGTTTCACGGCCACGTTTCTCGTGACTGATTCTTTCCTGCAGATTAGTCCGGACCAACGTGGGCATGTGAAAATAACCATGCTCACTCATGCTTCATATTTAAATGAAGATAAAATATATTCAAGGGATCATGCATGCATAACTAGCAATATGCGAATTTTTATTTGAATTCAACCTATGCATGATTCATTTTTTCTAGCAAATATTTAACCATGCAAACACCATATCAAGTGTTCAAGATGCTTGCCTTGATCATGCAGAAATATTGGGTGCACTCCAAAAGTTTGAAAATTTTATCTTCCCTCCGTTTCCTATTTTCAAAAATATTGAAATCACCACATAACTTGATAACAGTACCAACAAGTTATTTGGAAAATTTTAAAATAAATACTAAAATAAACTAGAGGAAAAATTAGGAATTTCAGAAGAAGAATCAATTTATTTGAAGTTCATATGAATTTCCTAGAGAGTTTCTAAGATGAAATAAATACTGGATTGGACTTACTTAATAAATCCAGCAGAGTTAAATTTATCAAAAATGTTCACCCTAGCTAGATTAATAGAGCATGAGTTTAGAAGTCTTCAGAAATTTGAATCATCAAATTTGGCTTTGAAAATATTACTGTGGAATTATTTGAGTTATTCAGAAAAAGAAAAAGGAAAGGGATAGAGCTGCGCCCTGAGCGCAGTATAGCCGGGTCGTGCTACTAGGCCAAGCCCAGCCATTCGGCTGTGCGGAGGAGCTGATGACGTCGAAGGCGCACTTCCGGAAAGTGCGTTTTCCAGAGAAGGAAGCGTATTCACTGGATACGCCCCCACTTACAGACACGGGTCCCGACCCCCTCTCACTGTAGGTGGATCCCACGAGCCCACCAGTCAGGTTTGACGGGGTCAACACCGGCGCCTTCTTGCTCCTCTCCTCAGGCCGAACAGGGGAGGCACGCCGGCGACGATTCCCGGCGGCACAGGCCACCATTCGTGGTGCCCTGGCCACCGGAATGATCAGGGGGATGAGCCGCGCCCGTTGGAGGTGGAGGGGGTCGCCGGAGAGCTCGAGGTTGAGTAGAGCTTGAATCATGGCGGAAGGAAGCTTCGGGTGGAAGAGGGATTTTTCCCATGGGCCGTCTCCGGTGGAATTGGTGACGGGAAAGGATCCCCGGGTACTCCAGGAGTTGATTGGTGGAGGAGGTTTTGGTGGGGAGGCCGTGTTTGCGACGGAATCATCGGAAAGGATGCGGCAGCCGAAGCTGCCGGAGGGGAGGAGGGCCACCACCTTCGGTCGTTCTGAGGCTTAAGGGAGCTCAGGGTGGGAGAGGAGAGTGCGGTGATGCAGAAGGAGGGGCCTGGGAAGGCTTTTTATAGGCAAGGTATGGCGGTTCCGCGGCTACAGAATCGGACATGGCTGCGGGCGGCCATTAATGGCGATTTGAGGTAGCTGGCGAGGTCGGCGGTGGACGGTGGAATTCTGGTGTGGACGGTGGTCGTCCACATTTACTCCGAGGTGTGCTGGCTAGTTCGGGAAGGCTCCAGGTGGTTCGGACGACGCCAGCCATGATAGATTGCGGCGGCGGCCATTACTGAGGCACAGAGGGTGGACGGTGACGAGGTAGATGAGGGGTGGCGGCTCAGGTAGTTGGCATTTAGGGCAGAGACATGCTGGCTGGCTCGGAGACGACCAGGTGGCTTGGCCGGTGGGTGACAGCGACGGGCACTGTCGGTGGCGGCGTTGGACGGCGGAGGGCGGCGCTAGAGGACGGGGGAGAGTGTCGGCGGGGTTCCTGGTTTGCTCTTGAAGACATCTGGTGAGGCTGGAGTGCGGGGGATGCAGCATAGAGGCCACGCGAGGCGATGCCGATGCCAGCCAAAGGGGCATTCTGGCCATGCCATGAGCACACGCACAGGGTGTTTGACAAAATGCTAATGGCACCTATGGAGCCCCAAATGAGCCAATTTTTGGTAGGGTGATGCTCTGGGATGTTGTAGAAATGATGGACAAGATGTTTTGGCCAGATGAGCAAGTGTTCAGTGTAGTCTAGAGGGAGGCAAGTTTTTTGTCATGAACGCAGTGTGCTCGATGAAATGCCATAGCAACCTAGGAACTTTTGTTGATCCTGGAATTTGGCATGATGGTGCCTCTTTAGATGATAAGGATGATGGTGGGGTTGTCTTGTGAAAATAGAAAACTTGCTAGTGCAAGTTTGGGAGAATTTCAGTTCTCGACCAGATTTTGACGGGTTTATTTGGAGGTCTTCCAGAATACAATTGGAGTTGGTCTTCTGGACATAAGGGTTTCTTAGGAAGGACTAGAGGTGGGATTAATTTCAGAATTTTTGGAGCAAAGAAAAATAGGGTTGTAGTTCAAAGCTGAATCTGGACCAGAAAAGAAAAGAGGATGTTTTGCTCAAAATTTTCAAAAGGCCAAGTTGGGTTTTTGCATAAAAGTGATCTATAGACCTCACATGACCTCTCATAATTTTTGTGGGATTTTTAAAGAATTATTTAAAATAGTTGTAGTGCAACAGAAGCATTTTAAGTATTGAAAAAGGCCTTTAAAAGAATTATCTTGGGCAAAATTTTATTATGAAAATATTTCCTATTGTTATTTAAAATATAATTGAATTGATTTAAGACAACTACCAAATCCCACAATATTTTACAAAAATTTCTAAATGGAGGGAAGAATTTTGAAAACAGAAAATAGAGAATACTCTAAAATTAATAAAAGACCTATTACAATTCAAAATTTTATTTCTGGCCAAATTTTACTTAATAAAAATATGGTTAAATTTTTGGGGTGTTACACAGGTTGGCGGCATCGAACCCTTACGTCCGTGGCGTCGATCCCGGACGGTGTCGGCAGGAGATCTCCTCTAATAGATCGGCGGCAGTGATCCCGTACTACGGCGGCGGCGAGATCGCAGGAGATCGTGGCAGCGAGAGACGTCGATCCCGTATGTCGCCGGCGGCGATCTCCTGCGTTGGCGGCAGGAAGACCGTACGAGATTGAGAGTGGGGATCAAGAGGAGCGGCTTTAGTCTCGTGGGTTTTTTTTCATGCATGCGTGGGGTTTTTTTCTGGTGTGTGCGTTAGGGGGAAGAGAGACGAAAAAAAACCCAGGCGAAAGTGGGAGACAAAAAAAACCATGGATGCTATCCTACCAACTGCTCCATTAGGAGTAGAGATTATTTTAGACGGAGAGGGAAAATATCTGGGAATATTTTCCCAGCTCCAGGTGCTTGTCGGTATATTGATCCAGAGGGGAAGGTTCCATGTTCAGATAGTTAGGAGTGATGGTCTAGCATTTTGACCACATATTCGGATTCGTCGCGTTTTTCTGATCAACTTTCATGTAGAAAACTTTTCGATCCGAGCTACGGTTGAATTTCTATGAATTTTCAAAGATTTAAACAATTTCTGGAATTATTTTTTAATTACTAAATTCGCATTATCCAGAACAGTGGCTGATGACCTCAGTATGACGTCAGCATGACGTCAGTGCTCAACCCCAGCTGTTCCAAGTCAAACCTGATAGCTGGGTCGCACATGTCATACACAGGAGCTAATTAAGGATTAATTTAAACTAAACAGAGACTAATTTAGCGGGTGGGCCCCTTCTGTCAGCGTCTAAACTAATTATCAGATTAATTAAATTAACATAATTAGATAATTAAGCGGTGGGGCCCGCCTGTCAGTGTCACTGGGCTGCCCAGTCAGCACGTTGACTGGGTCCACCCAGTTAGCGGGGCCAGTGGGGCCCGCTGGCAGCGACCCAGAGGTGGGTCCCAGCCGTGCCACGTCGGCGTCGGCGCCGGAGTTACTCCCGCGACCAAATCGCGCGGCGACGAACTCCGGCGAGCTCAGAAACGCGCTACGGTGGAGCATTTCGCGCGCGGCTGGGCTTTCTCGAATGGCCACTCCGAGCCGCATCGGATGGTGGCCACGGCCGGAGCTGAAACGGCCGGAAAAGTCGCCGGCGACGAGCGTAGGCGGCGGCGTTCTCGGGTGCTCCACGGAATCGGCGAAACGGCACGCGCGCGAGCAGTTAGAGAGGCCAGGCCGCACTACGGGAGTGCCCCGAGCATAATGGCGTGCTCGGATGGCCATGACAACGACGGCAACGACGACGGCGAGCTGCACGGCGGAGCTGGGCTCGGGCAGCAATGGCGACGGCGATTTGGGCCAGCAAGAAGAGCGGCAGAGAGAGGGCTACCGCGCGGAGCTCACCAAGGGGCACAAGAAAGGCCGTCGATGGCTTAGGAGCTGCCGAAGAGGTCGGGGTCCCTGGTGGTCGTCGGTGGCCGAGGCGGAAGGGGGCGGCTCAAGCCACTCGATGTGGAGCTCCCCTACTCCCGTTCGACGGTGCAGATGACGTAGCGGTGGACGGCGATCCTCCCAGACAACAGCCGCGGGCGCGGGGACGTTAGTGGCTGCGTGGTCGAGCGGCGGCGGCGACGGCAGCGTTCAGGTGAGGGGGAAAGAGCATGGGCGAGCGAGGAAAGGGAGAGGCGGAGTGGCAGAGAGGTCCAGGGGGGAGGGATGGCCTCGGCCTTATCCTCCGAGCGGCGTCCGGCAACGGCAGCTGTCGCGCAGCGGCCGGAGCTGCGCGTGCTGGCCATGGCGCGGGCGACAGCGAGGCGAGAGGGGAGAGAAAGAGAGAGTGGGCTGGGCCGGGTGCACTGTGCACTTAGGCCCAACCGGTTAGGCCTTTTTATTTTTCTTTTCTGTTTTTCTTTTACAGAAAGTTTTGCAATTAAATTTGAGCCACCAAATGCTTTTGTAAAAATGTGAAACTTGTCCACACAATTACAATGCATTATTCTAACTGCCACAAAAAGTTTGGGCAATTTGTGAATCCATTTGAATTTTGCATAATTGAAAATGGATTAAATGGTGCTGTTTTGGCACTGTTTTAAATAGGTTATGGCCATTTAAATAATTCAATTAATGTTGATTTTATTTTTATAATTGCTTTGGGAATTTTTGCAATATTATGAACACTTTTGTTCTACTGTTTGGATAACTTTTAATTTTGACTTTATTTTAAATTTGAATTTGAAGTTGGATTATTCTCTAAATGCAATTTATTTAGGATGATCATGATGACATGGCTAATTAATTAGCTTAATGACAGGGTTAAGATCTGGGGATGTTACAAACCTCCCCCACTACAAGAAATCTCATCCCGAGATTTAAGAGGTGGAGGTAAGGGGTGTCTTCGGGATTAAGGATGTATAGGAGAGTCAGGTTTCGATACTGTGGAACTGTGGTTAGTGTGGGTTAAAAGTAGGAAGGGCGGTGACATCTTGCACGGGCATGATAGTAAGGCACGTCAGAGGATAGTTTGTCAGATAGGTTGGCAACAACGTCGGTACCAAGGGCGAGGAACGAAGAGAACAATTTTCCCGCTCGTTAAGATGAGGCGGAACAATAGACAAAGTTCTCATCCACCGTCGGTTACCTGAATGTCAACAACAATAGTAACATGGTGTTACGGACAGAGTTGTACCCCGTGGTGTTTACATAAGTTGGGAATTATCACTGCTCAGATAAGTTAGGTTACAAGAAAGGTCAAACAGACCAATGGAAAGGAAAATGTGATTATACACAACTATTAGGTGTATATCCTTCCCAAGGAAAAGCAGAGCATGATATACATGGAAAGGAATAATTGCAGATAATCCAGCTCTCGGGGTGGATGTGAACACAAGAACCTAATGTTAGAGTTAGCAAAATCTTTAACCCGAAGGGAAGAGAGATCAGAGTCCCAGAGTAAGGAAGAGGAATAAAAGATCCTAATACCACCCATTGGCAACGTGGGCCCGTAAGCCACACAGCCATGTTAGTAAAACTATTTTTGAAAGACTAGACTCAACTTCGGCCAAGGAGTTAGAAAGGGGCTTCCTACAGGCAGTCGGCTCTGATACCAGCTTGTGACGCCCCCGGCCCGACCGTGCACTAATCATACACGCAAATGCACACGATCAAGCCTAGGGACTCACTTGAAGATATCACAACACAACTCTAAACACAAATAAAAGTTATACAAGCTTTATATTACAAGCCAGGGGCCTCGAGGGCTCGAATACATAAGCTCGCGTCATACAAGCATCAGCGGAAGCATTAGATATCTGAATACAGACATAGAATAAACAAGTATGCCTTAAGACGGCTGGGCAAAACAACGACACTGATCGAAAAGGTGCAGGCCTCCTGCCTGGGAGCCTCCTAACTACTCCTGGTCGTTGGCGGTCTCGACATAGTAGTAGGCACCTCTAGAGGGGTAGTGGTAGTCGTCGACTGGGGCAGCTGGCTCCGGGCCTCCGTCATCTGATCGCAACAATCGGGTATGGGGAAAATAGGAAGCAAAGCAACCGTGAGTTCTCATCCAAAGTACTCGCAAGACTTACATCAGATCTAATCTACATATGCATCGGTACCAAGGGAGGCTGTATCTGTGGACTAGACTGCAGAATGCCAGAATAGAGAGAGGGCCTAGCCTATTGAAGACTAGCATCTTCAACGTCTTGCAGCATTAGAAGAGTGCAGATTAGTATCATAACATAAAGTAACAAGCATGTAGTAGCAAAGCCTAGAGATCCTTCCTCGACTCCCTGCGAGAAAGCGATCCCGGAGCTTACAATTAAGGTATCATGTATCCAGTTCAAGTTTTAGTGGATCTCGATACAACACTGGGCGTCCTGTTACCATGGACACGGCTATTCGAATAGATAATCTTCCCTGTAGGGGTGCACTACTGTTACCCAACACGCTCGATTAACTCTGGCTGGACACACTTTTCTCGGTCATGCCCGGCCTCGGCTGATCGACACGACGTAGTCCTACCTAGGCTCAGCAGAGAGGTCCCCGCTGGTCTACATCCTAAGTGCTCAGGGGTCTTGGGCCCATCGCCCTTCGCACTCCGGGTCGTTGTGAGGACGGTTGATACCAGCGCCACCCCTTTCCTAGATGGCACGATCCGACCGTGCCACAATGCTGAACTGGACGTCTGACAGAGCTTTCGGCTGATACATACGGCGCCGAGGGCCCCATTAAACCATTATCTCGCGTGGTGGTAGTGCGTATAGGCCAGTGGCCAACTCAGATCAAATACCCAAATCCGTTAGTGAATTATTAGGAGCTCGCGGAGACTAGCAGAGATCCACGATCATCTGACCCCGCCGCCCCGTCTCGTGGACTTACGACAAGGGCTAGGAATGTCCGGCCGTGCCATGTAATTATCTCGCGGGTACCCTCATGGTCAACCCTACTTCACATCTCTCGCGGGTACCCCTCAGGGTCGACCCGTCTTTAACCAGTATCTGTAGTAAAATAAAGGTAACTGTGTGTCCATAACATCAAGAAGGAATCCAAGGAATCACCCTCATTGGATTTCCCTCTTGACGTATCCGTCAAGGTGAACCCGGAGGAATCACCCTCGTTGGATTCACTCCTGAGGAGTTGCACGACGGAAGCCTTGTCGGAGGTGGTGAAAGAGGAATCACCCTTGTTAACCCACAACCGACTAACTATACTACAGAGGCAACATTAGGAGTGAGATAAGAGGTATCACCCTCGGCACTCGATGGTAGCTCTGCAGAGTCGTGCAACTTAGGGGGTGTGCGGTGATGTGCTGGTCTTAGCCCGTCGATCACTTTGATCGGGGCACTGGTAGCTAAGCAGGGCAACTAGGACAAGGAAGAGGGGCCAAAGATGGTTTAACAACCAACCTATACTAAGCATTTAGGATAGCAGGTAAGGTATCAATAACAGTTTACAAAAACAGGCTAAATAGGATCAATCAAAAGCAGTAGCAAATTCTAATGCAAGCAGGAGGGAGAAAGAATAGGTGATATAGGCATGCTCAAGGGGGTTTGCTTGCCTGCAAGCTCTGCTGAAAAGGAAGAAGGATCTTCGGTGACGTAGTCGATCATGGGGGCATCGGTAGCAGTCGCAGGGTCTACCGGAGAAGAAAGAGGATGGAGAAACAAATAAATAACGGGCAAACAAATGCACACAGATACATGTCAGGTCAGCAGGGGTTGATTACGTGCTCTAATGCTACACTAAGTATTTTAGACGGAGAGGGAAAATATCCGGGAATATTTTCCCAGCTCCAGGTACTTGTCGGTATATTGATCCGAAGGGGAAGGTTCCATGTTCAGATAGTTAGGAGTGATGGTCAAGCATTTTCACCACATATTCGGATTCGTCTCATTTTTCTGATCAACTTTCATGTAGAAAACTTTTCGATCCGAGCTACGGTTGAATTTCTACAAATTTTCAAAGATTTAAACAATTTTTGGAATTATTTTTTAATTACTAAATTCGCATTATCCAGAACAGTGGCTGATGACGCCAGTATGACGTCAGTGGTCAACCCCAGCTGTTCCAGGTCAAACCTGACAGCTGGGTCCCACATGTCATACACAGGAGCTAATTAGGGATTAATTTAAACTAAACAGAGACTAATTTAGCGGGTGGGCCCCGTCTGTCAGCGTCTAAACTAATTATCAGATTAATTAAATTAACATAATTAGTTAATTAAGCGGTGGGGCCCGCATGTCAGTGTCACTGGGCTGCCCAGTCAGTACGTTGACTGGGTCAACCCAGTCAACGAGGCCAGTGGGGCCCGATGGCAGCGACCCAGAGGTGGGTCCCAGTCGTGCCACGTCGGCGTTGGCGCCGGAGTTACTCCAGCGACCAAATCGCGCGGCGGCGAACTCCGGCGAGCTCGGAAACACGCTACGGCGGAGCATTTCGCGCGCGGCTGGGCTTTCTCGAACGGCCACTCTGAGCCGCATCGGATGGTGGCCACGGCCGGAGCTGATACGGCCGGAAAAGTCGCCGGCAACGAGCGTAGGCGGCGTCGTTCTCAGGTGCTCCACGGAATCGGCGAAACAGCGCGCGCGCGAGCAGTTAGAGAGGCCAGGCCGCACTACGGGAGTGCCCCGAGCACAATGACATGCTCGGACGGCCATGACAATGATGGCAAGGACGACGGCGAGCTGCACGGCGGAGCTGGGCTCGGGCAGCAATGGCAACGGCGATTTGGGCCAGCAAGAAGAGTGGCAGAGAGAGAGCTACCGCGCAGAGCTCACCTAGGGGCACAAGAAAGGTCGTCGAGGGCTTAGGAGCTGCCGGAGAGGTCGGGGTCGCCGGTGGTCGTCGGTGGCCGAGGCAGAAGGTGGGTGGCTCTATCCGCTCGATGTGGAGCTCCCCGACTCCCATTCGACGGCGCAGATGACATAGCGGTGGATGGCGATCCTCCCAGACACCAGCCGCGGGCGTGGGGACGCCGCTAGCCGCGTGGTTGAGTGGCGGCGGCGACGACAACATTCGGGTGAGGGGGAAAGAGCGAGGGCGAGCGAGGAGAGGGAGAGGCAGAGTGGCAGAGAGGTCCAGGGGGGAGGGATGGCCTCAGCCTTATCCTCCCAGCGGTGTCCGGCGACGGCAGCTGTCGCGCAGCGGCCGGAGCTGCGTGCGCTGGCCATGGCGCGGGCGACAGCGAGGCGAGAGGGGAGAGAAAGAGAGAGTGGGCTGGGCCGGGTGCTCTGTGCACTTAGGCCCAGCCGGTTAGGCCTTTTTATTTTTCTTTTCTGTTTTTCTTTTACAGAAAGTTTTGCAATTAAATTTGAGCCACCAAATGCTTTTGTAAAAATGTGAAACTTGTCCACAAAATTACAATGCATTATTCTGTACTGCCACAAAAAGTTTGGGCAATTTTTGAATCCATTTGAATTTTGCATAATTGAAAATGGATTAAATGGTGCTGTTTTGGCACTGTTTTAAATAGGTTAGGGCCATTTAAATAATTCAATTAATGTTGATTTTATTTTTATAATTGCTTTGGGAATTTTTGCAATATTATGCACACTTTTGTTCTACTGTTTGGATAACTTTTAATTTTGACTTTATTTTAAATTTGAATTTGAAGTTGGATTATTCTCTAAATGCAATTTATTTAGGATGATCATGCTGACATGGCTAATTAATTAGCTTAATGACAGGGTTAAGATCTGTGGATGTAACAATCCAGGAGCCACAAGCTCAGGGGGCGTGCCTAACCCCCCAGGCTTGTGGGGCCCTGGCAGCTCCGTTTACCCTAATTCCAGCGCTATAAGTACCTATTAGTCCAGAAAAAAATCAGAGAGAAAGAATCATCGTTTTTTACGATACAGAGCCGCCTCCATCTCCTGTTCTTCATCGGGAGGGCTGATCTGGAGTCCGTTCGGGGCTCCGGAGAGGGGGATTCGACGCCGTCGTCAGCATCAACCATCCTCCATCACCAATTTCATGATGCTCACCGCCGTGCATGAGTAATTTCTTCGTAGGCTTGCTGGACGGTGATGGGATGGATGAGATTTACCATGTAATCGAGTCAATTGGTTAGGGCTTTGATCCCTAGTATCCAGTATGTTCTGAGATTGATGTTGCTATGACTTTGCTATGCTTAATGCTTGTCACTAGGGCCTGAGTGCCATGATTTCAGATCTGAACCTTTATGTTTTCATGAATATATTTGAGTTCTTGATCCTATCTTGCAAGTTATATGCACCTATTACGTGTTATGATCCGCATACCCCAAGGTGACAATAATTGGGATTCTTTCCGGTGATTACCGTAGTTTGAGGAGTTCATGTATTCACTATGTGTTAATGCTTTGTTCCGGTTCTCTGTTAAAAGGAGGCCTTAATATCCCTTAGATTTCCTTATGGACCCTGCTGCCACGGGAGGGTAGGACAAAAGATGTCATGCAAGTTCTTACTATAAGCACGTATGACTATATACGGAATACATGCCTACATTACATTGATGAATTGGAGCTATTGTGTATCGCCCTAGGTTGTGACTGTTACATGATGAATGTCATCCAACATAATTATCCATCACCAATCCAATGCCTACATTTTTCGCATATTGATCTTTGCTAAGTTACTTTCGTTGCTGCTGCTGTTACAATCACTACAAAACTGCTACTGTTACTGTCTCTGTCACTATTGCTACTGTTACTACTGCTATTGAAACTATCATACTACTGTGCTACTAAACACTTTGCTGCAGATATTTATTTCTCCAGGTGTGGTTGAATTGACAACTCAACTGCTAATACTCACAAATATTCTTTGGCTCCCCTTGTGTCGAATCAATAAATTTGGGTGAAATACTACCCACGAAAACTGTTGCGATCCCCTATACTTGTGGGTTATCAGTCGCCGACGCCGCTACAGGCCCTCCCATGCCAATCCACGGCCACCGTTCGATGTGCCACGCCGTGGGCATTCGAACGAGCCCAGCCACATGTCAAATGGATGCCGGAGGACAAAACCCAATGCCCTTCGCCATTCCTGTGGTTGCCGGAGTGTTGCCGCCGGCACGCCACCACCCCTGGGCCATTGACATGTGGGCCCAGGTGGTTAACCACGTTAGTTACCCCTGATGACCCACTGACGTATGGGCCCTCTACAACTAATTAAGATTAGTTTAAAATTAAGATTAGTTTAAAATTAACCTAATTAGTTAAATTAAACATCTGTTAAAATACACAGTCTATGACAGGTGGGTCCCCCTGGTCAGTTTGACTAGTCAAAGTCCATAGTTGACTGCTGACTGGGCAGTCAACTGGGTCCCACTGCCAGGCTCTGTTCACTTCTCTGGGTACACTTCTCTAGGTGCACTTAGCATTTATATTTAATATAATTTCAAATTAAAATAATACATAAAATCTAGAAATTCATTTAAACTTTAAAAAATCATATAAAATAATCTATAAACTCAGATGAAAATAATTCTTATATGAAAGTTGATCAGAAAAATATGAAGAATCTGAATATGCCATCCACATACCTGTCAGACCCCTCTAACATTATGAACCTGGACATTTTGCATCTGGATCAACAAACCTAATAATACCTGGAGCTGGGAAAAATATTGCCAGATATTTTCTCTCTTCTTTTAAAATGTTTAGGAATGCATTAGAGCATATCATCAACACATATTGCCATGACATGCATCTGTGTTGCATTTGTATGCCCATTATTTATTTGTTCCCCCCTCTCGTCTATTCTTTCGGTAGACCCCGGGACTGCTGTTGACCCTGAGTACGACTACGTCACCGACAACCCGTCCTTCTCAGCAGAGCTTCCAGGCAAGCAAACCCCCTTGATCATACCGACATCACCTATTCTTCCCCTATACTGCTTGCATAAGAGTAGTGTTACTATTACTGCTTTATCGGTAGATCCTATACTGCTGCATAGCCTGTCTTTGCTACTACTATTGATACCCTACCTGTTATCCTATATGCTTAGTATAGATATGCTAGAGTCTCATCAGTGGACCTACACCCTTGTCTGTGTGCCATGCTATATTATCGGGCCATGATCCCCTCAGGGCGATGATAAAAAATATACTTATACAATTACACTATAGATGTTATGCTGAAATCAGGTCGGCTCAGAGAGCACCCGCGAGTGATTCACTGTGGCGGAATGATAGGGCAGGCAAAGACCATCCGAAGAGAGGTGGGCATGGGCCCTGGTCGGTGTCCGCGGTTATTTCATAATAACACGCTTAACGAGATTTGTGTATTTGATTTGAGATTGCCACTGGAACATATGCATGATACGTCTCCAACGTATCTATAATTTATGATGTATTCATGCCATGTTTATTATAGTTTTGTATGATTTTGGTGCACTGATACGTCTCCAACGTATCTATAATTTTTTATTATTTCATGCTATTATATTATCAATCTTGGATGTTTTTATATACATTTACAGCAATTATAAATCATTTTTGGAGACTAACCTATTAACCTAGTGCCCAGTGCCAGTTGCTGTTTTCTGCCCTGTTTTTGTTTTACAGAAAATCAATACCAAACAAAGTCCAAATTCCACGAAACTTTTTGGAGATTTTTTTCTGGACATATACAACACTAGAAGCTTCGGGAGAAGACCAGACGCTAGAGGGGGTGGCCACGAGACACCAGGGCGCGCCTAGGGGGGGCAGGCGCGCCCTAGTGCCTCGTGGGCCCACCCAGCTCTGTTTGACCTAATTCCACCACTATAAATTCCCAAAAAATCAGAAACCCTCAGGGGAGTCCATAAAATACTTTTTCCGTCGCCGCAAGTTTCTGTTCTCGAGAGATCCCATTTGGAGGCCTTCTCCGGTACTCCGTCGGAGGGGGAATCGATCACGGAGGGGCTCTACATCAACCTTGCTGCCCTTCCGATGATGCGTGAGTAGTTTACCACAGACCTTTGGGTCCATAGGCAGTAGCTAGAAGGCTTCTTCTCTCTTTTTGATCTTCAATACAATGTTCTCCTCGATGTTCTTGGAGTTCTATCCGATGTAATCATTTTTTGCGGTGTGTTTGTTGGGATCCGATGAATTGTGAGTTTATGATCAGATTATCCATGAATATTATTTGAGACTTCTATGATCTCTTTTATGCATGATTATTATAGCCTCGTATTTCTTCTCCGATATATTGATTTGGTTTGGCGAACTAGATTGATTTATCGTGCCATGGGAAGAGGTGCTTTGTAATGGGTTCGATCTTGCGGTGCTCAATCCCAGTGACAGAAAGGGACATGACACGTATGTATCGTTGATATTAAGGGTAAAAAGATGGGGTTTATTCATACGTGAGTTTATCTTGTCTACATCATGTCATCGTTCTTAAGGCGTTACTCCGTTCTTTTATGGACTTAATACACTAGATGCATGCTGGATAGCGGTCGATGTGTGGAGTAATACTAGTAGATGCAGACAGGAGTCGGTCTACTTGTCTCGGACGTGATGCCTATATACATGATCATTGCCTTGGATATCGTCATGATTATTTGCTTTTCTATCAATTGCCCAACAGTAATTTGTCTACCCACCGTATGCTATTTTCTCGAGAGAAGCCTCTAGTGAAAACTATGGCCCCCGGGTCTATCTAAATCATATTACTAAAACCCTAAAAATATTGCTGCCATTTTCTTTTATTTATTTTATTTTGTATTTTTGTTTCAATCTATCTATCTATCATATACAATTTAATCTTGCAATTAACCGCCGAGGGATTGACAACCCCTCGTTTGCGTTGGGTGCAAGGATTTGTTGTTTGTGTGCAGGTACTGCTAACGAGGTGTTTCGTGATTCTCCTACTGGTTCGATAACCTTGGTTTCATAACTGAGGGAAATACTTATCTCTACTGTGCTACATCATCCCTTCCTCTTCGGGGAAAATACGTATCTCTACTAAGGGAAATACTTATCTCTATGTGAAATTTATGACTTTACTTGTTGCTCTAAGAACCCTAAAAAACATCTTCCCTACCTATGTGAGTTTAATGATAATGAAATCTTGTCTTCTTATGCCAAGGGTGTTTATAATTACTATGATATCGAACAAATTGAAGAATTTGTTGCTTTTAAGGGTGCTTATGAAGTTCCTTCTTTGATTGAAAAGTATGATATTACTCTCTACAAATCTAATTTTTTTGCCATACTTAAGTATTGCTATGAAAATTACGCATCTAATGTCTATGTTAGTGAATTTATTGAGAGAATGTCTACTGCTTTGGAAGAGAATAATGATACACATGAATCTATAGATAATTATGATTCCGATGATTTGATTGAAATATCTCCTTTTGATGAATATGATGCTTGCTGTTCTTATGGCCATGATGCCAATATTAATGATGCTTATGGAGATCAACATGCTATAGTTCCTTATGTTAAAAATGAAATTATTTATATTGCACCCACACTTGATAGCTCCTTGAAAGAAAAGCATGATTGCGATGATGTTATTATGAATTCTATGAATGACAATTATGCTAATGATATGCAAAATTACAAGCTTGAGGATGATAAATTTGTCATGTCCACTACTTATTGCAATGATCATGATTGGGGTGATAATGCTTCTTATGATCTTGAAAATTTATTTAAGCCTCATGATGAATATGTCATTGATAATAATGTTTGCAATAATATTGAAAGTGGGTTTGGAGAGGTCATGACTTTAGTTGATGATAATCCCACTATTTTGGAATATTATAAGAATTTTATGCATGTGGATCATGGAGAGAAAATTTTATATGATAGCTATATTGTTGAATTTGATTATGATCCTACATGTAATTATAATGAGAGAGGGAAATATGGTTGTAGAAATTTTCATGTTACTAAATTACCTCTCGTTATGTTGAGATTGTCAATGTTTTATTCCTCTCCTTTGCATATGCTAGATATTTCTTGTCTTGATAATTTGTTTTCCTATAAAATTCCTATGCATAGGAAGTATGTTAGACTTAAACTTGTTTTTTACATGCTTCATGATGCTCTCTTCGTGATTCAATTATTATCTTTCATGTGAGCATCATTGAAATTTCAAAGCCTATCTTAATGGCTATAAAGAAAGAGCTTCTTGGGAGGCAACCCAATGAATAAAATCTTTTTTATGATATTGTGTGTTTTCAAAATTATGATACTGGTATAATTGTGTTTTTGTGTTTTTAATTAGTTTTTGTGATAAGTAAAGCCTTTAGGATGATTTGGAAGATAGTATAATTGATGCTGTTTGGAAAACAGAAAGTTTTGCGTCCAGTGACCGAATTTTTTTTCTGTACTGGAGCGTCAGAAAAATCTGAAATTTTTACACAGTATTGGTATATGAATTTCCCACGTTTTACTAATTTTTCAGAATTTTTAGAGTTACAGAAGTATGGCTTTTAAATAGATTGCTACAGACTGTTCTGTTTTTGACAGATTCTGTTTTTGATGCACTACTTGCTTGTTTTGATGAATCTATGGATTGTATCGGGGGGTATAAGCCATGGTGAAGTTAGAGTACAGTAGGTATAATGCAAAAATAAAATATGAATGGGTTTGCAACAGTACTTAAAGTAGTGATTTATTTTGTTATACTAACGGATCTCACGAAGGTTTTGTTGAGTTTTGTGTGATTGAAGTTTTCAAGTTTTGGGTGAGATCTCGATGGATGAAGGAATAAGGAGTAGTAAGAGCCTAAGCTTGGGGATGCCCGAGGCACCCCAAGGTAATATTCTAGGAAGACTCAAGCATCTAAGCTTGGGGATGCCCCGGAAGGCATCCCCTCTTTCTTCTACCAACCATCGGTAATTTTACTTGGAGCTATATTTTTATTCGTCACATGATATGTGTTTTGCTTGGAGCATCTTGTATTATATGAGTCTTTGCTTTGTTTGCTTTTTAGTTTGTCACAATCATCCTTGCTGAACACACCAATCTTGAGAGAGCCACACGTTTATCATCATTTGTTAGAATACTCTATGTGCTTCACTTAACTTTTTTGAGCTAGGCAGTTGCTCTAGTGCTTCACTTAAATCTTTTCGAGCACGGTGGTGGCTAAATTTTGAAGAAATAAACTCTCTTGCTTCACTTATATTATTTTGAGAGTTGATTAAAATTTTGAAGAAATGAATTCTCATGCTTCACTTATATTATTTTGAGAATTGATAAGATTGAAATTTTGAAGAAATTTTTGCACTCTCATGCTTCACTTAAATCTTTTTGAGAGTTGATGATAGTAACGGTAATTTGCACAAGATATGAATTTGGTCCCAAAGTGATGAATATTCAAGAAGGATATAATAAAAACTTTCTTATAGATCATTGGATATGATAAGTGTGATTCCTTGCAATAGTTTTGCGATATGGAAATGATAATATGTGAGTCATGTTAGTGAGTAATGGTGATTTAGTAAGAATATTAGTGTTAAGGTTTGTGATTCCCTATGCATGCACATCAAGTCAATAGTTATGCAACAAAATTATATCCTACTTATGGTGCATTATTCGGTGTTAGTTATGTTCAATGCATGTTTATGACCGTTTTTGTTTTTTGGTTGGTTGCTTCTCAATCTATTTGCTAGCCTTCATTTGTACTAAGCGGAAATACTGCTTGTGCATCCAAAATCCTTAAACCCAAGTTGTGCCAAATGAGTCCACTATACCTACCTATATGCGGTATTTCAATGCCGTTCTAAGTAAATTTGCGTGTGCCAACTCTAATTTTAAAAATAATTTTTCCGTTTTGTGTGCCCGTACCGCTCATGAAGCGGCAGGGGATGGCCATTATTTTCCATGCTAGGTGTGTTATTCTCACGATGAGTGTTTATTCACTTGTCATTGCACGAGAGAGTGGCTGGTAATAGGGATGCCCAGTCCCACAATGAAATCAAAATTAATAACAACAAAATTCCTTGGAAAGTGTTGGTTTGGAGGGCACCCGTGGATACGGCTAGCAATGGATTGTGAAAGAATGGTGGAAAGGAAATAAACTTTACTTTCTGTTTGGGAACCGCCTATGATGTGTCTAGCATGGAAAATAATGGGAATTCTCGGTCGTTTTCATTGACAGGAAAAGCATGCCTCTCAAAATATTTTTATCTCTCTAATTTAAGCTTTGAGCTCTGGCACATTTGACAAATCTCTGCTTCCCTCTGTGAAGAGCCTATCTACTTACTTTTATGCAAATTTTTATTTTATTTGAGTCTCCATCTTCTCTTACAAAAGCACCAACTAGAGAGCACTATTTTCATACTTGTGCATTGGATGTAGCTAATATTTGAGTGTGTTTCATGAATGGATCAATGATTGAGCATAATGGGCTAGGGATAACTCTCTTTAGCGTTGATATTTTGAAAGACATGGTTGCTTGTTAGCATGCTTGAGTATTTATATCTTCATGTCAAATTATAGACTATTGCTTTGAATCATTCAAGTCCAATGTCCATGCTATAAAAGAAAAGAATATGTGATGAATATGTTAGGCAGCATTCCACTTCAAAAATTCTGTTTTTATCATTTACCTACTCGAGGACGAGCAGGAATTAAGCTTGGGGATGCTGATACGTCTCCAACGTATCTATAATTTTTGATTGTTCCATGCTATTATATTATCAATCTTGGATGTTTTATATGCATTTACAGCAATTATATATCATTTTTGAAGACTAACCTATTAACTTAGTGCCCAGTGCCAGTTGTTGTTTTCTGCCCTGTTTTTGTTTTACAGAAAATCAATACCAAACGAAGTCCAAATGCCACGAAACTTGTTGGAGATTTTTTTCTAGACAAGATAAACACTAGAAGCTTCGGGAGGAGGCCAGAAGCCCCAGGGGGTACCCACGAGGCACCAGGGCGGGCGCGCCCTAGTAGCTCGTGGGGCCCACAGAGCTCCGTTTGACCTAATTCCTCCACTATAAATTCCCAAAAAATCATAAACCCTCAGGGGAGTCCACGAAATACTTTTTCTGCCGCCGCAAGTTTCTGTTCTCGAGAGATCCCATCTGGAGGCCTTCTCTGGTACTCCGCCGGAGGGGGAATCGATCACGGAGGGGCTCTACATCAACCTTGCTGCCCTTCCGATGATGCGTGAGTAGTTTACCACAGACCTTCGGGTCCATAGGCAGTAGCTAGATGGCTTCTTCTCTCTTTTTGATCTTCAATACAATGTTCTCCTCGATGTTCTTGGAGTTCTATCCGATGTAATCACTTTTTGCAGTGTGTTTGTTGGGATCCGATGAATTGTGAGTTTATGATCAGATTATCCATGAATATTATTTGAGTCTTCTCTGATCTATTTTATGCATGATTATTATAGCTTCGTATTTCTTCTCCGATCTATTGATTTGGTTTGGCCAACTAGATTGATTTATCTTGCCATGGGAAGAGGTGCTTTGTAATGGGTTCGATCTTGCGGTGCTCCATCCCACTGATAGAAAGGGACATGACACGTATGTATCGTTGATATTAAGGGTAAAAAGATGGGGTTTATTCATACGTGAGTTTATCTTGTCTACATCATGTCATCGTTCTTAAGGCGTTACTCCGTTCTTTTATGGACTTAATACACTAGATGCATGCTGGATAGCGGTCGATGTGTGGAGTAATAGTAGTAGATGCAGACAGGAGTCGGTCTACTTGTCTCGGACGTGATGCCTATATACATGATCATTGCCTTGGATATCGTCATGATTATTTGCTTTTCTATCAATTGCCCAACAGTAATTTGTCTACCCACCGTATGCTATTTTCTCGAGAGAAGCCTCTAGTGAAATCTATGGCCCCCGGGTCTATCTAAATCATATTACTAAAACCCTAAAAATATTGCTGCCATTTTCTTTTATTTATTTTATTTTGTATTTTTGTTTCAATCTATCTATCTATCATATACAATTTAATCTTGCAATTGACCGCCGAGGGATTGACAACCCCTCGTTTGCGTTGGGTGCAAGGATTTTTTGTTTGTGTGCAGGTACTGCTAACGAGGTGTTGCGTGATTCTCCTACTGGTTCGATAACCTTGGTTTCATAACTGAGGGAAATACTTATCTCTACTGTGGTGCATCATCCCTTCCTCTTCGGGGAAAATACCAACGCAAGCTACAAGTAGCATGCACTTTTATATGGCTTTTATATGATTTTTATGGACTGACATATTGACCTAGTGCCCAGTGCCAGTTGCTGTTTT
Source organism: Elymus sibiricus (assembly GCA_039707655.1). Taxonomy (NCBI): domain Eukaryota; kingdom Viridiplantae; phylum Streptophyta; class Magnoliopsida; order Poales; family Poaceae; genus Elymus; species Elymus sibiricus. The sequence continues at coordinate 86,295,103 of CM077676.1, forward strand.
CTGCTTGTTTTTGGTTTTCCAGAAAATCCATATCAAATGAAGTCCAAATGCAGCGAAACTTTTTGACGATTTTTTCTGGAAGGAAACAGACCTAGGAAGCTTCGGGGGAGCAGCAGAAGACCCACAGGGGCCCCACAAGCCTCCAGGGCGCGCCACACCCCCCAGGCGCGCCCTGGTGCCTCGTGGGCCCCCTGTGGCACCTCTTTGTGTGATTCCAATGCTGAAAAAACATATATATTCAGAAATCCCCGAAAGTTAACCTATATGAGATTTTACGCCGCCGCAAGCCTCTGTTCTGAAGCGATCTCATCTGGAGCACTTTTCCGGCACCCTGCCGAAGGGGGGAATCATCACCGGAGGCCATCCTCATCATCCCGGCGGTCTCCATGACGAGGAGGGAGTAGTGCACCCTCGGGGCTGAGGGTATGTACTAGTAGCTATGTGTTTAATCTCTCTCTCTCGTGTTCTTGATTTGGCACGATCTTGATGTACCACGAGCTTTGTTAATATAGTTGGATCATATGGTGTTTCTCCCTCTCTATCTTGTTGTGATGAATTGAGTTTTTACCTTTCAGGTTTCACTATTATCGGATTGAATACTTTTAAGGATTTGAGAACACTTGATGTATGTCTTGCATATGAATACCCGCGGTGACAATGGGGTATTATATTGATTTACTTGATGTATGTTTTGGCACTCAACTCGCGGATTCCCGAGGTGACATTGGGGTAATCTATGCATAGGGGTTGATGCACGTTTTCGTCCTACTTTCTCCGGTAGAAATCTTGGGGCACTCTTTGAAGTTCTTTGTGTGGATTGAATATTATGATCTGAAGTTGTTTGATGCATATCGAATAATCAACTCACGGATACTTGTGGTGACATTGGAGTATCTAGGTGACATTAGAGTTGGTTGATGTGTATCATATGGTGTTATTTTAGTACGAACTCTAGGGCTGTTTGTGACACTTATAGGAATAGCTCAATATCGATCAAAATGGATAACTTTGAGGTGGTTTCGTACCCTACAAACAATTTCTATCTTATGTTCTCCGCTAATAGGAACTTGGGAGTGATTCTTTATCGCACGTTGAGGGATGGTTATATGATCCAATTATGTTAGCATTGTTGAGAGATTGCACTAGTGAAAGTATGAACCCTAGGCCTTGTTTCTAAGCATTGCAATACTGTTTATGCTCACTTTTGTTACTTGCTACCTTGCTGGTTTTTATTGTTTGCACTACAAAAACCTATATCTACTATCCATACTACACTTGTATCACCATCTCTTCGCCGAACTAGTGCACCTATACAATTTGCCATTGTATTGGGTGTGTTGGGGACACAAGAGATTTCTTGTATTTCGTTGCAGGGTTGTTTGAGAGATACCATCATCATCCTACGCCTCCCACGGATTGATAAACCTTAGGTCATCCACTTGAGGGAAAATTGCTACTGTCCTACAAAACTCTGCGCTTGGAGGCCCACCACGAGTCTACAAGAATAAGTTGTGTAGTAGACATCAAGCTCTTTTCTGGCGCCATTGCCAGGGAGGTGAGTGTTTGAAGGTATATCTTTAGATCTTGCAATTGAATCTTTTAGTTTTTTGTTTTATCACTAGTTTGGTTTATAAAAGAAAACTACAAAAAAATGGAATTGAGGTTGCCTCATATTATTCGTCTTTATAATATCTTTCTTGAAAATGATGGATCGGAAAATTGTGCTCAATTGATTGCAATGTTTGGCATAAAATGTTTGGCATAAAATCTTTGAATCATGAGCATGATTTCAATTTTGTTAGTATGAATTCTATGAATATCCATGATGCTAATGATATGCAAAGCCATAAGCTTGGGGATGCTATGTTTGATGAAGGTGATATTTTTAGTCCCCCAAGTTTTGATGAGAAAATTTATTATGATGAAAGTATGCCTCCTATTTATGATGATTATATTGATAAAAGTGGATTTAGAGAGGTCATGACTTTATTTAATGATGAATCCACTATTTTGGAAGAGATTTCAATTGATTATGACAACAAACTTGCTATCTATGATGATTATTGTGATGACATGTATGCTATAAATAATAATGATAACCATGAAACTTGTCATCATAATTTTAATTTTCAATTGGATTATGCCAATCAAGTATCTCATGATAGTTATTTTGTTGAGTTTGCTTCCACTATTATTGATGAGAATAAAATTGCTTATCTGGACAGTAATAAAAATTCTATGCTTGTGGATCATGAAAATAATGCTTTATGTGATAGTTATATTGTTGAATTCATTCATGATGCTACTGAAAATTATTATGAGATAGGATCATATGCTTCTACATATTTCAATAATATCAAGTTTTCACTCTATGTGTTGAAAGTTTTGAAGTTATGCTTTCTTTGCCTTCCTATGCTAGTTGATTCTTGCTCGCATAAACTATTTGCTCACAAAATCCCTATGCATATGAAGTGGGTTAGGCCTAAATGTGCTAGTCATATGCTTCATGATGCTCTCTTTGTGTTTCAATTCTTTACTTTTATGTGAGTATCATTGAAATCATCATGCCTAGCTAAAAGGCACTAAAGAAAAGCGCTTGTTGGGAGATAACCCAATATTAATAACTACTGTTTTGTGTTTTCACATGATTAAGCTACTGTATTAATTATGTTTTATATGTTTTCTTTCAATAATGTGCCAAGTAAAGCCTTTGGGATAGTGTGGATACTTGTTGATTTCATTCTGTGCAAAAACAGAAACTTTTGCGTCCAGTGCTGGAATTTCTATTCTGTACTGGAGTCCGAAAAAATTCTGAAATTTTTACAGAGCATTGGGTTACAAATTTTTTACGTTGTCCTAATGTTTCAGAATTTTTGGAGGTACAGAAGTATGGTTTTTAAATCGCTTACTACACGCTGTTCTATTTTTGACAGATTCTGTTTTCGATGCATAGTTTGCTTGTTTTAGTGTTTCCATAGCTTATATTGAGTAATATAAATTGTGGAAATGATAGAATAAAGTAGCCACTATGTGATAACAATTATGAATCTTGTCTTGACAGTACCTAAGTGGATGATTTATTTTTATCATACTAACCTATCTCACAAAGTTCCGTTAAGTTTTGTGTGATTGAAGTTTTCAAGTTTTGGGTGAGATATCGATATGAGGAGAATAAGGAGCGGCAACACCCTAAGCTTGGGGATGCCCAAATCACCCCAAGGTAATATTCAAGGAAGACCCAAGCAACTAATCTTGGGGATGCCCCGGAAGGCATCCCCTCTTTCGTCTTCAACATTATCGGTAACCTCACTTGGAGCTATATCTTTATTCGTCACATAATATGAGTTTTGCTTGGAGCGTCATTTTCTTTTGTTGAGATTTGCTTTCTGTTATCAATAATCATGTTTTGTATCTTTTAGTTCAATAAAATGCCAATTATAGCGTTTACCATGCTCAGTTTACAAGTTCATGTGTTGCTGTTTGAAAACAGAAAATTTTCTGTTATGTCCAGAATATTCCTGAATAGTCAGAACATGATAAAAATCTGAAATTTTTACAAAGTAAGAATGCATGAGTTCTCTGTCACGTGGTAATTTTTCAGAATTTTTGGAGTTAGGGAAGTATGAATTCTTATTCACCCTTTACAGACTGTTCTGTTTTTGTAGATTCCGATTATAGTTGCATTGTTTGCATATGTTTGTTTGTTTAATGTTTCTATTTGAGGATAGGAGTATTAAATATGCAGAGGCATTTAGTATGCAATGTTAAATTATAATTTTAGTGATTTGCTATAGTATAGAATGTTAAGGTTTTGAGTTGATTTATACTAACTTATCTCACGAGTTCTTGTTGAGTTTTGTGTGGATGAAGTTTTTAAGATTTAGGAGAAGCCATGATATGAGAGGAATTAAGGAGACACAAGAGCTCAAGCTTGGGGATGCCCAAGGCACCCCAAGATAACATTCCAATAAGTCTCAAGCAACTAAGCTTGGGGATGCCCCGGTAGGCATCCGATCTTTCTTCATCAACACCTATCGGTTAGCCTAAATTTTTACTTGTTCACATGATATGTGCTTTTCTTGGAGTGTCCTTTTATTTTCATTTTGTTTGCTATTTGAATAAATTTTCAAGATCTGAAATCTTTATTTGGAGAGAGTCTTCACATAGCAACTTAATTGTTTGACTACTCATTGATCTTCACATATATCTTTTTGGAGTAGTTTGTCATTTACTCTTGTTCTTCACTTATATCCTATGAGTAAATTGTTGAATAAATTGAATATCATAAAGTTGAAATTATATGTGCTTCATATGATTGTATCATGTCTAGTAGTAGTTTCACATTGGGTTAGAAAGTGAAAACTATTGAAGCTTGACAATCACAATATTGGTCATACAAGCAATTCATGAATGATTGGTATAACGAAGAGAACTTTCACATATAAATATATTATCTTGGACATCTTTTATGATTGTGAATACCCATTAATTATTTTCAAACTTGAGAAAATTAGTTGAAGTTGGACAAGGAAGACAACGTAATGAGTTATGTTTGGGTATATTTGCATAGAAGTTATATTGTTATGGATCCTCCAACATGTGGTGCTTGCTTAGGATCTTTTGCTAGCCAAAAATTCATACTAAGTAGAGATACTACTTGTGCATCCAAAAACCCTTAAACCCAATTTCTTGCCATGAGTGTCCACCATACCTACCTATGGATTGAATAAGATCCTTCAAGTAAGTTGTTATCGGTGCAAAAAGCAATAAAAATTGCTCCTAAAATATGTATGATCTTTTATTGTAAGGGAAAATAAGCGTTGTACGAACTTGTGATGGTAAAGAAATAAAAGCGACAGACTGCATAATAAAGGTTGCTATCACAAGGGGCAATATAACGTGACGTTCATTTGCATTAAGAGTTTGTGCATCCAAAAATAAAAAGCGCATGACAACCTCTGCTTCCCTCTGCGAAGGTCCTATCTTTTACTTTTATTCATTTACTTTTATGTATTTACTTTTATGCAAGAGTCAATAAGTATTCATTCTCATTTCAACTTTAATTATTCTCTAGTTGGCAAGCATCATGTGGTGGGGAAAGATCCAGGCACATATGGCCAGTCAAATATATTTGATCATGAATTATTATTGTTGACAATTATCTCTATGATAAATAAGTTGGGAGGCGAAACACTAAGCCCCTATCTTTCTCTGTGTTCGATGGATGCCATTTGTTCTAAAAATATGCTTTGAGTACTAGCAATCATAGAAGACTATATGATAATTGAGTATGTGGAGCTCTTACTTAGACTTTGTTGAAATTAAGTTGAATTGCAATTGTTTGTTGACTAAGAACATAGGTTGTTAAGTTTCAAGAGATTGCATTGTTTGAACCATAACATGTGAATTGATTGCTACTTTATCATGATGAGTTTTATGAGAAAGAGTTGTTGTTATGATGCTAGGAAAAGTGATTGAAATTATCATTGATCAAACTTATGCACTATGCTAGCATTCACACTTCATAAATTATTTCTTTTATCATTTACCTACTCGAGGACAAGCAGGAATTAAGCTTGGGGATGCTGATACGTCTCCAACGTATCTATAATTTATGAAGTATTCATGCCATGTTTATTATAGTTTTGTATGATTTTGGTGCACTTTTATATGGCTTTATATGATTTTTATGGACTAACATATTGACCTAGTGCCCAGTGCTAGTTGTTGTTTCCTGCTTGTTTTTGGTTTTCCAGAAAATCCATATCAAATGAAGTCCAAATGCAGCGAACCTATTATAATTTTTGATTGTTCCATGCTATTATATTATCAATCTTGGATGTTTTATATGCATTTACAGCAATTATATATCATTTTTGGAGACTAACCTATTAACTTAGTGCCCAGTGCCAGTTGCTGTTTTCTGCCCTGTTTTTGTTTTACAGAAAATCAATACCAAACGAAGTCCAAATGCCACGAAACTTTTTGGAGATTTTTTTCTAGACAAGATAAACACTAGAAGCTTCGGGAGGAGGCCAGAAGCCCCAGGGGGTACCCACGAGGCACCAGGGCGCGCCTGCCCCCCCCCCCCCAGGCGCGCCCTGGTAGCTCGTGGGGCCCACAGAGCTCCGTTTGACCTAATTCCTCCACTATAAATTCCCAAAAAATCATAAACCCTCAAGGGAGTCCACGAAATACTTTTTCTGCCGCCGCAAGTTTCTGTTTTCGAGAGATCCCATCTAGAGGCCTTCTCCGGTACTCCGCCGGAGGGGGAATCGATCACGGAGGGGCTCTACATCAACCTTGCTGCCCTTCCGATGATGCGTGAGTAGTTTACCACAGACCTTCGGGTCCATAGGCAGTAGCTAGATGGCTTCTTCTCTCTTTGTGATCTTCAATACAATGTTCTCCTCGATGTTCTTGGAGTTCTATCCGATGTAATCACTTTTTGCAGTGTGTTTGTTGGGATCCGATGAATTGTGAGTTTATGATCAGATTATCCATGAATATTATTTGAGTCTTCTCTGATCTCTTTTATGCATGATTATTATAGCTTCGTATTTCTTCTCCGATCTATTGATTTGGTTTGGCCAACTAGATTGATTTATCTTGCCATGGGAAGAGGTGCTTTGTAATGGGTTCGATCTTGCGGTGCTCAATCCCAGTGACAGAAAGGGACATGACACATATGTATCGTTGATATTAAGGGTAAAAAGATGGGGTTTATTCATACGTGAGTTTATCTTGTCTACATCATGTCATCGTTCTTAAGGCGTTACTCCGTTCTTTTATGGACTTAATACACTAGATGCATGCTGGATAGCGGTCGATGTGTGGAGTAATAGTAGTAGATGCAGACAGGAGTCGGTCTACTTGTCTCGGACGTGATGCCTATATACATGATCATTGCCTTGGATATCGTCATGATTATTTGCTTTTCTATCAATTGCCCAACAGTAATTTGTCTACCCACCGTATGCTATTTTCTCGAGAGAAGCCTCTAGTGAAATCTATGGCCCCCGGGTCTATCTAAATCATATTACTAAAACCCTAAAAATATTGCTGCCATTTTCTTTTATTTATTTTATTTTGTATTTTTGTTTCAATCTATCTATCTATCATATACAATTTAATCTTGCAATTGACCGCCGAGGGATTGACAACCCCTCGTTTGCGTTGGGTGCAAGGATTTTTTGTTTGTGTGCAGGTACTGCTAACGAGGTGTTGCGTGATTCTCCTACTGGTTCGATAACCTTGGTTTCATAACTGAGGGAAATACTTATCTCAACTGTGGTGCATCATCCCTTCCTCTTCGGGGAAAATACCAACGCAAGCTACAAGTAGCATGCACTTTTATATGGCTTTTATATGATTTTAATGGACTGACATATTGACCTAGTGCCCAGTGCTAGTTGTTGTTTTCTGCTTGTTTTTGGTTTTCCAGAAAATCCATATCAAATGAAGTCCAAATGCAGCGAAACTTTTTGACGATTTTTTCTGGAAGGAAACAGACCTAGGAAGCTTCGGGGGAGCAGCAGAAGACCCACAGGGGCCCCACAAGCCTCCAGGGCGCGCCACCCCCCCCCCCCAGGCGCGCCCTGGTGCCTCGTGGGCCCCCTGTGGCACCTCTTTGTGTGATTCCAACGCTGAAAAATCATATATATTCAGAAACCCCCGAAAGTTAACCTATATGAGATTTTACGCCGCCGCAAGCCTCTGTTCCGAAGCGATCTCATCTGGAGCACTTTTCCGGCACCCTGCCGAAGGGGGGAATCATCACCGGAGGCCATCCTCATCATCCCGGCGGTCTCCATGACGAGGAGGGAGTAGTTCACCCTCGGGGCTGAGGGTATGTACTAGTAGCTATGTGTTTAATCTCTCTCTCTCGTGTTCTTGATTTGGCACGATCTTGATGTACCGCGAGCTTTGTTAATATAGTTGGATCATATGGTGTTTCTCCCTCTCTATCTTGTTGTGATGAATTGAGTTTTTACCTTTGAGGTTTCACTATTATCAGATTGAATACTTTTAAGGATTTGAGAACACTTGATGTATGTCTTGCATATGAATACCCGCGGTGACAATGGGGTATTATATAGATTTACTTGATGTATGTCTTGCATATGAATACCCGCGGTGACAATGGGGTATTATATTGATTTACTTGATGTATGTTTTCGCACTCAACTCGCGGATTCCCGAGGTGACATTGGGGTAATCTATGCATAGGGGTTGATGCACGTTTTCGTCCTACTTTCTCCGGTAGAAATCTTGGGGCACTCTTTGAAGTTCTTTGTGTGGATTGAATATTATGATCTGAAGTTGTTTGATGCATATCGAATAATCAACTCACGGATACTTGTGGTGACATTGGAGTATCTAGGTGACATTAGAGTTGGTTGATGTGTATCATATGGTGTTATTTTAGTACGAACTCTAGGGCTGTTTGTGACACTTATAGGAATAGCTCAATAGATCGATCAAAATGGATAACTTTGAGGTGGTTTCGTACCCTACAAACAATTTCTATCTTATGTTCTCCGCTAATAGGAACTTGGGAGTGATTCTTTATCGCATGTTGAGGGATGGTTATATGATCCAATTATGTTAGCATTGTTGAGAGATTGCACTAGTGAAAGTATGAACCCTAGGCCTTGTTTCTAAGCATTGCAATACTGTTTATGCTCACTTTTGTTACTTGCTACCTTGCTGGTTTTTATTGTTTGCACTACAAAAACCTATATCTACTATCCATACTACACTTGTATCACCATCTCTTCGCCGAACTAGTGCACCTATACAATTTGCCATTGTATTGGGTGTGTTGGGGACACAAGAGATTTCTTGTATTTGGTTGCAGGGTTGTTTGAGAGATACCATCATCATCCTACGCCTCCCACGGATTGATAAACCTTAGGTCATCCACTTGAGGGAAAATTGCTACTGTCCTACAAAACTCTGCGCTTGGAGGCCCAACACGATTCTACAAGAATAAGTTGTGTAGTAGACATCAATGCACTAACCACCGCGCGGGATAATGGTTTATGGGGCCCTCGGCATTGTCAGTACCTCCTGAAAGCTCTTTCAGATGTCACTGTTCAGAATTGCGGGCTGATTGTTGGGGTGAGCGGCATTCCATCTGTGTATACAGAGGTGGGCTTGGTCCCTGGCCAGTCGCGCCACGTGCAGGAGCGGATTGGATGAGTGGCCGAACAACCCTTTCACGCTTAGGATGTAGACCAGCGGGTGACCTCTCTAGAGAGCCTAGGTAGGACTTTGGCATGTTTATTATCCGAGGCCGGGCATTACCCAGAAAAGTGTGTCTGGCCAGAGGTAATCGAGCATATCGGGTTATGTGGTGCACCCCTGTAGGGAAGTTAAACTATTCGAATAGCCGTGTCCACGGTAACAGGACGACCTGGAGTTGTATCCCGACCTCTTACAACTAAAACCGGATACTTGGTAAAAACACACCCAGATAATAGACAGATATACCCGGAGATCGCTTTCCCACAGGGAGACAAGGAGAGGATCTTCGCGCGGGATATTGTTATATGTTCCTACAAGATGATACCATATACGCTCCTCTCTTCTACTACTGAAAGATGTAGTCTTCGATAGGATGAGCTTCTTCCCCCTTATTCTGGCATTTCTGCAGTTTAGTACACAGATATTACCCCATTCCTTTGATACCGATGCATATCTAGTATAGTTCTTATGTAAGTCTTGCGAGTACTTTGGATGAGCACTCACCGTTGCTTTGCTACTCTTTTCATTCGACCCGGTTGCTGCAACAATTGGTAGCACCGTGGATGCAGGTTACCCAATGGTGCGTACTACGTGGAGACCAATGACCAGGAGTAGTCCGGAGGTCCCAGGCAGGAGGCCTCGCCTTTTGATCTAGCGTCATTGTTTTGCTCAGCCTTCTTAAGGCAAAACTTGTCTAACTATGTCTGTAGATAGATAATATTTGCTTTCATGACTGATGTATTATGGGTCCTCGTGGCCCTGGCTTGTAATAAAAAGATTTTATGTTTAAATTTGTGTCATAGAGTTGTGTTGTGATATTAACGTGATCCCCCATTCGTGATCGTGCATGCTGCGTGGATGATCAGTGCATGATTATAAACGGGGGCGTCACACTGACCCCACAAAAGAACCATCCAAGGAGGTTAGAAGAGGGTTTCAGGGAAAGTAGTGGGAGGAGGAGAGGGCGAAGCGAGAAGGTGCGGCGGTCAAGATGACGGAGAGGTTTGAAGACATCTTGACAAAGAAGGAGGAGGCATATGTCAAGCGCTCCGATGTCAAGGAGGGAAAAAGGCGGAGAGGTTTGACTTGTTGATGAAGGCGACCGAGAGGAAGCTCAAGCTCGAATATAAGAGGGCCATGATCGAAGAAGAAGGCCATGCTTGAAGAGGAGAAGGTGAAGATCACAACCGCTGGGGAAGACACGAAGATGTTGACCTTGAAGGTGGCGGATTTGGATGCCGACGCAAGAATGATCATGCAAGCCATCCATTTCAAAATGTTGTAGCAGTTGAAGGATGAGCTGGAGAGGGCGGAGCAGGAGGAGATGGATGTGGTGAAGAAGGAGGTGGACTCGGAGGCGGAGGCTTCCTACACGGCGGCGACGACAGATTGAGCGTGGAGCCTCCGATTGACAGACTGCCGGAACTGATATCCTTTTGTGATCGGGCATGTAAAAACTAAGCATACTTGCCTCTTTTTGGTTGTGATCGGCCGATGATGTGATTTGGTGCTGGTGTGATCCGGCGCACGCTATGGATCAGACTTATTTGAATTTCAAATTGCCCTTTACCGGCGGACATATAGTGGCTGATTACTTCCTGTTGGTGCAATGATTTGCCTCCTTGTATTTTGGAAATTGTTGTCTTAAACAGTGTGGGACTAATGTGTTTGCTAGTGCACACAGAGTGACAAGTCCCTGAAGACATGCGGAGTTTGGAACAAACTCTGAAGATAATCTCCTGCGAGACAGCGAGGATTATCACCGAAGACTATGCCTGTCGAAAGTGACCCCACAAAATTGTTGACGAAAAGCAATTGGTTCGGTGTCTGTCCGAAGAAATTGACTGCAGCCGAGAATTTTGAAGACGGAGAAAAGACATAGCATTTTCTTTCGTTGTTCTTCTTCTATTTCTCGAGTCAGAGGAGCACCGTACTATTAAGAGGGGCATAGTGTTCGAAGCTTATTATTCTCTAATGCTAAACCAAATCCTATGTGAGTTGAGAGAAATCTCTTTGTGTTCCGAATGAATACTTGTCAGCAAGAGGTGCAGTTCTTCTCCGCTGTGAGAGACTTGATTCAGAACGAGGAGTTAGCATTACGTGCTCCGCAAGTAATGTTACCGTTGTGCTAAAAAAATCCGACCATTAGATATGTGTGTAGGGTAACGCAGCAGAAAACAAAAATTTTCCGACCTACGTACCAGCCCAGGATCACTATGGAGACTGCATACAAGGTTTGATCTTTTTCGTTACCGACTCGTAGCGCAGCGGAAGTAGAGTCGATGACGATCGGCGGTGCAGATCCCCGCAGCTAGGATTTTACAACCTCCCAACCGCGAGGATGTACTCCCTCGTCAGCTCACCGGACGGATCTTCGGGCAGCCCTTCGGGAGGCCTCAGGACAGTCCCTCGGATAGTCCCACCGGACGGATCCTCGGACAGCCCTTCGGGAGGCCTCTGGACAGTCCCTCGGATAGTCCCACCGGACGGATCCTCGGATAGCCCTCCGGGAGGCCTCTGGACAGTCCTTCGGATAGTCCCACCGGACGGATCCTCGGACAGCCCTCCGGGAGGCCTTACTGACAGCCCTTCGGGCGGGTCACTCGGACAGCCCTTCGGGAGGACCCCCGAAACACGGACAGTAACTCGGACAGCCCTTCGGGAGGCACTCTCGAACTAAGACCGAAACTACGATCTCTCTACAGAGTTGCACACATACGGTGTCATCTATCCGGCAGGGCTTCGCCGTCCAGAACTAGTTCCTGCCGGAACCCAGACAGCCTTTCGGCTCTACGAAACTATTTCGCTGGGAGGGAGAGAGAAGCCAGACAAGTCTATGGCATGTGTATGAGAGCAAGCATGTCATATATGAGAGCACCCTCCACCTCTATTTATAGGGTGAGAGACAATGGTAAAAGTAAAAAAATGCCCTCAGATATTTTCACTATTCACAATAGTGATTCTACTATTCGTGAATAGTGTTTCCACTATTCATAAATAGTGTTATCCAGATATTTTCAGATATTTCCATCCACTATGAAAATTACCAAAATGCCCTCAAGGTAGCTTCTCCAAGAAGCAACCAAAAAGCACTTTCACTATTCATGACGACATTTTTCAGCGTCCGGTCGAACTGAAAATATTTATGTGGACTTAGAACATTTCCAGTACCCACTAAAATAATTTTCAATGCGATCCGGAACAATTCCGGTTTAGTGATTTTCATCAGCGAAAAGCATCTGAAGCGGTTTCGGCAGCTCCGGAACATTTCCGGTTTTCATCCCGGAAAATTCCAGAAAGTTTCCAGAATGATTCTGGCACCCTCCAAGAATGATCAGGCATGTGCCAAAACCAATTTGACTTTATGTTATCCCCTGAAACAACTTTTCAGTTTTACCGAAACTGTTCCGGTGTTCTCTCTGCAGAACTTTTCCGCTGTCCGAAACTTTTCCGGTGTCCGAAAACTTTTTCGGTGATTTTCTCTCAGAGTCCCTGTCTAGTATTCAACAGATAGATGACCCTTAAGCGTGTGACCCTATAGGTTCGGTGAAGCATAGACATGACCCGGAACCCCTTCCGATCAATGATCAACATTGGAGCCGTGGACACCCATATTGACCCCTATACCCACACGAATGAATATTCGAGTGAACCTCCAGTTGCCGTGTGCTATTCCTGTTGCTTCACGATATGTTTCAAATACCCGAGGTGGGACACGTAGGCATCCCCGTGGATCAACAACTTTTCCACTATGCCAGTTACCTCGTTACCGGTATTGTTCTCTTTTCTCGTTCCCGTGTTCCGGCATCCCCGTGATCAAATCACAAAGTGTCTGGCCAGACGATGATGGATACCGTAACACCGAGAGGGCCCAGAGATATCTCTCCATCGTCGGAGGAGCAAATCCCAATCTTGAGCTATCAAGTTACTTGACACACTTTTCCATGAACCCGTAAGCCGCCGTAATAGCCACCCATTTACGGATGACGTTTAACAAACCCCAAAGTTCATGAAGCAAGCATGAAGAAACTCGATACTCTCATGGTCTAAGGAATCATGCAAACGTTAACCATCTCTGTGTTATAAACCATTAACTAGTGACGAATGTATCTCATAGCATAACATCAATTCGGGTCGATTCAACACAAATGTTCTTCCAACATTGTGCCCTCAAAATTGCCGGCATAGCCATGCCCATGATCAGGAAAACAGGATCATCATGCAATACTTGAGCTAGTCTTAGAGGCTTGACTAGGAATATATTTTACCGTTTATTATCCCACACGTGCACATGAGTTTCCCTCCAAGCCTCGTTTTATTTGTAGACTCGAGAATCATTGCAGTTATAGCATGGAACATAAACATAATTATGAACAGGGAGATAATCAATAACATTTATTATTGTCTCTAGGGCATATCTCCTACAGACTCCCAGTTGCACTAGAGTCAATAATCTAGTCAATGCTAATGCACTTTACACCTATGGCATACTGGTGTAAAATATGCTTCGCTTGTGGTATAGCCTGATGTCCAACGGATCTGACAACTTCAGCTCCGTGTGTAACTATGCATATCCCCGCGTTTTCATGCTTTCACAAAATTCATATTTTGTGTGGACTTGGCTTTGTATATATGTGAATCACAGGTCAAACCTTGATTCCTCAGACTGAGCTATGGAGCAACTATCTGCAATAGTGTCCCATTGACCAAAGCCATCTTGGAACCATACTAAGTTCTTGAATGAACTATATGATTCAACATCTTCTTTGTCGCTTCTAAAGCATCAACATACTTAGCCTATGTTATAGAATTCGCCACAGTATCTTGTTTGGAACAATTTCCAACTACCGTGCCACCATATTGTGTATTACACAAATCCCTTAACTTAAATCGAAAATCGCATGGAGCATTGATGAAGATTGTATCGATGTAATTACTTACAACGAGCACTTCATAATCTCTGCTTGCGAGAAAACATGTCATCAGTACTACTCTAGTACTCAGTGACATCTTTCACTGTTGTCCTATGATCAGTACTTTGATCACTTTGGTATCTATACTCGCAACAACTTTGGAGTATCGGACATATCTGGTTGTTTTACATACCATGGAATACATGATTAATCCAAACACAAGAGTGTGTGGAATCTCCATCATGTATTTCACTCATCAGTGTTTTGGGACACTGAGTCTTGCAAAAACTCTTTCCATGTGACATCGGCAAGAATCACTCCTTGGCGTTTTAAATGCTAAAAGGTTTTAGCATCTTGTCAATATGTATTCATAGCTTAGCCCCATTAGGTAAATCTATCTCCATAGATCATCATGCCTAATATTGAGGCTATTTAGCCTAAGCACTTCATCGAAAAACTATTTTCAAATGAAGTCCTTAATTCGTGTCAAGAAATTTACTTCTAATTAACAATGTGGCAAGCACACAACGTTTTTAGAAATATTATTATGCTCCCACTTACTTTCTTGAATCACAAGCATCTTCGTTACCCATTGATGAAGTCAAAACCCTTTTTGACCATTTCATCAAAACACGAAGATTCCAACTCCATTTTGCTCTCTTCTGTCCATTGCTGGAACTCTGAAGTTTGCATACTTACTAGCATCCTCTGGACTGACAAAATACCTTGGACTGTAACACATGCAAGTCCTTGGTTACATTTCCATCAGATGGAAATCCTTTTGTCATCCATGTTTCATATCTCATGATTGAAATATGTATTAATTGCTAGTTCAATCCGAACCGACTTTAAGCATCGCTACGGTGAAACAACCTCATCGTAGTCAACTCCTTGAACTTGTCATTTCAACAAGTCGAGCTTTATGGATAAAACATTTTTATCCGTATTAGTTTTGAGTTTCATAAATATTCGTTAGACTCTAAGTCTTTCGAAAGGTGTATCAAGATTTTAATCTCGAATCACTTATATGGAAACTATCTCGGATTGTATTGGCATTTAGCCAATTCCGGAGTCAGGGCCCATCAACGCTTCCTTGTGTATTGTAGGTATACTGTTGTCTAACAACAATATCTCGTTTGCGCACCTGATAGGTTTGCACGAGCTTTGCCTACGTGGTTCAGCTGCAAGTTTGACCGAAGTCCATACATTTTATTGTAGAGACTTCCGTATCAGTCGCAGTAGGAAACTTCGGAATCACTTCCAAGGTTTCTTTCCTTTGATCTGATGACGAAGATACTGGTTATCTCGTCGAGTTGCACTGTCCTCCCACTCACCTTTTGTAAGAACTATTCTCTTTAAAAGCATACCGTTTTGTGGCAAAACCGTTTGCCTCGGTATAGTGGTGGGGAAATACCCAATGACTTGGGATAACCTACAAAGTAGCACTTGTCTGATTTGGAATAGGTTTGTAACCTTTTACACAAGCCCCATATTCCAAATGTTAGGAAAAGATATAACATGGTTGGGCGTACCATACCATGGCGTTATTTCAACAGACCCGATGGAGCTCTTTTCAGTGTAAAAGCCGCAGTCCCTAAAGCATTACTTTAAAAGGGATAATGGCAAATCTATTTATGTCATCTTTCATCTTACCATGTCATAAATGGTTCGATTACATCTACACGGACTCTCCACTTGCAGTGGTCTTCCGGGAGGTGCAAGTTATGAAACCCCTTTCACAACTCATCAGACATTCGCTAAACTTGTAACTCAAATATTTCTTTCTGCAATCGAATTGTAGAAACACAATTTTCTTGTTACAACAACTTCTACTTCATTTTTGAAAACCTTATGAATGAATTCAAAAGATCCAGACTTACGTCTCAACAAGTAAACATCCATATATCTACTTGAGTCATTTCTGAAGATAGACGAATCCACTACTTGCAACAACATTTATTGGACTACACACATCATAATGTATGATCACCAATATGTTCTTTGCTCGTTCCTTACGGCCTGTGAACGGTATTTTAGTCACTTCACCTTTCAGAGGAAAGTTGCAAGTGTCAGATGATTCAAAATCAAATGACTTCAAAATCCATCATAATGGAATTTTCATGCGGGTTTCTCCAATGTGACCAAATGCAGTGCCACACTTGTGTGGTATTCTTTTAGTCTTGTGACATTTAGCGTCAGTGTTATGGATGTATCATATTACCATCAATATTCATAGCATACATCCCATCATGTATGGAAGCATGGCCCTTCATGTTATTCATAACACCGAACATCAAAAGTTCTCTTATGAATAACCTTCTTGCAAAATTCCTTATGCAAAGGGCTAGAGTGTATGAAACTCTAAATGAATTATGAAAGTAAATACAGAGGTAATGTATTATTATCAATATTCATAACATACATCTTATTCATAATGAAAGTATGGCCCTTATGTTATTCATAACACCGAACATTAGAAGTTCTCTTATGAATAACCTTCTTGCAAGATACTTTATGCAATGGGCTAGAGTGTGAAACTCTAAAATGAATTATGAAAGTAAATACATAGGGAATACACCGTTGGAAGGTATAGTAACATTTACTATGTTCCCTGTGTGTATCTAAACCTCATTCCTGGCTAGTCTTTCAGGCCTTAGTAGTTCTTACATCGAGTTGCAACAGAATGCAATCGAGCGGGTATCTTTGTGATTAACTCACAATACCCAAGAATTAGTGATTAACATGTTTAACCATAATTCCCAAGAACTATATTTTTGACCAGCCTTCTATACATCAAAAACCTGTATGACATTCATACATGAGCTGGATATTCCAGTCTTCTTTCCTTTTGCCATTATACTTCTAACAATTTAACTTTTAGTATTTCTCCTACTCTCAAAAGAAGCACCCAACTTAAGAGTGGCGTTTAGCCCCGGGCTTCCTAGGCGTGAAAGTTTCACTAACACCCTTCGGACACTTCCTTTCTCTTTAAGTTGTTGTTTTATTCACCTTCATTTACATGACAGGCATTCTTCTGGATCCCTCTCTTATCAGTCAAATGCCCAGTAAACACTTTTATTAATAGTTTGCAAACAAACATGGATTTGGATATCTCATATCTTTTAGCCTTTGTTTGTCTCTGAAAATTAATTTTCAGTTCCATGAATATCACATAACTATCCCAAAACTTTCGAAGTTCGGATCTCATGGAAGCAAACATATTGCACCTGACTGAAACGGAATTCTAGCTTTTGGATCGAAGGACGAGAGTCACATGATCCATAGCATTAGCGGGAGAATACTGAAAGTATGCGATAGGACAAAGTCCTTCTCGGCACTCTAGAGGACAATCCTCACATTACGTTTACCAACCGTAAAGTTTTAACCAGATATTTAACAGCTATTCAATTTTAATAGGGAAGGTGGAAACGCGAGCCATTATTCTACAACTTTTATGCAAATCACACTTAGACAGTGTTCAGAATTAATTGCACTGAGAATTAAAAGAATTAATTCTACAGTGCGCTCCCACTCAAATCAGTATCTCTCAAAATTGATTATGAATGATTCAAGACACGAATTTCAATTCAACGCCATTGATGGTGAGCATCACTGATGACGAGAACTTCAATCGTTAGGCAAACTTGCCGATCACATCTCTATGTGACTCTTGTTCATCTTTCGATTTGTGTGTTCCGAGATCATGACTTTCATGCCTGAACGTCAAGACAACCAAGTGATCTCGCTGCGAGGTCTTAACTCACCCGCCTCACACATCCCTAATCGTTCGTACCCATGTCAGCATGGCGCACCCCGAAAAGTTAGGTGCCGTGACGGTGCTACACTTGGGAGAACACTAACTACTTGATATTTTTGTGAGAGATCACCCTAATAAAAAGCGACTACCGCGCAATCAAGAAGGGTGCATCATAAGGGATAAACATCTCAGGCAATTCATAATAGCAAGATATGGTATAGCCCTTTCTGACGGAGAAGTCTTTCATTTCTTCGTCTTCGGCATTCGCGTCGGTGTTCACCTTCGCGAAGATTGCCACCACCTTGTCGATGCACCAGATAATATTGCTATCTCTATAGCTAATAAAATAAGTGCATTACATAAGGTTGACACGCAGGTCATTAAAGTGCAATCATATGGCTCCAGCCATCATGCCGAATCATGACACGCAGGTCATGTTAATCAATTTACATCATATAGTCATCTCATACATAATCAAATTATTATGAACACTGCTATACCACATCACATGCACATGCAAACCATCCTGCAAAACCAAGTTAGACGCCTCTAATCGGTTCATGCAAAAACTTGTTTTTCGTGGCTTCTAAGGTTTCGAAACAAACCGAAGCTAGCAACGTCCATCATCAAGCATGATAATCCAAGTTGCTAGATTAACCTTCCAGGGTGTATGAAACACGAGATAATAAAATCTCGAGCCCCATACTAAACTTCGTCATACGCGTGACCCCCGTGCAGATCACATCTGCATTGCCCTTTCGTCTGCGAAACATCCATCTTTCTCAACTTTGGTGGAACCCAAAGAACTGTTAGCACTTCATTGATCTGTCAATCAGCATACTCAGGAGCAGCATGAAAGGATCACGGATTGCCAGAACTTTGTGAGATTCCACCATGCCGTCAAGATCAGGACTACGCAAATTCAGGGGAAGCAACAGGAACATCGGGTAACAGATTTCATCTGCTACCCGCACAAATAATTTTCAGCAATAAATCTCATCTACTACCTAATTATATTGTGCAACACCCATACATCTCTATGTATTCTAGATCGCAACCTGCATCTACGCATAGCACGGCTCTTGATGCCACCGTAGGGTAACGCAGCAGAAAACAAAAAATTTCCGACCTACGTACCAGCCCAGGATCACTATGGAGACTCCATACAAGGTTTGATCTTTTTCGTTACCGACTCGTAGCGCAGCGGAAGTAGAGTCGATGACGATCGGCGGTGCAGATCCCCGCAGCTAGGATTTTACAACCTCCCAACCGCGAGGATGTACTCCCTCGTCAGCTCACCGGACGGATCTTCGGGCAGCCCTTCGGGAGGCCTCAGGACAGTCCCTCGGATAGTCCCACCGGACGGATCCTCGGACAGCCCTTCGGGAGGCCTCTGGACAGTCCCTCCGATAGTCCCACTGGACGGATCCTCGGACAGCCCTCCGGGAGGCCTCTGGATAGTCCTTCGGATAGTCCCACCGGACGGATCCTTGGACAGCCCTCCGGGAGGCCTTACTGACAGCCCTTCGGGCGGGTCACTCGGACAACCCTTCGGGAGGACCCCCGAAACACGGACAGTAACTCGGACAGCCCTTCAGGAGGCACTCTCGAACTAAGACCGAAACTACGATCTCTCTACAGAGTTGCACACATACGGTGTCATCTATCCGGCAGGGCTTCGCCGTCCAGAACTAGTTCCTGCCGGAACCCAGACAGCCTTTCGGCTCTACGAAACTATTTCGCTGGGAGGGAGAGAGAAGCCAGACAAGTCTATGGCATGTGTATGAGAGCAAGCATGTCATATATGAGAGCACCCTCCACCTCTATTTATAGGGTGAGAGACAATGGTAAAAGTACCAAAATGCCCTCAGATATTTTCACTATTCACAATAGTGATTCTACTATTCATGAATAGTGTTTCCACTATTCATAAATAGTGTTATCCAGATATTTTCAGATATTTCCATCCACTATGAAAATTACCAAAATGCCCTCAAGGTAGCTTCTCCAAGAAGCAACCAAAAAGCACTTTCACTATTCATGACGACATTTTTCAGCGTCCGGCCGAAGTACTGAAAAAGTCATCAACGAAGAAGACTCCTTGGGTAGCGGTATCGACAAGTTAAGTGTCGACGATCTGGCCGGCAAGCTCAAGGAACTTCTTATGGACAAGAGGTATGGCCGGATACACGCTACGTATACATTATCAATTTATCATCACTGATTAGTACTCGTTTTAGGTCATTAAAGTAGCGACCTAAAACGTCTTATATTAGTTTACAGAGGGAGTAATTACTAGTGAATCGTACTAATTAGCAAACAATCATATTGGTTAACATATTTTTGCTTGTAAAATCAGGTAGATTTGTCTTGGTAAAACAACGTTAAGCATATAGAGATAAAAACATATACCCCTTGTGGAGTAGGACTATTACTAGATTTTTCTTGATAACAAATGTTAAACCATCATCATATCAGAGTAGCAGCATCTAATTCTTATGTACTAGTAATAGTAAAGTACTACCTTCTTTCCGGTTTATAGGACTTATCTCAAAAAAATTGTTTTTTCATTTTATAAGTCTCATTTTTATTGCTCCCATCACATGTTTAGATTTTGAGGTACATTAAATCACTGCATGCGGGGATTAAATCACTGCATTCAAAATAATTTTTGTAGTTTACAAAAAGACTCATTTAATGCGATTATTTTACACAAAATATTATGTTTAGCAATGCATTAATTGTAATGTATGTATGTGTGACCAATAAATAAGTCAGAACTTTTACATGCATTGGTGAGTTTTCTCTTAATCCTCGCATGCAGTGATTTAATGCACATCAAAATTTAAACATGTGACGGGGAGCAAAAAAATGAGACTTATAAAAAGGAAAAACGAATGTTTTGAGATAAGCCCTATAAACCAGAAAGAAGGTAGTAATACGAATCAGTAAGATCTTTTGACACCATAAGTTTTATACAAGTATAAGCTGGTTTGGAAAGAACAAAATTTACATTGGGGACATTAGTACCATGGTTTGTTAATTATATAATATATACACCAGCTCTTACGTAGGAATTTACACGATTAGATAATTACGAAGGTAAACAGAAATATGATTATTTGATAGAATGCTGCTACACACACGACACACTCTGTATGATTTTTCGATGATGCAACACATCAAGTCGTTCATGTCTTGAGCAAAAGTGGATAGCACCGTTGAAACCTCCATGGTGTGGAGTTTGGCCGGCAACTATTGTCTTGCATAGTAGTTTCGGATTTGATAACAAGGTTCAAAAATCAACTACTACGTCTCAGAGGACGAGGATTTGCGGCACGCAAGTGCGGGGGGCACTCGGGTCCCTGGTGCCGGTTTTTTATTTTGGGTTCCGATTTTCAAAGTTCTATATCTTTTAAACGAAAAATCCAAATTAAGTTATGTTTTCATATTCGTGTTTCTCGTGACCAGCGCTTTGAAATAAGATCCATTTTGAATATATCTGGACGACTTTTGAAAAAATATGTTAAGTTTCAATGTTGAAACTTAGTACGAGCGACCGGTAAAAATCAATTATTTTGTGTCTACGGCCGACAGAAAAAATTACTTAAAATTATATCTTTGAAACCTGTTGAAACTTTGCTTTTTTTAGATGCAAAAACCGTAAGTTTCATCGTTGAAACTTAAAACTTTTTGAGGGATTTTTTTTTCCTGTGTCTTCATGTGGGATTCAACTACTTCACGAATCACGAGGCAAATCGAGCGGGCGGCAGGTCTTAACAGATGAGTGCCCCGGAAATTTCCGCGTCTTAGGATAACTACGAACGCTCCTTCCCATGTACAATAAAAAATTGATATGGAACAGATCCATAAAGAAACCCGTCGGGGCCACATCTCACCATGTCATGGCCGGTTCGGTCACCACTGTCATTATCGATAAGGCTGAACGCGAGCCGAGCCCGAGCCGGCAAAACTTGCTGCATCACGGGTTGTGGGTCGGCCCGAAAACCATTTTCGAATCAACACAGAAACAACAATACAAATCATTTTCTGATTTTTACAACCAAAATTTACAAAAGGAGAATGGGTGATTCTACTTTGTTGCGTGAGTGGCTCGTCTTGCTAGACAGCTCGAGCCAGTCCTGTGGGACGCCGAGAGGGCAGAGCCGAAGAGGCGAGAAGCCCAGAGCTCCAACCAGCGGACCGGCCACCTGCCAGCGCCGCGGGTCCGCGCCAGTCGCCATGCGCCCACACCGGCAGTTTGCTCGCCCAGTCCCTGTGCACGCCGTCGTCGGTCGCCATCCCCGCCGCCGTGAATGCTGGGTTTCGGTCTGGGGTGAGGACTGTCTGATTGTGCTCAATTGATTCGTGCAGCTCCGTTTGTAGTGTCCAACCCCAAAACGTGAATATGGGTCAGCTATACCTTTTTTTTTTTAAAAAGGAGGTTAAAACCCCGGCCTCTGCATCAATTGATGCATACAACCATCTTTATTAATTATTCGACAAAGGTCTGACAAGAACATAAATCAAGCCATCCGAAGCCATCACTTATACCTACAATCTCGATAATGTGGAATGCTCTCACTCCCCATATCTAAAACAGGTGTTGTCGCCGATCCATCCACATAATGTATCGGAACCTACAGCCGGTGCAGCAAAACTAAAGCGTACACCACATGTACACGTTATAGAAGCCACCATCATCATCGAACCGCTGACCCATCTTGAGGAAAGAGATCCGCATCATCATTGTCAGTTCGGCCATTTGTCGACTCCACCACGACGTCCAACGGCACCACCTCCCTGTGCGCAAACTGCTGAGCATGTCGCGGTCGCCACCGGTACACCGCAGCACCATGCCGCCAAGTACCACCAGCCGACGTAGCTTGAAGTCTCTGGAAGATCTGTCGTGCATAGCACCTGCCGAACAGGCATGACACAGCCTAGCACCTGTTGGCCAGGCATGACTTGACATCTCCACCGAAGCTCCGTGCAAGACGAAGCCGCTCCACCTCCCGCCTCTGTCGTCCAGCGCTACTCCACAAACGATGCTCCCAAGAGAGAAACGACACCGCAGTGCCGCCATCGTCCGATCTGGAAGACCGGATCGTAGGGTTTCCCCTGGAGCAGCACGAGTGAGTTGGCAGTAGTTACATGACGATGCCTTCATCAAGATAACGGCGCAGAACGCCGCCATCGCCCGCCGTCAGCTCGGTTTTCACCGGCAACTATGTCTTCCCGGCTCGTAGTCGGGACTAGATGACGGATCTCGAGATCCGACCACCCAGCCTTCAGGCCGACCACCTCCGACGAAGGAGATGACCACCACTACCAAGCCCAGGGTTGCCGCCCCAGTCGTCCGCGTGATGACGGAGGAGAACCGATCTGGGGTGGGAAACTCCAGATCCGCTGCCGCCAACCGCCATGGCTGGCCCCACGCTGCCCCCGCAGCCGTGGTGGCCCAGCTGCCGCCGGAATCCCATCGGGCCGCCGCCCAATCATGCCAACTCCGCCTCCACGCCGGGCGCCCAGGGTCGCCGTCGCATCTCAGCACTAGTACAAAACAGGGCTTTGGTCCATGGCAGATAAGAGCATCAATCCTGGTTCTGTTACGAACCGGGACCAATGGGTGCATCAGTCCCGGTTCGTGAGGCCAGGGCGCCGGGCGAGCCACGGCAGGCACCAGTCCCGGTTCGTCTGACCCCTTTGGTCCCGGTTCTAGACACGAACCGGGACTAAAGGGCCTCGCTCCTGGCGCAGCCCTTTTAGTCTCGGTTGGTGGCTGGAACCGGGACTAAATGTGTGTCTTCTGTCCCGGTTCTAGCCACGAACCGGGACTAAAGAGATGCCTATATATATGCTCTCCCCTACCCGCTCACTCCTCTGTTTTTTGGCCGGCCGGTGTGGGAGGTGTGTGCTGCTCTGCTCTCACCTCCTATGCACATGAGGTGTTCGATGAAATGCCCGAGTCACACTAAAGCTTTCTCCTCTCCAAGCTCGACCTCCAAGCTCCATTTTCCCCAAGATTTGTCTAGGTTTGGCGGTGCACCAACTACACAAGTGTTCTAAAAGGTTAGCAACTTCATCGTTTCATCTCTCACTGCTAGTTTAGCTCATTTCAAATGCTGTAGAAGTAGAGTGGTTTGTGGGTTTTAGTGGAGGAGTGTATGTGGGAGTTCTTTTGATTTAGATGCACAATTTGAGCTGAAATTAACTTCTTAGAGTCTGCACATGTGTAGGGTGCCGTCCCCGTCCCCATCCTCACCGCCGTCGATCGCCTGCGCCGATCTCGTCGCCGGCACCACCGTGGTGAGCCTCTTGTTCTTATCTTCTTTTTAAAAGAAAAAATTCTTACTTGTATGATTTAGATAGATACTTGTATAATTTTCTTACTTTTATTATTGTTTGTTATTATATAGTGCCATGACTTTGGTATCCGCCCCCGTCGGCCCTCGTCCTGTCTATGATTCGGATGTGGTATATTATCTTTTATTATGATTTGTTTCATTTAGTGTTTATGACAATTATGCCGACCAACGTGACATAGATGTTTTTATCTAGGAGGTATGTGAACCGGAAATTCCAACCGACCCTCTTGTCGAGAGGTTAAATTTAGTTGAAAAAGAAAACAATTACTTGAAGAAAAAATTGAAAAGAATTGAGGACGAGAAGATGGAATTGGAGTTGCATGTTGCCGATGTCGTCGATGATCACAAGATCAAGA
Organism: Elymus sibiricus; assembly: GCA_039707655.1. Lineage (NCBI taxonomy): Eukaryota > Viridiplantae > Streptophyta > Magnoliopsida > Poales > Poaceae > Elymus > Elymus sibiricus. Next base: position 86,319,746 of record CM077676.1, read on the forward strand.
TGGATGCAATGCGCTTGAAGATTAGAAAGATTAGAAAATATGCCATTCATAATGAGGCTTGGTATCATTATGTCGTTGGATCAATTGTTACCTTAGTTGCGATTATGATCGCATTTATTGTTGCATTTAAATGTTTTTCATAGTTTCAATGTATCTTTTAATTAGATGCTCTAGAGAGCTATATGTTGTTCTATGAGAACTATATATGTATGAACTTTATGGGTTTATTTTTTCAGTAATAACATTTGATCAGTACTGTACTTTGGTTTTAATGTGATGATGAACTTGTATTAATTTGGTCACTTCTCTATTCATGATGTTCTGTAATGGTTTTTGATACACTTAATTATATAATGCACGCAGATGAACCGGCAATGGATGTACGGTGACCGACGCACCTCCGAGTATCTTGAGGGCCTGCATAAATTTCTCGAAGTGGCTGAGGCAAACAAGCTGAATGGTTTTATGTATTGTCCATGCCTTGTCTGTGAGAATACGAAGGATTACTCTAACTTGAAAACCCTTCACGTCCACCTGCTTGAGAAGGGTTTCATGGCACACTATAATGTTTGGACCAAGCACGGAGAAAGAGGGGTTATGATGGAAGACAACGAAGAAGAAGAGGATGATGACAACTATCCCCCTGAATACGGTGATACTGCAACGGGGGAAGCTGAAGATCAAGAGGAACCAGACGATGTGCCCGATGATGATCTTCGCCGGGTCATTGTTGATGCAAAGAGACAATGCCAAAGTGAAAGGGAGAAGTTGAAGTTCGATCGCATGTTAGAGGATCACAAAAAAGGGTTGTACCCAAATTGCCAAGATGACAACACAAAGCTCGGTACCACACTGGAATTGCTGCAATGGAAGGCAGACAATGGTGTATCTGACAACGGATTTGGGAAGCTACTGAAAATAATGAAGAAGAAGCTTCCAAAGGATAACGAATTGCCTGACAGTACGTACGAAGCAAAGAAGGTTCTATGCCCTCTAGGATTGGAGGTGCAGAAGATACATGCATGTCCTAATGACTGCATCCTCTACCGCGGTGAGTACGAGGATTTGAACGCATGCCCGGTATGCGGTGCATTGCGGTATAAGATCAGACGAGATGACCCTGGTGATGTTGAGGGCGAGCGCCCCAGGAAGAGGGTTCCTGCCAAGGTGATGTGGTATGCTCCTATAATACCACGGCTGAAACGTCTGTTCAGAAACAAAGAGCATGCCAAGTTGATGCGATGGCACAAAGAAGACCGTAAGAAAGACGGGAAGTTGAGAGCACCCGCTGACGGGTCGCAGTGGAGAAAAATCGAGAGAAGGTGGGGGGACTTTGCAGGTGACGCAAGGAATGTATGGTTTGGGTTAAGCGCAGATGGCATTAATCCTTTTGGGGAGCAGAGCAGCAATCATAGCACCTGGCCCGTGACTCTATGTATCTATAACCTTCCTCCTTGGTTGTGCATGAAGTGGAAGTTCATTATGATGCCAGTGCTCATCCAAGGCCCTAAGCAACCCGGCAACGACATTGATGTGTACCTAAGGCCATTAGTTGAAGAACTTTTACAGCTGTGGAATGGAAAAGGTGTACGTGTGTGGGATGAGCACAAACAGCAGGAATTTTACCTACATGCGTTGCTGTTTGTAACCATCAATGATTGGCCTGCTCTCAGTAACCTTTCAGGACAGACAAACAAGGGATACCATGCATGCATGCACTGTTTAGATGACACCGAAAGTATATATTTGGAGAAATGCAGGAAGAATGTGTACCTGGGACATCGTCGATTTCTTCCGACCAACCATCAATGTCGAAAGAAAGGCAAGCATTTCAAAGGTGAGGCAGATCACCGGAAGAAGCCCGCCCTCCGTACTGGTGATCACATACTTGATATGGTCAAGAATTTACAAGTAATCTTTGGAAAGGGTCCTGGCGGACAATCTGTTCCGAATGACGCTGAGGGACGCGCACCCATGGGGAAGAAGAAATCTATATTTTGGGACCTACCCTATTGGAAAGACCTAGAGGTCCGCTCTGCAATCGACGTGATGCACGTGACGAAGAATCTTTGCGTGAACCTGCTAGGCTTCTTGGGCGTGAACACATCAGGACTTTCGGCAGATGGTTGCAAACACATCTCATGGGTGACAACTTGTTGGAGATATGAGATGTACTCATTGGCCAGGACACCATCTTCGACTGTATTGACATACCAAGGGTACGAGATAAATGGGAATACATTTTACACGATCGCCCAAGATCAAAAGAGCACCAACCAAAACAGTGGTGTCCGCTTTGATGCAGCAACCAACAAGGGAAAGGACACATATTATGGTTACATAGTGGACATATGGGAACTTGACTATGGACATGATTTTAAGGTCCCTTTGTTTCGGTGCAAATGGGTCAATCGGTCAGGAGGCGGGGTACAGGTAGACCCGCAGTACGGAATGACAACAGTGGATCTCAACAATCTTGGGTACACAGACGAACCATTCGTCCTAGCCAATGATGTGGCGCAGGTTTTCTATGTGAAGGACATGTCTACCAAACCGAGAAAAAGAAAAGATAAGGAAGCGAATACATCATACGATGAGCCAAAGCGCCACATAGTTCTTTCAGGGAAAAGAGACATCGTGGGAGTGGAGGGCAAGACAGACATGTCTAAATATTCTGAAAAGTTTCAAGAAATTCCTCCCTTCAAAGTGAAGGCTGACCCAAGCACCCTGTTAAACGATGAAGATTATCCATGGTTACGGTGCAATAAGCAAGGGACACACGCGAAGAAAAAGTGAAGACTTTCTCTCCACAACTATTCTGATGATGGCTTTGATCTAGAATATCACTGCAGTTACATGTCAAGAAATGAAATGCCTTTTGTAACATATGAGTTTTCGTCCGAAACCGTGATACTTCGAAAGAGATTGTCCATTTTGTACACGAAGTGCATCCAGTTTTTGCCGTAACCCTCTCAACTTTTTAGCACATGCTATGTGGGTGAAATGATGATACCATGCCAACTTTCAACCTTTTCAGAGTTCATTTGTACTGCTTTTCAATTTCAGGGTCATTTAGCTAAAAAAAATCAGTAAATGCATGAAAAATAGCAAATGAAGTCAGAAAGGGTTGAAAATTGATGATGTGGCTTTGAATGGTGCATGTTGAACGCACAAAAAGTCTGGAGTTGAAATAAGTTAAAAAAAATTGAAATGCCTTTGTAACATATGAGTTTTCGTCCGAAACCCTGATACTTCGAAAGAGATTGTCCATTTTGTACACGAAGTGCATCCAGTTTTTGCCGTAACCCTCCCAACTTTTTAGCACATGCTATGTGGCTGAAATGATGATACCATGCCAACTTTCAACCTTTTCAGAGTTCATTTGTACTGCTTTTCAATTTCAGGGTCATTTAGCTCAAAGAATGAACTAATAGCAAAAAGAATGAACTAAAAAATATTTTACAAAACTCTAATAGCAAAAAGAATGAACTAAAAAGAATCAATTAAACTTTCAACCTTTTTGTTATAATCAACTAAAACAAAACTATAATATTCTTCAACAGCAAAAAGAATCAAGTAAATAGCTTTTATAAACCTCTTGTTATTATAAAAGTATTTTTGAAACTAAAATTAAATAAAATTTATGCAACTAAAATTATCAAAGTATTTTTTGTTCAAAACTTTAATAGCAAAAATAATTTTCATAAAGTATTTTTTGATAGAAACTTTAATAGCAAACTAAAATAACAAAATATGCTTTTGATTAAAACACCCATTTAAAATAACCTAAAAATTACCAAATTGAATATAATGATAAAACACACTAATACTAAATAGCAGGAAAAAGAATCACTCAAAAATCTATTTTTAAAGTAAAGTTATTCACAAACTAGTGATTCACACAAATTTCAAAGAATTCAAATTTAAACTATTCAAATTTGAAAACTACTGGCACTAACAGAAAGTTTATAATTTTTGTGACCTAAAGCAAAAAAGAATCACTCAAAAACTCTAAGTATTTAGCTGTAAGTAGAAACAAAAGAAAATAAATAAAGCAAAAAAACAAACCGGGACTAAAAAGTAAAAAAAATTAAAAAAATTGCCGCCTACTGGGCCACTACGGCCTGCATACGACTAGAAACCCAACCCGCTAGTTGGGCCAGGATGCAGGCCCGCAGCAGGCCCACTAGGCCCACAGGCAGAGAAAGTGTGTTTAGGCCCGTAGGCCTGCATAAGAGAGGAGCTCGAGAGGGTTGGCGCAGCCGCGCTTATAAACCACTCTCGACGCCTCTCAGCTAGCGAGGTGGGATTAAGCATCCACCCGACCGACGCCGTGCTAGCCGCAGGCCTTTGGTCCCGGTTCGTGGCTCCAACCGGGACTAAAGGCCCCCCTTTAGTCCCGGTTGCAGCCACCAACCAGGACTAAAGGTCTCTGCTTCCCGCCCTTTGGGCTGCTGAAAATGACCTTTAGTCTCGGTTGGTGGCTACAACCGGGACTAAAGGGGGCCTTTAGTCCCGGTTGGAGCCACGAACCGGGACCAATGCTCTGGGTATATAAGCAGCACTTAGGAAATTTTTAGAGTTCATCTGTAGTTTCCCCCGACGACGCCGAGCACCTCGACGCCGTCAGGCTGCCCCGACGCCGTCGCCCGCTCCCCTCGCCGCGCCCTGCCCCGACGCCGCCGCCGCGCCCCTGCCCCGCCGTCGCCGTCGCCGCCCCCGAGCCCGCGCCCCTGCCCTGCCCCCGAGCCTCCGCCCCCGCCGTCGCCGTCGCCATCGCCGCCCCCGAGCCCGCGCCCCCGCCGTCGCCGTCGCCGCCCCCGAGCCCGCGCGCTCTCCCTCCTCCCCGAGCCCTCGCCGCCCCCGCTGTGAGCCGCCGCCGCCCCGGCCCGCTGTCCTTTTTTTTGTTTATTAATTATGTTTATGTATTTTTTTTGTTCATATATAATGTAGATGTATATGTATGTACGGATGGATGGATGAAAATATTGATATGATGAATTTTTTTTGTTCATAGACTTTTTTATGTTCATAGAATTAATTTTTTTTTGTTTATTAATTTTTTTGTTCATATATAATGTAGATGTATATGTATGTGTATGTATGGATGGATGGATGTATGTATATAGAAAATATTGATATGATGAATTTTTTTGTTCATAGAATTTTTTATGTTCATAGAATTAATATCAAGTGGCACTTTCAGGATATTGAGCAAGTGCCCCCGATATGTACATGTATGTATGTAGATTTTGAGCAAGTGCCCCCATATGATGAATTTTTTTTCATAGAATTTTTTATGTTCATAGAATTAATATCAAGTGGCACTTTTCAAACAAAGTTTTGAGCAAGCTAATGGACTCTAGCAGAGATGCAATTGATACTATCTTGTAGATCATAGGAGAGTGATCAATATTGATATAAGGCACTAACCCATAGGATGTACAGAACAATAGTAGTAGCCTTTGGAAAACAACTAAGTGATGTTTAAAGCTGAGGAATTCTCAGACTTAGCAGAATTTTTAGGATATTGGTAAAACTTTAGAAATTCGTAGAAAATTAACCGTAACTCCGATGAAAATAATTTATATATGAGAATCGATCAGAAAAATATGACAAATCCAAATATGCCCTCTGTTCGTCTGTCACAAGCAGCTAGCATAGCGAACCTGGAACCGTCCCCCTCCGGTTCATCTGTCTGAAAATGCAGACTTCGGGAAAACATTCCCGGATGTTATCCCCCTTCACCTATATCGTGTAGTGCCGCGTTAGAACACCCCTAACTCTCTCGGGAATTCAACATATCCCCGATAACTTCGACATGAGGGGGGGGGGGGGCGATCCGCAAAGTATCCTCTCTCGAAAGTATAACCCCCGATAACTTTGCATGATGTTTGCGACTAATCCATTGCTCATATATGCATATGATTCCTTGTTGTGATTAGCTAGGTCTATGTTTGCCACTAATCCATCTCTCATGGTTGTATATTGCCATGTTGTAATATTTGCAGAAACTATGGACAGAGACTTAGAAAAAGAAGAGTTGTTGGGGGATATAATCCGCAACGAAGGTGATATCACCTTGTCGTTTCTCAACGACACCGATGGTCAGGAAAGAGAGGATGACGGCTTCGGTGATCCAATAGAGGAGGAAGGAGATCATGACGGCTCCGGTGACCGAATGGAGGAGGAAGGAGATCATGACGGCTCCGGTGACCGAACGGAGGAGGGAGCCTTAACTGTTGCAAAGTCCGGCGAGGTATATATACATATATTAATTAAGCCTCTGCTGACTTGATGCATTAATTGTTTTGTATGTACATATATTAACGCTTCTTTCTTCTTTTAATTAGCCCTCCGGATCGAGCCAAACTTCCGTAAGGGGACGAGGCCCGAAGAAAAGGTTGTGCCAGGATGAAAGGTTCACGATCGAAGAAGTCGGTCGAGATGGCCAACCGATTGCTCCCAAGCGGAGCAGGGACACATTTATACATCAGTGCGGAGTGGTTGTTAGGGACACCGTCCCGATCAGCATCCAAGAATGGAATAAGAAGAAGGACCCTGAAGTTTCTTATGTCCAGGATAGACAGAAAGATGATCTTTGGACCTCGCTGATGACAAATTTCAGCCTACCACCAGAGGCGGATCCGAATAAGGTCAAGGCGTTTGCTCTTAAGAAGATGGCAGAACTATTCAAGAACTGGAAGAAAGATTTGAACAAAAAGTTTGTCGAGAAAGACAAGACTCCAGAATTCACCGGTCCATATGAGAAGATAAAAGATCACTGGCCCGCATTTGTGGCCTACAAGAAATCGGACAAGGGCAAGCAAAGGTCAGCGACAAATAAGCTAAATGCTGCAAAGAAGAAGTATCACCATGTTACGGGGTCAGGTGGCTACAGCAAAGCCCGGCCTACGTGGGACAAAGCTGAGCAAGACCTGCTTGCTAAAGGGGTCCAACCAGCGACATTGCACTGGCCAGATCGGTCAAGGACTTGGTTCTTCGGGGTTGGGGGAACTTTGGACCCAGACACAGGGAACTGTGTTTGGACGAAAGCTCAACTTGCAATACCCGTCAAGAAGCTTCAGGAAGCAATCCAGGCAGCGCAGGAAGGGAGGTTACATCCCGACAGAGAGAATGACGAGCTGTCACAGGCCCTCGGGAATCCTGAACACCCTGGACGAACACGAGGCACATCAGGCTCCGTTCCGTGGGTGCATGGGTTTCCCGACAGCGGTGGTTATAGAAGCCGAGAGAGAAAGAAGAAAGAGGAAGCAAGCGAAATGCAGAAGCTCAGTGCAAGATTAGCGAAACTAGAGGAACTTGAGAGCCAGCGAGCTATCGACCAACCATCTCAGCGGCACGAAGATCCTTCCTTCGACACTGCCCCAGAAGCTACCCCACCATCTCAGCGGAGAAGCAGCGTGGCTTCCACGGAGCTCCTTCAGCCTGATTTCACGGCTCCTCGCTACCCCATGGATAGTATCACGGAGGCTGAACATTGTGTGCTAATGGCGAAATGCCAGAACCTGACTTTGAAGGCGGCGGTCGGCTCTGTTTTGCCTCCTCGAGCTGAGGGAACTTTCCATTGCTGTCCGATTCCACATGGCTATGCTATTGTCACGGTGGATGAAATAATGGAGGGATTTGAGGGGCTGGAGCTTGACTACCCTACAGGTGAAGGGGATAATCTTCTGGAAAGTGCCTTAAGGAGTACCTGTCTATGGAGAAAGGAGAACATCAAGCTTCCAAACTGGACGCCGTCTCAGTAGACGCAGCCGGATGAGGCCCCTCAGCAGACTCCTCACATTCCAGCTCAGCCAGATGAGGCCCCTCAGCAGACTCAGCCGGATGAGGCTCCTCAGCAGAGTCCTCTTCCGCCTCAGCTGTCTCCGGCGCGTCAGCGGAAGAGAGCCGCCGCCGCTCCGGTGGCTAGCAGTACAAAAGGCGGGAAGAAATTCAAATTTGGTCCAAGCCTCAGGGTTCCTCCAAAGTTACCATATGAGAGGACTGACGAGGAAAACAAGGACATCAGTGCTGCCGAAGTGCAGGCCCATTTTGAACGGAAACGTCCACCTCCGAAGGAAACAATAGATCCGGTGAAAGCGAAGCGCACTCTGGATGCCCTTAAGCGACCACCACCGCCTCCGCCGCAATCCAACTATGACCGCTGTATTGAAAAGACATATGATGAAGCGCGGCGGTCGGGAAGTACTGCCAGTGCTTCAAGAAGAAGAAGTGGGAAAACAATTCCCCAGCTCGGCGAACAGGAGAAGCAATCGTGCCCCCCGCTCAAGGTGTCTAGCGATATCGCTAATCATCCGGGGCTACTACCCGGTACCACTCTTGGTGATTACGTGGGCGATGATGTACATTTTGAAATGGCTGAGGTAGTAGAGATCTTTAGATACGAGCACGGGAAGCCTCTCGTCAAACCTGATCATCCTCCTCTAACTACGATGATGCGAAGATTGCATGAGTGGTACTTGGAAAGCTGCAGGAAGAATGGGTCCGATTGTTTGATGGTGAGAATTAAAGATGAGCACGACCTCATTGGAGTCGAGCTGATGGCTGTTGAATTTGTGGAGTTATTTCAGTTATTCAATCAAGAGGCCCTCGACAAACAACTCATGACTTGCTACTGTCTGTAAGTATTACTTCTGTAATTAAGTCTCTAGCTTAGCTCGTTCATTGCATGTATATATAATTATCCTCACTATATTATGCAGATTGAAGATCGTCGAATGCCCAAAAAGACAAATCTATGACATTGGTTTCATTAGCCCAAATACCGAAAATGAATGGGCGGTACAAAACAGAGTTAAAGAGACCGAGGAAAACTTGCTAAAAGCGTTCCTTCGACATCAAAACAAAAGGGAAATACTCTTTCCTTACAACTTCAAGTGAGTGTTATTGTCTTGTGCATATTCGGTTTCGCTTACTCGGGGTTAAGTACTGTAATTGATGAGTTATGCGTGCTCAGGTTCCACTATATTCTGCTATCCATTAAGCTTGACGGGGGAGTAGTAACTGTCTTAGACTCGAGACGTAAAGATTCCAAGGATTATGCGGACATGACTGCAATGCTCCAGAAGTAAGTTCAATCAATACCGGGACCATATCGGCAACTTTCGTTCATTTCCTGATATCAAGTAATCATTTTCTTTGCCTGGCAGGGTTTGGAAACAGTTCACCGGAAAGGTTCCGGGTCTGAAGAACGAGCTGCGATTTACACACCCCAAAGTAAGTAGTACTAGCTAGTTCCGCGCATCTCTCATTGATTCTAGTTTCATCAATACCCAATGTTGAGGATATCGCTTATCGTTATCGTCTCGGTCAGCTAGGGATTAGAGATTAATCGGAAATCGGCCGATTAATCGATTTTATCGGTCGACTATTAATCGGATATTTTTTGCAAATCTCATGTTCCCAACACAAAAATACGCCATATTCAACACCAAAACAATATTGGACTGAAGTGTTACCTTGATTCCTAGCCTTTGAATCCTTGTATAATGACAAACAAAATAGGACAACAGTACATATTGCGTAACAAAGTCCACAAAACACAAATAAACATAGTTTTTGCAAACATAGTGCTATGAATAGGTCCGATTTATTGGTAGATTCCCGATAAATCGCTTGTCAGAGCGATAAACCGGTCCAAAAGATAAACGGTGAAGATAAGGCATAATCTTATCGGTCACCCCCCGATTAGCGATAAATCGGAAGATTAATCGCTGAATCGGAAGATTTTTTGAACAGTGTCAATACCATTATCATGCTTGATTATCAGTTTGATTGAACTCTATTCTCGTCAAGTGCTGGTGGCAGGCAGCCGGGAATAATTTGTGTGGATACTACGTTTGCGAGTTAATTCGCGACTCGACCACTGAGCGGGGCTTCTTGTCTGACAAACAATTTGAAGTATGTAAACAATATTCACAATTTTTTTTATTACCATCAATTGTGTTGAGTTTCATTCATATATATGTATTGACCCCCTTCTTTAAATTAGATCTGGCAGATGCGGGATGAACTCCTACCACATGATTGCATACGAGCAATTCAAGAGGAATTGGCGGGATTCTTTCTTGACCACGTCATACATGAAAAGGGAGAATACCATACGGAAATTCAATGGGAGTTTGGTGCTTGATGATGTCAGGGATGTTATATTGTATATATGTAGTAGCGTCGGATAGATATACGAAAACTTGTTGTTCGACCAAGCACGGAGAAAGAGAGGTCACTTCTCTCTATATGTGTTCACGACGATCTTGTGTAATTAATGGTTTCCTTCATTTGCTTACTAGCTAGCGTCGAGTTCTCTCTATATGTAGTAGCTAGCGTCGACCAAGCACGGAGAAAGAGAGGTCACTTCTCTCTATTAGCTAGCTAACACAATATGAAACCCCTAAACCCTCCAAAACACCTAAACCCCCCCTTTCAAAAAAAAAACCCCAGCGCCTGCGAGCTGCTGACGCGTGGCTGCCTTTTGGTCCCGGTTGGTGTTACCAACCGGGACTAAAGGTCCTCCGGCCTGAGTGCTGCGCAGCGGCCACGTGGAGCTCCTTTAGTCCCGGTTGGTGTTACCAACCGGGACTAAAGGTCCTCCTGCCTGGGCGCCCCACAGCGGCCACGTGGAGCACCTTTTGTCCCAGTTCGTAGGCCAACCGGGACTAAAGGTTTTAGGCATTAGTCCCGATCGTTTTGTCCCGGTTCCAGAACCGGGACTAAAGGCCCTCTGGAACCGGGACAGATGCCCTGTTTTCTACTAGTGCAGCCAGAGATCCCCTCGTGGAGAGAGGAGGAGAGCCCGCCGTATGCCGTCTGTCAGGCGAGCTTCGCTCGCCGACCTCCTCCGGCGACGGCGGGGAAGCAGGGAGGAAGGGAGGGTCAGGGCGGCGGCTAGGGTACACTCGGGCAGCCCCCCTGGAGGCGACGCGAGCGAGACATGTTGATATGGGCCAGCTATAGAGATATTCAATTTTTCATGATATATGTCAAGCCGACAGAAGATCCCCGAGGCTCCAAGATACGGTGTCCAGATAGTCTGAGAGCGGTGGTGGGAGGGTTGCCTGCAAGTTGGCCCAGTCCACGGTCTCCACGGGCCGATATGTCCATCAGAACAAGATGTTTCAATGGCCATTGTGTGTAGCTGTGGAAAGCGACACCATCAGATCCAAGCAGATAGCAAACATGTTTAGGAATTCCGTACACAACAGAGACCTGTCCACCCACGGATCAAGCCAGAAGAAAGTCCCCTATCCATTGCCAGCAAAGATATAGAGCCCAGGATGGATCTCATTTTTGATCCGCTGGACGGACCTCAAGAATTGAGATCCCTCCCTATGCTCACAAGCAAGAAGGGGCAGGCCCTACATATACTTTGCGTGAACAAGCTGCAGCCATAAACCTCCATCCCCTCGAAGGATCCTCCAAACCCATCTTAGCATAAGGGACACATTCACGCAATGGGACACAAGAATGTCTATCCCTCCCAGGTCCTTTGCCATGCAGATGCCAACCCACTTGACCATATGGTATTTCTGTCGGCCATCCATCGCCTCCCAGAAGAAGCGGGAAATGTATTTTATCAAAGGAGCTACCCCTTCCGGCAGGATATATTGAGTACACCTCCCTGCAAGAAAAGCTTCGGCCCCAACTATTATGGTTTTTCATTAAAAAATACTTAAAAGTTCGCCCCACCTTAAATTTTTTTTCGTCCTCCACCCTTACACTCAAGGATACCTTGGAATCAGACAGCAGCATTCCTCGGGAAATTGTTGATCACCGACCTCCTATTTTTGCATGTTTTCGCAGCTCGCGACTGACTCGAGTGTCGCGTTCAGGGGCGTGCTCGTCAGCACCTCTGTTGCAGCCGGGCCGCGTGCTGTTCTGCCCCGCTCCTCCGGTGCCTCCATGGGCCGCGGATCCATGCGGAGCACGTCGAGCGGTAGCAACCACAACCAGATTAGAAGATTTCTCATAGCTAGCTCGTTGTTCTGACGCTGTTGTTGCTGTTTTGTTTGTTAACTAGCAAACATGCCCGTGCGTTGCAACGGGAGAAAATAAGTTGACGTGCTTCGCTGCGAAGCAAATACCAATTGTCCTAATTAGGTTGTTCGGATAGGAGACAAGTTTGATGATACCAAAAATGATGGATCAATTAACAATAGAATTCTTTGTGGCTCTAGTTCGAAACACGTGATTCCTAGTCAAATTGGGTGAGCAACCCTGTTTTTATATTACCGTACTGATAATAAAAATATCATACACGCAGTGCTTATTTTGATTTACTGACATCAGACAATAAAAATGTGGTATACTTTGTCCGGCGTCTAGGCATGTATGCTTTTGTCATGTGTGATAACCATAAAGTCCTTGTCGTATAAATGTTCTAAATTCCTGTTCTCTTGCGATATATGCAGCAATTGAATCTTTGCTTAGTATATTGCGCCTCAATTCACGGTTAGATATAATTTGCTATATTTTAGCTTTTTTTGTTCTGGTTGCATATTTGCATATTTTTGCTTTTCTCGTGCGCATTTTTTTGCCCTCTCTGCTGACTCCGTATTTGCATATTGGTTTATTATGCACTCGTATGAACCGGCATTAGCAATGCCTGGAGACAAAAAAAATTTGTTGGGCGTGTAGGCTATATGTTTTCGATCGTATGTGTCTCAACCTGTGTATATATATTAGTCTTTCAATTTTCACGTCTTTATAGTTTGTCAGTATGAGCTCGTGAGAGACACATCCAATCTTGTAACAGAAGTATCTTGCATCAAATCCGTGCATATACGTTCGAAGAACAAACACATGCATGCACGCTAGCACGTCCGTGTGCGTGATGGACTCGGAGATATTTACCCGCCCGTGAAGGATCCAAACCCAATCAACTCCAAGTAAAAACAAAAAACATTTACCAATGGACATATGTGCAGGCTGACACGTTATCTCCCAAAGTTTCCACGTTGGCTGATTGCTAGAAGAAACCAGCCCAGCCGCCTCGCTGGTGCTCCACGAGTCATATGGACTCCCCAAACGACTTGATTCAGCCGGCTGTAGTCAACCAATGCATCAGCCCCACTAAAAAAACAAACGAATCAGGCACCCTGCGCACATTACGCGTGTCCAGTGGCCCCACCCACCGTTGTCTCCAAATGACCTTATCTACTCACCCAGTCGTCCACCTTCACAGGCTCACAGCACCGCACCTAATAGGCGTCTCTTGGCTTCCGGCAATGGCGCTGCTGCAGGCGGTGACGGCCACGCCTTAAGCCGCCGCATCTCGGCTCCACCGGTCGGCCATGGCGTGGGCTACACACCCGCACACACCGGGACGGGACCCCCCCTACCCCCAACCCAATCCCTCGCTCCCTCCGGTGCCATCACCAACAGAGAGGGGGTGGGGCAGCATCCCGCGCGTCCTTGAATCACGGTCGGCCGCCGGCGACTGCCTCCTCCGCACCTCTCACTCTTGCTCCTCTTCTCCGCCGGCTCCTGATGGTGTTTGCCATCTTCCTCTGGTGATTGCTTTATGGTTCCTGCCTCAATCCTCCTGACCATGCTTTCTTTTATTTTCCTTGGGGTAAACAGACCAACACATCATGCTCTCTTTTCTGATTTTTGAGGTGATTTGTTGATGTTTCAAGTGAGTCGCAAACGTATAAAAACTGGTAGAATTTTGTATAAAGTAGCGAGGTGGGACTATTTCATTAGTACAAACGGCCATGTTTTAACATCTATGTAAGCTAGTTCAGATGGTTACAGAGTTTGGGATTGGATGGGAGGTTTTGAGTTCGAGTCTAAAAGAGCAGCTATTTTTTGCCAATTTTTAGAAGGCCCAGAATAGGAATTTCACCCAGGCTCTGTGCGGGAGCGTGGGCTGAGGCCCAGCCGTTTGGGGCGCAGTGGAGCAGTCTACAGTGCGCCACAATCAAAGGCCCAGGAGAGAGGGTAATTGATACGGTACGTATAGCGAGCCTGACGGACGGAAAATTTAGGCAACGGGTGACAGACGGACGAAGCGACGGACGAAATTACGGTGGCAAGAAGCAATAGCAGTTTGTACTTGTTCGTACTAGTGATTTGTACCGTCAAACCAACTTGAAGCGGCGCACGATTCAGCGAGAGTACACGGACGCCATGGCCGAGCAGGCAATCGCGCTGCTGCTCCCCTCCGGTTCAATGCATTTTGCTAGCTAGCTTGCTAATTGTTGCCGCTGGAACGCTCAAAGCATCGTGTATGCGTGCAATCGTGAAGATTGTGGGATGTGCTCGTGTGTATTGTAGGTGTTTGATAAAATGCATGAACCAAATATTTTGTATAGGGGATTAAGTTTTAGGGGCTCTGCTAGATGAAGAAAACTTTAATCCCTTGGAATTTTTTTTACTTTTTAGGATAGGAAGGAGATTTTGGACATTTAGAATAGGGGATTTGTCAGAGATGCTTAACATAGTTGTTTATGTACCGGTGCATCCAACTCGAGCAAGGTAAATACGGTATCGAGTCAACAGGCTCAAGTGCGCTTTGCGACCATTATTTCACCAAGTTAGCTACTCATCCAATGATCCCATCATTAATCCATCTAATACACACACATATATGCAATAAGCATCTACTAACAATTATTGAACCAAACATAAATAGAATAAATATCAAACATATACGCATCTTCTTTGTATTTAGTATTTACTCCATCTTATTAGTAGATAGAAAAATACTAAATAAGATGAAATTGTTCTCCATGTCCGTCTAAATAAGCTTGCACAAAATAGTGGTCAAGTCTAAAAGGTATGAAATAAGTAATGTTCCTTAATTAAAATATATACAATTTTCCAATGTAGGGAGTGAGTAATAACTAATCCTTTATTGCACATAAAATAGAACTCTTGCTAATATAGAATACCTGATGAAATCAGGTACCTCATAGTGATTGATGATGTATGGACAACAGCAGCATGGGATGCAATCAGGTCCATGTTGCCAGATGGCAAGCCTGGCAGCAGAATCATTGTGACCACTCGGATAAAGACTGTGGGCAAAGAATGCATCGATGTTTGTGCTACCGAAGAAGATTACATCCATCATATGGAGCCACTTAAGGGTGAAGACTCCAAGGAGTTGTTTCTCAGTAGAGCGTTTGGCTCGTGCAAGGAGAAGGCTTTTCACACCGAGGAGCTAGAAGATATAACGGAAAAAAATCAAAAGAAATGTGCTGGGCTACCATTGGCCATTGTTAGCATTGCCAGCCTCTTGGCAAACTATAAATATCCAGAGAGCAAAGATATGTGGGAAACAGTTTGGAAATCAATTGGTTCGCAAATGGATAGCAACCCTACCCTCGAGGGGATGAGGCAGATACTCACACTCAGCTACAACCATCTACCTTATCACCTCAAGGGTTGCATGATGTATGTTAGTATTTTTCCGGAGGATTATGAGATCCCAAGGGACCGACTCTTATATAGATGGATTGCAGAAGGATTGGTTGAGGAGAAGCGGGGGCTGACTTTGATGGAGGTTGCAGAAGGCTATTTTGAGGAGTTATTGAGTAGGAGCATGATTGATCTAGCCTTCTCTATTGGCTTTGATGCGAGGAAGAGGCACTCATGCCGGGTGCACGACATGATGCTTGAGGTCATGGTGTCCAAATCCTTGGAGACTAACTTTATTAGTCTGTTGGGTGGGCAGTATAAAGGGATGTCCTATGACAGGATTCGCCGCCTCTCCATCCATGCAGGAGCCAACAACAACTCTCCATCCATCAAAGGAATGGCGTCCAGTGGTCATGGCAAGAGAAAAAGCATAGAAAGGTTGGAGGTGCAGCATGTTCGTTCACTAGTGTGTTTGACCTCCAAGAGAAGAAGTTGTTTGATCGGCTAGGCGAGTTCACACTACTGAGGGTACTTGATTTGGAAGACTGCAAGGGCCTGGAAAACAAGCATGTAAAGGGTATCTGCAAGATGTTCCTACTAAGGTTCTTGAGCATGAAGGGTACAGATATAAGCGTGCTGCCGGAGAAAATTGGTGAGCTGGAGCATTTGCAAGTGCTTAATGTGGATCAAACATGCCTTGACAAGTTACCACGAACCATCATAAAGCTAGAGAAACTTGAGCGTGTGAGATTCTGCAACAAGAATAATGAGAGCACTATGTGGACTCCTTCCGCAGGGCTCTGTAAAATGAAAGTACTGCGAAATGTTAATTATCTGATTATAGAGGATGTTCAGGTGGCCAAAGAGCTCGGTGAACTAGGAGACTTGCGAGAGGTAACTATCTTTATTGGTGAAAACTGTGAAGGTGTTCAGGCTGTTCTCGATGAGGTTGTCAACTCCGTCAGCAAGCTGTACTCCCTCCGGTATCTCGGCATTGGCCGCTTTGGGGAGACACAGCTCAGCTTTAACAATGACATGGTCTCACCGCCAAAGCTCCTCCAAAGCCTTTGCCTGGATGGTCCCATGGATAAGTTTCCCAACTGGATCCCGTCACTGCACAATCTCGTTGAGATCAGCTTTATCTGGTCACGGCTTAGAAATGACCAAGTATTTGGAGTTCTATGTAAGCTGCCCAGTCTGAAGGCAATCACCATGTGGCGGGATGCCTACGTTGACAGAGAGCTTGTTGCACGTACTGCCCACAACTTTCCGGTGCTGAGGACCCTCAACGTGGCCTCAGTTCATTGCGGCGCTCCCGAAGTGATCAAGTTTGAGGAAGGGGCCATGGACACGCTCGAGGAGCTTTCTGTGTTTTTCGGCGGTCATGGGAGGAGAATTGTTGGCATCCAGCACTTGAAGAACCTGAAAGAGGTGAAGCTCACTTCTAAGAAAGACAACAAGTCTACACTGGACGATGCACTGGATCAGCTTAAGAGGGAGAGCAGAAGACGCCTCGAGTCCAACCAGTTTCAGTTCACAGTCGGAGTCGGTTACGAGTGAGTCGTCTCGTCACCGTCCTCTGGTTTTTGCGGGTTGGTCTTGGCGTGTTTCTGTTTTTCTATTCAACAAGTATTATTCTTCAAGTTGTAATAAGGCTGGAGTACACAATATACCAGGTTTTTTGTCCCATAGGTTACATTATGTAAGCAGTGGGTTTTCCTGGTACGCATCAAACCAGCGTACTATAGTGTATTTTCCCTTATTTTTTGAGCACGTTGTTTTCTTTATCAAGTTATAATGTAAAAATGCTTTGTTGGCATTAATTTGTCTGAGAAGAGTTTTTATGAGCCAACAACCCTTGACCTGTTCCCTGGAGTTAGGAAAAACAGGTTTGTTGAGGTCCGACAGATTATAATGGGATTCAACAATCAGAAGATCGCATTTGCCAGGGCATGCTTGACTGCGAAATTCCTGAATCGGACTCTGCTCATGCCAAGTCTGCTCATTCCAAAGCTGGGGGTGGAAAGCTCATGTGGCGAGGATGTTGGGCTGTCGTCGTACGCCTACAATTTCATCGGAGATGACGGCGGGCCTCAGAGATGGATGACAGATATGTTGGACACAAGCCTTCAGCGCATAAGCTACGGAACGAATAACATCTCCTGCCACTGACTGTTGGTTGACACACATAACATCTGACTGAAGCACAATGAAACGCAGGAAGATAGTTTTTGGCCGAATCTTGTCTAGAAACTAGCCACTCGACGGTACTTTCCATGCTAGAATCTGGGCAGCCACACTGACATTCCGACACTAATGAAATGAGTTTGGCCAAGAGCTGTCTGTACTTTGTGAGTGTGTACAAAAGTTCTTTCCTGAGTAGTTTTTTAGTTTGCAGATCCGAAGACTCTTGATTCTGCAGAGCTTTGTAATATCCTGAAGAAAGATTCTTCTTTCGATGTGTTCTTCCTCGACAAAAAACACGCGTGGTAAGTGGAGTCACAAACATCATATGCCAGGACCTGTGGACTAAAGAAGTTTTTGATGTGGGGGAAGTTCCAAGCTCCTGAGATTGACAAGGAACAGAAGGAAGGCTTTTTCTGCGTACACTTCATTTTTACTAATATATACAGAAAAACAGAGCAGTTTTTATTTTGCCGGTGAGAAAAACAGAGCAGTTGATCCAATCAAGACAACTGGCAGCATCATAATTATCTTATTATTAAAGAAAAACACATGGCGGCAAATTCTCTGCCTGACAAGACAATTAGCAACATAATCCTTTTAGTTTTACTTTTTTATGAGAAAAAAATCAGCATAATCCTTTTAATGAGCATGACATGTTTACAAGGGTCAGATGTGTCTGCACATCTGAAGTTGATTTACAGCGCCTCTTTGGCTATAATTGTATCTTTCTCTCTAGCTTCCAAGTCCTTGTGAAACCTGGAAAACTTAGTCGTAGAAGATGTGCTTTTGTCGAGAAAAAAACTGAGAATACCCGGGTAAATGTAACACACAATTCATTTATATTAGGAACATATAAGATAAGTCCCAAAATAAATCTATTCTTGTATGCCTTGGAATCAACAGATTTTAATAATTGTGGCTAAACATTGTATATCTTTGGTTTGTTGGACCTTATATATATGTTTTAACAATTGTACACACCATCAAAGAAACCATTGATCTAATGCAACCAATAGGTCATCATCAATGGACCAGAACCTGTAGTATCTATATTCGTTAGAATTACATATAATAGCAACGGGGTAATTTGCATAGTAAATTCACCGAATAATATAATCATATAGAAACTATAGGCTAGCATGTGGTAATTAATATAGTTTTTAGCAAATGGTATAATAATAGTTACTCCGCAAATAAAAGGTGATTAAAGATGTTTTCCTCACAAAAGTCACAAGTCTTTTTAGCATACAATTTGCGGTTCATATATAACCATAATATCCCCATCCATGAAATATGAATATCTGTGATGCTATAGAATTATTTTCAAATGTTTCACACACATAAAAGATGACGTCGTCACTTTTGAGAGGACCACTATGTTGGCTAGAATTTTATTAGTTTTTGTCGATGCCTCAAACAGACATTATCTAGTAGCCACATATAGGTAGCTAGACAAAAACTATTACTACTTAAAAAGTTTGGAGTAGCAGCACACCACAACACTTATTTCTTAGTGTTATCCTTAGAAATTAATATTTGCATTCTCCAAAAATTACGGGGTTACTAAAATTAAACCTGGAAATATGTGACTAATAGAGGATATCATGTTCAATTCAGAAACGGTGCCACATCTTTCTTACTAAAAGACCATCGTAGCTAAATAGACATGTTCAATTCGAAGCCCCCGATGGCAGGCGGCCAACAATCCCTTGTGGAGCTCCGGGTAATGAAGCTCAGTGATCCGTCCCTCTGGTCTCCGTCAATCCATGCTCTGCTGCAGTCAATTTCTCCTACTGCACCGCCATAACTCCTCTAGCGCTAAGGTTCGTAATTTACCGATACAACAAGCGAATGAATGGTTGATTCTAACTAGAATGTGTTTCATAATTCTATCATCTTCTAAAACATGATATAAGTGTGTCCCGGAAAAAAATGTGTTGATGTCTCTCACAAAATGGTAGATATAATGAACATTCATGACAAATTCATGCAAATGTGAAATCCAAAAGAAAACCTCCATAGACCGAGAACCCCTGGCATCATCCTCAATCTCAAATATGTATGCAACCTGACTCAAGTTTTCGGAAAAATCCAAGTTGAAGACCATGGGCCCTCCTGTGCGGTAGGCACCGTTGCCGTTTCCAACGGCAAAGGCACCACTGTTCGATCTCTCATGTTGTACACATCGGAGTCAATGAATGGATTCTGAGGAGTCCTCTCCTGGTAGTACCTGGTGTCACGCTCCGTCACAAAGTAGATGCAATCTTCTCGAGCTCCGATGACACCACACTGGGCGCCGAAAGTGGCAGGAAGAGACTCGGAACAACCTTCACTGACGAAGAGCGCTCGACCCATCAGAGTATCGACTTCTCTCCAATATCCACAACTGCCGCTCAGGTTCACCGCTTCAAAGACCTCGAACCGGTGAGTCTGTTTCTCTATCCCACTGTCTGTCGGTAATATCAGCGTTATATTGATTATCCGTTTCACCATCAGCAGTTGATCACCGGACACGACGAGGTAGTGCCATTTTACATACCTGTCGGTCGCGAAAGGATTAAACCATGGATGCTCGAAGTCATCATCATCCTTCGGGGAGGGGGGGGGGGGCAGGTTTGCGTAGGGTTTTGACGATCGGCACTGTGGATGGCTGCTGATCGCCGGCATCCAGGACATGCAGCTCCTCTTTTGTCGTGAGGACGTGTAGTTTCCCTTTGAAGAGGGTAATGTCGGCGGTGAAGCTGCCTGAAGGCGGCGCCCACTTCCGCCGCCACGATGGCAGCCCGTGTTCGCGAGTAGAGACGAAGACGTTGTAGAGGCACCTTGACTTCAGAATGGCGATGAGGTCATCGGAAACCACAGCCTTGTGGATGCTATTTAGAAGGTGGTTGGCGCGCGAGTTTCTTCAGAACCAGAACGGTGGCTGAGGGAGACCGAGAGGGGTTGTCACGGCGGGGGAAGGGCTCGTCAGGGAGCACCGGCCGTCGCCGTGCACGAGGAAGAGCGCGTCGCCGGTGGAGACTCGCCAGGAGACGTCGTCCGGGACGGGCAAGCGGTGGATCGTGCCGACGGGTAGGCTAAGGAAGGTGCCGTCCGGGAGGGCTAGCCAGGGGAGCAACGGGTGCTGCAGCCGCGCGCTGGAGCGCCACGCGCGGCAGACGGCAGCGAGGCGGACGCGGTCTGCGTGCGATGGCAGCCGCAGGAGCACGAGGCCTATCAGCTTTGGGTGGAGATCCGTCCATGGGCAGCGGCGGCGTGAAGGGGCAGACGCGGCCATGGTGCGTGCCTGTCAGCGATCCAGGGCTCCCGGTTGCAATTGTTGATGGTTCGATCTGATTCGATTCTTTTCCATGTCACGTCGTTTGTCTTGTGGCTTTTGAAAATGTTATTTTTTAGAGAGAAACCGCACAACATTATATTAGCCGATATCCTCCAAAAAAGGCAATAAACAGAGTACAAATACAAGTTAAAAGAAAACAGAGTATATACGAATACCAACATACGGTAACTTCCAGATAGGCCGGGACAGGACAAATGTCTAGAAAACTTTGTAGAAAAAACCCACAAAAAATGAAATTACAAACGAGACCCTCTGGGTCCCTGCAAACAACCGAATGTGAAACCACCAACGCTGACGTGACGCTCATCAGGAGAAGAGACAAAACTTCAGCAATCCAAACTTCAGACGAGTGCCATAGCCTTGAAGACATTGTGACTCAAAGACCGGACACACATAGTAGTCTCATGAAGATCGGACAAGGACGTTTCCCATGCCGAACTAGTTCCGGATTGGGCGCATCCGCCACCGTTGCCCGGGAAGAAAGCCAGATCCACCGGCGCCGAGCCACCACCCTTGCTCCAACACGAACTTTCAACTTGTCTCACTTAGCCATGACACCATGAAAGGCGACAACCGCCAAACATATGAAGCATAAAAGCTCGCCGCACCGAGCGAACGGCAAGTAGATGAGGTCATCGGCTCGACAACACCACCTAGGACCAAGGAGAACGTCGTGGTGAGGGAAAAACCAAAAACACATTATTCAATGTAGCGTCAGCCTGACCAAACTAGTGTTGTTGGAAGAAGGACCAATCAGGAGAGAAACAGAAGCCCAACCCCTCCCCCAGCATCCGAAGAAATGGACGGAGATCACCGCCTCGCCAGAATCCACCAAAAGGACGGAGAAACGGTCACCTCTATGTCTGAAGAGAGCCGGCGGTATCACCAAAACTAGAGGAATTTGAGGGTTCAGCTAGTGATGCTTTAGTCTTATATCACAGCGAAAGACTTGCCATTACAATGCACCCTGTTAAATCATCCCTAAGACTTGAAATGCAAACATCCCTATCATCATGCTAATTAAGAATCTAACATCATACAAGAAAAATTCGACGAAAGGAGCACGCGCCACCAATTTCACTGAACTGAAACTGATTATACAGCGCCCAGCGTTTTAATGTTCAGGTGACCCCAGCCACCAGCCAACAATCGAAGAAAACGGCCACCTCACGCAGGAGGAGCTGACAGCAGTTACAACGCTACACTAGGACAAGAACACTAAGTCCAGCCACCACAAGACAGAACAACAGCCACCAGGTAGAACACATCACTCACCAAACTGAACCTGCCAGCCTACCAACACAGAAACTAACACTACAGATTTCTACCGTCCATCAATTGCTGTGAGGAAAAAGCCCTTCCAACTCCCATCTCAGATACATTACCCAACAGTTACTCTCAGGATCAGTAGATTACAAGGCTTGATTTGATCATACAGCTTCAGGAGGGAAAAACCACGTCAGGCGCCACTGTCCAGCGTGATGTGGTGGTACTGTTGTGGTCCCTGACATCAGCGGCATGAACGTCTCATTCCTGATGTTGTACACACCGGCATCGCGAAGAGGATTTGCAGAAAACTTCGGCCAGGGATAGTCACACATGAAGTAGATGCAGTCCTCTTGGTATCCAGTGCATTCTCCAGCACGCAGGGACTTGGAGCTATGTTGGCCAAGAAAGAGCGCATGGCCATCCAAATCACTTACTGTTCTCCATCCAACAGGTTCGGTGCGCAAATCTGCCTCAAAAACCCCAAGTGCAACAGTACGGTCATGCTCGAAAGTGTCATCACTTGTTGGACGGGCCATAGAGTCAAACCACCGTATCACCATCAACAGTCTGCCGCCACACTCAACTAGATACTCCTCCCTTATCATATACGCCTTCTCTCTTGACAAGGATTGAGGGAATGCAGCTAACTCATCCATAGAGTCAATTATACACTCCGTGAATGAAATACCAAGGTCCTTGTCTAATTCAAAGATGGAAAGCTTGCCAAACCCGCCCAACCCGTACAGCTTTCCATCAAAGAACGCAACACTACAGAGGTGCATTCCTGGATGCTTATCATCTCTGAATGAGTCAGTGATAATCAGTGGTTCACTAATACAAAGTGTACCCCAGTTACCATCATCCATGATCAGTGCAGCAAGAAGGGAACAGGGTGACGAGTCAAGGGGAAAGGGCACCACCAACTTGTAGAAAATTGGATTAAATCGGGATTCGGGGTCATATATCGCACGCTTCCATACCTTTGCTAGCTTAGGAAGCTCCAACCTGGTCTTGGAGAAAGGGTTCATCAAGTAGCACACATCATCATTGTGCATGAGGAATAGCCAGTTGCCAATGGAGCCCTGGCAACACGCACCTTTCGGTAAAGATATGTGGTAAATTTCACCACTTGGAATGCTGAGGAAGGTGCCATCGGGGAGAGTGAGCCACGGGAATGGGAGAGGAGGGGTTTGCAACATGCTATTAGAGCGCCATGGGTGGCAGACAGCTCTTAGACGAACACGGTCAGCTAGGGAAGGGAGGCGCTTGAGGACAAGGCCAAGGAGTTCCGGGTGAAGATCTGACCAAGGGCGAGACTGTGCAGCCTCCATCATGCAAGTCTACAAGAGAAGACGTATGATTCGTAATTAAACAGAGTTGAAACTGCAACTAGCAATACTTCTGCTTCATGTACTATTTTAAGACTAAATTTCGTCAGCTCAATTTGATAAGAAAGCTGCAGAAGTTCAAAGTATTATCAAAATATGAAGATGCGGGGGAACCATAAATACATCGTGCAGAAATAAACTAGTGAAAGTACATTCGCCAAGTCGCTATGCATATATGCTCATTGCACTTGGTAACAACAGTTGCAGTTAACAGTACACTAAGCACCATTTCGTTGGCATCCTAATTTGCAAAGTGCTAACTCCAAGTAAGATTAGATAGTATACTAGACACTACTTTTTCAATATAATGAGGTGGGTGACTATTGACATAAAAGAAGATTTGTTGATTCCCTTCCTCTTAACTAGAAACACCAGCATCAGCATCATGAGTATACTAACTACGAGACAATTGTGTGCAATTTCTCAACGGCAATGACCCAGTCACAGCACATATTCCATCTTCATTTTATTTAGAAGAAAAGGCTGGTCTATATTAACTAAAAATGCGTATAGAAAAAGAAGTGCTATCGTATTCCAGTACAAGCTGAAAGCCTGAAGCAATGGCTGGGCATCACGGGAAAGTATATTACTGAAATAAAGAACTATAATACTGAATATATATGTGTTGTTTTACATCAGACCAAAATTCAATTACCAAGCGTCGACGAAAAGAAAACAAATCTTGGTTAGGCAAAGCAACAACTTGCGAAAAAGGTGCCATTTAATTCCTGAAGAACGACTGAAAGAGTGATAGACTGACGGGTGTTGCATCTGAACCAAGAGTGATAGGCTGACGGGTGTTGCATCTGAACCAAGAGCGATAGGTGTTGCTTCCTTAAGTATTATATTCATACACATTCGTAGCAAGCCTAGATCTACCAACTAACTGAAACAATTCCGGTAGGAAATATAGCGATATACAAAAGAGGTGCATTTTTTTTATTCAAGAACAGGGTGAGGCATCGAGAGGTGCGCATCAGAGTGAAATATTCCTGAACATTTCTAGTGTACACCAGGTAAAAGGGAAAATCCATAACCAAGCATAGATCTACTAGAAGAAGCAATGTTGGTTAGGTAAAACATCGATCCGCCCATCCAGCTAGGCCCCAGTCTAGAAATGATAAGAAAATCGAAGGAGCCCAGGATCTAGGGCTTACAGATTACTGTTGAGTACTTGAGCTCCTCCTAGTCGCCTCGTTGAAGGGATGGTGGGGGGCGGGGAACAGATTCGGCGTCCAGCAGGTGAGACAGAGGGGGTTTGGTAGTCACGGGCAAGTCTCACATCACCGGAGAAGTAGACATCGCCGGTCAGCCGGAGAAGTAGGGATTAGGTGGGAGGGGGAGAACCGGCCGCCGGGCAAGCCCGGTGGGAAGGGAAAGCGAGAGTGAGGATATGCAATGAGATTAGTTGACGTAGGGACACTGGCGTATGGGCCATCTGGTCTGAGGCCCCACATGTCAGTGACCCTAAATCATCCAACCCTTCAATAACGCCCTAGATTATTATTTTTGAACAAATAACGCTCTAGAATTATCTCAAAGACTACCAACGATATAAGATACATTCTCCAAAATAAATATGTTCCAATTCAGTTCCTATAGATAGCCAAAACAATCACATATACGTTTGGTATAGCAAATAAAATGTCGCTTTTGCGGTCGAGCCAGCCCGACGAGCCAAGAAAATCCTTGCTAGCCGGAGAGAACCCATTTGACTCGCCCTCGATAACAAAATGAACCACGCAACAAACCGTTCGAGCCAAACGTGCAACCAAGACCAGGCCCATCGGTGTAATGAAATCAAACATGCCTTCAGTGTCCAACACGAGCCGAAAGTGCGCCACTGTATTCGCTTCATCATCGAAGTCGGCCTGACATTGTACATTGTGTTTGAGAACTTAGTGTGCTAAGGCCCACCTGGACCGAAGTTGCCATTGTAGAAGCCTTTAGTACGTCCGAAATCTCATAGTCGAACCATCTCCTAAACAAACATCTATCAGCTTGTGACGCCCCTGACTCGATCGTGCACTAATCATACACGCAAATGCGCACGATCAAGCCCAGAGACTCATGGGAAGATATCACAGCACAACTCTAGACACAAAATAAAACAATATAAGCTTTATATTACAAGCCAGGGGCCTCGAGGGCTCGAATACATAAGCTCGAATACACAAGAGTCAGCGGAAGCATCAGTATCTGAGTACAGACATAATTAGACAAGGTTGCCTTAAGAAGGCTGAGCAAAACAACGACATTTAGATTGAAGAGGCGCAGGCCTCCTGCCTGGGAGCCTCCTAAACTACTCCTGGTCGTCGGTCTCCACGTAGTAGTAGGCACCATCGAGGATCTCCGGCTCCTGGGCTCCGTCATCTGATCGCAGCAGTCGGGTAGGAGGGAAAAAGGCAGCAAAGCAATCGTGAGTACTCATCCAAAGTACTCGCAAGACTTACATCAGATCTATGCTAAGTATGCATCGGTATCAAAGGGAAGGGGCTGTATATGTGGACTATACTGCAGAAATGCCAGAATAGAGGGGAAGGTCTAGCCTATCGAAGACTAGCGTCTTGCAGCAACAGAAGATAGTAGAATAACATATAATATAGTAACAAGTATATATTAGTAACGCCCAGAGATCCTTCCTTGTCTACCCCGCGAGGAAGCGATCCCGGAGCCATCATATCAGTTTAGTGTCACATGTATCCAGTTCTAGTTGTAGTAGATCGGGATACAACTCCGAGCGTCCTGTTACCGTGGACACGGCTATTCGAATAGATAACTTCCTTGCAGGGGTGCACCAACTTACCCAACACGCTCGATTAACTCCGGCCGGACACACTTTTCCTGGTCATGCCCGGCCTCGGCTGATCGACACGACGTAGGAACCTAGGCTCCGCAGAGAGGTCCCCGCCGGTCTACATCCTAAGCGCTCAGGGGTCTTGGGCCCATCGCCCTTTGCACTCCGGGTCGTTGTGTCGCGGATCGGAGTCCAAGCCCACCACTGTCCTGGATGGCACTTGCTCCAACCGGCTCACAATGCTGAACTGGACGTCTGACAGAGCTTTCGGGAGAATCGTACGACGCCGAGTGCCCATAACTTACCCCGCGTGGTGGTTAGTGCGAAAAGGCCAGAGGCCTACTCAGATCATATATCCAAAACCGTTAGTGTATTGGGAGCTCGCGGTGACGATTAGTGCTCCTGTCGCCCCGTCTCGCGGACTTACGGCAAGGGTCAAGCCCATCCCTCTCTTGGGGCAGTCTGCCTGCCCGGCCGTGCCGCATAATTATCTCGCGGGTACGCTCACGGTCAACCCGACTTCACATCTCTCACGGGTACCCCTCGGGGTCGACCCGACTTCTACAAGGGCCTGAGGTAAAAGCAGGGTATCCGTGTGTCCAAAACATCAAGGGGGAATCCGAGGAATCACCCTCGATGGATTCCTACTCGATGTAACCGTCAAGGTGAACTTGGAGGAATCACCCTCGATGGGGACGGTGGAGTGCTCTGGAAGCTCCATCGTGGACGAGCGCGGGCTCTTCGGCCTTATCCGCGGCGAGGTCTCCGTGCGGGTGCGGCGGCGATGACGGTCTCCAGCGACTGACAGCGGGGCCTTGGGCGGTGTGGTCAGCGTGGAGATGACGCGGGGAGGTTGCCGCGTGGATGAGAAGTAGGTGACGGGAGCAGCAGCAGCAGTGAAGAGGGCGGCGCCGTGTTGACCCACTCGGCTGCCGCGGCCGAGGACGGTGGCCGTTGCACCGGCCACCTCCTGTGCTGTCGGCGGCGGGCAGCTGACCAAGGGGTCCGGGGTGGTTCATTTAAGAGGAGAGGAGGCGTGGATGAGAAGGAGGGCGATGGAGTGAACCATACGACACCAATCGCCTCTGTCACTGAAGAAATTCAGTTAACTGAATTTTATTCAGTGATGAACAATGCGCACTCCACCTGTATGATGAAATGCCGGAGAGTGCTAGGCATTTTAGGATTTTTGGGGAATTTTTGTGGTGAGGTGTTGATGCATATAAGAAGGCTTGGCAAAGTTTCAGAATTTTTGGAGCAATTAAAAATAGGTTTGTATCAGAAAGATTGTTTCTGGTCCAAATTTGAATTGAATGGCATTTGAAATTTTTGAATTGTGGAACCCAATGTTTTTGGTGAAATGGGTTTTGGGTACTGTCTAGTTGTTGGGGAAATTTTGGTGGAGGTAGAAGACTTGTAGAAATTATAGTTCCTTTGTAAACCAAAGAAACTATGAATAAATTAAATTCCAACTTTGGAATTTAATAAATATTGCAGAAATTTTTTTGTAAGGTGGAAAGGAGTTGGATAATGTCCTAGAAGGTGTGAGTGACTTGAGGGATAATTTGGTTGTGATAGAAAAATTATTGGAGGATTTTAGAGGTGCTAGAAAGAAGTGAAAGGGCTATTTTCATGGAATAGTTTTAATATTCCAGAATTTTTCTAAAGAGAAAAATATTTTTGATTACTCAAAAATAATTACCAAATCATTAAACCTTCAAAACAGAAACATGCAAAAAATTTGAAACCTCAATTAAAATTTAAAATGAATTTCAGAACAGAAGAAAGAGAAAAAGAAAAATAGGGCCAAAATAATTCAAAGCATTTTCTTTTAATAAAAAGATTTAAAAAAAATCCAGAGAGAAAAATTTGGGGTGTTACAACACCTACCCCCCTTAAGAAAAATCTCGTCCCCGAGATTTCAGCTGTCCCTCAAATGGGTACGGATATTCAGTCCTCAGATAATCTTCTCTTTCCCATGTTGCTTCTTCCTTGGTGTGGTTACTCCACTGAGCTTTGTAAAATTTTATCACATTCTGCCGGGTCCTCCGTTCAGACTCCTCCAAAAATTTTATAGGTCATTCTCTATATGTGAGGTCTGGTTGGATATCCAGGTCCTGATGTTGGATTTTTTTTCCTGGGTTACTGACACATCTCCTTAGCTGTGAAACGTGAAACACATCGTGAACATCTGATAATTCTGCGGGTAGCTCCAGCTGGTAGGCAACCTTACCTCTCCTTGCAATTATCCTGAACAGTCCAATAAACCTCGGTGCCAATTTTCCTTTGACCTTAAATCTCTGTAATCAATACATAACCTCAGGGTACCATCCTTTTCCTTAGCAATTAAAACCGACGATCCCCATGGTGATGAGTTGGGTCGAACATAACCTTTTTCCATTAATTCCTTAATTTGTTTCCTTAGCTCAGCCAATTCTGTTGGAGCCATACGATAAGGCTTCTTGTATATGGGTGCTGTTCCGGGTGCTAGCTCAATAACTAATTTAATTTCACAATCCGGTGGCATGCCTGGTAGCTCCTCTGGAAATACGTCAGGGTATTCGCTCACCACCGGAACCTTGCTCAACTCTGTCATATCCACTTGATTTAATTTTCCCTGTGAAGCAGAAATCTTCCTTGTGCCAAATTTTATTGTCTTCCCTTGACAATTAATGAGAGTCACTGTGCGGTTGTAACAGTCTATGAAACCTTTATTTGTGGTCAACCAGTCCATTCCCAAAATAACATCTAGATCGACTGCTCCCAGCACAATGAGATTGGCTAGAAACTTCATTCCTTTGATTTCAATATTCACATCCTTGCAGTACCATTGAGTGCTTTGCCTCGATCCCGGGGACTGAATAACCATTGAACTTTGCAAAGGCGAAAAACAAAACTGATTCTCCGAAGCAAATCTTTTGGAAATGCATGAATGGGAAGCTCCAGAATCAAACAAAACTGTAGCATTAATTGTGTTGACAGGGAACGTACCAAACACGATGTCCGGTGTGTTTTGCGCTTCCTCAAAGGTCACGTGATTCATTTGTCCCTTCCTTTGGTTGTTGTTGGGGTTGCTGAGTCGTGGGGCTGGATTGACACTGCGGCCATTGTTGTTGGGCTTCGGAACATTATTGTTCCCCTATTTTGGGCATTGTCTGGCATAATGCCCTTCTTCTCCACAGGTGAAACAGGTAACGCCAGGACGGAACGTTGTGTCCTTGGTCCTGTTGTTGAAAGTACTATGACTCTGCTGCGGTCGTGGTGTTGGAATTGGTGGTCGGGGTGCCACAGGCCTCTGAAATTCATTCCGGGGCCTGTTGCTGCGAACCTGTACTGACTGGGTCATACGGCGTTTGCGTATTTCATTTATGTTGCGGTGCTCATTCTCCAGTATAATGGCCTTGTCTACCAGAGTCTTGAAATCTGGAAAGGTGTGGACCACCAGTTGGCACTTGAGAGATGGAACGAGTCCATCAAGAAATTTCTCCATCTTTTTGTTTTCTGTCATGTACTCATCGTTAGCGTACCGAGATAACTGAGTAAACTGGTCCAGGTACTGAGTTACCGTGGTGCCTCGCTGCTTGAGATCCTCAAATTCCCTTTTTTTCAATTTCATAATACTATTGGGGATGTGTGCTCCTCAGAAATATTCCTTGAAATGTTCCCATGTCATATCTGCTCCATGAGTGTGACATATATTTTCCCACCAGGATGCTGCTGTACCAGAAAAATAGTGCGGAGCATATAGCACCTTTTCCTGTTCCGTACACTGAGCGATGTTCAATTTTCTTTCCGTATCACGCAGCCAATCATCTACCTCTAGAGGTTTATCTGTGTGAGAGAATACAGTAGGATTGGTCCTCTGAAGCTCAGATAATTTTGACCTGTGTTGATTTTGTCCTTGGTGATTTCCCATATTGATTAGATGCTGCATCATCTCTTGGTGATGTTGCTGACTTTGCTCGTACAAACGGCATACTTGTGAAAACGCTGAGTCGTTGCTCTGTTGACTTGTCTGTCCTTGTGTAAAATTATTTCCCATCTGTCCAAAGTTGTCCTCTAGCGGACTAGGCATAGAATGGGTCCAGGGACGATGCATTTTCTTTCTGGGGTATTTGTGTAACACCGATGAGAAAAGAAAATATATAAAGAAAGGGATTTTTTTAAAAGACTGAAAATGATTTCCCTCCCAAAATTGTAAGTGCATGGACGTAGCAGGTTATGACACACATGCAGATTTAATTATACAAGCAGGATTAATTTTGCAATATTTAATTTTAAATGCATGAGATGCATGCAAAAAGAATGTTAGTACTGACTCTATTACTAGCATCCGCGCCTAGGGTTTCCTACAGTCAGCCTGGCTCTGATACCAAGGTTTGTCAGGCCCATTTCTGGGATAAATCACAGAAGAGCCTCAAGTCATACCAGCCCCAAGAACAACTGGTAGACTCCCTTGATATAGGTAACCAGTACAAATATAGTATTACACAGGGTTGAGTCCAAGGGCTCAACAATTATTACAAGTTGCCAATATACTACGGTGGTGGAATAATACAGTGGTGTGGTGGTAGACAACACTGATACAATAAAATAGAGTCAAGCGTCAGTGTGAGGCTTGACTATTTTATTGGGTAGCGGAAACATAGCGGATGATACATGTGGTAGACTCCAATTCCACAGGCTGACTGACTGGGACACCTCTAAGCGTCGGGCTCGCTAGCGCAGTCTCCTTCCACAAGCTCGTCCTCCTCTAGGTCTGGCCAATGAAATAGCCAGGGACAAGCCAGTGAGTACGTTGGAATGTACTCGCAAACATTATGAACGAAAGATATACCGAATGCATATGAACATGATGGGTTAAATTATATGCAAATGTTGAACAAAATTTAAAGCATGGCATGAAGAATATTAGCATGTGCAGAAAAATTAAATTGTTAGTGACAAACCAAGAGAGTTAAAAGTGGACAATCGGGCGAGACTGAACCGCCCGAGAATCCAAAAGAAATGCCAAACGGGTGTCTAAAAGAGTATCGGGCGAGACAGACCGCCCGAGAACTCAAGCGACGCCACGAGAGGTCTTGAAAAGAAATGCCAGTCGGGTGTCTAAAAGTGACGCCACGGTAGGTCTTGAAAAGAAATGCCAAACGGGTGTCTAAAAGAGAATCGGGCAAGACAGACCGCCCGAAAACTCAAGCGACGCCACGAGAGGTCTTGAAAATAAAACTGGGTGCCCGGGGTAGTCTAGCCAGCCCCTGAGACACTCAAGAAAATAAAATAAGAGAAATGGGTTAGTCCACAATAATATGCATAGTAACAATAATATTCACAACCATAATATTCATGATAACAAAAATATCCATGATAGCGTTAGTGATGAAATAATAATATTCCGTAAAATAATTGATGCTCAAATTAATTATTTCCTCCAGAGACCGACACCGGGACCGACACTTGACCCTTCCCAGCTAACGTCCTTGACCGCGGACACGGCTATTCGAATAGGTATAACTCTGCAGAGGGTGTACTCTTTACCCAGGTGTATGATCTTTCTTTAGTCAACACCGTGGCACTGACTAATTCCCACTACGGTCTTTGGGTTGAAAACACACCTGACCAGCACACACCAGATTAACTTTCCGGATGCCAGGAATCACCCAAAGCACCGTTCAAGAAAAACTCTAAGTCAGGGAGACTACAATCTCGATTAGCATGGGATCACTATTCATACGCGCGGATTACAAGGGGTGCCCCCCTCTCGGCCCAGCCGGATACACCCATGCTGCCTGACCTGATGACAGGGTTTAGTCCATGGCCGTGGAAAACCTCATCATGGCCCTCTATGTGGTGTGTACACAGACAGGGGTTAGCAACTTACTAAACCGTACTTCCCTCGCAGGAAGACCTGTGGCAGCACGGTGTTTAGCTAGGTGTGACGGAACAAGACTCGATCTAGGTCAACTCAGGAGGTGTTGTTATTATTAAGTCTGGCATGTCTCACATGCCACGGTGACACCGTCGTGTCACAACGGGACCGTGCTCACCAGCACGCCCAAATCAGGAGCTGCACTCCTAGTGCTCACAGCCTTTCCCTATGTCAGATGCTTGAGTGAAGTGCAAGTCATGCACAAGAAATAATATGACCATGCATGCATGCACTTACGATAAACTACACATACGGTGCAATTCCAACGGATGCAACCATGCAATGCAAATGCAATCACCATATCCCAAGTTCAAAATGATTGCCTTGTCCAAAGTAGTCAGAAGAAGAACCCTCAAAATTCCCGGCAAAGTTCCCCTCTTCTTTTTTTGAAAAATTCAAATTCAAACTCCGATTAAAAATTTGGCAACAGTACCAAAACTTGCCTCAAAATATTTTTAAATAAATACTAAAAAAACTAGAGAGAAAAATAAGAATTGCAAAAAAAGAATCAACTCATTTGGAGTTGTGGTTTAAAAATTAGAAGCAGTCAAAGTGGTGGTCAAATCTGTTTTTAATAAAAACAGAAA
Source organism: Elymus sibiricus (assembly GCA_039707655.1). Taxonomy (NCBI): domain Eukaryota; kingdom Viridiplantae; phylum Streptophyta; class Magnoliopsida; order Poales; family Poaceae; genus Elymus; species Elymus sibiricus. The sequence goes on from CM077676.1 coordinate 86,352,627, forward strand.
AAGAAAACGTTTCGGAAGTAATACGTTTTCCTGTGCAGAAAGCGTAAACCAGCCGAAGGCGCTTTCTGTTTTAAACGGAAAAGAATAAAACGCTGACGGGTGGGCCCTACCCGTCAGGTTTAAACTCAAATGCGATCGCGCGCGTAGACAGTGGGGAGGCGGCGATCACCGGCGACGATCGCCGGGGTTTTGGGAGGCAGCGATGGTCGGATCGTGTTCAGGGGGTCCGTTCGCGTCGGTGGGTGGCGATGGTGGTCACCGGTGAGCAGTAGAATGACGGCGAGGTCGACGGCGGCGGACGGTGGTTCGGGCGAGGTGGGATCTCGCCAGGGAGACGGGGAAGCTTCGAATTGGTGCGCGGGATCGACGAGAGGGAGCAAGATATGGCAACTGGTGGATTTTGGAGGGTGGACATGGCCTAACGGCGACAGGAGCTTCTCGGGTGCCGCGGCGGATCGGGTGGCCGGAGAGGTAGAAGAAGACCTCCTCGAGGTCGGGGGAGTGCACTGGAGGTCGATTTGGATGTAGTGTGGGTGGTGTGTGAAGTGAATGGAGCTCGGGGGGCTCTATTTATAGGCTACCGAAGGTGGCCGAGGCGGAATGGATTGCGCCGGAGTAAATTCCGGCCGTCGAGGTGGTTGCAGTCGGTGGTCATGGGTGGCGTGGGATTTATGAGGACGGTGGAGTGCTCTGGAAGCTCCATCGTGGACGAGCGCGGGCTCTTCGGCCTTATCCGCGGCGAGGTCTCCGTGCGGGTGCGGCGGCGATGACGGTCTCCGGCGACTGACGGCAGGGCCTTGGGCGGTGGGGTCGGCGTGGAGATGACGCGGGGAGGTTGCCGCGTGGATGAGAAGTAGGTGAGGGGAGCAACAGCAGCAGTGAAGAGGGCGGCACCGTGTTGACCCGCTCGGCTGCCGCGGCCGAGGACGGTGGCCGTTGCACCGGCCACCTCCTGTGCTGTCGGCGGCGGGCAGCTGACCAGGGGGTCCGGGGTGGTTCATTTAGGAGGAGAGGAGGCGTGGATGAGAAGGAGGGCGATGGAGTGAACCATACGACACCGATTGCCTCTGTCACTGAAGAAATTCAGTTAACTGAATTTTATTTAGCGATGAACAGTGCGCACTCCACCTGTATGATGAAATGCCAGAGAGTGCTAGGCATTTTAGGATTTTTGGGGAATTTTTGTGGTGAGGTGTTGATGCATATAAGAAGGCTTGGCAAAGTTTCAGAATTTTTGGAGCAATTAAAAATAGGTTTGTATCAGAAAGATTGTTTTTGGTCCAAATTTGAATTGAATGGCATTTGAAATTTTTGAATTGTGGAACCCAATGTTTTTAGTGAAATGGGTTTTGGGTAATGTCTAGTTGTTGGGGAAATTTTGGTGGAGGTAGAAGACTTGTAGAAATTATAGTTCCTTTGTAAACCAAAGAAACTATGAATAAATTAAATTCCAACTTTGGAATTTAATAAATATTGTAGAAATACTTTTATAAGGTGGAAAGGAGTTGGATAATGTCCTAGAAGGTGTGAGTGACTTGAGGGATAATTTGGTTGTGATAGAAAAATTATTGGAGGATTTTAGAGGTGCTAGAAAGAAGTGAAAGGGCTATTTTCATGGAATAGTTTTAATATTCCAGAATTTTTCTAAAGAGAAAAATATTTTTGATTACTCAAAAATAATTACCAAATCATTAAACCTTCAAAACAGAAACATGCAAAAATTTTGAAACCTCAATTAAAATTTAAAATGAATTTCAGAACAGAAGAAAGAGAAAAAGAAAAATAGGGCCAAAATAATTCAAAGCATTTTCTTTTAATAAAAAGATTTAAAAAAATCCAGAGAGAAAATTTTGGGGTGTTACAAGTAGTGCCTGGTTTCAAGTCGATGACGAACTCGACAGCTCTAACAGGGGGTACTCCTGGAAGTTCTTCTGGGAAAACACCTTGGAAGTCGTGAATGACTGGAACGTTTTCTTTTCCCTCAAGAGGAGAAACGTTCAACGCATTCAGGGAATAAATTTGGGCTTCGACATCTCGTATAAATTTGGACATAGCGATAGCTATATCAATGTCGGAGAAAACCACTGTAACCAGCGAGCTGCAAGTGACAACGCAGGGTGCCCTCGATAAAAGGATCCTGCGGTCCGTGAACATTGTGAAGCAGAACCTGGCCCTCAACTCGAAGAAGGGTTAATTCAAATCTCCGGGTGGATGTGATCACGAGAACCTAATGTTAGAGTTAGTAAAATCTTTAACCCAAATAGAAGAGAGATCAGAATCCCCGAGTAAGGAAGAGGAATAAAAGATCCTAAACCCAACCATTGGTGATGTGGGCTCGTAAGCCACACAACAATGTTAGTAAAATAGTTTTTCAAAGACTAGACTCAACTTCGGCCACGGAGTTGGAAAGGGGCTTCCTACAGGCAGTCGGCTCTGATACCAACTTGTGACGCCCCCGACTCGATCGTGCACTAATCATACACGCAAATGTGCACGATCAAGCCCAGAGACTCACGGGAAGATATCACAGCACAACTCTAGACACAAAATAAAATAATACAAGCTTTATATTACAAGCCAGGGGCCTCGAGGGCTCAAATACATAAGCTCGAATACACAAGAGTTAGCGGAAGCATCAGTATCTGAGTACAGACATAATTAGACAAGGTTGCCTTAAGAAGGCTGAGCAAAACAACGACATCTAGACCGAAGAGGCACATGCCTCCTACCTGGGAGCCTCCTAAACTACTCCTGGTCGTCGGTCTCCACGTAGTAGTAGGCACCATCGAGGATCTCCGACTCCCGGGCTCCGTCATCTGATCGCAGCAGTCGGGTAGGGGGAAAAAAGGCAGCAAAGCAATCGTGAGTACTCATCCAAAGTACTGGCAAGACTTACATCAGATCTATGCTAAGTATGCATCAGTATCAAAGGGAAGGGGCTGTATCTGTGGACTATACTGCAGAAATGCCAGAATAGAGGGGAAGGTCTAGCCTATCGAAGACTAGCATCTTGCAGCGTCTTGCAGCAACAGAAGATAGTAGAATAACATATAATATAGTAACAAGTATATATTAGTAACGCCCAGAGATCCTTCCTCGTCTACCCCGCGAGGAAGCGATCCCGGAGCCATCATATCAGTTTAGTGTCACATGTATCCAGTTCTAGTTGTAGTAGATCGGGATACAACTCCGAGCGTCCTGTTACCGTGGACACGGCTATTCGAATAGATAACTTCCCTGCAGGGGTGCACCAACTTACCCAACACGCTCGATTAACTCCGGCCGGACACACTTTTCCTGGTCATGCCCGGCCTCGGCTGATCGACACACCGTAGTCCTACCTAGGCTCCGCAGAGAGGTCCCCGCCGGTCTACATCCTAAGCGCACAGGGGTCTTGGGCCCATCGCCCTTTGCACTTCGGGTCGTTGTGTCGCGGATCGGAGTCCAAGCCCACCACTGTCCTGGATGGCACTTGCTCCAACTGGCTCACAATGCTGAACTGGACGTCTGACAGAGCTTTCGGGAGAATCGTACGATGCCGAGTGCCCATAACTTACCCCGCGTGGTGGTTAGTGCGAAAAGGCCAGAGGCCTACTCAGATCATATATCCAAACCGTTAGTGTATTGGGAGCTCGCAGTGACGATCAGTGCTCCTGTCGCCCCGTCTCGCGGACTTACGGCTAGGGCCAGGCCCATCCCTCTCCTGGGGCGGTCTGCCTGCCCGGCCGTGCCGCGTAATTATCTCACGGTACCCTCACGGTCAACCCGACTTCACATCTCTCGCGGGTACCCCTCGGGGTCGACCCGACTTCTACAAGGGCCTGAGGTAAAAGCAGGGTATCCGTGTGTCCAAAACATCAAGGGGGAATCCGAGGAATCACCCTCGATGGATTCCTACTCGATGTAACCGTCAAAGTGAACTTGGAGGAATCACCCTCGATGGGTTCACACTTGAGGGGCTGCACGACAGAGGCATCATCGGAGGTGGTGAAAGAGGAATCACCCTCGGTAACCCACAACCGGCTAGCAACGCTACAGAGATATCATCAGGAGTGAGGTAGGAGGTATCACCCTCGGCACTCGATAGTAGCTCTGCAGAGTCGTACAACTAAGGGGTTGTGGGGTGATGTGTCGGTCTCTGCAAGTCGATCACAATGATTGAGTCAACGGAAGTAAAGCATGGCAACAAGGACAAGGGTGCGGGGCCACTGATGGATCACTAATCAGCCTGTACTAAGCATTTAGGACAACAGGTAAAGTATCAACAACAGGTTACAAAATCAGGCTATGCATCAGAATAGGAGCTATCGAATAACAGTAGCAAAATTTAATGCAAGGATATGAGAGAAAGAATGGGCGATATAGGAATGATCAAGGGGGTTTTGCTTGCCTGGAAGCTCTGCTGAGAGGGGCTGGCCGTCAGGGGTGTAACACCTTGGTTTTCGCTCCCCGATTTTTCCTTCGCGGGATTTGACTCCCGTCTTTTTTTCGATGTTATTGGATTTTCTCTCGCTCTTGGGTATATGAAGATGGTCATTTAGCCTTGCCTTTTCTATCCAACCAGAGATTCTCTCCAGTCCAACCCTGTCACCCAAAATTTGTTCTCAGGATTTTGCCGCCGAAACCCTACCTTCCGAGTTACCGGAAGGGAAACCCTAATTCCGGCAGTTACAAAGGAACCCCAATTTCCTTTGATCTATTGCCTCCCAAACTTTTCCCAATGATCATCCTATCTCTGTAAACCCTGGATATGCAAAAATATTGCCAAGTCATTTGCAATATTTTTCATTTAAAATTAATTCCTTTTTCTGCCAGTTAAAGGAATTAAATCCAGGAAAATATCTATCCATCTCCAAACTTGTGGAGATATTCATTGTGATCATATTGATCTCTCATAAAAATATTGGCCATAATTAAATAAAGGAAATAGCATTTTCCTATTTAAAGCCAATATTGCAACTTGGGCACTTTCCAAAGGAACTACCATTTTGGTAGCCAGGAAAAATCCCAAATAATTTGTGGAGCTTCTCCTATCCATATCTTCACCATTTCCATCAAGAACCCAAGTTCCATAGTTCAAATTTTGAGTACATCATCCAATTCTTGTTTCTGGACCTATTTTGAGGTTGTGAAGCAACTATATTTTATATTGCTTCAAAATTCTTGAAATTAATCCAGGACCTCACATTCCTTATATGATGTGAGCATGCAAAAATTTACATCATTTCATCTAGCCAATTTCTCTCAAAAATTCCATCTAGTTTCTGTCCAACAGAAAGCTTTGTGAAGGAAGTACCACTTTGGCATTTCCAAATGAGCTGAAATTTTGCCAGTACCTCCATGCATCCAAATAACTTCCCACCACCAAAATTCAGCCCAATCCATTCAGCCATTTCAGCACAGCTTGAAAGTCCAGTTTCTGGACCAAAATTTGCATTACAAAGTAAGTGCATGCAAACAAGGTCCAAATGACTTCAAATTTTTCCAGAACCTACTCCTTCCTACCACATCTCATTTTGACAAAGATTCAGCTCTTCTCCTTCACCAATTTCTCCAGAAAGATCCAGCTAAGTTTCTGTTCAGAAACAACTTCTGGCCAAATTTCTCACCTCTCAGCCTCCCAGTGGATTCCAGCCACTTCTAGCATCTATTTGACCTCTGAGTCACGCAATAGACAAGGTTTTGGGTCAAGGCATGCGCCAGAGAGCATTTTGGCATGGTGACCACGCGGACGGCGGGCAGAAGCACGCGCTCTGCGCACGACACCCTTTGAGAGGTCAACTCCGGCCGGCCTTTGCTTGTCCGAGTGTGTCAAACGGCTCCGCGGCGTCCACCTGCCCCTCCCTAGACCCTTCTCCAGTCCTCTCTCTTCCTCCTCACGCCACAGCGAGTGCCGCCATGGCCACTGTCGCCCCGTGATCCGCCGTCGTCTTCCTCTCCGTTGGCCTCTTCCCTCCCGAGCCGTCCCGTCCATCTGAAGCTCATCAAGTCGGCACCACCCTGCGCTTGCCAGCTCGCCGCGAGCTCCAGTGCGTGGCTAAGGCTGGCACGGTGGCCGAGCCTATCCCCTCCGTCGCCCGGCTATAAATAGCCATGGCCGAGCCTCCCCGACCATCCCCGAGCACATTAGCCATCCCCTCTCCCTCCTAGCAACCTTCCCAACCTCTCACTCGAGCTCCCGGAGCTCTCCAGCCCCTCCAATGGTTGAAGCTCCGCCGGCGGCCACCGCTTGAATTAGAGCTAACCAGAGCTCCCCTCTCCCTTCTTGCTTCACCAGAGAGGCCCCGAGGCGAGGCGGAGCCTCACCACCCTACCCCTCGTCTGCCGGAGCACCAAAGCCAAGTCCACCTTCGCCGGAGTCGCCGTCCGCCACGGGAGCCGAAGCCCCGCTCGTCTCTGAGCTCCCCGGCGACCGCGCCACCTAGGGACGGGTTTGCCTCGGGCCCCAAATCACGCCGGTAGGCCGGGCGTCGCCGGAGGTAGCCCACGCCGCCGGTAATCGCCGTCGAGGTCCTTCCCTCCCTCGGTCAGGTGCGCGCGCGAGGAGGGAGATGAGCTGCAGGCGCGCCCGGCTCGCGAGTGACCCAACTCCTCCCTCTGTTTTTTTTAAATGGAGCGGCAGCTACTGGGCCGGCCCAGTGGAGCAGCAGCGCCCGTGCTGTCCAACCGAGGCCGGCGTCTCAGCCGCTTCTGGCCCAGAGCGGCCCAGCGGCACAGTCTATTTAATATTTTCCGCAGAAAAAAACTATCAGGGACCTGATGGTAAATACTTTATTTGCAAATAGGTCCCTGGCAGAAAACCCCTCGTAACTTTTTGCTCACAACTCCGATTCTGGTGAATCCAAAGCCCACCTTCATATTTTGCCGAGCCCGTGGAATCACTTTCACAATATTTACACTTTCTGAAAATGCCCATTTTGCCCCTACCCTATATTCAGCCCCTCCGAGAGGGAATCTTCTCCGGTGAATTTTTTTTCCGCGAGGTGATCACACTTCTCTCCGATGAATTCATCGACCCCCAGGCAAGCCGACCATCTGATATATGCCCTAAAGCATTGCTCTGTGTTATTCTTGCGTGTTTAATTAATGAATATACCTGCGTTAGAAATAATTAAACTCCTGCTAGGTTGAACTTGCTATTTACATTACCCGTTAATGCTCATCATGTTATTGCACTAGAGACTCGTATGTAACAATATGGAGATAGGTTGTTATGTTTTCATCGTGCATTATTGTGGTTATCGCAATGATTAAGAATATGACCTAATTGTTGGGGAACGTTGCATGGGAAACAAAAAATTTCCTACGCACACGCAAGATCTATCCATGGTGATGAGCATCTACGAGAGGGAGAGTGAATCTACATACCCTTGTAGATCGCTAAGCGGAAGCGTTTAAGAAACGCGGTTGATGTAGTCGAACGTCTCCACGATCCAAATCGCAAGTCGTCCCTCGATCCGATCACGAACTAGCGCCGAACGGACGGCACCTCCGCGTTCAACACATGTACGGCTTGATGACGCCTTCACCTCCTCGATCCAGCGAGCGATGGTGAAGTAGTGGTTGAGTTCCAGCAGCACGACGGCGTGGTGATGGTGGTGAGGAACAATCTCAGCAGGGCTTCGCCAAGCGCTACGGAGATTATGACGGAGGAACTAGAGGGTTAGGGTTGCCGCACACGGCATGGGGAAATCTTGATGTGTCCCGTGTGCTAGCCCTGCCCCTCTATTTATATGTTGAGCCTTGGGGTCTAAACTTGGAGTAAAAGCCTCCTCCAGGTCGGTTTTGCCCGCACAAGGTCGGTTTGGCCCGCAGGGAAAGAGTCCAACTCGGATCCCTGCCGAACCGTGCACAGCCGCGCACAAGCGGTAGTACCGCTTCACACAAGCGGTAGTACCGCTTGGGCGGTAGTACCGCTTCACACAAGCGGTAGTACCGCTCGGGCGGTAGTACCGCTTACACTGCAGCAAAACTACTTTTGCACTTTCCAATACCTCGTGGGCTTTATCCCTTTGGCTCATATAAAGTGTTGCTGCACCCGAACACTTCGGTAAACATCCGGAACCCCTTCCGGTGAATTCCGGAACCCTTCCGGAGATCAAAACACTATTATCACATATATCAATCTTTACCTCCGGACTATTCCGGAGATCCTCGTCATGTCCGGGATCTTATCCGGGACTCCGAACAACCTTCGGTCACCAACAAAATAACTCAACTATACTAATCGTCACCAAACGTTAAGTATGTAGACCCTGCGGGTTCGAGAACTATGTAGACATGACCGAGACACCTCTACGATCAATAACCAATAGCGGGACCTGGATGCCCATATTGGCTCCTACATATTCTACGAAGATCTTTATCGGTCGAACCTCTATGTCAAGGATTCAGTTAATCCCGTATGCTGTTCCCTTTGTTCTTCGGTATGTTACTTGCCCGAGATTCGATCGTCGGTATCTCTATACCTAGTTCAATCTCGTTACCGGCAAGTCTCTTTACTCGTTCCGTAATACAAGATCTCGTGGCTAACACTTTAGTCACATTGCTTGCAAGGCTCATTGTGATGTTGTATTACTGAGTGGGCCCTGAGATACCTCTCCGTCATACGGAGTAACAAATCCCAGTCTTGATCCATGCCAACCCAACAGACACCCTCGGAGATACCTGTAGAGCACCTTTATAGTCGCCCAGTTACGTTGCGACGTTTGATACACACAAGGTACTCCTCTGATGTCAGCGAGTTGCATGATCTCATGGTCATAGGAACAGATACTTGACATGCAGAAAACAATAGCAATAAACTGACACGATCATATGCTACGTTCGTAGTTTGGGTCTTGTCCATCACATCATTCTCCTAATGATGTGATCCCGTTATCAAATGACATCTCATGTCAATGGCTAGGAAACCTTAACCATCTTTGATCAACGAGCTAGTCAACTAGAGGCTTACTAGGGACACAGTGTTGTCTATGTACCCACACATGTATTTGAGTTTCCAATCAATACAATTATAGCATGGATAATAAACGATTATCATGAACAAGGAAATATAATAATAACCAATTTATTATTGCCTCTAGGGCATATTTCCAACAGTCTCCCACTTGCACTAGAGTCAATAATCTAGTTCACATCACTATGTGATTTACATTGTAATGAATCGAACACCTATGCAGTTCTGGTGTTGTTCATGTTTAGCCCTTGGAAGAGGTTTAGTCATCAGATCTGCAACATTCAGATCCGTGTGTACTTTGCAAATATTTATGTCGTCCTCCTTGATGTAATCGCGGATGGAATTGAAGTGTCGCTTTATGTGTCTGGTCCTCTTGTGAAATCTTGGTTCCTTTGCTAGAGCAATGGCACCAGTGTTATCACAAAACAGAGTCATTGGGTTAAGCGCACTAGGCACTACTTCAAGATCTGTCATGAACTCCTTCATCCAGACACCTTCCTTCGCCGCCTCCGAGGCTGCGATGTACTCCGCTTCGCATGTAGAATCAGCTACCACGCTTTGCTTGGAACTGCACCAGCTAACCGCACCCCCATTAAGAATAAATACGTGTCAAAGCTTGCATCGACGTAACCCTTTACGACGAGCTCTTGATCACCTCCATAAACGAGAAACATATCCTTAGTCCTTTTCAGGTACTTCAGGATATTCTTGACCGCCGTCCAGTGTTCCATTCCTGGATCACTTTGAAACCTTCCGACCATACTTATGGCAAGGCTGACATCGGGTCTTGTGCACAGCATTGCATACATGATAGAGCCTATGGCCGAAGCATAGGGGATGACACTCATCTTTTCTCTACCTTCTGCAGTCACTGGTCATTGAGTCTTACTCAACTTCACACCTTGCAATACAGGCAAGAACCCCTTCTTGGACTGATCCATTTTGAACTTCTTCAAAACTTTGTCAAGGTATGTGCTTTGTGAAAGTCCTATCAAACGTCTCGATCTATCTCTATAGATCTTGATGCCTAATATGAAAGCAGCTTCTCCTAGGTCCTTCATTGAAAAACTCTTGTTCAAATATTCCTTTATGCTTTCCAGCATTTCTATATTGTTTCCAATCAGTAATATGTCATCCACATATAATATTAGAAACGCTATAGAGCTCCCACTCACTTTCTTGTAAATACAAGCTTCTCCGTAAACTTGTATAAACTCGAACGCTTTGATCACCTCATCAAAACGAAGATTCCAACTCCGAGATGCTTGCACTAGTCCATAAATGGATCGCTGGAGTTTGCAAACTTTGTCAGCATTCTCTGGATCGACAAAACCTTCTGGTTGCATCATATACAACTCTTCCTTAAGGTAACCGTTAAGGAACGCTGTTTTGACATCCATCTGCCAAATTTCATAATCGAAAAAGGCAGCTATTGCTAACATGATTCTGACGGACTTAAGCATTGCTACGGGTGAGAAGGTCTCATCGTAGTCAACTCCTTGAACTTGTGAAAAACCCTTTGCCACAAGTCGAGCTTTATAGACGGTGACATTACCGTCCGCGTCCGTCTTCCTCTTAAAGATCCATTTGTTCTGAATGGCCTTACGCCCTTCAGGTAATACTTCCAAAGTCCATACTTTGTTTTCATACATGGATCCCATCTCGGATTTCATGGCCTCTAACCACTTCTCGGAATCCGGGCCCATCATCGCTTCTCCATAGCTCGTAGGTTCATCGTTGTCTAACAACATGACCTCTAAGACAGGGTTGCCGTACCACTCGGGAGCAGTACGCGTCCTTGTCGACCTACGAGGTTCGATAGCAACTTGATCCAAAGCTTCATGATCATCATCATTAACTTCCTCTTCAGCTAATGTAGGCTCCACAGAAACAACTTTCTGCACTGCGCTACTCTCAGGTTGAAGTAAAGGTTCAACAACCTCATCAAGTTCTATCTTCCTCCCACTCAATTCTTTCGAGAGAAACTCTTTCTCAAGAAATGTTCCGTTTTTAGCGACAAACACTTTGCCTTCGGATCTGAGATAGAAGGTATACCCAACTGTCTCTTTTGGGTATCCTATGAAGACGCATTTCTCCGCTTTGGGTTCCAGCTTTTCAGGCTGAAGCTTTTTGACATAAGCATCACATCCCCAAATTTTAAGAAACGACAGCTTTGGCTTCTTGCCAAACCAAAGTTCATATGGCGTTGTCTCAACGGATTTCGATGGTGCCCTATTTAAAGTGAATGCAGCTGTCTCTAATGCATAACCCCAAAACGATAGTGGCAAATCGGCAAGAGACATCATAGATCGCACCATATCCAATAAAGTTCGATTACGACGTTCGGACACACCATTACGTTGTGGTGTTCCAGGCGGTGTCAGTTGTGAAACAATTCCACATTGTCTTAAGTGACTGCCAAACTCATAACTCAGATATTCTCCTCCTCGATCAGATCGTAGGAATTTAATCTTCTTGTTACGATGATTCTCAACTTCACTCTGAAATTGTTTGAACTTTTCAAATGTTTCAGACTTGTGTTTCATTAAGTAAATATACCCATATCTACTTAAGTCATCAGTGAAGGTGAGAAAATAACGATAACCACCGCGCGCCTCAATACTCATCGGACCACTCACATCAGTATGTATGATTTCCAATAAGTCAGTTGCCCGTTCCATTGTTCCAGAGAACGGCGTTTTAGTCATCTTGCCCATGAGGCATGGCTCACATGTGTCAAGTGATTCAAAATCAAGTGACTCCAAAAGTCCATCAGTATGGAGCTTCCTCATGCGTTTTACGCCAATATGACCTAAACGGCAGTGCCACAAGAAAGTGGTATTTATCATTATCAATTCTACATCTTTTGGCATCAATGTTATGAACATGTGTATCATTACTATCGAGATTCAATAAGAACAAACCCCTCACATCGGGTGCATGACCATAAAAGATATTACTCATATAAATAGAACAACCATTATTCTCTGATTTAAATGAGTAACCGTCTCGCAATAAACAAGATCCAGATATAATGTTCATGCTTAACGCAGGCACCAAATAACACTTATTTAGGTTCATCACTAATCCCGACGGTAATCGAAGAGCGAGCGTGCCGACGGCGATCACATCAACCTTGGAACCATTTCCCACGCGCATCGTCACTTCGTCCTTTGCCAGCCTCCGTCTATTCCGCAGTTCCTGTTTTGAGTTGCAAATATGAGCAACCGCACCGGTATCAAATACCCAGGCACTACAACGAGAGTTGGTAAGGTACACATCAATAACATGTATATCATATATACCTAGTTTGTTGTTGGCCGCCTTCTTGTCAGCCAAATACTTGGGGCAATTCCGCTTCCAGTGTCCAGTTCCCTTGCAATGAAAACACACAGTTTCTGGTTTGGGTCCAGCCTTGGGTTTCTTCACGAGAGGAGCAACTGCTTTGCCACTCTTCTTGGAGTTACCCTTCTTACCCTTGCCATTTTTCTTGAAACTAGTGGTTTTATTGACCATCAACACTTGATGCTCCTTCTGAATTTCAGACTCAGCGGCTTTCAGCATCGCAAACAGCTCGGCGACTGACTTGTTCATCCCGTGCATGTTATAGTTCAACACGAAGCTCTTGTAGCTAGGTGGCAATGATTGAAGAACTCTGTCAGTGATAGCCTCTGGCGGAAGGGGCATCCCTAACTCAGCCAGACGGGTGGAGTACCCAGACATTCTGAGCACGTGATCACTGATAGACCCGTTCTCCTCCATCTTGCAAGCATAGAACTTATCGGAGATCTCATATCTCTCGATCCGGGCATTCTTCTGAAAGATAAACTTCAACTCCTGGAACATCTCATATGCTCCATGACGTTCAAAACGTCTTTGAAGTCCTGGTTCTAAGCCATACAACATTGCACATTGAACTATTGAGTAATCATCAGAACGAGCCTGCCAGGCGTTCACAACGTCTAGAGACTCAACTGGAGCGGGTGGATCACCAAGCGGTGCATCAAGGACATAAGCCTTCTGGGAAGCCGTAAGGATAATCCTTAGATTACGGGCCCAGTCCACAAAGTTACTTCCATCATCTTTCAACTTAGCTTTCTCTAGGAACGCATTAAAATTCAGGGGTGCTACTGCGCGAGCCATGATCTACAACATAAATATAGCAAAGACAACTTAGACTATTGTTCAAGATAATGAGTTTAATTAATCATATTACTTAAAAACTCCCACTCAAATTGACATCCCTCCGGTCATTCGAGTGTAACATGATCCAAATCCACCAACTCAAGTCCGATCATCACGTGAGTCGAGGTGGTTTCAATGGTGAACATCTTCATGTTGATCATATCTACTATATGACTCATGTTCGACCTTTCGGTCTCTTGTGTTCCGAGGCCATGTCTGTACATGCTAGGCTCGTCAAGTTTAACCCGAGTGTTCCGCGTGTGCAACATGGCTTGCACCCGTTGTATGTGAACGTGGAGTCTATCACACCCGATCATCACGGCGTGTCTCGAAACAACGAACTTTCGCAACGGTGCACACTCGGGGAGAACACAATTTATCTTGAAATTTAAGTGAGGGATCACCTTATAATGCTACCGTCGTCCTAAGCAAAATAAGATGCATAAAAGGATTAACATCACATGCAAATCATAAGTGACATGATATGGCCATGAACTTGTGCTTTTGATCTCCATCTCCAAAGCACCGGCATGATCTCCATCGTCACCGGCATGACACCATGATCTCCATCATCTTGATCTCCATCAACGTGTCGCCATAAGGTTGTCGCGCCGACTGTTGCTTCCACGACTATTGCTAACGTTTAGCGATAAAGTAAAGCATTACATAGCGCTTAATGATTGACACGCAGGTCATACAATAATTAAAGACAACTCTATGGCTCCTGCCAGTTGCCGTACTCATCGACATGCAAGTCGTGATATTCTATACAACACATGATCATCTCATACATCACATATATCTCATCATGTAATTGGCCATATCACATCACAACATACCCTGCAAAAACAAGTTAGACGTCCTCTAATTGTTGTTGCAAATTTTACGTGGCTGCTACGGGTTTGCAAGAACCGTTCTTACCTACGCAAAACCACAACGTGGTGTAGTGATTGCTTTTTGATCTTCTAAAAGAACCCTCTTCATTGAAATCGATTCAACTAAAGTGAGAGAGACAGACACCCGCTAGCCATCTTTATGCAACGAAGTTACATGTCAGTTGAAGGAACCTGTCTCGCGTAAGTGTACGCGTAATGTCGGTCCGGGCCGCTTCATCTCACAGTACCGCCGAATCAAATATCAACTAGTAATGGCAAGCAATATGTATACACCCACGCCCACAACTCGTTTGTGTTCTACTCGAGATCTCATCTACGCATAGACCTGGCTCATGATGCCACTGTTGGGGAACGTTGCATGGGAAACAAAAATTTTCCTACGCACACGCAAGATCTATCCATGGTGATGAGCATCTACGAGAGGGAGAGTGAATCTACATACCCTTGTAGATCGCTAAGCGGAAGCGTTTAAGAAACGCGGTTGATGTAGTCGAACGTCTCCGCGATCCAAATCGCAAGTCGTCCCTCGATCCGATCACGAACTAGCGCCGAACGGACGGCACCTCCGCGTTCAACACACGTACGGCTTGATGACGCCTTCACCTCCTCGATCCAGCGAGCGATGGTGAAGTAGTGGTTGAGTTCCAGCAGCACGACGGCGTGGTGATGGTGGTGAGGAACAATCTCAGCAGGGCTTCGCCAAGCGCTACGGAGATTATGACGGAGGAACTAGAGGGTTAGGGTTGCCGCACACGGCTTGGGGAAATCTTGATGTGTCCCGTGTGCTAGCCCTGCCCCTCTATTTATATGTTGAGCCTTGGGGTCTAAACTTGGAGTAAAAGCCTCCTCCAGGTCGGTTTTGCCCGCACAAGGTCGGTTTGGCCCGCAGGGAAAGAGTCCAACTCGGATCCCTGCCGAACCGTGCACAGCCGTGCACAAGCGGTAGTACCGCTTCACACAAGCGGTAGTACCGCTTGGGCGGTAGTACCGCTTCACACAAGCGGTAGTACCGCTCGGGCGGTAGTACCGCTTCACCAAGCGGTAGTACCGCTTACGCGGCAGCAAAACTACTTTTGCACTTTCCAATACCTCGTGGGCTTTATCCCTTTGGCTCATATAAAGTGTTGTTGCACCCGAACACTTCGGTAAACATCCGGAACCCCTTCCGGTGAATTCCGGAACCCTTCCGGAGATCAAAACACTATTATCACATATATCAATCTTTACCTCCGGACTATTCCGGAGATCCTCGTCATGTCCGGGATCTTATCCGGGACTCCGAATAACCTTCGGTCACCAACAAAATAACTCAACTATACTAATCGTCACCAAACGTTAAGTATGTAGACCCTGCGGGTTCGAGAACTATGTAGACATGACCGAGACACCTCTACGATCAATAACCAATAGCGGGACCTGGATGCCCATATTGGCTCCTACATATTCTACGAAGATCTTTATCGGTCGAACCTCTATGTCAAGGATTCAGTTAATCCCGTATGCTGTTCCCTTTGTTCTTCGGTATGTTACTTGCCCAAGATTCGATCGTCGGTATCTCTATACCTAGTTCAATCTCGTTACCGGCAAGTCTCTTTACTCGTTCCGTAATACAAGATCTCGTGGCTAACACTTTAGTCACATTGCTTGCAAGGCTCATTGTGATGTTGTATTACTGAGTGGGCCCTGAGATACCTCTCCGTCATACGGAGTAACAAATCCCAGTCTTGATCCATGCCAACCCAACAGACACCCTCGGAGATACCTGTAGAGCACCTTTATAGTCGCCCAGTTACGTTGCGACGTTTGATACACACAAGGTACTCCTCTGATGTCAGCGAGTTGCATGATCTCATGGTCATAGGAACAGATACTTGACATGCAGAAAACAATAGCAATAAACTGACACGATCATATGCTACGTTCGTAGTTTGGGTCTTGTCCATCACATCATTCTCCTAATGATGTGATCCCGTTATCAAATGACATCTCATGTCAATGGCTAGGAAACCTTAACCATCTTTGATCAACGAGCTAGTCAACTAGAGGCTTACTAGGGACACAGTGTTGTCTATGTACCCACACATGTATTTGAGTTTCCAATCAATACAATTATAGCATGGATAATAAACGATTATCATGAACAAGGAAATATAATAATAACCAATTTATTATTGCCTCTAGGGCATATTTCCAACACTAATAACGACAACCTCCTCCGTCGGCTGGATCGAGTCATAGTGCCACCGAACCGAGCTCATCAAGTGCAACCACACTTGCCTGGATGGGGAGGACCTGACTTGGTCTATTGTCTTGCCTCTTATTGGTACCACCAAAGAGGGGAGATTATGCGTGCGTGCTACCCTGGCCCGGTAGGCGGTGATAATCCCGTGAGCCTAGTTTGGTTTTATGTGCACAGGTCCCCGTTTGGGACAGTTTTGTTTGGCCACGACGGTGGCAGGTGTCAGGAGTGACACAGGGGCCACCCAGGACTTGACCCGGGAAGGGTATGATTGTCGGTGGGGCCGTAAGAGTGCCAGGCAATAGACAAGTTTGTTTGGAGCAGCACCGGTCCACCCGAATGGGAGCATGAGGCCAGAAGCTCCATAGTGTGGGTAAAGTGTGCAACCTCTGCAGAGTGTAAATATATTCGAATAGCCGCGTCCTCGGTCATGGACACCATTCGTAGTAGGTCACTTGGTCTGTGTCAAGTCTGGAGGAACAAACCATATGATGTTAATAATGATCCAGAGAAAGGTATGATTTGTCAGATTTATAGTGCAGATGCAGGGACATCAGATGATGTCAGGTATATGGGATGTTAGCCGTGCGATGGCTATGTGATGAGTGGTCGGATGCCCGCAAGGGTTAGATTGAATTTGTTTATGGTTTGAACTGGATCATGAGAATATTCGGAGTATGGATTATTTACTTGATATGCTTTACTTTGCTTTAGTAGTGATGATGCTGGATAATCCTGTTATGACATGGTAATTAATATTGCTAGATAGGTATGCTATGCCATGATAATTAATGTTGCTCTAATAACAAATGCATGCTTGAATGCCATGGATTGCTTTGCTTGGTGTATGTGTTGGTTTGGTTTGCTTGCGAGTACATTCAAAAGTACTTAGCGGCCTTCAATGTGGCCAGGTTCACCTAAGGATTCGACATCCACTAGAGAGGAGCCGGAGTGTTCGCGAGCTAGAATAGTAACCCAGTCAGATCCCTGTGGATTGGAGCCGCCCAAGACCATGCTGCCTTAGATAGAGCTTTTCCACTGCCATCACCCTTGTAAATATCATGTAAGACTTACATATCCATTAATAGAAATGCCTGTGTTCATGATACTTGTTGTAAAAGCACATACCAAAGTGATTTCCTGGGCTGGTGTGTGCGGCGACCGTCTGGCTATAGTGGTATTCAAGAGGGGCGCCACAACGGATGGTATCAGAGCCAGGCTGATTGTAGGTTGCCCTAGCCAGATTTCATTGCCTCTTGCTCAGTAGAAAGCCCAGATGGATTTCAGCCATCTTTGCCAGACAGGCACGGCTACTATTGGTCATAAGGCAAGCCCCCCCTAGGTTTTTGGCTCCATCAGACCCCAACTCTCGTGGCCTTTGCCTCCGGTGGGAAAAGTCCGCACCAGGCATTGACCCGTGAGCCCTTAAACCCTAGGTAAACCAGATATCCTCACCTTGCTTGATAACCATGACATTTCTCTTCTCAAATCTAGTTTCCTTTGGGAAACGCTTATAAATTCCATCTTTCCCCAGCCAACCCTAGGATCGTTGACTAAGCCACCCTGGCTATGGTCATGCGCCGAGGTTAATGTTCCCTAAGGAAGTAGTAGGACCTTGACACCAATAGCTACCAGGAGCGTTGTGTTGTTTTGCTTCTAAATCCTTAGAGATACATCGAGTGCGCTAGGTTAGTTATACTAGTGAATCTTTGGCCACGTGTATAAGGTCCACAAAATTTGAGTTTTATTTGCTTTTTGGTTTTTGTGGTTCTTGCTTCTTTTGTCGATCCCGTTCTTTTGCTCCGACTGGATCCATCCGCAAGTGCTGCTAAGAAGACTCGAGCCCAACTTGGATAATACCCAATAATCCAAATTCAGTTAGAGTCAAGCCAAGCCAACTGCCCGATATTCAGAACATTGTCACTGGATCTGTCAGGAATGAAGAATGGGTCAGAAGCAGAATCTGAGTGCAACCAACAAGGCCAGAATATACCTGAGAGAGTTGGCCTCAGAACAAATCATACCTAAGGAATAGTCAGAGGAGCTATCAAGTAGGGACAAATGATTCCATCCTCAACACAAGGATTATTTCAGTCAGTGGGGTGAACCTTGAGTCTTTTCTCAATGGACTCAAGAACCATTTATTATCAACTGAAGACATATTTCAAGGATGTGAATGTGCCGAGAGCAACAACAAAAATTCGGGTATGCTGATATACATTTCAAAGCATATTCTGGAATTCCTCGATGCATATACAAATCTTCTAGGAACAAGGTTTGCGAGAAATATGGATAAATTCACGGCTGCCCAGAATCAATGAGAATTCCAAACACCTGGAGGCTCAACCAAATCAAATGGAATACTCCGCCAACTGTCTGCTACCGGCAACATCTGGTATCCCGGATTAATTAACAATATGAAGCCTGCATCAGTTGCGCAATCTTTACAGCAGCAATGATCAGACCAGCAGAAGGACAAGCGGTGTGCATGACCAACAAGACATCCTTAGACAAGGTATGGCCTATACCAAGTTTTGGCTCCCCCATAGGCGAATTTTGAATCCTCCAGAAGGAAACCAGAACCGGCCACAGGTCCGACTGTGTATCACAGTGCAAGGCTTTTGGTACAAGGAACCCAGCCTTCCTCTGCAAGCTATCAGGAGGAGCTTACAATACAAGACTCTCAATCTTCCTCTCTACGCCACCAGGGAGAAAATCTTCTGGGATACGGTACTCCAATCTTCCTCAGCCCGCTACCGCGGAAAGCTTCCAGCATAAGTCACCTGACCTTCCGCAGTAAGTGTAGGGTAACGCAGCAGAAAACAAAAATTTTCCGACCTACGCACCAGCCCAGGACCACTATGGAGACTGCATACAAGATTTGATCTTTTCGTTACCGACTCGTAGTGCAGCGGAAGTAGAGTCGATGACGATCGGCGGTGCAGATCCCCGCAGCTAGGATTTTACAACCTCCCAACCGCGAGGATGTACTCCCTCGTCAGCTCACCGGACGGATCTTCGGGCAGCCCTTCGGGAGGCCTCGGGACAGTCCCTCAGATAGTCCCACCGGGCAGATCCTCGGACAGCCCTTCAGGAGGCCTCTGGACAGTCCTTCGGATAGTCCCACCAGACGGATCCTCGGATAGCCCTCCGGGAGGCCTCTGGACAGTCCTTCGGATAGTCCCACCGGACGGATCCTCGGACAGCCCTCCGGAAGGCCTCACGGACAGCCCTTCGGGCGGGTCACTCGGACAGCCCTTCGGGAGGACCCCCGAAACACGGACAGTAACTCGGACAGCCCTTCGGGAGGACCCTCGAACAGCCCCTCGGGCAAAAAGATCGAACCTACAACCTCTCTACGGGGTTGCACACATACGGTGTCATCTATCCGGCAGGGCTTCGCCATCCAGAACTAGTTCCCACCGGAACCCAGACAGCCTTTCGGCTCTACGAAACTATTTCGCGGGGAGGGAGAGAAGAAGGCCAGATCATGCATGGCTTGTGTATGTTGAGAAAGAGTGTGTCTTTAGGCAGCCCCCTCCACCCCTATTTATAGGCCAAGCCCAAGGGTAGCTTCTCCAAGAAGCTAAGGGGAAAAATACCAAAAGGCCCTCAAGGTAGCTTCTCCAAGAAGACACCCAAAAAGCATTTTCACTATTCACGGAAACATTTTTCCGTGGCCGTTAAATCCGAAAATATTTCTATGGGTCTTAGAATAATTCCAGTACCCACACAAATGATTTTGGACGCGTTCCGAGACAATTCCAGATTAGTGATTTTCATCTGCGAAAAGCAAACAAAGCGGTTCCGGCAGCTCCGGAACATTTCCGGTTTTTTTATCCGAAAAATCCCAGAAGTTTCCAGAACAATTATGGCACCCTCCAAGAATTTCCAGGCCTGTGCCGAAACCAATTTGACTTAATGGTATACCCTGAAACAACTTTTCAGTTTTACCGAAACTATTCCGGTGCTCTCTCTCCGGAACTTTTCCGTTGTCTCCGAAACTTTTCCGGTGACTTTCTCTCAGACTCCCTGTCTAGTATTCAGCAGATAGATGACCCTTAAGCGTGTGACCCTATAGGTTCGGTGAAGTATAGACATGACCGGAACTCTTTCCGATCAATGATCAACATCGGAGCCGTGGACACCCATATTGACCCCTATACCCACACGAATGAATATTCGAGTGAACCTCCAGTTGCCGTGTGCTATTCCTGTTGCTTCACGATATGTTACAAAACTCGAGGTGAGATTTATCGGCATCCCCATGGATCAAGAACTTGTCCACTATGCCAGTTACCTCGTTACCGGTTTTGTTCTCTTTTCTCGTTCCCGTGTTCCAGCATCCCTGTGATCAAATCACAATGTGTATGGCCAGACGATGGTGGATACCGTAACACCGAGAGGGCCCAGAGATATCTCTCCATTGTCGGAGGAGTAAATCCCAATCTTGAGCTATCAAGTTACTTGACATACTTTTCCATGAACCCGTAAGCCGCCGTTATAGCCACCCATTTACGGATGACGTTTAACAAACCCCAAAGTTCATGAAGCAAGCATGAAGAAACTCGATACTCTCATGGTCTAAGGAATTATGCAAACGTTAACTTTCTCTGTGTTATTAACCATTAACTTGTGACGAATGTATCTCATAGCATAACATCAATTCGGGTCGATTCAACACAAGTGTTCTCCCAACATTGTGCCCTCAAAGTTGCCGGCATAGACATGCCCATGATCAGGAAAACAGGACAATCATGCAACACTTGAGCTAGTCTTAGAGGCATGACTAGGAATACATTTTACCGTTTATTATTCCACACGTGCATATGAGTCTTCCTCCGAGCCTCGTGGTTATTGCAGACTCGAGAACCATAGCAGTTATAGCATGGAACATAAACATAATTATGAACATGGACATAAACAATAACATTTATTATTGCCTCTAGGGCATATCTCCTACAGTAAGTCACATGAAGGAAAGCTTCTGGGGTACGATACCCAGCCTTCTTCGGCACGCTATCCGGGCAAAGGCTTCGAGCGTAAGGAATTCAGCCTTCTTCAACACGCCATCGTGCCCCAACAATCTTGTCAGAAGCACGAACTAGTCTGGACACACATCCGCCTCGGAACTCAGTGGTTATGAAAGGCTTTACCCTACCCTTGCATATGTTGTGAGCATGCAGTCCAGTGGATCAGTTCATGCGAGCCACTCGTATGCGGGAATGACTGTGTTCAGAGAAACATTGGCCCCACACTTCAAAGAAGGATACGAATGCAGCAATCCCTATGAGAAATGCAAGAGTAAGTTATGACATGGTCAAGGAGCCGTGTTGGCAGGTCATGACAAGTTCCCACAAAAAGGAACCCTCAAGAACAAAGAAGTTTCGGATACACACCCTCCGTGACGGTCAATAAAAGTAAAGCTTCATTAACAAGGTGATATTACCAATCCTTGTCGGACTCTTGCATATACGGCCACAACAAGGCAGTGAGCCTATCGTACACATCATGAATATGGGCCATCAGCCAAGATAAGAGGCTAAGCTCCGAAAGATACACCGGATGCTAGCCATCTATGTTCAGCTCAGTGGTCATAACAAGGACCACAGAAGATATATATGGCCGAGCTACCTCAGCGATCGACAAAGTTTGACGGTCTATATGGAAACAAGGTGATATGGAAATAATCATTCAGTCCCGAAAGAAAAGCAGAAATATGGTATGGGACATGGGGAAATAACTTGTTATGATACATCCCGTGTCAGCTCAGACCTCTAGATGAAGTAGCTAGCTGCAGGCCATGGAAATCAATCTATTTGTCGATACTATCCGCTACCTACCAGGCCTAGGCAACAACCCACCAGGACAAAGGGTTTGCCTGACAGGAAAGAGAAGGATTCAATACAGTCGTTGAAAAAGACAGCACCTGAGCCATCAAAAGAGGCAGTTAAAAAGGCCAGTGAACGGATGAAGACAAAAATACAGCTGATGGATCCACACTACAAGAAATATGTCAACTTGCGACCATCAATATTGGTCACTGAATGGTCATTATTTTCCATTTGTGACCTTTTTGTGACCAAAAACAGTTGGTCAAAAGCTGACCGTCTTTAATGAAACTTAACGACCTTCTTTGTGATATGGTCGTAGAAGGTTACGACCAAAATAAAAGGTCGTAGATTCTACGACCAATTGTTTTGATCACTGGTTGTCTGCCCAGGCCACGTCGGATCCAACGTGGCAAGCTGACGTGGCAAAATTGCGACCAATTGAATTGGTCGTTGATAAGAATCAGCCTGGTCTAATTCGGTGTTTTACATGGGCCAAGCCCAACAATTCGAGCTTTTTTTCAAGTCAATTCTTGTGGGCTACAAGGGCCGAGCCCAATATTTCAGCTTCTTTATTTTTGGGCCTTGGCCTTCTTACAATCAATTGATTTTCTATTTTCAGTCATTATATTTTGGAGCTGGTCCCACTAGTCAGATGGGTCCCACTAGTCATAATGCCATACATCGGTCCCACATGTCAGAAATTTCAAAATTGCTCAGATTATATTCATAAGTGGGTCCCACTGGTCAAGTTTCCATTTCACATCTTTTCAACATACATAATCACTATTTCAAATAGGACAGAACAAATATAATTCATCGAATAACACTACATTAGCCTTTTACAATCCGTTACAATATTACAATTTACAGTCTACTACAGAACCAAAAAACTCTTTGCTAAGTAGGGCTTCACTGCTTCGCACTTGGCTTCACGGCTTCACACTCCAAAAAAATTAGGCCTGGAGCTCCTGTAAAAGAGTAAACATAAAGGCTACCAGCATTAGAGTGTATTGAATTCCTTCGACGATCAGCTTAAATAAAGGAAAACAAGTAAGAAAAGCACATACATGTTGTCCCTGGAAGGCGAACGCACATAACAGCAGGTTCCAGTGACGGCAGTGAGAAATGTGGCTGTAGACACGAATACAAGGGAGACTTGAGTGCCAAGGGTAGATTTGCGCAGAGACAAACAAAGAGACAAACCACAGCCAGTTTGCGCGGTGAGCTGCTCACCTGTGTTGGGGAGTGGCAGAGATGTGCGTCGGCGTTAAGCAAAACAGCAGCTCGGTTGAGTGCCAAGGGGGAGTAAGGTTGATCCAGAACCCAGGACACTCCAGACTGCAACTTTTCACAAGAACAGAATCACTACAGAGAAAATTATACAAGAACAGAGCATAGAAGCAGATTAATTATATGGAACCAAAAACTGAATCATTGCAGATCAGATTACACAGGAACATAATGTAGAAGCAGATTATATGGAAGCAAAAACCAAATCATTACAGAGCACATAATAATACATGAAGAGAAAGAAGCAACTATACAGGCTAAAACTGGACAAACCACAAACAACAACAGCACAACAGCAGAAGTAGCCCTATTTGCATCATGTTGAACAGCACAAGCAGCCATATATGCATCGCAAACAAAGAACACTCGACATCCAACATCTGAAGACATTGCAATGATTTCTAAGCACATCTAGCATACTAGTTTCCGCAAAGAGCATAAGCAAACATGATACAATATCATTTGCATCACATCAACCAAATTATTCAGGCAGCACAGCATGCACATGAACAAAGACAGGTTCTGGGTCCTGTTTGATTCACCTAGTTTATGAGGGCGGCAGAGTGGGAGACGAGCTCGATGTCGTTGCCATCGAGGACGATCTCATCCTTGACCTTCTCCAACCGCAAGATGGTGACTCCGTCGAGCATGTCCACCTTCCTCACCTGCAACCAAATCACAGCAGAAATCAGCCAACAGCGTCTCTGAACCCAAACCCTTGCTAAATCTCTGGCTCAACAAACAACACAGCCCAGGCCAGGCGTGACACAGACCAAACCAGAAGAACGATCAAGGCGCTCAACCAGCAAATCAGCCAGTAGCCACCGGCATTCCCAATCCCATCTCCGAACCCGACCCCTTGACTAATAATCTCAGATTCGCGGTGGCACACACATCACGGTCCCATCCAATCCGATCCAATCCAATCGAATCGGCTAGGGTTTCCGATCAAAATTAACAATCTCTATCCATCAGACCGCTACAGCGACAAAATCATCTACGAGACAAAGGCATGGCACAGCAATCTACAACACAAACCGGACATCCAGTGTGAAATCAGATGCGGCAAAGGGGATCGGGGGAGAGAGGGGGCTCACCAGTAGGCGTGGTCACAGCCCTTGACGAGCGCCGTCTCCTGGAGCGGGATCCTGTCGAGGCAGATCGCGCACACCCCTTAGTCCCCCGCCGCCCCGTTGCCGCCGACGGCCGCCGCCTGGTGCGAACAAACAAGCCAAACCAGATCAGATCACCATATGTACCCACAAAGGTGTCAGATTGTCCTCTGGGTACATGTCCTTGAAACCTCCATGCTTGACCTTGCATATCAGTACAGTAGGCACTGCAAGTGAACGACAAAAAAGAAAGTGATAAGCATAAATAACTCATCCATCTATGTTCATACTGTAATTTCAATACCATGGTACACCCATAAAGAACAATGGTTTGCATTTCCAGGATCTAGCCTCTACACAATTTGCACAACAACCAATAATTATGAGCTACCTACTAGCAAAGTATAAGACAACACCATAAGATGAATGATGGCACTCAGATTCTAATCTCACATAGATAAAATTCACTGTGATAGTAACATTACATCTTCACTTGGATATATCTAAGAAGTCCAATTGGTTCTCATAAGAAAGTGTTCTCAGGTTAGCCTTAATTGTGAGCAAACAGTACATATCAATACAAGGTTAGGCAAGACAGTAAAGAAAGACAGAGGTGCCAGAGTTAGAAAACACTGGTGATACAAGTAGCATAAGCATAAGAGAACACTGTATATTTGTGGATATATACATATAATTGGCCATCACTGTATCTTGCAAATTAATAGTTACCACAGGGAAAACCTTGACAAGAGAAGATAAACTTTGACAACATAAGATGAGATGAAAGATAGCAAACAACACATGTCAGGCATCTATTTTTATTCTACTGAACCAATTGGACAACAGCCACCTATTTTGTAACAACTTCAGTTAACTTGGGAGAAATCCAACCAAACCAATTGGTAAACAAGCATGTAAGCATGTAACTTAATTGGCAAAGAATGAAATTTAATCAAGCATGTAAGCAAATTTGGAGCAGCAGCAAATCAGGGACCAAGCCTAGGAAGTCAGAACAGGGAGATGCAGAGAAAGGCCTTGACCTAGAGTTGCTGCTTCCCCGCGGCTAGGCATCTCCTCTCCATGCATCCAAGTCGAGTTGGTGATATTGCAGGTGTGCAGCTGCTCCTGCACATCAGGGAAGGGAATGAAAGGTAAGGGGAGAAGAAGAAATTAAAAAGGAGAGGAGAGGGTGTCTGACCTTGATGGCGTCGGGGTAGTGGTGGAGCTGCGTCGTTCATGGCTTCAAGACAGGGGAGGAAGAAGCCTTCCCGTCGATGGCGTCCCAGTGCTCGAGCAACGACGGCATGCTGGATCTGCGAGGGAGACGAGACTAGGTGAGGAAGAGAGGGAGGGATGTGACGACGAGGAGTTGAGGAACTCACATGTCACCGGAGCAATGCCGGAGCCACACCGGCGACGTGCTGGCCCAAACCCTAGCCGCGGGAGGGGCCGTGGGTGAGCAGTAGAAGCAGCGAGATCCGGCGAGGAGGGGATCTGGCTGCGGCCTTGTCAGGGAGTAGGATCTCACGCGCGCCGCCACCTCCGCCGAGGTTTTTCACCTCGGCTACGAGCTCGAGCAGGAGACCGTCGCCCGTGAGGTTGGGGGCCCCCGCTCGATCTGCTATGGGAGGACGTAGGGGAGCGACCGGGACAGTAGTGGGTGGTGGAAGGGAGGATGGCCGGGGCTATGGGAGGAGGGGGCAGCGGCGGAGGGACCTGCCGGCGAGGTGCGAGAGGCGGCGGCGTCGATCTGGATCGGGGAGAGGGAGAGAGAGAGGGAGGCGGCGGCGCGTGCGTTCTCGGGAGGGTAGGGGATCGAGGGAGGAGGGTGTGCCGCGGGCTGCTGAGAGTTGAGTGACAGACATTGGATCCGTCGGGTGTGGACGGCTCAGATCGGCTCAGTGGTATGATCCGTGAGAAGAGCCCTGATTGGTTCAGAACATCTGTGATTTAAAATAGTTTCTAAGTACTAAAAATAGGGGGATTTTGTGAAGCAGCTATTAAAAATATTTTGCAAAAGGGCACCACTAAAATTTTCACTCAAGTTAGACCATATTTTATGGATGATCACCAATTTGTATGCATTTCTGATCTTTCTAGCTATTTTTAATCATTTTTTGAGTGCCCAAAATGGATTTTTTGTGAAGAACCTAGCAAATATTTGTTGCAAAATTGGACCAAATCAATTTCTAAAAATATTAGGCCATATTTAATGTACAATTAACCAAATTGTTGGGTGTCAAAAGCTTTTGATCCACCTCTCGTGAAAAAGACAAATTTCCATCGATTCAGTAGGAAGCGGGTCAAATTTGAACTATAGCTGCCTCATAGTTTGCTCTTTATTGTTTTCAAAAATCATTTCTAGGTACATAAGTGTCTATTTAATCAGAGAAACTCCAAAAGTTTTGCAAGATTCAACCCCTAACTACGAACGGTCATGCTCGTCGTTTTGACCGCATTTTGAAACGGGCATAAGAAATTCAAAAAAAATCAAATTTTTTGAAAACCTTCGCATTGTGTCATTATATGTGACCTAGTTTTTAGGAAAATTAACAAACTTGGACTACGGAAAATGTCTTAAAAAAGTGTTCTCAGAATCGAGCTATCATGTATGAAGATCCATGGCTTTCATGGCAAATGGCCAATGTTATAGCAACATTCAAGGCATAGTTTGTTCAAATGATCTCTTATTTTGCACAAGGGTGCATATTGGAATGACAAACAATGTTGCCTAAGGAAGTTTTCACTTTCTTTGCACGAAAAATTCATTTTTCATTTTTTGAGTGCCCAAAATGGATTTTTTTGTGAAGAACCTACCAACTATTTGTTGCAAAATTGGACCAAATCAATTTTCTAAAATATTAGGCCATATTTAATGTACAATTGACCAAATGGTTGGGTGTCAAAAGCTTTTGATCCACCTCTCGTGAAAAAGACAAATGTTCGCCGATTCAGTAGGAAGTGGGTCAAATTTGAACTACATCTGCCTCATAGTTTGCTCTTTATATTTTTTCAAAAATCATTTCTAGGTACATAAGTATCTATTTAATCAGACAAACTCCAAAAGTTTTGCAAGATTCAGCCCCTAGCTACGAACGGTCATGCCCGTCGTTTTGACCGCATTTTGAAACGGGCATAAGAAATTCAAAAAAAATCAAAAAAATTTAAAACCTTCGCATTGTGTCATTATATGTGGCCTAGTTTCCAGGAAAAATAACAAACTTGGACTACGGCAAATGTCTTAAAAAAGTGTTCTCAGAAACGAGCTATCATGTATGAAGATCCATGGCTTTCAAGGCAAATGGCCAATGTTATGGCAACATTCATGGCATAGTTTGTTCAAATGATCTCATATTTTGCACAAGTTTGCATCTTGGAATGACAAACAATGTTGCCTAAGGAAGTTTTCACTTTTTTGCACGAAAATTTCATTTTCCATTTTTCGAGTGCCCAAAATGAGTTTTTTGTGAAGAACCTAGCAAATATTTGTTGCAAAATTGGACCAAATCAATTTTCTAAAATATTAGACCATATTTAATGTACAATTGACCAAATGGTTGGGTGTCAAAAACTTTTGATCCACCTCTCGTGAAAAAGACAAATTTCTGCCGATTCAGTAGGAAGCGGGTCAAATTTGAACTATAGCTGCCTCATAGTTTGCTCTATATTTTTTCCAAAAATCATTTCTAGGTGCATAAGTATCTATTTAATTAGAGAAACTCCAAAACTTTTGCAAGATTCAACACCTAGCTACGAACGGTCATGCCCGTCGTTTTGATCGCATTTTGAAACGGGCATAAGAAATTCAAAAAAAAATCAAAAAAATATATTTGTCTACTGTATACTAACATAATCCTAACAAGTTTTGTCAAAAGTGACAAAAGAAAATAATTAAAATAATTTAAAACAAAAAGAAATTGAAAAAGTTCAAAACTACACCTAAACAGTACTGTTTTTGCTATAAACCTATTTTAAAATAAACCAAAAATAACTAACTACATGCTACTGGATAGGCAAAACAATAATAAAATATTAGCAAAAAGAATCAATCAAAAATTCATTATAAAACTCAAGATATGGCCAAATTAGTGATTTGAACAAATTTCATCAAATTCAAATTTAAAAATACTCAATTTGAAGTCCAAGTGCACCATCACAAACTTTACAAAATTTTGAAACTATAGCAAAAAGAATCACTCAATTTGGACTTATAAAAAATAAAGATATGGAATTTCTAAAAACAGAACAGAAAAGAAAACAGAAAAAAAGAAAAGAAAAGGAAACAACCTATCTAACGGACAGGGCCACGTGGCGCTACGTGGTTGGACTAAAGCGATGGCCAATCGGTGCAAAACAGCGGGAGGCCGCTTTCTAAAGGAAAACGTTTCGGTGGCTTTTAAAATAGATCGGATGCAGCGGTGGCCGTGCGATGAAGATCCTATGGTGGCGATTGTCGCCGATGAGAGAGAGAGGGGCGGGCGACCGTTACTGAGGGAGAAGACGGCGATGGCGGCTCGGACGTCGATGGTGAGGGCGTTCCGGCGAGCTCCGGCGATGGTGGCAATGTCCAGTCGATGCAGAGCTTCACGCCGCGTCCGTGGGTGGTCGCGGTGAAGCTCGAGGACGACGGAGGCGAACAGCGGCGAGCTCGAGGTGTAGACGGCGTTGGGTGGTTGTCGGCTACGACATTCTGGGCGTCGGCGGGCTCGGGAGAGTGCACGGGGAGGTGCGGTGGACGGTTTCGAGGTGATTGGTGGTGGCGGCGGGGCTCGAGGGCGATGGAGGTGACGACGAGGGCAACAATGGCGCGGCAGCCTGCGGTGGACTCCGGCGAGGAAGTACGGCGAGGACAGAGGGGCTCGGGAGGTGTTTAGGGGCGGAACGGGACGAGGGGGAGGGGAGCTTTATATTTCGGGGTGCCGTGGAGGAGGGGGCGCGCTCGGATGGAAAGAAATCGGCGAGGGGGAGGGTTGCCGCGGTGGCGTCGGCGAAGTTTGGAAGGAGAACGGGAGGTAGGGGAAAGGTGGCCGGCGGGCGCGTCGAGCGGGCAGTGGGGCCAAGGTGGCAGCGAGCGAGGGGTGCGCGAAAGAGATCGTTTCACCGATCCG
Organism: Elymus sibiricus; assembly: GCA_039707655.1. NCBI lineage: Eukaryota > Viridiplantae > Streptophyta > Magnoliopsida > Poales > Poaceae > Elymus > Elymus sibiricus. The sequence continues at coordinate 86,382,250 of CM077676.1, forward strand.
ATCTGGATTCGGTGGGGCACGCGCGCAGTTGGGCTGAGGGGGAGAGAGAGGAGTGGGCCGGCCTGGCACTATGCTCTAGTGGGCCTCTGGCCATTTTCCTATAAACAAAAACAGACCACAAAAATAAAAAGAAACAAATTAAAATAAAAACGATATATATTCATATTATATAAAAAAAATTCAGAAAAAGATTTCCTACAACTTGGACTATTTTTCAAGTTCAAAATAAATATACACAAATTCCTAAAAATCAAACAGTGTTGCTGTTGCATTAAAATGCAAATGAAAATCATTTTAAAATATCGAAATGAATTCAAATTTATTTTTCTCCATTTTTTTGTTGAAGGGAATCATTTTACCCCATTTTCCATATATTTTATTTTTGAAGAAAAATAATTTGATAAAACCCTCAAATGGAATTTGAATTTGAATTTCAAACCATTTGGAATTCTTTTCTGTTTTTAAATATCAAATATATTTCAATTGCCCCTGAATATTTGAAGTGTCATATTCCTTCTCTCTTTTTTGAATATTTCCAGAGGTTTTGAAATTTGAAAATTCAAATAACTTCAAATTGAAAGTGGGTTTCAAAATAATTTCAAAAGGACTTTCAATTTGATTTGGAAGAATGGAGCTGAATATTGGCATGTGGCAATGATTTGGATTTGGAAGAGTGCCCAAAAAGTTTGAGGGCAATAGGAGGGTTCTAGATAGCACTTGCTTTGCAATGTGCCAATCTGGCTAGAAAATAGAAATTGAAGCTGGGCTCACATAGATGATTGGATTGAGCTGCAATTTGTAGGAGGATGATAATTTGGGCATATGAAGGCACTGTCAAAATTTCATACCATTTTGATAAATAAAAAATGGTACTTCCTTCACAATGCTCTCCACTGAACAGAAAATTGGGAAAAATATTGAGGGAAATTGGATAAATTAAATGAGCTAAAATTTGGTGGAGGGAGGTTCTATGGGCAGGGTCATGTTCTGGTAAATTTTCAGCAATTATAAAGCAATATAAAATATAGTTGCTTCACAAACTGAAAATATTTCCAGAAACCAAGATTGGATGGTGAGCTCACATGGATTGTTATATGGGGCTCAAATTTTGTGGAGAGCTATGATTTTGGTATATGGAAGATGTGGCAAAAATTCAACTCATTAGGATATGCCGAGCTAGTACTTCCTTCACAAAGCTTTTAGCTGAATAGAAACTTTGGAAATTTGTTGAGGAAGATTTACTTGGCAAATGGAGCTGAATTTTGTCATGACACAATGATTTGGATAGGAAAGAGTGCCCAAAAATTTTGAGGGCAATCAAGAAAATATAAATAGCACTTCCTTCACAAAGTGCTGTTCTGAACAGAATAGGAAAATGAATATTCCTGAATTATTTTTGAACTAGGCAAGGAAGGTTTTTGACATATTTGAGAAAGATATGATCCAAAGAATTTATGAGAATTTTTTGGGAATTTTTGGAATGACAGAAATGTAGGCTGCTTCACAACCTAGGGCAAAAATTGACACATGGACATGACACATAGGCAAAACTGATGAGGTGGCGCCTAGTCATAGCAATGCACCACAATTTACAAGGCTATGACCATCTATATTGGTCGTGATCAACTAGAAATAAGGCAGCGGACCAGTGATGTCTGCTTTACGACCATTTCGTGTAAGGAAATTACGACCTTTCTGACCAAAATGGTCGTTATGGTTTAGGGTTTGGAGCCCCCCGAACAGCTTATGACCAATTGGTCTCAAATGGTCGTAGATTTATGACCATTTCTTCCAGGGTCACTGACAGAAGGTCACAAGTTGACATATTTCTTGTAGTGCCAAGTCGCACACAGTTATGTCCCCCTTCGCTGGGAGGTAAGCCCAGAAATCTCGAGGACGAGATTTTCTTAAGGGGGGTAGGTTTGTAACACCCTGGTTTTCGCTCCTCGATTTTTCCTTCGCGGGATTTGACTCCCGTCTTTTTTTCGATGTTATTGGATTTTCTCTCGCTCTTGGGTATATGAATATGGTCATTTAGCCTTGCCTTTCCTATCCAACCAGAGATTCTCTCCAGTCCAACCCTGTCACCTAAAATTTGTTCTAAGGATTCTGCCGCCGAAACCCTACCTTCCGAGTTACCGGAAGGGAAACCCTAATTCCGGCAGTTACAAAGGAACCCCAATTTCCTTTGATCTGTTGCCTCCCAAGCTTTTCCCAATGATCATCCTATCTCTCTAAACCCTGGATATGCAAAAATATTGCCAAGTCATTTGCAATATTTTTCATTTAAAATTAATTCCTTTTTCTGCCAGTTAAAGGAATTAAATCCAGGAAAATATCTATCCATCTCCAAAGTTCATGCAAACTTGTGGAGATATTCATTGTGATCATATTGATCTCTCATAAAAATATTGTCCATAATTAAATAAAGGAAATTGCATTTTCCTATGTAAAGCCAATATTGCAACTTGGGCACTTTCCAAAGGAACTACCATTTTGGTAGCCAGGAAAAATCCCAAATAATTTGTGGAGCTTCTCCTATCCATATCTTCACAATTTCCATCAAGAACCCAAGTTCCATAGTTCAAATTTTGAGTACATCATCCAATTCTTGTTTCCGGACCTATTTTGAGGTGGTGAAGCAACTATATTTTATGTTGCTTCAAAATTCTTGAAATTAATCCAGGACCTCGCATTCCTTATATGATGTGAGCATGCAAAAATTCACATCATTTCATCTAGCCAATTTCTCTCAAAAATTCCACCTAGTTTATGTCCAACAAAAAGCTTTGTGAAGGAAGTACCACTTTGGCATTTCCAAATGAGCTGAAATTTTGCCAGTACCTCCATGCATCCAAATAACTTCCCTCCACCAAAATTCAGCCAAATCCATTTAGCCATTTGAGCATAGCTTCAAAGTCCAGTTTCTGGACCAAAATTTGCATTGCAAAGTAAGTGCATGCAAACAAGGTCCAAATGACTTCAAATTTTTCCAGAACCTACTCCTTCCTACCACATCTCATTTTGACAAAGATTCAGCTCTTCTCCTTCACATATTTCTCCAGAAAGATCCAGCTAAGTTTTTGTTTAGAAACAACTTCTAGTCAAATTTCTCACATCTCAGCCTCCCAGTGGATTCCAGCCACTTCTAGCATCTATTTGACCTCTGGGTCACGCAATAGACAAGGTTTTGGGTCAAGGCATGCGCCAGAGAGCATTTTGGCATGGTGACCACGTGGACGGCGGGCAGAAGCGTGCGCTCTGCGCACGGCACCCTTCGAGAGGTCAACTCCGGCCAGCCTCTGCTTGTCCGAGCGTGTCAAACGGCTCCGCGGCGTCCACCTGCCCCTCCCTAGACCCTTCTCCACTCCTCTATCTTCCTCCTCACGCCACGGCGAGTCCCGCCATGGCCACTGTCGCCCCGTGATTCGCTGTCGTCTTCCTCTCCATTGGCCTCTTCCCTCCCGAGCCGTCCCGTCCATCTGAAGCTCGTCAGGTCGGCACCACCCTGCGCTTGCCAGCTCACCGCGAGCTCCAGTGCATGGCTAAGGCCGCCATGGCGGCCGAGCCTATCCCCTCCGTCGCCCCGGTTATAAATAGCCACGGCCGAGCCTACCCGACCATCCCCGAGCACATTAGCCATCCCCTCTCCCTCGTAGCAACCTTCCCAACCTCTCACTTGAGCTCCCTGAGCTCCCCTCTCCGCCGACAGCCGCCGTTTGAATTAGAGCTAACCGGAGCTCCCCTCTCCCTTCTTGCTTCACCAGAGAGGCCCCAAGGGGAGGCGGAGCCTCACCACCCTACCCTTCGTTTGCCGGAGCACCAAAGCCCAGTCCACCTTCGCCGGAGTCGCCGTCCGCCACGGGAGCCGAAATCCCCGCTCATCTCCGAGCTCCCCGGCGACTGCACCACCCAGGGACGGGTTCGCCTCGGCCCCCTGATCACGCCGGTAAGCCGGGCGTCGCCGGAGGTAGCCCACGCCACCGACAATCGCCATCGAGGTCCTTCCCTCCCTCGGTCAGGTGCGCGCGCGAGGAGGGAGATGACCTGCAGGCGGGCCCGGCTCGCTAGTGACCCAGCTCCTCCCTCTGTTTTTTAAATGGAGCGGCAGCTGCTGGGCCGGCCCAGTGGAGCAGCAGCGTCCGTGCTGTCCAGCCGAGGCCGGCGTCTCAGCTGCTTCCGGCCCAGAGCGGCCCTGCGGCATAGTCTATTTAATCTTTTCCGCAGAAAAAAACTGTCAGGGACCTGATGGTAAATACTTTATTTACAAATAGGTCCCTGGCAGAAAAACCCTCGTAACTTTTTGCTCACAACTCCGATTCAGGTGAATCCAAAGCCCACCTTCATATTTTTCCGAGCCCGCGGCATCACTTTCACAATATTTACACTTTCTGAAAATGCCCATTTTGCCCCTGCCCTATATTCAGCCCCTCTGAGAGGGAACCTTCTCCAGCGATTTTTTTTTCCGCGAGGTGATCGCACTTCTGTCTGGTGAATTCATCGACCCCCAGGCAAGCCGACCATCTGATATATGCCCTAAAGCATTGCTCTGTGTTATTCTTGCATGTTTAATTAATGAATATACCTGTGTTAGAAATAATTAAACTCCTGCTAGGTTGAACTTGCTATTTACATTACTCGTTAATGCTCATCATGTTATTGCACTAGTGACTCATATGTAACAATATGGAGATAGGTTGTTATGTTTTCATCGTGCATTATTGTGGTTATCGCAATGATTAAGAATATGACCTAATAACGACAACCTCCTCCGTCGGCTGGATCGAGTCATAGTGCCACCGAACCGAGGTCATCAAGTGCAACCACACTTGCCTGGATGGGGAGGCCCTGACTTGGTCTGTTGTCTTGCCTCTTATCAGTACCACCAAAGAGGGGAGATTATGCGTGCGTGCTACCCTGGCCCGGTAGGCGGCGATAATCCCATGAGCCTAGTTTGGTTTTATGTGCACAGGTCCCCGTTTGGGACAGTTTTGTTTGGCCACGACGGTGGCAGGTGTCAGGAGTGACACAGGGGCCAGCCAGGACTTGACCCGGGAAGGGTATGATTGTCGGTGGGGCCGTAAGAGTGCCAGGCAATAGACAAGTTTTGTTGGAGCAGCACCGGTCCACCCGAATGGAAGCATGAGGCCAGGAGCTCCATAGTGTGGGTAAAGTGCGCAACCTCTGCAGAGTGTAAATCTATTTGAATAGCCGCGTCCTCGGTCATGGACACCGTTGGTACTAGGTCACACTATTTGGTCTGTGTCGAGTCTGGAGGAACAAACCATATGATGTTAATAATGATCCAGAGAAAGGTATGATTTGTCAGATTTATAGTGCAGATGCAGGGACATCGGATGATGTCAGGTATATGGGATGTTACCCATGCGATGGCTATGAGATGAGTGGTCGGATGACCGCAAGAGTTAGATTGAATTTGGTTATGGTTTGAACTGGATCATGAGAATATTCGAAGTATGGATTATTTACTTGATATGCTTTACTTTGCTTTAGTAGTTATCATGCTGGATAATCCTGTTATGACATGGTAATTAATATTGCTAGATAGGTATGCTATGCCATGATTATTAATGTTGCTCTAATAACAAATGCATGCTTGAATGCCATGGATTGCTTTGGTTGGTGTATGTGTTGGTTTGGTTTGCTTACGAGTACATTCAAAAGTACTCAGCGGCCTTCAATGTGGCCAGGTTCACCTAAAGATTCGACATCCACTAGCGAGGAGCCAGAGTGTTTGCGAGCTAGAAGAGTAACCCAGTCAGATCCCTGTGGATTGGAGCCGCCCAAGACCATGCTTCCTTAGATAGAGCTTTTCCGCTGCCATCACCCTTGTAAATATCATGTAAGACTTATATATCCATTAATAGAAATGCCTGTGTTCATGATACTTGTTGTAAAAGGACATACCAAAGTGATTTCCTGGGCTGGTGTGTGCGGCGACCGTCTGGCTATAGTGGTATTCAGGCAAGGCGCCACAAGGGGCGTAGTCATACTCGGGAGCAGCGTCAGTCTCGGAGTCTACCAGAGAGAAGAGGGGGAAGAAACAATAAATACAAAGCAAACAAATGCATCACAATGCATGACATGGCAATATGCTGTGCTAGGGTTGACCTAACGCAGTGCTACATGTTACAGACAGAGTGGGAAAATATCTGGGAATATTTGCCCGGCTTTAGGCAATTATCGGTCAGACGATCCGGAGGGGAAGGTTCCATCTTTGCAGTGTTGGACGCATGTGACAGGTATGTGGATAGCATATTTGGATTCGTCTTATTTTTCTGATCGTTTTTCATATATAAATTATTTTCATCCGAGCTACGGTTGAATTTATATGATTTTTCAAAGTTTTAAACAATTTCTGGAATTTTTGGAATTAAATTAAATTCGAAAACAGAGGGCTAAAATGCTAAGTACACCCGAAAGTGTACCCGGCCAGAAGCCACAGGGGCTGACAGTGGGCCCGGTTGACTGGGTCAACTGTCGAGTCAGCAGAGGCTGACTGGTGGGCCACTGCTGAGTTAGCAGGCTGACTGGGTCAACCTTATCTGTTTAAACAGTGCCAGGGCCCCACATGTCAGTGACACAGGGAGTTAACAATGTTTAATTAAATTAACAGGTTAATTAGCGGTGGGGCCATTCTGTCAGTGGCTGATCTAATTACCAGATTAACTTAATTAGCAAAACAGTGATTAAGCATGCGGCCCTACGTGTCAGTGACTAGAGGTGCACAGTCAGCACATTGATTCGGGTCAACTCGGTCAATGGGCCCCATAGGACCCACCTGCAGTGACCAAGGGTGGGCCCCAGGGCCGGCCACATCAGCGGCGGCGCCGGAGCTAGCTCCGGCGACCAAATCCGCGGCGGAGCGGCTCGGGGTCTCGCCGGAAATCGCCTACAGGCGACCATTTTACGCGGGGTCGGCTACATTCGAACTGGCATTCGACGCCGCATCTAATGGTGGCATTGTGTCCCCGGAGACGTCGTACAGCGATGGCGGCGATGAGCGGGGTGGCTGCCGGCGTTCGGGTGCGATCGGGATAGCATCTACGGGGCTTGGGAGGCCTGACGGAGGGCACATGCGGCACCAGGGAGCTCCCCTGAGCACGTTCGTGAGCTCAGCGGAGCAAGGTAATGACGACAACGACGGCAGCGAGCACGGCAGCGGCGGCGAGCTCCAGCAGCGATGGCAGCCATAGCTAGGGGATTCGTGCGAGTGCAGATAGAGAGGGGAAACAGAGAGGGGCTCACTGTGAGCCTGCAGATGTGCTTAGTGGGCTCGGGGAAGGCTCGACGGTGACGTACGGGCGGCGGCAATCTGCGGTGGCCGAGGAGGAAGACAAGGAAGTAGCGGTCGATGCGGTGGCTCCCGGCTCCAATGGATGGTACTAGGCGACGAAGCGGTCGACGGCGGAGCGGATGGACACGGCGGCGCGGCGCGGTGAGGCCAGTGACCGCGGGATCGACGCGGCGACGGCGATGGCCGCGTCAGGCGCTTCTCCAGATCAACGCGGGGAGCGAGAGGGAGAGGGGGAGAGTGGCTAGGGTTCGCCTGGGTGTGCCCTGGGGTCGATCTTATCCCCCCATAGCGGCGACGGCGCCGGGGGATGGCCGACGCGTGCCCATCGCCGGCTCGGGCGCGCGCGGCATCGACACGCACAGGAGAGAGAGCGGGAGGAAGGAGAAAGGCTGAGGTGGGCTGGGCCAGGCTGCATTGGCGCTGTGCAGGCCTAAGTGCACAGTGGCCCTAGGCCTTTTTCCTTTTCTTTTCTCTGATAAATACTTCAACCAGTATTTGCATTTTAAAAATGCCATCAGATGACTTTGCAAAAATGTGGAGCCCTACTCATAATTAGCATTGCATTTTTATTCACTGTCACAAAAAGTTTGGGAGAGGTTTGAATTGATTTGAATTTTTCATAAATGGAAAAGCATTTAAAAATGCTGATTTGGCACTGTTTTAATTGCTATAGACCATTTAAGCAAATAAGTGATGTTGTTTTCCTTAACAAATAATTGTTATGGAATATTAGCTAAATGGTGGACTATTTTGCAACCATGTTTGTGCAACTTTAAATTTCACTTGCAATTTGAATTGATTTCAGTGGTGGAATTTGAAATGAAATATGAATCCAAAGTGATCAAGCATAGCAAAGCAAAGTGACTTAGCATAATCATGATGGATTACTGTAGCTCATTACATAGGGGTGTTACACAGCTTCACAACAACAATGGAGAGACCTCACTGTGACGAAGAGGGAGCATGAACCAACGGAGAGTGATATGACACCCAAGGGAAGGAAATGAGGTCACAATTGTGTTGCCGCAAAAATGGTCGGGGAACATCACCCCAATATGGCCTTCCATCATTGAGGTTACTGGATGCCCGCAACACCCCCATTGCAAAGAGCGTGAAGAAAAAGACCATAACCTCGACGCCAACACAAAGACACATGAAGCACTCGCCCAATTCTAATGGAACTGAGATGACATAAAACCACCTCCCATATCCAACATCGATAGCCGAGAGAATCACTATTACTATGAGAAATCGGAAGGAAACTTATTAGCCGTTGCCATCGTCACTGCCAAAACTGAAGCCATGGATAGTCAAAGACATAATTAAGACACCTAGACTATTGAACGCACACGAAAACAATGTCCTGGGGTTCATACCCCTCCAACCGCGCGCCGGAGTAGCCATCGGAGGTGACAACCTAGTGACGTCGAAATCTAGGGTGCCTACTTGCTCCTCTTTTGGATCTCCTATGACATCTATGCTTTGACAAGTAGGAAAATGACTTCTTTGGATTGCTTGTTCAAACTTTACTAGAAAGTAGTGTTTTCGAACCTTAAAGAAATTCTGGAAATAATGCATGCACTATAAAAAGAAATTTTAGATACTAATTACTAAAATGACTTTTAATAACTTTTAAGAAGGGTCTTTTCCATGGCAAAGCATTGAGCTACAAACGTTCTACGGAGACACTTTAGAGAGAGATGCGGAAGGAGAAAGGGGAGATCGCGTTGGTATCTATCCGTGCTCCTCCCATGAGTTGCTCATAATGAGGGTTTTGCCATAGCCGTCTGTTGGGCCAAGGGCGAGGCGGAGGCGGAGGTTGAGGCATAGGAGAAGCTGATGAGGAGTGCGGCGCTGCAGCCGACGAGCATGAAGAGGGAGCTGGTGGTGGTCCTCAACACCCCGTTCTAGGGCGAAGGACCACAACCCGTCAACAACATCGCCCACCTCATCCCTGTGGCAGAATTCATGGCGTGCTAGATGCTTGATGGAATCAAGATGGCAGCATGCAAGGGCGCGATCAGCGTGTGCGTTTAGGTAGCTCAGGAGGTAGGAATGTGTGATGATGTGAGACGGGGAAAGGAGTAGCTTGGTCATGGCCACATCGTGCTGGCAGCGCGGTTGGGTATGGAATAAGGGATGTGTCAGTGTATTTTACCACAAATAAAAATTATGGGGCATCATACATATAGAGGAACTAGCTAGATGGGTGCACACGAGACACGGATTTTACTTACCTAGGTTCAGGCCCATGAAGAGAGGTAACACCCTACTTCCTGGCTTTTGTGGACTTGTATTGATGGTTTGTCATAGCCCTAGAAAAATTCTTGTAATTAGTTACATCAGTGAGCATCATGCATCATGTTAAATTCAAGGAATTTGAATTGAGGGAATTCTCAAAGCCTCAGAAACCATTTTAAAATGACCAACATTAAAATCTCTTCAAACAAGTCCAAGAAAATGTTCCTGTTAATTCATGAAAATATTGGCAAGAGCTAAAATTCAAACCAATATTTTTGGAATCTCAGAAATATTTATTTTGGGCCTTTGAATTAATTCACTAGCTATTTGAATTGGATTTATATTTACTATTAAATAAATATATGTCCAATAATTCTGCAATTTTTTATGTGGCTCTGGGTTTATCCATTTAGTCCACATATTTAATTTCAGGAGTTCTAAAAATGATTTGGTCTTTGAATCAAATCAAAACAGACTGCAAAATACAAAAAAAATAGAAGAAAAATAAATAGGAACAGAGAACTTACCTGCAGCCCACTGTAGCCGGCCCAGCCCACCAAGCAACATGCCAGTCGTCCTCTTCCTCGCGCCAGGAGGACAGAGGCGTGTGGTCGCCGCGCGCGCGCACACACGCCGGCCACCTCCTGCCTGCTTACCGCCTCCCGGACATCGCTATGGACGCCACGCAACCCCCTGGCCCTCTCCTTCTCTCTCCCGTGTCTTTCTCTCCTCTAGCCCTCTCTCTCACAGCCGCCGTGAGCACCCGAGAGCGCCGCTCACCGTCGCCGTAGCCACTGCCCACGCCGAGCCCCGCGATCGTGTCCCACTGCCCCACCGTCGAGCACCGCATCTCCAAGCCGAAGATCACATCGCCGGACGCCCTGTGACATCGCCTTCGAGCTCGTCACCGCCGCATCTGCCCGCCGGACTCCGCCCGTCGATCTGCGTCGTCGAGAGCATCCCCGAGCAATAGGAGCCACCACCAAGATCTTCGTGAGCCGCTGACCCTTTTCCCTCTTCTCTAGCTCTCTTTCCGTGCCGTAGTCACTGTTCCCCGAGAGGCCGAGAGCTCTCCGCCGCCGGCCATGTCCCGCCGCAGTTACAGCACACGCACGACGTGTATGAGCACGTCACCGTGCTCCACACATCTCGGGCCGCCCGCAGCACTCACCAGTTCGACCGGCCCCCTCACTACAAAAAAGACACATTTGTGACATTATGGCCCGAACGAAAACTTTTTCTGTCATGGTTGTGACACTTCTATGACAATAATTATCACAAAAACACGTATCATCATAGATGTGGTGGGCTCCTACTTCTATGACAAAAAAATATGACAGAAAATGGGCTTTTCGTCCTGGGTGGGCCAGAGACGCACACACATGACATTCTTTGGGCTGTCCATGACGTAAAAAATCGTGGTAGAAGTGAGGGCGAGGAAATTTTTGGGGAGTTCCCGGTTACGGTGGGTGGTCGGGCCGAGCGATGCAGTGTGGTTTTGCACGTTTCTCTCTCGTACGCGCGCGTGTGTGCGAAGCGCTTGCTAACTGAACCCGAGCGAGGCGTACGTTCACTTACTGAACCCAAGCGATCGATCGCCCTCGCACTACGTACGTACGTACTGAACCCGATCGATCGCTTCGCTGCTAACTGAACCCGAGCGATCCCTTCACTACTAACTGAACCCGAGCAATTCCTTCGCTGCTAATTGAACCCGATTGATCCTTCTCGCTGCTTACTGAAGCCAATCGAGCCCCCGTGCGAGACGTAGCCAGCCGGTGCTGTGTTGCCTCTCAATGAACAGTGCCCGTTGCTGCCGCACGCGCGATACACGTAGAGCAAGTCAAGACTTGCATCGATCAAGCCGGTTGGTTGGCTGTGTTCCCGTTGCTGCCACCCGCTCGTATGCCCCACCCCAGCCGGTGGGTTGGCTGTGGATGAACAGTACCCTGGCCGTGTGAAGGTGGTTGGCGCTGGATGAACATGACCCCGAGAGGAGGCCACCACACCCCAGCCGGTTGGGGGTGGATGAATAGGACCCCGTGGAGGCTGGATGAACAGTAGCCGCTGGAGGCTGGAGGAAGTCGACGGTGGATGAACAGTAGCTGGTGGAGGCTGGAGGAGGTCAACCGTGGATGAACAGTAGCTCGTGGAGTCCCGTTTTGCAATACGCCACATGCCTCCCGATGAACAGGACTCTGTTTCTACCGTAGGCAGTTGGGTAGAAGTCCGTTTCCCCCGTTTTGCGGTACACCAGACCCCTCCCGATCAACAGGACCCCGTTTCGACCATAGGCGGTTGAACAGAAGTCCGTTTCCTCCGTTTTGCGGTATGCCAGACCCCCAGCCGATGAACAGGACCCCGTTTCGACCATAGGCGGTCGAACAGAAGGCCGTTTCCTCTGTTTTGCGGTATGCCAGACCCCAAGTCGATGAACAGGACCCCGTTTCGGCTGTTCCGTCCAAGCAGGTTGGCTCCCGATGAACAGGACGCGTTTCGACCCAGTCGCTTAGCTCCCGACGCTGTTTCCACCGTTCCGACCCAGCCGGTTGGCTGCCGATGAACAGGAGGCCGTTGCTGCCGTCTGTTGCCTCTCTCCATGTACATGAGCCCTGGCCGTACGTATGCGTGAGTACGCGTTCGAGATCCCGCCCGTATGTACGTACGTGGCCATATTTTTTGTAACGTGGATGTATGTACGTGTACTCGATTTAGACGGGACTGCCTGAACTGCTACGTATGGGGCTCTACTACGACACGTGATGCTCCTTTTTTTACGTGACGTGCCGCTCCTTACAAGCCCACGGTTCATCGTTGCAGAGAGACCGATCGACTAGTATGTACGTACACGTTCGCGACCAGACAGACAATGCTACGTACGCTTCGACCGGGTGGGTCCCAGCTGTCAGGGAGGTGATACGTCTCCAACGTATCTATAATTTATGAAGTATTCATGCCATATTTATAACAATTCTATATGGTTTTGGTATGATTTGATTAGAACTAACCCGGACTGACGCTGTTTTTAGCAGTACTACCGTGGTGTTGTTTTTTGTGCAGAAGTAAAAGTTCTCGGAATTGGACGAAACTTTTTGACCATTTTTTTGGACCAAAAGAGACCCCTGAAGCTTCATGAAAAGACCAGAGGCCTTACGAGGTGCTCACAAGGCATTACCACGCGGCCTGGGAGGGGGGGGTCGTGTGGTGTTGCCTTGTGGGCCCCTCGTAGCTCCTTTTCGCGTGATTCCAACGCTGAAAAATCCTATAAATAGAGAAACCCCCAGAAATAAACCTAGAACTTCGACGCCACTGCCGCAAGCCTCTGTACCGAAGAAATACCATCTGGAGCCCTGTTCCGGCACCCTGCCGAAGGGGGGAATCATCACCGGAGGCCATCTTCATCATCCCGGTGGTCTCCATGACGAGGAGGGAGTAGTTCACCCTCGGGGCTGAGGGTATGTACTAGTAGCTATGTGTTTGATCTCTCTCTCTCTCGTGTTCTTGATTTGGCATGATCTTGATGTATCACGAGCTTTGTTAATATAGTTGGATCATATGGTGTTTCTTCCCTCTCTATCTTCTTGTGATGAATTGAGTCTTTCCCTTTGAGGTTTCGTTATTGTCGGATTGAATATTTCAGATTTGAGAACACTTGATGTATGTCTTGCATGTGGATACCCGTGGTGACAATGGGGTATTCTATTGAGTCACTTGATGTATGTTTTGGTGATCAACTCGCGGATTCCCGTGACCTTGGGGTGATCTAGGCATAGGGGTTGGTTGCACGTTTTCATTATCTTTTCTCCGATAAGAAACTTTGGGGTACTCTTTGAAATTCTTTGTGTGGATTGAATATTATGAATCTGAAGTTGTTTGATGCATATCGAATAATCAACTCATGGATACTTGTGGTGACATTGGAGTATCTAGGTGACATTAGAGTTGGTTGATGCGTATCATATGGTATTATTTTAGTACGAACTCTAGGGCTATTTGTGACACTTATAGGGATGGCTCAATTGATTGATCGGAAAGGATAACTTTGAGGTGGTTTTGTACCCTACGTCAATTTCTATCTTATGTTCTCCGCTAATAGGAACTTTGGAGTGATTCTTTATTGCATGTTGAGGGATTGTTATATGATTCAATTATGTTAGCATCGTTGAGAGATTGCACTAGTGAAAGTATGAACCCTAGGCCTTGTTTTCAAGCATTGCAATACCGTGTGTGCTCCATTTTATCACTTGCTACCATACTGTTTTTATATTTTCAGATTACAAAAACCTATATCTACTATCCATACTACACTTGTATCACCATCTCTTCACCGAACTAGTGCACCTATACAATTTACCATTGTGTTGGGTGTGTTGGGGACACAAGAGATTTCTTGTATTTGATTCCAGGGTTGTTTGAGAGAGACCATCTTCATCCTACACCTCCCACAGATTGATAAACCTTAGGTCATCCACTTGAGGGAAATTTGCTACTGTCCTACAAAACTCTGCACTTGGAGGCCCAACAACGTCTACAAGAATAAAAGTTGTGTAGTAGACATCAAGCACTTTTCTGGCGCCGTTGCCGGGGAGGTGAGTGCTTGAAGGTATATCTTTAGATCTTGCAATTGAATCTTTTAGTTTCTTGTTTTATCACTAGTTTGGCTTATAAAAGAAAACTACAAAAAAATGGAATTGAGGTTGCCTCAAATGCTTCATCTTTATAGTGTTTTTCTTGAAAATAAGGATTCCGATAATTGTGCTCAATTGCTAGAGGAAGAATTTAATAAAATGTTTAATGTGAGTACTTTGAATGATGAGCATGATTGCAATGTTGTTAGTATGCTTTCTATGAATATCCATGATGCTAATGATATGCAAAGCCACAAGCTTGGGGATGCTATGTTTGATGAAGATGATATTTTTAGTCCCCCAAGTTTTGAAGAGCAAATTTATTATGATGATAACATGCCTCCTATGTATGATGATTATATTGATGAAAGTGGGTTTGGAAGAGTGTGAACTCTAGGTACTAATGATCCCACAATTTTGGAGGGTGTTGAATTGTCGTGCGTACGACCATCTATGGGGCCATCTAGCCCCTTTGCGGTTCGACTAGGGAGATCGACAAGCACAAAGAGCAGAACCAGCAGAAACGCAAAGAGTTTACCCAGGTTCGGGCCACCGTGAGGTGTAAAACCCTACTCCTGCTTTAGTATATTGGATGTGTATGAGCACAAGTACAAGGAGAGCTTCTCCCGGCAAGGTGCAGAAAGAGCAGCTCCACATGCAAGTTGTGCAAAGGATCGATCTCTGTAAACATTGCCCTGGCCCTCCTTTTATAGCTCAAGGGGTCACCACAGTGGCAAAATAGTCATTATAGGTTGATTAGATAGCAAACAGTGCTATCATACACAACTCTGCCAGTTTAGGACAAAAGCAATAAATGCTCCGTTAGGTCTCATGTGGAGGACGAGCCCCGACAAGGATTCTGCACCGCTCGCCCAGCTACCTCCTATTATCTTGACACGCCTTCTAGACGGTTGTCATTAAAGGTAAATCTTCTTCCAGCGCTGACACGTGCCCGACAAATCTCACCTAACTGCCTGCGGGCTCGACACCTCATCGATTAGCGACTAGCTGCTCGATGAGGTGGAGCGCTAACAGCTAGCGAGAGCTTGCCGGCACGGAGCTTGCCGGGCCTTCACCTTGCCGGCACGGCCTTGCCGGCAAAGGTTATCTTTGCTGTTGAACTTGATGCTTTGTCTTGATCTTCTCTCCAGTAGCTTCTGCAACTGGGTCTTGAATCTTGGTCTAGGTTCTGGATTCGGCTTGAATTATTCTCCGGCAAGCCTTGCCATCGGGAAGGCTACTACTGCCTGTGCATAAGTCAGGGGTATTAAGGACCCATTTCTTAATGCACCGACAGGAGCCCCCGGGCCTGGGCCATACGCGCATGCCAAGTGTCGTTGGGCTAGGCCCAAAATAATGCACATGCACGCGTGGTAGAGAATAACTGCCATATCTGTCATAATCTTCACTTTTACTGCTCCTTCCGCCACGCGTTTTACATGCGAGGTGAGGGATTGGCGAAGAGGGGCGGTTGCCGAGGGAACAGTGAAGAGCCAGCCCCCGCTCCTTCCCCATAAAGAGAGGGCTACAGGGGGCGCTGCTCATCCATCTCTTCCCATTCCATTCTGCCAATCACCATTGCTCTCTTCCTTCGTCTTCCTCCCTTTGCTATTCTCTCTGAAGATCCGCCGTTGCGATGGTGAGAGGTAGAGGCCGAGCACGAGCGTCTGCTGCCTCCGCGAGGTCGTCTGCGCGAGGCCGGGCGAGCGCCCTTGCCATGCGTGCGGAGGCCGGCTCCAGCTTCCGCGGGGGAAGGGCCATAAATCGTGGTCGTGGAGGGCACGGACTCCGGGGCCGAGGCGGCCACGCTGGATTATCCGCGTCCCCTCCCCAAGCAGAAGCTCACTCGGTGGAAGTGGCGCACGAGTTCGTCATGGCGATGCATCACCAGCCACGCAGCTGGTTGTGGCTTCCCAAATCTTTTGCAAAGACAATGGAAGGCGACGAGCCCCCAGGCCTCTGGCTGCGAGCAGATGGATGCTGCAACGGCCCTGCCTGGGTGGCCACGGAAATCTCCCCCAACAGCTTCATATATCTACGGCAAGGGTGGAAGTCATTCGCCTGCTCCCGTGGGCTAGGACGAGGGTGTCGGGAACCCGATCCTAAGTCACACTGATCTAGCATAAGACACATCATATCACTTTGCGGCCTCACGCACGGTAACCCACGACTGCCACCTTTACCTTGGCCGGGACCGTTTGCGTCTTTTGGCTCACGTATATGATTGTGATGCTAGCATCCATATGATAGACAACCCGGATCGACATGACTAGTCATAAACCAAGGTGGCACAAACTTACAGGAACAGGCATACGTGAGCCAGCAATGCACATGTCGGCCAGCAGCGAGTGTAACCGGGCTGTAGCAAGCTGCTACTTGTAGCTTGCGTTGGTATTATCCCTGAAGAGGAAGGGATGATGCAGCACAGTAGAGATAAGTATTTCCCTCAGTTATGAAACCAAGGTTATCGAACCAGTAGGAGAATCATGCAACACCTCGTTAGCAACACCTGCACACAAACAACAAATCTTTGCACCCAACGCAAACGAGGGGTTGTCAATCCCTCGGCGGTTAATTGCAAGATTAAATTGTATGTAATAGATAGATAGATTGAAACAAAAATACAAAATAAAATAAATAAAAGAAAATGGAAGCAATATTTTTAGGGTTTTAGTAATATGATTTAGATAGACCCGAGGGCCATAGATTTCACTAGAGGCTTCTCTCGAGAAAATAGCATACGGTGGGTAGACAAATTACTGTTGGGCAATTGATAGAACAACAAATAATCATGACGATATCCAAGGCAATGATCATGTACATAGGCATCACGTCCAATACAAGTAGACCGACTCCTGCCTGCATCTACTACTATTACTCCACACATCGATCGCTATCCAGCATGCATCTAGTGTATTAAGTCCATAAAGAACGGAGTAACGCCTTAAGAACGATGACATGATGTAGAAAAGATAAACTCACGTATGAATAAACCCCATCCTTTTACCCTTAATAGCAACGATACATACGTGTCATGTCCCTTTCTGTCACTGGGATTGAGCACGGCAAGATCGAACCCATTACAAAGCACCTCTTCCCATGGCAAGATAAATCAACTCAGTTGGCCAAACCAAATCAATAGATCGGAGAAGAAATACGAGGCTATAATAATCATGCATAAAAGAGTGCAGCAAAGACTCAAATAATTTCATGGATAATCTGATCATAAACTCACAATTCATCGGATCCCAACAAACACACCGCAAAAAGTGATTACATCGGATAGAACTCCAAGAACATCGAGGAGAACATTGCATTGAAGATAAAAAAGAGAGAAGAAGCCATCTAGCTACTGTCTATGGTCCCGAAGGTCTGTGGTAAACTACTCATGCATCATCGGAAGGGCAGCAAGGTTGAGGTAGAGCCCCTCCGTGATCGATTCCCCCTCCGGCGGAGTACCGGAGAAGGCCTCCAGATGGGATCTCTCGAGAACAGAAACTTGCTGCGGCGGAAAAAGTATATCGTGGACTCCCTTGAGGGTTTCTGATTTTTCCTGAATTTATAGTGGTGGAATTAGGTCAAACGGAGCAAAGGGGGGCCCACGAGGCACCAGGGCCCGCCTGCCCCCCAGGCACGCCCTGGTGGCTCGTGGCCACCTCCTGGGTGTTCTGGCCCTCTCCCGAAGCTTCTAGTGTTGTATATGTCCAGAAAAAAATCTCCAAAAAGTTTCGTGGCATTTGGACTTCGTTTGATATTGATATTCTGTAAAACAAAAACAGGGCAGAAAACAGCAACTGGCACTGTGCACTATGTTAATAGGTTAGTCTCCAAAAATGATATATAATTGTTGTAAATGATTATAAAAACATCCAAGATTGATAATATAACAACATGGAACAATCAAAAATTATAGATACGTTGGAGACGTATTAGGATCCCCAAGCTTAATTCCTGCTCGTCCTCGAGTAGGTAAATGATAAAAATAGAATTTTTGATGTGGAATGCTGCCTAACATATTGTGACATCCCCAAATTACTAAACAGTAGTTATGCTGCCTATGATGATGATGCCAAGTCATCATCATTAAGCCCTATAAAAACAATTAAGAATAATCCAACTTCAAATTCAAATTTTAATATAAAGTCAAAATTAGTAATTATCCAAACAACAAAACAAAAATGTTCATAATATTCCAAATAATCCCAAGGCAATTATAAAAATAAAGCCAACATTATTTAAATTCAAAATTTGACCCTAGCAACCAAAACAGTACCCAAAACAGCCTTATTAAATCCATTTCCATTTTTGAAAAATACAAATGAATTCATTTCAGTCCCAAACTTTTTATGGCAATGCCTAAGAATGCCAGGGATTTATGGGGACTAGATCCATATTTTTCCTTAGCCATTTGGTAGCTTAAATATTTCCTTTTCTATCTCTGTTTATTAAATAAAAGAGAAAACAGAGAAAAATGAAAAAGGGAAAATCCTTACCTGGCCTCTGGGCCGTAGCCACAGCCAGCCCAGCCCACTCCCACCTGCTCCTTCGTCCTTCTCGCGCCGTGTCACCATGGCCGTGGCTGCGCCCCTCCTCGCCGACTGCTCCTCGACGTGTGGAGCCACAGCGACGATGGAGGCGATAAGGAGGAACCCCACCTGCTCCCCTGGCTCCTCCTACCCACTCTCCCCCTCCTCCGTCGCTCTCTCTCTCGCTCTCCACCGACGACCGAGCGCTGCCGTGGCCGCGCCTCCTCGATCCCGTGGCCTCCGTGCCCGCCGCGGCGTCTAACCGTGTACACGAGCTCCGCCTCGCTCGTCTACGTCGGCTGGAGCCACCCATTCGAGCCGGGCACCTCCACATCCGCCGCATCGAGCTTCTCCTTCCCGTCGGGCACCGCCGCCCGCCGTCTTCGATCCGCCTCGTTTCGGCGCTACTAAACCTCCACCGGACCACCGTGCGTCCCCACAGTGAGCATCCGTCTTTCCCCTCTCTTCTCTTGGTCATCCACGAACTCTAGGACGTAGCACCGCCGAGGCCGAACTCGCCGCCGCACGAGCTCATCGCCGGCCATGTTCCGGTGACCGCATGGCCGCACAACCATGTCCATCGAGCTCGCAAGTTCGCGTAGCACGTCCCTACCCCTTTAGTTCGAGCCATCGCGCGTTGTCTCGTCGATTTCGCCGTCGCCCGAAAACCACCGCCGCCAAACGTCGACGCCGGCGATGTTGCGGCCATCCCTTGGTTCAACCAGTAGCACCACTCGATGTGCGAGGTCGCAGGCTTTCGAACGCGCCGGGCCGCGGTCCAAATGGAGCCCCACAGCGATTTTCCGGCGAGGCCCGAGGCCCTCTGCCGCCTTTCGGGTTGAGGGCGGCGAAATTCCGGCGTCGCCGACGTGGCGCTGACGTGCTGACTGGGCAACTCCAGTCGCTGACATGCGGGTCCCACCCGCTTAATTACCGTTTTAGGTTAATTTAATTAATTATTTAACCAATGTGACACTGACAGTAGGCCCCACTAACTAATTAACCTATTTAGTTAAAATTAAACTTTGTTTAATTAGCCGTGTCACTGACCAGTGGGACCCACTGGTCAGGTTTGACCTGGCCAGCTCAGTTGACCCACTGACGTCACGCTGGCGTCATGATGATGTCATGTGCTACTCTTTCGGATAATTCAAACTGAAATGAATAAAATATTTCCAGAAATTTCAGAAAAAGGTTTAAATCTTTGAAAGTTCGTAGAAATTCAACCATAGCTCAGATCAAAAACTTTCTACATGAAAGTTGATCAGAAAAATGAGACGAATCCGAATATGTGGTCAAAATGCTTGACCATCACTCCTAACTATCTGAACATGGAACCTTCCCCTCCGGTTCAGTGTACCAAAATCTGCTTAAACGCCAGGAAAATATCCCAGATATTTTCCCGCTTCGTCTGTTACGTGTAGCATTGCGTTAGTTCACCCCCAGCGCTGCATTTTGCCATGCCATGCATCGTGTTGTTATTGTTTGCCTTTATTTATTGTTTCTTCCCCCTCTTCTTATCCGATTAGACCCCGAGACCGACGCTACCCCGCAGGACTGCTACTCCGTCGAAGACCCCTCCTTTGCCATAGAGCAACCAGGCAAGCAAACCCCCCTTGAGCATGCCTATATCACCTATTCTTTCTCCCTCCTGCTTGCATTAGAATTTGCTACTGCTTTTGATTGATCCTATTCTGATGCATAGCCTGATTTTGTAAACTGTTATTGATACCTTACCTGATATCCTAAATGCTTAGTATAGGTTGGATGGTAATCCATCTGTGGCCCCTCTTCCTTGTCATAGTTGCCCCGCTTAGTTACCAGTGCCCCGATCGAGGTGATTGACGGGCTGAGACCAGCACATCACCACACCCCCCGTAAGTTGCTCGACTCTGCAGAGCTAATATCGAGTGCCGAGGGTGATACCTCTTATATCACTCCTGATGCTGCCTCTGTAGTACAGCTAGTTGGTTGTGGGTTACCGAGGGTGATTCCTCTTTCACCACCTCCGATGAAGCTTCTGTCGTGCAACCCCCCAAGTGTGAATCCATCGAGGGTGATTCCTCCGGGTTTACCTTGACGGATACGTTGAGTGGGAATACAACGAGGCTGATTCCTCGGATTCCTTCTTGATGTTATGGGCACACGGGTACCTTGGCATTATTACAGATAATGGATAAAGATGGGTCGACCCCAAGGGGTACCCGCGAGAGATGTGCAGTCGGGTTGACCATGAGGGTACCCGCGAGATGATTATGTGGCACGGCCGGGCATTCTGAGCCCTTGCCGTAAGTCCACGAGACGGGGCGACGGGGACACATGTTTCGTGGATCTCTGCTCGTTTCCGCGAGCTCCCAATACACTTAACGGATTTGGGTATTTGATCTGAGTTGGCCACTAGCCTATACGCAGTACCACCACGCGGGATAATGGTTTAATGGGGCCCTCTGCACCGTATGTATCAGCCGAAATCTCTGTCAGACGTCCAGTTCAGCATTGCGGCACGGCAGGATCGGCGCCATCCAGGAGTGAGGTGGTGCCTGGATCTAACCATGTGCGCAACGACCCGGAGTGCAAAGGGCGATGGGCCCAGGACCCCTGAGCACTTAGGATGTAGACCAGCGGGGACCTCTCTGCAGAGATCTAGGTAGGGCTACGATGTGTCCATCAGCCGAGGCCGGGCATGACTCAGGAAAGTGTGTCCGGCCAGAGTTAATCGAGCGTGTTGGGTAACAGTAGTGCACCCCTGTAGGGAAGATATATCTATTCGAATAGCCGTGTCCACGGTAACAGGACGCTCAGTAAAGTATCCCGATCTACCACTACTTGAACTGTATACATGGTAATTAATTGGAAGCTCCGGGATCGCTTTCTCGCAGGGAGTCGAGGAAGGATGTCTAGGCTTTGATACTACATGCTTGTTACTTTATGATATGTTACTAATCTGCACTCTTCTAAGGCTGCAAGACCCTGAAGATGCTAGTCTTCGATAGGCTAGGCTTTTCTATCTATTCTAGCATTTCTGGAGTCCAGTCCACTGATACAGCCTTTCCTTGATACCGATGCATAAGTAGAATAGATCTGATGTAAGTCTTGCGAGTACTTTGGATGAGTACTCATGGTTGCTTTGCTCCCCTTTTTTCCCCATACCCGTTTGCTGCGACCAGATGGTGGAGTCCCGGAGCCAGCTGCCCTAGCCGACGACTACTACTACCCCTTTGGTGGAGCCTACTATTACGTGGAGACCGCCGATGACCAGGAGTAGTTAGGAGGCTCCCAGGCAGGAGGCCTGCGCCTTTTCGATCAGTGATTTTATTTTGCCCCGCCTTCTTAAAGGCCTATCTGCTTAACTTTTATGTTTGTACTCAGACAGTTGATGGTTCCGCTGATGCTTGTTTGACTCAAGCTTATGTATTCGAGCCCTCGAGGCCCCTGGCTTGTAATAATAAGCTTGTATTTTTTTATTTTGTGTTTAGAGTTGTGTTGTGATATCTTCAAGTGAGTCCCTAGGCTTGATCGTGTGCATTTGCGTGTATCATTAGCGCACGGTCGGGTTGGGGGCGTCACAAGTTGGTATCAGAGCCGACTGCGTGTAGGAAGCCCCTTTCCAACTCCTTGGCCGAAGTTGAGTCTAGTCTATGCAAAACTGTTTTACTAACATGGCTGTGTGGCTTACGGGCCCACATTGCCAATGGGTGGTGTTAGGATCTTTTATTCCTCTTCCATACTCTGGGATTCTGATCTCCCTCCTTTTCGGGTTAAATGATTTTGCTAACACTGACATTAGGATCTCGTATTCACATTCACCCGGAGAGCTGGATTGTCTGCAACTATTCATTTCCTTTGGTCTGTTTAACCTTTCTTGTAATACTAACTCTTATCTGGGCAGTGATAATTCCCTTCTTAAGTCAACACCCCCAAATAGAACCTTGTCTCTATTGTTGATGACATTCTGGTAACCACCGATGGACGAGAACCTAGCCTATTGGTCCGCCTCGTTTTAACGAGCAGGAAAATGGTTCTCTTCGTTCCCCGCCCATGGTACCGACGTGTTGCCAACATAACTGATAGACTTTCCTCTAACACATCTTGTTGTCGTGACCGCGCAAGATTTCACTGCCTTTCCACGCTTAATCGACACTTACCACAGTTCCGCAGGATCAAAACCTGACTCTCCTATACATCCTTGATCCCGAAGATATCCCTTACCTCCACCTCTTAAATCTCGGGACGAGATTTCTTGTTATGGGGGAGATTTGTGACATCCCCAAATTACTAAATAGTAGTTATGCTAATTAGTCATGCCAAGTCATCATCATTAAGCCCTATAAAAACAATTAAGAATAATCCAACTTCAAATTCAAATTTTAAAATAAAGTCAAAATTAGCAATTATCCAAACAGCAAAACAAAAATGTTCATAATATTCCAAATAATCCCAAGGCAATTATAAAAATAAAGCCAACATTATTTAAATTCCAAATTTGACCCTAGCAACCAAAAACAGTACCCAAAACAGCCTTATTAAATCCATTTCCATTTTTGAAAAATACAAATGAATTCATTTCAGTCCCAAACTTTTTGTGGCAGTGCCTAAAAATGCCAGGGATTTATGGGGACTGGATCCATTTTTTTCCTTAGCCATTTGGTAGCTTAAATATTTCCTTTTCTATCTCTATTTATTAAATAAAAGAGAAGACAGAGAAAAATGAAAAAGGGAAAATCCTTACCTGGCCTCTGGGCCGTAGCCACAGCCAGCCCAGCCCACTCCCACCTGCTCCTTCGTCCTTCTCGCGCCGTGTCACCATGGCCGTGGCTGCGCCCCTCCTCACCGGCTGCTCCTCGACGTGTGGAGCCACAGGGACGACGGAGGCGATAAGGAGGAACCCCACCTGCTCCCCTGGCTCCTCCTACCCACTCTCCCCCTCCTCCATCGCTCTCTCTCTCGCTCTCCACCGACGGCCGAGCGCTGCCGTGGCCGTGCCGCCTCGATCCCATGGCCTCCGTGCCCGCCGCGGCGTCTAACCGTGTACACAAGCTCCGCCTCGCTCGTCTACGTCGGCTGGAGCCACCCATTCGAGTCGGGCACCTCCACATCCGCCGCATCGAGCTTCTCCTTCCCGCCGGGCACCGCCACCCGCCGTCTTCGATCCGCCTCGTCTCGGCGCTACTAAACCTCCACCGGACCACCGTGCGTCCCCACAGTGAGCATCCATCTTTCCCCTCTCTTCTCTTGGTCATCCACGAGCTCTAGGCCGTAGCACCGCCGAGGCCGAACTCACCGCCGCACGAGCTCATCGCTGGCCATGTTCCGGTGACCGCATGCCCGCGCAACCATGTCCATCGAGCTCGCAAGCTCGCGTTGCGCGTCCCTACCCCTTTAGTTCGAGCCATCGCGCGCTGTCTCGTCGATTTCGCTGTCGCTCAAAAACCACCGCCGCCAAACGTCGTCGCCGGCGATGTTCTAGCTATCCCTGGTTCAACGAGTAGCATCACTCGATGCGCAAGGTCGCAGGCTTTTGAACGCGCCCGGTCGCGGTGCAAATGGAGCCCCACAGCGATTTTCCAGCGAGGCCCGAGGCCCTCCGCCACTTTTCGGGTCGCCGGCGGCGAAATTCCGGCGTCGCCGACGTGGCACCCCTCTGGGCCACTGACCGCTGGGTCCCGCGGGCCCCGTTGACTTGGTTGACCCAGTCAACGTGCTGACTGGGCAACTCCAGTCGCTGACATGCGGGTCCCACCCGCTTAATTACCGTTTTAGGTTAATGTAATTAATTATTTAACCAATGTGACACTGACAGTAGGCCCCACTAACTAATTAACCTATTTAGTTAAAATTAAACTCTGTTTAATTAGCTGTGTCACTGACCATTGGGACCCACTGGTCAGGTTTGACCTGGCCAGTTTAGTTGACCCGCTGACATCACGCTGGTGTCATGATGATGTCATGTGCTACTATTTCGGATAATTCAAACTGAAATGAATAAAATATTTCCAGAAATTTCAGAAAAAGGTTTAAATCTTTGAAAGTTCGTAGAAATTCAACCGTAGCTCGGATCTAAAAACTTTCTACATGAAAGTTGATCAGAAAAATGAGACGAATCCGAATATGTGGTCAAAATGCTTGACCATCACTCCTAACTATCTGAACATGGAACCTTCCCCTCCGGTTCAGTGTACCGAAATCTGCATGAACGCCGGGAAAATATCCCAGATATTTTCCCGCTTCGTCTGCTACGTGTAGCATTGCGTTAGTTCACCCCCAACGCTGCATTTTGCCATGCCATGCATCGTGTTGTTATTGTTTGCCTTTATTTATTGTTTCTTCCCCCTCTTCTTATCCGATTAGACCCCGAGACCGACGCTACCCCGCAGGACTGCTACTCCGTCGAAGACCCCTCCTTTGCCACAGAGCAACCAGGCAAGCAAACCCCCCTTGAGCATGCCTATATCACCTATTCTTTCTCCCTCCTGCTTGCATTAGAATTTGCTACTGCTTTTGATTGATCCTATTCTGATGCATAGCCTGATTTTGTAAACTGCTATTGATACCTTACCTGATATCAATGCTTAGTATAGGTTGGATGGTAATCCATCTGTGGCCCCTCTTCCTTGTCATAGTTGCCCCACTTAGTTACCAGTGCCCCGATCGAGGTGGTCGACAGGCTGAGACCAGCACATCACTACACCCCCCTAAGTTGCTCGACTCTGCAGAGCTAATATCGAGTGCCGAGGGTGATACCTCTTATATCACTCCTGATGCTGCCTCTGTAGTACAGCTAGTTGGTTGTGGGTTACCGAGGGTGATTCCTCGTTCACCACCTCCGATGAAGCTTCTGTCGTGCAACCCCCCAAGTGTGAATCCATCGAGGGTGATTCCTCCGGGTTCACCTTGACGGATACATCGAGTGGGAATCCAACGAGGGTGATTCCTCGGATTCCTTCTTGATGTTATGGGCACACGGGTACCTTGGCATTATTACAGATACTGGATAAAGACAGGTCGACCTCGAGGGGTACCCGCGAGAGATGTGCAGTCGGGTTGACCATGAGGTTACCCGCGAGATGATTACGTGGCACGGCCGGGCATTCTGAGCCCTTGCTGTAAATCCACGAGACGGGGCGATGGGGACACATGTTTCGTGGATCTCTGCTCGTTTCCGCGAGCTCCCAATACACTTAACGGATTTGGGTATTTGATCTGAGTTGGCCACTGGCCTATACGCACTACCACCACGCGGGATAATGGTTTAATGGGGCCCTCTGCACCGTATGTATCAGCCGAAAGCTCTGTCAGACGTCCAGTTCAGCATTGCGGCACGGCAGGATCGGCGCCATCCAGGAGTGAGGTGGTGCCTGGATCTGACCATGTGCGCAATGACCCGGAGTGCAAAGGGCAATGGGCCCAGGACCCCTGAGCACTTAGGATGTAGACCGGCGGGGACCTCTCTGCTGAGCTCTAGGTAGGGCTACGGTGTGTCGATCAGCCAAGGCCGGGCATGACCCAGGAAAGTGTGTCCGGCCAGAGTTAATCGAGTGTGTTGGGTAACAGTAGTGCACCCCTGCAGGGAAGATATATCTATTCAAATAGCCGTGTCCACGGTAACAGGACGCTCAGTAAAGTGTCCCGATCTACCACTACTTGAACTATATACATGTTAATTAATTGGAAGCTCTGGGATCGCTTTCTCGCAGGGAGTCGAGGAAGGATCTCTAGGCTTTGATACTACATGTTGTTACTTTATGATATGTTACTAATCTGCACTCTTCTAATGTTGCAAGACCCTGAAGATGCTAGTCTTCGATAGGCTAGGCTTTTCTCTCTATTCTAGCATTTCTGCAGTCCAGTCCACTGATACAGCCTTTCCTTGATACCGATGCATAAGTAGAATAGATCTGATGTAAGTCTTGCGAGTACTTTGGATGAGTACTCATGGTTGCTTTGCTCCCCTTTTTCCCCATACCCGTTTGTTGCGACCAGATGGCGGAGTCCCAGAGCCAGCTGCCCCAGCCGACGACTACTACTACCCCTCTGGTGGAGCCTACTATTACGTGGAGACCGCCGACGACCAGGAGTAGTTAGGAGGCTCCCAGGCAGGAGGTCTGCTCCTTTTTGATCAGTGATTTTATTTTGCCCCGCCTTCTTAAATTCCTATCTGCTTAACTTTTATGTCTGTACTCAGACAGCTGATGGTTCCGCTAATGCTTGTATGACTCAAGCTTATGTATTCGAGCCCTAGAGGCCCCTGGCTTGTAATAATAAGCTTGTATAATTTTATTTTGTGTTTAGAGTTGTGTTGTGATATCTTCAAGTGAGTCCCTAGGCTTGATCGTGTGCATTTTCGTGTATGATTAGCGCACGGTCGGGTCGGGGGCGTCACACATATTCATCACATTTTCTTTTCTTTTATAGCATGTACATTGGACTTGAATGATTCAAAGCAATAGTCTATAATTTGACATGAAGATATAAATACTCAAGCATGCTAACAAGCAACTATGTCTTTGAAAATATCAACGCTAAAGAAAGTTATCCCTAGCCCATTATGCTCAATCATTGATCCATTCATCAAACACACTCAAATATTAGCTACATCCAATGCACAAGTATGACAATAATGCTCTCTAGTTGGTGCTTTTGTAAGAGAAGATGGAGACTCAAGTAAAAATAAAAATTGCATAAAAGTAAATAGATAGGCCCTTCGCAGAGGGAAGCAGAGATTTGTCAAATGTGCCCGAGCTCAAAGCTGAAATTAAAGAGATAAAAATATTTTGAGAGGCATGCTTTTCCTGTCAACGAAAACGACCGAGAGGTCCCAATATTTTCCATGCTAGACACATCATAGGTGGTTTCCAAACAGAAAGTAAAGTTTATTTCCTTTCCACCATTTCTTTCACAATCCATGGCTAGCCGTATCCACGGGTGCCCTCCATACCAACACTTTCCAAGGAATTTTGTTGTTATTAATTTGATTTCATTGTGGGACTGGGCATCCCTATTACCAGCCACTCTCTCGTGCAATGACAAGTGAATAAACACTCATCGTGAGAATAACACACCTAGCATGGAAAATAATGGCTACCACCTACCGCTTGATGAGCGGTACGGGCACACAAAATGGAAAATTATTTTGAAAATTAGAGTTGGCACACGCAAATTTACTTGGAATGGCATTGAAATACCGCATATAGGTAGATATAGTGGACTCATATGGCACAACTTGGGTTTAAGGATTTTGGATGCACAAGCAGTATTTCCGCTTAGTACAAATGAAGGCTAGCAAAAGATTGAGAAGCAACCAACCAAAAAACGAAAACGGTCATAAACATGCATTGAACACAACTAACACCGAATAATGCACCATAAGTAGGATATAATTTCATTGCATAACTATTGACTTAATGTGCATGCATAGGGAATCACAAACCTTAACATGAATATTTTTACTAAATCACAATTACTCACTAACATGACTCACATATTATCATTTCCATATCGCAAAACTATTGCAAGGAATCATACTTATCATATCTAATGATCTATATGAAAGTTTTTATCTATATCCCTCTTGAATATTCATCACTTTGGGACCAATTTCATATCTTGTGCAAACTACCGTTACTATCATGAACTCTCAAAAAGATTTAAGTGAAGCATGAGAGTGCAAATATTTCTTCAAAATTTCAATCAATTCTCAAAATAATATAAGTGAAGCATGAGAATTCATTTCTTCAAAATTTCAATCTTATAAACTCTCAAAATAATATAAGTGAAGCATGAGAGTTTATTTCTTCAAAATATAGCCACCACCGTGCTAAAAAAGATTTAAGTGAAGCACTAGAGCAACTGCCTAGCTCAAAAAATTTAATTGAAGCACATAGAGTATTCTAACAAATGATGATAAACGTGTGGCTCTCTCAAGATAAGTGTGTTCAGCAAAGATGATTGTGACAAACTAAAAAGCAAACAAAGCAAAGACTCATATAATACAAGACGCTCCAAGCAAAACTCATATCATGTGACGAATAAAAATATAGCTCCAAGTAAAATTACCGATGGTCGGTAGAAGAAAGAGGGGATGCCTTCCGGGGCATCCCCAAGCTTAGACGCTTGAGTCTTCCTAGAATATTACCTTGGGGTGCCTCGGGCATCCCCAAGCTTAGGCTTTTGCTACTCCTTATTCCTTCAACCATCGTGATCTCACCCAAAACTTGAAAATTTCAATCACACAAAACTCAACAAAACCTTCGTGAGATCCGTTAGTATAAAAAAATAAATCACTACCTTAAGTACTGTTGCAAACCCATTCATATTTTATTTTTGCATTATACCTACTGTACTCTAACTTCACCATGGCTTATACCCCCCGATACAATCCATAGATTCATCAAAACAAGCAAGTAGTGCATCAAAAACAGAATCTGTCAAAAACAGAATAGTCTGTAGCAATCTATTTAAAAGCCATACTTCTGTAACTCCAAAAATTCTGAAAAATTATGATAAAGTGGGAAATTCATATAATAATACTGTGTAAAAATTTCAGATTTTTTTGAGGCTCCAGTACAGAAAAAACATTCGGGCACTGGATGCAAAACTTTCTGTTTTCCAAACAGCATCAATTATACTATCTTCCAAATCATCCCAAAGGCTTTACTTGGCACAAACACTAATTAAAAACACAAAAACACACTCATACCAGTAGCATAAAAGTGAAAACACACAATAATAGAAAAAATATTTTATTCATTGGGTTGCCTCACAACAAGCGCTATTGTTTTATGCCCCTAGCTAGGCATAATGCATAGTTTCAAGTATTGTCATCTTTTAAGTTGATTCCATAAGTGGCCCTCATAATTGATTCATATGGCGATTTAATTCTTTTTCTAGGGAAATGCTCCATACCCTATTTTAATGGAAATTGAAATTTTATATTCCCTTCTTTCATATCAATAATGGCACCTATAGTTCGTAAGAATGGTCTACCAAGTATTATGGGGCAAGAAGAATTGCATTCAATATCAAGAACAATAAAATCAACGGCAAATAATTTCTATTTTCAAGAATAAGAACATCATTAATTCTACCCATTGGTTTTTTAATAGTACAATCCGCAAGATGCAAATTAAGAGAACATTCATCTATATTGGTGAAACCTAGCACATCACATAGAGATTTTGGAATTGTGGAAACGCTAGCACCCAAATCACATAAAGCATTGCAGTCATAATTTTTAATTTTAACTTTAATGGTAGGTTACCATTCATCATATAATTTTCTAGGAATTGAAACTTCTAGTTCTAGTTTTTCTTCTAACGCTTTCATCATTGCTTCTACGATGTGTTTAGTAAAAGCCTTGTTTTGCTCATAAGCATTGGGTGAATTTAACATGGATTGTAAGAAAGAAATGCACTCAATCAAAGAACAATTATCATAATTAATATCTTTGTAATCCAAGAGAGTGGGCGCATCGCTATTTAAAGTTTTTACCTCTCCAAACCCACTTTTAGTAATTTTTTCATTAGGATTTTCACCCTCCGAATTATGGGAACGCCTTCTAGCTAAAGTTGACTCTTCTTCAGTCTCCTTTTCATCAAGTTTTATATTTCTAAACAAAGAATCAATGAATGAAACACCAATCATTTTAATATCCTCATCATTACTACGATAAAAACCGGGAGGAATAGCTTTTTCTAAAAATTCTCGTTTAGCTTTTAGCATGGCGGTTCTTTTCTTACTCTCATCCATGGAGACATATAAAGCTTTAATTGATTCACTAATATTAGTTTTAGGTGGCAAAATTTTAGTCTTAAGATTTTCCACATCATGAATAATTCTATCAATGCTCCTGGACATATCATCAAGTTTACTCAAATTTTCTTCTATCGTAGTGTTGAAAACTTTTTGAGCATTAATAAATTCTTTAATATTACTTTCAAGATCAGAGGGCATCCTATTATTATTATTATAAGAATTACCATAAGGATTGCCACAATTATTAGATGAATTTCCAGGAAACGGCCTAGCATTAAAATTACCTCTATAAGCATTATTATTGAAATTGTTTCGCGAGACAAAATTCACATCTATGTGATCATTATTTTGCTCAATCAAAGTGGACAATGTCACATCATTAGGATCAATAGGAGCATTTTTGCTAGCAACCAATTTCATAAGCGCATCAACTTTATCACTCAAAGTATTAATTTCTTCAACCGAATTCACTTTTTTACTAGTAGGAACTCTTTCAATATGCCATTGTGAATAATTTGCCATAATATTATGAAGCAATTTAGTAGCTTCTCCCAAAGTAATTTCCATAAAAGTACCACCCGCGGCTGAGTCTAAAATATTTCTAGAAACAAAATTCAATCCCACATAAATTTTTTGTATGATCATCCATAAATTTAAACCATGAGTAGGGCAATTTCTTATCATTAATTTCATCCTCTACCAAGTGTTCACACACGAACGCGTCACGCGTACCGGCGGCGCCGAGGGAGATGCTCCGCAGCTCGCACCGTGGGAGGTCTGCCGGAAGCGCGATACGCAAGACAATCCGGCAGGCGCTTTTGTAGACCCGACGCACCGCTTCTCCGGGATGGAACCCGTCAGGAGTCACGGATGGACGATGGGATGCCCTAGGTCGGTTCGCCCGCCCCTAGAGCCTCGAGGATCGCCGCACTTCAACACGAAGAACGAACGAAGAACGAGAAGAAAGATACAAGGGAGAGGGATAAAAGTAGGGTAAAAGATGTAGATGTGTTTGTTCGATTGTGTGTTGTTTTAATCGGCCATCACCTCTTCTATTTAAGAGGGGGTTGGACTTCCCGTACAGGACACGGACCCAGATTTCCTTCCAAAGGGTCAAAAAACGCAGCCAAACTCGGACTTTTTCGATCTGCCCAAGTCTGTGCGGCTATAGGCAAGCGGTAGTACCGTTCTGGGCACGGTAGTACCGTTCTGGGCGGTAGTACCGCTCTAGTACCGCTTAGGGTCTCGGGATGCCAGAAACTTTTTCGTAAGCGGTAGTAGACGCGGTAGTACCGCTCAGGCGGTAGTACCGCTTATTGGAGCGGTAGTACCGTTCTCTGCTGTATCAGCAATCTTGTAACGGCCGTAACTTTTGTATACGAACTCGGATTGAGACGATTTTTATATCAAAATCGACCGATTCGACGAGATAAAGACAATCCATGTAGAAACTTTTCTCATATAAGGCTGTCTTGGGGGCGTAATCGGCCGAATAGTGTTCTGCATACACTTCAAACACAACTTCGGCCTTAGAGATGAGATCGGATGGCTATGGCCCAAATATCAAAGTTTCTCCTTTCGATGATACGGAACTTTCTCACCTTGAGCACTTTTCCATTTGAGGCCTTCTTAATTATGTTTTTGACCATGCCAAAATCTGGTGTCAACACATGCCCCCCTGTTTTTCGGCAAAACTTGTGTGCCGAAAAATAATTTGCATAGAGATGGCTCTAAGGACGATGTCAACACTCCATCGGCCATTTATATGTGCTTAGGGCGATAATCATATATCGGCCATGTTTGCTCTTAGGGCGATAATCATATATCGGCCATGTTTGTGCTTAGGATGATAAGTATACATCTTGAAGTCGATTGCCACCATCCCGAACCGGCGTAGATTCAAAATCCTCCATCTCATCTTCATCTCCCAATGTGTATATTGGACTTAAAATTTCCTCAATCAAAGGGGATGTTTCAGGTGGCGTGGACGATGTAATAAGGGTTGCATCATCCTTTTTTGGTGGCGTAGGTGCTGTTGTAGCTAGTGTAGAGGCATCTGCGTTCCCTTTTTGTTTAGGCCTCCACACTTGTTTTGTGGGCGCCACGGGCCGAATTTTATTGAACAATTCGTCCTTTTGCTCTTCTACTTCATGTGCCGCCTTCTCGCGGCTCCTCATGCGTTGTAATCTCCTTTTTTGTGTCTTGGACAGACCGGGAGGACACCACTTAGGTTGAATATACTTGGGATCCTTAGATTCTGCTTCGCTTGGAGAATTTTTTGTTGGCCGATTAGCACCATGGCTTGAACGGCCTTGTGTAGGATAATAAAGCTTTTTGTGAGCAGGCCTTCTAGGTGTTGTCCACCCCATATGAAAAGCATAAGGAGCCATTGGGGGCTGCCCCCATCCTCCATTGAAGTCTCCCATGTAATATGGCGCATAGGGGGGTGGTAGCATCCATGGTGCCAGTGCCCATGACCCATATGGCCTTGCATAGTGTCGCGACTCTTGCTTCGGAGGTGATCTTGAACTCTTTGAATATGATGGCCGATTAGAGCTAGAACCGGCCGCTTGACTTGCATATTTGGATAGCAACATATCAAAAGTTGGCTTGATTCGCTTGCGCTTAGCTTCACTCTTTTTACACTTGCCAACTTTTGAATTCTTGGGCTTGATAAATTCAACATGAGTATCCTCTTGTACTTGCGGTTGCCCCCCGAGTGCAGGATTTTTTATGGTGATCTTGATTACCTCTCCACCAACAGATTGCTTCTCAAGTATGACTTGCCTCCCCAAGATCTTGTCGCCATCTTTGTTCTTCCTGGGCTCACCAATGACAATATTATCTTTATTAGCTGATTCGGCTATGTTAGGCCGAATTAACATTTTCTTCCCCTCCAAAGTCATGGTATTCATTGGGAAGGGCTGTCTATCAACTTGCATCTCAGAAAAACTCAATCGTCCGTCATTAATGGCCGATTGTATCTGTCTCCGAAAAACATTGCAATCATTAGTAGCATGAGAAAATGAATTATGATATTTGCAATAAGCACGCCGTTTCAGCTCCTCAAACGGCGGTATGGTGTGTGATATTCTAATCATCTTTTCTTGCAAGAGAGCATCAAATATTCTATCACACTTGGATATATCAAAAGTAAATTTCATCTCCTTATCACGATTCTTACGAATCGGCTTAAGAGCATTGCATGCATAGGGTTTGGCCTTTGAGGACCAAACAAATTCAGTGGTACAGACATCAACCTCATCGTCCGATTATTCATCATTATAATCAAGCATATGCATTCTAGGATGATCAGTTGTTGACCTATGAATCTCTTTACTTCGGCTTTCTTGAGCCAAAGCTTTCTGCAAGACTTGGTTAATATTTAAAAACTCATAACTTTCTAGCCTCTCCTTAATGTGAGTTTTCAAACCATTAAGGACAAGATCCGCCAAGTCTCTTTTGGTTATCACTAAGCTATAGCATCGGTTTTTTATATCTCTAAATCTTTTGACATAATCGGTGACCGATTCATCATGCTTTTGCCTAACCAATGTAAGGTGTGATAACTTAAGCTCATTGTCGCCACTATAAAAGTGATCATGAAACTTTTGCTCTAGTTGCGACCATAAGAGAATTGAGCCAGGTGGCAAAGCAGCAAACCATGAAAATGCGGTGCCAGTTAAAGATAAGGGAAATAACCGCACTTTCAATTCTTCTATGGAACTTGCTTCACCCAACTGTGCTAGATACTGACTCACATGCTCCCAAGTTGTTTTTGTGCCCTCTCCACTAAATTTGACAAAATCAGGAACCTTATAACCTGGAGGGTACAAAACTGCGTCGAAGTGTTCAAGATAAGGCTTTTGATACATACGACTCTTTACTTTCGGCTCGTTTCCGAAAGTTTCTTGAAAGATCTTATGCAAATCCTCCCTTAATTTGGCTAAAATTGGATCCGAGGTAGATGAAGATGCTTGTGGTAATGACATAGGAGCAACTTGGGAACTAGCTAGTGATACAACTTGTGGAGTAGGCGCCGAAACATAATTCGGCGGAAGACCAAACATGCTTGTACTCATAGGTGATGTGACAAAGTATTTCAGCGTAGACGCCGAATTGGGCACACTCATAATAGGATTAGGGTATGCAGGTGCAGCCACAAGTTGATTGGTTTGACTAGGATAAAAATTCATCGGCAAATTGTAATGTTGTTGCATGGGAGGTGCCGATGAAATAGGTAAACTTGGATTAGGTTTTTCTGGGCTAATGGATACACCAACATTACCACTAGATGACGGCGGCATATTTTTCTGAGCATTAGTATTTGCCACGAAAGAATTGTACGCCATCACATTACCCTTACTAACAAGACTTTCAATCACAGCCAGTTGCTCAGGAGAAAAAACTTTGCTCACAGTGATTTCATCTTGTTCATCAATGGGAGGTGCTAACCTGATTTCTCCAATCGGAGTGATGTTGCCTTGGCGGTCCTTCTTCAAACTTGAAAGAAACGCCTCCAAATCCTCCTCCTCGCGCTTCTTCTTGAGCGCCTCAAAAGCCTCTTCACGCTGTTTCTTGAGCGCTTCGTAGGCCTGGCGATGTTCCTCCGATAGCTCATCAAGACCGGGTTTAATGATGTTATCGGCGTTAACTTCTGAGGGTTTGGGGAGATTAGACATGGTTGATGATGATTCTTGATCTATCGTCCCCAGCGGAGTCACCAAAAAGTGTGTTCACACACGAACGCGTCACGCATACCCGCGGCGCCGAGGGAGATGCTCCGCAGCTCGCACCGTGGGAGGTCTGCCGGAAGCGCGATATGCAAGACAATCCGGCAGGCGCTTTTGTAGACCCGACGCACCGCTTCTCCGGGATGGAACCCGTCAGGAGTCACGGATGGACGATGGGCTGCCCTAGGTCGGTTCGCCCGCCCCTAGAGCCTCGAGGATCGCCGCACTTCAACACGAAGAACGAACGAAGAACGAGAAGAAAGATACAAGGGAGAGGGATAAAAGTAGGGTAAAAGATGTAGATGTGTTTGTTCGATTGTGTGTTGTTTTAATCGGCCATCACCTCTTCTATTTAAGAGGGGGTTGGACTTCCCGTACAGGACACGGACCCAGATTTCCTTCCAAAGGGTCAAAAAACGCAGCCAAACTCGGACTTTTTCGATCTGCCCAAGTCTGTGCGGCTATAGGCAAGCGTTGTACCGTTCTGGGCACGGTAGTACCATTCTGGGCGGTAGTACCGCTCTAGTACTGCTCTAGTACCGCTTAGGGTCTCGGGATGCCAGAAACTTTTTCGTAAGCGGTAGTAGATGCGGTAGTAGGAGCGGTAGTACCGCTCAGGCGGTAGTACCGCTTATTGGAGCGGTACTACCGTTCTCTGTTGTATCAGCAATCTTGTAACAGCCGTAACTTTTGCATACGAACTCGGATTGAGACAATTTTTATATCAAAATCGACCGATTCGACGAGACAAAGACAATCCATGTAGAAACTTTTCTCATATAAGGCTGTCTTGGGGGCGTAATCGGCCGAATAGTGTTCTGCATACACTTCAAACACAACTTCGGCCTTAGAGATGAGATCGGATGGCTATGGCCCAAATATCAAAGTTTCTCCTTTCGATAATACGGAACTTTCTCACCTTGAGCACTTTTTCATTTGAGGCCTTCTTAATTATGTTTTTGACCATGCCAAAATCTGGTGTCAACACCAAGATTGGGCAATATGTTCATGATGAATTTGCTTAAAATTCATAATTTGATTTCTAAGTGAAATAATTTTCGTGGGAGGAAAATACTTAGTAATAAAAGCATCTTTACACCTATCCCAAGAATCGATACTATTTCGTGGTAAAGATGAAAACCAAATTTTTGCATTATCCCGCAATGCGAACGGGAATAATTTTAATTTCATAATATCATTATCCACATCTTTTTTCTTTTGCATGTCACACAATTCTATGAAAGTGTGAAGATGGGATGCGGCATCTTCATTAGGACTACCGGAAAATTGGTCTTTCATGACAAGATTTAACAAAGCGGCATTAATATCACAATTCTTCGTACTAGCGGCGGGAGGAGCAATTGGAGTACTAATAAAATCATTATTATTAGTATTGGAAAAATCACACAATTTTGTATTTTCTTGAGACATCGTGACTACGCAAACAAGATAGCAAACAAGCAAACAAGAAAAAAGGCAAACGAAAAATATTTTTGTATTTTTGTAAAAACGTTTTAGAAGTGGGGGAGATGAAAACGAGAGGCAAATAAAGTAAATGCAAGGAGATGAGAGTTTATGCAAAGGTACTTGATAGATGCTGATGATGTCTCCCCGGCAACGGCGCCATAAATTCTTCCTGCTACTTGTAGCTTGCGTTGGTATTATCCCCGAAGAGGTAGGGATGATGCAGCACAGTAGAGATAAGTATTTCCCTCAGTTATGAAACCAAGGTTATCGAACCAGTAGGAGAATGCCGCAACAACTCGTTAGCAACACCTGCACACAAACAACAAATCCTTGCACCCAACGCAAACGAGGGGTTGTCAATCCCTCAGCGGTTAATTGCAAGATTAAATTGTATGTAATAGATAGATAGATTGAAACAAAAATACAAAATAAAATAAATAAAAGAAAATGGCAGCAATATTTTTAGGGTTTTAGTAATATGATTTAGATAGACCCGGGGGCCATAGATTTCACTAGAGGCTTCTCTCGAGAAAATAGCATACGGTGGGTAGACAAATTACTGTTGGGCAATTGATAGAACAACAAATAATCATGACGATATCCAAGGCAATGATCATGTATATAGGCATCACGTCCAATACAAGTAGACCGACTCCTACCTGCATCTACTACTATTACTCCACACATCGACCGCTATCCAGCATGCATCTAGTGTATTAAGTCCATAAAGAACGGAGTAACGCCTTAAGAACGATGACATGATGTAGACAAGATAAACTCACGTATGAATAAACCCCATCTTTTTACCCTTAATAGCAACGATACATACATGTCATGTCCCTTTCTGTCACTGGGATTGAGCACCGCAAGATCGAACCCATTACAAAGCACCTCTTCCCATGGCAAGATAAATCAACTCAGTTGGCCAAACCAAATCAATAGATCGGAGAAGAAATACGAGGCTATAATAATCATGCATAAAAGAGTGCAGCAAAGACTCAAATAATTTCATGGATAATCTGATCATAAACTCACAATTCATCGGATCCCAACAAACACACCGCAAAATGTGATTACATCGGATAGAACTCCAAGAACATCGAGGAGAACATTGTATTGAAGATCAAAAAGAGAGAAGAAGCCATCTAGCTACTGCCTATGGTCCCGAAGGTCTGTGGTTAACTACTCACGCATCACCGGAAGGGCAGCAAGGTTGATGTAGAGCCCCTCCGTGATCGATTCCCCCTCCGGCGGAGTACCAGAGAAGGCCTCCAGATGGGATCTCTCAAGAACAGAAACTTGCGGCGGCGGAAAAAGTATATCGTGGACTCCCTTGAGGGTTTCTGATTTTTCCTGAATTTATAGTGGTGGAATTAGGTCAAACGGAGCAAAGGGGGGCCCACGAGGCACCAGGGCGCGCCTACCCCCCCCCCCCCCCAGGCGCACCCTGGTGGCTCGTGGCCACCTCCTGGGTCTTCTGGCCCTCTCCCGAAGCTTCTAGTGTTGTATATGTCCCGAAAAAAATCTCCAAAAAGTTTCGTGGCATTTGGACTTCGTTTGATATTGATATTCTGTAAAACAAAAACAGGGCAGAAAACAGCAACTAGCACTGGGCACTAGGTTAATAGGTTAGTCTCCAAAAATGATATATAATTGCTATTAATGATTATAAAAACATACAAGATTGATAATATAACAGCATGGAACAATCAAAAATTATAGATACGTTGGAGACGTATCACATGCTCTCAGGACTCCGGTAAACACCGCGTGGCATTTCCCCGTAGGGACAGACACAGGAGCAAAGAAGGACACATGCCGGTCAATCCACGTGTTCCGGATGGAAGCACTAGGAGGCATTTCCCCATAAGGAAGGCTACCAAGAATAAACAACTAGGTGTCGAATCCCACACATACCAAAGCATTTCAATAACATACACACAATATGCTCGATATGTGTAGATACAACATGGCATCACAACATAACTCTACGACTCAAAGTATTGCTTTAAGAAGCTCTGAGGAGCCATACATAGTATAATATTACAAACATGGGTCTCATGACCCAACATACAAAGTCCTACAAGCAACAAGAAGAAGCATAAACCTGTCTGGGTACAGACACCTAAAAAGGAAGAAGGCTGGAAAGCCTGTCTAACTACAAAACCCTCCAAAGGAACCAGACCTCTGTCTGGGATTCCCAAGCTAATCGGTCAACATTGAACCCATCACAGGAATCTAAAGTGAGACTGAAGTCTCCTCTGCAAAAACATAAATTAAGCAAACGTGAGTACAAATGTACTCAGCAAGACTTACATCAGAACTAACTACATATGCATCAGTGTCAACAAGGGGGTTGTGGAGTTTAACTGCAGCAAGCCAGCTTTGACTCAGTGGCTATCCTGAACTACGACTACAAGTACTTACTTTTGAGGTGAGAAAGCGCACACAAGTCCACATATTCACCATATCAGTACACCACTATGGATCCGCTCCCGTCTCCCTACAAGAAGGCCATCCATAGCACTCACACTTATCTTGCGCATTTT
This sequence comes from Elymus sibiricus, assembly GCA_039707655.1. Lineage (NCBI taxonomy): Eukaryota > Viridiplantae > Streptophyta > Magnoliopsida > Poales > Poaceae > Elymus > Elymus sibiricus. The sequence goes on from CM077676.1 coordinate 86,421,463, forward strand.
AGAGTATCCACTTCCAGTTATCTATGAACCATATAAGCTTTCCAAGTAGTCCATATCCGCGGACGCGGCTATTCGAATAGAGCATTTATAACCCTGCAGGGGTGCACTTCTTCACACATGTTTCCACCACTTAGCGCCTGCACACGATATGTGCTCGGCAGACTTCAAGCGAAAGCCGGCATGGGTGTAGACCATGACCTGACTAACCACACAAGTCTCTAGTCTAGGTTTATCGCCTATTTGAGTTCCACCCGCAAGGAAGTCCGGCCAAGGTTCCCACTACGGCCCCAAACGATGTGTGCAGGGTTCCCAAGCCCACCAAACGGGTGCCCTGGTACACCGTGCCACTTGCCTACCGCATCATAGCCCACCCCTAGGGTTAGCGCTACGCACGGCCTCCAGCATACTACAAACACCAGAAACTACTTACAACTCCTGGACAGAGGACAGGGGGGTTAATAAGTCGAGCAGGGTCATATTTCAGGGCCCAATGCGTGGTAGTAGCTGTTCTTGGATCACAAACATGGAACTCAGTCCTGAGGATGGCTTCAATGAGACAACCCACCATGTACTCCTACATGGCCTCTCATCGCTACCTTTACCAAATCGTGTTCACACACTTAGCTCTCAACAGTAGGACATGTTCTCCACCATCCCAATCCATCCCAGATGAATCAGACCTGACACAACTCTAAGCATAGCAGGCATAGAAAGCAAGCATGAATGAGTAGGCACGTCATGGCTCAAACAACTCCTACTCATGCTAGTGGGTTTCAACTATTTACTGTGGCAAAGACAGGTCATGCAGAGGAATGGGTTCAGCTACCGCAACAAGTAACAATTGAATCGTTGTTGTCCTAGTGCAATAAAAGAGAGCAGGAGCGAGAGAGTGGGATTGTATCGGAATGCTCAAGGGGGTTGCTTGCCTGGCACTTCTGAAGATAGCATTGTGTCTTCATCAGTGACATCGATCCCAACGTCGAAACAACGTCTACCGAGAGGGAACAAACACCGGCAAACAAGGAACAACATTCAATTCACGGAGATGCAACAATATGATGCATGATCATGACATGGCAACATGCTGTGATTTGGGTTGATGCAACTAGCAACAATTTAAATGAAGTTGATTTCAACACAAGATTCAAATTCAAACTCCATATAAGGCATTTCAAATGCCATTTATTGAAGTTGTCATATACAGTAGCTTTAAGTTGTTCAAACATGCATTAAAATGCCATAAACAAATTCTTCATATTTTTCTGATAATTTTTCATATATAATTTATTTCATTCTGAGCTACGGTTGATTTTCTATGATTTTTAGAAGTTTAGGACATTTTCTGAAATTCATAATCATTTTCTGATTTATTTTAATTCTAGAAACATTTACTGCATCAGCACTAAGTCATGCTGACATCATCTGGTCAACGGGGCCGGTTCAGGTCAAATCTGACCAGTGGATCCCACTGGTCAGTGTCACAGTGCTGGCTAGGGTCACAGACAGGTGGGCCCGGTCAAGGGCCATGTCAGCAAAGTCAATGCTGACCTGTGGGTCCACTGGAATTAAATTAAGTCTAACTAATTTCGTGAGTAGGTTAATTAAACCGGTGGGGCCCGGCTGTTGATATGTCTCCGTCGTATCTACTTTTCCAAACACTTTTGCTCTTGTTTTGGACCCTAATTTGCATGATTTGACTGAAACTAACCCGGACTGATGCAGTTTTCAGCAGAATTGCCATGATGTTGTTTTTGTGCAGAAATCAAAGTTCTTGGATTTGGATGAAACTTTTTGGAGAATTTTTATGGAATATATAAAAATTATTGGCGCAAGAATCAACAGTAGGGGGGCCACCCAGTGCCCACGAGGCACCAGGGCGCGCCACCCCCCCAGGCGTGCCCTGGTACCTCGTGGGGCCCACGTGGCTCCGTCTGACCTAATTCCAATGCTATAAATTCAGATTTCCAGAGAAAAAAATAGGAGAGGAAGTTTTATTGCGTTTCACGATACGGAGCCGCCGCCACCTCCTGTTCTTCATCGGGAGGCCAGATCTGGAGTCCATTTGGGGCTTCGAAGAGGGGGGTCTTCCGGCATCGTCATCATCAACCATCCTTCATCACCAATTTCATGATGCTTACCACCGGGAGTGAGTAATTCCTTCGTAGGCTTGCTGGACGGTGATGAGTTGGATGAGATTTATCATGTAATCGAGTTAGTTTTGTTAGGGCTTGATCCCTAGTATCCACTATGTTCTGAGATTGATGTTGCTATGACTTTGCTATGCTTAATGCTTGTCACTAGGGCCCGAGTGCCATGATTCCAGATCTGAACCCTTTATGTTTTCATGAATATATTTGTGTTCTTGATCCGATCTTGCAAGTTATACGCACCTGCTATGTGTTATGATCCGCATACCCCAAGGTGACAATAATTGAGATTCTTTCCGGTGATTGCCATAGTTTGAGGAGTTCATATATTCACTAAGTGTTAATGCTTTGTTCCGGTTCTCTATTAAAAGGAGGCCTTAATATCCCTTAGTTTCCTTATGGACCCCACTGCCACGGGAGGGTAGGACAAAAGATGTCATGCAAGTTCTTATCGCAAGCACGTATGACTATATACGGAATACATGCCTACATTACATTGATGAATTGGAGCTAGTTTTGTGTCGCCCTAGGTTATGACTGTTACATGATGAATGTTATCCAATGTATAATCACCGATCCAATGCCTACGAGTTTTTCACATATTGCTATTGCTAAGTTACTACTGTCACAATTGCTACCAAACTATTGCTGCTACCATTACGGCTACTGTTACTGTTATTGCTACTGCTATCAAACTATCATACTACTGTGCTACTGATCACTCTACTGCAAATATTTAGTTTCCAGGTGTGGTTGAATTGACAACTCAACTGCTAATACTTGCAAATATTCTTTGGCTCCCCTTGTGTCGAATCAATAAATTTGTGTTGAATACTCTACCCTCGAAAACTGTTGCGATCCCCTATACTTGTGGGTTATCAACTGTCAGTGGCTCATGGCTCTAACTAAACAAAATTAGGACCTAATCTAATGACGGCCACATCGGTTAACCGGCGATTAGCTGCCGGCAACCTTCCCGCGCGGCGGAGTCCCATCGGGACGGCACTACGGGCGTCGGCTGGATGCGCTGGAGGCACCGCTGGGCAGCTGGCGCTCGTGCGCATCGAATGGTGGCGGTGGCTGGTAGTGGGGTGGCCAGAGTAGTCGGCGGCGACGACTTCTGCGGCGGCCAGAACACGGCTCGAGCGGGCGCAGAGCTACAGGGCACGGGGGAGCTCTCCGAGTGGCTTAACGGACTCCTGGTGAGGCCAGGAGCACGATGACGCGCTCGGGCGTGACTAAGGCACGCTAACACAATGACGGCGACGAGGACGCCGGCGGTGAACTCGGGAGCTTGCGGAACGGCGGCTACGGGACGTGTGCAAGGAAAAATACGGAGGGAAGAGGGTCAGTGGCTCACGGCGAGTCAGCCGGTGCAGACGGCGGGGCCGGGGAGGCTCTGGACACGACGAATCGAGCGACAGCGGCCGTCGGTGCAGAGGACGAAGATGGCATCGATGGCGACGTCTCGGTGTTCCCCTGGATGTGTACGTCTCCGTGGAGATGTACCGGAGCTCTACGGAGCGTCTGGACATGGCGGAAGGTTGAGGCGACGACGGTGGCCGGCGGTTGCTCTCGGGTAGATGGAATGAGCTCGGGGCGAGCGCTAGGGGCGAGGAGAGGGACCAGAGAGGGAGAGAAGAGGTCGAGGGGGTCTCTGGGCGTCTCCTGGCGAGGGGATTGGAATGAGGGGAGGAAGCAGGAGGTGGCTATGCTACATGCGTGCTCGATAGGCATCAGCATGCCTGCCTGGCGCGAGGAAGAAGACAGTCCAGCCCCTGGTGGGTTGGGCTGGCTTGTCCAGATGGGCTACAGGTAAGTTGGGCCAGGTTAGTTTCCTTCTTTTTCCATTTCTGTTTTTGTTTTTCTATTTTCTTTCTTTGTTTTGACTTAATAAAAATACTAAACCACTTCTAAAAATCCTGAGATAAATTTAGGGCACCTTTTGAATTATTTCCAACAGCCCACATTTAGTTTCAGAATTATTTGAGCATTTAAAATAATTATAGCAATTAAATGTGCAAATTCAAATACACTATGATTTAATTCAAAAATCCAGGATGACCTAGAAAAATGTGCACTATTTTTGGCAGAGGTTTCCAACCAATTCAAAAATGATGAACTTTTCTGAAGGCCATTTTGGGTTCATTGAAAAATATTTTAGTTGATCCAATTTGAATTATTTAGTGCTAGGGTTTTGATCATCCCCATTTCAACTTCAAATAAATTTAGACATGATGCATGGATGATTATGCAAATATTTACAAGCAATTTCTAGGGCTGTGACAGAGGGCATCTTCAATACTTTAGATTTGATGGCTCTTCCACGCTCTTCGTGAAATTCTTCGGAACATCCGGCGAGTGCTTGGAGTGCTGCGCAGAAAGTGAAAGCAGCAGCGATGCCAGCTCCTCCAGCGAGACTGAGGAAGACGACAACGGCTCTTCAAGCGTCAAGAATGAAGATGACGACTCCGACTCCAGCTACGCACCAGCAGCACCATCATCTGGCCTTCTTGGAACGAGTTGTACTTTACCTAGGCGCTTCTTTTGCCCCTGTAACAAAATCTATGTATCTCCCTTATGGCGCATTTGAATGAAATGCATGTTGATTCCATTGTGCTGATGAATGAATGTATGTTGTTTCCCCTGTTTTATTTTGCCTTTGCATGTTTTTACACCCTACGCTTGCCAGAAGTCTTGCCGGTGCGCACACTTGCCGCGAGCACTTGAGGAGCGGATCCTTAGCAGCCTGCTGGAAGTGCCGCCTCCGGCAAGGTAACTTGATGGTCACAATGCAGCTGCAAATCTTGCCGAGTGGACTCGAGGTGAGACAAGAGCGCAATTTGATCGCGACAAGGTTCTTTCGCGTGCAGGTTTTTCATACAAAGACTAAATCATTCAAGGGAAATTGCAAATGTAACAAGGGCCTTCCCACTTCGGCGTCAACTTGTTTGATTTCTTGGCGGACTGAATGCGCCGAAGAACAAGGTCGCCTTGCTCAAGACTTCAAGCATGCACCTTGCGGCGGTGATAGCGGCGCAAGGCTTGCTGGTAGCGTGCAGCTCGCACAGCCGCCCGAAGACAATCTTCCTCAAGGAGCGTTGCGTCATCTTGTCGTAGCTGCTCTTGCTCTGCCTGATCATTGGTGAGCACTCGAGGTGACCCGTATATGAGTTCCATGGGGAACACCGCTTCTGCACCATAGACTAGGGAGAAGGGTGTTTGGCCGGTAGCTCGATTTGGTATCGTTCTGAGTGACCAAAGAACCACCGGCAACTCATCAATCTAGCGTCTTCCACACTTATGCAACCTGTCAAAAGTTCTTGTCTTGAGGACTCGCAGCACTTCAGCATTTGCCCTTTCCGCTTGACCGTTGCTTCTCGGGTGAGCAACAGATGCAAAACAGATTTTGCTGCCAAGGTCTTGGATGTACTACATGAAGGTGCGGCTCGTGAACTGGGTGCCATTGTCGGTGATGATTCTGTTAGGAACCCCAAAACGGCAAACTAGTCCTTTGAAGAACTTGACGGCTGACTGTGCTATCACCTTCCTCACAGGCTCCACCTCAGGCCACTTTCTGAACTTGTCGATTGCAACATACAAGAACTCAAAGCCCCCGATAGCACGAGGGAAGGGGCCTAAGATATCAAGCCCCCAGACCGAGAAAGGCCAGGAGAGAGGGATTGTTTGAAGAGCTTGAGCTGGTTGATGTATGTTCTTTGAATGGAACTGGCATGCTTCACACTTGGTTACTAGCTCAGTTGCATCCTGGAGGGCAGTGGGCCAATAGAAGCCTTGCCGGAAAGCTTTCCCGACAAGCGCTCTTGATCCTATGTGAGAGCCACATATGCCTCCATGTATCTCCGCTAACAGCTTTAGTCCATCTTCCCGGCAAATACACTTCAATTTCACACCGTTTGGTCTCTTTCTGTATAGCATGTTATCCACAAACTAATACATACTTGACTGATGGCCTACTTTCTCAGCTTCTTCTTGATCAGCGGGAAGTTCTCCTGTTTAAAGGAAATGAACTATCTACTGTGCCCATGCCAGAGCCTGCGGCTCAACGACAAGGATTAAAGGCATCTCTTCGATTGTGGGAGCGCTTGCTTCAGCGGCAAGAACCTGAGGCTCTGCGCGAAGCCGCTGCTCGCCGACAGTCGTGTCATTGTCCCCGGCAACTTCCTTGCCGGCGGCTTCTGGGAGCTCTGCCGGGAAATACTTGCAGGTATTCAACTTTCTCCTTTTACTGGCCTGCGTTGATGGAGTGACTGATGGTTGATTCAAATGGAGCACAAAAGTTCTCGGTTCCACAGGTAGCTTTTGAGCGGCACACTTTGACAGACTATCAGTAATGCTGTTTTCCGCATGAGGAACATGCTCTGTTTGCAATCCGTCAAAGTGTTCTTCCAATTTTCTCACTTCTTCCACATACACTTCCATCAACGGGCTCTGGTAATCTTTGTTTACTTGCTTCACAACAAGCTACGAGTCTCCACGGACGATCAACTTTCTAATTCCTAAATCCACCGTGATCCTGAGACCGGCAAGGAGTCCTTCATACTCAGCAGTGTTGTTGATTGCTTTCTCCCTGGGAAAGTGCATTTGAATTATATACTTGAGGTGCTCTCCGGTGGGTGCGACAAGCAGCACTCCAGCACCGGCGCCTTGCAGCGAAAAGGCGCCGTCAAAGTACATGATCCATTCTTTGGCCATCTCTTTGCCGGGGAGAGCTGTTTCTTGGATTTCCTCGTCTTGCGTTGGTGTCCATTCTGCAATGAACTCCGCCAAGGCCCTGCTCTGAATAGTTGATGTACTTTCCAACTTGAGTGCAAAGCTTGACAGTTCCAATGCCCACTCCACTATCCTGCCGGTTGCATCTGGATTCCTCAAAATACGCTACAACGGAAAGCGAGTGACCACGGTGATCTCATATGCTTGGAAGTAGTGATGCAGCTTTCTCGAGGCCATAAGAAGACCGAAAAGCAACTTCTGCACACCAGAATATCTTGACCTAGCCCCCTGTAGGAGGGAGCTAACAAAATATACTGGTCGCTGCACCACTTTCTTCTTTGGCACTACTTGCTGATTAACTTCATTTGCTTGCGCTGTTTCAGATTTGTTGGCACCAGATCTTGCCGGAGAAGATTCCGGTTCGTCGCTGGACGGGCTTGCCGCTGCTGCTTCTTCATCATCAACTTCCCTCTGTGCCACTAATGCAGCACTGACCACTTGATTTGTTGCCGCCAAATATAGCAACAATGGCTCTTGTGGTTTAGGCACAACTAGCGTTGGCATAGAAGAGAGGTATCTTTTCAAATCCTGCAGCGCGGCCTCCGCTTCCGAAGTCCATTTTATTGGACCTGCCTTTTTCAAAATCTTGAAAAACGGCAGGGCGCGCTCAGCAGACTTTGAAATGAACCTACTTAAAGCAGCAACACAGCCGACAAGACGCCGCATGATACGTCCATTTTGCATCATGTTTTCCTACTATTATGTATAGTGTTTTTAATCAATATAACACTTTGTGGAGCAATTCTAATGCCTTTTCTCTCTTAATATGCAAGATTTACACAAGGAGGGAGATTGCCGGCAGCTGGAATTCTTGACCTGAAAAATCTATGTCAGAGATACCTATTCTGCACATCTCCAAATGAGCTGAAATTTCACAGAGAATTATTTTGGAATAAATACAAAATACTGGAGCCAAGAAGTACTAGAGGGGGCCACCCAGGTGCCCACGAGGCACCAGGGCGCGCCACCCCCCCCCCCCAGGTGCGCCCTGGTGGCTCGTGGGGCCACTGGCCAGCCTCTGGCCCCCATCTTCTGGTATATAAGTCCATTTGCCCTAAAAAAATATAGAGAAGACTTTGGGACAGTGCGCCGCCGTCTCGAGGCGGAACTTGGGCAGGAGCCTCATACCAATCTTTTGCAAAAATATGTTCCATTTGTTTTTGATGATGATTGTGTAGAAGCCTTTGAAACACTTAAGAAAGCCTTAACCACTGCACCTATTGTTCAACCACCTGATTGGAATTTGCCTTTTGAAATTATGTGTGATGCTAGTGATTATGCTGTTGGTGCTGTTCTAGGACAGAGAGTTGATAGGAAATTAAATGTTATCCATTATGCTAGTAAAACTCTAGACAGTGCCCAAAGAAATTATGCTACTACTGAAAAAGAATTTCTAGCAGTTGTGTTTGCATGTGATAAATTCAGATCTTACATAGTTGATTCTAAGGTAACTGTTCACACCGATCATGCTGCTATTAAATATCTTATGGAAAAGAAAGACGCTAAACCTAGACTCATTAGGTGGGTTTTATTGCTACAAGAATTTGACTTGCATATTATTGATAGAAAGGGAGCTGAGAATCCCGTAGCAGATAATTTGTCTAGAATGGAAAATGTTCTTGATGACCCAATACCTATTAATGATGATTTTCTTGATGAACAATTAGCTGTCATAAATGTTTGTCGTAATACTCCATGGTATGCAGACTATGCTAATTATATTGTTGCTAAATTTATACCACCTAGTTTCACATACCAACAAAAGAAAAAGTTTTTCTATGATTTAAGACATTACTTTTGGGATGACCCACATCTTTATAAAGGAGTAGATGGTATTATTAGACGTTGTATACCTGAGCATGAACAGGAACAAATCCTACGGAAGTGTCATTCCGAGGCTTACGGAGGACACCATGCGGGAGACAGAAGTGCACATAAGGTATTACAATCTGGTTTTTATCGCAAGCACGTATGACTATATACGGAATACATGCCTACATTACATTGATGAATTGGAGCTAGTTCTGTGTCGCCCTAGGTTATGATTGTTACATGATGAATGTTATCCAACGTATAATCACCGATCCAATGCCTACGAGTTTTTCACATATTGCTCTTGCTAAGTTACTACTGTCACAATTGCTACCAAACTATTGCTGCTACCGTTACTGCTACTGTTACTGTTATTGCTACTGCTATCAAACTATCATACTAGTGTGCTACTAATCACTCTGCTGCAGATATTTAGTTTCCAGGTGTGGTTGAATTGACAACTCAACTGCTAATACTTGCAAATATTCTTTGGCTCCCCTCATGTCGAATCAATAAATTTGGGTTGAATACTCTACCCTCGAAAACTGCTGTGATCCCCTATACTTGTGGGTTATCAAGACCTTTTTCTGGCGCCGTTGCCGGGGAGCATAGCTATATTCGCTAAGTCACTTGGGATTTATATCTGTTGATCACTATGAAGAATCTGAAGGACGCTAAGACCAAGATCGTTCCCTCTAAGACGAGGGGAGGTAAGGAACTGCCATCTAGCTCTTCACTTGATTCACCTTCTTGTTTGAGTAAACTTGCAACACCACCACATGCTATAAATTCTGATATGTCGCAAGTTATTGATGATACTACCTCTGCTTTGAATGATACTCATGATGATGCTAGTACTATGCCTGATAATGCTGTGCCACTTGGTGAATTTCTTACTGAACAAATTGCTAAAGCTAAAGAAATTGAAAATGCTGAAACTCTTGAGAATTGTGCTTGACCTATTATGCCTAGCTCTCCTACTAGAGTTGAAACACCTGATGAACATTGTTTTGATAGGGAGACAGCTAGAGCCATTCTTGCTTGTAATGATAGACATGAAGTTATAAAATTGCTTGCTGATATGAAAGAAAAATCTATGAGGGAGAGAATGAATATGATCCTAAGTTTGCTACCTCTCCCATATTTGTTACTGATAAGGATTATGAATTCTCTGTCGATCCTGAGTTAATTACTTTGGTTGAATCTGATCCTTTCCATGGTTATGAAACTCAAACTGTTGTGGCACATCTTACTAAATTAAATGATATAGCCACCCTATTTGCTCATGAGGAAAAAATTTGCTATTACTATATTCTTAAGTTGTTTCCTTTCTCATTAAAGGGTGATGCTAAAGAATGGTATAATACTCTTGCTCCTGGATGTGTGCGTAGCCCCCAGGATATGATTTATTACTTCTCTGAAAAATATTTTCCTGCCCATAAGAAACAAGCTGCTTTACAGGAAATATTTAACTTTGTGCAAATTAAAGAAGAGAATCTCCCTCAAGCTTGGGGGAGGCTTCTCCAATTACTTAATGCTTTGCCTGATCATCCTCTTAAGAAAATGAAATACTTGATATCTTCTATAATGGACTAACCGATGCTTCTAGGGACTACCTAGATAGTTGTGCGAGTTCTATTTTCTGGGAATAGACTATTGAACAAGCTGAAGAATTATTGAATAATATATTGAAGAATGATAATGATTGGACACTTCCTGAACCACCGCCTAAACCCACTTTGAATAAGAGGGGTATTTTATATCTCAGTCCTGAAGATATGCAAGAAGCAAAGAAATGCCAGAAGGAAAAAGGTATTAAAGCTGAAGATGTTAAGAATTTACCACCTATTGAAGAGATACATGGTCTTGACACACCGTCACAGGTAGTAGAGGTAAATTATCTTATAAAATTTGATGAAGGTGATATTCCTTATAACAAACCTCCTAGTCAATGCTTGTTTGAATTTGACAATTATATTATTAAGCAAGATCACTTTAATGCAAATGTTATGAAACAATTGAAACGAAATGCCTACATGATTGATCGCTTGAGTGACTTGTTATTCAGAATTGCTAATGATGTTAAAGGTGTGAGTAAACATGCATCTATGGTTCAAACTCAATTAGAACAAGTTGCTAAATCTCAAAGTGAATTGCTCAATGAAATGAATAACAATATGAATGATCATGCTGTTAGAGTAATGACTAGAGGAGGAAGAATGACTCAGGAGCCACTTTATCCTGAAGGTCACTTAAAAAGAATTGAACAAGATTCTCAAAGAATTAATGTTGATGCACCTAGTCCATCTAAAAAGAAAAAGAAAAAGAAAAATGATAGGACTTTGCATACTTCTAGTGAACCTGAGGAAGAAAAACCCTTAGAAGATAGTAATGATGTTTCTATTTCTGATGCTGAAACACAATCTAGTAATGAACAACCACCTGATCATAATAATAATGATGATGCCCATGTGGACATCCAACCAGATAATGATAAAGAGCCCGATAATGATGTTGAAATAGAACCTGCTATTGATCTTGATAACCTACCTCCTAAAAATAAACGTTATGATAAAAAAGACTTCGTTGCTAGAAAACATGGTAAAGAAAGAGAACCATGGGTTCAAAAACCCATGCCCTTTCCTCCTAAACCATCTAAGAAAAAGGATGAAGAAGAATTTGAACGCTTTGCTAAAATGCTTAGGCCAGTCTTTTTGCGTACTCGTTTGACTGATATTATAAAGATGCCTCCCTATGGTAAATATATGAAAGACATTGTCACAAATAAAAGAAAGATACCTGAAGCTGAAATTTCTACCATGCTTGCAAATTATTCTTTTAAGGATGGAGTACCTAAGAAACTAGGAGATCCAGGAATACCAACTATACCATGCTCCATTAAACGAAATTATGTCAAAACTGCTTTGTGTGATTTAGGAGCCGGTGTTAGTGTTATGCCTTTCTCTCTATACAAAAGACTTGATTTGAATAAACTCACTCCCACTGAAATATCATTGCAAATGGCTGACAAATCAACTGCCATACCTATCGGTGTTTGTGAGGATGTGCCCGTTGTAGTTGCAAACGTTACTATCCTAACAGACTTTGTTATACTTGATATGCCCGAGGACGACAACATGTCGATTATCCTTGGTAGACCCTTCTTGAATACTGCAGGGGCTGCTAGGTCACTTTTCATATCAGTGGTAATGAACATACGGTGCACTTTCCGAAGAAACAATTTCAAGTGAATGGTATTCATATTATTGAAAAGGCTCCGACAATTACTATTGGAAGTTTTCAAATCCCTCTTCCTACTGTTAAAAAGAAATATGAAACTCTTATTATTAGGGAGATGCATATCCCCGTTGAGGCAACCTAGTGTTTTACAAAAGTTCTTCGGTTTCATGTTACTCGGAAATGGTTTGTTAATAAGACTTGATCAACCTTATTAATGGATTCTTTTTGAGGGGCATGGGGTCGATGAATTCAGTAAGCACAAACTTCTGTACCTACTTTTTGTTTTCTGTTATTTTTATTTAAATGCAATAAAATGCCATAATTATCCTATTTTTTGATTTATCCATGCAATAAAAAAAGGTGCCCAGAAATAAAAGTGCTCAGAATGCAATAAAATTTTGATATGATTTTTTATGTAATATTTAAGAATTTTTGGCACTCGACACATACCAGGGGGGTGCCCTAGGTGCCCACGAGGCACCAGGGCGCGCCACCCCCCTGGCGCGCCCAGGTACCTCGTGGGCCCCACAGGGACCCCCTCACTTATTCCTTCAGCTCACTTCGTCTCTTACCTCTAGCAAAAATTCCTGGTAGCTCTCTCTCTCGTGTTCTTGCTCACAAACCTGAAATTTTCGATCTCTTTGCTTGGAGCTCCGTTTCCAAAACTGTTTTGGGAGATTGCTCCTTGGTATTTGACTCCTCCATTGCTCCAATTAGTTTTTGCTCTAGTGGATTATATTTTGCATATTTAGCTGCTCTTGGTGCTATAGAAAATGAGCTTGCTTGTTGAATTCTTTGAGTTCTAAGTAGTTTGAATGCTTGATATAGCCTCTAGACATCCATATGAGTAGTTGCTATCAATCTTGTGAAGTTTTATTGATATCATTTTGTGGCCCAAAAAATTTCAGAAAATTGTTCATAGGGAAATGAATTTCTTCTGGAGGAGTTCCTCGAAGCGGAACGCCAAGGGAGTCCTTGGGGAGTCCTCGGACAGTGACCACAACATTCCGCGTAGGATGAAGGTCCGGCCGTGCGAATGGACGCACAATGCCTTCATGAACGAAGCCGGATTCTACCAATAGTTCACGCAATTCGTTGCAAATGCCGGACTGACCGACTTTCTCGCAGATGAGTGTGACCAGCACCATATCCTTACAAATTCCTTTGTGCAAAACTTTCATTTTCTGAGTAGGCTCGAACCCCCTGAGGTGCGCTTTGATTTATATGCTGAACATTATCAGATACCTCTGGCTGAATTTTGTGAGATATGTTTGATTCCTTTTGATGGGGAAATTAGAGAGCCTCGCCCGGAGGAGTTTGAGGGTTTCCTCCAAACTTTAATTGTGGGAGAGACAAGGGGCGTGTCGAAAGCCCGAGCCACTAGCTTGCAATTTCCCTCAGTTCATTACTTTGCTTTATTCTTAGGGAAATGCTTGATTGCTAGGGAGCAAGGTAGTGCGTTAGCTGCACCTGACTTTGCCATTTTACGCCGCGCACTGCATAATGACAACACCTATAACCTGGGAGCTATCATTGCACGCCGCCTGCACACTAATAGAACTAGGGGTAAAATTCATGGTGGTATTTATGCTACTCGCTTAGCGAGATGTTTTAATGTTAACATACGCCCTCATGATTGTTTGTTACCCAGAGTTTACTTAGATCACCAGTCCATGAGGGATCACCACTTTCTTGATGCTCCTGAGCCTCCTCACAACATTCGTTATAACTTGGTTTACAGTGAGGATAATCGTGATATTATTCTGTTGCCTGCACCTGCTTTGTTTGATTCTCATGCCAGGAACGGATATACCGTGATGCCACCGGACATCGTTGCTTACCGGAACGCGTTGGCAGCGGCAGAGGAGGAGCCCTAGGATTGGACGCTCGAGTGCCGCCGCCTCAGGACTTTCATATGGGACCGGATGGCTACTACGGATGGCCGTAGACCAAGCTAGGCAAAAGCCTAAGCTTGGGGGAGTACGTATTTCTCACCGACATTACATTCATGCTCACACATTTCATTCCAGTTGTTGGTGTTCATACTTTTTCATTATATAATCCATGCTAGTTTTATTTTCTCGCTTTCTTCTTGTGTGTTCAAAAAACTTCAAAAACCCAAAAATATTTCTTGCTTCTTTTCTGTTTTTCTTTCTAGTATAATTAGTTGTAGTTTCGTAGTAGTAAAAGAAAACCCAAAAAGATTTCCCTTTTCTTCTTTTACTTGTTGGGAGCTTTCCCGTGTAAATAGTTTTTCTCGTTTTTCGTTTTTCTTCTTTATTTTCTTTAGAAAAATTTAAAACTCCAAAAATATTTCCGTGTGTTTCTCTGAAATTCTTTTTCTTTTCTTTTGTTGAGTCATTGTAAGGAGAAGACCACGATGAAAATGTTGAGTGGCCCTCATATGCATTCATTATTGATCTAGTAAAGAACCCATATTACCTTGTCTTCTCCTTTGAATAAAATTCTTGCACATTCCAGCTTAGTCCACGACACACTTGCACTATTATTATTTTCACATCATTCGGTCGTGCAAGTGAAAGGCAATAATGACGATGATTTGATGAAGTGACTGTGGCAAGGAAAAGCGGGTATGAACTCAACTTGTTCTTTGTTTTTGTAAATATGTTTAACTTAGTATCCATGATTCAGCATGTTATGATTAAACATGTTTATGATGACAATTAGAGATTATAGTTGCTCATGCCATGCTTAAGTAGCTAGGAGTGGATAATGATTTATCTTGAGTGTCAACATGCATTAAAATGATTGTGATGTAGTATGATGATATGGTATCGTCCTCTGAATGTTTCAAGTGGCTTGACTTGGCACATGTTCACGCATGTAGTTGATTCAAAACCAACATAGCCTTCACAATATTTATGTTCATGGTGCTTGTATCCTACTCATGCTAGTACTCAATGTTGATTATTCATAATGCAAGATTATGACCGTTTTCGCTCTCTAGCTGGTCGCTTCTCAACCTATTTGCTAGCCTTCATCTGTACTAAGCGGGAATGCTGCTTGTGCATCAAAACCCTTAAACCAAAGTTACTCTAGATGAGTCCACTATATCTACCTATATGCGGTATTACTCTGCCGTTCTAAGTAAATTTGCGTGTGCCACCTCTAAATATTCAAATGAATATATGTTTTGTGTGCCCGTACCGCTCATGGAGCGACAGGGGGTGGTCAGTATCTTCCATGCTAAGCGGGTTATTCTCATGATGAGTGTTGATTCACTTGTCCTTGCACGAGAGGGGCTGGTAATCGGGATGCCCAATCCCATTATTAAAATTGCAAAATAATAAAACAAACTCCCCCGGAAAGTTGTTGGTATGGAGGGCACCCGAGGATTCGGCTAGCCATGGCTTGTGATTGTTGGTGGAGGGGGAGTAAACTTTACTTTACCGCTTGGGAACCGCCGCTAATGTGTTTAGCATGGAAGATATTGAAAACTCTTGGTCGCGGCGTTGACAGGAAAGGCATACCTCCTAAAATTTTATTTATCTCTGATTTAAGCTTCGAGCTCTGGCACCTCTGCAAATCCATGCTTCCCTCTGCGAAGGGCCTATCTATTTACTTTTATGTTATTTTACTTTTATTGTTGAGTCATCACCTTCTCAAATAAGCACCAGTCCTGAGAGCACTATTGTCATTCTCATGCATTGTGAATAGTTAATGTTGTGTGCATCATGACTGGATCTCTTCTACCATGAATTACAATGTTTAGTCGCTGCTTGAACTTTGGAGGTGCTCTGCATTTATGTTTTGCGGTCTCAGAAAGGGCTAGCGAGATACCATGTTGTCATATTATATCATGATTATTTTGACAAAGTGTTGGCATTTGAAATACTTTATTATTGCTCGCTAGTTGATTATGCCATCGATATGAGTGAATATCATTTCTAAGAGTTATCATTTGCATGGTTAGTTACAATCTTTGCTGAAAACTTGAGTACTATTTAAGCATATATTTAGATACAAGAACAAAAGAGTTTGTAAAAGTTTTTGTTTATCACTTTCAGTTTGTCAACTGAATTGCCTGAGGACAAGCAATGAGTTAAGCTTGGGGGAGTTGATACGTCTCCGTCATATCTACTTTTCCAAACACTTTTGCTCTTGTTTTGGACCCTAATTTGCATGATTTCAATGAAACTAACCCGGACTGACGTTGTTTTCAGCAGAATTGCCATGATGTTGTATTTGTGCAGAAATCAAAGTTCTTGGATTTGGATGAAACTTTTTGGAGAATTTTTATGGAATATATAAAAATTATTGGCGCAAGAATCAATAGAAGCGGGGCCACCCAGTGCCCACGAGGCACCAGGGCGCGCCACCCCCCAGGCGCGCCCTGGTACCTTGTGGGGCCCACGTGGCTCCGTCTGACCTAATTCCAATGCTATAAATTCAGATTTCCAGAGAAAAAAATAGGAGAGGAAGTTTTATTGTGTTTCATGATACGGAGCCGCCGCCACCTCCTGTTCTACATCGGGAGGCCAGATCTGGAGTCCGTTTGGGGCTCCGGAGAGGGAGGGTCTTCCGGCATCGTCATCATCAACCATCCTTCATCACCAATTTCATGATGCTTACCACCGGGAGTGAGTAATTCCTTCATAGGCTTGCTGGACGGTGATGAGTTGGATGAGATTTATCATGTAATCGAGTTAGTTTTGTTAGGGCTTGATCCCTAGTATCCACTATGTTCTGAGATTGATGTTGCTATGACTTTGCTATGCTTAATGCTTGTCACTAGGGCCCGAGTGCCATGATTCCAGATCTGAACCCTTTATGTTTTCATGAATATATTTGTGTTCTTGATACGATCTTGCAAGTTATACGCACCTGCTATGTGTTATGATCCGCATACCCCAAGGTGACAATAATTGGGATTCTTTCCGGTGATTGCCATAGTTTGAGGAGTTCATATATTCACTAAGTGTTAATGCTTTGTTCCGGTTCTCTATTAAAAGGAGGCCTTAATATCCCTTAGTTTCCTTATGGACCCCGTTGCCACGGGAGGGTAGGACAAAAGATGTCATGCAAGTTCTTATCGCAAGCACGTATGACTATATACGGAATACATGCCTACATTACATTGATGAATTGGAGCTAGTTCTGTGTCGCCCTAGGTTATGACTGTTACATGATGAATGTTATCCAACGTATAATCACCGATCCAATGCCTACGAGTTTTTCACATATTGCTCTTGCTAAGTTACTACTGTCACAATTGCTACCAAACTATTGCTGCTACCGTTACTGCTACTGTTACTGTTATTGCTACTGCTATCAAACTATCATACTACTGTGATACTGATCACTCTACTGCAAATATTTAGTTTCCAGGTGTGGTTGAATTGACAACTCAACTGCTAATACTTGCAAATATTCGTTGGCTCCCCTTTTGTCGAATCAATAAATTTGGGTTGAATACTCTACCCTCGAAAACTGTTGCGATCCCCTATACTTGTGGGTTATCAGCTGTCAGTGGCTCATGGCTCTAACTAAACAAAATTAGCACCTAATCTAATGACGGCCACACCGGTTAACCGGCGATTAGCTGCCGGCAACCTTCCCGCGCGGCGGAGTCCCATCGGGACGGCGCTACGGGCGTCGGCTGGATGCGCTGGAGGCACCGCTGGGCAGCTGGCGCTCGTGCGCGTCGAATGGTGGCGGTGGCTGGTCGTGAGGTGGCCAGAGTAGTCGGCGGCGACGACTTCTGCGGCGGCCAGAACACGGCTCGAGCGGGCGCAGGGCTACATGGCACGGGGGAGCTCTCCGAGGGGCTTAACGAACTCCTGGTGAGGCCAGGAGCACGATGATGCGCTCGGGCAAGACCAAGGCATGCTAACACAATGACGGCGACGAGGACGCCGGCGGTGAGCTCGGGAGCTTGCGGAACGGCGGCTACGGGACGTGTGCAAGGAAAAAGATGGAGGGAAGAGGGTCAGTGGCTCACGGCGAGTCAGCCGGTGCAGACGGCGGGGCCGGGGAGGCTCTGGACACGACGAATCGAGCGACAGCGGCCGTCGGTGCAGAGGACGAAGATGGCATCGATGGCGACGTCTCGGTGTTCCCCTGGATGTGTACGTCTCCGTGGAGATGTATCGGAGCTGTACGGAGCGTCTGGACATGGCGGAAGGTCGAGGCGACGACGGTGGCCACGGAGACGAATAGTGGTGGCCGGCGGTTGCTCTCGGGTAGATCGAATGAGCTCGGGGCGAGCGCTAGGGGCGAGGAGAGGGACCAGAGAGGGAGAGAAGAGGTCAAGGGGGTCTCTGGGCGTCTCCTGGCGAGGGGATTGGAACGAGGGGAGGAAGCAGGAGGTGGCTATGCTACGTGCGTGCTCGATAGGCATCAGCATGCCTGCCTGGCGCGAGGAAGAAGACAGTCCAGCCCCTGGTGGGTTGGGCTGGCTTGTCCAGATGGGCTACAGGTAAGTTGGGCCAGGTTAGTTTCCTTCTTTTTCCATTTATGTTTTTGTTTTTCTATTTTCTTTCTTTGTTTTGACTTAATAAAAATACTAAACCACTTCTAAAAATCCTGAGATAAATTTAGGGCACCTTTTGAATTATTTCCAACAGCCCACATTAATTTCAGAATTATTTGAGCATTTAAAATATTATAGCAATTAAATGCGCAAATTCAAATACACTATGATTTAATTCAAAAATCCAGGATGACCTAGAAAAATGTGCACCATTTTTGGCAGAGGTTTCCAACCAATTCAAAAATGATGAACTTTTCTGAAGGCCATTTTGGGTTCATTGACAAATATTTTAGTTGATCCAATTTGAATTATTTAGTGCTAGGGTTTTGATCATCCCCATTTCAACTTCAAATAAATTTAGACATGATGCATGGATGATTATGCAAATATTTACAAGCAATTTCTAGGGTTGTGACAGAGGGCATCTTCAATACTTTAGATTTGATGGCTCTTCCACGCTCTTCGTGAAATTCTTCGGAACTTCCGGCGAGCGCTTGGAGTGCTGCGCAGAAAGCGAAAGCAGTAGCGACGCCAGCTCCTCCAGCGAGACTGAGGACGACGACAACGGCTCTCCAAGCGTCAAGAATGAAGATGACGACTCCGACTCCAGCTAGGCACCAGCAGCACCATCATCTGGCCTTCTGGGAACGAGTTGTACTTTACCTAGGCGCTTCTTTTGCCCCTATAACAAAATCTATGTATCTCGCTAATGGCGCGTTTGAATGAAATGCATGTTGATTCCATTGTGCTGATGAATGAATGTATGCTGTTTCCCCTGTTTTATTTTGCATTTGCATGTTTTTACACCCTACGCTTGCCAGATGTCTTGCCGGTGCGCACACTTGCCGCGAGCGCTTGAGGAGCGGATCCTTAGCAGCCTACTGGAAGTGCCGCCTCCGGCAAGGTAACTTGACGGTCACAATGCAGCTGCAAATCTTGCCGAGTGGACTCGAGGTGAGACAAGAGCGCAATTTGATCGCAACAAGGTTCTTTCGCGTGCAGGTTTTTCATACAAAGACTAAATCATTCAAGGGAAATTGCAAATGTAACAAGGAATTTGTTTCAAAGTTTTTCAACTTAGCTTTTCCTTGCACTGTCTTTCTTGTCGCATAAAATGATCACTTGAATGTCATTCAATGGTATCTCCATCATCACTCCCCCCGGGAAACTTGCACGCGAGGGATCCTTCTGTCCTTTGAAAAAGAAAGAAGAGAAAAGAGTGGTTTGGGAACCTTGACAGTTTATCAGTCATTTCATACAAACTAAAGTGTAACCACAACATCACATACATTTATACACAAGTGAATATGTACAAAAAGTTGCGAAACACTTAGCTTTATTTATGCACAGGATCTGCGCCTGGCTTTGTACAAAGGGTTACAAGTCTCGACGACAAAGCTTGTACAAAAGGGTTTGCCGGGAGGCCCGGCAACTGCGCCTTATGGGTAGAACTTGCGAAGATGCTCAATATTCCATGAGTTCTGCACTTGAATGCCATCTTCGGTCTCCAAACGGATTGCGCCAGGTCTGTTGACTCGCGCTACCCGATATGGGCCTTCCCACTTCGGCGTCAACTTGTTTGATCTCTTGGCGGACTGAATGCGCCGAAGAACAAGGTCGCCTTGCTCAAGGCTTCAAGCATGCACCTTGCGGCGGTGATAGCGGCGCAAGGCTTGCTGGTAGCGTGCAGCGCGCACAGCCGCCCGAAGACAATCTTCCTCAAGGAGCGTTGCGTCATCTTGCCGCAGCTGCTCTTCCTCTGCCTGATCATAGGTGAGCACTCGAGGTGACCCATATATGAGTTCCGTGGGGAGCACCGCTTCTACACCATAGACTAGGGAGAAGGGTGTTTGGCCGGTAGCTCGATTTGGTATCGTTCTGAGTGACCAAAGAACTGCCAGCAACTCATCAATCCAGCGTCTTCCACACTTATGCAGCCTGTTAAAAGTTCTTGTCTTGAGGCCTCGCAGCACTTCAGCATTTGCCCTTTCCGCTTGACCATTGCTTCTCGGGTGAGCAACAGATGCAAAATAGATTTTGCTGCCAAGGTCTTGGATGTACTGCATGAAGGTGCGGCTCGTGAATTGTGTGCCATTGTCGGTGATGATTCTGTTAGGAACCCCAAAACGGCAAACTAGTCCTTTGAAGAACTTGAAGGCTGGCTGTGCTGTCACCTTCCTCACAGGCTCCACCTCAGGCCATTTTGTGAACTTGCCGATTGCAACATACAAGAACTCAAAGCCCCCGATAGCACGAGGGAAGGGGCCTAAGATATCAAGCCCCCAGACCGAGAAAGGCCAGGAGAGAGGGATTGTTTGAAGAGTTTGAGCTGGTTGATGTATGTTCTTTGAATGGAACTGGCATGCTTCACACTTGATTACTAGCTCAGTTGCATCCTGGAGGGCAGTGGGCCAATAGAAGCCTTTCCGGAAAGCTTTCCCGATAAGCGCTCTTGATCCTATGTGAGAGCCACATATGCCTCCATGTATCTCTGCCAAGAGCTTTAGTCCATCCTCCCGGCAAATACACTTCAATTTCACACCGTTTGGTCTCTTTCTGTATAGCATGTTATCCACAAACTGATACATACTTGACTGATGGGCTACTTTCTCAGCTTCTTCTACATACGCTTCCATCAACGAGCACTGGTAATCTTTGTTCACTTGCTTGACAACAAGCTGCGAGTCTCCACGGACAATCAACTTTCGGATTCCTAAATCCACTGCGATCCTGAGACCGGCAAGGAGTCCTTCATACTCAGCAGTGTTGTTCGGTGCTTTCTCCCTAGGAAAGTGCATTTGAATTACATACTTGAGGTGCTCTCCGGTGGGTGCGACAAGCAGCACTTCAGCACCGGCGCCTTGCAGCAAAAAGGCACTGTCAAGGTACATGATCCATTCTTTGGCCGTCTCTTTGCCAGGGAGAGCTGTTTCTTGAATTTCCTCGTCTTGCGTTGGCGTCCATTCTGCAATGAACTCTGCCAAGGCCCTGCTCTGAATAGTTGATGTGCTTTTAAACTTGAGTGTAAAGCTTGACAGTTCCAATGCCCACTCCACTATCCTGCCAGTTGCATCTGGATTGTTCAAAATACGCTGCAACGAAAAGCGAGTGACGACGGTGATCGCATGTGCTTGGAAGTAGTGACGCAGCTTTCTCGAGGCCATAAGAAGACCGAAAAGCAACTTCTGCACACCAGAATATCTTGACCTAGCCTCCTGCAGGAGGGAGCTAACAAAATATACTGGTCGCTACACCACTTTCTTCTTTGGCACTACTTGCTGGTTAACTTCATTTGCTTGCGTTGTTTCTGATTTGTCGGCACCAGACCTGGCCGAAGAAGATTCCGGTTCGTCACTGGACGGGCTTGCCGTTGCTGCTTCTTCGTCATCAACTTCCCTCTGCGCCACTAATGCAGCATTGACCACTTGATTTGTTGCCGCCAAATATAGCAGCAACGGCTCTTGTGGTTTAAGCGGAACTAGCGTTGGCGCAGAAGAGAGGTATCTTTTCAAATCCTACAGCGTGGCCTCCGCTTCCAGAGTCCATTTCATTGGACAAAGATGTCGTGTGTATGACCATCTATGGGGCCATCTAGACCCTTTGCGGTTTGACTAGGGAGCTCGATGAGCATAAAGAGCAGAACCAGCAGAAACACAAAGAGTTTACCCAGGTTTGGGCCACCGTGAGGTGTAAAACCCTACTCCTGCTTTAGTATATTGGATGCGTATGAGCACAAGTTCAAGGAGCGCTTCTCCCGGCAAGGTGCAGAAAGAGCAGCTACACATGCAAGTTGTGCAAAGGATCGAACTCTGTAAACGTTGCCCTGGCCCTCCTTTTATAGCTCAAGGGGTCACCACAGTGGCAAAACAGTCATTACAGGTTGATTAGATAGCAAACAGTGCTATCATACCTAACTCTGCCAGTTTAGGACAAAAACAATAAATGCTCCATTAGGTGTCATGTGGAGGAGGAGCCCCGGCAAGGATTCTGCACCGCTCGCCCAGCTACCTCCTATTATCTTGACATGCCTTCTGGACGGGTGTCATTAAAGGCAAATCTTCTTCCAGTGCGCTGACACGTGCCCGACAAATCTCACCTAACTGCCTGCGGGCTCGACACCTCATCGATTAGCGACTAGCTGCTCGATGAGGTGGAGCGCTAATAGCTAGCGAGAGCTTGCCGGCACGGAGCTTGCCGGGCCTTCACCTTGCCGGCACGGCCTTGCCGGCAAAGGTTATCTTTGCTATTGAAGTTGATGCTTCGTCTTGATCTTCTCTCCAGTAGCTTCTGCAACTGGGTCTTGAATCTTGGTCTTGGTTTTGGATTCGGCTTGAATTATTCTCCGGCAAGCCTTGCCGTCGGGAAGGCTACTACTGCCTGTGCATAAGTCAGGGGTATTAAGGACCCATTTCTTAATGCACCGACATGAATCTTATTACAATAATTATGAAAGTGGATTTGGAGAGGTCATGACTTTATTTAGTGATGAATCCACTATTTTGGAAGAGGTTTCAATTGATTATGACAACAAAGTTGCTATCTATGATGATTATTGTGATAACATGTATTCTATAAAGAATAATGATAACTATGAAACTTCTCAACATGATTTTAATTTTCAATTGGATTATGCCAACCAAGTATCACATGATAGTTATTTCATTGAGTTTGCTCCCACTACTATTGATGAGAATAAATTTGCTTATGTGGAGAGTAGTAAAATTTCTATGCTCGTAGGTCATGAAAAGAATGCTTTATGTGATAGCTATATTGTTGAATTCATTCATGATGCTACTGAAAATTATTATGAGAGAGTATCATATGCTTATATAAATTTCAACAACATCAAGTGTCCTCTCTTTATGTTGAAAGTTTTGAAGTTACACTTGTTTTGCCTTCCTATGCTAGTTGATTCTTGCTCCCATAAATTGTTTGCTCACAAAATCCCTATGCATAGGAAGTAGGTTAGGCTTAAATTTGCTTGTCCTATGATTCATGATGCTCTCTTTATGTTTCAATTCTTTATTCTTATGCGAGCATCATTGAAATCGTCGTGCCTAGCTAAAAGGCATTAAAGAAAAGCACTTGTTGGGAGACAACCCAATACTTATACCTTCTGTTTTTGTGTGTTCACATGATTAATCTACTTTAGTAATCATGTTTTATATGTTTTCTTTCAATAATGTGCCAAGTAAAGCCTTTGCGATAGTGTGGATGCTTGTTGATTTGATTCTGTGCAAAAACAGAAACTTTTGCATCCAGTGCTGGAATTTATATTCTGTACTAGAGCGTGAGAAAATTCTAAATTTTGTACAGAGTATTTGGTTACAAATTTTTTACATTTCCCTAATTTTTCAGAATTTTGGAGGTACAGAAGTATGGTTTTTAAATCGCTCACTACATGCTGTTCTGTTTTTGACAGATTCTGTTTTCAGTGCATAGTTTGCTTGTTTTAGTGTTTCCATAGCTTATATTGAGTAATATAAATTGTGGCAATGATAGAATAAAGTAGGAAATATGTGAGAACAATTATGAATCTTGTCTTGACAGTACCTAAGTGGATGATTTATTTTTATCATACTAACCTATCTCACAAGTTCCGTTAAGTTTTGTGTGATTGAAGTTTTCAAGTTTTTGGTGAGATATCGATATGTGGAGAATAAGGAGTGGCAAGGCCCTAATATTGGGGATGCCCAAGGCACCCCAAGGTAATATTAAAGGAAGACTCAAGCGTCTAAGCTTGGGGATGCCCCGGAAGGCATCCCGTCTTTCGTCTTCAACATTATCGGTAACCTTACTTGGAGCTATATTTTTATTCGTCACACGATATGTGTTTTGCTTGGAGCATCATTTTATTTTTGTTGAGATTTGCTTTCTGTTATCAATAATCATGTTTTGTATCTTTTATTTCAATAAAATGCCAATTATAGCCTTTACCATGCTCAGTTTGCAAGTTTATGTGTTGTTGTTTGAAAACAGAAAGTTTTCTGTTATATCCTGAATTTTTGTGAATTTCAAGAACATGATAAAAATCTGAATTTTTTACAAAGTAAGAATGCATGAGTTCTCTGTCACGTGGTAATTTTTTAGAATTTTTGGAGTTAGGGAAATATGAATTTTAAATCCCCCTTTACAGACTGTTCTGTTTTGGCAGATTTCGGTTATAGTTGCATTGTTTGCATATGTTGCTTGTTTAATATTTCTATTTGTGGATAGGAGTATTAAATATGCAGAGGCATTTAGTATGCAATGTTTAATTATAATTTTAGTGATTTGTTACAGTAGAGAATGTTAAGGTTTTGAGTTGATTTATACTAACTTATCTCACGAGTTCTTGTTGAGTTTTGTGTGGATGAAGTTTCTAAGATTTAGGAGAAGCCTTGATGTGAGAGGAATTAAGGAGACACAAGATCTCAAGCTTGGGGATGCCCAAGGCACCCCAAGTTAATATTCCAAGAAGTCTCAAGCAACTAAGCTTGGGGATGCCCCGGTGGGCATCCCACCTTTCTTCATCAACGCCTATCGGTTAGCCTAAGTTTTTTACTTGTTCACATGATATGTGCTATTCTTGGAGTGTCCTTTTATTTTAACTTTGTTTGCCGTTTGAATAAAATTATCAAGATCTGAAATCTTTGTTGAGAGAGAGTCTTCACATAGCTACTTAATTGTTTGGCTACTCATTGATCTTCACTTATACCTTTTGGAGTAGTTTCTCGTTTACTCTCGTGCTTCACTTATATCCTAAGAGTAAATTGTTGAATGAATTGAATATCATAAAGTTGAAATTATATGTGCTTCATATGCTTGTCCCATGGGGAGTAGTGACTTCACAAATAAGAAGTATAAGTGGTAAAATTTATTGAAAGTTAGCAAACACAGCATTGGTCACTTGAACAATTCATGAAAGAATTTTGAGGGAAGAGAGATTTCACATATAAATATACTATCTTGGACATCTTCTATGATTGTGAGCCCCCATTAATTATTTTCAACCTTGATCAAGTAGTTGATGTTGGACAAGGAAGACAACCTAATGGGTTATGTTTGCTTATATTCACATAGAAGTTATATTGTTTTGGATCCTCTAACATGTGGTGCTTGCCCCCTATCTTTTGCTAGCCAAAATTCCGCACTAAGTAGAGATACTACTTGTGCATCCAAAAACCCTTAAACCCGGTTTCATGTCATGAGAGTCCACTATATCTACATATGGATTGAATAAGATCCTTCAAGTAAGTTGTCATCGGTGCGAAGCAATAAAAATTGCTCCTAAACATGTATGAACTTTTATTGTAAGGGAAAATAAGCTTTTTACGATCTTGTGATGGTGGAGTAATAAAAGCGACAAATTAATAAAGGTCGCTATCACAAGGGGCAATATAAAGTGACGTTCCTTTACATTAAGAGCTTGCACATCCAAAAAACAAAGAGCGCATGTGAAAGCGCATGATAGCTCCCAGAGGGGGGGTGAATGGGAGATTTTTAGAAATTCAACAAACTCCGAGGACTTTGATGAAAATCAGAGTGAAGAAATAGAAACAGAAATGAAACTAAGTCTACACAGATATGGAAAGCATGCATACGAAGCATAAGCAGGTGAAGAACATGCAATCCTACACACAGAGAAGCATGAAGAAAATGAACTGAAGAAAATGAGACAGCATGATGAAAGTCTTCAGTTCAAATTCTTCAGAAAGGTAAGACACAAGTTCTTCAGCAGCAGAATAGTAGTAAAGTAAAGAAGTGAGGAATTTGAAACCAGTAGAGCTCGACGAAGACACAACAGTTTGGTAGACCAGTTCCAGTTGCTGTATCAACTATACGTCTGGTTGAGGCGGCTGAGTTTTACCTCAAAGGACACTTAGTCCTCACCGTATTCCTCTTGAGCTAAGGTCACTTAGTCCTCGCCCAATCACTCGTGGTAAGTCTTCAAGGTGGACTTCCAAAACCTTCACAGACTTGTTCACCGGCACACCACAATTACTCTTGGGTGCTCAGAACATGACGCCTAACTGTCTGGAGGAATGACAGTCCTCAAAGGTAACAATTGTCGGATCACACAGATCAACTTCTTCAGTGATGCTTAGTCACTTAGGCTCTGGTTGGGTTTTCCTCACTTGGGTTCTCACAAAGTCGTCAGAGGAAGGGTTGCTCTCAAATGACAAGTGTCAATCTCTCTCTCGAGCAGCCAACCAACTAGTGGTTATGGGGGCGGCTATTTATAGCCAGGAGGCAACCCGACATGAAATGTCATAAATGCCCTTCTCAGACAAGACCTTTGTCAGGATAAGGATCCACTCGATAGCTGGCACGCAGCGCAGCAACGGTCGAAAAATTGAACTCTCAATTTCGTCAAGGCACTCAATTTCCTCACAATAGGCAGATCGCACTAGCGAAATCCTAACTCCTCAGCCTGACCAAATTCGTCAGAGACCAGATGAACTTCTTCACTGTCACTGTCAAATTCATCAGCTGTTTCGGAGATTTCCAAAGGCTTCACTCGAAGCGGCTTAGGTTTGTATAGTTTTGAGCATCGCTTTAAAGTATGAAATATGTTTCACCTTGACCCCCTTTGACAGTACAGTTTTTCCTATGACTCAAATAAGAAGAAAAAGAAACTATGAAAACAAAGTCTTCAAGCTCCAAAGTCTTCACATCAATTTCCTCAAAGGCCGCACCAAATTCTTCACTTGAAGAAATACATTTTTAGGGGTCGACTTCCGTGGTTAAACCAAGTCTTCAGGGACTATTTTCACCTGTGTACACTCACAAACATATTAGTCCCTTAACCTATTTGTCTTCAATACTCCAAAACCACTAAGGGGGCGCTTGATGCACTTACAATCTCCCCCTTTTTTGGTGATTGATGACAAATCAGTTAAGTTTTTAACGGGAGTAAAATAATGGAAGTGTAAGTACTGAATGTGAAGACATTGGTTACAAGATATTGAGGAACTCCCCCTGAAGATGTGCATATGAAGAATTTGCTTTTGATTGCAAATGCACATGGCAGGTTGAAATTGAGGAGATCCCCCCCTATATCTTGGAATCCAATCATGCATGATCATAAGATATTGAAGAATTTGAATGCATGATGAAAATTGGTGTCTGACGAATTTTAGTATGCATGCACACATAATATTTGAGGAATTAAAGAGCATAAGCATACATGCAGGTAAACCATCACAGATCAGAGTCAGACCACCAACAGTTTAAGTTACAACTCTTCAAAGAGCAAATCGAATGAACACAAGAGTTGCAACTTTGCAAAATAATCCACCCCATAGTTTATAAGACCCGCTTGAAGACTTAACGCTCAAATTTCTCCCCCTTTGTCATCACATGACCAAAAGGAGACGAAACTGAGGACTAACGCGCCCTGAAGAATGAGCTCATGAAGCAGTTGAGGGAGCGCCAGCCTTGTTGTCGGGGTCGCGGGTTGAAGAAGGACCTGCAGCAGTGTCAAAATTGTGGCCTTTGATGGGACTGAGGGTTTTGGCCAGAAAGCGATATACTATCCTTAGTACGAATAGCAAAGCCTTCACTAAGAAGGTGGTTCTCTGAGGTTCTCCTTGAGCCAAAGGCTTCATCAGTACTTGCATCAGATGATTTGGCAATTCCGGTTCTTCATAGATCTTTCTGGCTTCAGCTGAGAGCAAATCAACAGGAAGAGCTCAGAGCAATTCATCAGCAGGAGCCTTGTAGTGCGTGTCCTCACTCATCCAGTCGATTGCCCATGAGTGAATGTCATCAACATCACCAGATAGATGCAAGGTGGCATAAAATTGAAGAATGAGTTCTTCATTCCAGTCGCATACATCTGTGACGAAACTGAGTAGACCGGCATCGTGAAGAACAGCCAGAACTGGCCGAAAACACGGTAATGATTCCATATCCACGTGAGGAATATGACGATGCGGGAATACCTTGTTCTTGTCAAACAACAGTGAGGAATAGAAGTTCATTTGAGAGTTTGTCCAAAATCTCTGACGCCTTATCTTGGCAGAGTCATATGGAGACTCGCCTATGAAGAAATTCTTCTCCTCAAAGAAGGCAGCATTGTCAAATTTCGGCCTTCTGACGCTTTTTCCAACTTTAGGCATTGAGGGCATAGGTTGAAGATTGATTTTCTTTGGCCTCACATCAAGGATAGGCCTGGGAGAGCCAGTTGAATCATTTGGATCCGTGATGGCCAAAGATTTAGCAACTTCCTCAGCTATTGCTTCTGGTACAGTCTCGGAATCGGCTGAGGGAGCTGGATCTTCGTGCTGAGGGGGTGGTGGTGCAATATCATCAGTGACCATTGTTTGCACAATTTCTTCAGCTGATGCAGCTGGAACTTCTTCATCAATGGTTTGGAGGGATGGCTGGTGACCTTCAGAACCAGTTTGAATTTCCTCAGTTACAGCAGGTGACTGAGGCACTTGCGTGAGCGGCATGGTGAGGGGTGAGTTCGGATGAGCGACATCCCAGAAGTCATCATGGATAACTAGCGTTGTAGAACCCACATCCACGTCCTCATCAGTTTCTTCATCAGTCAATTGGACTGGAAGCGATGATACCAGGTGGAAAGAAGCATCTGCTTCAATCTCAATTTCTTCATCCACTTGCTCTGTGGAAGGAGCAGAGTGGGTATCGGTATCGTCTTCAGGTGGGATAACATAATCCACACCGAAGGGAACAATCTGGAACTTTTCCATGTTTCTTGTTGGGGGTGCCGACGAAATTGGGATAGCATCAATTGGCTTAGTTGAAGACATTGGAGTCGTCTTCAACTTCTTCACAGTTTCTGCGGTAGGGGTTGCTGATGCTTTTCTCTTCTTAGCAGCCTTTGTTTTCTTCTCTTCTGATGCAGAAGGAAGTGTGAGATGCTTCAAAGATGAAGATGGTTCTGGTGCTACTACTGAGAAATTGGGTGGTACAATTTCATCAGGCACGACTGATGCAGTCGCCCTGGCAGTTTCTTCAGGCGCAACAGATGCAGTTGCCCTGGTGGGTTCTTGCGGTGGAGCTGAAGAACTGGTTGGAGGTGCTTGACCACACTTTGCAGCTTCCCTTCTGTTATAATCATCAACAACTTTGTTGGAAGCGCTGATGAATCTGTCTTTCACTCCACAACAGTGCTCAACCTGGCGCTCATATTCCTCAAACAAGCGTTGAATCTCAGTTTGCATTACAACCAGCTGCTGAGGGGATATAGTGAGCATGTGGTCCTTGAGCTCTTTCTGCTTTTTCTTCATTTCCTTCCTCACAAGCTTAGCTTTTTCAATCTTGTGCTTCTCATTGAGGACAAAAGTAGATAAGACATGGCTTGGTCCAGGTGGCAGATTCAAATCGTCAAGAGGTGTATTAGGATTCTGGCACCAAATGTCGATGAAATCAAGAATGGTCTGATGACTCAGAAATGTGGGGACTGAGGAATTCTTTGCACGAGCGGCCTCTTCCATTCTTCTTTGGACATATTCAGCAAGTTCATCTTCGTCAGCCATATCATGTTCGTCAGCCTGAGGCACTACGGCCTTGCTCTTGGGGCTGGGCCTTGTTCCACGGCCTGCTGTTGCCTTTTTCTTCAGCATCGGCGTGTTTGAGGATATATGCCCAGATGCTGAGGCACTTGATGCAGCGATTGGGGCTGTTTGAAAGCCTTCAGTGCGCTGGCATGATGCTAGCACGACTGGCGTTGAAGCTCTGGCAGCAGCCAATGAGGAACTTGTGGCTGGCGGAGGTGCTGAAGAGGTTGGAGCAGTAGGTGCCTTGGGCGTTGAAGCCATTGATGACGGCTTGGGTTGTGAGGGCTTTGCAGATGTTTTAGCCACTGAAGATTTTGGAGCTGAAGCTTTTGGCCGTGAGGGCACATCAGCTGAGGGCTTCGGCTTTTGAGCCGGCTTCTTCTGCATAGATTTCTTGGGCGCTCTGCCACTTGAGCCAGCACCCGCTTCTTGTGAAGCTTTTGTGGCCCTGTTAAATTCTTCAACAACTCTTTGAGCTTGCTTCTGCAATTTTGCTTGATGCTTTGCCCATTCCTTGGGGAATTCTTCACCCCTTCTGATGCTTGTGGGATCAGTTGTTTGACCAGGAGCCAACGGTGGTCTGTTGCAAGGTGGCTTTACGGCAAAGTCCTTCATGTATTTGGAGGTGACGAAACTGTAGTTCCTCCACTGATATGTCCAGTACCTCTTAATCTTTTGCATGCGCGTTTTGCGCTGCTCCTTTGTTTCCTTGCCATGAGTTTCTTCATCGGGTGTACAGTACCCTGCATATATTTCATCAGGAATTTCAAAAGCAGTTTGTTCCTCTTTCCTCTTACCTCCCTTCTGAGGCTTTCTGCCATCTGCCATTTTCTTCAACTGAGGGGTTTGAACTTTTGATGTTTCTGAAGAAGTCTGGAGATTTTCCTCAAGCAATGCTGCAAATGAATTAATTTGATGAGAACCAAGAGATTCGTCTGCAGACATGGGTACCTGTGAACAGACTATAGTTGCGAGGAAATTGGGAAGAGTCACATGCGTTCTAAGAGATTTTTTAAAATAAAACCAGTTGAGGAAATTGACCCTTATCGTCTTGAAGAAATTCACTAAGTGTTCTTGACTTAGATTCCAGGGCTGTACAGATTGAAGCAATTTGCACAACTGAGGAATCTATGAATTAAGAGTAACTTAGGTGAAATAACCAAGACTGGCCAGAAGGAAGTGCTGAAGATTTGGAAAGAAGTGATAAAAACCGCACTTGAAGAATTTGTGGCAGTAAAAAGATCAAACTTGGGCAGTAAAAATAGATTTTAATTACCCCAAGGATGAACTCGATGAACTGGACGACGAGTTGATGGAAATCGTCAGCTCAGATCTTTCGTGCCCTAACTTGGCGAGGAAAGACAGCTACGGCGGCGGCGGTGGTGAAGAAATCCGCGGCCGGCGCGAGTACGACGACGAAGAAGTCGAGGCAGTGAAGCTCCTCCTCTCCGGCGACGATGAATTCTAGCGGCGGCGCTAGGGTTTGAGAGCGATAGGGGCGCGAGAGTGAAAGGAGTTAGGGTTGACGAGGTCAAGCCTTTATATAGGAGCAGTGAAAACTGAGCGGTCCAAAGATTTTGGACGGATAAGCCCCTGGCGTTTTGCATTTGAGTGACACGCGTCACCAATGCATTTTGAGTGCGCTTATCCACGTGTCGAATGCGCGAGATGAGGTTACTGTGGCAACCGCCAAAAATTGAGTAGAATATTTTCAAAATGTGTTCGCAATTTCTTCAGCTGACAAGGACATAGTGAAGACTTTGAACAGTGTCAATTAGAACACACATGAAGAAATTGAGAATAGAGTGGTTTGAGTTTAGCATAGAAGAGTGCGGGTCCAATCACATCCACATAGATGACGAAAAACATAGTTTGAAGAATTAGCTATATGTAGATGTTGTTGAGGACTTGAAAAACACATATATATATATATATATATATATATATATATATATATATATATATATATATATATATATATATATATATATAGAGAGTAGCACTATTCTAATCTCAGGATTAGAATAATATTCTGATAACAACATCCCTATATAGGGCGCGACAAGGTATTCCCGAACTCCCGAACCCGCGTAAAAAAACTCGATCTCCATGAAGCCTGCCACCAGCCCCGATTCCCCACCACCCTGATCCGGCCGCCGGCCACCGGCGCGCCGCCCACCCAAGCCACCGGCGCCACGCCTCCACCCACCGCTGCCGGCCGCAGTGCCCCGCAGTCTCCATCGCCGCCTGCCAGGTCGCCGGGATCTCGCTGCTCCTCTTCCACGTGCCGCCGCTCGCCGGAATCCGACTGCTCCTCCGACGCGCTGTCCACGCCGTCCCGTGCTCGTCCCCGCACGCTGCCGGCTGCATCTCGTTGTTCCGCGCCGTCGGGATCTCGCCTGCCGCCTTCCCGTGGACGCCGGCGGAAGAGCTCAGGCACCGCTGCTCCGCGTCTTCTTGGTTGCCCGACCACCACTCTGTCTTCTTTCGTTGTGGCTTCGTCGCCGTCACATCCAGGCAGAAGCGAACCACCCCACGGGCCCCTGCCAATCTCAACAACACAAAAGGCTCTCGTCCCTTACCTGTTGGTCGTCCGCTCATGGAAACCCGCCCGACGCAGAGGCAGAGCTGACCGTGGCAGTTTGCCAGAGCCGATCTGGGTCGCATCTTCTTCATCTTCAAAGCAACAGCAGCGAGCTTGTTCAGTTCCTCTTCAAGCAGCAGCAGTGCATCGCGTTCACCCACTACCTCAACCACCAGTCACTCTGCGACGCAATTCAAAGTCCTCAATTTGCTGCCGGCCATCAGGGGCTCCGATCACTATTGCAGGCCCACTTTGCCTGATGCGTCAGTCCAACTGCAAAAGAAAAGCAGCATGCGTTGCTGTCGTGTTTCGCTCGCTTGTTTGAATTATGAAAGCTACTGGATCTTAGTTCATAGAAAAAAGAAACGATAGAAGAAGCAAAGCATGTGGCTGGAGAAAAGAGAAGGAGCAATCAACGCAGAAGGGATAAGGATGACTATGTGGCTAGGAATAAAATATATGGCATAGGGCAAGTGCGGTGCTAACACCACACCAACTAATGGTTGTTTTCCTATTACGAAAAGAGATTATTATGCATTCTATTTGAAGAAAAAGTTCATTTCTGTCTCTGCATGATTTATGTTTCAAGTTGATATCTGAAAAATCCCTCGGGAAGTACAATAGTTGTAGTTCTCCTGTCTCTACGTTTTTGCACAGCCGCGAGATCTCCTCTTGATTATCCCCACGGCCATCACAGCAGAGTGTGCGTGTGTACGTGCACTGGTGCATGGTGCGTGTTGACTGTGAATTGTTCTGGTGTACATCATATGTGTTATTTTTTAGTTTTCAATAGCACACGAAGTTCATGTTTCAGAAATTTCTAAGTTCACATGTACCAAATACAGAAGAAATTCATCAAATAAAAAAGGGACAACTGTAACATCCCTAGATCCTAACCCTATCATTAAGCTAATTAGATTGCCATGTCATCATGATCATCTTAATTAAATTGCATTTAGAAAATAATCCAACCTCAAAATTCAAAATTCAAATCGCAAGTGAAAATAAAAGTTGTTCAAATTTGAAAACAAAAGTGTTCATAATTTTGCAAATAATCATTAAGTAATTGTAAAATAGAAACCAACATTTATTGGATTATTAATATGCCCCTAACTTATATAAAACAGTACCAAACAGCACCATTTAATCCCATTTTATTTAATTAAAATTCAAATGAAATCATTTTGCATTCAAACCTTTTTCTGGCAGTGACATATATTACCTAGTATTTAATTGGGCAAGATTCCTATTTTACAAAATTGTATTAGTGCTAAAAGAAAATACAAAACAGAAACAAAATTAGAAAACAGAAAAAAAAACAAAGCAAAAATAAAACAGAAACCCCCTCCCGGCCCAACTGGGCCTCGGCCCAGCTGGCCAACCGGCCGGCCCACGCCGCCTCCCTAGCCTATTTAGACCTCTCCCACCACCGAACCCTAACCCTAACCCCGATCCCCTCTCTCCCTTGCCGCCCGTCGCCCGACCCCGTCGTCGTCGTCGCCGCCACCTTGCCGGCGTCGCCTCCCCTCCTCTTCCTCACAGGCTCCATCGAGCCTCGCCGCCCCCCTTCTCTGCATCGGGGTGAGGACCCCGTTTCCCCCCTCTTTTCTCCTCTCGGTCGCCGCCGCCGCCCGCGCCGCGCCCCGCCTCGCTGCGCCTCGCATCGCTCCCGCGCGCGCGCGCCCCGCCTGCTGCTGCCGCCGTCCGTCCCGCGCCGCCGTGCCCCGCTGCCCTGGCCTCGCTCGCCGCCTGCGCCGCGCGCCGCGCGCCGCTCGCCGCTCCCCTCGCCGGCCGCGCCCGCCGCTGGCCGCCGCGCCGGCTCTGTGCCCGCGCCCGCGCTGCCCCCGGACGTGTCCGACCCTCGCAGGGCACAGCCCGGACATGTCCGGCCTGGCCCACTGACCGCTGGGGCCCGCCCCTGTTAAAACAAAAAAGAAAAAGATAAGATAAATAAATAAAAGAAAAGAATTAAAATAAATAAATATTAATTAATTAATTAATTAATTAATTTTTTTAATTAAACCAATTACTTAATTAGTCTAATTAATCTATAATTAGTGTAATTAAACCCTAATTAGCCTAACAGACGCTGACAGGCGGGACCCGCATGTCAGTTTGACCAGTCAAAGTCCACGTTGAATGCTGACGTCACAGTGACGTCATGATGACATCATCATTACTGTTTCGGATATTTCAATTTAATTAATTTTAGAAAATGATTAAAACTTTGAAAATTAATATAAAATAAACGGTAACTCGGATTAAAATAATTTATATATGAAAACTGATGAGAAAAATATGAAGAATCCGAATAACCTACCCACATGCCTGTCAGCCCTCTCTAACATGATGAACATGGAACTTTCCCCTCCGATTCATTTGTCCGATAATTGCCCGGAGCTGGTAAAACACCTCCAGATGTTTCCCGCTCCGACTAACTTGCGTAGAACTGCATTAGGGCACTCCTAGAATAACGTGCTGCCGTGCCATGCATTTGTGGTTGCATTTGTTGCTTGTATTTATTGTTTCTTCCCCCTCCTTCTCTCCCGATAGACCCCGAGACCGACGTTGCCCTCGAGGACTGCTACGTCACCGACGACCCTTCTTCCTTTTCAGCAGAGCCTCCAGGCAAGCAAAACCCCCTTGATCATTCCTATATCGCCTATTCCTTCTCCTCCATGCTTGCATTAGATTTTGCTACTGTAATTGCTTGCTCCTAATCTGCTACATAGCCTATTTTTGTAACTGTTATTGATACCTGCCTGTTATTCGAGATACGTAGTATAGTTTGGTTGATAATCCATCGGTGGCCCCTCTTACTTGTCCTAGTTGCCCCGCTTAGTTACCAGTGCCCTGATCGATGTGATCGACGGGCCGAGACCTGCACAGCACCGCACAACCCCTAAGTTGTTCGACTCTACAGAGTTATCCTCGAGTGACGAGGGTGACACCTCTTAACTCACTCCCGATGATGCCTTAGTAGCACAGCTAGTCAGACGTGGATTACCGAGGGTGATTCCTCTTCCTCCACCTCCGATGAAGCTCCTGTCGTGCAACCCCGTAAGTGTGAATACCATCGAGGGTGATACCTCCGGGTTCGCCCTGACGGGTACATCGAGTAGGAATCCAACGAGGGTGATTCCTCGGATTCCTCCTTGATGTTCTGAACACACAGTTACCAGAATTTTACTACATATACTGAATAAAGATGGGTCGACCCTGAGGGGTACCCGCGAGAGTCGTGTAGTCGGGTTGACCAGGATGGTACCCGCGAGATAATTACGAGGCGCGGCCGGGCAGGCAGAGACCGCCCTAGAGAGGGATGGGCCTGGCCCTTGTTGCACTTCCTCGAGACGGGACAACAGGAGTACTGATGGTCACCGCGAGCTCCTAATAATTCGCTAACGGATTTGGGTATCTGATCTGAGTGGGTCGTTGGCCCTATACACACTACCACCATGTGGGATAATGGTTATGGGACCCTCGGCGCCGTATGTATCAGCCGAAAGCTCTGTCAGACGTCCAGTTCAGCATTGCGGCACGGCAGGATCGGCGCCATCCAGGACAGAGGTGGTGCCTGGATCTAACCATGTGCGCAACGACCCGGAGTGCAAAGGGCGATGGGCCCAGGACCCCTGCGCACTTAGGATGTAGACCGGCGGGGACCTCTCTGCTGAGCTCTAGGTTGGGCTACGGTGTGTCGATCAGCCGAGGCCGGGCATGACCCGGAAAAGTGTATCCGGCCAGAGTTAATCGAGCGTGTTGGGTAACAGTAGTGCACCCCTGCAGGGAAGTTATCTATTCGAATAGCCGTGTCCACGGTAACAGGACGCTCAGTGTTGTATCCCGATCTATTACTACTCGAACTGGATACATGTTAATTAATTGTAAGCTCCGGGATTGCTTTCTCGTAGGGAGTCGAGAAAGGATCTCTGGGCTTTGCTTCAACATGTTTGATACTTTATATTATGCTTATCTGCACTCTTCTTATGCTGCAAGATTGCTTTAAGATGCTAGTCTTCGATAGGCTAGGCCTCTCCCTCTATTCTGGCTTTCTGCAGTCAAGACCACATATACAGCCTCCCTTGAAAATGTTGCATATCTAGATTAGTTCTGATGTCAGTCTTGCGAGTACTTTGGATGAGTACTCACGGTTGCTTTGCTACTTCTTTTTCCCCATAACCGATTCTTGCGACCAGATGATGGAGCCCCGGAGCCAGCTACCACCGCCAATGACCAGGAGTAGATTCGGAGGCTCCCAGGCAGGAGGCCTGTGCCTTTTCGATCAGATGTCGTTGTTATGCTAGCCTTCTTAAGGCATCTTTGTTTAACCTTGTGTCTGTACTCAGATACCGTTGCTTCCGCTGATGCTTGTATGACTCGAGCTTATGTATTCGAGCCCTCGAGGCCCTTGGCTTGTAATATAAAGCTTGTATTATTTTAATTTGTGTCTAGAGTTGTGTTGTGATATCTTCAAGTGAGTCCCTAGGCTTGATCGTGTGCATTTGCGTGTATGATTAGTGCACGATTAAGTCGGGGGCGTCACAACAACCTAGGCCATTTCACTGAGAACAAAAAATGCATAAAAATGTCGTGACACAAAAAAAATCAAAAGTTCACAAGAGTGGTTCACTTAGAAAATGCTAACTCTCGAAGTTCAAATTTAATAAATTGGAGAGTTCAAAGAAAATGTTATGAGTATACAAAAAAAATTCCCATGGATTTCCTCGTCATAGAAAAAAGGTAACCAAAAAGTTCAAATTAAAAAATTGATCATTTCAAAAATTACAAAAATATGGATTTCCCCATTTCTTGAAAATACCTAGAGGTTCAAATATAAAAGACGAAGAAGGTCAATGTTTATTACAAATCCAAGAAGGTCAAATTAATAAAAACAAAGCATCTCAAAAAAATATAAAAAGGGATTTTCTCCATTAAAAAAATCTAGAAGTTCAAATTTTAAAAACGAAGCGGCTCAATGTTTATTAAAAAACTAGGATTTTTCCCGTTAATAAAAGAAATAAAACTAAGAAGTCCAAATTAAAAAAAGGAGCAGTTAGATGTTTATAAAAAAATTAGATTTTCCTCGTTATTAAAAGAATGGAAACAAGAAGTTCAAAATGAAATAACGCGGTAGTTCGATGTCTAAAATTGGAAAATCCGAATCTACTAACGGGAAGATGATAAGAAGTTCAAACAAAAATAACACAGAAGTTCAAAAGATAACATGGCACTTTGAAGTGGATATTTCACCGTTTGTACATAAAAAACAAGAAGTTCAAATTCTAAAAATAGAGCAGTTCAAAAATCATTAAAAAGGATTTTCACCGTTTCTAAATAAAAAAACTCTAGAAGTTCATATTTAAATAACGAACCGGTTCAATACTTATTACAAAACTAGGATATTCCTGTTACTAAAAGAAATAAACCAAGAAGTCCAAATTACAAAAATAGAGAAGTTCGCTATTTATAAAAAGCTCACATTTTCTTGGTACTAAAAGAAATAAAATCAAGAAGTTCAAATTAAAATAACGGAGTAGTTCGATGTATACGGAAAACTCAAATTCTTTCCATTTCTAGGAAAAATAAAAGTAGGAAGTTCAATTTTAAGAAAATTGTATGATTTTAAAACCATATTTTTCTCCGAAGAACAAAACAAAGAAGTTCAAATTAAAATAACAAAGAAGTTCAAAGTTTAAAAAAAACTCGGATTTTTTTTGTTACTAAAGAATAAAATGAAGAAGTTCAAATTAAAATAAAAGGAACAACTAAAAAAGAGTTTTTCAAAAATTTCCCGTTTCTTAAAAAAATAGAAGTTCAAACTAAAATAACGAAGTGGTTCGATGTTTATTAAAACATATAGCATTTTACCTTTTTAAAAAGACGCAGGTATCCGTCGTTCTTAAAGATTCAACCATGAAGTTCAGATTGAATAAACATTCAAATTCGATGTTTATTTAAAAATCGGAAACAATTCTTTACTCAAACTTATAAGATGTGAAGTTCAAATTAAAACAACACAGAAGTTCAAAGTATATTAAAACCTAGGATTTACAAGTTCAAATAACAAAAAACCAACGTCATTTTCCACGTTCTAAAAAAACTAGAAGTTCAAATTAAAATAACGGTGTGGTTCAATGTTTATAAAAAAGGATTTTCCCGTTAATAACAAATAAAACTATGAAGTTCTAATTTAAAAAATGGTGAAGTTCGATGTCTATAAAAAATGAAAAATGTGGAGGTCAAATTAAGAAGGTCAAATTGAAAATAGCAGAGCAATTCAAAAAATTTTAAAAAAAGGATTTCCCCATTACAAAAGAATAAACCAATAAGTTCAAATTTCAAAACCT
This sequence comes from Elymus sibiricus, assembly GCA_039707655.1. Lineage (NCBI taxonomy): Eukaryota > Viridiplantae > Streptophyta > Magnoliopsida > Poales > Poaceae > Elymus > Elymus sibiricus. The sequence continues at coordinate 86,460,393 of CM077676.1, forward strand.
CTGCAAGTCGAACTAAAATAGCAAAGCAATTCGAAGTTCATACAAAAAAAGATTTATCCCATGCCTAAAGAGTAAAAGCCAAGAAGTTCAATTTTTTAAACGAGAGCAGTTCGAACATTAGAACAAAAAATTTGGATTGATCAATTTTCTTAGAAAAACTAAGAAGTTTAAATTTATAAAATGGATCGGATTGATTTTTATAAAAAAAAATCAAGAAGTTCAAATTATAAAAATGGAGTAGTTCGGTGAATACAAAAAACTCATAATGTTTTTGGATCTAACCAAAATAAACATATGAAGTTCAAAGAATACAAGCAAGAAGTTCAAATTAAAATTGTAGAGAAGTTCGATGCATAACAAAACTCAAATTCTCCCTATTTCTAGGCAAAATACAAATATGAAGTTCTATTTTTTTTAAAAGTTGTCGGAAGTTTACTTAAAAATCATGTTTTTCTTTTCTAAGAAATAAACCAAGAAGTCCAAATTAAAAAATAGTGCAGTTCAATATTTATAAAATACTCGGGTTTTTTTTGTTACTAAAGAAATAAAATCAAGAAGTTCAAATTAAAAAAAAAGAGTAGTTTGATGTATACGGGAAACTCAAATTCTTTCCATTCCAAGGAAAAATAAAAGTATGAAGTTCAATTTTAAAAAAAAGTTTGATGCTTATTTAAAAAACCATATTATTTTAGGAATATAACTAAGAAGTTCAAATTAAAATAACAGAGAAGTTCGAAGTTTATTAAAAAAAATAACAACTCTTTATTCGAAATAAAAATGTGAAGTTCAAATTAGAATAACAGAGAAGTTCGAAGTTCATAAACACCTTGGATTTTTTTCTCGTTACTGAAGAATAAAATGAAGAAGTTCAAATTAAAATAAAAGGAACAACTAAGAAAAGTTTAAAAGGAATTTTCCAATTTTTTAGAAAACTAGAAGTTCAAACTAAAATAACGAATTGGTTCGATGTTTATTAAAAAATCTAGGATTTTACCAATACGAACGCGTGAGGAATCACGAGCAAAAAATACGTGACAGAAGTTCAAAGTGAAAACAATGAGCAGTTCAACTACTACACGGAATGCGTTTCGGAAAAGAATAAAAGAATAAAAAGTAAAAGCCTAAAAGGGTTGTTGCAGGAAGTTCACGTTCTTGTCCCTGCACGGTTCAAAATTTCCAGGGCGAGACATCCATCGTTCATTTACATGTTCAAAAAAAGGCAAAAACATCGTTGTTTTCGCTATTTTTAAAACTACTCGCAAACGACAATGAATTTGTAACAACTGTTTACAAGAAAAAGTTGCTCGTATTCATAAGCTTTCCAGCAGTATATTATATGCTACATTCCGATAAACGGTTTAAAAGTTTCATGTATACCGTTAAAAACACGTTTTTACGTATTCAAAAAAAACTTTAAAACTGATGCGAGTATGAAAAAATGATCAATACGGGAAAGTTGCGTGTTTTCAACAGCTTTCCATCGGTATATCATTTGCTCAATTCCGGTAAGTGGTCGGGGAGTTACGGGCAAAAAACAGCACGTAAAAAACAGAGTGAAGTTCAAACAGAACTGCCCCAGAAGTTCAACATCTTCACGCAGTGCATTTTCGGAGACTCTGTTTTCGCGATGAAGGCAGAACGCATGATCTCGCCATTTTCAAAATTACTTAAAAATGGATAGGAATCAGAGAAAACTTTCTATATGAACTTCAACCGTTTTCTAAATTACTTTTAAACCATTCAAAATTGGAACAAAGTTTCTATATGAAAAAGAAGCGCATTTTCATAAGCTTTCCAACGCCATATCATTTGCATCAAACGGATAAGCTGTTTTCAAATTACGCCAAAAAAACGAGCTCGATTGTTTGGTTTGAGAAAATTCACCATTTTTCAAATTACTCTTTAACCGTATGGAAGTTGGAAAAACTTTATATATGTGGAATGAGCGGATTTGCAGCAGCTTTCCAACGCCATATTATTTGCCTCATTCCGATAAGCGGTTTACAAATGAGCTCGAAAATACGATTCACGTTTTTTTGTATGAAGAAAAACGGTTTGTAAAACTGCTCTTAAACCGTGTAGATTTTGATAAAAATTTAACTTAGATTGTGATCCATGTGTCCATAGCTTTCCAACGGTATATCGCAAGATCCATTTGAACAATGTTTGCGGAAGTTCAACCTCTTCCTACGTGAAGTTCAACTAGTACTGCTGCGACAGGTCGACTAGATATCAGAATATTATTCTCATCCCGTGATCAGAATAGTATTTATATATATATATATATATGGAAAATGCATCCTACTACCGGGTGTAGTTATACTCATGTCTTATATACTACCATGTGGTACTATATATACTACTTTATCATTTAGAGTATGCTCATTTATTATATCTAAGATACTCCAAAGTGAGTCATATGAAAAAATTGCAAGTGAGCCCACGATTTTTGTTATATTTATGAAATATGTACATATTTGTACGTAAAAAGAAGTATACTCAAAATATGATACATACTACCTAAAAAGTATTATATATACTACCTAAACGTTCTTATATACTACATACTACACGTACATACTCTCCGATTTGATAGATACTGCCTAAAACATGCAAAACAAAAGTGGGAGTAACTACACCCGGTAGGGGACTATTCTGCAACCCCTCTCTAGAGTTCCTAAATAAGCTTATTTACGAACCACCCCCCTCCTAACCTGTTTCTTTTCCCGAAGGGAGGGAGGGAGCGAGCGAGCGGCGCGGTAGCGACGCGAGGGAGCGAGCGAGCTCTGGTGTGCGCACTGCAGCACCGCCCCCGAGTTGATAAGGCACCGAGCTAGCCATTCCCACCAACCCCATGACTTCCCCACTCACTCCCGATGCAAAAATCCCCACCTTCTTCCACGATGCCGACCAACTCCCTCCGCCGGACTGCAACTCCGCCTCGAGCTCCACCGCACCAACACGCCGCCCCCGTACACCATCTACCCCAGCCACGCCGTCACACCCCATCTGCTCACTCTGATGATGTGCGCCCCCACCCACCCCGCTGTCGCACTTCCACCAATACAACGCCGGCGCCACCCAACCCCACCACCACCCACGGCGCCGCCGTGCTCCTGCCACCCTCCGCCGCCTCACGCCCGTAGCACCCCTTCCCATCCTCGCACAACCGCCTCTCCTCCCCGGACCAGCTCCTATCCTACGTTCCAGATGCGAGATCTCATTCCCGTGGCGGCCAGAGGAGGACGACGACCTTGTTTCTTCAGCGGCAAAGTTAGTGTTGGCCATGTCGGCAGTTAGGAGAGCAGCTCGGATTCCTACTGCCCTCCTCCGCACGGGAGCCGCCCGCGCTGGATCCATCTTCCCCAATGGCAGAAGCCCCTCCTCCTTCTCTCCTGCTGTCCGATCCCCCTCTGTCCCTCCTCCTGCGTTACTCCGGTTGGCGGGGGTCCCAGTTGTGAGCTCCAGTCGTTACCGTCACAGCCGACGCCCAGCCGTGGTTCACGTCCGCTCCTTCCTCCCATACTCTGGGGACCGAGCGACCAGGAAGCCACCCGTGCAAACCAAATGTGGGATGCTCCCTGCTAACTGATGTTCTAATTGCTGCTAACTTCTCATGCGAATTAATGTTAACTGCTATTGTTAATTGTTGCTGATAAAATTAGATGTTAACTATTGCTGTTTGTTTGTGTTGATGTGCAGTTAATTGTCCTTCCCTCTGTAAGGAAAAAGTTGACTCCAGGTTAGACTAATTGCATCAGTTAGATTTGGAAAAAAATATTTACTTCCCTCTGTATGAAAATAGTTGACTGCAGTTCAGAATTTGGGTTCTGATGAGTATGACGCATGGTTCCTTCTGAACTTGTGGTTTAGGTCTAGTTAAGATCTTTCAAGTAATTTTACTTTAATTCAACTCAAACATGGTTTTTTTGTTACAAACAAAATTACAGTAGGAATTCTCTTATGAATCTAGTCCATGTATACATAGCACTCCACGCCCACTCATGTTTTTTCTGGTTGGTAGCACATAGCTCCATCAGATTTTTGTTCTTTATATAATTAATTATGTTTTCTTGCTTCATATGTCTTGCCTAAACTGGCAAATCTCATGGGCAAGTGTTTGAATAACTTATACGTCCTAAACTAAGATACTATCACTAAGTTGTATATGAGACTAGTTCTCCCAAAAATAATTGCATGCATCCATGACTTTCTTTTTCAGTTTCAAGAAAAGATTCAGTCGGATTGTGTTGCTAGTACAGTTTGGATGCATATGAGGAAATTGCATGGATAGAACCCTTCGACAGTTAGGAAGTCAGCTTTTGGTTGCTTCTGTAGTTTACTACAGGAAAAAGTGAAAAGTGGGCTAAAAAACCATCCAGTTAACTCTGTGATCTAGAGGTGTTGAGTTTGTGATCCTGTGCCAATTCAGTTACTGTATCAGTTAACTTTGGTTAATGTACCACTTGATTGTCGCTACTGTAGCAGTCTAGTGTCCCTCTTGTCGCTACTGTACCATTTGATTGTCCCCAATATCCAGCGTACAGAGGATGTGCTTGTGGAGTTCTGCGCGCCGACCCTAAACCCCCGTCCACCAGACCTGCATGCTAGCGACCCATTCTGGTGCCCACGACGCTGATGGACGATGTCGTCTACAAATGCTAACTGCCGTAAGCCGCACACCACTCCCTTCCTCTCCATTCTCTTCCTTTCCATTGCCTTCTCTAATGCTAACTATCGAAAACAGGGCCGCCGCCGCATGAGGAACAATAGTCCGTGGCTAGCAGTGGCGATAACCACTACCAAACGCGAGGGATCAACACGCCGGTACGAGCTTGTCCTGGGAGTTAACTTTCACTGCTTTCACTGATTTGGACTCCCTTCTCTTCAGTCCAAATATTTGTACGCTCAGTTAAGTTCTTGCTTTTCGGAAGTTTAATTTAGTTCCACCGTTCTGTAGTTCTTCAGCAGTAGTTAGTCATTGGCCGTGTGTCAGTTAGTTGTCGGACGTGGGGCAGTTGGAGAACCTATCTCCGGCCGCACTAGCTCCGACCCTCCCAGCGGCATGCCTCAATCCCTGTATGTGGATTTGACGTTGTGAAAACAGCAGTTAGCTTCTTTAATGCTTGGAAAAAAGTTTATTTTGCAAGCAAAGCAGTTATCCATTGTTGTTTCTACAAAACTGTAGTTAGCAGTTACCACTAAGGGTTGTTAGTGTCGGCCATGGCGGCAGTTAAGAAAAGAGCAGTGAGAAGTGTGTGTGTGTGTGTGTGTGTGTGGCGAGTTAGCTTAGGCCATGGTTCTTTTTTTTGATGTTGTGTGTGTGACGAGTTGGCTTAGGCCATGGTCTTTTTTAGATGCAACATCAATTCATTTGCAAAAACACAACGACAGTTAAAAGAAAAAGAAAGGTAGCTAGCAAGGGAGGAGCATAAGAACACGTTGATCAAGGTACATGTCTAATCCTTGCTGAATCTTGGTGTTAGCTTCTCAGCTAGAACTATTAATGTTCTCGTCAGTTTAAGGAGCCATTATGTTTCCTGTAAATATGTGATAAATTTTGCAAGGAATTTTTGGAGCTCAATCAACTTCTGTTTAGCATTTAGGCCTTGGTCAGGAGTTGTCTTTTTATTTTGACATTTTTCTTTGAGTTAGCAAAATGGCAGTTTGCTTGTGTTGAAGAAAATGTTCCGTGTAAAAAATAGCAGTGGTTAGCTTTTTTTTAACTAGGAGATGCGTGGGGGAAGGACATGTCCTGCACTTCGGTCTCGGCTCGCTGTGGGTCGTTGCCATCGGCTGTTGCACGCTTATTCCCTACAAAGTATGTTTGTCTTCAGTTAATGAGTGTGTTATTATCAGTTATTGTTAGTTAAATGGGCTTGCAAACATCAGTTAACCCCTCAACATTTTCTCTCATACATATAGAATTTGTTAGCAAGTCGGATCATATGGTGTGATTTTCTGCTTGATCATAGTTTCTGAATGCTTAGTTGGAGTTATGTCCAAATAGAAATTCTCTGAAGTTGGTATGGTTTACATTTTTGAGGAAAAAGCTGAAGTTGTGATTTAAACTATTTCTGAGCACAACTTGTACCCATAAAACTGAAGTTTGGTTGGTCTGTGCAGCTGCTGGTTGTTGAATCAGTGTTGCTACTACTGACTGCTATGCTACTTGCTGAGATTTCTGTCTACCCTTATCCCCTTTGGTGATTCCTGGCAACTCAAGTTGAATGATTTTGCGCCGATCACCTGCCTTGCTGCATGTACATGATTATGATCTGATCCATATGTAACTCTGACATGTGTGAAGTAAGGAAGCTGCCAGCCGGTTCTTTGCAAGTTCCAGAGAGCTATTGTATTCGTTTTAACTTGATGGGAATTTTTCCTGGTTCTTGGCTGTATAACTAATCAACTGTAGCAGTTAACTTTTGTTAACTATAACCGTTAACTTCATTGTTAATGTAGTGGGTTACTATAATAAAAAGAGAAAAACTAACTGATGTAGTTAGCTGTGAGATGCATCATCAGTTAATTCATTACAATCCCATAGTTCACCATTTTGAAAAAATTAACTAAAAAAGGAAAGTCAATATAAGAAAAAACATTAAGCCATAACGACAGTTAACTTCAGAGACCAAGTTAACTGCCACCATTTTGACCCACACTTTTTCTTCGGTCCACTTTCTAAGCATGCTCAGTTAACTTTAGAAAGTTGTCCACTGAGAAGGTAGTTTAAGAGAAAAGGGGGTTAATTTATATATGATTCATAGTTAACTTGTCCAATAACATCAGTTCACTTTGCAGTTAAAAAAATTTAGAAGTTTAACTCCATGAAAAAATATTGGTACACTTGCAAAAAAAATAAGTTTGGCAGTTAACCTCCGTAAATGGAGCAGTTAAACTTGGCTATCGTAACAGTTAATAGCCCCTTCAGTTAGCGTGACCCGGGCAAAAAAAAAGAAAGAAAAAAAAATTGCATCTTCTGTCTCGGCATTTAACTCGGTGCTAACTGCCGCAATCCCCGACAGTTAGCTATTACAGTCTTAGCAGTTGACTTGACCCGGGAAAAAAAGAATAAAAGAAAAAAAATTAGTTTCTTCGGTCCGGCAGTTAACTTGGTGTTAACTGCCGCAGTCTCGGCAGTTAGCTATTTTCAATCCCGACAGTTACCTTGACCCGAGCAAAAAAAAATTGCAGAAAAAATTAGTATCTTCGGTCCGGCAGTTAACTTGGTGTTAACTGCCGCCATCTTCGGCAGTTAGCTATTTCAGTCCTAGCAGTTAACTTGACCTAGGAAAAAAAGAATAAAAAAGAAAAAAAATTAGTTTATTCAATCCGGCAGTTAGCTTGCTCAGCATGGGGCAGTTAGCTATTCTGCTCGAGCAGTTAGCGTGTACTGTAGCAGTTCGGGCAAAAAAGGTCGAAAAGGAAATTAGTTTTTGGAAAACTGCTCTTAAACCGTAGCGAATATGAAAAAGTGTTCTATATGCAAAAGTTTGGGCTAATCGATAGCTTTCCAATGGTATATCATATGCATCATTCCGACAAACGGTTTCAAAAATTCTTTCATAAAAACATTGAAAAAGTGTTTGATAAATTTTCAGTTTTTTGAATTTTGTTTAAAAACCGTGCCGATTTTCAAAACACTTTCTACATGAATTTTTTTTCACCTTTTCAATAGCTATCCAACGGTATATCATTTGTATCATTCCGATGAACGGTTCAAAAATGGCGACCAAAAAACAGTGCAAAAAGACGGTGCCAGAAAATGTCCGCCCGACAGTTAACTGGTATAGGACGCTCAGTTAGCTTATCTGTTTCGGGCAGTTAGGAACGGTTCCTGAATAGCTTATTTTGGAATGGGTTACAGAATAGCTGGGATACAGAGACTAGTGAACTTCCGAACTGCACGCTCAACACGAGGGCACTGCACTTTCTGAAGCAAGCGCACTGCAATACAGAGACTAGTGAACTTCTCGTCGAAAAAACTGTACGTGGTGTTTTTCGGTACTGTTTTCCAGCCAGTTTTTAAACCGTTTATCGGAACGAGACGTGTAATATACCGTTGGAAAGCTATGGATTAGGCGCAACTTAGCCATGTTGAATTTTTTTTGAGATTCCTCGCGGTTTAAGAGCAGTTTCGAAAACGGTGGGCGCCCGACGAGTGGCAGCAAGCGTATTTTCGCGTTTTTTCGCAAACCGCTTGTCGGAATGATGCAAATGATACGCCGTTTGAAAGATATCGTCGAGGTGCAACTTTTTCATATATATTACTTTCTCTAATTCCTTACGGTTTAAGAGTAGTTTCAAATTTACTAAATCACGGAATTCTGTTTTTTCAATTTTTTGCAATTTTTCGGTACTGTTTTGCTCCAGTTTTTTAACCGTTTGTCGAAACGAGGCGTGTGATACACCGTTGGAAAGCTACAGACGAGGCGCAACTTTCATATGTAGAAATGTTTTTGAGATTCCTTACGGTTTTAAATTAATTTTGAAAATGGTGCTGCGGACGACGGGTGGCAGCGGCCGTTTTTTCACGAATTTTTACAAACCGCTGGTCGGAATGATGCAAATGATACGCCGTTGGAAAGATATCGATGAGGCACGACTTTTTTTTTATCTAGAACACCCTCTCTAATTCCTTACGGTTTAAGAGCAGTTTGGATTTTACCGAAATGCGGACACTCTGTTTTTCGCGGACCCAAAATCGACGAGTGAACTGCATCAGACAGAAAACTGCACTGCTTTAGACGGAAAACTACACTGCAGCAGATGGGCAAGTGAACTTCATGGTTTTTTTGGTCTTTTTTCTTTAAGTTTTTTATGAACGAGAGTGGGCCGCATACGCAAGGAGCAAGTGAACCACGACATGTATCGAAGTGAACCATATAATTATTTTGTCATTTTTTAAGTTTTTCTTTGTAAATTCATCTGGACTACATCTGGACTACATGGTCAATGTTAGTGAGCTGCATGAATAGGGTGAGTGGACTGCATTTAAAATTACATTTTTGCAACAAAAAAGACGTGCATAGTACAGTGGACCGAACCTCTCCACACAATAAAATTGAACCTCTATGTAGACCAAAGTGAACCTCTCGGCACAGTTTTTTGTGCACATGTCCAATGTATATTGAGGGGAACTGAATTGCGATACGACAGTAGTGCACTGCATTTTTGTGCTATTTTTGCATTGTACATGAACATAGGCCCCCGGCCGGCTACCACGCAAAACACACACATACACACGAAACCATCATGAGCACACTGTACTGCAGTGTGGATGGCATCGACGGCAACCAAACCGACTGGAGCAAATGGGAAGGCGCGGCCGTTTGTGAACTGCACTGCTCATCGTGCTTGTAGCAAACAAAAATTGGACCACAAAAAACTGCAGTACGCCATAAAAAATAATAGAGAACTACACGCAATTCGCTGGTGAGCTGCACATGCACACCCACGCAGTGGGGGAACTGCACACGCACGTGCACGCGAGTTGCACGCCGCGAGTCGCTAGACGTTGCAGTCCATTAGTCACAGAGGAGGCCACTCCATGACAGCGGTGATGGTCCCTGGGCAGTGGTGGTCGCCGGGCGGTGGTGGTCGCCGGGGGGCAGATCCCCTGCTATATGTCGTGGAGGAGGCCACGGGATGGAGAGGGAGCCCGATCCAGCGGTGAGGCATCGCAGGGGAGCTGTGGCGGCCGGGGCGGGGGAGGGTGGATCCAGCTGTCGCGGCACAGAAGGAGGTCGCCGGGGGCGGGGGTTGGTAGCCAGGGCTAGGAGGGAGGTGGGGGCGGCATGGCGATCCGGCAGGCCCGATGGCTGGCGGCGGAGGGAGGTGGTAGGAGGCGGCGTCGGCCAGGGGCACGACGGCGTCCTGGGGAGGGGTGGCACGGCGACGGCCTGGGGAGGGGCGGCGCGGCCGTGGTTTGAGGAGGGCGGCCGCGGCAGATCGGCCGTGGTGGTGGGCGGGCGGCGCGATTGGAGGTGGTGGCCTTGCGGTGGCTGGTGCTGTGGAAGATGGTGGCCGGGCGGTGGCCGGCGCGGTGGGAGGTGGTGGCCGTGGTGGTGGGTGGGCGGCGCGGTGCGAGGTGGTGGCATGGTATGATGGGGGGTCGTGGGGTACTGGGCAGGTGGGTTTGGCCACCGGGAGGGTGCTGGTTTGTGCCCGTGGGCGGGTGGGGTGGGCTGTTTTTTGTTATTCGTCTGTTCGGGTGGGCGTCCGGTGTTGGCAGAATAAGAGGAAATGTTGGTAGAATAAGGTCTTAAGGGGGTTGGTAGAATATATATACAGCCGGTCTATTCTCCTAATATTAGGAGAATAGTTATTCTCCTAACACTTCTGAACTGCACGCTCAACGCAAGTGCACGTCATTGTTAAAGCAAGAGTGATGCAGTATTGAGTCGTGTGAACATCCCGTCGGAAAAAACTGCATGCAGATTTTTCGGTACTGTTTTCGCTCCAGTTTTTAAACGGTTTCTCGGAACGAGGCATGTAATATACCGTTGGAAAGCTATGGATTAGGCGCAACATTGCCATGTAGAATGTTTTTCGAGATTCGTCACGGTTTAAGAGCAGTTTTGAAAATGGTGCGGCGCACGACGAGTGGCAGCGAACGTATTTTCGTGATTTCTTCTAAACCGCTCATCGGAATTAAGAAAATGATACGCCGTTGGAAAGATATTGTCGAGGCGCAGCTTTTTCATATATATTACTTTCTTTAATTCGTTACGGTTTAAGAGCAGTTTCAAATTTACTAAATCGCGGAATTCTATTTTTCAATTTTTTTGCAATTTTTTGGTACTGTTTTCGCTCCAGTGTTTTAACCGTTTGTCGAAACAAGGCGTGTGATACGCCGTTGGAAAGCTACGTATGAGGCGCAACATTCATATGTACAAATGTTTTTGATATTCCTTACGGTTTTGAATTAATTTTGAAAATGGTGCGGCGGACGACGAGTGGCAGCGGCCTTTTTTTTGTGAATTTTTACAAACCGCTTGTCGGAATGATTCAAATGATACGCGATTGGAAAGATATCGACGAGACGCAACTTTTTCATGTAGAACACTCTCTCTAATTCCTTACGGTTTAAGAGCAGTTTTAAAATTACCAAAATGTGGACACTCTGTTTTTCGCGACGCCAAAGTCAACGTGTGTACTTCATCAAACAGAAGAACACACTGCTTTAGACTGAAAACCGCACTGCATCAAACAAGCAAGTGAACTGCATCATTGTCTTATTCAAACGTAATTTTTCTCAGGCGAGGAAGTTGACTGCGCTTCACATCGGGCGTAAGTGAACCGTAACACTATCGAGAAGTGAACCGCATTAATTTTTTGTCGTTTCCATAATAATTTTTTGCACTTCACACTTGGGAATAAGTGAACCGCGACACTACTAAAAGTGAACCGCGACACTGCCGAAAGTGAACCACATGAGTTTTTGTTGTCCTTTTTCTAACTTTTTTATGAAACGAGAGTGGACCGCAGAGACGAGGGCTTGTGAACCACATCAATTTGTGTCAAATTATGTCCTTATTAAACTTCTTCAACGAACAAGAAGGTGCACCTCTAAAAAATGACTTTTTTGCATTTTTGATTTGCGTGGATGAGGCAAAAGAACTGCATTATTTTTTTGACCAAAATATTTCTTTTACTTATTTTTAGCAACCCGTACGACAAGGATGGGGAGAACTACATAATAGTTTTTTGTTTTTGTCTAATATTTCTTTTTAATCGAATCTGGACCGCAAGGATGAGGAGACCGAACTTCAGAAGTTTTTATATGTGCTTTTCGAAGATGCACGGCACTGAAGTCTATACTGCGAGAAGGAGAGGAGTGAACTATACCCTTTTCACCAGATCGTAATTAACCAAAGTGAACCACACCTTACAATGAAATGCATCATTTTTTTCTCAGTGATTACAAACAGGTGCCATGAACTGCACAAGCTTCAGCGTGGGGGAACCAACCTGCAGGGAGATTCCGTTCATAGCACTGCTTGGTTCAGAGGCACATCAGAGTATACATGACACTTTTTGCTATGATTTACTACTGTGAGTCAAAACCAGAATATGAACTACTACTAATTCGTACGTTACATGATCACCTCGACACAATCTAGCACAAACCGGTATGGATAATTAGTTGGGGGGAATTAGAGATAGTAGTTACAAACCCCATCTATAGGAGGACAAGAGCAGGTCGGCTGGCGGACTGCACGCAGATGCCCTCTGCACCGCACGGATGCGTCGACTGAACTGCATGGGGGCTGGGTTGGAGGCCGGAGATTGCCGGCGAGACGACGGACGGTGGTGACATGACCTCCAACGAGGGGAAGGATTGGAGGTGGGATGGAATTCTGGGCGCCCGTGGATGTACCATACAAGGGTGAAGCGCGCACTGCTCGAGGGATCTGGATGCACTGCAATGCCACATTCAAGATCTCGCAAACCGCATCACCTGGAGTGGTCCTCTGCCCACACCCCAATCTCGTCCACCGGATCCACACCCCAGCGCGCAGAGGGAAGTTACCGGGAGGAGGGAGTTTGCAGAGTGGGGAAGGAGGGAGCCAAGGGGGAAGAGGTTTGCGGTGGTGGCCGGGGCGCGAATGGTGGAGGAGCCCCCGACGTGTACTTACCATGTGGACTGCAGTCCACTCCCAGCCGCGCTGCTGCTCGTGGTTGTTCTGGCGCGTGGGAGGGTCGCCGAACTGCACGCCGTCGTATCCCGTACTGCACGTCTTCGTATGTCGTACTGCACGCCGTCGTTGGCCGCACTGCACGCCGATGTTGGCCACCGTCCCGACTACGCTCGAGCGCCACGACGGTGAAGAGAGGGGGAAGAGCATCTGCGGGATCTGCCCCGAGCACCATCCATGGCGTCGCGGCGACCTGCAGGGGTCGAGGAAGGTGGGGTGGTCCGTGGCCTCTGTGGATCCAGCGGTATGGGATGGAGAAGGTGGCTAGCGGCGGTGGGGCTGGATCCAGCCGGATTCTTCGCAGGGAAGGCATACGGGGGACCCTGGGTGTGGAAGGCAGCGCTAGTGGGGTGGGCCGTGGTACTTGGAGGCGCGGCCTAGTGCTCCCGGTGGCAGCGCGGCGGGAGAGGTCCCGGCGGCGCGCCCTAGATCCAGTGGGAAGGCGGGGGAGGAGGAAGACATGGCAGGAGGAAGGTGGGTGAGAAGGAAGGTACGGCGTGGGTCAGGGAACTGGCAGCCCCGCTGGGCGGTGGCGGAGGGAGGTGGGAGGATGCGGGGTCGAAGGGTTGTGTGTGGGGAAGAAGGTGGAGGTCGTGGGTGAAGGTGGGACAGAACGGATAAGGCGTGGGGGTGGGCCTGGGTTTTGTTCTTTTGTTTGGGCGTTCGGTTCGGCGGACGCACTGTTAGCAGAATAAGCGTTTTTGTTAGGAGAATAAGACTCTTAAGGGTGTATATATAGGGTGGGTCTATTCTACCAACCCCCTTAAGACCTTAGTCTACCAACACCTGGGCTTATTCTGCCAACGTTACCGAACACCCTCCCCTAACCTCCAGCTTCCTTCCTCCACCACCGCCCATTGCTCCCACCTTCCTAGGCCGCAGCGCTGCCCGACCTCCTCACCTCCCTGGATCGCAGCAAGCCCCACCTCCTCGGGCCACCGCTGCCGCGCAGCCCGGCACCACCACGCCGCCCCGTCAGCTACCTTCCGCGGAGAACCACCTTCCCCGCCGCCGCAAAAGTCCCTCCTAGCCCCGCTACCTTCCCCGCCACCGCAACCATGCACCTCCCTCCCACCTTCCTCTTCCTCCCCCGCCAACCACCCGCGCCTCCCGGCCACCCTCCACCTCCCCTCCTTCCCCCACCCAGCGATGGATCCGAGTGGCCCTGGATCTGGCAAACCCCTCCCCACGACGCGGCGTGCAGTTCGCCGGTCCACACTGTGTGGCTCACCGGGCACAGAGCGGATTCGCCGCCCCTGATATGCACGGCCCCAGATCCGAGCTCCCGCTGGCCTCCCACGACAGGATTCGCCGTCTCCATGCCTCGTCGCGAGGCTCCCTCCATGCGGTCGGCCGCCGCGTCCAGGCAGCGGCGAAGGTAGCCGCGCCCTCCACAGTGCCCCTCACCGCCGCGTCTCGCCAAAGGGGCGCCGCTGCCGATCCCCCACTGGATCTCGCTCGTGGACCAACTCCCCTAACGCGCCGCCCACGCCTCCGCCTTCCTCCCCATGCCTCCAATCGCCCGCCGTTCCCACGCCTCCCATCACCGAGCGCCGCCTCTGGCCTCCACCGTACCACCCTGCAACTGCATCGGCGGTTCACTGATCTTTCTTTTGTAGTTCACTGTCTCTTTCATGTAGTTCACTGTATCTTTTTTATTCACGGTTGACCTTTTTTGCGTTTTTCAGATTGAGGGAATGGCCGACGGAGGTGCCACTGTATCATGGCCGTGCAGTCCATGACATGGCGGGTCACGGTCCATGGGGCGTGGGCATGTAGTGCGGCGCCCATGTGCGTGCAGTCCACGAAGATGGGTGCAGGACGACGGTGTTTTTTGTGTGTATTTTGCGTGGCCGCCGGCTGGGGTCGCTGCTTCTTTTTAGATGCAGCTCACTAGCTTTTGCCCTGCGGTTCATTTTCATCGACCGAACGACCGAAAACAGAGTGAAAAAGGAAAAAATTCATGCAGCGCACTTGCTCGTCCTGATGTAGTGCAGTTTTTAGTCTAAATCAGTTAGAGTAATGAATGGATATGTAATTTTGAAGCTCGCTTTGTTCTCTCATGTTGTCCGCTATAAAACTCCTCTGTGGTTCACTTGTAAACAGAAAAACAAAAACATCTCAAAACGAAGCTCGCTTCTTATTAGATGTAGTTCACTCGCTCAGCCCCTGCGGTTCACTCGCCCGGTCTACGCGCGTAAAAAATGAAAAGTATGAAAAAGACAATAAAAACTCATGCGGTTCACTTTCAGTAGTGTCGCGGTTCACTTTCGATACTGTCGCGGTTCACTTACGCCCAATGTGAAGTACAGAAAAATTGTTACGGAAACGACAAAAAAAAAACTATGTGGTTCACTTCTCGATAGTGTTGCGGTTCACTTACGCCTGACATGAAGTGCGGTTCACTTCCCCGTCTTGGAAAATTTACGTCCGACAAAAAAACCATGAAGTTCACTTGCCCGTCTGCTGCAGTGCGATTTTTAGTCTGAAGCAGTGCGCACTTCTGTCTGATGCAGTACACACGTCGATTTTGATGTCACGAAAAACAGAGTGTCCGCATTTCGCTAATTTTAAAACTGCTCTTAAACCGTAAGGAAGTAGAGAGAGTGTTCTACATGAAAAAGTTGCGTCTCGTCGATATCTTTCTAATGGCGTATCATTTGAATCATTCTGACCAGCGGTTTGTAAAAAATTCATGAAAAACGGCCGCTGTCACTCGTTGTCCGTCGCACCATTTTCAAAATTAATTTAAAACCGTAAGGAATCTCAAAAACATTTCTACATATGAAAGTTGCGCCTCGTCCGTAGCTTTCCAACGGCGTATCACATGCCTCGTTTCGACAAACGGTTAAAAAACTGAAGCGAAAACAGTACCAAAAAATTGCAATTTTTTTGAAAAACATAATTCCGTGATTTATTAAATTTGAAACTGCTCTTAAACCATAACGAATTAGAAAAAGTAATATATATGAAAATGTTGCGCCTCGACGATATCTTTCCAACGGAGTATCATTTGCTTAATTCCGACAAGCAGTTTAGAAGAAATCGCGAAAATACGCTCGCCGCCACTCGTCGTGCGCCGCACTGTTTTCGAAACTGCTTTTAAACCATGAAGAATCTCGAAAAAATTTCTACATGGCAAAGTTGCGCCTAATCCATAGCTTTACAACGGTATATTACACGCCTCGTTCCGATTAATGGTTTAAAAACTGGAGCGAAAACAGTACCGAAAAAACTGCGTGCAGTTTTTATAGACGGGAAGTTCACACGCCTCAATACTGCAGCACTCTTGATTTAACAATGACGTGCACTTGCGCTCAGCGTGCAGTTCGGAAGTGTGGGCAGAATAACTATTCTACCAATATTGGCAGAATAGACGGGCTGTATATATATAGAATCTCCTCAAGAAATGAAGAATAACCACAAATGACGAATTTGAAAAGTTTTGACGAAATTGCAAATGACGAAGAAAAACTCAAATTCATGCAAGTCAAAAGTGGGTGGTGGCATTACCCACCGTATAACAACTATGATGATTTCAGACACCGCGTACAATTGTCGTAGGGTTCTGAGAATCAAGTTCTTCATTAATTTCTTCACACTTAGAGTGTTAATCTTCATTGATTGAAAAAAAATGTTACTTCGTGTGTTGTGCATCAAAGTCATCAAGAATGCATAAGCGTTAGGATGTGTGTCCTTATCAAAGGACATTCGAAGATTCTAGGATGTTTAGCTCACACCGCAACATGCAAAACCTTCTCTCATCCAAGGGCTTAGTGAAGATATCGGCAAGCTGGTCTTCTGTCTTCATGTGGTCGATGACGATGTCTCCCTTCAGCACATGATCACGAAGAAAATGGTGATGAATCTCAATGTGCTTCGTCCTTGAGTGTTGCACAGGGTTGTGGGCGATCTTGATGGCGCTCTCATTATCGCAGTAGAGTGGCACTTTCTTCATGTTGACGCTATAGTCCTTGAGGGTTTGCTTCATCCATAGTAACTGAGAGCAGCAGGCGCTAGCAGCAATGTACTCAGCCTCGGCAGTGGAAAGTGAGACGCAGTTCTGCTTCTTCGAGGACCAACATACAAGAGATCATCTGAGGAAATGACATGTGTGTGATGTTGACTTGTAATCCACTCGATCTGCAGCATAATCCGAATCGAAATATCCAGCAAGATCAAGTGACGAGCCCTTGGGATACCATAATCCAAGTGTTGGTGTGTGAGCTAAATATCGAAGAATTCGTTTCACAGCCTGGTGGTGTGTTATTCCTTCAGTGACGCTTGAAAGCGGGCACACATGCAAACGCTAGGCATAATATCTGGCCTAGATGCACATAGGTAAAGGAGCGAACCAATGATGGAGCGATATACCTTCTGATCGAAATCTTTATCATTTTCGTCAGTGTTAAGTTGGCCATTTGTTGGCATTGGTATCTTGAGGCCTTTGCAATCTTGCATTCCGAATTTCTTCAGGCAGTCTTTGAGATATTTCTCCTGAGATATGAAGATGCCATTGGGTTGTTGACGAATTTGAAGTCCAAGGAAGAATTTCAACTCCCCCATCATAGACATCTGATATTCTTCTTGCATCATATGTGCAAATTTGTCACTGAATTTCTTGTTAGTGTAACCAAAGATAATATCATCAACATATATTTGGCATATGAATAGTTCACCATCATAAGTTTTAGTGAAAAGAGTAGGGTCAAGTGAACCGGGTTTGAAACCCTTTTTCTTTAGGAACTCCTTCAGTGTATCATACCAAGCCCTCGGGGTTGCTTAAGGCCATAGAGTGCCTTGTTGAGTCTGAAGACTTTGTGAGGATGCTTTGGGTCCTCAAAACCTGGTGGTTGAGCAACACATACTTCTTCCTCAAGCTTACCATTGAGGAATGCACTTTTCACATCCATTTGATATAAGAGGATATCATGATGGTTAGCATATGCAAGCAGTATACGAATGGCTTCAAGCCTAGCAATAGGTGCAAATGTTTCATCGAAATCAATACCCTCAACCTGTGTGTAGCCTTGAGCTACAAGACAGGCCTTATTCCACACCACTTGGCCATTTTCGTCTTGTTTGTTGCGGTAGATCCACTTAGTGTCGATGATATTGTGCTTGCGTGGATCGGGATGCTTGACAAGCTCCCACACATTGTTGAGCTCGAACTGATGCAATTCATCTTGCATTGCTTGAATCCATTCAGGTTCTAGAAAGGCTTCATCAACTTTGGTGGGCTCTGAAATAGAGACAAACGCGTAATGTCCACAAAAGTTAGCTAAATGTGAAGCTCTCGAGCGAGTGAGGGGACCAGATGCATTGATGTTGTCGAGGACCTTCTCAATCTGCACTTCACTTACCACTCGTGGATGTGCTGGATGAGGGCCTTGATATTGTTGTTGCCGTGCAGAATCCTCAACATCATTTTCATCAGGATGTTCATTTTTTTCACGATGAGAAATAACCACTTCTTCATCAGCAGCTATTTCTTCGCTGGGCACAATTTCACCAGTGCCCATAAGCTTGATAGATTCCTCAGGAGGCATTTCATCTAGCACAGGAGGCAGGTGCTCTCTTTGCGAGCTGTTAGTTTCATCGAACCACACATGTATAGTTTCAACAACCTTGTGGTGGAAGGAGTTGAAGACTCTGTAGGTGTGCGAGTCCTTTCCGTAACCAAGCATAAAACCTTCATGTGCTTTCGGTGCAAATTTAGAACTGTGATGAGGATCTCTAATCCAACATTTAGCACCGAAGACTTTGAAATAACTCACATTGGGTTTCTTGTCAGTGAAGAGCTCATATGAGATCTTCTTGAGGAATTTGAAAAGATATACCCGGTTGATGAGGATCTCTATGCCAAGTTCATCAAGATAGTCGTCGAGGCCTGTGTTCTTGAACTCAGTGCCATTGTCACTCCTGATGTGCTTGATCTTCAGACCATAATTCGTCATGGCCCGACTGGAGAATCGTCTGAAGACAGCCTGAACTTCAGTCTTGTAGGAAATGATGTGCACCCAGGTGTAACGAGAGTAGTCATCAACAATGACGAATCCATAGAGAGATGCTGCATTGGTTAGTGTAGCATAATGTGTGGGACCAAACAAATCCATGTGAAGCAATTCAAAAGGACGAGTAGTGGTCATGATTGTCTTCGCCAAGTGCTTGGATCTGGTCATCTTTCTAGACTCACAAGCACCACAGAGATGATCCTTGACCAATTTGACACCCTCGACGCCAATGATATGCTTCTTCTTGCCGTGAGTGCTCAAATTCCTCATCCCAGCATGTCCAAGTCGTCGATGCCATAGCCAGCATTCCAAAGCTTTTGCCATTAGACATGTTGCAAGCTGAGGACCTGTAGAGAAATCTACAATGTACAAGTCACCTCTCCTAATATAAAGCCTTCGAAGACTTTGGATTTGTCAGATTCCAACAGCACAATACATCTATATTTGCCAAAGATGACAATCATATCAAGATCACAAAGCATTGAGACAGACATGAGGTTGTATCCAAGGGACTCGACAAGCATCACCTTTTCCATGTGTCGATCCTTTGAAATAGCAACCTTACCTAGACCCAATACCTTGCTTTTTCCTTTGTCAGCGTAGGTGATATGCTTCAGATGAGATGAAGTAAGGGGAGCATCAGTGAGGAGATTCCTATCTCCAGTCATATGATTTGTGCAGCCACTGTCCAAGACCCATTCAGTGGCAGAAGGTGTATCATCCTGTAGAAGCATTAGTCTGACTTACAAATTCATATGCTTCAAAGTGAAGAATATGATGATGATCAATTTCGTCAGACAATTTCATCAACGAATAACATCTAGCAGCATAAGGGATGTGTGAAATGAAACATTCATTTCATCGTGATTAGCCTGCATCCCAACAGGCATTTTGTTAGGTCTTTAGCAAATTCATCAGGCATTTTGTTGTCTGAAGACTTGACCCTGCAGAAGAGATTAGTTCTTCTTCTTAACCACCCACATCTGAATGGGTGGCTGAGAAGGAATGTAGCGAAGTGCATTAAAGGAGAACTTAGGCATTGAATAATATGCATTTCTCTTCACAGGAGGGTTATGGTAGTTGAATGAATAAGCAGAGAGATTCTTCGAAGACTTGTGAACATAGTGGTTCGAAGAATAATGCTCATATTCATCAAATAGCTGTTTGTTTCCCTTCAAAACAGAGGCATTAGCAGGTCCATAAGTGGGTCTGCGTCCATTTGACGACTTTGATCCCTGTGAAGAATTTGCCCTGGGAAGTTTCTTCTGCATCGGTGGTGTCATGATGACATTCACCTGAAGATTTTCCAGAAGGCTTTTAGGAACCCAGATTTTCTTCACGGGTGGACCATTCCTGCAGTTAGTACCAATGAATCTTGCAAAGACCTCACCATTCTGATTCTTGAACAGTTTATAGTTGGAGTCAAATGAATCATCTGAAGAATATGAAGACTCACAAGAATAGCCAGATAAAGTGGATGGATCTATTGGAGGTCCCTTTGTAGCAACCCATGTGGTTTTGGGATACTGCTCAGGCTTCCAATATGAACCATCAACGTTGAGCTTTCTCTCAATGGCAATACCCTCTTTCCTAGGGTTCCTGTGAAGAATTTGTTTTTTGAGCACGTCACACAGGGTTTGATGCCCTTTGAGGCTTTTGTACAAGCCAGTGACATACAATTCCTTTAGTCCTGCATTTTCATCAGTATCACTGGTGGCATCCTCAGATGAGGGGTTAGTGGCCACCGTTGCAGTTGAAGCAATTGCAAGAACAGAAGCATTTGAACATTCAGCTAAAGAATTAGCATTATCACGTTCAAGGCATTTTAGGCATGGTGCAACAAATTCTTCCTGAGCGGTACTGATCTATTGAGCGAGGAGTGAATCGTTTTCTTTTTGAAGATCATCATGAGATGCTCTCAGCTTCTCGACATCTTGCTTCCTTTGAAGAAATTCATAGGACAACTTTTCATGTTCAGCGGAGAGGGACACATGACGACTTTCGAGTTTGTCATATTTAGACTTAAGCCTTCTGAGATCCTCAGACAAGGCTTGACTACGATCCATTTCCTCGTCCAACAGGTCATCGCTTTTGTCTAGCAGTTTTTGAATCTTTTCCATGGCATGTTGTTGCTCAGTTGCAATTTTAGCAAGTTTCTTATAGCTTGGTTTAGATTCACACTCAGAGTCGTCATCACTGGAAGTTCCAAAGTAAGCTTCTCGTGAGGTTACCTTTGCACCTCTTGCCATGAAGCAATAGGTGAGAGTGAAGTCATCAGCACAGTCATCATTGTTTGTGGAGATACCATTATCCTCAGAGTTGAAGATGGACTTGCTGACGTACTCAGTAGTGAGTGCAAGGCTTGCCACACCAGTGTCTGACTCCTCCTCAGATTCCTCAGCTTGCTGATCATCAGATTCCTCTTCAGAATCCATTTCCTTCCCAAGGAATGCACGAGCTTTGCTAGAACTAGTTTTCTTGTGAGATGAGGACTTTGATGGGGACTTTGAGGACTTCTTCCTTTTGCCATCAGCCTCATCATCATCCCTGCTCTTCTTCTTCTTCTTCTTCTTCTTCAGCCAAAGAGGGAAGTCGGCGATGTAGTGGCCTGGCTTCTTGCATTTGTGACAGGTTCTTTTGTTGTAGTCTCGAGCAGACGCTTCTCCAGTGTTCTTCGAGTCATACTTTGAAGATTTTCCAAATCGGTTCTTCTTGCAAAACTTCTGGAACTTCTTCACCAGCATAGCCACTTCTCTGCCAATTTCCTCAGCACTATCAGAACTGCTCTCATATCCCTCTTCTTCTTCAGATGAAGAAATAGCCCTGGCTTTTGCTTTAGCCTTCAGAGCGCGAGGACGACCATAGCTGGGTCCATACATATCTCTCTTCTCTGCTTGCTGAAATTCATGTGTGTTGAGCCTCTCAAGAATGTCAGCAGGATCCAGTGACTTGTAATTAGGGTGCTCTTCTATCATCAGTGCCAAAGTGTCGAAGGAACTGTCCAGAGACCTCAGCAATTTCTTCACCACCTCATGATCGGTGATGTCAGCAGCACCAAGAGCTTGAAGCTCATTGGAGATATCAGTGAGGCGGTCGAAGGTTTGCTGCACATTTTTGTTGTCGAGTCTTTTGAAGCGATTGAAGAGATTGCACAGGACATCAACTCGGGAGTCACGTTGAGTAGATACTCCCTCATTGACTTTAGAGAGCCGGTCCCAGATTAGCTTTGAAGTTTCCAAAGCACTCACTCTACCATACTGGCCTTTGTTCAGATGACCACATATGATGTTCTTCGCTTGAGAGTCTAGTTGCTTGAATCTCTTCACATCAGTAGCATTGATGCTTGGTGCAATGGTGGGGACGCCATTCTCGACGACAAACCAGAGATCGTTGTCAATAGCCTCAAGATGCATTCGCATCTTGTTCTTCCAGTAGGGATAGTCTGTGCCATCGAAGATGGGGTACACAGCGGAGACCTTGATCATTCCTGCGCTCGACATAACTAAAGTTCCTGGTGGTTAAACCAAAATCACACAGAACAAGGGATTACCTTGCTCTGATACCAATTGAAAGAGCAGGATAACTCCCAGAGGGGGGTGAATGGGAGATTTTTAGAAATTTGTCAAAGTCCGAAGACTTTGACGAAAATCAAAGTGAAGAAATAGAAACAGAACTGAAACTAAGTCTACACAGATATGGAAAGCATGCATACGAAGCATAAGCAGGTGAAGAACATGCAATCATACACACAGATAAGCATGAAGAAAATGAACTGAAGAAAATGAGACAGCATGATGAAAGTCTTCAGTTCAAATTCTTCAGAAAGGTAAGACACAAGCTCTTCAGCAGCGGAATAGTAGTAAAGTAAAGGAGTGAGGAATTTGAAACCAGTAGAGCTCGACGAAGACACAGCAGTTTGGTAGACCAGTTCTAGTTGCTGTATCAACTGTACATCTGGTTGAGGCGGCTGAGTTTTACCTCAGAGGACACTTAGTCCTCACCGTATTCCTCTTGAGCTAAGGTCACTTAGTCCACGCCCAATCACTCGTGGTAAGTCTTCAAGGTAGACTTCCGAAACCTTCACAGACTTGTTCACCGGCACGCCACAATTACTCTTGGGTGCTCAGAACATGATGCCTAAACGTCTGGAGGAACGACAGTCCTCAAAGGTAACAAGCGTCGGATCACACAGATCAACTTCTCCAGTGATGCTCAGTCACTTAGGCTCTGGTTGGGATTTCCTCACTTGGGTTCTCACAAAGTCGTCAGAGGAAGGGTTGCTCTCAAATGACAAGTGTCAATCTCTCTCTCGAGCAGCCAACCAACTAGTGGTTATGGGGGGCGGCTATTTATAGCCAGGAGGCAACCCAACATGAAATGTCATAAATGCCCTTCTCAGACAAGACCGTTGTCAAGATAAGGATCCACTCGACAGCTGGCATGCAGTGCAGCAACGGTCGGAAAATTGAACTCTCAATTTCATCAAGGCACTCAATTTCCTCACGATAGGCAGATCGCACTAGCGAAATCCTAACTCCTCAGCCTGACCAAATTTGTTAGAGACCAGATGAACTTCATCACTGTCACTGTCAAATTCGTCAGCTGTTCTGGAGATTTCCAAAGGCTTCACTCGAAGCGGCTTAGGTTTGTATAGTTTTGAGCATCGCTTTGAAGTATGAAATATGTTTCACCTTGACCCCCTTTGACAGTATGGTTTTTCCTGTGACTCAAATAAGAAGAAAAAGAAACTATGAAAACAAAGTCTTCAAGCTCCAAAGTCTTCACATCAATTTCCTCAAAGGCCGCACCAAATTCTTCACTTGAAGAAATACATTTTTAGGGGACGTCTTCCGTGGTTAAACCAAGTCTTCAGGGACTATTTTCTCCTGTGTACACTCACAAACATATTAGTCCCTTAACCTATTTGTCTTCAATACTCCAAAACCACTAAGGGGGCACTTGATGCACTTACAGCATGACAACCTCTGCTTCCCTCTGCGAAGGGCCTATCTTTTACTTTATGTATTTAATTTTATGCCAGAGTCAATAGTGTTCTTCTCTATTCCATTTTTATTTTCTCTCTTGGCAAGCATCATGTTGTGGGGATTGATCCAGGCATATATATCCCATTGAATATAGGTGATCATGAGTTATTATTGTTAACATTATCCATGAGATAAATTAGTTGGGAGGCAAAACATTAAGCCCCTATCTTCCTATGTGTTTGACTGAAACGATTTGTTCTAAAAATATGCTTTGAGTGTCAGCAATCATGGAAGACTATATGATAGTTGAGTATGTGGAATTTGCTAAATCAAAGCTCTTACATAGACCCTTCCTGAAAATAAGATGAATTGCAATTGTTTGATGACTGAAAACATAGTTTGTTAGTTTTCAAGAAAGTTTATGGTCTATACTTTAACATGTGAATAGCTTGCTACTTGATCATGAGAAGTTTTATGAGATGGGCTACTGTTTATGATATATAATGATGCTAGAAAAAGTGATTGAAATTATCATTGATTAAACTTATGCACTATGCTAGCATTCATACTTCATAAATTATTTCTTTTATCATTTACCAACTCGAGGACGAGCAGGAATTAAGCTTGGGGATGCTGATATGTCTCCAATGTATCTATAATTTATGAAGTATTCATGCCATATTTATAACAATTCTATATGGTTTTGGTATGATTTGATTAGAACTAACCCGGACTGACGCTGTTTTCAGCAGAGCTACCGTGGTGTTGTTTTTTGTGCAGAAATAAAAGTTCTCGGAATTGGACAAAACTTTTTGACAATTTTTTTGGACCAAAAGAGACCCCCGAAGCTTCGTGGAAAGACCAAAAGCCTTACGAGGTGCTCACAAGGCATCACCGCGCGGCCTGGGGGGGTCATGTGGTGTTGCCTTGTGGGTCCCTCGTAGCTCCTTTTCACATGATTTCAACGCTGAAAAATCCTATAAATAGAGAAACCCCCAGAAATAAACCTAGAACTTCGACGCCACCACCACAAGCCTCTGTACCAAAGAAATACCATCTGGAGCCCTGTTCCGGCACCCTGCCGGAGGGGGGAATCATCACCGGAGGCCATCTTCATCATCCCGGCGGTCTCCATGACGAGGAGAGAGTAGTTCACCCTCGGGGCTGAGGGTATGTACTAGTAGCTATGTGTTTGATCTCTCTCTCTCTCGTGTTCTTGATTTGGCACGATCTTGATGTATCACGAGCTTTGTTAATATAGTTGGATCATATGGTGTTTCTTCCCTCTCTATCTTCTTGTGATGAATTGAGTCTTTCCCTTTGAGGTTTCGTTATTGTCGGATTGAATATTTCAGATTTGAGAACACTTGATGTATGTCTTGCATGTGGATACCCATGGTGACAATGGGGTATTCTATTGAGTAACTTGATGTATGTTTTGGTGATCAACTCACGAATTCCCGTGACCTTGGGGTGATCTAGGCATAGGGGTTGGTTGCACGTTTTCATTATCTTTTTCTCCGATAAGAAACTTTGGGGTACTCTTTGAAGTTCTTTGTGTGGATTGAATATTATGAATCTGAAGTTGTTTGATGCATATCGAATAATCAACTCACGGATACTTGTGGTGACATTGGAGTATCTAGGTGACATTAGAGTTGGTTGATGCGTATCATATGGTGTTATTTTAGTACGAACTCTAGGGCTATTTGTGACACTTATAGGGATGGCTCAATAGATTGATCGGAAAGGATAACTTTGAGGTGGTTTCGTACCCTACAACAATTTCTATCTTATGTTCTCCGCTAATAGGAACTTTGGAGCGATTATTTATCGCACGTTGAGGGATTGTTATATGATTCAATTATGTTAGCATTGTTGAGAGATTGCACTAGTGAAAGTATGAACCCTAGGCCTTGTTTTCAATCATTGCAATACCATTTGTGCTCCGTTTTATCACTTGCTACCTTGCTGTTTTTATAATTTCAGATTAAAAAAACCTATATCTACTATCCATACTACACTTGTATCACCATCTCTTCGCCGAACTAGTGCACCTATACAATTTACCATTGTATTGGGTGTGTTGGGGACACAAGAGATTTCTTGTATTTGATTGCAGGGTTGTTTGAGAGAGACCATCTTCATCCTACACCTCCCACGGATTGATAAACCTTAGGTCATCCACTTGAGGGAAATTTTGTACTGTCCTACAAAACTCTGCACTTGGAGGCCCAACAATGTCTACAAGAATAAAAGTTGTGTAGTAGACATCAGGAGGATACGGAGGCACTTCCTTGCGTGCAAAGATATAGCAGGTGAGTCCCAGCTATCAGGGGGAGGAATCATTTTTTTGCGCGTAATAAGGAGGCACTTCCTTGCGTGCGAAGATGTAACTGGTGGGTCCAGCTGTCAGCCTCACCGCGTACAGTCCTCTTCCGATGGCTGTCGTTCAGTGACCACGTTGACTATGCCGCGCCGAGAGTGTTGGAAATATGCCCTAGAGGTAATAATAAATTAGTTATTATCATATTTCCCCGTTCATGATAATGGTTTATTATTCATGCTAGAATTGTATTGACCGGAAACTTAATACATGTGTGAATAGATAAACAAATACTGAGTCCCTAGTAAGCCTCTACTAGACTAGCTCGTTGATCAAAAGATGGTCAAGATTTCCTGACCATAGACATGAGTTGTCATTTGATAACGGGATCACATCATTAGGAGAATGATGTGATGGACATGACCCAACCGTTAGCATAGCAAATGATCGTTCAGTTTAATGCTATTGCTTTCACTATGTCGAATACACGTTCCTCTGACCATGAGATCATGCAACTCCCGGATACTGTAGGAATACTTTGGGTGTATCAAACGTCACAACGTAACTGGGTGATTATAAAGGTGCACTACAGGTATCTCCGAAAGTGTTTGTTGAGTTGGCATGGATCGAGATTGGAATTTGTCACTCCGACTATCGGAGAGGTATCTCTGGGCCCTCTCGGTAATACAGCATCACAGAAGCCTTGCAAGCACCGTGACTAAAGAGTTAGTTGCAAGATGATGTATTACGGAACGAGTAAAGAGACTTGCCGGTGACGAGATTGAACTAGGTATTGGATACCGACGATCGAATCTCGGGCAAGTAACATACCGCCGGACAAAGGGAACAACGTATGTTGACATATGAGGTTCACCGATAAAGATCTTCGTGGAATATGTAGGAACCAATATGAGCATCCAGGTTCCGTTGTTGGTTATTGACCAGAGAGTCGTCTCGGTCATGTCTACATCATTCCCGAACCCGTAGGGTCCGCACACTTAAGGTTCGATGACGATATAGTATTATATGAGTTATGTGATTGGTGACCGAATGTTGTTCGGAGTCCCGGATGAGATCACGGACATGACGAGGAGTCTCGTAATGTCCGAGAGGTAAAGATTGATATATTGGAAGGTGGTATTCGGATATCGGAATAGTTCCAAGTGATCCGGGTAAATATCGGAGTGCCGGAGGGTTACCGGAACCCCCCGGGGAAGTAATGGGCCTACATGGGCCATACGGGAAAGAAGAGGCAGCCCACTAGGGGTGGCTGCGCCTCCCTCCCATGGGGAGTCCGAATTGGACTAGGGGAGGGGGCGCAACCCCCTTTCCTTCTCCTCTTCTCTCTCCCTTCCTTCTTCCCCCTCTTGAGAAGGAATCCTACTAGGACTAGGAGTCCTAGTAGGACTCCTCTCCCCATGGCGAGCCCCACCTAGGGCCGGCGGCCTCCTCCTCTCCTCCTTTATATACAGGGGCAGGGGGCACCCCAAAGGCACGAAAATTGTTCTCTTAGCCGTGTCATATTTTCGGAGAGCTTAGGCGAAGCCCTGCCGGAATCACTTCACCGTCATCGTCGCCACGCCGTCGTGCTGACGGAACTCATCTACTTCCTCGACGTCTTGCTGGATCAAGAAGGTGAGGATCATCACCGAGCTGCACGTGTGTAGAACTCGGAGGTGCCGTACGTTCGGTACTCGATCGGTGGAGCTCGAAGGATTGTTCGACTACATCAACCGCGTTGTGAGACGCTTCCGCTAACGGTCTACGAGGGTACGTAGACACACTCCCCCCTCTCGTAGCGATGCATCTCCATGGATAGATCTTGCATGAGCGTAGGAATTTTTTTTAAATTCATGCTCCGTTCCCCAACAGTGGCATCCGAGCCAGGTCTATGCGTAGATGTGATTTGCACGAGTAGAACACAAACGAGTTGTGGGCGTGGGTGTATACATTTTGCTTGCCGTTACTAGTTGATACTTGATTCGGCGGTATTGTGAGATGAAGCGGCCCGGACCGACATTACGCGTACGCTTACGCGAGATAGGTTTCACCGCTACGTGCACTCGTTGCATAAAGGTGACTGGCGGGTGTCTGTCTCTCTCACTTTAGTTGAATCGGTTTCAATGAAGAGGGTTCTTTTAGAAGATCAAAAAGCAATCACTACACCACGTTGTGGTTTTGCGTAGGTAAGAACGGTTCTTGCTAACCCGTAGCAGCCATGTAAAACTTGCAACAACCAAGTAGAGGACGTCTAACTTGTTTTTGCAGGGTATGCTGGTGATGTGATATGACCAAGACATGATTGTCTCTTTATTGTATGCAATGCCAACGCTATGTAATTGCTTTACTTTACCGCTATGAGTTAGTAGTAGTAGTAGTAATAGCAATAATCGGTGAGACGACCACGATGCTATGATGGAGATCAAGGTGTCACGACGCTACGATAGAGATCAAGGTGTCACGATGCTACGATGGTGATCAAGGTGTCAACCCGGTGACGATGGAGATCATGACGGTGCTTTGCTGATGGAGATCAAAAGCACAAGACGATGATGGCCATATCATGTAACATATATATTGAATTGCATGTGATGTTAATCCTTTTATGCATCTTATTTTGCTTAGGACGACGGTAGCATTATAAGATGATCCCTTCACTAAATTTCAAGATAAGTGTTCTCCCCTAGTATGCACCGTTGCGAAGGTTCGACGCTTCTAAGCACCACGTGATGGTCGGGTGTGATGGATTCTTTCGTTCGCATACAACGGGTGTAAGCCAGTTTTACACACGCAGAATACTTGGGTTAAACTTGACGAGCCTAGCATATACAGATATGGCCTCGGAACACAAGAGACCGAAAGGTCGAACATGAGTCATATAGTAGATATGATCAACATGAAAGATGTTCACCATTGATAACTAATCCACCTCACGTGATGATCGGACGTGGTTTAGTTGATGTGGATCATGTTACACTTAGACAACTTGAGGGATGTTAATCTAAGTGGGAGTTCTTAAATAATTTGATTAATTGAACTTCAATTATCATGAACATAGTCTTACTTGTCTTAGCAAATTTATGTTGTAGATCAATAGATCGCGCTGTAGTTCCCCTGTTTTTATTATGTTCCTAGAGAAAACGAAGTTGAAAGTTGATGGAAGCAACTATGCGGACTAGGTCCGTGATCTGAGGATTGTCCTCACTGCTGCACAGAAGGCTTATGTCCTTAATGCACCGCTCAGTGAAATACCCCTACGGCTTCGTCTGAGGACGTTATGAACGTCTGGCAGACAAGAAAAGATGACTACTCGATAGTTCAGTGCGCCATACTTTACGGCTTAGAACCGGAGCTCCAAATATGTTTTGAGCAACACGGAGCATATGAGATGTTCCAAGAGCTGAAAATTTGTTTTTCAAGCTCACACCCGGGTCGAGAGGTATGACACCTTCGACAAGTTCTATAGCTACAAGATGGAGGAGAACAGCTCCGTTAGTGAGCATGTACTCAGAATGTCTGAGTACTTCAAACACTTGGATCAAGTGGGAGTTAGACTTTCGAATAAAGTGGTGATTGATAGAGTTCTCTAGTCACTATCACTAAGCTATTGGATCTTCGTAATGAACTATAAACATGCAAGGGATAGAAGATCTTTAAGCTATTCGCGATGCTACAAGCTGCGGATGTAGAAATCAAAAAGGGAGCATCAAGTGTTGATGGTTAATAAGACCACTAGTTTCAAGAAGGGCAAGGGAAAGAAAAGGGAACTTCAAGAAGAACGGTAAAACAGTTGCCGCTCACGCGAAGAAACCCAAGGCTGAACCAAACCCGAGACTTAGTGCTCCCATTGCAAAGGGAAATGTCACAGGGAGCGGAACTTCCCCAAAGTAACTGGCAGACAATAAGACTGGCAATGTCAACAAAGATATATTTGATATACATGTTATTGATGTGTACCTTACTAGTACTCGTAGGAGCACCAGAGTATTTGATACTGGTTCAGTTGCTTGCAACTCGAAACATGGAGCTTCGAAATAAACGAGGGCTAGCTAAAGAACGAGGTGACGATGTGCATTGGAAGTGTCTCCAAGATTGATTTGATCACCGTCGGCATGCTCTGTCTACCTTCGGGATTAGTTGAAACCTAAATAATTGTTATTTGGTGCCTGCGTTGAGCACGAGCATTATATCTGATAATGTTTATTGCAAAACGGTTATTCATTTTCGAAGAATAATTGTTATTCTATTTATTTGGATAATATCATTGATGATCATGCACTTAAAGGTTTATTGAATCTTGATCGTAGTAATACACATGTTCATAACACAAATGCCAAAAAGATAATGATAGTACCACATATTTGTGGCACTGCCGCTTAGGTCATATTGGTGTAAAACGCATCAAGAAACTCCATGCAGATGGACTTTTGGAATCACTTGATTATGAATCATTTGAGACGTGCGAACCATGCCTCATGGGCAAGATGACTAAGACTCCGTTCTCCGGAACAATGGAGCGAGCAACAGACTTGTTGGAAATAATACATACCGATGTATGCGGTCCAATGAGTGTTGAGGCGCGCGGTGGATATCGTTATGTTCTCATGTTCACAGATGATTTGAGTAGATATGGTTATGTCTACTTGATGAAACATAAGTCTGAAACATTTGAAAAGTTCAAAGAATTTCAGAGTGAAGTAGAGAATCATTGTAACAAGAAAATAAAGTTCTTACGATTTGATCGAAGAAGAGAATATTTGAGTTACAAGTTTGGCACATACTTAAGACAATGTGGAATTGTTTCACAGCTCACGCCACCTGGAACACCACAACGTAATGGTGTGTCCGAACATCGTAATCATACTCTACTGGATATGGTGCGTTCTATGATGTCTCTTACCATTTTGCCACTATCATTTTGGGGTTATGCATTAGAGACAGCTGCATTCACTTTAAACAAGGGCACCGTCTAAATCCGTTGAGATGACACCGTATGAACTGTGGTTTGCAAGAAACCTAAGCTGTTGTTTCTTAAAGTTTGGGGATACGACGCTTATGTCAAAAGGCTTCAGCCTGATAAGGTCGAACCCAAAGCGGATAAGTGCATCTTCATAGGATACCCAAGAAAAACCGTTGGGTACACCTTCTACCACAGATCCGAAGGTAAAGTATTCTTTGCTAAGAATGGATCCTCTCTAGAGAAGGAGTTTCTCTCGAAAGAAGTGAGTGGGAGGAAAGTAGAACTTGATGAGGTAAATGTACCTCCTCTGGATAGTAGTACGCCACAGAAAGAAATTTCTGTGACACTGACACAGACCAGAGAAGAAGTTGATGATGATGATCATGAAGCTTCGGATCAAGTTACTACTGAACCTCGAAGGTCAACCAGGACACGTTCCGCACCTGAGTGGTACGGACATCCAGTCTTGGAGGTTATGTTGTTAGACAATGGTGAACCTTCGAATTATGAAGAAGCGATGGCAAGCCCGAATTCCGAGAAATGGCTTGAGGCCATGAAATCCGAGATAGGATCCATGTATGAGAACAAAGTGTGGACTTTGGTAGACTTGCCCAATGAACGGCGAGCTATTGAAAATAAATGGATCTTCAAGAAGAAGACGGACGCTGATGGTAATGTCACCGTCTATAAAGCTCGACTTGTTGCTAAAGGTCATCACCAAGTTCAAGGAGTTGACTATGATGAGACTTTCTCACCCGTAGCGATGCTAAAGTCTGTCAGAATAATGTTAGCAATTGCCGCATTTTATGATTATAAAATTTGGCAAATGGACGTCAAATCGGCATTCCTTAATGGATTCCTTAAGGAAGAATTGTATATGATGCAACCAGAAGGTTTTGTCGATCCTAAGGCGCTAACAAAGTATACAAGCTCCAGCGATCCATCTATGGACTGGTGCAAGCATCTCGGAGCTGGAATACTCGCTTTGATGAAGTGATCAAAGCGTTTGGGTTTATGCAAGTTTATGGAGAAACTTGTATTTACAACAAAGTGAGTGGGAGCTCTATAACATTTCTAATAAGTATATGTGATTGGAAATGATGTAGAATTTCTGGAAAGCATAAAGAATTAATTGAAAGGAGTTTTTCAATAAAAACCTGTTTTTGAGTTATCCACGGTTTGGGCATCGAGATCTATAAAGATAGATCAAGACACCTGATAAAAGATTTTCACACACCTTGATGAGATTTTGAAGAAGTTCAAAATGGATCAAGTCAAAAGAAATAAGTTCTTGGCTGGTGTGAAGTGGAGTAAGACTTGAAGATCTAGGTAAAGGTTGTTTACATGTTAGGCATCAAAATCTATAGAGATAGATTGAGACGCCTCATATGACTTTCACAAAACATATACCTTGACAAGATTTTGAAGAAGTTCAAAATGTATCAGTCAAAGAAGGAGTTCTTGACTGTGGTGAAAGGTGTGAAGTTGAGTAAGACTCAAATCTCGACCACGGCAAAATAAATAGAATGGATGAAGGTTATCCCCTATGCCTCGGCCATAGGTTCTATAAAGTATGCCAAGCTGTGTGCCTTGCCATGTGTCTGGCAAAAGAGGTACCAAAGTGATCCAGGAGTAGATCACTGGACAGCGGTCAAATTATCCTTAAGATGACTAAGGAAGAATTTCTCGGGAATAGAGATGATAAAGAGTTCGTCGTAAGGGGTTACGTCGATGCAAGCTTTAAACACTGATCCAAAAGACTATGAGTCTCAGACCGGATAAGTATAGTGGGGAAATCTTTTGGAGTAGCTCCAAACAGAGTGTGGTAGCAGCATCTACATATAACATGGAGATTTGCCAAGAACACACGGATCTGAATATTGCAGACCCGTTGACTAAAACCTCTCTCACAAGCAAAACATGATCAGCTTTAGAACTGATTAAGTGTTAATTACATGGAGATGTAATCTAGATTATTGACTCTAGTGCAAGTGGGAGACTGTTGGAAATATGCCCTAGAGGCAATAATAAATTAGTTATTATCATATTTCCCCGTTCATGATAATGGTTTATTATTCATGCTAGAATTGTATTGACCGGAAACTTAATACATGTGTGAATAGATAAACAAATACTGAGTCCCTAGTAAGCCTCTACTAGACTAGCTCGTTGATCAAAAGATGGTCAAGATTTCCTGACCATAGACATGAGTTGTCATTTGATAACGGGATCACATCATTAGGAGAATGATGTGATGGACATGACCCAACCGTTAGCATAGCAAATGATCGTTCAGTTTAATGCTATTGCTTTCACTATGTCAAATACACGTTCCTCTGACCATGAGATCATGCAACTCCCGGATACCGTAGGAATACTTTGGGTGTATCAAATGTCACAACGTAACTGGGTGATTATAAAGGTGCACTACAGGTATCTCCGAAAGTGTTTGTTGAGTTGGCATGGATCGAGATTGGAATTTGTCACTCCGACTATCGGAGAGGTATCTCTGGGCCCTCTCGGTAATACAACATCACAGAAGCCTTGCAAGCACCGTGACTAAAGAGTTAGTTGCAAGATGATGTATTACGAAACAAGTAAAGAGACTTGCCGGTGACGAGATTGAACTAGGTATTGGATACCGACGATCGAATCTCGGGCAAGTAACATACCGCCGGACAAAGGGAACAACGTATGTTGACATATGAGGTTCACCGATAAAGATCTTCATGGAATATGTAGGAACCAATATGAGCATCCAGGTTCTGCTGTTGGTTATTGACTAGAGAGTCGTCTCGGTCATGTCTACATCATTCCCGAACCCGTAGGGTCCGCACACTTAAGGTTCGATAACGATATAGTATTATATGAGTTATGTGATTGGTGACCGAATGTTGTTCGGAGTCCCGAATGAGATCACGGACATCACGAGGACTCTTGGAATGTCCGAGAGGTAAAGATTGATATATTGGAAGGTGGTATTCGGATATCGGAATAGTTCCAAGTGATCCGGGTAAATATCAGAGTGCCGGAGGGTTACCGGAACCCCCCGGGGAAGTAATGGGCCTACATGGGCCATACGGGAAAGAAGAGGCAGCCCACTAGGGGTGGCTGCGCCTCCCTCCCATGGGGAGTCCGAATTGGACTAGGGGAGGGGGCGCAACCCCCTTTCCTTCTCCTCTTCTCTCTCCCTTCCTTCTTCCCCCTCTTGAGAAGGAATCCTACTAGGACTAGGAGTCCTAGTAGGACTCCTCTCCCCATGGCGCGCCCCACCTAGGGCCGGCGGCCTCCTCCTCTCCTCCTTTATATACAGGGGCAGGGGGCACCCCAAAGGCACGACAATTGTTCTCTTAGCCGTGTGCGGTGCCCCCCTCCACAGTTTACCACCCCGGTCATATTTTCGGAGAGCTTAGGCGAAGCCCTGCCGGAATCACTTCACCGTCATCGTCGCCACGCCGTCGTGCTGACGGAACTCATCTACTTCCTCGACGTCTTGCTGGATCAAGAAGGCGAGGATCATCACCGAGCTGCACGTGTGTAGAACTCGGAGGTGCCGTACGTTCGGTACTCGATCGGTGGAGCTCGAAGGATTGTTCGACTACATCAATCGCGTTGTGAGACGCTTCCGCTAACGGTCTACGAGGGTACGTAGACACACTCCCCCCTCTCATAGCGATGCATCTCCATGGATAGATCTTGCGTGAGCGTAGGAATTTTTCTGAAATTCATGCTCCGTTCCCCAACAGAGAGCACCCAGGCGGTGGACGATGGCGAGGCCTAGGAAGGGAACGACGCGGAGCCGGGGAAGACGCGGCAGTGGATGCCCATGCCGAGGGGAGTACGAGCGTTGACTGGTTCGGCTACGGTGTTAGGCTGCCGTCGCTAGAGAATAACAGGGGATGTGGGTGACTAGAGGGAAGGCCTGGCCAATGGTAGGAGTAGGGTGGGGCGGTGAGGCCTACGCAGCAGCACAGCCGGCCACGGGAGGCAGGAGCAGGCGGTCCCGCCGGCGCTGGTTTCGGAGGCTGGAGCAGGAAGATCAGAGATTGAAGAAGCAGCACGGCCGTTGGATTGACATCCAATGGTCACTGCTGCTAGAATCGTTTGTTGACTAAGTTGACAAAGCCCTACATACGCGTCAACCTAGTAGTCCCACAAGTCAGCCTCTAAATCTGGTAGGCCCCAGCTGTCATGAGGAGGAATCTTTTTTTTGCATAATAAGGCGGCACTTCCTTCCGTGCGACGATAGAGCCGGTGGGGCCCGGCTGTCTTGGGAGGAATCATTTTTTTCTCGCGTAATAAGGAGACACTTGCTTCCGTGCGGCCATGCACCATGTGGGTCCCTACTGTCAGCCTCTCCACTTACATCCCACTTCTGATGGTCGTTTGTTGACCACGTTGACCACGCCGCGCCGATAGAACCAGCGCGGTGGACAACGACGAGACCCAGGAAGGGAACGACCCAGAGCCGGCGAAGACACAGTAGTGGATGCCCACGCTGAGGAGAGTACGAGGGTTGACTGGTTCGGCTGCGTTGTGAGGCTGCCGTCGCCGGAGAATAACAGGAGGTGTGGGTGAGTAGAGGGATGGCCTGGCTAGCGGTGGGAGTAGGAGGGGGCGGTAGGGCCTGCGCGACAGCACAGCTGGCCACGGGAGGCGGGACCAGGCAGTCCCGCCGGCGCTGGTTTGGGCGGCTGGAGCAAGAAGATCAGAGATTGAAGAAGCAGCACGGCCATTGGATTAACATCCAACGGTCACGGCTGCTAGAATCGTTTGTTGATTAAGTTGACAAAGCCCTGCGTACACGTCAACTTAGTAGGCCCACAAGTCAGCGTCCAAATCTGCTGGGGCCCAGCTGTCATGGGGAGGAATCTTTTTTTTCGCGTAATTAGGAGGCACTTCCTTCCGTGCGAAGATATAGCTGGTGGGTCCCAGCTGTCGGGGGGAGGAATCATTTTTTTATTCATAATAAGGAGGCACTTGCTTGCGTGCGGCCATGGACCATGTGGGTCCCTACTGTCAGCGTCTCCACGTACATCCCTCTTCCGATGGCTGTCGTTTGTTGACCATGTTGACCACGCCGCGCCAATAGAACCAACGCGGTGGACGACGGCGAGTCCTAGGAAGGAATGACCGGTAGCCGGTGAAGACACAGAAGTGGATGCCAATGCGGAGGGAAGTACAAGGGTTGACTGGTTCGGCTGCGGTGTGAGGCTGCCGTCACCGGAGAATAACAGGAGGTGTGGGTAAGTATAGGGATGGCCTAGCCAGCGATGCGAGTAGGTTGGGGCGGTGAGGCCTGCGAGGCAGCACAGCCGGCCACGGGCAGCGGGAGCAGGCGGTCCCGCCGGCGGTGGTTTGGGCGGCTGAAGCAAGAAGATCTGAGATTGAAGAAGCACGACAGCCGTTGGATGTCCATCCAATGGCCTCTACTGCTAGAATCGTGTGTTGACTATAAGTTGACAAAGCCTTGCATTCACGTCAACTTAGTAGGCCAACAAATCAGCATCACATCAGTGGCGGACAGCATACAGCCCATTTAGTATTTTTAATAATTTACAGCCCTTTTTTTAATTCCTATGGAATTTACTGCAGCCCATTTACTGTTTCTAACAGTACAGCCAATTTTCTAGCTAGGGCCAGGGTTAAAAATTTCAACCAAACTTCCCACATTTTGGTGGGGTCTGAATTATTTTTATCCCAAAATTTCGATTCAGATTCAATCTATTTATATTAGGTTAAAATCCAATGAAATTTTGCGCTCTCAACAAAAAAATGTAATGAAATTAAAAATCTCAAAATCCGAAAAAACTAATTTTCAAACTAATTGCCGGTTCGCTTCGTTTTTTTCTATTTACAGCCCATTTATTATTACTTAAATCCCATTTTCTTGGCAAGCTGAATGCACCCCTCCTCGTTTTTGCAACCCAGCCGGGCGGAGAAAAACAAGTTGGCCTGCGTTGGGTATTTGTCAAAAAAAAACTAGGCTAGCCATTTTCACAAAGGAAAAAAACAGCTGGGCTGGTTATTTGGTAGACATAAAATAATAGCCTGGGCTACAAGGGCCACAGCCCCAGTACAGACCAGTTGATACCCTGCTGCGTCTCAGCAACAAAAAAAAGATCTCTCAAAAAAAATGCATGATCTGTTGGGTCCCTGCTGTCAGCAGCTCCTTGTGAAATTCTCTCCTTTATTGAGTACGTTGACAATGGCGTCGGACCCAGATGTCACCAAACCATTAGGGGGAAGTTATTTTTTCTTGTAGTAATAAGGAGGCACTTGCCTGAGTACGACCATGGCCTTGGTGGGTTCCTACTGTCATCCTCACCACGTACAGTCATCTCCTGATTCCTCTCGTTTATTCACCATGTTGACAACGCGAGACGGCGGCACCACGGTGAGCGCAACAAGGCAAAGGACGACGGAGAGGGCCTCGCGGGCCCTACGGATGGTCTAGTACAGGGCCCGCTGCTCATCCAGGAAGCCAGGATCATCGGCCCCTATGTCCACGACGGCATTGTCATTTGCCTGTTCACCGGTGATTTGTCCCTCCGCAAGCTGATGCTCGTTGAGGAGACGGAGGTTGTAGCACTGGTCCTCCTGCGCTTGCCGGAACACTGACACCGGCGGCATTGGTACCTCTTCCGCCATTAGGGCGTCGAAGTGCGGCCGCACCTGCTCTATGGTGAACACGGCATGAACCGGCGCGGGCGGTGGCGCTGGCTCCTGGTCGGAAGCCTCGTCCATCGTCTGGCCGTCGTCGCTGAGCTCGGCGAGTTCGCTGGCGAGCCAGCATGTCCGGCTGCTGCACCGGACCGCTGCCAAGTCCGCGTCTGAACGCCCTGGCCCACCCAAACCCCCTCCCTCGCCCGCGCACGCTTCTCACCCGAAATGGTCAGCGCCACCCACGCCGCTTCCCGGAGCAGGCGACTGCTCTGCGTTCAAACGACACAACTGCCGTCCGTCCGTCCGTCTGCCGCCCACATTAATGACATGTGGTTGCCGAGGAGGCTGCTCAGGCGCCACCCATTCGTCCCTCTGCCGCCCACCATTGCTATATAAACAGCTGCCCCAGCCATAGCCACAGTTATCCGCCTCCGTTCCCTTTCTCCTCTCCACACCACTTCCACCATGGCTTCCTCCTGCTCCACCGCTCTCCGGGACGGGCGGACGGCGGACCAAAAAAAGGAGATGGACGCCATTGCTGCCGACTGGCTGGCCGGCAGGCAGCCGGAGGACGACGACGGCCCAATGGTGGATGTGGTCATCGACGAGCCGGCGCCACCCTCCTCCGCGCTATCCTCGCTGGTGCATTGCACCATGACCATCGGCGAGGCCCGTGCCCAATACATGGACCTGGTGTGGGAGCAGCGGGAGGAGCAGTTCCGGCAGGCGCAGGCCGACGCCACCTACAACCACCAGCTCCTCCAGGAGCACCTGTAGGCAGAGGAGCAGATCGCTGCGGACCTGGCAGAGTAGGCGGCGCTGCTCGAGTCCTACCGCTCCGCCCGCAAGAGCCTCCTTGAGCGCGGGCGGTACCTCCAGCAGGTGGCGGAGGTTGCGGCCGCCTACAAGGAGGGCGACGAGGTGGGCGAGGCGCTGTTTGGCGAGATAGACGACGAGGTGGAGGACATCGCCGGCTCCGCTGTGGCCCCGCCCCACCGGCAACGAAGCAGAGGACTTCGCCGGCTCCGCCGAGGCCCCGCCCCGCAGGCAACAAGGCAGAGGACATCGCCGGCTCCGCTGAGGCCCCGCCCCGCCGGTAACGACGCGGAGGACAACGCCGGTTCCGCTGAGGCCCCGCCCTGCCGGCAACGAAGCGGAGGACTTCGCCGGTGCCGCCGGACATGGGGAACGGGCGCCGGAGATCATAGATTAGGTTAATTAATTATACATCCAGAGCCAGATGAGCACTGCTATTTAGTTGAAGAATGTCCGAAATGTAATGAGATCCGGGCATGTTTGAAATCTGGCCGTGTTTGAATGAATTTAGTCCGGTTAGTTCGAATTGTTGTATTAGAGGCATTAGACGAACATGCAAAACAATACGTACTAGTCCCTCCGTCCTAAAATAAGTGTCTCAACTTTATACTCCTTCTGTCCAGGTGTATAAGTCATCTTAGATTGTGCATCGGGACCAAGGTGGGGAAAAAAATGAGAGAACTTGATGTTTATTTGCTAATTAATGCCATTGATCCAGAGAATTAACCACTGCATGTTGTGCTAAGTCATCTCAAGTAATTGAATGCATACACACCCCACGTCTCCTATTGGCTAATTTCTTTTTTCGTGGCAAAAAACAGAAAACGAGGTGGGTAGTTTTGGGATTATTTGGTTTTCGTAATGTGACTTATGCACCGGTACGAAGGGAGTACTAACTTTAGTACGAAGTTGTGCTAAGCTTGAGACAATTATTTTGGGAAGGAGGGAGTAGGATTTTTTGTCAGGACGCACAGTGATCACTTTGTTTGCTGCAGTTTCAAACGTACCATAAAGTTGTTTAGCGTGGCTGTACATTGCAATCAAACTCACAGGCCTGGCAATTCATAACATTCAAAACAATTGATCAGAGCCAATATTTTTACTTCACAACTAAAGACACAAATAAAGAAAAATCGATCGATGTTGCTGACAGCAAAGGGCGTCCCATTCCAAAATATCAAATGTATGTCTTTTTGCTAACCATCAATGAGCAAAATTTGACAAGGTTTCCCTTTCCAAAATATCAAATGCATGTCTTCTTGCGAACACCAATGAGCAAACTTTGAGAAGGTTTTCCCATTGCAAAATATCAAATGCCTACGATTGTGGAAAGGGAGGTGTTTGTCATCAGTTTGCACATTGACATGGAACCTCGTGCTGGATTAACCAGTTGATCTTTTTGTGCAGTTCCACTGAAATCGAGCAATGTCATGCGTAGCTTGGTGGATTTCGTATTTACATGTTGCAAGGCCTTGAACACGTTGGTAGCTCCTTTCATGTAACTAGTTTAGTGGCTCAAGGTGACAATGAATGATTAGAGAACCATTCGATGTATTGTGCATGATGAAGTATTATGGAGGGCACGAACCATCCGAACATTTTGTGCAGTTCCACTAAAATCAAGCTGACCATCCCTATCTGCATAAATACAGAAAAATGTGATTACTATAATAGTGGTACTAGTTGATGAAACATACGCTCACAAATATAATCATCTTCATTATCTTAACAGGAAAAGATAGCAATGCAATAGCTTCAATGAAACATTTATTCAAAACAGTACCACAATATAAGTAGCACAACATAACAAAGCATGATCATGTGGATGAAGGCCGATGCTGACCTCGTTTGTTACAGCTGCGTCCACGAGTGACTTGGTCATACCTTTCTGGTTGTAGAATCTTTCACTTCACATGCTGTTGAGTTGCCACATGAGCTCTGTAGACTGGTCATGTCACCAACATCTACTAATACTCTGTAAAGCTTCTCGATTATTCCTTCTGTAATGTACAGCAATCAGTGACTGCTTCTTTCTGGAAAGTGGAAGGATCAACTGGGCCCAAGAATGCAATAGTTTGCCTTAAATACATTGGCTCCTTTTGTGCAGTTCAACTGAAATCAAAATCAAAATAGCAACGAGCAGAAGTTTTGATATCCCTGTTTGCACAAAGAGGTATAAAGGAAACAATTACTTACCAATAATGGTTGATGACTTATATGCCCACAAGAAAAAATATCTACCTTATTTTATTGGGAAACAAAGCAGGACAGTAGCAATTCTCAAACAGTGTCATTGATTCATATTAACAGAAACATTATCTTAACAATACCTTGCTTAAACATGTAGAAAGAACGACAAAGCAGGATAGTACCATTTCTCAAACAGTGTAACTGATTCATATTAACAGAGACACCATCTTAACAATACATTGGTTCAACATGTACTCCCGCCGATACGTAATAAGTGTTGCAGTTCTGAACTAAGGTTCAGTAGTTACTTCTAAGACTGACATTGCTTTATTTTACTAGTGGCATTAGAATAACAAAAAGCTTAAACAGTTGCATGGCAGAGTTGGTGCAACAGCACCATGTCCTTCCATCGATGTATAAAGGGCTGATGCAGAGTTTGTTGCAACAAACACTACTAGGGAAAAGCCTAGCAGTAGCGCGGGTCTAAGGGCTATCAGTAGCGCGGGGTCCCGCGCTACTGATACGGCCCTACAGCTAACATGTAGCAGTAGCGCGTTTCTACCCGCGCTACTGCTAACTTTACGTAGTAGTAGCGTTCTTAATAAAACGCGCTGCTGCTAATAGCAGCAGCGCCTCTCTCTAGAGCGCGCTGCTGATAAAAGCACGTTGCTGCTACCTGCGTACCCGCGCTACTGCTAACTTTTCCTGTATTTTTTTTCTGCAGCATATTGGCGCTGTGTTTGTACAACTTTTATACAGTAGTCTCATCACGGTAGTCTCATCATATGATTTTATGATCATGATGAGTTATTATATCAGTGGGTGAAAGAGAAGTGGATTAGATTCAAGTGGATTAGTAGTCCTTTCGACTACTAATCCACTTGAATCTAATCCACTTCTCTTTTACCCACTGATATATATAATAACTCATCATGCTCATATAACAACTCAGCATCATCATCATAATAATAACTGATCATCGTTATCATAATAACAAGTCATACTCATCATCATCATAGTCATCTAACAACGTCTACCCGTTATCATAATAACAAGTCATACTCATCATCATCATAGTCATAACCAACCCTAGTTAATTGTTCTTAGCACATGATCATGAGTATTAGCTAGGACCTGCTACCCCTCTCTAAGGTAAAATAGCATAAAACAACATAACCCCTGACTCTCCATTATGGAGAATGGAGATTATCCTGTCTCCAATTCGTGGGCTTCGCACAATGTTGCTTCCAAGTAGCTCCCTACTATCATTCATAATTTGTTTCCAATCTTTGATTAAGAGGTCCTCATCTGTTCGAGAAACCTTGTATGAACAGCGGTGACCCGTAGGCAGACTTGGCCGTAAGCTAACAACATCCATGTGACCTTTCGTATGCATTAGATCAGGCACACAATCCTTCGGGATTTTCTATTGAAGATCATAATAGTAACGTAGTTAGCAATGTAGTTTAGCTTTA
The DNA here is from genome assembly GCA_039707655.1 of Elymus sibiricus. Taxonomy (NCBI): domain Eukaryota; kingdom Viridiplantae; phylum Streptophyta; class Magnoliopsida; order Poales; family Poaceae; genus Elymus; species Elymus sibiricus. The sequence goes on from CM077676.1 coordinate 86,502,529, forward strand.
GAAGAATGTATGGAAAAGATGCATTGGTGTCATAATAATAAAAAATCTTACCATGCCATTTCTATGGATGTTGCTGTAGTTCAACACGTGGACTAGTGGCACGTATTGACCATAATGTGGAGGAGTTTCATAATTCTTATTGAAAGTCTCAACATCAATAATGAAGGAGACAAGATGATCTTTCTCCTCTTAAGTTAGTTCAGAGCCATCAGTGTAGTAGGTTTTGTCTACTATTTTCCGAACATGTTTTGAAGCATGGAAATAAGCTGTTAATGGAAATATATAAGCTGTCAACTATTTTTATAAAAACAATATAAATTACTTAATAAATATGTTTGAGAAACTCACATAGAGGTAGAAGTGGAAGCGTATCAACAAGGACCCAAATGTCGATATTAGCTTCGTCGATGTCATCTTCAGGATCACCAAGATCGAAGGTGACATGCATACCCTCTTGAAAACCATACGCCTTGCACAGTGCTTCCCAATTCGAGCAACCAAAATGGGAGTAGCTCTCCGCATTGTATAGCTTTACGGCAAAAGCATAACCATGATGGGTCCTGAGGTGAACTATCTTTGTCTCCATATTCGCATGATCTTCGAAATTCAGCTTCTCCAAGACATAGCGTCTTGCATGGCAGGGAATGCACTAGTCGAATTGTAAAAGACAGAAATTACACGTTGAAGAAGCAGAAGTCATGCTTAATTACGAAAAAAGACTTGTCGTCGTTGCATACCGTTTCAACATCGAAGGTCTCGTCGAGCTTAATACTGAAGCGCGGACCGTCTTCCAGGTGAGGCCTGTCGCACAGACCCCGGTCGTCGCCGCAATAGTCACACTCAGGGATCCTATCGTCGTCGTCAGACATTTCCTATGTTCAAAATTCAAAGATTAAACTTCTAAAAGTCAACCCGAAATGTCGTTTAATTATCTTTCTAGAAAATCCGGGCCACTCGATATTTCCTACATATTCTAGCACAAGTCATGCCAAAATTCACGGAAAAATCCGGCATGACCTTTGCTAAAAAGGACATATCGAGCGCCTGAAATTTGCCAGAATGGAAATTAATCAACACTCCGGCAAAACATAGGCCACTTGGGCAAGCACTAGTAGTACACAACACTACATATCACATGTCTAAATCTCCATCATATTTTAAAGACCTACATTGAAAATTTTCTATTCCATGGAAATTGTCACAGCTACTCATCTACTACTCTACTACATCTATCAAAACATCTACATCATCATCGACATGGGGATTTGGCTGGTCTCACCTCGAGGTCGGAGGGGGTCGGTGACGGGGACGACGGCGGGGATGATGCAAGCGCTCCTTGATTTCTACAAAAACAAAATATAAGCAAAAACATTATTATCCTAATTTTAGGACTTAGTGAAACCCTATAAGCTATCAACTAAACATTATGATGCATCTATCCATCTATCTATCCAAAGCATTACTAAAAAAAACCTAGTTTAATCCATCTGTCTATCCATCTATCTATCGAAGCATTACAAAAAAATCTAATTTCATCCACCCATTCATCAATATAATTGGCAACAATATTATATTACTTTTTTACTTAAAATTTTCTATTCTATTACTATTTTTTTACTAAAAATATAATTGAAAAGACCTACATTTACTAAAAATACCCTAACTCTAACCCTAACATCTATCCATCCAACCATCTATCTATCCATCCATCTGTCTATTTATGCAATGTATCTAAAAATAGCCCAGTTCTATAAATCCATCTATCTATCCATGTATCTATCCAATGCAGTTCATCTATCAAAAATAGCCTAGTTATATATATACATCTATATATCCATCTATCTATTTATGCAATATGCATGAGGGAGGGAGGGATGCATGGAGGGAGAGGGTCAGAGGGAGAGGGGTGGGAGGGAGGGAGAAGAGGAGGGCCGGCAGCTACAGGAGGGAGGAGGGGCGGCGGCTAGCTGGAGGAGGGGCGTCGGCAAACTGGAGGAGGGGAGGAGGGAAGGAGGGGAGGAGGGCGGCGGCTTACCGAGGAAGGAGGGAGGACGGCGGCGGCAATGCGGCGGCGAAGGCGGCAACGGCGTGAGGAGGAAGAGACAAAGGGAGTGAGTGAGGGGAGTGAGAAAGTGGAACGGCGCAGGGGGAGATAAGGTTGACGTAGCAGCAACGCGGGTCGACAACAAGCGCTACAGCTACGGCACTTAGCAGTAGCGCTGGTTGTCGGTCCGCGCTGCTGCTAAGAGGGGCTCCCGTGGTGGCACAGTTCAACAATAGTTGCAGCGACGGGCACGAAACACGCGCTACTGCTATCTGCTTAGCAGTAGCGCCCTTTTGGTAGGACGCGTTGCTACTATGTTTAGCCCGGTGGGCAGTGTATGTACCACTTAGTAGCAGCGCCTTTTTGCACGAACGCGCTACTGCTAGTGTCTTATCTGTAGCGCTTCTCTTAGCCACGCGCTACTGTTAATTAGCAGTAGCGCCTGTTTATAACCCGCGCTACTGATAAGCCTCCACGTATAAGGTTTTCCCTAGTAGTGAAAGAAACAAGCAGCATATCTGGGTTGGTAGCATTTTTGTTCACTTAATGGGAGAAGACAGCAATACAATAGCTTCAATTCAACATTTATTCAAAATAGTACCAACACAAGTAGCACAACATCTCAAAGCACACTGCACAATCATGTGGATGAAGGCCGGTACTGACCTTTCATGAGGCAGACTTGAAAGACCTCAAGATCAAATACCAATCTGCCAACACGGATAGGAAATCCGATCTCCTTTTGTGTGAGTTCCACTAAATCTAGCAACGTTGCCGGTGTGACATTTTAGTTGAACTGCACAAAATAGTCTTCAAACAAAAGTGTTTTGCGCAGTGCACCAAAAGGTCGCAATAGCAAGGAGGTGAAAGAGATCCCTGTTTGCACAGAGGTAAAAAAGGAAACAATTACTAGCCAATAACGGAGGATGACACATACGGCCACAAAAAAACAATCATCTACCTTATCTTAATGAGAAACAAAGAAGGATAGTTGCATTTCTAAAATAGTGGCATTGATTCATATGAACAGAGACATTCTCTTAAAATTAACATTCGTTATAAATGTAATTTACTTTTAACAGTGGCATTGCTTCAATTTTCCAGCGGCATTATGAGAATAACAATAGCTAAATAGTTGTATGGGACAGGGAACACACCAGCACCATGTGCCTCCACACATATAAATGGGTGATGCAGAGTCTGTTGCAACAAAGAACCAAGCAGCATATCTGTGTTGGTCCCATATTTGTTCTCTTTCAACCTTTTTCCTATGTGAGGGTAGCAAATCTAGTCCTGCACAAACTCTACTGCCTTGTCCCCCACCCCCCCAGTTTCTTTCCTTTTTCAAGAAAGAGATAAGTTCCTTACAGATGTGTGTACTGCGATTTCCCTTTTTCCCTTTTCGACCAACAGAGTGGCTGGATAGCCAGTCTGTACTACTTTCCCCCCTTCCTTTCCTCTTTGAACCATGTCCTAGATTCATGCTATAAAACTCACCCCCTTCTTTCCTGTTTGAACCAGATCTAGATTAGACTGCAGAAGCAAAAAAGATCCACATGAAGCTAGAGCAATGCCGGTTTCAAAGTAAATTTATACCTTAGGGTCGTCGGGATGTGGCTAGGTGGGCGGCGGGAGGCCGGATCTGCCCACACTACGTACTGCAGCGGTGAAGACGGGGTCGGAGGCCCTCCTGCGCAGGCGTTGGGTGAAAGAGAACAGCGCCGCCAGCAGTGGATTCCCTCCCTTGCCGACGGTACGTAACAGAGTCAACGCTGCACCTCCTCACCTTCCCCGGCCGACGAGATCCGGATGGCTCTTTGACCAGTGGTGAGGGGAGAGAGAGAGAGGCCACCGCAGTCTTGTTTAGATCTGGAGAGGGTGAGAGAGTGTGAACAGAGCAAACCCTAGCAAACAAACGCCGAGGCTCCAGCATGAATATGTATAGTGGAGAGACAGAGTGTGAAGAGAGCAAACCCTAGCAAACAAAGGCTGAGGCTCTAGCTTATATAGTATTATATGGTGGAGTGGTTTTATTTTTCTCTCCATAACAATCATTTTAAATTGTGTACGAAATGAAACTCTTTTATTTAACATACCAGTGAAGAAAACTACGATCAAACTAACGCTCCACGCGTCCTGGTCGCACTTTCTATCGTTGATGGGTGGTACCTCCGTCCGGGTTTTTACTACACATCATATTTTTTATCAAAGTTTGACCACATATTTAACTAGCAAACGGCTAATACATGCCAACAATTGGCTTCATATTTCTTATTTAGTTATATGAGTAATATATTTTATCAATGTTTGGCAACATAATTAACTAGTCCAAAAAATTTAGAACCAACTCATAAATAAAATGTTTATATACAACTCAATTATTGAGAGATCATATATAGCCAACATTCAGAAACCAATACAGGGGAGCTGAAGACAAAGTTGTGAGAAGGCTTAGAAACCAATACAAATATTTTGCTCTTAGTACCAACATCGATGCTTCTCCGAGGAAACATTTGGTTCATAGCGAAAGACAAATTTGCACCAAGGGGGAAGACGGCTGCGTCTCCAACGCAACCAAGGTTCACTGATGAATGATATCTTTGTCTTCGTGGCTACCCAGCAAAGAGCACTGATGGAAGACAGCTCGTTTTTCATCGAGCATCGATCAGCTTCACCAGCCGATGCAACCATGATACTCAACCATGAGCATCGATAGGTCATCATGGTGATGCATCATCCATTTGGCATCAAGTTTGGGTGCGGCACCACTGAGGTTTGATAAATCCTCACTGTGGTCTGTTTCTTCTCGGTAATCAAGCTCGAGAAAGGTAGAACCATGTGGCAGAGGACAATGAGGCGGAGCAACAGTGGCCATCCAATTTTGTGCAGTTCCACTAAAATTGAGGAAGACATGCCCTGGTGTGGAGATATGCATCCCTGTTTGCAAAAATATTAAAAAGGGATATTTAAGTAGTGTCGTTACATTGTTTTGGCAGTGGTACAAGATTAACAGCGGAATCTGAATTGTCAATAAGAATTAATGAAATGTACCCCACAAATAGAAACATCATGATTATCTTCATACGGACTAAAGCAGGACAGAAGCATTTCTTAAAACGGTGTCATTGCTTCTATTTATCGACGTCTCTAGATTGACAACAGCATTGCTTAAAAGGGACGTCACTTTAACATTGACATTGCTTCATTTTACCAGTGATATTAGATTAGCTGCAGCAATAGGGGCATATGGACAGTGAGCGCACAACCATCATGTACCTCCACTGCGGCATAAACCAGGACAACTTTTTTTTGACGAAAAAACCAGGACAACTTTTGGAGTGGCCTTTTCTGTAACCAAAAAATTTAGGTGATGTTGGACCAGCAGACGAAGCCTAGCTACTGTACATGGCGAGCTGGGCAGTACTAGTACATACAAAACCCGCATGCAACGGCGTGGGGAGCTGGACCAGTAGAACGAAGCATGAAATCCAAAAGAAGTTATACCTCAGATGGGCGAGATGTGGCTTAGGTGGGCGGCGGGATATGCCCACATGACGGCAGCGAACAAGGGCGCGGAGGACCTTCGCCCGTGCCGGCGCCGGCTCAGAGAGGACGGTGCGCGTCGGCTTCCTCCCTCGCCGACAGCGACCACGTCAACGCTGCACTTCCTCCCCTCCCGCAGCGGACGGGATCCGGTCGGATCTGTGACCACCGGTGAGGAGAGATATTAGAGTGGACTCTGTCGTCTTGTTTCGATTTGGAGAGGGTGAGAGAGTGAGACGCGAGAAACCCTATCAACCAAGCCCTCTCAAGCCTACATATACAATGGAGTAAAAAAAATCTCTCCATAGCAATGGTTTCAAACAGAATACGCGCGTTCCCGGACATAAAAATGAAAACTCGCGGAGGAATCTCTTTTTAACGTACGAGGAAAGAAAACTCGATCAATAACACGCCACCGCTTCCAGGAGTATCACTCACGTGTGGTCCTAGGCCCTCCATTATTAAGTGACCAAATGAAAGGGTCAAATTATCACGTAAGCTTCCTCTTCGTGTACAAACGTGCTCCATCATGTACTCACGGGTGTGTCAGAGGCAAAGTGCGTGTGTGTACCTCTTCTCTTCTTATACGTAGTACTACTGCATTTTATTTTATTTTGAACTGGTAGTACTACTCCTTTTATGTCACTTCCTATTGTTTTTCCCACTCCTATGATATTCCTATCCTAGGAACAAAATGAGGCCGAACTATGTGTGTGTGTGTGTGCACGTGTGTGTGTGTGCACACGCGTGTGTGTGTTAGAGAGAACGAGACATCGATCTACAGAGAGATGGTGTGTACGAGTAGTCGCGAGAGTCGTGACTATGTGTGTGTGCGCTCACACACACATACACATACATATTCGTGTTTACGTAAAATTCCTACTTTCATCTCCAACCCCCCGCTTCCCGGTGCATGTGACTGCTCCGCGTTCAAACGACACCATGGCCGGCCACAACATGCATGCAAAAAAGTTCTTGGGAGTCCGTGTTACAACTAGTTGTCCTCTCCCCCCTCGTCTATCTCTTCCAGTAGTAGTACTTCATGGCGCGAACCATCAACAAGAAACGTTGGTTTCTGAAAGACATGTTTATATAAACGTTAGTTTTGCTCCATGGCGCGATCCATCGACAAGAAACGTTGGTTTCCGAAAGAACACTGTAGTATACTGTACTTCATGAGGGAGAAGTGGATTCAACGAAGAGTGATGGTTGCTTCGTCCGTCCAATTTCCTGCCGGGTCTATGTGATTTGATGGCTCATTGGTCATTATTACTGCAGCGATATGACCGTTGTGATTGTCAGTTGTAGTACTACACTCTACTTTGGTGCATGGCACATGGACCCGGATGCTGGATGTCCCACCCACGTTTCGGCGAAAGGAGGTAGAATGATTTTGGAGCTAGGAACCGCGCCGTAGAGCGTGTGCACTCTTTTTTTTATTCCGTGATAAAACTAAATTTATCCACTCTTACACCGGAGGAGTGCGAAACACGGCAGCCCAGTGAGTAGTACATGGCCCACCTCACACTATCACCATATTCCTTGGACACCTTGCGACACCTAGCTCTCTAGTAATAGTAGTAGGAGTAGTACATACTACTATAATTTCTTAGCGAGATAAGATTGTACTTACAATGCTATGAAGCTTTCAGCTTTTGTTTCATGTATCTTGCGTCCAATGTTGCCCCGTTACAACATTCCATCATCAAATACAGAGGAAACTAACATGCATGCTGATGCATCTCAATGATTCACATATCATAGCCAATATTTACTTCACAACTAAAGACAAACGTTGTGAGAAGGTGTACAAATAAAGAACAAAACAATCGATGCAGTCCCTAGGCCTTGAACCCTAAACCCTAAATAGGCTTTAATTTCCTGACAAGGTTGAAACTTCCGAAGGAAAGAAGTCTGGAACCCATGGACCAACTGATGATTTTGTGCACTTCCACTAAAATCGAGCTGAGCATCCCAATTGGCAAAGATATTGAAGAAGTGTGATTAGAATAATAGTAGTGGCACTAGTTGATGAGACATAAACTCATCACAAATAGAAGCCGGTACACCAACGTGCGGGGCAAAGAAGTAGAGAAAGATCCGCATGGAGCGACATGGGGAGCTGGGGCAGTGGAGGAAGACGGCTCGAAAGGAAGTTGTACCTAAGGGACATCGGGATGTAGCTAGGAGGGCGGTGGGAGGCGGCATCAGCCCATACCGCGGTAGTGAGCAAGGGGTGAAGGCTACCGCGCCGGAGCTTTGTGAGAGAGAATGGCCGGGACCCCTAATCGGGACGCGCCCACAGTGGGTTTTCTCCCTCGGCGTTGGCGACCGCGTCTACGCAAAACATCCACCACTTCCCCCGGCGGACGGGATCCGGCCGGATATGTGAACACGGTGTGGCCACCGTCGTTTTGTGCGAGAGTGTGTGAAGAGAGCAACCCCATCAAGCAAGCATGTAGCTTAGGCTCCTGGCTATATTATGTATATATAGTGGAGCGGTTTTCCTTTTCTATCCATATCAACCTTTTTATATTGCGTACGTGCCATTGAAGAGAGAAATGATGGTTGCTTCATCCGAGCAACTTACTGTGTGATTTGACTGCTCATTAGGCATTATTACTGCGTCCCCTGCTGGTACTCCACCTACGTGTGTGACCGTTCCTGAGTCTCACTTGTACTCCCAATTACTTATCTCTAATTTCTTGCATGACACGTGGATCCGGATTCTGGATGTCCCACGTGTCGGCGAAAGGAAGAAGAACGAGTTCCGACGACCGAGAAGTAGTATTTCCATGCAAACGGATCTTACGATGCATGAGTTGTTTGTTATGCCATCGACCAAAATACCCCTGCATGCAGGTTTGTCTCACTCCCAGGTGCCCTACCTGCTCTAACATCCATCATTTCAGCAAGGGGTAATTCCGTCTAAAACTCCGTCCATGCAGTACATTATGAAATATGAACATGTGAAGACTACAACCCTCATGCATGCATGCAGTAGTCACACGTACAGATGCACACAAAAACGCACGCGACGCCCTAATGCATGCATGCGGAAGTCACACATACACATTCATGCACACATGCATGTGTACAGCACACGACGCAACACACACGCTCACGCTCAAGTGCTCAGCCTACACGTGCATGCGCACACATACACAGCCAGGGTCGTTCCCGCGCAAGGGTTGAACTCCTGCCGCGCCTATGTAAAATTTTGTTTAACTTATTTCTTTCCTCTGCCAACTGACAGGTGGGACCCACAGTCCACGTGTCAATTTAACCAGTCAACAAAGTGCTACGTAGACTATTTGGCCGGTCAACAGAGTGCAATACGGTGCTCTACGGTGAGCTAGTGATCGTATAAACACCATAAAATGTATATATTGACCGTAATGAGCGTATTATGAAGTCCAGTGACCGTCATTAAGCCATATTAACCGGAAAGGAGGCAGTATGGACTAGTAGTGGGACGAGGAGAATGAGGCGAAGCTTGCTTACTACGCCCTCTCCCTCTCCCACATGCGTGGTGGCTCGCAGGACGAGGAGAACGAGGAGAAGCTTGCTCACTACGCCCTCTCCCTCTCCCACACACGCGGTGGCTCGCAGGACGAGGAGAACGAGGAGAAGCTTGCTTACTACGCCCTCTCCCTCTCCCACATGTGCAGTGGCTTGCAGGACAAGGAGAAGCTTTTGACTACTGCGCACTCTCCTCGCCCATGCGGTGGACATGCAGCAGTTCATTCGGTGTCAGATTGCCAGAAGCATACACTGTAGTAGTACTACCATAATTGTTCGACTTCACGAAGAGGCGAAGAGCCAAGCGCAAGGTTTAATCGTACGAGTAGTATAGTATACAGGTACACTAGGAACCACACAATGGAGTGTCTACACTAGTCACACCCTTTATTTTAATCTGTGATAAAGCAATCTTCTACTACTACTAGTACGCATTTACTCCGGAGCCCAGTGAAGTATTTACTCCTCAGATCACACTATCACCATATGGCCTCCGTGCGACACCTAGCCCGTCTGTGTTCTCCTTAGTAGAGTATTTATAGTTGCTCCTAGTAGTAGGAGCGGATTCAAAGAAGATTCAATTGATAGTTGCTTCCTCCGAGCAACTTACTGTGGGAAAGGTAGGGCTTGTGATTTGACTGCTCATTACTACTAGTATATTACTGCGGCGAAACGACCGAACTGGAGTCTCCCGTGCGGTTGTGCACTCTAATTTGGTGCATGGCACGTGGACTCGGATGCTGGAGTAGTAGAATTGCTTCTGGCAATGCTATCAAGCTTTCAGCATTTGTTTACATAATATATGTACACATAATTTTTGAGCGACATGAAATTGTACAACGCTATGAAGCTTTCAACTTTTGTTTCATGTGTCTTGCCAGCTGGAAGGTTGTCTCGTTACAACATTCCATCAAATTCAAAGGAAACTAACATCCATGCTCTTTCGAAAAAGAAAAGAAAAACTAACTTGCTAATGCATCTCAATGATTCGCAGATCAGAGCCAATATTTACATCACAACTGAAGACAAAGTTGTGAGAAGGTGTACAAATAAAGAAAAAAGAAAAAATGATCGATGCTCTCCATAGGAATTCTTTCATTTCCTAGCCATGATATTCATTGGTTGCCAGCTACTTTCCCGCCGCTCTGTCAAAATCAACACGACATGTTGGCAAAGAAAGGAGCTGTCAGAAGCATGGAACATTCCGATCATTTTGTGTAGTTCCACTAAAATAGAGCTGAGCGTCCCTGTTAGCAAAGATATTGAGTAAGTGTGATTACAATAATAGTGGCACTGTTGATGAAACAATAAACACACAAATAGAAGCCGGTCACCTTTGCAGTCTCTCTTGAGACTAATTACTTGTTGGAGAAGATTAGGCTGATAGTTGGATGAGGAGGATAGGAACTCCAAACTCCCTTTCTGTAGTCCCATTGAAATGTAGAAACGTTGCCAGTGAGACATTTTAGTAGAATTGCACAAAACACTCTTAAGAAAAAAGTGCTTTGGGCAGTTCACCAAAAGCTCACAATAGCAACGAGGTGAAATGGATATCCCTGTTTGCAAAAAGAGGTAGAAAAGAAACAATTACTGGCCAATGACAGTTGATGACATATACGCCGACAAAAAGAAGCATATTCATTGTATTAAGGGAAAGATAACAGCACAGTGGTTTCTCTCAAACGGTGTGAGGACGAGATTGCAAAATGGAAAGTATGCCGGCCGAGCTAGTACGTTTTAGGCAAAGAACTAGAAAAGATCCACATGCAGTGACGTGGGAAGTTGGGCAGTGGAGCAAGGCCGGTTCCAGAGGAAGGTGTACCTGAGGGTCGTCGGGATGTAAGTAGGAGGGTAGCGGCGGGCGGGATCTACTGCAGCAGCGAGCAAGGGTCGAAGGCCCTACCGCGCCGGAGCTTGGTCGGAGAGAACGGCGAGTACTGCAGATCGGGACGCGCCGGCAGAGTGTTTCCTGTCTCGACACCGGCGACCGGAGCAACGCTGCACATCCTCCCTTTCCGCCGGCGGACGGTATCCAGCCGGATCAGTGACCAGCGGTTAGAGAGAGAGAGATTGGCCACCGCTGTCTTGTGTGAGAGAGTGTGAAGAGACGAACCCCAACAAGCAAGCATTGAGGCTCCTGCCTATATTTGTATAGTGGAGCAGTTTTTGTTTTTCTCTCCATACAATCGTTTTATATTCTCTACGTGCCATTGAGGAATAAAACTTTATTTAAAAATAACGCGCCGACGCGTCAAGTCACACTTTGTTTCGTTCACGCGTGGTACACGACCCTCCAACAAGTGAACAACCGACACACGTCAAATTATCACGTGGGCTGCCTTTTCGTACAGAAATGAGCTCCACCTTATACCCACGCGGGTGTGGTTGGGAACGAGATGTGAGTACGTGCGTCGTGCGTGCACCTCTTCTCTTCGTGCATGTACCCCACCTATGTGGGTGTGTGTGAGAGAGATACAAACCTAGAGAGAGATGGTGAGTGCGTTCGTGAGTGTTTTTTTGGGGGGGTGATTTTGTAAGTGTATTTGTGTGCGTGAGAGATAGACAGGGAATATGAGTCGATGATATCTCAAAAAAATGTAACATATGCAATGCGTGTGAAACGGAGGCCTAGATATATCATATATAGAGGGGGCGATCCACGAGAAGAGAGGGGAGGGATCATCGGCGTGAGATATCGATAGAATCGAAGAGAGGGATGAAGGTGTATGGGTGCGAGATCGATAAAGAGAGCTAGCGAAATTGTGTGTGCGCACGTCAAAGATATAGGCTGGCTGACCTACTGGAACGTGAAAGGGGACATGTGCAGTTTGAGTGTGGCAGGGAGACCTAACTAGAGCGTTCGACTATCGGTGTGTGTGGGGGGGGGGGGGGGGGGGGGCAGAGACCTAACTAGAGAGGTAGATCGACAGGTAGACGTGTGGAGAAGGAGAGACCTGGCTATGTATTGAGGTAGATCGATCGGCATCCATGCATATGTGTAGGAGAGGAATAATTAAGGTTGGGAGAGAGACAGAGCTAGAGTGCCGGAGGGGTGGTGGTGGAGTTGCTTCTCGGAGATGGTGGGAGAGGCCTACTAGACAAATGGAGGGTATGACTGCAATATCAATAAGAGAGGCGATGTGTGTCTGTGTGCGCGTGTGTGTGAGAGACGAGTCGGGAGGCATGCATGGATGATGGGGGGGGGGGGCGATATGTCTCTGGTAAGCAGACCTAACTAGATAGGTAGAGCAATGGTCGTGTGTCAGGGAAAGGGAGAGACTTATCTAGTGAGGTAGATTGATCAGTGCGTGGTGAAAAAGAGTTATAGTCGAGCTAGCTATATGCATAGAGGGAGATCGATCGATATACATGCATGCGTTAGAGGCAAATAAGGCCCGAAGAGACTGATAGAGAGACAGGGATGTGCTATGAGTTGGTGCGATAGGCCTACTATATAGAGATGGAGGAGTGTGTGAGTGCGAGGTCGATGAAAAGAGGGGCGAGAGTGTGCATATGTGTGTGACTGTATGAGAGATAGAGGGCATGGACGGTGAGATAGAGGAGAAGAGGGAAAGTGTGTGTATGTGGTAGGCAGACCTAGCTAGAGAGGTATATCGATCGGTGTGTGCCAGAAAGAAGGAGCTGGGAGACCTATAGAGACCGTGGGTGAACGACCTAAAGAAAAATAATGAATGTGCGCGACGGAGAGAATGCTGAGGGAAGGGGAGGGCGAGGAGGGCGTGTGCATACACCAAAGAAGCGAGTGAACTGCAAGGATTTGGACATCGTCAAGTGGCATCAAGCGATTTTGGAATGAACTGCAGCAACTTCAATTTTTTTCCTTCTTTTTCAGAACGAAGTGTTTCGCAAAAAAAAGAAAAAACGAAGTGAACCGCATACACAGAAAACACGAAACTGCTCACACATGCAGAGTTCACTTTTTTCTGATGTTCTCTGTCATTAAAAAACAACACAGATGTACTGAAGAACATTGCGACTGGACTGCATGTCCAAATAACAAATTATAACAAGGCATTTTTTTGTGCACTGCCTGTGACGAAACAAGTGACGCCCGTTCCTATAAAAAAATATTACAAAACGAGCCGCATTTTTCTTGGAGTGAACCTCTAAGCTTAGTGTATGAAAAAAACTAGAAGACGAGGAAGTGGAGTGCACTGATGGGTCAAGTCAGGTGGACTGCATGCATTATTGTTTTGTATATAGTTCATTTGCCTTTTTTGCTATATATTGTGAAATGGACTGCATCAAGAACTAACCGCCACACACAACAAGATGAATTGTACAAGAAAAATTCATCTTTCTGTTTGTTGTTTTTTACTGCACACAACAAAGTGAACCGTACAAACCAAAACCAAAATATGGAAATATTCAGGCCAAACAAAAAAAATTGCAGCCAAGAAGCTCGGACTATAGGAGATGTTGGGGACGAGCAAGCGAACTGCATTGGACAGTTAGCCTAGCTGCACTGGAGCGTCGAATGAACATGCCGAACCGCACATCTCAGTAGACGCAAAACTTGCAAATCTTCTTCAAACAAAAAAACAAAGTGCATACACGCATGTACTACACTGCCGCACAGTCGAACCGAAGTGCTGGTGAATCACGCGGCCGGCCGAACTGCACACGGTCGAGCTTTTTGTCTGGGAACTGCACCACAATGCCCATCCAAACACGACAGGCGTGCATCTGAACTGCACGAACTACGCCGGCATGGACTAAGGGCTGGAAGCAGTGGCGACAGGGCGCCAGCAGGAGCACTGTTTGGTGGGAGAGGAGCCGAGCGCTGCAACGACCACGCAACCGCACAACGGACCCGGCGCCAACGAACTGCACGCTGACATGGCCGTGAGCAGTGGGCGACACGTGCTGCTGGTTCCCACACCCTGGCTGGATCTTGGCATTCTGATGGGGGGAGAGGAGGGGCACCGAGGGCTGAGCTGCTAGTGGAGGTCATCCCTCACAGGGGATCGAGCAGGGAGGGTGTGACCCGCGCCCGTCATCGTCAAGTCGTGGCCGTCCCCTCCTCGATCCGGACGGAGCCATCGTTGGGGGAGGTGGCTACGCACTACTGTATCCGATGCGGGGACAATTATAGGTAGCAGGGACCGTGCGGCGGCGGTGGGTAGTGATGCTGGAGCTGCTGGGGAGGAGAATCATCCCTCTCGCGAGCGCGAGTTCCGGCCTGCGTCAGATCCGGCGACAGGGTCGCCGCGGTGGGTCTGGTCGGCAAGGAAGGAAGTGGTAGAGAGGGTGGGGTGCAGCGTCGGGTAGAAGGTAGTGGGGATCCGGGGAAAGGATCCCAGCGAGGAGGCGGCCTGGGTCGCGGCGGATCTAGTCCCTACATGAGCTCCAGCAGCGCCGGTGGGTGGGTGGGTGGCCGACGGCGGCGCCCGATGAAGGTGGAGGGAGGTGGTGGTTGGTGGGGGTCGGGTGGGGTGGGGTGGGGAATGAGGCGGGGAGGAAGGTGGGGGTGTTTCTTTTTTCTGGGTGGTTCGGCTGTGTAGGGTGGACGGCTCGCGTCGGTGGTTTTCTGTGGTCCACAAGTGTTAGCAGAATAAGGCGGGTGTTAGGAGAATAAGACTCTTAAGGGTGTTAGGAGAATAGACCCATACTATATACATACTATATATATATATATATATTATATATATATATATATATATATATATCGAACAATCTCACATTTATTTGAATTTGGGATAATGTGTGGCTTTTGCAGCTCACAGCTAAGTACCTGTAGGCGTAGGGGGTGGGGCAGTATACATTGTGCGATAAACACATTATACATACGAAACATGGTTTAGATTTTGAAGATATAGGCTCTAGCTAGAGCTTGAAATGTACTATTATTTGAAATCAGCATAAAGTGGATTGAAAATTTTGAATTCGAGTTCATATAGTACACACAGTTCATATCTAGCTTGACATCAATCATGTGGTGTGTTGTGAAGATAATATATAGATGATGGTTTAACTTGACAACAATCATGATTGTAGATTCTTATTCAAATAGGGAAACGAATTCAAATTTAGTTCATATTGCAGCGGTAGTATATACATTTGGAATGCACTAAAATGTTCATTTGATTAGGTTACATGCATTATACACCTAGCGAAATATTTTAATTGAACATAACATGGATTCAAAGTTTTGAATGACATTTGTAGTAATTCGTACAGTAAAACGGGACAAGAACCTCTCTTGTGTGGTGCGAATTGTTTTTTTTTGGTTGAGGGAAGTGCGAATTGATATGGTACCGTACACGTTAGCCTTGTCCCGAAATTTCAACCCGCGCCTTATTATGCTAAAATTTCAAGATATCTCTTTGTCTGTTTATGCTTCGAAAACCCCCTCCTTCCCAACCCGCGCCTTACTATCCCGAAATTACAACGCGCCCGAAAACTCCCTCCTCCTGCGAAATCCCGACATGCGAAATCCCCGTTCGACCCCTGATCGAAAAGAGCCGCTAGTTCAAATTGGTGGGGGTACTTTTTTAACTTACCCTACATTTCGGATAAGTGCGTCCCTAAGTCATGGTTCCCCCCCCCCATCCCATTCTTTTCCTCATTCGAAAACCGAGGCCGCCATAACCTCTCTCCACCAGCCGCGAAACCCCACCCTCCTCCATCCCCCCCCCATCGCCGCCCAGCCAGAGCCTCTTCCCCGACGACGTCGTCCACCACAACAGCTCGACGTCCCTCATCCACCGCACCGGATGAGGATCCGTCGTCGATCTCGTCGTCCTGCCGGTTCAGCCGCCCCGTCCTCCACCTTCAAGGAGCTGCTCTGACGACCGCCTCGTCTATCGCGGCTGCTCCATTCCCACAGGGCCGCCTTAAGCTGCCCCACCGGAACCGCAGCATCCTCACCGACTCCTCTGATGAAGCCGAGGCCTACTCGGCGCCACCAAAGAGGTTGTACACTCATCGCATCTTCTCCTTCACTCGACCTCACGGCGCCGCCGGTGCTCGATCCCGCTCCGCCATGGCGCGGCTCCCTCGACGCCGGCGCTGCCGGTGACATCCTCCACGGCGGATCTCCCCCATTGCGAGGCTCCCTCAGCGGCGGCATCCATACCAGCCGGAGCTGCTGCTGCTACTCCGGCTCTCGCTCGTGCTGCTGCTTTGCTCTTGCTCTTGCTCGTGCTGCCGCTTTGCTCTTGCTCTCGCTCGCGCTACTGATGCTGGTACACGGGCTGCTACAGCTACACGAGTTGCTGCTCTGGCTCTCGTTCGTCCTGCTGCTTCGGCTGCTATCTGCTAGTGCGTTCCCTGTTGAGCGGCTGCTGATTTAGATCACTGCTTCTCTGCTACCACTAGTGCTCGAGTGGCCTAAACTACCAATGAAGTGCTTCTCTGCTACTAGTGCATTCAGTTTCGACAGTAATAGTCAGTTTGGACAGTAAAATTCTGTTTCGATAGTTAAGTTCAGAGTCAACAGTTTTTACATCTTCTGTTGGAGTTGGTTGTTTTTTGGTGATGTAAATTTTACAGCTAGCACTTTTTCGTAATGTATTTTAAATCATCTATTGGAGATGGTATTAGAATCCCACTTCAAATTAACGATGTCCATCTTGTACTGCTTCAGCGTCGACGTTGCATAGCTCGCCGGAGCTGCTCCAACGACGTAACCATCCAACACAACAGAGCAGTACCCTCGACGCCGTCTACAGACACCTCAGATCTTCTTCCCCAGGTCCGACAGCCACCTCCGCCGCAACATCTTCAGCGACCGACCCAATGATGCTGAGGTCGAGACGGCTACGCCAAAGAGGTTGTACACTTGTCGCATCACTTTTTACTCTACATTCATGTCGACCCCTTAGGGCTATTTTGGTTCAAAGGAATTAGTGAAGGAAAAATATAGCAATAGGAACTTTTCCTATGGTACTCTACTATTCAATTATTCATGCATTTGGTTGAAAGGAATGGAGCAAAACAAAACTCAAGGATTTTTTCCTTTCGTGTCTGTTTCAAAGGAAAAACACAGAAATTTTAACATCCACCTGGACGTACTTATCAAAATCCTATGCATGAAAAGAAGACTAAGTGCATTAGTGGCATAATAACATTCTAACTTTACACATTTGCAGGTGGTTTGACTTTAATTTGGCCATGTTTCTTTGCATTCCTATGCTCTTCCTGCAAGCCAAAGGAGCCCTTACAAAATTACTTCAGTTACAGATAGGTGTCTAAGAAAACTTTGTGTGGTTTGTCCTGCTCCTGCCGCGCCGTCGTCCACCTCACCTGAGCTGCTCCATCGACAGAAGCGACCACCATACCAGACATCCCGACTCCTTACCGTGTTTCACCGCCTCAGATCTCCTTCCCCGCTACCGGCAGCCACCGCAACTGCATCACCATCATCGACTCAGCAGATGAACCTGAGGAGTACACGGGTCCGCAAGAGAGGTCGCACTCTTTTGTTTCTGCCTACTTTATGCATTGCTTAATATTACCTGCTAGTTTATCATCCTGTTCATCTCTTAGACACTAAGTCAGGTCCAAATTAATGTTCAAACTTGAGTTTTAAAATGCTTGTGGGGCACATATCGAGACAGCAATAAATAGTATATCGATCTACTATCTGTTTCATCTAGGGTATCTACTATGTCGTTCATCTTGGGTGGGAAATAAACAGTAAAGCAGCCATCATCTGCCTTTTTATTAAATTAAGCTATCATTTGCCTGCTATCATTATTTTTGGATCTATCCACTGGTTGTTACCATCACTCTAGATTTCTGCATGCTCTCCTTACTTAGTCTCACTATATATTTTTCGTATGCATATCAGTTATTGTACACAGTCATGCTGAACATGTAGAGAAAAAGTGAAGAGTCTTGCGCGGCAATACAATGTCATGCAGACATCGCTCCATGGTGGGTGCAATGGTAACCGCACCCCCCTCCTCCAGATTGTAATCCAGAGGAAGATAGCTGTTTAGAGGTGGAGTCAGAGGGAGCTGACCACTCCTATTTACCCACCAAGGTGTTTGCTCTAACTTGGCATGATGATGTTGGTCATATCATGCATATGGTGCCTCGCTTTGCTTACTTTCGACATCATATATGTCATCTGCTTAGTTTAGACATGTTCTGTAATGTTGTTTAGTTTCTATATCATATATGTGAATTATGCAATGCCATCTTTTTTAGCTAGCCATAATATATGTGAAATATGCAATGCCATCCTGTTTAGCCAGGCATCATATATTTGAATTATATCTTGCCATTCCTTTTTTTATTACATTTCCGTTTGTCGACAATGTTTGTACATTCAACTACTCTTCCTGTGAATCAGCCATTTGAGTGGGTGATGAAAAAATCTGGAGTGAAAACAAGTTCTTCAGAGCAGACAGTGCTATCAGTCGAAGCAGATCTCTTGCTGGGTCCAGATAGCTCCTCAGAGGAGGATTCAGAGACAGATGACCAGTCCTATTCCCCCCCCCCTCGAGGTGTATGCTATAACTTGGCAGGGTTATACTGCTCGTATCATGCATATGGTGTCTTGCATTGCATAGTTTAGACATCATATACACAATATTCAACACCATCTGCTTAGTTTAGACATCATATATGTGAATGCCATCTGCTCAGTATATAAATCACATATGTGAATTATATCATGCCATCTTGTTTACTTAGATAACATGTATGTGAATTATGTCATGCGAACCTGTTTACTAAAGACATCATATAATTATCTCATGCCATCATTTTTAGTTAGTCATCATATCTTTGAATTATGTCATGCTATACTGTTTAGATAGACATCATATATGTGAAATTATGTCATGCTATCCTGTTTAGTTAAACAACATATATGTGAACTATTTCATGCCCTCTTTTTTCCTCACTATCTATTGCATCTGTCTCATACAAGGTCTGTACATTCAACTACTTTTCTTGTTTATCAGCCATTCGAATTGGAGGGTGTGATGGCAGTATCTAGCGGAGTAGGAAAATGGTCTTCAAATAAAATAGTGCTACCTGTCGATGGAGATAGCACCCCGGTTGTACTTGCACAAGAACCAGCCCTACCACACATAACCCAGACTATCGCAGATTGTACCCCTACTCCGATGGACAGAGAACCAGCTTCACCCAATCTAACCCCAACCCCAGCAGATAGTAACCCAGTTCCAGTTGACACAGCACCATCTCCACGACAGAGCTCCCAAACAAGAGCAGTTAGTAAGGCAGCTCCAGTGCCCCAAGCGCCAGGAGTACCACGGCGAACCCCAACTCCACCAGTTAGTACACCTATTCTTGTGGACGAAGCAGAACCAGTCATCCGTAGTTTAGCGTCTATCGCATTTGATGTTGTTAAATCCTATGTGCGTATCTTCCCGTCATGGAAATATTATACTGAAGATGAAGGAAAAAGCCAGTTGCAGGTGTTCCTCCAGGAGTTATGTGTAAGTATTCATGGCAATTACTTTGCTTTGTCCCATACTTTCTACCTCCCTGCTGGTTATAACACAGCAAATGTTCCCATTTTTCTGTGTAGAGAACGACCGATTTGGAAACTCAGGATGAGGTAACCTGTGCTAATACCTCTTCTATCTTCGAGAATGCTTTGCGGCAGTATCGGAATTACCTAAAGAAAACGTATTTCACTGGCAAGGAAACTCATCAAATTCCCTTACTTTCTCTGGAGACACATTTACGAGACTATGACTGGGAATGCCTTGTTCTGTATTGGTCTAGTCCCATGAATCTGGTAGGGTCTATGAGATCATATTTCATTTTGAAGTACTATATGGCTGCGTCTTACTGTACTCTCTTCTTGTAGAACAAGTGCTGAAACCTGCAAAACAACTGTTCTCAGGTAAGATTCCATAGTTGTGGTGCATACTACTTTGCTCTTGTATCACTGTATTTACTCATACCAACTAATTTTTAAATAGAAGGATCCAATCGAAACTCCAATGGCACAACAGGTATGTTTAAACATATTTCTTTAACTAGTTTGCTCTTCTAAATTGCTCTATGTTGATTTCAATTTCAATTGTGTAGACAGTTGTCTTCTCATATCATTTACATTACTAGCATCAAAACAGAGCCAATAATGTTGTTAGTTGTACATGTATACCCGTGGTACCCATCTGAAATCTTGTGGTGCCGTGTAGTTTCCCACACTTATATTCTTTCAATGCTATTTTTTCTTGACCTGATATGATTTGAACTGTGTCTCTATTTTGATTTGGCAAGACAATGCAGTGACAGTAGCACATAGATATATGTTTGTTTGATGCTTTTATAATGTACTACTTTGCAATAGAAGACTTGATAGTTTAATCATGTCCACCTTACTACTGAACTAGTTCACCAAAATGAGTTTCATATACTACATGCGAAACCTGTTATGTGTCTGCTTGTTTCTTCTTTTAGAATGTTGACAAAATATTGGAGAAGAGTACCACATTAAGCAATGGTAAAGGAAGTAATGCAGATAAGGTTGAAGATAGTGAGACAACCTTGCTGGTCTCCAACAAAGCTGATAAAACAGATAAGGAAAACTATCTTGAATATAGTGAGACAACCCCAAAGTCCTGTCTTGATGTAGTGTTCGAGTTACTGGCCACTACCGCTTGCACAAGCTCTTCAAACTCACTGTCTGAATCAGTTCAGTTTCTTGAGTCTAAACTACAAGCTGAAAGACATCGGTCAGCTATGCTGCGACAAGAAGCCGAAGGACTGAGGAAGTCCCTGGAGAATTCAGATGCATACTTTCTGGTGCAACGACAAGCGTTGGAGGATTTTAGTGCCAAACAAGAGAAAGCAAATAAGCTTGCTAAGCTTATTGCCAGCATGGTGGATACCCAGGATAACGTTTCTTGAGCTCTTCTAAAGTTGTTTCAGTTTTGGACTTGTTTTGCTGCCGCGTTTATCAGCACTGGTGGCCAATTTAGACGCCCAGTGTATGTAATATGGTGCTTTGTTGTTCCCTTTATTTGCACTGGTGGTGAACTTTGATGCCTAGTGGATGTAATGTCTGTAATCGCCGTAATAGCCTAGCGTTTGTTGCTTGTTTATTTATTTACTTATAGTCTTGTTTATTTGTTTCCTTATAGTCACTGCAGTTCTTTTTCCTCGGTTTGCTAGTGGCCGCAATAACCATGGGCGACATACGGGCCGTGGTAACGATGGGCCTCCTATGGGCCGTAGGATCCATCGGCCTTCTACGGGCCGTAGGATCCATGGGCCTCGTACGCGCCGTAGAATCCATGGACCGTACTATTCGTGGGCCAAAACCGGACCGCAATATGGACCGTAAACGGGCCAAAATTGGAACCGTCCGTTTATGGGCCCAGACCATAACGGGGCGTTAACAGGCCGGAAGACAGCACAGGCTTAATTCTATCAACAGGCATGATGGGTTGTTAATGGGACGGATTACAGGAGAGGATGAAAATGGCCCAACGGGTTAATGGGCCACAAACGGACCGAATGTTACCACGGGCTGAATTTGGCCCATTAGCATAACATGCCAGTAACGGACCGTAAGTAATCGAGGGTCGGAAATGAGCCAAAGAATGCATGGGCCCTTAGAAGGCCGAAAGGGAGCACGGGCTTGAAACGGCCCAACTGAATCATGGGCCGTTAATGGGCTCAAAGCAGTTTACTGTTCATGATGGGTCTGATTCACCACGGGCCGTCAATGGGCCCATAGGTGCAAAAGGCCTCATATGGGCCGAAAGACTTCACGGGCCATAGATGGGCCGAAAGTGACAATGGGCTGGAATCATATGGGACGGCCCATATGACGCTACTAGGCTGAATATTGAAAGGCCATAACGGGTCGTGAGTACCCGGGCCATAGATGGGCTGTATGCGAACAGGCCGTTAAAAGGCTTTCCATGGGTCGGCCTGCTAACTTTTGACCAAGTCAAACGGGCTGGCTTTTAAACCTAAATGGGCCACTGTTGGGCCGTGCCACGTGTCGACGTATCATAGGCATCTCTCATCCAATGAATGGATGACATCTGTCGCAACGCCGAGCTGACACGTGGATCGGCCGGCGAATGAGAATTTTACAGGTGGAAAATCCCCATTGGTCCGACCTGTTAACGGGTTATCGGATCCAAACCGGAACCCGATAGCTTAACGGCGACCCGTTACGGTGGATGCCATGTGTCGGTCACCCTTGACGAAAACACTTGCATGATGCGACATTTATCGTCATGGAAGTGGACACTTCCGTGATGATAATTTCAGTATTGTCATGGAACACTTCTACGACATCACAGGTATGACTATCTTGATTCTGTCATAAAATTGTCACGGATGTACATGCATGACAGAAAACTTGACCTACTATGACAAAGATGTATCATCACGGAAGTGTTTTTTTGTAGTGCCTAGCACCGATTCCGAGCGCGCCCGAGCTCCGACAGCCGCTGAGGACGTCCCGGCGCCGCTACACGGCACCCCAACACCAGACACCGCCACCATTCGATGCGCACGGGTCCCAGCTATCCAGAGATGCAACTAGCGCATCGAGTCATGCCCTGGGGGCGATTTCCGAGCCGTTCCGCCGCCACTGACCCCGCCGGCGGCTAAACGCCGGCGTGTTTGACTCTTTTGACCGGAGGTTTGACCTCCCCTGGGTCACTGACCAGTGGGACCCACTGGTCAGGTTTGACCTGGAATGACCTCTGTTGACTGCTGTCATCATGCTGATGCAGTGCTAATGTCATAACGCAATTAACTCGATTTTCTTATTTAGAAATAATCTGAAAATTCCAGAAAATGTTTAAAACTTCAGAAATTCATAAAAATTCAACCGTAACTCTAAATGAAATAATTTATATATGAAAAATTATCAGAAAAATATGAAGAATCTGTTTATGCCATTTTCATGCATGTTTGAACAAGTTAACATCACCAACTAGGAAAATTCATGATTATGGCAATTTATGAAATAACATTTGGAGTTGGAATTTGCTATAGGTTTCAATTCCACTTCAATTAACTTGGCTAACTATTGCATTAGGTCAATTCAGTACCTTAATATGACATACCATGCATCTAGATGTGCATCATTGCCATGAATTGAATGTTGTTCCTTTGTTTGCCGGTGTTTGTTCCTTCTCGGTAGAAGACGATTCCGACGTTGTGATCGTTGACACTGATGAAGTATAGTTTCATCTTCAGAAGTGCCAGGCAAGCAAACCTCCTTGAGCATTCTGATACAATCCCACTCTCTCGCTCCTGCTCTCTTTTATTGCTTTAGGACAACAACGAATCAACTGTTACTTGTTGTGGTAGTTGAACCCATTCCTCTGCATGACCTGTCTTTGCCACAGTAAATAGTTAAAACCTTCTAGCATGAGTAGGAATTGCTTGAGCCATGTTGTGACTACTCATCCATTCTTGCTTGTTATGCCTGCTATGCTTAGAGTTGTGTCGGGTCTGATCCATCTGGGCGATGAATTGGAATGGTTGTGTTCAAGTCCTACTATGTGAGAGCTAAGTGTGTGAACATGATTTGGTAAATGTAGCGATGAGAGGCCATGTAGGAGTACATGGTGGGTTGTCTCATTGAGACCATACTTAAGAATTGAGTTATGTGTATGTTATCCAAGACTAGCTACTACCACACATTGGGATACTTAATTGACCCTCTCGACTTATTAATCGCCCTGATCTCTGTCCAGGAGTTGCAACTAGTTTCTGGTGTTTGTAGGTTGTGCTAGTAGTCTACCAAGTGGCACCCGGTACAAGTGGGCTTGGGACAGACTAGGCACCGTTGCCCAGTGTACCAAGTGGCACCCGGATGGTGGACTTGGGAACCCTGCACACATCGTTTGGGGCCATGATGGAAACTTTGGCCGGACTTCCCTTGCGGGTTCAGCCTCAGATAGGCAATAAACCTGGACTAGAGTCTTGCGTGGTTAGTCAGGTTGTGGCCGACACCCTCGCAGGGCTTCCGCTTGAAGGTTGCCGAGATACATGACGTGTATATGGTGGTAAGTGGTGATAGAGTGTGTGAAGAAGTACACCCCTACAGGGTACTATGATCTATTCGAAAAGCCGCGTCCGCGGATATGGACTACTTGGAGACTTATATGGTTCATAGACAACTTGAAGTGGATACTCTAAAATGCGCAAGATAAGCGTGAGTGCTATGGATGGCCTTCTCGTAGGGAGACGGGAGAGGATCCATAGTGGTGTATTGATGTGGTGACTATGTGGACTCGTGTGCGCTCTCTCACCTCAAAGAAATACTGGTAGTCGTAGTATACGTTAGCTACTGAGTCAAAGCTGGCTTGATGCAGTTAAACCCCACAACACCCTTCTTGATAATGGTGCATATGTAGATAGTTCTGATGTAAGTCTTGCTGAGTACCTTTGTACTTACGATTGCTTAATTTATGTTTTTACAGAGGAGACGTTAGTCTCACTAGTGGTTTCAATGACGAGTTCAATGTTGACTGAGTAGCTTGGGAATCCCAGACAAAGGTCTGGCTCCTATGGAGTGTCTTGTAAATAGATAGGCTTTCCAACCTTCTCTCTCACCTCAAAGAAATACTGGTAGTCGTAGTATACGTTAGCTACTGAGTCAAAGCTGCCTTGCTGCAGTTAAACCCAACAACACCCTTCTTGATAATGGTGCATATGTAGATAGTTCTGATGTAAGTCTTGCTGAGTACCTTTGTACACACGGTTGCTTAATTTATGTTTTTACAGAGGAGACATTAGTCTCACTAGTGGTTTCAACGACGAGGTCGATGTTGACCGAGTAGCTTGGGAATCCCAGACAGAGCACTACTGGAATCAGCTTCTTTGCCGTCTGCCATAGCAGACGGCAAAGGCATGCTTGGCGGACGGCAAAGGCTTTGCCGTCCGCCAGCATACGGCGAATAGTCCGGCCGAACGGATGCCGGTAAAGGCCGCTTTGCCGTCTGCTGGCGGACGGCAAAGAAGCAAGCTCTTTGTCGTCCGCCTGTAGACGGCAAAGAGCTTGCTTCTTTGCCGTCCGCCAGCAGACGGCAAAGAGCTTCTTCTTTGCCGTCCGCCAGCAGACGGCAAAGAAGCAAGCTCTTTGCCGTCTGCTAGCAGACGGCAAAGAGGCCAAATAGGCCAAAGTGGCTATATAGCCCCTGTTTTTTCTTATATCAATTCATTTTCACAGAAAATTATATATATGACCAATATAGCATATCCAACACATATTACCAATAGTCATGAACACATGTAAATTAAAAACTTTATTAATAATTGGAATAGGTAATACAAAGTCATATTATAAAGAATCAGAAATGATTAAGTAATTAAATTTACATTTCGGAAATTACAAGAAATGACCTAAAACTATATATCTATTTTCCTAAAAACTATCTTATTACTAAGATCTTCTCTGGATCTTCTTCTTTTCTTCCAACCTGCATAACAAAAACACTAAGAAAGAGAGAATGGGTTAGGAGTAGAAATGTAAAAGAAGAACTGGGACAAGGTTGTGTTGATCAGCGCCATGCCGTGTCTATAGATTAAATTGTACAATCAATGAATAGGAAAATATATCATAGTTGCGCACAAAAAAATTGGAGAAAGAACTTTGTATGGTGAGTATTTTTCCATCTAATTTTTTTGGGAAAAAAACATGATGAGAGGGCTATTCCAAGAAATCCCCTTGAAGATCTCCCAGTCAGGATGCTTCTCCTAAGACAGACTTCCTATGATCTTAGTTGTAGATTTGCTTTTCCGAATACCCATGTTTTAGAAAATTTCAATAAACGTCTCCCAAAACACACATTCATTTTTTAATTCCTTGTGTGGTTTGTAACTATCGAGTCATTTCACAGACTGAGCAACTAAAGAATTCTGCTTAGCTTAGATTGAGAATGAAACCAGTCAGTCTCAGGCCCAGCGTTTAGATACACGGTAGAAACCCGCAAGGGCAAATATGCAGCTGAGGTCCTCGGTTCTTACAGAAAAAACTGAGGGGCCCCTCCCCCTTTGGCCTCTTTTTTAATACAAAGCTACAAAGACCTACTGTAATAAAACATCCTCTAATCCAAGGTTTATCAGCTTTGCAAAAGTCTTACCTCAGAAAGAAAGATCTAATAGTGATGTAGAGAAACTTGTTTATAGAAGAGGCTTAGACATGGGAATCATAACAATTGGTGATTGATAAACTGGCAATGGCTTAGATTTTAGGTAATGTACAATAGTATGTGCGACAAAATGAAACATTACAGTGCTGCTCAAAATAATTGGAGCATAGCTTAACTGAAGAATTTTAGAAAAAACAAAAACTGGACTTACCAATAATCTTGGCTCGGTTCTGATGATTTATCGTCTCCGGACAAAATAAAGTGAACAGAATCTTCATAGCACATTTTTCCTGTAACCTTGCATGTAAAAAATACAGTGAAAGTGCAGAAACTTGAATGATCTGAAAATGGCAGAACGAACAGAAAACCAACCTCCGAGAAAATTCTATCCACAATCCTATATATCAACACATGGTTTCCATACTTAATAAGATTTTCTTTATCAATAAAGAAAGCATGGTCCATATCTAGTTCCCAGAACCTGTAGTATATGACATAGAAATGCTCGGACGAGAAATACCTACCAAAAATCAAAAATGTTTGGTGTCTCACAAGTTGCAGAGGAAATATTTTTTTTTCGTACAAAGAAACAGCAAAAAGTGGTGTAAAATTTTGTGT
Organism: Elymus sibiricus; assembly: GCA_039707655.1. NCBI lineage: Eukaryota > Viridiplantae > Streptophyta > Magnoliopsida > Poales > Poaceae > Elymus > Elymus sibiricus. Next base: position 86,529,340 of record CM077676.1, read on the forward strand.
TTAAATGTACCACCTTAAAACTTCATTCATATCCTCTTCATCATCAGCATGGCGCATCGAATCAAGCAGATTTCCATGCTTCAGCTCCCTCAGACTGAGAAGGCCACTTCCAGTTCTATGCCACTGATATTATGTATAGCATGCTTAGCTTACTATGCAAGAATGCAAGTACGACATAATCTCTGTGATATCTACTAAAAAGAAATTGCATTGTACGCATATATTCATTTCAGTTAGTTTACTACTAACCACTACGACAGAGGGAAAATGTCAATAGCTAAACACAAAAGGAAAGAACGAAAATGGAATAACCTGATTGATACACAACTGGGCAACATGGGTTGGTCCTCTTGTAGCTTGTGCATCATCTGCCAAGGGAAGCTAAAAGAATGGGTTGACTGACCTAAAAGGAAACCTCTGTATAGATTAGACTTTCATAATTATAACCATAAACTACTTATGTAAATACTAAATTATACTGCAGGATATGGTAAATAATAAAATACTTCAGTTCACTAATGTCAGTTCGGTTAACATTTAACAACAACAAAACCAAGGCCCAAGGTTTAAGATTTCATCGGCCCCTAACAACTAAAAAACTAAATTCAGCTCAGAAACTTATCTGAAGCTCAGCTAAGCTGAAAGCTAACATGAGTTCCTCTTGTTTACTAATCCACTGGTCACAAATGGTGAAAGCTAACATGAGTTCCTCTTCTTTAGTAATCCACTGGCCATAAATTCATGAACACAAAGCTAGTCCCATGCTAGTGGTAGGCTGCTCATAATTGAGCAATAGCCAACAATTCATTTCATAAATTGAACCACTATTTGGCATAACAACCAGTAGTAGAAAGTCTAGAATTGTACTTGTAAGCAGTAAGTAACAGCCAAGAAAAACAAGCAGCCTTACATGGACCACCTCGACGATGGTGCTTGTGATGGCGGCGGCCGGCGCGCTCGCTGTAGTGCCCCCAGGCCACAATCCTGTCGAAGAGATCGCCGCCCTCGCAGAGCCCCATGACAAGGTGCACGGCATCCTCATCCTCATAGGCGGCAGTGCGGCACATAGGCTGGCGATGTTGGGGTGCCGCGACATGTGTAATCACTTAAGCACGAGCCAAAACAGAACAAACGATGTGTCAAATCCAGAATATTAACACAGTCAGCAAAGAGGAAGCATCTCTCATATCCTTTGGTATATCAGCTTTTGAAGCTAGGACTGATTCTCCATGTTGCCACTGCCAATGCTGAAACATGTTTTTCAGCTATGAAGACAAAATTGGTCTGCACTCTCAACCATATCAAAATGTTTGGTCTGCACTCTCAACCACATATATAAAGCAACACATTTGGTCTGCACTACTCAGTGGAGAAAATTACAGTGCAAAACATTTGGTCTGCACTACTCTATAGAACACATTTGGTCTGCACTACTCTATAGAACACATTTGGTCTGCACTACATCCATATCAAAATTGTTTCTGCCATATATAAAGCAACACATCATAGCAAACCTAGATGACAATATCATACTTCACAGTAGCTTACAGCAAATCTACTGCAAAAAACATCACAGGAGCTGCTTACCTTGGTGGCTCACGGCCAGGAGGAAGGGATGGGGAACGGGGGTCCTCCTGCCTCGGAGTAGCAGGTCTGCCGGAGTGGGGCTCCGCCGGCTGGACGGAGGGGACGCGGCCAAGGGAGAGGACGCGCCCGAGGGCCGGCGGCGGCGGACGGGAGTGGGGCTCCGCCGGCTGGACGGAGGGGACGCGCCCGAGGGCCGGCGGCGGACGGGAGGGCCGGCGGCGGCGGACGGGAGGGCCTGCGGCGGCGGACGGGAGGGCCTGCGGCAGCGGACGGGAGGGCCGGTGGCGGCGGACGGGAGGAACCCTAGGGGAGCGACAGAGTGCAGGAGGGAGGGGATCGAGTGCGAGGCTGAGCGTGGGCGGTTCTGTGCGGGACTGGGCGGTGGCAATTTGGACGTAATAAGTCTGACCCGCAAAAAAAAGAAGGATAGCCTACCTCTTTGCCGTCTGCCAGCAGACGGCAAAGATTCTTTGCCGTCCGCTGGCAGACGGCAAAGAGGTGGGGCTGGTGGGCTGTTACAGCGCTGGCCTCCACTGGGCCCACCCCACCTCTTTGCCGTCTGCTAGCGGACGGCAAAGTTTCTTTGCCGTCCGCTGGCAGACGACAAAGAGGTGGCTGATGGCAAAATGTGTCTTTGCCATCAGCCAGCTCTTTGCCGTCTGCTTTTCCAAAGCAGACGGCAAAGAGCCTCTTTGCCGTCTGCCAGCAGACGGCAAAGAGCTGGCAGATGGCAAAGTCCCTGATTCCAGTAGTGGAGGTCTGGCTCCTATGGAGAGTCTTGTAGATAGATAGGCTTCCCAGCCTTCTTTCTTTTCAGCTGTCTGTACTCAGCCAGGTTTATGCTTCCGTTGCTTGTATGATTTTGTATGTTGGGTCATGAGACTCATGTTTGTAATATCATGCTATGTATGGCTCTTCGGAGCCTCCTAAATAAATACTTTGATTCGTAGAGTTATGTTGTGATGCCATGTTGTATCTACACATATCGTGCATATTGTGTGTGTGTTTTACATGCATTGGTATGTGTGGGGTTCGACACCTAGTTGTGTGCCTTTGGTAGCCTTCCTTACGGGGAAATGCCTCCTAGTGCTTTCACTGAGCCTTGGTAGTTCGCTACTGCTCCGGAACACATGGATTGACCGACATGTATCCTTCTTTGCTCCTGTGTCTGTCCCTACGGGGAAATATCACGCGGTGTTACTGGAGTCCTGATAGCTTGCTACAGGCCGGTTACACACGCTGATGACCGACAGGTGCATTGCTGGGTTACCTATCTCTGTCCCTGTATGGTTGTGCCACCTTGGTTTACGACTAGTCATGTCCACCCGGGTTCTCTGTCATATGGATGCTAGCGACATAATCATATACGTGAGCCAAAAGACGCAAACGGTCCCAGCCAAGGTAAAGATGGAAGCCGTGGGTTACCGTGCGTGAGGCCGCAAAGTGATATGATGTGTTACATGCTAGATCTATGTGACTTAGGATCGGGGTCCCGACAGCTTTGGTATAAAAGCCTGACTGCCTGTAGGATTACCAAGCCAAACGGGTCGATGTTGAGTCTATTACTGCTTTAGTTATATAAGGGAATTGATTGTGGAAGGGAATGTAAGGCTCTTTTTACTCCTTATCCCGTGTCCTTCTGATTCTGAGTCACCCTCTTCTTTTCTACGGGGTTAAGAAACTAGGCTTTCTCATCTATCTATCAGGATGATGGGTTACTATTCCGCAGACCTATAGGAAAGGTGTTGTCTTCTTGGATCGGTGTTTTCCATTGGATTCAGTGGTTAAGTTGTCAGTTGTCATGCAGGTTGTCTCATTTTTCATGCCCGTACAGCCGTTATGATGTCCGAGTTGTCTCAGGTTTCTAAACAATCTGATGCATTTGCAAATCATTTCTTTCTATTCTGATGTCCTTTGGGCCAGGCTAGACACAACGTGTTGAGGTATTCTATTACCTTAACATATCTGTTGAAGTTATTAGGAAACTAGGATACCTCAGAGAACCACCCAGAGGTTCAGCCTTTGTGCTGTATCCCCAGTGTTATAATTCTGGCAATTATTTTGAAAGCATCTCGTGATGTTATTTAGTTAGTAGGTATTCTATTTCTGGGTTCTTGGACCCAAGATTCGATCTGCATATTCCCATTGATAGTGTTTGCTAGTTCCTTTAGGATATTAGTAACCTTTGTGATAGTCTTCAAGGTTCGTGGTTTATCATTCTTCCAATACCATGAACCAGTATGGCAGAAGTTCTTTTCAACCAAAAGATCACAACAAGAGTGCTCTTGAAGAGTTCTCCATTCTACATTGTGAATCTGCCAATCCTCTCCTTCTACATGGGTTACCCAGAAGAAATATGTTGGACTTATTTGACATGCTAACCTATGCATCCACAACAAAGAAAATCATGTGTTCCTTTGAGTTGTCCCTCCTCGTTTATATTCTGACCTTCGCCTATCAACTGTTAGTCAAGAATACGTCATGCATTTGTGTCATCGATGTCCAATACTCTTGTGGTCCGTCAAGCCATTCTATTTCAGAATGACTAGGAGAAACAAACTCTGGTACCTCATCCATTTCTTGGATTGGGTCAAAGCAGTTGTATTCCGCAGATCAAAATGCCAATCCAGCTTTTGTTCTGTTCTACCTTAGAGTATTACCCTCTTTATGTCAAGAATGTCATGGGAATTGCACAACCTCTTATGAATTCTTGATGTAGTAATACTTCTTGCCATCATAATTCATTCCTTGGTCTCTGTGTTTTTGTAACCGGAATGCCGACAAGTGAACCGTGATGTGTGAAATCAATACTCATAGCAGCCCTGTTGCTTGGAAGTTAATGGAAGATAATTTCATTCTTAGCGTGCTGCTTACTGAATCACTGTTCTAAGATTGATTGTGCTACCTAGTCCATTTTCCTGGTGCACTTCTCGATCAATGAGTTAGGGTTGTGTCAATCCCTCGTTCTTTTGATCATATCATCTTGCCCTGAAAATTAAAATTGTTCTCGAGCTTAGTAACATATCGATGGTTCATGATTTTCTAAATATCTTCTCAGAAGTATTACCAGGTTGTTCCCTGACCGTTATGTTGAGTTCGTAATCAAGTTGGTTTCCCTCTAAACCACCCCTTCTCCAAGAATTTGTGTTGGATACCCTAAACTAGTTGGTTAAGCTAAACAACAACTTGGAGAGTTGGAAGATAAAAGCTTGCCTAACTTAGTTCGTTCCAAAGGGATATCTTTGTGTTTGTGTGTGTGTTGAAGAAACATGATATCTTCATTAATTGATCTCCCTGATCAATTGTTGGATCTATTATCTCATCCAAACTTTGATTTGAGTGTGGGCTATCGTCAAATCAAAATCAGAACCAACGATTTTCGTAATGTTGTCTTACTTGTGGATATTTCCTCGAGCATACACCATTATATCTTTTGGTCTGACCGATGCTATCCCCTTGTTCACATAGTTGTGGAATTCCATCTTAATGGAAATCTCGATAATTGTTGTTGAGCCCATCGGCAACATCTTTATCTTCTCCATGATTTTGATGAACATTAAGCTAGTGTTGGAAACTTGTGTAAGCATTGTCTTTGTGTCCCGTTCATGGAGCATATGTTTAGATGAAAGAAGTGACTACCTCTAATTCATGTGTATTTAATGTAAGTTGCTGCCATGAATTTGAGGAAGCTTGTTTTTGCTTCCTCCGTAATCATCCCAAGTCAGTCATGTAGGTGCGAAGTATTCTATGGCCTGATAGACTGATCATCTTCATTCCATATGTAATCCCTAGCACACCAAGCCACTGACTGATTTGTTCAAGGAAAAGAAGTTCCTTCTTAAGAGCTAATCCGGACTTCTGTAAGGACTTCGATATCCTCGATAATGGTTCCCAACCAGAACTCGGTAGTGTTTTGTGGTAAGACTGCTATGTGGTCACGGTTGTCTTGGACAGTGTGATCATGTGTGTCTTGCAATCTAGCTCATGTTTTGGAGTTGCTGTCGTAGTTCATTTCCCAAGAATCTCGCAACGTCATCTCTTCGATTTGTGTTGCAAACTTTCTTTTTCAGACATGCTAAGTCTGAAGCTTCCTGATACCAACCAGATCTGAATCTCAGTCATATATGATGGTTGGAACTTCTCCCAAGAACTAGGATCTAGGTTCCGGTAAAGTGGACGCACCTAGCCGGAAGAACTATTATTGTAGTATCTTGATTAAGCCATTTGGTCACTGCCCCATGAGGATTCCCTATGTCTTATTCTAGACGTTATTGCTTATGGATTCTTTGCGCTGCCAAAATCTGACCTTTACTTGATGACCATGTTGATGCTACTTTGAAGCATGATCGTGGTATCTTGAACATCGAGGAGAACATTAGAAGCAGAGTGCTAAATGTCTCTCGGTCGGTGATCTAGATTTTGTTTCCTTGGCATTGCTAAGGTGAAATCTGAGAGAGGGGCAATGGTTATAGATGTTGGTAAAACCCTGATGAATATGGAAATGCTCAAGTTCTTGAAAGCACGCTCAGACACTAGGTTATATCCTCGGTATCAATTGGAATGTGCCTTTTGTTTACCGATTGCTCTATAACCATAGCTTCCATTTCAATCTGAGTATGCCATTCTTTCGAATTCCTTCAACGATCAATTGTGAATTTGCCTGAGTCTGGTATAAAGAGTTTCAATGATCCCTGTATCAAAAGTAATTCTTTTTGCCTGACTTGGGAGATAATTCAACGAGTCACCTCCTCTACGGTGCCCCATTCGGTTAAGGGCGATTAATTCCTCACTACTTTGAAACCTATGCACCATCCTAATTAAGCATGGAATTGTTGCCTACCAATTGAATCTCTGTCATTTTTTCTCTTGCCATCGTTCTCGATGTATGATTTGTGTCCCAGCTCAAGAGATGTTTCTATGTCTCAATCCATGGGTTGATCGTGAGTTGCTCAATCATCATGAAGATCGATTCTTGTAGAGTTTCTCTCTATCGTCATCATGTTAGGTGAAGTTCTCGACAAAGGCGTCATGATTAATATGATGTAGTGAAGCAACATCCTCAAGAAGAGTAAATTGGATCATGAAGACTGTGTCAGCTCCGTGTCTCCCTTCCTTCTACCCTACGTCTTGAATCTCGGGACGAGATTCTTGTTTAGTGGGGGTGAGTTGTCACAGCCCTAGAATAATGCTTGTAATTAGTTACATCAGTGAGCATCATGCATCATGTTAAATTTAAGGAATTTGAATTGAGGGAATTCTCAAAGCCTCAGAAACCATTTTAAAAAGACCAACATTAAAATCTCTTCAAACAAGTCCAAGAAAATGTTCCTATTAATTCATGAAAATATTGGCAAGAGATAAAATTCAAACCAATATTTTTGGAATCTCGGAAATATTTATTTTGGGCCTTTGAATTAATTCACTAGCTATTTGAATTGGATTTATATTTGCTATTAAATAAATATAAGTCCAATAATTCTGCAATTTTCTATGTGGCTCTGGATTTATCCATTTAGTCCACATATTTAATTTCAGGAGTTCTAAAAATGATTTGGTGTTTGAATCAAATCAAAATAGACTATAAAATACAAAAAAACAGAAGAAAAATAAAAAGGAACAGAGAACTTACCTGCAGCCCACTGTAGCCAGTCCAGCCCACCAGGCAACATGCCAGTCGTCCTCTTCCTCGCGCCAGGAGGACAGAGGCGTGTAGTCGCCGCGCGCGCGCACACGCCGGCCACCTCCTGCCTGCTTACCGCCTCCCGGACATTGCTATGGATGCCACGCAACCCCCTGGCCCTCTCCTTCTCTCTCCCATGTCTTTCCTCTCCTCTAGCCCTCTCTCTCGCAGCCGCCGTGAGCACCCGAGAGCGCCGCTCACCGTTGCCGTAGTCACTGCCCACGCCGAGCCCCGCGATCATGTCCCACTGCCCCGCCATCGAGCACCGCATCTCCAAGCCAAAGATCACATCGCTGGACGCCCTGTGAAGTCACCTCCGAGCTCGTCACCGCCGCATCTGCCCGCCGGACTTCGCCCGTCAATCTGCGTCGTCGAGAGCATCCCCGAGCAATAGGAGCCTCCACCGAGATCTCCGTGAGCCGCTGACCCTTTTCCCTCTTCTCTAGCTCTCTTTCTGTGCTGTAGTCGTTGTTCCCCGAGAGGCCGAGAGCTCTCCGCCGCCGGCCATGTCGCCGCCGCGGTTACAGCACATGCACGACGTGTATGAGCACGTCACCATGCTCCTCACATCTATGGCCACCCGTAGTACTCACCAGTTCGACCGGCCCCCTAGCACCGATTCCGAGCACGCCCGAGCTCCGGCCGCCACTGAGGTCATCGCCGGCGCCGCTACACGGCACCCCAGCACTAGACACCGCCACCATTCGACGCGCACGGGTCCCAGCTATCCAGAGATGCAACCAGCGCATCGAGTCATGCCCTGTGGGCGATTTCTGAGCCGTTCCGCCGCCACTGACCCCGCCGGCGGCTAAACGCCGGCGTGTTTGACTCTTTTGACTGGAGGTTTGACCTCCCCTGGGTCACTGACCAGTGGGACCCACTGGCCAGGTTTGACCTGGAATGACCTCTGTTGACTGCTGTCATCATGCTGACACAGTTCTAACATCATAACACAATTAACTGGATTTTCTTATTTAGAAATAATCTAAAAATTCCAGAAAATGTTTAAAACTTCAAAAATTCAAAGAAATTCAACTGTAACTCCAAATGAAATAATTTATATATGAAAAATATTAGAAAAATATGAAGAATCTGTTTATGCCATTTTCATGCATGTTTGAACAAATTAACATCACCACCTAGGACAATTCATGATTATGGCAATTTATGAAATAACATTTGGAGTTGGAATTTGCTATAGGTTTGAATTCCACTTCAATTAACTTGGCTAACTATTGCATTAGGTCAATTCAGTACCTTAATATGACATGGCATGCATCTAGATGTGCATCATTGCCATGAATTGAATGTTGTTCCTTTGTTTGCCGGTGTTTGTTCCTTCTCGGTAGAAGACGATTCCAATGTTGTGATCGTTGACTCTGACGAAGTACAATTTCATCTTCAGAAGTGCCAGGCAAGCAAACCTCCTTGAGCATTCCGATACAATCCCACTCTCTTGCTTCTGCTCTCTTTTATTGCATTAGGACAAAAAGGAATCAACTATTACTTGTTGCGGTAGTTGAACCCATTCCTCTGCATGACCTGTCTTTGCCACAGTAAATAGTTAAAACCTTCTAGCATGAGTAGGAATTGCTTGAGCCATGTTGTGACTACTCATCCATGCTTGCTTGTTAGCCTGCTATGCTTAGAGTTGTGTTGGGTCTGATCCATCTGGGCGATGAATTGGAATGGTTGTGTTCATGTCCTACTGTGTGAGAGCTAAGTGTGTGAACATGATTTGGTAAAGGTAGTGATGAGAGGCCATGTAGGAGTACATGGTGGGTTGTCTCATTGAGACCGTACTAAAGAATTGAGTTCTGTGTATGTTATCCAAGACTAGCTACTACCACACATTGGGATACTTAATTAACCCTCTCGACTTATGAATCGCCCTGATCTCTGTCCAGGAGTTGCAACTAGTTTCTGGTGTTTGTAGGTTGTGCTAGTAGTCTACCAAGTGGCACCCGATATAAGTGGGCTTGGGACAGACTAGGCACCGTGGCCCGGTGTACCAAGTGGCACCCGGATGGTGGACTTGGGGACCCTGCACATATCGTTTGGGGCCGTGATGGAAACTTCGGCCGGACTTCCCTTGCGGGTTCAGCCTCAGATAGGCGATAAACCTGGACTAGAGTCTTGCGTGGTTAGTCAGGTTGTGGCCAACACCCTCGCAGGGCTTCCGCTTGAAGGTTGCCGAGATACATGACGTGTATATGGTGGTAAGTGGTGACAGCGTGTGTGAAGAAGTACACCCCTGCAGGGTACTATGATCTATTCGAATAGCCGTGTCCGCGGATATGGACTACTTGGAGACTTATATGGTTCATAGACAACTTGAAGTGGATACTCTAAAATGCGCAAGATAAGCATGAGTGCTATGGATGGCCTTCTCATAGGGAGACGGGAGAGGATCCATAGTGGTGTATTGATGTGGTGACTATGTGGACTCGTGTGCGCTCTCTCACCTCAAAGAAATACTGGTAGTGGTAGTATAAGTTTGCCACTGAGTCAAAGCTGGCTTGCTGCAGTTAAACCCCACAACACCCTTCTTGATAATGGTGCATCTGTAGATAGTTCTGATGTAAATCTTGTTGAGTACCTTTGTACTCATTGTTGCTTAATTTATGTTTTTGCAGAGGAGACGTTAGTCGCACTAGTGGTTTCAACGACGAGTTCGATGTTGACCGAGTAGCCTGGGAATCCCAGACAGAGGTCTGGCTCCTATGGAGGGTCTTGTAGATAGACAGACTTCCCAGCCTTCTTTCTTTTCAGCTGTCTGTACTCAGCCAGGTTTATGCTTCCGTTGCTTGTATGATTTTGTATGTTGGGTCATGAGACTCATGTTTGTAATATCATGCTATGTATGGCTCTTCGGAGCCTTCTAAATAAATACTTTGATTCGTAGAGTTATGTTGTGATGCCATGTTGTATCTACACATATCGTGCATATTGTGTGTATGTTTGAAATGCATTGGTATGTGTGGGGTTCGACACCTAGTTGTGTGCCTTTGGTAGCCTTCCTTACGGGGAAATGCCTCCTAGTGCTTCCACTGAGCCTTGGTAGTTCGCTACTGCTCCGGAACACATGGATTGAACGACATGTATCCTTCTTTGCTCATGTGTCTGTCCCTATGGGGAAATGTCACGTGTTGTTACTGGAGTCCTGATAGCTTGCTACAGCCCGGTTACACACGCTGATGACCGACAGGTGCATTGCTGGGTTACCTATATCTGTCCCTGTACGGTTGTGCCACCTTGGTTTACGACTAGTCATGTCGACCCGGGTTCTCTGTCATATGGATGCTAGCGACATAATCATATACGTGAGCCAAAAGACACAAACGGTCCCGGCCAAGGTAAAGGTGGCAGCCGTGGGTTACCGTGCGTGAGGCCGCAAAGTGATATGATGTGTTACATGCTAGATCTGTGTGACTTAGGATGGGGGTCCCAACATGGTTGCCTCGTATGAGAGAAAGGTTTGTGAGTAAGCATGTATGGTGTATGAGATTATGTGAGAAGGTGTGTTTAGTCTACCGATAGTGGGGCTACGTAGCCTTATTTAGGTGGATAAGAGGTAAGGTTACGTGGGCCCTAGTCGTTTTGCATGGCAGAGATTGAGTCAATTTACAACAAAATCTATCTAAAGTACATGTCTTGTACTCTAAGTTGGTGATGCACCAATGTATAGCTAGCGGGCTCCGAGTCGCCAGCCTAGCACATCCTATGACTATTTGTAACGCCCAATATGAAGCTCTATCATGATCACGTGATGAAGTCGTGTTTGGGACAGAACCTCATTTTGGAATGCATAGCAAGGTGATTCTCAAATACATAGAACAAAATGAGCAGATGAGAGTACCAGATAAAGGCTTACACTCGCCACATGCTACAGCTTAATATATCATTAAACATCATACAATCATCCAAATGAAAGGCAGGGTCCGACTACGGATGAAATCAAACGATAAAATCACCACCCAGCTATTATCCCTGGATCAACCGACTAGGGCCCACTACGGATCATCTGGCATTGTGACGTACATACGTCCACGCTCATCATCATACTCCCAATGGAGCATCTCGGGCTCACCTGTGTCTGTCTCAAGAGTACCTGCAACTGGTGTTTATAGTAATCTATGAGCCACAGGCACTCAGCAATCTCATCACCCAAGGTAACGAAACTATTTAAGCTGATAGGAATGGAAGTGGAAAACGTGTTGAGGTTGCAGCAAGCACTAAGCATGTTTAAGTGGCTAACATACGAGTACAAGAATAAAGATGAGCATACTACGCATAACGGTCGCAAGTTTAATATGATCAAGAAGTGATCCTGAACACCTACTTACGGTTCAAGCATAACCCCACCGTGTTCTCTTCCCGAACTCCCTCGAAAAGAGATGATCACAGTTACACACACGGTTGACGTATTTTAATTAGATTTAGTGTCAAGTTTTCTTCAACCGGAGATTATAAATTTCCAAGTCGCCACATAACCGCGGGCACGGCTTTCTGAAAGATATAACCCTGCAGGGGTGCTCCAAGTAGTCCATTATAAATTACCACACGCATGGAACATCCTCACACCATGATAACACGATGCTGACGATAAGGAATCCCGGTGGACAAGCCACTCGTAACAGCCAAAACTAAACCAGCAAGACCTCCCGGTGAGCCAGATCCGTGTCTAGAGCCGCGCGCTCTCTATCTACGGGCATCATCCATCTATGCATAGTGGACTGTAGCCAAAAAAAGGACCTCGAGTTGCCCCGAGGCGGCTCCGCCGACTGCTAGGAAGGTGGACCAACGGTTATGTTTTGCCGCTGGCCCGAGTTATGTTGGAATTAAAAGAGTCCCCGAGGTGGTGACCCTCTATGCATTAATTATTAGGTTCATGTTGGCAAATGTTAAAACCAATGTTGGGCCTTGCTAGATAAGTCTTATCCGAAAACAAGTGATCAGGGGGGTTCCCATATGCCCCACATGTGTTAGAAGCACTCATCAAGGAACATAACACTAGGCAAAAGGCCGAGCCTTCCACACACAACCAAGTATATATATGCATTAATTAAATAAAAGATATTGTGATATCCCAACATATCCATGTCCCAATATGGAACAACCTGCACTGCACCTGCAACTAAAACGCTATAAGAGGGGCTGAGCAAAGCGGTAACATAGCCAAACAACGGTTTGCTGGGTAGGGTGGTTAGAGGCTGTATCATGGCATATGAGAGGCTAACATATATGTGGTAGGAAGTGTGACATAGCGATAGCAACGAGACAACTAGCAAGCAAAGATAGTAGAGTTATCTAGGGTGATGATCATCTTGCCTGAAGTCTCTTCGGTAGGATAGTAACTCTGCTCCTTGAACACGTTCTCAACAGAATCCTCGAACTCGGACTCGTCTCCCGGTACTACCCAAAAGAAAGAACAAACACCGAAATAAACAAACAATCATGGAATAGATGCACAAGCAAAATGATGGATGCATGACATGGGAAAATAATGAGCATGACATGAATGAAGTAACGGTGCTACCGGGACGATATAAATAGTAATGAGAAGTGAACGGTGAAGGAAAAGATGGATATGGGCAACATCTTGGCAACCCAAGTATGCCACTGGAAAGAATGAAAGATTTCGCATGAAATCGATATAAAGATCACGAAGAACGGATGCATAAAACTCAAATGGTGAGCAAAACAAACATGCAATGCAATCTGCCATTAACAGCAACATGATAACTTACACACATCAAAACAACAAGCTACAGTACTCCAATATGCTCAAGCAAGACATGTGGATGAAGTACACTAAATGCACAACAATTCATTCCATAGGTTCAAATTCATTAGCATCACAGATTAATTGGAATGAAGACAACAAAATGCAAAGATAATGTTACAGCTAAAATAACAGAGTAAATGCTGGCAGAAACAATGACAGTCAGTTTTCACACGGTTGTAACAGTAGGCAAATCAACATGAAAGTGCAAGAAATTGGCATGCGCCTACAGTACACATGGCATAGATCATTTCATTACATTGGCACAACATCATAGGAAGCATAGATTCATCACAAATGAGCTCACAACATTGCAACTTAATGTTGACATAATATTGTTACATTGACTAGGCATTTTAGAGCAACATTAGTATATGCTACAGGAGTTTTACATGGCATCAAAAGGCATGGCATGAATGTACTGGTGACAGAGATCAAATCATGTTTACTGAACATGTCCAAAAGAGCTATAGATTTGAGGCTACCATCAAAGCAATATGGCAAGTTTATATAACAGACAGATTTGACTTAGCAATTTCAACAAGTTCCAAAATCAGTAACATTGACTAAGCATGTTTACAAGCTTGTGGCAGTCATATCCGGGGAAGTCATGGCATGAAATAAATACTAACAGGAAGAAGACATGAAAATGCTCCAAACTCATGTTGACAAGATACTCATATGACACTTGCACTAAATCACAAAAAAATAACAAAATGGCATATTATGCCAAAATCACATGCACTCAGATTTGCTCAAATGACAAATCTAATGCAACAGATGGATTAGTTGGATTTTGCTACCCCAATTTCATATAAAATATGCATATGTTTAAATATGGAAAATGCTCAAAATTGCATATATACACACTGAACAGAAATAGATATAATCTATATTCCAGATTTGTAATATGCCAGAAACGGAATGCACAGAAAAGGAAATATGCCAGAATAGGAAAGCGCTAGATTTGGAAAAAGACAAGACGACTGAGGCGGCTACGGGTACCCAGTGGCACCCAGCCGCAGAGGCTGACCGGTGGGCCCTTGGACCCACGCGGCAGGAAGTGCGGTTGTGCGACCGACAGGTGAGACGGCGCGCCTGTTTGACTGACAGCGGGCCCCACAGCTGGTGTGCGCTTGCAAAACAGAGGAAGCAGAGGAGCGCGCCGGCGACGACAGGGGCACAGCGGAGGCTCACCAGAGTTGCTCCGGTGACCATACGGCACGGCGGAGGGGTGGGATCGACTCATGGGACGATCCCGCACACGCGCATGGTACTCCCAGCACCGGACGTCGATGGAGGCGACGTCGAGGACGAGGTACAGAGGCGGCGGTGACGAAGACGAACTCGACGATCTATGGGACAAAACCCATGCCCGAGAGCATGGATCGAGCCTACGCGACGGGAGGAACTCGTCGGACATGCGCATGTGATCTACGGGGGTCGGAGCACTCGCCGGAGACGAGGCCCGATGGTGACGAGCTTGGGCAAACATGGCAAGCGGCGCTCGGGGACGTAATCGACAGAAAAGATGCAAGGGAAGATGCAGCTGCTCACGTAGGTTATGGCGGTGGAGTCGTACGGGCTCGAGGGAGACGGGAGACGACGAAATTGCCCGGCGACAAGGTGCGGCCGGAGAGAAAGAAGACGAGGGAGACGGCGGACTTGCGGGTTTCTGGTTTGAGGTAGTCGATGTCGGGGACGAATAGGGACTTGGCGAACCCCACGGTAACGACGTAGACGACGGAGAAAGGCTCGGGTCACGCGGGCGCCATGGCCACGCTCCCAGATGCACTCGGGTATAGAAGGGGGCAACGGTTTCGATGGTCAAACTCACCTGGCGGCGGCGGCGGATGGAAAAGGGAAACCCTAGGGAGAGCCTGGACATGGAGAGGGGCTATAAGGAGGGCTAGGGCGACGCTCTCGTGTTCGCGGTCCCCATGGGCGCGGCGAGAGGAGGACGAAAAGGTGGGTGCGGGTCGACTATAGACAGCGGCTGGCAGGTGGGATCGGCTAGGCCACGTGGAGGCGAGCCAGCGGGGGTACGGGCGCCGCTGGGTGAGAAAAGGCAGGGAGGAGGCGCGCGGGTGGAGAGCTGGGCTGCCGGCGTACCTGGTAGGCTGCGGTGCTGGGCCGCTTCTGCTGCTGCGTTGGGCTGCTACTGCTGCTGCGTTGGGCTACTACTCCCTCTCCCTTCTGCTTCTTTTTATCCTTTTCCTCAAACAGAAAATAAAGATTGAAAAGCACAGGAATCTAGGAGAGGGTTGAGAGAGATATGAGAATATCCCTGGAGTCCAGGAAATATGTAGGATTTGAATAAATTGAGTTGGCAATTTTTAGAGAAATAAAAATATCACAAGTTTGAATTAATTTCAAACTTGAGGCATTTTTTATCCCAACCAAATCAATTCCAAAATAGTTGAAATTTGGCAGAGAGGTAAATGGCATGAATTTGGGAAAATATAAATATAGTGGACATTTAATTGGGACAGAAATGGGAACCACATGAATAATATTGAAAAGAGGAAGAAGGGAAGAAGAGGGTTTTTGGAAGATGATTGTGGGAGAATTATGCATGGGTGAACCACATGGTCTAGAGAGGGAGATGGCAAGGTAGGGGAAAACACACACCAACAAAGGTTATGCACATGATGATCATGATGAATGCAACAATGACAAGAGGCACAAAGCAACATGGTAGTGATGAACAATGCATGCAACAAGTAAAAGAACAATGCAACACAATTATGATGGAGCACATATATCATGACAACATGGAATCCATACATGGAAACATGGTTGAGGTTACAAAAATGGAAGGATCACACTTGGGGTGTTACAACTCTCCCCCACTACGAAAGGATCCCGCCCCGAGATCTAGGAACGAGGAGAGGAAGAGGAAGAGGTAAAACTAAGTTGCTTCTAGGACAAATGAGTGAAACCAACGAATCGTGGATGTTGAAAACTTGCATGAACGGAGAGAACACAACGGAGAAGAACGAAAATAGACAGCTCTCCGGTAGAAAAGAGGAAACGAAGACTAGAATAGGAACTTGACAATGTGGAATGATATCTCGAAGAGAGCAGCAACACAATGCCTCCGGAACAACTGAAAGAGTTGAAAAAAGGAACAGAGTAGAGAAACCAACATCTTTTACCACAAGGTACTTGAAAGAGCAAGCTTACACGAAATGCTAGAACGGAGTTGATGGGTAATGAAACAATGAAAAGAAATGATTCCCGTGGGCTTATGGAAAACATCCCAACGCTTGAGGTGAATATCTTCCACTAATGGAACAATTGATTGGTTGAGAGGAATGAAAAGATGCGAAACAGCACCTCAAAGACAATGGAGAATTAATTGCACTTCGAAACGCAAGAAAAAGAATACTTGAGCTCCTCCAACAAGAATCTTGACAAACACTTCGAGAATGAATGAAATCTTTGATGAACCACCATGTAGAGCATCCAGAAAGAACTCCGGTAAAAAAAGAATGAGAGCATGGAAGTGAAAATTGGAGAGAGGAAGATTGAAGCCTTGTAACGATTTAGATGGAGCTTCGTGATGTGATAACCGAGAAAACTTGGAACTCCAGAAAAGAAGGATGGAACACTTCGAATCGAGAATTCATTTAATATGAGCAAACTCCAGAAGAAAGAATTAAATCTCCTCGATGAAATAAGAATAAGAATTATGTCGTGCTTACCCTTCATCAATTTAAATTGACGACAAGCAACGGATTGGCATGCCACTTATTCTTCTTGAAAAGATTGAAGGGAGATATAGCGCAAACTTGGGAAGATCTTCAACGAACCATCGGTAGAATTTGGAAAGAATGAATGAATTGATATTATAACAAAGGAAGAGGAATCTTGAATGAACCACTAGTGAGAATTGAAAATGAACGCAGAAAAGAGAATGACTCGCCGGGAAGAATTAGAAAATGAACGAAGATACTTGCGGGAATTTTGATACAAGAGAACGAAGAGATCACGAGCTTAATGGAGAAAACTTGAACGATGCACCAGAATAATTTGGAGAACGAGAGATGAAGTTGAGAATGAAGAATTTTTCTAAAATGGTGGCTTCTGGAGAATCAAAACGAAAACACTCCTGAAATGCTTCGGATGGGTATGAAAGAATTTCTCACAAACCGAACAATTTGAGAGGATAGCAACAAGCTTGAACCACGAATCTTCGAGAGAACGGATATGATTTACGAGAAACTCTTCTTCGGTCTTCAACGCTGAGAATGATGACGAGAACACCACCAAGATTGTTGAGACACTCCGAAAAAATTGAAGAATATAAATGTTGAGCCAAGGATGAAAATAATTTGAAAGTGAACTTGGAGAAGGCATATGACTGATGGAAGCCATGCGTACGTCACCTTAAAAGAATTTGAGAATAACTCCGGAAAAATAGAAGAGTCAGGTAAGATCCTGGGAAAAGACCTGTGGGTTAGGGCCCACTCAAAAGAAACATCGTTGGAATGAATGCTCAGAAAGAGATAGTGCACAGGTTGATTTAAATGGCTTGAATGAAATAGCAACCTCGAAATAGCCCGAACGGATCTTGAATGGAAACACGAATCTTCTGAGATAATCTCTTCGCACTGGAAGAGAATAGAGAAAAAGGTGAATAAACAAGAGAGGCTTGGGTAAGAATTTCCAACATGGGAAAGCAACTGCGTATGATCAACACCGAAAGCTTGAATTTAGACCACCGGAGAAGAAACCAAGAACGAAAAATGATGAACTTGTAGCTCCTAAGCATCTTCACGAGAAATCACCGGATAAGAACATTGAAAGAATGGAGAGACTTCTCATGAATAAAATGGATATTTGATTTAAGAATTTTGACTCTGCGAAGAAAAAGGGTGGGAGGGTCGGAAAAAAATAAAGATAACTTGGGACGGGTGAAACGAACGCCGTTGAGAAGCATTGAGAATTGATATTGCGAACATTGAAATGATCGGATCAACTTGAAGAGAAGCACGCCTTTTTTGAAGAATTACTGTAACACCCTGGTTTTCGCTCCTTGTTTTTTTCCTTCGTGGGATGTGACTCCCGTCTTTTTTTCGGTGTTATTGGATTTTCTCTTGCCTTTGGGTATATGAAGATGGTCATTTAGCCTTGCCTTTCCTATCCAACCAGAGACTCTCTCCAACCCAATCTTGCCACCCAAGATATTTTTTCAAGACTTTGCCACTGAAACCCTACTCTCCAGTCTACCGGAAGGGAAACCCTAATTCCTTCCGTTACAAAGGAACTCCAATTTCCCTTGATCTGTTGCCTCCCAAACTTCTCCCAGTGATCATCCCATATCCATAAGCCCTGGATATGCAAAAATATTTCCAAGTCATTTGCAATATTTTTCATTTAAAATTAATTCCTTTTTCTGCCAGTTAAAGGAATTAAATCGAGGAAAATATCTATCCATCTCCAAAGTTCATGGAAACTTTTGCACATATTATTTGTAATCATATTGAGCTCCCATAAAAATATTGGCAATAATTAAATAAGGGAAATTGCCTTTTCCTATTTAAAGCCAGTATTGCAATTTGGGCACTTTCCAAAGGAGCTACCATTTTGATAGCCAGAAAAAATCCCAAATAATTTGTGGAGCTTATCCTATCCATATCTTCACCATTTCCATCAAAAACCCAAGTTCCACAGTTCAACTTTTGAGCACCACTTCGAATTCTTGTTTCTGGATCAATTTTGAGGTTATGAAGCAACTATATTTTATATTGCTTAAAAAATTATAAAATTAATCCAGGACCTCCTATTCCATATATGATGTGAGTATACAAAACTTCACATCATTTAATTTAGCCAATTTCTCTCAAAAATTCCATCTAGTTTCTGTCCAGATCCAAGCTCTGTGAAGGAAGTACCACTTTGGCATTTCCAAATGAGCTGAAATTTTTCCAGTATATTCATACCTCCAAATCATCACCCTAAACCAAAATTCAGTTCATTTCATGCAGCCATATGAGTGCAGATTCAAAGTCAAGTTTCTGGACCAGAATTTGCATTGCAAAGGAAGTGTATGCAAAACTTGTCCAAATGGACTCAAATTTTGCAAGCACCTAGTACTTCCTACCACATTTCCCTGTGACAACATGGCCAGTTCATTGGCACCTCTGTTTGAGCACAACTTCCTCCCCAAGTTTCTGTTCAGAAACGTTTCTGGATCCTCCCGGACACTCTAGAGCAATCCTGGTCCATCCAATGATCCATATCATCTATTTGATCAGTGATCCACCTGTTGGACAAGATATGGCAAGCAGGTATGCGCCAGAGCACGTAGTGCACGTGGTGACCGCGTAAACCAAATGCAGAACTAGTGCTCGGCGCCGTGCGTCGCCTCTGCCGACCGCTCCGGCCAGCCGTAGCTTGTACCTTAGTGCCGACCTGACTCCCCGTCGTCCCCGCACCCCTCTCTGGTCATTTCCCCCTTCGTTTTCTTCCTCGCCGCGCCACGACAATCGCCATTACTCCGCCACTGTACTTGCACCGCTGCCGCTGTATGCGGATGAGCTCGAGCTCTCCCGAAGCTGCGGCCGGCTTCTCCACTCTCCCGGAGACCCTTCCGACATCGCCCCCTCCCTCCGCGTGTCCCCTAGCTCCAGTAAGGCGATGAGGATGCCACGGCGGCCGAGCTTGTTCGGCAAGCTCCCGTGGCTATAAATAGCCGCTCCCCGGCCCTCCCGAACTCACCTCACTTCTCTCTTCCTCCCTGGAACCCCCAGTCCTGAGCCTCGAGCTCCCGTGCCCGAATTGCTCCACCACGGCCACCATTGCCGCCGCCCTCCCTTGCCCAAATTCGCTCACCTCGGCCCCTCCCCTTCCACCTAGCTACCACAGGGAATCTTCATCATTGCCCGGGAGCCTCCCCACACTCCCTCGCCTCCTCTCCACGGCCTCGGTGCCCTGCCCAACATCGCCCGTCGCCGGTTGCCGCCATGGCCAAAGGTGCACTCGAGCCCGACCTTCCCGAGGTCCGTGCCCTGCGGGAGCGGATGCGGCTTGGTCTCCTGAGCATGCCCATGTGCTGGGCGTCGCGAACGGTGGCCGGCAGCGCTGGCCATCGCCGGCGGAAGTCGCCTGCCCCACGGCCGAACGCGGGCACGCGGGCTTGAAGACGACCTGTGGAGAGAGAGAGGTGACCTGCAAGCGGGCCCCGCGCGTCAGCGTCCTAGCCGGCCCGCTGACGTGGTCAAGTGGAGACGTACTCTACCGAGCACGCGACCGCTTGGCCGAAGACGTACTCCAGTAGAGTACGCCTTCTGCGGTACAGTTGGGCCTGGCCCAGGTGAACAGCGGCAGCAGCGGCCAGACTCGGCCCGAGTGGCCCAGTAAGCACAGTCCTCTTTTATTATTTTCCAGAAAAATCAGTCAGGGACCCGATAGTAAATATTCATTTTATAGGAAGGTCCCTGCCCTTCAAACATCAATATCTTCTCATCCGTGACTCCGATTCAGGTGATTCCAAAGCCCACTTCTTTAGTTCGTCGAGCCCGTTCCTATGACATCACTTCCACCATGTTTACACTTTCTGAAAATGACCATTTTGCCCCTGCCCTTACTCAGCCCCCCCGAGAGGGAATCTTTTCCGGCGAATTCTTCCGCGAGGTGATCGCACTTCTCCCGGAGTATTCCTTCACCCCCAGGCAAGCCGACCATCTGATATATGCCCTAAAGCATTGCTCTGTGTTATTCTTGCGTGTTTAATTAATGATTATGCCTGTGTTAGAAATAATTAAACTCCTGCTAGTTCAGACTTGCTATTTACATTACCTGCTAATGCTCATCATATTATCGCACTAGTGACTCGTAGATGACAATCTGGAGATAGGTTGTTATGTTGATATACTAGTTTACATCTTGGATTATCGTTATTTTTGAAATGATTAAGAATATGATTTAGTGACAACCTCCTCCCTCGGCTGGATCGAGTCATAGTGTCACCTATCCGGACTTATCCGTGCAGCCACATTTGCCGGTATGGGACGGCCTTGACTTGGTCTAACCTCGTGCTCTTTTATCGGTACCACCACCTAGGGAAGGTTATGCGTGTGTGCTGCCCTGATCAGGTAGACGGCGATAACCTTGTGAGCCCAGTTGTTTGTTTGCGCGCGGTCCCCATTTGGGACAGTTTAGTTTGGCCACGACGGTGGCAGATGTCACGGGGTGACACAGGGGCCACCCAGGGCAGGACTCCGGGGGAGGATGATTGTCGGTGGTACGATGGAAGAGTCACGGGTTAGGCATGTTTCGTTGGAGCAGCACTGGTCCACCCGAATGGGAACATGTACTAAAGTACGAGGCCAGGCGCTCCATGGTGTGGGTAAAGTGCGCAACCTCTGCAGAGTGTAAATCTATTCGAATAGTCGCGTCCTCGGTCATGGACAGTTCGTATAGGCCCCTATTTGGTCTGAGTCGAGTCTGGAGGAACAAACTATATAATGTTATTGCTAAGACTAAACCAGAGAATGGTAAGGTTTGTCTGGCTTGCAGTGCAGATACATGGACATCAGTTGATGTCAGAGGTTTGAATGCTAGCCATAAGATGGCTATGAGATAAGCGGTCGGGTGACCGCAAAGCTTGGATCGGATTTGGATCGTGAGCATATTCGAAGTTCGGATTATTTACCTGATATACTTTACTTTACTGCATTTACTTCAGTAATTATCATGCTAGATAATACTGTTATGACATGATGATTAATGCTACTATATGATTAATCCTGCTAGATAATCCAGCCATAACATTATAGTTAATACTGTTAAGATAATAAGTACATGCTTGAATGCCATGGATTGCTTTGCTTGGTGTATATGTTGGTTTGGTTTGCTTGCGAGTACATTCAAAAGTACTCAGCGGCCTTCAATATGGCCAGGTTCACCTAAGGATTCGACGTTCGCTAGCAAGGAGCCGGAGTGTTCGCGGGCTAGAAGAGTAACCCAGTCAGATCCCTGTGGATTGGAGCTGCACCAGGACCATGCTGCCTTAGATAGAGCTTTCCGCTGCCATCACCATTGTAATATATCATGTAAGACTGATATATTCATTAATAGAAAAGCTTGTGTTCTTGATACTTGTTGTAAACGCGCACGCCAGAGTGATCTCCTGGGCTGGCGTGTGCGGCGACCGTCTGGCTACAGTGGTATTCAGGCGGGGCGCCACAATTACCATGACCATTCCGCATGATCAAAAGGATTTACGCTCCCATAGGAATATGAGAACACCGCTTAGAAAAGGTATGGAATCCACACTTGACATCGAAGCAACTCGAATACCACACTCCAAAATAAAACAAAGGATGAGACTCACAAATTAAGCCAGAAACAAATACATAACCCCTCATGCATTTTTTGGAAGGAAAATCCTAGGTAACTACTTGAATTCCCACCTAGGAACTCCCAAAAAATTTCGGTTATGCAATCCGGTGCAACGAGTACAAGGAGCAAATATCAACACACAACTCCTAGTAGAATTCTACGCTCCAAATGTACCACCTCCATCAACACATAACCGAGAACCTCGGAAACTAGTGTACCTCAGACCTTCGGAAAGAACATCCGCTATGCTAGCCGTGGAAATACTCCCAAATTATCTCCCCAGTACTGGGTGACGACGGGGTTATCTCACCACAAACAAGATAGAAGAGTCTTTTCGATGTCGGCGACCTCTGGTATTCAAGAACTAGATGATGAGGGGAGGATATCTATTGCTCCTATAATTTTACCACCTCCTGATATTCTGAAGTTTGGATCCTTTTGTTTTGCAATTCCTCATACAGATGCAGTGAAGCCCACCTTCAGAACACCTCCAGAGGCATTTCAGCGGGGAGAGGAGGAAGACCTGGAAGACCTGCAGGGTTCCCGGGGCGGTAGTACCGCCCTCCAGAGCGGTAGTACCGCTTCAAGCGGTACTACCGCTTGCTACTACCGTTCCTAGTACCGCTTACGAAATACTTCTGGAGTCCAGGCGATCCCCAGCGGAAGTGGAGCGGTAGTGCCGCGGTAGTACCGCTTATAGCGGTAGTACCGCTTGCTATAGCGGTAGTACCGCTTATCTGCCTGCGCGTAGGATTTGGGCTTTGCAGCCCGTGTACACTTTCGTTTGGTGTTAGGTTATAAATACTTTTCCCCTACCTCCGTCTTAGGGTTAGACAAGAAAGATAAGATAAGAGTTATCAACAGGTTCCTCCCGGATGGGCGGCCTATTGCGAGTATCGATTGGTGTTTGTGCTTGCTGATCGTGTTGATCTGATGTGTTGCTGTGCGTGGGAGTTGATCTAGGTCAGTTCCAGTGCGAGATATTGAGGGAAATCAGTTTGATCTATTTCAGATTGAGTTCTCTTGTTTGTGATCCTGCTGTTGTTCTTTGATTGCCGTGAAAGATCGGGCCTAAACCCCTTTGGATCACCTTGATCCATATCATTTGGTATCAGATTTTGCTAGGTTTCTCACGGCGAGATTGCTTTTTTGCTTTTGAGTTTTGCTGAGATTGATCTGCTGAGGTTGATTGTGATCTATGGAGAATTCCGTTGATGGATCGAATTCCGTAGCTGCTGGTGAGAAGAAAGCGGATCTTGTACGTCCTGTCTTTGTTGACGATTTGCCCCCTAATGTCCGGGCTGGTTTTGACAGTACGTGTGATTACATTAAACAGAGCCATGATTCTTTGGCCATGCTAATTGCCGGCTTGTCGACCCGGATTGATGCTTTGGGAGATGTTGTTCCTCGTGCACAGGTGCAGCCGCCCCCTCTTGCACAACCTCGTGACATACTGCTACGCCGCCATGCTGATGATCATGTTCGCCGACACAGGGCTACTGCACAACCTGCTGATGGAGACCTTGAGGATGACGGTGATTATGCACCACAGCGGCGACCGTTTGATGCCCGTTTTGCCGGTGCTCATCGTGCTCTGACCGCTGATCGTAATACGTTTGGTCAGGCGGTTCGTGTTCCTATGGATGATGGTGGTATTGGCCGTGTCAAACTGTTCATTCCTCCGTTCTCTGGTGACCGTGGTCCGGATGATTATTTGGAGTGGGAGATGCGTATGGATCAGATTTTTTCTACCCACCATTATAGTGAAGAGAAGAGACTTCAACTTGCTGCCGTTGAATTCACCGGTTACGTACTGATTTGGTGGAGTCAAATTCTGCGTATGCCGACTCGCCCAATGTCGTGGGGAAGTATGAAAGCACTCATGCGACGTTGTTTTGTTCCTGAACATTACAAGCGTGATATGTACCACAAATTGCAGCGGCTCACTCAAGGTAATAAATCAGTGGATGAATATTATAAAGAGATGGAGTTGTTGATGATCCGTACAGGAACAACTGAGGACCCGGAGGCCATTATGTCTCGGTTCTTTCATGGGCTGAATGTTGAGGTGCAGGATCGTGTGGAGATGGTGGTCTACTCCAACATCCAAGATCTTGTGCACCAAGCTGAGCGTGCAGAGCAACAACTCAAACGACGCCAAGTTGCAGCCACGAACATATGGCGTTATTCCCCTACCGAGGCTGCTGGGTCTAGTGCTAAACCGGCACCTTCTACACGCTCCAACAATCTTTCTGATGATCAGGCGCCAAAATCAGGAGTGTCTAAAGCTGCGTCTACTCGGTCCACCGCTGGTATAGAGTGTTTCACTTGTGGAGGCCGCGGACACTTGAGGCGTGATTGCCCTAATACAAAAAGGGTTATGCTCACCCAAGATGGATATGTTTCTGCCAGTGACGATGAGAAGGTTGCTGATTCATCTAGTGAGGAGTCTAAGGACCAGGACACCGTTGATGTGTACCCTGAGGATGTTGCCCCTAATTGCATTAACTTGATGGTGCAGCGTGTGCCAGAAGATCGCATAGCAGGACAAGGGCAGCGCTGGAATATTTTTCAGACCCAATGCACAGTCAAGAACACCGCTTGCAAGCTGATTATTGATGGTGGCAGTTACACCAATGTTGTTAGCAAGAGTTTGGTGGATTCTCTCTCATTGCCTACATGGAAGCACCCGCAGCCACATTGTGTTGAGTGGTTGTATAATTCAGGGAAGCTGAAGGTCACCCATAAGGTGCGTCTGACCTTTTCCGTAGGTACTTATGAGGATGTGGTGGTCTGTGATGTTTTACCTATGGAAGCATGTCATGTGCTGCTGGGCCGACCGTGGCAATTTGATAGGCGTTCCACTCATGAAGGCAGATCCAATGTTTATTCCTTGTGGCATAAGGGGAAGCGTCATGTGCTGCAGCCTATGCTTGACGAGGATATCAAAGTGGATGCGCTTCCTATGAAGACGAAGGTCCAACACATTAAGGCGAAACCGAGGACGGTTTCCTCTCAAGTTGGGGGGGATGACGAGGGGAGGATATCTATTGCTCCTATAATTTTACCACCTCCTGATATTCTGAAGTTTGGATCCTTTTGTTTTGCAATTCCTCATACAGATGCAGTGAAGCCCACCTTCAGAACACCTCCAGAGGCATTTCAGCGGGGAGAGGAGGAAGACCTGGAAGACCTGCAGGGTTCCCAAGGCGGTAGTACCGCCCTCCAGAGCGGTAGTACCGCTTGCTACTACCGTTCCTAGTACCGCTTACGAAATACTTCTGGAGTCCAGGCGATCCCCAGCGGAAGTGGAGCGGTAGTGCCGCGGTAGTACCGCTTATAGCGGTAGTACCGCTTGCTATAGCGGTAGTACCGCTTATCTGCCTGCGCGCAGGATTTGGGCTTTGCAGCCCGTGTACCCTTTCGTTTGGTGTTAGGTTATAAATACTTTTCCCCTACCTCCGTTTTAGGGTTAGACAAGAAAGATAAGATAAGAGTTATCAACAGGTTCCTCCCGGATGGGCGGCCTATTGCGAGTATCGATTGGTGTTTGTGCTTGCTGATCGTGTTGATCTGATGTGTTGCTGTGCGTGGGAGTTGATCTAGGTCAGTTCCAGTGCGAGATATTGAGGGAAATCAGTTTGATCTATTTCAGATTGAGTTCTCTTGTTTGTGATCCTGCTGTTGTTCTTTGATTGCTGTGAAAGATCGGGCCTAAACCCCTTTGGATCACCTTGATCCATATCACTAGAATGATAGCAAATCTGACAAGAACCCCTTGGAGCTCAACTCCCCGGAAGAAGTCAAGGCAGACAGGAGGCACCAAGACAGAATTCTGTCACACCGATATCGCAACGATTCCAGGAATACCCGCGTGATCCTAAAAAAAATTGAGTGGGAAGAGTAGTAGAATCAAAACACCTACGCCACAATTCCTCACCAGAGCTATGAAGGAGATAAGGAGTAAAAATAATTCCTACTCTCCGATATATAGCTAGGACTCAAAATAGTTTTTCTTCTAGACTCGTCAACGGTTCGATCAATCAAGGGGCTCCTATGTAGGAGATATGCCCTACAGGCAATAATAAATGTTATTTTTATCTCCATGTTCATAATTATGTTTATATTCCGTGCTATAACTGCTATGGTTCTTGAGTCTACAATATCCACGAGGCTTGGAGGGAAACTCATGTGCACGTGTGAAATAATAAACCAACAAATGTATTCCTAGTCATGCCTCTAAGACTAGCTCAAGTATTGCATGATGATCCTATTTTCCTGATCATGGGCATGACTATGCCAGCAATTTTGAGGGCACAATGTTAGAAGAACATTTGTGTTGAATCGACCCGAATTGATGTTATGCTATGAGATACATCCGTCCCAAGTTAATGGTTAATAACACAGAGAAAGTTAATGTTTGCACGATTCCTTAGACCATGAGAGTATCGAGTTTCTTCATGCTTGCTTCATGAACTTTGGGGTTTGTTAAACGTCATCCGTAAATGGGTGGCTATTACGGTGGCTTACGGGTTCATGGAAAAGTATGACAAGGGACTTGATAGCTCAAGATTGGGATTTGCTCCACCGACGATGGAGAGATATTCTTTGGGCCCTCTCAGTGTTACGGTATCCATCATCGTCTGGCCAGACACAATGTGATTTGATCACAGGGATGCCGGAACGCGGAAATGAGAAGAGAGAACAAAACTAGTAACGAGGTAACTGGCATAGTGGACAAAGTTGTTGATCCACGGGGATGCCTATAAATCTCACCTCGGGTGTTTGTAACATATCATGAAGCAACAGGAATAGCACACGGCAACTGGAGGTTCACTCGAATATTTATTCGTGTGGGTATAGGGGTCAATATGGGTGACCATGGCTCTAATGTTGATCATTGATCGGAAAGTGTTCCGATCATGTCTATACTTCACCGAACCTATAGGGTCACATGCTTAAGGGTCATCTATCTGCTGAATACTAGATAGGGAGTCTGAGAGAAAGTCACCGGAAAAGTTTCGGAGACAACGGAAGAGTTCCAGAGAGAGGACACCGGAATAGTTTTGGTAAAACTGAAAAGTTGTTTCAGAGTATACTATTAAGTCAAAATGGTTTTGGCACATGCCTGGAAATTCTTGGAGGGTGCCAGAATTGTTCTGGGAACTTCTGGGATTTTTCCAGAGAAAAAAACCGGAAATGTTCCGGAGCTGCCGGAACCGCTTTGGTTGCTTTTCACTGATGAAAATCATTGATCTAAAAATGTTTTGGAATGCGTCCAGAATTGTTTTAGTGGGTACTAGAATTATTCTAAGACCCACAGAAATATTTTCGATTTTAACGGTCACGGAAAAATGTTTTCATGAATAGTGAAAAGCACTTTATGGTTGCTTTTTGGAAAGCCACCTTTTTGGGCTTTGTCCCAAAAGATCTAGGGGATGACATGGATGGATGGGAACCCCTTTTTGGGGGGGACCCACATGGGGTGGGCAGCCAAGGGAGCTCCTCTTACCTCCCCATTATGCCCTTTATGTCTGACATAAAGCATGGGCATTTTGGGTTTTTCATGTGCCACCCTACCCCTTGGTTTCTCCTTTAAATAGAGGTGGAGAGGCACTGTCCACACTCACTCTTTCTCACATACAAATGCCATGCATGATCTGGCCTTTCTCTCCCTCCCCGCGAAATAGTTTCGTAGAGCCAAAAGGCTGTCTAGGTTCTGGTGGGAACTAGTTCTGGACAGCGAAGCCCTGCCGGATAGATGACACCGTATGTGTGCAACCCCGTAGAGAGGTCGTAGGTTTGATCTTTTTGCCCGAGGGGCTATTCGAGAGTGCCTCCCGAAGGGCTATCCGAGTGATTGTCCGAGTTTCTGTGAGTGCCTCCCGAAGGGCTGTCCGTGACACCGTCCGGGAGATTGTCCGACCACCTCCCGAAGGGCTGTCCGAGGGACTGTCCGAGGAGCAGACGAGGGAGTACATCCTCGCAGTTGGGAGGTCATAAATCCTAGTTATGGGGATCTGCACCGACGATCTTCATCGAATCTACTTTCGCTGCGCTACGAGTCGGTAACGATCAGATCCAAACCTTGTATGCATCTCCATAGTGATCCTGGGCGTGCTCGCTGTACCAATTTTTTTTGTTTTCTGTCGCATTCCCCAACAGTGGCATCATGAGCCATGCTATGCATAGATGCAGGTTATGATCTAGAATACATAGAGATGTATGGGTGTTGCACAATATAATTTGTAGTAGATGAGTTCTATTGCTGAAAATTATTTGTGCGGGTAGCAGATGAAATCTATTACCCGATGTTCTTGTTGCTTCCCTTGAATTTGCGTAGTCCTGATCTTGACGGCATGGTGGAATCTCACAAAGTTTTGGCAATCTGCTATCCTTTCATGCTGCTCCTGAGTATGCTGATTGACAGATCAACGAAGTGCTTCAGTGTATTTGGGTTTCACCATAGTTAAAGAAACATGGATGTTTCGCAGACTAAAGGGCAATGCAGATATGATTTGCACGGGGTTCTTGCGTATGACGAAGTTCAGTATGGGGCTCGAGTTTTATTATCTCGTGTTTCATACGCCCCGCAAAGTTAATCTAGCAACTTGAATAATCATACTTGATGATGAACGTTGGTAGCTTCAGTTTGTTTCGAAACCTTAGAAGCCACGTAAAATAAAATTTTGCATAAACTGATTAGAGGCGTCTAACTTGGTTTTGCAGGATGACATAAGATGTGCATGTGATGTGGTATAGCAGTTCTCATATTTAATTTGATTATGTATGAGATGACTATATGATGTAAAATTAAATAACATGACCTGCGTGTCATGATTCGGCATGATGGCTGGAGCCATATGATTGTCACTTTAATGACCTATGTGTCAAACTTAAGTAATGCACTTATTTTATTAGCTATTGAGATAGCAATATTTTCTGGTGCATCGATAAGGTGGTGGCAATCTTCGCGAAGGTGAACACCGACGCAAATGCCGAAGACAAAGAAAATAAAGACTTATCTGTCAGAAAGGGCTATACCATATCATGCTATTATGAATTGCCTGAGATGTTTATCCCTTATGATGCACCCTTTTTGATTGCACGGTAGTCTCTTTTATTAGGGTGATCTCTCACTTAAAATATCAAGTGTTTAGTGTTCTCCCAAGTGTAGCACCGTCACAGCATCTTTCCTTTCGGGGTGCGCCATGTCCACATGGGTACGAACGATTGTACGGGTGTAAGGCGGGTGAGGTCAGACCTCGCAGTGAGATCACTTGGTTGTCTTGACGTTCATGGCAGGATCGTCCTGAGCTCGAAACACACGCATCGAAAGATGAACAAGAGTCACATAGAGATGTGATCGGCAAGTTTGCCTACCGATTGAAATTCTCGTCATCAGTGATGTCCACATCAATGGCGTTGAATTGAAATGCGGGTCTTGTATCACTCACAATCAATTATGAGAGATATTGATTTGAGTGGGAGCGCACTGTAGAATTAACTTGTTTAATTCTCTGTGCAATTAATTATGAACATTGTCTAAGTGAAATTTGCATAATAGTTGTAGAATAATGGCTCACGTTTCCACCTTCCCTATTAAAATTGAATAAGCTGTTATTTATCTGCTTAATCTTGACGATTGGTAACGTAATGTGAGGATTATCCTCAAGAGTGCCGAGAAGGACTTTGTCCTATCGCATGCTTTCGGTATTCTCCCGCTAATGCTATGGATGATGAGACTCTCGTCCTTCGATCCAAAAGCTAGAATTCTGTTACGGTCAAGTGCAATATGTTTGCTTCGATAAAGACCCAAACTTCAAAGTTTGGGATAATTATGTGATATTCATGGAACTAAAAATTGTTTTCCGATGCAGACAAAGGCTAAAAGATATGAGATATCCAAAGCAATGTTTGTTTGCAAAGTATTAGAAAAGTGTTTACTAAGCATTTTACTGATGAGAGAGGGATCTAGAAGAACGTCTGTCATGTAATGAAGGTGAATAAAACAACAACTTAAAGAGAAAGGAATGTCCAAAGGGTGTTAGTGTGACTTACACGCCTAGGAAGTCCAGGGCTAATGCCACTCTTAAAGTTGGGTGCTTCTTCTGAGAGTAGGAGAAATACTGAAAGTTAAAATGTTAGAAGTATAATGGCAAAAAGAGAGAAGACTGGAATATCCAGCTCATGTATGAATGTCATACGAGTTATAGATGTATGGAAGGCTGGTCAAAGAAATAGTTCTTGGGAATTATGATTAAACATGTTAATCACTGATTCTTGGGTATTATGAGTTGATCACAGAGATACCCGCTCGATTGCATTCTGTTGCGACTCGATGCAAGAACTACTATGGCCTAAAAGACTTGCCAGTAATGAGGTTTAGATATGCGCTGGGAACATAGTAAAAGTTTCTATACTCGGTATATTACCTCTGTATTTATTTTCATAATTCATTTTAGAGTTTTTATACACTCTAGCCCATTGCATAAAGTATCTTGCAAGAAGGTTGTTCATAAGAGAACTTTTGATGTTCGGTGTTATGAATAACATAAGGGCCATACTTTCATTATGAATGAGATGTATGTTATGAATATTGATAATAATATAATACATCCGTGACACTGACGCTAAATGTCTCAAGACTAAAAGAATACCACATATGTGTGGCACTGCATTTGGTCACATTGGAGAAACCCGCGTTGAGAAATTCCATAATGATGGATTTTTTAAGTCATTTGATTATGAATCATCTGACACTTGCAACTTTCGTCCGAAAAGTGAAGTGACTGAAATACCGTTCACAGGCCATAAGGAACGAGCACCGAACTTATTGGTGATCATACATTATGATGTGTGTAGTCCAATAAAGGTTATTGCTAGCAGTGGATTTGTCTATCTTCTGAAATGACTCAGGTAGATATATGGATATTTACTTGATGAGACGTAAGTCTGGATCTTTTGAAATCGTTCAAAAAGGTTTTCAAAATGAAGTAGAAATTATTGTAACAAGAAAAATTATGTTTCTGCAAATTAGATTGCGGAAAGGAATATTTGAGTTACAAGTTTAGCGAAATGTCTGATGAGTTGTGAAAAAGAGTTTCATAACTTACACCTCCCGGAACACCACTGTGAGTGGAATGTCCGTGAAGATGTAATCAAACCATTTATGACATGGTAAGATCAAAGATGACATAAATCAATTTGTCATTATCCCTTTTAAAGTAATGCTTTAGAGACTGCAGCTTTTACACTGAAAAGAGCGCCATCAGATCTGTTGAAATGACGCCATGGTATGGTACACCCAACCATGTTATATCCTTTCTTAACATTTAGAGTATGGGGCTTGTGTAAAATGTTTACAAACATATTCCAAATCAGACAAGTGTTACTTTGTAGGTTATCCCAAGTTATTGGGTATTCCTCCATCACTATACCGAGGCAAAAGGTTTTGCCACAAAGAACGGTATGATTTTGAAGAAAATGGTTCTTGCAAAAAGGTGAGTGGGAGGACAATGCAACTCGATGAGATAACAGTATCTTCGTCATCAGGTCAAAGGAAAGAAACCTTGGAAGTGATTCCAGAGTTTCCTACTGCGACTGATACGGAAGCCTCTACATGAGATGTATGGACTTCGGTTGAACTTGCACTTGAACCACGTAGGCAAAACTCGTGCAAACCTCTCAGGTGCGCAAACGAGATATTGTTGTTAGACAACAGTATACCTACGATACACAAGGAAGCGTTGATGGGCCCTGACTCTGGAATTGGCTAAATGCCAATATAATTCGAGATAGTTTCCATATAAATGATTCAAGATTAAAATCTTGGTACACCTTTCGGAAGACTTAGAGTCTAACGAATATTAATGGAACTATAAACTGATACGGTTAAAAATGTTTTATCCATAAGGCTCGACTTGTTGCTTATAACAAATTCAAGGAATTGACTACGGCGAGATTGTCTCTCCGTAGCGATGCTTAAAGTCGGTTCGGGTTAGACTAGCAAATTAATACATATTTCAATCATGAGATATGATACATGGATGCCAAAAGGATTTTCCATGAGATGGAAATAAAACCAAGGACTTGTATGTGATACAGTCCAAAGTATTTTGTCGATTCAGAGGATGCTAGTGAGTATGCAAACTTCAGAGTTCCAGCATTGGACAGAAGAGAGCAAAATGGAGTTGGAATCTTCGTTTTTGATGAAAATAGTCAAAAGAGTTTGATTTCATCAATGGATAATGAAGATGCTTGTGGTTACAAGAAAGTAAGTGGGTGCATAATAATATTTCTGAAAACCTTGTGTGCTTGACACATTGTTGATTGGGAATAATATAAATTTCTTGACACGAATTAGGACTTCATTGAAAATAGTTTTTTGATGAAGTGCTTGGGCTATGTAGCTTTGATATTAGGCATAATTATCTACGGAGATAGAATTGCCTAATAGGCTAAGCCCAAAATACATATTGACAAGATGCTAAAACAGTTTAGCATAAGAACGCCAAGGAGTGATTCTTGCCGAAGTCACATGGAAAGAGTTTTGCAAGACTCGGTGTCCTAAAGAGACGATCACGGTTACGCACACGGTTCACGTATTTTAATTAGATTTAGTGTCAAGTTCTCTACAACCGGAGGTTATAAATTTCCAAGTCGCCACATAACCGCGGGCACGGCTTTCCGAAAGATATAACCCTGCAGGGGTGCTCCAAGTAGTCCATTATAAATTACCACACGCATCCGATGAAACATCCTCACACCATGATAACACGATGCTTACGATAAGGAATCCCGGTGGACAAGCCACTCATAACAGGCAAAACTAAACCAGCAAGACCTCTCGGTGAGCCAAATCCGTGTCTAGAGCCGCGCGCTCTCTATCTACGGGCATCATCCGTCTATGCACAGTGGACGGTAGCCAAAAAAAGGACCTCGAGTTGCCCCGAGGCGGCTCCGCCGACTGCTAGGTAGGTGGACCAACGGTTGTGTTTTGCCGCTGGCCCGAGTTATGTTGGAATTAAAAGAGCCCCCGAGGTGGCAACCCTCTATGCATTAATTATTAGGTTCATGTTGGCAAATATTAAAACCAATGTTGGGCCTTGCTGGAGAAGTCTTATCCTAAAACAAGTGATCAGGGGGGTTCCCATATGCCCCACATGTGTTAGAAGCGCTCATCAAGGAACATAACACCGGTATTACGGAAACTAGGGTGGCATGAGTGGAATAAAACACTAGGCAAAAGGCCGAGCCTTCCACACACAACCAAGTATATAGATGCATTGATTAAATAAGAGATATTGTGATATCCCAACATATCCATGTCCCAACATGGAACAACCTGCACTGCACCTGCAACTAAAATGCTATAAGAGGGGCTGAGCAAAGCGGTAACATAGCCAAACTACGGTTTGCTGGGTAGGGTGGTTAGAGGCTGTATCATGGCATATGAGAGGCTAACATATATGTGGTAGGAAGTGTGACATAGCGATAGCAACGAGACAACTAGCAAGCAAAGATAGTAGAGTTATCTAGCGTGATGACCATCTTGCCTGAAGTCTCTTCGGTAGTATAGTAACTCTGCTCCTTGAACACGTTCTCAACAGGATCCTTGAACTCGGACTCGTCTCCCGGTACTACCCAAAATAAAGAACAAGCACCGAAATAAACAAACAATCATGGCATAGATGCACAAGCAAAATGATGGATGCACGACATGGGGAAATAATGAGCATTACATGAATGAAGTAACGGTGCTACCGGGACGATAGAAATAGTAACGTGAAGTGAACGGTGAAGGAAAAGATGGCTATGGGCAACATCTTGGCAATCCAAGTATGCCACTGGAAAGAATGGAAGATTTCGCACGAAATCGATATAAAGATCACGAAGAACGGATGCATAGAACTCAAATGGTGAGCAAAACAAACATGCAATGCAATCTGCCATTAACAGCAACATGACAACTTACACACATCAAAACAGCAAGCTACAGTACTCCAATATGCTCAAACAAGACATGTGGATGAAGTACACTAAATGCACGGCAATTCATTCCATAGGTTCAAATTCATTAGCATCACAGATTAATTGGAATGAAGACAACAGGATGCAAAGATAATGTTACAGCTGAAAATAGCAGAGTAAATGCTGGCAGAAACAATGACAGTCAGTTTTCACATGGTTGTAACAGTAGGCAAAACAACATGAAAGTGCAAGAAATTGGCATGCACCTACAGTACACATGGCATAGATCATTTCATTACATTGTCACAACATCATAGGAAGTATAGATTCATCACAAATGAGCTCACAACATTGCAACTTAATGTTGACAGAATACTGTTACATTGACTAGGCATTTTAGAGCAACATTAATATATGCTACAGTAGTTTTACATGGAATCAAAAGGCATGGCATGAATTTACTGGTGACAGAGATCAAACCATGTTTACTGAACATGTCCAAAAGAGCTATAGATTTGAGGCTACCATCAAAGCAATATGGCAAGTTTATATAACAGACATATTTGACTTAGCAATTTCAACAAGTTCCAAAATCAGTAACATTGACTAAGCATGTTTACAAGCTTGTGGCAGTCATATCAGGGCATGTCATGGCATGAAATAAATACTAACAGCAAGAAGACATGAAAATGCTCCAAACTCATGTTGACAAGATACTCATATGACACTTGCATTAAATCACACAAAAATAATGAAATGGCATATAATGGAAAAATGACATGCACTCAGACTTGCTCAAATGACAAATCTAATGCCACAGATGGATTAGTTGGATTTTTCTACCCCAATTTCATATAAAGTATGCATATGTTCCAATATGGAAAATGCTCAAAATTGCATATATACACACTGAACAGAAATGGATATAATCTATATTCCAGATTTGGAATATGCCAGAAACGGAATGCACAGAAAAGGAAATATGCCAGAATAGGAAAGCGCCAGATTTGGAAAAAGACAAAATGGCTGAGGCGGCTACGGGTACCCAGTGGCACCTAGCCGCAGAGGCTGACCGGTGGGCCCTTGGACCCATGCGGCAGGGATTGCGGTTATGCGACCGACAGGTGGGACGGCGCGCCTGTTTGACTGACAGCGGGCCCCACAGCTGGCATGCGCGTGCAAAATAGAGGAAGTAGAGGAGCGCGCCGGCGACGACAGGAGCACGGCGGAGGCTCGCCGGAGTTGCTCCGGTGACCATATGGCACGGCGGAGGGGTGGGATCGACTCGTGGGACGATCCCGCACACGCACATGGCACTCCCGGCACCGGACGTCGACGGAGGCGACGCCGGGGATGAGGTACAGAGGCGGCGGCGACGAAGACGAACTCGACGATCTACGGGACAAAACCCACGCCCGAGAGCATGGATCGAGCCTACGTGACGGGATGAACTTGTCGGACATGCGCATGTGACCTACGGGGGTCGGAACACTCGCCGGAGACGAGGCCCGACGGCGGTGAGCTTGGGCAAACATGGCAAGCGGCGCTCGGGGACGCAATCGACAGAAAAGACGCACGGGGAGATACGGCTGCTCACGTAGGTTACGACGGTGGAGTCGTACGGGCTCAAGGGAGACGGGAGACGACGAAATCGCCCGGCGTCGAGGTGCGGCCGGAGAGGAAGAAGACGAAGGAGACGGTGGATTTGGGGGCTTCTGGCTTGAGGTAGTCGACATAGGGGATGAATAGGGACTTGGCGACCCCCACGGACATGACGTAGACAACGGAGAAAGGCTCGGGTCACGCGGGCGCCATGGCCACGCTCCCAGATGCGCTCGAGTATAGAAGGGGGCGACAATTTTGGTGGTCAAACTCACTTGGCGGCGGCGACGGATGGAAGAGGGAAACCCTAGGGAGAGCCTGGACATGGAGAGGGGTTATAAGGAGGGCTAGGGCGACGGGACGGAGCGACGACGCTCTCGTGCTCGCGGTCCCCATGGGCGCGGCGAGAGGAGGACGAAAAGGTGGGTGCGGGTCGACTGTAGACAGCGGCTGGCAGGTAGGGTCGGCTAGGCCACGTGGAGGCGAGCCAGCGGGGGTGCGGGTGCCGCTGGGTGAGAAAAGGCAGGGAGGAGGCGCGCGGGTGGATTGCTGGGCTGCCGGCATGCCTGGTGGGCTGCGGTGCTGGGCCGCTACTGCTGCTGCGTTGGGCTACTACTGCTACTGCGTTGGGCTGCTACTCCCTCTCCCTTCTGCTTCTTTTTATCCTTTTCCTCAAATAGAAAATAAAGATAGAAAAGCACAGGAATCTAGGAGAGGGTTGAGAGAGATATGAGAATATCCATGGAGTCCAGGAAATATGTAGGATTTGAATAAATTGAGTTGGCAATTTTTAGAGAAATAAAAATATCACAAGTTTGAATTAATTTCAAACTTGAGGCATTTTTCATCCCAACCAAATCAATTCCAAAATAGCTGAAATTTGGCAGAGAGGTAAATGGCATGAATTTGGGAAAATATAAATATAGTGGACATTTAATTGGGACCGAAATGGGAACCACATGAATAATATTGAAATGAGGAAGAAGGGAAGACGAGGGTTTGGGAAGATGATTGTGGGAGAATTATGCATGGGTGAACCACATGGTCTAGAGAGGGAGATGTCAAGGTAGGGGAAAACACACACCAACAAAGGTTATGCACATGATGATTATGATGAATGCAACAATGACAAGAGGCACAAAGCAACATGGTAGTGATGAACAATGCATGCAACAAGTAAAAGAACAATGCAACACAATTATGATGGAGCACATATATCATGACAACATGGAATCCATACATGGCAACATGGTTGAGGTTACAAAAATGGAAGGATCACACTTGGGGTGTTACACTATTAGGTTGGATTTGTCCTGCATGAGTATACCAAGGGATCATCTAGTAGGTATCGATCGTAATCATCTTCCCTCCCTTGAAGGTGATGCGTCGGCCCCATGGCTCGGTCCTAGTGAGTGGACACGCTCTGCGAAGGGAATGAGATCCCGCATTATGGCTTTCAAAGAATTGATCAGGACCCATCTAGTAGGTGAAATTGAAGAATTCCCTCTATCCAACCGCAAGGACCTCGCTCTTGGTAAATTTTATCTGCAATCTTGATGTTTCCTCGAAGCATAGAGGGGGGAACTTGAGGTTGATGAGATTCATATATGACCCCTCAACCATAATCATGGTGTCGTCTGCATATTGAGGATGTGAAATCCCATCCTGTGGGATAATATTGCCCATTAGGCAGTGCCTTGTCTGTCGACCGCCTCAAGGATGTTTGAAGCTCATCTACCTCTAGGTTTCAAAGCAACAAGGAGAGAGGGTCCTCTTGGTGAACATTCTGGGATGCACAAAAATATGGGCGGACAACTCCATTAATGTTAATGGTCATGCGGCCGACTGTGATCAGCTACATCTCCCAGCTAACCCACCACTGATCGAAGTCGCGACGCTCTGGGACTTCTTGAAGGAAGTGCCAACTGAGGCGGTCATAGGCCTTCTGAAAGTTCAGTTTCAGGAATATTCCCTTCTAGTGTCTTGTTTTAACCTCCTCAATCACTTCATGCAAGACGAGGACCCCATCCAAGAGGTGCAACCTTTGGTAAAAGTCGCTTGGTTCGGGTGAATGACCTTATTCTCAACCAGCGACGACATATTGGGGCACACTTTGCAGAGGATCCTAAAATCCATGTTGACAACGTATGGTAATCGACCTAAATCGCCGGATATCCTTAGCCCCTACTACCTTGGGGGACCACTGTGATGATCCGTAGCCAAGTCATGAGGCGTCGAGGGTCCTCACATAGAATTCCCGAAATATCCTCAGTAGGTGGCCCTTGATGACACTTCAGAGCTGCTTGAAGAAGCTAATCGGCAGGCCGTCTGGGCCAAGGGCCGAACTAGCGTCCATTGGGTTGATGGTCAGACAGGACATCCTCCTCCTAGAAGAAGGGGGCTAAGAGTGTCGTGTTCACCTCCCAATCCACCTGATGGGAAGAGAGTCAAGCCTTGAGCGCCAGGGAAATCCCGCCTCTAGCTTCCATGGAGAAATCCTTGTAGAAGGAATATATGTGATCCCGGTGCTCCCCAGGGTCGGATCCTTGTGCCAAAGGCAAGGGATGGAGCACTTTCGGCGCCGACCATTCATTGGCCACAATGTGGAAGTAGGGATATGGCCACATTTAGGGCTCCTTTGATTCAAAGGATTTTTATAGGAATTTTGAAGGATTAAAATCCTTAGAAACTTTTTCTATGTCCGTTGTTTGACTCATAGGATTGAATCTTATAGGAATTTTTCTAAGAGTTTTTTTGTACTACTTTTCATAGGATTTCTAGCATCCATGCAAACCTCTTTGAAAGAATCCTTTGTTTTTTCTTTCTTTCTATGATGCAATCAAACAACTCAAAATTCTGTAGAACTGAGATTATCATGACATTCCAATCCTATGTTTTTCCTATTTCCGCGTTTTTAGAATCCTGCAAATCTGAGAGGCCCTAAATCGTGTCAAATGCTGGTTAATCCACCAACAACATGAAGGGAAGTGGTGGCCAAGAACTTTTTTAAAGGAGGCAGTACTCATTTTGATGGGCTAATTGATAAAAAGGAAGTGTGAACGAGTTAAGGAACGCGTCGGCGTTAATTACGCCTGCCAACGGTGACGAGCTGATGCAGTTGTGAATTAATGCTAACGAAGCATCAACCACAAAGCCTCTCCGTGGACGTAACCATGCAGTTAAACCGATGGCGACGCGCGCAAACGAGGATTCACACGAGAAGCCATTTGAGAACCCCAGTCGTGCACTTCGGCATATAAAAGGTACATTCTCGGCCTCACCATTGCTGGTGTGGTGTGTCCGTGCATCTTGGTGGAGGTGGTCGTCCATGGAGGCCAAGAGGAGGCCGCGCGGCGTGCTGGACCTGGAGGCGCAGTTCGCCTTCTTCCGGTCGCAGCACCGCCACCCGGTGAACGCCGCCGCGCACGCGCTGCTCGCCGGCCCCATCCTCTTCACCAACCTCCTAATCCTCCACTTCATGCCACTGCCACTGCCACTCGACCCGGCGCTCGCCCTCGCCCTCGCCTACGCCGCCTCCTACCTCGCCGTCGACCGTCGCGCCGGGTCCCTCGCCGGGCTGCTCTTCCTCGGCGCCTGGGCCGCCAGCCGCGCCCTCGCCGCCCGCCTCGGCTTCGTGCTCTCCTGGAAGCTCGTGCTGGCCACGCAGCTCTTCTGCTGGACCTGACAGCTCCTCGGCCATGGACTCTTCGAGGTAACATAACATCCCATTTGTTCTCTGCGTCTCCTTGCCACCACGTTCCTGTCAATTGCTGAATCTGCTCCTTCTTGCAGAAGAGAGGGCCGACGGTGAGAGAACTTCCTGAGGTGTTCCTCATGGAGCCATTCCTCATCCTGCTGCAGGTACAAAACATCAACTAATTCTTCCATTTTTTTATAAAAAAAGTCATGTGAATATTTTTTTTTTCCTCATGGTATCCAGATGCTGAACAGCATAGCACTAGTAGGAAACATCGGCTGACTTCGGTGCTGCTTTGCCCCTCCCCTCGCGCCGCCTCCCCTCGGGTGGCACCAGGGGCCCCCGATCCCTAGCCGCCAGTCCCTCCCCACTGCTCCATCCCCAGCCGCCGCCGCTGCCGGCAAGGGCCGCGGTGGCGGCGGGCCCTGCACCGCAGATCCAGGGCGGGTGGTCGCCGCGGCGGACCCTATGAGGCGGAGGCGGCGTCTCATGCGGGGAGGCCGGGGGCGGCAGTCAGGGCGGCGCCCCTGCTGCGCGGCGGCGATGGGAGCCTCCATGGCCGGCGGTGTGGCGGCTGCGTGCGCATGGGTGGCTCCGATGGCTGCGGATCTGGCGTCCTATCCAGATCCGTCTCGGTACGGCTTTGGCCGGCCGGTGGCGCGAGGAGGACCGGTGAGGGGCGGATGGAGGCTCCCTGCCGGCGTGCCGACGGCGGTCCTTGTCTCCACGTCGAGGCTCCGTTCGGTTCCAGCCGGCTGCGAGGTTGGGGGGACGCGACTTCCGGTGAAAATCGCGCCGACTTCGGTCATGGCGGACGATGGCGGCGTCTATGACGTCGTTCCCTTCTCGAGGCATCGTTGTTACAGGTCGTGGCACCCCACTCGTAATGCTCCGGGGGAAACCCTAGATCTGGATCTACCGGATCGGATGATGATGGTACCTTTGATGCCGTTGTCCCTCCTGAGGGCATCGTTTTGGAGCAAGTGCTGGTTGGACGGGACAAGGGGAAGAGCGGTGTCTCATCCACCGCAAGGCCGGCGGCGGATCCCGGTGGCATGGCGCTG
Source organism: Elymus sibiricus (assembly GCA_039707655.1). Classification (NCBI taxonomy): domain Eukaryota; kingdom Viridiplantae; phylum Streptophyta; class Magnoliopsida; order Poales; family Poaceae; genus Elymus; species Elymus sibiricus. Next base: position 86,570,079 of record CM077676.1, read on the forward strand.
CGAAGGTTCGGCGACAGGCGCGTGTGGACGGATACGTGCAGGATGGTGGAGTTGTCTGGCGTCGTGGTGGCGTCGACGGCAGGCCAGCCAAGGTCGATGTGTCAGTTACTGCTCTGGAGATGGACCGGTGGAAGATGGCGGCGACAGCCTCTGAGAGTGCGTCGGTCCGGTATGAGACCTAGTCCCGGTGTGTGGCTGGGCTGGGGCATCCGGCTTTAGATGTTAGGGTTTGGTGCGATATCCGTTTGGTATTAGGCCTGGATATTTGGCACACCTTCATCAATGGGATAGGAGTAGCAACAGATGTTGCCTAGACAGTGGCTTCAGGCTGACTGATATATTACTTTGTATGGTCTCTGTGAATAATTAATAAAATGGCCGCATGCATCGTCCAGATGCAGAGGCCGAGGGTCTATCCTCCTTTTCAAAAAAAAAATGTGAATATATGGACGTAGAAAAGATGCATATATGATCTGCTAGGAACTGAAATCTCTGAACAGTACTCAGTAGCAGCCTGGCTCTTGTGTTATGTGCACAGATACTCAACAAACTGTTTGGCTATGAGCCATACCCTGGATTCAGCAAGAACGTGGATAAGAAGATAGAGGCCGATCTCAGTCTGAGGAAAAGCAGAGAGCTCAAGCAGAGCAAGATCAACTGACCGGATTCCGGATATGTTCCGGTTGATCTATAAAAGTAGCTAGCAAACTGTGCCTACCATTTGTTCTGTTTGTGCATGTTATGTTAGAAATTGTACTATCAAATTTTATGAACCCGATGATGTTGTGGTATTGAAGCCTCGATTTTTTTTTTTAGGGGTAGATTTTAGTCGCTGAAATGCCCTACCACCATGTTTTTTTCTTTTCCGAAGAGCATGTTTTTTTTCCATTCCGAAGAGGCACAACCGTGCCGCTCGCAGAATCACATCTGTGCCTCCACAGAAAGCAAATATGTGCCTCTCGCAAAAGTAAAAAAAAAACGCGTTTTTTCCTTTTTTTCTGAGAGGCACGGCTCGTGGAAGCAAATCGGTGCACCACGAGAAGTAAATCTGTGCCTCTCGCGGAAGGAAAAAAAGAAAACACATTTTTTTCCTTTTCCGAGAGGCACGACTGTGCCTCTCGCGGAATCAAGTCAGTGCCTTCAGGAGAAATAAATCCGTGCCTCATGTTTTTTTTCCTTTTCCGCGAGGCTCGACTGTGCCTATCGCGGAATCAAAATCCGTGCCTCCACGAGAAGTAAATCTATGCCTCTCTCGTGGAAGGAAAAAAAAATGTGTTTTTTTTTCCTTTTCCAGGAGACCCGACTGCGCCTCTTGCGGAAGCAAATCCGTGCCTCAATGAGAAATAAATTCGTGCCTCTCGTGGAAGAAAAAAAGGAAAACATGTTTTTTCCTTTTCCGAAAGGCACGAAAAAGCGAATATGTGCCTCCACGAGAAGTAATTATGTGCCTCTTGCAGGAAAAAAAAAGAAAACGTGTTTTTTCGCATATTTTTTTATATTTTGATTTTTTTGTCCGAAACGTAAGAAAAACCCGGGGAAAACCGAAATGCTGAAAAAACCAAAAAAATCATCTAAAAAACGAAAACGCGTACAGAAAAAAAATTCGAACGGAGCGCCCAGAGCGTGACAGGTGGTGGCGGCGGCTAAGAGTGCGCCAAGTGGCGCGCTCCCAGCCCACCAAAAGTGACCCTTACGGGGTTCCCGAAGGAGTACTCGCTGATTATTTGCTCTCCGTAAACGCAAAATCTCGGCCAACCCCCCGGTTCTCCGCGGCGACAATATCTCGCTTCAGGCGAGACTTCCTTCTATCTCGCTAAAGTTTTGTCCTCTGCAATGTACCTATTGGGCCGGCCCAGCTATGTTTTTTTTTCCGTTCGCTAGTATTTCGATGGAGTTCGCTCGCTAGCTGGTTTTGCTAAGTTTTTTTGTTTTCTCTTTTTTTTCGGTTTTGTTTGTTTCCTCACTAATTTCTCTGTTTTTTCTGTTTTTATTTGTTTTTAATCGTCATTCTTTGTTTCTTACTCGATTTGCACTGGTTTTTCTTTCTTTTCTTTTTTCTTTTCGTTTTTTTCACCTGTTTCGCTGTTTTCTTTTTTATATTTACATTTTTCTTGTCTCCCCTTTTTCTTTATTTTTCTCCTGTTTTATTAGTTTCTTTCTTGGTTTGCAATGGATTTTTTCTTTTCTTTTTTTCTTAACTTTTCTTCGGTTTAGTTTCTTTCTTTCTCGTTTTCATATGTTTTCTCTCGGGTATTCATTGTTTTTCTATACACATTGTTGGTACATATCTAATATATTTTTCTAATACATGTTTAACATTTTTCAAATACAAGTTTAACATTTTTTGAATACATGATCAAAAAAATTTCTATGCACATTTTTAACATTTTTCAAATGCTTGATCAACATTTTTAAATATAATATTAACATTTTTTGAATACATGGTCAACATTTTTTGTATAATTTTGAATTTTTATTGAAATGCTTGACTAAAAAAATTTAAATACAAGATCAACTTTATTTAAAACAGGGCCAACATTTAAATTTTTTCAAATGCTTGATTAATATTTTTCAAAATACATGATCAATTTTTTTATATTTTTAATACATTGTGAACATTTTTACTATACATATTTAACATTTTTCAAATGCTTGATTAACATGTTTTAAGTACTTGTTCATCACTTTTTCAAATGCTTGATTGACATTTTTCTAAATACATGATCAAATTTTTTCATTATTTTTTTAATACATGGTCAACATTTTTTCTATACACATATATAATATTTCAAATACTTGATTTAAATTATCAAATGCATGATTAACATTTTTCAAATACTTGTTCAACATCTTTGAAATGCTTGATTAAACAATTTTTAAATACATGTTCAAAACTTTTCATACACATTGTATTTTTTTGTATACATGATAAATATTTTCTCTATACACATTTGACTTTTTTAAGTGTTTTTTGTAGAGTGTTCTTTGTAACTAGCACGATGCCTGTGCGTTGCCACGGAGCCATTGGTTAGGGGGTGATTAAATATCATTAGTGTCCTTTGTTGCCGTTGCGTGATTTACGATTAGAAAAGGTAACAAAAATACGGTGAGAGGCATGCAACGTCAGAGAATTTTAAATGACCATAGCAGATTCGGAGTAGAAACTAAAAACAAGATCGATTTTGAGTTGAAGTCACACTTTTGTATTAGTTTTTTGTTTATTTATGATAGATCTCACATGTGAGTAAGGCACATTTATCTATATGCCTCTTTAAGGTTGCTAGTTCCACATATTGGGAATGGGATGCGTGTATTTGTTTATTTGCAAAAAATGTTGGGCCCACATGTGCTCACCACAAACTCTAATCTTTATATGTAGGAAAGATATAAATGCACCGTATTTTTACGTCCCGTAATTTTTTTCTTACTTCATAGGTAAAAAGAGAACGCAAGAAAATATTAAAGCGGCGTAAAAAATATTTTATGTTAAGTAAAATTACGAACGTAAAATCTTAGTGTAAAATATACATAAAATGTAATTTTTATGGTCTTATGACCAATATTTTGTTTTCTTATGCCAAATTTTACGTAGTGAATCTGTATGAATATAACTATTTCTATACCAAATGTAATTTATTTATGAAACAATAGTAAGATTACTCCGGTGAAAAATAATTTATTCTGCACCCTGGGTGATGAATAGTGTTACTATATATATAGAATATTTGATAGTATAAACAAAAGTAAAAAATAAAGCAAAAAATGAAAACAGACAACATGAAAAAGAAAACAGAAAAAGAGGTTGTGGCCTCCCGTGTGCCTGGGCAGGCCCATCTAGTGCTCCCCTTCACGCGAGGGTTCCCAAGGTCTCGCTATAAAGCCCTAAAAAAAGGTCTCGCTATAAACGAGACATCGGAGCGCCCCCACTTCTCAGCCAAGCAGTTGGTTTTTTGATTTTTTGAATTTTAGTCCAACACACTTGTCGCGTCCTGAGTGCACACTACGTTGGGTGTCTGTTTCCCTTTTATTTTCTCGTTTTTGGGTTTTTTTCCAACTGCTGGCCACCGCCTCGGCCCCCCTCCTCTTCCCTGTTTGACGGACTCGTCGACGGAAAGAGGAGTGGGGATCCATCCGTCTTGTTTTATTTTTCTTATGTTTTTGCTTCTCTAACGACATCGATGAGGTAGTGGCGACGATGCCGTGTTGGAATAAGGTCTTTCCGGTCTCTCCCTACCTCGACGACGTCCGGTCCGACGCCGACGAAGGACCTGTGAGAGTTTGTGTCCCCAGATCTGTTGGTTCCCTTCGGATCTTGGCAGTTTGTGTGTCTTTCAAGGAGAGCTTGTGGCTGGCTATTGGTGTGGCGACTATGACATCTTGTTCTGTGTTGTTCTGTGGCTTTGCCCAGTTTCTCCAACCCTATGTGCTGGTAGTGATGGATTGCAAGCCTGTTCTGCGTGGGGTGAAACTCCAGCCGATGTTGCTTCAACGATTTTTAGATCTCGTCTCAAGGGGCGAGTGACTATTGCGGTTTTGAAAGCCTGGTATGGAGAAGGTGTTTGCAGGTGTTGCTTTTCTTTACTGTTGGTTCAGTGCAATTTTCAATCTCCGGCGGGCGATGTTCAATGAGATGAAGAAGAAGACTAGCATGATTTTTAATGTAATTTATTTTTACTGATCGTTCTATGTCCAGTTGTCTATCCATGGTACTGACTTTTGTTTTCCTCGATATTAATCAGATCTAAGGTGCCCTATGGATGTCTTTATAAAAAAATGCAAGGTGGCATTGTACTGCCCCGCGCCCGCGGTGGTCCATCATGATTTTTTTTCGGGTTCCATCATACTTTTTTGAACACAGTACAATCAGATATGCCCACATACACTCACGTCTATAAATGCATGCACACACCCCCTAGCCTTACACCTTCGAGATACTGAGCTGGCATCACATCTTGAGATTGACGAAGTCATCACAGATGGCCACATACTCACACCTATGAATGCATACACTCACACCCTACCCTTACGAGCATCTTTGAGATAATGAGCCAGCATCACATTTTGAGATTGATGAAGTCACCACAGACGCCTCGTATTTATCAAGGGCCTTGTCTTGGAGGATGAAGCAGCATAGGTAGTGCGGAAGAGTTAGAGTCGGAGATGGCAATGGCGTCATGGCAGAGTGGGACTCGGTCGGGAGAAAGAAGCTAACAAGTGGGGCCAGCGTGTCGGCCGCACATAAAGGGAAATCGATGGTGGCCGTTGGATTTGAAGATGATTCAACAGTTCTTATTCGGTATTGTTTCGGGAACGTCTAAATGGGCCTTGGGCCGACTGCTGCTGCTGCGCTGCACTAATGGGCCAGGTCTTATGCTTGCTGGCTGCTGCACGGGCGTTAGATAGGACTGGGCCGCGCGGCCTGGTTATGGTTTCTGCATTATTTTCCATTTTCCTGTTTTGAGAATGAAATTGATTTTAAAATCAATCCATTTCAATTTAGAAAATTTTAAATTTTTTTTTATAATATAATACAATAGTTAGAGTCTAGGAAAAATACTTCCAGCCTCAATATTATAATAGAATATTATATCTTAGCAAATAGGGTTATTTTGGGCTTTATAAAATAACCCTAAATTATTTTAGGGTTCTAAAATAACTCCCAAAATTCCTATGAAAACTAAATAATCACCAAAAATGAATATTTCCAAGAAATACTCACTTAAATTCCAAAAGGCTCGAAATCATGTATATAAGATTAAACATACACTCTAAACCTCCATCAAGACATTTATTAGATTGTATGATTTAGAGGTCTCTGTCAAGATTCGTAAGCATTGCAAAATGGACGCAAACATATACAAATAAACTTACATCTAAGTGACACAAATTAATATGTGAAGGCATGCATACTCTTTTTTCCTCTGAACTATGGTGACAAGGGCTAATGAATAGTTTTCTAAAGCGTCTATGTATGATGTATCGACGTCTAAATTAGTAGGAGTAAATACTAAGCATGAATTGAAGTTCTTTAAATGAACAAAACTATCTTTATATTGCATTTGCAAATTGAAGAACAATAATAAGTGAGGTGAAAGATAGTTTCTTTCATGCAATATTAAACAGTTTAAGTTGCATGTGGGTTGTTGTTTCACTGCTTTATTTCTTTTTATTGCGAAAAAAGATCCAGATGTATTATCAAAGTTCATCGGAAGTATAAAGCATCTCAAACATAATAAAAATTACATCGAGATTCCGAGGCCACCGAACGACCACTACTCCCGCCAGAACGAGCCACCGACGTATCGCTGTCGCCGCTCCCCTATCAGAGCCGGCTTGACCTTGTCGATGATAGGCGGGAAGTCTTCGTGCATGTGCCCATAAGGAACAGCGTCCTGGAGCCACAGTCGTTGCCATTGAACCCTTGAGTAGATCTGAAGCACCTGACACCAAATCTCGCCACACGACCCTAACCTCACCGTTCCAAGAATACGGCAGGAATCTACGCCATTGTTTCACTACTTTATTTCTAACTTTATAAACCCCTTTTTTGTGCGACAAGATCCAAAAGGCGATTTGCGATTTCCTTGATCTGTTTTATGCAAAGATCACGATTTGCCCGTTCCTACCAAAAGGAGAAAAAGATGACTGTCAAGATCATTAGGAATCACCGTGGACAATGCAGAACATAACACTGAACACTAATAACCTTTTGATGATAAATCCTCAAAGCGTCCAGTTCCCCTTCCTTATTTTCTTCTAGCTTCCATTCCAGGTAAAGAATGTATTTGTCTCGCTCATGAAGTTATTTCTGTTGAATTTAATATCAGTTCCCCGCAAAAAAAAATTGATATCAGTTTTTTTTACCAAACAATGGAAAGGATGTCTGCACACAATGAGATCTTCTGAAGTAGCTGTAAATTTATTTTTACTGTTGTTGATGCTGTAAATTTGTGAGCAGATTATTGACACTGTCAACTTGAGAGCAGATGATTGATGTTGTTTGTTGTCAATCCTTTGAGCATATCAATGATGCTTTAAATCAAATAACAGAATTGAGTATGGAAAAAGATATTGAGATCAGTGAATGTTGTTGTTGTGACTGAAGGAGTTATACTGGATGTTGCGGTGACTGAATGCTAAATACAGATTGTGATCTCCTACTAGATCAATGAACTGAAACCACTGTAAGATTGAAGAGGAGAGGCAGAGCAGTTGGTCCCCTCCGGCGAGCGATTCCATCACGGGATGTTCCATCAACCCAACTACCACTACTCGTCGGCCGTCTCTTGCTCAGTTCACTGATGTCTACTACGCAACTTTTATTCTTGTAGACGTTGTTGGGCCTCCAAGTGCAGAGTTTTGTAGGACAGTAGCAAATTTCCCTCAAGTGGATGACCTAAGGTTTATCAATCCGTGGGAGATGTAGGATGAAGATGGTCTCTCTCAAACAACCCTGCAATCAAATACAAGCAATCTCTTGTGTCCCCAACACACCCAATACAATGGTAAATTGTATAGATGCACTAGTTCGGCGAAGAGATGGTGATACAAGTGTAGTATGGATAGTAGATATAGGTTTTTGTAATCTGAAAATATAAAATCAGCAAGGTAGCAAGTGATAAAACAGAGCACAAACGGTATTGCAATGCTTGAAAACAAGGCCTAGGGTTCATACTTTCACTAGTGCAATCTCTCAACAGTACTAATTTAAATTGAATCATATAACAATCCGTCAACGTGCGACAAAGAATCACTCCAAAGTTTCTATCGGAGAACGTAAGATGAAAACATGTATCAACCTATGTGCCTAGATTACCCCAATGTCACCACGGGAATCCGCAAGTTGAATACCAAAACAAACATCAAGTAACTCAATAGAATACCCCATTGTCACCACGGGTATCCACATGCAAGACATACATCAAGTGATCTCAAATCCAATATTCAATCCAACATAACGAAACCTCAAAGAGCAAGACTCAATTCATCACAACAAGATAGAGAGAGGGAAGAAACACCATATGATCCAACTATATTAAGAAAGCTCGCAGTACATCAAGATCGTGCCAAATCAAGAATACGGGAGAGAGAGAGAGAGAGAGAGAGAGAGAGAGAGAGAGAGAGATCAAACACATAGCTACTGGTACATACCCTCAGCCCCGAGGGTGAACTACTCCCTCCTCGTCATGGAGACCGCCGAGATGATTAAGATGGCCTCCGGTGATGATTTCCCCCTCCGGCAGAGTGCCGGAACAGGGCTCCGGATGAGATCGCTTCGGTACAGAGGCTTGCGGCTGCGACGTGGGAGTTCTAGGTTTCTTTCTGGGGTTTTTGGTATTTATAAGAATTTTCAGCGTTGGATTCACGCCAGGGGGGTTCATGAGGGAGTGACAAAGCCTGCCCGGCGTGCCCTGGGGGGAGGGCGCGCCCCCCAGGCTTGTCGCATTCTTGTGGCTCTTCTGGTCTTTCCACGAAACTTTGGGGGTCTCTTTTGTTCCATAAAAAATCACCGTAAAATTTCAACCCATTCCGAGAACTTTTATTTCTGCACAACAAACAACACCACGGTTGTTCTGCTGAAAACAGCGCCAGTCCGGGTTAGTTCCATTCAAATCATACCAAAACCATGTAAAATTGTTGTAAACATGGCATGAATACTTCATAAATTATAGATACGTTGGAGATGTATCAGCATCCCCAAGCTTAATTCCTGCTCGTCCTCGAATAGGTAAATGATAAAAGAAATAATTTATGAAGTGTGAATGCTAACATAGTGCATAAGTTTGATCAATGATAATTCCAATCACTTTTTCAAGCATCATTATATATCATAAACAGTAGCTCATCTCATAAAACATCTCATGATCAAGTAGCACGCTATTCACATGTTAAAGTGTAGATCATAAACTTTCTTGAAAACTAACAAACTATGTTCTCAGTCATCAAACAATTGCAATTCATCTTATTTTCAGGAAGGGTCTATGTAAGAGCTTTGATTTAGCAAATTCCACATACTTAGATATCATATAGTCTTCCATGATTGCTGACACTCAAAGCATATTTTTAGAACAAACCGTTTCAGTCAAACACATAGGAAGATAGGGGCTTAATGTTTTGCCTCCCAACTTATTTATCTCAGGGATAATGTCAACAATAATAACTCATGATCACCTATATTCAACTGGATATATATGCCTGGATCTTTCCCCACCACATGATGCTTGCCAAAAGCGAAAATAAAAACGGAATAGAGAAGAACACTATTGACTCTTGCATAAAAGTAAATACATAAAGTAAAAGATACGCCCTTCGCAGAGGGAAGCAGAGGTTGTCATGCACTTTTTATTTTTGGATTTGCAAACTCTTAATGCAAAGGAACGTCACTTTATATTGCCCCTTGTGATAGCAACCTTTATTATGCAGTCTGTCGCTTTTATTTCTTCACCATCACAAGATCGTACAAAGCTTATTTTCCCTTACAATAAAAGTTCATACATATTTAGAGGCAATTTTTATTGCTTTTGCACCGATGACAACTTACTTGAAGGATCTTATTCAATCCATAGGTAGATATAGTGGACTCTCATGACTTGAAACTGGGTTCAAGGGTTTTTGGATGCACAAGTAGTATTTCTACTTAGTACGAAATTTTTTCTAGCAAAATATTATGAGCAAGCACCACATGTTAGAGGATCCATGACAATATAACATCTATGTGAATATAAACAAACATAACCCATTACGTTGTCTTCCTTGTCCAACATCAACTACTTGATCAAGTTTGAAAATAATTAATGGGGGCTCACAATCATAGAAAATTTCCAAGATAGTATATTTATATGTGAAATCTCTCTTCCTTCAATATTCTTTCATGAATCGTTCAAGTGACCAATGTTATGTTTGTCAACTTTCAATAAATTTTACCATTTATACTTCTTATCTGTGAAGTCATTACTCCCCATGGGACAAGCATATGAAGCATATATAATTTCAAATTTATGATATTCAATTCATTCAACAATTCACTCGTAGGATATAAGTGAAACACAAGAGTGAATGAAAAACTACTCCAAAAGATATAAGTGAAGAACAAAGAGTAGTTGAGTAAATAAGTAGCTATGTGAAGACTCTCTCCAAATAAAGATTTCAGCTCTGATAATTCTATTAAAACAGAAAACAAAATGAAAATAAAAGGACACTCCAAGAATAGCACATATCATGTGAACAAGTAAAAACTTAGGCTAAACGATAGGTGCTGATGAAGAAAGGTGGGATGCCTACCGGGGCATCCCCAAGCTTAGTTGCTTGAGACTTCTTGGAATGTTATATTTGGGAGCCTTGGGCATCCCCAAGTTTGAGCTCTTGTGTCCCCTTAATTCCTCTCATATCATGGCTTCTCCTAAATCTTAGAACTTCATCCACACAAAACTCAACAAGAACTCGTGAGATAAGTTAGTATAAATCAACTCAAAACCTTAACATTCTCTACTATAGCAAATTACTAAAATTATAATTAAACATTGCATAATAAATGCCTCTGCATATTTAATACTCCTATCCACAAATAGAAACATTAAATAAGCAAACATATGCAAACAATGCAACTATATATAACCAAAATCTGTCTAAACAGAACAGTCTGTAAAGGGGGAATAATAACTCATACTTCCCTAACTCCAAAAATTCGTAAAAATTACCATGTGACAGAGAACTCATGCATTATTAATGTGTAAAAATTTCATATTTTTATCATGTTCTGACAATTCACATAAATTCAGGACATAACAGAAAACTTTCTCTTTTCAAACAGCAACACCTAAACTTGCAAACTGAGTATGGTAAAGGCTATAATTGGCATTTTATTGAACTAAAAGATACAAACATTATTTTTGATAACAGCAAGCAAATATCAATAGAAGAAAATGACGCTCCAGGCAAAACTCATATTATGTGACGAATAAAAATATAGTTCCGAGTGAGGTATACCGATAATGTTGAAGACGAAAGAGGGGATGCCTTCCGGGGCATCCCCAAGCATAGACGCTTGAGTATTCCTTAAGTATTACCTTGGGGTGCCTTGGGAATCCCCAAGCTTAGGGTCTTGCCGCTCCTTATTCTCCTCATATCTTTATCTCACCCAAAACTTGAAAACTTCAATCACATAAAACTTAACGGAACTCCGTGAGATAGGTTAGGATGAAAATAAACCATTCACTTAGGTACTGTCAATACAAGATTCATAATTGTTCTCACATAATGTCTACTATAGTCTATCATTTCCATAATTTATATTACTCAATATAAGCTATGGAAACACTAAAACAAGCGAACTATGCAATAAAAACAGAATCTGTCAAAAACAGAACAACATGTAGTGAGCGAATTAAAAAGCATACTTCTGTACCTCCAAAACTTCTGAAACATTAGGACAACGTAAAAAATTTGTAACCCAATACTGTGTAAATTTTTTAGAATTTTCTCACACTCCAGTACAGAATAGAAATTCCAGCACTGGACGCAAAAGTTTCTGTTTTTGCGCAGAATCTAATCAACAAGCATCCACACTATCCCAAAGGCTTTACTTGGCACATTATTGAAAGAAAACATATAAAACATGATTAATACAGTAGATTAATCATGTGGACACACAAAAACAGTAGGTATAAATATTGGGTTGTCTCCCAACAAGTGCTTTTCTTTAATGCCTTTTAGCTAGGCATGATGATTTCAATGATGCTCGCATAAGAATAGTAATTGTAACATAAAGAGTGCATCATGAATCATATGACTAGCACATTTAAGCCTAAACCACTTCCTATGCATAGGGATTTTGTGAGCAAACAATTTATGGGAGCAAGAATCATCTAGCATAGGAAGGCAAACAAAGCATGACTTCAAAACTTTCAACATAAAGAGAGGAAACTTGATGTTGTTGAAATATATATAAGCATATATTCCTCTCTCATAATAATTTTTAGTAGCATCATGAATGAATTCAACAATATAGCTATCACACAAAACATTCTTTTCATGATCTATAAGCATAGAAATTTTATTACTCTCCACATAAGCAATTTTCTTCTCATTCATAATAGTGGGAGCAAACTCAATGAAATAACTATCATGTAATGCTTGATTGGCACAATCAAATTGAACATTAAAATCATGATGACAAGTTTCATGGTTATCATCACTCTTTATATCATACATGTCATCACCATAATCATCATCGATAGCAACTTTGTTGTCATAATCAACTGAAACCTCTTCCAAAGTAGTGGATTCATTACTAAATAAAGTCATGACCTCCCCAAATCCACTTTTATGAATATTGTAATAAGATTCAACACCCTCCAAAATAGTGGGATCATTAGTACCTAGAGTTTACACTCTTCCAAACCCACTTTCATCAATACATTCATCATAAATAGGAGGCATGCTGTCATCATAATAAATTTGCTCATCAAAACTTGGGGGACTAAAAAGATCATCTTCATCAAACATAGCATCCCCAAGCTTATGACTTTGCATATCATTAGCATCATGGATATTCTTCCTCCAGCAATTGAGCACAATTTTTTGATCCATCATTTTCAAGAAAGACATCATATAGATGAAGTATGTGAGGCAACCTCAATTCCATTTTTTTAGTTTTCTTTTATAAACCAAACTAGTGATAAAAAAAGAAACTAAAAGATTCAATTGCAAGATCTAAAGATATACCTTCACACACTCACCTCCCCGGCAACAGCGCTAGAAAAGAGCTTGATGTCTACTACGCACCTTTTATTCTTGTAGACGTTGTTGGGCCTCCAAGTGCAGAGTTTTGTAGGACAGTAGCAAATTTCCCTCAAGTGGATGACCTAAGGTTTATCAATCCGTGGGAGGTGTAGGATGAAGATGGTCTCTCTCAAACAACCCTGCAATGAAATACAAGGAATCTCTTGTGTCCCCAACACACCCAATACAATGGTAAATTGTATAGGTGCACTAGTTCGGCGAAGAGATGGTGATACAAGTGTAGTATGGATAGTAGATATAGCTTTTTGTAATCTGAAAATATAAAATCAGCAAGGTAGCAAGTGATAAAACGGAGCACAAACGGTATTGCAATGCTTGGAAACAAGGCCTAGGGTTCATACTTTCACTAGTGCAATCTCTCAACAGTACTAACATAATTGAATCATATAACAATCCCTCAACGTGCAACAAAGAATCACTCCAAAGTTTCTATCAGAGAACGTAGGATGAAAACGTGTATCAACCTATGTGCCTAGATTACCCAATGTCACCACGGGAATCCGCAAGTGGAATACCAAAACATACGTCAAGTAGCTCAATAGAATACCCCATTGTCACCACGGGTATCCACATGCAAGACATACATCAAGTGATCACAAATCCAATATTCAATCCAACATAACGAAACCTCAAAGAGCAAGACTCAATTCATCACAACAAGATAGAGAGAGGGAAGAAACACCATATGATCCAACTATATTAACAAAGCTCGCGATACATCAAGATCGTGCCAAATCAACAACATAAGAGAGAGAGATCAAACACATAGCTACTAGTACATACCCTCAGCCCCGAGGGTGAACTACTCCCTCCTCGTCATGGAGTCCGCCGGGATGATGAAGATGGCCTCCGGTGATGATTTCCCCCTCCGGCAGAGTGCCGGAACAGGGCTCCAGATGAGATTGCTTCGGTACATAGGCTTGCGGCGGCGGCGTGGGAGTTCTAGGTTTCTTTCTGTGGTTTTTGGTATTTATAAGAATTTTCAGCGTTGGATTCATGCCAGGGGGGCCCATGAGGGAGCGACAAGCCTGCCCGGCGCGCCCTGGGGAGAGGGCGCACCCCCAGGCTTGTTGCGTCCTCGTGGCTCTTCTGGTTCTTCCACGAAGCTTCGGGGGTCTCTTTTGGTCCATAAAAAATCACCGTAAATTTTCAGCCCATTCCGAGAACTTTTGTTTCTGCACAAAAAACAACACGATGGTAGTTCTGCTGAAAACAGCGTCAGTCCGGGTTAGTTCCATTCAAATCATACCAAAACCATATAAAAATGTGTTGTAAACATGGCATGAATACTTCATAAATTATAGATACGTTGGAGACGTATCATTCACCGCAGGCAACACATCCTCACCGCGCATCCTACTCTCCTCCATGTAGGACTGTACATGCTGAATAGCAGGACAACGGCAAACAGCTATACCGTGACACACAGTACATATCCAGTTTCAGATTTAGAAATGAAATTGTTGGCTCTATATGCAAACAATTTACATCTTTGTCACTTGAGTTTAAGATTTGACCTGTTAGACAGCCACTAGAAAATCAGATGGTTCTATCCTGATAACTTGATAAGTAGGGAAATTCTACATCAACGGGACATCAACTTGCAATCTTATTTATTTAGTACTCTCCGGCTCAAGCTTGGTGGTTGACAATTACTAAGCCTTAATTAGCACCAAAATTATTGGGAATGAACGACAGTACATCATTAACATTTCGCATTGTATTAGCCGGAATGCATTTTCCTGTGAGGATAGGACAGCTCAGTATGTTGAATTAAACTAGTTCAGTTGACCAAATTCAGACAAGTGATCTGATAGAGGATACATACATGTCGATCAATTACTGCATGCATCCCTACTAATCAATCAATTGAGAGGTTTTTAATCCAGTTCATAGTCTTCGCATGTAGCTACCACAGGCACAATTATGTACGGTTCTGTCTATTGTGATATATCACGCTATCTATTGTACTACAACAGTAAACACTAAACCGCTACAATATTATTCAAAGGAACAGAAATACCTTTACAATTCATTTTCTAGTCAGAGGTGCACAAATAAGTGTGGTGGAAAAACAAGTGTCCTTCTAGTCTTCCACTAAGAATACTCAAAAGTAAATATGTAAAATTGTGTTCATTGGTGGTGCAATTTTGAACTAGATCTGTTTGGGAATTGGGATTTGCATTGTCCCCCTCAAAGGAAGCAAACCATCTCCAGTTTATGCCTTGTGTGGAGGCTTGGGATAAACACATGGAGTAGATGGAGATGAGCTGACTTCTCGGTATTATTGGCATGAGCAAGGCTTGTCATTTTGCGTTGAATAAAACCCGACTGAGAGGCTTCCATGGAAAGGGTTTAAAGAGATCATAGCTCTTGGAGTCACTCCTCAAGGTACATCTGTAGCGGATTTATGACCGAATCAAAAATGTCATACATGTGTTGTCGTAGATCACTTCAATGAGAATATTCAGGTTTTTTTGTCATCGAAGTGTGCCCTTCCATGATAGAAAATGATGTGTCATGGAAGTAATTTTTGTCGCGGCTAACCGGCTCAACCGGGACAACACCAACATGTGACAAGCACAACAATGGGTCGCCATTAAGCTAACGAGTGTAGGTACCGGAACCGATACCCTTCGACGATGTGGCTTCCAGTCGATATGCTATGTGTTGGCATCCTATCTGCCCGAGAAAACCACATCTCAGATTAATCATCTTACGTTTGCTCACGACTGTCTAATTTTTATGAAAGAAGATGTGTGTAGTGCTACTCGGCAGAAAGAAATTCTTGAATTCTACTCCCTTAGTTTAAGGCAATTTTGCAAATACATACGGAGGCTCTCTCCGAGAAGTATCTCTACCGGCTACAGCGGGCAGAATTACAAAGCAGCAGGTTGAACATATTGTGGAGAAGGCTCAATCAAAGATGAATGGATAGTGTGAAAATTTTCTTTCAAGTCCGGCAAAGGAAGTTATCTTGAAAATAGTGATTCAAACTCTACCAACCTACTCTATGAGTTGCTTCAAATTCACTATGGGAGTTGTGCATGAAGACAACAACATGTATGTCCAAGTACTGATGGACGAATCACCGGATAAACGAGGAATGCATTGGCTGTATTGGGGAAATATGGCTCCACCAAATTTTATTAGAGGCTTGGGGTTCCGCGACCTTGATCTCTTCACTGATGCAATGTTGGCTAAACATGCACATGGCTATTTCCATCTAGATAGCTTATGAGCGAGGGTCCTTCGTGGAAGATTCTATGCAAAGAGAATTTTTCCAAATGCAGGTTCCCACATAGTGCATCGCCAACTTGGCGTGCTATTCTGAAAGGGCAAGAGGCTTTGAAGGAGGGTATGTTGTGACAAATTGGGAATGCACATACTACAGAGATATGACATGATAAAAGGCTGAAGGGCACGCCACTAATGAATCCACTATCAAGCATGAGAGAAACTCCGGTCCATCTTGTAGCTAATCTTATCAATGAAAACAAGGGCGGCTGGGATGCTCATCACGTTCTTTAGGTGTTTATCCCATTAGATGAAGTGGCCATCATTAATATGCCATGACCAATGAATGCAGCCGAGGACACTTGGTCGTGGGTATGGGAATGAAGTGGCATTTCTTCTGTTCAATTGTTGTACATCGCAATGATGACACGAGGTATGGTCTGGTAGCTGGACCTTCTAGTTCATCTAATGGTGAAGAAACATGGAAAAGGCTACGGAAGCTTAGGGTACAACCCAAGTTAAGTGTATTTTGGTGCAGAGTAATTAAAAACATCCTACCTTCATATGCATAACTAAAGAGGTATGTGATGGGGCTGTGTATGTGTCTTATGTGTTGCCATGTGGAGGAAATGTTAATTCATGCCCTTATCACATGTGATTATGCAAGTTTATTCTGGGATTCTGCTTGTGAATATTTTGACATAAAACTACTGAGGTTGCACCCGGAAACTGAAGGGTAACGTTGCATGAAAAACAATTTTTTTCCTACGAAACACCCAAGATCTAATATGGGAGATGCATAGCAACGAGAGGGGAGTGTGTCTACGTACCCTTGTAGACCGAAAGCGGAAGCGTATATAACGCCATTGATGTAGTCGTACTCTTCGCGATCCAATCACGATCCAACCGATCTAGTGCCGAACGGACGACACCTCCAAGTTTAGCACACATGCGGCTCGGTGACGTCTCCTCCTCCTTGATCCATCAAGCGAAGGGGGAGAAGTAGATTGGATCACAACTAGCACGATGGCGTGGTGGTGATGATGGTGGTGGATTACCGGCAGGGCTTCGCCAAGCGACACCGGGGTGAGGATATGGGAGAGACGGGAAGGGGCAGCGGTTATGCAAAGGGTACAGCCCCTCCCCTTGCGCCTCCACCCTTTATATAAGGGTGAGGGAGGGGCCAGCCAGCCCTAGCTCCTCCTCCAAGGGAGGGGGCGGCGGCCAAGGGGGGAGGAGTGCCCTCCAAGCCAAGTGGAGGGCCCTCCTCTCTAGGGTTTCTCACCCCCAGGCGCATGGGCCTTGTAGGGGCTGGTGCGCCTGGCCCAATAAGGCCAGGGCGCCCTCCTATGGCCCATGCCAGCCTATGGGACGTGGTGGAACCCTCCGAGGACTTCCGGACCCCTCTGGAACCCTCTGGAACCTTCCGGTGACTTCCCGGTACAATACCGAAAAAACCGAACTTTTTGCGGAACCCCAACAACAACTTTCCATATATAAATCTTTACCTCCGGACCATTATGGAGCTCCGCGTGACGTCCGGGATCTCATCCGGCACTCTGAACAACCTTCGGTCACCATTACAAATATCCTAATACTACTCTTGCGTCATCGAACGTTAAGCGTGCGACCCTGCGGGTTCGAGGATTATGTAGACATGACCGAGACACCTCTCCGGTCAATAACCAATAGCGGGACCTGGATGCCCACATTGGTTCCTACATATTCCACGAAGATCTTCATCGGTTGAACCACGATGTCGAGGATTCAGTTAATCCCGTATGCAATTCCCTTTGTCCGGCGATATGTTACTTGCCCGAGATGATTCGATCGTCAGTATCTCCATACCTAGTTCAATTTCGTTACCGGCAAGTCTCTTTACTCGTTCCGTAATACAAGATCCCGTGACTAAACTCATTAGTCACATGAAGCTTCTTGTGATGTTGTATTACCGAGAGGGCCCAGAGATATCTCTCTGTCACACGGAATGACAAATCCCACTCTCGATACATGCAACCCAACAGATACCTTCGGAGATATCTATAGAGCACCTTTATGATTACCCAGTTATGACGTGACGTTTGATAGCACACAAAGTATTCCTCCGGTGTCCGGGAGTGGCATGATCTCATGGTCTAAAGAACAGATACTTGACATGAAGAAAGATGTAGCAAATAAACTAAGTGATACGATCTGATGCTAAGCTTATGGTTGGGTCTATCCATCACATCATCTATCTATTATCTATTATATTATCTATCTATTATATTATTATAAAACAAAAGAAAAGTAACGGCTCAGATTAAGCACATAAAAAGAAACGGCTCAGATTTAAAGTTTGAAAGGTGAACCAAGTCTGAAGACACGTACATAGATGGGAACTCATAGTCCCAATCCATCACGTACTACCAAACAATTGCCAAAGCTGTTCACTCAAAACACGTCCGACGTTCAGTAATAGGAAAAAAAAACATGGCTGATGTCATACTGACATGAGCAAGAAGACTCGGACGCGGAGGCATGTGGACGTGCTTCAAGTAGATAAGCAAATCACATAAGACAATTTGCTTGCAACTAGACGCATCATGCATGTAGATTCTTTTTTTTTTTTGCGAAAATTATGTGGATTAGCAAAACTAGCTGTGTGTGAATGCATGCATATATTCATTATACGTGAAGTGAAATTGTTGTTGGAAGTCAATCTTACTACGTATGCAACCACGTCATCCGAGATCTCATTACTTGGGGTTGGGGCAAACCATATAAAGCAATCAGTTGACTTTTTCCATGGGAATTCACCGCAAACTTATGTACTTGACAAGCAAGTGATGGATTTTTTTATCTATTATTTGATTAAATAAATATGATAAATGTACACCGATAAATACATATCATTAGCATTTTTTGTACATCTCCTACATGAAACCAAAGTAGTGAAATTTCAGAATTAATTTATTAAAAATATTATAAGTTGAACCTAAGAATACAACTATATTTCTTTTTAAATGTTGAAATTCGTCGTTATTCCTACTCAGTGTAAAAATTATATAAAATCTATATTTCTCAAAATGAATTAGAAGTTTGTAATTATTCATACTCCGTATGAACACCATAAACAAACATTTTTTTTAATAATGTCTAAAATACAAAAGAATAAATAAGAATTGCATGAAAATTGATAATTTGATTTTTACTCCATGTGAGTTCTCTAAATAGCAAAATTATGAAATAATCCTACGTAGAAGTGAGTAGTCGCATGAATATGGAATAATATATAAAATAAATTTCACAGTATACTTAGTGTATAGTCGCATGAAATAATCCTACGTAGAAGTGAGTAGTCGCATCGAATATATAGTGATGTGACATTTAGTAATAGAACATGCATCATGTTGGATGTATCAACATGCACAGGTTGCTTGAATGTATAAACATGCATAGCGATAAGGGAACAAGAAAAGAGGTTGAGAAAATGGAGCAGAGAATCAGAAGAAAATTGTGGTTCGAAATGAGATGGATGGAGGAAGATAATACTGTTTTAGTACTCATTAAGAAAATCCTATGGGCACTAAGGTACAAGAATGACTGGAAGAAAAAAAATATAAGAATGAAGGAAATTGCAATTTCATGACGATCTACCTCTCTTTCATCTGCCTTTGTTACACACCAACCTTTCTTACAAGAAACTTAATGTATCTTTATTTAGTAAATTCCATTTGTGCACCTAATTTAAATTGAAACTGATTGTGAAAATATTATGGTTACATGGTTCTCTACAATTTAAAGTACCCATGTAATAGCCCAACAACACTTTAACAATTTAAATATTATAGAAAAGTAAGACATAAGTTTATGATATTTGGCTAATCTAGCCGCGCAAATGAGCGGGTGACCCAGCTAGTTCTCCTAATGATGTGAACCCGTTATCAAATGACAACTCATGTCTATGGTTAGGAAACCTTAACCATCTTTGATCAACGAGTTAGTCTAGTAGAGGCCTACTAGGGACACGGTGTTGTCTATGTATTCACACATGTATTTAAGTTTCCGGTCAATACAATTCTAGCATGAATAATAAACATTTATCATGAACAAAGAAATATGATAATAACTAATTTATTATTGCCTCTAGGGCATATTTCCAACAGTCTCCCACTTGCACTAGGGTCAATAATCTAGTTTACATATTAATGAATCTTACACCCATGGAGTCCTGGTGCTGATCATGTTTTGCTCGTGGAAGAGGTTTAGTCAACGGGTCTGCCACATTCAGATCCGTATGTACTTTGCGAAGTTCTATGTCTCCCTCCTTGATGTAATCACGGATGGAGTTGAAGCAGCATTTGATGTGCTTAGTCTTCTTGTGAAATCTGGGCTCCTTGGCAATGGCAATAGCACCAGTGTTGTCACAAAATATAGTCATAGGATCTGATGCACTAGGTATTACTTCTAGATCGGATATGAACTCCTTCATCCAGACTCCTTCTTGCGCTGCTTCTGAAGCAGCTATATATTCCGCTTCATATGTAGATCCCGCTATGACGCTTTGCTTGGAACTGCACCAACTGACTGCTCCACCATTCAATATAAATACGTATCCGGTTTGTGACTTTGAGACATCCGGATCTGTGTCGAAGCTAGCATTGACGTAACCCTTTACGGCGAGCTCTTCGTCACCTCCATAAACAAGAAACATGTCCTTAGTCCTCTTTAGGTACTTAAGGATATTCTTGACTGCTGTCCAATGATCTACTCCCTGGATCACTTTGGTACCTCCCTGCCAGACTTATGGCGAGGCACACATCAGGTCTGGTACACAACATGGCATACATTATAGAGCCTATGGCCGAGGCATAGGGGATGACTTTCATCCTTTCTCTTTCTTCTGCCATGGTCGGGCTTTGAGTCTTACTCAACTTCACACCTTGCAACACAGGCAAGAACCCCTTCTTTGACTGGTCCATTTTGAACTTCTTCAAAATCTTGTCAAGGTATGTGCTTTGTGAAAGTCCCATTAGGCGTCTTGATCTATCTCTATAAATTTTAATGCCCAATATGTAAGCTGCTTCACCCAGTCTTTCATTGAAAAATTCTTGTTCAAATAACCTTTTATGCTTTCCAGAAATTCTATATCATTTCCAATCAATAATATGTCATCCACATACAGTATTAGAAATGCTACAGAGCTCCCACTCACTTTCTTGTAAATACAAGCTTCTCTATAAGTTTGTATAAAACCAAAAGCTTTGATCACCTCATCAAAGCGTATATTCCAACCCTGAGATGCTTGCACCAGTCCATAGATAGATCGGTTGAGCTTGCATACCATATTAGCATCCTTAGGATCAATAAAACCTTTCGGTTGCATCATATACAACTCTTCCTTATGGAAACCATTAAGGAACGCGGTTTTCACATCCATCTGCCAGATTTCATAATCGTAAAATGCGGCAATCGCTAACATAATTCTCGCAGACTTCAGCATCGCTACGGGTGAGAAGGTCTCATCATAGTCAACCCCTTGAATTTGTCAAAAACCCTTTGCGACAAGTCGAGCTTTATAGACGGTGACATTACCATCAGCGTCTATCTTCTTCTTAAAGATCCATTTGTTGTCAATGGCCTGCCGGTCATCGGGTAAGTCTACCAAAGTCCATACTTGGTTCTCATACATGGATCCTATCTTGGATTTCATGGCCTCAAGCCATTTGTCAGAATCCAGGCTCATCATTGCTTCTTCATAGTTCGTAGGTTCACCGTTGTCCAACAACATGACTTCCAAGACAGGATTACTGTACCACTCTGGTGCGGAACATACCCTGGTTGACCTACGAAGTTCAGTAGTAACTTGATCCGAAGTTTCATGATCATCATCATTAGCTTCCTCTCCGGCTGGTGTAGACATCACGGGAACTTTTTTCTGTGATGTGCTACCTTCCAATTCGAGAGAAGGTATAATTACCTCATCAAGTTCTACTTTCCTCCCACTCACTTCTTTCGAGAGAAACTCCTTCTCTAGAAAGGACCCATTCTTGGCAACAAAGATCTTGCCCTCGAATCTGTGATAGAAGGTATACCTAATGTTCTCTTTAGGGTATTCTATGAAGACGCACTTCTCTGCTTTGGGTTCGAGCTTATCAGGCTGAAGCCTCTTGACATAAGCGTCGTATCCCCAAACTTTAAGAAACGATAGCTTAGGTTTCTTGCCAAACCATAATTCATACACTGTCGTCTCAACGGATTTAGACGGTGCCCTGTTTAAAGTGAATGCGTCTGTCTCTAATGCATAACCCCAAAACAATAGTGGAAAATCGGTAAGAGACATCATAGAACGCACCATATCCAATAGAGTACGATTACGACGTTCGGACACACCATTACGCTATGGTGTTCCAGGTGGCGTGAGTTGTGAAACAATTCCACATTGTCTTAAATGCGTGCCAAACTCGTGACTCAAATATTCACCTCCACGATCAGATCGTAGAAATTTTATTTTCTTGTTACGATGATTCTCTACTTCACTCTAAAACTCCTTGAACTTTTCAAATGTTTCAGACTTGTGTTTCATTAGGTAAATATACCCATATCTACTCAAATCATCCGTGAAGGTAAGAAAATAACGATATCCACCGCGTGCTTCAACACTCATCGGACCGCATACATCGGTATGTATTATTTCCAATAAGTCACTTGCCCGCTCCATTGTTCCAGAAAATGGGGTTTTAGTCATCTTGCCCATGAGGCATGGTTCACATGTTTCAAATGATTCATAATCAAGTGATTCCAAAAGTCCATCAGCATGGAGTTTCTTCATGCGCTTTACACCAATATGACCTAAGCGGCAGTGCCACAAGTATGTGGTACTTTCATCATTAACTTTGCATCTTTTGGCATCAATATTATGAACATGTGTATCACTACGACCGAGATTCAACAAGAATAAACCATTCACCAAGGGTGCATGACCATAAAAGATATTATTCATATAAATAGAACAACCATTATTCTCTGACTTAAATGAATAACCATCTTGCAATAAACATGATCCAAATATAATGTTCATGCTTAATGCAGGCACCAAATAACAATTATTCAGGTTTAAAACTAATCCCGAAGGTAGACGTAGGGGGAGCGTGCCGACGGAGATCACATCAACCTTGGAACCATTTCCGACGCGCATCGTCACCTTGTCTTTAGCTAGTCTCTGTTTATTCCGCAGCTCCTGTTTTGAGTTACAAATATTAGCAACCGAACCAGTATCAAATACCCAGGCGCTACTACGAGCACCAGTAAGGTACACATCAATAACATGTATATCAAATATACCTTTGTTGACGTTGCCAGCCTTCTTATCTGCCAAGTACTTGGGGCAGTTCCGCTTCCAGTGGCCATTCCCCTTGCAATAGAAGCACTCAGTCTCAGGTTTGGGTCCAGCCTTGGGTTTCTTCACTGGAGCGGCAACTGGCTTGCCATTCTTCTTGAAGTTTCCGTTCTTTCCCTTGCCTTTCTTGAAACTAGTGGTCTTTTTGATCATCAACATTTGATGCTCTTTCTTGATTTCTACTTCCGCGACCTTAAGCATCGCGAAAAGCTCAGGGATCATCTTTTCGATCCCTTGCATATTATAGTTCATCCCAAAGCTCTTGTAGCTTGGTGGCAGTGACTGGAGAACTCTGTCAATCGCTACTTCATCCGGAAGATTAACTCCCAACTGGTTCAAGCGGTTGAAGTACCCAGACATCTTGAGTACATGCTCACTAACGGAGCTGTTCTCCTCCATCTTGCAGCTAAAGAACTTGTCGGAGGCTTCATACCTCTCGACCCGGGCGTGAGCCTGAAATACCAATTTCAGCTCCTGGAACATCTCATATGCTCCGTGGTGCTCAAAATGTCTTTGGAGCCCCGGTTCTAAGCCGTAAAGCATGGCGCACTGAACTATCGAGTATTCATTATTTCTTGCCTGCCAGACGTTCATAGCGTCTACATTGGCGGGATCGGGTGGCACACCTAGCGGTGCATCAAGTACATAAGCCTTTTGTGCAGCAGTGAGGATAATCCTTAGATTACGGACCCAGTCCGCATAGTTGCTTCCATCATCTTTCAACTTAGCTTTCTCTAGGAACGCATTAAAATTTAGGGGAGCTACACCGCGAGCCATTGATCTACAACATAAAATTGCATAGACATTTAGACTAAGTTCATGATAATTGGTTCAGTTAATCAAATTACTAGTGAACTCCCACTTAAATCAACATCCCTCAAGTTGTCTAAGTGTTACATGATCCAAATCAACTAACCCATGTCTGATCATCACGTGAGATGGGGCAGTCATCAATGGTGAACATCTCCATGTTGATCATATCTACTATATGACTCATGTTCAACCTTTCTATCCTCCGTGTTTCGAGGCCATGTCTGTACATGCTAGGCTCGTCAAGTATAACCCAAGTATTCCGCATGTGTAAAACTGGCTTACACCCATTGTACGTGAACGAAGAGTCTATCACACCCGATCATCACGAGGTGCTTCGAAACGACGAACTTTCGCAACGGTGCATACTTTCGGGAGAACACCTTTTATCTTGAAATTAAGTGAAGGGATCATCTTATAATGCTACCATCGTCCTAAGCAAAATAAGATGCATAAAAAGATAAACATCACATGCAATCAATATGTGACATGATATGGCCATTATCATCTCGTGCTTTTGATCTCCATCTCCAAAGCACCGACATGATCTCCATCGTCACCGGCATGACACAATTATCTCCATCATCGTGTCATCACGTGGTTGTCTCCGTCAACTATTGCTTCTATGACTATTGCTAACTCATAGCGATAAAGTAAAGCAATTACATGGCATTTAATGATTGACACACAGGTCATACAATAAATTAAAGACAACCCTATGGCTCCTGCCGGTTGCCGTACTCATCGACATGCAAGTTGTGAAACTATTACAAAACATGATCATCTCATACATCAACATATATCTCATCATGTTTTGGCCATACCACATCACAACATGCCCTGCAAAAACAAGTTAGACGTCCTCTACTTTGTTCTTGCAAATTTTACGTGGCTGCTATGGGCATCAAATAAGAACCGTTCTTACCTACGCAAAGCCACAACGGTGATATACAAGTTGCCTGTTAACCTTCTACAAGGACCGCTCTTGTCAAAACAGATTCAACTAAGGTAGGAGAGACACACACCCGCCAGCCACTTTTATGCAATACAAGTTGCATGTCAGTCAGTGGAACCGGTCTCTTGTGCGAGGACAAGTAAGGTTGGTCCAGGCCGCTTCATCCCACAATACCGCCGAATCCAGAAATAACAAAAGAGGTAAGAAATTTGAACATCAATGCCCACAACTTCTTTGTGTTCTACTCGTGCATACACATCTATGCATAGACCTATCTCTGAAGCCACTGAAGGTAACGTTGCATGAAAAACAAAAAATTTCCTATGAAACATCCAAGATCTAATCTAAAAGATGCATAGCAACGAGAGGGGAGTGTGTCTACATACCCTTGTAGACCGAAAGTGGAAGCATATATAACGCCGTTGATGTAGTCGTACTCTTTGCGATCCAATCACGATCCAACCAATCTAGCGCCGAACGGACGGCACCTCCGAGTTTAGCACACGTGCGGCTTGGTTACATCTCCTCCTCCTTGATCCAGCAAGCGAAGGGGGAGAAGTAGATGGGATCACAACCAACACAATGGTGTGGTGGTGATGGTGGTGGTGGATTACCGGCAGGGCTTCGCCATGCGACAACGGGGTGAGGATATGGGAGAGACGGGAAGGGGCAGCGGCTATGCAAAGGGTGCATCCCCTCCCCTTGCGCCTCCACCCTTTATATAAGGGTGAGGGAGGGGCCAGCCAGCCCTAGCCCCTCCTCCAAGGGAGGGGGCGGCGGCCAATGGGGGAGGAGTGCCCTCCAAGCCAAGTGAAGGGCCCTCCCCTCTAGGGTTTCTCACCCCCAGGTGCATGGGCCTTGTAGGGGCTGGTGCGCCTGGCTCAATAAGGCCAGGGCGCCCCCCTACAGCCCATGCTGGCCTATGGGACGTGGTGGAACCCTCCGAGGACTTCCGGACCCCTCCGGAACGCTCTGGAACCTTCCGCTGACTTCCCGGTACAATACCGAAAAAACCAAACTTTTCCCGAAACCCCGACAACAACTTTCCATATATAAATCTTTACCTCCAGACCATTTCAGAGCTCTTGTGATGTCTGAGATCTCATCCGGGACTCTGAACAACCTTTGGTCACCATTACAAATATCCCAATAGTATTCTATCAGCATCGAACGTTAAGCATGCGACCTCGCGGGTTTGAGAATCATGTAGACATGACCGAGACACCTCTGCGGTCAATAACCAATAGCGGGACCTGGATGCCCATATTGGATCCTACATACTCCACGAAGATCTTCATCGTTTGAACCACGATGTCGAGGATTCAGTTAATCCCGTATGCAATTCCCTTTGTCTGGCGATATGTTACTTGTCCGAGATTCGATCGTCGGTCTCTCCATACCTAGTTCAATCTCGTTACCGGGAAGTCTCTTTACTCATTGCGTAATACAAGATTCTGTGACTAAACTCATTTGTCACATGAAGCTTCTTGTGATGTTGTATTACCAAGAGGGCCCAGAGATATCTCTCCGTCACATGGAGTGACAAATCCCAGTCTTGATCCATGCAACCCAATAGACACCTTCGGAGATACATGTAGAGCACCTTTATGATCACCCAGTTACGAAGTGACATTTGATAGCACACAAAGTATTCCTCCCGTGTCCGGGAGTGGCATGATCTCATGGTCTAAGGAACAGATACTTGACATGAAGAAAGCTATTGAAAATAAACTAAGTGATACGATCTGATGCTAAGCTTATGGTTGAGTCTGTCCATCACATCATTCTCCTAATGATGTGATCCCGTTATCAAATGACAGCTCATGTCTATGGTTAGGAAACCTTAACCATCTTTGATCAACGAGCTAGTCTAGTAGAGGCTTAATAGGGACACTGTGTTGTCTATGTATTCACACATGTATTTAAGTTTCTAGCATGAATAATAAACATTTATCATGAACAAGGAAATATGATAATAACCAATTTATTATTGCCTCTTGGGCATATTTCCAACAGAAACATGGTCAAGAGATATCCTGGATCCATATTTCCTTGATGCAAGGAAGAGCACAATTATTGCGTCGATTATGTGGGCGATTTGGAGTAGCCGCAATGAATATACTCATGATGAAGAGAAGTAGCACAAAAATCAATGCAATTGATTGATGAATTGGTTGCTTCTCTGGAAATAATTGATCAAGGGCAAGCCAAGGATGTGGAGATCACTGAAAAATGGAAGGAACCTAAGCCTTGGTGGATCAAAATCAACTATGATGGTGCAGTAGGTGCCACACAAGGTTGTGCTAGTGCAGGCCTAGATGCAATTACTACCTTTCTAAAATAATAAACATATGTCTAGAACCTTATTTATAGAATCGACATAATATACTATTTGGAACCCAAATCAAGCAAGAAGGTTAATTTTAGAATGCCTACAGTTAAAAACTCAATGTGGATAGTCCTTACTACACTAGTAATACTAAAATCTAAGAGTCCAAAAAAATACTTCAATTATTCCAAGTTTCACAGTTATTTTTTATGTTTAGATTAATGCAACGTAAATACATACTTAAAGCATAGTATATTTTTATGGGTGAACTTGTGAACAGAGAAATGAATGGAACTCAAACAAACAATCATATGCAGACAAGAACTATGTTTGTCTTTTATTCCCAAGTTTGAACTAGTATAGTTCAGGTTCACACATGATAGTGCACGGCACTTTAGTTTTCACCGCTACGGGGACCAAACCATCGACTAAGCAACGGTGTTCCATATATCTAGTAATAGAGTTCTTCCCTTCTTAGTTGGTACCGGTGCTGCTAAATGGCGCGGTGGAGGTATAGCAGTATGGCGGGACATACACATTGCACAATGTTGGTACCGTCTGTAGAGTTAACTTCCTTATGTCCTCGAACTGGGATAGCTGTTAAGGTTGGACAGAGCCCTGGCTCTGTGGGTTTGGCTGAGTGTTGGAAGGAGCCCCTGCCTGACAGGTATTGTTGCTGGCGCTGTTGGATGGAGCCCTGTCCCGACGGGTACAGTTGTTGTTGTTGTTTTGGATGCAGAATAATAGCATGAACGACACTGTGGATGGCATGGCACCGTGACTGCTCAGGGATCTGCCATAGCTGCTGACAACATTGTTGTTGCAACTCTTGGTAACTACTTTCTGTCAATACTTGTGACCATGCATGCGCTATATTGTGTTGTTACAAGACGACATCCCTGCACAGAATCAGTGTTGTTGCAGAAATGGTTGGAGGATTTGTTTTTCGTGTTGTGCTTGTTGCTACGAAATTGGTTGTTGTTGCTGCAGATACTGTTGTTGCGGTTGTGGATATGGTTGTTGTGGTGGAAATGGTTGCGGCTACGGATATGGTTGTTGTGGTGAAAATGGTTGTGGCTGCGGATATGGCTGTTGCGGTGGAAGTGGTAGTTGATGCCCTGGAAATTGTACTTGTTGCATCAATGGAGATTGTTCTTGTGGTTGCTACTGATATGGACTTTGAGGCTGTAATTGTGCCACTTGAACTCTAAGTGCGGTTGTGGCGGTGGTCGCCACTATAGCAAGGAGGGCAAGGATGAGAAAGGTCTTCATGGTGGATTTGTATTGTCCAATGCTTGCTTGGCTTGAATGATGTGCTCTAGTTATTCTGAGAATGATGGATGAGGAAGGATGTTCATCATGCTACGGGCCTATTTATAGCTGCCATGGCATGATCTCTTTCAGTATTTGCATTTGCTTGTCTGGAAAGTCCTTGGATGCTTTCTGAAATCATAATTTGGTATGTTGTGCTTGGTGGCACTACATTCAAGTGTGTTCTTGGACTGGTCATTAAAGTTCCTTGTTGTTGCACTATTATTCCACCACAAAAAAGGTGTGATAACATGCATAACTCATCTTATTCACTTTACAGCTCAAACACTGATCTAGATTGCCTAATTTTCAAAAACTAAGGTTGTAATGTTCTACAAGTTGTTATGTGTAAACTAGATAAGCATGGCTTGCATAGAACTTAGTTTGTAATCTTGCGTGACCTATTAAGATAGATGAGACTAGTAATGTAACTTGCTTTGGTAGGCCATGACTCATCAAATTCCTTTTACATGTCAAGTGTTGTAGTGTTCTAGAAGTTATTAGCACACATCAACTTTGTAATGTTTTACATGTTGTTACGTGTAAACTAGATAAGCATGGCTTGCACGAAACAAAGTTTGGAATCTTTTGTGGCCTGTTAAGGTAGAAGAGACCAGTGATGTAGTATGCTTTGATAGACCATGCCTCATGAAATTCCTTTTACATGTCTTAAGTGTTGTAGTGTTGTACCAGTTATTAGCACATTTCAACTTAGTATGGCTTGCAACATGTGTGCATGCCAAGGTTAGTTCTAAATTCCATTCGTTTGTAGGTCTTATTTTGTTTTTGTCAGGACCGGTTTTCCAGGATATTAATTTCCCAGTAAATGGTCCTTGTGCTCACCAGCCCCAGGATTACGGTTAGCAGATGAGGCACAATCTTGATACAGAAATTCCAAGCAAATACAAAATATGTAGTACAAGACCATTCTGGTCTATGAGTACAACAAAAGGTTTCTAGTGGTTGATGGCGGAAGCGGTTCGGGGTCATCAGCGTCTATGGGACTCCATTTCCCACAGGAACAGCTGACCTGGATAACTCCTATCTTCGCGCGGCTGCTATCTTCAGTGCCTAGGTTCCGGGGCTGTCGTCATTGCGCTCCTCTCCAAGCAAGAAATCTGGCCAAGACAATAGCCAGGGACAAGCCAGTGAGTACTTTGAATGTACTCGCAAACATCATGAAAACAGGTACAATATAGCAGGTGATAAACATGTACTGAAACAATCCACGATCGCTTAGTCAGTCTAAAAATAAAATTCATGATGCACGCAACCAGGTCATTCATATTAAACAGGAATAAGCAATCAGAGAATAAAAATAAAATAAACCAATCGAGTGTCTGAAGCGACGCCTCGAAAGGATAATAATATAAAGCATGCCTCAGTCGGGCGTCTGAGCGACGCCACATAAAGGGCTTATAAGGGAAATAAATAACAAGCATGCCACAGTCGGGCGTCTGAGCGACACCACATAAAGGGCTTATAATTAAGGAAAATAAATAACAAGCATGCCACAGTCGGGCGTCTGAGCGACACCACATAAAGGGCTTATAAGGAAAATAAATAACAAGCATGCCACAGTCGGGCGTCTGAGCGACACCACATAAAGGGCTTATAAGGAAAATAAATAACAAGCATGCCACAGTCGGGCGTCTGAGCGACACCACATAAAGGGCTTATAAGGAAAATAAATAACAAGCATGCCACAGTCGGGCGTCCGAGCGACACCGCATAAAGGGCTTATAAGGAAAATAAATAACAAGCATGCCACAGTCGGGCGTCTGAGCGACACCACATAAAGGGCTTATAAGGAAAATAAATAACAAGCATGCCACAGTCGGGCGTCTGAGCGACACCACATAAAGAGCTTATATAATAAAAATCACCATAAGTATCCAGGAGGTAGAACCGTCCCAAGAATACTCCATAATACAATTATTAAAATTGGTTAGTCCACAATAATAATAGTCATAATCATCATTGGTCACACGTCATGATCAAGGTTCCGGTTTAGAAATTTTTCCTCCGAAGACCGACACTAAGACCGACACTTGACCCATCCCAGACTGTAGTCCTTAACCGCGGACACGGCTATTCGAATAGATATAAACTCTGCAGAGGGTGTACTCTTTACACACGAGTAACGGATTCCGTTAGTCCATCGGGACTAATTCCGTTTACGGTCTTTGAATTGAAAACACACCTAACTCGCACACACCAGCTTAACTTACCGGTGTCTGGAATCACCCACAACACTCGTTAAGCAAAACTCTAAGTGGGGAGGCTCCAACCTCGATTAGCATGGGATCAAATTTATATCGCGCGCTCTAAGGGGTGCCCCCTCTCGGTCCAACCGGAAACACCCATGCCTCCGGACCAGGTGGCATGCCTACCGGCTGCAGCCGGTATCTTCCACCATGGCCTCTCTGTACGGTGTGTGCTAAGAAAGGGGTTGACAACTTACTGGACTGTACCCTACCTGCGGCAGGGACAAGTGGTAGCACGAGACAAGTATGGGGGTTACTGGAACAAGACTCGATCTATGGTCGACTTAGGAGGCTTATGTATTCCCTGCATGGTTAGCACAACAATGCTTTTCACAGTTTCCTGATAGGGCCACCACCCTCATGCTCCATCATGCCTCACTGCACATCCCCGACACAACGAGATGTCAGTTTCGTGGTTGTGTCCACCGGAACACAACCCTCTTTCGGACATCATCCGAACTATCACCAGGCATATGTGGCATGAGAAGTGGCTACTGTCATCAATATCACATGTATAGCAGAAAGTATTTTCGCCATATGCTTATATGCATGAGTATGTTTTTCCACATGAAATAATGGTACTCCACTTTAGCATAATGATGAACTTCAAATGTTCTAGCAAGCAACACATGACTTTCATCATATCTGAGTTCAAGATGCTTGCCTTTCAGGTGCAGAGGTGTAGGGTGCACCACAAAACTTTTGAAAGTTTTCTTCTCTCTCCGTTTCCTATTTTTGAAAATATTCAAATCAACACGCAATTCAAAAACAGTACAAAAAGTTGTCTTGGAAAATTTTGAAATAAATATTAAAATAAACTAGATAAAATTTGAGAGAGGTAGGAAAAAGAATCAATTCGATTGGAGTTTTATTTAAAAAGATATGCCCAGTCAAAGTTTAGTCAAAATCCTGTTTTTAATTAAAACAGAAAATAGAAAACGGTTCAGACGGAATACGCCTTCGGGAGAAGAAAACGTACTTCGGTAGGGTTTACGCTTTCTGAAAACAGTCGCGCACTTCCTGGAATACGCTTCCTCTCGAAGAAAACGCACTTTCGGGGAAGACGCCATCGGACCAGGGCTTGACTCGCCGACAGGCGGGGACCGCCTGTCGGGTTCCTCTTCTTTCTCCCGCGCGCAGGGGGCAGGGCCAGAGGCGAGCTCCGGCGACGATTGTCGGTGCTAGGAGGCACCTCTCCCGAAGCTGTGCACACCGGCGTGCTCAGGTGGGAGGGCCCCATCCTCTAGAGGGCAAAAGGATCGCCGGGGAGCTCGGGGGTGAGCACCCCTTCATCAATGGCGGAAGAGGCTTCGGCCATGAGAGGGAGCTTGGCACTTGCTGGCTCCCGGGCGAAATTGGAAGAGGGAATGGATCTATGGGGTCGAAGGTGAGCTAATGGTGAAGAAAGAAGGGGACGGAAGGCTCTGCTTTGCTTGGAATCATCCGGATCGAGGCGGCGGGTGCTCGGCCGGAGACGGGGAAGACGGGCTCCTCCGGTCGTCAGGATGCTTCGGGAGCTTCACTACGGGACTAGGGAGGGGGATGGAATGGCTGGACGCGCTCGGGGCTCCCTTTATAGGCGAATCGAGGTCGGTTCCGCGGCAGTGGATAAGAACGCCGGCGAACCGCCGTTCTGTTGCTTGAAGCGCGACGTGACGGCGATGGCGCTAGCGGACGAGCTCGCGGATGAGCTTGGCCTGTTCCAGAGGGCAGCTGGCAGGCGAGGGTGGCTCGGGCGGCGCTGCCATGGCAGAAGCTCTGGCGGCGGCAGTGGCGGCTTGCGGGCGACGCTGCAGGGCTCGCGGGGGAAAGGCTGGTCGGGCTTGGCGCTACGCAGTGGGCAGCTGGGGACGGGATAAGCTCGGGGAGGCAGTAGGTGGGCGCGGCGGCTCGGGCGTCGCACGAGCAAAACGTGCGCTCTGGACGCGCCCAGCGCACGCACGGCACCTGCTCGACGGAATGCCAGGGAGGCTAAACTTGCTTGGATGCAAATGGGAAATAACAGGACTATGGTTTAGGGTTAAACATGCCTAGAAGACATACTGGTTTGGCTAGGTAAGCTGGTTACTAATACAATCATAGCACCATGCCAATTCTGGCCGCTCCAAAGGTGTTTGACAAAATGCCAAGGCCACCTAGGAGACTTTTCTGGCCACCAAAATTACCAGGTTGGGGTCTCTTTAGATGCACACTAGAATGGCAAATTTAGTTTGGCAAAACCAAAAAGTTGTTAGTGCAAGTTTTTGATAAAACCAATTCTGGACAGAAACTAGAGTGCATTATTCCATGGCCTTAAAATACTGCAATGGTCCCAAACTCTTGGACTTAAGAGTTTGGTAGGGCTCTCTGCAATCATGAAAAATCCCAATGCAATTAGGGCAAAATAAAATAGGGTTACAGTACAAACTGCCAAACTGGACCAGAATGCAAATGAGGATGGTTTGCTCAAAATTTTCAAAGAATCCAAATGGATTTTTGCATAAACATGAGTTATATACCTCTACTGACATCCCCAAATTTTTATGGAATTTTTAAAGAAATATTTAAATAGGCTGCAGTGCAAACTACAAACTGAACCAGATTTAAAAGCTTGAAGTGGAGCTCAAAATTTACAAATGGTCAAGCTGGGTTTCTGCATAAAAGTGATCCAGGGACATCACATGCCATTTACAAATTTTTGTGGAATTTATAGATGAAGTTATAAAATAGTTGTAGTGCAAATGAGGCTCTTAAAAGGGTTAAAATGCTATTAAATGAATTAAATCTTGACAAATTTTATTTTAAAATTTTTTAACTGGTTTTAATGAATGTAATAAAATGATTCAATAAAACATTCAAGTCCCACCATATTATTCAAAAGTTTCAGATAAGAGGAAAAAAAATTGAAATCCAGAGAAAAGAAGTGGCTCTGAAATCCATAGAAAAAAAAAATTCCAGAAGGATAGAAAATAAATACTCCTGGCAAAATTTTAATTAATAAAACATGATAAAATTTTTGGGGTGTTACAACACTACCCCCCTTAAGAAAAATCTCGTCCTCGAGATTTGCTAAAGGACGTATTTTGCAACAAAAAACATCATTCGTACCACACGGCAATTCGTAACAAGAAAAACAAAAATACCACACACACACGATAGGACGGGGTCGCCGCAAAATCGCTGACTAATGTGTAGCTGTGGTATACTAGCGAGATAATTGATTAAGTGATAAAAGAACACGCGGTCTTGTATTTAGCATACATGGTATGTGAGTCGTATAATGCGAGGACTTGCAAATTAAATTTTTGTTGGAAAACATTTTTCATTGCAGTGGTCTTTTAAGAAAAACCTTGCTATGAAATTTGCCATAATGAAAACAATCGACTTTTATATCATAGCAAACAACTGCAACCAACACAATAAATTCATACAGAAAATTTTAAAACACAGCTCAGATATCACAACAAGCAGTCAAAAAGCCACATAAACTAATACAAATAAAGCGCTGACGGTCCAGGTAATAAACTATAGGTCATGAGGAATTATTCCCTGCAAGGGAATATATCCTTCGTCTACTGGGGAGCGGAGGGAGGACTCACAAACTGCGTCTTTCTTGGTCTGGCCTCAGGGGTCTGCTAATGGCGGCTTGGGTTTATCACAGCAAGGGTGTGGAAAAATCCCACAATTGTTTTAATAAAATTCCTCGGGGTTGCATCTGGGTTCATTATATGAATCCCAAGGTGCGATAAAAAAAATGGCGGTGAAGGCAGTGCACAGGGTGAGGGATGCTTGGTAAGGTCATGGAGTGGCCTCAAGTATAGCATCTGGGCTGGATGACATATTGCGGTGTGTGGGCAATATTAATTGTCGGTTCTGCTATATGGTGGTCGAGGTCAATGCCACAGCTATATATATCGCAAAATGCGACGTATCACTGTGGTGGTCAGTTGGGGCAAACGTTCCCTTTATATAAAGAAAACGGAGTCTTCCTTCGCACGCTTGCGAATGGGACAACTCAGGTGTCGACCACGGGCATGTGATCGATGGGCTAGGCTGATAGGTTGGGCACCGACTGCCAAAAGCTGTCGGGGTCACTGTGTGGGCTATCGGGTAGGATAGGCTTGGCTGTGGTGGGGCTAAGGTCTGGCGGGTGGTTTAACCTAGGTTTTCTTGACCCGGCTAAGATAGGATTAGCCAACGGTCAGCCTGGCTCTGATACCAAGGTTGTCAGGACCGGTTTTCCAGGATATTAATTTCCCAGTAAATGGTCCTTGTGCTCACCAGCCCCAGGATTACGGTTAGCAGATGAGGCACAATCTTGATACAGAAATTCCAAGCAAATACAAAATATGTAGTACAAGACCATTCTGGTCTATGAGTACAACAAAAGGTTTCTAGTGGTTGATGGCGGAAGCGGTTCGGGGTCATCAGCGTCTATGGGACTCCATTTCCCACAGGAACAGCTGACCTGGATAACTCCTATCTTCGCGCGGCTGCTATCTTCAGTGCCTAGGTTCCGGGGCTGTCGTCATTGCGCTCCTCTCCAAGCAAGAAATCTGGCCAAGACAATAGCCAGGGACAAGCCAGTGAGTACTTTGAATGTACTCGCAAACATCATGAAAACAGGTACAATATAGCAGGTGATAAACATGTACTGAAACAATCCACGATCGCTTAGTCAGTCTAAAAATAAAATTCATGATGCACGCAACCAGGTCATCATATTAAACAGGAATAAGCAATCAGAGAATAAAAATAAAATAAACCAATCGGGTGTCTGAAGCGACGCCTTGAAAGGATAATAATATAAAGCATGCCTCAGTCGGGCGTCTGAGCGACGCCACATAAAGGGCTTATAAGGGAAATAAATAACAAGCATGCCACAGTCGGGCGTCTGAGCGACACCACATAAAGGGCTTATAATTAAGGAAAATAAATAACAAGCATGCCACAGTCGGGCGTCTGAGCGACACCACATAAAGGGCTTATAAGGAAAATAAATAACAAGCATGCCACAGTCGGGCGTCTGAGCGACACCACATAAAGGGCTTATAAGGAAAATAAATAACAAGCATGCCACAGTCGGGCGTCTGAGCGACACCACATAAAGGGCTTATAAGGAAAATAAATAACAAGCATGCCACAGTCGGGCATCTGAGCGACACCACATAAAGGGCTTATAAGGAAAATAAATAAGAAGCATGCCATAGTCGGGCGTCTGAGCGACACCACATAAAGGGCTTATAAGGAAAATAAATAACAAGCATGCCACAGTCGGGCGTCTGAGCGACACCACATAAAGGGCTTATATAATAAATATCACCATAAGTATCCAGGAGGTAGAACCGTCCCAAGAATACTCAATAATACAATTATTAAAATTGGTTAGTCCACAATAATAATAGTCATAATCATCATTGGTCACACGTCATGATCAAGGTTCCGGTTTAGAAATTTTTCCTCCGAAGACCGACACTAAGACCGACACTTGACCCATCCCAGACTGTAGTCCTTAACCGCGGACACGGCTATTCGAATAGATATAAACTCTGCAGAGGGTGTACTCTTTACCCACGAGTAACGGATTCCGTTAGTCCATCGGGACTAATTCCGTTTATGGTCTTTGAATTGAAAACACACCTAACTCGCACACACCAGCTTAACTTACCGGTGTCTGGAATCACCCACAACACTCGTTAAGCAAAACTCTAAGTGGGGAGGCTCCAACCTCGATTAGCATGGGATCAAATTTATATCGAGCGCTCTAAGGGGTGCCCCCCTCTCGGTCCAACCGGAAACACCCATGCCCCCGGACCAGGTGGCATGCCTACCGGCTGCAGCCGGTATCTTCCACCATGGC
This sequence comes from Elymus sibiricus, assembly GCA_039707655.1. Lineage (NCBI taxonomy): Eukaryota > Viridiplantae > Streptophyta > Magnoliopsida > Poales > Poaceae > Elymus > Elymus sibiricus. The sequence continues at coordinate 86,607,009 of CM077676.1, forward strand.
CTCTCTGTACGGTGTGTGCTAAGAAAGGGGTTGACAACTTACTGGACCGTACCCTACCTGCGGCAGGGACAAGTGGTAGCACGAGACAAGTATGGGGGTTACTGGAACAAGACTCGATCTATGGTCGACTCAGGAGGCTTATGTATTCCCTGCATGGTTAGCACAACAATGCTTTTCACAGTTTCCTGACAGGGCCACCACCCTCATGCTCCATCATGCCTCACTGCTCATCCCCGACACAACGAGATGTCAGTTACGTGGTTGTGTCCACCGGAACACAACCCTCTTTCGGACATCATCCGAACTATCACCAGGCATATGTGGCATGAGAAGTGGCTACTGTCATCAATATCACATGTATAGCAGAAAGTATTTTCGCCATATGCTTATATGCATGAGTATGTTTTTCCACATGAAATAATGGTACTCCACTTTAGCATAATGATGAACTTCAAATGTTCTAGCAAGCAACACATGACTTGCATCATATCTGAGTTCAAGATGCTTGCCTTTCAGGTGCAGAGGTGTAGGGTGCACCACAAAACTTTTGAAAGTTTTCTTCTCTCTCCGTTTCCTATTTTTGAAAATATTCAAATCAACACGCAATTCAAAAACAGTACAAAAAGTTGTCTTGGAAAATTTTGAAATAAATATTAAAATAAACTAGATAAAATTTGAGAGAGGTAGGAAAAAGAATCAATTCGATTGGAGTTTTATTTAAAAAGATATGCCCAGTCAAAGTTTAGTCAAAATCCTGTTTTTAATTAAAACAGAAAATAGAAAACGGTTCAGACGGAATACGCCTTCGGGAGAAGAAAACGTACTTCGGTAGGGTTTACGCTTTCTGAAAACAGTCGCGCACTTCCTGGAATACGCTTCCTCTCGAAGAAAACACACTTTCGGGGAAGACGCCATCGGACTAGGGCTTGACTCGCCGACAGGCGGGGCCCGCCTGTCGGGTTCCTCTTCTTTCTCCCGCGCGCAGGGGGCAGGGCCAGAGGCGAGCTCCGGCGACGATTGCCGGTGCTAGGAGGCACCTCTCCCGGAGCTGTGCACACCGGCGTGCTCAGGTGGGAGGGCCCCATCCTCTGGAGGGCAAAAGGATCTCCGGGGAGCTCGGGGGTGAGCACCCCTTCATCAATGGCGGAAGAGGCTTCGGCCATGAGAGGGAGCTTGGCACTTGCTGGCTCCCGGGCAAAATTGGAAGAGGGAATGGATCTATGGGGTCGAAGGTGAGCTAATGGTGAAGAAAGAAGGGGACGGAAGGCTCTGCTTTGCTTGGAATCATCCGGATCGAGGCGGCGGGTGCTCGGCCGGAGACGGGGAAGACGGGCTCCTCCGGTCGTCAGGATGCTTCGGGAGCTTCACTACGGGACTAGGGAGGGGGATGGAATGGCTGGACGCGCTCGGGGCTCCCTTTATAGGCGAATCGAGGTCGGTTCCGCGGCAGTGGATAAGAACGCCGGCGAACCGCCGTTCTGTTGCTTGAAGCGCGACGTGACGGCGATGGCGCTAGCGGACGAGCTCGCGGATGAGCTTGGCCTGTTCCAGAGGGCAGCTGGCAGGCGAGGGTGGCTCGGGCGGCGCTGCCATGGCAGAAGCTCTGGCGGCGGCAGTGGCGGCTTGCGGGCGACGCTGCAGGGCTCGCGGGGGAAAGGCTGGTCGGGCTTGGCGCTACGCAGCGGGCAGCAGGGGACGGGATAAGCTCGGGGAGGCAGTAGGTGGGCGCGGCGGCTCGGGCGTCGCACGAGAAAAACGTGCGCTCTGGACGCGCCCAGCGCACGCACGGCACCTGCTCGACGGAATGCCAGGGAGGCTAAACTTGCTTGGATGCAAATGGGAAATAACAGGACTATGGTTTAGGGTTAAACATGCCTAGAAGACATACTGGTTTGGCTAGGTAAGCTGGTTACTAATACAATCATAGCACCATGCCAATTCTGGCCATGCTCCAAAGGTGTTTGACAAAATGCCAAGGCCACCTAGGAGACTTTGCTGGCCACCAAAATTACCAGGTTGGGGTCTCTTTAGATGCACACTAGAATGGCAAGTTTAGTTTGGCAAAACCAAAAAGTTGTTAGTGCAAGTTTTTGAGAAAACCAATTCTGGACAGAAACTAGAGTGCATTATTCCATGGCCTTAAAGTACTGCAATGGTCCCAAACTCTTGGACTTAAGAGTTTGGTAGGGTTTTCTGCAATCATGAAAAATTCCAATGCAATTAGGGCAAAATAAAATAGGGTTGCAGTACAAACTGCCAAACTGGACCAGAATGCAAATGAGGATGGTTTCTCAAAATTTTCAAAGAATCCAAATGGATTTTTGCATAAACATGAGTTATATACCTCTACTGACATCCCCAAATTTTTATGGAATTTTTAAAGAAATATTTAAATAGGCTGCAGTGCAAACTACAAACTGAACCAAATTTAAAAGCTTGAAGTGGAGCTCAAAATTTACAAATGGTCAAGCTGGGTGTTGCATAAAAGTGATCCAGGGACATCACATGCCATTTACAAATTTTTGTGGAATTTATAGATGAAGTTATAAAATAGTTGTAGTGCAAATGAGGCTCTTAAAAGGGTTAAAATGCTATTAAATGAATTAAATCTTGACAAATTTTATTTTAAAAAATTTTCCACTGGTTTTAATGAATGTAATAAAATGATTCAATAAAACATTCAAGTCCCACCATATTATTCAAAAGTTTCAGATAAGAGGAAAAAAAATTGAAATCCAGAGAAAAGAAGTGGCTCTGAAATCCATAGAATTTTTTTTTCCAGAAGGATAGAAAATAAATACTCCTGGCAAAATTTTAATTAATAAAACATGAATAAATTTTTGGGGTGTTACAGTTTTACGCAAATCGTGCGGATGATCATCTACGATAAGGCTTGTGAGTGCAGCTGCAACAATGTTGGCAAGGTCGGAGGGATGTTGTGGGATGCCATGAATTCTTTTGACAACCTAAAGTTCATAATGTGGGGAAAGACACATGTTATGTTTTTCATGCGTGCTAAAAACCAGAAAATTGCAAATAAGTACAAATAAATAGAGTAGTTAAATAATGGATTGTATTAAGATAAAAATTATATTCTTATTAGCAAAGTTCTCTTAAAATTTGACATGATATCTACTCATCATTTATCTTTGGGGTCATATTTAAATAATAATAAAATAAATGGATGTGATTCCATCATTGCCATCCCAAATATATTTGCACGTAAAATCAATACATAATTCTTAGATTACAATACAAATTACACGTCAATTGTTTGAAATTAAAAAAATACAAATGATTTACAATTAACTTAGAAAGAATAAATCATGTCAAGTATGAATAATTAAGCTTCCTTATACTAAATAATGTAATTGATGAATAATTACAAAATATAAGAAAGCTAATCTTGTGTTTCCTAGATCTTCAACTTATTCCTAACTTGCCATGGAAAACTCAAAGGAAAAAGGGTTTGGTTAAGATTAGAATGTTTGCATCTCAACTTAAAAATAAAAGTGTCACCCGTGCACTTGCACGGCTAGATTTTGTAATGTTTCTTCATGTATTTTGTATTTTCACATGATCCATGATACAACAAATTTATCATTTCTGAACTTTCTCACTCACTCAAAAATGCCATAACTGTCATTTCTCTGGTCACGGTCACTACAATTGTTGGGGATATTTCCCAGCATTGGAGACCAGGCAGGAGGATGACCCGGCCATAGAGCCATAAGGCTCAGTGGGTTACCTCGCTGCAGGGCCTTGAAGATTCCCAGTGGGTTGGCTTGACAGAGGCCCGGTGTAAAGAGGTGGCTTAGTACGTGGGCCGGCTTAAGAAGAAAGACAAGATAAAGCTTACCATGAAGAACAAGTCAGTTAGAGTAAGAGTAGGATACGGGTTAAGATTACAACCCGGACTCTCATGTACGCCTAGGGCTTGACCTGTTATATAAAGGGGAGCACCTAAGGCAGAAAGACTAAGTTGCAATCTCTCGAAAGCTAGGTTAGCGAATCCGCACCCCTGTAATCGAGATCCAAAGCAATACAATCAAGCAGGACATAGGCTTTTACCTCCATCGTGAGGGGCCGAACACGGGTAATCCCATGTCTTCTCGTTCCCGATCAACCCTGTTAAGCTTCCACCTTTGTGCGATGGCCTCATCTCTAAGTCCTTTCACAAGGGCATCTGTGTGCTAAAACCATGACAGTTGGCGCCCACCGTGGGGCCTACGCACGGTGGAGTTGAGTTCTTAGCGGGAGCTCTCCCAGGGTTCGGGAAGTACGCGATCAGCCAGATGATGAAGAGCCACCGCGGGAAACTCTACATCGACGATTCAAGGTGGGGCCCCGAGGCCGACTCAATCGAGTACGGGTACCAGGTCCCCTTCGGCAAGATCCATGTCTTCATCGGCGTTGTCGGCGAGTCAGCCGCCGGGTTGGATGCCATCGCCAACATCGAGTCGGCCCGCCACGCCAGTCCCCCACAGGCAAAACCCGGCCCGCTGAGAGCTGGCCGGACGCATATTTTCGTGGGCTTCACTCTGGGGGTGGCCTTGTCAGAAAATTCACTGTCCGAAGACGAGACGTTCATGCAATCTGATGGCGAGTCGTCAATGGGAGAAACTGAGTCGATCTGTCCCCTGTAGGACGGGAGGCTCAGAGGATGCACTGAGGAAGTTTTCCCTGAAACCCTCGAGCCGCCTCGGTTCACTGCGGTTTCCATGGCCGGCAGGCGAGACCCGCCTCCCCTTCACGACCCGGTGGATCCAGCGGCCAGGCAGAATCTTACCATCGCTGGATCAGGAGGGGCCGGCGTGGCCACCGCCAGCTCGCAAAAGACCGGGGCGTAGGCGCTCGCGGAGCTAATGAACACTCTGGCGACTCTCCTGGCCAAACCGGTGACAGTAGAGAACGCAGCAGCACGCAACGCAGATATCATGAAGTGCCGTGAGCAGATGACCAAGATCCAAGAGGATATCAATGCTGAAAATACCCGCATGGCGGAGGCACAAGCCCGGCTTGTCGAGGAGACAAAGTGCTTGGAAGAGGAAGCCCTCTATCTGAGCCGCCGGCAGGCTGAGTCCGAATTTGTTCACCGGAGGCGGCATCAGGGCCGGCTTCCAGCCCAGATTGAGCCAACCTAGCTGTTCACTACACCTAATGATCCGCGGGCTCCGGTGAACCCGGGGGCTGGTGTTATGTCCCCTGGAGGGCCGGCACCATGGCAGCCAGCTCAGCATAAAGAGACGGTTCAGCATCAGACGCCGATTCCGCAGCAGCAATTGCCGCCTCGACGGTTCCAGACCCCAATTGGACACTATTCCAACCCAGTGGACAATGTCCTGGCGGTGACTCACAACTTGGCAGCAATTCCGATTGAAGGGGATGGTCCGGCTCAGATGGAGGCCAGGAACACCATTGAGATGCTCAAGACAGCAGTAACGTAACAGGTGAACTATTCTCATAGTCAGCACCGGCTTCACTCAACCCCTCACCAGAGCCGCACCCGGAGCCAACGCCCTGAGTCGCCAGCAGTTTCCAGTAGTGCTCAGCGCCGGAGGGCCGCGCAGCCTTTTGTAGATCAGCCGCCCCCCAGGATCCCAAACGCGCAGGAGAGATTGTGGACACTGCTCGTGCTTTACAAGTATTGGAAGAGGAGAACGCGTGTGTGGTGTATAACCCGCCCACGGCGTAGGACCATCCTAACACAGCTCAGACAGCTGGTCGTCTTGGTGGTCTGTCAGGCCGCAGAATTGGAACTCCTTGTCTGGTTCCAGCATTGCGCGATGCACGCATGCCGCCAGATTTCAAAGGCCCTCGCAAGGTCCCTAATTACACAACAGATCTAGAGCCGGCCCAGTGGATTGAGAGTTATGAGTTAGCAATGGATATGTTGGGAGCTAGTGAAGCTGTGTGCATGCGTTATCTACCTCTCATGCTGGAGGGCCCGGCGTGTACTTGGTTGAAAAACTTGCCGGCGAATTCCATTAACACCTGGCAGGAATTGAAGGAGCGCTTCATCAAAAAAATTCAGGGGACCTGCAAACGGCCAACCATGATTGTTGACCTGGAACATTGTGTTCAGCGTGAGGAAGGGTTGGCACACCACTGGTCTTGCTGAGTGGCAGAAGTCATTCATTCTTCAGATAGCATCATGGTGGCTCAGGTGGTTCTTGTTCTGGAACGGACTTTGTAAGTTTCAACCCCTGGTCCAGAAGTTGGGGCGGCTCAAGCGAAAGGTCCAGGACATGGGCGATCTTATGGACGTCCTAACCCGGTATGCTGAGTCAGACAATATGAAGGATCCTACATTTGATGATGATAAGTTTGGCAAGGGCAAGAAAAATGGTGGTGAGGGTCATCAGCAGAACAATGGCAATGGGCTGGCCAATAGCAACAACAAGCACAAGACTTATGAAGCCAGCTCTGATCTGGTGGCAAATACCAATACTGGTGGGAATAACCAGCGACGAAACAACGGTGCCAGGAAGCCTTTCGCCCGCAGCTTCGAGGAAGCCCTCAAGGGTCCATGTCCCAAACACAGCATTAATGGTAAGCCATCTGCCCACTCATAAGAGAACTATTATATCATGCAAGAGTTTTCCAAGCGGGTGTTTCAGAATAATCATAACGGAGGCGACAACGGTGGACACCCCGGGAACCCCGGACCCAGAAATCAGGGAGCCGGCTCACAAGGGCCTTTTGCAGGCCCCGGGTTCTAGGGAAATCAAGGTCATAATGCCGGGTTTCAGGGGGCTGGTAATATGGGAGGTAGTAATCAACGCAGCCAGAGCAATCAGAATCAAGGTGGCCAGTCCGGGCTCCAGAGTAATCCAAAGCAGTTGAATAGTGGCCAGTATCATGTCTTTACCGCCAGTACCTGCAAATGGGATCGGAAGGTTCAGTGGAGAGCCGCCAACCTGGTTGAGCCGGCAGTCCCATATTATCTCAACTGGTCGGAGCAGCCAGTCACTTGGAGCCGGGCAGATCATCCAGAGTTTGTGGATCACCCGGGTCATCTGGCCTTGGTGGTGGCGCCACAGGTCAGTGAGTATACGTTGACAAAGGTGCTTATGGATGGCGGCAGCAGCATCAATATACTTTACTATGATACCTTCAGACGGATGAATTTATCCAAGAAACAGCTCACCCCTTCCACCACAGTTTTTCATGGCATCGTCCCTGGCAAGTCAGCTTATCCAATTGGTAGAATTTCTCTGGAGGTAGCCTTTGGTGATGAACTTAATTACCGCTTGGAGTTTTTATCCTTCGAAGTGGTGAAGCTTAAAAGCCCTTATCATGCCTTCTTTGGAAGCCCGGCTTACGCGCGGTTCATGGCGTGGCCGTGCTATGTCTATCTGAAGTTAAAAATGCCGGGTCCAAGAGGAACGATTACTGTTGAAGGCAATCGGCGGTTTGCATTGGATTGCGAAGAAGGAGATGCGGCTTATGCAGAGACGGCTTGTGCTGCCGAGGAGTTGAAGTACTACAAGGATAATGCCGACCCGGCTCACAGGACCTCCCTCAAGCAGCCGACAACCGAGTCTGATCCTTTTCTCAAATTTAAGTCGGCCAGAGATACAAAGCAAGTTGATTTTGTCCCGGGAGATTCATCTGAGCAGTTCACTGTTGGGGCAAACATGGACCCTAAATAGGAAAGCGCGCTCATCGAGTTCATCCATGAGAATCGGGACATCTTTGCATGGAAACCTTCTGACATGCCAGCTGTACCGAGAGAACTTGCCGAGCACTCCCTTAATGTGGACCCTAAGTTTAAACCTGTTTGACAGTAGCTCCGTCGATTCAATGAAGAAAGGCGGAAAGCTATTGGCGAAGAAGTGGCTCGGCTCTTAGCTGCCGGGTTCATTGTGGAGGTGTTTCATCCTGAATGGCTGGCTAACCCGGTTCTTGTTCTGAAGAAAAATAGGACTTGGTGAATGTGTGTGGATTACACGGATCTGAATAAGGCTTGTCCTAGTGATCCTTTCACGCTGCCCCGTATTGACCAGATCATTGATGCTACAGCGGGTTGTGAGTCCTTATGCTTTCCTGATGCTTATTCTTTTTTTTGAGGGGAAAACTTGCTGCCTTTATTGCTTAAACCACAGCGGACTCAGCCGCTATAACGTCACCAATACAGTTCGGAGGAAAAGAAAACCATGTCTTACAAAGTTTATTAAGGCAGCCGTCCCTGGCTAGTAAGTGAGTTGCTCGATTAGCCGAGCACCTAGCCCAACGCACAGAGAACTCATCTGTTGAGGTGAGAAGGCCCTTGATCTCCTCGATGAGGGAACCAAACTGAGACCTGTCCCGCTCATTGCTCCTCAATGCAGGCATATCATTCTGGTTGTCAGTTTCCAGAATCAGCTTCTTAGCACCGACCTCCAACGCTAGTTGAACATCATGATGACAAGCTAGAAGCTCAGCATGTTCTGGGTTGATGACAATAGGGAAAAAATGGCATGCCCCTCCCACGAACACGCCATGATGGTTGCGCAAAACAACACCACCGCCACCTGCACCTTCCTGCTTAGCTGTAGCCCCGTCGATGTTCGCCTTGATCCATCCTTGGTCTAGAGGTAGCCACGACTCCGTTGGCCTTCCTCCCGGTGCGCCACCCGGTGGAGTGTGAGCATTGGACCAATCCTCCAGCAGGTTCCACACGCGCGTAACCAAGGATCTTGCATCTTCAATGCTCTTCCCATCCCTTGTATCATTTCTCGCTAGCCACATATGATATAACATTGTCATCATCACACTTTTATCCGCATCATCCGCACTGCCGAACTAGTCCAACAACCAGAGCTTGATATCGTGTTGTGATTTTACCCATTTCGGGGGAGAGAACTTGTCATCTCCTCTATCCGTGTTCACCAGGGTCCAGCAGTGCTTCGCGTATGGGCACATCCAGAAATGATGGAGGGCAGTCTCCTCTCTGTCGCACACAGGGCACCATAGACCTTGCTTGATCTTCATCCGCTGAAGCTCTGACCCGACAACAAGTCCATTGCGCATAAGTCTCCAAGTGTGAATCTTGAGCTTGCCAGGTGCATATGTGGCCCAAACATCCAACCATCCTTTGTGTTCGGTTACCGTGGACGAAGATTCTGGGGCACCCGTCTGAATTCGTTTTTGCTGCATGTAGAGATGGTAAGCCGATCGGACCGTGAAGACGCCATTTTTTGTGTGGTTCCATGCTGGGTAATCCTCCTTGCCTGCACCTCCGATTGCAATCTATAGAATGTCCTGAACATCTCCTGGGAGGAAGACACTATCCAGCGCTTCTTTGTCCCATTCACGTCCCGAGTAATACAGCAGCTCGCTCACGTTGGTAACAAGTGATCCGTCAATAGCACCAATTAGTTTAGGCGAGCCCAGCCTAGGGATCCAAGCATCGGACCACACATTAATAGTAGAACCATCTCCAATGCACCATACTAAACCAGTGTTTAGCAGCTCACGGCCGGCCACAATACTACGCCATGTGAATGAAGCAGTCTTTGGGCAGCCAGCATGGAGGAAGTCCGTATCTCAAAAATAGAGTGCCTTCAACACCCTCGCACACAGTGAGGTAGGGTTTGTGAGCACTCTCCAAGCCTGTTTGGTTAACAAGGCAACATTAAACGCTTCAAAATCACGGAAACCCATGCCGCCCGATCTCTTGCTGTGGCACATCTTGCCCCAACCTATCCAATGCACTTTCCTCTTCCCATGATCTGCTCCCCACCAAAATTTTAATGAGATAGATGTCAGGTTCCGGCACATTTTTTTGGCAAAACAGAAGCAACTCATAGAGAATGTGGGAGTAGCTTGAAGGACAGATTTCACCAAGACTTCTCTACCTGCCTTGGACAGCCCCTGGCCCTTCCAACCATGGGTTTTTGCAGCAGATCTCTCTGTAACGTATCTGAAACAGCCATCTTTAGACCGGCCAACCAGTGTTGGCAAACCTAGATATCACTCGTTAAGAGCTTCATGGTCAATACCAATTCCTCTCTTCAGTCTATTATAGCTGTCCAGCCCACAACCCTTTCCGAAGAAGATAGATGACTTTTGGTAATTGACCTTCTGTCCGGAGGCCCTCTCATAGACAGCAAGGATGTTGTGGAGCTCCAGCAAGCTTTCATCCGTCGCCTCCAGGAACACAATGCTGTCGGTCGCGAAGAGGAGGTGGGTTATGTGAGGGCCGCCCCTCCCAAACTGTACCCCTCTAATCCGCTGGTCCTCCTGTGCTTTTTTGAGTAGCAAGGAAAAGCCTTCCACACAGAAGAGGAATAAGTAGGGTGAGAGGGGGTCACCCTGCCTCAAGCCCCGGGAGGGAGTGAAGTATTCTGAATTGTCACCATTCAATCTGACAAAGAAGCTAAATGAGGTGACACACCGCATAATGATGGTGATCCATGCTGAAGAGAAGCCCATCCTTTCCATCATCTTCTCTAGGAAAATTCACTCGACGCGATCGTACGCTTTCATCATATCCTACTTGACCCCACATAATGGTTTCTTCCGCTTCCTCGTGCGAATAGCATGTGTGCACTCATAGGCTATAAGTACATTGTCTGTGATTAAACACCCGGGCACGAAAGCACTCTGCCCCTCAGGGATCAGGATGGGAAGAATGACTTTGAGCCTATTTGCAAGTACCTTTGTGGCTATCTTATAAAGGACGTTGCAGAGACTTGTTGGTCGGAATTGAGTAAGTAGCTCAGGAGCCTGAACCTTCAGAATTAAAACAAGGACCGTATTGTTGAAATCCACTGGAAAGTCTCTACCATTCAAAAAATCCTTGATCGCCGCACATACTTCACCCTTCATGAAAGACCAGTGTCTTTGATAAAATAATGCCGGCAGTCCGTCTGGCCCCGGTGCCTTTGTGGGCCCCATCTGGAAGAGAGCACGCTCGATCTCCTCATCTGTCCATGGCGCCACTAGCCGGCAGCCCGTCTGGATGCTTATTCTGGTTATCATCAAATCAAGATGAAGCAGGAGGACCAGGAAAAGACGGCTTTCATTACACCGTTTGGTGCTTTCTGCTACACGTCCATGCCGTTTGGTCTAAAATGTGCACAAGCGACTTATCAGCGTTGTGTTCAGAATTGTTTCCACAAGCAGATTGGGCGTAATGTTCATGCGTATGTTGATGATATTGTGGTTAAATCTTGGAAGAAGGAGACCTTGTTGGATGATCTCAAGGAAACATTTGACAATCTCCGAGTTTATCAGATGAAGCTTAACCCGGAGAAGTGTGTCTTCGGTGTTCCTGCAGGGAAGTTACCACTAGTAGAAAAAGGGCCATTTGTCCCGGTTCGTAAGGGCCTTTTGTCCCGGTTCTGGAACCGGGACTAAAGGGTCGGGACTAATACCCAAAACCTTTAGTCCCGGTTTGCTTACGAACCGGGACCAAAGGCCCTCCACGTGGCGCTGCCTGGGGCGGGGGAGGGAGGACCTTTAGTCCCGGTTGGTGTTACCAACCGGGACTAAAGGCTCCACCTTTGGTCCCGGTTGGTGTTACCAACCGGGACTAAAGGCTCCACGCGTCAGCAGCTCGCAGTCGCTGGGTTTTTTTTTGGAAGGGGGGGTTTTGGGGTTTTGGAGGGTTAATTTAGGGGTTTCATATTGTGTTAGCGAGCTAATAGAGAGAAGTGACCTCTCTTTTTCCGTGCTTGGTCGACGCTAGCTACTACACATATAGAGAGAACTCGACGCTAGCTAGTAAGCAAATAAAGGAAACCATTAATTACACAATATCGTCATGAACATATATAGAGAGAAGTGACATCTCTTTCTTCGTGCTTGGTCGAACAACAAGTTTTCGTATATCTATCCGACGCTGCTACATATGTACAATATATAACATCCCTTACAACAATTGCAATTTCACATGGTATTCTCCTTGTTCAGGTATGACGTGGTCAAGAAAGAATCCCGCCAATTCCTCTTGAATTGCTCGTATGCGATCATGTGGTAGGAGTTCATCCCGCATCTGCCAGATCTAATTTAAAGAAGGGGTCAATACATATATATGAATGAAACTCAACACAATTGATGGTAATATATAAAATAAAATTGTGAATATTGTTTACGTACTTCAAATTGTTTCTCAGAGGAGGCCCGTTCAGAGGTATAGTAGCGAATGAAGTCGCATACGTAGTATCCACATAAATGAGTGTTGGGTGCCTGCAACAAGCACTTTACGAGAATAGAGTTCAATCAAACTGATAAGCAAGCATGATAATGGTATTGATGAAACTAGAATCAATGAGAGATGCGCGGAACTAGCTAGTACTACTTACTTTGGGGTGTGTAAATCGCAGCTCCTTCTTCAGACCCGGAACCTTAGCGGTGAACGTTTTCCAAACCCTGGCAGGCAAATAAAATGATTACTTGATATCAGGAAATGAACGAAAGTTGCCGATATGGTCCCGGTATTGATGGAACTTACTTCTGGAGCATTGCAGTCATGTCCGCATAATACTTGGGATCTTTATGGAGCGAGTCTAAGACAGTTACTAATGCCCCGTCAAGGTTAATGGATAGCAGAATATAGTGGAAGCTGCGCACGCATAACTCATCAATTACATTACTTAACCACGAGTAAGCGGAACCGAATATGCAGAAGACAGTAACACTCACTTGAAGTTGTAAGGAAAGAGTATTTCCCTTTTGTTTTGATGTTTAAGGAACATTTGTAGTAAGTTGTTCTCGGTATCTTCAGCCGCCTTTCGTACCGACCATTCATTTACGGTATTTGGGCTAATGAACCCAACGTCGAAGATTCCTATTTTTTGGCATTCGACCATCTTCAATCTGCATAATATAGTAAGGATAATTATATATACATGCAATGAACGAGCTGAGCTAGAGACTTAATTATAGAAGTAATACTTACAGACAGTAGAAAGTCATGAGTTGTTTGTCGAGGGCCTTTTGATTGTATAATTGAAATAACTCCACAAATTCAACAGGCAGCAGGTCGACTCCAGGGAAGTCATGCTCTTTTTTAATTCCGACTAACAAACTGTCTTTCCCAGACTTCCTGCAGGTTTCCATGTACGAGTCATGCAATTTTTGCATCATCGTTGTTAGATGAGGATGATCAGGTTTGACGAGAGGCTTCCCGTGCTCGTATCTAAAGACGTCTACTACCTCAGCCGTTTCAAACTGTACATCATCGGGCAGGTAATCATCAAGAGTGGTACCGGCCAGTAGCACCGGATGATTAGCGATATGGCTAGACACCTTGAGCGGGGGGCACGATTGCTTCTCCTGTTCGCCGAGCTGGGGAATTGTTTTCCCACTTCTTTGTTTTTTCGCTCTTGCAGCACTGGAAGTACTTCCCGACTGCTACGCTTTAGCATGTGTCTTAGTAATTATGCGGTCATAGTTGGAATCCGGCGGAGGCGGTGGTGGTCGCTTCAGGGCATCGATAGTGCGCTTCACTTTCACCGGATCTAGCTTCTCCTTCGGAGGTGGAGTTTTCTTTGCAAAATGGTCCCTCACTTGGGCACGACATATGTCCTCGTTTTCCTGCTCGGTCCTCTCATATGGTAACTTTTCCACAAGCTTGAGAGATGGACCGTATCTGAATTGCCTCCCGCCTCTGCTTGTACTGCTAGCCGCCGAAGCGGCGGCGTCTCTCTTTCGTCGTTGCTGATGAGGCGGAGAAGGAGGCGGAGTGCTCCGACGCGCCGGAGTAGGCGAAGGAGGAGGCGGAGTGCCCTCACGCGTCGGAGGAGCCGGAGAAGGAGGCGGAGTGCCCTGATCACTTGCCGGAGGAGGAGGAGGAGGCGGAGGCGTCCAGTTTGGAAGCTTGATGTACTCCTTCTGCCATAGACATGTACTCCTCAGAGCACGAACCAGCTGATTCTCCCCTTCACCTGTAGAGTGGTAAAGCTCGAGCTCCTCAAATCCCTCCATTACTTCATCCACCATCACAACAGCATAGCCATGTGGAATCGGAAGGCAGTGAAAAGTTCCGTTGGGTTGAGGAGGTGCAACAGAGCCGAGAGCCGCCTTGAAAGTGAGGTTATGGCATTTCGTCATAAGCTCGCAATTTTGAGCCTCCGTGATAGTATCCACGGGGTAGATAGGCTCTGTGAAGTCAGTCTGAACGGGCTCCGTGGAAGCCACGCTGCTTCTACGCTGAGATGGCGGGGTAGCTTCTGGGGTAGCTTCGTGCCGCTGAGATAGTTGGCCGGCAGCTCGCTGGCTCTTAGCTTCCTCTAGCTTTTGTAGTCTTGCACTAATCTTCTGCATGTCGCTCAGCTCCGCTTTCCTCTTTCTCTCCCAGCTTCTGTAACCGCCTGCGTCGGGAAACCCAAACTTCCATGGAACGGAGCCTGGTGTGCCTCGTGTTCATCCAGGGTGCTCAGCATTCCCTAGGGCCTCAGTCAGCTCGTCCTTCTCTCTGTCGGGAATGAACGCCCCTTCCTGCGCTGCGGTGATATACTTCTGAAGCTTCGTGATGGGTATTGCAAGTTGCTCATCCGTCCAACGGCACTTCCCTGTTTCAGGGTCCAAAGTTCCCCCAACCCCGAAGAACCAAGTCCTTGAACAGTCTGGCCAGTTCAATGTCTCTGGTTCGACCCCTTTAGGAATCAGGTCATTCTCAGCTTTGTCCCACAACGGCCGGGCTTTGAGGTAGCCACCTGACCCCGTGTGATGGTGATACTGCTTCTTTGCAGCGTTGTTCTTGTTTGTCTCTGACATTTTCTTACTCTTGTCTGATGTCTTGTAGGCCACAAATGCGGGCCAGTGATCTCTTATCTTCTCAAATCGGCCGATGAATTCTGGAGTCTCACCTTTGTCGACAAACTTTGATTTCAACTCCTTCTTCCACCTCCTGAATAGATCTGCCATCTTCTTAAGAGCACACGCCTTGACCAGTGGCTCTATAACGGGCTTATTCGGATCCTCCTCTGGCGGTAGGGTGAAATTTGCCTTCAGCAAGGTCCAAAGATCATCTTTCTGTCTATCGGTGACATAATCACCTTCAGGGGCGTCGTCCTTAGGCTTATTCCATTGCTTGATTCTGATCGGGATGTTGTCCCTAACAATAGCTCCGCACTGAGCAGAAAATGCATCCTTGGTCCGCTTGGGTTCAATCGGTAGGCCATCGTCCGCGAGTGCTGTGATCGTGAACCTTTCATCCTTGCGCAACCTCTTCTTCGGGCCTCGTCTCGTTACCGAAGTTTGGCTCGATCCGGAGGGCTATAAAAGAAGAAAGAAGAGTTAATATATATATGTACATACCAAAACAATTAATGCATCAATTAGCTAGTCAGCACCTCTGGAGCCATCATGATCATGTCACCGGAGCCATCATGATCATGTTCTTCCTCCTCCATTGTTCCATCGGTGTCATTGAGAAACGATAAGACAGCATCACCTCCGGCGAGGATTATCTCCCCCAACAACTGTTCTTGTTCCAAGTCTCTTTGATCCATAGTTTCTGCAAATATTATAACATGGCAATTAATATACAAACATGAATGTCCGACGTCCGGACTGCCTCTCTCATGAATGTCCGACGTCCGGACCGCCTCTCTCATGAATGTCAAACAAGGGATTCTCTTAACCTTTAAGGGATTTAACAAAATGGCGCCATTCTGAATGTGCAGAAAATGGTCCATATTTTTCCTGATCTCATCTACCCTTCTATATGTCACGTTGTCTAGTGTCAAAGGATTCAAGAAAACCAAGGCTTCATCATTAGCCAGAAGTAACAGGCGCATAATGGTACGAAGCTCTCCAAAATTGTTTTGGAACGGAGTCCCGGATAGGATAATTAATTAGCCTTTTGGTACGAAGTTCAGCAAGAGCCTTCCGAATATCGCTATTTGGAAGGCCTTTGCTGAAATTCGTACCAAAAAGCAAATTATTCTATCCGGAACTCCGTTCCAAAACAACTTTGAAGAGCTTCATAGCATCATACGCATGTTACTTCCGGCTAATGATGAAGCCATGGATTTCTTCAATACTTTGACAGACAACGTGACATATAAAGAATATATATAGATGAGATCAAAAAAAAATTGGATCAACTTGTGCACATCCATAATGGGGGCATTCTTGATAAATCTATGTTACCGGAGTTATCTATGTTACCGGAGGGGGTAGACGACAACGACGCTCACCCCTCATGTCATGTCCGACGTCCCCCCTCATGTCGAAGTTATCGGGGAGGGGGTAGACGACAACGACGCTCACCCCTCATGTCCGACGTCCGACGTCCCCCCTCATGTCATGTCGGACATCCCCCTCATGTCGAAGTTATCGGGGAGGTGGCCTCGACAACGCTCTTTTAACTTGGTAAATTTGGGTGGCCTCGACAACTCTTCTAGGGTTTGGGGTGGCCTCAACAACGCTCTTTTAACTCATTTAACTCATTTAACTTGGTAAATTTGGTTGGCCTCGACAATGCTTCTAGGGTTTGGGGTGGCCTCGACAACACTTCTAGGGTTTGGGGTGGCCTCGACAACGCTTTTTCAGTCCCGGTTTGGCGAGAGGGGGTTGATCGATCGACGTCCCCCCTCATGTTGGAGAGTTATCGGAGTTTTCTATGAACAAAAAAAATACTACCTATCACATCTCAGTCCCGGTTTGGGTGGACTTGAGTGTTTGGTCGGGCGAGAGGGGGTTGATCGACGTCCCCCCTCATGTCGAAGTTACCGGAGTTTTCTTCTAGGGGTTGGCTGACCTCGAGAGTTTGTCAGGTAGGGGAGGGGGGGGGTAGGAGATCGACAACGCTTTTTTTCTAGGGTTTGCGTGGCCTCGAGAGTTGGTCGCCCGATATGTCCGATGTCCCCCCTCATGTCGAATTTACCGAAGTTTTCTTCTAGGGGTTTGGGTGGCCTCGAGAGTTTGTCGGGTAGGGGCGGGAGGGGGTAGGAGATCGAGGGCGACGGCGACATACATACATATAGCCACATACATACATGGAAAAAAATGCTATGAACAAAAAAGTGCTATGAACAAAAAAATACATATAGCCACATATATGAAAAAATACATATATGAACAAAAAAATGCTATGAACAAAAAAACATCATATATACATCCATCCATACATAGATATAGCCACATACATATATACATTATATATGAACAAAAACATTCATCATATAAAAAAAATCAACATATATATATAAAAAAAATTGCACAGAGCAGGGGCGGCGGCGGCTCACAGCGGGGGCGGCCGGCGAAGGTGACGGCGACGGCGGGGGCGGCGAGGGCGCCGGTGACGGCGACGGCGGGGGCGGGCCGGGGCAGGGGCGCGGCCGGGCGTGCTCGGGGGGTGGGGCAGGGGCGTGGGCTCGGGGGCGGGGCAGGGCCGCGGGCTCGGGGACGACGACGGCGACGGCGACGGCGACGACGGGGCAGGGGCGTGGGCTCGGGGGCGGGGCAGGGCCGCGGGCTCGGGGACGACGACGGCGACGGCGACGACGGGGCAGGGGCGTGGGCTCCGGGGCGGCTCAGGGCCACAGGCTCGGGGACGACGACGGCGACGGCGACGGCGACGACGGGGCAGGGGCCTGGCGATGGCGACGGCGTGGGCGGTGGACGGCGTCGGGGCAGCCTGGCGGCGTCGAGGAGGTCGGCGTCTTCGGGCGAAGTGGCGATGAAAACTGTGAAATTTCACAAGTGCTGGTTATATACACTCAGCATTGGTCCCGGTTGGTGGCACCAACTGGGACCAATGCCACCCTTTAGTCCCGGTTGGTGCCACCAACCGGGACCAAAGGTCTCTTTTCGTCAGCCCAAAGGGCGGGAAGCAGAGACCTTTGGTCCCGGTTGGTGGCACCAACCGGGACTAAAGGGTGGCATTGGTCCCGGTTGGTGCCACCAACCGGGACCAAAGGTGGGCATTGGTCCCGGTTGGTGCCACCAACCGGGACTAAAGGGTGGTGCTGCCCGGGGCCAAAAGTTTAGTCCCACCTCGCTAGCTGAGAGGGCTCGAGAGTGGTTTATAAGCGCTGCTGCGCCAGCCCTCTCGAGCTCCTCTCAACAGCAGGCTTACGGGCCTAATCGCACACACCTCTGCCTGTGGACCTTGTGGGCCTTCTGCGGGCCTGAATCCTGGCCCAACTAGATGGTTGGGTTTCTATTCGTATTCAGGCCGTGGTGGCCCACTAGGCGGCATTTTTTTTAATTTTTTTCTACTTTTTTTGTTTTCTTTTTTGCTTTATTTATTTTCTTTTGTTTCTACTTTTAGTTTTTCAGTGATTCTTTTTGCTTTTAGGTCACAAAAATTATAAACTTTCTGTTAGTGCCATTAGTTTCCAAATTTGAATAGTTTAAATTTGAATTCTTTTAAATTGGTGTGAATCACTAGTTTGTGAATAACTTTACTATAAAAATAGATTTTTGAGTGATTCTTTTTCCTGCTATTTAATATTACTGTGTTTTATCATTATATTCAATTTGGTAATTTTTAGGTAATTTTAAATGTCTGTTTTAACCAAAAACAGATTTTGTTATTTTAGTTTGCTATTAAAGTTTCTAAAAAAATTCTTTATGAAAATTCTTTTTGCTATTAATGTTTTGAACAAAAAATACTTTGATAACTTTAGGTGCATAAATTTTATATAATTTTAGTTTCATAAATACTAGAGGTTTATAAAATATTTTTAGTTGATTCCTTTTGCTATTAGAGTTTTATAAAAGCTTTTTAGTTGATTCTTTTTGCTATTGAAGAATATTATAGTTTTATTTTAGTTGATCATAACAGAATTTTTTAATTAATTATTTTTAGTTCATTATTTTTGCTATTAGAGTTTCATAAAGGTTTTCTAGTTCATTCTTTTTGCTATTAGTTCATTCTTTGAGCTAAATGACCCTGAAATTGAAAAGCACTTCAAATGAACCCTGAAAAGGTTGAAAGTTGGCATGGTATCATCATTACACCCACATAGCATGTTCTAAAAAGTTGAGAGGGTTACGGCAAAAACTGGATGCACTTCATGTACAAAATGGACAATCTCTTTCGAAGTATCAGGGTTTCGGACGAAAACTCATCTGTTACAAAAGGGATTTCATTTTTTTGAACTTATTTGAACTCCAGACTTTTTGTGTGTTCAAAATGCACCATTCAAATCCACATCATCAATTTTCAACCCTTTCTGACTTCATTTCCTATTTTTCATGCATTTACTGATTTTTTTAAGCTAAATGACCCTGAAATTGAAAAGCACTACAAATGAACTCTGAACAGGTTGAAAGTTGGCATGGTATCATCATTTCACCCACATAGCATGTGCTAAAAAGTTGAGAGGGTTACGGCAAAAACTGGATGCACTTCGTGTACAAAACGGACAATCTCTTTCGAAGTATCAGGGTTTCGGACGAAAACTCATCTATTACCAAAGGCATTTAATTTCTTCACATGTAACTGCAATGATATAGTTGTGGAGAGAAAGTCTTCACTTTTTCTTCGCTTGTGTCCTTTGCTTATTGCGCCGTAACCATGGATAATCTTCATCGTTTAACAGGGTGCTTGGGTCAGCCTTGACTTTGAAGGGAGGAATTTCATGAAACTTTTCATAATCTTCAGACATGTCTGTCTTGCCCTCCAATCCCACGATGTCTCTTTTTCCTGAAAGAACTATGTGGCGCTTTGGCTCATCGTATGATGTATTCGCTTCCTTATCTTTTCTTTTTCTCGGTTTGGTAGACATGTCCTTCACATAGAAAACCTGCGCCACATCATTGGCTAGGACGAATGGTTCGTCTGTGTACCCAAGATTGTTGAGATCCACTGTTGTCATTCCGTACTGTGGGTCTACCTGTACCCCGCCTCCTGACAGATTGACCCATTTGCACTGAAACAAAGGGACCTTGAAATCATGTCCATAGTCAAGTTCCCATATGTCCACTATGTAACCATAATATGTGTCCTTTCCCCTCTTGGTTGCTGCATCAAAGCGGACACCGCTGTTTTGGTTGGTGCTCTTTTGATCTTGGGCGATCGTGTAAAATGTATTCCCATTTATCTCGTACCCTTTGTAAGTCAATACAGTCGAAGATGGTCCCCTGGCCAACGAGTACAACTCATCAGAAACAGTGTTGTCACCCATGAGACGTGTTTGCAACCAACTGCCGAAAGTCCTGATGTGTTCATATGTAATCCAGTCGTCACACTGCTCCGGGTGTTTGGAGCGCAGAATATTCTTGTGTTCATCGACATACGGGGTCACCAAGGTAGAATTCTGTAGAACTGTGTAGTGTGCTTGAGACCAAGAATGCCCGTCCCTACATATTATTGAGTCCGCTCCTAGCGTGCCTTTTCCAGTCAGTCTCCCCTCATACCGCGATTGAGGGAGACCAATCTTCTTAAGGTCAGGAATGAAGTCAACACAAAACCCAATGACACAGGGCCCAGAAAGACAATCTCGTCGACTAGATGAACTAGGACGTGCGTCATGATATTGAAGAAAGATGGTGGGAACACCAGCTCGAAACTAACAAGACATTGCACCAAATCACTCCTTAACCTTGACAGGATTTCTGGATCGATCACCTTCTGAGAGATTGCATTGAGGAATGCACATAGCTTCACAATGGCTAATCGAACGTTTTCCGGTAGAAGCCCCCTCAATGCAACCGGAAGTAGTTGCGTCATAATCACGTGGCATTCATGAGACTTTAGGTTCTGGAACTTTTTCTCTGCCATATTTATTATTCCCTTTATATTCGACGAGAAGCCAAACGGGACCTTCATACTGAGCAGGCATTCAAAGAAGATTTCCTTCTCTTCTTTGGTAAGAGCGTAGCTAGCAGGACCTTCATACTGCTTTGGATGCATGCCGTCTTTTTCATGCACACGTTGCTGTTCCTCCCGTGCCTCCGGTGTATCTTTTGTCTTCCCATACACTCCCAAGAAGCCTAGCAGGTTCACGCAAAGATTCTTCGTCACGTGCATCACGTCGATTGTAGAGCGGACCTCTAGGTCTTTCCAATAGGGTAGGTCCCAAAATATAGATTTCTTCTTCCACATGGGTGCGCGTCCCGCATCGTCAGTCGGAACAGATAGTCCGCCAGGACCCTTTCCAAAGATTACTTGTAAATCATTGACCATATCAACTATGTGATCACCAGTACGGAGGGCGGGCTTCTTCCGGTGCTCTGCCTCACCTTTGAAATGCTTTCCTTTCTTTCGACATTGATGGTTGGTCGGAAGAAATCGACGATGCCCCAGGTACGCATTCTTCCTGCATTTGTCCAAATATATACTGTCGGTGTCATCTAAACAGTGTGTGCATGCGTGGTATCCCTTGTTTGTCTGTCCTGAAAGGTTACTGAGAGCAGGCCAATCGTTGATGGTTACAAACAGCAACGCATGTAGGTCAAATTCCTCCTGTTTGTGCTCATCCCACACACGTACACCTTCTCCATTCCACAGCTGTAAAAGTTCTTCAACTAATGGCCTTAGGTACACATCAATGTCATTGCCGGGTTGCTTAGGGCCTTGGATGAGCACTGGCATCATAATGAACTTTCGCTTCATGCACAACCAAGGAGGAAGATTATAGATACATAGAGTCACGGGCCAGGTGCTATGATTGCTGCTCTGCTCCCCAAAAGGATTAATGCCATCTGCACTTAAACCAAACCATACGTTCCTTGCGTCACCTGCAAAGTCCCCCCACCTTCTCTCGATTTTTCTACACTGCGACCCGTCAGCGGGTGCTCTCAACTTCCCGTCTTTCTTACGGTCTTCTTTGTGCCATCGCATCAACTTGGCATGCTCTTTGTTTCTGAACAGACGTTTAAGCCGTGGTATTATAGGAGCATACCACATCACCTTGGCAGGAACCCTCTTCCTGGGGCGCTCGCCCTCAACATCACCAGGGTCATCTCGTCTGATCTTATACCGCAATGCACCGCATACCGGGCATGCGTTCAAATCCTCGTACTCACCGCGGTAGAGGATGCAGTCATTAGGGCATGCATGTATCTTCTGCACCTCCAATCCTAGAGGGCATAGAACCTTCTTTGCTTCGTACGTACTGCCGGGCAATTCGTTATCCTTTGGAAGCTTCTTCTTCATTATTTTCAGCAGCGAACTAAATCCCTTGTCAGATACACCATTGTCTGCCTTCCATTGCAGCAATTCCAGTGTGGTACCGAGCTTTCTGTTGTCATCTTCGCAATTTGGGTACAACCCTTTTTTGTGATCCTCTAACATGCGATCGAACTTCAACTTCTCCCTTTCACTTTCGCATTCTCTCTGTGCATCAACAATGACCCGACGAAGATCATCATCGAGCACATCGTCTGGTTCCTCTTGATCTTCAGCTTCCCCCATTGCAGCATCACCGTATTCAGGGGGCGGGTAGTTGTCATCATCCTCTTCTTCTTCGTTGTCTTCCATCATAACCCCTCTTTCTCCCTGCTTGGTCCAAACATTATAGTGTGGCATAAAACCCTTCTCAAGCAGGTGGAAGTGAAGGGTTTTAGAGTTGGAGAAAGCCTTCGTATTCTCACAGACAGTACATGGACAATGCATAAAACCATTCTGCTTGTTTGCCTCAGCCGCTTCGAGAAAATTATGCAGGCCCTTAATATACTCGGAGGTGCATTGGTCACCGTACATCCATTGCCGGTTCATCTGCGTGCGTTATATAGTTCTTATTATTGAACAACATATAACTCTCTAGAGCATCTAATTAAAACACACAAATAAGAACTTTTTTCTTTTAGAAAGAAGATAAGAAGAAGAGGCTAACCACGGTGTTGCCGGCGCCGAGATGGGCGCGGGCGATCGACGGCGGTGAGGACGGGGACGGGACAGGACGGACCGCCAAACCTAGACAAATCTTGAGGAAAATGGAGCTTGGACAAGGAGCTTCGAGAGGAGAAAGCTTAAGTGTGGCTCGGGCATTTCATCGAACACCTCATGTGCATAGGAGGTGAGCTAGAGCACCACAAAAGCTCTCCCACGCCCGGGCAAAAAAACAGAGCAATGCATTGCTCTGCTCGCGGGCGGGGGCTATATATAGGCCAACCATTGGTCCCGGTTCCAGCCACAAACCGGGACCAATGGTTGTGGGCCAGGAGCGAGGCGCATTGGTCCCGGTTCGTGGCTGAAACCGGGACAAAAGGGGTCACCTTTAGTCCCGGTTCCAGCCACAAACCGGGACCAATGGTTGTGGGCCAGGAGCGAGGCGCATTGGTCCCGGTTCGTGTCTAGAACCGGGACAGAAGGGGTCAGACGAACCGGGACCAATGCCCCACGAGGCCCGGCCGGCGCCCTGGCCTCACGAACCGGGACCGATGCCCCCATGGGTCCCGGTTCATGAGTGAACCGGGACTAATGGGCTTCTCAGGGGTGGACCGATGCCTTGTTTTGTACTAGTGTACTAGGATTCCTCGTTTCTGAGCATGGGATTGAAGCCAACCCGGAAAAAAAATCAAAGCAATCACATCCTTGGGCAAGTCGGCCAATATCAATGCCATCCAAAACCTGGCTGGGCGGGTTGCGGCGTTGAGCCGATTCATAAGCCAGCTTGGGGAAAAGGCTATCCCACTATATCAAATGCTCCGAAAGTCAGATAATTTTATTTGGAGCGATGCTGCAGACCAGGCTTTTGAATCTCTTAAAAAGCAGTTATCTGAGCCGCCCATCCTTGCTGCCCCTCGGGAGAAGATACCATGCTGCTATATATTGAAGCTAATAGTAAGGCTGTCAGCATTGCAGTTGTTGTAGAGCGCAAGGAAGCAGGCAAAGAGTATCCAGTTCAGTGTTCGGTATATTATATCAGCGAAGTTTTAACAGAATCCAAGCAGCGGTATCCGCATTGGCAGAAGCTGGTATATGGTGTGTTCATGGCAAGCCGGAAGTTGAAACACTATTTCCATGAGCACCCAATTACTGTGGTCAGTTCAGCACCCCTTGGTGACATTATTCAGAACAGAGAAGCAACTGGACGGGTTGCCAAGTGGGCGATTGAGCTGGGGCCACATCATCTCAAATATATGCCGCGAACCGCTATTAAATCCCAAGCTTTGGTGGACTTCATCAATGACTGGACCGAGTTACAGGCTCCGGAGGAGAAGCCGGATACTACGTATTGGTCTATTCACTTTGATGGTTCTAGGCAATTGGAAGGCTCGGGGGCTGGAGTTGTGATAACTTCCCCACGAGGTGACAAATTTTGTTATGTCTTGCGGCTTATGTTTCCTTGTACTAACAATGCAGCTGAATACGAGGCCTTGCTTCATGGGCTCCGTATGGCAAAGGAGATGAATTTGAGCCGTGTCAGGTGCCTGGGCGACTCAGATTTGGTGGCTCAGCAGGTTTCTGGCACCTGGGATTCCATGGATCCTCTCATGGCGGCTTATCGACGCGAAGTGACAAACATTGCTGGCTATTTCACAGGATATCAGGTGGATCGCATTGATCGCCGACTTAATGAGGCGGAGGATGCCTTGTCTCGTTTGGGGTCTCAACGGATGCCTGTTCCACCCAATTAATGTTTTTCTGGATGTGCTGCACAACCCGTCAGTCAAGTTACCGACGGAGCAAGATCTTGCTGTTCCTGATTTGGAGGCGGCTCTAGTGGCCGTTGTTCATGCTATACCTGACTGGACAGTTCCTTATCTGGCTTATCTAAGCCGTGGTGAGCTCCCAGCGGAGGAAATCAACGCTCGACAGATTATCAGGCGGTCCAAGTCTATGACTATTGTCAATGGCGAGTTGCATAGATGGAGTGTCACGGGTGTTTTTCAGTGTTGTGTTTCACCTGAGGAGGGCCGTGCAATTCTTATTGAGATCCACTCTAGTGATTGTGGTCATCATGCCGGCTCAAGGTCATTGGTTGCCAAAGCTTTTCGTCATGGGTTTTTCTGGCTCACAGCTCATGCTCATGCAGAGGATATTGTATGCAAGTGCGATGGTTGCCAGAAGTATGCTCGTCAAGCGCATGTGCCGGCTCAAGAGTCGAGGATGATTCCAATAACCTGGCCTTTTGCAGTCTGGGGGCTTGATATGGTTGGGCCTTTCAAGAGATTCAAAAATAAACATACTCATTTATTGGTAGCTGTGGACAAGTTCACCAAGTGGGTTGAAGCAGAGCCGGTCAGTCGTTGTGATGCTGCTACAACAGTTAAATTCCTCAAAAAGCTGATCTATTGCTTTGGCTATCCACACAGCATTATTACAGATAATGGTACTAATCTTTCCAAAGGAGTCATGAAGCAGTTCTGCCAGCAGGAGCACATTAGGTTGGACTTAGCATCTATGGCGCATCCTCAGTCTAATGGGCAGGCAGAACGAGCTAATCAAGAATTGATGCGTGGTATCAAACCCCGACTCATGGTGCCTTTACAACGCACGCCGGGTTGCTGGGAAGAAGAGCTACCTGCAGTACTTTGGAGCATATAGACTACTCTGAACATATCAACAGGTTACACGCCGTTTTTTCTGGTCTATGGTGCAGAGGCTGTGCTACCAAGTGAAATAAAGCCGGCGTCTTGCCTCAAAATTGTGTGTTGAGTCTTTATTCTTTGATCAGTGGTTACTTGGGGGCTTCCAACTCATCGAGTTTAGCTTTAACATTCCCTTGAACCCGGCTACATGCCTGTTAGCTTGATGCTACTCCGACAAGGTTACCCGATGTACGCCCGACGAGTCAATCACAGAGTGACCCTGAACTCGTCCGAGTTAAAACATCGATTGATCACGTGAGAGCCGGCTTTCAGAAAGCTAGGATAAACCAAAAGAGGCAATAATCCCACTTCATGACAAGTAAATTTCTGTTTTGCATTCTTATTATCTTTTGCATGCATGATGGCATATGTTTTTCTTATAGTTGTTTCTTAATTTTCAACTCGGCAACATGATTGCCGGGTTATTATGCCATTAAGTTACTTGGTAATCCTAACTACTTGTCTTGGAAATAAGACGGTTCTTACATGAGCTATGTCTAGAGGCCGGGTTGTCATTCAGGCATTCTTTAAGGGCAGCAACATATTTTGATGGTTGACAAACACAACAGTGACAATCATAGTATCAACATAAAGTGCGCGATGGCACCAATAGCATAAGATCAAGTTTTGTTGCAGCTATTACAAGGCACCTCAGGGCCAAAAGAGACAAGTGTTCTTTGCAGCTTTCAGTATCAGTAAGACTACAAGCTGCTCTAATGCTATGGCGGGTCGTTGATCCTGTTCCTGGAGCTTCATCTTCAGGCGCTGTCTCCTCTACTTTTGTAGCCTAGGGGTCATCCTCGTGCCACTGGATTGACCGCAAAGCTTCAAAAACTGAGTTGGCCGTTAACACAGGGGAAGGGTCAACATCAGGGGCAAAAGTTTGCTTACGCGGCCGAGTCAGGGCAACTGGTTGAGGGTTTGTCAGCTCAATTCGCTCGTTCGCTTCAGAATATCCGGCTTGATATTTGGCAAGGTCTATCTCCTCTTCTAGTGCTATGGCTGCGACCCGGGTTTCCTTTATGCATCGCTGAAAATACTTCTTGGTGAAAGGCGTCTCATCAAGATTGAATTCAGGATATCCCGCGATGATTTGAGCTAGATCTAGTTCTGGCACATATGCCTTAGCACGGGCAAGGACAGTCAGGGCTCCGTGACGACAAGCCACCTTTTTCCATTCTTCAAACCATTTGGGCTCCACTGAGAGTTCTTTCAGCATGTCTGCAATCAATTGAGGAGGTGCCTTGGTATTTTTTGTGGCCATGATACAGCGTGAGCCGCCTATGTAGAGTTGTTCTGCAAAAGTGTAGACAGCCTTCAACTTTACTAGTGGCTGCTCCACTAAGTTATGTGACCTACGGCCTGCAATGTACAACTGAGGTGTCAGAAAGTCCGACTCAACATCTTAAGTCGGTTTATTTTGGTGAATTTGGGGAATTCTTACTTACCGAATATGGCATTGCACATGCTAGTGATATGGCCCTTCAGAGTAGCCAATTCCCGGGTCACAGGGTCTAGCTTCACTTTAGCTTCTTCGGCTTGTTTTATTAAGCCGACTTTTGCGTCCTCAAATGTCGCTTCAGTTGTTTTAAGTGTCTCTCTTACAATGCGTAAGGCCTTGAGGGCTTCTGATGACGACTGTTCAGCCTTTTCACGAAGTTTCTTTTCTTGTTTTGCTTCCTTGCGGAAGATGGATGCTTGTGTTTCCACCTGGTTCAGCATGTCCTGCATGGCAGTTTCACAAAGTTACAAGAGAAAGATAAAAGTCCCGAGCCGTCATGCTGGTCAACCCGGCATTTGGAGGCTACATATTTCGGAGCTTTCTCAAATACAATAAGTCCCAGGAGGATGCAAGCATTCCACATGGCACTTGGGGGCTAATGCATATGTTTTTCATCATTACAAGCAGAGACCCGGCTCATCATACAATGATGAGTCAGCCCTTGGGGACTATCATTCGTTGTTCTATATGCATACATTATTGGAAGTCCCGGGTCATCATATCATAATGACCCTGCCCTTGGGGGCTACATATATATGTGTGTGTGTATTAAGTCAGGAGACAAAAGTTACCTCATACTTCCATTTGAGGGAGGTCACCATGGCAATTTCAGTGTCCCGGCTCTCAGATAGCCGGGTCAACACAGACTGGTGCAGTGAATGGATGTCTTGATCATCAAAAGAATGAAAATCAAGAGCTGCTTTTGCTTTGTTCTTCATTGGCCACTCAACCTTGGCAGGAATCTTTGTCAAGGCGGTGGAGGTTGTTGGCGGAAGACCCTGATTCTCGCCAGTCACCATTACGTCCTCCTGAGCCTTTTCAGCTGGCGGCTCATTGCTTACATCTCCCTTCTGATTGTCAAGGGGAGGAGAGGCATGAGCCAGGCTCACTGGAGCATCTTGAATGGGCGGATCATCCAGAATCTCTGGGTTTTCTGTTGCGATTTCCTGGGAGAGGTCCTTTTGAACAACTGGATCAGATGACCCGGTGGCCGTTTTCTTTTTGATGGCTTTTGTGCTGTACAAGTATAAAGTGATTCAGTTAATGGATAAAGACAGAAGTTTTACAGTATGGTAAACAAAGTCAGATTTTGTACCCAGGGTTGATGTTGAAAGCTGGCGCTTGAGTGGCGCTGGACTCATCCGAAGAAGGGGATGTTAAATAGGCCGAGTCGTTCAAGGGTAACGGCTCCTTGAAACGGCCGGCTTGAGGAAGTGAGGAAGTAGGACTACGAGGGACTTCAGAACGAGCCCTTCGAGTAGGCGGCTCATCTGGTAAAACACCATTGAGCTCTCCCTCACTGCTCCGGGTCTTCCTTTTAGAAGTTCCTATATGCTGCGCTTTCTTCAAAAGAAATTGTGGGTCTAAGTGAGCATCTCAGTGTGAAAATGGAACTTTTCGGATTGCAACGCAGCGTTTCTTTCGGACGGGTATTGTTGAGTTGGAATCTGAAGAGATCAATGTTACCTCTGGCTCGCCGGCGTGACTTGTTTCGGCTTGTTCCTATGAGGAGGTGGCGTCAGCAAGTTGGTTAAACAGACGACCAAGGGAGTCGAGTTCTACCCCTTGGTCTTCATCATCATCCGGGTCTTGCTCGCTATCGTCTCGAGGAGGAGTGGGGTCTTGAGGTTAGACCTTCCACCATTCTGTGTCCTCCTGTGTAGCAACAAATTAACAAGTTTATAGCAAAGGCAAGGCCGTGCATGTAAGACAAAGGAGAATAGTAATGGCGGCTTACTGCCGGTGCCGGGTTGCCCATGTTGTCGGTACCAAAACCGGCAGATCTCGGGTAGGGGGTCCGAACTGTGGATCTTGGAGTCAATGAGTAACAGGGAACGTAGAGACAGCGATCATCCAGGTTCGGGCCCTCTCGAAGAGGTAAAACCCTACCTCGAGATCAGATGAACTAAACCCTAGGTAGGTCTAGCGATAATGGTTCTCCTGCCTCTATGGACTAAACCCTCTGGTTTATATAGACACCAGGGGGACCTAGGGTTACATATGGTCGGTTGCCATTAGGGGATAAACATGCTGGCTACGCTAAACATCCCTTGGAGGAGACGCCAAGTCTTCGGAGGTTTCCTTCTGGTGCACTGAGTCACCTGCAATCCGGCCTTCCTTCAATGAGTTAAGAGCGGCCCATCAGTCCGGCCTGTGAGAGATAGGCTGGCAGCCCGAGTACCCCCTAGTCCGGGACACCCTCAGTAGCCCCCGAATAAGTCTTCGAAGCCGAGGTATATACCGAACACTATCGGCTTTGTGGACCAGTTCCTTCCCTTCTGTGGTACTTGTGTCAGGCCTGCAACCCCTCTGAATCAAGTCCTCAAGTGTTGCCTAGCCATATGTTCCCCGAATTATGCTTTGGTCTCCGAAGTGTATCAATAACTTAGCCCCGAAGGCTAGACGCATAGGTGTGAACAGTGACCCCATCTGACAACTTTTGCCGAAGGGTCACGACCTGCCATGACCACGAGTTGGTTATGAAAACTCGATTCCTGGTTCGAGGCGGTTCCTCCATTGGCGCGTCCCATCGATATGGAGATCGTGTCCTGTTTTTAAGGGATATGATCAATGATTTGGGCTATCCCATGCGCGCATAATGGCACGATTATACGGGGAAGCGGCGAGGCCTGCGGCGCAGTAAAAGGACCCTTGGTTTTACGGTAGCCCATAAAAGGGGAGCGGCCACCATTTCCTTCGCATGCTCTCACTTCCTCCTTCACCGTTGCCCTCCCAATCTCTTGAGCTCCAGCGCCCAGATCTGTTCTCCCTTCCAAGAACCTCTCTGGCCATCCCCTCAATCCGGCCATGGCTGGCTCTAGGCCTAAGGGCAAGTGGGAGGCCTCCATCGTCACCGAGAGCGCTATCCTGGAGCTGAAGAATGCGGGTTACCATCCCGCCGACGTCGCTCACCGCGCTCCGGAGGCGGGTCAAGTCATCCCCATGCCGAGGCCTGGTGAGAGGGTGGTGTTCCTTCCCCATTTCATCCAAGGGCTAGGTTTTCTCCTCCACCCCTTCATCAGGGGCCTGATGTTTTTCTACGGGCTCGATTTCCATGATCTTGCCCCGAACTCTTTTCTGCACATCTCGGCCTTCATCATCATCTGCGAGGCCTTTCTTCGGGTCCAGCCACACTTCGGCCTGTGGCTGAAAATTTTCAACGTCAAGCCGTAGATCGTTGACGGCTAGCAGGCGGACTGCAGGGGGGGGGGCAATGATCAGCAAGCTCCCCTGGGTCGAGTGGCCAGAGGGCACTTTCATCGAAACCATCAAGATCTGGCAGAAGGAGTGGTTCTACATCACAGAGCCGCGGAACACGGATTGGGGGAGATTCCCGCCTTCAGATCCGGACCCCCCACGAGGTTGGTCTCGTGGACCAAGAAGGGCCTCGACTGGGGGTCAACCAAGGAGGTGGCGTTGTTGCAGAGCTGAATATCCAAGATGATAGAGTGGGGGGTTGAGTTGCCCAACGTGATTCAAATCATGCTCTGCCGCCGCATCCTCCCCTTTCAAGACCGGGCCTCCCCCATGTGGGTCTACAAACCCGAAGACCCCACCACCGTGCTCAGCTTCTACTGCACTTCCCACGCACAGCTGTAGAAAGTGCTATTCAAGCCGCAGAAGGACTGGTGGCCGAGGAGGAAGACATCGGTCTCGACGCCGCAAACCCCCCTCGCGAGGTATGATAAGTTTTACTCTTATATTTGGATGTTCCTTTTTGACAAAATACTCAACTCCCTTTTCTCCCGTCCACAGAGTTGGCTGAAGAAAGCCGAGCGAATCGACAGCCCAGCCCCACTGCCCGAGGGCCCCAGGACGGCCTTGCTGACGGCCATGTTGGCCGAGGAGCCGTACGAGGCACCGGAGAAGAAGGAGAAGAAGAAAGAGAAGAAAAAGGAGGCCAGGGAAGGCCTCCGTTCTCGTGGGCCTCCGGACACTAGATCCGGAGACACCCATGCCCCTTCTACCCTCGAGTGGGAGAAGGAGCAGGAGGAGGATGGGGAGGAAAGCGATTCCTCCCGAACGAAGAAAAGGGCTGCGTCTGAAGACGCTGAGGAGGATCAGCTACCTCCCGCCCCTAAAAGACCATGCAGGGCCAAGGTGGCCCTGTCAAATAATAGCTCGGCTTTTTCCGAGCACTCTGAGGCCTCCGAAGAGGTTCCTCGGAGGACCCCCAGGGTCAAACTGAGTCTGCTATTAGCCGAACTGAGTCTGCTATTGATCGCGCACCTGCTTTTATCATTGCAGCCCCACGCGTGACTTCCCTACCGACCGAGTCTTGGAGGGGGACTCTCCGCCGGCCGCGCAGGCGGAGAGCGGGACCGAATCGCGTGCCTCGCCTCCCCCGATCGTTGAGGAGGCCGAGGAGGTTCTGTCAGGGAGGACCCCTCCCGTGCCGCACACAGGGGGAGGAGGTGACACTGTTATGACCGAGGCGCATACCCCAGCCACCGAAGACCAGGAGGGGAGAACCCTTCTGGTGAATGAAGAGGGGGAGCCCGGCTAGACCGAGCTCTCCCAAAAGTGGTTCCGGAGCCGTTAAGGCATCCAGAGCAAACCATTCCGGTCTCCACCGAGGGAGGAGCCGAGGTGCCCCCGCCACCCCCGCCCGCTCCAGGGCGGGCTTCGGGTGGGTGGCCGGATGAGATGGAGGAGGCTTTAACCAGCTCCTCTATCGCCGAAGAGCACCGTGCCCTGATGGGCACGGTGTTACAAAGTCTTCGGTCCCTGGACAACGGACTGAAGGAGGCCTTCGGCGGCCTTCTGACAGGCCTCAAGGTAGGCAATGTAATGCCTTATCCTTAGGATATTTCTTTTATATGAATATGTAACCTCGTACACAGTAGCCCCTGAGACTCTGGCTGGATTGGCCAGTCAGAGGATCGAAAATCGATAACTCGGATCCTAATGTGCTTAGTGTAATGTGCAGGCATTGTCCTCGGCGGCAGCTGCCAACACCGAGGAGTTGGCCGAGCTGAATCGGAAGCTCAAGAGCTCCGAGGACTACCTCGGCCTGCTGAATAAGCGGTTCGACGAGGCGCAAGGCAAGTCCGAACTAAACTATTTACTACAGCGGTTTTAGTAAGGTTTAAGAAGTTAACCTAAACGGGATGCAACTGATATTACTACAGCTGCTGCCGCGGAGGTCGAGAACCTCAAGGCCGAGCTGAGGAAAGCTCAGCTGGAGGCCGCGGAGCAGAAGACTGCGGCCGAACAGGCAGCCACCGAACTGGCCACGGTGAAAACCGCTAGCCAGAAGCACGAGGCCAGAGTGTCTGAGGTGCAGCAAGAGCTCAAGGATGCCGTCACCAAGTGTGAGGTCCTTGAGCAGAAGAGTAAGGAACAGACCACCGAGCTTACCTCGCTGAGGGCGGCGGTTAAGGAAGCACGGATGGAGGCGTGGGGCCACCAGGAGGAACTCCGCCAAGTCAAGCTTATTGCGGATGGTAAGCCGTACTTACTGCAAAGTGTCTTTGGTGGTAACAGGTTCGCTTTGCTCACCCGAGTATGGCATTCCCCAGGCGCTTTCGCGGACCTCCCGAGGAGTGCATCCGACGCGGCTAAATACTTTGCGTTCCAGGAGGGTCGTGCCGAGCACAGGCTGTTTTGGGCGCAGTTTCAAGCACCAGAACACCCTCCTCTCCTCAACAACCAGATGAAGCAGCTGATGGAGTTGCATCGGATGGCGGAGCCAGCGATGAAGGACCTCTGCATCAAATTGTGGCCTGCAGAGCCGCTGTCGAGCAGCTACTTTGGCTTGGTGCAGAGGTTGTACGACGCCACTCCTTGGATCGATGTCTGGAAGCGCTCCATATGCATTGAGGGAGCACGGATGGCCTTCGGCAAGACCATGGTGCACTGGCCCGAAGATTAAGCTAGCCGAGGTGGCCACTGGACCTCTGCCCCC
Source organism: Elymus sibiricus (assembly GCA_039707655.1). NCBI lineage: Eukaryota > Viridiplantae > Streptophyta > Magnoliopsida > Poales > Poaceae > Elymus > Elymus sibiricus. The sequence goes on from CM077676.1 coordinate 86,639,846, forward strand.
TGGGAAGGAGAATAGGCGCCCCGAGCAGTACTTTCCCATCATGATGGATGGTGCTCAGGCAGTACAGGCCCAGTGCTCGAAAGAGGTAATTTATGAATGAATGTATTTTCCTTGTATCCAAGAAGTTTGAAACTTTTGTGCTTTAAAATGCGATTGGTCGGCTTTATATGTAATGCCTTTGTGTTTTTATTTTGACTCCTGTGCGGCCGTTTTAAACTGAAAGTTACCAGTCGTCGGCTTCAACCCCCTTGCAGATACTTCATGGGGTGTTTCTCCCGAACACCTTAACCCTTAGCTGATGTCTCGGTGCCCGGAGGCGGTTGTGTGTAAGGAAAACAAGGCAATCGGACTATGCGGCTTTAGTGCTTTCACTTAGCCATAGGAGCTTGACTGCAGGGGCTAGTGACTAGGCCCCAGTATAAGTGATATCCGGACGTACCGAGGTTGATACCATTATCACTTGGTTCCTATGACAGCGAACCCTTCGTTTGACATTGATTAACCTCCATCGATTTTTAGTTTGACACTTGTCATCGGATCGCCAACTATTTCTCACTTATTATGACAGTCGGTTTTCGGCTTTCTCCACTGAGGTACTTAACCAGGCTAGCTAGAAGTACAATCGCAGTGGTTCTCCCTTTACCCTCCTAGCCGAACGATGCGGAACGTAAGAGGGCAAACACAGGAGCCGGGCAACCTAACCATTGACCAAAGACATAATTCGGAACTGATTCATATAATGCAATATCCATGACGCCGAGCACATGTAATGAAATTGGTGCCGGAATGATGTTTGGGGCAAGATTTATGGTCGAGCCCCCGGTCTATTAGCCGATCACATCTAAAAAGGAACGTATCATAATAGTTTACTTCGGCCGAAAAGCAGAAAGGAATGCGCAACATAATTGACTGCAATATGACCGGAGAAAAATGGTCTTTATTTCCTTTGAATTCGTGACGTCTATCCGTACAATCCGGACCGCCGAAGTAACTTTTATAGATACTTTAAGAAATAAACACATCAGAGGAAAGGTTTACACAGGGCCTTCATGAGTGGTTTGACGTCCCTACTGTGCCCTGCGACACGTCTGCGCCTTTGCTCCTTATGAAGCTTCCGTGTGATTGGAGTCGTCGATTGTATGCTTGGCGGAAGTAATAATGTTCGGCGGATGAGCCCTTGAGGAAGGGTTTTGAGAAGTCACCGCAAGGTACCAGCTTGGCGCTGGTTAGGCCCTAGACGGTGCCTGTTATTTAGTAGTGTTCCGAGAACATCTTTGGCCGTGGCTCGGTCGAACCGAGCTCTCGGCCCTTGAGTCGTTTGCCCCCACAGCTGCCCATGGAATATTAAGCGCAAAGTTGTGCACCTGAGGTATGTATTTTGCGGCTGGGTAGGCCATGCTGTGGGGCGCGTATCCCTATTTAGGGTGAGCACGGGAGTGCTCCGGGATCGAGGCCGTAGCTCAGGCGCGTTTGCGTGCGTCCAGTGCCTTGATGGTAGACTGGGCCTTCAACGCCTCTTCGGCGGCTAAAGCTGCTGTGTGTTCCTCCGTTCGGAGCGACCGCTCGGTGTTACCATTGACGGTAATAACACCCTTCGGTCCTGGCATCTTGAGCTTCATATATGCATAGTGCGGGATGTCATTAAAGCGGGCGAACGCTGTTCGGCCAAGCAGCGCGTGATAACCACTGCGAAAGGGAACAATGTCGAAGATTAAATCTTCACTGCAGAAGTTGTCGGGTGAACCAAAGACCACTTCCAAGGTCACGGTTCCCGAGCAGCGTGCCTCGACGCCTGGGATTACACCTTTAGAGGTGGTGTTGTTGGGTTTGATCCTGGATGGATCGATTCCCATCTTCCTCACTGTATCTGAATAGATCAGATTGAGGCTGCTGCCTCCGTCAATAAGGACTCTGGCGAGGTGGTATCTGTCCACGATGGGGTCGAGCACCAGAGCCGCCGTTCCTCCATTACGGATACTTATCGGATGGTCTCACCGGTCGAAGGTGATCGGACAAGCCGACCATGGGTTGTATTTCGGGGCTACCGGCTCTAAGGCATAGACATCCTGAAGTGCACGCTTCCGCTCATTCTTGGGTATATGCATGACATAAATCATGTTCACGATTTTTACCTTGGGAGGGAACTGCTTTTGGCCTCCATTGTTCGGCCCACGAGGTTCGTCATCGTCCTTGCTGCGGGGGCCCTTGCTCGGTTCCTTGGCTATAAGTTTGCCAGCCTGCTTGATTACCCAACAGTTATGGTTGCTGTGGTTGGCGGGCTTGTCTGGGGTACCGTGGATCTGGCAGGGCCTGTCCAAGATTCTGTCCAGCGCGGTCGGGCCGTCCCGGTTTCCTTTAGATGGCTTTTTCCGCTGTCCTAATTTCGAGCTGGTAAACCCGGCATTCACTGCCGCATCATCGGCTTCACTGCCGTTGTTTGTATGCCGGCGCATGTTATTCTTGTTGCACCACGGTTTTCTGTTCCTGTCCCGGACCTCTGAGGTGCCGGGGTCATCGGGGTGGTTGCTTCTACAGGCTAACCAACTATCTTCACCCGCGCAAAAGCGGGTCATTAAAGAGGCGAGGGCCGACATTGTTCTCGGCTTATCTTGGCCGAGCTGGCGAGCGAGCCATTCGTCCCGAATACTGTGCTTGAATGCGGCGATTGCCTCAGCATCCGGACAATCGACAATCTGGTTCTTCTTGGTCAGGAACCGATTCCAGAATTGCTGAGCTGACTCCCCAGGCTGTTGAACAACATGGCTCAAGTCGTCTGCATCTGGCGGCCGAACATAGGTGCCTTGATAGTTGGCTCGGAATGCGTCCTCGAGCTCCTCCCAGCTCCCGATGGAGTTTTCGGGTAGGCTGTTCAACCAGTGTCTCGCCGGTCCTTTAAGTTTTAACGGCAGATATTTAATGGCATGGAGGTCATCTCCTCGGGCCATATGAATGTGGAGAAGAAAATCTTCAATCCACATGGCTGGTTTAGTTGTCCCATCGTACTGTTCTATGTTTACGGGTTTAAACCCCTCGGGGAACTGATGCTGCATCACTTCATCTGTGAAACACACTGGGTGTGCGGCGGCCCTGACCCAGGCCACGTCATGCCAGAGATCGGTTATCATCCGAGCACGATGTTGCTCCCGGGCTCTATCATTCCTGTCACGCCAAGCTTGGAATCCGTCCCGTCCAGCGGGCGTGTGTCCTCTAGATCCATAGATGGATCTTGTTTGTGCCGCTCTGGCGTTTAAGTTGTGTCGTAGATCGTCTGGGTCGTCTGGTTGTACTGGCTCCTTGCCCGCCCGGCGGGGAAGCACAGGTGGGTTTTCGGCTTCTCCAGCCGTCCTGTCCCGTCCTCGAGGGGGCGGTCAGGCTGGTTTGCCTGAATGCGTCTGGGGGGTATGGGCTCAAGGGCCTCGTCGTCGAATGACGGAAGCAAACGCTGCCGTGATTAACTTTTTCTCTGATCCTATCATAGATTGTCGAAGCCCTCTTCGGCTGCTAAGACTAATGTCCACCTGTCATTGAGGGTATCTTGTTCAGCTTTTAGCTGCTGCTGCTTTTTCTTCAGACTTCGGGCGGTGGCTATGAGTTGCTGCTTGAACCTTTCCTGGTCCAGAGGGTCCTCGGGGACGATGAAATCCTCGGGTTTGAGGCTGTCCTCCTCTTCGGAAGGAGGGAGGTAGTTGCTATCCTCGGAATCGTCGGGGTCCTCGGGGTTACCCTGGTCCTCATGCTCTTCAGAAGCGTGGCGGTGCTGTTCAGGGGTGGTGTTGTCGCCGAGCTCCTCCATGTTGTCCAGAGTGTCATTATCTCCGGTGTCGTTTGTGTCTGTGTTGCTTTCCTTGCCCTTTCCTCACCCCCTGGATCGCCTTCGCTGGCGTCGGCGTTTGGGCGGCTCCTCGTCGGGGTCATCGTCACCCTTTTTGGGGGTGTCGACCATGTAGACATCATAGGTAGAGGTGGCGGCCCATTTGCCAGTGTTGGGAGTGGCAAGGGGAGGAGCGGTGTAGGGCGTGACGTTGATATCCTCATCCATGTCGTCAGCCTCCTCAGAGGCGTAGTCCAACATGTCGGTTAAATCTTCGACAGTGGCTACTTAGTGGGTGGTGGGTGGGACGTAACATTCCCAGCGGTTGGCCTCAAGTCCGATCTGTTCATGGATCGAGGACGGGCCATCCGCGATACTCATCTTCTGGATCCGATCTAACGTCTCCCTTAAGAGCAAGAGGTCCGCTGAATTCATCATTTGGCATCCTTTTGAGTTGAACACCGGTGTGCCTGCACCGGGGGTGTGTTCGGCCAAGGGCGACCCCTGGTTCTCTGGCGCCGGGATCGGATCCAAACTCAAGGCCAGATCCGAACTGAGGGCTGGCCTAGAGATGGGGCCGGGGAGAAGATCCGAAGTTAAGGCCTCAGAATTATTAGGCTCCTCAGGTAAAGCTGAGAACCTAGTAAAGATCAGATTGCCCCGAGAGTCGGCAAAGTACTTTAGGTTACCAATACTGATCTCCTACTCAGGGGCGAAGCTATCGATCTGGTCAAGGTGACCGGTCGGGTTGGCGTGCAGCACGATGTTGCCAAACGCGAAAAGCTGGCCGGGGACGAAGATGTCCCCGCTGCGGATGCCGTCGTTGATGACTAGGCGAGCCATTGATCCTAGATGACCCAACAGCGGAACTCTCAATGAAAGCACTAATGTCGGTACCAAAGCCGGCAGATCTTGGGTAGGGGGTCCGAACTGTGGATCTTGAAGTCAATGAGTAACAGGGAATGTAGAGACAGCGATTACCCAGGTTCGGGCCCTCTCGAAGAGGTAAAACCCTACGACCTGCTTGATTGTATTGTTGTATGTGTATGATGATTACAGAGTTGATCTACCTCGACATCGGTTGAACTAAACCCTAGGTAGGTCTAGTGATAATGGTTCTCCTGCCTCTACGGACTAAACCCTCTAGTTTATATAGACACCAGGGGGACCTAGGGTTACATATGGTCGGTTACCATCAGGGGATAAACATGCTGGCTACGCTAAACATCCCTTGGAGGAGACACCAAGTCTTCGGAGGTTTCCTTCTGGTGCACGGAGTCGCCTGCAATCCGACCTTCCTTCGATGAGTTAAGAGCGGCCCATCAGTCCGGCCTATGAGAGATAGGCCGGCAGCCCGAGTACCCCCTAGTCCGTGACACCCTCACATGTAAAAAGGAGCAAGCCCCATGAGCGCGATGTTGTCCTTAGTTTCACCAAGGAGTTTCTTGGCGAACTTGATGATGTCTTTCTGGTCAAGGTTGACCCAGCTAAACCGCAGCGGGTCTTCAGGCTCACCGGAGTAGGTGTGCATGAGCCGGTTCCTCAGGCCCAGGGGTTGGATGCGCCAGCTCACTCAAGTCCAGGTCAGATCAACACGAGTGAGGCCATGGGCAGTTAGAGCATTGATTCTTGAATATAAAGGCTCTAAAGCTTCTCTTTCTTCTTTGGAAGCGAACCCTGGGAAGACAATAGAGACGTCGAGCCGGTCCGCCCTATAACCCGGTAGAGGGTGCTCTTGATTTTGTGAGGTATCCTTGCAATAAAACCAAGTCCTGTACCATCCTTTAAGGTGGCTTGCCAGCTTGGCCTCTAGGGCGGTGGAGTTCTTCCTTCTTTGAATAGTGACTCCACCAAGTTCAAGGCTGGGTCCACCTTTGTGTTCGGTCTGGTGGTTCAAGTAGAAGAATTCTTGAAACAAACTAATAGACGGCTCAATTTGTAGATAGACTTCACAGAAAACTTGAAATTGGCATAAGTTATGAATGGAGTTGGGGCCCAGGTCTTGTGGCCTGATGGCAAAAGAGTGAAGTATGTCCCAGAAAAACTTGGAACCCGGGGGACGAAAGCCTCTGTCCAGATGGTCGGCAAATATAATGATCTCATTTTGACCCGGCTGTGGGTGGATTTCTTCTTCAGGGGCACGCCACTCGATTTCGTCCTTGGGTGGAAGCAACCCAGATTCTACTAAAGCCTGTAGTCTGAGCTCTGACATGTTGGACTTTGCCCAGTTGACAATCTTAACTTTCGGAGCCATGTTTTCAGCTGCAGAAGAAATAGGAAAATAATATAAGGCGAAAGAATATGGAAGTTTGCCGGGTTATTGAACAGACAGAAAGATGAGCTGGAAAATTTCCGGGTCATAATTGCCGGGTTAAGTAAGTTGGTGATTCTTGAAGGTCATAGATTTCTACAAGTATCGCAGTAGCCTGGATTGTAAGTTGGCAAATAGTTTTCAAACAGGTTGTAAGATTATACGGATCTAAGAAATGGATTTAAATGAAAAAAAATTGAAACCTAGGTTTGTTCTTCGCAAGCATGAAGGAGCAGCAATGGGAATCAGAGAAGGAATGTGCCAGAACTACTGAACATAAAAAATGTTGCGGAGCTATTTATGGGCTGGCAAGTGAAGAATCAAGAGCGTTTTAGATCTACAAAAGCTATGGTGAAGAACTACGAAGAACAGGGAGGAGCTCGCAACAATGGTGAAGGAAAGAACTTACAGATCTGGAGGTCAAACTTGAGGTCTTCGAAGTGTTGTGGATGCTTCCATGCAATGTTGGATGGCTCCGACGGCGATGAGGAGACGCGACTAGTGCTGACTCCGGCGGCGACGATCTCGGGACAATGCGGCGGCGTCGGGGCAGAGGAGAAGACGAGGAGTGAGAGTGGTAAAGGAAAGTAATGGAGGGGCGTTTGCCTATTTATAGGCATGGTAGGAACTGGAACGACGGGTGCGGAGCCCCAGGCGACGCAATAATTTTTGGCCATGGGTTCCTCAATTTTCGCGCCTGACAAGATAGTACAGACCCACTCAAAGATTCGCTATGATGTCACCCTAGATTTTGCGGAAGTAGGATTGTGACGTCATGAAGAAAATTTGTGAACAGAGACCAAGTCTGTGAAGGATGGATGATCCGGCAAATGGGGGAGCCGGCAAATATGACTGCTGATGAAGGATGTTGCAGAACCGGCTTAAGAAGCAGATTCAGAGATTCTTTCCAGATTATTAGACTTATTTTGTTTATTTTCAGGGTGGAGTTTAACATGGATAAATCCAAGTCAAACTGAGGGCTAATGTTGGGGATATTTCCCAGCATTGGAGACCCGGCAGGAGGATGACCCGGCCATAGAGCCATCAGGATCAGTGGGTTACCTCACTGCTAGGCCTTGAAGACTCCCAGTGGGCCGGCTTGACAGAGGCCCGGTGTAAAGAGGCGGCTCAGTACATGGGCCGGCTTAAGAAGAAAGACAAGATAAAGCTTACCTTGAAGAACAAGTCAGTTAGAGTAAGAGTAGGATACGGGTTAAGATTACAACCCGGACTCTCATGTACGCCTAGGGCTTGACCTGTTATATAAAGGGGAGCACCTAAGGCAGAAAGACTAAGTTGCAATCTCTCGAAAGCTAGGTTAGCGCATCCGCACCCCTGTAATCAAGATCCAAAGCAATACAATCAAGCAGGACGTAGGCTTTTACCTCCATCGTGAGGGGCCGAACCTGCGTAATCCCGTTTCTTCTCGTTCCCGATCAACCCCGTTAAGCTTCCACCTTTGTGCGATAGCCTCGTCTCTAAGTCCTTTCACAAGGGCATCTGCCGTGCTAAAACCACAACAACAATGTTATTTGCATAAATATATGCTATTTTTTACAGCTCCAACTATCAATTATATTCCCAGCATGATATTTTGCTTGTAACCATTACTACTAACATGGCTTAATTTTGTTATATGACACTGATTCGAACACACAACACATTATTCTTACTCAAGTCATGCATGATATATCTATTATTTATACATGCATATATTATTTGCTTTTTTTCGTTGTATCATATGTCGGCCTCGCTTTGTTGTTGTGAAATCACCAGTGACAACAATTCATGAATGCGATCAGTTGTCCCGGTTGTACCCAAGTGGAAGTTTTTGGTATCCTATGAAAACATTTTATGTTCAAACTTCATGTTTTGTGGGCTAACAAAACACATGAATAACACATCCGTGGACGAGGTTATTGTGGCACCCCGGCTCAGAGAGACCGGAACACCCCGTATTCCAGCCCAGAGATCAAGTCTTTTGCAATACGGCACTGCTTGGCATAGAACAGAACAACTCTTTATTACAAATAATTGGGGTACATGGATTCTGATACTACAAAGGTTACAGGGGCACGCCGACACTATGCCTGCTAAGATAGCTCTATGCTAGCAGCGGAACAACTCGTAGCAGCGGAACAACGACAACGGTGATGAACTCCACTCTGCAGGGACTCTGGCTGGTACACATCCTAGCTCGCAAACTCAGATCCTCGACAAGCAATCAATCACGACATTACCTGCAATCTGACATGATACGCCAGGTAAGTACTTTGAATGTACTCGCAAGCTCACAGCAACCAAAGCAATCAAGACAAACAATGGCATGGCATTTACAGGTTGATTATCAATAATAAACATGATACTACTATGGCAATATGAGAATGAGCATGGCATATACATGTTACTCATGATATGAACATGATGATACTTGCACTAGCATGAGAGGGAGTCGATGTTTAAGGTCTCATGGACCAACTTACTCATCTCGGAGGTTATCTCATAACCACCATAGGTATCAATCTTTCTTACCGCCGTGATCATCATACGATCACCTCATGATCAATCCATCCTCGGTATCAACAATACCATCATGATCATCACATGACCACAAGGAGCTCGATCTTTATCCGTGATCATCGCATGAGCACATAAAGATCAACCAACTTCTTACCACAGGGAACCGGGGTTGTTTATTATCCAGGTTATTATTACTGTTGACCCATAGTGTGACCTACTACGAACTGTGTCCATAACCGAGGACGCGGCTATCGATAGATTATACACTCTGCAGAGGTTAGTACACTGTACCCACACTATGGAACTCGTGGCCTTGTACTTTAGTACATGCTCCCATTCGGGTGGACCAACGACGTTCCAACAAAACCAATCTATTGCATGACACTCTCCCGGCCACTCTGACAAACTCCCCTTTGGGCTATGTCATGGGTGGCCCCGATGTCAACTCGTGACATCCGCTACCTTTGTGGCAGCCACCGTCGTGGCAAAACTAAACTGTCCCAAACGGGGACCTGTGCACAATAACCAAACGGGCACACAAGGTTATTGCCGCCTACCGGGCCAGGGTAGCACGCGCACATAACCTTCCCTCGTTGGAGGCTCCGGCGAGAGGCATGACAATAGACCGAATTAGGGCCTCCCCATCCAGGCAAGTGTGGCTGCACTGGTGAGCTCGATTCGGTGGCACTATGACTCAGCCAACAGATTTGTTCAAGTTCGATTACTGTCAGGTTTAACTTGAATGGTGATGAGCTGAGCCATGACAAAATAATATGATGAAATGCATATGAGCATGATCTCAACATTAGCATGGATGTGCAACATAACTATTTAACATATGAGTCTTAATATTAACCACAATAAACCAATTAGTCTACTGGATGCAAATGAGCATGGCATAGTGATGATCATGAACCTCACAAGTATTTTCATAATAAACAATAACTATTTATGTGAGCATATCATTATTACTAGCACGGAAAATAAATACAAGAACTAACATGAGAATAATGACATGAGCAAGTAAGTATCCGGATGCACATGAACATAGCATAAGGATGAGCAGGGATTTACAAGTATTTATATAGCATTTACAGAATAGTTACACGGGCAAACAATTATTCAAATATTCATGTGAAAACCATGGCTATTGCAATGCCATCATGCAAGTGGCTGTTGTGGCTTGCCTGGGGTTGATGGAACCAACGGGAAGAAGTGCGATGAACTCGCGGAAAGAATTTGCCGGAAATGATTCTATCTTGAAGGGGGCTGAATAAGGGCAGGGGCAAAATGGTCATTTTCAAAATGTGTCAACATCATGAAAATGGTACCAACAGAACGGGCTCTACGAATAGAGAACGTGGGCTTTTCAATCACCTGATTCGGAGTCACGGTTGCAAAGATACGGCCGTTCGTTTGTTAAGCAGAAAACAAACAAAAATTTGTCCGTTTCTGCGCTTAATGGGTGAACGTCCGTAATATAAGGATTTCAGCAGCGGGGCTGAAACAGAAAGCACCTTTTGGAAAGTATGCTTTCGATCAGAGAAAATGTAATCTTGCCCGAAGCAGAGACAGAGTACGCTTTCCCAAGATGAAACATATTTCGGTGAATATGCCTCCACTTATGATGATTGGACCGGCCTCTGAGTCGCTTACAGGCGGGTCCCACGCCATCTCTCTCTCTCTCCTCCCGCCTCCTTCTTATTCCCCTCGACGCTCGCTCGCAGAGCAGAGGAGGGCCGTGCGGCGCCGGCGCTCGTCTGGGCGACTCCGGCCACTGGAGTGCTCGGCGTGGAGCGGCGCGTCTGGGAGGCCCATCAGGGACGGCAGGGGAATGGCCGAGGTGCACCTGGCGCTGGCCATGGTGGACTGCCACGTCGGGCGTCGCGGGGGCGCGTGGCACGACCGCGGAGAGGGGGAGCTAGGGTACCGGGGAGGCTTGGGGTGTTTAGGGGAGTGCCGTGGAGTGGGTTAGAGGGAGGGAGAGGGCTCGGCTCGCTCGAATTTGAGCCGAGGAGGCGGCGGCCAAGGCGGCCATGGGAGGCGAGAAGAGGCTCTGGAGGTGAATTGAGAGGTCCGGGAGGGAGCTGGGAGGTAGAGGATGAGGCTGGTGAGCTTGGAGAGGCTCGGGAGGGGCTATTTATAGCCGGGCTAGCTCGAGGGGTGAGCGTGGCCACGGCGACGCATGTGCCGGCGCCTTGGAGCTCGGAGGCCACGCGTAGGGGTGGGGGAGAGAGGTCCAGAGAGTCTGCGAGATGTGGAGGAGCTCGGGGATGTTTGAGAGAGCTCGAGGACGGAGTGGCCGACCGGCCATGGTGGTGGGGACGGCGGACAGGGTGCGGACGGGGCTGCCGTGGCGCGCCGGGGAGGGAAGAGGAGGGGGAGCAGGGTCCTGAGGGTGCGCGTGGACAGAGGAGAGGGTGGGCTACGTTGTGGACACACTGCGGTGGCACGAGCGCATGGTTTGGACGGTGGCCGAGGGCCCCGATGTCCAGAGCACACGTCTGGCCATGCCAGCCGCGTGGTCACCACGTATCATGGCACTCTGGTTGCACATAGGATTGGCAAAAGATGTCTGGGAGGTAGACCCTACCTACTGGAGCTCCACTATGGGCTTGGTTTGATTAAAGCACCTTTGTGCTGAAGGGTACCATCAACTGTAGTCTCTGGCAGAAAGGTGTTTGCAATGAACTGGGGGAGGCTCACTTGGGGATAGAAGCTGAGATTTTTCTGGGGGAGGTTGTACAGTAAGGTGACGATAATGGTAAAGTTTCAGCTCAATTGGAGGTGTCTAGATAGCACTTGCTTCACAAACTGCCCCACTGGATAGAAAATGGAAATTGAAGCTGTGCTCACAATGATGAATGGATTGAGCTGAAATTTGGTGGAGGATGGTTATTTTGGCATAGGAAGGCACTGTAAAAAATTTATACCATTTGGATAAATAAAAATGGTACTTCCTTCACAATGCTTCCCACTGGACAGAAACTTGGGGAAATTCTTGACAAATATTGGATAGATAAAATGATCTCAAATTTGGTGGAGGGAAGTTATATAGGTGAAATAATGTTCTGTTAAAATTTCAGCAATTATGGAGCAATAGAAAATATAGTTGCTTCACAAACTGAAATTATGGCCAGAAACAAAGATTGGATGGTGTGCTTACCATGAGCATGGAATCTTGAATATTTTTAAATATCCAAGGTCCATATGGTCCAAGGAATTATGAGAATTTTTTGGGAATTTTGGGAATGACAGAAATGTAGGTTGCTTCACAACCTAGGGCAAACATGTTATTCCTTTAATAGAAAAAGGAATATTCCCAAGAAATAAAGATTGGGGTTGGACTAAGATGGAAATGAAATGGTCTTGGAAAAGATTTGAGAGTAATAAATCACTTGGGAGAGGAAAGAGAGATGATCTACCCAGGTTTCAAGACCATAGAGCCACACACAAAGAAAACCAAAGCAAAAACCAAAGAAATTCAAAAGAAAAAGAAAGGGCCAAAAATTGGGGTGTCACAGTTATTTCTTGCTTTCATCGTTATGTACTCCATGTTAGAGAAAATCACATATCCGAGGATGATGTCATTCTTGCTTCCATCGCTATGTATTCCATGTTATGGAGCGGGAATCTAGATTACGACGGAAGAGTGTTTACGATTTTAGCTATTCATGGATTTTATATACCAATACATGAAATAAGTTTTATATTTTCATTTATTCATATTTCAAGCTTCATTTATATAATAGTATTATTTAACCAATAGAAATTATATAAACGTATATTTTGACCTCGACTACCTTATTGCTTCATGTGGTACAATTTCTATGAAAACGACTTATTGATTTTATTTCTTATTTTAAATTTCGAACATGTATTCATTTCACAAAAGGATAGGAAACTGCAAATTTTAAAATGTCGCCTTTGTTGGCTAGTTATTTTTTTTGTTTACTATCAAGGATTGGAGGCATCGAAGATTTATAGGAATTATGGAATTTTTATAATGAAAGTTGAGCCCGTATCTGCACAACGTTTTACTTTAACAATTTCTTATTCCAAAATTCGTGCATGTATTATTGTTCAAAAGAACAGAGAAACGCAATAATATTTTGGTAAAATATCACTTTTGTTGGATCGTTATTTTTGGCTTACCATCGACGAATTTGAGGCATCAAAAAATAATAAAAAATCCAGATGGCAGTAAATGTGAAAAATCAAAAATAATATAAGTGTGTTTCATTATTATATAAAACTGCCCTGACTAATTCGTGCTAGAGAGAGAATTGTATTTATTTCCAAACTTGATTTTTTGCCTTTGGTGCAAACCATGCAACCGAACCTTACGCAAGAAAGAAAAAAAGCACTTATAGTCAGATCGTGTTCGTTTCTTGAAGCAAGATATGATGTCACATGGTATGACATGATGTCAGCTTTTCCCCCAAAAAATGTCTTTGTAATCTTTTTGAAGGTTGTGTCCTAGTAGATTAGTTGGATAGGACTCCTAGTTTCCATATAGGCAGTACGTGATGGATTATAGCTTCATGCATGTTTTGTTAAGTGTATGCGTCCCACGATTTGGGTTCAGTAATCTCTCCTCCAATCACTGGGATTCAATGTACGTATCTTAGTAGGATAGGACTTCTTGTTTCCTTGTAGGTAATACGTGATAGAGATTAATAGCTTCATGCATGCCTTTCTTTGGTACGTGCACGATCTGGTCATGTCGCTTTTTAATGTCATGGTCAGGTTATTCAACTGTACGTGACCGAGATCGGTTTAATCTGTACATGACCATTGTTGTACGTAACTTCTTATATCATTTAATCTCAATCGTTCAAATGTCATAACTTTAGACTGGTGAATCTCCACCGTTCCTTTTCTGTCATAGATAGATGTTTGCATCTCCATGGAGATGCAATGTTTAATTTAGAACATAGCCCCGAGAAAATACTAACTAGGCTGGTTCCTTGTCATATTAGAGAGAGTTAACTTCTTAGGAACAAATCCACCAAATCGATCAGGCAAAATTAGGTAGCAGCAAGGAAAAATTCCAAAAAAATATGACCAGCCAGCTCACAAGGTTGAATAGCCAACCTGAACGTTTTTAAATAGAAAAGAAGTACCACCCAATTCAGGTAGCAGATGACTATATTTTTTACACTCATTTCACCATTGCTTAAACCAAATAATAATGGACATTCCAAGAAAATCACTCTAATCTTATCAGTAATGACTAATAAATGCAAAAAGATTGCAAATCCCTTTGTGCAATTAGTTTCCTCAGCAAATGGACCATAAAAAACTACAAAGTTTGCGATTGTTAGTGAAAAAAATTCTTGTGAAGGAAAAAAAGCCGCCTAAGATCATTCGCTGTGATGAAAACCGTCACTAGCTGATTTCTTCCCTGGGCAGCCCCCTTGGCATCTTTGGTGAAGCTCTGGCCTGATTTTAGGCGACGCATTTGGCCGTCAATAGGCATGTGCATATTCTGCGACCGTTTTTAGTGTCATAAAAATGTTGGACTAGTCATTTTTTGAAATATAAATAGAAGGATAACTAAATTTTTTAGCAGCTCACTTATTAAGTGCTGAAACTACTCAGTCTAGTGTGTTCGTGCATAATTCGGAAATTTCTGAATCTAATAACTGATAGTGCTCCAGAAAACTACTCGAAGTCCACCTCGTATACAGGGGAACATAATCAACTTGGGTTATAAGACGTCCATTCTACCATTTATATTGTAGGCCTATTCGCAACCTCATATGTGGTGCCTGCAAGCCAAACAGGGTAGGGTAGCACATTCGCAGAAGTATCCCAATGAGTAATCGTCCCAACGAAGAGCGGATGAGAGTATTTATAGGTAGCGTTTCTGTCACACGCAAGGCGTCACAGTTCTTATGTGAAGTAACTGCTTGTGCTTCTGCAAATATCGTTATTGTCCTGAATCACAAACAAACTAGTTTGACAAATATAAAGGGAATTATAGTAACAACTAAGAGAGCTAGTAAAAGTAAATAACATGAATATGTCTGTGGTTTGTTTTCCTGCAGGGAAGAGATTAGATGCGGAGAGATTTCAGCTCATGGTAAGCATTTATAAAGTGTGCCAGTGCGACGGTAATACCAGTTACCTTGTATTATACTCATAGCATTTTATATAAGGGTTCTGTAGGCGATTCTCTCTAGAGTTATGAAATTCCTCCCTTAGGGATTATATTTCATTTTATGGTCCTGCTTCTCCGTTGCCACAGGGTGGTCGTTTCCACAATTAAGGTCCTTAGACCGGAACCAAGCATTAAGTTCAATGGATCACCGTTATCTGGTATTTTCTTCGGTCCTCCTAGACATCTCCACCTGTCACGTTAGAGGTCACAGATTTCCTAAACAATACGTGTTACCTGTGTAGGTCTTGAGATCATGTTGCCTGGGCCCTTAAATTAGACAACATGCATAGAGTTCACCACAGCATAACAACATACTAGATAGATCATACTACTACAAATGCAAATGACGATATATAGAATAGACACAGTTTAATCTCACTAGTTACCTACATCTCGCACACCTAGGGGAATTACTCACACATCGTAAGAGGGGAATCAATCACAATGAAGATTAAACCCATGAAAACCGTATCAATAATACCGTGAAGATCCACAATGAGATGAAATGGATAATTCAAATAGTCTTGATCTCCAGATGAGATTGAGTAGAATTACAAGTTGTTCTCCCAATTGGTATGCCCCTTACAACAGAGAAAGTAATGGTGATGATTATGGAGATGAAAGTACGAAAGCTCAGATGATCTCTGAGGGTTCTTCAGATCCTCCCTTCTCCTGTTCTGGATGGTGTGGCAGCGGCTAGGGTTCTTCTCTCCCCTCGGGCCCTTCACGAAAGTTGTTTGTATAGATGCCTTGGAGATGATGGCAGTCCATACGACCGCTCATACGGGCGCTTGCGGTCGTATGGAACGCCATCTTTTACTCTGGTGCGCCTGTTGACTTTGGTTTCTTCGGGAAAGTTGCTCCATTTGACTTGATTTGCAGTAATCCTCCTTGGTTTCCTTCCATAATTGATATTTCCTACCAAACATGGGGAAGGTGAATTTTCTTCTCTTTCGAGAGATTACGTTAGGAATATCCGAAGAGTAATAAGAATTCCAAAGAAACCAAGAGAAAATCACTACTAAAACATCACAACTTCTCGAGCCATCAACTCCCCGAAGCTTAGGATTTGCTCAACCTCGAGCAAACAAGAAATCAAGAGAGTGAAAGGGAGCTTGATTGAATAGAAAGAAGTTTTACCGGCTCAAGAGGATACATCATATCCATCCTCTCCTACCCTGCAATGTCATTCAAGAAAGTATTCACATTTGAATAGCTGCACGTAAGCTCGTTGCCTACCCACATGTAGTCTCTTATCACTAGTTATAATTTTTCAAACCAAATTTTATTCGCCAACCAAGTGTTTAGGCTAGTGAGAATGTTTCTTTTGAGATGGGTATTTAATTCAAATTCAACATTCAAAAGCCTTAGGGGAGTTCAAATATAAAGAAAACAGAGAACTCAAGCATTTCATTGACCCCTACTAGTGCCTCCTAGTCTTGGCTTTCAAACACTCCTCTCTTTCATTACTCTTTGGAACTTCAATCCCTCATGACGGGGTTATGCCAAAATTTACTATATGCAATTGGGTTCCGTTGTGGCTTAATTTCGTGCACTATGGATCAAGATGATTATCTCTTTCGAGCTCAGCGATCAGTGCTCTTTTTTACCACATACATACTCCTTTGGAGAAGGTCGATCATTTACCACACAATCTCCAAATTCGTGACGGCGTCGCAGTTACGCGAATTATCTCAACATATAGCAACGGGACGTGAAACCAGCCTAGGGCTGGAGCTCCACGATTTTAGTATTACGAATAAATTTTGGCATAACCTCAAACACCTCAAATATTCATTCCTCCAAGTAACTCTATCAATAGGTGTCAACAAGTCAATCATATTCAGCATATGGAGTTGTACCACTTGAGTGCCCGTTCTCTTTGAAATTTAAACCCCTAAGTTTTCTTTATCTTTTTATTGGAACAAAAACATGCTTCACCACAAAGTTCTGCTAGCAAAATTTGAAGTTGGGAGTTATGACTAAATGATATTCAACTAACGTGGGGAACTCATTTAAGTGCAGCCGGTCAACTGAAAATTCTTTCTCAAATAACATCGCGAGACAAGGGATTATGCATATGTTATACCTTCTCGCGCTGGCTCACTTCTTCCCTCAGTCACATGTCCTCTTCATTCTCTTCATTTCCATCTTGCTAGCGGAGAACAAACCTATGGGCTTGAAGAAACAAAAACAAACGAAGGGAATTCCAACAAGGCAAGAGCAAAGCTTGCTTTTTCGTTTTATTATGCAAACTGAAAAATAAACATGCTAAGAACAAAAACAAAGGGAAAAAAGAAAAGAAAAAGTAAATAAATATGCATGCATGGATAACTAGGGGATGAGCTCCCCCAAGCTTAGGCTCTTGGCCTACTATCTAGTCCATGTCCTCGTCATCGTTGCCCCCCTGGCCAAAGTGTGGCCACTGCATCTGAGAGGGTCCGCTAGAGGACTGGCCTCCCGTGCCTGGGTGTGGCTGCCAAAAAGAAAAGAGGAACTGCATGTTCCCACTGAGCAGGTCAATGTTGTTATTGGCCTCACGGAGGTCCATACGGATCCCTCCTACCTGCTGCTGCAGCTGCTGAAACTCTACCGTAGGCACATAGTCACATGGCTGCCCAAAGTTAACCTGCAGTGCATATTGCGGTGCAGGCTGTGGTGGATAGTTGGGTGCATACTGGGGTGCATTTCCCCATGCATCCCATCCGTGGGCATGCCCTACTGCAGCGACATCCCACTCAGGAGCGGGCTCGGGTTGAACATTGTTCCCGAACCCGGCCGCGTGCCTGTGCTCATTGATTTCATCAATGGAGAGCAACCACATATCACGCGTAGAAACAGTAAAAGCTTGCGGTAAGGGCAAGCGCACATCAGTAGTCTCAGAGTTAGGTAGGGGGCATTTGTAACAATGCTCCCCTTGCACAGGCCCAATAAAATGTATGTTAGTCATGATCCTACGGTTGAGCACCGTATGACCCGGGACATGCTCCATCTCCTCAATATCGAGGCCAAAGTGCTTGGCAAGCCGAGTCACTATGCCTCCCACAACAACCACGCCTCTCGGATACTTGTGCTGCCGGCCAAGGTGGTGCATCAGAAAAGCTCCCAAGTTAGGCTTGGGCATGTAGTGGGGGTGAAGTGCTGCGTGGAGCACACACACGTCATAGCTCGACATGCCCCCGATGTTCTCCCTACTGAAAATAGTGTTGGTAAGGAATATCATGAAGTAAAGAATCGTGGGGTTTTGTATGCTCGATACCTTCTTCCCGGAGAGGTCGTGCTCATCCTTGACAGAGATGAGTTTCCACGTACCCAATGCATCAGCGATGGGCACACCTTTGGTATCGAGAAACCCACGGTTCTCAAACCCAAACACATTGCACCACTGCTCAAGCGTCATCATACACTGGACTCCTCCTAGCGTGAAGGAGCAGCTCGCCGGCACTCTCAAATCCTCGAGAGTGTGCTTGAAGGTGGAGAGGAAATCCATGGTGATGCCGCGGTACGTCAGGTATAGTGGAAGTTGCTGAAAACCCCCATCCCGACATTGTTCGCGAGCCACGCGAAGTCATTGTGGAGCCCTTGGGACTCCAAGAACGCGTCACATTTCCACTTCATGGGCGTCATCCCCCGGTTGTTCACTTGCCGGTAGTCCTTGTTAGCTGCAGCACGGAGGTCGTCCCCCTCATTCCGGTCATGCTTGGAGCGCGAGCCCATGGCCTTCTTCCCCGAGGCGATCGCCGATCTCATCATTTTCTACACAAAACAAAAATAACAACAGAAAAACATAAGGTTTACATGGGGATCGAGTACTAATACTACCTAAGATCGATTCTAACCTATTACTTTGAATCCTAACATGTAAATCGAACGGAAATTCAAAAATATTTGCATCTCATCTAGACTATGAACATGGATGAAATCACCATCAAAACTTGCAAATAAACCATGGATTGGAAGAGAAACTCACTGAGGATGAAGATGCGCGGATCAAACGAAAAAAATTCGCGAAGAAATGAGGGATTCAGAGAGTTTTTGTTAGGGTTTGAGAGAGAGAGAGAGAGAGAGATGTGAGGTTTTGGCGCTAGGGGGAGGAAGAAGAAGACCCCCCCCCCCTGCGCCGACGGCCTCCATATATGAAAATTCGGTCCAAACGACCGCCCATACAGGCGCTTGCGCCCGTATGGAACGTCGTCTTGTTGATTTCTGTCAATCTAGGGTTTGCGTACCTGGGACGGGCGCTCATACGGATATGGAATGCCGTTGTTTCTTCCGGACATTGAATACGTGCGGGGCAGAGTGTCAAACGGGCGCTCAAACGGACGCGGGCGTCCGTATGAAAGACCGTCTTTCCCCTGTTCTTCTGGTTGAATTCGCTCGAGGGATCAAACGACCGCATATGCGGGCGCTTGCCCCCATTTGATAAGTCGTCTTCTCTTCTGGTCGTTTCTGCGATTTCGGCGAGGGTTTCATATGACCGCTCATGCGAGCGTGGGCGGTCATATGATACGCCATCGTCCTCTCTGACCCCTTTTTCGACGTTTCTCTGGTTCCCTTATGCAACCGCGCATACGGGCACATGCGCCCGTTTGCTACGCCGTCTTCTCTACTGTTTGCTCCTCTCCTTTATCTTTTTCTTCTGCTTTGTTTTCTTTCTTCTCCTTTTTATTTCTCCTACGACACAAAGTCCAAACACAACTCTGTCGAGAGATTTTCATCAGATTATTTATGAGAGCAAATCGACAAAGATAAAAATTTGACAATAAAATGGGTTGCCTCCCATTAAGCGCTGATTTTTAGGTTCCCAGCTCAACCTCGCACCTTGGCATTGCATCAAGTCTCTGGTGGCTGAGATTTTCTTTACTTACCACACATATTCACTTAGGTGGGGGAATGTACTTCTCCTTCACCCCTGGCTTCTTTGGGAAGTACTTCACTATTTATTCTTCACAAATCCGGAAGGTTACTTTTCCTTTGGAGCAATCCAATGCGGCACCGGTGGTATTCAAAAATGGCCTACCAAGTATGATATATAATTTTTCATCCTCGGGCATGTCAAGGATAACAAAATCAGTAGGTATAACATGCCCATCTAATCTTAGTGGAACATTCTTAGCTACTCCCACTGGCTTCTTTGTGGATTTATCCGCCATCTGCAAGGTTATACTTGTGGGCATACATTCAGTGAGATTCAGTTTATGATAAAGGGTCAGCAGCATTACACTAACACCTGCACCTACATCACAGAGAGCATTATTTATATCAAGATTACCAATTGAGCAGGATATCATGGGTATACCTGGGTCTCCCAACTTTTCTGGAATCTTGTTCTTAAAAGGATACTCCATTATGGTAGCCACCTGTTCTTTCAGATTCATACTCCTTTTATTGTTAACAACGTCACACATGAACTTAGCAAAGGTAGGTATTTTTAACATATCAGTCACATGCATTAACATTTTAAGATCTGTATTGCTTGCAAGAAGGAGGAATAAAGTGCATCATTTGAAGGTGGCCTAACAGCCTTAGGGTAAGGAAGAGTTTTCTTTGGCTTACCTTTTTCTTTATTCTTCGTTGCTTGATTACCTCTTTCTTTGGTGGGATCAGGCGGTCGGGTGCTCTTATCCACCCTTGGTTCTTCAACTCTTCCTGTTCTTGGAGCTTCTTCTTTGTCATTGTCTCCATCTACTATTTCAACACCGGGGTCAACTTCTTTTTCGGCTTCTGCTTCGTCTCCCTGAGCATCTTGATGAACCTGTTCTTCAGGTTCTTCCTCACCAAAGAGAACTTCCCTATTTTCCTGGGTTTGGCTTTGACTTTCTCTTCTTCTTTGCTCTTGCTCCTCCTCATACCATGCTGGACCTTTAGGATCCTGCGTTCTTTTGCCGCTACGAGTATAGATTTCATTAGTAGCAAAAATGTTCTCTTTATCTAACTGAGCAAGAATCAAAGATTGTGTTTCAGAAATTTGAGAGCATTGAGTTTCTATCATGCGAGAATGTTTATCGAGGTTCTTTACCACTTGACTCAACCCTTCTACCTCTTGGGAAAGATAAGCTATTACCTTTTTGTTATGATAGATACACCTTCGAAAGTCCCTGTTGAAGTTATCTTGATGGAATTTAAATTTGTTCATTGCCTCCTGAAGTTCATCCTCCTGGCGAAAAATACTGAATATGTCCACTTTTTCTTTAATAACTTGTTCAACAGGTTTACCTTTCTCTTGAGTGACCTTTTTAAATTCCTCCATGTCTTCAATATGGTATACTTTGCCCATTGGCTTGGCTGGCTCCTCAATATTCCATTGCTCCCGTGCAGTTACAATCTTCTCTATATGTTCCTTCCCCTCTTCTAGGGTTAATGACATAAATTGTCCTCCTGCACTCAAATTAAGAATGGATTTTGATTCCTCATTAATTCCATGATAAAACATATGAAGTATAACATACTTAGCATAACCATGGTTAGGGCATAAGTTTAAGAATCTAGAGTATCTCTCCCAAGCTTTGCTCAATGTTTCACCGTCTTCTTGGACGAATAAGGTGAGATTCTGTCTCAATTTAGTAATCTTTGAGCTTGGAAGAAACTTAGCCATAAATCTTTCAGCACACATAAGCCAGCTGGTTATACTCCCTGGGGGCAACCGATTATACCATTTCTCTGCTTCAAAGAAAACCTGAAGAGCCTTAATAATACAAATTCTCTTGATACATCTTTCAATTTAAAGGTTCCGCGTAAAGTATCAAAGAACATCAGATGTGCTTGAGGGTCTTCTTCCTCGGTTCCTGCGAAGGCATGCTTTCTAACTTCTACAGTAAGATCACAGTCAGTCGAGTACTCTTTAGCATAATTAGTAGGATATACTATAGGAGATCTAGAAATCAATACTGGAGCACAATGATCTCTGATAGTCTTCTTTGGCTTTGGAGTAATCGACAACTGTTCAAACATAGCATTAAGCTCAACAGTCTCACTATTTTTGTATTTTTCGATTAATGAAGCTTGCTGCTCCTGAAGAAAATGAGCTATATAATCTGGTAGATATGATTTTCCCGAATGAGTAGATCCCCTGTGAGTTACAGGAAGCATCTATAATAACAATACCTACAAAAACAATTATGAAACAAATACTCAGCGCTTAGCTCCCCGGCAACGGCGCCAGAAAATGATTTGGTACCTGCAAGCCAAACAGGGTAGTGTAGCACTTTCGCAGAAGTATCCCAATGAGTAATCGTCCGAATGAAGAGTGGAGGAGAGTATTTATAGGTAGCGCTTCTGTCACACACACGGCGTCACAGTTCTTATGTGAAGTAACTGCTTGTTCTTCTGCAGATATCGTTATTGTCCTGAATCATGAACAAACCAGTTTGACAAATATAAAGGGAATTGTAGTAACAACTAAGAGACCTAGTAAAAGTAAATAAAATGAATATGATTGTGGTTTGTTTTCCTGTAGGGAAGAGATTAGATGCGGAGAGATTTCAGCTCATGGTAAGAATTTATAAAGTGTGGTAATACCAGTTACCTTGTATTGTACTCGTAGCATTTTATATAAGGGTTCTATAGGCGGTTCTCCCTAGAGTTATGAAATTCCTCCCTTAGGGATTATATTTCATTCTATGGTCCTGCTTCTCCATTGCCATAGAGTGGTCGTTTCCACAATTAAGGTCCTTAGACCGGAACTAAGCATTAAGTTCAATGGATCACCATTATCTCGTATTGTCTTCGGTCCTTTTAGATATCTCCACCTGTCATGTCACATGTCACATATTTCCTAAACAATACGTGTTACCTGTGTACGTCTTGAGATCATGTTGCCCGGGCCCTGTCAAGACCCCGATCCTAAGTCACACCGATATAACATAATACACATCATATCGCTTTGTGGCCTCACGCACGGTAACCCACGGCTGCCGCCTTTACCTTGGTCGGGACCGTTTGCATCTTTTGGCTCATGTATATGATAGTGATGTTAGCATCCATATGACAGAGAACCTGAGTCGACATGACTAGTCATAAACCAAGGTGGCACAAACGTACAAGGACAGACATAGGTAACCCAGCAATGCACGTGTCGGTCATCAGCGTGTGTAACCGGGCTGTAGCAAGCTATCAGGACTCCAGTAACACCGCGTGACATTTCCCCGTAGGGATAGACACAGGAGCAAAGAAGGATACATACATGTCGGTCAATCCATGTGTTCCGGAGCAGTAGCAAACTACCAAGGCTCAGTGCAAGCACGAGGAGGCATTTCGCCGTAAGAAAGGCCACCGAAGCAGATAACTAGGTGTCGAATCCCACACATACCAATGCCTTTCAAAACATACACACAATATGCACGATATGTGTAGATACAACATGGCATCACAACATAACTCTATGACTCAAGTATTCATTTAAGAGGCTCCGAAGAGCCATACATAACATGATATTACAAACATGGGTCCCATGACCCAGCATACAAAGTCATACAGGCAACGGAAGCATAAACCTGTCTGAGTACAGACAGTTGAAAAGAAAGAAGGCTAGAAAGCCTGTCTATCTACAAGAACCTCCATAGGAGCCAGACCTCTATCTGGGATTCCCAAACTAATCGGTCAATGTCGAACTCATCACAGAAAACACTAGCGAGACTGAAGTCTCCTCTGCAAAAACATAAATTAAGCAACCGTGAATACAAAGGTACTCAGCAAGACTTACTTCAGAACTAACTACATATGCATCAGTATCAACAATGGGGTTGTGGAGTTTAACTGCAGCAAGCCAGCTTTGACTCAGTGGCTATCCTGAACTACGACTACTAGTAACTTCTTTGGGGAGAGAGCGCACACGAGTCCACATAGTCACCACAACAATACACCACTATGGATCCGCTCCCGTCTCCCTACAGGAAGGCCATCCATAGCACTCACACTTATCTTGCGCACTTTTACAGTATCCATTTCAACTTGTCTATGAACAATGTAAGCTTCCAAGTAGTCCATATCCGCGGACGCGGCTATTCGAATAGATCAATAACCCTGCAGGGGTATACTTCTTCACACACACTCTCACCACTTACCACCATGTACACGTCATGTATCTCGGCAACCTTCAAGCGAAAGCCTGGCGAGGGTGTCAGCCACAACCTAACTAACCACGCAAGACTCTAGTCCAGGTTTATCGCCTATTTGAGGTTGTATCCGCAAAGGAAGTCCGGCCGAAGTTTCTATCATGGCCCCCAAACGATGAGTGCAGGGTTCCCAAGAGCACCATTCGGGTGTCACTTGGTACACCGTGCCTCGGTGTCTCTACCGCATCATAGCCCACCCCTAAGGCCAGCGCTATGCACGGCCGCCAACACATATCCTACAAACACCAGAAACTAGCTGTGACTCCTGGTCAGAGATCAAGGCGATTAATAAGTTGAGAGAGTCAATTAAGGATCCCAATGTGTGGTAGTAACTGTCTTGGATCACAAACACAGAACTCATTTCCTAAGAACAGTTCCAACGAGACAACCCACCATGTACTCCTACATGGCCTCTCATCGCTACCTTTACCAAATCGTGTTCACACACTTAGCTCTCAACATCAGAACATGATCACAACATTCCAATTCATTCCCGGATGAATCAGACCTGACACAACTCTAAGCAATAGCAGGCATAACAAGCAAGCATGGATGAGTAGTCACAACTTGGATCAAATAGTTCCTACTCATGCTAAGAGGTTTCAATTATTTACTGTGGCAAAGACAGGTCATGCAGAGGAATGGGTTCAACTACTGCAACATGTAACAGTTGAATCGTTGTTGTCCTAATTCAGTAAAAGAGAGCAAGAGCGAGAGAGTGGGATTGTATCGGAGTGATCAAGGGGGGGTTTGCTTGCCTGGCACTTCTGAAGATAGTATAGCTATTAGTTCTTCATCGGTGTCAATGATCACAATATCGAAACCGTCTTCTACCGAGAAGGAACAAATACCGGCAAACAGAGAAGGAACACCATCAATGCAATGCAACAATATGATGCATGATCATGACATGGCAATATGTTGTGGATTGTGCTAATGCAACTAGCAACAATTTAAATGAAGTTGGTTTGAACCCAAGGTTCAAATTCAAACTCCATATAAGACATTTCAAATGCCATTTATTCAAATTGTCATGTATAGCAACTTTTAGTTGTTCAAACATGCATTAAAATGCCATAAGCAGATTCTTCATATTTTTCTGATAATTTTTCATATATAAATTATTTTCATCTGATCTACAGTTGATTTACTATGAATTTTTGAAGTTTATATCATTTTCTGGAATTTCCTGGTTATTTTAATTTAATCTAAATCCAGAAAATGATTTATTACGTCAGCATTACATCACTGTGACGTCAACAGGTCAACTGGGCGGTCCAGGTCAAACCTGACCGGTGGGACCCGCATGTCATAGACACATCTAATTAACAGAGTTAATTAGCACTAAACTTAATCCTAAACCTAATTTAGTTAGGGGCCTAGGCCCACATGTCAGTGACTCATAGGTGAGTCAAACCCGGTCAACCAGGGTCAAACTCGCCGGTGTTGACCCGCGGCTAGTCACCGGTGATGTCCAGAGACAGCGGCGATGCTCGGGTTTTGTCCTCCGGCGACCAAATGGACGGCGGAGACCATCTACAGGTAGCTGGGACTCATCCGCAGCGACTGGTGGTGGTGGATGGGCCTGAGTTGGCCGGAGTTGACGGCGGCAAGCTCGATAGCGGCGGCCAGCGTTCAGGTGTGCGCGAGAACGCGGCTGCTGTGTGCAAAAGAGCGAGGCACTACGTAGTGCGGCGAGCACGTTAGGCACGCTGGGGTGACCATTTGGTCACCGGAGCGTCGGGGGCGATGAGTTCAGGCGGCGGCGGGTTTCGGTCATCAAGGGGGCGATGGCTATGGCTCGAGAATGAGGGGGAAAAAGGAGGGGATCCACGCAGGAGCTCACAGTGGATCGTTCGGCGGTCTCAGCGAGCTCGAGGGAGGTCGGATGGTATCGTGGCGTTGCCGGCGATCTCGGAGGCCGGTGGTTGAAGACGATGGTGGTGAGGATGAAGCAGAGCTTCCCGACTCGCGTGGCTTGGTGAGGAGGAAGAGGAGGTCGAGGCGGAGCGCTAGGACGTGTCGGCTGGTCGAGGGATGGTAGGTGGCTACGGTGGTGCCCGGCGGCGCACTGCGGTGCGCTCGGGCACGAGGGGAAGAGAGAGCCAGAGAAGAAGATGGGCACGGGAGAGAGAGGGACAGGGTCGAGGTGGGGTGCGTGGCCTCCATAGCGACGTTGGGGAGGCAGCAGGCAGGCAGGAGGTGGCCGAGCGCGTGCGCGCGCGGCGACCACGTGCCCCAGTCCCCCTGGCGGGAGGTTGGGGGTGACTGGTGTGCCAGCTGGGCTGGGCCGCACAGTACTGGGCCAGCCAGGTAAGTGGCCCAGGTCTGTTCTCTCTCTCTCATTTCTTTCTGTTTTTCTATTTTATTTTTTTATTTTTTTTATTAAGCAAAATACTAAATCATTTCCAAAAATCCTGAAAATATTTTTGGGCACTATTTGGATTATTTCCAACAGCCCTCAATGGTTTTCACAATTATTGGAGCATCTAAAACATTTATAGTAATTAAATGCTCCAATTCAAATACATTATGATTTAATTCAAAAATCCATAAATGTTCCAAAAATGTGTGCATCATTTTTGGCAGAGGTTTGCACCTTTTCCAAAAATCATGAACTTTTCTGAAGGGTATTTTGGATTCATTGAAAATATTTTTAGTTAATCCTAGTAGAATTTCATTTGGTGCTAGGGTTTATCAATCCCCATTTCAAATTCATTTGAATTTAAACATGATGCATGGATGCTCACTGATGCAACTAATTACAAGCAATTTCTAGGGCTGTGATAGGCCCTTAAATTAGACAACACGCATAGATTTCACCACAGCATAACAACATACTAGATAGATCATACTACTACGAATGCAAATGATGACATATAGAATAGGCACAGTTTAATCTCACCACTTAACTACATCTCCCACACCTAGGGGAATTACTCACACATCATAAGAGGGGAATCAATCAGAATGAAGATTAAACCCACGAAAATCATATCAATAATATCGTGAAGATCCACAATGAGATGAAATGGATAATTCAAATAGTCTTGATCTCTAGATGAGATTGAGTAGAATTACAAGTTGTTCTCCCAATTGGTATGCCCCTTACAATAGTGAAAGTTATGGTGATGATTTCGGAGATGAAAGGATGAAAGCTCAGATAATCTCTCAGGGTTCTTCAGATCCTCCCTTCTCCTGTTCTGGATGGTGTGGCAGCGGCTAGGGTTCTCCTCTCCCCTCGGGCCCTTCATGAGAGTTGTTTCTATAGATGCCTTGGACCTGATGGCAATCCATACAACCACTCATACGGGCGCTTGCGGTCGTATGGAACGCCATCTTTTACTCTGGTGCGCGTGTTGACTTGGCTTTCTTCGGGAAAATTGCTCCATTTGACTTGATTTGCTTCCATAATTGATATTTCCTGCCAAACATTGGGAAGGTGGATTTTCTTCTCTTTCGAGGTATTAGTGTTAGGAATATCCAAAGAGTAATAAGAATTCCAAAGAAACCAAGAGAAAATCACTACTAAAACATCACAAATTCTCGAGCCATCACTATGTCAATTAGATCTAACTGACTCGCATTCCTTGTAAGCCTAGCCTCGTCTCCCTATATGAGGCGATGAGGGACCCCCGAATTGGAACATCATGTCTCATAACTTAATAATTCAATATCTCTCGGTATATCCATTAATTGTATGCAACAACTAAAACCCTAGCTTCACGCTAGGCAATAATCTATACAACCCACAAAGTCAAGAGTAAGGTATTACCTCATCGCCGATGGCCCAAACTTGGGTAAATCCTTATCTCTTGTCAATCCCACTATTTCTCAAGTGTGTCTGTTACCCTATGTTAGTTATTGTTGGTTCATTTCACAGACAGTTGGAGAGCCAATTAGAGGTTGTGCGCATCCGATCAGATCGAATTCATATGTGACCTAACATCCACTCCGGTGAATTGTCCCCAAGCCAAGGCCTCCTCTTTGTCTCTGTTGACTTCATCGCCAAACATGGTAGGGCAACTCGCTCTTGCAGAGCCATTCATTGAAGGACACACCCACTAGTTCGGAAGCCTGAAGTTCATCACTAACACACTCGACGAGATCCATGTCTAGGCCACTGTCCAGTCGATGGAAACCTCTCCTAGGTGACCCCTGGAATGTGATGATGCGGCTGCGCCCCAGATCATTGCCATGGTTGACTCTCTCCTTCCCATCTTCAACTCAGAATCAGATGGGTATGAGAGTTCCAACAGCTACACTGCAACGAAAGAGGTCATTATGGCCAACACAAAGAACGGAGCAAAATGTTGATGAGGCAGAAGACCTCCCAACACCCCACCAACGACCTAGATGCCTAGGCTCAAAAACTTGAGGCAGCCAGAGTCAGCCTTGCCACTAAGAAAGCACACTTGCATGAGTAAAAGGCGGCCCTGTAGCACCAGTAGATCCAGGGATGTCTTGCACGAGTCGAGTCCATGCAGCGCCTAAGACGCAAGGTCCATGATGCCATCATGTAGAACGAGTTGGAAGGAATCAAGATCATCAACACCTCAGCTGACAATCTCATTGCCGCACCACTCTGGTGGAGAACATCCAGTGTGTGGATGGCACTATAGAGGCACATGGACTTTCAAGGATGTCGTTGTTGATGACACAAGCAGTGGTGAACATGATCTTTGTAGATAGCACATATTTTTTCGCCGCTAGCTCTTATATAGGAAAAAGTATGAATTGTAAAACAAAAGAAAAGTAAATAAAGTGCACCAAAGTATTTTTAGGTTTTTTAATATGTTTGAAGTAGATCCAGGGGCCATAGTTTTCACTAGAGGCTTCTCTCTCGAACGCATAGCATACAGTGGGTAAACAAATTACTGTTGTGCAATTGATAGAAAAGCGCATAGTTATGACGTTATTCATGGCAATGATCATGTATATAGGCATCATGTCCGTGACAAGTAGACCGACTCCTGCCTGCATCTACTACTATTACTCCATCAATCGACCGCTATCCAGCATGCATCTATGGTATTAAGTTCATGACAAACATAGTAACGCTTTAAGCAAGATGACATGATGTAGACAAAGTAAACTCAATCAATATGAATAAACCCCATGTAACACCCCTGTGTAAATGAGCTACAGTGATCCTCATCATTAAGCTAAGCTACTTTGGTTTGCAATGCTTGATCACTATGGATTCATATCTCATTTCAAATTCCACCACTGAAATAAATTCAATTTGCAAGTGAAATTTAAAGTTTCACAAAAATGGTTGCAAAATAGTTCATCATTTAGCAAATATTCCATAACAATTATTGGTTAAGGAAAACAACACCACTTATTTGCTAAAATGGGCTATAGCAATTAAAACAGTGCTGAATCAACATTTTTAAATGCTTTTTCATTTATGAAAAATTCAAATCAATTCAAACCTCTCCCAAACTTTTTGATACAATGCAGAAAAATGCAATGCTATTTATGAGAAAACCTCCACATTTTTGCAAAGTCATTTGGTGGCTTATTTAAAATGCGAAACTGTTGCAGGAAAAAAAAGAAAACAGAAAAGAAACAAAAAAAGGCCACTGTGCACTGGGCCTAAGTGCACAGTGCCTAGCCCAGCCCACCTCCACCGTCGTCTCCCTCTCTCTCCTGTGCGTGTCGCCGCGCCCGTGGCCGCACACGCGTGCTCCTGTGGAACGGTGACACGCCGACGCCACAGGGCTCTGGGAGGATAAGGCCGAGGCCAACCACTTCCCCCTGGACGCCCCGCCACTCTCCCTTCCCCTCTCCTTGGCTCGCTCACTCCCTCTGTACCGCACCCGAGGGCCACCGTCGCCGCGCCACTGCTCCACCGTGGCCGCCGTGTCCAACTCGCGGCCTCACCGTGTCCGTCCGTCTCGCCGTGGACTAATACGTCCATTTTGCATCATGTTTTACTATTGTATTTTATAGTGTTTTTAATCAATATAACACTTCGTGGAGCAATTCTAAAGCCTTTTCTCTCTTAATATGCAAGATTTACACAAGGAGGGAGATTGCCGGCAGCTGGAATTCTGGACCTGAAAAAGCTATGTCAGAGATACCTATTCTGCACATCTCCAAATGAGCTGAAATTTCACGGAGATTTATTTTGGAATAAATAAAAAATATTGGACGAAAGAAGTACCAGAGGGGCCCACCCAGGTGCCCACGAGGCACCAGGGCGCGCCACCCCCCCCCCCCCCCCCCCCCAGGCGCGCCCTGGTGGCTTGTGGGGCCCCTGGCCAGCCTCCAGTGCCCATTTTCCGGTCTATAAGCCCATTTGCCCTAGAAAAAATAAGGAGAAGACTTTTGGGACGGAGCGCCGCCGTCTCGAGGCGGAACTTGGGCAGGAGCACTTTTGCTCTCCGGCGTAGCGATTCCGCCTAGGATACTTCCCTCCGGGAGGGGGAAATCGGAGCCATCGACATCACCAACGATCCTCTCATCGTGGGAGGACCAATCTTCATCAACATCTTCAACAGCACCATCTCATCTCAAACCCTAGTTCATCTCTTGTATTCAATCTTTGTCTCAAAACCTCAGATTGGTACCTGTGGGTTACTAGTAGTGTTGATTACATCTTGTAGTTGATGCTAGTTGGTTTATTTGGTGGAAGATTATATGTTCAGATCCAATATGCTATTCAATACCCCTCTGATCTTGACCATGAATATGGTTTGTGAGTAGTTACTTTTGTTCTTGAGGACATGGGAGAAGTCTTGTCATAAGTAATCATGTGAATTTGGTATTCGTTCGATATTTTGATGATATGTATGTTGTTGATTCTCTTAGTAGTGTCATGTGAACGTCGAATACATGACACTTCACCATCTTTGGGCCTAAGGGAATGCATTGTGGAGTAGTAATTAGATGATGGGTTGCTAGAGTGACAGAAGCTTAAACCCTAGTTTATGCGCTATTCCGTAAGGGGCTGATTTGGATCCATATGTTTAATGATATGGTTAGAGTTATCTTAATTCTTCTTTCGTAGTTGCGGATGCTTGCGAGAGGGGGTAATCATAAGTGGGAGGCTTGTTCAAGTAAGAACAGCACCCAAGCACCAGTCCACCGACATATCAAATTATCAAAGTAGCGAACGCGAATCAAACAAATATGATGAAAGTGAATAGATGAAAATCCCATGTGTCCTCGAGAACGCTTTGCTTATTATAAGAGATCGTTTCGGCTTGTCCTTTGCTACAAAAAGGATTGGGCCACCTTGCTGCACTCTTTGTTACTATTGCTACTTGTCACTTGTTACAAATTATCTTGCTATCAAATTACTCGTTACAGATAATTTCAGTGCTTGCAGAAAATACCTTGCTGAAACCGCTTGTCATTTCCTTCTACTCCTCGTTGGGTTCGACACTCTTACTTATCGAAAGGACTACGATTGATCCCCTATACTTGTGGGTCATCAAGGCTCTTTTCTGGCGCTGTTGCCGGGGAGTGAAGCACCTTTGGTGAGTGGAATTTGGTAAGGAAACATTTATATTACGTGCTTAAATTTACTGTCACTTGTCACTATGGAAAGTAATCCTTTGAGGGGTTTGTTTGGGGTATCTTCACCTCGACCGGAAGCACAAAGTGTTGCTCCTCAACCTACTGCACCTACTTAAAATATTTATTATGAGATTCCTTCGGGTATGATAGAGAAACTGCTAGCTAATCCTTATGCAGGAGATTGAACAATACATCCTGATATGCACTTGATCTATGTGGATGAAATTTGTGGATTGTTTAAGCTTGCAGGTTTATCCGGAGATGGAGTTAAGAAGAAAGTATTCCCTTTATCTTTGGAGGGAAAGGCATTGACATGGTATAGGCTATGTGATGATACTGATACATGGGACTGGAACCGATTGAAACTGGAATTCCACCAAAAAATTTATCCTATGCATTTGGTTCATCGTGATCGGAATTATATATATAATTTTTGGCCTCGTGAAGGAGAAAGCATCGCTCAAGCTTGGGGGAGGCTTAAGTACATGATGTACACATGCCCCAATCATGAGCTTCCAAGAGAAATTATCTTATAGAATTTTTATGCTCGGCTTTCTCATGATGATCAAACCATGCTCGATTCTTCTTCGACTGGCTCCTTTATGAAGAAAACTATTGAATTTAGATGGGATCTTCTGAAAAGAATTAAACACTACTCTGAAGATTGGGAACTCGACAAAGGTAATGAGTCAGGTATAATACTTGAGTTCAATTGTGTTAAATCTTTTATGGCTACCGATGCTTTTCATAAGTTTAGCACTAAATATGGACTTGACTCTAAGATAGTAGCTTCCTTTTGTGAATCATTTGCTACTCATGTTGATCTCCCTAAGGAGAAGTGGTTTAAATATCATCCCCCTGTTAAAGAAAAGATTGAGGAACCCGTTAGTGTTAATGAAGAAACAATTGTTAACCATGTTGATCTAGTTGTGCCTACTGCTTATATTGAGAAACCACCTTTTCCTATTAGGATTAAGGAACATCCTAAAGTTTCAACTGTGGTTAACAAAAGTAATATTAGAGCACCTAGACCCTCTGAACAAATTAAAGTTGAACCTAATGTTGCTATGGTTAAAGATCTGTTGGTTGATAATATTGATGGGCATGTTATTTACTTCTGTGATGAAGCAGCTAGAATTGCTAAACCAGATCCTAAAGATAAAAACAGACCTATAGTAGGCATGCATGTTGTCTCTGTTAAAATAGGAGATCATTGTTATCATGGCTTATGTGATTTGGGTGCTAGTATGAGTGCTATTCCGTTTACCTTATATCAAGAAATTATGAATGATATTGCACGTATTGAAACAGAGGACATTGATGTTACTATTAAGCTTGCAAACACAGATACCATTACACCGCTTGGGATCGTTAGAGATGTTGAAGTCTTGTGTGAAAAAATAAAATACCCTACTGATTTTCTAGTCCTCGGTTCTCCACAAGATGATTTTTGTCCCATTATATTTGGTAGACCTTTCTTGAACACTGTTAATGCCAAGATTGATTGCGCTAAAGAAACTATTAGTGTTAATTTTGGTGGTATGTCTCATGAGTTTAATTTCTACAAGTTTTGTAGACAACCTCATGATAAAGATGTACCTAGTAAAGATGAAATTATTGGTCTTGCTTCTATTACCGTACCTCCTACTGATCCGTTAGAACAATATTTGCTAGACCATGAAAACGATATGCATATGAATGAAAGAAATGAAATAGATAAGATGTTCTTTGATCAACCACCTATCCTTCAACACAATTTGCCTATTGAAACTCTTGGAGGCCCTCCTCCACCTAAGGGTGACCCTGTATTTGAATTGAAGCAATTGCCTGATACATTGAAATATGCTTATCAAGATGAAAAGAAGATATATCCTATAATTTTTAGTGCTAACCTTTCAGAACATGAAGAAAACAGATTACTAAAAATTCTGAGGAAGCACCGCGCTGCTATTGGATATACTCTTGATGATCTTAAGGGCATTAGTCCCACTCTATGTCAGCACAAAATTAATATGGAGCCTGATGCTAAACCAGTTGTCGACCACTAACGACGACTAAATCCTAAGATGAAAGAGGTGGTAAGAACTAAAATATTAAAGCTTCTGGATGCAGGTATAATCTATCCCATAGTTGATAGTAAATGGGTAAATCCCGTTCATTGTGTCCCTAAGAAAGGAGGTATTACCGTTGTTCCTAATGATAAAAATGAACTCATTCCAGAAAGAATTGTAACTGGTTATAGGATGGTAATTGATTTTAGAAAATTAAACAAAGCCACTAGAAAAGATCATTACCCCTTACCTTTTATTTATCAAATGTTAGAAAGATTGTCTAAGCATACACACTTTTGTTTCCTAGATGGTTATTCAGGTTTTTCTCAAATACCTCTATCACAAGCCGACCAAGAGAAAACCACCTTTACTTGTCCTTTTGGAACTTATGCTTACAAGCATATGCCTTTTGGTTTATGCAATGCACCTGCTACCTTTCAAAGATGTATGAGTGCTATATTCTCTGACTTTTGTGAAAAGATTGTTGAGGTTTTCATGGATGGTTTTTCCGTTTATGGAACTTGTTTTGATGACTGCTTAAGCAACCTTGATCGAGTTTTGCTGAGATGTGAACAAACTAATCTTGTATTGAATTGGGAGAAGTGCCACTTTATGGTGAATGAAGGTATTGTATTGGGGCATAAAATTTCTGAAAGAGGTATTGAAGTTGATAAAGCTAAGGTTGATGCTATTGAGAAAATGCTGTGTCCTAGAGATATTAAAGGTATAAGAAGTTTCCTAGGTCATGCTGGTTTCTATAGAAGGTTTATAAAAGACTTTTCTAAAATTTCTAGACCTCTTACCAATCTCTTGCAAAAATATGTTCCATTTGTTTTTGATGATGATTGTGTAGAAGCCTTTGAAACACTTAAGAAAGCCTTAACCACTGCACCTATTTTTCAACCACTTGATTGGAACTTGCCTTTTGAAATTATGTGTGATGCTAGTGATTATGCTGTTGGTGCTGTTCTAGGACAGAGAGTTGATAAGAAATTAAATTTTAACCATTATGCTAGTAAAACTCTAGACAGTACCCGAAGAAATTATGCTACTACCGAGAAAGAATTTCTAGCAGTTGTGTTTGCATGTGATAAATTTAGATCTTACATAGTTGATTCTAAAGTAACTATTCACACCGATCATGCTGCTATTAAGTATCTTATGGAAAAGAAAGATGCTAAACCTAGACTCATTAGGTGGGTTCTATTGCTACAAGAATTTGACTTGCATATTATTGATAGAAAGGGAGCTGAGAATCCCGTAGCAGATAATTTGTCTAGAATGGAAAATGTTCTTGATGACCCACTACCAATTAATGATGATTTTCCTGATGAACAATTAGCTGTCATAAATGCGTCTCGTAATACTCCTTGGTATGCGGACTATGCTAATTATATTGTTACTAAATTTATACCACCTAGTTTCACATACCAACAAAAGAAAAATTTCTTCTTTGATTTAAGACATTACTTCTGGGATGAGCCACC
The DNA here is from genome assembly GCA_039707655.1 of Elymus sibiricus. NCBI lineage: Eukaryota > Viridiplantae > Streptophyta > Magnoliopsida > Poales > Poaceae > Elymus > Elymus sibiricus. Next base: position 86,674,835 of record CM077676.1, read on the forward strand.
TCTTTATAAAGAAGTTGTAGATGGTATTATTAGACGTTGTATACCTGAGCATGAACAGGAACAAATCCTACGGAAGTGTCATTCCGAGGCTTACGGAGGACACCATGCGGGAGACATAACTGCACATAAGGTATTACAATCAGGTTTTTATTGGACTACTCTTTTCAAGGATGCTCGTAAGTTTGTCTTATCTTGTGATGAATGTCAAAGAATTGGTAATGTTGGTAGACGTCAGGAAATGCCTATGAATTATTCACTTGCTATTGAACCATTTGATGTTTGGGGATTTGATTATATGGGACCTTTTCCTAAATCCAATGGGTATACTCTTATTTTAGTTGCTGTTACGTTACTAAGTGGGTAGAAGCTATTCCAACTAGTAGTGCTGATCATTACACTTCTATTAAAATGCTTAAAGAAGTTATTTTCCCGAGGTTCGGAGTCCCTAGATATTTAATGACTGATGGTGGTTCACATTTTATTCATGGTGCATTCCGTAAACTGCTTGCTAAATATGATGTCAACCATAGAATTGCATCTCCCTATCACCCTCAATCTAGTGGTCAAGTAGAATTGAGCAACATAGGAATAAAATTAATTTTGCAAAAAACCGTCAATAGATCTAGAAATAATTGGTCTAAGAAACTTGACGATGCATTATGGGCTTATAGAACTGCTTATAAAAATCCTATGGGTATGTCTCCTTATAAAATGGTTTATGGAAAAGCATGTCATTTACCTCTTGAGTTAGAACATAAAGCATATTGGGCAATCAAAGAACTCAATTATGATTTTAAACTTGCCGGTGAAAAGAGGTTATTTGATATTAGCTCATTAGATGAATGGAGAACCCAAGCTTATGAAAATGCCAAATTGTTTAAAGAAAAAGTTAAAAGATGGCATGATAGAAGAATTCAAAAATGGGAATTCAAAGTGGGTGAGCAAGTTCTATTGTACAATTCTTGTTTGAGATTCTTTGCAGGAAAACTTCTCTCCAAGTGGGAAGGACCGTATATCATCGAAGAAGTTTATCGCTCCGGAGCCATCAAAATAAACAACTCTGAAGGCACTAATCCAAGAGTGGTGAATGGGCAAAGAATTAAGCACTATATTTCAGGTACTCCCATTAATGTTGAAACTAATATTATTGAAACAATTACATCGGAGGAATACATAGGAGAGACCTTCCAGAACACTCCAGAACCCTGAAAAGGAAGAGGTACATGATACGGTAAGTAAATCGACTCCAAAAATTCCATAAAAATACTTTCTGTCAGTTTTGGAATATTAGAAAAAATACAAAAATAAGAAACAGCCGAGGGGACCCATGAGGTGCACACGAGGCACCAGGGCGCGCCACACCCCCCCCCAGGCGCGCCCTGGTGGCTCGTGGGCCCCTCGTGAGTCCGACTCCGTTTTCTTCTGGAATACTTGTTTTGCAAGATAAAAATTCTTTATATATACTCCTGGACATTTTGACCACCGTATCGCAGAAATCTCCTCTGTTCTTGTTTCGTGCTATTTTTCTGACAGATCTAGATCGCTATGGCTCCACCAAGCTCTTCCAAGGACAAGTTCTACGAGATGGTCATCAACCCCTACCTACCGGAGGTGATGAAACACCCTCAAGCCATTGAGATGCGTGAGGGGGTGCTTCATATCCGGAATGTTCAAGGACCCAAGAAGACCGGGAGCGTGGAGTCCAGGCTCGAAGCGGTGGAGTAGGAGATCTTCAAGTGCCAAGGGATGGTAGAACGTGGACTCAGTGCCAACCACTCCATGATCACGGAATTCACCCGTGGTCACAAGGTGGATGGCCACTCGATGGGGGACATCATCTTCAAGCGCAATGAACGAATCGACTATCTCCAAGGCCAAATCTATGATCTTCAAAACCAAAATTATGAGTATTAGGCAAGATTCAAAGGTATGAGTTTAGCTTCAAGTTTCAGGACTCCGGAGACTTGTTCATCTTTTTATGATGGGGAACCTATGCCATGGAAGCCGGAGGTCAAGCCCACTACTTCATCACCACCACCATCACCGAAGAAGGAAACTTGAGTACATGCGTATGGGCACTCCCCTTGGCTTGTGCCAAGCTTGGAGGAGGTGCCCCGATATCATATCACCATCACTTTTGCTATCTTTACCTACTTTTAGTTTGATCCTTAGTTATTTCGTGAGTTAGTTGAATAAAAGTTTAGTATGATCTATTTTCGAGTGCTAGTTTCGTGATCTATCTATCTATGTAATTGAGTTGAGAGTTATTGTCGTGGTGAAATCACGGCAGATGCCATGAGACGGCTAAAAGTGGGGGGCTGCGTAAGGACGTCGGTGGGTTCCGGAAGCGAGGTTGGCACGCGCATGCGAGGGACACAAGACGTACCCAGGTTTGGGGCCCTCCGGAGAGGTAACACCCCTAGTCCTGCCGAGTGGGTTGATAGGCACAAGGGCCGCGATGGTTACAGTGGTGCTCCTGGAGCTGTTTGAATGGAGGAGGAAGAAGGAGCTAGCTCTCCCTTCGGCCTCTCCTGTGTGTGTGTATATGTTGGGGGAGAAGGAGTGAGCTAGAATGCCAACTAGAATGCGAACTAGAATGCCAACTAGAATGCGAACTAGAATGCCAACTAGAATGCGAACTACCCTGCATGGAGGCCTCCCTGGGGGTCTTATAGGCCGACCCCCAGGGTTACAATGGGTACAATGCACACGCCGGGACGCGAGTGTCGGCGTCTGGAGCCGGCAGTGGGCCTGCCGGCTGCTGGGCCCTGCCGGCTACGGCGCCCGAGGGCGGTGCGACACTGTGGCCCGTCGCTTCGAGCGTCACGGAGTAGACGGTGCGTGCGCGCTTCTGCAGAGGCGTACAGGAGTGGTCGGCGCGTGCACGCTTCTGTCGAGGCGCGCAAGAGTAGACGGTGCGTGTGCTCTCTGCAGAGGCGTGCCGGACTAGGCGGCTTCGCGGGGGGCTGCACCGGCGCGCTGGCGCTGACACTGGCCGTCGCGTCAACAGGGTGGCAGCTTTGCAGGCGCGCCCTCCCGAGACGAATTGTACTGTAGCCATGTTCTCCCCTCGCGGGGAGCTGTCTTGTCGCCGGACGCGATGGGACGGCCACCGACCTATCGCCAGCCGGCTAGCGCTAAGAAGCTGGTCGGTTCGCCAGCCGGCGGGGAGGGGCACGGGCTGCCCCGATGTTTTTTTTGAAAAGGGGCTCCGGGTCCGCTTGCCTACCCGGGGGTCTTCCCGCCGACAGTAGTCCCTGAAGCTGTGAAGGCTCGCCGGCTTCGAGCGGGAGAGGCTTGGCAGCTTACCCCCCCTCGAAGGAGCGCGGTTGCTTGACGAGGTAGTGCCGGCTCGAGGTCGCCGTGCGCCGGCTTCTGGGAGCCGGGTCGAGGTACTTGATCTTTGCTAAAGTCTGAACGGCTCGGCCGGCTGGTCCCGTCGGTACGGGGGAGCGCGCCGGTCGCCAGATGAGTTCTTGCCACGTGCAGCCCAGCGGCTGAAGAGGCCTGCCATGCCACGCGCGCGACGAGACGTCGCGGTGGACTGGGTCCCTTCGGGCCGCAACCTCGGCCCGCGCGCGGGATTTACTACCGCCGCCAACGCCTATTGGAGCTCTCGATGCAGTTAAGGCGTGGCTTTAACGCGCCCGCGTATCGCGGGGGAGTGGGGATCGTGGGTGCAAACGATCCCACTTCCCCACGTTCGACCGTGGTCTTTAAATGGGAGGGGAGGGGGAGAGGCCGAGGCACTCGCTCCTCTGCCCCCGCTCGTCGATTCGCTTCCGCCTCCCCTTCTTCCTTCTTGCACATACCGCCGCCGCTCGCCATCGCCCACGCACCGTTGCCCTCCAGGCTCGCCACCGCACCGCGCATTGACTCGCACGGCCGTCGCCTTCTCGCTCCACTGCTGCTTTCTCTCTTCCTCGCTTCTCCCGCTCTCACCAATGGTGCCGCCGAAGGGCTCGTGGGAGGGGTCGGTGGTCACTGATGACGACATCGAGTATCTTCGGCGCACGAGGTGGCTGCCACCGGCGGCGGAGGTGGAGGCGCGCGCGCCCGGCGAGGAGACGGCGCCGGAACCGCGGAGTGGCGAGGTGGTGGTGTTCTACACCCACTTCCTGCGCGGGCTTGGGCTCCCGGCGAGCGTCTTCTTCCGGCGCTTCCTCACCTTCTTCGGCCTCCAGCCGCACCACCTGGGGCCGAACGCCATTCTGCACCTCGCCGGCTTCGCGATGCTGTGCGAGGGCTACATCGGCATCCTCCCATACGTGGAGCTGTGGTGCTGGCTGTTCTACCTCAAGCACCAAGGAGCGGCAGCCGGCTTTATCGCCGAGTGCGGGGCGGCCGTGGCGGTGACCCAGACGGCGGGCCCTTTCCCGAAGCTGCCACTCGAGGAGCCGCCAAAAAGTGGCAGAAATCTTTCTTCTATGTGAAGAACGTGAACCCGGCCAACGACCAGGTCAACCTCCCTCCATTCGTCGATGCGCCCCCGGCTGAGAAGCTGAACTGGGGGCACAACCCGAAGAGCCCCTCCGCGGAGATCTTGGGGATCTGCAGCCGGATCAAGGAGATGACGGACCGCGAGGGGCTCACCGCCGTGGACTTCATCGCCGCCTTCATCGGTCGCCGGGTGTTGCCCCTGCAGAGGCGGCCGCACCGGATCTGCGACATGAGCGGCCGGCGCGACCCCTGCGGCTGTCGACAAAGGAGCTGACGACAGAGGAGATTGCCATGCGTGTCAATGATGTCTCCGCCGCCGGGCTCAAGGTGAAGGAGTGGCGGTTCGGCAAGGAGCCGTACAGCCAGGACGACCCGGCGCCAGCGGTGAGTGTTTGGTCCCTGTTCTTTGCCACGTCCGTCCTTCTTATGCGCCCTGACGCCCTGGGCCGGCTGCAGCGCTTTCCGAGCCAGCTGGTGAATGAAGGCCTGAGTCCCATGGTTCTGCAGCCGAACCGGGTTGAGTCGGACCCGGAGGACGAGGAGGCCGGCAACGCGGGAGCCGAAGGCGGCGAGGAGCATCCGGCGGACGTGGAAGCCGGCGGCCCCGCTCAAACCGGTAAGTCTCTGATCCCGGATGTTTCGCGGGACTGGCCGAATGATGATGAAGATGATGAGGACGGGACGGGCAATGCAGCTCCTCAGGGCGCGGAGGCGGGCGACGGGACCGCCCCCAGGGGACGACAGAGGAGGGCTCCTGGGGAGCCGGCTGGCCCGAGCCGGCCGCATGGGAAGCAGTCGGTCGAAACGCGGCCGGCTGCAAAGCGCCCGGCTGCGGGGCAGACGGGCACCCTGAAGAGGTCCACCAAGAAGGCGCGCCGGATGGCGCCGCCGGCGGGCCCGACGCGAGCGGTTCCTGTGGCCATAGGGTAAGTATCTTTCTTGCAGTTGGAGCTGCTGCTTTCTTTTCTTTTCTTCTCCTTCATCTCTCCCTCGCGCTGACCAGGAGCGCGCTCGAGCTGGCGGAAGCCGCCACGGCAGCGGCGGCCGTGGAGGAGGCCGACCAGCGACGGGGCCGAAGCGGTAAGGGGGAGACCCCTGAAGAGGTGCTCGCGGCCCGCCAAGCCGGCTCTGCCTTGGAGGACGCCGAGCAGGACGCCTGGAGGGCCCGAGCCGAGGCCGAGAAGGAGATGGCCGAGGCGTCGGCCAAGGCGTGGAGCGTCGCCGTGGCCGAGGTCGTGGCGAGGCGAGCGCGGGTCGCGGAGGAGACCACGTGGCCGGAGTGGACAGCGTCGTCGCCGCCGCCATCGCCGGTCGATTAGCATCGCTCCAAGACGGTGCATGATCCGGCCCACCGGGTGGAGGCGGATGCTCGCGCGGCTGCCGAGGAAACAGCCGGTCGACCAGGAGGTGACGCCGGCTGCAGATCCGGTCGACCAGGAAACAACCGGTCGACCACGGCGAATCCGGTGACCGCGAGACGGAGTCGGACCCGACGGCCGACCAGGAGGTGCCGCCGGCTGCAGATCCGGTCGACGGAGCCGGAGGCGGAGGCGGAGGCGGAGGGGCCGCGAGCCGGAAGCTGCGCCGAGTGGAGGAGGAGCGCCGCCGCCAAGGACAGAGACTGCGCTGGAGAGCTCGCGTGCCCTGGTGACGACGGAGCCGCGGGCTGTGGGGCTCAGCCTCGAATCGAGGCCGGCTGGCAGCGGAACCAGCGCCGGGTCCGCCGTTCAGCCGCACCGGACTTGGGCGGCGAGCTCCAGCGAGGCGACGAGCGGCGCCCCCCGGAACGAGCTGGACGCGGCGATGGACTCTCTGCGGCTGCAGATTGCCAACCACCACAGCCAGTGGCAGAGCTTCGCCCAGGCGGAGAGCGGCCGGCTACGCCAGTTGGAGAAGTCCTTCGCGGTGAGTTCCATTGCTTTCTTTTTTGTTCTTCTCGACCGGCTTGGTCGCTTTCCAGTGGGGGCGCGCCAGCGCACCCACTGGGTGTAGCCCCCGAGGCCCGGGCCGGCTGCGCAGCAGGCAGGTCGGGCCTTCTCAGGCGTTCATGTTTTGACTTTTGTCTTCTTTGTAGTCCATCTACGACCAGCGGGTGGCGGTGTACAACCGCCTCCTGGCCCGGTACCGCGCGGCCAGGAACCAGCTGGCGGCCAAGGAGGAGGAGCTCCGCCAGGTCAAAGGTACTATTTCCAACTTCCTTCTTGCGTTCTTCCAGTGGGGGCGCGCTAGCGCACCCACTAGGTGTAACCCCCGAGATCCGAGCCGGTTTGCGCAGCAGCCGGGTCGGATCTTGGCTTCTTGTTTTGCTTTCTTGTCCGGCTTCTGACCCGGCGGAGATGGAGACGCTCCGGCGCCAACTAGCGGAAGCCGGCCAGCTCCGTGACCAGGCGGCCGCGGAGCGCGACCGGCTGCAGGAGGAGGCGGCCCGGGCAGTCCGGGAGAGGGACGAAGCCGTCGCCGTCCATAAGGCCGAGCTGGACCGGCTTGCCGAAGAACGCCGTCAAGCGGCGTCGCGGCAGGAGGAGGCAGCGAAGAAGGCCGCCGAGAAGGTCAGCCAGCTCCAGGCGGACCGCGACCGTAGCGCCAATGCGCTGGCGGAGAGGGAGCGGGAGGCGCTGCAAGATGCGCTCTACATCGACGAGCTCCTCACGCGTAAGTGCTTTCACTTTCGTCTTTTTGCTTCTTTCTGTTTTCCACCCTTTGGCGTCTTGGTCAATCTCCCCCCCCTTCTCTTCCAAGGTTCTTCCCCGAGACCCAAGGGTCGGCCGAAGCGGTAGTGGCCGCCCATCGGTAGGAGCAGGTTGCGGCGGGGGCCGGTATCGAAGAATACGCCACCTGGTCGGTGGCAGAGATCACCGTGGCCGCCAAGGCTCGCCTGGAGACGGTGGAGCGCCAGATGAACCGGCTGTTTGAAGCCGGCTTGTCGATGGTGGCCGCACTATGGCCGGGTGCGGTGGAGCCGAGCAGCGTGAGTCGGCTGGCGCGCTGGCTGGAGTCCGGCGCGGCGCGACTCAACGCGTGGAGGACCTCCGCAGCTCGAGCCGGAGCAAACATGGCGCTCGGGGTCGTGCTATCCTGGTATCCCACCATCCGCCTGGACCAACTGCGCGCTCGGAGGGCTGGGGCGGAGGCGGACTTGGCAGAGCGGGAGACGGCGATCGCCGTGCGGGCCAGCGACATCGCGTCGTTCGCCCCGTATGGTGACTTCGTACCGGAGCGGGCGCCGGACGGCGCGCAGCTTCCCGCCGACGACTTCGGCCAGGAGCTCGAGGACCCGGAAGGCAGCTCGGCCGAGACGATCGTCGATGCGGATGACGACGCTGACGAGTTGGACGACACCGCCACCACGGAGAACCCGGCGCCGAGCGACGCCGACGAAGCTGCAGCCTAGGGCTTTTATTTTTTTCTATTTCTTTTGAACTCGGAGCTTTGGTTAGCCGGCAGATCCACCCACTGGGGGGTGTAAGTTTAATGTAATGAATTTATTGGCCGCGGGCCTTGCTGCATATGTGGATGCATGTTTGTTTCTTGTGTGCTTGCGCCTGCCGTGTGGCAGTTTTGCTTTTGTTCTTTTCCCTTAGCCGTTTTCCAGTTTGCTTCCGCCTTCGTCCTTCTCCCCGCCAGCCGGACAGCCGGGAGCCGGTCTGTAGCTGGGACAGGCAGCCGGACTCAGAAGAGAGCGCCTAGTACTTGAGCTTTAGGATTCGAGCGTAAACGAAACACCCACTGGGCCGGATGGCTGCAGCTGGCGAAGCCGGCTGGAGCGTAGCCGGTCTGTGCGGCGGAGAGCGAAGTGAGAAGAGCCAGGCTAGCCGAGCCGGCCATTCATACTTAGCCGTTTTTCGCGTGCGGACGCTCGCAGCCTTTGGCTCTTGCCAGCCTTGAACAGCCGGGAGCCGGTCTGTGGCTTATGGCAGAGAGGGCTTCGGCGGTACGCATGCTACTGACCGGGTTGAGGAGAACGCGGCATGGGCTAGCCGGCAAGCCCCCGAGCCCTTTGAGTCGGCCGTGCCGACCCGGTGGGGGGGGGGGGGAATGCGGTAAAGTGCGAAAAAACTCGGTAGAGATGAAAAGGTAGCCCCCGAGTGTCGTTCGGGGGAGCTGCTTCTTTCATTAATTTCAAAAGGGGTAGTGATACATACATACATGGTTTTAACTGTAAAACGGACGGAGGAGCTCCGCGTTCCAGGGGCGTTCCGTCTCTTCGCCGGAGGCGTCTCTCTTGCGCTTGCTTCGCTTTTGCACGTCGATGAGGTAGTACGCGTTGTTGCGCAAGGCCTTGCTGATGATGAAGGGGCCCTCCCATGGGGAGGACAGTTTGTGCTGGCCGACTGTTCGCTGGATCAGCCAGAGCACGAGGTTGCCCTCGTGGAAAGTGAGAGGCTTGATCTTCTTGCTGTGGTAGTGGCGAATGCTCTGTTGATAAATGGCCGACCGGCTGAGGGCCAGCAGGCGTGCCTCTTCGAGCAGGTCGACGCGGTCTTCGCGTGCTGCCGCGGCCTCCACTTCTGTGTACAGGGTGACCCGAGGTGAGTCAAACTCGAGATCCGTGGGGATGATCGCCTCGGCTCCGTAGACGAGGAAAAATGGTGTGAAGCCGGTTGAGCGGTTGGGGGTGGTCCGGATAGTCCATAGGACAGCCGGCAGCTCATCGATCCAGCTGTCGGGTGAACGTATGAGCGGCTCGACGAGTCGCGGCTTGATGCCGGCCAAGATGAGTCCGTTTGCCCGTTCCGCCTGGCCGTTTGACAGAGGGTGGGCGTCGGAGGCCAGGTCAACCCGGATGCTGGAGACGGAGCAGTAGCGCGCTAGCGCGCCTTTGGCGAAGTTGGTGCCGTTGTTGGTGATGATGTTGTTGGGAACGCCGTAGCCGACAGCGATGTCGGTGATGAACTTGACGGCCGTGGGGCCGTCGAGTTTCTTGATCGGTCTCGCTTCGACCCACTTGGTGAACTTGTCAACGGCCACCAGTAGGTGCGTCATGCCGCCCCGAGCGGTTTTGAAGGGTCCCACCATGTCGAGGCCCCAGACGGCAAAGGGCCACGCGATGGGGATGGTTTGGAGTGCCGAAGCCGGCTGGTGGCTCTGGGCCTTGAAGCGCTGGCAGCCCTTGCATTTGAGAACCAGCTCCTCGGCGTCCTTCAGCGTAGTCGGCCAGTAGAAACTGTGGCGAAATGCTTTAGCCACCAGGGACCGGGAGGCGGCATGGTGCCCGCATTCGCCCTGGTGGATATCGAGCAAGATCTCGAGACCCTTGGCCGTCTCGACGCATCGCTGGAAGACGCCGGTTGTGCTGCGCTTGACGAGCTCGTGGTTGATGATGCTGTAGGCGGAAGCCGGGCGTTGCACCTGCCGAGCCTCGACCTCGTTCGCCGGGAGCTCGCCGTTCGCCAGGAACGCGAGGATCAGTTGAGCCCAAGACGGCGCCTCCAGCACCGTGAGGACGGCCACTTGCATGGGTTCGGCCGGGTCGGGAGGCGGCGAGCTAGAGGCAGCAATCCCCGAGCCGGAGCTGGCAGTCCCCGAGCCGGAGAGGGCGGCCCCCGAGCTGGAGCCGGCAGCCCCCGAGCCGGAGTCAGCAGCCCCCGGGGCCGGACGAAGATGGACTCCGAATCCGGAGACGGCTTGATGGACGGTTTGCGCAGGTGCTCGAGGGAGAGGCCAGTTGGGATTGCTCGCCTGCTGGAGCCAAGCTTGGCTAGGGTATCGGCCGCCTCGTTCTCGTTGCGGGGGACGTGGAGGAACTCGCAGCCGTCGAAACTGCCGGTCATCTGCTGGACCAGGTTGCGGTAGCTGGCCATGTTGGAGTCCCTGGCGTCCCACTCGCCGGAGACTTGCTGGACCACCAAATTGGAGTCGCCGAAGCAAAGGATGCGCCGGATGCCGATTTCTTTGGCCAGCCGGAGGCCGTGGATGATGGCTTCGTACTCGGCGACGTTGTTGGAGGCGGCGAAGTGGATTTGCAGCGCGTAGCGCAGTCGGTCGCCCTTGGGGGAGGAGAGCACGATGCCGGCTCCCAAGCCGGACGCCATCTTCGAGCCGTCGAAGTGCATGCGCCACTGCGTTGCGTCGGGAGCCGGTGGCAAGTACTGGGTCTCCGCCCAATCGACAAGGAAGTCGGCCAAGGCCTACGATTTGATGGCGGTGCGAGGCTCGTAGAGGATGGTGTGGCCGGCTAGCTCGATGGCCCATTTGGCGATCCGGCCAGAGGCATCCCGGCAGCCCATGTTCTCGCCGATGGGGGCCGTGCTCACCACGGTGACGGCGTGCTCTTGGAAGTACTGCCAGAGCTTCTTGGTGGCCAGATAGACGTCATAGCACATCTTCTGATAGTGGGGGTAGTTTTGCTTGGAGGTGGAGAGGACCTCGCTGAGGTAGTACACAGGGCGCTGGACCGGCTGCGCCTTGCTTTCCTCGGGGCGCTCTACCACCAGCACCACGCTGACCACCCGAGTGGTTGCTGCGATGTACATCAGGAGCGGCTCCTTCTCAGCCGGCGCGGCCAAGACGGGCGTGGTGGAGAGCATGCGCTTGAGGTCACGGAAAGCCTCGTCTGCCTGGTCAGACCACTCGAACGGCGTCGTCTTCTTCATCAGCTGATATAGGGGCAGGGCCCTCTCCCCCAGCCGGCTGACGAACCGGCTGAGAGAGGCCAAGCAGCCGGTGAACTTCTGGACATCGCGCAGCCGGGCCGGCCTGCGCATACGGTCGATGGCCTTGATCTTCTCCGGGTTGGCCTTGATACCGCGCTCCGAGACGAGGATGCCAAGGAGCTGGCCGGCTGGCATGTTGAAGACACATTTCTCCGGGTTGAGCTTGATCTGGTACTGGCGCAGGTTTGCAAACGTCTCCCTGAGATCCTCGAGGAGGGTGAGGTGCTGCTTGGTTTTCACCACGATGTCATCGATGTAAATGTGCACATTCCGGCCGATTTGCGGCAGGAGGCATTTCTGCATGCAGCGTTGGAAGGTGGCGCCGGCGTTCTTCAAGCCGAACGACATGGTGATGTAGCAATATGCCCCGAATGGGGTGATGAAGGACGTCTTGAGAGCATCCGCCGGGTCTAGCTTGATCTGGTGGTAGCCGGAGTAAGCATCCAGGAAGGACAGGAGCTCGCAGCCGGCTGTAGAGTCGATGACTTGGTCAATCTGGGGAAGAGCAAACGGGTCCTTGGGGCAGGCCTTGTTCAGGCTGGTGTAGTCAATACACATGCGCCAAGTGCCGTTCTTCTTCGGGACGAGGACCGGGTTGGCCAGCCACTCGGGGTGGAATACTTCCATGATGAACCCGGCTCTGAGCAGCCAGGCGATCTCTTCGCCAATGGTTCTTCGCTTCTCCTCGGAGAAGCGGCGTAGCGGCTGCCGGACCGGCTTGGCATCCGGCCGGACGTGGAATTTGTGCTCGGCGTACTTCCTCGGAACACCCGACATGTCCTTGGGGGACCATGCGAAGATATCCCGATTCTCACGGAGGAAGTCGATGAGCTCGCCTTCCTATTTGTTGTCAAGGCCGGAGCCCACGACGACGTATTCGCTGGAGTCGGGGTTGGATGGGTCGAGCGAAACCTTCCTTGTGCCCTTGGCCGGCTTGAAGGACCCCTCATCGGCCGGCTGCTTGAGCTGAGCCGGCATGACCGGCTGCTCGCTAGCCAGCGCGACAAGGCGGTCGATCTGGCGCCTCTCCTCGGCGATGACCAGCGACTCGGCCTGCTTGGAGCCAGCTTTGGCGCACTCCAGGGACTTCTTGTAGTCGCCGGTGATGGTGATGATGCCCTTGGGACCCGACAGTTTCATCTTGAGGTAGGCGTAGTGCGGAACCGCCATGAATTTGGCCATGGCGGGCCGGCCCAAAAGCGCGTGGTAAGGGCTGGCGAGGTTGACCACCTCGAACCAGATCGGCTCGCGGCGGAAGTGGGCGCGGGTGCCGAACAGCACGTCCAGCCGCACCCGGCCGATGGGAGAGCACGAAGCACCGGGAACAATGCCGTGGAACACCGTCTGGGTTGGCTGTAGCTGGCCCTCCTCGATGCCGAGCTTGATCATGGTGTCGCGGTAGAGGATGTTGATGCTGCTGCAGCCGTCGATCAGCACCCGCGAAAAGTGGTAGGTGCGCTTCTCAGCGACGAAGGTGGGGTCGAGGACGAGCGCGTAGCCACCCGGCATGGGCATCACGGTCGGGTGATCCTCCCGGGTCCAACTGACGGGACGGTTGGACCAGTGCATGTACTGGGGGACCGAGAGGACGACGGCGTTCACCTCGTGCTGGTACTTGCGCTTGCTGTGCTTGTCGTCGCCTTCGCTGGTGAAGACGACATAGGCCGCGTCCTGCTGCGGATAGGGGTCGTTGGCGAGGGCGCCGGCTGCCGGAGGCGGCGGAGGAGGCGGAAGCGGCGGCTGCTGCGGGCCGGCTATGGGTGGCGGGGGCGGAAGGTTGCCCTTCAACAGACGCTGGGTGAAGATGCACTGCCGGAGCGTGTGCGTCGATGGTTTCACGCCGCTGTGGTTCTTGCAGGGGGTGTCGAGCATCTGCTCGAAAGACTGCTTGGGCTGCCAGGCGGCCTTGCCGGTGCGCGGACGCTGGCCGGCGCCTTGTTCGGCCTACCGCTCCCCTTCCACCGCGGCTACCTGCTGGTTGCTATAGCGAGGAGCCGGCTGCTCGGCCTTCCGCTTGTTGTTGCTGTGGCCGTCTTGCCGGCGCTGGCCGGCTTCGGGACGGCCTGCTGGACCGGGACCGGCTTGCCATCCGCGTCGACTGTGATCTTTACAAGCATCGCGGAGTCGGCCGTGGCGTACTTGTCCGCCACCGCCATGAGCTCCGCCAGGGTGTCCGGCTCGTCGCACATCAAGCGGTGCTTGAGCAGGGTGCCGTCTCGGCACCCGTCGACGAAGTACTGGATGGCCTGCACCTCATGGACGCCTTCGCAGGAGTTGCGCAGCTCGGTCCACCGCGTGAGGAAGTCGCGGAGGGGCTCGCCCGGGTTCTGGACGCACATGGAGGGCTGGCGAGGCCGACCAGGACGCGTGTAAGTGCTGGTGAAGTTGCGCACGAATGCGTCTTCGAAGTCCAGCCAGGAATTGACGCTGCCGGCCCCCAGGCTGTTAAGCCATGTCCGGGCCGAGCCGAGCAGCATGAGGGGAACGTAGCGAACCACCACGCGCCGGTTGCCGCCGGAGATGCCGACAGCCGTGGTGTAATCGGTTAGCCAGTCCTCCGGCTTGGAGACGCCGCTGTACTTGGGGGAGTCGCGGGGCAGCGAGAAGCCTTTGGGGAAGGGATCCCCGCGGATGCGGGGGCCAAAGCACGCCGGGCAGACTGAGCTCTCCTCCTCGAGAAGCGTGGACCGCGCCAGCCGGTCGATGCGGTGGCGAGCGTCGGATTCATCATAGGGCACGCGAGGGCCCAGCCGGCTTGCGACGGGACCGCGTGGCACCGCGCCGACGGAAACCGGCCGGGGCCCTCGAGGCTGCGGGGGAGGAAACTCCTGCTACCGCACCCGGTCGTTGCCTTCGAGCTCGTTGGCAATGCCGTCGCCAGCCGTCGTGGCGTGGACGCGCCGGGTCCGGCCTGGCCAGAGCCGCGACTCGTCGAGCTAGCAGGGGAAGACGCCTGCTGAGTGTCCCGAAGGGCCCTCTCCGGGTTTCTGGTTCTGCCTGAGGTGGAGGCGGATGGCTGGGCCGGTTCGAAACGCTGCTGCTGCTCGTTCGCCGTTCTGATGAGGTCACGGATGCGCTGCTGCTGCTGCAGCTGCTCCTCGCCCTCCAGGAAGTCGAGATCCGCCATGGCCGCCTGTGCCGCGCGCATGTTCTTGACGGGGTTGTCGTAGACGGGCCGGCTTGCGCCTAGCGCGCGGCCGATTGCACCCCCGCCGATTCGGACCTCCGCAACCCGGTTGGGCTCAGCAGCGGCCGACGTGAAGCCATGGGCGCTGTCGTACTCCCGCTGGTCGGACTCTAGCCGGCGCCGCGTTGTCGCGAGCTCCGTGGCCTCGAACAGCAAATGCTCACGGTCCTCATTGAGCTGAGTCGCCGCTGCCGCCGTGTCGGCGTCGGGCGTGATGGGGGCCCGCAGGATCCGGATCGTCTCGTGGAGCGCGTCGGCCCGGCGAGGAGGGGCCGCAGCCGCGGCGGCGGCGGCAGCCTTCTCCTTGGCGTGCGGGGAGCCGGAACTGGTGCCGAGGGTCAGCACCTCCGCGCAAACGCAGAGGTTCGCGCCATCGTCGGAGGCGGCGCAGCCAACGGGGACGGGCGAGTCAATGAAGCTGTGTACCTCGCCGGGGAACACGTCGGGGACGAGCGCGACGAAGACGCGTAGCGTGCCGAAGGGGACGACGAGGCAGCCTGCGGGGCAGGCGGTGCTCGCGCCCGATACGGCGCCGTGGCCGGCCGGGTCGGCCGTGCGAGGCGCACGGACCAGACCGTGCACGATGCGCTCGCCGGAGCTTATTCAGGGCCTCGTCCGGAACTTGACTCCGGTCGACGCCGTGAGCAACCCCACGGTGGGCACCAACTGTCGTGGTGAAATCACGGCAGATGCCATGAGACGGCTAAAAGTGGGGGGCTGCGTAAGGACGCCGGTGGGTTCCGGAAGCGAGGTTGGCACGCGCATGCGAGGGACACAAGACGTACCCAGGTTCGGGGCCCTCCGGAGAGGTAACACCCCTAGTCCTGCCGAGTGGGTTGATAGGCACAAGGGCCGCGATGGTTACAATGGTGCTGCTGGAGCTGTTTGAATGGAGGAGGAAGAAGGAGCTAACTATCCCTTCGGCCTCTCCTGTGTGTGTGTATATGTTGGGGGAGAAGGAGTGAGCTAGAATGCCAACTAGAATGCGAACTAGAATGCCAACTAGAATGCGAACTAGAATGCCAACTAGAATGCAAACTACCCTGCATGGAGGCCTCCCTGGGGGTCTTATAGGCCAACCCCCATGGTTACAATGGGTACAATGCACACGCCGGGACCCGAGTGTCGGCGTCTGGAGCCGGCAGTGGGCCTGTCGGCTGCTGGGCCCCGCCGGCTGCGGCGCCCGAGGGCGGTGCGACACTGTGGCCCGTCGCTTCGAGCGTCATGCAGTAGACGGTGTGTGCGTGCTTCTGCAGAGGCGTATAGGAGTGGTCGGCGCGTGCGCGCTTCTGCCGAGGCGCGCAGGAGTAGATGGCGCGTGCGCGCTCTGCAGAGGCGTGCCGGAGTAGGCGGCTTCGCGAGGGGCTGCACCGGCGCGCTGGCGCTGACACCGGCCGTCGCGTCAACAGGGTGGCAGCTTTGCAGGCACGCCCTCCCGAGACGAATTGTACTGTAGCCATGTTCTCCCCTCGCGGGGAGCTGTCTTGTCGCCGGACGCGATGGGACGGCTGCCGACCTATCGCCAGCCGGCTAGCGGCCGGCCGGACCCGGCCCGGGGCCGGGCCTAGCCGGCTAGCGCTGAGAAGCCGGTCGGTTCGCCAGCCGGCGGGGAGGGGCACGGGCTGCCCCGATGTTTTTTTTTGAAAAGGGGCTCCGGGTCCGCTTACCTACCCGGGGGTCATCCCCCCGACAGTTATATAATAAAGAGTAGTTTGAGTTTTTGCTTCTTTACTTTTATGTTTCAATCCTAGCAATGAAAATAATGAAAAAGATCATATGCTAATCTTATGGAAAGTAATGACAACACATATAGAAAAGTATAAGTGGTAAAATTTATTGGAAGTTAACAAGCATAGCATTAGTCAATGATGCAATTCATGAAAAAATTAATAGGGAAGAGAAGATTCACATGCAAATACACTATCTTGGACATCTTTTATGATTGTGAGCCCCCATTAAGTATTTTATGTCAAATTGTTGACATTGGACAAGGAAGAAAACGTAATGAATTATGTTTGCTTATATTCACATAGAAGCTATATTGTCATAGATCCTTCAACATGTGGTGCTTGCTCAATATCTTTGCTAGGCAAAAATCCGCACCAAGTAGAGATACTACTTGTGCATCCAAAACCCTTAAACCCAGTTTCATGTCATGAGAGTCCACTATATCTACCTATGGATTGAATAAGATCCTTCAAGTAAGTTGTCATCGGTGCAAAAAGCAATAAAAATTGCCTCTAAATATATGTATGAACTTTTATTGTAAGGGAAAATAAGCTTTGTACGAACTTGTGATGGTAAAGAAATAAAAGCGACGGGCTGCATAATAAAGGTTGCTATCACAAGGGTCAATATAAAGTGCCGTTCCTTTGCATTAAGAGCTTGTGCATCCAACAACAAAAAGCGCATGACAACCTCTGCTTCCCTCTGCGAAGGGCCTATCTTTTACTTTTATGTATTTACTTTTTATGCAACAGTCAATAGTGTTCTCCCCTATTCCTTTTTACTTTTCTCTTTTGCAAGCATCATGTGGTGGGGAAAGATCTAGGCACATATATCCAGTTGGATATGAGTGATCATGAGTTATTATTGTTGACATCACCCTTGAGGGGAATAAGTTGGGAGGCAAAACTATAAGCCCCTATCTTTCTATGTGTCTGGATGAAACTTTTTGCTCCATATATATGTTGTGAGTGTTAGCAATCATAGAAGACTAAATGATGGTTGAGTATGTGGACTTGCTAAAAAGCTCCTACATGAGACCCTTCCTGAAAATATGATGAATTGCAATTGCATTGTTGACTGAGAACATAGTTTGTTAGTTTTCAAGAAAGTTTATACCTTATACTTCGTTGTTGTGATGAATTGTTACTTGCTCATGAGAAGTTTTATGATAATAAATATTGCTGTTATAATAATGATCATGATGCTACTATGTCCGTATTTTATTTTTATCGACACCTCTCTCTCTAAACATGTGGACATGATTATCGATATCGGCTTTTGCTTGAGGACAAGCGAGGTCTAAACTTGGGGGAGTTGATACGTTCATTTTGCATCATGTTTTACTACTGTTATTTATAGTGTTTTTAATCAATATAACACTTTGTGGAGCAATTCTAATGCCTTTTCTCTCTTAATATGCAACATTTACATAAGGAGGGAGATTGCCGGCAGCTGGAATTCTGGACCTGAAAAAGCTATGTCAGAGATACCTATTCTGCACATCTACAAATGAGCTGAAATTTCACGGAGATTTATTTTGGAATAAATAAAAAATATTGGATGAAAGATATACCAGAGGGGCCCTCCCAGGTGCCCACGCGGCACCAGGGCGCGCCACCTGCCCCCCCCCCTCAGGCGCGCCCTAGTGGCTTGTGGGGCCCCTGGCCAGCCTCCAGTGCCCATTTTCTGGTATATAAGCCCATTTGTCCTAGAAAAAAATAAGGAGAAGAGTTTTGGGACAGAGCGCCGCCGTCTCGAGGCGGAACTTGGGCAGGAGCACTTTTGCTCTCCGGAGGAGCGATTCCGCCGGGGATACTTCCCTCCGGGAGGGGGAAATCGGAGCCATCGACATCACCAACGATCCTCTCATCGTGGGAGGACCAATCTTCATCAACATCTTCAACAACACCATCTCATCTCAAACCCTAGTTCATCTCTTGTATTCAATCTTTGTCTCAAAACCTCAGATTGGTACCTGTGGGTTGCTAGTAGTGTTGATTACATCTTGTAGTTGATGCTAGTTGGTTTATTTGGTGGAAGATTATATGTTCAGATCCAATATGCTATTCAATACCCCTCTGATCTTGAACATGAATATGGTTTGTGAGTAGTTACTTTTGTTCTTGAGGACATGGGAGAAGTCTTGTCATAAGTAATCATGTGAATTTGGTATTCGTTCGATATTTTGATGATATGTAAGTTGTTGATTCTCTTAGTGCTGTCATGTGAACGTCGACTACATGACACTTCACCATCTTTGGGCCTAAGGGAATGCATTGTGGAGTAGTAATTAGAAGATGGGTTGCTAGAGTGACAGAAGTTTAAACCCTAGTTTATGCGCTATTCCGTAAGGGGCTGATTTGGATCCACATGTTTAATGCTATGGTTAGAGTTATCTTAATTCTTCTTTCGTAGTTGCGGATGCTTGCGAGAGGGGGTAATCATAAGTGGGAGGCTTGTTCAAGTAAGAACAGCACCCAAGCACCGGTCCACCCACATATCAAATTATCAAAGTAGCGAACGCGAATCAAACAAACATGATGAAAGTGACTAGATGAAATTCCCATGTGTCCTCGAGAATGCTTTGATTATTATAAGAGATCGTTCCGGCTTGTCCTTTGCTACAAAAAGGATTGGGCCACCTTGCTGCACTCTTTGTTACTATTGCTACTTGTCACTTGTTACAAATTATATTGCTATCAAATTACTCGTTACCGATAATTTCAGTGCTTGCAGAAAATACCTTGCTGAAAGCTGCTTGTTATTTCCTTCTGCTCCTTATTGGGTTTGACACTCTTACTTATCGAAAGGACTATGATTGATCCCCTATACTTGTGGGTCATCCTGGACTGCCATGTCCATCGGAGCAACTCGTTGGAGTAGAGGAGCCCTGCAGCGCCGGAACGCTATCGTCGTCCTCCTCGGATCCCCGCAGCTCCGCCGCCTCGATCCGCTCCACCTCTGCGCTCCCGTTCACCCAGAGGGCCTCCGTGAGCCTGCTCAGTGAGCTCCACTCCTTCCCACCCTGTCCGCGCTTCATTTTCACGCTCGTAGCTAGCCGAACGCCACGGCCGCCATTACCGGAGCTCTGGCTCCGCTGTCGAGCTCGCCGCCGATGCTACAGCCTCTGTCGTAGCCAAGCGAGCACGCCCTCATGCTTAGGGTGACCTCCTGGTGCCCCCTGGAGTTTTAGTTCATGTGCGAACGGGCCGGAACATCGAATCTGTTGTGCATCGTGCTCCGGCCGCCGCCCGTCGTCGTTGCCCTGCTCGTTCCCGACCACCCCCGCTTGAGCTGACGCCACAGGAAGAAGCGCGATGATGTGCCCGTTCAAAAACGCCCGGCCACGTCCCAAATGGACGTCTATGCCGCGATTCCGGTCGGATCTGACGAAGATCCGCCGCGAAACGGCTCGCCGGAGCAACTCCGGCGCCGCCGCTGACCTGGCCTCGCCTGGGGCCCACCCTGGGTCACTGCCAGTGGATCCCAGGGGCCCCGTTGACCGCGTTGACCCAGTCAACATGCTGACTGGGTAGCCCCAGTCTATGACAAGAGGACCCCACGCGCTAATTAAACTGCTTTATTAAAATAACTTGATCTGGTAATTAGTTTAGTCACTGACATAGGGGTCCCACCCTGTAATTAACTCAGTTTATTTAAAATAAACAC
The DNA here is from genome assembly GCA_039707655.1 of Elymus sibiricus. Classification (NCBI taxonomy): domain Eukaryota; kingdom Viridiplantae; phylum Streptophyta; class Magnoliopsida; order Poales; family Poaceae; genus Elymus; species Elymus sibiricus. Next base: position 86,694,512 of record CM077676.1, read on the forward strand.
TGTTTAGCCCCTGTGACACTGACAGGTGGGGCTAGCCACTATTCCAGTGGATAAGGCTGGCCCACCAGTCAGCCTCTGCTGATTGGGAGTTGACTCAGTCAGCAGGGCCCACCAGTCAGCCCCTGTGTGTGCTGACTGGGTATGTACCACCCCTATGTAATGAGCTAGAGTGATCCTCATGATTATGCTAAGTCACCTTGTTTTGCAATGCTTGATCAATATGGATTCTTATCTCATTTCAAATTCCATCACTGAATTCAAATTCAAATCGCAAGTGAAATTTGAAGTTGCACAAAAGTTGTTGCAAAATAGTTCATCATTTAGCAAATATTCCATAACAATTATTGTTAAGGAAAACAACATCACTAGAATTTCCAAAATGCCCCAGGGAATTATTTAAGTGGATCAGCAGCAAAATACTTGACCGTTACAAATTCTAAAAATGTTTAAACATTTCCAAATGCCCTGAAACTTTTTGTGCAGCTTCAAAATGTTGCTAGCTATTTATGTGCCAAGTTTCATATATAGCAAAATTCATTTGATGGACCAAATAAATGAAAAATAGAAAAGAAATAAAGAAACAGAAAATAGAAAAGGAAAATTGGAAAGATTCACTGTTGAACTGGGCCGCAAGTGCACAGTGCATAGCCCAGCCGAACAACGAGTCGTCCCTTACCTTTGTTCACGAGAGGCTGGGTGGACGCCGCGCACGCGTCCGTGGCCACGGATCGCCACGCGCCGGCCATCCCGCGGCTCCCTGTCGTGGATAAGGCCACCCCTCGCCCCGTGGATGAACCCTAGCTCTCTTCCCGTTCCTCCTCGAGCCGCCAGTCTCTCCCAAACGCGCACCTGTTCCGCCGTCGCCATGGCCACGGTCGTCCGCGTGCCCACAGTCCTCCCCGGCGCCTGAGAACGTGTCCGGCCGCTCCGCCGAGGTCGACCTCGTCGTCTTTGCCCACTGGATCTAGCCGGGAGCCCCCGCGTCGAGCTCCTTGGCCTCTTCTTCAACCTCGGTGCCCGATCATCTCCGCCGTCGATTAGCTCCGTCCCGACCTCCTCCTCACCGATGTGAGGCCGCCTTCCTTTCTCCTATCCTCTCGGCCTCTCATGCGTACCCTAGCTAGCTCCCCATCGTTGCCGGAACGCGCCACCACCATGACCGATGCATGCGAGCCATGTGTGCTCCCGGGCACCCGCACGAGCCACTGGCGCTCTCCAGGGCGTGTGTTGCGTTGAACCAAACCCCCGGCTGGCCCCTTAGCCTACTCCCGTCGCGTTTCTGACGGAGGTCCGACTCCGGCCGCCGCCTGCCATTACCGCACCGGCCACCTCCGTCCGCCTCCGTGTCCACCGCCACCACAGATCGATGCGGAACGCCGCCCTCATTCGGTAGAGCCTAGGCCCGGTTCAAATGGACGCCGGAATCGGCCGGACGGCCATCGCCGGCGCTCGGCCTCGTCGCCGGTGACGTTGCTAACATGGCACGTCATTAACGCTAATTAACCCCCCTCTAATACCCACAGACAGCTGGGCCCCACGCAATTTTATTAGCCCTAATAAAATTGTTTAGTTAATTAACTAAACTGACATGTGGGACCCGTAGCTACTATTCAAACGGATCAGATGGGTCCATTCAGCGTGCTGACTCAGCACTGGGACCCACCTGTCATACACAGTGGCTAGCTGCTGCTGTGTATAAAATGATTTTGCACTGTTTTGGATAATTCGAATTTAATAAATTAAATAAATTCCAGAAAATGTTTAAAACTTTCAAAATTCGTAGAAATTCAACCGTAGCTCAGATGAAAATGTTTTCTATATAAAAAATGATCAGAAAAATAAGACGAATCCGAATATGCCATCCACATACCTGTCACATGCCTCCAACACTGCAACACATGGAGCCTTCCCCTCCGGATGGTCTGTCCGAAAATTGTCTAAGGCCGAGAAATATTCCCAGATATTTTCCCGCTCCGTCTGTAACGTGTAGCACTGCGTTAGGTCACCCCTAGCACAGCATATTGCCATGTCATGCATTGTGCTGCATTTGTTTGCTTTGTATTTATTGTTTCTTCCCCCTCTTTGCTCCGGTAGACTCCGAGACTGATGCTGCTCCCAAGTACGACTACGCCCCTGACGTCCAGCCCTCTCAGCAGAGCTTCCAGGCAAGCAAAACCCCCTTCATCATTCCATATCGCCCATTTTTTCTCTCTCATGCTTGCATTAGATTTTGCTACCGTTGTTCAATAGCTCCTATTCTGATGCATAGCCTGATTTTGTAACCTGCTGTTGATACTTTACCTGTTGTCCCATATACTTAGTATAGGCTGGTTAGTGATCCATCAGTGGCCCCGCACCCTTGTCCATGTTGCCATGCTTTGCTTCCGGATGACTCGATCAACGTGATCGATGTGCCGAGACCGACACAGCACCGCACACCCCCCTTAGTTGTATGACTCTGCAGAGCTACTATCGAGTGCCGAGGGTGATACCTCCTACCTCACTCCTGATGATATCTCTGTAGCGTAGCTAATCGGTTCTAGGTTACCAAGGGTGATTCCTCTTTCACCACATCCGATGATGCCTCTGTCGTGCAGCCCCTCAAGTGTGAACCCATCGAGGGTGATTCCTCCAAGTTCACCTTGACGGTTACCTCGAGTGGGAATCCATCGAGGGTGATTCCTCGGATTTTCCCCTTGATGTTATGGACACACAGATACCCTGTACTTACCTCAGTCCCCTGTTGAAGTTGGGTCGACCCCGAGGGGTACCCACGAGAGATGTGAAGTTGGGTTGACCGTGAGGGTACCCACGAGATAATTACGCGGCACGGCCGGGCAGGCAGACCACCCCAGGAGAGAGATGGGCCTGGCCCTTGCCGTAAGTCTGTGAGACGGGGTGACGGGCCCACTGATCGTGGATCACTGATCGTCTCTGCAAGCTCCCAATACACTAACGGTTTCGATATGAGATCTGAGTAGGCCTCTGGCCTTTTCGCTCTAACCAGCATGCGGGTTCGCACTCAGTGTCGTATGATTCTACCGAAAGCTCTGTCAGACGTCCAATGCAGCATTGCAGCACGACTCATAGCAGATACCCACAAGCACATTATGGTGAGGCTGGCCCTGCTCGCAACGACCTGGAGTGCAAAGGGCGATGGGCCAAGACCCCTGAGCACTTAGGATGTAGACCGACAGGGATCTCTCTGCGGAGCCTAGGTAGGACTACGGTGTGTCGATCAGCCGAGGCCGGGCACGACCAGGAAAAGTGTGTCTTGCCAGAGTTAATCGAGCGTGTTGGGTAAGTTGGTGCACCCCTGCAGGGAAGTTATCTATTCGAATAACCGTGTCCACGGTAACGGACGCTCGGAGTTGTATCCCGATCTACTACAAGTAGAATTGGATACTTGAGGTACTTAATAATTTGATAACTCCGGGATTGCTTCCTCGCAGGGAGTCGAGGAAGGATCTCTGGGCATTGCTACTATTACTTATTACTTTATGTTATACTGCTAATCTGCACTCTTCTGTTGCTGCAAGACGCTGCAAGATGCTAGTATTCGATAGGCTAGGCCTTCCCCTCTATTCTGGCACTTCTGTAGTCTAGTCCACAGATACAGCCCCTTCCCTTTGATACCAATGCATACTTAACATAGTTCTGATGTAAGTCTTGCGAGTACTTTGGATGAGTACTCACGGTTGCTTTGCTACCTTTTTCCCCCTACCCGATTGCTGCGATCAGATGACGGAGCCCCAGAGCCAGCTGATCCCGTCGATGACTACTACTACCCCGACAGAGCCTACTACTACGTGGAGATCGGTGCCCAGGAGTAGTTCGGAGGCTCCCAGGAAGGAGGCCTGTGCCTTTTCGATCTAGATGTCGTTGTTTTGCTCAACCTTCTTAAGGCAAACTTGTCTAATTATATCTGTACTCAGATACTGATGCTTCCGCTGACTCTTGTGTAACTCGAGCTTATGTATTCGAGCCCTCGAGGCCCCTGGCTTGTAATATAAAGCTTGTATTATTTTATTTTGTGTCTAGAGTTGTGTTGTGATATCTTCCCGTGAGTCCCTGGGCTTGATCGTGCGCATTTGCGTGTATGATTAGTGCACGGTCGGGACGGGGGCGTCACAAGTTGGTAACAGAGCCGACTACCTGTAGGTAGCCCCCCTTTCCAACTCCTTGGCCGAAGTTGAGTCTAGTCATTGAAAAACTGTTTTACTAACACGGTTGTGTGGCTTACGAGCCCACATCGCCAATGGTTGGTTTTAGGATCTTTTATTCCTCTCCTTTACTCTGGGATTCTGATCACTCTTCTATTCGGGTTAAAGATTTTACTAACTCTAACATTAGGTTCTCGTGATCACATCCACCCGGAGATTTGAATTAACCCTTCTTTGAATTGTGGGCCAGGTTCTACTTCACAGTGTTCACGGACCGCAGGATCCTTTTATCGAGGGCACCCTGCGTCGTCACATGCAGATTCCTCGGTCTAGTGGTTTTCTCCGACGTTGATGTAGCCTTTGCTATATCTCGTTGTTGTATATCTCCACCGCGTGCCTACGTGCCGCCTAGTTTGTCTAGCTGCTTGTGTTTCCGAACTCATGCTGCCCATTTGTAGCTAACTCTATGCATGGATCTGAATGTCCTTAATGACTACTAATATGTATCTAATGCACTTCTTGCTCTTTGCTCATGTTACGTCATGAAGGACTCCATACCCTTGCAGTTGTTCTTGCTAAACTGCCCCTGTTGTTTTCGCAGGATGGCTGACGATCCTCCACCTCCACCCTGCATTGCCGCAATGATGTAGCAGTTTGAGCTGAATCGTCAGTTTATGACTGGGGTAATGGCCCAGTTTCCAAACCAGAATGCTCATCAACAGCCTGCCCCAATAACACTGCAAGAATTCGTGCGCCTCAACCCGTCCACCTTTCGTAACTTGACTGATCCAATGGATGCTGATGATTGGCTCCATGACATCACTTTTCAGATGGAGTCGGCTAATGTTGCCCGTGCCAGTTACGTCACCTATGCGACGTATCACCTGAGGGGTTCAGTTGCTCAATGGTGGGAAAGCCATTGGCGTATGCTGCTTGTTGGGACCGTAACCGATTGGCAGGAATTTCAGTCAGCCTTCCGTGCCCGGCACATTCCTCAAGGTCTGATGGACCAGAAAAGGAAGGAGTTCTGCAAACTTACAGAGAGCAAAATGACTATGGATGAATATCAGAGGAAATTTCTTGATTTATCCTGCTATGCTGAGGATGACGTCTGCACTGACGCGCGCAAGCAAGCGAAATTCCATGAAGGACTGTGTCCTGATATAAAGCTCGCACTTGTTGTCCATGATTGTGCAGACTTTGCAACGCTTGTCAGCCAAGCTTTCCGAGCTAAAACCGGTCTGACTGAGTACCAGGAGTCGCTCAAGCATACTCGAGATGTTGGCCCTTCCTCGGGTCAGCCTGCTCAAAAACGTCAAGTCTGGATCCCGCACAATGTCTATCACCGACCTGCTCTAACACCAAGGCCGTCTTATGTTGCACCTCGTCTACCTTCACCGCCGAGATAGCTCAGAGTTCAGCCCAATGTTGTGGCCCCTCCTCGTCTGCCCGCACCACCAAGACAACCCAGTGCTCAAAGTAGACAGCCCAATACTATGGCTCCTCGCCCCGCACGTGGAGTCTGTCGTAAATGTGGGCTGCCAGGTCATCATTCCAGGTTTTGCCCACTGAGCCAGAATTTTAGACCGACTGCTGTTGTACTTGGCCATGCCAACCATGTCGATGCTGATAAGGCTCAGAAGGAACCGACTATCGTGATGGGTATGTACCCTTCTCGTTAATTCAGTGCCAGCTTCTGTTCTCTTTGATTCAGGAGCATCGCATGCCTTTGTGTCCCAACAATTTGCTCAGTTACATGGGTTGGACATGGAAAAATTACCCACTCCTTTAGCGGTTCAATCTTCGGGATCCAAGTGGCAAACCACAATGGTAAGCCCTCACAACCATATCGAAAGTGGAGGTCTACTTTTTCCGGCTTCTCTCATTGCGCTTGGACCTTCCAACATAGACATTATTCTTGGTATGGATTGATTGACAGCCCATAATGCTTTGATCCACTGTGCTGCCAAGACAGTCCAGCTCACACACCCTTCTGGCTAGATGATCAACTACTCAGCCCAGGTTATCCAGAATGCTGAGAGCCAGATATATGCTCTGAATGCATTGAATGCTTCACCTCTTGAAGGAATAGAGAACATTCCAGTCGTTCGTGAATTCCAAGATGTCTTTCCAGAAGAACTTCCAGGAATACCCCCTGCTAGAGCTGTCGAATTCATCATAGACTTGAAACCGGGCACTACTCCTATTGCCAAGCGCCCATACAAGATGCCACCGCATGAACTCCTTGAACTTAAGGCGGAAATTGACAAGTCTCTTCGTAAGGGTTTCATTCGCCCCAGTTCTTCTGCTTGGGGAGCACCTTCTCACTTTGTTAAGAAGAAGAATGGAACGAATCGGTTGGTTCAAGATTATCAACCTATCAACCAAGCAATAATTCAGAACAAGTATCCGCTTCCCAGAATCAATGATCTGTATGATCAACTTGCTGGTTCCTCAGTATTCTCCAAACTTGATTGGAGATTGGGATACCATCAGATCCGAGTTTGTGAAGCGGACATTCCGAAGACAGCCTTCGTTACTCGCTATGGTTCTTACGAGTACACTGTCATGTCCTTCGGCTTAACCAACGCTCCAGCAACCTTCTCTCGGTTAATGAACTACATCTTCATGGATTACCTCAACAAGTTCGTCATGGTTTATCTGGATGATATCCTGGTATATTCCAAGAATAAGGAAGAACATGTTGAACATCTTCGTCTCGTACTGGAAAAGCTTCGAGAGTATCAACTATATGCCAAATATTCCAAGTGTGAATTTTGGTTATCCGAAGTGACCTACCTTGGTCATGTGATTTCCAAGGATGGTATTGCTATCAACCTAGAACGAGTTCAGGCTATTCTTGACTGGACTCCTTCGAAGAATGTTAAGCAAGTCAGGAGTTTTCTTGGACTCGCCAGCTATTGCCACTGTTTTGTCGAGAACTTCTCCAAGATTGCCAAGCCTTTGACTAATTTGCTTCACAAGGGTGTTAAGTTTGAGTGGATAGACAAATGTCAGGAAATTTTCAAACACTCAAGGACAAGCTGACATCTGCCCCAGTGCTTGCTCCTCTGGATTCTCGCAAGGAATTCGTCATCTATTGCGACGCATCTCGTCAAGGATTAGGGTGTGTCCTGATGCAAGAGCGCAAAGTGATTGCTTATGCCTCCCGACAGTTGCGTCCTCATGAAGAGAACTACCCAGTTCATGATCTTGAACTTGCTGCAGTTATTTATGCATTGAAGTTGTGCCAACATTACCTCCTCGGTAACCGTTGCGAGATCTACACTGATTATCAAAGTCTGAAATATCTGTTTACTCTGCCAGACTTGAATCTCCGTCAACAAAGATGGATGGAAACAATTACAGACTATGACTGCGGCATTACATATACCCCTGGTAAGGCTAATGTTATGGCCGATGCTTTGAGCCGCAAGTCTAATTGCAACAATCTCATGGTTCAGCGAGCTCAACCCCTTCTTTATGAAGAACTTTGCAAGTTGAACCTTCATATTGTTCCACAGGGTTCTCTTAATACCCTTGTTCTGGAACCAACTCTCGAGAGAGCTATCAAGTCAGCGCAAGCAAAAGACACTAAAGTTGATCAGATGAAAAGGGATCTTGTCTTCGAAAAAGCCAGAGATTTCTCGCTTGTTGAAGATGGAACCTTGTACTTCAGAGATCGCCTTGTTGTACCCCGGTTCGAACTTATGACAGACAAAGTTATGAAGGAGGCACATGATACACCGTTGTCTATTCATTCGGGTAGCACCAAGATGTATCAAGACCTTCGTCAGAGGTACTGGTGGTCTAACATGAAGCAAGACATCGCTCGCTATGTTGCTGAATGTGACATTTGCCATCGCATCAAAGCCGAACATCAAAAGCCTGCTGGACTCCTGCAACCGCTTCCTATATCCCCCCACAATCGTAACGGTCGATGCATCGCGGAAGTTGTGGCTGGAGTGGAAACCGACGAGGTTGCTCAAGCAAGGCGGTAGCCCTTTGTGCCGTTGTCGATGTAGCCGAGAGCGTAGGGTGGTGTAGCCGTGGTCGAGGTAGCCGTGCGAGGGACGCCATGGTCAATGTCGAGTCAGGGTGGCCGGTGTCGAGGTAGTCGCTGTGGAGTCGCGGGCACAAGGAGGCGCCATATTAGTCATGGGAACAGTGGTGTCGAAGTAGTGGTGCGCCGGGAAGAAGACGTTGTTGATGAGGTGTCGCGCTGGGTTTGCCAAGCCCGGGGACACATCGTGGACGAAGGTTCAAATGGATCTTATCACTATATGGAAATGGATCTTATCACTGGCCTGCCTAGATCCCAAAATGGTCACGATGCCTTTCTTGTTGTTGTCGACCAACTCTCCAAAGTTGCACATTTTCTGCCAGTCAAGGAGACGATCACTGCTAGTCAGTTAGCAGACTTGTATATCTCTAGAATTGTGACACTCCACGGTATTCTGAAGGAGATCAGTTCAGACCGTGGCAGCCTCTTCACCTCAAAGTTCTGGGAAAGTTTCCAAAAAGCTATGGGAACTCATATAACCTGGAGCTCAGCTTATCACCCCCAGTCCCAAGGCCAAGTTGTACGAGTTAATCAAGTGCTTGAAGATATGTTGCGTGCTTGTGTCATCTCATTTGGCAAGAAGTGGGAGGAATCTCTCCCGTATGCTGAATTCTCATACAACAACAACTATCAAGCTAGTTTGAAGATGGCACCCTTCGAGGTATTATATGGACGTAAGTGTCGAACCACTCTGAATTGGTCAGAAATAGGGGAACGGCCGCTCATCGGTCTGGATATTATCCAACAAGCTGAAGAGCAAGTCCATATTGTTCGGGAAAATCTCAAGGCGGCCCAGTCCCGCCAGAAGAGCAATTATGATCGTAAACATTGGGGATCGATCTATCAACCTACTGAACAAGCTTATCTGCATGTCACTCCTATGAAGGGCACCCATCGCTTTGGAATCAAGGGCAAGTTAGCTCCTCGCTACATTGGTCCCTTCCGCATTCTCGCCAGACGTGGATATGTGGCTTATAAATTGGAATTGCCACCGCAGTTTTCTCATATCCACGATGTCTTCCATGTGTCGCAACTCCGCCGTTCTTTCAAGGATCCGCACCGTGCAGTGGATCATGAAATGCTCGAATTGCAAGATGATCTCTCTTATAAAGAGCATCCGATCCGCATTCTTGATCAAGCTGAACGTCAAACCCGTCAGAAAGTAATCAAGTTCCTTAAAGTGTAGTGGTCGAATCACACTGAAGATGAAGCCACTTGGGAACGTGAAGATCGCCTACGGGAAGAATACCCCGATCTTTTCCCTTCTACCTCTTGAATTCTCGGGACGAGAATTTCTTTTAGAGGAGGAGAATTGTAACACCCCTATGTAATGAGCTACAGTGGTCCTCATGATTATGCTAAGTCACCTTGTTTTGCAATGCTTGATCAATGTGGATTCTTATCTCATTCCAAATTCCACCAGTGAATTCAAATTCAATTTGCAAGTGAAATTTGAAGTTGCACAAAAGTTGCTGCAAAATAGTTCATCATTTAGCTAATATTCCATAACAATTATTGTTAAGGAAAACAACATCACTAGAATTCCCAAAATGCCCCGGGGAATTATTTAAGTGGATCAGCAGCAAAATACTTGACCTTTACAAATTCTAAAAATGTTTAAACATTTCCAAATGCCCTGAAACGTTTTGTGCAGCTTCAGAATGTTGCCAGCTATTTATTTGCCAAGTTTCATATATAGCAAAATTCATTTGATGGACCAAATAAATGCAAAACAGAAAATAAATAAAGAAACAGAAAATAGAAAAGGAAAATTGGAAAGATTCACTGTTGAAATGGGCCGCAAGTGCACAGTGCACAGCCCAGCCCAACAGCGAGTCGTCCCCTACCTCTGTTCACCAGAGGCTAGGTGGACGCCGCGCATGCATCCATGGCCGCGGATCGCCACGCGCCGGCCATCCCGCGGCTCCCCGTCGTGGATAAGGCCGCCCCTCGCCCCACGGATGAACCCTAGCTCTCTTCCCCTTCCTCCTCGAGCCGCCACTCTCTCCCGAACGCGCACCCGATCCACCGTCGCAATGGCCACAGTCGTCCGCGCGCCCACAGTCCTCCCCGGCGCCTGAGAACGTGTCCCACCGCTCCGCCGAGGTCGACCTCGTCGTCTTTGCCCCTGCGTCGAGCTCCTCAGCCTCTTCTTCAACCTCGGTGCCCGATCGTCTCCGCCGTCGATTAGCTCTGTCCCGACCTCCTCCGGCCTCAACGAGCGGCTCCTCGTCACCGATGTGAAGGCCGCCTTCCTTTCTCCTATCCTCTCGGCCTCTTGCGCGTTCCCTAGCTAGCTCCCCACCATTGCTGGAACGCGCCACCTCCATGACCGATGCATGCGAGTTGTGTGTGCTCCCGGGCACCCGCGCGAGCCATTGGCGTGCTCCAGGGCGCGTGCTGCGTCGAACCAAATCCCTGGCTGGCCACTTAGCCTACTCCCGTCGCGTTTCCGATGGAGGTCCGACTCCGACCGCCGCCTGCCATTGCCACAGCGGCCACCTCCGTCCGCCTCCGTGTCCCCCGCCACCACAGATCAATGCGGAATGCCGCCCCTGTTCGGTAGAGCCTAGGCCCAGTCCAAATGGACGCCCGAATCGGCCGGACGGCCATCGCCGGCGCTCGGCCTCGTCGCCGGTGACGTTGCTGATGTGGCGCGTCATTAACGCTAATTAACCCCCCTCTAATACCCACAGACAGCCGGGCCCCACGCAGTTTTCTTAGCCCTAATAAAACCATTTAGTTAATTAACTAAACTGACATGTGGGACCCGCAACTACTATTCAAACGGATAAGATGGGTCCAGTCAGCGTGCTGACTCAGCACTGGGACCCACCTGTCATACACAGTGGCTAGCTGCTGCTATGTATAAAATGATTTTGCACTGTTTTGGATAATTTGAATTTAATAAATTAAATAAATTCCAGAAAATGTTTGAAACTTTGAAAATTCGTAGAAATTCAACCGTAGCTCAGACGAAAATGTTTTCTATATAAAAAATGATCAGAAATATAAGATGAATCCGAGTATGCCATGCACATACCTGTCACATGCCTCCAACACTGCAAACATGGAACCTTCCGCTTCGGATCGTCTGTCCAAAAATTGTCTAAAGCCTGGAAAATATTCCCAGATATTTTCCGGCTCCGTCTGTAACATGTAGCACTGCGTTAGGTTACCCCTAGCATAGCATATTGCCATGCCATGCATTGTGATGCATTTGTTTGCTTTGTATATATTGTTTCTTCCCCCTCTTTTCTTCGGTAGACTCCGAGACTGACGCTGCTCCCGAGTATGACTATGCCCCTATCGTCCAGCCCTCTCAGCAGAGCTTCCAGGCAAGCAAAACCCCCTTGATCATTCCTATATCGCCCATTCTTTCTCTCTCATGCTTGCATTAGATATTGCTACCGCTGTTCGATAGCTCCTATTCTGATGCAGAGCCTGATTTTGTAGCCTGCTATTGATACTTTACCTGTTGTCCTATATGCTTAGTATAGGCTGGTTAGTGATCCATCATTGGCCCCGCACCCTTGTCTGTGTTGCCATGCTTTACTTTAGGATGACTCGATCAACGTGATCGATGTGCAGAGACTGACACATCACCGCACACCCCCTTAGCTGTACAACTTTGCAGAGCTACTATCGAGTGCCGAGGGTGATACCTCCTACCTCACTCCTGATGATATCTCTGTAGCGTAGCTAGTCGGTTGTGGGTTCCCGAGGGTGATTCCTCTTTCACCACCTCCGATGATGCCTCTGTCGTGCAGCCCCTCAAGTGTGAACCCATCGAGGGTGATTCCTCCAAATTCACCTTGACGGTTACATTGAGTGGGAATCCATCGAGGGTGATTCCTCGAATTTCCCCCTTGATGTTACGGACACACTGTTACCTTACACTATTACCTTTAACTGTTACTGCGGGACTGAAAGGACAGGCGGTACCATCCCGGTAGAGGTGGACCTGAGTTCCCAACAGTCTCTGGAGAAGTCGGGTTAACCGTGAGGGCACCCGCAAGATAATTACGCGGCACGGCTGGGCAGGCAGACCGCCCCAGGAGAGGGATGGGCCTGACCCTTGCCGTAAGTCCGCGAGACGGGGCGACAGGAACACTGATCATCACCGCGCGCTCCCAACACACTAATGGGTTAGGATATGTGATCTGAGTAGGCCTCTGGCCTTTTCGCACTAACCACCACGCGGGATTAAATATGGGCACTCGGCATCATACGATTCTTTCGAAAGCTCTCAGACGTCAGTAGTTGAGCGGCACGCGCCGGGTTGGACTGGGTACGCCCGCTTGTGTATACAGTGGGCTAGGTCTGCTCCCGGCCATCCTCGCAACTCGCAGGACTGCAAAGGGCGAGGGGCCCAAGACCCCTGAGCGCTTAGGATGTAGACCGGCGTGCTGACCTCTCTGCTGAGCCTAGGTAGTACTACGGCGTGTTGATCAGCCGAGGCTGGTCATAACCCAGAAAAGTGTGTCTAGCCAGAGTTAATAGAGCGTCTTGGGTATGTTGGTGCACCCCTGCAGGGAAGTATATATATTCGAATAGCCGTGTCCACGGTAACAGACACTCAGAGAGTATCCCGATCTACTACAACTAGAACTCGATACTTGTGTAACTAAACTGATATGATGGCTCCGGGATCGCTTTCTCGCAGGGAGTCAAGAAAGGATCTCTGGGCATTACTATTATATAATTATTGCTTTATTATATGCTAATCTGCACTCTTCTAATGCTGCAAGACGCTGCAAGATGCTAGTCTTCGATAGGCTAGGCCTTCCCCTCTATTCTGGCATTTCTGCAGTCTGGTCCACAGATACAGCCCCTTCCCTTTGATACCGATGCATACTTAGCATAGTTCTGATTTAAGTCTTGCGAGTACTTTGGATGAGTACTCACGGTTGCTTTGCTACCTTCTTTTCCCCATACCTGAATGCTGCGATCAGATGATGGAGACTCGGAGCTAGCTAATCCCGTCGATGACTACTACTACCCCGACGGATCCTACTACTACATAGAGACCGACGACCAAGAGTAGTTCGGAGGCTCCCAGGCAGGAGGCCTGCGCCTCTTCGATCTAGATGTCGTTGTTTTGCTCGGCCTTCTTAAGGCAAACTTGTTTACTCTTTATGTCTATACTCAGGTGCTGATTCTTCCGCTGACTCTTGTGTAACTCGAGCTTATGAATTCAAGCCCTCGAGGCCCCTGGCTTGTAATATAAAGCTTGTATTATTTTATTTTGTGTCTAGAGTTGTGTTGTGATATCTTCCCGTGAGTCTCTGGGCTTGATCGTGCGCATTTGCGTGTATGATTAGTGCACGGTTGAGTCAGGGGCATCACAAGTTGGTATCAGAGCCGACTGCCTATAGGAAGCCCCTTTCCAACTCCTTGGCCGAAGTTATGTCTAGTCTTTGAAAAAGGTATTTTACTAACATGGATGTGTGGCTTACAGGCCCACGTCGCCAACGGATGGTTTAGAATCTTTTATTTCTCTTCTTTACTCTGGGACTCTGATCTCTCTTCCTTTCGAGTTAAATGATTTTGCTAACTCTAACTCTAGGTTCACGTAACAACTTCGTTCCGGAGAGCAACTCATTCCCGATCATCCCTGGATATTTCAAGATATCCCGAAGCACTCTTCGATGCTTTCCCGAGACCTTTGTGCTCATCGCTTTTGCGATTCCCTACCACCGATAAATCCACGTGGATAACTACACATCCTTACCATTCATACATTCATTCCCAATTGCTCTTGAATTTCCTCGCCCCTTTACCTAAATGGTTATCTACTTGCTATCTTGTCATGCATATCATGCTCTGCCTGTCCTTGGGAAGGATATACTCCTAATACTTGTGTATAAACACATTTTCCTTTCCATTGTTCTGATTAATCTATTAATCACATTTTCCTTTCCGTTGGTCTGTTTAACCTTTCTTGTGATCTATAGGATCTAAGCAGTAATAATTCCCTGCTTTGGTAAACACCCCCGCGGGCCAATGTCAAGCCTCCTTGTTCAGCCCTGATGTCACCATTGAGATTGAAGAGTTGGAATTTTATGCATATCCCATTATTTTGGAGTCTTCTAAAATTGACCTCATTCTGGGTATGGATTGGTTGAAGGCTCATACTGCTTCAATCGATTGTGCCACTAAAACCGTCCAACCTCTCCATCCTTCAGACGAGATTGTGAGCTACTCTGCGCGAATTATTCGAGATGCTGAAGCCCAGATTTATTCTTTGAATGCATTGAACATTTCACCTCTTGAGGGAATCAAAAATGTTCTAGTCATTCGTGACTTCCAAGATGTTTTCCCGGAAGAATTTTCGGGAATACCTCGACCTTTTCCCTTCTACCTCCTGAATTCTCGGGACGAGAATTTCTTTTAGAGCAGGAGAATTGTAACACCCCTGTGTAAATGAGCTACAGTGATCCTCATCATTAAGCTAAGCTACTTTGGTTTGCAATGCTTGATCACTTTGGATTCATATCTCATTTCAAATTCACCACTGAAATAAATTCAATTTGCAAGTGAAATTTAAAGTTTCACAAAAATGGTTGCAAAATAGTTCATCATTTAGAAAATATTCCATAATAATTATTTGTTAAGGAAAACAACATCACTTATTTGCTAAAATGGGCTATGGCAATTAAAACAGTGCCAAATCAGCATTTTTAAATGTTTTTTCATTTATGAAAAATTCAAATCAATTCAAACCTCTCCCAAACTTTTTGTGACAGTGCAGAAAAATGAAATGCTATTTATGACCAAAGCTCCACATTTTTGCAAAGTCATTTGGTGGCTTATTTAAAATGCAAAACTTTTGCTGGAAAAAAAAGAAAACAGAAAAGAAATAAAAAAAGGCCACTGTGCACTAGGCCTAAGTGCACAGTACCTGGCCCAGCCCACCTCCACCGTCGTCTCCCTCTCTCTCCTGTGCGTGTCGCCACGCCCGTGGCTGCGCGCGCGCGCGCTCCGGCGGAACGGCGACACACCGACGCCACAGGGCTCCGGGAGGATAAGGCCGAGGCCAACCACTTCCCCTGGACGCCCCGCCACTCTCCCTTCCCCTCTCCTTCGCTCGCTCGTTCCCTCTGTACCACACTCGAGCACCACCGTTGCCGCGCCGTTGCTCCACCATGGCCGCCGTGTCCTCCTCGCGGCCTCACCGTGTCCGTCCGTCTCGCCGTGGACCGCCACGTCCATCGGAGCATCTCGTTGGAGTCGAGGAGCGCTGCAGCGCCAGAACGCCATCGTCGTCCTCCTCGGATCCCCGCAGCTCCGCCGCCTCGATCCACTCCACCTCTGCGCTCCCGTTCACCCAGAGGGCCTCCGTGAGCCTGCTCGGTGAGCTCCACTCCTTTCCTCCCCGTCCGTGATTCATTTCCATGCTCGTAGCTAGCCGAACGCCGCGGCCGCCATTACCGGAGCTCTGGCTTCGCTGTCGACCTTGCCGCCGATGCTATAGCCTCTGTCGTAGCCAAGCGAGCATGCCCTCCTGCTCAGGGTAACCTCCTGGTGCCCCCTGCAGTTTTAGTTCACGCGCGAACGGGTCGGAACATCGAATGCGTTAAGCACCGTTCTCCGGCCGTCGCCCGTCGTCGTTGCCCGGCTCATTCCCGACCACCCCCGCTTGAGCTGACGCAACAAGAAGACACCCGATGATGTGCCCATTCGAAAACACCCGGCCACATCCCAAATGGACGTCTGTGCCGCGATTCCGGTCGGTTCTGACGAAGATCCGCCGCAAAACGGCTCGCCGGAGCAACTCCGGCGCCGCCGCTGAGCTGGCCTCGCCTGGGGCCCACCCTGGGTCACTGCCAGTGGGTCCCAGGGGCCCCGTTGACTGCGTTGACCCAGTCAACGTGCTGACTGGGCAGCCCCAGTCTATGACAGGTGGACCCCATGCGCTAATTAAACTGCTTTATTAAAATAACTTAATCTGGTAATTAGTTTAGTCACTGACATAGGGGTCCCACCCTCTAATTAACTCAGTTTATTTAAAATAAACATTGTTTAGCCCCTGTGCCACTGATAGGTGGGGCCAGCCACTATTCCAGTGGATAAGGCTGGCCCAGTCAGCCTGCTGACTGGGCAGCTGGCCCACCAGTGAGCCTCTACTAACTGGGAGTTGACTCAGTCAGCAGGGCCCACCAGTCAGCCCCTGTGTGTGCTGACTGGTTACAACTCTGGGTGCACTTAGCATTGATTGTTTTGGATAATTCGAACTAAAAATAATCTGTAAATTCCAGAAAATGATTAAAACTTTGAAAAATCATATAAAATAAACCGTAACTCGGATGAAAATAATTTATATATGAAAAATGATCAAAAAAATAAGACGAATCTGAATATGCCATCCACATACTTGTCACATGCCTCCAACACTGCAAACATGGAACCTTCCCCTCCGGTTCATCTGTCTGACAGATGCCTAAAGCCAGCAAAATATTCCCAGATATTTTCCCGCTCCGTGTGTAACGTGTAGCATTGCGTTAGGTCACCCCTAGCATAGCATATTGCCATGTCATGCATCTGTGTTGTATTTGTTTGCTTTGTATTTATTGTTTCTTCCCCCTCTTCTCTCAGGTAGACCCCGAGACCGACACTGCTTCCGAGTACGACTATGCTGCAGACGTCCAGCCCCTTTCAGCAGAGCTTCTAGGCAAGCAAACCCCCTTGATCATTCCTATATCGCCCATTCTTTCTCTCCTGTGCTTGCATTAGATTTTGCTACCGTTGTTCGATAACTCCTATTCTGATGCATAGCCTGATTTTGTAAGTTGTTGTTGATACCTTACCTGCTATCCTATATGCTTAGTATAGGTTGGTTAGTGATCCATCAGTGGCCCCACACCCTTGTCCGTGTTGCCATGCTTTACTTTCGGATGCTCGATCAGTGTGATCGACATACAGAGACCGACACATCACCGCACACCCCTTAGCTGTATGACTTTGCAGAGCTACTATCGAGTGCCGAGGGTGATACCTCCTACCTCACTCCTGATGATATCTCTGTAGCGTAGCAAGTCGGTTGTGGGTTACCGAGTGTGATTCCTCTTTCACCACCTCCGATTATGCCTTTGTCGTGCAGCCCCTCAAGTGTGAACCCATCGAGGGTGATTCCTCCAAGTTCACCTTGACAGTTACATCGAGTGGGAATCCATCGAGGGTGATTCCTCAGATTTCCCCCTTGATGTTACGGACACACTGTTACCTTACACTGTTACATTTAACTGTTTCCCTTTAACTGTTACTGCGGGACTGAAGGGACAGGCGGTACCATCTCGGTAGAGGTGGACCTGAGTTCCCAGCAGTCTCTGGAGAAGTCGGGTTGACCGTGAGGGTACCCGCGAGATAATTACGCGGCACGGCCGGGCAGGCAGACCGCCCCAGGAGAGGGATGGGCCTGACCCTTGCTGTAAGTCCGCGAGACGGGGCGACAGGAGCAGTGATCGTCACCACGCTCTTCAAACACACTAATGGGTTAGGATATGTGATCTGAGTAGGCCTCTGGCCTTTTTGCACTAACCACCATGCGGAAATAAGTATGGGCACTCGGCGTCGTACGATTCTTCCCAAAGCTCTCAGATGTCAGCAGTTGAGCGGCACGCGCCGGGCTGGACTGGGTACGCCCGCTTGTGTATACAGGGGGCTAGGTCTGCTCCCGGCCGTCGTCGCAACGCGTAGGAGTGCAAAGGGCGATGGTCCCAAGACCCCTGAGCGCTTAGGAGGTAGACTGGCGTGCTGACCTCTCTGCTGAGCCTAGGTAGGACTACGGCATGTCGATCAGCCGAGGCCGGTCATAACCCAGAAAAGTGTGTCCGGCCAGAGTTAATCGAGCGTGTTGGGTAAGTTGGTGCACCCCTGCAGGGAAGTATATCTATTCGAATAGCCGTGCCCATGGTAACAGACGCTCAGAGAGTATCCCGATCTACTACAACTAGAACTGGATACTTGTGTTACTAAACTGATATGATGGCTCCGGGATCGCTTTCTCGCAGGGAGTCGAGGAAGGATCTCTGGGCATTGCTATTATATAATTATTGTTTTATTATATGCTAATCTGCACTCTTCTAATGCTGCAAGACGTTGCAAGATGCTAGTCTTCAATAGGCTAGGCCTTCCCCTCTATTCTGGCATTTTTGCAGTCTGGTCCACAGATACAACCCCTTCCCTTTGATACCGATGCATACTTAGCATAGTTATTATGTAAGTCTTGTGATTACTTTGGATGAGTACCCACGGTTGCTTTGCTACCTTCTTTTCCCCATACCCGAATGCTGCGATCAGATGACGGAGTCCCGGAGCCAGCTGATCCCGTCGATGACTACTACTACCCCGATGGAGCCTACTAGTACGTGGAGACCGACGACGAGGAGTAGTTCGGAGGCTCCCAGGCAGGAGGCCTGTGCCTCTTCGATCTAGATGTCGTTGTTTTGCTCAGCCTTCTTAAGGCAAACTTCTTTACTCTTTATATATGTACTTAGGTACTGATGCTTCCGCTGACTCTTGTGTAACTTGACCTTATGAATTCGAGCCCTCGAGGCCCCTGGCTTGTAATATAAAGCTTGTATTATTTTATTTTGTGTCTAGAGTTGTGTTGTGATATCTGCCCGTGAGTCTCTGGGCTTGATCGTGCGCATTTGCATGTATGATTAGTGCACGGTTGAGTCGGGGGCGTCACACCCCATCATTTTATCCTTAATGGCAACAATACAAATACATGTCTTGTCCCCTACTATGTCACTGGGATATAGAGCACCGCAAGATTGAACCCATTACAAAGAAATTCTCCTGCTGAAGATAAATCAATCTAGTTGGCCAAACCAAACGGATAGATCGGAGAGAAATACAAAGCTATAACAATCATGCATAATAAAGTTCAGAAAAGACTCAATTACTTTCAATGAATAATCTGATCATAAACTAACAATTCATCGGATCCCAACAAACACACCACAAAAGAAGATTACATCGGATAGAACTCCAAAGAGATCGAGGAGAACATTGTATTGAAGATCAAAGAGAGAGAAGAAGCCATCTAGCTACTAGCTATGGACCCGTAGGTCTGTGGTGAACTACTCACACATCATCGGAAGGGCAGCAAGGTTGATGTAGAAGCCCTCCGTGATTGATTCCCTCTCCGGCAGATTACCGCAAAAGGCCTCCAGATGGGATCGCGGAAGAACAAAAGCTTGCGGCGGTGGAAAAGTTATATCGTCTGGCTCTCTGTTGGTTTGGGAATATATGTGAATTTATATGCTTGGAATTAGGTCAAACGGAGCAGGGTGGGGCCCACAAGCTCAGGGGGCGCACCCCTCGAGCTTGTGGCTCTCTCGTATCCCGTCTGGTCTCCTCCCGAAGCTTCTAGGGTCCCTTCTGGTCCCAAAAAAATTAATCTAAAGATTTTTTTCTGATTGGAATTTATTTGATATTGATTTTCTGAAAAGCCAAAAACAAGCAAAAAACATGAACTGGCACTGGGCACTGAGTTAATAGGTTAGTCCCAAAAATGGTATAAAATAGCATATAAATGCATATAAAGCATCCAAGATTCATAATATAATAGCATGAAACAATCAAAAATTATAGATACGTTGAAGACATATCAGCCAACACCGAGAACGGAGCAAAATGTTTATGAGGCAGAAGACGTCCCCAACACCCCACCAACGACCTAGCCACCTAGGCTCAAAAACATGAGGCAGCCAGAGTCAGCCTTGCCGCTAAGAAAGCACGCTTGCATGAGCAAAAGGCGGCCCTGTAGCACCAGTAGATCCAGGGATGTCATCCACAAGTCGAGTCCATGCAGCGCCTAAGACGCAAGGTCCATGACGCCATCATGTAGAATGAGTAGGAAGGAATCAAGATCATCAACACCTCAGCTGACAATCACATTGCCGCACCACTCTGGTGGACAACATCCAGCATGTGGATGGCACTATAGAGGCATATGGACCTTCAAGGATGTCGGTGTTGATGACACAAGCGGTGGTGAACATGATCTTTGTAGATAGCACATCTTTTGCCGCCGCTAGATCTTGGAGTCACTCATCAAGGTACATCTGTGGCGGATTTATGACCGAATCAAGAATGTCATACATGTGTTGTCGTAGATCACTTCAATGAGAATATTCAGGTTTTTTGCTCATCGAAGTGTGCCCTTCCATGATAGAAAATGATGTGTCATGGAAGTAAGTTTCATCGCGGCTAACCGACTTGTGACAAGCACAACAATGGGTCACCATTAAGCTAATGAGTGCAGGTACCGGATCCGATACCCTTCGACAATGTGGCTTCCTGCCTATATGCCATGTGTTGGCATCCTATCTGGCCGAGAAAACCACATCTCAGATTTATCATCTGACGTTTGCTGACAACTTTCTAATTTTTACAAAAGAAGGTGCGTGTAGTGCTACTCGGCTGAAAGAGATTCTTGAATTCTACTCCCTTAGTTTAAGGCAATTTTGCAAATACTTACGGAGGCTCTCTCAGAGAAGTATGTTGTCTACCTGCTGCAGCGGGCAGAATTACAAAGCAGCAGGTTGAACATATTATAGAGATGGCTCAATCGAAGATGAATGGATAGTGTGAAAAATTTCTTTCAAGTCCGACAAAGGAAGTTATGTTGAAAACAGTGATTCAAGCTCTACCAACCTACTCTATGAGTTGCTTCAAATTCACTATGGGAGTTGTGCATGAAGATAACAACATGTATGTCCAAGTACTGGTGGATGGATTACCGGATAAATGAGGAATGTATTGACTATATTGGGGAAATATGGCTACACCAAATTTTATTAGAGGCCTGGGGTTCCGCGACCTTGATCTCTTCACTGATGCAATGTTGGCTAACATGCACATGGCTATTTCCATCTAGATAGCTTATGAGCGAGGGTCCTTTGTGGAAGATTCTATGCAAAGAGAATTTTTCCAAATGCAGGTTCCCGCATAGCGCATCACCAACTTGGCATGCTATTCTGAAAGGGCAAGAGGCTTTGAAGGAGCGTATGTTGAGACAAATTGGGAATTCACATACTATAGAGATATGGCATGATAAATGGATGAAGGGCACACCGCTAATGAATTATCAAGCATGTGAGAAACTCTGATCCAACTTGTAGCTCATCTTATCAATGAAAAAAAGGGCGGCTGGGATGCTCCTCTCACTCTTTAGTTGTTTATCCCATTAGATGAAGTGGCCATCATTAATATGCCATGACCAAAGAATGCAGCCGAGGACACTTGGTCGTGGGTATGGGAAAGATGTGGCATTTCTTTTGTTCAATCGTTGTACAACACAATGATGACACGAGGCATGGTGTGGTAGTTGGACCGTCCAATTCATCTAATGGTGGAGAAAGATGGAAAATGCTACGGAAGCTTAGGGTGCAACCCAAGTAAAGAGTATTTTGGTGCAGAGTAATTAAATACATCCTACCTTCATATGCATAACTAAAGAGGCAACTGATGGGGCTATGTGTGTGTTCTATGTGTGGCCATGGGGAGGAAATGTTACTCCATGCCCTTATCACATGTGATCATGCAAGTTTATTCTGGGATTCTTCTTGTGAATATTTTGACATAAAACTACTGTGGTTGCACCCGGAAACAAGGTCAAGATATATCCTGGATCCATATTTCCTTGATGCAAGGAAGAGCACAATTACTGCTTCGATTATGTGGGCGATTTGGAGTAGCCTCAATGCATATACTCACTATGAAGGGAAGTACCACAAAAATCACTGCAATTGATTGATGAATTGATTGCTTCTCTGGAAATAATTGATTAAAGGGCAAGCCAAGGATGTGGAGATCATTGAAAAATGGAAGGAACCTAAGCCTGGGTGGATCAAAATCAACTATGATGGTGCAGTAGGTGCTTCACAAGGTTGTGCTAGTGTAGGCCTAGATGCAATTACTACCTTTCTAAATAAATAATAAAGATATGTCTTGAACCTTATTTATAGAATCAACATAATACACTATTTGGAACCTAAATCATGCATGAAGGTCAATTTTAGAATGCCCGCGGTTAAAAATTCAATGTGGATAGTCCTTACTACATTAGTACTTAAATAAAAGAGTCCAAAAAAATTCTTCAATTTAATCCAAGTTTCACAGTTATTTTGTTATGTTTGGATTAATGCAACGTAAATACCTACTTAACGCATAGTATATGGTTACGGGTGAACTTGTGAACACGCACATGAATGGAACTCAAACAAACAATCATATGCAAACAAGAACTATGTTTGTCTTTTATTCCCAAGTTTGAACTAGTATAGTTCAGGTTCACACATGCTAGTGCATGTCACTTTATTTTTCACCGCTACAGCGACAAAACCATTGATAGAGTTCTTCTCTTATTAGTTGGTACCGGTGCTGCTAAATGGCGCGGTGGTGGTAGAGCAGTATGGCAGGACGTACACATTGCACAAGGTTGGTAGCGTCTGCAGAGTTAACTTACTTATCAACTTGGGTAGTTGTTGAGGTTGGACAGAGCCCCGGCCCTGTGGGTTAGGCTGAGATTGCTGGAAGGAGCCCTGGCTTGACGAGTATTGTTGCTGGGGCTATTGGATGGAGCCCTGGCCCGACGGGTATTGTTGTCGTCGTCGTTGTTGTTGTTGTTGTTGTTGTTGTTGTTGTTGTTGTGGTTGTTGTTGTTGTTGTTGTTGTTGTTGTTGTTGTTGTTGTTGTTGTTGATGCAGAATAATAGCGTGAACGACACTGTGGATGGCTTGGCACCATGACTGCTCAGGGATCTGCCACAGCTGTTGACAACATTGTTGTTGCAACTCCTGGTAACTACTTTGTTGCAATACTTGTGACCATGCATGCGCTATGTTGCGTTGTTGCAAGACGAGATCCCTACATGGAATTAGTTGTTGTTGCAAAAATGGTTGAAGGATTTGTTGTTCTTGTTGTGGTTGTTGCTGTGAAATTGGTTGTTGTGGCTGCGGATACTGTGGTTGCGGTCGGGGATATGGTTGTTGTGGTGCAAATGGTTGCGGCTCTGGATATGGTTGTTGTGGTGGAAATGGTTGCGGCTACGGAAATGGTTGTGGCTACGGAAATGGCTGTGGCTGCGGATATGGTTGTTGTGGTGGAAATGGTTGCGGCTGCGGATATGGCTATTGTGGTGGAAGTGGTAGTTGCGGCCATGGAAATTGTACTTGTTGCATCAATGGAGATTGTTCTTGTGGTTGCTGCTGAGATGGATTTTGCGGCTGCAATTGTGCCATTTGAACTCTAAGTGCGGTTGTGGCGGTGGTCGCCACAATAGCAAGGAGGGCAAGGATGAGGAAGGTCTTCATGGTGGACTTGTATTGTCCACTCCTTTCTTGGCTTGAATGATGTGCTCTAGTTAAGAGAATGAAGGATGGGGAAGGATGTTCATCATGCTATGGGCCTATTTATAGCTGCCATGGCATGATCTCTTTCACTATTTGCATTTGCTTGTCTGGAAAGTCCTTGGATGCTTTCCGAAATCATAATTTGGTATGTTGTGTTTGGTGGCACTACATACAATTGTGTTCTTGGACTGGTCATTAAAGTTTCTTGTTGTTGCACTCTTCTTCCACCACAAAAAAGGTGTGATAACACGCAAGACTCACCTTATTCACTTTACAGCCCAAACACTGATCTAGATTGCCTAATTTTCTAAACCTATGTTTGTAATGTTCTGCAAGTTGTTACGTGTAAACTAGATAAGATGGCTTGCACGGAACTTAGTTTGTAATCTTGTGTGGCCAGTTAAGATAGATGAGACTAGTAATGTAACTTGCTTTGGTAGGCCATGACTCATCAAATTCCTTTTACATGTCAAGTGTTGTAGTGTTGTACAAGTTACTAGCACACATCAACTTTGTAATGTTCAACATGTTGTTACGTGTAAACCAGATAAGCATGGCTTGCATGAAACAAAGTTTGTAATCTAGTGTGACCTGTTAAGATAGACGAGACCAGTAATGTTGCTTGCTTTGATAGACCATGCCTCATCAAAATCCTTTTACATGTCTTAAGTGTTCTAGTGTTGTACAAGTTATTAGAACATTTCAACTTAGTATGGCTTGCAACATGTGTGCATGCCAAGGTTTGTTCTAGATTCTATTCGTTTGTAGGTCCTATTTTATTTTACGCAACTTTGTGTGGATGATCATCTATGGTAAGGCTTGTGAGTGCAGCTGCAACAATGTAGGCAGGGTCGGAGAGATGTTGTGGGATGGCATGAATTCTTATGACAACCTATAGTTCGTAATGTGGGGAAAGACACGTGTTATGTTTTTCATGCGTGCTAAAAACCGAAAAATTGTAAAAAAGTACAAATAATTAGAGTAGTTAAATAATCGATTGTATTAAGATAAAAATTATATTCTGATTAGCAAAGTTCTCTTAAAATTTAACATTATCTCTACTCATTATTTATCTTTGGGGTCATATTCAAATAATAATAAAATAAATGGATGTGATTCCATCATTGCCATTCCAAATATATTTGAACGTAAAATCAAAACATAATTCTTAGATTACAATACAAATTACACGTCAATTGTTTGAAATTAAAAAATACAAATGATTTACAATTAACTTAGAAAGAATAAATCATGTCAAGAATGAATAATTAAGCTTCCTTATACTAAATAATGTAATTGATGAATAATTACAAAATTTAACAATGCTAATCTTATGTTTCCTAGATCTTCAACTTATTCCTAACTTGCCATGGAATACTCAAAGGAAAAAGGGTTTGGTTAAGATTATAATGTTTGCATCTCAACATAAAAAGCAACTAGCAGTGTCACCCGTGCACTTGTGCGGCTTGATTTTGTAATGCTTATTCATGTATTTTGTATTTTCACACAAACCATGATACAACAAATTTCTGAACTTTCTCACTCACTCAAAAATGTCATAACTGCCATTTCTCTGGTCACGGTCACGACAATGCTATTTGCATAAATATATGCTATTTTTCACAGCTCCAACTATCAATTATATAAACATATATTTTGACCTCGACTACCTTATTGCTTCATGTGATAGAATTAATATGAAAATGACTTATTGATTTTATTTCTTATTTTAAGTTTCAAACATGTACTCATTTCTTAAAAGGATAGGAAACTGCAAATTTTAAAATGTCGCCTTTGTTGGATAGTTATTTTTTTGTTTACTACCAAGGATTGGAGGCATCGAAGATTTATAGGAATGATGGAATTTTTATAATTAAACTTGAGACGGCATCTGAACAACATTTCATTTTAACAATTTCTTATTTGAAAATTTGTGCATGTATTATTGTTTGAAAGAACAGAGAAACGCAAAAATATTTTGGTAAAATATCACTTTTGTTGGACTGTTATTTTTCGCTTAGCATCGACGAATTTGAGCTATCAAAAATTTATAAAAATTCCAGATGGCAGTAAATGTGAAAAATCAAAAATAATATAGGTGTGACTGCCCTGACTAATTCGTACTAGAGATAGTATTGTATTTATTTCCAAACTTGATTTTTTGCCTTTTATGCAAACCATGCAACCAAACCTTATGCAAGAAAGAAAAAAAACACTTATAATCGGAACGTGTTCGTTTGTTGAAGCAAGATATGATGTCACATGGTATGACATGATATCAACTTTTCCCAAAAAAATGTCTTTGTAATTTTTTGAAGGTTGTGTCCTAGTAGATTAGTTGGATAGGACTTCCAGTTTCCATATAGGCAATACGTGATGGATTATAGCTTCATGCATGTTTTCTTAAGTGTATGCGTCCCACGATCTGGGTTCAGTAATCTCTCCTCCAATCACTGGGATTCAATGTATGTATCTTAGTAGGATAGGACTTCTTGTTTCCTTGTAGGTAATACGTGATAGAGATTAATAGCTTCATGCATGCCTTTCTTGGTGTCGTGCGTACGACCATCTATGGGGCCGAGAGGGCCCCTTTGCGGTTCAGTTGGGGAGATCGACTCGCACAAAGAGCAGATCCAGTAGAGAAGGCAGGAGATTTTACCCAGGTTTGGGCCGCCATGAGGGGTAAAGCCCTACTCCTGCTTTGGTGGTTTGATTGTGTTTGGGCAAGCCTTACCATTACAGAGAGCGCGGCCTCCCGGTACGGAGCTCAGGGGCGCGGCTAAGCTACTGCAAATGGGCCGGGGTCCGACCCCTTGTAAAGGTTGCCATGGCCCTCCTTTTATAGATGAAAGGGGCTACCACAATGGCAAAATGGTAAATACAGAGGGTAGATAATGGCTTGACACGCATATGGACGTGTGTTGATAAAGGTGTTCTTCAGGTGGCGAGCTGCCATGTGCCCCGACAAGCTTCACCTAACTACCCGCTCGCTCGACACCTGTCGGCGAGCCTCTGACAGGCCGTCGAGGTGGAGCGGTGGAATAACAACAAAGGGGGTTTGCCAGCACGGACCTTGCCGGGTCGTTGCTTGCCGGTGCGGAACTTGCTGGTAACAGTAGACTTGATCTTCTAGATGACCCACCTGGAGTCTTGTCTTGCCGGCTCCGCCTTGTGGGATGAAATGTGCTGCTGGGAAGAGCTCCTCCCCAGCGAGCTCTTGGTCTTGCTTGCTGGTGGAGTACTTTTCGGTCGTATGGTCTTGCCAGGGCTCCTTGACAACAGCTTTAGATTAGCATAACCCCAAGCCTAGAAGGTTTATGAGACCCTGGTTCTCATTACACCGACAGGAGCCCCCGGGACCACCTTCAGTAGAGAACTCGAAAGATCTCAATGCTAGAGGTGGGACCAAAAACTTGGCTTGGGTTATGATAATCACATATTTTCCGGTAAGAAATATACCCGACAAGCAGCCCCTGGGAAAGGTTATTCCAAAAGGCCGCTAGCCCCCGAGCTCATCTACAAAGAGCTCGGGAGATTTTCATGTTGAAACTTCCATTTAGCAGAGAACTTTAAAGATCTTGATGCTAAAAGAAGACTTGTTTATGGCAGAGAACTTTACGTTTCTCGATGCCAATTCTGTTTTCAACGGAGAACTCTATGGTTCTCGACGTTGGCTTCCGGGAAGGCTGTTCCCCGGAAGGATTTAGCTTCTGGTAGAGAACTTTAAGGTTCTCGATGCCGGTTTTTGATTTCAGTAGAGAACTCTGAATTCTCGATGCTGTCTTGCCGGAAAGGGGATTCCCGGCAAGGATTTTGATTTCAGCAGAGAACTCTGAGTTCTCGATGCTGGCTTGCCGGTAAGGAGATCCCCGGCAAGGCTTTTGATTTCAGCAGAGAACTCTGAGTTCTCGATGCTGGCTTGCCGGAAAGGAGATCCCCAGCAAGGCTTTTGAGTTCAGCAGAGAACTCTGAGTTCTTAATGCGGGCTTGCCGGTAAGGAGATTCCTGGCAAGGCTTTTGATTTCAGTAGAGAACTCTGAGTTCTCGATGCTCAGTGGCAGCTTTCAGAAATATCAAGGCTAGTATGACCGTAATGCTATCTTCCACTCCTTTATCTGCAACACTGATGTGGGCATGGAACACGCCACAACAGCGTTTCAACACAACAAGATTCATTGTTGACTGTTGCAGACCATTGGAGATAACTTGGTTATTATTCCACCCTTTTGATATCAATTGGTCATAGTTGCTATGATGTTGTCTTGCTCTGATGCTTTTGTTGTTGTGAGCTTGCAAGTACATTCAAGGTACTCACCTGGCGTGTCATGCCAGTTTGCAGGTGCTGCCATGTTTGCATAGCCCAAGGATTCCGAGTTGTGAGCTAGGGCGTGTCCCAGCCAGAGTCCCTATGGAGTGGAGTCCGTTGCCGTCGTCGTGGTTCCGCTGCTAGGAGTTGTGCCGCTGCTAGCATAGAGCTACCATAGCTAACGTAGCGCTGCCGATGTAACCCTTTGTAATAACCCCGAACACTTGTAACTTAGCTATTTGTAATAAAGAGCTGATAGGTTCTATGCCAAGCAGTGCCGTATTCCAGAAGACTTGTTCTCTGGGCTGGAGTACGGGGTGCTCCGGTCCCTCTGAGCAGGGGTGCCACAAGGTTTGGTATCAGAGCTGGTCTGGCTGTAGGACACCCTAGTCAACCCGGACATTAGAAAGCCGCTAGTTTAGAGCTCAGCGTGCTTGTGTGATGCACTTGGTTGCTGCACTTGTTTGTTGCGTAGCATGCATATAGATTTGGCTCACTAACCAGTTGATTTTGTAGATGGCATCCGTTCCGACTAACTATGACTCAGCTCCTGCACCACTCAGCTGCGCATCCCTGCTTCGTGATGTTTGGCGTCTTCTCTATCCCAGTGGAAAGATGCCAAGGTACCAAGTGTTCCAGACCCCGCTTGCAGGACTGGTGCTTGAGTATCATGCCAATGTCCTCCTGGCAGTTAACCTACCTTTGGGGAAGCGCACCTATAGTCTCCATGGTGGTTATGCCTCTACACTGGAGCGCGCCATCCAGTTTGCCGCTCTGGCAGGCCTCACCGTCCTTCGTCATCAGGAGAGCACGATGCAAGAGAATCGTGCCTTCAACTACTATCCCACTATGGCCACCACTCCCAGACGGATTAGATTTCCTCCTGTTCGCCCCGACGACGACCCAGCTATGGCATACATGTCCCGTTACATGATTGCAGAATATGTCCTCATCGCTGAACTGGCCAGAGATGCAACTCGTGCCCGGAGAGCGCCTGGTATGGATTTAGCTCCGTCAACCTCTCCGCCAGCTCCTTCACTCTCCAGTAACCCGCCCTCCGATCATAGTACCTAAGCACTTGCGAAGTTCATGTCGCATAAGTTGTAGTAGTACCGAATGTTGTAAATTACCCTGAGTAGCAATAAAGTGTGGTTTTAGTAAGCCTGGTGCATTTTATTGAGCAGTTTTTATTTGCCTTTCAATTTGGCTCCTCGGTGTCACTTTACTTTCCCTATGGAAGTTGCTCATCAACCCCCAACGGATTCAAAGAATTAATGAGGATTTCAAATACTTGGGAGCTCAGCTGAACCTTATGGAATTATTAATGGACTGCCTGGTATTGGGAATATTGGGTTTGAATGCAAATACTATCCTGGATTGGCTATCAGCATCAAGTCTGCCTCAGTGTGTAAACATTTCAATCATGAGGAACAAGCAAGAAGATAATTCGGGTACAGGACCAACCGGGTCGAAGGTATGGATCATATATGAAGTTTGGTTCTGCTTGGGTAAAATATGAAACAGGTTATACCCAGAAGCAAACAAGAATGTGCCCCGTATCCAAGTACTCAGCAAGAAGGAGAGTCAGACAAGTTCTTTTCAAGTAATCAACAAATGGAGTTGTGAGGTGGTATACATGGCATTCAGTCAGCATATCACAGAGAGAAACTTTGGGTGTAAGCAACCCAGTTTTCCTTTGCACGCTATCAGAGAAGCTTACGGTGTAAGGCTCCTGAAATCTTCCTCAGTACGATATGTGGATAGCTTCCGGCATAAGCTACTTTGGCTTCTTCGGTAAGCTACCGCAGAAAGCTTCCGGCATAAGGCACTAAGTCTTCCCCAGTGAGCAACCAGGAGGGGAAGCGTCTGAAGTACGCTACCTAACTTCCCTCAGCACGCTATCCCGACAGAAGCTTCGAGCATAAGCTACCCAGTCTTCCTCAGCACGGTACTCTCGATGGCTTCCCACCCAAGCTATCCAACCTTCGTTAGTATGACACCACCAAACAGCTGGCAACATTGGTACCAGCAATTACACAGTGCGTTGGCAGTGCATCGCAAGAGTCAAGCCTCTCAGGAATAAGATGTTCAGCTACACATACTTCCATATATGGTGGGCATATTGCCCAGGTCATGCAAGTCATCCATACGAGGAGCAACTATGTTCAAGCAGGACTACCAAAGGAAGGTGAGGATTCAACACCTAAATAAGTCATGCCAGACGAAGAAGGCCAATATACACATCAGCGGATTGCAAGGACTAACAAGCTACGAAGTACGACAATTTGGGATGCCAATCTTGGCAATAGTGTCAAGGCAAGTCTCCTCACACCTGTGAACCGGGTATATGATCCTTATGAACCCTTGCTTGCCGTTTCTTGGTAACGGCCCCACGCCTGTGTTCTGAGCCGCTTTCAGCCGTCCGGGGTGGATGCCGACGTTATATTTCTCTTTCCAGCAACTGTCCCATGTTCTGAGCTGCTTTTCGGCCGTCTCGGGCAGCTGCTAAGTTTCTTTTTGGTAGCAGTGACCCTATGCTCTGAGTTGTTCTTCGGTCGTCTTAGGGGATTGCTACATTCTTCCTATCAACATGGTCTCATGCCCTGAGCTGCTTTTTAGCCGTCTTGAGCCATGATTGAGTTATCTCAGTGATGCCCCAGATTTGAGTTGTAAAGACCGTTCTGGTGGCTACTGATTTAATTGCCAATTTCATGCAAGGGGTTCGGATGATCGTTGCCCTACAGTTGTAGCTCGTGAGATGATAAACCTGCCATTAAAAAGTTGTTGCCAGAATGTTGCACCCGACAGCCTTATGGTCATGAGAAGGGTTAAGGATATATATGGCTAAGTTCTTCCGGCAAAGGATTCAGGGAACTGAACCATAGCGAAGAACCAGACCTACAATACGGGTGTGATAATATCTATAGGAACAACATGGTATGGATACCCAAGATAGGTTGATTCCATGTCAATCATCACTCAAATACACCCAAGTGATTTACTCTGTTCTGTAAGGGCCCCATGTTAAGGATGAGTACTCGAGATGCTGAGCAACTGTCTCGGGTCATGCGCTCTCACATATGATACCCTGGCATGAACAAGATTTCTTCGCCAGAACCCTCATCAGTCAAGTCTTTAGAAGCTATTGCTATAAGGAATTACTACCTCATATTGGTCATGATGAGAGACAGTCAAATCGTCGGTACGGAGTTGAGACAAAGAAGTCAGTCCAGATGATTCAGACTCCCTACAAGTAGTCAGACTCCGCCGAGAGAAGCGTTGTGATTCTCAGCATTGTAACCCGATGCAATGGTCAAATGGTTGTATCCACCCAAGGAAATTTTTCATAACTTCTATCGGGGCTGGATGGAAAAATGACACGTCCATCGGAAATCACTCCCGGAATCGTGTGGAAGATCACATATTCCAGTCAGGATAGTATAGCAGCTAAGCCAGCAGGCATAAGGGAATTGGAGCCAGTATCAGATGAATATATGAGGGAAGCCCTGTCAGAATATTGGATACAAACCACCTCAGAGCAGAACAGTCAGGTCATATGAGATTCAATGGGAACATTTTGCAAAGGAAGATGGATACCCGAGTTGGAACCGGTTTCCCTTAAGTCAAAATATTCATACTTGTTCCTTGAGCAACCAAATCTCGAGGACGAGAATTATCCTAAGGGGGTAGGTTTGTGACACCCTTGTTTTTCTCAACTTTTCTTTTCAAAAAAAAATCCATTTGAATTTTATTTGGAATTTGGCTTGGTTTTTATTTTTGAATGGCTCTATCGACTTAAAACTTGGGAATATTTTTACTTTCCTTTCCCAAGTGCTTCAAGTTTCCAAAAACTTCTCCCAAGTCATGTCATTTCCATTCTTGCCCAATTTCAACTGTCATTCCAATTTAATATTCCTTTTTCTATTAAAGGAATGGCCCTTTGTGCTCCAGGTTGTGAAGCAACCTACATTTCTGTCTACCCAAAAATCCCAAGAAAATTCTCATAAATTCTTTGGATCATGTGAACCTTGGATATGTGAAAATATTCAAGATTCCATGATCATGGTGAGCACACCATCCAATCTTTGGTTCTGGTCACAATTTTAGTTTGTGAAGCAACTATATTTTATATTGCTCCAAAAATTCTGAAATTAATCCAGGACATTCTCCTACCCATATGATCATACTCCACCAAATTTTGGCTCATTTCATTTAGCCATTTGCTCCATAAAATTCCCTCAAGTTTCTGTCCAGTGGGAAGTGTTGTGAAGGAAGTACCATTTGCACTTATCCAAATGGTATGAAATTTGTATAGCTTGTGGACACCACCAAATAACCTCTAGATACCAAATTTCAGCTCAAGGAGCCCATCCATGTGAGTGCAACAACTTCATCAAGTTTCTGGACCAAAATCTGGATTGCACATGAACCATGATAAAAACTTGATGAAAATGCTTGCAACTTTCCCAGTCTGTAGTCCTTCCAACCTAGAATACTCCAGGCAAATCCTTTGGCTCCATCTCCAACTCTTTTCTTCTCTGGAACCCCCAAGATCCTAGCCAGAAGTTGTTTTGGATGAGCCACTCCTAGCCCTACCCTTGCCCTAAACCTATTGGTTGAGCTCTGATCGACACCCTAGACAAAGTTTGCCAGGCGTGCGTGGCCTCCAGGTGCCAGAACCCATGGTGATCACGACGCTGGCATGCCTGTGCATGCGCTCTGCGCGCCGACCACATCGGATGTGACCACTCTGGCCGCCCTGCGTCGCCGTACCTTGTCCCCGTGCACCGAGGACCTACACATCACCCACGTACCCGCTCTAGACTCTTCCCCCTCGCCGGTAGTGAGCTCGCTGGACAAGGCCAACCGCCGCCACGCGCGGCACAGTACGGTCACTATGGCCGCGCTGGCTGGCGTCTTCCGCCTCGAGCCGTAGCCATAGCATTTACTCCTCCCACCTCTCCCGTCACCTCAGGCCGTGCCACAACAGCCAGCTCACCGTCCTCGCCGTGCCAACACAACCGTGGTGGCATCCGGCCACCCCAGCCTCGCCCGGCTATAATAGGAGCTCCCCCGCCCCGCTTCTCTGCATCACTCGACCTCCCCACCTCCAAATCATCACCCAGCACCCAGCCACAGAGTCGGGGAGCCCTCCTTCCCCGTGTCCGGCGAAGAGCTCCGCCACTCTGCCCTAGCTCCTCCAGCTTGATTCCATGCACCCAAACTCCAACCAAGGTCACCAGCGAGCTCCTGGAGCTCCACTGGTCCTCCCTAGCCACTCCTCTGCTCGAGAGCTCGCCGGAATCGGTGACACCGTTGAACCCCGTAGCTCGCCGCCGCCTGAGAGGAAGGGGCCAACGCCGTCCGACCATCTCCCGACGAGCTGCGGGTACGGGAGTGCTCATCATCACTGGCCCCATCCATCCCGACCATCTCCCAGCCTCGCCACCGTCTCAACGCCGACGAACGGCCGCTGGTACACCCGCCATCCTCGGTTCCCTCTCTCTCTCCGTTTAAAACTGACAGGGGGCCCCACCTGTCAGCGACTCTGCTCGCTCCCAAAGCGGTATGCTAGTGGAAGTGTATTTCCACTTTACGCCTTCCACGTGGCCGCTCTTGAGATTTTCTGATTTTCTGTTTAAATTGAAATAAAACCAGAATTTTGACTCAACTTTGACCAGCAATATCTTTTAAACCATAAGTCCAAATGAGTTCATTCTTTTTTGCATTATTTTTCTTATGAGCTCCTCTATTTGCTGGAAAATTTTGGTATTTTTCTACTCTGTCTAGAATTTCTGGACATGGAAAAATGCTCTATGTGATATTTACAAATGTGTTCAAAATATTTTTCAGAATGATTTTGACTAGTGGGTGAAGACTAGGAGTACTCCCACACTCCCTTGGTGCAAGGCAAGCCACAACTCTCATTTCCATAATTGCATTGCAATGTCATGGTTTAAATAGTTAATTAGGCTAAAATTTGAATTATTTATAATTGGTTTATTCATACAACACTTGGAGAAATTCTTGGATATGCTGCTGTCATGATGATGATTGGGTTGTTAGGGACTAGTAGTTTACAAGTATGATGATGCCAAGATGCTGTTGGAATGTGAGATTACCGTCTATGATTACTCTGTGTTTCCGTCCGAGTTTTCGTCTATGGAGTCAGTAGCGGTAGTTTGATTGTGTTACCAATTGGAATACTAGCTGGCTATTATCTGGATTACTATAATACCAGAGTAGCAGTTATGGCAAAGAAGCCACTTGGGGATTACTTCCTTCTGTGGGATCGAGGAGATAGGTCTAGAGGGGGGGCGGGTGAATAGACCCTTAACCAACCAAAGTCGCATATTTTAATTTCTCTTGGAACTTAGGCAGATTTTGGCACAAGTTAAGATCACTCCAATACTTTATACACATGCATATCTAAAGATTGAGCAGCGGAAATAGTAAAGCATGCAAAAGTACGGAATGTAAAGGGGTAGAGTATGGAAGATCAAACACAATGAAGACACGGTGGTTTTTGGCGTGGTTCCGATAGGTGGTGCTATCGTACGTCCACGTTGATGGAGACTTCAACCCACGAAGGGTAACGGCTGCGCGAGTCCACGGAGGGCTCCACGCAAGAAGGGTCCACGAAGAAGCAACCTTGTCTATTCCACCATACCTTACGTCCACGAAGGACGAGCCTCACTCGGGGTAGATCTTCACGAAGTAGGCAATCTCCTTACCCTTACAAACTCCTTGGTTCAACTCCACATCATGTTGGAGGCTCCCAAGTGACACCTAACCAATCTAGGAGACACCACTCTCCAAAAGGTAAGAGACGGTGTGTTGTTGATGAACTCCTTGCTCTTGTGCTTCAAATGATAGTCTTCCCAACACTCAAACAACTCCTCACAGATTTGGCTATGGTGGAAGAAGGATTTGAGTGGAAAGCAACTTGGGATAGGCTAGAAATCAAGGTTCAAATGGTAGGAATGGAATAGCTTGATCTCAACACATGAGTACGTGGTTCTCTCTCAGAAAATATATGGTGGAAGTGTAGGCACGTTCTGATGGCTCTCCTCACTGAGAAGGAGGTGGTGGAGGGGTATATATAGCCTCCACACAAAATCCAACCGTTACACACTTTTGACCCAACTCGGTGGCACCGAAACCATAATCTCGGTAGCACCGAACTGTGTAAAAGATATGAACTTTAGGAATCTCGGTGGGACCGATAGGAACAACTCGGATGGACCATAGTGCAATGGCTAGGGCAAACCTCATCTCGGTGGCACCGATTGCATCAACTCGGTAGGACCGAAGTGAAGCAATAAGGCAAGAGAGAGTTGGCAAGCCATCTCGGTGAGACCGATTTGCAAAACTCGGTGAGACCGAAGTGAGTGCAAACGCTTACAGAGAGTTGGCAAGGCCATCTCGGTGGGACCGAGATCCATATTGGTGGATCCGATTTGTTAGGGTTTTGGCAGTGGCTAAGCCTAGGTGAACTCGGTGGCTCCGGATAGGAAATATCGGTGGGGCCGAGTTGGAATGTGGGTTTTGGACAACTTTGGCTAGAGAGAGTGGTGGAGGGTTTAGTAGTACTATCACTAAGCACTTGAGCAAAAGGACCGTTAAGCAACACCTCATCCCCTTTTAATAGTATTGGCTTTCCTATGGACTCAATGTGATCTTGGATCACTAAACCAAAAATGTAGAGTCTTGATCTTTTGCCAATCCTTGTCCTTAGCATTTTGAAGGGGTTCCACGTCCTCTTGTCCCTGCCACGCCATTGTTGAACTTGTCTGAAATTCACTAGATAAAAGCATTAGTCCAACAATATGTATGTTGGCATGAATTACCAAAACCACCAAGGGAGCAAGTGTGCTTTCACCTTCATTCATTGATCAAGTGCCACTGAACCGAGCTTGTTTTCCAGTGCAGCCACATCTGCTGGAATGGGACGGCCTTGACTTTGTCTAATCTAGTGCTCTTTTATCAGTACCACCAAAGAGGGAAGGTTATGCGTGCGTACTGCCCTGATCAGGTAGACGACAATAATCTTGTGAGCCCAGTTTGGTTATTGAGCTCAGGTCCCCGTCTGGGACAGTTTAGTTTGGCCACAACGGTGGCAGGTGTCAGAGGTGACACAGGGGCCACCCAGGGCATGACCTCAGAAAGGACGTGTCGGTGGTACGGAAAAAGAGTCACAGGTTAGGCAGGTTTTGTTGGACGAAGGTCCATGGTGTGGGTAAAGTGCGCAACCTCTGCAGAGTGTAAGAATCTATTCGAATAGCCGCGTCCATAGTATTGGACACAGTTCGTACTAGGTCACACTGTCTGATCAACACCAATGATGGAATGACTTGATATTGATGGAATGACTTGATAATGATGGAAGAACTCGTCTTGGTATAGTGAGGTAACCGCTTGGTAGAAGCTCGATAATCTTGGAGATGATCTCAAGATTGATTGTTGAATGATCTTGAGGTGACCATGGGCTGGTCACGAGAATAGATGGATCGACTGGATAGCCAAGAGTAAGGCAGTCTCTGTGACCTTAGCAATGGTGACTGTTGCAGACCATTGGAGATAACTTGGTTATTATTCCACCCTTTTTGTATCAATTGATCATAGTTGCTATGATGTTGTCTTGCTCTGATGCTTTTGTTGTTGTGAGCTTGCGAGTACATTCAAAGTACTCACCTGGCGTGTCATGCCAGTTTCCAGGTGCTACCATGTTTGCATAGCCCGAGGATTCCGAGTTGTGAGCTAGGACGTGTCCCATCCAGAGTCCCTGTGGAGTGGAGTCCGTTACCGTCGTCGTGGTTCCGCTGCTAGGAGTTGTGCCGCTGCTAGCATAGAGCTACCATAGGTAACGTAGCGCTGCCGATGTAACCCTTTGTAATACCCTCGAATACTTGTAACTTAGCTATTTGTAATAAAGAGCTGATTTGTTCTATGCCAAGCAGTGCCGTATTCCAGAAGACTTGATCTCTGGGCTGGAGTACGGGGTGCTCCAGTCCCTCTGAGCGGGGGTGCCACACCCCAGATGCACACGTTCTTAACGACGGTGCTTAGGATCAGATCCTGAAGTAGCCTATCGAGAACAGTGCCTCTTCGGGGGCTTAACATCAACGACACAAGCGCTACTGCATAAGCTTGTCAAGCGGACCCAAACAACTCATTGCGCAGAATATTTCGAAGATGCTCCTCTGCGCACAGGTTGAATACAAAAAATGACATTCAAAGATAAAGCTACATAACACAAAGAAACTAAGACAATGGAACTTAGCTTTTTCCGTAGCACGGCGAAAATGTTGCAATTCATCAAGGCGCCGCGCAGGACGCCCGACGAATGTTGTGCCGCCGATGTGACCAATCTGGCGACGAATTTGACCACTGCCGTCTTTTGGATCGTCATGGATGATGGAGCTGGCGCCTAAACTACTAGAGCAGTTTCGCACACGCGATCCCCCTACCTGGCATGCCAAAGATGTCGTGCGTATGACCATCTATGGGGCCGAGAGGGCCCCTTTGCGGTTCGGCAGGGGAGATCGACATGCACAAAGAGCAGATCCAGCAGAGAAGGCAGGAGATTTTACCGAGGTTCGGGCTGCCATGAGGCGTAAAACCCTACTCCTGGTTTTGTGGTTTGATTGTAATTGGGCAAGCCTTACCATTACAGAGAGCCCGGCCTCCTGGCACAGAGCTCGGGGGCGCGGCTAAGCTACTGTAAAGGTTGCCATGGCCCTCCTTTTATAGATGAAAGGGGCTACCACAATGGCAAAATGGTAAATACAGAGGGTAGATAATGGCTTGACACGCATATGGACGTGTGTCAATAAAGGTGTTCTTCAGGCGGCGAGCTGCCACGTGCCCCAACAAGCTTCACCTAACTATCTGCCCGCTCGACACTTGTCTGCGAGCCTCTGACAGGCCACCGAGGTGGAGCGGTGGAATAACGACAAAGGGGGTTTGCTGGCACGGAGCTTCTCGGGTCGTTGCTTACCGGTGCGGAACTTGCCCGTAACAGTAGACTTGATCTTCTAGATGACCCGCCTGGAGTCTTGTCTTGCCGGCTCCGCCTTGCCGGATGAAATGTTCTGTCGGGAAGAGCTCCTCCCCGGTGAGCTCTTGGTCTTGCTTGCTGGTGGAGTACTTGTCGGTCATATCGTCTTGCCGGGGCTGCTTCACAACAGCTTAAGATTAGCATAACCCCAAGCTTAGAAGGTATATGAGACCCTGGTTCTCATTACACCAACACTTGGTACGTGCACGATCTGGTCATGTCGCTTTTTAATGTCATGGTCAGGTTATTCAACTGTACATGACCGAGATCGGTTTAATCTGTATATGACCATTGTTGTACGTAACTTCTTATATCATTTAATCTCAACATTCAAATATCATAACTTTAGACTGGTGAATCTCCACCGTTCCTTTTCTATCGTTTTAAGTATATAATAATAGATAGATGTTTGCATCTCCATGGAGATGCAATGTTTACTTTGGAACATAGCCCCGAGAAAATACGAACTAGATTGGTTCCTTGTCATATTAGAGAGAGTTAACTTCTTAGGAGCAAATCCACCAAATCGATCGAGGCATAATTAGGTAACAGCAAGGAAAAATTCCAAAAAAAAATGACCAGCCAGCTCACAAGGTTGAATAGCCAACCTGAACGTTTTTAAATAGAAAAGAAGTACCGCCCAATTCAGGTAGCGGATGACTATATTTTTTACACTCATTTCACCATTGCTTAAACCAAATAATAATGGACATTGCAAGAAAATCACTATAATCTTATCTGTAATGACTAATAAATGCAGAAAGATTGCAAATCCCTTTGTGCAATTAGTTTCCTCAGGAAATGGACCATAAAAAACTACAAAGTTTGCGATTGTTAGTGACAAAAATTCTTGTGAAGGAAAAAAAGCCGCCTAAGATCATTCGTTGTGATGGAAACCGTCACTAGCTGATTTCTTCCTTGGGCAGCCCCCTCAGCATCTTTGGTGAAGCTCTGGCCTAATTTTGGGCGACGCATTTGGCCGTCAATAAGCATGTGCATATTCTACGACCGTTTTTAGTGTCATAAAAATGTTGGACTAATCATTTTTTGAAATATAAATAGAAAGATAACTAAAAATTTTAGCAGCTAACTTATTAAGTGCTAAAACTACTCAAGACCAGTGTCTTAGTGTGTAATTCGGAAAGTTCTCAATCTAATAACTGGTCGTGCTCCAGAAAACTACTCGAAGTCCACCTCGTATATAGGGGAACATAATCAACTTGGGTTATAAGACATCCATTCTACCATATATATTGTAGGACTATTCGCAACCTCCTATGTCAATTAGATCTAACTGACTCGCATTCCTTGTAAGCCTAGCCTCGTCTCCCTATATGAGGCGATGAGGGACCCCCGAATTGGAACATCATGTCTCATAAGTTAACAATTCAATATCCCTCGGTATATCCATTAATTATACGCAACACCTTAAACCTTAGCTTCACGCGAGACAACAATCTATACAACCCACAAAGTCAAGAGTAAGGTATTACCTCATCGCCGATGGCCCAAACCTGGGTAAATCCTTATTTCTTGTCAATCCCACTATTTCCCAAGTGTGTCTATTGCCCTATGTTAGTTATTGTTGGTTCATTTCACAGACAGTTGGATAGCCAATTAGAGGTTGTGCGCATCTGATCAGATCGAATTCATATGACCTAACATCCACTCCAGTGAATTGTCCCCAAGCCAAGGCCTCCTCTTTGTCTCTGTTAACTTCATCGCCAAACACGGTATGGCAACTCACCCTTGCAGAGCCATTCATTGAAGGACACGCCCTCTAGTTCGGAAGCCTAAAGTTCATCACTAACACACTCGGCGAGATCTGATGTCTACTACGCAACTTTTATTCTTGTAGACGTTGTTGGGCCTCCAAGTGCAGAGTTTTGTAGGACAGTAGCAAATTTCCCTTAAGTGGATGACCTAAGGTTTATCAATCCATGGGAGGTGTAGGATGAAGATGGTCTCTCTCAAACAACCCTGCAATCAAATACAAGAAATCTCTTGTGTCCCCAACACACCCAATACAATGGTAAATTGTATAGGTGCACTAGTTCGGCGAAGAGATGGTGATACAAGTGTAGTATGGATAGTAGATATAGGTTTTTGTAATCTGAAATAATAAAAACAGCAAGGTAGCAAGTAACAAAAGTGAGCACAAACGGTATTGCAATGCTTGAAAACAAGACCTAGGTTTCATACTTTCACTAGTGCAATCTCTCAACATTGCTAACATAATTGAATCATATAACAATCCCTCAACGTGCGATAAAGAATCACTCCAATGTTCCTATTAGCGGAGAACATAAGAAGAAATTGTTGTAGGGTACGAAACCACCTCAAAGTTATCCTTTCTGATCAATCTATAGAGCCATCCCTATAAGTGTCACAAACTGTTGGGGAACGTTACATGGGAAACAAAAAATTTCCTACGCACACACAAGATCTATCCATGGTGATGAGCATCTACGAGAGGGAGAGTGAATCTACATACCCTTGTAGATCGCTAAGCGGAAGTGTTAAGAAATGCGGTTGATGTAGTCGAACGTCTCCGAGATCCAAATTGCAAGTCGTCCCTCGATCCGATCACGAACTAGTGCCGAACGGACGGCACCTCCGCGTTCAACACACGTACGGCTTGATGACGCCTTCACCTCCTCGATTCAGCGAGCGATGGTGAAGTAGTAGAAGAGTTCCGGCAGCACGACGGCGTGGTGATGGTGGTGAGGAACAATCTCTGCAGGGCTTCGCCAAGCACTACGGAGATTATGACGGGAGAACTAGAGGGTTAGGGTTGCCGACACACGGCTTGGGAAAATCTTGATGTGTCCCATGTGCTAGCCCTTCCCCTCTATTTATATGTTGAGCCTTGGGGTCTAAACTTGGAGTAAAAACCTCCTCCAGGTCGGTTTTGCCCGCACAAGGTCGGTTTGGCCCGCAGGGAAAGAGTCCAACTCGGATTCCAGCAGTATCGCGCACAAGCGGTAGTACCGCTCACGAGCGGTAGTACCGCTTTACAGCGGTAGTACCGCTTACGCGGTAGTACTGCCTTACCAGCGGTAGTACCGCTTAAGGCAGCAGCAAAACTTCCTTTTGCACTTTCCAATACCTCGTGGGCTTTACCCCTTTGGCCTATATAAAGTGTTGCTGCACCCGAACACTTCGGTAAACATCCGGAACCTTTTCCGGTGAATTCCGGAACCCTTCCGGAGATCAAAACACTATTATCACATATATTAATCTTTACCTCCGGACTCTTCCGGAGATCCTCGTCATGTCCTGGATCTTATCCGGGACTCCGAACAACCTTCGGTCACCAACACAATAACTCAACTATACTAATCGTCACCAAACGTTAAGTGTGTAGACCCTGCGGGTTCGAGAACTATGTAGACATGACCGAGACACCTCTACGATCAATAACCAATAGCGGGACCTGGATGCCCATATTGGCTCCTACATATTCTACGAAGATCTTTATCGGTCGAACCTCTATGTCAAGGATTCAGTTAATCCCGTATGTTGTTCCCTTTGTTCTTCGGTATGTTACTTTCCCGAGATTCGATCGTCGGCATCTCTATACTTAGTTCAATCTCGTTACTGGCAAGTCTCTTTACTCATTCCGTAATACAAGATCTTGTGGCTAACACTTTAGTCACATTGCTTGCAAGGCTCATTGTGATGTTGTATTACCGAGTGGGCCCTGAGATACCTCTCCGTCACACGGAGTAACAAATCCCAGTCTTGATCCATGCCAACCCAACAGACACCCTCGGAGATACCTGTAGAGCACCTTTATAGTCACCCAGTTACGTTGCGACGTTTGATACACACAAGGTACTCCTCCAATGTCAGGGAGTTGCATGATCTCATGGTCATAGGAACAGATACTTGACATGCAGAAAACAATAGCAATAAACTGACACGATCATATGCTACGTTCGTAGTTTGGGTCTTGTCCATCACATCATTCTCCTAATGATGTGATCCCGTTATCAAATGACATCTCATGTCCATGGCCAGGAAACCTTCACCATCTTTTGATCAACGAGCTAGTCAACTAGAGGCTTACTAGGGACACAGTGTTGTCTATGTACCCACACATGTATTTGAGTTTCCAATCAATACAATTATAGCATGGATAATAAACGATTATCATGAACAAGGAAATATAATAATAACCAATTTATTATTGCCTCTAGGGCATATTTCCAACAGTCTCCCACTTGCACTAGAGTCAATAATCTAGTTCACATCACTATGTGATTTATATTGTAATGAATCGAACACCCATGCAGTTCTGGTGTTGTTCATGTTTAGCCCTTGGAAGAGGTTTAGTCATCGGATCTGCAACATTCAGATCCGTGTGTACTTTGCAAATATTTATGTCGTCCTCCTTGATGCAATCGCGGATGGAATTGAAACGTCGCTTTATGTGGCTAGAGCAATGGCACCAGTATTATCACAAAACAGAGTCATTGGGTTAAGCGCACTAGGCACTACTCCAAGATCTGTCATGAACTCCTTCATCCAGACACCTTCCTTCGCCGCCTCTGAGGCAGCGATGTACTCCGCTTCGCATGTAGAATCAGCTACCACGCTTTGCTTGGAACTGCACCAGCTAACCGCACCCCCATTAAGAATAAATACGTATCAACCAACTCTAATGTCACCTAGATACTCCAATGTCACCACAAGTATCCGCAAGTTGATTATTCGATATGCATCAAAACAACTTCAGATTCATAATATTCAATCCACTTGGCCAGATCTCAAGTCAAATTGATGCATATTGTGGCTTTATAACGATTTATGGGAAGGCAGCGCTCGTATATTGAATACAAATGCTGAGAAAACGTCGGACTCTCCAGGAGTCCCAAACTAACCGCGCCGAGGTGCCTCAAGGAGCCCCTGGTACGGTTTATTGCACTCTTTTATATGTCCGAACTGTTTTATACCAAAAACTCGAGGTTAGAATTGCACAGTTTTTTCAAAGACGGCCGAACTGCTTTTCTATTAGTGACCTCAGACAAGCCGAACACTTTTATGAAAGCAAGCTGATCGGCCGACTGAATTTGCGCATGTTTGTGGTAGTCAGCTTTTAAGCTGTATTTTGCAGCTTTATGCTATATGTTATTTTGACTCCGTTGCGACTGTTTATAATTTGAAAGTGGCCACCGTCGGCTTCTACCCCTTTGTAGATGCTATGCAGCGTGTTTCCGCAATAACAAGACAACCCTTAGCCGACGTCTCGGTGCCCGGAGGCGGTTGTGTTAGCGTAAACGAGGCAATCAGATATGTAGGATTTATATCTTTCACTTAGTCATAGGAGCTTGACTGTGGGGGCAAGTAACTAGCCCCTGGTGTTTGGAGTGTTCGGGCGTGCCGAGGTGCAGCTCGGCAGGGAAGTTGCCGAACTATGGGTCAGAAAAGATTTCCCGAGCCAAATTATTATGAACGGCACCTCGGTCTAGAGGATATCCCACCTCCTGGAAAAAACATACAAATAGGTTTAAAAGCTTCGTAGGCTCGGAAAACCAAAAAACTTACACAAAACCTTTACGTCTAGAATAAATCAAGTTTTTTGGTACCAATCCTAAATTGGTCTTAAAATTAATTTTGTGCTTCTGTCGTGCTTTAACATGATACGTCCGATCTCCAGACTTCAAGCGGGTCAGCCTTTGGCTTCAACCTCCCATCCCGAAGGCGGAGTGTTTCTCAGGCCAATTTAGCGAACTAAACTCGAGCGGCTTTAGAGAGAAACTAGGCTATCTGGCTATTGACCACACACTCGCGTCGGAAAAAGGAGTAGTAGAAAAAGACTTTACAACAACTTAGAAGAAAACACTTATCATAAAATGGCTCATATAAATTTAAGAGCCCCCAGTTAACATGGGAAAAAGAAACGGTTTTTAACAAACCTCGTTTTTAACAAACAGATTTTAAGATAAATATAATGCTTGGTCGAACCGAACAAAAAATTAAGAATTTAGAAAAGTTGAGCATGAAAGCGACTTAGCTGGTTAATGTGCTCGGTGTTGATGACGTGGGCCGAGCTTGCGGCGGGTCAAGGTCCCAGCCCCCAAGCCGGTCCCGAGGTGCCCGAGAGAAGAGCTCAGCTTGATGAAGTGGCGACGCAACATGGTTAATGTGGCGAGGCAAAGCCCCCGGTCCAGCCGAGGTGACGAAGCTGGCCGGCTGGTGACGACGGAGTCCCCGGTCCAGCCAAGGTGACAGAGCAGTTCGGTAAGGTGATGTTGCAGCCCCCATGCCAGCCAAGGTGTCGAAGCAGGTCAGCGTGGTGGACATCTGCTTGAAGTAGCAACGGCGCAGCGATGCCGACGTAGGTCGGAACTGGTCAATGCCGGCTTGATGAAGTGACCGCGTGGCGATGCCGGCACGCCCCATCCGTGCAATCCGTGGGGCGATGATGTTGTATTGATGATTATTTGGCATTCGCGATGCCGGACTCTAGGTCGGCACGCCGAAGTGATGATTTGACCTCGGCTCGATGAAGCAATGAATTGTCTAGCGCAGGTTGGCAGCCGTGGAGCAACGTTGTCGGACTGGTTTGACACCAACGCGACGGTGAAGATTACCTTAGAAAAGGCTTTTAAAATTTGCAGGCACATGCTTGAAAGCAAAACACAATAACCTATAAGAAATTCCCTTCAAAAAGGATGTCCGATAATCTGTTCATGAAAAAGATGAACTCGGGTGGGATTCGTTTTCGCGCAGAAAACAGATCCGGAAATTGACGCACTCCTCAGGTTGTTCCTGGAGTTTGAACGGTCAGATTGAGCTGAAATTTTGAGGGATGGTAGATATATAAATTCCGAAGCTGATCAATGGTTGGATCTTCCAAAGGATGTCCGATCTGAATGCTGGACTCCTCACCCTAAACTCGTCCGGATTCACGTCAAGA
This sequence comes from Elymus sibiricus, assembly GCA_039707655.1. Taxonomy (NCBI): domain Eukaryota; kingdom Viridiplantae; phylum Streptophyta; class Magnoliopsida; order Poales; family Poaceae; genus Elymus; species Elymus sibiricus. The sequence goes on from CM077676.1 coordinate 86,739,397, forward strand.
TTTGATAGGGCTCCGGTATATCGTAGATCGCCGGAGATTCCTCCATCAGAATACGATGAAATTTTACGGGGTCATTATAGACTCAATTCCGCACAATTCCACCAAAGGATTCGTCAAAACGACGCTCGAGGAGGCGGTGATGGTGAACACGAACCCGCTGTCCAGAAAAACTGCACGGTCGCCCGAGGGCAATGTTGATCTTGAGCCCCCGAACTCCATGGATGATTCCCCCATGATCTTGATAGAGATCGGAGCTGATGATGATGAAAGTATCCGTCCGATCTTCATGATCCGACGTGGAGTGCAGTCCTCGGTCCAGCCGAGGTGACCAGTCGAGCCGGCGACGCAGATGCCGACATCGACAATAAAGCTCGGTTCCGACGCGTAGATCGCGCCGTAGACGATCTGAATTCCCATTGCACCGCGGCGACTACCAGCGGGCTCTCAATGAAAGAACCAATGTCGGTTCTAAATCTGGCATATCTCGTAGTAGGGGTCCTAAGCTAGGCGTCTTGGAGCGATGGTAACATGGACACAAGATTTTACCCAGGTTCGGGCTCTCTCGAAGACATAATACCCTATGTGCTGCTTTTGATTGTATTCATATGGGGTGTAGTACAGAGTACATGTATCTACCACGAGATTGTTCTAATGAATATGAGCTGATCTATCGACTAGCCTAGCCTCGGTTTATATAATGCACCGGAGGCCTAGGGTTTAGGAGAGTCCTCGTCTTGGGCGCTAAGTCTTGTGGAATCTTACTTGTATTCGTCATGGGCTGCCTGAAGTGGCCCATTAGTGAACCACCATGGGGGTCCTCTCCCGACCCACTGGTGGGGAGACGACGTGGTGAGTACCCCCTAGTCCAGTACACCGTCAGTAGCCCCCTAAACCGGTCTTCAAGTTGGCGATCCTCCTCGGTTCTTCCGAGCTGTTCTTCGTCTTCAGTCGTTGGTCATGAAAACTGGTTCAACAAATCTTCCAATCTCCAATCTTGAGGATCGCCGAGGTGTATCCGAAGAGTTCATACGTCGGGTATCCGAGGAGTCCTTTAAGTTCTCGGCCTTTATCAATGCCTTGTTATTTTTACGCCACACCTCGGGCACGAAGTGTTTCTAGTGCGGCGGTGTCCTGTTTGCATCCGAGTTCCAACGGCGGACTGCATCCGAGGTGTCTTTTTGCAGCCGAGCTCCAACGCCGGACTGCATCCGAGGAGGCATAGAGTACCTCATCTTTCAAAAAGTTTGAAGGAGGTTATCCGAGCTTAACACCAAAAAAGATCTCTATGGAGCCAGCCACTCGCAGCCGAGCTTTACGCCGGACTGCTTCCGAGGTGGTGCACCACCTCGGCCGTGGGCTGATTTTTTCTAGATTTGTGCAATTTATTCTCTGCCGAGATGTATAGCCAGTAGCCCTCAAGGTGTGTGTCGGCCTAAAATCCGAGATGCACCTGAAGGATAACATAAAACCGCTGATCCCAGTAGCCCCTGAGACTAAGGTTGATTCGCGAAATCGTCCTGAGGATCAACATCTAGCTCGGCAGCATACTTAGGAACAGAAACCCGGTGTGCATAGTCCTCGAGACTCAAGTTGGGTGCGGCCGACCAACCCGAGGATCGTAATCTCCTCAGAAACTGTTTTGCACTTTGAATTTTCTGCATTGAATCATCAATGCAATAGCCACCGAGCCACTGGTCGGGTGGCAACACCAGATCAGGGGATCGATGTAACCCGTTAATGGCTTTTAAGTGAGAAGCGCGAAGCCCAGTAGCCCCTGAGCCTTAAGTTGGGCAAGGGTGGCTGAATTAAGGATCAATATCCGGAGTAAATAGATTTTAATCATAATTTATGTGTAATGATTCTATGTATCCAAGTAATTGACATCATTAATGCTCGGATCCGCATTGTACAAAACTTTGTTGACCGACCATCGGCTTCAACCTCCTCGGCCAGTAGCTCAGGAGTGTTTGTCCTACTTTATAAAGCCTTTATAAGGGCAAAGATTTACGGCAAATAAGGCAATCCGGCCATATGGTTTTATAAACAAAGGTACGCGGAGAGATATGTTATATTACTATTTAACGTAAGAAACATCTTCTGGTAAAAATAGTTCCTTTATAGGTTCCTTTTCACAGGTTATCATGCTAACCATGATTATGTAACTTCACCTCCGATCTAAGTGGGAGAAAATAGTGAAGATTAATTCGGGGGAAATTCCTGCAGTATTTGGCTTTAAAAAACCAAGATTTTCACTTCTGTCATTGCCGACCAATTATGTTCTTGAGATTGCTAGCTTTCGGCTTCACCCAGTCTGAGGTACTAACCCGGATAACACGGTAGTATCAATCACAGAGGTGCTCCCTTTATCCCCAAGCCAAACAGTCGGGAACGTAGGGGGTAAGCATAGGAGCCAGGCAACCCAGCTTGGCCAGATCTCAAGTCAAATTGATGCATATTGTGGCTTTATAACGATTTATGGGAAGGCAGCGCTCGTATATTGAATACAAATGCTGAGAATACATCGGACTCTCCGGAGTCCCAAAGTAACCGCGCCGAGGTGCCTCAAGGAGCCCCTGGTACGGTTTATTGGACTCTTTTATATGTCCGAAGTGTTTTATACCAAAAACTCGAGGTTAGAATTGCACAGATTTTTTGAAGACGGCCAAACTGCTTTTCTATTTGTGACCTCGGACAAGCCGAACACTTTTATGAAAGCAAGCTGATCGGCCGATTCAATTTGCGCATGTTTGTGGTAGTCAGCTTTTAAACTGTATTTTGCAGCTTTATGCTATATGTTATTTTGACTCCATTGCGACTGTTTATAATTCGAAAGTGGCCCATCGTCGGCTTCCACCCCTTTGTAGATGCTACGTTGGGTGTTTCCACAATAACAAGACAACCCTTAGCCGACGTCTCGGTGCCCACAGGCGGTTGTGTTAGCGGAAATGAGGCAATCAGATATGTAGGCTTTATAACTTTCACTTAGTCATCGGAGCTTGACTATGGGGGCAAGTAACTAGCCCCTGGTGTTTGGAGTGTTCGGGCGTGCCGAGGTGCAACTCGGCAGGGAAGTTGCCGAACTATGGGTCGGAAAAGATTTCCCGAGCCAAATTAGTATGCATGGCACCTCGGTCAAGAGGATATCCCACCTCCTGGAAAAAAACATACAAAAAGGTTTAAAAGCTTCATAGGCTCAGAAGACCAAAAAACTTACACAAAACCTTTACGTCTAGAATAAATCAAGTTTTTTGGTGCCAATCCGAAATTGGTCTTAAAATTAATTTTGTGCTTCTGTCGTGCTTTAACATGATACGTCCGATCTCCAGACTTCAAGCGGGTCAGCCTTTGGCTTCAACCTCCCACCCCAAAGGCGGAGTGTTTCTCAGGCCATTTTAGTGAACTAAACTCGAGCGGCATTTGAGAGAAACCAGGCTATCCGGCTATTGACCACACACTCGCGTCGGAAAAAGGAGTAGTAGAAAAAGACTTTGCAACGACTTAGAAGAAAACACTTATTATAAAATGGCTCATATAAATTTAAGAGCCCCTAGTTAACATGGGAAAAAGAAGCTGTTTTTAACAAATAGATTTTAACATAAATATAATGCTTGGTCGAACCGAACAAAAAATTAAGAATTTAGAAAAGTTGAGCATGAAAGCGACTTAGCTGGTTAATGTGCTCGGTGTTGATGACATGGGCCAAGCTTGCGGTGGGTCAAGGTCCCAGCCCCCATGCCGGTCCCGAGGAGCCCGAGCGAAGAGGTCGGCTTGATGAAGTGGCGACGCAACACGGTCAATGTGGCGAGGCGAAGCCCCCGGTCCAGCCAAGGTGACGAAGCTGGCCGGCTGGTGACGACGGAGTCCCCGGAGTTGGTTGATGAAGAAATGGCGAAGCCCCCGGTCCAGCCGAGGTGACAGAGTAGTTTGGTAAGGTGATGTTGCAGCCCCCATGCTAGCCGAGGTGTCGAAGCAGGTCGGCGTGGTGGACATCTGCTTGAAGTAGCAACGGCGCGGCGATGCCGACGCAGGTCGGAACTGGTCAATGCCGGCTTGATGAAGTGACCGCGTGGGATGCCGGCACGCCCCATCCGTGCAATCCGTGGGGCGACGATGTTGTATTGACGATTATTTGGCATTCGCGATGCCGGACTCTAGGTCGGCTCGCCGGAGTGATGATTTGACCTCAGCTCGATGAAGCAATGAATTGTCTAGCGCAGGTCGGCAGCCCTGGAGCAACGTTGTCGGACTGGTTTGACACCAACGCAACGGTGAAGATTACCTCAGAAAAGGCTTTTAAAATTTGCAGGCAAATGCTTGAAAACAAAACACAATACCCTATAAGAAATTCCCTTCAAAAAGGATGTGCGATAATCTGTTCATGAAAAAGATGAACTCCGGTCGGATTCGTTTTCGTGCAGAAAACAAATCCGGAAATTGACGCACTCCTCGGGTTGTTCCCGGAGTTTGAACGGTCAGATTGAGCTGAAATTTTGAGGGATGGTAGATATATAAATTCCACAGCCGATCAATGGTTGGATCTTCCAAAGGATGTCCGAGCTGGACGCTGGACTCCTCGCCCTAAACTCATCCAGATTCACGTCCAGATTTGACAGGGCTCCGGTATATCGTAGATCGCCGGAGATTCCTCCATCAGAATACGACGAAATTTTATGGGGTCATTATAGACTCAATTCCGCACAATTCAACCAAAGGATTCGTCAAAACGGCGCTCGAGGAGGCGGTGATGGTGAACGCGAACCCGCTCTCCAGAAAAACTGCACGGTCGCCCGAGGGCAATGTTGATCTTGAGCCCCCAAGCTCCATGGATGATTCCCCCATGATCTTGATAGAGATCGGAGTTGAAGATGATGAAAGTATCCATCCGATCTTGATGATCCGACGCGGAGCGGAGTCCTCGGTCCAGCCGAGGTGACCAGTCGAGCCAGACACGCAGATGCCGACAACGACAATAAAGCTTGGTTCCAATGCGTAGATCGCGCCGGAGACGATCTGAATTCCCATTGCACCGCGGCGACTGCCAGCGGGCTCTCAATGAAAGCACCAATGTCGGTTCTAAATCCGGCATATCTCGTAGTAGGGGTCCTAAGCTAGGCGTCTTGAAGCGATGGTAACATGGACACAAGATTTTACCCAGGTTCGGGCTCTGTCGAAGAGATAATACCCTACGTCCTGCTTTTGATTGTATTCATATGGGGTGTAGTACAGCGTACATGTATCTATCACGAGATTGTTCTAATGAATATGAGCCGATCTATCGACTAGCCTGGCCTCGGTTTATATAATTCACCGGAGGCCTAGGGTTTAGGAGAGTCCTCGTCTTGGGCGGCAAATCTTGTGGAATCTTACTTGTATTCGTCATGGGCTGCCTGAAGTGGCCCATTAGTGATCCGCCATGGGGGTCCTCTCCCGACACACTGGTCGGGAGACGACGTGGTGAGTAACCCCTAGTCCAGGACACCGTCAGTAGCCCCCTGAACCGGTCTTCAAGTTGGGGACGCTCCTCGGTTCTTCCGAGCTGTTCTTCGTCTTCGGTCGTCGGTCTTGAAAACTGGTTCAACAAATCTTCCCATCTCCAATCTTGAGGACCGTCGATTTGTATCCAAAGAGTTCATACATCGGTTATCCGAGGAGTCCTTTAAGTTCTCAGCCTTTATCAATGCCTTGTTATTTTTACGCCACACCTCGGGCTCGAATTGTTTCTAGTGCGGCGGTCTCCTCTTTGAATCCGAGAGCTCCAACGCCAGACTGCATCCGAGGAGGCATAGAGTAACTCATCTTTCAAAAAGTTTGAGGGAGGTTATCCGAGCTTAACACCGAAAAAGTTCTCTATGGAGCCAGCCACTCGCAGCCGAGCTTTACGCCGGACTGCTTCGGAGGTGGTGCACCACCTCGGCCGTGGGCTGATTTTTTGTGGATTGGTGCAATTTATTCTCTGCCGAGATGTATAGCCAGTAGCCCTCAAGGTGTGTGTCGGCCTAAAATCCGAGATGCACCCGAAGGATAACATAAAAGCGCTGATCCCAGTAGCTCCTCAGACTCAGGTTGATTCGCGAAATCGGCCTGAGGATCAACTCCTAGCTCGGCAGCATACTTAGGAACAGAAACACGGTGTGCATAGTCCTCGAGACTCAGGTTGGGTGCGGCCGACCAACCCGAGGATTGTAATCTCCTCGGAAACTGTTTTGCACTTTGAATTTTCTGCATTGAATCATCAATGCAGTAGCCACCGAACCACTGGTCGGGCGGCAACACCAGATCAGGGGATCAATGTAACCCGTTAATGGCTTTTAAGTGAGAAGCGCGAAGACCAGTAGCCCCGAGCCTTAAGTTGGGCAAGGGTGGCCGAATTAAGGATCAATATCTGGAGTAAATAGATTTTAATCATAATTTATGTGTAATGATTCTATGTATCCAAGTACTTTACATCATTAATGCTTGGATCCGCATTGTACAAAACATTGTTGACCGACCATCGGCTTCAACCTCCTCGGCCAGTAGCTGAGGAGTGTTTGTCCTACTTTATAAGGGCAAAGATTTACAACAAACAAGGCAATCTGGCCATATGGTTTTATAAACAAAGGTACGCGGAGAGATATGTTATATTACTATTTAACGTAAGAAACATCTTCTGGGAAAAATAGTTCCTTTATAGGTTCCTTTTCACAGGTTATCATGCTAACCATGATTATGTAACTTCACCTCCGATCTAAGTGGGAGAAAATAGTGAAGATTAATTCGGGGAAAATTCCCGAAGTAATTGTCTTTAAAAAACCAAGATTTTCACTTCCGTCGTTGCCGACCAATTATGTTCTTGAGATTGCTAGCTTTCGGCTTCACCCAGTCTGAGGTACTAACCAGGATAACCCGGTAGTATCAATCCCAGAGGTGCTCCCTTTACACCCTAGCTGAACAATCGGGAACGTAGGGGGTAAGCACAGGAGCCAGACAACCCAGCTTGGCCAGATCTCAAGTCAAATTGATGCATATTGTGGCTTTAAAACGATTTATGGGAAGGCAGCGCTCGTATATTGAATACAAATACCGAGAATACGTTGGACTCTCCAGGAGTCCCAAACTAACCGCACCTAGGTGCCTCAAGGAGCCCCTGGTACGGTTTATTGGACTCTTTTACATGTCCGAAGTGTTTTATACCAAAAACTCGAGGTTAGAATTGCATAGTTTTTTCAAAGACGGCCGAACTGCTTTTCTATTAGTGACCTCGGACAAGCCGAACACTTTTATGAAAGTAAGCTGATCGGCCGATTGAATTTGCGCATGTTTGTGGTAGTCAGCTTTTAAGCTGTATTTTGCAGCTTTATGCTATGTGTTATTTTGACTCCGTTGCGACTGGTTATAATTTGAAAGTGGCCCACCATCGGCTTTCACCCCTTTGTAGATGCTACGCAGGGTGTTTCCGCAATAACAAGACAACCCTTAGCCGACGTCTCGGTGCTCGGAGGCGGTTGTGTTAGCGGAAACGAGGCAATCAGATATGTAGGCTTTATAACTTTCACTTAGTCATAGGAGCTTGACTGTGGGGGCAAGTAACTAGCCTCTGGTGTTTGGCGTGTTCGGGCGTGCCGAGGTGCAGCTCAGCAGGGAAGTTGTCGAACTACGGGTCGGAAAAGATTTCCCGAGCCAAATTATTATGCACGGCACAGTCAAGAGGATATCCCACCTCCTGAAAAAAAAATACAAATAGGTTTAAAAGCTTGATAGGCTCGGAAAACCAAAAAACTTACACAAAACCTTTACGTCTAGAATAAATCAAGTTTTTTGGTGCCAATCTGAAATTGGTCTTAAAATTAATTTTGTGCTTCTGTCGTGCTTTAACATGATACGTCCGATCTCCAGACTTCAAGTGGGTTAGCCTTTGGCTTCAACCTCCCATCCCGAAGGCGGAGTGTTTCTCAGGCCAGTTTAGCGAACTAAACTCGAGCGGCTTTAGAGAGAAACCAGGCTATCCGGCTATTAACCACACACTCGCGTCGGAAAAAGGAGTAGTAGAAAAAGACTTTGCAACGACTTAGAAGAAAACACTTATTATAAAATGGCTCATATAAATTTAAGAGCCCCCAGTTAACATGGGAAAAAGAAGCGGTTTTTAACAAACCTCGTTTTTAACAAACAGATTTTAACATAAATATAATGCTTGGTCGAACCGAACAAAAAATTAAGAATTTAGAAAAGTTGAGCATGAAAGCGACTTAGCTAGTTAATGTACTCGGTGTTGATGACGTGGGCCGAGCTTGCGGCGGGTCAAGGTCCCAGCCCCAAGCCAGTCCCGAGGTGCCCGAGTGAAGAGCTCGGCTTGATGAAGTGGCGACATAACATGGTCAATGTGGCGAGGCGAAGCCCCCGGTCCAGTCGAGGTGACGAAGCTGGCCGACTGGTGACGACGGAGTCTCCGGAGTTGGTTGATGAATAGATGGCGAAGCCCCCGGTCCAGCCGAGGTGACAGAGCAGCAGTAAGGTGATGTTGCAGCCCCCATGCCAACCAAGGTGTCGAAGTAGGTTGGCATGGTGGACATCTTCTTGAAGTAGCAACGGCGCGGCGATGCCGACGCAGGTCGGAACTGGTCAATGCCGGCTTGATGAAGTGACCACGTGGCGATGCCGGTGCGCCCCATCCGTGCAATCCGTGGGGCGACAATGTTGTATTGACGATTATTTGGAATTCGCGATGACGGACTCTAGGTCGGCTCGCCGGAGTGATGATTTGACCTCGGCTTGATGAAGCAATGAATTGTCTAGCGCAGGTCGGCAGCCGTGGAGCAACGTTGTCGGACTGGTTTGACACCAACACGACGGTGAAGATTACCACGGAAAAGGCTTTTAAAATTTGCAGGCACATGGTTGAAAACAAAACACAATACCCTATAAGAAATTCCCTTCAAAAAGGATGTCCAATAATCTGTTCATGAAAAAGATGAACTCGGGTCGGATTCGTTTTCGCGCAGAAAACATATCCGGAAATTGACGCACTCCTCGGGCTGTTCCCGGAGTTTGAATGGTTGGATCGAGCTGAAGTTTTGAGGGATGGTAGATGTAGGAATTCCGCAGCCGATCAATGGTTGAATCTTCTAAAGGATGTCCGAGCTGGACGCTGGACTCCTCACCCTAAACTCGTCCAGATTCACGTCCAGATTTGACATGGCTCCGGTATATCGTAGATCGCCGGAGATTCCTCCATCGGAATACGATGAAATTTTACGGGGTCATTATAGACTCAATTCCGCACAATTCCACCAAAGAATTCGTCAAAACGACGCTCGAGGAGGTGGTGACGGTGAACGCGAACCTGCTGTCCAGAAAAACTGCACGGTCGCCCGAGGGCAATGTTGATCTTGAGCCCCCGAGCTCCATTGATTATTCCCCCATGATCTTGATAGAGATCGGAGTTGATGATGATGAAAGTATCCGTCCGATCTTGATGATCCGATGCAGAGCGCAGTCCTCAGTCCAGCCGAGGTGACCGGTCGAGCCGGCGATGAAGATGCCGACATCGACAATAAAGCTCGGTTCCGACGCGTAGATCGCGCCGGAGACGATCTGAATTCCCATCGCATCACGGCGACTGCCAGCAGGCTCTCAATGAAAGCACCAATATCGGTTCTAAATCCGGCATATCTCGTAGTAGGGGTCCTAAGCTAGGCGTCTTGGAGCGATGGTAACATGGACATGGGATTTTACCCAGGTTCGGGCTCTCTCGAAGAGATAATACCCTACGTCCTGCTTTTGATTGTATTCATATGGGGTGTAGTACAGAGTACATGTATCTACCACGAGATTGTTCTAATGAATATGAGCTAATCTATCAACTAGCCTGGCCTCGGTTTATATAATGCACCGGAGGCCTAGGGTTTAGGAGAGTCCTCGTCTTGGGCGCCAAGTCTTGTGGAATCTTACTTGTATTCGTCATGGGCTGCCTGAAGCGGCCCATTAGTGAACCGCCATGGGGGTCCTCTCCTGACCCACTGGTCGAGAGACGACGTGGTGAGTGCCCCCTAGTCCAGGACACCGTCAGTCGCTGCTTGAACTTTGGAGGTGCTCTGTATTTATGTTTTGTGGTCTCAGAAAGGGCTAGCGAGATACCATGTTGTCATATTATATCATGATTGTTTTGACAAAGTGTTGGCACTTGAGATACCTTATCATTGCTCGCTAGTTGATTATCCCATTGATATGAGTGAATATAATTTCTAAGAGTTATCATTTGCATGGTTAGTTATAATCTTTGATGAAACCCTGGGTATTATTTAAGCATATATATAGATACAAGAACAAAAGAGTTCCTAAAAGTTTTTCTTTATCACTTTTAGTTTGTCAACTGAATTGCTTGAGGACAAGCAATGAGTTAAGCTTGGGGGAGTTGATATGTCTCCATCGTATCTACTTTTCCAAACACTTTTGCTCTTGTTTTGGACTCTAATTTGCATGATTTGAATGGAACTAACCCGGACTGGTGCTGTTTTCAGCAGAACTACCATGGTGTTGTTTTTTATGCAGAAATAAAAGTTCTTGGAATTGGACGAAACTTTTTGGAGATTTTTTATGGAATAAATAAAAAATACTGGAGCCAAGATCCACTGGAGGGGGGCCACCTGCTGCCCACGAGGCACCAGGGCGCGCCACCCCCCCCCCCTGGCGCGCCCTGGTGGCTTCTGGGGCCCACGTGGCTCCGCTGAACCTAATCTCGGGCCTATAAATTCACAATTCCAGCAAAAAAAATAAGAGAAGAAGTTTCATCGCGTTCTACGATACGGAGCCGCCGCCACCTCCTGTTCTTCATCGGGAGGCTAGATCTGGAGTCCGTTCGGGGCTCCGGAGAGGGGGTTCTTCCGTCATCGTCGTCATCAACATCCTCTATCACCAATTTCATGATGCTCACTGCCGGGAGTGAGTAATTCCTTCGTAGGCTTGCTGGACGGTGATAGGCTGGATGAGATTTATCATGTAATCGAGGTAGTTTTGTTAGGGCTTGATCCCTAGTATCCACTATGTTCTGAGATTGATGTTGCTATGACTTTGCTATGCTTAATGCTTGTCACTAGGGCCCGAGTGCCATGATTTTAGATCTGAACCCTTTATGTTTTCATGAATATATTTGTGTTCTTGATCCGATCTTGCAAGTTATACGCACCTGCTATGTGTTATGATCCGCATACCCCAAGGTGACAATAATTGGGATTCTTTCCGGTGATTACCATAGTTTGAGGAGTTCATGTATTCACTATGTGTTAATGCTTTGTTCCGGTTCTCTATTTAAAGGATGCCTTAATATCCCTTAGTTTCCTTATGGACCCCGCTGCCACGGGAGGGTAGGACAAAAGATATCATGCAAGTTCTTATCGCAAACACGTATGACTATATACGGAATACATGCCTACATTACATTGATGAATTGGAGCTAGTTCTGTGTCACCCTAGGTTATGACTGTTACATGATGAATGTTATCCAACATAATCACCGATCCAATGCCTACGAGTTTTTCACATATTGTTCTTTGCTAAGTTACTACTGTTACTACTACTGTTACAATTGCTACTACTATTGCTGCTACTGTTACTGCTACTGTTACTATTATTGCTATTGCTATCAAACTATCATACTACTGTGCTACTGATCACTCTACTGCAGATATTTAGTCTCCAGGTGTTGTTGAATTGACAACTCAACTGCTAATACTTCCAAATATTCTTTGGCTCCCCTTGTGTCGAATCAATAAATTTGGGTTGAATACTCTACCCTCAAAAACTGTTGCGATCCCCTATACTTGTGGGTTCTCAACGGCCATCGACAAGATTTTGCTTTGGCCCCTCGCACCGAACTTGCCCTTGGTTCAACATACGATTGGTGTGTTAGGCTTTCACTCAATGATGCTTCAGAGGACCTCCTCCTAGAAGAACTCGTACTAAAGAGGTTCATTTCCCTAAGAGAAAATTTCTGAAATTTTTGGACCACAAAAAGATGTTAACAAATGCAACACCCTAGTTTTTGCCTTTTTCTTTTATTTGGATTTATTAAGTATTTTACTTGCATTTGAGGGTTTTCTGTCAACTCTTTTGGACTTACCACTTGGATTTATTTTTGATTTTCTTCCAAGTGGGCTCTATCATCCATAAACCATCCCTAGACCTCATCCCTCTCATAATAATGCCATTGGGTATTTTTATTTAATAGCATTATATGCTTTTTCTCTCGGAAAATACTCCTTTGCTCTCTAAGCTATGAAGCAACCCCTATTTTTATTGCTCTAAAAATTCAAAGAAAATTCCCAAATATTCTTTGGATCATTCCTCACCTTCCTATGCAAAAATATCCCATGGTCATTTGGAAAATTTCAACCAAGGACAATGTTTTTGCTTCTGGTCAGAAAGAGCACTATGTGAAGCAAGTATATTTTTCCTTGATCCTTTTAAGCTGAAATTTTTACCACTTGATTACCCTCCTAGCTGATGCTTAAACGCCTAATCTAAGCCTCAAATTCCTAGCCATTTGTCCCCAGCTCTTGGAGCAAGTTTCTGTCCAGAAACTTTATCTCTAGCTCCAGTCACCTCCAATGCACCATTTGGCAAGCCCAGTGCATTCCTTGGCAAAGCGTTGAAGGGACAACACCTAGGACATGGTGTGGCAGTGCCGAAAGTCACCTGCATGCCAATGCACGCGGTGACCGCGTGCGGGCATGGTGCAATGCACGCGCTCTGTGCGCTCTGCATGTCGGGTTCGATCGGCCGCCGTCCAAGCTCTCCCCTCGCGCCACCACAGCATGTCTAGTCCACTCAGAGCACTCCCATTCTTCCACCTAGCCCCTCTCTGACCCTCCTCGACGCCGGTAGGAGGCACGCCAGAAGCGGCCATGGCGCTAGCTTGCGGTACAGTGGCTTGCACGCGCGACCCTGTTCCTCTTATTGCGCCTGCGCTCGAGCCCGCGTGCCTGCACTATGCTTGGCCTCTCCCGCACCGTCTCCTAGCTCGCCCGATTCCTCACCGTCCCCGGTTCGCCCTGCCACTCAGCTCCGGTGGAGCTGGAGCACTGCCTCCCCTCCTCCTATAAATAGAGCCCCTCCCCGATCGTTCTGGCCATCCCAAACATCACCACTGACCTCAAATCGAGCCCTAGTATCTGTTGGCAACGCCGGGAAGGCCTCTGGCCTTCAAACCTCGCCGGAGATCGGCTGCGGCTCTCCCCGGCCAACCTCACCCTCTGGAGCCCCTCGACCTCGCCCTCTTCTTCTGGTGTGCTCGTGGTGATCCACTGAAGACGCCCAGGCCGCTGGTTCACCAGATTGAGGCCGTCTTCCTCAACTCCGACGAGCTCAGCCGCCCGCCGTCTCTGGAGAGGATCTCCGCGACGCCGTCAGACCACATCAGCTCGTGTTTTAGGTACGTGTGTGACCGTCTCACCAAGCTGGTCCCATTCCCCCTCTCTCCGGTGATCGCTGACGTCTCCTCGCCAAAGAAACGCCGGCGACAGAGCCACCAGGCCCTGTTCCCTCTCTCCCTCTCGTTTAAAACAGAACCAGGGCCCCACCTGTCATTCTCTCTCTCTGGCCCGAAGGGGTATCTAAGTGGAAGCGTATTTCCAAAATACGTCTTCGACGTCAACCCCTGTGGGATTTTCTGAGAATTGACTTAATTCATTTTAATCCAGAGTTTGACCCTAACTTTGACCAGCCATAACTTTTTATCTATAAGTTCAAATGAGATGATTCTTTTTGCTGCTGGTTTATAAAATTCCAAAGTTGCTGTATGCCAAGTCTCAGAATTTTTCTTGCTGTTGAGAATTTCTGGTGCAATAAACAGTGTTATGTGACATTTTCTTTTTGCATTTAAAATATTTTCAGAGGAACCTAGTTGTGTTGGAGAAGGCCAGGAGTTTTGTGACACTCCTCTGAACCAAGGCAAGCCACAACATTCATATGCAAGGATGGCATTGCAATGACTTTGGTTTAATTGAATTAAATTCATCATATATTCACTATTTAAAATAACTTGCTATATAACTTTGATTGCATAGACTTTATTCTGTCATTTTGATATTACACAGTAGGTTACATCTTACTTGTTAATGTAGGCAGTAGGAATCATGTCATCTGTACATATGGTAGTATGATGAATTCATCATTCATAATCGTGACCCGTGCATCCATTCATACACTATGGCTTGAATCATTTTCTTTTCAAGTTAAACTTAATAATAATCCAACTTGAACATGCTGTTGATCGAGTCATGGTGCCACCAAATCGAGCTCAGCAGTGCAACCACACTTGCCTGGATGGGGAGGCCCTAATGCGGTCTATTGTCATGCCTCTCGTCGGTACCTCCTATGAGGGAAGGTTGTGCTCTGGCGCTACCCTGGCCCGGTAGGCAGTCATAACCTTGAGGACCCAAGTTTTGATGGTACCAAGATCCCCGTTTGGGACAATGTTGATGTTTGGCCACAGAGGTGGCAGCCACAGAGGTGGCGGATGTCACATGTTGACATCAGGGTCACCCAGGACATAGCCCAAAGGGGAGTTTGTTGGAGTGGCCGGGAGAGTGTCATGCAATAGATTGATTTTGTCGGAATGTCGTTGGTCCACCCGAATGGGAGCACAAGGCCATGAGTTCCGTGGTGTGGGTACAGTGTACTAACCTCTGCAGAGTGTATAATCTATCGATAGCCGCGTCCTCGGATATGGACACAGTTCGTAGTAGGTCACACCGTGGGTCAACAGATATAATTAACTTGCACACTAAGATTCACAAGATGGCACATGCAGAAGTGGTGATCGAGTAAGGATCACTATGAAAGGAATGTTTGTGATCAAGTGAGAATCACGGTGGTAAGTTGAGAACGGTGGTTACGCGGTAACCCCGAAATGGTAAGTTGGTCCCCAGGACCATGGCGATGTTTCACACACATCTCATGTGACGTAGTATCATGCTCATGCATTAAATCTGCTAAATGCCTTGTTATTGTTTGTCGCACTTGTTTTTTTTGCTGTGAGCTTGCGAGTACATTCAAAGTACTCACCTGGCTCATGCGGCGCGGCTCTGTGGATGTCGAGCCGTATGTCGCGCTCTAGACCGTGTCCCAGCAGTGTCCCTGTGGAATGGAGTTCCGCTACCCTGTCGTTCCGCTGCCACTTAGTAGTTCCCTTATCATCGAGGCCCCTGCTATGTCCACTAAATAAAGTACATAAGTGCAGCCGTACCGGGTGTGCCACTTGGCCTCGCTCATCATGTAATATGTAACCCATGTTCCCGCTAAGAGATCAATAAAGCGGTTGTTTTCTGTGCCAAGTTGTTGTGTATTGCCAGAAGACTTGATCTCTGGGCTGGCAATGCAAGGTAAACCGGTTGCTCTGAGCCGGGGTGCCACAACGCTTGGTATCAGAGCCGCGCTGACTGTAGGACGCACTAGACCCCCGACGCGTTAGAAAACGGTAGTTTTAGCCTTTGAAGTGGTTTGAGGTTAGACTCTGCACTTGGGTGTTGCATTGCATGCATATAGCTTAGTATTAATACTGATCAGCTAATATTGTGAGTGTAGACGGCACCAGTCCCTTATCCGTACCAGCCCGAGCCGGCACCTTCCACCTTTCCGCATCTGCTTAGCAATGTGTGGCGCCGACTCTACCCCGATGGCGATGAACCCATATATCAGATGTACCGAGAGCAGCTTGCTGATGGCATTTACGAGTATCACGCGGAGGTCGTCATGCACAACAGTACTGTAGTGGGCACTTACACTCGCTCCACCAAGGGCGGGACTACTTCTACACCCGATCAGGGGGTCCAGTTTGCCGCATTTGAGGCTCTCACTGACTTGCGCTATAACGAGATTCAGATGCAGACTCACCGAGGTTTCTACTTCTATCCGTCCCTGTATGAGTCAGGACAGATCCACTTCCCTTACATTGATCCGGAGTGTGACCGGTCAGCCAGTCACCTGTCTCGCTACATAACGGCGGGATACTTTCTGATCGTCAGCCTAGCCCATGAGCTGAACCGCGTTCGAAACGAGCTAGCTGCCGCTCGATCTACCTTCGCTCCACCTCTGCTTATCCACACATCACTTGTCTCTCCAGTTACTTTACCTCCATCCACCCCAGTAGCCCCCACACCTTCTCAGAGTAACTCAGGCACTTCGGTAGTGACTCCTCATGAGTCCCCAGCCCAGTGGGCTATGCTTCTTGCTACTCCCACCGCTCCGATGCTGCGGAGTCACCCTGCTCCCGACCCTGAGGGAGAGTCTTCCCGCGAGCGTCGTCGTGTTTCCTTTGCTTCAGAGGTATCTGTTATCAGTTCCGATTCGGAGTCTGACACGGAGGAGACACCAGCAGGACCGTCAGCATGCCAGTGCGATCCCGGTCGTCGCATGTAGACGAGGATGATGTGGTGTTTGGTTGTATGTGTGTAGTAGTACTAGCTATGATGTTGTCCTGCTATGTATCCTGGATAATGTATTGTATAATTATGTACTTTCTGTGATTCGCTTTGGCTTTTCTCGATTTCTCTTCCGGGTTTGTTGCTTCACCTCCCTATTTTTTTTTTGTTTTCCCCTTATGGATGTTGCTCATCTCGATGCTTCGTATTGGGAAACATATATAGGATGACAAGGTGTGGCAATAACTGTCATGGTGGCGACGATACTCCAGTTCGTCGATCCGCCAGACAAGCAGGACATTCTCCAGAACCATATCAGCCACCACCTCCTCCACCTCAAGCACCCACGACAGAGCAGATTATGCGGATGTTTGAGGAGAAAAGAAACCAAGACCTGATGGAATTCCTGAGAGGCATGCAGACTATGGTTGGGTAGAATAATCACAATGGTAATCACTCCAAGCTGTCGGATTTTTAGAGGACCAAACCACCAAGTTTCAGTCAAGCAGTGGATCCGATGGAAGCCGATGATTGGTTGAGGACCATTGAAAAGAAGCTGGAAATTGCTCGCACTGAAGATGCTGACAAGGTACCCTTCACCACTCATTACCTAGAAGGACCAGCTGCTATATGGTGGGACAATGCCAAGATGATATGGCATGTTGAAGACGAGATTACTTGGGACAAATTCAAAGATAAATTCCGCAAGTATCATATTCCTGCGGGTGTCATGAAGGTCAAGCAGCGAGAATTTCTCACTCTTACCCAAGGGACCTCGACTGTAAGTGAATATTTAAACAAGTTCAATCACTTGGCCCGTTATTCCGCACATGATGTGGCCACCGAAGAACGGAAGATAGATCGATTCCTCGGAGGACTCAACCTTACCCTCCGATGTGCACTCAGCATGCTGGATTTCCCTGATTTTCAAACTTTGGTGAACAAGGCCCTCATTGCCGAAAGGGAACACAAGCTGATTAATGATCATAAGTCTGCCAATGAGGACCGCAAACGCAAGTTTGAACCCAAGAAGGAAGGGCAAGTGTTTCTGAAGGTTCGTACTTGGCAGCAACCTCAGTTTGAGTTCAAGCCAACCTGGCAGTAGGGGAATATCAAGAATGAAAGTTAGATCAAGACTGTGGTCGCCAAGCCAAACAAGGAAGACTATCAGCGCAACAATGCATGTTACTCATGTGGACAAACTGGGCATTACGCTAGGCAGTGCCCCAAGAATGGCAAGAAAACAGCCAACCTGAAGCCTCAAGTCAACTATGTGGGACAATTCCCTAAACGGAGGAATATTCAAGGGCAAGTCCATCACATCTCCGCCCAAGAAGCCTCAAAAGTTCCCGATGTGGTCATTGGTATGTTTCCTGTTAATGACATACCTGCAACAATTTTATTCAATTCCGGGGCTTCCCATTCTTTTATTTCGCGGAGTTTTGTTGCCCAACATCGCCTTTCCAATACTCTTTTGGACAAAGCTATGGTGGTACAGTCCCCAGGATCCATGCTCAAGACAAATATTGTATGCCGAGGATTGAAAATATCGATCTATGGAGTCATCTTCCCTGCATCACTGGTATCCATTGAGTCTCCCACCTTGGATATTATTTTGGGGATGGATTGGCTGACAAGACATCAGGTCTGTATCAACTGCGCAACAAGAGAAGTTAGGCTAATAAATCCCTCAGGCCAGTTTGCTCGATTCTATGCTGGTCGAGCCATACCAAGGAAAGGGATGGTTTATGCTGCCATTGCTACAGAGATGAGTCTAGTCCCAGTGGTCTGTGA
The DNA here is from genome assembly GCA_039707655.1 of Elymus sibiricus. Classification (NCBI taxonomy): domain Eukaryota; kingdom Viridiplantae; phylum Streptophyta; class Magnoliopsida; order Poales; family Poaceae; genus Elymus; species Elymus sibiricus. The sequence continues at coordinate 86,757,588 of CM077676.1, forward strand.
ATTCCCAGATGTATTTCCAGATGAATTACCAGGCATGCCTCCTGATCGAGAGCTGGAATTTTCCATTGAGCTTGTACCCGGAACAGCATCAATTTACAAGAAATATTATCGAATGCCTTCGTCGGAACAAGTGGAGTTGAAAAAGCAATTGGATGAGATGCTCCAAAAAGGATACATTAGCCCCAGCTCATCTCCTTGGGGTGCACCTGCAATATTCGTGGGCAAGAAAGATGGCAGTCTTCGGATGTGTGTTGACTACCGTGCTCTCAATGATGTCACAATCAAGAATAAATATCCGCTGCCCAGAATTGATGATTTGTTCGATCAACTCAGCGGAGCTCAAGTGTTCTCCAAGATCGACTTGCGCACCGGGTATCACCAACTGAAAATCAGAAAAGAAGATATCCCCAAGACAGCATTCATCGCCAGATATGGGTTGTACGAGTATACGGTCATGTCATTTGGGCTGACCAACGCCCCTGCATTTTTCATGCACATGATGAGCAAGGTGTTCATGGACTTCTTGGACAAGTTTGTAGTGGTGTTCATTGATGACATCCTCATATATTCCAAAAGTGAAGAAGAGCACAAGCAGCATCTCCGAGCAGTGTTGGAACGATTACGCGCTCATGAACTCTATGCCAAGTTCAGCAAATGCGAATTTTGGCTTAAGGAAGTGGGATTCCTTGGGCATACTCTTTCCGCTCAAGGGGTGGCAGTGGATCAAAGCAAAGTCACAAAAGTCCTGAAATGGAGGACACCTGTTTCAGTAACAGAAATCAGGAGTTTCTTGGGTCTAGCAGGCTATTACCATCGCTTCATCGAAGGCTTCTCAAAGATTGCCAAACCAATGACTGAATTACTCAAGAAGAATCAGAAGTTTATATGGACGGAAGCATGTGAGAACAGTTTCAATGAGCTCAAGACCCGGTTGACCACCGCTCCAGTATTGACTCTACCAGATATCTACCGGAGCTTCGACATCTATTGCGACACATCCAGGCGTGGCATTGGGTGTGTTCTTATGCAAGATGGAAAGGTCATGGCCTATGCATCAAGACAACTCCGACCCCATGAGGAAAATTATCCTACCCATGACTTAGAGATGGCAGCTGTGGTTCATGCCTTAAAGATTTGGAGGCACTACATCATTGGAAAACGATGCCAAATCTACACCGACCACAAGAGTCTCAAATATATATTCACGCAACCGGACTTGAACCTCCGACAGCGAAGATCGCTTGAGTTGGTCAAAGACTATGACCTGGGTATCAACTACCACCCAGGGAAAGCCAATGTGGTCGCCGATGCCCTCAGTCGCAAACCGGCTACCACAAACTCATTAATCGAGCGTCTGCACCCAACCCTTCAAGAAGAAATAACGCAGCTCAATATGATCTTGTGTGATGCAATTTGCTTGGTCACCCTGGAAGTAACCCCTACTCTGGAAGAGAAAATCCGAAAGGCTCAACCTGGTGACCCAATGTTGCTCAAGAGAATGGCACAAGTACGAGAAGGGAAGACGCCAGATTTCAACATTGATGACAAAGGTACACTCCGATTCCGGGATCGAGTCTGTATACCGGACCTCGGAGAATTAAAGCAGCAGATTCTGAAGGAAGCTCACGAGTCCGCATACTCTATCCATCCTGGGGGCACTAAAATGTATCAAGACTTAAAGCAAACATTCTAGTGGGAAGGTATGAAGAAAGATATCGCTTATTACGTCGCCTGTTGTGATATATGCAACAAGGTGAAGGCTGAACACCAGAAACCAGCCGGTCTACTTCAACCCTTACCCGTTCCACAATGGAAGTGGGATGATATCTGCATGGACTTTATCGTGGGATTACCCAGGACCCCACGAGGTAATAACGCCATATGGGTCGTGGTCGACATGCTTACCAAGGTAGCCCACTTTATTCCAATCAGGACCACCTACTACACAGATCAACTCGCTCAACTCTACGTGTCCAGGATTGTCAGTCTGCATGGAGTACCCAGGACCATCACTTCAGACCGAGGATCTTTGTTTACCTCGGCATTCTGGCTACGTCTACACCAAGCCTTGGGAACCGCTTTAAAGCATAGCACCGCTTATCACCCTCAGACCGATGGGCAGACAGAGCGGGTAAATCAAATCTTGGAAGATATGCTTCGAGCGTGTGCTCTTGCTCATGGACCCAAATGGGAAGACAGCCTGCCGTACGCTGAGTTTTCGTACAACAACGGCTATCAGACTAGCCTCAAGATGTCACCTTTTGAGGCTCTATATGGACGTAAGTGTCGTACCCCGCTGAACTGGTCTCAAACAGGAGACAGTCGAATCTTCAGGATAGATTTAATGATGGAAGCAGAAAAGCAAGTCAAAGAAATTCGAGACAGGCTGCAAGTGGCAAAATCTCGTCAGAAGAGCTACTATGACTCAAAGCATAGACAGATCAGCTTCGAACCAGGTGAATATGCATATCTCCGAGTTACCCCCATGAAAGGAGTTAAACGGTTTCATACTCGGGGAAAGCTCGCACCAAGATACATCGGTCCATTTCCAGTTATGACCCGAGTTGGTAAAGTGGCTTATTAGTTAGAATTGCCTCCCGAACTATCCGAGGTTCATGATGTGTTCCACGTATCTCAGCTACGAAAATGCATCGCACCACCCGCAAAACAGACAGATATGACAGAACTAGAGCTTGCCAAGGATTTAACCTACGAGGAGAAACCCTTAAGAATCTTGGAAGAGATGGATAGAGTCACCCGCAGCCAAACCATAAAGTTTTACAAGGTCCAATGGGAGCACCACACCGAGGATGAGGCCACCTGGGAAAGAGCGGATTACTTAAGGACTGCATACCCATATTTGTTTCCTGAGCAACCAAATCTCGAGGACGAGATTCATCCTAAGGGGGGGAGGTTTGTAACACCCTGGTTTTTGCCTTTTTCTTTTATCTGGATTAATTAAGTATTTTATTTGCATTTGAGGGTTTTCTGTCAACTCTTTTGGACTTGCCACTTGGATTTATTTTTGATTTTCTTCCAAGTGGGCACTATCATCCATAAACCCTCCCTAGACCTCACCCCTCTCATAGTAATGCCATTGGGTATTTTTATTTAATAGCATTATATGCTTTTTCTCTCTGAAAATACTCCTTTGCTCTCTAAGCTATGAAGCAACCCCTATTTTTATTGCTCTAAAAATTCCAAGAAAATTCCCAAATATTCTTTGGATCATTCCTCACCTTCCTATGCAAAAATATCCCATGGTCATTTGGAAAATTTCAGCCAAGGAAAATGTTTTTGCTTCTGGTCAGAAAGAGCACTTTGTGAAGCAAGTATATTTTTCCTTGATCCTTTTAAGCTGAAATTTTTACCACTTGATTACCCTCCTAGGTGATGCTTAAACGCCTAATCTCAGCCTCAGATTCCTAGCCATTTGTCCCCAGCTCTTGGAGCAAGTTTCTGTCCAGAAACTTTATCTCTAGCTCCAGTCACCTCCAATGCACCATTTGGCAAGCCCAGCGCATTCCTTGGCAAAGTGTTGAAGGGACAACACCTAGGACATGGTGTGGCAGCGCCGAAAGTCACCTGCATGCCAATGCACGCGGTGACCGCGTGCGGGCATGGTGCAATGCATGCGCTCTGTGCGCTCTGCACGTCGGGTTCGATCGGCCGCCGTCCAACCTCTCCCCTCGCGCCACCACAGCATGTCTAGTCCACTCAGAGCACTTCCATTCTTCCACCTAGCCCCTCTCTGACCCTCCTCGACGCCGGTAGGAGGCACGCCAGAAGCGGCCATGGCGCTAGCTTGCGGTACAGTGGCTTGCACGCGCGACCCTGTTCCTCTTATTGCGCCTGCGCTCGAGCCCGCGTGCCTGCACTATGCTTGGCCTCTCCCGCACCGTCTCCTAGCTCGCCCGATTCCTCACCGTCCCCGGTTCGCCCTGCCGCTCAGCTCCGGTGGAGCTGGAGCACTGCCTCCCCTCCTCCTATAAATAGAGCCCCTCCCCGATCGTTCTGGCCATCCCAAACATCACCACTGACCTCAAATTGAGCCCTAGTATCTGCTGGCAACGCCGGGAAGGCCTCTGGCCTTCAAACCTCGCCGGAGATCGGCTGCGGCTCTCCCCGGCCAACCTCACCCTCTGGAGCCCCTCGACCTCGCCCTCTTCTTCTGGTGTGCTCGTGGTGATCCACTGAAGACGCCCAGGCCGTTGGTTCACCAGATTGAGGCCGTCTTCCTCAACTCCGACGAGCTCAGCCGCCCACCGTCTCTGGAGAGGATCTCCGCGATGCCGTCAGACCACCTCAGCTCGTGTTTTGGGTACGTGCGTGACCGTCTCGCCGAGCTGGTCCCATTCCCCCTCTCTCCGGTGATCGCCGACGTCTCCTCGCCGGAGAAATGCCGGCGACAGAGCCGCCAGGCCCTGTTCCCTCTCTCTCTCTCATTTAAAACAGAACCAGGGCCCCACCTGTCATTCTCTCTCTCTGGCCCGAAGGGGTATCTAAGTGGAAGCATATTTCCAAAATATCTCTTCGACGTCAGCCCCTCTGGGATTTTCTGAGAATTGATTTAATTCATTTTAATCTAGAGTTTGACCCTAACTTTGACCAGCCATAACTTTTAATCTATAAGTCCAAATGAGATGATTCTTTTTAATGCTGGTTTATAAAATTCCAAAGTTACTGTATGCCAAGTTTCAAAAAAATTCTTGCTGTTGAGAATTTTTGGTGCAATAAACAGTGTTATGTGACATTTTCTTTTTGCATTTAAAATATTTTCAGAGGAACCTAGTTGTGTTGGAGAAGGCCAGGAGTATTGTGACACTCCTCTGAACCAAGGCAAGCCACAACATTCATATGCAAGGATGGCATTGCAATGACTTTGGTTTAATTGAATTAAATTCATCATATATTCACTATTTAAAACAACTTGCTATATAACTTTGATTGCATAGACTTTATTCTGTCATTTTGATATTACACAGTAGGTTACATGCATACTTGTTAATGTAGGCAGTAGGAATCATGTCATATGCACATATGGTAGTATGATGCATTCTTCATTCATAATCGTGACCCGTGCATCCATTCATACACTATGGCTCGAATCATTTTCTTTTCAAGTTAAACTTGATAATAATCCAACTTGAACATGATGTTGATCGAGTCATGGTGCCACCGAATTGAGCTCACCAGTGCAACCACACTTGCCTGGATGGGGAGGCCCTAATGCGGTCTATTGTCATGCCTCTCGCCAGTACCTCCTACGAGGGAAGGTTGTGCTCTGGCGCTACCCTGGCCCGGTAGGCAGTCATAACCTTGAGGACCCAAGTTTTGATGGTACCAAGGTCCCCGTTTGGGACAATGTTGATGTTTGGCCATGACCGTGGCAGCCACAGAGGTGGCGGATCTCACATGTTGACATCAAGGTCACCCAGGACATAGCCCAAAGGGGAGTTTGTCGGAGTGGCCGGGAGAGTGTCATGCAATAGATTGTTTTTATCGGAATGTCGTTGGTCCAACCGAATGGGAGCACGAGGCCTTGAGTTCCGTGGTGTGGGTACAGTGTACTAACCTCTACAGAGTGTATAATCTATCGATAGCCGCGTCCTCGGATATGGACACAGTTCGTAGTAGGTCACACCATGGGTCAACAGATATAATTAACTTGCACACTAAGATTCACAAGATGGCACATGCAGAAGTGGTGATCGAGTAAGGATCACTATGAAAGGTATGTTTGTGATCAAGTGAGAATCACGGTGGTAAGTTGAGAACGGTGGTTACGCGGTAACCCCGAAATGGTAAGTTGGTCCCCAGGACCATGGAGATGTTTCACACACATCTCATGTGACGTAGTATCATGCTCATGCATTAAATCTGCTAAATGCCTTGTTATTGTTTGTCGCACTTGTTTTGTTTGCTGTGAGCTTGCGAGTACATTGAAAGTACTCACCTAGCTTATCATGCCAGATGCAAGAGAAGCCGTGCATGGTGTGGATGTCGAGCAGTATGTCGCGCTCTAGGCCGTGTCTCAGCAGTGTCCCTGTGGAATGGAGTTCCGCTACCCCGTCGTTCCGCTGCCGCTTAGTAGTTCCCTTATCATCGAGGCCCCTGCTATGTCCATTAAATAATGTACATAAGTGCAGCCGCACCATGTGTGCCGCTTGGCCTCGCTCATCATGTAATATGTAACCCATGTTCCCGCTAAGAGATCAATAAAGCGGTTGTTTTCTGTGCCAAGTTGTTGTGTATTGCCAGAAGACTTGATCTCTGGGCTAGCAATGCAAGGTAAACCGGTTGCTCTAAGCCGGGGTGCCACAACAAAACTTCACAAGATTGAGAGCAACTACTCATACAAGTGCTTAGAGGCTATACCAAGCATTCAAACTACTTAGAACTCAAAGAATTCAACAGGCAAGCTCATTTTCAGTAGCACAAATAGCAGCAATTTATGCAAAATATAATCTACTAAAGCAAAAACTAAATTGAGCAATGGGAGAGTCACATACAAAGGAGCAATCCCTCAAAACAGTTTCAGAAATGGAGCTCCGAGCAAAGGGATCGAAAATCTCAGGTTTGGGAGCAAGAACACAAGAGAGAGAGCTACCACGATTTTTTTTCTGGAGGTAGGAAATGAAGTGGGCTGAAGAGATAAGTGAGTGGGTCCCTATGGGACCCACAAGGCATCTTGGCGTGCCCTGGGGGGGTGGCCACGCCTTGTTGCCTTGTGAGCAACGGGTGCACCCCCCCCCCCCCGGGTTGTTTTCAGTGCCAAAAATTCTTAAATATTCCAGAAAAAATCATGTTCAAATTTTATTGCATTATGAGCACTTTTAATTTTGGGTCATTTTTTATTGCATGGATAATTTAGAAAACAGGACAATCATGGCATTTTACTTTATTAAACTATAAATAACAGAGAGCAAACTAAGATTACAGAAAGTTGTGCTTACTAAATTCATCGACCACATGCCCCTCAAAAAGAATCCATTAATAAGGTAGATCAAGTCTTATTAACAAACTATTTCCGAGTAACATGAAACCAAAGAACTTTCGTATAACACTAAGTTACCTCAACGGGGATATGCATCTCCCCAACAATAAGAATTTCATATTTCTTTTTGACAGTAGGAAGAGGAAATTTGAATCCTCCAATAGTGATTGTCGAAACCTTTTCAATACAATTGATACCATTCACTGAATTTTGTTTCCTCGGGAAATAAACCGTATGCTCATTACCATTGACGTGAAAAGTGACCTTGCTTTTGTTGCAATCAATAGTAGGCCCTACAGTATTCAAAAAGGGTCTTCCAAGGATAATCGACATGTTGTCGTCCTTGGGCATATCAAGTATAACAAAATCCGTTAGGATAGTAACATTTTCAACAACAACGGGCACGTCCTCGCAAATTCCAATAGGTATAGCAGTTGATTTATAGGCCATTTGCAAAGATATTTTAGTGGGTGTAAGCTTATCCAAATCAAGTCTTTTATATAAAGAGAAAGGCATAACACTAACACCAGCTCCCAAATCACATAGAGCCATTTTAACATAACTTTTTTAATGGAGCATGGTATAGTAGGTATTCCCGGATCTCCTAACTTTTTAGGTACTCCACCTTTAAAAGAGTAATTTGCAAGCATGGTGGAAATTTCAGCTTCAGGTATCTTTCTTTTATTAGTGACAATATCTTTCATGTATTTAGCATAGGGACGCATTTTCAACATATCAATCAAACGAGTGCGCAAAAAGACAGGTCTAAGCATTTCAACAAAGCGCTCAAAATCTTCCTCATCCTTGTTTTTAGATGGTTTAGTAGGAAAGGGCATAGGTTTTTGAACCCATGGTTCTCTTTCCTTTCCATCTTTTATAGCAATGAAGTCTCTTTTATCATATCTTTTATTCTTAGGAGGTGGGTTATCAAGATCATCAGCAGGTTCTATTTCTACATCATTATCTGGTTGAGCCTCAACATGAACATCATCATCATCATTATCATTATCATTATCACTAGGTGGATGTTCATTACAGATTGTGTCTCAGCATCAGAAATAGAAACATCATTTTGGTTCTTAGGAGGTTTTTCTATCCCAGGTTCACTAGAAGCATGCAAAGTCCTATCATTTTTCTTTTTCTTTTTCTTCTTAGATGAACTAGGTATGTCAATATTAACTCTTTGAGAATCTTGTTCAGTTCTTTTAGGATGACCTTCAGGATATAGAGGATCCTGAGTCGTTCGACCTCCTCTAGTAACAACTCTAACAGCATGATCATTCATTTTATTATTCATCTCATCAAGCAAATCATTTTGTGACTTAGCTATTTGTTCTAACTGAGTCTGAACCATAGAAGCATGTTTACTCAAACCCTTAACATCATTAGAAGTTCTAAACATTAAATCACTCAAGTGATCAATCATGATGGCATTTCGTTTTAATTGATTTCTAACATATATATTGAAATTCTCTTGCTTAATAATGTAGTTATCAAATTCATCTAAGCATTGACTAGCAGATTTATTATAGGGGATATCACTTTCATTGAATCTACGAAGAGAATTTACCTCTACTACCTATGTCGGGATATCAAGTCCATGTATTTCTTCGATAGGTGGTAGATTCTTAACATCTTCAGCTTTGATACCTTTTTCCTTCATAGATTTCTTAGCTTCTTGCATATCTTCAGGACTGAGGAATAGAATACCTCTTTTCTTCGGAGTTGGCTTAGGAGGTGATTCAGGCAGTGTCCACTCATTATCATTCTTTAATATATTTTTCAATAGTTCTTCAGCCTGTTCAACAGTTCGTTCCCTAAAAACACAACCAGCACAACTATCTAGGTAGTCCCTAGAAGCATCGGTTAGTCCATTATAAAAGATATCAAGTATTTCATTTTTCTTAAGAGGATGATCAGGCAAAGCATTGAGTAATTGGAGAAGCCTCCCCAAGCTTGAGGGAGATTCTCTGCAGGAAAATATTTTTCAGAGAAGTAATATATCATATCCTGGGGACTACGCACACAACAAGGAGCAAGAGTATTAAACCATATCTTAGCATCACCTTTTAATGAGAAAGGAAACAACTTAAGAATATAGTAATAGCAAAAAATTTCCTCATGAGCAAATAGGGTGGCAATATCATTCAATTTAGTAAGATGTGCCACAACGGTTTCAGTTTCATAACCATGAAAAGGATCAGATTCAACCAAAGTAATTAACTCAGGATCGACAGAGAATTCATAATCCTTATCAGTAACAAATATAGGAGAGGTAGCAAACTTAGGATCATATTTCATTCTCTCCATCATGGACTTTTCTTTCAGCTTAGCCAGTAATTTTCTAACATCATCTCTATCATTACAAGCAAGAATTGCCCTAGCTGTCTCTCCATCAAAAACATAACCATTGTAACACACAGAGAATCATACTACAGTGATCTCCCCCTAATGGTGGTCATGTCATCATGATCACTAAGGCAATCTGCCACTTGTCCAAAATCAAAGCCAAATTCAAATTTGAATTGCATGTCAAATATTTACTTCTTTTGTCATGCAATCAAAATAGTTCATTATTTGGCAAATATTCTCTAAGTATTTTTCATGTTGAAACCAACCTCTTTTGAATTCCCAAATTGCCCCTGGGAATTATTTTAGTGGTCCAGCAGCAATTAAATTGGCCTTTTCATTTTCTAAAAATGGTTAAACATTTCCTTATGGCCTCAAACTTTTTGTGCCACCTAATACTATTGTGTTTGATTTATGTGCAAAATTTCACAGCTAACAAAAATTGTTTGCTAGCTCATTTATATAAAAACAGTAGCTATTTCTTTTAACAGAAAGCAAAAGGGAAATCAACCGTGCACCGCGGCCCAAGTGCACAGGAGAAGCCGGCCCAGCCCGCCACGGTCGTTGTTCTCACCTGCCCTCCTGTGTGTCGGCACACCCGTGGCCAAGCGCGCGGCGATCTGCCCGCTGGCCGCCACGGCGGCGGAGCAGGTAGGAGGAGGGGATAAGGCCCTCCCCGGACGGCCCTTGCCTCCCACGACCCCCATAGCCGCCTCTCTTTCTCCCCCTCGCTCTCTCCCGCTCAATCAGGAGCTCGCCCGAGCTCACCATCGTCGCGCCCTCGCCGTCCTCGTGGCCATGGACGTCCCCGAACTATGCCAGGATGTCCAACAGCCTCCTCGTGCTCGTCTTCGTCGACCACCTCCACCCTAGCAAGCCAGGAGGTCCCCACTCGTAGACAATGAGCTCGTCTCCACCACTGCATCCCGGCGGCCACTGTCCTCGATTTGCCGTCTCCGATGCTTCCCCGAGCCCACTGACCTCCTCTGCAGCCCCAACGTGAGCTCCTCTTGCCCCCCTGTTTTGCCCTCTTGCTGCGCTCGCTAGCCGCACCTCCTGCCATGGCCGTGGACTCGCCAGCACTGGCCGAGTGGCCGACATCGCCATGGCCTCTCCTTGTCCAAAAGCAGCACGTGGCCGAGCTCCTGGGGATCCCATGAGGTCGATGAGCCCCTTGACGAGCTCCCCCGAGCCTTCCCGTACCTTCTCCGTCGAAGCCCGTACGGACGCCGCCATGAAGTTGGTCACTATCACCATTTCCGACAGCTCCGGTGACCCCCGAGACCTCCTCTGGACGCGCGCGGGCGCGGGCTACGCGCTGGTGATCTCAGCTGCCACTACCGTGGCCTCCCGAGCGGACTCTGCCGCGTCAGTAGGTCGCCGGCGGCTAAACTCTGGCCTGCTGACGTGGCTGGGGTAATTAACCTCTAATCGCGCGCTTAAGTTAACCCCAGTGAGACTGAAAGTGGGACCCGCATGCTAATTAAAACGTTGTTAGTTAACTGAGACATTGTTCACTGGGCCCCACCTATCATAGTTGACCAGTCAACAGTCAACATAGTTGACTGCTGACTGGGCTGTTGACTGTGGTCAACTAGGCCCCTGGCCCCACCTGTCATCCACTGTGGCTAGCCCATAGTGGGTGTAAAAAGTATCTGCACTGTTCATTTTCGAATTAAAATAAACTCAGTGATTTTCAGAATATTGCTAAAACTTTAGAAATTCATAGAAATTCAACCGTAAGTCAGATGAAAATAATTTATATATGAAAAATGATCAGAAAAATAAGATGAATCCGAATATGCCATCCACATACCTGTCACATGCCTCCAACACTGCAAACATGGAACCTTCCCCTCCGGATCGTCTGTCCGATAATTGCCTAAATCGGGAAAATATTCCCAGATATTTTCCCGCTCTGTCTATAATGTTTAGCACCGCATTGGGTCATCCCCAGCACAGCATATTACTATGTCATGCTTTGTGATGCATTTGTTTGATTTATATTTACTGTTTCTTCCCCCTCTTCTCTCCGGTAGACCCCGAGACTACTGTTGACCCCGAGTACGACTACGTCGCAGACGCCCAGCCTCTTTGAGCAGAGCTTCCAGGAAAGCAAAACCCCCTTAATCATTCCTATATCGCCCATTCTTTCTCTCTCGTGCTTGCATTAGATTTTGCTACTGTATTCGATAGCTCCTATTCTGATGCATAGCCTAATTTTGTAACCTGCTATTGATACTTTACCTGTTTGTCCTAAATGCTTAGTATAGGCTGATTAGTGATCCATCAGTGGCCCCGCACCCTTGTCCTTGTTGCCATGCTTTACCACCGGAAGATTCGATCAATGTGATCAATGTACAGAGACCGACACATCACCGCACACCTCCTTAGTTATACGACTTGGCAGAGCTACTATCGAGTGCCGAGGGTGATACCTCCTACCTCACTCCTGATGATATCTCTGTAGCATAGCTAGTCGGTTGTGGGTTACCGAGGGTGATTCCTCTTTCACCACCTCCGATGATGGCTCTGTCGTGCAGCCCCTCAAGTGTGAACCCATCGAGGGTGATTCCTTTGAGTTCACCTTGACGGTTACATCGAGTGGGAATCCATCGAGGGTGATTCCTCGGACTTCCCCCTTGATGATAAAACACACTGTTACCTTTAACTATTGCCCCTTTAACTGTTACTATGGGACTGAAGGGACAGGCGGTACCACCCCGGTAGAGGTTGACCAGGAGGGTACCCGCGAGATAATTACGCGGCATGGCCGGGCAGGCAGAGACCGCCCTAGAGAGGGATGGGCCTGGCCCTTGTCGTAAGTCCGTGAGACGGGGCGACAGGATCACTGATCGTCACCGCGAGCTCCCCACACACCAATGGGTTTGGATATGTGATCTGAGTAGGAATCTGGCCTTTTCGCACTAACCACCACGCGGAATAAGTTATGGGCACTCGGCGTCGTACGATTCTCCCGAAAGCTCTATCAGATGTCCAGTTCAGCATCGCGGCACGGCTGGGCCGGAGCCATCGAGGACAGAGGTGGTGCCTGGATTCGCCCTGCACGCAACGACTCGGAGTGCTTAGGACGATTGGCCCATGACTCCTTCGCACTTAGGATGTAGACCGGCGGGGACCTCTCTGCGGAGCCTAGGTAGGACTACGGCATGTCGATCAGCCGAGGCTGGGCATGACCAGGAAAAGTGTGTCTGGCTAGAGTTAATCGAGCATTTTGGGTAAGTTGGTGCACCCCTGCAGGGAAGTTATCTATTCGAATAGCCGTGTCCACAGTAACAGGACGCTCGGCGTTGTATCCCGATCTACTACAACTAGAACTGGATACTTGTGATACTAAATTGATATAATGGCTCCGGGATCACTTTCTCGCAGGGAGTCGAGGAAGGATCCCTGGGCGTTACTAATATATATTTGTTACTACATGTTATGTTACTCTACTCTCTTCTGTTGCTGCAAGACGCTGCAAGATGCTAGTCTTCGATAGGCTAGGCCTTCCCCTCTATTCTGGCATTTCTGCAGTATAGTCCACAGATACAACCCCTTCCCTTTGATACCGATGCATACTTAGCATAGATCTGATGTAAGTTTTGCGAGTACTTTGGATGAGTACTCACGGTTGCTTTGCTACCTTTTTTCCCCCTACCCGATTGCTGCGATCAGATGACGGAGCCCCGGAGTCAGCTGATCCTGCCAACGACTACTACTACCCCGACGGAGCGTACTACTACGTGGAGACCGACGACCAAGAGTAGATAGGAGGCTCCCAGGAAGGAGGCCTACGCCTTTTCGATCTAGATGTCGTTGTTTTGCTCATCCTTCTTAAGGCAAACCTGTTTAGTTATGTCTGTACTTAGATACTGATACTTTCGCTGACTCTTGTGTAACTCGAGCTTATGTATTCGAGCCCTCGAGGCCCCTGGCTTGTAATATAAACCTTGAATTATTTTCTTTTGTGTCTAGAGTTGTGTTGTGATATCTTTCCGTGAGTCCCTGGGCTTGATCGTGCGCATTTGCGTGTATGATTAGTGCACGGTCGAGTCAGGGGCGTCACAACCATCAGGTATCTTAGGCATTTCAACTCTAGTAAGAGGGCTAAGCATAATAGGTGAATCATAATTTTCAAGAGTTTCAACATTTTTATTTTCTTTAGCTTTAGCAATTTGTTCATCAAGAAATTCTCCTAGTGGCACAGTATCATCAATCATATTACTAGCATCATCAATAGTTTCATTCATGGTAGAAGTAGTATCATCAATCACTTGCGACATATCAGAATGAATAGCAGGTGGTGGTGTCGCAAGCCTACTCAAAACAAAAGGTGAATCAAGTGCAGAGTGTGATAGTAGTTCCTTACCTCCTCTAGTCATAGAGGGGACGATCTTGGTCTTAGCGTCTTTTAGATTCTTCATAGTGATCAATAGATATAAATCCCAAGTGACTCAACAAATAGAGCAATGCTTCCCGGCAACGGCACCAGAAAAAGGTCTTGATAACCCACAAGTATAGGGGATCGCAACAGTCTTCGAGGGTAGTATTTCACACAAATTTATTGATTCGATACAAGGGGAGCCAAAGAATATTTGTGAGTATTAGCAGTTGAGTTGTCAATTCAACCACACCTAGAGAACTAACTATCTGCAGCAATGTGTTTAGTAGCACAGTAGTAATAGTAGCAATAGTAACGAAAATAGTAACAGTAGCAGTTTTGTAGTGATTGTAATAGTAGCAGCAACAAAAGTAACTTAGCAGAAACCAATATGAGAAAAGCGTAGGCATTGGATCAGTGATGGATAATTATGTTGGATGACATTCATCATGTAACAGTCACAACCTAGAGCGATACACAATAGCTCCAATTCATCAATGTAATGTAGGCATGTATTCCGTATATAGTCATACGTGCTTATAATAAGAACTTGCATGACATCTTTTGTACTACCCTCCCGTGGCAGCGGGGTCCATAAGGAAATTAAGGGATATTAAGGCCTCCTTTTAATAGAGAACCGGAACAAAACATTAGCACTTAGTGAATACATGAGCTCCTTAAACTACGGTAATCACCGGAAAGAATCCCAATTATTGTCACCTTGGGGTATGCGGATCATAACACATAATAGGTGCATACAACTTGCAAGATAGGATCAAGAACACAAATATATTCATGAAAACATAAAGGGTTCAGATTTGAAATCATGGCACTCGGGCCCTAGTGACAAGCATTAAGCATAGCAAAGTCATAGCAACATCAATCTCAGAACATAGTGGATACTAGGGATCAAGCCCTAACAAAAGTAACTCGATTACATGATAAATCTCATCCAACCCATCACCGTCCAGCAAGCCTACAGAGAAATTACTCCCACCCGGTGGTGAGCATCATGAAATTGGTGATGGAGGATGCTTGATGATGACGACGGCGTCGAATCCCCCTCTCTGGAGCCCCGAACAGACTCCAGATCAGCCCTCCCGATGAAGAACAGGAGTTGGCGGTGACTCCGTATCATAAAACGCGATAAAACTTCTCTCTATTTTTTTTCTCGGGGAAAGTGAATTTATAGCGTTGGAATTAGGTCAGACGGCCGCCTGTGGGCCCCACAAGGCATCAGGGCGCTCCCTAGGGGGGTCGCGCCCTGTTGCCTTGTGAGCAACAGGTGGCCCCTCTTCTGTTGATTCTTGTGCCAATAATTTTTATTTATTCCATAAAAAATCTCCAAAATGTTTTGTCCAATTCCGAGAACTTTGTTTTCTGCACAAAAACAACACCATGGTAGTTCTGCTAAAAACAGCGTCAGTCCGGGTTAGTTTCATTCAAATCATGCAAATTAGAGTCCAAAACAAGAGCAAAAGTGTTTGGAAAAGTAGATACGACAGAGACGTATCAGCCTAGCCTCGTCTTCATATATGAGGCGATGAGGGATCCCCGAATTGGAACATCATGTCTTATCACTTAAAAATTCAATATCTCTCGGTATATCCATTAATTATACGCAACACCTTAAACCCTAGCTTCACGCGAGTCAACAATCTATACAACCAACAAAGTCAAGAGTAAGGTATTACCTCATCGCCGATGGCCCGAACCTGGGTAAATCCTTATCTCTTGTCAATCCCACTATTTCCCAAGTGTGTCTGTTGCCCTATGTTAGTTATTGTTGGTTCATTTCACAGACAGTTGGAGCGCCAATTAGAGGTTGTGTGCATCCGATCAGATCGAATTCATATGTGACTTAACATCCACTCCGGTGAATTGTCCCCAATCCAAGGCCTCCTCTTTGTCTCTGTTGACTTCATCGCCACACACGGTAGGGCAACTCGCCCATGTA
This sequence comes from Elymus sibiricus, assembly GCA_039707655.1. Classification (NCBI taxonomy): domain Eukaryota; kingdom Viridiplantae; phylum Streptophyta; class Magnoliopsida; order Poales; family Poaceae; genus Elymus; species Elymus sibiricus. The sequence goes on from CM077676.1 coordinate 86,773,278, forward strand.
GAGCCATTCATTGAAGGACACGCCCTCCAGTTCAAAAGCCTGAAGTTCATCACTAACACACTCGGCGAGATCCATGTCTAGACCACTGTCTAGTCGATGGAAACCTCTCCTAGGTAACCCCTGGAATGTGACAATGCAGCAGCTCCCTAGATCATCGCCATGGTTGACTGTCTCCTTCCCATCTTCAACTCTGAATCAGATGGGTATGAGAGTTCCAACAGCTACACTCCAATGAAAGAGGTCATTATGGCCAACACTGAGAACGGAGCAAAACGTTGATGAGGCAGAAGACGTCCCCAACACCCCACCAACGACCTAGCTTCCTAGGCTCAAAAACTTGAGGCAGCCACAGTTAGCCTTGCCGCTAAGAAAGCACGCTTGCATGAGCAAAAGGTGGCCATGTAGCACCAGTAGATACAGGGATGTCTTCCATGAGTCGAGTCCATGTAGCACCTAAGACGTAAGGTCCATGACGCCATCATGTAGAACGAGTAGGAAGGAATCAAGATCATCAACACCTCAGCTGACAATCTCATTGCCGCACCACTCTGGTGGACAACATCCAGCGTGTGGATGGCACTATAGAGGCACATGGACTTTCAAGGATGTCGGTGTTGATGACACAAGCGGTGGTGAACATGATCTTTGTAGATAGCACATCTTTTGCCGCCGCTAGCTCTTGGAGACACTCCTTAAGGTACATCTGCGGCGGATTTATGATCGAATCAAGAATGTCATACATGTGTTGTCTTAGATCACTTCAATGAGAATATTCAAGTTTTTTGGTCATCGAAGTGTGCCCTTCCATGATAGAAAATGATGTGTCACGGAAGTAATTTTCGACGTGGCTAATTGACTCAACTGGGAAAACACCGACATGTGACAAGCACAACAATGGGTCACTGTTAAGCTAACAAGTTGAGGTACCGGATACGATACCCTTCGACAATGTGGCTTCCTGCCTATATGCCATGTGTTGGCATCCTATCTGGCCAAGAAAACCAATCTCTGATTTATCATCTGACGTTTGCTGACAACTTTCTAACTTTCACAAAAGAAGGTGTGTGTAGTGCTACTCGGCTGAAAGAGATTCTTGAATTCTACTCCCTTAGTTTCAGGAAATTTTGCAAATACATACGGAGGCCCTCTCAGAGAAGTATGTTGTCTACTGGCAGCAGCGGGCAGAATTACAAAGCAGCAAGTTGAACATATTGTAGAGAGGGCTCAATCAAAGATGAATGGATGGTGTGAAAAATTTCTTTCAAGTCCGGCAAACAGTGATTCAAGCTCTACCAACCTACTCTATGAGTTGCTTCAAATTCACTATGGGAGTTGTGCATGAAGACAACAATATGTATGTCCAAGTATTGGTGGATGGATCACCGGATAAACGAGGAATGTATTGGCTATATTGGGAAAATATAGCTACACCAAATTTTATTAGAGGCCTGGGGTTCCGTGACCTTGATCTCTTCACTGATGCAATGTTGGCTAACATGCACATGGCTATTTCCATCTAGATAGCTTATGAGCGAGGTTCCTTTGTGGAAGATTCTATGCAAAGAGAATTTTTCCAAATGCGGGTTCCCGCATAGTGCATCACCAACTTGGCATGCTATTCTAAAAGGGCAAGTGGCTTTGAAGGAGCGTATGTTGAGACAAATTGGGAATTCACATACTACAGAGATATGGCATGATAAATGGCTGAAGGGCACACCGCTAATGAATCCACTATCAAGCATGTGAGAAACTCCGATCCAACTTGTAGCTGATCTTATCAATGAAAACAAGCGCGGCTGGGATGCTCCTCTCATTCTTTAGGTGTTTATCCCATTAGATGAAGTGGCCATCATTAATATGCCATGACCAAAGAATGCAGCCGAGGACACTTGGTCGTGGGTATGGGAAAGAAGTGGCATTTCTTTTGTTCAATCGTTGTACAACACAATGATGACACGAGGCATGGTGTGGTAGCTGGACCGTCCAGTTCATCTAATGGAGAAGAAAGATGGAAAAGGCTACGGAAGCTTAGGGTGCAACCCAAGTAAAGAGTATTTTGGTGTAGAGTAATTAAATACATCCTACCTTCATATGCATAACTAAAGAGGCATGTGATGGGGCTGTGTCTGTGTTCTATGTGTGGCCATGGGGAGGAAATGTTACTTCATGCCCTTATCACATGTGATCATGCAAGTTTACACTGGGATTCTTCTTGTGAATATTTTGACATAAAACTACTGTGGTTGCACCCGGAAATATGGTCAAGAGATATCCTGGATCCATATTTCCTTGATGCAAGGAAGAGCACAATTACGGGTGAACTTGTGAACAGGCACATGAATGGAACTCAAACAAACAATCATATGTAGACAAGTACTATGTTTGTCTTTTATTCCCAAGTTTCAACTAGTATAGTTTGGGTTCACGCATGCTAGTGCATGGCACTTTATTGTTCACTGCTACAGCGACAAAACCATTGATAGAGTTCTTCTCTTCTTAGTATGTACCGGTGCTGCTAAATGGCGCGGTGGTGGTAGAGCAGTATGGTGGGATGTACACATTGCACAATGTTGGTAGCATCTGCAGAGTTAACTTCCTTATCTCCTCGAATTGGTGTAGCTGTTGAGGTTGGACAGAGCCCTGGCCCTGTGGGTTTGGCTGAGATTGCTGGAAGGAGCCCTGGCTTGACGGGTATTGTTGCTGGGGCTGTTGGATTGAGCCCTGGCCCGACGGGTACTATTGTTGTTGTTATTGTTGTTGTTGATGCAGAATAATAGCGTGAACGACATTGTGGATGGCCTGGCACCGTGACTGCTCAGGGATCTGCCACAGCCGTTGACAACATTGTTGTTGCAACTCCTGGTAACTACTTTGTTGCAATACTTGTGACCATGCATGCACTATGTTGCGTTGTTGCAAGACGACATCCCTGCACGGAATCAGTTGTTGTTGCAGAAATGGTTGGAGGATTTGTTGTTCTTGTTGTGGTTGTTGCTGTGAAATTGGTTGTTGTGGCTACGGATACTGTGGTGGCGGTCGTGGATATGGTTGTTGTGGTGCAAATGGTTGCGGCTGCGGATATGGTTGTTGTGGTGGAAATGGTTGCAGCTGTGGATATGGTTGTTGTGGTGGAAATGGTTGCGGCTGCGGATATGGCTTTTGTGGTGGAAGTGGTAGTTGCGGCCATGGAAATTGTACTTGTTGCATCAATGGAGATTATTCTGGTGGTTGCTGCTGAGATGGATTTTGCGGCTGCAATTGTGCCATTTGAACTCTAAGTGCGGTTCTGGCGGTGGTCGGCACAATAGCAAGGAGGGCAAGGATGAGAAAGGTCTTCATGGTGGATTTGTATTGTCCACTCCTTGCTTGGCTTGAATGATATGCTCTAGTTAAGAGAATGATGGATGAGGAAGGATGTTCATCATGCTATGGGCCTATTTATAGCTGCCATGGCATGATCTCTTTCACTATTTGCATTTGCTTGTCCGGAAAGTCCTTGGATGCTTTCCCAAATCATAATTTGGTATGTTGTGTTTGGTAGCACTACATACAATTGTGTTCATGGATTGGTCATTAAAGGTTCTTGTTGTTGCACTCTTATTCAACCACAAAAAAGGTGTGATAACACGCATAACTCATCTTATTCACTTTTAGCTCAAACACTGATCTAGATTGCCTAATTTTCTAAACCTAATTTGTAATGTTCTACAAGTTGTTACGTGTAAACTAGATAAGATGGCTTGCACAGAACTTAGTTTGTAATCTTGTGTGGCCTGTTAAGATAGATGAGACTAGTAATGTAACTTGCTTTAGTAGGCCATGACTCATCAAATTCCTTTTACATGTCAAGTGTTGTAGTGTTCTACAAGTTATTAACACACATCAAGTTTGTAATGCTCTACATATTGTTACGTATAAACAAGATAAGCATGGCTTGCATGAAACAACGTTTGTAATCTTGCGTGGCCTGTTAAGATAGATGAGACCAGTAATGTAGCTTGCTTTGATAGACCATGCCTCATAAAAATCCTTCTACATGTCTTAAGTGTTCTAGTGTTATACAAGTTATTAGCACATTTCAACTTAGTATGGCTTGCAACATGTGTGCATGCCAAGGTTTGTTCTAGATTCTATTCGTTTGTAGGTCTTATTTTATTTTACGCAACTTGTGTGGATGATCATCTACGGTAAGGCTTGTGAGTGCAGCTGCGACAATGTTGGCAGGGTGGGAGAGATGTGGCGGGATGGCATGAATTCTTATGACAACCTATAGTTCGTAATGTGGGGAAGACACGTGTTATGTCCTTTATGCGTGCTAAAAACCGGAAAATTGTAAAAAAGTACATATAAATAGAGTAATTAAATAATGGATTGTATTAAGATAAAAATTATATTCTGATTAGCAAAGTTCTCTTAAAATTTGACATGATCTCTACTCATTATTTATCTTTGGGGTCATATTCAAATAATAATAAAATAAATGGATGTGATTCCATCATTGCCATTCCAAATATATTTGAACGTAAAATCAAAACATAATTCTTAGATTACAATACAAATTACACGTCAATTCTTTGAAATTAAAAAATACAAATGATTTACAATTAACTTAGAAAGAATAAATCCTGTCAAGAATTAATAATTAAGCTTCCTTGTACTAAATAATGTAATTGATGAATAATTACAAAATATAAGAATGCTAATCTTGTGTTTCCTAGATCTTCAACTTATTCCTAACTTGCCATGGAAAACTCAAAGGAAAAAGGTTTTGGTTAAGCTTAGAATGTTTGCATCTCAACTTAAAAAGCAACTAGCAGTGTCACCCATGCACTTGTGCGGCTTGATTTTGTAATGCCTCTTCATGTATTTTGTATTTTCACACAAACCATGATACAACAAATTTCTAAACTTTCTCACTCACTCAAAAATGTCATAACTGCCATTTCTCTGGTCACGGTCACGACAATGTTATTTGCATAAATATATGCTATTTTTCACAGCTCCAACTATCAATTATATAAACGTACATTTTGACCTCGACTACCTTATTGCTTCATGTGGTAGAATTTATATGAAAATGACTTATTGATTTTATTTCTTATTTTAAATTTCAAACATGTATTCATTTCTCAAAAGGATAGGAAACTGCAAATTTTAAAATGTCGCCTTTGTTGGATAGTTATTTTTTTGTTTACTACCAAGGATTGGAGGCATCGAAGATTTACAGGAATTATGGAATTTTTATAATTAAAGTTGAGACGGCATCTTGACAACATTTTATTTTAGCAATTTATTATTTGAAAATTTGTGCATGTATAATTGTTCAAAAGAACAGAGAAACGCAATAATATTTTGGTAAAATATCACTTTTGTTGGATCGTTATTTTTCACTTAGCATCGACGAATTTGAGGCATCAAAATTTTATAAAAATTCCAGATGGCAGTAAATGTGAAAAATAAAAAATAATATAAGTGTGTTTCATTATTATATAAAACTGCTCTGACTAATTCGTACTAGACTGGTTCCTTGTCATATTAGAGAGAGTTAACTTCTTAGGAGCAAATCCACCAAATCGACCGAGGCAAAATTAGGTAGCAGCAAGGAAAAATTCCAAAAAATATGACCAGCCAGCTCACAAGGTTGAATAGCCAACCTGAATGTTTTTAAATAGAAAAGAAGTACCGCCCAATTCAGGTAGCGGATGACTATATTTTTTACACTCATTTCACCATTGCTTGAACCAAATAATAATGGACATTCCAAGAAAATCACTCTAATCTTATCAGTAATGACTAATAAATGCAAAAAGATTGCAAATCACTTTGTGCAATTAGTTTCCTTAGGAAATGGACCATAAGAAACTACAAGTTTGCGATTGTTAGTGGCAAAAATTCTTGTGAAGGATAAAAAGCCGCCTACGATCATTCGTTGTGATGGAAAGCGTCATTAGCTGATTTCTTCCTTGGGTACCCCCCTTGGCATCTTTGGTGAAGCTCTGGCCTAATTTTGGGCGACGCATTTGGCCATCAATAGGTATGTGCATATTCTGCGACCGTTTTTAGTGTCATAAAAAATGTTGGACAAGTCATTTTTTGAAATATAAATATAAAGATAACTAAATTTTTAGCAGCTAACTTATTAAGTGCTGAAACTACTCAGGACTAATGTCTTCGTGCATAATCCGAAAAGTTCTCAATCTAATAACTGATAGTGCTCCAGAAAACTACTCGAAGTCCACCTCGTATACAGGGGAACATAATCAACTTGGGTTATGAGACATCCATTCTACCATATATATTGTAGGCCTATTCGCAACCTCCTATGTCAATTAGATCTAACTGACTCACATTCCTTGTAAGCCTAGCCTCGTCTCCCTATATGAGGCGATGAGGGACCGCCGAATTGGAACATCGTGTCTCATAACTTAACAATTCAATATCTCTCGGTATATCCATTAATTATACGCAACACCTTAAACCTAGCTTCACGCCAGGCAACAATCTATACAACCAAAAAAGTCAAGAGTAAAGTATTACCTCATCGCCGATGGCCCAAACCTGGGTAAATCCTTATCTCTTGTCAATCCCACTATTTCCCAAGTGTGTCTGTTGCCCTATGTTAGTTATTGTTGGTTCATTTCACAGACAGTTGGAGCGCCAATTAGAGGTTGTGTGCATCCGATCAGATCGAATTCATATGTGACCTAACATCCACTCCGGTGAATTGTCCCCAAACCAAGGACTCCTCTTTGTCTCTGTTTAATTCATCGCCAAACACGGTAGGGCAACTCGCCCTTGTAGAGCCATTCATTGAAGGACACGCCCTCCAGTTCGAAAGCCTGAAGTTCATCACTAACACACTCGGCGAGATCCATGTCTAGACCACTGTCCAATCGATGGAAACCCCTCCTAGGTAACCCCTTGAATGTGACAATGCGGCTGCGCCCCAGATCGTCACCATGGTTGACTCTCTCCTTCCCATCTTCAACTCGGAATCAGATGGGTATGAGAGTTCCAGCAGCTACACTCCAATGAAAGAGGTCATTATGGCCAACACCAAGAACAGAGCAAAACATTGATGAGGCAGAAGACGTCCCCAACACCCCACCAACGACCTAGCTGCCTAGGCTCAAAAACTTGAGGCAGCCACAGTCAGCCTTGTTGCTAAGAAAGCACGCTTTCATGAGCAAAAGGCGGCCCTGTAGCACTAGTAGATCCAGGGATGTCTTCCATGAGTCGAGTCCATGCAGCGCCTAAGACGTAAGGTCCATGACGCCATCATGTAGAATGAGTAGGAAGGAATCAAGATCATCAACACCTCAGCTGACAATCTCATTGCCGCACCACTTTGGTGGACAACATCCAGCGTGTGGATGGCACAATAGAGGCACATGGACTTTCAAGGATGTCGGTGTTGGTGACACAAGTAGTGGTGAACATGATCTTTATAGATAGCACATCTTTTGCCACCGCTAGCTCTTGGAGATACTCCTTCAGGTACATCTGCGGCGGATTTATGACCGAATCAAGAATGTCATACATGTGTTGTCGTAGATCACTTCAATGAGAATATTCAGGTTTTTTGGTCATCGAAGTCTGCCCTTCCATGATAGAAAATGATGTGTCACGGAAGTACTTTTTGTCGCGGCTAACCGACTCAACAAGGACAACACCGACATGTGACAAGCACAACAATGGGTCACCATTAAGCTAACGAGTGCAGGTACTGGATCCGATACCCTTCAACAATGTGGCTTCCTGCCTATATGCCATGTGTTGGCATCCTATCTGGCTGAGAAAACCAATCTCAGATTTATCATCTGATGTTTGCTGACGACTTTCTAACTTTTAAAAAAGAAGGTGTGTGTAGTGCTACTCGACTGAAAGAGATTCTTGAATTCTACTCTCTTAGTTTAAGGCAATTTTGCAAATACATACGAAGGCTCTCTCAGAGAAGTATGTTGTCTACTGGCTGCAGCGGGCAGAATTACAAAGCAGCAGGTTGAACATATTGTAGAGAGGGCTCAATCAAAGATGAATGGTTGGTGTGAAAATTTTCTTTCATGTCCGGCAAGCTCTACCAACCTACTCTATGAGTTGCTTCAAATTCACTAGGGGAGTTGTGCATGAAGACAACAACATGTATGTCCAAGTACTGGTGGATGGATCACCGGATAAACGAGGAATGTATTGGCTATATTGGGAAAATATGGCTACACCAAATTTTATTAGAGGCCTGGGGTTCCGCAACCTTGATCTTTTCACTGATGCAATTTTGGCTAACATGCACATGGCTATTTCCATCTAGATAGCTTATGAGCGAGAGTCCTTTGTGGAAGATTCTATGCAAAGAGAATTTTTCCAAATGCAGGTTCCGCATAGTGCATCACCAACTTGGCATACTATTCCGAAAGGGCAAGAGGCTTTGAAGGAGCGTATTTTGAGACAAATAGGGAATTCACATACTACAGAGATATGGCATGATAAATGGCTGAAGGGCACGCCGCTAATGAATCCACTATCAAGGATGTGAGAAACTCTGATCCAACTTGTAGCTGATCTTATCAATGAAAACAAGGGCAGATGGGATGGTCCTCTCATTCTTTAGGTGTTTATCCCATTAAATGAAGTGGCCATCATTAATATACCACGACCAAAGATTGCAGCCGAGGACACTTGGTCGTGGGTATGGGAAAGAAGTGGCATTTCTTTTGTTCAATCGTTGTACATCACAAGGATGACACGAGGAATGGTGTGGTAGCTGGACCGCCAGTTCATCTAATGGTGAAGAAAGATGGAAAAGGCTACGGAAGCTTAGGGTGCATCCCATGTAAAGAGTATTTTGGTGTAGAGTAATTAAATACATCCTACCTTCATATGCATAACTAAAGCGGCATGTGCTGGGGCTCTGTGTGTGTTCTATGTGTGGCCATGGGGAGGAAATGTTACTTCATGCCCTTATCACATGTGATCATGCAAGTTTATTCTGGGATTCTTCTTGTGAATATTTTGAGTGGTTGCACCCGGAAACATGGTCAAGAGATATCCTGGATCCATATTTCCTTGATGAAAGGAAGAGCACAATTATGGGTGAACTTGTGAACAGGCACATGAATGGAACTCAAACAAACAATCATATGCAGACAAGAACTATGTTTGTCTTTTATTCCCAAGTTTGAACTAGTATAGTTCGGGTTCACGCATGCTAGTGCATGGCACTTTATTGTTCACTGCTACAGCGACAAAACCATTGATAGAGTTCTTCTCTTCTTAGTTGGTACCGGTGCTGCTAAATGGCGCGGTGGTGGTAGAGCAGTATGGCGGGACATACACATTGCACAATGTTGGTAGCGTCTGCAGAGTTAACTGCCTTATCTCCTCGAATTGGGGTAGCTGTTGAGGTTGGACAGAGCCCTGGCCCTGTGGGTTTGGCTGAGATTGCTGGAAGGAGCCCTGGCTTGATGGGTATTGTTGCTGGGGCTGTTGGATGGAGCCCTGGCCCGATGGATACTGTTGTTGTTGTTGTTGTTGTTGTTGTTGTTGATGATGCAGAATAATAGCGTGAACGACATTGTGGATGGCTTGGCACCGTGACTGCTCAGGGATCTGCCACAGCTGTTGACAACATTGTTGTTGCAACTCCTGGTAACTACTTTGTTGCAATACTTGTGACCATGCATGCACTATGTTGTGTTGTTGCAAGACGACATCCCTGCACGGAATCAGTTGTTGCTGCAAAAATAGTTGGAGGATTTGTTGTTCTTGTTGTGGTTGTTGCTGCGAAATTGGTTGGTGTGGCTGCGGATACTGTGGTTGCGGTCGTGGATATGGTTGTTGTGGTGCAAATGGTTGCGGCTGTGGATATGGTTGTTGTGGTGGAAATGGTTGCGGCTGTGGATATGGTTGTTGTGGCGGAAATGGTTGCGGCTGCGGATATGGCTGTTGTGGTGGAAGTGGTAGTTGCGGCCATGGAAATTGTACTTGTTGCATCAATGGAGATTGTTCTTGTGGTTGTTGCTGAGATGGATTTTGCGGCTGCAATTGTGCCATTTGAACTCTAAGTGCGGTTGTGGCGGTGGTCGCCACAATAGCAAGGAGGGCAAGGATGAGAAAGGTCTTCATGGTGGATTTGTATTGTCCACTCCTTGCTTGGCTTGAATGATGTGCTCTAGTTAAGAGAATGATGGATGAGGAAGGATGTTCATCATGCTATGGGCCTATTTATAGCTGCCATGGCATGATCTCTTTCACTATTTGCATTTGCTTGTCTGGAAAGTCCTTGGATGCTTTCCGAAATCATAATTTGGTATGTTGTGTTTGGTGGCACTACATACAATTGTGTTCTTGGATTGGTCATTAAAGTTGCTTGTTGTTGCACTCTTATTCCACCACAAAAAAGGTGTGATAACATGCATGACTCATCTTATTCACTTTACAGCTCAAACACTGATCTAGATTGCCTAATTTTCTAAACCTAAGTTTGTAATGTTCTGCAAGTTGTTACGTGTAAACTAGATAAGATGGCTTGCACAGAACTTAGTTTGTAATCTTGTGTGGCCTGTTAAGATAGATGAGACTAGTATTATAACTTGCTTTGGTAGGCCATGACTCATCAAATTCCTTTTACATATCAAGTGTTGTAGTGTTCTACAAGTTATTAGCACACATCAACTTTGTAATGTTCTACATGGTGTTACGTGTAAACCAGATAAGCATGGCTTGCATGAAACAATGTTTGTAATCTTGTGTGGCCTGTTAAGATAGACGAGACCAGTAATGTAGCTTGCTTCGATAGACCATGCCTCATCAAAATCCTTTTACATGTCTTAAGTGTTCTAGTGTTGTACAAGTTATTAGCACATTTCAACTTAGTATGGCTTGCAACATGTGTGCATGCCAAGGTTTGTTCTAGATTCTATTCGTTTGTAGGTCTTATTTTATTTTACGCAACTTGTGTGGATGATCATCTACGGTAAGGCTTGTGAGTGCAGCTGCAACAATGTTGGCAGGGTGGCAGAGATGTGGTGGCATGGCATGAATTCTTATGACAACCAATAGTTTGTAATGTGGGGAAAGACACGTGCTATTTCTTTCATGCATGCTAAAAACCGGAAAATTGTATAAAACTAGATATAAATAGAGTAGTTAGAAAATGGATTGTATTAAGTTAAAAATTATATTCTGATTAGCAAAGTTCTCTTAAAATTTGACATGATCTCTACTCATTATTTATCTTTGGGGTCATATTCAAATAATAATAAAATAAATGGATGTGATTCCATCATTGCCATTCCAAATGTATTTGAACGTAAAATCAAAACATAATTCTTAGATTACAATACAAATTACACGTCAATTCTTTCAAATTATAAAATACAAATGATTTACAATTAACTTAGAAAGAATAAATCATGTCAAGAATGAATAATTAAGCTTCCTTATACTAAATAATTTAATTGATGAATAAATACAAAATATAAGAATGCTAATCTTGTGCTTCCTAGATCTTCAACTTATTCCTAACTTGCCATGGAAAACTCAAAGGAAAAAGGTTTTGGTTAAGATTAGAATGTTTGCATCTCAACTTAAAAAGCAACTAGTAGTGTCACCCGTGCACTTGTGCGGCTTGATTTTGTAATGCTTCTTCATGTATTTTCTATTTTCACACAAACCATGATACAACAAATTTCTGAACTTTCTCACTCACTCAAAAATGTCATAACTACCATTTCTCTGGTCACGGTCATGACAATGTTATTTGCATAAATATATGCTATTTTTCACAGCTCCAACTATCAATTATATAAACGTACATTTTGACCTCGACTACCTTATTGCTTCATGTGGTAGAATTTATATGAAAATGACTTATTGATTTTATTTCTTATTTTCAATTTCAAACATGTATTCATTTCTCAAAAGGATAGGAAACTGCAAATTTTAAAATGTCGCCTTTGTTGGATAGTTATTTTTTTGTTTACTACCAAGGATTGGAGGCATCGAAGATTTACAGGAATTATGGAATTTTTATAATTAAAGTTGAGACGGCATCTGGACAACATTTTATTTTAGCAATTTCTTATTTGAAAATTTGTGCATGTATAATTGTTCAAAAGAACAGAGAAATGCAATAATATTTTGGTAAAATATCACTTTTGTTGGATCGTTATTTTTCACTTAGCATCGACGAATTTGAGGCATCAAAATTTTAGAAAAATTCCAGATGGCAGTAAATGTGAAAAATAAAAAATAATATAAGTGTGTTTCATTATTATATAAAACTGCCCTGACTAATTCGTACTAGACTGGTTCCTTGTCATATTAGAGAGAGTTAACTTCTTAGGAGCAAATCCACCAAATCGACCGAGGCAAAATTAGGTAGCAGCAAGGAAAAATTCCAAAAAATATGACCAGCCAGCTCACAAGGTTGAATAGCCAACCTGAACGTTTTTAAATAGAAAAGAAGTACCACCCAATTCAGGTAGCGGTTGGCTATATTTTTTACACTCATTTCACCATTGCTTGAACCAAATAATAATGGACATTCCAAGAAAATCACAATAATCTTATCAGTAATGACTAATAAATGCAAAAGGATTGCAAATCACTTTGTGCAATTAGTTTTCTCAGGAAATGGACCATAAGAAACTACAAGTTTGTGATTGTTAGTGACAAAAATTCTTGTGAAGGAAAAAAAGCCGCCTAAGATCATTCGTTGTGATGGAAACCGTCACTAGCTGATTTCTTCCTTGGGCAGCCCCCTCGGCATCTTTGGTGAAGCTCTGGCCTGATTTTGGGCGACGCATTTGGCCATCAATAGGTATGTGCATATTTTGCGACTGTTTTTAGTGTCATAAAAAATGTTGGACTAGTCATTTTTTGAAATATAAATATAAAGATTACTAAATTTTTTGGCAGCTAACTTATTAAGTGCCGAAACTACTCAGGACTAGTGTCTTCGTGCATAATCCGAAAAGTTCTCAATCTAATAACTGATAGTGCTCCAGAAAACTACTCGAAGTCCACCTCGTATACAGGGGAACATAATCAACTTGGGTTATAAGACATCCATTCTACCATATATATTGTAGGCCTATTCGCAACCTCCTATGTCAATTAGATCTAACTGACTCACATTCCTTGTAAGCCTAGCCTCGTCTCCCTATATGAGGCGATGAGGGACCCCCGAATTGGAACATCGTGTCTCATAACTTAACAATTCAATATCTCTCGGTATATCCATTAATTATACGCAACACCTTAAACCTAGATTCACGCGAGGCAACAATCTATACAACCCACAAAGTCAAGAGTAAGGTATTACCTCATCGCCGATGGCCCAAACCTGGGTAAATCCTTATCTCTTGTCAAACCAACTATTTCCCAAGTGTGTCTGTTGCCCTATGTTAGTTATTGTTGGTTCATTTCACACACAGTTGGAGCGCCAATTAGAGGTTGTGTGCATGCGATCAGATCGAATTCATATGTGACCTAACATCCACTCCGGTGAATTGTCCCCAAACCAAGGACTCCTCTTTGTCTCTGTTTACTTCATCGCCAAACACGGTAGGGCAACTCGCCCTTGTAGAGCCATTCATTGAAGGACACGCCCTCCAGTTCGAAAGCCTGAAGTTCATCACTAACACACTCAGCGAGATCCATGTCTAGACCACTGTCCAGTCGATGGAAACCTCTCCTAGGTAACCCCTGGAATGTGACAATGCGGCTGCGCCCCAGATCGTCGCCATGGTTGACTCTCTCCTTTCCATCTTCAACTCTGAATCAGATGGGTATGAGAGTTCCAGCAGCTACACTCCAACGAAAGAGGTCATTATGGCCAACACCGAGAACAGAGCAAAACGTTGATGAGGCAGAAGACGTCCCCAACACCCCACCAACAACCTAGCTGCCTAGGCTCAAAAACTTGAGGCAGCCACAGTCAGCCTTGCTGCTAAGAAAGCACGCTTTCATGAGCAAAAGGCGGCCCCGTAGCACTAGTAGATCCAGGGATGTCTTTCACGAGTCGAGTCCATGCAGCGCCTAAGACGTAAGGTCCATGACGCCATCATGTAGAACGAGTAGGAAGGAATCAAGATCATCAACACCTCAGCTGACAATCTCATTGCCGCACCACTCTGGTGGACAACATCCAGCGTGTGGATGGCACAATTGAGGCACATGGACTGTCAAGGATGTCGGTGTTGGTTTACACAAGCAGTGGTGAATATGATCTTTGTAGATAGCACATCTTTTGCCACCGCTAGCTCTTGGAGACACTCCTTAAGGTACATCTGCGGCGGATTTATGACCGAATCAAGAATGTCATACATGTGTTGTCGTAGATCACTTCAATGAGAATATTCGGGTTTTTTGGTCATCGAAGTGTGACCTTCCATGATAGAAAATGATGTGTCACGGAAGTAATTTTTGTCGCGCCTAACCGACTCAACTGGGACAACACCGACATGTGACAAGCACAACAATGGGTCACCATTAAACTAACGAGTGCAGGTACTGGATCCGATACCCTTCGACAATGTGGCTTCCTGCCTATATGCCATGTGTTGGCATCCTATCTGGCTGAGAAAACCAATCTCAGATTTATCATCTGACGTTTGCTGACGACTTTCTAACTTTTAAAAAAGAAGGTGTGTGTAGTGCTCCTCGACTGAAAGAGATTCTTGAATTCTACTCCCTTAGTTTAAGGCAATTTTGCAAATACATACGAAGGCTCTCTCAAAGAAGTATGTTGTCTACTGGCTGCAGCGGGGAGAATTACAAAGCAGCAGGTTGATCATATTGTAGAGAGGGCTCAATCGAAGATGAATGGATGGTGTGAAAAATTTCTTTCATGTCCGGCAAGCTCTACCAACCTACTCTATGAGTTGCTTCAAATTCACTAGGGGAGTTGTGCATGAAGACAAGAAAATGTATGTCCAAGTACTGGTGGATGGATCACCGGATAAACGAGGAATGTATTGGCTATATTGGGAAAATATGGCTACACCAAATTTTATTAGAGGCCTGGGGTTCCGCAACCTTGATCTTTTCACTGATGCAATTTTGGCTAACATGCACATGGCTATTTCCATCTAGATAGCTTATGAGCGAGGGTCCTTTGTGGAAGATTCTATGCAAAGAGAATTTTTCCAAATGCAGGTTCCCGCATAGTGCATCACCAACTTGGCATGCTATTCTGAAAGGGCAAGAGGCTTTGAAGAAGCGTATGTTGAGACAAATTGGGAATTCACAAACTACAGAGATATGGCATGATAAATGGCTGAAGGGCACGCCGCTAATGAATCGACTATCAAGCATGTGAGAAACTCTGATCCAACTTGTAGCTGATCTTATCAATGAAAACAAGGGTAGATGGGATGCTCCTCTCATTCTTTAGGTGTTTATCCCATTAGATGAAGTGGCCATCATTAATATGCCACGACCAAAGAATGCAGCCAAGGACACTTGGTCGTGGGTATGGGAAAGAAGTGGCATTTCTTTTGTTCAATCGTTGTACATCACAAGGATGACACGAGGCATGGTGTGGTAGCTGGACCGCCAGTTCATCTAATGGTGAAGAAAGATGGAAAAGGCTACGGAAGCTTAGGGTGCATCCCATGTAAAGAGTATTTTGGTGTAGAGTAATTAAATACATCCTACCTTCATATGCATAACTAAAGAGGCATGTGCTGGGGCTCTGTGTGTGTTCTATGTCTGGCCATGGGGAGGAAATGTTACTTCATGCCCTTATCACATGTGATCATGCAAGTTTATTCTGGGATTCTTCTTGTGAATATTTTGAGTGGTTGCACCCGGAAACATGGTCAAGAGATATCCTGGATCCATATTTCCTTGATGCAAGGAAGAGCACAATTACGGGTGAACTTGTGAACAGGCACATGAATGGAACTCAAACAAACAATCATATGCAGACAAGAACTATGTTTGTATTTTATTCCCAAGTTTGAACTAGTATAGTTCGGATTCATGCATGCTAGTGCATGGCACTTTATTGTTCGCTGCTACAGCGACAAAACCATTGATAGAGTTCTTCTCTTCTTAGTTGGTACCGGTGCTGCTAAATGGCGCGGTGGTGGTAGAGCAGTATGGCGGGACATACACATTGCACAATGTTGGTAGCGTCTGCAGAGTTAACTGCCTTATCTCCTCGAATTGGGGTAGCTGTTGAGGTTGGACAGAGCCCTGGCCCTGTGGGTTTGGCTGAGATTGCTGGAAGGAGCCCTGGCTTGACGGGTATTGTTGCTGGGGCTGTTGGATGGAGCCCTGGCCCAACGGATACTGTTGTTGTTGTTGTTGTTGTTGTTGTTGTTGTTGTTGATGAAGATGATGCAGAATAATAGCGTAAATGACATTGTGGATGGCTTGGCACCGTGACTGCTCAGGGATCTGCCACAGCTGTTGACAACATTGTTGTTGCAACTCCTGGTAACTACTTTGTTGCAATACTTGTGACCATGCATGCACTATGTTGCGTTGTTGCAAGACGACATCCCTGCACGGAATCAGTTGTTGCTGCAGAAATGATTGGAGGATTTGTTGTTCTTGTTGTGGTTGTTGCTGCGAAATTGGTTGTTGTGGTTGCAGATACTGTGGTTGCGGTTGCGGATATGATTGTTGTGGTGCAAATGGTTGCGGCTGCAGATATGGTTGTTGTGGTGGAAATGGTTGCGGCTGTGGATATGGTTGTTGTGGTGGAAATGGTTGCGGCTGCGGATATGGCTGTTGTGGTGGAAGTGGTAGTTGCGGCCATGGAAATTGTACTTGTTGCATCAATGGAGATTGTTCTTGTGGTTGCTGCTAAGATGGATTTTGCGGCTGCAATTGTGCCATTTGAACTCTAAGTGCGGTTGTGGCGGTGGTCGCCACAATAGCAAGGAGGGCAAGGATGAGAAAGGTCTTCATGGTGGATTTGTATTGTCCACTCCTTGCTTGGCTTGAATGATGTGCTCTAGTTAAGAGAATGATGGATGAGGAAGGATGTTCATCATGCTATGGGCCTATTTATAGCTGCCATGGCCTGATCTCTTTCACTATTTGCATTTGCTTGTCTGGAAAGTCCTTGGATGCTTTCCGAAATCATAATTTGGTATGTTGTGTTTGGTGGCACTACATACAATTGTGTTCTTGGATTGGTCATTAAAGTTGCTTGTTGTTGCACTCTTATTCCACCACAAAAAAGGTGTGATAACATGCATGACTCATCTTATTCACTTTACAGCTCAAACACTGATCTAGATTGCCTAATTTTCTAAACCTAAGTTTGTAATGTTCTTCAAGTTGTTACGTGTAAACTAGATAAGATGGCATGCACAGAACTTAGTTTGTAATCTTGTGTGGCTTGTTAAGATAGACGAGACTAGTAATATAACTTGCTTTGGTAGGCCATGACTCATCAAATTCCTTTTACATGTCAAGTGTTGTAGTGTTCTACAAGTTATTAGCACACATCAACTTTGTAATGTTCTACATGTAGTTACGTGTAAACCAGATAAGCATGGCTTGCATGAAACAACGTTTGTAATCTTGTGTGGCCTGTTAAGATAGACGAGACCAGTAATGTAGCTTGCTTTGATAGACCATGCCTCATCAAAATCCTTTTACATGTCTTAAGTGTTCTAGTGTTGTACAAGTTATTAGCACATTTCAACTTAGTATGGCTTGCAACATGTGTGCATGCCAAGGTTTGTTCTAGATTCTATTCCTTTGTAGGTCTTATTTTATTTCACGCAACTTGTGTGGATGATCATCTACGGTAAGGCTTGTGAGTGCAGCTGCAACAATGTTGGCAGGTTGGGAGAGATGTGGTGGGGTGGCATGAATTCTTATGACAACCAATAGTTCGTAATGTGGGGAAAGACACGTGTTATTTCTTTCATGCATGCTAAAAACCGGAAAATTGTAAAAATGTAGATATAGATAGAGTAGTTAAATAATGGATTGTATTAAGATAAAAATTATATTCTGATTAGCAAAGTTCTCTTAAAATTTGACATGATCTCTACTCATTATTTATCTTTGGGGTCATATTCAAATAATAATAAAATAAATGGATGTGATTCCATCATTGCCATTCCAAATATATTTGAACGTAAAATCAAAACATAATTCTTAGATTACAATACAAATTACACATCAATTCTTTGAAATCAAAAAATACAAATGATTTACAATTAACTTAAAAAGAATAAATCATGTCAAGAATGAATAATTAGGCTTCCTTATACTAAATAATGTAATTGATGAATAATTACAAAATATAAGAATGCTAATCTTGTGTTTCCTAGATCTTCAACTTATTCCTAACTTGCCATGGAAAACTCAAAGGAAAAAGGTTTTGGTTAAGATTAGAATGTTTGCATCTCAACTTAAAAAGCAACTAGCAGTGTCACCCGTGCACTTGTGTGGCTTGATTTTGTAATGCTTCTTCATGTATTTTGTATTTTCACACAAACCATGATCCAACAAATTTCTGAACTTTCTCACTCACTTAAAAATGTCATAACTGCCATTTCTCTGGTCACGGTCACGACAATGTTATTTGCATAAATATATGCTATTTTTCACAGCTCCAACTATCAATTATATAAACGTACATTTTGACCTCGACTACCTTATTGCTTCATGTGGTAGAATTTATATGAAAATGACTTATTGATTTTATTTCTTCTTTTAAATTTCAAACATGTATTCATTTCTCAAAAGCATAGGAAACTGCAAATTTTAAAATGTCGCCTTTGTTGGATAGTTATTTTTTTGTTTACTACCAAGGATTGGAGGCATCGAAGATTTACAGGAATTATGGAATTTTTATAATTAAAGTTGAGACGGCATCTGGACAACATTTTATTTTAGCAAGAATTATCGAAGATTTAGAGGAATAATTTGTGCATGTATAATTGTTCAAAAGAACAGAGAAACGCAATAATATTTTGGTAAAATATCACTTTTGTTGGATCGTTATTTTTCACTTAGCATCGACGAATTTGAGGCATCAAAATTTTATAAAAATTCTAGATGGCAGTAAATGTAAAAAATAAAAAATAATATAAGTGTGTTTCATTATTATATAAAACTGCCCTGACTAATTCGTACTAGACTGGTTCCTTGTCATATTAGAGAGAGTTAACTTCTTAGGAGCAAATCCACCAAATCGACCGAGGCAAAATTAGGTAGCAGCAAGGAAAAATTCCAAAAAATATGACCAGCCAGCTCACACGGTTGAATAGCCAACCTGAACGTTTTTTAATAGAAAAGAAGTACCGCCCAATTCAGGTAGCGGATGACTATATTTTTTACACTCATTTCACCATTGCTTGAACCAAATAATAATGGACATTCCAAGAAAATCACTCTAATCTTATCAGTAATGACTAATAAATGCAAAAAGATTGCAAATCACTTTGTGCAATTAGTTTCCTTAGGAAATGGACCATAAGAAACTACAAGTTTGCGATTGTTAGTGACAAAAATTCTTTTGAAGGAAAAAAAGCCACCTAAGATCATTCGTTGTGATGGAAACCGTCACTAGCTGATTTCTTCCTTGGGCAGCCCCCTCGGCATCTTTGGTGAAGCTCTGGCCTGATTTTGGGCGACACATTTGGCCATCAATAGGTATGTGCATATTCTGCGACCGTTTTTAGTGTCATAAAAAATGTTGGACTAGTCATGTTTTGAAATAAAAATATAAAGATAACTAAATTTTTTAGCAGCTAACTTATTAAGTGCTGAAACTACTCAGGACTAGTGTCTTCGTGCATAATCCGAAAAGTTCTCAATCTAATAACTGATAGTGCTCCAGAAAACTACTCGAAGTGCACCTCGTATACAGAGGAACATAATCAACTTGGGTTATAAGACATCCATTGTACCATATATATTGTAGTCCTATTCGCAACCTCCTATGTTAATTAGATCTAACTCACTCACATTCCTTGTAAGCCTAGCCTCGTCTCCCTATATGAGGCAATGAGGGACCCCCGAATTGGAACATCGTGTCTCATAACTTAACAATTCAATATCTCTCGGTATATCCATTAATTATACGCAACACCTTAAACCTAGCTTCATGCGAGGCAACAATCTATACAACCCACAAAGTCAAGAGTAAGGTATTACCTCATCGCCGATGGCCCAAACCTGGGTAAATCCTTATCTCTTGTCAATCCCACTATTTCCCAAGTGTGTCTGTTGCCCTATGTTAGTTATTGTTGGTTCATTTCACAGACAGTTGGAGCGCCAATTAGAGGTTGTGTGCATCCGATCAGATCGAATTCATATGTGACCTAACCAAGGACTCCTCTTTGTCTCTGTTTACTTCATCGCCAAACACGGTAGGGAAACTCGCCCTTGTAGAGCCATTCATTGAAGGACACGCCCTCCAGTTCGAAAGCCTGAAGTTCATCAGTAACACACTCGGCGAGATCCATGTCTAGACCACTATCCAGTTGATGGAAACCTCTCCTAGGTAACCCCTGGAATGTGACAATGCGGCTGCGCCCCAGATCGTCGCCATGGTTGACTCTCTCCTTCCCATCTTCAACTCTGAATCAGATGGGTATGAGAGTTCCAGCAGCTACACTCCAACGAAAGAGGTCATTATGGCCAACACCGAGAATAGAGCAAAACGTTGATGAGGCAGAAGACGTCCCCAACACCCCACCAACGACCTAGCTGCCTAGGCTCAAAAACTTGAGGCAGCCACAGTCAGCCTTGCTGCTAAGAAAGCACGCTTTCATGAGCAAAAGGCGGCCCTGTAGCACCAGTAGATCCAGGGATGTCTTCCACGAGTCGAGTCCATGTAGCGCCTAAGACGTAAGGTCCATGACGCCATCATGTAGAACGAGTAGGAAGGAATCAAGATAGTCAACACCTCAGCTGACAATCTCATTGCCGCACCACTCTGGTGGACAACATCCAGCGTGTGGATGGCACGATAGAGGCACATGGACTTTCAAGGATGTTGGTGTTGGTGACACAAGCAGTGGTGAACATGATCTTTGTAGATAGCACATCTTTTGCCGCTGCTAGCTCTTGGAGACACTCCTTAAGGTACATCTGCGGCGGATTTATGACCGAATCAAGAATGTCATACATGTGTTGTCGTAGATCACTTCAATGAGAATATTCAGGTTTTTTGGTAATCGAAGTGTGTCCTTCCATGATAGAAAATGATGTGTCACGGAAGTAATTTTTGTCGCGGCTAACCGACTCAACTGGGACAACACTAACATGTGACAAGCACAACAATGGGTCACCATTAAGCTAACGAATGCAGGTACTGGATCCGATACCCTTTGACAATGTGGCTTCCTGCCTATATGCCATGTGTTGGCATCCTATCTGGCTAAGAAAACCAATCTTAGATTTATCATCTGACGTTTGCTGACGACTTTCTAACTTTTACAAAAGAAGGTGTGTGTAGTGCTACTCGACTGAAAGAGGTTCTTGAATTCTACTCCCTTAGTTTAAGGCAATTTTGCAAATACATACAAAGGCTCTCTCAGAGAAGTATGTTGTCTACTGGTTGCAGCGGGCAGAATTACAAAGCAGCAGATTGAACATATTGTAGAGAGGGCTCAATCGAAGATGAATGGATGGTGTGAAAAATTTCTTTCATGTCCGGCAAGCTCTACCAACCTACTCTATGAGTTGCTTCAAATTCACTAGGGGAGTTGTGCATGAAGACAACAATATGTATGTCCAAGTACTGGTGGATGGATCACCGGATAAACGAGGAATGTATTGGCTATATTGGGAAAATATGGCTACACCAAATTTTATTAGAGGCTTGGGATTCCGCAACCCTGATCTTTTCACTGATGCAATTTTGGCTAACAAGCACATGGCTATTTCCATCTAGATAGCGTATGAGCGAGGGTCCTTTCACTAGTAGAAAACAGGGTATCTGTCCCGGTCCCAGAGGGCCTTTAGTCCCGGTTCTGGAACCGGGACAAAACGATCGGGACTAATGCCTAAAACCTTTAGTCCCGGTTGGCCTACGAACCAGGACCAAAGGTGCTCCACGTGGCCGCTGTGGGGCGCCTAGGCAGGAGGATCTTTAGTCCCGGTTGGTAACACCAACCGGGACTAAAGGAGCTCCACGTGGCCGCTGCGCAGCACTCAGGCCGGAGGACCTTTAGTCCCGATTGGTAACACCAACCGGGACCAAAAGGCAGCCACGCGTCAGCAGCTCGCAGGCGCTGGGGTTTTTGTTTTTTTTAAAGGGGGGGTTTAGGTGTTTTGGAGGGTTTAGGGGTTTCATATTGTGTTAGCTAGCTAATAGAGAGAAGTAACCTCTCTTTGTTCGTGCTTGGTCGACGCTAGCTACTACATATAGAGAGAACTCGACGCTAGCTAGTAAGCAAATGAAGGAAACCATTAATTACACAAGATCGTCATGAACATATATAGAGAGAAGTGACCTCTCTTTCTCCGTGCTTGGTCGAATAACAAGTTTTCGTATATCTATCCGACGCTACTACATATATACAATATAACATCCCTGGCATCATCAAGCGCCAAACTCCCATTGAATTTCCATATGGTATTCTCCCTTTTCATGTATGACGTGGTCAAGAAAGAATCCCGCCAATTCCTCTTGAATTGGTCGTATGCGATCATGTGGTAGGAGTTCATCCCGCATCTGCCAGATCTAATTTAAAGAAGGGGGTCAATACATATATATGAATAAAACTCAACACAATTGATGGTAATAAAATAAAATTGTGAATATTGTTTACGTACTTCAAATTGTTTGTCAGACAAGAAGCCCCCGCTCAGTGGTCGAGTCGCGAATTAACTCGCAAATGTAGTATCCACATAAATTATTCCCGGCTGCCTGCCACCAGCACTTTACGAGAATAGAGTTCAATCAAACTGATAATCAAGCATGATAATGGTATTGATGAAACTAGAATCAATGAGAGATGCGCGGAACTAGCTAGTACTACTTACTTTGGGGTGTGTAAATCGCAGCTCATTCTTCAGACCCGGAACCTTTTCGGTGAACTGTTTCCAAACCCTGCCAGGCAAAGAAAATGATTACTTGATATCAGGAAATGAATGAAAGTTGCCGATATGGTCCCGGTATTGATTGAACTTACTTCTGGAGCATTGCAGTCATGTCCGCATAATCCTTGGGATCTTTACGTCTCGAGTCTAAGACAGTTACTACTCCCCCGTCAAGCTTAATGGATAGCAGAATATAGTGGAACCTGCGCACGCATAACTCATCAATTACAGTACTTAACCTCGAGTAAGCGAAACCGAATATGCACAAGACAGTAACACTCACTTGAAGTTGTAAGGAAAGAGTATTTCCCTTTTGTTTTGATGTCGAAGGAACGCTTTTAGCAAGTTTTCATCGGTCTCTTTAACTCTGTTTTGTACCGCCCATTCATTTACGGTATTTGGGCTAATGAACCCAATGTCATAGATTTGTCTTTTTGGGCATTCGACGATCTTCAATCTGCATAATATAGTGAGGATAATTATATATACATGCAATGAACGAGCTGAGCTAGAGACTTAATTACAGAAGTAATACTTACAGACAGTAGCAAGTCATGAGTTGTTTGTCGAGGGCCTCTTGATTGAATAACTGAAATAACTCCACAAATTCAACAGGCATCAGCTCGACTCTAATGAGGTCATGCTCATCTTTAATTCTCACCATCAAACAATCGGACCCATTCTTCCTGCAGCTTTCCAAGTACCACTCATGCAATCTTCGCATCATCGTTGTTAGAGGAGGATGATCAGGTTTGACGAGAGGCTTCCCGTGCTCGTATCTAAAGATCTCTACTACCTCAGCCGTTTCAAACTGTACATCATCGCCCACGTAATCACCAAGAGTGGTACCGGGCAGTAGCCCCGGATGATTAGCGATATCGCTAGACACCTTGAGCGGGGGGCACGATTGCTTCTCCTGTTCGCCGAGCTGGGGAATTGTTTTCCCACTTCTTCGTCTTGAAGCACTGGCAGTACTTCCCGACCGCCGCGCTTCATCATATGTCTTTTCAATACAGCGGTCATAGTTGGATTGCGGCGGAGGCGGTGGTGGTCGCTTAAGGGCATCCAGAGTGCGCTTCGCTTTCACCGGATCTATTGTTTCCTTTGGAGGTGGACGTTTGCATTCAGAATGGGCCTGCACTTCGGCAGCACTGATGTCCTTGTTTTCCTCATCAGTCCTCTCATATGGTAACTTTGGAGGAACCCTGAGGCTTGGACCAAATTTGAATTTCTTCCCGCCTTTTGTACTACTAGCCACCGGAGTGGCGGCGGCTCTCTTCCGCTGACGCGCCGGAGACAGCTGAGGCGGAAGAGGACTCTGCTGAGGGGCCTCATCCGGCTGAGTCTGCTGAGGGGCCTCATCCGGCTGAGCTGGAATGTGAGGAGTCTGCTGAGGGGCCTCATCCGGCTGCGTCTGCTGAGGCGGCGTCCAGTTTGGAAGCTTGATGTTCTGCTTTCTCCATAGACAGGTACTCCTTAAGGCACTTTCCAGAAGATTATCCCCTTCACCTGTAGGGTAGTCAAGCTCCAGCCCCTCAAATCCCTCCATTATTTCATCCACCGTGACAATAGCATAGCCATGTGGAATCGGACGGCAATGGAAAGTTCCCTCAGCTCGAGGAGGCAAAACAGAGCCGACCGCCGCCTTCAAGGTTAGGTTTTGGCATTTCGCCATTAGCACACAATGTTCAGCCTCCGTGATACTATCCACGAGGTAGCGAGGAGCCGTGAAATCAGGCTGAAGGAGCTCCGTGGAAGCCACGCTGCTTCTCCGCTGAGATGGTGGGGTAGCTTCTGGGGCAGTGTCGAAGGAAGGATCTTCGTGCCGCTGAGATGGTTGGCCGATAGCTCGCTGGCTCTCAAGTTCCTCTAGTTTTGCTAATCTTGCACTGAGCTTCTGCATTTCGCTTGCTTCCTCTTTCTTCTTTCTCTCTCAGCTTCTATAACCACCGTTGTCGGGAAACCCATGCACCCACGAAACGGAGCCTAATGTGCCTCGTGTTCGTCCAGGGTGTTCAGGATTCCCGAGGGCCTGTGTCAGCTCGTCATTCTCTCCGTCGGGATGTAACCTCCCTTCCTGCGCTGCCTGGATTGCTTCCTGAAGCTTCTTGACGGGTATTGCAAGTTGAGCTTTTGTCCAAACATAGTTCCCTGTGTCTGGGTCCAAAGTTCCCCCAACCCCGAAGAACCAAGTCCTTGACCGATCTGGCCAGTGCAATGTCGCTGGTTGGACCCCTTTAGCAAGCAGGTCTTGCTCAGCTTTGTCCCACATAGGCCGGGCTTTGTTGTAGCCACCTGACCCTGTAACATGGTGATACTTCCTCTTTGCAGCATTTAGCTTATTTGTTGCTGACCTTTGCTTGCCCTTGTCCGATTTCTTGTAGGCCACAAATGCGGGCCAGTGATCTTTTATCTTCTCATATGGACCGGTGAATTCTGGAGCCTTGTCTTTCTCGACAAACTTTTTGTTCAAATCTTTCCAGTTCTTGAATAGTTCTGCCATCTTCTTAAGAGCAAACGCCTTGACCTTATTCGGATCCGCCTCTGGTGGTAGGCTGAAATTTGTCATCAGCGAGGTCCAAAGATCATCTTTCTGTCTATCCTAGACATAAGAAACTTCAGGGTCCTTCTTCTTATTCCATTCTTGGATGCTGATCGGGACGGTGTCCCTAACAACCACTCCGCACTAATGTATAAATGTGTCCCTGCTCCGCTTGGGAGAAATCGGTTGGCCATCTCGACCGACTTCTTCGATCGTGAACCTTTCATCCTGGCGCAACCTTTTCTTCGGGCCTCGTCTCCTTATGGAAGTTTGGCTCGATCCGTAGGGCTAATTAAAAGAAGAAAGAAGCGTTAATATATGTACATACAAAACAATTAATGCATCAAGTCAGCAGAGGCTTAATTAATATATGTATATATACCTCGTCGGACTTTGCAACAGTTAAGGCTCCCTCCTCCGTTCGGTCACCGGAGCCGTCATGATCTCCTTCCTCCTCCATTCGGTCACCGGAGCCGTCATGATCTCCTTCCTCCTCTATTGGATCACCGGAGCCGTCATCCTCTCTTTCCTGACCATCGGTGTCGTTGAGAAACGACAAGGTGATATCACCTTCGTTGCGGATTATATCCCCCAACAACTCTTCTTTTTCTAAGTCTCTGTCCATAGTTTCTGCAAATATTACAACATGGCAATATACAACCATGAGAGATGGATTAGTGGCAAACATAGACCTAGCTAATCACAACAAGGAATCATATGCATATATGAGCAATGGATTAGTCACAAACATCATGCAAAGTTATCGGGGGTTATACTTTCGAGAGAGGATACTTTGCGGACCGCCCCCCCCCCCCCTCATGTCAAAGTTATCGGGGATATGTTGAATTCCCGAGAGAGTTAGGGGTGTTCTAACGCGGCACTACACGATATAGGTGAAGGGGGATAACATCCGGGAATGTTTTCCCGAAGTCTGCATTTTCGGACAGATGAACCGGAGGGGGACGGTTCCAGGTTCGCTATGCTAGCTGCTTGTGACAGACGAACGGAGGGCATATTCGGATTCGTCATATTTTTCTGATCGATTTTCATATATAAATTATTTTCATCGGAGTTACGGTTAATTTTCTACGAATTTCTAAAGTTTTACCAATATCCTAAAAATTCTGCTAAGTCTGAGAATTCCTCATCTTTAAACATCACTTAGTTGTTTTCCAAAGGCTACAACTATTGTTCTGTACATCCTATGGGTTAGTGCCTTATATCAATATTGATCACTCTCCTATGATCTACAAGATAGTATCAATTGCATCTCTGCTAGAGTCCATTAGCTTGCTCAAAACTTTGTTTGAAAAGTGCCACTTGATATTAATTCTATGAACATAAAAAATTCTATGAAAAAAAATCATCATATGGGGGCACTTGCTCAAAATCTACATACATACATACATGTACATATCGGGGGCACTTGCTCAATATCCTGAAAGTGCCACTTGATATTAATTCTATGAACATAAAAAATTCTATGAACAAAAAAATTCATCATATCAATATTTTCTATATACATACAACCATCCATCCATTCATACACATACATATACATCTACATTATATATGAACAAAAAATATTAATTCTATGAACATAAAAAAGTCTATGAACAAAAAAAATTCATCTTATCAATATTTTCATCCATCCATACATAAATACATATACATCTACATTATATATGAACAAAAAAATACATAAACATAATTAATAAACAAAAAAAACGGACAGCGGGCTGGGGCGGCGGTGGCTCACAGCGGGGGCGGCAAGGGCTCGGGGAGGAGGGAGAGCGTGTGGGCTCGGGGGCGGCGACGGCGACGGTAGGGGCGGGGCAGGGGCGTTGGCTCGGGGGCGGCAACGGCGACGGCGGGGGCCGGGGCTCGGGGGCAGGGCAGGGGCGCGGGCTCGGGGGCGGCGACGGCGACGGCGACGGCGACGGCGGGGTAGGGGCGCGGCGACGGCGTCGGGGCAGGGCGTGGCGAGGGGAGCGGGCGACGGCGTCGGGGCAGCCTGGCGGCGTCGAGGTGCTCGGCATCGTCAGGGGAAACTGCAGATGAACTCTGAAAATTTCCTAAGTGCTGCTTATATACCCAGAGCATTGGTCTCAGTTCGTGGCTCAAACCGGGACTAAAGGCCCCCCTTTAGTCCCGGATGTAGCCACCAACCGGGACTAAAGGTCATTTTCAGCAGCCCAAAGGGCGGGAAGCAGAGACCTTTAGTCCCGGTTGGTGGCTGCAACCGGGACTAAAGGGGGGCCTTTAGTCCCGGTTGGAGCCACGAACCGGGACCAAAGGCCTGCGGCTAGCACGGCGTCGGGCGGGTGGATGTTTAGTCCCACCTCGCTAGCTGAGAGGAGTCGAGAGTGGTTTATAAGCGCGGCTGCGCCAACCCTCTCGAGCTCCTCTCTTATGCAGGCCTACGGGCCTAAACACACTCTCTCTGCCTGTGGGCCTAGTGGGCCTGTTGCGGGCATGCATCCTGGCCCAACCAGCGGGTTGGGTTTCTAGTCGTATGCAGGCCGTGGTGGCCCAGTAGGCGGCAATTTTTTTAATTTTTTTACTTTTTAGTCCCGGTTTGTTTTTTGCTTTATTTATTTTCTTTTGTTTCTACTTACAGCTAAATACTTAGAGTTTTTGAGTGATTCTTTTTGCATTAGGTCACAAAAATTATAAACTTTCTGTTAGTGCCAGTAGTTTTCAAATTTGAATAGTTTAAATTTGAATTCTTTGAAATTTTTGTGAATCACTAGTTTGTGAATAACTTTACTTTAAAAATAGATTTTTGAGTGATTCTTTTTCCTGCTGTTTAGTATTAGTGTGTTTTATCATTATATTCAATTTGGTAATTTTTAGGTTATTTTAAATGGGTGTTTTAATCAAAAACATATTTTGTTATTTTAGTTTGCTATTAAAGTTTCTAACAAAAAATACTTTATGAAAATTCTTTTTGCTATTAAAGTTTTGAACAAAAAATACTTTGATAATTTTAGTTGCATAAATTTTATTTAATTTTAGTTTCAAAAATACTTTTATAATAACTAGAGGTTTATAAAAGCTTTTTAGTTGATTCTTTTTGCTGTTGAAGAATATTATAGTTTTGTTTTAGTTGATCATAACAAAAAGGTTGAAAGTTTAATTGATTCTTTTTAGTTTATTCTTTTTGCTATTAGAGTTTTGTAAAAGCTTTTTAGTTCATTCTTTTTGCTATTAGTTCATTCTTTGAGCTAAATGACCCTGAAATTGAAAAGCAGTACAAATGAACTCTGAAAAGGTTGAAAGTTGGCATGGTATCATCATTTCAGCCACATAGCATGTGCTAAAAAGTTGGGAGGGTTACGGAAAAAACTGGATGCACTTTGTGTACAAAATGGACAATCTCTTTCGAAGTATCAGGGTTTCGGACGAAAACTCATATGTTACAAAGGCATTTCAATTTTTTTTAACTTATTTCAACTCCAGACTTTTTGTGCGTTCGACATGCGCCATTCAAAGCCACATCATCAATTTTCAACCCTTTCTGACTTCATTTGCTATTTTTCATGCATTGACTGATTTTTTTTAGCTAAATGACCCTGAAATTGAAAAGCAGTACAAATGAACTCTGAAAAGGTTGAAAGTTGGCATGGTATCATCATTTCACCCGCATAGCATGTGCTAAAAAGTTGAGAGGGTTACGGCAAAAACTGGGTGCACTTCGTGTACAAAATGGACAATCTCTTTCGAAGTATCACGGTTTCGGACAAAAACTCATATGTTACAAAAGGCATTTCATTTCTTGACATGTAACTGCAGTGATATTCTAGATCAAAACCATCATCAGAATAGTTGTGGAGAGAAAGTCTTCACTTTTTCTTTGCGTGTGTCCCTTGCTTATT
This sequence comes from Elymus sibiricus, assembly GCA_039707655.1. NCBI lineage: Eukaryota > Viridiplantae > Streptophyta > Magnoliopsida > Poales > Poaceae > Elymus > Elymus sibiricus. The sequence continues at coordinate 86,802,729 of CM077676.1, forward strand.
GCGCCGTAACCATGGATAATCTTCATCGTTTAACAGGGTGCTTGGGTCAGCCTTCACTTTGAAGGGAGGAATTTCATGAAACTTTTCATAATCTTCAGACATGTCTGTCTTGCCCTCCACTCCCACGATGTCTCTTTTCCCTGAAAGAACTATGTGGCGCTTTGGCTCATCGTATGATGTATTCGCTTCCTTATCTTTTCTTTTTCTCGGTTTGGTAGACATGTCCTTCACATAGAAAACCTGCGCCACATCATTGGCTAGGAAGAATGGTTCGTCTATGTACCCAAGATTGTTGAGATCCACTGTTGTCATTCCGTACTGCGGGTCTACCTGTACCCCGCCTCCTGACCGATTGACCCATTTGCACCGAAACAAAGGGACCTTAAAATCATGTCCATAGTCAAGTTCCCATATGTCCACTATGTAACCATAATATGTGTGCTTTCCCCTGTTGGTTGCTGCATCAAAGCGGACACCACTGTTTTGGTTGGTGCTCTTTTGATCTTGGGCGATCGTGTAAAATGTATTCCCATTTATCTCGTACCCTTGGTAAGTCAATACAGTCGAAGATGGTGTCCTGGCCAACGAGTACAGCTCATCTCCAACAATGTTGTTACCCATGAGATGTGTTTGCAACCAACTGCCGAAAGTCCTGATGTGTTCACATGTAATCCAGTCGTCACACTACTCCGGGTGTTTGGAGCGCAGAATATTCTTGTGTTCATTGACATACGGGGTCACCAAGGTAGAATTCTGTAGAACTGTGTAGTGTGCTTGAGCCTAAGAATGGCCGTCCCTACATATTATTGAATCCGCTCCTAGCGTGCCTTTTCCAGTCAGTCTCCCCTCATACCGCGATTGAGGGAGACCAATCGGCTTAAGGTCAGGAATGAAGTCAACACAAAACCCAATGACCTCCTTTGTTTGCCGGCCCATGGAGATGCTTCCTTCTGGCCTAGCACGGTTACGAACATATTTCTTTAAGACTCCCATGAACCTCTCAAAGGGGAACATATTGTGTAGAAATACAGGACCCAGAATGGCAATCTCGTCGACTAGATGAACTAGGACGTGCGTCATGATATTGAAGAAGGATGGTGGGAACACCAGCTCGAAACTGACAAGACATTGCACCAAATCATTCTTTAACCTTAGTAGGATTTCTGGATTGATTACCTTTTGAGAGATTGCATTGAGAAATGCACATAGCTTCACAATGGCTAATCGAACGTTTTCCGGTAGAAGCCCCCTCAATGCAACCGGAAGCAGTTGCGTCATAATCACGTGGCAGTCATGAGACTTTAGGTTCTGGAACTTTTTCTCTGCCATATTTATTATTCCCTTTATATTCGACGAGAAGCCAGACGGGACCTTCATACTGAGCAGGCATTCAAAGAAGATTTCCTTCTCTTCTTTGGTAAGAGCGTAGCTGGCAGGACCTTCATACTGCTTTGGATGCATACCGTCTTTTTCGTGCACACGTTGCTGGTCCTCCCGTGCCTCCGGTGTATCTTTTGTCTTCCCATACACGCCCAAGAAGCCTAGCAGGTTCACGCAAAGATTCTTCATCACGTGCATCACGTCGATTGCAGAGCGGACCTCTAGGTCTTTCCAATAGGGTAGGTCCCAAAATATAGATTTCTTCTTCCACATGGGTGCGCGTCCCTCAGCGTCATTCGGAACAGATTGTCCGCCAGGACCCTTTCCAAAGATTACTTGTAAATCCTTGACCATATCAAGTATGTGATCACTAGTACGGAGGGCGGGCTTCTTCCGGTGATCTGCCTCACCTTTGAAATGCTTGCCTTTCTTTCGACATTGATGGTTGGTCGGAAGAAATCGACGATGTCCCAGGTACACATTCTTCCTGCATTTCTCCAAATATATACTTTCGGTGTCATCTAAAAAGTGCGTGCATGTGTGGTATCCCTTGTTTGTCTGTCCTGAAAGGTTACTGAGAGCAGGCCAATCATTGATGGTTACAAACAGCAACGCATGTAGGTCAAATTCCTGATGTTTGTGCTCAACCCACACACGTACACCTTTTCCATTCCACAGCTGTAAAAGTTCTTCAACTAATGGCCTTAGGTACACATCAATGTCGTTGCCGGGTTGCTTAGGGCCTTGGATGAGCACTGGCATCATAATGAACTTCCGCTTCATGCACAACCAAGGAGGAAGGTTATAGATACATAGAGTCACGGGCCAGGTGCTATGATTGCTGCTCTGCTCCCCAAAAGGATTAATGCCATCTGCGCTTAACCCAAACCATATGTTCCTTGCGTCACCTGCAAAGTCCCCCCACCTTCTCTCGATTTTTCTCCACTGCGACTCGTCAGCGGGTGCTCTCAACTTCCCGTCTTTCTTACGGTCTTCTTTGTGCCATCGCATCAACTTGGCATGCTCTTTGTTTCTGAACAGACGTTTCAGACGTGGTATTATAGGAGCATACCACATCACCTTGGCAGGAACCCTCTTCCTGGGGCGCTCGCCCTCAACATCACCAGGGTCATCTCGTCTGATCTTATACCGCAATGCACCGCATACCGGGCATGCGTTCAAATCCTCGTACTCACCGCGGTAGAGGATGCAGTCATTAGGGCATGCATGTATCTTCTGCACCTCCAATCCTAGAGGGCATAGAACCTTCTTTGCTTCGTACGTACTGTCGGGCAATTCGTTATCCTTTGGAAGCTTCTTCTTCATTATTTTCAGTAGCTTCCCAAATCCGTTGTCAGATACACCATTGTCTGCCTTCCATTGCAGCAATTCCAGTGTGGTACCGAGCTTTGTGTTGTCATCTTCGCAATTTGGGTACAACCCTTTTTTGTGATCCTCTAACATGCGATCGAACTTCAACTTCTCCCTTTCACTTTGGCATTGTCTCTTTGCATCAACAATGACCCGGCGAAGATCATCATCGGGCACATCGTCTGGTTCCTCTTGATCTTCAGCTTCTCCCGTTGCAGTATCACCGTATTCAGGGGGATAGTTGTCATCATCCTCTTCTTCTTCGTTGTCTTCCATCATAACCCCTCTTTCGCCGTGCTTGGTCCAAACATTATAGTGTGGCATGAAACCCTTCTCAAGAAGGTGGATGTGAAGGGTTTTCAAGTTAGAGTAATCCTTCGTATTCTCACAGAAAAGGCATGGACAATACATAAAACCATTCTGCTTGTTTGCCTCAGCCACTTCAAGAAATTTATGCAGGCCCTCAAGATACTCGGAGGTGCGTCGGTCACCGTACATCCATTGCCGGTTCATCTGCATGCATTATATAATTAAGTGTATCAAAAACCATTACAGAACATCATGAATAGAGAAGTGACCAAATTAATACAAGTTCATCATCACATTAAAACCAAAGTACAGTACTGATCAAATGTTATTACTGAAAAAATAAATACATAAAGTTCATACATATATAGTTCTCATAGAACAACATATAGCTCTCTAGAGCATCTAATTAAAAGATACATTGAAACTATGAAAAACATTTAAATGCAACAACAAATGCGATCATAATCGCAACTAACGTAACAATTGATCCAACGACATAATGATACCAAGCCTCATTATGAATGGCATATTTTCTAATCTTTCTAATCTTCAAGCGCATTGCATCCATCTTGATCTTGTGATCATCGACGACATCGGCAACATGCAACTCCAATTCCATCTTCTCCTCCTCAATTCTTTTCAATTTTTTCTTCAAGTAATTGTTTTCTTTTTCAACTAAATTTAACTTCTCGACAAGAGGGTCGGTTGGAATTTCCGGTTCACATACCTCCTAGATAAAAACATTGATGTCACGTTGGTCGGCATAATTGTCATAAACACTAAATGAAACAAATCATAATAAAAGATAATATACCACATCCGAATCATAGACAGGACGAGGGCCGACGGGGGCGGATACCAAAGTCATGGCACTATATAATAACAAACAATAATAAAAGTAAGAAAATTATACAAGTATCTATCTAAATCATACAAGTAAGAATTTTTTTTCTTTTAAAAAGAAGATAAGAACAAGAGGCTCACCACGGTGGTGCCGGCGACGAGATCGGCGCGGGCGATCGACGGCGGTGAGGACGGGGACGGGGACGGCACCCTACACATGTGCAGACTCTAAGAAGTTAATTTCAGCTCAAATTGTGCATCTAAATCAAAAGAACTCCCACATACACTCCTCCACTAAAACCCACAAACCACTCTACTTCTACAGCATTTGAAATGAGCTAAACTAGCAGTGAGAGATGAAACGATGAAGTTGCTAACCTTTTAGAACACTTGTGTAGTTGGTGCACCGCCAAACCTAGACAAATCTTGGGGAAAATGGAGCTTGGAGGTCGAGCTTGGAGAGGAGAAAGCTTAAGTGTGACTCGGGCATTTCATCAAACACCTCATGTGCATAGGAGGTGAGAGCAGAGCAGCACACACCTCCCACACCGGCCGGCCAAAAAACAGAGGAGTGAGCGGGTAGGGGAGAGCATATATATAGGCAAATCTTTAGTCCCGGTTCGTGGCTAGAACCGGGACAGAAGACACACATTTAGCCCCGGTTCCAGCCACCAACCGGGACTAAAGGGGCTGCGCCAGGAGCGAGGCCCTTTAGTCCCGGTTCATGTCTGGAACCGGGACCAAAGGGGTCAGACGAACCGGGACTGGTGCCTGCCGTGGCCCGGCCGGCGCCCTGGCCTCACGAACCAGGACTGATGCACCCATTGGTCCCGGTTCGTAAGAGAACCGGGATTGATGCTCTTATCTGCCCTGGACCAAAGCCCTGTTTTGTACTAGTGTTTGTGGAAGATTCTATGCAAAGAGAATTTTTCCAAATGCAGGTTCCCGCATAGTGCATCACCAACTTGGCATGCTATTCTGAAAGGGCAAGAGGCTTTGAAGGAGCGTATGTTGAGACAAATTGGGAATTCACATACTACAGAGATATGGCATGATAAATGGCTGAAGGGCACGCCGCTAATGAATCCACTATCAAGCATGTGAGAAACTCTGATCCAACTTGTAGCTGATCTTATCAATGAAAACAAGGGCGGATGGGATGCTCCTCTCATTCTTTAGGTGTTTATCCCATTAGATGAAGTGGCCATCATTAATATGCCACGACCAAAGAATGCAGCCGAGGACACTTGGTCGTGGGTATGGGAAAGAAGTGGCATTTCTTTTGTTCAATCGTTGTACATCACAAGGATGACACGAGGCATGGTGTGGTAGCTGGACCGCCAGTTCATCTAATGGTGAAGAAAGATGGAAAAGGCTACGAAAGCTTAGGGTGCAACCCATGTAAAGAGTATTATTTTGTAGAGTAATTAAATACATCCTACCTTCATATGCATAACTAAAGAGGCATGTGATGGGGCTGTGTGTGTGTTCTATGTGTGGCCATGGGGAGGAAATATTACTTCATGCCCTTATCACATGTGATCATGCAAGTTTATTCTGGGATTCTTCTTGTGAATATTTTGAGTAGTTGCACCCGGAAACATGGTCAGGAGATATCCTGGATCCATATTTCCTTGATGCAAGGAAGAGCACAATTATGGGTGAACTTGTGAACAGGCACATGAATGGAACTCAAACAAACAATCATATGCAGACAAGAACTATGTTTGTCTTTTATTCCCAAGTTTGAACTAGTATAGTTTGGGTTCACGCATGCTAGTGCATGGCACTTTATTGTTCACTGCTACAGCGACAAAACCATGGATAGAGTTCTTCTCTTCTTAGTTGGTACCGGTGCTGCTAAATGGCGCGGTGGTGGTAGAGCAGTATGGCGGGACATACACATTGCACAATGTTGGTAGCGTCTGTAGAGTTAACTGCCTTATCTCCTCGAATTGGGGTAGTTGTTGAGGTTGGACAGAGCCCTGGCCCTGTGGGTTTGGCTGAGATTGCTGGAAGGAGCCCTGGCTTGACGGGTATTGTTGCTGGGGCTGTTGGATGGAGCCCTGGCCCGACGGGTATTGTTGTTGTTGTTGTTGTTGTTGTTGTTGTTGTTGTTGTTGTTGTTGTTGTTGTTGTTGTTGTTGTTGTTGTTGTTGTTGATGCAGAATAATAGCGTGAACAACATTGTGGATGGCTTGGCACCGTGACTGCTCAGGGATCTGCCACATCTGTTGACAACATTGTTGTTGCAACTCCTGGTAACTACTTTGTTGCAATACTTGTGACCATGCATGCACTATGTTGTGTTGTTGCAAGACGACATCCCTGCACGGAATCAGTTGTTGTTGCAGAAATGGTTGGAGGATTTGTTGTTCTTGTTGTGATTGTTGCTGCGAAATTGGTTGTTGTGGCTGCAGATACTGGGGTTGCAGTCGTGGATATGGTTGTTGTGGTGCAAATGGTTGCGGCTGCGGATATGGTTGTTGTGGTGGAAATGGTTGCAGCTGTGGATATGGTTGTTGTGGTGGAAATGGTTGCGGCTGCGGATATGGCTGTTGTGGTGGAAGTGGTAGTTGCGGCCATGGAAATTGTACTTGTTGCATCAATGGAGATTGTTCTTGTGGTTGCTGCTGAGATGGATTTTGCGACTGCAATTGTGCCATTTGAACTCTAAGTGCGGTTGTGTTGGTGGTCGCCACAATAGCAAGGAGGGCAAGGATGAGAAAGGTCTTCATGGTGGATTTGTATTGTCCACTCCTTGCTTGGCTTGAATGATGTGCTCTAGTTAAGAGAATGATGGATGAGGAAGGATGTTCATCATGCTATGGGCCTATTTATAGCTGCCATGGCGTGATCTCTTTCACTATTTGCATTTGCTTGTCTGGAAAGTCCTTGGATGCTTTCCGAAATCATAATTTGGTATGTTGTGTTTGGTGGCACTACATACAATTGTGTTCTTGGACTGGTCATTAAAGTTGCTTGCTGTTGCACTCTTATTCCACCACAAAAAAGGTGTGATAACACGCATGACTCATCTTATTCACTTTACAGCTCAAACACTGATCTAGATTGCCTAATTTTCTAAACCTAAGTTTGTAATGTTCTGCAAGTTGTTACGTGTAAACTAGATAAGATGGCTTGCACAGAACTTAGTTTGTAATCTTGTGTGGCCTGTTAAGATAGATGAGACTAGTAATGTAACTTGCTTTGGTAGGCCATGACTCATCAAATTCCTTTTACATGTCAAGTGTTGTAGTGTTCTACAAGTTATTAGCACACATCAACTTTGTAATGTTCTACATGTTGTTATGTGTAAACCAGATAAGCATGGCTTGCATGAAACAAAGTTTGTAATCTTGTGTGGCCTGTTAAGATAGACGAGACCAGTAATGTAGCTTGCTTTGATAGACCATGCCTCATCAAAAGCCTTTTACATGTCTTAAGTGTTCTAGTGTTGTACAAGTTATTAGCACATTTCAACTTAGTATGGCTTGGAACATGTGTGCATGCAAAGGTTTGTTCTAGATTCTATTCGTTTGTAGCTCTTATTTTATTTTACGCAACTTGTGTGGATGATCATCTACGGTAAGGCTTGTGAGTGCAGCTGCAACAATGTTGGCAGGGTGGGAGAGATGTGGTGGGATGGCATGAATTCTTATGACAACCAATAGTTCGTAATGTGGGGAAAGACACGTGTTATTTCTTTCATGCGTGCTAAAAACTGGAAAATTGTAATAAAGTACAAATAAATAGAGTAGTTAAATGATGGATTGTATTAAGGTAAAAATTATATTCTGATTAGCAAAGTTCTCTTAAAATTTGACATGATTTCTACTCATTATTTATCTTTGGGGTCATATTCAAATAATAATAAAATAAATGGATGTGATTCCATCATTTCCATTCCAAATATATTTGAACGTAAAATCAAAACATAATTCTTAGATTACAATACAAATTACACTTCAATTGTTTGAAATTAAAAAATACAAATGATTTACAATCAACTTAGAAAGAATAAATCATGTCAAGAATGAATAATTAAGCTTCCTTATACTAAATAATGTAATTGATGAATAATTACAAAATATAAGAATGCTAATCTTGTGTTTCCTAGATCTTCAACTTATTCCTAACTTGCCATGGAAAACTCGAAGGAAAAAGGGTTTGGTTAAGATTAGAATGTTTGCATCTCAACTTAAAAAGTAACTAGCAGTGTCACACGTGCACTCACTACTAGGAGAAAGCTTATAGGTAGAACCTTAGCAGTAGCGCGGGCTAGAGACAAGGCGCTACTGGTATTTAGCAGCAGCGCGTGTCAGGAACCGATGCTACTGCTACACTTATAGCAGTAGCACGGGCTTTCTTTCAGGCGCTGATGCTAGATGGGCCCCACCATGTCCCCCATGCCAGGCTATAGTAGCAGCGCCGGCCCACAAATACGCGCTACTACTAAGGAAGTAGCAATAGCGATGTCTTTCGTACAGGCGCTACTACTGTTTATACACGGGCCCGGCTCCCAGGCACCGCCTAGAAGTAGCGCCGGCTCCAGGACCGCGCTACAGGTATTGTGAGTAGTAGCAACGCGGGTCCCTTACCCGCGCTACTACTATGCGCACCTTATCCACCCCGCCGTTTCCTCTCTCCCTCACTCTCCCCCTCACACTCTCACTCTCTCTGCCGCCGCCGCCGCCCGCCGTCGCTCGCCGCAGCTGTCGCCACTGAGGTATCTGCGTCCCGCTCTCCTCCTCCGGCCGCCTTCCTCCCTCCTCCCACTGCCCTCCTCACTCTGCCCTCCTCCCTCCTCCGCCGGCCGCCCTCTCCTCCCTCCTCCCACTACCCTCCTCACTCCTCCCTCCTCTGCCGGCCGCCCTCTCCTCCCTCCTCCCACTTCCCTCCTCACTCCTCCCTCCTCCCTCTCTCCTCCCTCCTGCCTCCCTCCTGCCTCCCTCCCTCCCTTCCTCCCTCCTGCCTCCCTCCCTCCCTCCTCCCTTTCCTCCCTCCTCCCTTCCTCCCTCCCCCATCTATGTTTTTTTTGAATAAAATAGAACATATAAGTTATATGAATAGAATGTAGGTATTTTGAATAGAATAAAATAGAAAATATAGGTAGAATGGAGGTTTTTTGAATAGAATAGATAGGTAGAATTTTCTTGTAGAATGTAGATAGGTACGTACAATGGTCTTTTGAATAGAATAGAAAACTAGTGAATAGATTTTTTGAATATAAAAAAGTTTTAGTAATAGAAATGTATTGGAATGCTATTTCAGAAATTTTTTGGTATAAAATTTAGTAATAAAAAATTTTAGTAAGAAAATTTAGGTATAGAAATTTTTAGTAATTTTCTTTTTCAATATAGAAATGTATTGGACAATTTAATTATTTTTATGTCATTATCACTTTTTCATCAAAGAATGCTATATGAGATTTGATGATCTAAAATTTTGAGGTGGAATATGCAGGCTTTGTAGTGTCGCGTCTCGCTGTGGAGTGATCATCGTCGGAGCTACCTTTACTTCCTCTACACCCGAGTCGGTGAGCTAAAAGTCCTCCCCCTCCTTCTCTTCTCCTCGAAGTTGAATAGAGTAGAACTAGGGTATTTAGTTATGTCAATCTCACATTGCCAAATTTAGAGAGAGAGAGAGAGAGAGAGAGAGAGAGACCTACTTTCTTGAAGAACTAGGGTATTTAGTTATGCTTCTTGTCCAAATGAAATGTTCGGGTTATAGATGTAGTAGTAGTAGGTGAGTAGCTGTGACAATGTGAAGCTAGTTTTTTTTAAATGATAATTGATCCGGATAGAATTTCAAGTTTAAACATCTTTGTATGTGTATGGACATCTTTGTATCGCAGGGAAAATCTGAGTGGCCTATGTTTTGCTGGAGTGTTGATTCATTTCCGTTCCGGCAAATTTCAGGCGCTCGATATGTCCTATTTTAGCGAAGGTCATGCCGGATTTTTCCGTGAATTTTAGCATGACTTGTGCTAGAATATATAGGAAATATCGAGTGCCCTGGATTTGCCGGAAAGAGAATTAAATGACATTTCGGGTTGACTTTAAGTCTATCGGGGCTCCATACATGACAGTCAAAAAATCAATGAGGGAGAGTGTCCACCATATATGAGAGAAGAAGAATGCCGACTGTTGTCGTGGGGGTCGTTTCTCCTTCTTCTCCTTGTGCTAGACCTTTGTTATGCACTAGGGGAAGGAGGAGTAGCGACCATCACCGACGGTCGAAAATGTTAGAGAGGGAGTGCCCACCATATACACCACGTGAGATGAGAGTTTTCAAGGAAAGATTCGACAGACCGACAGTCAACCCGTGATGAATAATAATGATCTGTGTGTTGAGTTCCTGTTAGTTGTTGTCGATTTATAATCTTTGAATTTTGAACACAGGAAATGTCCGATGATGATAAGATCCCGGAGTGCGACTACTGCTGCGATGACCGGGTTTGTGCGACAGGGAGCCTCACCTGCAAAATGGTAGGTTCTTCACCGTGAAGTTGGAAGAGACCTTCGATGTTTGTACGGTACGCAAGGACAAGTATTTCATCGTAATTAATCATGACTTGTGATTCTTTGCTTCAACATGTAATTTCTGTTTTTTTTAATTCAACTAGTACATCCCGTGCCATGCAAGACCGTTTGTCTTGCAGAAGCTCGGTTTCCAAGACCTTGAGAATATGGAGACGAGGAGGGCTCACCTCAGGACTAAACACGGTTATGCTTTTCGGGATAAGCTCTACAATGCGCTTAATCACTCACATTTCGGCTGCTCTAATTGGGAAGCTTTCTGCAAGGCCTATGGATTTGAGGAGAATATGCAAACAACTTTTGATATTCGTCCCGAAGATGAAGATATTGAAGATAATATCGACATTTGGGTCGATGTGGATATGCCTCCTGTTTTGCCTAAGTGTGAGTTTGTCAAACTAATTTGTTAAGTAATTTATATTTTTTATTTCAAAATATTTGGTGTTCATCGCTACTAAACTTGTTTATTTATAATTATCAGCTTATTTCTTATCTTCAAAAAATACTCGGAAAGCTGTGGACATGACGTACTACAATTATGGCTCCGAGCTTAATTGTGAGGAGAAAGGATATCTTGTCTCATTTATAGATGATGTTGAGAATTTTAAGACCAATCAGTTTATCAGCCCAAATTATACTGGATACGTGCCACTAGTCCATCAGTTGCTTGATGGTAACCTCATTGCGAAAAATTTGGTATGATTTTGTTAATGATGGTAACTTCGTTGCATACATTCTTCTTAAGTAAACTACATTGCTAACTATATATGTTACTATATTGTTCAACAGAAGCTCCCTAGCGAGGTTGTGCCTCACATGATGCTTACCGAAGGGAGTATGTACATGGTTAGCTTACGACCGTTTCCACCGACGGCTTACCAAAGTGCATACTCTATTTCTTTGAAAGATGGAAGGCTCAATATCAAAGATTGGAGCAAAGTAATGAAAGCGCGCACGCAACCGATTGGAGACAACATGCGTGTGCGCAAGCCATAAGTTGGCGACAGGTGGATCTCCATTCTCCATTTTGGAGATGGACCGGTTTACCTGTTTTATGCTATTTTACCTAGGAGAGAGGACTAGGTCCTAGGTAGTAAGAACAATTAGCTAGTGTTGATATGACTATGATGATGATGATTAGTTATTATGATGATGATGAATTATATGTGCTACAATGTGTTAGCTAGAATGATGAGTTGTTATATGACTCATAGATGATGATCATGAGGAGTTGTTTTGATGATGAGTTGTTATGACTATGATGATGATGATGATGAGTTATATATTATGATGATGATGAGTTGTTATTATGATCATTATGAGTTATTATATCATTGGGTGAAAGAAACGCTCCGCGTTTCTTTCACCCACCGATATAATAATTCATCATGATCATAAAATCATATGATGAGATTACTGTATAAAACCTATACAAATACAGCGTAAATACGTAGAAGAAAATAAAAATACACGAAATTGTAGCAGTAGCGCTGGTTGGACACACGCTACTGCTAGGTAGGTGTAGCAGTAGCGCTGGTCAGACCAGCGCTACTGCTACCTAGGTTAGTAGTAGCGCTTCCAAACCAACGCTACTGCTAAACGTTAGCTGTAACGCCGTAGCAGTAGCGCGTGTACCCGCACTACTGCCAAGCCATAAACCCGCGCTACTGCTAGGGTTTTCCCTAGTAGTGACTTGTGCGGCTTGATTTTGTAATGCTTCTTCATGTATTTTGTATTTTCACACAATCCATGATACAACAAACTTCTGAACTTTCTCACTCACTCAAAAATGTCATAACTGCCATTTCTCTGGTCAAGGTCACGACAATGTTATTTGCATAAATGTGTATAGAGAAAATGTTTATCACATAAATAAAAAATGTATACAAAAAATATACAACGTGAAATGTGTATGGAAAAAATGTTGACCATGTATTTAAAAACTTTTAATTCAAGCATTTAAAAAAATATTGAACAAGTGTTCGAAAAATGTTAAACTTGTATTTGAAACATATAAAATATGTATATAAAAAATGTTGACCATTTATCCAAAAAATGTTAAACTTGTATTTTTAAAATGTTAAATATGTATAGAAAAAATGTTAAACTTGTTTTTGAAAAATGATGAAATATGTATAGAAAAAAGGTTGACCATGTATTTAAAAAATGTTGAACAAGTGTTCGAAAAATATTAAACTTGTATTTGAAAAATGTTAAATATATATATATACAAAATATTGACCATGTATTCAAAAAATGTTAAATATGTATAGCAAAAATGTTAAACTTGTATTTGAAAAATGATGAATGTGTATAGAAAAAATGTTGAACATGTATTAAAAAAATATTGAACTTGTATTTGAAAAATGTTAAATGTGTATTGAAAAACTGTTGACCATGTATTAAAAAATGTTAAAACTTATTCAAAAATGTTAAACTTGTATTTCAAAATTGTTAATTAAGCATTTGAAAAATATGTTAAACGTGTATAGAAAAAGTGTTGACCATGTATTCAAAAAATCTTGACCATTTCAAAAAATGTTGATCTTGTATTTGAACAATGTTAAACATCTATTAGAAAAATGTATTAGATATATACGAAAAATGTGTATAAAACAATAGTGAAAACCGAGAGAAAAGGAAAAAACCAATAAAAACGAGGAAAAAGAAAGAAAAGAGAAAAGAAAAAGAAAATCGAGAAAGAAACAAGTGGTGTCAAAACAAAAATAAAACAAACAACAGGAAAAATCGGTGGAGAAAACTAGCTCTTTTGCGTCAAGTACGTCGCGTCCTTTATATCTAACACGAACTTGTCTAAAATCGGTGGAGAAAACTAGCGCTTCGAAGTAACAATGAAGTCCCAAGTTCGAATCCTGGTGGCGCTCCATTTTTCTTCTCCCTTTCCCCTTTCTTTTAAAGGTCCCTTAATGGGCCGGCCCAATTTCTTGCGCTAAAAGCTATTTCCCTTCAGCAAAGGGAGCTCCACTTGGGGAACCAGCGCCTGAAGCGCCCCTCCTCATGGGCCGGCCCATGTAGAGTGCAGTTGACCACTAAACAAAATACAAAAAAAAACTGAAAAAAAAATACAAAAAACAGGAAAAAGGAAAAAAAAATCAAAAAACAGTCGTGAATTCAAAAATATTTATGGATTTTGGAAAAAAGATAACAAACTTAAAAAAAGTTCACGAATTTGAAAAAAAGGTTCAACAATTCTGAAAAAGTTCATCGAAATGAAAAAAAGTTCTCCGAAATTTGGAAAAAAGTTCATCGATTTTGGAAAAAGTTCAACGCTTTTGAAAAAAGTTCATTAATTTAGAAAAAAGTTCAACGCTTTTGAAAAAAAAGTTCATCAAAATTGAAAAAAAAGTTCATTGATTTTGAAAAAAAGCTCATCAAAATTAAAAATTCATGGATTTTGAAAAAAAGTTCATCGATTTGAAAAAAAAAATCATGTATTTGCGGACAATTCATCGGGCAAGGAAAAAGAAGAAAAAAAAGAAAAAACAAAAAAACAAAAAAGAAACAAGAATGAATAAAAGACAAATAGGCTAAAATGTTAGCACAACGGCGCTGGTTGGCGGGGTGGTTACACCAGCCAACCTTCGATGAGGACGTCACAGGTTCGAATACTTCACGACACGCTCTTTGTTTCTTTTTTAACAGAGAAAGGAGGAAAGCAAAATGGGCCGAGCCCAACTAGCCGCGCCCTTCATGCACGCGTTTGCAAACAAGCACTTAAGGGCCAAATAGGATCCACCCAAGAGCAGCTTTCATCTCGCTTCCATCTCGCTGAAGGCGAGATATAGCTCCCGCGTGCTATACTCGCTATAAGCAAGATATATCATTCGCGCTGAGTGGGACTGCCTATGGGCCTGCTCTAGAACTCGTTTTGGAGGCCCAGCTTCTCCCGGAATTTTAGTCCAACACAGTGGAGAGCAACTAATTAACGAGCGCTCCTTCGGAGCCTCCCAATTATCACTTGGGGGTGGGCTGAGAGCACGCCACTTGGCGCGCTCTCAGCCGCTGCCACGGGTTGCGCTCTGGACGCTCTCTCCGGATTTTGTTTTCTTTTTATTTTTCTGCATGCGTTTTCGGCTTTTTAGACGTTGTTTTTAGTTTTTTTTTGACTTTTTGGTTTTACCGGTCTTTCTTAGCTTTTGGATGATTTTTTTTTCGCGAAAATACGCGTTTTATTTTTTTTCTTCCGCGAGAGCCATGGTCGTGCCTCTCAAAAACGGGAGAAAAAAAATGTGTTTTATTTTTTTTCTTCCGCGAGAGGCACAGCCATGCCTCTTCGGAAACGGAAAAAAAACGTGTTTTTTTTCTTCCGTGACAGACACTGTTTTACTTCTGCGAGAGGCACGGTTTTGTTTTCGCGAGAGGCACAGCCATGCCTCTTCAGAAATGAAAAAAAAAACATGTTTTTTGGCTTCCGCGAGAGGCACGGTTTTGCTTTCGCGACCGTGCCTCTCGAAAACGAAAAAAACGCGTTTTCTTTTTTTTTTCTTCCGCGAGAGGTGCGCTTTTGCTTCCGCGAGAGGCACGATTTTGCTTTCACGAGAGGCACGGCCATGCCTCTCGGAAACGGAAAAAAACGTGTTTTCTTTTTTTTCCTTCCACGAGAGGCACGGGTTTACTTCTCGTGGAGGCATGGTTTTGCTTTCGCGAGAGGCACGGCCGTGCCTCTTCGGAAAGGGAAAAAAGATGCTCCTGGTTAGATTTTTTCATCCGGTTTTTTCCGGAAAAAAAAAGTTTGTGAAAACCTATCAACATGAGATCTAGTTTTGAAGATCTCGACGCGAGGAATCCAATGATGAAAACGGTTCGAGATTTGGACGCACGGTCTAAGAGATAAAACATTTTGAATAAACGGATATACGAAAAAGGGAAAACTCACAGGTTGCGATTAAAGATTTTTAACACAGTGTTAACGTAGAATCGGCCAGGCGAATCCTGGAGGCCCGTGTGCGTCCAGTAGCGATGGCGGAGTGAGGTGGGCCGGCCCACGTACGTGCATCCACGGCTTGTTCTTTTTCGGTCGTTGTCTGCTGCTTGGGTTTTTTTTCCTTTTCTTCCAGTTTTGTGTTTTGGGTTTTTTTCTTTCTCTTTTTCAGATTTGTTTTTCCTTATGATTTTTTCTTTCTGTTTATTTAATTCTCTTCTCTTTTTTGTGTATTATACAAAGAGTTCACCGCGTCTTACGAAAATGTTCATCGTATATATAAGGAAATGTTCACTGTATATTAACAAAATGCTCAACATATTTTAAAAATTGTTCAGCATATATTACAAAAATGTTCAATGTGTATTTAACAAAATATTCAGCATATATCACAATAATGTTCAATGTGTACTAAAAAATTGTTTAGCATATATTAAAAAATATTCAATGTATATTTAAAAAAAATCATCGTATATTTAAGAAATTTCAATAAATGTTCGAAATTAAAAAAACACTTTTCTCAAAACTTGTTCATGTTTTTAAAGTTTGTTAGAATTTTCAAATTTGTTCACCATAAGAAAAATTTGTTGACGTTTTGTTTTCCAAGAAATGTTTATTTTGTTTTAAAAAAAAGGACCTGCCGCTCTACCTAGGACCTTAAGTTTAGTGCTTCGATTTTAGGAAATCTCGGTCTGCTGGTTGACCGGCTAGCAACGCTGCTCCCCAGCGCGACGTCGGGAGTTCGACTCCACGCTTTTGCTGTTATTTTTCGTAACATGTTTTAATTTGCTCGACGCCTGCCAATGGGCCGGCTTGTTACGCCGCACCCTTCATCAAAAACTCTTCTTTTGGACGCCCGTGTGCGTCCAATAGGAACTCTCAATCGGCCAAGCTCCCAATTCTTAGCCAAGTGGAGGGTCTTTTGATTTTTCGAATTTTAATCCAACAAACTTTGTTGCGTCCTAGGCGCATACTGTGTTGGGAGTCTGCTCCATCACCCCCTTTTGAATACAGTACAATCACTCCTTTGCAGAAAAAAAAAACGGTACAATCATAGATGTACACATATACTCATCCCCTATAATTGACGAAATCACCACAGATGCCTTGTATTTATTGAGGGTCTTGTCTTGGATGACGAAGCAGTAAAGACAATGCGAAGGAGTTGGAGTCGGAGACGGCAATGTCGTCGTGGTGGAGCAGGACTTAGGTCGTGATAAAGAAGATGACACGTGAGGCCCGCGTGTCAGCCACACATAAAGGGAAATCGATGGTGGCCGTTGGATTTGAAGACGATTCAATGGTTCTTACTGGTATTGTTCCAGCAGCGTTTAAATGGTCCTTGGGCCGACTGCTGCTACTGCCCTTTACTAATGGGCCAGGCCTCAGGCTCGCTGGCTGCTGCATGGGCATTAGATAGGACTGTGCCGCGCGGCCTGGTTATGGTTTCTGCATTATTTTCCATTTACCTGTTTCGAAAACGAAATTGATTTTAAATCAATCCATTTTAATTTAGAAAATTCTACAAAACTTTTTTAAATATAATACAATAATAGAGTCTAGGAAAAATATTTCCAGCCTCAGTATTATAATAGAATACTATATCTTAGCAAATAGGGTTATTTTGGGCTTTATAAAATAATCCCTAAATTATTTTAGGGTTCTAAAATAACTCCCCAAATTACTATGAAAACCAAATAATAACCAAAAATGAGTATTTCCAAGAAATATTCTTTTTTTAACACAGTACAGACGCAAGCGCTCATATATACGTGCATACACTCACTCCTATGAACACACACACGCACACCCTACCCCTATGAGCACCTTCTCGAGAGACTGAGCGGCATATCATCTTGAGATTTTACGAAGTCATCGTAGGCGCCTCGTAGTCGACGGGAACATCTCCTCCCATTGAACGCGCATCGCCGGAAATCCTGAAATAAATCCAGAATAAATGCGAGCACCAGGACTTGAACCCTGGTGGGCTGGGGATACCACTGTCCTCCTAACCATCTAACCACAGGTTGGTTCGCATTTCCAAGAAATATTCACTTAAACTCCAAAAGGCTTGAACTCATTATATAAGATTAATCATACACTCTAAAACCTCCATCGAGACATTTATTAGATTATACGATTTAGAGGTCTCTGTCAAGATTCGTAAGCATTATAAAATGGACGCATGACATATACAAATAAACTTACATCTTATTGACACGAATTAATATGCGAAGGCATGTATACTCTTTTTTCCTCTGAACTATGGTGACTAGGGCTAATGAATGGTTTTTAAAGGGTCCATGTATTATGTATCGAAAGGGAACCGTGACTTCTGCTAACGTCTAAATTAGTCAATAATTGTGCCACATCCTTAGCAGTGGAAAAATGAATATGAAAATACATCATTAGCATTTTTTATTACTTATTCAACATTTTGATCTGAGAGTAATCATAAGTCGTTTTTTACAATGGTGTTTTTCGATCACACGAGATTGGCGGTGACATATATATTAAATTAAGAAATAGGAGTAAATACAAAGCCTAAATTGACATAAATATTACATTTTGGGACGGAGGGTTTATACTTCATTTGCAAATTGAAGAACAATAATAGTGAGGTGAAAGATAGTTTCTTTCATGCAATATTAAATAGTTTATAGTTGCATGTGGGCTGTTGTTTCACTACTTTATTTCTAACTTTATAAACCCTGCTTTTGTGTGACAAGATCCAAAAGGCGATTTGTGATTTCCTTGATCTGTTTTATAAGATCGCGATTTGCCAGTGCCTATGAAAAGGAGAAAAAGATGACTGTCAAGATCATTAGGAATCATCGTGAACAATGCAGAACGTAACACTGAACACTAGTAACCTTTTGATGATAAATCCTCTAAGCATCCAGTTTCCCCTCCTTATTTTCTTCTAGCTTCCATTCCAGGTAAAGAATGTACTGGTCTCGCTCATGAAGTTGTTTCTGTTGAATTTGATATCAGTTTTTTTTACCAAAGAATGGAAAGGATGTCTGCACAGAATGAGATCCTCCGAAGTAGCTGTAAATTTATTTTACTGTTGTTGATGCTGTAAATTTGTGAGCATATTATTGACGCTGCCAATTTGAGAGCAGATTATTGATGTTGTCAATCCTTTGAGCATATCACTGATGCTTTAAATCTGATAACAGAATTGAGTATGGCAAAAGATATTGAGATCACTGAATGTTGTTGTTGTGACTGAAGGAGCTATACTGGATGTTGCGGTGACTGGATGCTAAATACAGATTGTGATCTCCTACTAGATCACTGAACTGAAAATCACTGTAAGATGAAGAGGAGAGGCAGAGCAGTTGGTCCCCTCCGGCGAGCGATTCCATCATGGGATGTTCCATCAACCCAACTACCACTACTCGTCGGCCGTCTCCTGCTCAGTTCATCGCCGGCAACACACCCTCACTATGCATCCTACTCTCCTCCGTGTAGGACTGTACTGGCTGAATAACAGGACAACGGCAAACAGCTATACCGTGACACACAGTACACATCTAGTTTTAGATTCAGAAATGAAATTGTTGGCTCCTATATGTACACAACCAATTTACATCTTTGCCGATTGAGTTTAGGATTTGACCTGTTAGACAGTCACTGGAAAATCAGATGGTCCTATCCTGATAACTTGATAAGTACGGAAATTCTACGTCAACAGGACAACAATTTGCAATCTTATTTATTTAGTACTCTCCGGTGCCGTACATTGCTTAATTATCTTATTAGAAGGCTCAAGCTTGGTGGTTGACAATTACTAAGCCTTAATTAGCACCGAAATTCTTGGGAATGAACGACAGTACATCATTGACATTTCACATTGTATTATATGGAATGCATTTTCCTGTGAGGATAGGACAGCTCAGTATGCTGAATTAAACTAGTTCAGTTAACCAAATTCAGACAAGTGGTCTGACAGAGGATACATACATGTCGATCAGTTACTGCATGCATCCCTGCTAATCAATCAATTGAGAGGTTTTTAATCCAGTTCATAGTCTTCGCATGTAGCTACCACAGGCACAACTTATGTACGGTTCAGCCTATTGTGATATATCACGCTCTACAACAGTAAACACTAAACCGCTACAATATTCTTTAAACGAACAGAAATACCTTTACAATTCATTTTCTAGTCGGAGGTGCACAAATAAGTGTGGTGAAAAAACAAGTGTCCTTCCACTAAGAATACTCAAAACTAAATATGTAAAATTGTGTTCATTCGTGGTGTGGTTTCGAACTAGATCTGTTTGGGAATTGGTATTTGCATTGTCCCCATCAAAGAAAGTAAACCATCTTCAGTTTATGCCTTGTGTGGAGGCTTGGGATAAACACATAGAGTAGATCGAGATGATCTGACTTCTCGGTATTATTGGCATGAACAAGGCTTGTCATTTTCCGTTGAATAACACCCGATGGAGAGGCTTCCATGGAAAGGGTTTTAAGAGATCTTAGTTAGTTTATGCTCTGATATCGTGGCTATAAGTTGACTCCTTTAATGTTAAACATCCACTTGTCTTTTTCATATATACTATGTATAGAGATGGTGAATTTTTAACTTTGATAATTTAATTTAACTGTACGAAATCAAATCTAACGTGTAGGTCGCATGCGATGCAACCAAGAGACAGATAACAAAAGAAGTTTGTGTTGGTGACATCTCAAAAAATTCAATGCTTGATGGAACCATTGACCTGCGTCAATATATATAATAGTTGTTGCGTGTCAGTACAAACTACCGGGATGATATTGTTGACGAATCCGAATCGTCAGAGGTCAAGCTATCGTCATTCCCAGTTTACAATTATATGGGGGCTGCTGTTTCATTTGCTCAATCTTTTTCTAACAGTCATTTTATCACTCTTGACTTTTAGGAGAACTATAACATTGTATACTTCAGGGTGGTTTAAATACATCATGTGAGAACGAACCTATTGGATGTGTACAGTTATACTTCTATTCTTGAAATCAAATAGATATGACTTCAGATGAGTCCATTCATGATATGGTTCAGTTTGCACTAAATTGATGTGTATGTTTGTAAAAATGTGTTGAATGCACATGCATCCTTGTCATGCACAAAGTAATCAACAGCGAAAGGATGGTTCCTTTCTTTTCTTACCAGTTTCAGGATATATATTGTGGTCAGGATTACACTCTGACGTCGTCCATCATGAGCAGCTTCTGTGTTATTCAGAAACGGAGGATAACCCCGGCCTCTGCATTGTTAGAAAATACACGAATAGATCATTGCAGAAAAGTAGACGGGACACGCGATATTTTGTTAATGAGGTTCACCATTGTGGCTAATCCTCGGGACAGGACTGCATTCACACCTCCCATGTACCAAATCACTTGATACAGATTGACGATAAGCCCTTTGAGTCCATTAAACAACACTCCGACCATCGCACATGGCCAGTCCAGGCACCCCTGCTACAGGCGTCCGGATTGTCCCTCTCGTGATCTCTGTCTAGCCTACAACTTATATCTAGTCTATTTTTGCGGTGACTTTATATAATAGTTCGGGGTTACACGTGTCCGACTCAAACACCTCACCCCTCGCGTACTCCAAGTCTAATCGTAGCCCAATACACCTAGACACAATTTTAACGCTCCACCTTGGTGAATGTCTTCACCATCTTGAAGTCGTCATTTGAACACCTGTGTATGATTAGACTTGGGTCTTCTTCTGTTTGCCCACTCATATGAGCTGGCCGCCAAGCCCTCCACCTCGGACTTGGTCGCCTCGACTGATATGATCGTCATTGGTGGCTCATCATCAGCTCCACCTTCGACTAGATTGTTCTTGGTCCTCCTTCCTTTTATCCTTCTTGTCCTTCTTGATCCGCATGGTCTTTTTGTCTCTATCCACCTTGTATACATAACTATCACCATGAAGCTCACCAAGAAAAAAAATAGATTTCTCCATAACTTTGGCACGTGTCTAACATCCTTGAGCACATGTTCAACGCCATCTTCAGTTTTGATCTTGACATCTCCAATGCCCATAATGCACCGAGGCACATCGTCGACTTTAAAGACTACTCCAAATTCACTAGACTTATAGGAAGTGAACCACTCTTTGTGAGGTGTCACGTCATAAGAGCTCGTTGTATCTAATATCCACACTTCATAGGACTTCTCGCTTGATAGACCATCATGATCACAGTCTGAAGATGCCACCACAATGGTTGATTTATCAGCCTTCTTCCACATTGGGCACTCCCTTCTTATGTGACCAAGATCCTTACAATGAAAGCACTACGGCCCCTTCTTCTTCTTCGGCTTCTCCTTCTCCTTTCCGCCACCATGATTATGCCCGATCGCCAGGTCCACGGGCGATGAAGGCGATGTTCTGACCTGTCTAGATTGTCCGCACCATGATCTGATCCTCCACTACTAGGGAAAAGCCTAGTAGTGGCACGGGTTAAACGGCTAGTAGTAGCGCAGGGGCCCGCGCTACTACTACCACGCTACAGCTAACAGGGTAGTAGTAGCGCGGGGTATCCCACCTGCGCTACAGCTATCCACTTAGTAGTAGCGCAGGTTTTACACCCCCGCGCTACTACTACTGCTTGTTCGGGGGACACGGTGGGGTCCACTTAGTAGTAGCGCGTGCGTGCTGTACCTGCGCTACTACTATGCCTTACCTATAGCGCTGAGTTTGCACCAGCGCTACTACTAAGTAGCAGTAGCGCAAGTCAAATAAGCGGCGCCACTACTAAGTGGTTACCTATAGGGTTTTCCCTAGTAGTGCTCGCAACCATAGCTCATGATTGTTAGAAAATATGCGAGTAGATCATTGCAGAAAAAGTAGATGGGACACGCGATGTTTTGTTAACGAGGTTCACCATCGTGTCTAATCCCCGGGGCATGACTACGGTCGCACCTCCCCATGTAGCAAATCACATGATACGGATCGGCGATAAGCCCTCCAAGGCCATCAGACAACGCTCCAACCACCGCGCCACGGCCGATCCAGGCACCCCTGCCACAGGCATCCGGACCGTCCCTCTCGTGATCTCTGTCTAATCTACAACTTATGTCTAGTCTATTTTGGCTACCCGCAGTGACATTATATTATAGTCCCGGGTTACACGTGTCTGACTCAAGCACCTAACCCTCCGCGTACTCCAAGTCTAACCGTAATCAAATACACATATTCGACACAATTTTAACATGCATCATTATGATGCGCACGGGCATAGCTTCTGTGACATAATTGTATTAATTAAAAGTAATTTGGCGGACCTTAAAAGATTGATATCAGCCAGCCACATATGGTTTAACTACAGCATGAGTTCTAACTTTGTTTTCATACTGTATTGCATAGTCACCTTGGCCACTCTTTGAATATGCAATTCCCACATATTAAAAGTTCGCAACCACTGAAAGTGGCAGATTTTGCTAAGGTCACGAAATTAACAATGATTGAAAGCAAGACAACGCTTGATATTCCCAGAAAAAAATGGTAGGATTGAAAAACTACTCTATGACTCTATGTATACAACTGGCCCCCATTTGGTCAATGATGTGAGATTCTATCATGGAAGCCACCAGATCTAGTCTATTCAAGACACATGCATGGTGTCGATAGTAATAATTAAACTTGTGCCCTGCAATAGTCTAATAGGACGTTTGGATATATAGTCTCCGACTGCTACCAGCCAGAGCATCAAAATTCTACATTAAACTCTGTGCACTACCAAGTCATACATACCAACTCTCACATGGCTCTACGGAGAAACAATTGCAAGCCCAAACAAACCGAACCATCGCCATCGCAGCCAACTCAATTGCACAAAACTCTAAGAGCGAAAGAACAGGATGTTGGAACAGGGTTTGCATGGACCTAATTCCAGAAGAAGATACAATTTCCATAGAAAAGGTGAAGAGCGTGTTGCCGCGAAGTTGGGGGTAATGGCAGGAGGCGAGATGAGCCAATGACAAAACCACCTAAAAAGTCTCATGCCTGGGCCGAATTCAATGTTTTTAGACGGGATGCTTTGTTCTTCACTCATCTCAAGGATTTCATACATAATTACATGGCTCCATGCGGATGAGCGCGCCGGGAGAATGGTGTGGTTAAATTTAGAAAGGCCTGCTGAACTGTTGAAGATATATTCTTCTCTTTGAGAAATCCAGTCAATTAGGAATGTAGGATACAGCGTATTTTGGCTTCGACGGTCGCCAATATTATCTGTCGAGGAAACAAATTTTCACTATTACTGATGACCTGTCATTAACTGTATTTGAGAATGTTGAGCTGATAAACAATCGGAACCTCAGACTCTCTAGAGAATTATGTAACGGGTGACTATGACCATACAATCGACGCCACTTGCGGTGGAACAGTTCATGAGAAATGAACACGTCTTCTCATCAACTCGACCACCTACAATGAACCTACATTATTCCAATACTAAGAATTCTAAAGTTCAGAACTAGCAGCGATCTTGACCGTCAGATGCCACTTGCGCACATTTTAATGGAAAACAAATGAATCAATCAATAGTTGGCACATGCTACTCCGCCATGGAAGTTGACGGAAGAATACAAAAAACAGGCATGTATCGTGGGGTCATGGGCTCATGGCATGAGTAAGAGACTTGCCTTCAGCTAAGCAACAGGTTTGAAATTGGATGGTTATTACCCCAAATTTCTCAATTGGCTGCCTACTTAATTCTTTCCCACCAGTGGCAATGAGTAGCCTTTCCTTTGTCCCCATGTGGATTGTACTGTTACCAGGCTCCACTAGTTGACGTTATTGTTGAAAATCTCGGCTCCAGGCGCCGCTAAACGATGCATCGATGTCGAAGAATCAGTATTGTAATTTATCTGATAAAAATCTGCGCATATATTGGATCCTTGGTACACATCTTTTTTTTGCAAGGAGGTTAATTATCAGCAAAGAAATTCCCAGGTTAATTGTTCATAGATTTGACCCCTCATCTCTGCCTTAATTCTCTGAAGAAATGTTGCTTTCTGATCTGAATTTATCCTAGTAGCTAGATAGCTAGGACACTTGCATGTTTTGAAGCCAACAATTAAGGGCACAGCTAGTCTCCGCTGCTTGTATAGAAAAAAAAATGATTAATGGCACATAAGCATGACATAGCTTGGGCGTCAACTTGAAGCTTCCCTCTCATCATTGCTGGCACTTACTGAATCAATAAATTAATTAAGGACACGCTCTTCCTGTCATGTCAATGTGCTCGTGTGATCAATCTGTTCTCCATGGAGGACCCAACTACCCTATGGGTTCTACTTGCCAAACTCTTGGTGACCTAAACAATATATTTTACCAAGATCATCCAAGCTAGATATAGGTTAGCTAGTTCCTACAAGATCGCCATTCTATATATGCACACTTTCTGATATGACCGTTGACCACTACTCATGTCATCGACTGTTTTGCAGTATGGTTGTCATCAAAACCATTTGACTCCATCGTGTACACATTGTTGCTAACTTCCACTTGAGACCATGTGCATTCAAAGATAAAGAGGCAGGTCGCAAAGTCGCAATTGCTGCATATGAACAAGCTATAGGCCGTCTTAATTTTGTGTATACATTTGGTTATATCTGTACCCTACTCGTAATTTCTTACTCTTCTTTTCTAATGCATGTGTCTCACAGATCATGGTTTCTTAAGTAAATATACACTAGTAGCTAGTCAAGTACAATGCAATTCTTCCTTTACAACAACTACAAACTTGGATTCATTTGCAGAAGCAACATATATAGTCCCTTGTTTCATGAGCATACACATAAGGTCTAGGCTCTGTAGACTGCAGGTATATACAACCTCTGTCGCAAATTACTTGTCTTAGATTTATCTAGATGTATCTAACACTAAAACGTGTCTAGATACATCCGTGTCTAGAAAAATCTAACACAAGTAATTTGGGACGGAGGGAGTAATATAGATAGATATGTAGGTAGTTAGATACTTGGCTAAGTCACATACATGGAAAAATGAAACAAAAAGTTACAGTCAACTTAAAGGATGAATCTGCATTCAATTGAAAATGGTAACCGTACAATTGGTACTCTAGGTCTACAGGTCAGAACTTTGCCGATCGTACAACAAATCACCATGTTCATCTCCAACTCAAGATATTATGAGTCGATGTTCCTCAAGAAGCAAAAGAAGAGTTGACTTCCGAATTCTGATCCATACGTAAGCATGAATGCATACTACCGTAGTGCCAATTTTGTATGTCTCATTGTAACAGCTTGCAACTCATACGTAGTCAAACAAGTATATATCCACATGTGGCGATAAGAAAAATCAGAGACTAAGACATAATCAACTGCCTATAAGTATGAAATATAGTGGTTGTAAACACAAAGATCCAACTAACGAATGTATTGAATTAGTAATGCCACTTGTTACCTAGAAAAATACAATTCCTTCGATTTTTCTTCCGGACAAATAGAAGAGGAAGGAAACTTAACAAGACCCATCACACACATACCTTGATTTTTAAAAATCAAGGTTTTACCTACCTCTTGAATTGCTGCAAATTTCAATCCCTGAGCCACCTAACACAGTGTGCAAAGTCCAGCCCGTGTGCACAAATTCAAATACCAAGCTGGTACAGCACTTCAGCTTCCAAATGGAAAATTAGGCAAATTAACTAGGCTTGGATTAACAGAAATAATGTTCTTCTCTAGCCCGGTAAATGCTAATGCAGTTATTGATAATTTTTGCGTAGAGATCGGCTTTGTTGCAAATGGACGACGAGAACCATGAACTGTAAGCAATAGAAAATGAAGGTTTCAACGCGTTGGGATCTAAAAAGAATGGTTACACTAAATCCATGATAACTGTAAGAGCACCAGTGGGATCACCAGAAGAGGCAGCCAGAACTACTCTCACACGGTATTATAGGCAATTGGCGCAACTAACTTTGGATCACAGCACTGTACCTTTTCTTAATCCCCATGAGATTAGCCATGATTAAGGTCAATGGTCTTGCATTTGTTTACTGTGTTGATATGTTGATTTCCCAAAGAATTCCATGCAAGTAGTCCACTACTGAACGTGCATGTGTGTGGAAAGAGGGAAACCTTGGATCTAGGGGGGAGATATATCTAAGTCATAGTCCAAGCTTTGCAGGTCTAGCCCAGTTTTTGATGATAGATCTGACTAAGTAGTGAGAAATTATTAGTTTTACTGAATTTTTTTTTGTGATTTCCGTTAAAAAAAAAGAATTTTTGTGAATAAATTCGTTTTCTGACCATTCTTAGTCTAATTCATTTTTCTCTGACATAATTACATAACTACTAATAACAAGTACACCGTCAAATTAAGTGGACTTCTTTCTGGCAGGAAATTCTGACTTGTGTAGAAGACACATGGGTCCCCCCTGTCGTCCCTCCCCCTCACCAAATCTCATTACATGGATCAAAGACATATATGTATGAGATGAGCTTCCTCTAACGAACGGCCCTACAGGACTGAAATTTGGTCTGAAAGTGATTCCTTGCTTGACGAAAGAGTCTCCCGCTCTATAATAGTGGGCCGAGGCGACGCCGACGCCGAGGACGAGGACTTGCAGGGAGCTTCATCAACGCCAGAGGGGGCCAGACAGCAGCAGCATGTGGCGCACATTGAAGCCTATTCGACACACGTAAATCTCAGTCTCCTCCGCCGATATATATTTTTCTGGCTCTCCCGCGAGTCTTCACCAAAGAGTGCGGCTGTGTTTGACATTTCTGACGCTAACCGCCTATTCAGCGTAGATAAGCACCGGCGTACGGCATTTGTTTATGCCAAAATAAATCCAGTCCAAACAGGAGAGGAGTGGAAGAGAAGAGAAGATAAGGTCGAGGCCATGGTCTAGGCTTCTAGCTACCTGCATATATATACAAGGCCATGGCAAGGCTGGTGCTGGGCTAGAGAAGAAAGGGCTGTAAGGCTAGAGAAACTAGAAAGAGGAGGAGAGGGACGTTTGCCTTGCTCCCAAGGAGAGATAGCTTGTCTTCTGTGGAAGGAGATCGAGATGATCAAGGGTGACCAGAGGCAACTCGGCGGCCATGAAGAACGGCTGAAAGATCAGGTTTAGAACTGTTCAATTACTTCTCTTGATTTTGTGTTTTGCATATATATGCTTCAAAGAGTTTTGATTCTTTTTCTTGAATGAGTGTTCATTTGGTTGGATGAGTCTGGTTAAAACTAGTGGTTAGGACTGAAGACTTGGTTGTGTTTTCTCTCTTGGCCTGTGGTTCTTGAATCTTGATCCATGTACATGGAAGTTAAGACTTGGCTGGTTTTCTCTCTTGTCTGAGCAGTGGTTCTTGAATCTTGATCCATGAATGGAAGTCAGGGACTTCTCTTTCTCATGTCAAAATCAATCAGGTGATCATCTTTAGGGACCACACATCCTGGTGCACGTAGAATAGTCAAATTAAACATGTGGATAAGCCAAGAAATGGATTTTTCCACAGGTTGTCATCCAATAAATTCATGCTGTTATTAATTGTTTGCTCATCTTATACTAATTAATATAGACCTTCATGTTGGTGTTGCAGATGAGAGATGATCATCGTGCCTCGGATGGCGATTTTTTCAAGTTCTTGCGAAACCAGTCAAGCACAAAAAAAGAGGTACATAATTATCCTTTAAACTAAAAGTACTAATAAGTAGCCTTTAAATTTCTTAATTACCCTGAAATTCCCCAACAAATTCAAGAAAAAATTACCTATATCTATTAGCTGTATATATTTCACTACAATTTTGTTCATCTTCCTAGGTAGTTCAAAACTAGTTAGTCTCCAGTAGTCAAATAGTACATACACATACACACCAAACCAAGTGGCCAACTAGCCATTATCATATGTGATTTGCTTCACCAATGAGTATATAACTAATAGTGGGTCTCGCTGTTGTGATGCTTTCATCGATTCAGGCTCAAAAAGACAAGATCGCGTCCACAAGGGCAGAGATGGGCGAAGTGAGAAAAGAGAACGAGAGGCTGAAGACGATGCTGTCATGGATGGTGGATGACCATCGATCCCTTCAGAAGCAGTTTGATGTTCTCCACCAGCAAGGGCGAGGCAAGAGCCTCGCCGTGGGCTCACCGGCGCACACATCGCCCTCCAATGACGTCAAGGATCCCGGGTTCGTCTCTTTGCGCCTCGGAACGAGCGCCGGCACGAGCAGGCAGAATATGGGAGAAGAGATCAAGAGCGGCACTAATAATCCAGAAGGCAGAGGCATGTCTCTTGAACTATCATCAGGCTGCAAAACTGTTGGTGCAGCTGGTCAAAGTGAGACGAAGGTGCGTCCAGATGTGCTGACGTTGAGCCCTGGAGGCAGCTCTGAGGAGGAGGTCATGGAGACGACGACAACGTCAGCCGCAGCGAGCAAAATGGTGAAGAAGCCGAGGAGCACCGGCAGCGGTGCGGAGACGGAGGAGGAAGTGGCCCAGCAGCCACTGGCCAAGAAGGCCAGGGTATCGGTGAGGGCTAGGTGTGACACGCCAACGGTACGTACATATATACATAGATACATACACAAGTGACTAAGAAATGAAATGTTAAATGAGTGAGATGGAAATCCGTTATAAAGATGATTTGTCTTTGCCTTATATATGAAACGGAGTGAAAGCCTGTTTCGAGAGATCATAAATGATTTGTGTCGTTTGTTGGCCTCAGATGAACGATGGATGCCAGTGGAGGAAGTACGGGCAGAAGATATCCAAGGGGAACCCGTGCCCGCGCGCCTACTACCGCTGCACCGTCGCAACGGGGTGCCCCGTCAGGAAGCAGGTGTGCTTTGCATGATCAATGTCACAAAGTAAAATTCTTAACTGATGTTTGGTAATTGGTACTACCTCCGATCCAAAATAAGTGTCGCAGTTTTGAACTGCAAACCAAACTTGACCAAGAACTATACGTGTGTTGGTTTTGAACATCGCAATGCTACCTAACTATCACTGATGAATGGGAGCTTAATTACATGGGAGAAGTTGGCGCCTGCGAACATATGCATTATATAGTACCTATTAGAGCACTACCAAGTGGCACAAAGCCGCCACGTGCATGGTCCCAAGTCCGGTGTCAAAACTCCATAAATCAAGCGTTGGAGCACGGGTAGTCAGATTCGGAGACCAGCCTGACCTGATCACGAGGGAGGGCCGGAGCCGCCGGGGAGGTGGGGGCAAAGCCCGCGCCGCTGGCTGCCGGCGCCTCTCCCACCTGGGTACGGCGTCGCCGTCGGGCGCTCTCTGGCGGTGATGGGGGCAAGCTCATGACCAGCAGCGTATGCGCACGCAGTTCAGGCCAAAAGCTTGCTTGCGTGCGTGCTCCAGGTCAGCAGCATGTGTGCGTGCAGCGGACGGAGGCAGGGGTGGCGGGGCTGGCGGGCAAGGCGGCGGCGGTTGCTGTCTCGTGAGGGGGTCAAGGTCGGGCAAGCGAGAGACAGAGAGAACGAGCCACCCAGCCAGCATTGACTGCTGATGTGGCGATGCCCAGTCAAAAAGCAAGGGTGTTTTTCGAAAAAAAACATGTTACGTCAGCCCCAGGCGGGCCCAACGGTCAGATACACCGTCAATACACACGCTTATACGTGGTTTAGACCATTTTGTTGCGGCTTGCCCCAAACATGATACTGACATGTGAAAAATTTGAATAGTGGTACTGATTCGTAACAGCTGCCCTAAATATGGCACCAACATGCAATTAACTCCACTAAACACAACATCCTTCCTGATAATAATTTGCAATGAATTAACGCAAAATTGTTAGCCTTTTGTTAGGTCTCGCACTTGTGGTAGTTTTCGCCGACGCTTACAAAATTGTGATAGTTTTTTGCAATTTACTCTCACCATGGTGATCAACTGACCATGCACGTACATTTTTCCCCAGGTGCAGAGATGTAAGGAGGACATGTCGATCCTGATCACCACCTACGAGGGCGCACACAACCACCAGCTCTCCGCCTCCGCCACCACCATGGCATCCACCACTTCCGCCGCTGCGTCCATGCTCATGTCAGGCTCCTCCACCTCGCTCGGCTTCCCCTCCGCCGCCTCAAGCCTCCACGGCCTCAGGTTCGGCCTCCCAGCGGAAACCACTGTCGACCCCTCCAACCAGCTAGGCGGCCGGCCATTCTTCCTCCCGGTAGCCGCCGGTGCGTCCATCAGCGCCACCCCGTCATACCCCACCATCACCCTCGACCTCACCTCGCAGGCCGCCTCGCAACAGGCCTTCTCCCTCAGCAATAGCAACAGGTTCTCCTCCAGCTTCACCGGCTCTCATGGCCACAATAGCAACACTAGTAGGTACCCTTCCACGAGCTTCTCCTTCTCTGGCTTCGACGCGAGCAGTGTGCCCGGCGCCACCACATGGCCATCAGGCGTTGGATCATACCTGGGCTATGGATCCTCGTCCGGCACGTCCTACAACAGCCCCGACAAGGGCACATTCGAAGCTGCACTGAGCAGCATCCATGGAAGGCAACAAGGCTCGGCGGCAGCGCTCTACCAGCCGGTGCAGGTGCGGCAGAGGGCGAGCAGCGGTGGCACAGGCACGGCGGCGCCGATTGTGCTCAATGATACGATTGCCAAGGCGATTACGTCGAACCCAGGCTTTCACACGGCGCTCGCAGCTGCCATCACATCATACGTCGGCAAGCCGGCAGCAGGAGGCGGGAAGGGGCTCAAGTGGGGGGACCACCTCGGGCTCGGGCCATCTAGTGCGGCGACTGCGGTGTGCTCGTCGGCGCTTCTGGCACGGCCGTCTTCAACGGCGGCCGCACAGAACGGTTCTCCAAATGGCAGGATGAGGTTGGAGCCGTCGCTGGCGCCGTCAAGCTCCAGAAGTGCTACTGCTTCGACGTCTCCCGTGTGAAGAGCATGGAGTACATCAATTGGTTAGATGAAGGTTATGAGTTATGTTTGTGGATTAATTTGATCATTTAGTGTAGATATATACTGACTGTAGCATATTGTTGAAAATGTGTTGATTGATTCATCATTCACAGCCTATACACACAACAATATTTTGTGTTTGTGATGACAAGATTTGCATTTGCCTGGAAAAAATTGGTGCAATGATCATACGAGACAAATCAAAACTCGGATAAGAGAGTAACTAGGCCTGCCGATTTCCCCCGTCTCCCCCATTGCTCGCAGCCCTCTGCCACTATCGACCCTCCTGTTGAATTAGCACATAATTATGGTATGAAACTGCAGCGGAAACAAGTAATCTTAGGCTCTGTTTGATTCAACTTTCAGACCTGAGTTCTGTTGTGAAATGTCAAAAGCTAATCAAATGGGAAATTTGTACCGCAAATTCTCTCACGACAGCGACTTTAACGTAGTGTATTTTCCACAGCCGCATGCAACCTCTCTACACTAGTTACCACCGTTGTGAGGGCACACATTTTGCGAAAAGTACCCACCTTCCATTCAATTTGTCGTTGCTCAGCATGACTTCATTTACTAATTCAAGGATCATTGCTCAGCACGGAAGAAAACATAGGCAACAACATACATGGAGAAAATAGCTCTAGCAATACCCCAGATACTCCTCAGACAATGGCTGGGTCAAGAGAACCTCTGAACTGAAATAGTAATATCAACACATTGACGCCATATTTTAATGGGACCCCCCCCACCCCCCCCACCACCACCACAAATTTGGGTGAAAACCACGGGCCGAATTCACCCAAATCTTCTACCACTATTATCAAATGTGGGATACAACAAGTTTTTCTCTAGGTAACACTAGAGGCATCATACATCAAAATTTCTGCATGTTGGATAGGAAAAAACAAGATTAGGGTTTGTAAGAACAAGGAATTGAAACAATCTCACCCAAAAAATGGTGGAACCGCAACTTGAAGGAGAGAAGGTGGTGAATCTAATCTTCACAACCTTGGGGATGGATTCCTTTGATTGATTGGCAAGTGATGACCCACAAGTACAGGGGATCAATCGTAGTCCTTTCGATAAGTAAGAGTGTCGAACCCAACGAGGAGCAGAAGGAAATGACAAACGGTTTTCAGCAAGGTATTCTCTGCAAGCACTGAAATTATCGGTAACAGATAGTTTGATAGTAAGGCAATTCGCAACAAGTAACAAGTAATTACGGTAACAAAGGTGCAGCAAGGTGGCCCAATCCTTTTTATAACAAAAGATAAGCCGGAACGAATTCGTATAATAAGTAAAGCGTTCTCGAGGACACATGAGAATTTCCTCTAGTCACTTTCATCATGTTTGTTTGATTCGCATTCACTACTTTGATAATTTGATATGTGGGTGGACCGGTGCTTGAGTGTTGTTCTTACTTGAATAAGCCTCCCACTTATGATTACCCCCTCTCGCAAGCATCCGCAACTATGAAAGAAGAATTAAGATAACTCTAACCATAGCATGAAATATATGGATCCAAATTAGCCCCTTACGGAATAACGCATAAATTAGGGTTTAACCTTCTGTCACTCTAGCAACCCATCATCTAATTACTACTCCACAATGCCTTCCCTTAGGCCCAAAGATGGTGAAGTGTCATGTAGTCAACGTTCACATGACACCACTAAAGGAAGCAACAACATACATACCATCAAAATATCGAACGAATACCAAATTCACATGATTACTTATGACAAGACTTCTCCCATGCATGTCCTCAAGAAAAAAAGTAACTACTCACAAATCATATTCATGTTCAAGATCAGAGGGGTATTGAATAGCATTAAGGATCTGAACATATAATCTTCCACTAAATAAACCAACTAGCATCAACTACAAGATGTAATCAACACTACTAGCAACCCACAGGTACCAATATGAGGTTTTGAGACAAAGATTGAATACAAGAGATGAACTAGGGTTTGAGATGAGATGGTGCTGATGAAGATGTTGAAGAAGATTGGTCCTCCCACGATGAGAGGATCGTTGGTGATGTCGATGGCTTCGATTTCCCCCTCCCGGAGGGAAGTATCCCCGGCGGAATCGCTTCGCCGGAGAGCAAAATAGCTCCTGCCCAGGTCCCCCCTCGAGACGGCGGCGCTTCGTCCCGAAAGTCTTCTCTATAATTTTTTAGGGCAAAAGACCTTATATAGCAGAAGGAGGGGGCCAGAGGCCAGCCAGGGGCCCCACAAGGCATCAAGGCGTGCCCAGGGGGCGCCCTGTTGCCTTGTGGGCAACTGGTTGGTCCCCTCCAGTATCTCTTTTCTTCAGTATTTTTTATATATTCAATAAAAAATCTCCGTAAAATTTCAAATCAATTGGAGCTCTGTAGGATAGGTATATCTGATGTAGCCATTTCAGGTCCAGAATTCCAGCTGCCGGTATTCTTCCTCTTCATATAAATCTTGGAAATTAAGAGAGAAAATTGTTGGTGCAATAATTTGCCTTCTTATGTTTTGGAGATTGTTGACATAAACAGTGGGGGACTGATGTGTTTGCTAGTGCACACAGAGTAACAGGTCCCTGGAGTCAAGAGGAGTTTGGTTCAAACTCCGAAGAAAATTCCCTGCGTAGCAGTGAAGGTTATCACCGAAGTTTATGACGACAAGAGTGACCCCTCAAAAATTGCTGATGCAAAGCAATTGATTCAGTGCTCATCCGAAGAATATGACTGTGGCCGAGAAGATTGAAGACGAAGTGAAGACGTAGCATTTATTTCGTTGTTTCTCTTCTCTTTATTGAGTCATAGGACCACCGTACTATTAAGAGGGGTGTAGCGTTCGAAGCTTTGATTCGTTGATGCTAAACCCAAATCCTATGAAAGTTGCGAGAGAAATCTCTTTGTGTTCCGAGCAAATACTTGCCAGCAAGAGACTGTGATCTTCTTCGCCGCGAGAGATTTGTCTCTGACCGAGGAGTTAGCATTACTTGCTCCTCAAGTAATGTTACCGTTGCTCTTAAAATCCGACCGTTGTGAACGTGTCGGTTGGCCATTGGCTAGACCGCGTGTCCAAAATGGTCATTTCCCATCAGGGAAGGCTGCGGCTATAAATAGCCACCCCGCACCGGCGTTGTCCGGTGGCTGCTCCGTTTGATTCTGTGAAGATTGTTGAGCAACCCCCTCTCCGAGTGATTTGAGTTTAAAATCCACCGAGAGAAAACCCAAGAGCCGAAAAATTAGATAGTGGTTCAACATCACTCGAATCTAAGTCCAGTACGCTCCGCCTATTACTCTTGAGAGCTGCGAACTCTCTAGACGGTTAGGTGTCAATTTCTTCAGAGACCAAGAGTAATTGTGGTTCTCGAAGAAGAAGTCTGTAAAGGTTTGGAGATCGCCTCAAGCATCTACCATGAGTGATCGGCATTGGTTGACGAACCAATTGTCGAGGAGAATAGGGCGAAGAGAGTTATTTTCTGTGTTAAATCACAACCCCTCCAACCAGACGTAGTCCTTTTGCAGAAGAGCGAACTGGTCTACCAAATTCCTTGTCGCCATCGAGCATCACTGGTCACCTCTGCTACTCCCCTTTACATTCGAACTATGCTGTATGAAATATTTCAATCATGTGATTTGTCTCGATGCATGCTCATAGTTTCCATTCGGTAGTTTGTATTCGTTCACTGTACACTGTTTTCATTCGCTCCACTGCTGGGTTCCGAGAGTTTTGATATTTCCGAAGAAAATTTAAAACTCCCATTCACCCCCCCTCTGGTAGACATACTTCGTTCCTACAATTGGTATCAGAGCAAGGTACTCCTTGACTCTGCTCATTTTGGTCTAACCACCTTGGAATTTAAGTATGTCTTCAGTGAGCTACAAGTCGCACCTCAAGATTCCCATCTTCGATGGGACGTACTATCCCTTCTGGAAGGAGAAGATGAAGATCCGTCTCTGAGCTATTGATGATGATATGTGGAACGTGGGGCAGAATGGATTCGTGGTTGAAGTGCCCCAGGTCCCCACTGACCACGAGAAGAAACTCATTCAGATGGATGCTCAAGCCAAAGATGAAATTGGTGGCCATCTCTCTCGTGCTCAATTTCTTCGCTATCGTCAGTGTGAAACTACAAAGGAATTGTGGGACATTTTCGAAAAGATAAATGAGGGTGTTTCAACTCAGAAAGAAGCTCGCATTGATACTCTTCGGGCGAAGTTCAATCGGTTCAAGCGAATCAGAAATGAAAGCTGCCAGCAAACCTTCGATCGTCAGAGTGACATTACAAACGAGCTACAAGGTCTCGGCGCCAAAGACATCACTAATCACGAAGTTGTGAAGAAACTGCTCCGATCCCTTGACAGTTTGGTCGACACTCTAGTTCTGATGATTCGGGAACGAGCTAATTTCAAAGTTCTCGACTCAGCTGATATCATGGAAAGGCTAAACACCCACGAAGAACAAGAAGAAGAAAAGAGAGATCTCTATGGCTCAAGTCACCGAAAAAGTCATGCTCTCAAGGCTGTGGCTGAATCTTCCTCAGAAGGAAATGCCGAAGAAGATTCAGATGACCCAGAAAGGATCAGCAAGGATCTCGCATTGATCACGAAAAGATTCCAGCGCCTTCAAAGGAAAAATCAGTTTCAGAAGAAAGGATCCAGCAACTCTGGCTGCTCCAAATCTTCATCAAAACCTACTGGAGATTACACCTGTTTCAAGTGCAAAAAGCCAGGACATTTCATTTCGGACTGCCCTCTCTGGGAAGCTGAAATCCGTGCTAGTGGAAGATATGATTCTGGAAACAACCATGGCAAAGGCAGGAGCAAAAGCTATGACTCCGATGATGAGAAGAAAACGAAGAAGTTCTTTGAGAAGAAGGATAGCTCCTCCAAGTCCTCGTCAAGATCTTCCTCAAGGAACCCCTCCAAGTCCTCATCCAACCGCAAGAACACCTCTCGCAAGGCCAAGGCGTACATCGGCAAGGAGATGGATTCCGATGAAGAAGAATCATCTGACTCCAAAGAAGTTGATGAATCCGATGAGGATTCTGATTCCGGCATGGCTGGCATAGCATGTGCCTCTACTCCTGCATCGAACTTCTTCGAGAATCATTCGAGCGACAACGAGTCTCCTGCGTACTGCTTCATGGCCAAAGCTTCGAAAGAAAAGGTATCCTCCAAACATCACAAGGTTCACTCCAGTGATCAATATTCTTCTGATGAGGATGACCATGCTAAACTGATCAAAATTGCTAATATGCAACAAAACTCTCTCGAGAAGATTGAGAAAACCCTCAGGAAATCTGAAGGGTTGTTGGTTGAGGAGATGGAGAAAAATCAGTCGTTGACAGAAGAGCGTTCCGCTCTCGAGTCTCGAATGAAAGAACTATCAAATCGTCATGATTTTCTCTCGGCCGACCATGAGAGATTGACTTATGATTACCTCAAAAGGAAACAGGAACTCGAGTCGCTGAGAGAGGCTCATGATGACTTGATTAGAGAAAATTCTCTTCTCACCCAACAACTCAAAGAGAAACCTGAGGTGTTCGTACCACCCTGCCTAAAATGCCTTGAACGCAGTAACTCTGAATCAAATGCTGAATCTTCTGTGAATGCTAACCCCTCTGTCGAGGAAAATGGTTCTGTTTCTGATGAAAATGCTAGGTTGAAGGATCTTCTTCAGATAGGAATGTTCAAGTCTCTCAAAGGGCATCAAACCCTGTGTGATGTTCTGAAGAAATCCATTCTTCACAAAAATCCCAGGAAAGAAGGTATCGGTTTCTAAAGGAAACTAAATGAAAATGGCTCCTATTGGGAACCTGATCAATATCCTCGCACTGTGTGGGTACCGGCCAAGAGCAAAACACTCGATCCAGCTTTACTTTCGGGATATGACTCTCCTATCCCTGAATACTCATATGATGATTCTCTGGACAACTATAAGTTGTTCAAAAACCAACGTGGTGAGGCTGTTGCTCGCTATGTTGGACCAAACAGCAGGAATGCCCCCCCAAAGAAAGCTATCTGGGTGCCTAGGAAAACTATCGAAGCATTGCCTATTACTACGTTACTAACCATGCAGGCTGAAAATGCTCGGTACTTCCTGGAAAAAGTTCGACAGAATGAGTACATGCATACCTCATCTAACCACTATACTCATTCGTCTGGGAAGAATTTCAATGCATATTCTTTCGATTATGCTCATTCTCATTCAAGTCACAATTCGTATGACTATCGAAAGAAATCATATCCTGCTCGCTCATATGTTTCGAAGCGACCTACAAAGATGTGGGTGGTTAAGAAAGCCTGATTTCTCTGCAGGACTATGTCTCCGGGTGTACCGAATGGATAATGGATAGTGGATGCACTAGTCATATGACCGGAGACAAGTCGTTGTTTGTCGACCCCAACTTAACTGCTTCATCTCAGAAGTATATTACTTTCGGCGACAACAACAAAGGAAAGGTAATTGGGTTAGGTAAAATTGCTATATCCAAGGACAAGAACATTGATGGTGTTTTACTTGTTTAGTCTCTTGGATTCAATCTCATGTCTGTTGGCAAGCTTTGTGATCTAGGCATGCTAGTTCTATTTTCTTCATCCAAATGCATCGTCTTTATGGCATCTGACAATTCCTTCGTCTTTGAGGGAAATAGAAAGGGTGATTTATATATTGTGGATTTCTCTAAGGGTCCCTCAGTCCAAACTTGTTTGCTTGCAAAAGCAACCGAAGGATGGCTGTGGCACCGAAGACTTGGTCATGCAGGTATGAGAAATTTGCAGACTCTCGTGAAGAAAAACCATCTTCGTGGCATTCCTGATGTGAAATTCGACAAGGATCGTCTCTGTGCTGCGTGTGAAGCAGGTAAATTGGCCAAGAAGCATCATTCGTCAAAAACTGTCATGACCACAACAAGACCTCTGGAAATTCTTCATATGGATTTATTCGGACCTCAAAACTATGCAAGTTTCGGAGGCAGTCATTATGGTCTGGTTATTGTTGATGATTTCTCTCGATAAACTTGGGTATTCTTTCTCGAAGACAAAACCTGCACCCAAGACATCTTCAAAAGATTCACCAAGAAGGCTCAAAATGAATATGATGTGCGAATTAAGTGTTGGGGAACGTTGCATGGGAAACAAAAATTTTCCTACGCACACGCAAGATCTATCCATGGTGATGAGCATCCACGAGAGGGAGAGTGAATCTACATACCCTTGTAGATCGCTAAGCGGAAGCGTTAAGAAACGCGGTTGATGTAGTCGAACGTCTCCGCGATCCAAATCGCAAGTCGTCCCTCGATCCGATCACGAACTAGTGCCGAACGGACGGCACCTCCGCGTTCAACACACGTACGGCTTGATGACGCCTTCACCTCCTCGATCCAGCGAGCGATGATGAAGTAGTAGATGAGTTCCGGCAGCACGACGGCGTGGTGATGGTGGTGAGGAACAATCTCTGCAGGGCTTCGCCAAGCACTACGGAGATTATGACGGGAGAACTAGAGGGTTAGGGTTGCCGACACACGGCTTGGGAAATCTTCATGTGTCGTGTGTGCTAGCCCTGCCCCTCTATTTATATGTTGAGCCTTGGGGTCTAAACTTGGAGTAAAAGCCTCCTCTAGGTCGGTTTTGCCCGCACAAGGTCGGTTTGGCCCGCAGGGAAAGAGTCCAACTCGGATCCCTGCAGTACCGTGCACAAGCGGTAGTACCGCTCACGAGCGGTAGTACCGCTTGAGCGGTAGTACCGCTTCACACAAGCGGTAGTACCGCTTATGCGGTAGTACCGCTTCACACAAGCGGTAGTACCGCTTACGCGGTAGTACTGCCTTACCAGCGGTAGTACCGCTTAAGGCAGCAGCAAAACTTCCTTTTGCACTTTCCAATACCTCGTGGGCTTTACCCCTTTGGCTCATATAAAGTGTTGCTGCACCCGAACACTTCGGTAAACATCCGGAACCCCTTCCGGTGAATTCCGGAACCCTTCCGGAGATCAAAACACTATTATCACATATATCAATCTTTACCTCCGGACCCTTCCGGAGATCCTCGTCATGTCCGAGATCTTATCCGGGACTCCGAACACCTTCGGTCACCAACACAATAACTCAACTATACTAATCGTCACCAAACGTTAAGTGTGTAGACCCTGCGAGTTCGAGAACTATGTAGACATGACCGAGACACCTCTACGATCAATAACCAATAGCGGGACCTGGATGCCCATATTGGCTCCTACATATTCTACGAAGATCTTTATCGGTCGAACCTCTATGTCAAGGATTCATTTAATCCCGTATGCTGTTCCCTTTGTTCTTCGGTATGTTACTTGCCCGAGATTCGATCGTCGGTATCTCTATACCTAGTTCAATCTCGTTACCGACAAGTCTCTTTACTCGTTCCGTAATACAAGATCTCGTGGCTAACACTTTAGTCACATTGCTTGCAAGGCTTATTGTGATGTTGTATTACCGAGTGGGCCCTGAGATACCTCTCCGTCATACGGAGTAACAAATCCCAGTCTTGATCCATGCCAACCCAACAGACACCCTCGGAGATACCTGTAGAGCACCTTTATAGTCACCCAGTTACGTTGCGACGTTTGATACCCACAAGGTACTCCTCCGATGTCAGGGAGTTGCATGATCTCATGGTCATAGGAACAGATACTTGACATGCAGAAAACAATAGCAATAAACTGACACGATCATATGCTACGATCGTAGTTTGGATCTTGTCCTTCACATCATTCTCCTAATGATGTGATCCCGTTATCAAATGACATCTCATGTCCATGGCTAGGAAACCTTCACCATCTTTTCATCAACGAGCTAGTTTAACTAGAGGCTTACTAGGGACACAGTGTTGTCTATGTACCCACACATGTATTTGAGTTTCCAATTAATACAATTATAGCATGGATAATAAACGATTATCATGAACAAGGAAATATAATAATAACCAATTTATTATTGCCTCTAGGGCATATTTCCAACATTAAGCATGTCAGAAGCGACAATGGCACTGAGTTCAAAAATACTCATATTTCCAACATTAAGCATGTCAGAAGTTTCATCTCACAATACCGCAGAATCAAGTTTCAACTAGTAACGGCAAGCAATATGTATACACCCACGCCCACAACTCGTTTGTGTTCTACTCGAGATCTCATCTACGCATAGACCTAGCTCTGATACCACTGTTGGGGAACATTGCATGGGAAACAAAATTTTTCCTACGCACACGCAAGATCTATCCATGGTGATGAGTATCCACGAGAGGGAGAGTGAATCTACATACCCTTGTAGATCGCTAAGCGGAAGCGTTAAGAAACGCGGTTGATGTAGTCGAACGTCTCCGCGATCCAAATCGCAAGTCGTCCCTCGATCCGATCACGAACTAGTGCCGAACGGATGGCACCTCCGCGTTCAACACACGTACGGCTTGATGACGCCTTCACCTCCTCGATCCAGCGAGCGATGATGAAGTAGTAGATGAGTTCCGGCAGCACGACGGCG
This sequence comes from Elymus sibiricus, assembly GCA_039707655.1. Lineage (NCBI taxonomy): Eukaryota > Viridiplantae > Streptophyta > Magnoliopsida > Poales > Poaceae > Elymus > Elymus sibiricus. Next base: position 86,843,537 of record CM077676.1, read on the forward strand.
TGGTGATGGTGGTGAGGAACAATCTCTGCAGGGCTTCGCCAAGCACTACGGAGATTATGACGGGAGAACTAGAGGGTTAGGGTTGCCGACACACGGCTTGGGAAATCTTAATGTGTCGCGTGTGCTAGCCCTGCCCCTCTATTTATATGTTGAGCCTTGGGGTCTAAACTTGGAGTAAAAGCCTCCTCCAGGTCGGTTTTGCCCGCACAAGGTCGGTTTGGCCCGCAGGGAAAGAGTCCAACTCGGATCCCTGCAGTACCGCGCACAAGTGGTAGTACCGCTCACGAGCGGTAGTACCGCTTGAGCGGTAGTACCGCTTCACACAAGCGGTAGTACCGCTTATGCGGTAGTACCGCTTCACACAAGCGGTAGTACCGCTTACGCGGTAGTACTGCCTTACCAGCGGTAGTACCGCTTAAGGCAGCAGCAAAACTTCCTTTTGCACTTTCCAATACCTCGTGGGCTTTACCCCTTTGGCTCATATAAAGTGTTGCTGCACCCGAACACTTCGGTAAACATCCGGAACCCCTTCCGGTGAATTCCGGAACCCTTCCGGAGATCAAAACACTATTATCACATATATCAATCTTTACCTCCGGACCCTTCCGGAGATCCTCGTCATGTCCGGGATCTTATCCGGGACTCCGAACAACCTTCGGTCACCAACACAATAACTCAACTATACTAATCGTCACCAAACGTTAAGTGTGTAGACCCTGCGGGTTCGAGAACTATGTAGACATGACCGAGACACCTCTACGATCAATAACCAATAGCGGGACCTGGATGCCCATATTGGCTCCTACAAATTCTACGAAGATCTTTATCGGTCGAACCTCTATGTCAAGGATTCAGTTAATCCCGTATGCTGTTCCCTTTGTTCTTCGGTATGTTACTTGCCCAAGATTCGATCGTCGGTATCTCTATACCTAGTTCAATCTCGTTACCGGCAAGTCTATTTACTCGTTCCTTAATACAAGATCTCGTGGCTAACACTTTAGTCACATTGCTTGCAAGGCTTATTGTGATGTTGTATTACCGAGTGGGCCCTGAGATACCTCTCCGTCATACGGAGTAACAAATGCCAGTCTTGATCCATGCCAACCCAACAGACACCCTCGGAGATGCCTGTAGAGCACCTTTATAGTCACCCAGTTACGTTGCGACGTTTGATACACACAAGGTACTCCTCCGATGTCAGGGAGTTGCATGATCTCATGGTCATAGGAACAGATACTTGACATGCAGAAAACAATAGCAATAAACTGACACGATCATATGCTACGTTCGTAGTTTGGGTCTTGTCCATCACATCATTCTCCTAATGATGTGATCCCGTTATCAAATGACATCTCATGTCCATGGCTAGGAAACCTTCACCATCTTTTCATCAACGAGCTAGTTTAACTAGAGGCTTACTAGGGACACAGTGTTGTCTATGTACCCACACATGTATTTGAGTTTCCAATTAATACAATTATAGCATGGATAATAAACGATTATCATGAACAAGGAAATATAATAATAACCAATTTATTATTGCCTCTAGGGCATATTTCCAACAGTCTCCCACTTGCACTAGAGTCAATAATCTAGTTCACATCACTATGTGATTTACATTGTAATGAATCGAACACCCATGCAGTTCTGGTGTTGTTCATGTTTAGCCCTTGGAAGAGGTTTAGTCATCGGATCTGCAACATTCAGATCTGTGTGTACTTTGCAAATATTTATGTCGTCCTCCTTGATGTAATCGCGGATGGAATTGAAACGTCGCTTTATGTGTCTGGTCCTCTTGTGAAATCTTGGTTCCTTGGCTAGAGCAATGGCACCAGTATTATCACAAAATAGAGTCATTGGGTTAAGCGCACTAGGCACTACTCCAAGATCTGTCATGAACTCCTTCATCCAGACACCTTCCTTCGCCGCCTCCGAGGCAGCGATGTACTCCGCTTCGCATGTAGAATCAGCTACCACGCTTTGCTTGGAACTGCACCAGCTAACCGCACCCCCATTAAGAATAAATACGTATCCGGTTTGTGACTTAGAGTCATCCGGATCAGTGTCAAAGCTTGCATCGATGTAACCCTTTACGACGAGCTCTTGATCACCTCCATAAACGAGAAACATGTCCTTAGTCCTTTTCAGGTACTTCAGGATATTCTTGACCGCCGTCCAGTGTTCCACTCCTGGATCACTTTGAAACCTTCCGACCATACTTATGGCAAGGCTGACATCGGGTCCTGTGCACAGCATTGCATACATGATAGAGCCTATGGCTGAAGCATAGGGGATGACACTCATCTTTTCTCTATCTTCTGCAGTCACTGGGCATTGAGTCTTACTCAACTTCACACCTTGCAAAACAGGCAAGAACCCCTTCTTGGACTGATCCATTTTGAACTTCTTCAAAATCTTATCAAGGTATGTGCTTTGTGAAAGTCCTATTAAACGTCTTGATCTATCTCTATAGATCTTGATGCCTAATATGAAAGCAGCTTCTCCTAGGTCCTTCATTGAAAAACTCTTGTTCAAATATTCCTTCACGCTTTCCAACATTTCTATATTGTTTCCAATCAGTAATATGTCATCCACATATAATATTAGAAACGCTATAGAGCTCCCACTCACTTTCTTGTAAATACAAGCTTCTCCGTAAACTTGTATAAACTCGAACACTTTGATCACCTCATCAAAGCGAAAATTCCAACTCCGAGATACTTGCACCAGTCCATAAATGGATCGCTGGAGTTTGCAAACTTTGTCAGCATTCTCTGGATCGACAAAACCTTCTGGTTGCATCATATACAACTCTTCCTTAAGGAAACCGTTAAGGAACGCTGTTTTGACATCCATCTGCCAAATTTCATAATCGAAAAAGGCAGCTATTGCTAACATGATTCTGACGGACTTAAGCATCGCTACGGGTGAGAAGGTCTCATCGTAGTCAACTCCTTGAACTTGTGAAAAACCCTTTGCCACAAGTCGAGCTTTATAGACGGTGACATTACCGTCCGCGTCCGTCTTCCTCTTAAAGATCCATTTGTTCTGAATGGCCTTATGCCCTTCAGGTAATACTTCCAAAGTCCACACTTTGTTTTCATACATGGATCCCATCTCGGATTTCATGGCCTCTAACCACTTCTCGGAATCCGGGCCCATCATCGCTTCTCCATAGCTCGTAGGTTCATCGTTGTCTAACAACATGACCTCTAAGACAGGGTTGCCGTACCACTCAGGAGCAGTACGCGTCCTTGTCGACCTACGAGGTTCGATAGCAACTTGATCCAAAGCTTCATGATCATCATCATTAACTTCCTCTTCAGCTGTTGTAGGCTCTACAGAAACATCTTTCTGCGCTGCGCTACTTTCAGGTTGAAGTAAAGGTTCAACAACCTCATCAAGTTCTATCTTCCTCCCACTCAATTCTTTCGAGAGAAACTCTTTCTCAAGAAACGTTCCGTTTTTAGCGACAAACACTTTGCCTTCGGATTTGAGGTAGAAGGTATACCCAACTGTCTCTTTTGGGTATCCTATGAAGACGCATTTCTCCGCTTTGGGTTCCAGCTTTTCAGGCTGAAGCTTTTTGACATAAGCATCACATCCCCAAACTTTAAGAAACGACAGCTTTGGCTTCTTGCCAAACCAAAGTTCATATGGCGTCGTCTCAACGGATTTTGATGGTGCCCTATTTAAAGTGAATGCAGCTGTCTCTAATGCATAACCCCAAAACGATAGTGGCAAATCGGCAAGAGACATCATAGATCGCACCATATCCAATAAGGTTCGATTACGACGTTCGGACACACCATTACGCTGTGGTGTTCCAGGCGGTGTCAATTGTGAAACAATTCCACACTGTCTTAAGTGACTGCCAAACTCATAACTCAGATATTCTCCTCCTCGATCAGATCGTAGGAATTTAATCTTCTTGTTGCGATGATTCTCAACTTCACTCTGAAATAGTTTGAACTTTTCAAATGTTTCAGACTTGTGCTTCATTAAGTAAATATACCCATATCTACTTAAGTCATCATTGAAGGTGAGAAAGTAACGATAACCACCGCGCGCCTCAATACTCATCGGACCGCACACATCAGTATGTATGATTTCCAACAAGTCACTTGCCCGTTCCATTGTTCCAGAGAACGGCGTTTTAGTCATCTTGCCCATGAGGCATGGCTCACATGTGTCAAGTGATTCAAAATCAAGTGACTCTAAAAGTCCATCAGCATGGAGCTTCCTCATGCGTTTTACGCCAATATGACCTAAACGGCAGTGCCACAAGAAAGTGGTATTATCATTATCAATTCTACATCTTTTGGCATCAATGTTATGAACATGTGTATCATTACTATCGAGATTCAATAAGAATAAACCCCTCACATTGGGTGCATGACCATAAAAGATATTACTCATAAAAATAGAACAACCATTATTCTCTGATTTAAATGAGTAACCGTCTCGCAATAAACAAGATCCAGATATAATGTTCATGCTTAACGCATGCACTAAATAACAATTATTCAGGTTCATCACTAATCCCGATGGTAATCGAAGAGCGAGCGTGCCGACGGCGATCACATCAACCTTGGAACCATTTCCCACGCGCATCGTCACTTCGTCCTTTGTCAGCCTCCGTCTATTCCGCAGTTCCTGTTTTGAGTTGCAAATATGAGCAACCGCATCGGTATCAAATACCCAGGCACTACAACGAGAGTTGGTAAGGTACACATCAATAACATGTATATCATATATACCTTGTTTGTTGTTGGCCGCCTTCTTGTCAGCCAAATACTTGGGGCAGTTCCGCTTCCAGTGTCCAGTTCCCTTGCAATGAAAGCACACAGTTTCTGGTTTGGGTCCAGCCTTGGGTTTCTTCACGAGAGGAGCAACTGCTTTGCCACTCTTCTTGGAGTTACCCTTCTTACCCTTGCCATTTTTCTTGAAACTAGTGGTTTTATTGACCATCAACACTTGATGCTCCTTCTGAATTTCAGACTCAGCGGCTTTCAGCATCGCAAACAGCTCGGCGACTGACTTGTTCATCCCGTGCATGTTATAGTTCAACACGAAGCTCTTGTAGCTAGGTGGCAATGATTGAAGAACTCTGTCAGTGATAGCCTCTAGCGGAAGGGGCATCCCCAATTCGGCCAGACGGGTGGAGTACCCAGACATTCTGAGTACGTGATCACTGATAGACCCGTTCTCCTCCATCTTGCAAGTATAGAACTTATCGGAGATCTCATATCTCTCGATCCGGGCATTCTTCTGAAAGATAAACTTCAACTCCTGGAACATCTCATATGCTCCATGACGTTCAAAACGTCTTTGAAGTCCCGGTTCTAGGCCATACAATATTGCACATTGAACTATTGAGTAATCTTCAGAACGAGCCTGCCAGGCATTCACAACGTCTAGAGACTCAACTGGAGCGGGTGGATCACCAAGCGGTGCATCAAGGACATAAGCCTTCTGGGAAGCCGTAAGGATAATCCTTAGATTACGGGCCCAGTCCACAAAGTTACTTCCATCATCTTTCAACTTAGCTTTCTCTAGGAACGCATTAAAATTCAGGGCTGCTACTGCGCGAGCCATGATCTACAACATAAATATAGTAAAGACAACTTAGACTATTGTTCTAGATAATGAGTTTAGTTAATCATATTACTTAAAAACTCCCACTCAAATTGACATCCCTCCGATCATTCGAGTGTAACATGATCCAAATCCACCAACTCAAGTCTGATCATCACGTGAGTTGAGGTGGTTTCAATGGTGAACATCTTCATGTTGATCATATCTACCATATGACTCATGTTCGACCTTTCGGTCTCTTGTGTTCCGAGGCCATGTCTGTACATGCTAGGCTCGTCAAGTTTAACCCGAGTGTTCCGCACGTGCAACATGGCTTACACCCGTTGTATGTGAACGTAGAGTCTATCACACCCGATCATCACGGCGTGTCTCGAAACGACGAACTTTCGCAACGGTGCACACTCGGGGAGAACACAATTTATCTTGAAATTTAAGTGAGGGATCACCTTATAATGCTACCGTCGTCCTAAGCAAAATAAGATGCATAGAAGGATTAACATCACATGCAAATCATAAGTGGCATGATATGGCCATGAACTCGTGCTTTTGATCTCCATCTCCAAAGCACCGGCATGATCTCCATCGTCACCGGCATGACACCATGATCTCCATCATCTTGATCTCCATCAACGTGTCGCCATGAGGTTGTCGCGCCGACTGTTGCTTCCACGACTATTGCTAACGTTTAGCGATAAAGTAAAGCATTACATAGCGCTTAATGATTGACACGCAGGTCATACAATAATTAAAGACAACTCTATGGCTCCTGCCAGTTGCCGTACTCATCGACATGCAAGTCGTGATATTCTATACAACACATGATCATCTCATACATCACATATATCTCATCATGTAATTGGCCATATCACATCACAACATACCCTGCAAAAACAAGTTAGACGTCCTCTAATTGTTGTTGCAAGTTTTACGTGGCTGCTACGGGTTTGCAAGAACCGTTCTTACCTACGCAAAACCACAACGTGGTGTAGTGATTGCTTTTTGATCTTCTAAAAGAACCCTCTTCATTGAAATCGATTCAACTAAAGTGAGAGAGACAGACACCCGCTAGCCATCTTTATGCAACGAAGTTACATGTCAATTGCTTTTTGAAGTTTCATCTCACAATACCGCAGAATCAAGTTTCAACTAGTAACGGCAAGCAATATGTATACACCCACGCCCACAACTCGTTTGTGTTCTACTCGAGATCTCATCTACGCATAGACCTAGCTCTGATACCACTGTTGGGGAACATTGCATGGGAAACAAAATTTTTCCTACGCACACGCAAGATCTATCCATGGTGATGAGTATCCACGAGAGGGAGAGTGAATCTACATACCCTTGTAGATCGCTAAGCGGAAGCGTTAAGAAACGCGGTTGATGTAGTCGAACGTCTCCGCGATCCAAATCGCAAGTCGTCCCTCGATCCGATCACGAACTAGTGCCGAACGGACGGCACCTCCGCGTTCAACACACGTACGGCTTGATGACGCCTTCACCTCCTCGATCCAGCGAGCGATGATGAAGTAGTAGATGAGTTCCGGCAGCACGACGGCGTGGTGATGGTGGTGAGGAACAATCTCTGCAGGGCTTCGCCAAGCACTACGGAGATTATGACGGGAGAACTAGAGGGTTAGGGTTGCCGACACACGGCTTGGGAAATCTTAATGTGTCGCGTGTGCTAGCCCTGCCCCTCTATTTATATGTTGAGCCTTGGGGTCTAAACTTGGAGTAAAAGCCTCCTCCAGGTCGGTTTTGCCCGCACAAGGTCGGTTTGGCCCGCAGGGAAAGAGTCCAACTCGGATCCCTGCAGTACCGCGCACAAGTGGTAGTACCGCTCACGAGCGGTAGTACCGCTTGAGCGGTAGTACCGCTTCACACAAGCGGTAGTACCGCTTATGCGGTAGTACCGCTTCACACAAGCGGTAGTACCGCTTACGCGGTAGTACTGCCTTACCAGCGGTAGTACCGCTTAAGGCAGCAGCAAAACTTCCTTTTGCACTTTCCAATACCTCGTGGGCTTTACCCCTTTGGCTCATATAAAGTGTTGCTGCACCCGAACACTTCGGTAAACATCCGGAACCCCTTCCGGTGAATTCCGGAACCCTTCCGGAGATCAAAACACTATTATCACATATATCAATCTTTACCTCCGGACCCTTCCGGAGATCCTCGTCATGTCCGGGATCTTATCCGGGACTCCGAACAACCTTCGGTCACCAACACAATAACTCAACTATACTAATCGTCACCAAACGTTAAGTGTGTAGACCCTGCGGGTTCGAGAACTATGTAGACATGACCGAGACACCTCTACGATCAATAACCAATAGCGGGACCTGGATGCCCATATTGGCTCCTACAAATTCTACGAAGATCTTTATCGGTCGAACCTCTATGTCAAGGATTCAGTTAATCCCGTATGCTGTTCCCTTTGTTCTTCGGTATGTTACTTGCCCAAGATTCGATCGTCGGTATCTCTATACCTAGTTCAATCTCGTTACCGGCAAGTCTATTTACTCGTTCCTTAATACAAGATCTCGTGGCTAACACTTTAGTCACATTGCTTGCAAGGCTTATTGTGATGTTGTATTACCGAGTGGGCCCTGAGATACCTCTCCGTCATACGGAGTAACAAATGCCAGTCTTGATCCATGCCAACCCAACAGACACCCTCGGAGATGCCTGTAGAGCACCTTTATAGTCACCCAGTTACGTTGCGACGTTTGATACACACAAGGTACTCCTCCGATGTCAGGGAGTTGCATGATCTCATGGTCATAGGAACAGATACTTGACATGCAGAAAACAATAGCAATAAACTGACACGATCATATGCTACGTTCGTAGTTTGGGTCTTGTCCATCACATCATTCTCCTAATGATGTGATCCCGTTATCAAATGACATCTCATGTCCATGGCTAGGAAACCTTCACCATCTTTTCATCAACGAGCTAGTTTAACTAGAGGCTTACTAGGGACACAGTGTTGTCTATGTACCCACACATGTATTTGAGTTTCCAATTAATACAATTATAGCATGGATAATAAACGATTATCATGAACAAGGAAATATAATAATAACCAATTTATTATTGCCTCTAGGGCATATTTCCAACATTAAGCATGTCAGAAGCGACAATGGCACTGAGTTCAAAAATACTCATATCGAAGATTTTCTCGACGAACATGGTATAACTCATGAGTTCTCTGCCGCATACACTCCCCAATAGAATGGAGTTGTTGAGCGAAAGAATAGAACTCTCATCGAAATGGCGAGAACAATGCTCAGTGAGTATAAAACTCCCATCCGTTTCTGGGCTGATGCTATTAACACTGCTTGTCATGTTGTCAATCATGTTTATCTTCACAAATTCCTTAAGAAAACCTCATATGAGCTTATCACTGGCAAGAAACCGAATGTTTCTTATTTACATGTTTTCGATGCACCTTGCTAGCTATATTCGTGACATGAATCATAATTCCAAGTTTGCACCTAAGGCACACGAAGGTTTTCTTCTTGGCTATGGCTCGAACTCGCATACTTATCATGTCTATAACTCTCACCAAGGGAAAGTTATGGAAACGGTAAATGTGCGGTTTTATGAATCTAACGGCTCTCAAAAGGAGCACCTGCCTAATGTGATAGATGAACCTCCGATCTCGGATGCTATTCGGCAAATGGCCATTGGGGACGTCAGGCCAGTCGAAGGAAATACACCTGACTCTTCCGATGATGATGCCCCCATAGCTCGAAGAACACGCCAATGTAACACCCCCAGATACTAGTCTTGTCATCAATCAAAATAATGTGCCATGTCATCATGATCATCATAATTAAAATGCAATTAAAGAAATGATCCAACTCAAATTCAAAATTCCAATACAAGTCAAATCATTATTTCTTCAAACTGCAAAACTGAAGTGTTCATAATTTTACAAATATTCACTAAGTAATTGTCAAGTTGAAACCAACTTCATTTGACTCACAAGTAAATTCCTAGGAAATTAATAAATGGTCCAAGAGCAAATAAAATGGCCTTTTCAAAATACTTAAACATTTCCAATTTACCTAAAACTTTTTGTGCAGCCCGAGAGTGTTGAGTATGATTTATGTGACAAGTTCCATAAGTAACAAAAATTATTTGTTGCTCCAACTAAATACAAATCAGTAGCTAAAACAGAAAACAGAGAGAAAAAGACTAAAAGCAAAACCGGACTGTGCACTCGGCCCAGGCAAGGCTACAGTGCGGCCTGGCCCAACCTGGCCGGCCTTTCGTTCACCTCTCGCCTGAGGAGGACAGAGGCCATGGCGTGTCGTGCGCGCGGCCGCACGCCCGCGGATGGCCACGTGTCGTTCATCCATTGACGCCCCGTGATGCATAAGACCCTCCCCGATGGCCTAGACGAACCCTAATCTCCATTCTCCCCCTCGTTCACTCTCTGTTCGATTTAGAACTCGCCCGAGCCGTGCTCGCCATGGCCGTCGTCGTAGCCGCGGCCAACGCGCTCCCCGTCGCCGGAGAAGATGTCCAGGAGGACCGCCACCGTCGACTTCGTCCATATCGATCATCAAATCGAGCCGGGGCGACCCGTGCGCTCGCCATCGAGCTCGACTTCATCGCGTACGTCATCGTCGTCTGTCGTAGATTACCGCCGTTCCGGTCCATCCCCGACCTCCCCGAGCACGCCTACGGCTCCGCGGTGAGCTTCTCCTCCAGATCCCCCCTTCCTCCGCCTCGATTCGGTCGCCGTTTGCCGTCCCCGAGCTCATCCGAGTTCGCGCGTACGCGTACGCGTACGTACGCACGTGCGTGTTGCTGCCACTGCTACCTTGCTACCGCTGCTGCGTTGTCGTTGCTCTGTTGCTGCCTAGCTGCTGCGCTAGCTGATGCTCTGCTTGCTGTGTTGCTCGCCGCTGCGCACTGCTACTGCTTGTGTACTGTTGCTGCCGCTGCTATGCTATTGCTACTGCCCGCCGCTCTGCTGCTGATGCTAGCCGCCGCCGCTGGTTAGCTGCGCTGCTGCTCCTGCTGCCGCTAGCTGCTGCTTGCCGCTGCGCTTAGCTGCTGCCGCTGCTGTCCGCCGCTGCCGTTGCTCCGGCGCTGGCCTCGGCTATGGCCGTGGCCGTGGCCAAGCGTGTGTGTGTGTGTGCCGTGTGTGTGCTGTGTGTGTGCAGTGTGTGTGTGTGTGTGCCCCGTGTGTGTGGCCGGTGTGCCACTGCACATGGACCGGCCCTTGTTTAAATTAGTACTAGTTTAGTTAGTATTAGATAGTGCTAAATTAGTCTAGTAGTAGATGACATGTAGGACCCCATTAAATAAGTTAGATTTATTTATTTGTTTAGGTAGAGCCTATGACATGTGGGACCCCCCAAACACTGTTCGCTAGTCATTGACTTGGTCAATTCAGATTAATTAAATATAATAATTCCAGAAATTCCTGAATATTGATAAAACTTTGAAAATTAATAGAAAATAATCCGTAACTCAGATGAAAATAATTTATATATGAAAAATGATCAGAAAAATATAACGAATCGGAATATGCCACCCACATACCTGCCACACCCCTCTAACATACTGAACATGGAACCGTCCCCTCTGGTTCAGAGTACCGATAATCATCCGGAGCTGGGAGAACAGTCCCGGATAATTTCCCGCTCCGACTAACTTGCGTAGCGCTGCATTAGAGCACCCCTAGCACTACACATGTTGACATGTCATGCATCCCTGTTGCATTGTTTGCCGTGTATTTATTGTTTCTTCCCCCTCCTTCTCTCCCGATAGACCCCGAGACTGCCGACGACACTGCAGAGTACGACTACGTCGTCGACGACCAGACCCCTTCAGCAGAGCTTCCAGGCAAGCAAAACCCCCTTGATCATCCAGATATCGCCCACTCTTTCTCTCTTATCCTTGCATTAGAATTGCTTCTGTTGTTATTCTGATAGCTCCTATTCTGATGCATAGCCTGATTTTGTCGCCTGCTGTTGATACCTACCTGTTGTCCCATGATGCATAGTTAGCTATGCTATTGATTCATCTGTGGCCCTTCACCCTTGTCCGTTTACCATGCTTGATATCGTGCCGTGATCACTCTGGGTGATGATCACGAAAATGTTTACTTATTGCAATACTTTAAACTGTTAAAGTCGGGCTGGCCCCAAGGGTGCCCGCGAGAGAATAATACTAAAGACGGGTCGACTCCAAGAGCACCCGCGAGCCGTGTGTTATCAAGTCGGAGCGACAGGGATCCTGTTCGTCTCTGCGAGTTACTAAACACGCCTAACGGATTTGGGTATTTGATCTGAGTTGGCCGCTGGCCATATACGCACTACCACGACGTGGGATAATGGTTATGGGACCCTCTACGTTGTATGTATCAGCCGAAAGCTCTTCAGACGTCACAGCTCAGAGATGCGGGCTGATCGTTGGGGTGGGCTGGTTACGTCACTTGTGTATATAGTGTCGCGCCTGGGCCCCGACCCGCCACGTAACGTGCAGGAGTGCAAAGGGCGATGGCCCAAGACCCCTTTGCACTTAGGATTTAGACCGGCGTGTTGACCTCTCTGCTGAGCCTACGTAGGACTGCGTCGTGTTGATCACCCAAGGCCAGGCATTACCCAGCAAGTGTGTCCGGCCATATGTGATCGAGCGTGTTGGATAACAGTAGTGCACCCCTGCAGGGAAGTTATCTATTCGAATAGCCGTGTCCACGGTAACAGGACGCTCGGAGTTGTATCCTGATCTGCTACAACTACAAATGGATACTGATACAATGATAAATGGTTACTATTGCTCTCGGGATCACTTTCTCGCGGGGTAGTCGAGGAAGGATCTCAGGACATTACTAAATTATAATTGCTATTGTATGTTACTATACTCTACTCTCTTCTGATGCTGCAAGATTGCTTCAAGATGCTAGTCTTCGATAGGTTAGGCCTCTCCCTTCTATTCCAGCATTTCTGCAGTTTAGACCAAAGATATAGTCCCATTCCTTTGATACCGATGCATAATTAGTATAGTTCTGATGTCAGTCTTGCGAGTACTTTGGATGAGTACTCACGGTTGCTTTGCTACTTCTTTTTCCCCATACCCGGTTGCTGCGATCAGACGATGGAGTCCTGGAGCAGGAGATCCCCGGAGGCACCTACTACTACGTTGAGCCCGCCGACCAGGAGTAGTTCGGAGGCCCTAGGCAGGAGGCCTTCGCCTTTTCGATCAGTGTCGCTGTTTGTGCTAGCCTTCTTAAGGCAAACTTGACTAACTATGTCTGTACCCAGATATTATTTGTTTGTATGACTTATGTATTCGGGTCCTCGTGACCCCTGGTTTGTAATCTGAAGATTTATGTTTAAATTTGAGTTTAGAGTTGTGTTGTGCTATCTTCCCGTGAGTCTCTGTTCTTGAGCGTTCACGTTTGCGTGTATGATTAGTGCACGGTCGAGCAGAGGGCGTCACAAGTTGGTTTCAGAGCCGACTGCCTGTAGGAAGCCCCCTTCCAACTCCTTGGCCGAAGTTGAGTCTAGTCTTTGAAAAATTATTTTACTAACATTGTTGTGTGGCTTACGGGCCCACATCGCAAATGGATGGGATTAGGATCTTTTATTCCGCACCTTTACTCTGGGACTCTGATCTCTCTTCTATTCGGGTTAATTTTTTTTACTAACTCTAACTATAGCTTCTCGTAACCACTTCCCCCCCCGGAGAGCCACTTGATACAGATGTTCCCGTTACTCTTGAAGTACCAGATGGTTAGGAAGACACTCTCCGATAAATTTCCGAGACCCTATGTGCCCACTGCTTTTGCGATTCCCTACCACCGGTAAATCCTGATGGATAACTACATACACTTGTCGTACATATATTCATTTCAGTTACTCTCTTGTTCCATCCGACATATCGAAATACTCACCGTTATTTCAAGAATCCTTTGTCCCTACTGCCTTGCAGTCCTTTGTCGCATGAATACATTTGCGAATAATTCCTCACACTTATCTGGGATTCGTTCATCCCCAGTTGTTCATGTGATTCACAATATACTTCGAAATGATATCCGATCTTCCGGAAATCCTCTGCAGCCTACTGCTTTTGAGATTCCTCTTACCTGCTTGTATTATGGTTAATTCCATATGCCTAGTAATTTTCATTGACATCCTTTGTCATTATCATCTTGAGTCCCCTGATTCAATACATTTGCGAATGCTCGCAATCATCAATCCATTTCTAGAATTCGTCCTTCTAGCTCAGACATCATTCTGGACATGAGCTGGATCTCGACAAATCAAACCTTCATTGATTGTCCATATAAGTCTATTCGACTTATCCATCCTTGGTCAGAGCATCTGCTTCTGATCTCCCAATTTGGAAATCATAATTCCTATGTATTTAAGCTTTGAATGATTCAGATGTTTCTATAATCCGATGCTTTTGCATCCTTTCTTCTTCTGATTGAGTACCGATACTCATATCAAATCCTTTGTGGACCGCCAGATCCATTGTTGGATTATTATCCGACAGTGTCCTTCACATTCTAAAACCTTGTTAGTTCTTCCCCTGATACATAATGCCTTTGGTAAATTGTATCCCCTGCTTTTGTCAACCATGCTCTGCTTCCGAGCTTGAGTAAATTACTCCTGAAGTTTGAGGTATATCTTCCTAAGTTGCCCCGATGGGTTGAACCTATGCCTTCCCTAATCTATGGGTACCCGAAAGTTTTGCGAGTTATACTCTACTGGCATTTCGTTAGATAAAATTTCAACACTACAACTTCTTCGAAGCGAGAAGTGAACGAAAGGATTATGCATTGAAGAAGTGGGAGTCGACCTTGAACTTTTTGTTCATGCCCATGGATACGATGTAGAACTTATCATGAAAGCTTCCTGTAAAAATAATAATTATCCCCTTGGTATAAATTCATCTTGCATCTATGATTTGGTCCCTTGCGGTCATGGTTCTGACCATGATGCTCTCCTTTGATTCCATTTCCCAGACAAGTTAAAGCACTTGTCTTCTGCAGATCATTACGCCTATCCAACCTCTATTCTGACCTACCTTCAAGTATTACCCTCTGGTATCTCGAGGATATCATGCCATTGCACTATCTCTTTTAAATCCTTGGTAGAGTAATACCTTTCACCGTCTTAGTCATTCCACGGTTTCTGAGTTGTTTGTCAACCAAGAACACCGATAAGTGAATCGAATCCATCCTATGGTTCAGTACTCCTAGCACTTTGTTGCTGGGAAGCTTAATACTCCATCATGTCATTCCTAGCCTGATCGGCTACATCATTATCATACTAATTTTAACTGTGCTACCTGGTCCTTCTTCCCGAAGCACAATTTTTGCCGAGGAGCTAAGCTTACGTCGAGCTTCTTTGTCATATCGTTTCGTCTTGAACAGCAAGGTTAATTCCGAGTTTGTGTCATATCCGTGGTTTCGTTGACCTTTAGCTTCACCACCCCTTTTGCTTGATGTCGTCGCTGATCGATTACATCTTCATGAAACCTCTAGACAAAATGTGTCATAATCATCGTCAACCTTTTGATTTCTTTAAAGTTGTGGATTGAATCCATGATAAGTAATACCACCCTTGCCCCTATTTAATTTGTGTTGTCATCGACAACATCCTTGCCCTCTTTTCAACACAAACTTGGACATCTTTTGGTTATACCTTAAGTTTCGTGTTATCCCTGGAATTGTTCCTTGAGTATTTCTTGTGATCTTCAACTCCAACCCTTACTTGGAGCACCATATTATTGCTACCCCGAAGCATGATTTTGGTATTCCAAACATCAACAAGAACATTGGAGCGCAATGCTAAATGTTTCTTGATCATTTTATCCAAACACCGTTGTATGGGTAACATCATGAATTTCCTCGCCCCTTTACCTAAATGTTATCTACCTGCTATGCTGTCATATGGATATCCTGCTCTGCTTGTCCTTGGGAAGGATATACATCAACACTTGTGAGTGATCACATTTTCCTTTCCATTGGTCTGTTTAATCTGATAAACATGTTTTCCTTTCCGTTGGTTTGTTTAACCTTTCAAATAATTTATATGATCTAAGCAGTAATGATTCCCTGCTTATGTAAACACCTTGGTGTACAACTCTGTCAGTATGACCCTGTTACTATTGTTGATGACATTCCGGTAACACCGGTGGACGAGAACTTTGCCTATTGGTCCGCCTCATTTCAACGAGCAGGAAAATGGTTCTCTTTGTCCCTCGCCCTTGGTACCGACGTTGTTGCCAACATAGCTGACAAGCTATCCTCTGACATGCCTTGCTATGGTGACCGTGCAAGATGTCACCGCCCCTCCTACTCTTAATCCACACTAACCACGGTTTCCACAGGACCGAAACCTGGCTCTCCTGCACATCCTTGTTTCCGAAGTATCCTTTACGCTTGGCTTCGTATGCATTTCTGCGAGCCTCCTCCCTCGAGATAATCCATTCCGGTATCAGATGCAATATTATTCCCTATAGCTCTGAACCCCTTTCACCTTCTGATTAGTCATCGAACGATTACCTGCCCGCCTGAAACTTCTTATTGCACCTTCTTGCTTTGCTCTTGATGTTTTCTTAAATTTCAACTCGAGAGATACCTATGTGTTTCATTCATGAGATAACCCCAGTTGACTTCCCATTGTAAAATTCCCTCGTTACCGAGCTACCCATTATCTTTTTCGTAAGTACGATGAAGATCCCGAAGGAAGGATGACAACTTCGTCATGATGAACTAATGCAGAGAAATGAAGACATCAACGTAAGGGACCAACTTCTTCGAGAAGAGCAACCAAGACCGAGAAGACTTGTTAGAATTTCGTAACCAATTCTTTCCCCCTACTCTACCTCTTAAATCTCAGGACAAGATTTCTTTGAGTGGAGGAGATTTGTAACACCCCCAGATACTAGTCTTGTCATCAATCAAAATAATGTGCCATGTCATCATGATCATCATAATTAAAATGCAATTAAAGAAATGATCCAACTCAAATTCAAAATTCCAATACAAGTCAAATCATTATTTCTTCAAACTGCAAAACTAAAGTGTTCATAATTTTACAAATATTCACTAAGTAATTGTCAAGTTGAAACCAACTTCATTTGACTCACAAGTAAATTCCTAGGAAATTAATAAATGGTCCAATAGCAAATAAAATGGCCTTTTCAAAATAAATAAATACTTAATCATTTCCAATTTAGCTAAAACTTTTTGTGCAGCCTGAGAGTGTTGAGTATGATTTATGTGACAAGTTCCATCAGTAACAAAAATTATTTGTTGCTCCAACTAAATACAAATCAGTAGCTAAAACAGAAAACAGACAGAAAAAGACTAAAAGCAAAACCGGACTATGCACTCGGCCCAGGCAAGGCTACAGTGCGGCCTGGCCCAACCTGGCCGGCCTTTCGTTCACCTCTCGCCTGAGGAGGACAGAGGCCATGGCGTGTCGTGCGCGCGGCCGCACGCCCGCGGATGGCCACGCGTCGTTCATCCATCGATGCCCCGTGATGCATAAGACCCTCCCCGACGGCCTAGACGAACCCTAATCTCCATTCCCCCCCTCGTTCACTCTCTGTTCGATTTAGAACTCGCCCGAGCCGTGCTCGCCATGGCCGTCGTCGTAGCTGCGGCCAACGCGCTCCCCGTCGCCGGAGAAGATGTCCAGGAGGACCGCCACCGTCGACTTCGTCCATACCGAGCATCAAATCGAGCCAGGGCGGCCCGTGCGCTCGCCATCGAGCTCGACTTCATCGCGTACGTCGTCGTCGTCCGTCGTAGATTACCGCCGTTCCGGTCCGTCCCCGACCTCTCCGAGCACGCCTACGGCTCCGTGTGAGCTTCTCCTCCGGATCCCCCCTTCCTCCGCCTCGATTCGGTCGCCGTTTGCCGTCCCCGAGCTCATCCGAGTTCGCGCGTATGCGTACATACACGCGTGCGTGTTGCTGCCGCTGCTGCCTTGCTACCGCTTCTGCGTTGCCGTTGCTCTGTTGCTGCCTAGCTGTTGCGCTAGCTGATGCTCTGCTTGCTGTGCTGCTCGCCGCTGCGCACTGCTACTGCTCGTGTACTGCTGCTGCCGCTGCTATGCTATTGCTACTGCCCGCCGCTCTGCTGCTGATGCTAGCCGCCGCCGCTGCTTAGCTGCGCTGCTGCTCCTGCTGCCGCTAGCTGCTGCTTGCTGCTGCGTTTAGCTGCTGTCTGCCGCTGCCGTGTAACACCCCAAAAATTTAACGATATTTTTATTAAGTAAAATCTGGCCAGAAATAAAATTTTGAATTCTACTAGGTCTTTTATTAATTTTAGTTCTTCTCTGTTTTCTGTTTTCAAAAATTCTTCCCTCCATATAGAAAATTTTGGGAAAAATATTGTGGGATTTGGTAGTTGTCTTAAATCATTTCATTTATATTTCAATAACAGTAGGAAATATTTTCATAATAAAATTTTGCCCAAGATAATCATTTTTATAGCATTTTCAATTCTTTAATTGCCTCTGTTGCACTACAACTATTTTAAATAATCCTTTAAAAATTCCACAAAAATTATGAGGGGTCATGTGATGCCTAGAGATCACTTTTATGCAAAAACCCAACTTGGCCTTTTGAAAATTTTGAGTGAAACATCCTCATTTCATTTCTGTCCCATTCCTAGGTTATAACTACAACCTCAATTTTTCTTTATCCAAAAATTCTGAAATTATTCCCACTTATATTCCTTCCAACCAAACCCTTAAGTCCCGGAGATCAGCCCCATTTGCATCATTTTGATCCACCATATTATCCCCTGCAGTTTCTGTCCAGAACTGAATTCTGGTAAAACTTGCACTATCAAGTTTCTCTTTTTGCCAAACCAACTCCACCATCATATCTACCATCTAAAGAGACATCACCCTGCCAAGTTTCATAACCATAAAAACTCCCTAGGTCACCTTTTCATTTCATCGAACATCTGTTGAGCATGACAGAAATTGGGCATCTCTTTAAGTTATATTTGAGACTTGGTCACCTGACCCAACCAGCATGTCTACCATCACCTCCATCCAGGCATGCATCACCCTGCTAATTTGCAGCTCATTTGGGTCACTCTAGATGCCATTAGCATTTCGTCGAGCACCTAGCGTGCGCACAGGCAGAGCGCCCGTTCTGCACCCGTAGCAGCACCAAGTCCCTGCCGCCCCGCTGCTGCCTCCCTTAGCTTGCTCCGCACCTCTGCTAGCCACCCGCACCAGCCGCAGCCTCCCCTGCACCAGAGCTCGTCGCCTGGCACCGGCCAGCACCGCCTTGCGCCACCATCCGTCGCAAGTCAATTCGAGGACGGCGCCGCCCAGGCCACCTGGAGCTCCTCTGGTCCAACCAGCGCACCTAGGCATAACTGCTAACCACCACCGTCCTCACCGACCACGCCACCACCCTCAACCACCTCCCTCGCCGCAGTAATGGCCGCCGCCACCATCGCTTCCTCTGGAAGCCGCGGCACCGCCTCTCCCTCCCTATAAATCTCACCCCGAGCTCCCTACTCTCGGGCCTCATCCTCATATCTCCCCCGCAAGCCACCCCGGGCAGCCAAACGGCCGAGAGAGGCCGCTTTCCTCCTCTCCGGCAGCTACTGCCGCCGTCCTTGCCTCGAAAAAACCGAGCTAACCCGAGCCTCCCCCTCTCCACTCTCTGCACCAGAAGCCTTCTCGTGGTCCCAAGAATCCATTCCCCCACTCAATTTTGCTCCGGAGCCGCCGTAGATGAAACCCCCATTTCGTCCGACGCCGCCATCCGCCGGGGAGCTCGCCGCCGACGATTTTGTCCACCTCTTTGGCCGTGTCGAGTACCGGTAGAACCGCCTCGGTCTCCTGGACTCAGCGGTGGGCTCGTCTCGTTGAGGGGTGCCGCCGTTCGCCGGCGAGGATCGCCGGAATCCTCCTCGGTCCCTGTCTAGACGCGCGCGGGAGATGGGAGACGAACCCGACAAGTGGGGCCCGCTCGTCAGCGGCTCAAGCCGCGGGCCCCGCCGTTTAAGTGGAGACGGGTTTTCTCCAAAGTCCTGTTCGCACGGCAAAGGCGTATTCCACTAATACGCCATCGACGTCGACTGACCTCTTCGCACGGCCGAATGGCTGGGCCGGCCCAGTAGCGCCAGTCGACTATACCGCTCTCAGGGCGCGCCTCTGCCCTTCTTCCCTTTTCTTTTTCAGCAATATCCCAAATAATTTCCACAGCAACCGTTTCAAATCCAAATTTGATGATTCAAATTTCTGAAGACTTATAAAATCACGCTCTATTAGTCTAGCTAGGGTGAATTTTTTCATAAGCTTTATCTCTGCTGGATTTAATAATTAAGTCCAATTCTTTATTTCTTTCAGATTAGAAATTCCCTAAGATAATCATATGAACTCCAAATAAATTGATTCTTTTTCTGTTATTCCTTATTTTTCCTCTAGTTTATTTTAGTATTTATTTGAAAAATTTCCAAACAAATTTTAATACTGTTTTAGCTCTGTGTGGTAATTGCAATATTTTTGAAAATAGGAATAATGGAGGGAAGAGAATTTTCAATACTTTTGGAGTGCACCCAATATTTCTGCATGATCAAGGCAAGCATTTTTGAACTTGGGATATGGTGAATTGCATGCATCATTCCATCGGTTTGATATTGCACCGCATATGTAGTAATAGTGTATGCATGCATGGTCATGTCACCTTGTGGATTTCTTGCATGCATCATGGTATCTTGCTAACGTGTGGATATGGTAAGTAACAGGAGTGTACTCCTGCCTTGGACGTGCCGGTGGGCACGGGTCACGTTTTGACACGGTGGTGTCACGGTGACATATGTGGAGTATACCGGTCATAATAACAACACCTCCTGAGTCGACCTAGATCGAGTCTTGTTCCGTCACACCTAGCTAAACACTGTGTTGCCACGGGTCTTCCCGCGAGGGAAGTACGGTTTAGTAAGTTGCTAACCCCTGTCTGTGTACACACCACATAGAGGGCCATGATGAGGGTTTCCATGGCCATGGACTAATGCCCGTCATCAGGTCAAGGGGCATGGGTGTATCTGGCTGGGCCGAGAGGGGGGCACCCCTTGTAATCCGCGCGTATGAATAGTGATCCCATGCTATTCGAGATTGTAGTCTCCCCGACTTAGAGTTTTTCTTAAACGGTGCTTTGGGTGATTCCTGGCACCTGGAAAGTTAATCTGGTGTGTGCTGGTCAGGTGTGTTTTCAACCCAAAGACCGTAGTGGGAATTAGTCAGTGCCACGGTGTTGACTAAAGAAATCTCATACACGTGGGTAAAGAGTACACCCTCTGCAGAGTTATAACTATTCGAATAGCCGTGTCCGCGGTCAAGGACGTTAGCTGGGAAGGGTCAAGTGTCGGTCCGGTGTCGGTCTTCGGAGGAAAATAATTAATTTGAGCATCAATTATTTTACAGGATATTATTATTTCATCACTAACGCTGTCATGATTTTTTTTATCATGAATGTTATGATTGTGAATATTATTGTTACTATGCATATTATTATGGACTAACCCGTTTCTCTTATTTTATTTTTCCTGAGTGTCTCAAGGGCTGGCTAGACTACCCCGGGCACCCAGTTTTATTTTCAAGACCTCTCGTGGCATCGCTTGAGTTCTCGGGCGGTCTGTCTCGCCCAATTCTCTTTTAGACACCCGTTTGGCATTTCTTTTCAAGACCTCTCGTGGCGTCGCTTGAGTTCTCAGGCGGTCTGTTTCGCCCGATTCTCTTTTAGACACCCGTTTGACATTTCTTTTCAAGACCTCTCGTGGCGTCGCTTGAGTTCTCGGGCAGTCTGTCTCACCCGATTCTCTTTTAGACACCCATTTGGCATTTCTTTTCAAGACCTCTCGTGGCGTCGCTTGAGTTCTCGGGCGGCCTGTCTCGCCCGATTCACTTTTAGACACCCGTTTGGCATTTCTTTTGGATTCTCGGGCGGTTCAGTCTCGCCCGATTGTCCACTTTTAACTTTCTTGGTTTGTCACTAACATTTTAATTTTTTCTGCATATGCTAATATTTATCATGCCATGTTAAAAATTTCAGCACCGTAGTAATATTCATCATGACATGATTTAATTTCGTTCAGCATGTGCATATAATTTAACCCATCATGTTCATATGCATTCGGTATATCTTTTGTTCATTATGTTTGCGAGTACATTCCAACGTACTCACAGGCTTGTCCCTGGCTATTTAATTGGCCAGGTTAGGATTTCGACAAGGAGTATAACCACGACGATCATGCGGAGCCAAGGATGGCAGCCACGCAGGATAGGAATTATCCTGGTTAGCCGTTCCTATGGGAATGAAGCCCCATCAACGATGGAGAACCACGAGTCGCTTCCGTCATCCTCACTAGCAATCATTGTTGTATCATTAGACCTTTATGGTCTTGTATCCAATTCTTGTAATTGCTTGGTAATCTGTAACAAGGACGTGTCCACCAGTAACAGTAAATCCTAGGCTGGTGACGACACGAGGGGTTAATTTCTGGGATATCATCTCCTGGAAATCCGGCCCCGACATGCCGCTGCTCCGGCGCTGGCCTCGGCTATGGCCGTGGCTGTGGTCAAGCATGTGTGTGTGTGTGTGTGTGTGCTGTGTGTGTGCTGTGTGTGTGTGTCATGTGTGTGTGTGTGTGGCCGGTGTGCCACTGCACATGGACCGGCCCTTGTTTAAATTAGTACTAGTTTAGTTAGTATTAGCTAGTGCTAAATTAGTCTAGTAGTAGATGACATGTAGGACCCCATTAAATAAGTTAGATTTATTTATTTGTTTAGGTAGAGCCTATGACATGTGGGACCCCCCAAACACTCTTCGCTTTGACCAGTCAAATTGACTTGGTCAATTCGGATTAATTAAATATAATAATTCCAGAAATTCCTGAATATTGATAAAACTTTGAAAATTAATAGAAAATAATCCATAACTCAGATGAAAATAATTTATATATGAAAAATGATCACAAAAATATAACGAATCGGAATATGCCACCCACATACCTGCCACACCCCTCTAACATACTGAATATGGAACCGTCCCCTCCGGTTCAGAGTACCGATAATCATCCGGAGCTGGGAGAACACTCCCGGATAATTTCCCGCTCCGACTAACTTGCGTAGCGCTGCATTAGAGCACCCCTAGCACTGCATGTTGACATGTCATGCATCCCTGTTGCATTGTTTGCCGTGTATTTGTTGTTTCTTCCCCCTCCTTCTCTCCCGATAGACCCTGAGAGTGCCGACGACACTGCAGAGTACGACTACGTCGTCGTCGACGACCAGACCCCTTCAGCAGAGCTTCCAGGCAAGCAAAACCCCCTTGATCATCCAGATATCGCCCACTCTTTCTCTCTTATGCTTGCATTAGAATTGCTTCTGTTGTTATTCCGATAGCTCCTATTCCGATGCATAGCCTGATTTTGTCGCCTGCTGTTGATAACTACCTATTGTCCCATGATGCTTAGTTAGCTATGCTATTGATTCATCTGTGGCCCTTCACCCTTGTCCGTTTGCCATGCTTGATATTGGGCCGTGATCACTCTGGGTGATGATCACAGAAGTGTTTACTTATTGCAATACTTTAAACTGTTAAAGTCGGGCTGGCCCCAAGGGTGCCCGCGAGAGAATAATACTATAGACGGGTCGGCTCCAAGAGCACCCGCGAGCCGTGTGTTATCAAGCCGGAGCGACAGGGATCCTGTTCATCTCTGCGACTTACTAAACACGCCTAACTGATTTGGGTATTTGATGTGAGTTGGCCGCTGGCCATATACGCACTACCACCACGTGGGATAATGGTTATGGGACCCTCTACGTCGTATGTATTAGCCGAAAGCTCTTCAGATGTCACAGCTCAGAGATGCGGGCTGATCGTTGGGGTGGGCTGGTTACGTCACTTGTGTATACAGTGTCGCGCCTGGGCCCCGACCAGCCACGTAACGTGCAAGAGTGCAAAGGGCGATGGCCCAAGACTCGTTTGCACTTAGGATTTAGACCGGCGTGTTGACCTCTCTGCTGAGCCTTGGTAGGACTACGTCGTGTTGATCACCCGAGGCCGGGCATTACCCAGCAAGTGTGTCCGGCCAGATGTGATCGAGCGTGTTGGGTAACAGTAGTGCACCCCTGCAGGGAAGTTATCTATTCGAATAGCCGTGTCCACGATAACAGGACGCTTGGAGTTGTATCCTGATCTGCTACAACTACAAATGGATACTGATACAATGATAAACTGTTACTATTGCTCTCGGGATCACTTTCTCGCGGGGTAGTCAAGGAAGGATCTCAGGGCATTACTAAATTATAATTGCTATTGTATGTACTATACTCTACTCTCTTCTGATGCTGCAAGATTGCTTCAAGATGCTAGTCTTCGATAGGCTAGGCCTCTCCCTTCTATTTCAGCATTTCTGCAGTTTAGACCAAAGATATAGCCCCATTCCTTTGATACCGATGCATAATTAGTATAGTTCTGATGTCAGTCTTGCGAGTACTTTGGATGAGTACTCACAGTTGCTTTGCTACTTCTTTTTCCCCATACCCGGTTGTTGCGATCAGACGATGGAGTCCTGGAGCAGGAGATCCCCGGAGGCACCTACTACTACGTTGAGCCCGCCGACCAGGAGTAGTTCGGAGGCCCTAGGCAGGAGGTGTTCGCCTTTTCGATCAGTGTCGCTGTTTGTACTAGCCTTCTTAAGGCAAACTTGACTAACTATGTCTGTACCTAGATATTATTTGTTTGTATGACTTATGTATTCGGGTCCTCGTGACCCCTGGTTTGTAATCTGAAGATTTATGTTTAAATTTGAGTTTAAAGTTGTGTTGTGATATCTTCCCGTGAGTCTCTGATCTCGAGCGTGCACGTTTGCGTGTATGATTAGTGCACGGTCGAGCAGAGGGCGTCACAGCCAATCTACTGCCGAAGAAAATGCCGCACCGAACACAAATGGCAATCCAAATGCAAGTGCAAATCAAAATGGCAATCCCGATGATAATGGCGACACTGATGCCCATCCTGATGCTGATACTGAGGAAAATGAAAATGATCACCAAGAAGGAAATCCTCTCCCACGAGTGGCAAATCGAGTTGACCCTACGTTAATCCTCGAAGATCTCGAGAATCCAGGTTACCGACCCAAAACTCGCTCCCGCACTCGTTTGGCTAACTACTGTGGCAGTTTCTCCTTTGTCTCATTGACAGAACCTACCAAGTATGAGGAAGCAATGAATGATCCCGACTGGATGAATGCCATGCAACAAGAGTTGGTGCAATTCAAATTGAATGATGTGTGGGAATTGGTTGACAAACTGAATCCTAAGAAGCACAATATCATCGGCACAAAATGGATTTTCCGGAACAAGCAAGATGAAAATGGCATTGTTGTGAGAAACAAAGCGCGTCTTGTCACTCAAGGGTATACACAAGTAGAAGGTATTGATTTCGGTTAAACATATGCTCCTGTTGCTCGCCTTGAGGCAATTCGTATTCTTCTCGCTTATGCAAATTACAATGATATTCTGCTTTATCAAATGGATGTGAAAAGTGCTTTCCTCAATGGTGAAATTGATGAGGAAGTATATGTTAGGCAGCCACCTGGCTTTGAAAACCCTCAGTTTCCTAACAAAGTTTTTAGGTTGAAAAAGGCTCTATATGGGCTGAAGCAAGCCCCTCGAGCTTGGTATGATACTCTGAAGAGGTTTCTACTCTACAAAGGGTTCAAGCCAGGATCCACTGATTCCACTCTTTTCACTCGTGCTATTGATGGTGATCTATTCGTGTGTCAAATTTATGTGGATGATATTATTTTCGGCTGTACTAACAATTCTTGCAGCATGGAATTCGGGCGAATGATGTCCGAGAAATATCAAATGTCTTTGATGGGTGAACTCAAGTTCTTTCTCGGACTACAAATCCGTCAACAGGATAATGGAATTTTCATATCTCAGGAGAAATATCTGAGAGACTGTCTGAAGAAGTTTAAAATGCAAGATTGCAAACAGAAGGGTTACAAAACTCCCATGCCCACGAATGGCCAGCTGGACGCAAATGTGTACGGTAAAGATTACGATCAGAAAGATTATCGTTCGATGATTGGTTCTTTGCTCTACTTATGTGCATACAGACCTGATATTATGTTGAGTGTTTGTATGTGTGCTCGTTTTCAAGCTGCACCGAAAGAATCACATCACCAAGCGGTCAAGCGTATTCTGAGATATTTGGCTCACACCCCCACCTTAGGTTTATGGTATCCTAAGGGAGCACAGTTTGACCTCGTTGGATATTCAGACTCAGATTATGCAGGTGACCGGGTTGACAGGAAATCTACTTCAGGGACATGCCATTTCCTCTGTAGATCATTGGTATGTTGGTCGTCAAGGAAGCAGAATTGTGTCTCGCTCTCCACGGCTGAGGCCGAATATATTGCTGCTGGCGCCTGTTGCACTCAGTTATTATGATGAAGCAGACTCTGAAGGATTATGGCATCAAGGTCAAGAAGATCCCTCTATTGTGCGACAATGAGAGTGCGATCAAAATTGCACACAATCCTGTGCAGCACTCTCGCACCAAGCATATTGAGATCAGACATCATTTCCTACGCGACCATGTTGCTCGAGAGGATATTGTTATTAGTCATGTCAATACCGAAGAAAATCTCGCCAATATCTTCACCAAGCCTCTCGATGAGAAAAGATTATGTGCGTTACGGTGTGAGCTAAATATCTTAGATTCCGCAAACGTGCAGTAAGCTGGACTCGGCACCCGTACCATCACTTCCACATCTTAGAAGGAATGGGTGCACAACACTCGAAGAGTTTGAAAATTTCGACAAAGTGAAATTTTCTTTCTGAGAGTGAATACATTAACGAAGAACTAGACTAACCGGGTGCCATGATAATTGTGCGATGCTCGGGGTCATACAGTTCTTATACGGTGGATAAAGCCACCACAATTTCTCTTCGTTGAGTTGCATTTGAAGCTTTTGTGTTAGTTCGAATGTATTTCACTCATAGCTTCTCCCTCGGGTGTTTGTGTTTATTCGTCTGAGTGAAATACCTAAGACCCTGTTTTCCCTCTATTCTATCTCTTCCAGTCTATGCTGTTCCGTTATGAATGCACAAAATTCATCTGGAAACGAAACTTTATCTGGTGTCCTTGACCACGTTAAAGGTTTGGTCCGAACTTAATCTGTTTTGGCGAAAGCCGTCCAAAATTTGGAGTTTCCCGCCAAGTTTGGACCACATTCTTTGGTGACGGTTGCCACGTGCTCTTCATCAAATGCCAGTTTATCTGGTTCGTTGAATCGCAATAGTTCTTTGACTGTAGCCGTCCGATCAGATTCACCGGGTGCGGTTATTTCCTCCTCGCATATATATACTGAGCTGCCACCCTCCCTCGATTCACTTCGCATCTCTGCCACCGTCACCTTCCGAAGCCCTACCGCACTGCTCCACCTTGAGCTCGATGACGCCGATCATCTTCGCCGCTTTGCTACTGGAAAGAGGTCACCGGAGTCATTCCTCGCTGTCATGGATCATCTCCATCCCCGCGCCGCCGTAGTCGATGCACATCACCGAGTTAGGGTATGTGTAGTGCGAACTCGTTCTTCCATTCACCCCGTTCGAGTTTGTCCGTGGTAGAAATTACCTATTTTTACCGCATTTCACAGATCTTTACCGCTAGGTAACTTGTGCGGATGTGGTTTGTAGTTGTCCCTCGCATCCCAAAAAAATTCAGATCTAGGGTTTGTGTTGTGTCTCGTTCGAACGGAATGCTTAGCACGTTAACTAGTATATTCTTCGAACCTACTAGTTCATTCTACACATTTCTTTCATCCAAAACATTTCTCAAAGTCTGCATCTACTTCTTCATCAAAAACGGTTTTGTTTTAAAATTTTCGCTGTGTGCATTCGTAACCCTGTCCCCATTTCCCCTCACATCTATCTTTATTCACAGGTAAATGCAGTCAGTTGAGGATTCAGCTCAACCAGCGAGTCGGGCCAACAGAGATGATGTTGTTCTAGGTACAGCAGATGAATCCAAAGCTCCAAATGCTAAGGGCCCAACAGTAGGCCCATCAACCAGCAAGCGAAAAAGGATCGAGCGAAACGCTAATGAGCAAGAAGAAAATGCTCCGAAGAAGAAGAAGGGTGGCAGACAGGCATACACAAACACAGCTGAGTATATCTCCCATGACCGGTACGATACTGTTCCAGGAGAAACGAAACACCAGAGAGATACACATCAACAATGGATTCGCCGTCACTCGGTGCGCAAATGGTTCATCTATGAATTTGTTCATCCTCGGTTTGCTTAAAACTTTGCATTTCATCCTCTCATAAAACCAAATGGTCCCCAAGAAAGACCACCTCCTCCACCAAATGCTCATGAGTCCTCCCTTCGTACACTCGATGCTTATCCCGATGAGCTTTCTAAGCGTCAGCGCAATGCCATCAAGCACGCTCAGAGGGCTGAAAAGCAAAAGGCTCGTGAAGAGGAAAACCTTCTCTTTCTCAAAGATGATGTCGAGAAGAAAAAGGCCGAAGGAAAATCTGAAGGTCGTTCTAAACGCAAGCATGATCCCAGCGCTGCTGCAAAGAGAAAGAGTGCACCAAAGAAGAGAAAGACTGACATGAATGATTCTTCGGATGATGACCCTCCGCTCACCAAGGAAGAAGTTGCTGCTACTCTCAGTGAGGAAGCAAATATTACCACTTCAACTGTGCTGCCTGATCTTCGGGTTCATATGGTTCCAGAAGCACCACCGAAGAAGATCACTGCTAGAAAAACTCCTGCTACCACTATCACTATGAAATAGCATGTGAACACAACTCCTCATCCAGATGCTATCAATTTGAAGGATTTGGTAGTTGACACTCCTGTAAGTTCTGCAAAGCCAGGCGAAAGTATTCCCAAGCCTGACTTGAAGAAAATCAAGGCGCCTACCAAGAAAAATGCTCCACAAGCTACTGCTCCAACGGAGAAGGCTGCTAAGTTTGCGCCTACCCTGACCCAGCCGTTGGCTTCTAAACCTCCTTCCGAGCAAGTTCCTGTGCAGATTGCTCCTATTGCCACGTCTGATGCTCCTCACTACTCTGATCACATATTCATCATGGAACAGCTTGATAAATTTGTGGACAATCCATTCGATGGTGAAGTGGCATCTCTGCCTATTCCTGCTGAAGTTATTTCACAGGCCACTTCCGTTGTTCAAGAACTACGAGAAGATGCAGTTGAGATCAACTCTCTCTCTGCCGAACTAATTGACCTTGATGGTCGAATGAAAACCGCTTCTTCCAAATTTGTCATTAAAGCGCTCGAAGATTCTTACAAGGATGTCAACCGTGCCATGACTCTCCTCCGTCACAGAAGGTTGCGCTTTCACACGGATCTAGACGAAATTGTTTGCAAGATTTGTGATGAACATCAAGCCAAAGTCACCGGCTACAATGATCTGGTCAAGGGCCACATTGATCAAGTTGCTCAGCAAAAGAAGAAGCAACGAAAAAGAACTACGAAGAAAAATGCTCCTCCTGCTTCGAAGGAAAAACTGCCTGCACGCCCAGTCGCTCAGTTACAGGAAGAAAAATCTCCTGCGCCAGCTATTACTTCGAACCCTCCAGTAAAGGACTCGGATGCTCCTCCCTCGCCAAGGCCAACTGAATCAGTGCCTGTGGCATCCCCTGCTCGAGCTGATATTGCCTCGCAAAGATCTGTCTCTGAGGAAGGTGAAATTCCTCGCTCCGAGCCCCAAGCTTCTCCGGCTCATGAAGCTCCAAAAGTCTCGGCATCTCCTATTGTCGAGCAACAAACGATTCCAGTGGAACAATCTCAACCACCTCCAGTGCATGATTCGGCCTCAATGCCTCAAGTGGATGAACCTGCCCTGCTGCCTACTGCCTCTGCAGCACCCTCTGTTGTGCCACATGCTCCCTCTCCACTCAAGTTAAGTATCGACATAGCGACACGAATCCCAGAAGCTGGTCCTTCCGAATGGAAATCTGTCTCTGCTCGCCGTACTGACTCCGTTGTATATGGCGATGAATTTCTCTCTCCCGAAGAAGAACTCAAATACCCATACCCTCGTGAAGAACTGCTTTTGTTCTCATCAGGAGCAGGCGTGAAAGGTCCTCTTTTCAATCGGAATGCGCATCCCAAATTCTTTCAAGCTAGTCCGTATGATGGGCCGCGCACTTCGGTATTGCCTCGCGTCTGGACTAAGGAACATGCCATATATTACTCTCGGGTCCTCTATGAGAGCAAAAAGATATTTCCTCATGAATATCTGAATATCCCTGCAATGCGCAATATTGGTTGTTTCAATCGATTGCTTCAGGATCTGGATGATTTCTGCCTCACCAAGGTATTTGAATTCGAGCACCCTTGGAACGGAGAGATTATTCTTCAGTTCTATGCTACACTGTATATCTCTGGCGATGAATCGGATAGCTCAAAATGGATTATGGAGTGGATGACCGAAGGAAAACGCATCAAATGCACTTCAACAGATTTTGTCTCGCACTTCCATTTCCCTCGCTTTGAGCATAGTGACACTGAAATTCGGGTTCACAACATTGATGTCATATCAGATGAAATTTTTCGGTGCACAATGGATCACGAAAAGATTCGTGACTACAATGGTCCTCCTCGACCTGAGCACTTAACTTTCAAGAATCAGACGCTATTTCACATGCTCTCCTACACAATTTGCCCTCTGGCGGGTATGAATCCAGACAAATCCATCTCAGATGTTCTTCACAATGCTATATATGCAATCTCTGAGCGATACATCTTCGACGTGGAAGACATGTTCCTACGCATTCTGAAAGATTCTGCTCAATATCCCTTCTGCATGAAAGTGTTCACGCCCTGGATCCAGAAAGTTGTTGATCATGCAATGCGCACAGTGTATCTCGCGAAGGAAAGCCATAAAAGCATCATTCCTCCTGTTCGCGATACCTTGCAAGTCATGGATGATATTACTTCGGGCAAAGCGCCCGCATCAAGACCCCAAGACTATCACAAGCAATTCAACGGGCCACGTCTTCCTCAGCGCGACCGAAAGATTTCGCCTCAACCTCCATCGCACCTCAAAGTAAGTTTGCATACGCAACAACTGCTGCTGCAGCATATTGCTGAGGATCGCCGTGAAAAAGAACATCTCGCCTCCGAGCTGAATGCTCTCAACAATTGCACGAGGATCATGCATCTCATCGCTGATGAAAACAAGAAGAGGCTCTGGAAATTGCTTCGCAAGTTCTTCACCGAGAAACTACTCCTGAATGTCAATCTCCAAGAGCTCCATGATTATATTGACAAAGGCTTCACTGTTGAAGATTTTCAAGATCGGAGTACCCCTCCTCTACCTGTTCATGAGCCAACCACTGATCTTCTTCATCTCAAGCTTCGCAAATTGCTTGACGAGTCTGAAGCCACCTCACCAACCGAAAAACCTACCGAAGGCAATGTGCTATCCCGTGTTCCTCCTGTGGAGACTCGCAATGTTCCCTCGTCTGCTCAGCCCCAAGTTATTATTCCTAAAGGAAAATCTGTTACTGCTGAAGACGAAGCCGATCCCATCACTTCTGAAGAAGAACTCACCTCGGACAGTTCTTCGGGCGATGCCACCGATTGAACCAAGTTCTGCGTTTTTGCACTCATGTTATTCATCACCTTTTTGACACTCGTTGACAAAAAGGGGGAGAATTACATCGAGTCTCGATAGATTTTCTTTCTGTGTTTTGTTGGTTTTGGTTTCGTGCGAGTTTGCAACTTCTGGTTTAAGCTTATCTGTACTAAGTTGTAAAACTCGATAACTTCTGTGCTGTAATGTTAATAACCCCTCCTACTGCACCATTTCTATCGAAGCATTTGTTTTGCAGGTGGAATTATTATCAGAAGTTATGAATGATTGCACTACGATATCGATGGATTATATCTCATCAGTGCGAATCACTATCTTGAATTATTGAAATTTCCTCCGTGTACTTCAATACTTGCAGGAGAATTTATCTCATATCTTTTTCCCTGCATACATTAAGGGGGAGTCTATTTCATCATCGAGCAGAGTAACACTTGTTCACTCTTGTTGGAATTTCTTTTCACTTATCTATCTTCACTTCGATGATTATCTGTTTTGTCAACAATCGTCCAAAAAGGGGGAGATTGTTGGTGCAATAATTAGCCTCCTTATGTTTTGGAGATTGTTGACATAAACAGTGGGGGACTGATGTGTTTGCTAGTGCACACAAAGTAACAGGTCCCTGGAGTCAAGAGGAGTTTGGTTCAAACTCCGAAGAAAATTCCCTGCGTAGCAGTGAAGGTTATCACCGAAGTTTATGACAACAAGAGTGACCCCTCAAAAATTGCTGACGCAAAGCAATTGATTCGGTGCTCATCCGAAGAATATGACTACGGCCGAGAAGATTGAAGACGAAGTGAAGACGTAGCATTTATTTCGTTGTTTCTCTTCTCTTTATTGAGTCGTAGGACCACCGTACTATTAAGAGGGGTGTAGCGTTCGAAGCTTTGATTCGCTGATGCTAAACCCAAATCCTATGAAAGTTGCGAGAGAAATCTCTTTGTGTTTCGAGCAAATACTTGCCATCAAGAGACTGTGATCTTCTTCGCTGCAAGAGATTTGTCTCTGACTGAGGAGTTAGCATTACTTGCGCCTCAAGTAATGTTACCGTTGCTCTTAAAATCCGACCGTTGTGAACGTGTCGGTTGGCCATTGGCTGGACCGTGTGTCCAAAATGGTCATTTCCCATCAGGGAAGGCTGCGGCTATAAATAGCCACCCCGCACCGGCGTTGTCCGGTGGCTGCTCCGTTTGATTCTGAGAAGATTGTGGAGCAACCCCCTCTCCGTGTGATTTGAGTTTAAAATCCACCGAGAGAAAACCCCAGAGCCGAAAAATTAGATAGTGGTTCAGCATCGCTCGAATCTAAGTCCAGTACGCTCCGCCTATTACTCTTGAGAGCTGCGAACTCTCTAGACGGTTAGGTGTCAATTTCTTCAGAGACCAAGAGTAATTGTGGTTCTCGAAGAAGAAGTCTGTAAAGGTTTGGAGATCGTCTCAAGCATCTACCACGAGTGATCGGCATTGGTTGATGAACCAATTGTCGAGGAGAATAGGGCGAAGAGAGTTTATCTTCTGTGATAAATCACAACCCCACCAACCAGACGTAGTCCTTTTGCAGAAGGGCGAACTGGTCTACCAAATTCCTTGTCGCCATCGAGCATCACTGGTCACCTCTGCTACTCCCCTTTACATTCGAACTGTGCTGTATGACATATTTCAATCATGTGATTTGTCTCGATGAATGCTCTTAGTTTCCATTCGGTAGTTTGTATTCGTTCACTGTACACTGTTTTCATTCGCTCCGCTGCTGGGTTCTGAGACTTTTGATATTTCCGTAGAAAATTAAAAACTCCCATTCACCCCCCTCTGGTAGACATACTTCGTTCCTACAAAAATGCATAAGAGTTGCATCATAAAGTGAAATAATGATCAAAAACATTATAAATAATAGTAGGAAATCATGATGCAAATTGGACGTATCAACTCCCCCAAGCTTAGACCTCGCTTGTCCTCAAGCGAAAGCCGAAATCGATAATCATGACCACATGTTTAGAGAGAGAGAGGTGCCGATAAAAATAAAAATACGGACATGAAGGCATCATGATGTTTATTATAACATCAATATATCATCATAAAACTTCTCATGAAAAAGTAACAATTCAATCACAAGTTAAAGTATGAATCATAAACCAAATTGAAAACTAACAAACTATGATCTCAATCACTGAAGCAATTGCAATTCATCATATTATCAGGAAGAGTCTATGTAAGAGCTTTGTTTAGCAAGTTCACATACTCAACTATCATTTAGTCTTCTATGATTGCTGACACTTGATGACCCACAAGTATAGGGGATCAATCATAGTCATTTCGATAAGTAAGAGTGTCGAACCCAACGAGGAGTAGAAGGAAATGACAAGCGGTTTTCAGCAAGGTATTCTCTGCAAGTACTGAAAGTAGCGGTAAAAGGTAGTTTTGATAGCAAGATAATTCGTAACAAGTGACAAGTAACAAGTATAATAAAGTGCAGCAAGGTGGCCCAATCCTTTTTATAGCAAAGGACAAGCCGGAACGAACTCTTATAATAAGCAAAGCATTCTCGAGGACACATGGGAATTTCATCTAGTCACTTTCATCATGTTTGTTTGATTCGCGTTCGCTACTTTGATAATTTGATATGTGGGTGGACCGGTGCTTGGGTGCAGTTCTTACTTGAACAAGCCTCCCACTTATGATTACCCCCTCTTGCAAGCATCCGCAACTACGAAAGAAGAATTAAGATAACTCTAACCATAGCATGGAACATATGGATCCAAATCAGCCCCTTACGGAATAGCGCATAAACTAGGGTTTAAGCTTCTGTCACTCTAGCAACCCATCATCTAATTACTACTCCACAATGCCTTCCCTTAGGCCCAAAGATGGTGAAGTGTCATGTAGTCGACGTTCACACGACACCACTAAAGGAAGCACAGCATACATAGCATCAAAATATCGAACAAATTCCAAATTCACATGATTACTTATGACAAGACTTGTCCCATGTCCTCAAGAACAAAACTAACTACTCACAAATCATATTCATGTTCAAGATCAGAGGGGTATTGAATAGCATTAAGGATCTGAACATATAATCTTCCACCAAATAAACCAACTAGCATCAACTACAAGATGTAATCAACACTACTAGCAACCCACAAGTACCAATCTGAGGTTTTGAGACAAAGATTGAATACAAAAGATGAACTAGGGTTTGAGATGAGATGGTGCTGGTGAAGATATTGATGAATATTAGTCCTCCCATGATGAGAGGATCGTTGGTGATGTCGATGGCTTCGATTTTCCCCTCCCGGAGGGAAGTATCCCCCGCGGAATCGCTCCACCGGAGAGCAAAATAGCTCCTGCCTAGGTTCCACCTTGAGACGGCGGCGCTTCATCCCGAAAGTCTTCTTCTGATTTTTTCTTGGGCAAATGGCTTCATATAGCAGAAGGAGAGGCCTGGAGGCCTGCCAGGGGGCCCACAAGCTCGGGGGGCGCGCCCAGGGGGGTAGGGCATGCCCCCCAGGCTTGTGGCTTCCTGGTGGGCCCCCTTCTATTGATTCTTTTGCCAGTATTTTTTATATATTCCAAAATAATTCTCCGTAAATTTTCAGGTCATTTGGACTTGTGCAGAATAGCTATCTCTGTTTCACTCCTTTCAGGTCCAGAATTCCAGGTGCCGGCATTCTCCCTCTTCATGTGAATCTTGCAAAATAAGAAAGAAAAGGCATAAAAATTGTACCATAAAGTGAAATAATGATCAAAAACATAATAATTATCAGTAGGAAATCATGATGCAAATTGGACGTATTAACTCCCCCAAGCTTAGACCTCACTTGTCCTCAAGCGAAAGCCGAAATCGATAATCATGACCACATGTTTAGAGAGAGAGGCGTCGATAAAAAATAAAATATGGACATGGAGCATCATGATCTTTATTATAACAGCAATATATCATCATAAAACTTCTCATGAAAAAGTGACAATTTGATCACAAGTTAAAGTATGAACCATAAACCAAATTGAAAACTAACAAACTATGATCTCAGTCACTGAAGCAATTGCAATTCATCATATTATCAGAAAGAGTCTATGTAAGAGCTTTGTTTAGCACGTTCACATACTCAACTATCATTTAGTCTTCTATGATTGCTGACACTCACGACATACTTATGGAGCAAAAGTTTCAGTCAAACACATAGAAAGATAGGGGCTTATAATTTCGCCTCCCAACGTATTTTCCTCAAGGATAATGTCAACAATAATAACTCATGATCACCTACATCCAACTAGATATATATGCCTGGATCAATCCCCACCACATGATGCTTGCCAAGAGAGAAAATAAAAATGGAATTGAGGAGGATACTATTAACTCTTGCATGAAAGTAAATACATAAACTAAAAGATAGGCCCATCGCAGAGGGAAGCAGAGGTTGTCATGCACTTTCTATTTTTGGATATGCAAGCTCTTAATGTAAAGGAACGTCACTTTATATTGCCCCTTGTGATAGCGACCTTTATTAAATAATCTGTCGCTTTTATTACTCCACCATCACAAGATCGTACAAAGCTTATTTTCCCTTACAATAAAAGTTCATACATATTTCGGAGCAATTTTTATTGCTTTGCACCGATGACAACTTACTTGAAGGATCTGATTCAATCCATAGGTAGATATAGTGGACTCTCATGGCATGAAACTGGGTTTAAGGGTTTTTGGATGAAAAACTAGTATCTCTACTTAGTACAGAATTTTGGCTAGCAAAAGATAGGTGTGGCGCCCCGCCTGAATACCACTGTAGCCAGACGGTCGCCACACATACCAGCCCAGGAAAATCACTCTGGCATGCGCTTTTACAACAAGTATCATGAACACAGACATTTCTATTAATGAATATATCAGTCTTACATGATATATTACAAGGGTGATGGCAGCGGAAAAGCTCTATCTACGGCATCATAGTCCTGGTGCGGCTCCAATCCACAGGGATCTGACTGGGTTACTCTTCTAGCCCGCGAACACTCAGGCTCCTCGCTAACGGTCGTCGAATCCTTAGGTGAACCTGGCCACATTGAAGGCCGCTGAGTACTTTTGAATGTACTCGCAAGCAAACCAAACCAACATATACACCAAGCAATGCAATCCATGGCATTCAAGCATGCATTTGTTATTAGAACAACATTATCTACCCTAGCATAACATGCTTACCTAGCAAGATTAATCATCATGCTATGGCAGGAATGTCTAGCAATATTAAACATCTAGTAACATTAATCATCTTAAGTGCTTAAAATGCTTACTGTTACCAATTACCAACTTACTCTCTTCTGGGTTGTCCCACAACCCTCGAAATACTCAAGATCCATTGAGTACCTCCGAACACAAGATAAGTTCTTCCATCATTATTATCAATGTTACGGTTGACCATCCTAGTGAGGCCTAACCGGACTGTCCAATACCGTG
This sequence comes from Elymus sibiricus, assembly GCA_039707655.1. NCBI lineage: Eukaryota > Viridiplantae > Streptophyta > Magnoliopsida > Poales > Poaceae > Elymus > Elymus sibiricus. Next base: position 86,880,249 of record CM077676.1, read on the forward strand.
GACGCGGCTATTCCAATAGGTTTTTACACTCTGCAGAGGTTGCGCCCTTTACCCACACCATGGAGCTCCCGGCCTCGTACATCAGTACATGTTCCCGTTCGGGTGGACCGGCGATGCTCCAACAAAACTGGTCTACTGCCCTGGCACTCTTACGGTCCCACCGACAATCATACCCTCCCAGGGTCATGTCCTGGGTGGCCCCTATGTCACCCCGTGACACCTGCCACCGTCGTGGCCAAACAAACTGTCCCAAACGGGGACCTGGTACCATATAACTAAACTGGGCTCACAGGATTATCGCCGTCTACCGGGCCAGGGTAGCACGCACGCATAACCCTCCCTCTTTGGAGGTACCGACAAGAGGCAGGACAATAGACCAAGCTAGGGCCGTCCCATACCGGCAAATGTGGCTGCACGGATAAGTCCGGATAGGTGGCTCTTGATCAACCCATTAGGTCTAGTGTTGATTAGTACTTTAACAAGCATGGGCATTAAGCATGATCAACTTAACATGGCGGTAACTATTCATCAAAGTAAATTACTATGAATTTCACATGTAAAAATAATGCATGTTGTAACAACTGTGAAAACATAACAACCTATCTTCACATAATATCACGGCGAGTCATTAGTGCAACAATGTGATGAGAATTAGCTGGTAACATAAATAGCAAGTTATAACTTTACAAGCTCTAGCTGTAAGTTACGACCATCTGAACCCTTGTATGAAACCGGCAAATAAACCAGTAGCCACCAGAACGGTCTTTACAACTCAGATTTGGGACGTTACCGGAATAACCCAAACCCGGCTCAAGACGGCTGAAAAGCAGCTCAGAGCATGAGACGGTGTTGATAAAAAGAGTGTAGCGGTTCCCTAAGACGGCCGAGAAACAGCTCAGAGCATAGGGTCACCGCTACAGAGAGAAATTCAACAGCTGCCCGAGACGGCCGGAAAGCAGCGCAGAGCACGGGACAGTTGTTGAAAAGAGAAATATAAAATCGGCATCCACCCCGGACGGCCTAAAGCAGCTCAGAACACAGGCGTGGTGCCGTCATCAAAGAAAGGCAAGCAAGGGTTCACTGGCGTCACATACAGCCTACCACTACTCATACAAGCATACGCAAAATTAATTTAAACACGCAAGAATAACATAGAGCAATGCTTTAGGGCACATATCAGACGGTCGGCTTGCCTGGGGGTGGAGGAATACTCCGGGAAGAAGTGCGATCACCTCGCGGAAAATTCGCCGAAAAGGATTCTCTCTCGGAGGGGCTGAATAGAGGGCAGGGGCAAAATGGGTATTTCAGAAAGTGTAAACATGGTGGAAGTCATGTCATCGGAACGGGCTCGATGAACTTAAGTAGTGGGCTTTGGATTCACCTGAATCGGAGTTACGAGCAAGAAGTTAGAGAGGTTTGACTCCCAGGGACTAATCTGCAAAAGAAATAATTGCGTCTGGGTCCCTGGCAGCACGGCGGCTGGCGCCTACTCTGCAAATGCGTTTTCTAGTAGGGAAAACGTACTCTTCCGGCAATACGCTTTCTCTGATTGAAAACGCATCGCGGTGGAGTACGCTTCTCTCAACCGAAAACGTAAGCGGGCGGGGGCGCCTCCACTTATCTGAGCTAGCGGGTGGGGTTACCCCTTCTGGTCGCCGACAGGTGGGGTCCGCGGGCTCTCTCTCTCTCCTCGCTCCTTCTCTTCTTCTTCCCCGATGCCCGCTCGCAAAGCAGAAGAAGGCCGTCGGCACCGGCGTTCGTCCGGGCGGCTCAGGCCATCTCCGGCGAGGCTCCGGACACCGGCGAGACCGGGGCGACGAGCCGCATCCATCCATGTGGGGCACGGTCTCCGAGGAGGGCGGCCATGAGCGCATCTTCAGCCACGGCGGACGGCCACTTCCGGTGATGGGCAGTTTGGGCTACGGCGAGGGATGGATAGGAAGGGCTCGGGCAGGGCTTCTTCGTGGCCGTGAGGGTCCTCTGGTGGATAGAAGAGGGAGGGAAGGGCCCGGGCTTGCTCGAATTTGAGCTGAGATGGGCGGCAGCCATGGCGGCGATGTGGTGGCAGGAGGGCTTCCCCAGCTCAGCCGAGAGGTGGGGCGGGGTACACGGAGGGAGAGGAGGCCGATGGTGAGGTCGAGGAGCTCGGGGACGGGGTATTTATAGCCCGGCCGCGATGACCGGATGAGCACGACCGCGGTGGCGATCCTATTGGCTTACTGGAGCTCGTGGGTGGCGTGGCTGGCGGGTTCCCGGCGTCGGGGAGCGGCCGACTTGACAAAGATCAGAGGGAGGGGACGGCTCGGGGAGGAAGACGACAGAAGAGGGGAAGACGACGACGGCGGTCACGGGCGGACAGCACGGTGGCGGCACTCGCCGCGGCATGGAGAAGAAGAAAGAGGAGGGGAGAAGAGTCTGGAGAGGGGCAGGTGGACGCCACAGAGTCATTTGACATGCCGGGACACGCCGGAGCTGGCCGGAGTGAGCTGCACGACGAGAACAGTGCCGCAGAGCATCGTTTTTGCCTGCTGTCCACGCGGTCACCACGTGCACTACAAGCTCTGGCACACTCCTGCCTGTCCAACCTTGTCAAACAACTCCCTCACTGCTCAAATAGATGAGGTTGGTTACTGGATGGACCAGGATGGCTCTAGAGTGATCGAAAGGATCCAGAATAGTTTCTGGATAGAAACTTGGGGAGGAAGCTGTGGTCAAACAGGGGTTCCAATGAGCTGGCCATGTTGTCATAGGGAAATGTGGTAGGAAGGACTAGGTGCTTGCAAAATTTGAGCCCATTTGGACAAGTTTTGCATACACTTCCTTCACAAAGCATAATCTGGTCCAGAAACTTGACTTTGAAGCTGCACTCATTTTTCTCAATGAAATGAACTGAATTTTGGTGTAGGATGGTGATCTGGAGATATGAAGATGCTGGAATTTTTTTAGCTCATTTGAAAATGCCTAAGTGGTACTTCCTTCACAGAGCTTGGATCTGGACAGAAACTAGATGGAATTTTTGGGAGAAATTGGCTAGATAAAATGATGTGAATTTTGGCATACTCACATCATATATGGAATGTGAGGTCCTGGATTAATTTGAGAATTTTTTAAGCAATATAAAATATAGTTGCTTCACAACCTCAAAATTGATCCAGAAACAAGAATTGGATGATGTGCTCAAAAGTTGAACTGTGGAACTTGGGTTTTTGATGGAAATGGTGAAGATATGGATAGGATAAGCTCCACAAATTATTTGGGATTTTTCCTGGCTATCAAAATGGTAGCTCCTTTGGAAAGTGCCCAAATTGCAATATTGGCTTTAAATAGGAAAATGCAATTTCCCTTATTTAATTATTTCCAATATTTTTATGGGAGCTCAATATGATCACAAAGAATGTCTCCACAAGTTTTCATGAGCTTTGGAGATGGATATATATTTTCCTCGATTTAATTCCTTTAACCGGCAGAAAAAGGAATTAATTTTAAATGAAAAATATTGCAAAGGACTTGGCAATATTTTTGCATATCCAGGGTTTAAAAAGATAGGATGATCACTGGGATAAATTTGGGAGGCAAAAGATCAAAGGAAATTGGGGTTCCTTTGTAACGGAAGAAGTTAGGGTTTCCCTTCCGGCAACTCGGAAGGTAGGGTTTTAGTGGCAAAGTCTTGAGAAAATATCTTGGGTGGCGAGATTGCACTAGAGAGAACCTCTGGTCAGATAGGAGAGGCAAGACTAAATGACCATCTTCACATACCCAAAGGCAAGAGAAAACCCGATAACATCAAAAAAAAGACGGGAGTCAAATCCCGCAAATAAAAAAAAACAAGGAGTGAAAACCATGGTGTCACAAACCTACCCCCCTTAAGAAAATCTCGTCCTCGAGATTTCCGAGCTTACCTCCCGGCTAAGGGGGACTTACCTGAGTGTGACTTGGATCCATCAGCTATCTTGTCTTCATTTGTTTACTGACCATTTATCTGCCTCTTTTGATGGCTCAGGTGCTGTCTTTTTCAGTCGGCTGCATTGAATCCTTCTCTTTCCTGTCAGGCAAACCCTTTGTGCTGGTAGTTTGTTGGCTGGGGTTGGTGGGTAGCTCCGAGTATCGACAAATAATCTGGTTTCCGTGGTCGGGGACTAGCTGCTTCGGGTTTTATTGTGATACCTCTTACACTAACTTGTCAGAATGGTCAATCTGGCTGTGGGTTCTATACGGATGCTGTCTTCCGGTCTCTTGCATTCTGACTTCGTCCTCAGGTGATTCCCAACTAAAATGTTGGGCATGATCACAAAGTAATCATAGACGGTAATCTCTGAGGTGGCTCTGCCATATATATCCTTTGCAGTCCTTGCTATGATCACCGAGCTGAACACAGTTTGGCTATCATTCGGCGCATCTTTCCGAGCATAGCCTCTTCTCTTGGTTGATGGTCCGTATTTACGATGAGTATGACATGCTGGCTGCATTGTTGTGGCCGTATATGCAAGAGTCTGATAAGGATTGGCAATATCACCTTGTCTGTGAAGCTTTACTTCCTTGACCGTCGCGGAGATTGTTTATTCAAGACTTCCTTGTTCTTGAGTGTCCATTTTTGGAGAAACTCGTCATGGCTTACCATCATGGCTCCTTGGTCATATCCCAGCTTGTTTGCTTGTATTCACAATTTACTCTTGCATATCTCGTAGGGGTGGCTGTGCTCATACCCTTGCTTTGAACTATGGGGCCGATGTTTTCTCTGAACACAGTCATTCCCATGTACGAGTGGCTCGCATGAACTGATCCACTGGACTGCATGCTCACATAATATGCAGGGGTAGGATAAATCCTGTCATAATCATTGAGTTCTGAAGCAAACGTGTGTCTGGGCTAGTTTGTGCTTCTGACAAGATTGTTGCGGGCACGATGGCATGCTGAAGAAGGCTGAATTCCTTGCACTCGAAGCTTCTGCCAGGGTAGCGTGCTGAAGAAGGCTGGGTGTCGTACCTCGGAAGCTTTCCTTCATGTGGCTTATCGCGGAAGGTCAGGTGCCTTATGCTAGAAGCTTTTCGCGATAGCTTGCTAAGGAAGATTGGGAGTGCCGTACCCCAGAAGATTTTCTCACCAAGGGGTGTAGCGAGAAAGGTTGGGAGTCTTGCATCGCAAGCTTCTTCCGATAGCTTACGGAGGAAGGCTGGGTTACTTGTACCAAAAGCCTTGCACTATGATATGCAGTCGGACCTGTGGCCGGTTCTGGCTTCCTTCCGAAGTATCCGGAATTTACCCATAGAGGAGCCAAAACTTGGTACAGGCCATACCTTGTCTGAAGATATTCCGTTGGTTATGCACACCACTTGACCTTCTGCTTACCTGATCTTTGCTGCTATAAAGATCGCACAACTGATGCAGACTTCGTGTTAGTAATTAATCCGGGATACCAGATGTTGCCAGTAGTGAGCAGTTGCTGGATAATTCCACTCGGTTTGGCTGAGCTTCCAGGTATTTGGAATTATCATTGGTTCTGGGCAGTTGTGAACTTATCCAAGTATTCTTCGCAAGCCTTGTTCCCTTTGCCCAGAAAATTTTGTATATGCACCGGTAAATTTCCAAAATATACTTTGAAGTTTGTATCAGCATACCAGAGTTTTATTGTTGCTCTCGGCACCTTCACCTTCTTGCAATATGTCTTCTGTGGATCATAAATAATTCTTGAGTCCGTTGAAAAGATTCAAGGTTCACCTCACTGGCTGAAATAATCCTTGTGTCGAGGACGGAATAACACTACTAGGAAAAGGGCTGCTAGTGGCGCACCTGTTTTCGCTACTAATGGCGCACTACAGGTGCGCCACTAGCACCACGCCATTAGAATTTTTTACTAATGGCGCACCACTGGTGCGCCATTAGTATCTGGTATACTAATGGCGCACCATGCAGTGCGCCATTAGTATAGCCCACGGTGCGCCATTAGTATGCCTCCCAGGGGCCATATTTACCCATGTGCTTTGGCATACTAATGGCGCACTGGTGGATGATGTGCCATTAGTGTGCTCTGGCTTACTAATGGCGCACTATGTGGTGGTGCGCCACTAGTATGAATATTAGGGATTTTTTTTTGTTTCTGATATTTTCACAGGTTACAAAATATATTATTTGACAGAATATAGCTAGCACCACACAGCAACAGCAGATTCATCGAATACAATAGAAGATTAGTGTCCGAATACAATTCATCATATTAGTCTCCGAATTTAAAATACCGAACAAAGTTAGAACATTACAAGTCTCGAAACCGCGAGTAGCGAGTTTGTCTTCACATTACAAGTCGATATCGATCATTTAAACTACCATCACATAGAAGAGAGCTGCGGTCATCACGATGAGCATAATCGCGATGAAACTGGTCTTCATCCGGTTCCTCCAACGCTCCCTCCTCTCTCTCGCTAGATAGCGCGCGTATCTAGATTCCGCCTCCGCCCTAGTGGTGTACCCTTTGTAACTGTTACCGCTGAAACGGTGAACCTGTGTCCGACACTCCTCCCAGTCGTCGTAGACTCCAGGAACCCTACCCTTGTACACGACATACGACGGCATCTCTATGCACTAGCCAAACAAAACGTTAGTACCAATTCACAGACAATACATAAGCAATATATAAGTATGCAACAAAAGGATCGGAAGAGAAAAGCAAGACATTAATAGCATTGATTACATCTAAGTTGAACGACTATCCAAACCAAAGAGACATACAAGTTCATCAAAGTTTAATTACAACATGAGCCAATCGATGTTTCAAAACTAGACATAGCATCACTACTTTCGACTCGACTCAAGGGACCGGAGCGTGGATGAAGCCGCCGTCTATCGTGATGGTCATGAAATCGCGGGCATTGTCAGCCTGCATTTGTAGCGTTGTGTCTATCTCACTGTTGGACGGTTGATTTCTGAGGTAGAACTGCCTCGAGGTACGAAGGACATCTTGATGGATGATTTCCGCAAACTCCGACTGGATGCGAAAGAATTCTTGTCTGATGTCCGTGTCCTGGATTGCCGACAAGCTTGCGGCCCAAGCTTTGAGATTATTTGGTAGCAGAAGGTGATTATGGTCCCGTACGATCGCCCGCATGTGATGGAGGGCGTAGTAGGCATCCTTCTGACCGCCAGGCGGCTGCTTGACGCAGGGGAACGTCGTATTGTGGGCGAACACGTGCTTGCCGTACTTACGAACTGGCCTGGTGAAGGTGCCTCCAGATTTGGCGTAGCCGGGGAGAACATCATCAAGAACTTTCTTGACATTTGTGTAGTCTTTCTTCGACTGACGGTCCGAGTCGAAATATGTGGCCATGGAATATTTCGGGCTTAAGAGGATGAGTGTGCAATGTGTGTCACTGCACAAAACACGGAATGTTAAAAAAAACGATCGAAATCTAAGAAATCATATGTTACGGGGCGGTTGAGGGGACGACTTACTCGGGAAAGTAAGGCACGAGGAAGTTATCCTTATCTGGGTTTGCCAGAATGACGCCTTCGAGGTAAGAACTCGCGACTTGCCGGTCCCCAGCGCTGCCCAAGATCTTGGCACGCATGTAGAAGGGGTCGACTATCACGTTGTCCGGGATCTTGTCTCTAATGATCCGCATCTCCATACTCAGCGAAAATAGCCGAACGAAGGTGTAGTGCAGCGGATGAAGGTTAAACATAGCGAAGATGTCATCAAACCGCAGGACGATCGTACCCCCGATGGCGCTATCCACAAAGCCCTTGCCCTCTGGCACCTTGGCCACGAAAACCGGGTATGCCACGTCATTCTCTCGGAGACGCCGCTTCTCCAAAGAAAGAACACTGTCATGCAGACTCCGCATAGCACCGGTTGCAGCATTGAGCATATTAGTCGGTAGCATCAGCCTACCCGCCACATGCACCCTCCTCGAGATATCCTTAGGTGAAGGTGGCCCGTCCTGAGCACGGGTCGTACTCGGTGCCGGCTGGCTCGCACCCTTGTTACTCTTTCTTTTCCGTCCCTTCTTCTTCTGCTGTAATGGGACCGAGTTCTGCTCACAGACCGCCTTCTTGAGTGTGCTGGGGCTGATAATATTTCGCACCTCGGCTATCTGAGGCTCGGTGAAGTCGGCAGCTAGAGGCGTCTCCTGAGAACTGAACGCCAGACGACGCCTGTTGCAATTGGGTTTCTCCGCGGTACCAGCTAGATCGCGATCGTCTTTTGCAGGGTTGGGTTCTTGAGAAGGAGGCCCCATGAATTCGTCATCGCACCCATGTTCGTTGAAGTACTTATCGACGTTGGTAAATGTACCGTCGTCGTTGTCGTCGTCGTCTGGATCCTGTGCCATATGCATGCCCGGATCCTGTGCCATATGCATGTCTGGCATGTCCGGTAGCGTTGCGGCGGTCTTGCCATGGCTTGGCGCCGGCACGACTGGCGGTGTTGTCTTTGGGGTGGTGTCCCCCGCCCCCAAACGAATCTGGCTCTTCGGCCAAAGCAGGGGCCAGCTTAGGTAGGCGTTGAGGGTCATCACATCATCTTCGTCGGCCCCGGCGGGTCGAATCGGAGGTAACAACTCGTCGCAGCCTGGCAGCACCCGAACCAGTTGAACCCTATACACGGTGGGTGGCATTGGATTACCGTGGAACACGGGGTTGCCCGGTTGAACGATTTTGCCCTTGGCGACATCGACCAACTCGTTGTTCACGAAGTGCAGGAGAGTGCACGGAACGTCAGCGGCGCCCTGCGAAAACATGTAGGGCGTCAGGGATGCCCAGTCAAAGGCAAGGAGATGAAGTCCTCGGCCGAGAGGCTTAATTAGTTACCGTGATGATGGCGTCGAGCTCGGCTAATGTCGAGGCACCGCCAACGGCGGGCGTGCAATTGACGGAGGGGCCGCTTGCTGCCGAGGTGCCGGCCGGCGTACACCCGGGTGCATTAAGCTCCAATGCCCGTGCCGGCGTCGGAGACACCAATACCAGCTCCGCCGGAGACACCAATGGCGCCGCCTGCGCGTTGTGCGAGTTGCTGGCCGTGAAGCTGGGAATCGGGGGCGGCCCCTGTTGGCCGCTCGCAATCCACGTTGTCAGCCCATGAATCAAGGTAGGCATAATGCCGGTGAGCGTCGATCCCAGTTGTTGTTGCACTTGCTCTTAGACAATCTCCGGAATCCGCGCCACTTGTGCCTTGAGTTCTTGAACCTCGCACGACTGGCTTTCCGAGCTGGTCTTTCTCTCCTTTCGCCCACCAGCGTTATAGTATGACGACCACACGACCAGCTGATGACGGCTTACTGAGCTTATCCTTGTTTTTCATTACGTTCAACGCCCTATTTAGAGTGCTGTCCCAAGGGATGCTCTGAGACGACCCCGCGCTACTGCTTTCAGTCTCCTGCGCCAGAACAAGCTCAAGCGCCCTGGTCTTCGGATCCGTGGTAAGCTCCTTTGTTACCGGGTCCTCCTTGTACCGGGCCCTGACATAGTTCCTGGTCTGCTTGTCACGGTATTTCTCGAAGCGGGGCGGTAGGCCTTGCTCGGCACGCTCCGCGTCCTCCTTGTCCCATATAGGCTCCGCCACTCTGTAACCGCCGGGACCGAGTTTGTGTTCCCCTAAGTTCAACTCCCGCATTTCTTTCCCCCACTGACTTGATTCGGAGGTTGCGCTGCTCTCGCACTTGATCTTGAACTCCTTGTAGTCATCTTCGCTGATCGAAAGATTTTTCGCCTTGATCTTCTCATAACTATCACCTTTCTCAATCATTCTTTTCACCACGCTTCTCCAAGTAGACAGGGCCGTGCTCATCCTCGTCAGGGCGGCACTGTTCACTTTATTCCCTGAGAGGCGTGTGTTTTCAAATTCAGCGGGGAACTTGTATCGTTCGTGCAACTTCGTGAAGAGGAGGTTGCGCAAATTCCCTCGGTCCTTATGCCTTAGGTTCTCGGTGTTGATCGAGACGGTGCTCCGGAGAATGCACCCGAGCTGAACCGAGTACCCCTTGACTATTTGTTTGGGCTCTGTTGGATGCCCGTCGGAGTCCACTTGAGTAAATTCCTCCTTGACGGTGCGGAGCACGTTCGGGCGCCGGTCCTTCCGTTGCCTCTTCGGTTGGCTGCCATCTGTGCGTGCGCTGCCATCATCAGTGGTGGCATCCTCGCCGGCACCATCAGTGGTGGAATCCTCGGCGGCACCATCAGTGGTGTCATCCCCGACGCCACTAGGGGTTGTGTAGTCAGGATCGGTGTCTTCCGCGGCATCCTCATAGCGGTGAGGTTGTTCCTCCATCTCCTGGGACAGCTCCCAGAATTGCTTGCCGCCCGAACCACCGACCTCATCGTTGTGGGCCATGTTTCGCTCTAAATAGGAAAAAAGTTTGGTCAAAAAGTTGGTTATTGTCAAGGAACAAGATCATGGTCTCATCATTTAGGGTTTGTCGACACCGAGGCATCCTAAAAGCTAAGCTTTTATCATTTAGGGCTTGTCGACGCCGAGGCACCCTAAAAGCCTAAGCTTTCATCATTTAGGTTCTTATCGACACCGAGGCACCCTAAAAGCTACTTAATTAAGTACTAAGATACCCCGGCCCATGCATTAGTAGCAAGTACCCCATATGTCCGATTTTTAGCAAAGTCATGCTAAAATTCACGGAAAATTTCAGCATGACCTTTGCTGAAAATAGGACATATGGAGTACCCGAATTTGCCGGAACGGAAGTTAATCGACATTCCGGCAAACTCAAGGGCCTCTCGGGGTACCTGCAAAATCATCACGACACGATGGTCGGAGACAAAACCCAACAAACTAGCACCACAATGTGCCTCTACTTTCATATGGATGAAAAGGCCACAGACCATATGGTCCTCTGCTTTCATATGGACAAAAATCAGCTCAACTTATGTAAGAAGGAAGTACTGCATAAACGAATCAGGGTTGCATGAGCAGAGACTGTTTGCATGAGCAGAGACTGTCGTGGAGCTAAGTAAACTAGCTCTTCATAGTATTTCACACGCATTCTTCTTGCAATACTGTACTGTATCTTCCAATCTCTTCACAGTTTCTCAAGTATAGTACCTCCCAGCAAGACCTGGGGCATCTGAGTCTAAAATCTTGTATAGAGTTACTCAAAATTACAACAGAGAGTATCACAATCCATGAACCATGGTACGGGCAAATCATCAGACCTGGGCGGGCGCGGCCGGTCGCCGGAGGGGTCGGGGTCGGGGTCGGCGGCGGCGGCGGCGTCGAAGGGATGGCTCGAGGGCGTCCGAGCTCGTCCGGGTCCTCGTAGTCGAAGAAGAAGACGGCGGCGGTCCTCCTGGGCGCCTCGGTTGGTCGTGGGGAGGCCGACGGCCACGTGCTTCGCGGGTCGGCGGCGGTCGTCGTCCTGCACCCCGTGCCCGGACTGAGGTAGAGGCGGCGCAGGGCAGGGGCCGACGCGGGGAGGCTGTCGGCGACGGCGAGGTCGCGGAGGCGTCGGCGATGGCGGAGCTGCAGTGGTGGGGGGCGCGGGGGCGCGGGGGCGGCGGCGCACGTAGGGGCGGCGGCGTCGTGGGTCGGGGCAGCGCGCGGGGGGGAAGTGGATCTGGCGAGAGGGAGGGACGAAGGGGTCGGGCGAGTTAGAGCTAGGGGGAAGCTTACTAATGGCGCACCCCCGAGCGGTGCGCCATTAGAAATCTTTTTTTTTATAGCAATGGCGCACTCCTTAGAGGTGCGCCATTAGAAAGCTTTTTTTTTAGATAGCAATGGCGCACTACCCGAGCGGTGCGCCATTAGTATGTTTTTTTATTATTATTTTTTGTTGCTATTTTTTAAAAACAGTAATATTTTTTTATAAAAACAGTAATATTTTTTTTATTAATATGAAAAAATATCATCAAATTTGTTATTTGAAAATATCATCAAATGGGGGTGCTCGGCGGCGGCGGTGGAGCGGGGGAGGGTGCGGGGGGTGCTCGGCGGCGGTGGAGCGGGCCGGGGAGGGTGCGGGGGGTCGGCGGCGGCGGTGGAGCGGGGGAGGGTGCGGTGGGTCGTCGGCGGCGGTGGAGCTAGCGGGGGAGGGTGCGGGGGGGATCGAGATCGAGATGGAGGGGGATAGCGATCGAGATGGAGGGGGATCGAGATCGAGTGTCCTCATGAATATTCAATATTTTTTCATATTGAATATGAAAAAATATCATCAAATTTGAAAAAATATTCATGAATTCAAAAAGTGCCCATGAAATTTAAAAATATTCATGAGTTCAAAAAGTGCCCATGAAATACAATCGAGAAATGAAGACTACGATTTAAATACAATCGATCTTAGCTAGCTATCTGTTCACAATCTTCTTGCCCTTCTTTTTCGCAAATGGAGTTCTTCTGTGGAACGGACGTCCTTTAGGTAGGGTGGTCCTGCTTCTTCTTGTGGTGTATGCTGCTACTTCATCGTCGTCGTCATGTTCCATCTTCGGGTCGCCGTACTTGTCGAAGTCTTGCTCATTGGCGACTCCATCCATTCCGATGATCTTCCTTTTGCCTCTCCTGACGACAACACGACTGGGCTTTGACGGGTCGGTAATGAAGAAGCATTGGTCCACTTGGGAAGCCAGTACCCATGGCTCATTTTTCGCGGTGACGTTTGCGCCCGCGGTCTTGGATTTGGCTTCGGGTATAACCATGGTGGTGAAATACCGGTCTTCTTTTAGGACGCTCTTGGCCCATCTGACACGGAACATCGGGACCTTCTCTCCAGCGTAGCTCAGCTCCCAGATCTCCTCGATCCTTCCGTAGTATCTGTCCTTGTCGTTACCGGTGTAGGATTCCATCGTTACCCCGGAGTTCTGATAACCATCGCTCTTCATGTCCTTGTCCTCGGTGTAGAATGTGTAGCCGTTGATATCATACGCCTCATAGGTCATCAAGTTGTGCTCGGCGCCCTGTGACAAGGCGAATATGAGTTGTTCTTCCGCGGAAGAATCCTCATGTAAAGGGTACGACAGAAGCTTCTGCTTGAACCAACGCGTGAAACATGAGTTGTCCTCTTTGATTATATCTCCGTCCGTCCTCTGTTGGCCTCGGTCATTGTACGTCTTCTCAATAAAGGTTTTGTGCTCTACCACCCAAGGATCGACCACGTCTATGTGTTGTAGCGCGACTAGGTTTGCTCTTTCAAAGTCGGCGAGTCGACCCTCGAAGTCGACATGCATTTCGCGCCGACCCTCACGGTGACCCCATCCAGCGAGCCTGCCGAGGTGCCTGTTGACGGGCAGACCAACGGGGTTCTCGATGCCTAGATAATTCGTGCAGTAGGAGATGCACTCTTCGGTCAGAAAGCCCCTGGCTATGCTTCCCTCTGGACGTGACATGTTGCGAACGTATCCTTTGATGACACCATTCATCCTTTCGAATGGCATCATGCTGTGCAGGAACGTCGGCCTGAGTTGGATGATATCCTCCACGATATGGACCAGCAGATGCACCATAACGTCGAAGAATGCGGGCGGGAAGTACATCTCAAGCTCGCATAGTATCACCACGATCTCTTCCTGTAGCCTTCTGAGTTGCCTCACGCCAACCGACTTCCGAGAGATGACGTCGAAAAAGTTGCATAGGCCAAATAGCGTTTCACGGACGTGCGCGTCCATGATCCCACGGATTGCAACTGGAAGTATCTGCGTCATCAGCACGTGACAGTCGTGAGACTTCATCCCGCTGAACTTCTGCTTCGCTGGGTCTAGGTATCTGCTTATCTTCCCCGCGTAACCGTAAGGAAGTTTTACTCCTACGAGGCAGGTGAAAAACTGCTCGATCTCCTCCTGACTTAGAGTGAAGCACGCGGGAGGGTAGTCATTTCCGGTCTTCTTGGCCTTTTTGCCTTTGCGACGACTTTCTGTGTCCTGCTTCGCCTCATCATCATCATCATTAGCGTGAAGCTCCTCCCTGATGCCCATTGATTTCAAGTCTGCCCTTGCTTTCGGCCCATCTTTGGTCCTCTCTGGCATGTTGAGCAGGGTACCAAGCAGACTCTCGCACACGTTCTTCGTGATATGCATGACATCAAGGCTGTGAGGCACACGGTGGATCTTCCAGTACGGCAAGTCCCAGAAAACAGACCTCGTTTTCCATACCTTCAGCAGTGGCTCTGGCGCCTTTCGCTTCTTTCCCGCCTCTGGCGCCTTTTGCTTCTTTCCCGGCAGTGGGCAATCTTTCCAATTTTTCAACAGCTCGTCTATTTCCTCGCCGCTCCTCATACGCGGGCGTCTTCGGGGTTCGGTTTCACCATCGAACAGATCCTTGCGTTTTCTCCACGGGTCATCGTCGCGAAGCCACCTTCGATGTCCCATGAACACGGTTTTCGAAGACCCAGGATCTCTATCTAGCTGGCGATACGTTGTGTCATCCATGCACCTGACGCATCCAGAAAATCCGTGGACCCCTGCCCCGCGAGATATCCGTAACCGAGATAGTCGTGCACCGTCGTGAGCAGTGCGGCTCTCATAGGGAAATATTCTTTCTCTGCGGCGTCCCACGTATTGGCTGGCGTTTTCCACAGCGTGTCTAGCTCCTCTTTCAGCAGCCCCAGATACAGATTGATGTCGTTCCCTGGTTGTTTCGGCCCTTCAATTAGCATACTCATGTGAATGTACTTCCTCTTCATGCACAACCAGGGGGGAAGGTTGTACATCCACACAAACACAGGCCAGGTGCTATGTGTGCTTCTCTGGCTGCCAAACGGATTGACTCCATCGGTGCTCGCGCCCAGCACGATGTTCCTTGGATCGTTCCCAAATTCTGGGTCTTCGAAGTTCAACGCTTGCCACTGGCTCGCATCCTTAGGGTGACTCAGCATCTTGTCTTTTTTATTTATCTCCGGATCATTTCCATCATCTTCTCGCTTCTTCTCCTCCCTATCCGCGTGCCAACGCAGGAGCTTTGCTACCTTAGGGTCCGCGAAATACCGCTGCAGACGAGGAGTGATCGGAAAGTACCACACCATTTTTCGAGGAGCTTTCTTCCTCTTCTTGTATCGAGTGACGCCGCACACCGGACATATGGTAGACTCCGCGTGCTCGTCCCGATAAATGATGCAATTGTTCATGCACACATGGTATTTCACGTGCGGTAAATCCAGAGGACACACGATTTTCTTCGCCTCCTCGAAACTGGTCGGGCACTTGTTCCCCTTGGGAAGACGTTCGTGCCAGAATGACATGTTCTCGTCGAAGCATGCGTCGGTCATTTTGTGTTTTACCTTCATCTCCAGAGCCATGAGCGTTACTTTCAGGCGGGTATCCTCGGGCCTGCATCCTTCATACAATGGAGTAACCGCGTCTATCTCCAGTTGATCCAGCTTGGCTTTCTCTCGGGCGGCAGCTCTTGCGTTATCCGTCTGCTTGAGAAGCAGCTCTTGAATATGAGGGTCCTGCACCCAGCCTCCATCGTCGTCTACTCCGGCATCTTCATCTTCATGATCATGCCCTTCGTCTTGATCTTCCTCATCATCATGTCCGGCATCTTCTGTTGGAAATATGCCCTAGAGGCAATAATAAATTGGTTATTATTATATTTCCTTGTTCATGATAATCGTTTATTATCCATGCTATAATTGTATTGATTGGAAACTCGAATACATGTGTGGGTACATAGACAACACTGTGTCCCTAGTAAGCCTCTAGTTGACTAGCTCGTTGATCAAAGATGGTTAAGGTTTCCTAACCATTGACATGAGATGTCATTTGATAACGGGATCACATCATTAGGAGAATGATGTGATGGACAAGACCCAAACTACGAACATAGCATATGATCGTGTTAGTTTATTGCTATTGTTTTCTGCATGTCAAGTATCTGTTCCTTTGACCATGAGATCATGCAACTCACTGACACCGGAGGAATACCTTGTGTGTATCAAACGTCGCAATGTAACTGGGCGACTATAAAGGTGCTCTACAGGTATCTCCGAGGGTGTCTGTTGGGTTGGCATGGATCAAGACTGGGATTTGTTACTCCGTATGACGGAGAGGTATCTCAGGGCCCACTCGGTAATACAACATCACAATGAGCCTTGCAAGCAATGTGACTAAAGTGTTAGCCACGAGATCTTGTATTACGGAACGAGTAAAGAGACTTGCCGGTAACGAGATTGAACTAGGTATAGAGATACCGACGATCGAATCTCGGGCAAGTAACATACCGAAGAACAAAGGGAACAGCATACGGGATTAACTGAATCCTTGACATAGAGGTTCGACCGATAAAAGATCTTCGTAGAATATGTAGGAGCCAATATGGGCATCCAGGTCCCGCTATTGGTTATTGGCCGTAGAGGTGTCTCGGTCATGTCTACATAGTTCTCGAACCCGCAGGGTCTACACACTTAACGTTTGGTGACGATTAGTATAATTGAGTTATTATGTTGGTGACCGAAAGTTGTTCGGAGTCCCGGATAAGATCCCGGACATGACGAGGATCTCCGGAATAGTCTGGAGGTAAAGATTGATATATGTGATAATAGTGTTTTGATCTCCGGAAGGGTTCCGGAGTTCACCGGAAGGGGTTCCGGATGTTTACCGAAGTGTTCAGGTGCAGCAACACTTTATATGGGCCAAAGGGATAAAGCCCACGAGGTATTGGAAAGTGCAAAAGTAGTTTTGCTGCTGCGTAAGCGGTACTACCGCTTGGTGAAGCGGTACTACCGCCCGAGCGGTACTACCGCTTGTGTGAAGCGGTACTACCGCTTGTGCGCGGCTGTGCACGGTTCGGCAGGGATCCGAGTTGGACTCTTTTCCTGCAGGCCAAACCGACCTTGTGCGGGCAAAACCGACCTGGAGGAGGCTTTTACTCCAAGTTTAGACCCCAAGGCTCAACATATAAATAGAGGGGCAGGGCTAGCACACGAGAATCATCAAGATTTCCCCAAGCCGTGTGCGGCAACCCTAACCCTCTAGTTCCTCCGTCATAATCTCCGTAGCGCTTGGCGAAGCCCTGCAGAGATTGTTCCTCACCACCATCACCACGCCGTCGTGCTGCTGGAACTCAACCACTAATTCACCATCGCTCGCTGGATCGAGGAGGTGAAGGCGTCATCAAGCCGTACGTGTGTTGAACGCGGAGGTGCCGTCCGTTCGGCGCTAGTTCGTGATCGGATCGAGGGACGACTTGCGATTTGGATCGCGGAGACGTTCGACTACATCAACCGCGTTTCTTAAACGCTTCCGCTTAGCGATCTACAAGGGTATGTAGATTCACTCTCCCTCTCGTAGATGCTCATCACCATGGATAGATCTTGTGTGTGCGTAGGAAATTTTTTGTTTCCCATGCAACGTTCCCCAACAGTGGCATCTGAGCTAGGTCTATGCGTAGATGAGATCTCGAGTAGAACACAAACGAGTTGTGGGCGTGGGTGTATACATATTGCTTGCCGTTACTAGTTGATATTTGATTCGGCGGTACTGTGAGATGAAGCGGCCCGGACCGACATTACGCGTACACCTACGCGAGACAGGTTCCTTCAACTAACATGTAACTTCGTTGCATAAAGATGGCTAGCGGGTGTCTGTCTCTCTCACTTTAGTTGAATCGATTTCAATGAAGAGGGTTCTTTTAGAAGATCAAAAAGCAATCACTACACCACGTTGTGGTTTTGCGTAGGTAAGAACGGTTCTTGCAAACCCGTAGCAGCCACGTAAAATTTGCAACAACAATTAGAGGACGTCTAACTTGTTTTTGCAGGGTATGATGTGATATGATATGGCCAATTACATGATGAGATATATGTGATGTATGAGATGATCATGTGTTGTATAGAATATCACGACTTGCATGTCGATGAGTACGGCAACTGGCAGGAGCCATAGAGTTGTCTTTAATTATTGTATGACCTGCGTGTCAATCATTAAGCGCTATGTAATGCTTTACTTTATCGCTAAACGTTAGCAATAGTCGTGGAAGCAACAGTCGGCGCGACAACCTCATGGCGACACGTTGATGGAGATCAAGATGATGGAGATCATGGTGTCATGCCGGTGACGATGGAGATCATGCCGGTGCTTTGGAGATGGAGATCAAAAGCACAAGTTCATGGCCATATCATGTCACTTATGATTTGCATGTGATGTTAATCCTTTTATGCATCTTATTTTGCTTAGGACGACGGTAGCATTATAAGGTGATCCCTCACTTAAATTTCAAGATAAATTGTGTTCTCCCCGAGTGTGCACCGTTGCGAAAGTTCGTCGTTTCGAGACACGCCGTGATGATCGGGTGTGATAGACTCCACGTTCACATACAACGGGTGCAAGCCATGTTGCACATGCGGAACACTCGGGTTAAACTAGACGAGCCTAGCATGTACAGACATGGCCTCGGAACACAAGAGACCGAAAGGTCGAACATGAGTCATATAGTAGATATGATCAACATGAAGATGTTCACCATTGAAACCACCTCAACTCACGTGATGATCGGACTTGAGTTGGTGGATTTGGATCATGTTACACTCGAATGACCGGAGGGATGTCAATTTGAGTGGGAGTTTTTTAAGTAATATGATTAACTAAACTCATTATCTAGAACAATAGTCTAAGTTGTCTTTGCTATATTTATGTTGTAGATCATGGCTCGCGCAGTAGCACCCCTGAATTTTAATGCGTTCCTAGAGAAAGCTAAGTTGAAAGATGATGGAAGTAACTTTGTGGACTGGGCCCGTAATCTAAGGATTATCCTTACGGCTTCCCAGAAGGCTTATGTCCTTGATGCACCGCTTGGTGATCCACCCGCTCCAGTTGAGTCTCTAGACGTTGTGAACGCCTGGCAGGCTCGTTCTGATGATTACTCAATAGTTCAATGTGCAATGTTGTATGGCTTAGAACCGGGACTTCAAAGACGTTTTGAACGTCATGGAGCATATGAGATGTTCCAGGAGTTGAAGTTTATCTTTCAGAAGAATTCCCGGATCGAGAAATATGAGATCTCCGATAAGTTCTATGCTTGCAAGATGGAGGAGAACGGCACTATCAGTGATCACATACTCAGAATGTCTGGGTACTCCACCCGTCTGGCTGAGTTAGGGATGCCCCTTCCGCCAGAGGCTGTCACTGACAGAGTTCTTCAATCATTGCTACCTAGCTACAAGAGCTTCGTGTTGAACTATAACATGCACGGGATGAACAAGTCAGTCGCCGAGCTGTTTGCGATGCTGAAAGCCGCTGAGTCTGAAATTCAGAAGGAGCATCAAGTGTTGATGGTCAATAAAACCACTAGTTTCAAGAAAAATGGCAAGGGTAAGAAGGGTAACTCCAAGAAGAGTGGCAAAACAGTTGCTCCTCTCGTGAAGAAACCCAAGGCTGGACCCAAACCAGAAACTGTGTGTTTTCATTGCAAGGGAACTGGACACTGGAAGCGGAACTGCCCCAAGTATTTGGCTGACAAGAAGGCGGCCAACAACAAACAAGGTATATATGATATACATGTTATTGATGTGTTCCTTACCAACCCTCGTTGTAGTGCCTGGGTATTTGATACCGGTGCGGTTGCTCATATTTGCAACTCTAAACAGGAACTGCGGAATAGACGGAGGCTGGCAAAGGACGAAGTAACGATGCGCGTGGGAAATGGTTCCAAGGTTGATGTGATCGCCGTCGGCACGCTCGCTCTTCGATTACCGTCGGGATTAGTGATGAACCTAAATAAGTGTTATTTGGTGCCTGCGTTAAGCATGAACATTATATCTGGATCTTGTTTATTGCAAGACGGTTACTCATTTAAATCAGAGAATAATGGTTGTTCTATTTATATGAGTAATATCTTTTATGGTCATGCACCCAATGTGAGGGGTTTATTCTTATTGAATCTCGATAGTAATGATACACATGTTCATAACATTGATGCCAAAAGATGTAGGATTGATAATGATAATACCACTTTCTTGTGGCACTGCCGTTTAGGTCATATTGGCGTAAAACGCATGAGGAAGCTCCATGCTGATGGACTTTTGGAGTCACTTGATTTTGAATCACTTGACACATGTGAGCCATGCCTCTTGGGCAAGATGACTAAAACGCCGTTCTCTGGAACAATGGAACGGGCAAGTGACTTATTGGAAATCATACATACTGATGTGTGCGGTCCGATGAGTATTGAGGCGCGCAGTGGTTATCGTTATTTTCTCACCTTCACTGATGACTTAAGTAGATATGGGTATATTTACTTAATGAAACACAAGTCTGAAACATTTGAAAAGTTCAAACAATTTCAGAGTGAAGTTGAGAATCATCGTAACAAGAAGATTAAATTCCTACGATCTGATCGAGGAGGAGAATATCTGAGTTATGAGTTTGGCAGTCACTTAAGACAATGTGGAATTGTTTCACAACTGACACCGCCTGGAACACCACAGCGTAATGGTGATTCCGAACGTCGTAATCGAACTTTATTGGATATGGTGCGATCTATGATGTCTCTTGCCGATTTGCCACTATCGTTTTGGGGTTATGCATTAGAGACAGCTGCATTCACTTTAGATAGGGCACCATCGAAATCCGTTGAGACGACGCCATATGAACTTTGGTTTGGCAAGAAGCCAAAGCTGTCATTTCTTAAAGTTTGGGGATGTGATGCTTATGTCAAAAAGCTTCAGCCTGAAAAGCTGGAACCCAAAGCGGAGAAATGCGTCTTCATAGGATACCCAAAAGAGACAGTTGGGTATACCTTCTACCTCAGATCCGAAGGCAAAGTGTTTGTCGCTAAAAACGGAACATTTCTTGAGAAAGAGTTTCTCTCGAAAGAATTGAGTGGGAGGAAGATAGAACTTGATGAGGTTGTTGAACCTTTACTTCAACCTGAGAGTAGCGCAGCGCAGAAAGATTCTGTGGAGCCTACATTAGCTGAAGAGGAAGTTAATGATGATGATCATGAAGCTTTGGATCAAGTTGCTATCGAACCTCGTAGGTCGACAAGGACGCGTACTACTCCTGAGTGGTACGGCAACCCTGTCTTAGAGGTCATGTTGTTGGACAACGATGAACCTACGAGCTATGGAGAAGCGATGATGGGCCCGGATTCCGAGAAGTGGTTAGAGGCCATGAAATCCGAGATGGGATCCATGTATGAAAACAAAGTATGGACTTTGGAAGTATTACCTGAAGGGCGTAAGGCCATTCAGAACAAATGGATCTTTAAGAGGAAGACGGACGCGGACGGTAATGTCACCATCTATAAAGCTCGACTTGTGGCAAAGGGTTTTTCACAAGTTCAAGGAGTTGACTACGATGAGACCTTCTCACCTGTAGCGATGCTTAAGTCCGTCAGAATCATGTTAGCAATAGCTGCCTTTTTCGATTATGAAATTTGGCAGATGGATGTCAAAACAGCGTTCCTTAACGGTTACCTTAAGGAAGAGTTGTATATGATGCAACCAGAAGGTTTTGTCGATCCAGAGAATGCTGACAAAGTTTGCAAACTCCAGCGATCCATTTATGGACTGGTGCAAGCATCTCGGAGTTGGAATCTTCGTTTTGATGAGGTGATCAAAGCGTTCGAGTTTATACAAGTTTACGGAGAAGCTTGTATTTACAAGAAAGTGAGTGGGAGTTCTATAGCGTTTCTAATATTATATGTGGATGACATATTACTGATTGGAAACAATATAGAAATGCTGGAAAGCGTGAAGGAATATTTGAACAAGAGTTTTTCAATGAAGGACCTAGGAGAAGCTGCTTTCATATTAGGCATCAAGATCTATAGAGATAGATCGAGACGCTTAATAGGACTTTCACAAAGCACATACCTTGACAAAGTTTTGAAGAAGTTCAAAATGGATCAGTCCAAGAAGGGGTTCTTGCCTGTATTGCAAGGTGTGAAGTTGAGTAAGACTCAATGCCCAGTGACTGCAGAAGATAGAGAAAAGATGAGTGTCATCCCCTATGCTTCAGCCATAGGCTCTGTTATGTATGCAATGCTGTGCACAAGACCCGATGTCAGCCTTGCCATAAGTATGGTCGGAAGGTTTCAAAGTGATCCAGGAATGGAACACTGGACGGCGGTCAAGAATATCCTGAAGTACCTGAAAAGGACTAAGGACATGTTTCTCGTTTATGGAGGTGATCAAGAGCTCGTCGTAAAGGGTTACGTCGATGCAAGCTTTGACACTGATCCGGATGACTCTAAGTCGCAAACCGGATACGTGTTTATTCTTAATGGGGGTGCGGTTAGCTGGTGCAGTTCCAAGCAAAGCGTGGTAGCAGATTCTACATGTGAAGCGGAGTACATCGCTGCCTCGGAGGCGGCGAAGGAAGGTGTCTGGATGAAGGAGTTCATGACAGATCTTGGAGTAGTGCCTAGTGCGCTTAACCCAATGACTCTGTTTTGTGATAACACTGGTGCCATTGCTCTAGCCAAGGAACCAAGATTTCACAAGAGGACCAGACACATAAAGCGACGCTTCAATTCCATCCGCGATTACATCAAGGAGGACGACATAAATATTTGCAAAGTACACACGGATCTAAATGTTGCAGATCCGATGACTAAACCTCTTCCAAGGGCTAAACATGAACAACACCAAAACTGCATGGGTGTTCGATTCATTACAATGTAAATCACATAGTGATGTGAACTAGATTATTGACTCTAGTGCAAGTGGGAGACTGTTGGAAATATGCCCTAGAGGCAATAATAAATTGGTTATTATTATATTTCCTTGTTCATGATAATCGTTTATTATCCATGCTATAATTGTATTGATTGGAAACTCGAATACATGTGTGGGTACATAGACAACACTGTGTCCCTAGTAAGCCTCTAGTTGACTAGCTCGTTGATCAAAGATGGTTAAGGTTTCCTAACCATTGACATGAGATGTCATTTGATAACGGGATCACATCATTAGGAGAATGATGTGATGGACAAGACCCAAACTACGAACATAGCATATGATCGTGTTAGTTTATTGCTATTGTTTTCTGCATGTCAAGTATCTGTTCCTTTGACCATGAGATCATGCAACTCACTGACACCGGAGGAATACCTTGTGTGTATCAAACGTCGCAACGTAACTGGGCGACTATAAAGGTGCTCTACAGGTATCTCCGAGGGTGTCTGTTGGGTTGGCATGGATCAAGACTGGGATTTGTTACTCCGTATGACGGAGAGGTATCTCAGGGCCCACTCGGTAATACAACATCACAATGAGCCTTGCAAGCAATGTGACTAAAGTGTTAGCCATGAGATCTTGTATTACGGAACGAGTAAAGAGACTTGCCGGTAACGAGATTGAACTAGGTATAGAGATACCGACGATCGAATCTCGGGCAAGTAACATACCGAAGAACAAAGGGAACAGCATACGGGATTAACTGAATCCTTGACATAGAGGTTCGACCGATAAAAGATCTTCGTAGAATATGTAGGAGCCAATATGGGCATCCAGGTCCCGCTATTGGTTATTGGCCGTAGAGGTGTCTCGGTCATGTCTACATAGTTCTCGAACCCGCAGGGTCTACACACTTAACGTTTGGTGACGATTAGTATAATTGAGTTATTATGTTGGTGACCGAAAGTTGTTCGGAGTCCCGGATAAGATCCCGGACATGACGAGGATCTCCAGAATAGTCTGGAGGTAAAGATTGATATATGTGATAATAGTGTTTTGATCTCCGGAAGGGTTCCGGAGTTCACCGGAAGGGGTTCCGGATGTTTACCGAAGTGTTCAGGTGCAGCAACACTTTATATGGGCCAAAGGGATAAAGCCCACGAGGTATTGGAAAGTGCAAAAGTAGTTTTGCTGCTGCGTAAGCGGTACTACCGCTTGGTGAAGCGGTACTACCGCCCGAGCGGTACTACCGCTTGTGTGAAGCGGTACTACCGCTTGTGCGCGGCTGTGCACGGTTCGGCAGGGATCCGAGTTGGACTCTTTTCCTGCAGGCCAAACCGACCTTGTGCGGGCAAAACCGACCTGGAGGAGGCTTTTACTCCAAGTTTAGACCCCAAGGCTCAACATATAAATAGAGGGGCAGGGCTAGCACACGAGAATCATCAAGATTTCCCCAAGCCGTGTGCGGCAACCCTAACCCTCTAGTTCCTCCGTCATAATCTCTGTAGCGCTTGGCGAAGCCCTGCAGAGATTGTTCCTCACCACCATCACCACGCCATCGTGCTGCTGGAACTCAACCACTACTTCACCATCGCTCGCTGGATCGAGGAGGTGAAGGCGTCATCAAGCCGTACGTGTGTTGAACGCGGAGGTGCCGTCCGTTCGGCGCTAGTTCGTGATCGGATCGAGGGACGACTTGCGATTTGGATCGCGGAGACGTTCGACTACATCAACCGCGTTTCTTAAACGCTTCCGCTTAGCGATCTACAAGGGTATGTAGATTCACTCTCCCTCTCGTAGATGCTCATCACCATGGATAGATCTTGTGTGTGCGTAGGAAAATTTTTGTTTCCCATGCAACGTTCCCCAACATCTTCTACATGATGACTGTGTACAGCATCACCGTCGTGATCATGTCCTGGAGATTCTTCGTCTTCTCGACCGCCCTCGCCGCGGTGGTTGTCTTGCTGCCCTTCCTCATTTCTTGCCCGGCCCCCATGGACGACTTCATAGTCATCTTCATCACCTTGCCACCGATAGCCATCCATGAAACCACGCAAGAGCAGGTGGTCCCGCACCTGCCCGGAATCCGGGTCCGCATTAAGGCTCTTCAGCTTGCATCTTCGACACGGATATCTTATCTCCGTCTCGTTCTTTTGAAGCATCTCGGCCTTCGCGGAGCTCAAAAACCTATTCACGATTCCTTCGGTCATCGTGCGGACCATGGTCGCCTGCGGGGTAGAGCAAAACGATATTTTAGAACCAAGAAAAAATTTGGCATGACTTTCCCTAAAAATATATAGGACCAAAAAGAATGCATAGTGCCAAAATTCTCGCCGAAACGGAAATGAATCAACATTCCGGCAAAATATTGGCAACTATCGCATTTCAAATACCGGTACCTGCAAACACAAACATATATGCAACACCACAAACATATGCAACACCACAAACATACATAGATCTAGCAAGGCCATAAAAAGTGCATGTGCACGTTGTTGGAGCGAGGGAGAGAAAAAAAGTAGATCTTCAACATAAAGATAGCTTTCACCTTACTTACCTATCAAAAAAAGGTAATTTAACCACCTAATTTTGATGAATCTATGGTGCAAATGAGGTGAGGAGGAGGAGGCAGCCGACACAATCTTGGAGGAGGAGGTGGAGAGAATGAAGTGGGGAAAGTGAGTGTGTAGGTGTGGCTGTCCAAAATATCTAGCTGGTCCCAGGTTACTAATGGCGCACCACCCATATATGCGCCATTAGTAACCCTGGTTACTAATGGTGCACCAGCTTGAGGTGCGCCATTAGTAGTTTTGCAAAAAATACAAAAATAAAAAAAATAGTAGTGGCGCACTGTGTTGGACGTGCGCCATTACTAGTTAAACTAGTAATGGCGCACTCTTCCCTGGTGCGCCATTAGTATTTTTGGAAAAATGAAAAAAAAAACATTTGTCACTAATGGCGCACCGTGGGTCTGGTGCGCCATTAGTGTCTACCACACTAATGGCGCACCAACTCATGGTGCGCCATTACTATATAGTAGTGGCGCACCACATGTCTGGTGCGCCATTAGTAGCCATATCATCTATAGCCCTTTTCCTAGTAGTGTAATTTGCTCCTTAGGTGTAATCTATTCTGCGGCAAACTCTCTCAGGTATATTCTGGCCTTGTCTGTTGCACTCAGAGTATGCTTCGGACCCATTCTTCTTTCCTGACCGATCCGGTGATAATGCTCCGAATATCGGGTAGTTGGCTTGACTTGATTCTTACTGAATTTGGATTATTGGGTATTATCCAAGTTGTGTGTTGGTCTTCCTTGCGGTACTTGCGGATGGATCCAGTCGGAGCAAGAGAACGAAATCGGCAAAAGAAAACAAGAACCGCGAAAAACCAAAAAGCAAATAAAGCTCAAAATTTGCAGACCTTACACATGTGGCCGAAGATTCACTAGTATAACTATTATAGCGCACTCGATGTGCCTCTAAGGATTTTAGAAGCAAAACCACACAATGCTCCTGGTAGCAATTGGTGTCAAGCTCCTACTACTTCCTTAGGGAACATCAAACTCGACGCACGACCATAGCCAAAGTGGCTTAGCCAGCGATCCTAGGGTTGTCTGGGGAAGGATGGAATTTACAGGCGTTTCCCGAAGGAAACTGGATTTGAGAAGAGAAATGCCATGGTTAGAAAGCAAGGTGAGGATATCTGGTTTAAGGGGTTTAAGGGCTCACGGGTTGTTGCCTGGTGCGGACATTACACACCGGAGGCAAAGGCCACGAGAGTTGGGGTCTGATGGAGCCATAAGCCTATGGGGTTGCCTTACGATCAATAGTAGCCGTGCCTGTCTAGCAAAGATGGCTGAAATCCATCGGGGCTTTCTACTGATCAAGAGGCAATAAAATCTGGCTAGGGTAACCTACAGTCAGCCTGGCTCTGATACCATCCGTTGTGGCGCCCCGCCTGGATACCACTGTAGCCAGACGGTCGCCGCACATACCAGCCCAGGAAAATCACTCTGGCATGCGCTTTTACAACAAGTATCATGAACACAGACATTTCTATTAATGAATATATCAGTCTTACATGATATATTACAAGGGTGATGGCAGCGGAAAAGCTCTATCTACGGCAGCATAGTCCTGGTGCGGCTCCAATCCACAGGGATCTGACTGGGTTACTCTTCTAGCCCGCGAACACTCTGGCTTCTCGCTAACGGTCGTCGAATCCTTAGGTGAACCTGGCCACATTGAAGGCCGCTGAGTACTTTTGAATGTACTCGCAAGCAAACCAAACCAACATATACACCAAGCAATGCAATCCATGGCATTCAAGCATGCATTTGTTATTAGAACAACATTATCTACCCTAGCATAACATGCTTACCTAGCAAGATTAATCATCATGCTATGGCAGGAATGTCTAGCAATATTAAACATCTAGTAACATTAATCATCTTAAGTGCTTAAAATGCTTACTGTTACCAATTACCAACTTACTCTCTTCTGGGTTGTCCCACAACCCTCGAAATACTCAAGATCCATTGAGTACCTCCGAACACAAGATAAGTTCTTCCATCATTATTATCAATGTTACGGTTGACCATCCTAGTGAGGCCTAAGCGGACTGTCCAATACCATGGACGCGGCTATTCCAATAGGTTTTTACACTCTGCAGAGGTTGCGCACTTTACCCACACCATGGAGCTCCCGGCCTCGTACATCAGTACATGTTCCCATTCGGGTGGACCGGCGATGCTCCAACAAAACTGGTCTACTGCCCTGGCACTCTTACGGTCCCACCGACAATCATACCCTCCCAGGGTCATGTCCTGGGTGGCCCCTGTGTCACCCCGTGACACCTGCCACCGTCGTGGCCAAACAAACTGTCCCAAACGGGGACCTGGTACCATATAACTAAACTGGGCTCACAGGATTATCGCCGTCTACCGGGCCAGGGTAGCACGCACGCATAACCCTCCCTCTTTGGAGGTACCGACAAGAGGCAGGACAATAGACCAAGCTAGGGCCGTCCCATACCGGCAAATGTGGCTGCACGGATAAGTCCGGATAGGTGGCTCTTGATCAACCCATTAGGTCTAGTGTTGATTAGTACTTTAACAAGCATGGGCATTAAGCATGATCAACTTAACATGGCGGTAACTATTCATCAAAGTAAATTACTATGAATTTCACATGTCAAAATAATGCATGTTGTAACAACTGTGAAAACATAACAACCTATCTTCACATAATATCACGGCGAGTCATTAGTGCAACAATGTGATGAGAATTAGCTGGTAACGTAAATAGCAAGTTATCACTTTACAAGCTCTAGCTGTAAGTTACGACCATCTGAACCCTTGTATGAAACCGGCAAATAAACCAGTAGCCACCAGAACGGTCTTTACAACTCAGATCTGGGACGTTACCGGAATAACCCAAACCCGGCTCAAGACGGCTGAAAAGCAGCTCAGAGCATGAGACGGTGTTGATAAAAAGAGTGTAGCGGTTCCCTAAGACGGCCGAGAAACAGCTCAGAGCATAGGGTCACCGCTACAGATAGAAATTCAACAGCTGCCCGAGATAGCCGGAAAGCAGCGCAGAGCACGGGACAGTTGTTGAAAAGAGAAATATAAAATCGGCATCCACCCCGGACGGCCTAAAGCAGCTCAGAACACAGGCGTGGTGCCGTTATCAAAGAAAGGCAAGTAAGGGTTCACTGGCATCACATACAGCCTACCACTACTCATACAAGCATTCGCAAAATTAATTTAAACACACAAGAATAACATAGAGCAATGCTTTAGGGCACATATCAGACGGTCGGCTTGCCTGGGGGTGGAGGAATACTCCGGGAAGAAGTGCGATCACCTCGCGGAAAATTCGCCGGAAAGGATTCTCTCTCGGAGGGGCTGAATAGAGGGCAGGGGCAAAATGGATATTTCAGAAAGTGTAAGCTTGGTGGAAGTGATATCATCGGAACGGGCTCGACGAACTGAAGAAGTGGGCTTTGGATTCACCTGAATCGGAGTTACGAGCAAGAAGTTAGAGAGGTTTGACTGCCAGGGACTAATCTGCAAAAGAAATAATTGCATCTGGGTCCCTGGCAGCACGGCGGCTGGCGCCTACTTTGCAAATACGTTTTCCAGTAGAGAAAACGTACTCTTCTGGGAATACGCTTTCTCTGATTGAAAACGCATCGCGGTGGAGTACGCTTCTCTCAACCGAAAGCGTAAGCGGGCGGCGGCGCCTCCACTTATCCGGGCTGGCGGGTGGGGTCACCCCTTCTGGTCGCCGACAGGTGGGGTCCGCGGGTTCTCTCTCTCTCCTCCCTCCTTCTCTTCTTCTTCCCCGACGCCCGCTCACAAAGCAGACGAAGGCCGTCGGCGCCGGCGTTCGTCCGGGCGGCTCAGGCCATATCCGGCGAAGCTCCGGACACCGGCGAGACCGGGGCGACGAGCCGCATCCATCCATGTAGGGCACGGTCTCCGAGGAGGGCGGCCGTGAGCGCATCTTCAGCCACGGCGGACGGCCACTTCCAGCGATGGGTAGTTCGGGCTACGGCGAGGGATGGATAGGAAGGGCTCGGGCAGGGCTTCTTCGTGGCCGTGAGGGTCCTCTGGTGGATAGAAGAGGGAGGGAAGGGCCCGGGCTTGCTCGAATTTGAGCTGAGTTGGGCGGCGGCCATGGCGGCGATGTGGTGGCAGGAGGGCTTCCCCAGCTCAGCCGAGAGGTGGGGCGGGGTACAAGGAGGGAGAGGAGGCCGATGGTGAGGTCGAGGAGCTCGGGGACGGGCTATTTATAGCCCGGCCGCGATGACCGGATGAGCACGGCCGCGGTGGAGATCCTATCGGCTTACTGGAGCTCGTGGGTGGCGTGGTTGGCGGGTTCTCGGCGTCGGGGAGCGGCCAACCTGACGAGGATCAGAGGGAGGGGACGGCTCGGGGAGGAAGACGACAGAAGAGGGAAAGACGACGACGGCGGTCACGGGCGGACAGCACGGTGGCGGCACTCGCCGCGGCGTGGAGAAGAAGAAATAGGAGGGGAGAAGAGTCTGGAGAGGGGCAGGTGGACGCCGTGGAGTCGTTTGACATGCCGGGACACGCAGGAGCTGGCCGGAGTGAGCTGCACGACGAGAACAGTGCCGCAGAGCACCGTTTCTGCCTGCTGTCCACGCGGTCACCATGTGCACTACAAGCTCTGGCACTCTCCTGCCTGTCTAACCTTGTCAAACAGCTCCCTCACTGCTCAAATAGATGAGGTTTGTCACTGGATGGACCAGGATGGCTCTACAGTGATCGAAAGGATCCAGAACAGTTTCTGGATAGAAACTTGGGGAGGAAGCTGTGGTCAAACAGAGGTTCCAATGAGCTGGCCATGTTGTCACATGGAAATTTGGTAGGAAGGACTAGGTGCTTGCCAAATTTGATCCCATTTGGACAAGTTTTGCATACACTTCCTTCACAAAGCATAATCTGGTCCAGAAACTTGACTTTGAAGCTGCACTCATTTGGCTAGATGAAATGAACTGAATTTTGGTGTAGGGTGGTGATTTGGAGATATGAAGATGCTGGAATTTTTTTTGCTCATTTGAAAATGCCAAAGTGGTATTTCCTTCACAGAGCTTGGATCTGGACAGAAACTAGATGGAATTTTTGGGAGAAATTGGCTAGATAAAATGATGTGAATTTTGGCATACTCACATCATATATGGAATGTGAGGTCCTGGATTAATTTGAGAATTTTTTAAGCAATATAAAATATAGTTGCTTCACAACCTCAAAATTGATCCAGAAACAAGAATTGGATGATGTGCTCAAAAGTTGAACTGTGGAACTTGGGTTTTGATGGAAATGGTGAAGATATGGATAGGATAAGCTCCACAAATTATTTGGGATTTTTCCTGGCTATCAAAATGGTAGCTCCTTTGGAAAGTGCCCAAATTGCAATATTGGCTTTAAATAGGAAAAGGCAATTTCCCTTATTTAATTATTGCCAATATTTTTATGGGAGCTCAATATGATCACAAAGAATGTCTCCACAAGTTTTCATGAGCTTTGGAGATGGATAGATGTTTTCCTGGATTTAATTCCTTTAACCGGCAGAAGATCACTGGGATAAATTTGGGAGGCAAAAGATCAAAGGAAATTGGGGTTCCTTTGTAACGGAAGAAGTTAGGGTTTCCCTTCCGGCAACTCGTAAGGTAGGGTTTCAGTGGCAAAGTCTTGAGAAAATATCTTGGGTGGCGAGATTGGACTAGAGAGAACCTCTGGTCAGATAGGAGAGGCAAGACTAAATGACCATCTTCACATACCCAAAGGCAAGGGAAAACCCGATAACATCGAAAAAAAGACGGGAGTCAAATCCCGCAAAGAAAAAAAAAACAAGGAGCGAAAACCAGGGTGTCACAATAGGGGGCAAGCACCACATGTTAGAGGATCCAAAACAATATAACTTCTATGTGAATATAAGCAAACATAACTCATTACGTTGTCTTCCTTGTCCAACGTCGACTAATTGACATAGAATATTTGATGGGGTCTCACAATCATAAAAGATGTCCAAAATAGTGTATTTATATGTGAGACCTCTCTTCCTTTATTACTTTTTCATGAATTGCTACAATGACCAATGCTATGTTTGTCGACTTCCAACAAGTTTTATCAATTATACTTCTTTTACGTGAAGTCAACACTCCCCATGGGATTAGCATATGATCTTACTTTTTATTCTTTATTTATTTCTAAGATTGGATCATCAAAAGCAAAACACTCAACTCAAACTATTCTTTATTATATAACTTTCACACATGATTACATAGATAGATAGATCACAAAGCAAGCACTCAAAACTAAATCATACTAAAACTTTATTCTGCTAAATCACGAAATAACTAAGGATCGAACTAAGATAGATAATGATGATAAAAAGTGATGGTGATACGATACTGGGGTACCTCCCCCAAGCTTGGCACAAGCCAAGGGTGGTGCCCATACCCATGTACTCAAATCTCCTCCTTGGGTGATGGTGGTGATGAAGTGGTAGGCTTGTCCTTCAAAATATTTAATGAGATATCCTTCAAACTCTGGACCTCCCTAAGCAACTACTGAATCGCGGTGGCGTTCTTTTGCACTTCCACCATAATATGTTTATTTTCCGGCCACCATGATCCCTTTCCTGCATCATTCTCACTTGGACGGGAGATATCCCAATTGGAAGGTATGTGCATGCGAGGAGTGTTTTCAACCCCATAATTGTGGACCAAATTATGAAAATTGTTCCAATGTAACCTGTGTAAGGGTCTCCTAGGAGGAAGCCCTTCTTGTACCTCTGGACTCCCATGGCTTGTAGTGCTTCTCACGGCTTGATGAGGATTTGGAGTTGTGGAGATGCCGGCAAGGGTACCCCTCTCAGAAGCCGGAGGGTGGACCTCCAGCGAATCTCCATCATCTTCTTCCATGGTAACCTCTCCTTCCTCCTCCTCTTTCCAGAGTTCCATCTGTAGCAACCAAGCGTCGTCTCCCACGTTGTTGGAGGAAGCGGATGACATGA
The DNA here is from genome assembly GCA_039707655.1 of Elymus sibiricus. NCBI lineage: Eukaryota > Viridiplantae > Streptophyta > Magnoliopsida > Poales > Poaceae > Elymus > Elymus sibiricus. The sequence goes on from CM077676.1 coordinate 86,912,338, forward strand.
CGCCCGGCCTCAAAAATCTGACAGGAAAACAGCATGAAACAAGAATAGAGGAGAAACTTGCGATGCGGTGGTCAAAACACCTGTGAGTATATATAATGAATTTTTCCCGTGTAGGACAAGTAATATGGAAGAAAAACAGAGTCGGGAAAGTCCACGAGGGAGCCACAAGCCTGGTAGGCGCTCCCTGGGGGGTAGGGCGCACCCCCCAGGCTTGTCGCCTCCTCGTGAACTTTTCAGACTGTTTATTATTTTTGTAATTTTTTATATATTCCAAAACGGACAGAAAGTACTTTTATGGAAGTTTTGGAGTTGGTTTACTTAGCGTACCACATACCTACTCCTTTTCAGGATTCTGGAGCATTCCGGAAGGTTTCCTCTATGTGCTCTTCCGGGGTCATTGTTTGAATAATATTAGTTTCAACATTAATGGGCGTACGTGAGATATAATGTTTAATTCTTTGCCCATTAACCACTCTCGGATTATTGCCTTTGGAGTTGTTTATTTTTATGGCTCCGGAGCGATAAACTTCTTCAATGATGTATGGCCCTTCCCATTTAGAGAGAAGTTTTCCTGCAAAAAATGTTAGACGAGAATTGTATAATAGAACATGATCACCTACTTTGAATTCCCATTTTTGAATTCTCTTATCATGCCATCTTTTAACTTTTTCTTTAAACAACTTGGCATTTTCATAAGCTTGGGTTCTCCATTCATCTAAAGAACTAATATCAAATAACCACTTTTCACCGGCAAGTTTAAAATCATAGTTAAGTTCTTTAATTGCCCAATATGCTTTATGTTCTAACTCAAGAGGTAAATGACATGCTTTTCCATAAACATTTTATATGGAGACATACCCATAGGATTTTTATAAGCAGTTCTGTAAGCCCAAAGTGCATCATCAAGTTTCTTAGACCAATTCTTTCTGGATCTATTAACGGTCTTTTGCAAAATCAATTTTATTTCTCTATTAGTTAATTCAACTTGACCACAAGACTGATGATGATAAGGAGATGCAATTCTATGATTAACATCATATTTAGCAAGCAATTTACGGAAAGCACCATGAATAAAATGTGAACCACCATCAGTCATTAAATATCTAGGGACTCCAAACCTCGGGAATATAACTTCTTTAAGCATTTTAATGGAAGTGTTATGATCAGCACTACTAGTTGGAATAGCTTCTACCCACTTACTAACGTATCAACAGCAACTAAAATATGAGTATACCCATTGGATTTAGGAAAAGGTCCTATATAATTAAAACCCCAAACATCAAATGGTTCAATAACAAGTGAATAATTCATAGGCATTTCCTAACGTCTACCAACATTACCAATTCTTTGACATTCATCTGAAAGCACATTTACTCCCTTGGTGGTTTTGGTAATTCATAACAACATATATCTCATTGAACTAATGTCCATTCAAGTTAAAGATTTCAGGATGTTCATTGATTGGCATGGCAAGGACTAGAGATGTGGACCCCTCAAAATGCTAAGGACAAGGATTGGCAAAAGATCAAGACTCTACATTTTTGGTTTAGTGATCCAAGATCACATTGAGTCCATAGGAAAGCCAATACTATTAAAAGGGGATGAGGTGTTGCTTAATGGTCCTTATGTTCAAGTGCTTAGTGACAGTACCTCTAAACCCTCAACCACTTTCTCCATCCAAATATGTCCAAGACCTTCATTCCAACTCGGCCCCACCGAAATTCTCTATCTGGAGTCACCGAGTTCATCTGGACTTAGCCACTGCCAAAACCCTAACAAATCGGATCCACCGATATGGATCTCGGTCCCACCGAGATGGCCTTGCCAACTCTCTGTAATCATTTGCACTTACTTCGGTCCCACCGAGTTTTGCAAATCGGTCTCACCCAGATGGCTTGCCAACTCTCTGTTGCCTTATTGCTTCACTTCGGTCCTACCGAGTTGATGCAATCGGTGCCACCGAGACGAGGTTTGCCCTAACCATTGCACATCGGTCCATCCAAGTTGTTCAAGTCGGTCCCACCGAGATTCCTAACGTTCATATCTTTTACACAGTTCGGTGCCACCGAGATCTATGAATCGATGCCACTGAGTTGGGTCAAAAGTGTGTAACGGTTGGATTTTGTGTGGAGGCTATATATACCCCTCCACCACTTGCTTCTCAGAAAGAAAAGCCATCAGAACGTGCCTACACTTCCACCATACTTTTTCTGAGAGAGAACCACCTACTCATGTGTTGAGATCAAGAGATTCCATTCCAACCATTTGAACCTTGATTTCTAGCCTTTCCCAAGTTGCGTTCCACTCAAATCCTTCTTCCACCATAGCAAAATCTGTGAGGAGTTGTTTGAGTGTTGGGGAGACTATCATTTGAAGCACAAGAGCAAGGAATTCATCAACAACACACCGTCTATTACCTTTTGGAGAGTGGTGTCTCCTAGATTGGTTAGGTGTCACTTGGGAGCCTCTGACATGATGTGGAGTTGAACCAAGGAGTTTGTAAGGGCAAGGAGATCGCCTACTTCGTGAAGATCTACCCCGAGTGAGGCTAGTCCTTCATGGACGTAAGCCATGATGGAATAGACAAGGTTGCTTCTTCATGGACCCTTTGTGGGTGGAGCCCTCCGTGGACTCGCGCAGCCGTTACCCTCCGTGGGTTGAAGTCTCCATCAACATGGGCGTACGATAGCACCACCTATCGGAACCACGCCAAAAATCACCGTGTCTTCATTGCGTTTGAAATCTCCGATCCCCTCCTTTACTTACATATGCAATTGTTTAATTTCCACTGCTACACTCTTAGAATTGCATGTGTAGGGTGATGCTTGACTTGTATGCTTGCTAAAATCTGCATGCTTCTAAAATTGGGAAAAGGTTAGGTTTTATTTGGTCAAGTAGTCTAATCACCCCCCTCTAGACATACTTTTGATCCTACAAGTGGTATCAGAGATTTGGTCTCCGTAAGCCTTGATTTCCATTGCTTTGGTGATCATAGCCTTGGTTTCACAACCTAGGAGAGTATGGCGTCTAGTGAGGGTAATTATCACCGTAGAGGTCCATATTTTGATGGTACAAACTTTGCTAGTTGGAAACATAAGATGAAAATGCATATTCTTGGTCATAACTCCGCCGTTTGGGCTGTTGGTCGTGTTGGCTTGCAAGGTGATTTCTTTGAGGATGGCAAGGAACCGGATCGTGAAGCAACCCCAGAAGAATTGAAGATGTTGCAATACAATGCTCAAGCTTGTGACGTTCTATTCAACGGTTTGTGTCCCGAGGAATTCAACAAAATCAGCCGCCTCGAGAATGCAAAGGAAATTTGGGATACTTTGGTTGATATGCATGAGGGTACCGAGTCCTTCAAGGAATCTAAGTTGGATGTGCTTCAAAGTCAACTTGAGAAGTTCAAGATGAAGGATGGTGAAGGAGTCGTAGAAATGTACTCTAGGCTTGCTCTCATCACAAATAAGATTGCCGGCTTAGGAAGTGAAGAGATGACCGACAAATTCATCATCAAGAAGATACTTAGAGCTTTGGGTCGAAAATATGATACCGTTTGCACATTGATCCAAATGATGCCAACTTACAAAGATCTCAAGCCCATGGAAGTCATTGGAAGGATTGGTGCTCATGAAATGTCACTCAAGGACAAAGAGGAGCTACACAACAAATCAAGTGGTGCTTACAAGGCCTCAACCGATGCTCCAACAACCCCAAGTGACAAGCTAGTATCCAATGAAGAGATAAGCCTAATGGTGAAAAGATTCAACAAGTTCTACAAGAACAAAGGGAAAGAAAGAAGATCTAGCTCAAGACACTATGAGAGAAGATCATCATCAAGTCGTGACCGTAATTGCTACAATTGTGGAAAAACCAGACACTATTCCAATGAGTGTACGGCTCCCTACAAGAAAAGAGACGAATCACCAAGAGGAAGACATAGAAGAGATGAATCACCTCATAAGGAGAGAAGAAGTAGAGATGATCGTTATGAATGAAGACACTCTCGAAGAAGCAAGGATTCAGAGAGGAAGGACAAGTCATCAAAGAGCTACACAAGAAGAAGACATCAAGATCATGTTGGTGAATGGGTTTCCGGCTCCGACTCCGACAACCACTCCGAGAGAAGTTATCACTCCAACTCCGACTATAGTCAAGATGAAGGTGTTACCGGACTTGCTCTTGTGTCATCCAACTCCCATGATCTATTTGACTCACCAAATGAAGGAATTGGAAGATGCTTCATGGCAAAAGGCCCCAAGGTATCACACCCCGAGTATCTTGATTTCAATAGTGATGAAGATGATTTGCTTGGAGATGATGATTTACTTGTTGATAAGGCTAGTGATGTGAGCTATAATGAAAATGCTAGTAATCATGATAGTCAAGAGGAAACGAGTGACAATGCTATGAAGTAGATTGCGTGTCTAACTAAAGAACTAAATGCTCTTAAGTTAGCTCATGAAACAACTCAAGAGGATCATAGAGAACTTCTAAGAACTCATGAGAAGCTACGCTTCGAGAAGCTAAATTTAGAGCAAGAGCATGAGTTTCTTAAAGCTATCAATGACGATCTTTGAAAGAAGAGTTCTTCATATCTTGAAAAATGTTTACTCTTGTCTACCTTTACGCCACAAGTTAAACCTAGGCAAACTAACAACAAGGGTAAAAAGGGTTCTACCTCTAGTAGTAACAATAACAATGCTAAATCCGATGTTGTTACTTCTCGTAGTTCTATTGATTCCACTAATGATTCTCTTAGCCAAGTTACACTTGAGCAAGAAAATATGCTATTGAAAGGAATTATAGAAAAAGGTGTCTACAAGAGTCTTGCCGAGAGTAAGCAATTTGAGGAAATTGTACGCAAGCAAGGAAGGCACCGGAAGAACCAAGGTGTTGGTTTTGAACGAAAGTTCAATGCCAACGGAGTTGAGTGGGAAGAAGATCAATACCCCAAGACGAAGTTTGTTCCTCAACAAGAGAAGTATGCTCCTACTTCCTTCAAGGGAACACAAGCTCAAGAAGATCTTCCACCACAAGACCACAAGCTAAAAGGCAAGGACAAGCTTCAAGAAGAGATTGATTCATTTGAAGAAGCTCCTCAAGCCTTGGTTAAGTGGGTTCCCAAGACTTCATCAAGTTCTACTTCATCAAGTCCTACTACAACTCCAAGGATTCCCATCAAGTTGATGTGGGTCCAAAAGAAGAAGAACTAGAGAGTTCTTGAGGGTGACTCCACCAACAAGCTTCACTCATATTCATTTATGGCAAGAACTTGTGCAACCAACTTTCACATTTTGCACTAGTTCATGGAGTCACAAACCCTCTTGTTGGTAAGGCAAGGGACAAGGTATTCAATGCATTCATGGACATCATACATGTGTATTTCACTCTATGTCTATGGATATCCTTGTATGTTCCTTATGTGGGACTAACCCATGTAGGTATTGAAAGCACAAAACTCCAAAGGATTGCTCCCAACTCTTGATGGTCTACATCAACATTGAGCATCCACATCTTCAACATCTACATGAAGTCATCATCGACAAAACCCAAGGTTAGTTCATCCCTCTTTGGGGGGATATCACATCTAGGGGGAGCTTTGCTCTAAACAATTGAGCTAAAGCAACTCTAATGGTGTGAACACATCAATGCTTTATGAAAAAGTGGCAACCCCACTTGTGCTTAAACGATGAGTATGACCTATGATCAAATGTTCTCATTTGGCTCCTAAGTCAATATACTCATATATAGATGACCTAGTCATCGCCATTGCTTGATAGATGCTAGAATTGGTTGTGCATGTTTGACACATATTTCATTTGCCATCTTATTGTGTGAGCATGTTGGTTTGCATGTTTTCTTCATTCGAGGACATCCATTTGTTGTTTTGACTGTCTTGGTTTTCTGGCCAAGTGGATGTACAAGAATGCCTAAGTACCTTCTCTAGCTATCTATGCTTTCTTGTCTCAAATTCTATTCTTGCTGCATCACAAAAATTGAACAAGTCATTTTCGGACCCTCCGGGTGAGGAGCACTCGGAGCCACCGATTTGAAAGGGCTGAACCTCCAAAACCTTCTACATGATTTCGGCCGAACCAATTCACTCAAACTCGGTCCAACCGAAATCATTTAGATTGATCTAGGTTTTCATCTCGGTGTCACCGAGTTGAACCATTTTGGCGCCACCGATGTGCTAACCTGCTTGCAGTTACACATATCGGTGCCACCGAGTTGTCCAACTCGGAGCCACCGACAGCATATGGGTATATATATCTCGCGGGCCCGAACGGTTGAAATTTCTCAAACCCTCTCATTCCCGCACCCCGTTGCTGCCGTCGCCCAGGTCTCCGGATCGTCACATTTGTCTCCAGCGCGCCTTTGCCACCGGAATCCGCTGCCGTCAACGGCAATCTGCTCCGCCGTTGCCGTCGTAGAGGATCTCCACCAAGTTAGGGTGAGATTCGACCCCTTTCGCGCTCAAATTTCTGATTCAATGCACGATTGGATTGCCATGATTCTTGCCACGGATTGAGACTATCCTTTACACTACAAACTCCATAGATTAGATCCGAGTAAAAAATTTAGGTTTAAGTTTCCGCCGAATGCATCTCGGACTGACCGATTAGAGATTTTCAGAGTCACCAATTTGGCCCCAGGCCATAGCACTAGTACGTCTCGGTGCCACCGAGTTTTACGAATCGGTGAGACCGAAAGTAAAATCTCTGTGAAACCCTAGCATCTCGGAATCACCGAACCCCATCTCGGTCTGACCGAAATGGCGTGTAAAGTTTCTGTTGAGTGCTTCGGTATCACCGAGGTGATCAACTCGGTCCATCCGAAATGCCTTCTGTGAAAACTTGAAACTAAGATTTGAACTCAATTTTTATGAAAAACTTCTGCATTTGGTGATGACTCATCTACTCTGCCCATAACCATCTATTCACAGGGTCAGCTTTGCAAGATGTCTAATGCCAGCGATAGCCAGAACATGTCAGAGCATCATACAGATCTCAGCGCAGGCTCTAGTCCTGCAGAAAGCTTTTATGAGGGAGAGAGAAGCTCTCCAGATCGTCCAAAGGCTGCAACAAGGACCAGGAAGAAGAGAACCTTAGATAGTGAGGATGAGGACTTTGTTGCTAGTGAAGCAACATCAAAGACAAAGAGAGTTGTGCTTGCAAAGGAGTCTAGCACCAAACCAACTGCTAGAACCAAAGAGAAGACAGCAGTGAAGAAAGTCCCTAAGGAAACTATGACATTTACACTTGAGGAACCAAGTGATGCAGCTGCAGGAGGAATGAAAAAGAGAGTAAGGAAAACTACTGCCCGTGTGATTGGCAAACCCTCCATGATGATTGATGAGGAGGAAGAGGAGGAACCAGTAGCTAATGCACCCCCTACAAAGTCTCAGAAACTTATGTCAGATGCTATAAGGACTGCTGCCCTCAAATCCAAGCCAAAGGTTTCAGCACCAAAGAGATCCACAAGAAATATTCCAGCAACTGAGAAGAACAAGGCCCCAGTGCCTGAAGCTGATGTTGATGAGGAGCCACTAGTGCTCAGGAAGTTAAAGCCAAAGATTCCAGACCATGACAATGCATACCCAGTAGCAGAGAACATGATGCTAAGGAAGGACAAAGGACTGCGTCAGTGGAGACTGTCCGATCCCTATGCCGCCAGGAGGAGAACAGCTTGTGATTACCGCTTCCAGACCAAAGAATAACAAGACTTCTATGAGACTGTTCTGCTTGATAAGAAGCCAATCGTCAGCAACATGAGATGGGTGGATTGGAAGTACATTGATGCCAATGAGGATTATTTCCCCCATGTTCATGAGAGTTTCCGGATAGCTGGTGTTGATGAGTTTGTTGGACAAAAGCTGACAAAGTGGAATGATGAGATGATCATGCAATTCTACTCCACAGCTCATTTCTATCCTGATGGCAGGATTGTGTGGATGACTGAGGGTTCCAGGTATCAGTCAACCATCTCTGAGTGGGCTACTCTTCTTGGTGCTCCGGAAGAAGAAGATGATGACATAGATATTTATGCCAAGCTCAAGATGGACCACAACTCCATGGCCAACATGTATACAGCTATTCCAGAGAAGGACATCGAGACACACAAGCTAGGGTCAGTGAAGCACCTGTTGCCTGGTTTGGCCACCACAAACACTATCTTGCGGTACACTCTGTTGCCCAAGTCAGGAGATGATAAGATGATACGTGGCCACTCCATCAACTTGCTGCACCTCTTTGACAGACCTCAAAAGTTCAAGGTGATGAGCTTGATTGTTGAAACCATCAAGAGGACAGCTGCTAATCAGAAGAGATCTTGCGGATATGCTCCACACATCCAGATGCTCATCAATTCCAAAGTTGGAACGAGCACTTATCTTCTTGATCGTGAGCATCTCCCACTGCGTCCAGAGTTTGAGGACAATGTCATTGTGATGGATCCTTCGCATCCCACCTCTGCTCAAGCACAAGAAAAGATCCGAGTAGCCGCAGAAGCAAAAGCAGCCAAGGAGGCATCTGCTCCCAATGCTCCCATTGCCAACCTCAAGTCTAAGACTGACCAGATGACTTATCTGCTAGAAGCCACCCTGAGGATTGAGCGAAGTCTGGCCAACCTCACCTAGAACCAGGCTAGCATAGAGCGGATAGTCGAGACGAAAATTCATGATCTAGATGTGAAGATCACTGAGGTTCAGACTATAGTGGAAAAGCTGAAGGACGATGTTGATGCAGCCAGGGCAACCGCTTCAGATGACAGTGGAGATGACAGACCCACTACGGAGAGGTTCCCGACAGTGCCCAGGGCAGCCATGTCTGCTGCAGTGCTAGTTGTGGATCCGAGGACCACAGTCTCTGCACCTGCTGCTGCTGCTACAGTACCACCGCCGGTTTCCACTCCACCAGCCCAACAGACATCAGCTGAAGCCTTCACGGATGCACTTCTCTCGACACCGTCTACGCACACAGGAGTCGCCAGCCGGAGATCCCCTTCAGGAGCTTCCGAGGATCGTGCCTAGAGTGTCGTATTAGTCCTATACCTATTCGAGCTTTTTGGTACTTGCTGCCAAAGGGGGAGAATTTGTATAGATCTTAGGCTTCGTGAGAGAGAGAGTCTTGCTTTGCTTTGCTCGTTGTTTCTCGAGTTCTTTTTGCTACTATTTGCTTTATGGTACTTTGTTTTGATGCGTGTGCTTGATACTACGTCTGTGAGATACTTTGATCGTTATGATTGTGAGCTACTACTTTATGTGATTGATCATACTATGCTCCATGTGATGCTTATGCTTATATTTATCGTGTATGAGCATTCACTTGTTTTGGTGATGCGTGTGTACTATTCCACTCATATCATTTTGCGCGCTCCACCAAGTTGTATGTGACATGGAAGAGTAACCCATGATCCTAATCGATTGTGCATTTGCATTCAAACGCAAATTTTTAATAATGCACAAATTTAGGGGGAGCTCTTTCTTATCACATAATTCTCAAAGCGACGATGTATTCCATTCATTTAATCATTTGTCGAAGCTTTGATCTATATGTTGTCATCAATTACCAAAAAGGGGGAGATTGAAAGCACATTTGCTCCCTTGATGGTTTTGGTAATTCATAACAACATATATCTCATTGAACTAATGTCCATTCAAGTTAAAGATTTTAGGATGTTCAATGATTGGCATGGCAAGGACTAGAGATGTGGACCCCTCAAAATGCTAAGGACAAGGATTGGCAAAAGATCAAGACTCTACATTTTTGGTTTAGTGATCCAAGATCACATTGAGTCCATAGGAAAGCCAATACTATTAAAAGGGGATGAGGTGTTGCTTAATGGTCCTTTTGCTCAAGTGCTTAGTGACAGTACCTTTAAACCCTCAACCACTTTCTCCATCCAAATATGTCCAAGACCTTCATTCCAACTCGGCCCCACCAAAATTCTCTATCCGGAGTCACCGAGTTCATCTGGACTTAGCCACTGTCAAAACCCTAACAAATCGGATCCACCAATATGGATCTCGGTCCCACTGAGATGGCCTTGCCAACTCTCTGTATTCGTTTGCACTTACTTCGGTCCCACCGAGTTTTGCAAATCGGTCTCACCGAGATGGCTTGCCAACTCTCTGTTGCCTTATTGCTTCACTTCGGTCCTACCGAGTTGATGCAATCGGTGCCACTGAGACGAGGTTTGCCCTAACCATTGCACATCGGTCCATCCGAGTTGTTCAAGTCGGTCCTACCGAGATTCCTAACGTTCATATATTTTACACAGTTCGGTGCCACCGAGATCTATGAATCGGTGCCACCGAGTTGGGTCAAAAGTGTGTAACGGTTGGATTTTGTGTGGAGGCTATATATATACCCCTCCACCACTTCCTTCTCAGAAAGAAAAGCCATTAGAACGTGCCTACACTTCCACCATACATTTTCTGAGAGAGAACCACCTACTCATGTGTTGAGATCAAGAGATTTCATTCCAACCATTTAAACCTTGATTTCTAGCCTTTCCCAAGTTGCTTTCCACTCAAATCCTTCTTCCACCATAGCCAAATCTGTGAGGAGTTGTTTGAGTGTTGGGGAGACTATCATTTGAAGCACAAGAGCAAGGAGTTCATCAACAACACACCATCTATTACCTTTTGGAGAGTGGTGTCTCCTAGATTGGTTAGGTGTCACTTGGGAGCCTCCGACATGATGTGGAGTTGAACCAAGGAGTTTGTAAGGGCAAGGAGATCGCCTAAGTCGTGAAGATCTACCCCGAGTGAGGCTAGTCCTTCGTGGACGTAAGCCGTGATGGAATAGACAAGGTTGCTTCTTCGTGGACCCTTTGTGGGTGGAGCCCTCCGTGGACTCGCGCAACCATTACCCTCCGTGGGTTGAAGTCTCCATCAACGTGGACGTACGATAGCACCACCTATCGGAATCACGCCAAAAATCGCCGTGTCTTCATTGCGTTTGAAATCTCCGATCCCCTCCTTTACTTACATATGCAATTGTTTACTTTCCGCTGCTACACTCTTAGAATTGCATGTGTAGGGTGATGCTTGACTTGTATGCTTGCTAAAATCTGCCTACTTCTAAAATTGAGAAAAGGTTAGGTTTTATTTGGTCAAGTAGTCTAATCACCCCCCCTCTAGACATACTTTCGATCCTACATCATGACAAGAAATGACAAACTTACATGCATCCTTGAATAGAGTAGGCCAATAAAAACCAGATTGTAATACCTTGTGTGCAGTTCTGTCTCCCGCATGGTGTCCTCCGTATGCCTCGGAGTGACACTTACATAGGATTTGTTCCTGTTCACGCTCAGGTACACAACGTCTAATAATACCATCTACTCCTTCTTTATATAAGTGTGGGTCATCCCAAAAGTAATGCCTTAAATCAAAGAAGAACTTTTTCTTTTGTTGGTATGTGAAACTAGGTGGTATATATTTAGCAACAATGTAATTAGCATAGTCTGCATACCAAGGAGTATTACGAGAAGCATTTATCACAGCTAATTGTTCATCAGGAAAATCATCATTAATAGGAAGTGGGTCATCAAGAACATTTTCCATTCTAGACAAGTTATCAGCTACGGGATTCTCAACTCCCTTTCTATCAACAATATGCAGATCAAATTCTTGTAGCAAAAGAACCCACCTAATAAGTCTAGGTTTAGCAACTTTCTTTTCCACAAGATATTTACTAGCAGCATGATCAGTGTGAATAGTAACTTTGGAATCAACAATGTAAGATCTGAATTTATCACACGCAAACACAACTGCTAAAAATTCTTTCTCAGTACTAGCATAATTTCTTTGAGCACTGTCTAGAGTTTTACTAGCATAATGGATAACATTTAAGTTCTTATCAACTCTTTGTCCTATAACAGCACCAATAGCATAATCACTAGCATCACACATAATTTCAAAGGGTAGGTTCCAATCAGGTGGTTGAACAATAGGTGCCGAAATTAAGGCTTTCTTAAGTATTTCAAAGGCTTCTACACAATCATCATTAAAAACAAATGGAACATTTTTTTGCAAGAGACTAGTAAGAGGCCTAGAAATTTTAGAGAAGTCTTTTATAAACCTTCTATAGAAACCAGCATGACCAAGGAAACTTCTTATACCTTTGATATCTTTAGGACATGGCATTTTCTCAATAGCATCAACTTTAGCTTTATCAACTTCAATACCACTTTCAGAAATTTTATGCCCAAGAACTATACCTTCATTCACCATAAAGTGGCACTTCTCCCAATTCAAGACAAGATTAGTTTCTTCACATCTCTGCAAAACTCAATCAAGGTTGCTCAAGCAATCATCAAAAGAAGTTCCGTATACGGAAAAATCATCCATGAAAACCTCAACAATCTTTTCACAAAAGTCAGAGAATATAGTAGTCATACATCTTTGAAAAGTAGCAGGTGCATTACATAAACCAAAAGGCATACGACAATAAGCATAAGTTCCAAAAGGACAAGTAAAGGTGGTTTTCTCTTGATCTTCAGGTGACCCGGGTATTTGAGAGAAACCAGAATAACCATCTAGGAAGCAAAAGTGTGTATGCTTAGATAATCTTTCTAACATTTGATCAATAAAAGGCAAGGGGTAATGATCTTTCCTAGTAGCTTTATTTAATTTCCTGAAATCAATTACCATCCTATAACCAGTTACAATTCTTTGTGGGATAAGTTCATTTTTATCATTAGGAACAACGGTAATACCTCCTTTCTTAGGAACACAATGAACAGGACTTACCAATCTACTATCAGCTATGCGATAAATTATACCTGCCTCAAGAAGCTTTAATATTTCAGTTCTTACCACATCGTTCATTCTAGGATTCAGCCTTCTTTGATGATCAACAACCGGTTTAGCGTCTGGCTCCATATGATTTTTATGCTTACATAAAGTGGGACTAATGGCCTAAAGATCATTGAGAGTGTATCCAATAGCAGCCCGGTGCTTCTTTAGAGTTTTAAGTAATCTCTTTTCTTCATGCTTTGAAAGGTTAGCACTAATAATAACAGGATATATCTTCTTTTCATCAAGATAAGCATATTTAAGTGTATCAGGTAATTGCTTTAATTCAAACGCAGGATCACCCTTGGGTGGAGGTGGATCTCCCAAGGTTTTAACAGGCAAATTATGTTTAAGGATAGGTGCTTGTTTAAAGAACAACTCATCTATTTCATTTCTTTCATTCATATGCATATCATCCTCATGGTCTAGCAAATATTGTTCTAAAGGATCCGTAGGAGGCATAGCAATAGAAGCAAGGCCAATAATTTCATCCTTATTAGGTAATTCTTTATCATGAGGTTGTCTACGAAACTTAGAGAAATTAAACTCATGAGACACGTCACCAAAATTAACACTAACAGTTTCTTTATTGCAATCAATCTTGGCATTAACTGTATTCAAGAAAGGTCTACCAAATATAATGGGAGAAAAATCATCTTGTGGTGATCCAAGAACAAGAAAATCAGTAGGATATTTGATCTTACCACACAAGACTTCAACATCTCTAACAATCCCAAGTGATGAAATAATATCTCTATTTGCAAGCTTAATAGTAACATCAATATCTTCAATCTCAATAGGTGCAATATCATTCATGACTTCTTGATAGAGAGTAAACGGAATAGCACTCACACTAGCACCAATATCAAATAAACCATGATAGCAATGATCTCCAATTTTAACAGAAATAACAGGCATGCCAATTACAGGTTTGTTTTTAACTTTAGTGTCTGGTTTAGCAATTCTAGTTGCTTCATCACAGAAATATATGACATGTCCATCAATATTATCAACCAAAAGATCTTTAACCAATGCAATATTAGGATCAACTTTAATTTGTTCAGAAGGTCTAGGTGCTCTAATATTACTCTTATTAACCACAGTTGAAGCTTTAGCATGTTCCTTAATCCTAACAGGGAAAGGAGGTTTCTCAATATAAGTAGTAGGTACAACTGGATCAACCTGGTAAACAATTGTTTCTTCTTTAACACTAACAGGTTCTTCACTCAATTCAATAGGTGGATGATATTTAAACCATTTCTCCTTAGGGAGATCAACATGAGCAGCAAAAGATTCACAAAAGGTAGCTACTATCTCAGACTCAACTCCATATTTAGTACTAAACTTATGAAAAGCATCAGTTCCCATAAAAGATTTAACACAATCAAACTCAAGATTTATACCTGACTCATTATCTTTGTCGATTTCCCAATCTTCAGAGTTATGTTTAATTCTTTCTGGAAGATCCCATCTGAATTCAATAGTTCTCTTCAGAACGGAACCAGCAGAAGAAGTATCGAGCATGGATTGATCATTATGAGAAAGCCGAGCATAAAAGTTTTGAAGAATTATTTCTGTTGAGAGCTCATGATTGGGGCATGTGTGCAACATATACTTAAGCCTCCCCCAAGCTTGAGCGATACTTTCTCCTTCACGAGGCCAAAAATTATAGATATAATTCCGATCACGATGAACCAAATGCATAGGATAAAATTTCTGGTGGAATTCCAGCTTCAACCGGTTCCAGTCCCATGTTTTAGTATCATCACATAGCCTATACCATGTCAATGCCTTTCCCTCCAAAGATAAAGGGAATACTTTCTTCTTAACTCCATCTCCGGATAGACCTGCAAGCTTAAACAATCCACAAATTTCATCCACATAGATTAAGTGCATATCAGGATGTACCGTTCCATCTCCTGCATAAGGATTAGCTAGCAGTTTCTCTACCATACCCGAAGGAATTTCATAATAAATATTTTCAGTAGGTTCAATAGGTTGAGGAGAAACTCTCAATGCTTCCGGTCGAGGTGAAGATACCCCGAACAAGCCCGCCAAAGGATTACTTTCCATAGTGATAAGTGACAGTAAATTTCAGCACGTAATATAAACGTTTCCTTACCAAATTCCACTCACCAAAGGTGCTTCACTCCCCGGAAACGGCGCCCGAAAAGAGTATTGATGACCCACAAGTATAGGGGATCAATCGTAGTCCTTTCGATAAGTAAGAGTGTCGAACCCAACGAGGAGCAGAAGGAAATGGCAAGCGGTTTTCTGCAAGGTATTCTCTGCCAGTACTGAAAGTAGCAGTAAAAGGTAGTTTTGATAGTGATGACCCACAAGTATAGGGGATCAATCATAGTCCTTTCAATAAGTAAGAGTGTCAAACCCAATGAGGAGCAGAAGGAAATGACAAGCGGTTTTCAGCAAGGTATTTTCTGCAAGCACTGAAATTATCGATAACGAGTAGTTTGATAGCAAGATAATTTGTAACGAGTGACATCTAGCAATAGTAACTAAAGTGCAGCAAGGTAGCCCAATCATTTTGTTGCAAAGGACAGGCCAGAACGTTCTCTTACAATAAGCAAAGCATTCTCGAGGACACAAGGGAATTTCATTTAGTCACTTTCACCATGTTTGTTTGATTCGCGTTCGCTACTTTGATAATTTGATATGTGGGTGGACCAGTGCTTGGGTGCTATTCTTACTTGAACAAGCCTCCCACTAATGATTAACCCCTCTCGCAAGCATCCGGAACTACGAAAGAAGAATTAAGATAAATCTAACCATAGCATTAAACATATGGATCCAAATCAGCCCCTTACGGAATAGCGCATAAACTAGGGTTTAAGCTTCTGTCACTCTAGCAACCCATCATCTAAATACTACTCCACAATGCATTCCCTTAGGCCCAAAGATGGTGAAGTGTCATGTAGTCGACGTTCACATGACACCACTAAGAGAATCAACAACATACATATCATCAAAATATCGAACGAATACCAAATTCACATGATTACTTATGACAAGACTTCTCCCATGTCCTCAAGAACAAAAGTAACTACTCACACATCATATTCATGTCCAACATCAGAGGGGTATTGAATAGCATAATGGATCTGAACATATAATCTTCCACCAAATAAACCAACTAGCATCAACTACGAGATGTAATCAACACTACTAGCAACCCACAGGTACCAATCTGAGGTTTTGAGACAAAGATTGAATACAAGAGATGAAATAGGGTTTGAGATGAGATGGTGCTGGTGAAGATGTTGATGAAGATTGGTCCTCCCACAGTGAGAGGATCGTTGGTGATGTCGATGGCTTCGATTTCCCCCTCTTGGAGGGAAGTATCCCCGGCGGAATCGCTCCGCCGGAGAGCAAAAGTGCTCCTGCCCAAGTTTCGCCTCGAGACGGCGGTGCTCTGTCCCAAAAGTCTTCTCCTTATTATTTCTAGGGAAAATGGTCTTATATACCAGAAAATGGGCACTTGAGGCTGGCCAGGGGCCCCACAAGCCACCAGGGTGCGCCTGGGTGGCCCCCTCTGATACTTTTTTTCTCCAGTATTTTTTATTTATTCCAAAATAAATCTCCGTGAAATGTCATCTCATTTGGAGATGTGCAGAATAGGTATCTCTGACAAAGCTTTTTCAGGTCCAGGATTCCAGCTGCTGGCAATCTCCCTCCTTATGTAAATCTTGCATATTAAGAGAGAAAAGGCATTAGAATTACTCCACAAAGTGTTATATTGATTAAAAACACTATAAATAATAGTAGGAAAACATGATGCAAAATGGACGTATCAACTCCCCCAAGCTTAGACCTCGCTTCTCCTCAAGCGAAAGCCGATATTGATAATCATGTCCACATGTTTAGAGAAAGAGGTGTCGATAAAAACAAAATACGGACATAGTAGCATCATGATCATTATTATAACAGCGATATTCATTATCATATATCTTCTCATGAGCAAGTAACAATTCATCACAACACCGAAGTATAAGACATAAACTTTCTTGAAAACTAACAAACTATGTTCTCAGTCAACAATGAAATTGCAATTCATCATATTTTCAGGAAGGGTCTCATGTAGGAGCTTTTTAGCAAGTCCACATACTCAACCATCATTTAGTCTTCTATGATTGCTAACACTCACAACATATATATGGAGCAAAAAGTTTCAGCCATACACATAGAAAGATAGGGGCTTATAATTTCCCCTCCCAACTTATTCACCTCAAGGGTAATGTCAATAATAATAACTCATGATCACTCATATCCAACTGGATATATGTGCCTAGATCTTTCCCCACCACATGATTCTTGCAAAAGAGAAAAATAAAAAGGAATAGAGGAGAACACTATTGACTCTTGCATAAAAAGTAAATACATAAAAGTAAAAGATAGGCCCTTCGCAGAGGGAAGCAGAGGTTGTCATGCGCTTTTTGTTTTTGGATGCACAAGCTCTTAATGCAAAGGAACGTCACTTTATATTGCCCGTTGTGATAGCAACCTTTATTATGCAGTCCGTCACTTTTATTTCTTTACCATCACAAGTTCGTACAAAGCTTATTTTCCCTTACAATAAAAGTTCATACATATTTAGGAGCAATTTTTATTGCTTTATGCACCGATGACAACTTACTTGAAGGATCTTATTCAATCCATAGGTAGATATAGTGGACTCTCATGACATGAAACTGGGTTTAAGGGTTTTGGATGCACAAGTAGTATCTCTACTTGGTGCAGATTTTTGCCTAGCAAAGATATCGGGCAAGCACCACATGTTGGAGGATCTATGACAATATAACTTCTATGTGAATATAAGCAAACATAATTCATTACATTGTCTTCCTTGTCCAACTTCAACAATTTGACATAAAATACTCAATGGGGGCTCACAATCATAAAAGATGTCCAAGATAGTGTATTTGCATGTGAATCTTCTCTTCCCTTATTAATTTTTTCATGAATTGCATCATTGACTAATGCTGCTTGTTAACCTTCAATAAATTTTACCACTTATACTTTTCTTTATGTAATGTCATTACTTTCCATAAGATTAGCATATGATCTTTTTCATTATTTTCATTGCTAGGATTGAAACATGAAAGTGAAGAAGCAAAAACTCAAACTACTCTTTATTATATAACTCTCAACTCAATTACATAGATAGATAGATCACGAAACTAGCACTCGAAAATAGATCATACTAAACTTTTATTCAACTAAATCACAAAATAACTGAGGATCGAACTAAAAATAGGTAAAGATAATAAAAGTGATGGTGATACGATACCGGGGCACCTCCCCCAAGCTTGGCACAAGCCAAGGGGAGTGCCCATACCCATGTACTCAAGTTTCTTTCTTGGGTGATGATGGTGGTGATGAAGTGGTGGGCTTGTCCTTCAGTTTCCGCTTGAGAACATAGTTTTCTTCCTTCAACTTGCTAATTTCTTGCTCAAGCTCCACTATCTTCTCACACAATACGTTCTTGTTTTCCTATAGAAGACGGAAAGGGATAAATTGGATCTGAGATTTGTTTACTGTGTTTGGGAGGCTCGACTTCTTGAACTCCACATGCATATCTCCCGGTTGAGGTAGAGGGGCATCATCTTCATCCGAGCTCGCATCTTCCATTCCCTTCATGTTGACATCTCGCTCCTCCTCCGCGGACCATCCATAGGGATCTATACCCCCATAGATCTTTGGATTTGTAACATAGTGTGATACGAAGCTCTCTCCATCTGAGTCTTGAGGCAACATACTTTCGGATCTGTCAGAAAGATAGCATGAAACAAGAATAGAGGAGAATCTTGCGACACGGTGGTCAAAACGTCCGGGAGTATATATAAAGAATTTTTATCTTGCAAAACAAGTATTCCAGAAGAAAACGGAGTCGGGAAGGCTCACGAGGGGCCCACGAGCCACCAGGGCACGCCCAGGGGGGGTTGCGCGCCTTGGTGCCTCGTGTGCACCTCGTGAGTCCCCTCGGCTGTTTCTTTTTTTATATTTTTTCTAGTATTCCAAAACTGTTAGAAAGCATTTTTATGGAATTTTTGGAGTCGGTTTACTTACCGTATCACGTACCTCTTCCTTTTCAGGGTTCTGGAGTGTTCTGGAAGGTCTCTCTTATGTATTCCTCTGGTGTCATAGTTTGAATAATGTTAGTCTCAACATTAATAGGTGTACCTGAGATGTAATGCTTAATTCTTTGCCCATTGACCACCTTCGGATTAGTGCCTTCGGCGTTATTGATCTTAATGGCTCCAGAGCGATAAACTTCCTCGATGATATACGGTCCTTCCCATTTAGAGAGAAGTTTTCCTGCAAAAAATCTAAAACGAGAATTGTACAATAGAACATACTCACCCACTTTGAATTCCCATTTTTGAATTCTTTTATCATGCCATCTTTTAACTTTTTCTTTAAACAATTTGGCATTTTCATAAGCTTGGGTTCTCCATTCATCTAGCGAGCTAATATCAAATAGCCTCTTTTCACCGACAAGTTTAAAATCATAATTGAGTTCTTTAATTGCCCAATATGCTTTATGTTCTAACTCAAGAGGTAAATGACATGCTTTTCCATAAACCATTTTATAAGGAGACATACCCATAGGATTTTTATAAGCAGTTTTATAAGCCCATAATGCATCGTCAAGTTTCTTAGACCAATTCTTTCTAGATCTATTGACGGTCTTTTGCAAAATTAACTTTATTTCTCTATTGCTCAATTCAACTTGACCACTAGATTGAGGGTGATAGGGAGATGCAATTCTATGGTTGACATCATATTTAGCAAGCAGTTTACGGAATGCACCATGAATAAAATGTGAACCACCATCAGTCATTAAATATCTAGGGACTCCAAACCTCGGGAAAATAACTTCTTTAAGCATTTTAATAGAAGTGTTATAATCAGCACTACTAGTTGGAATAGCTTCTACCCACATAGTAACGTAATCAACAGCAACTAAAATATGTGTATACCCATTAGAGGAAGGAAAAGGTCCCATATAATCAAATCCCCAAACATCAAATGGTTCAATAACAAGTGAATAATTCATAGGCATTTCCTGACGTCTACAAATATTACTGATCCTTTGACATTCATCACAAGATAAGACAAACTTATGAGCATCCTTGAAAAGAGTAGGCCAATAAAAACCAGATTGTAGTACCTTATGTGCAGTTCTGTCTCCCGCATGGTGTCCTCCGTAAGCCTCGGAATGACACTTCCGTAGGATTTGTTCCTGTTCATGCTCAGGTATACAACGTCTAATAATACCATCCACTCCTTCTTTATAAAGATGTGGGTCATACCAGAAGTAATGTCTTAAATCAAAGAAGAAATTTTTCTTTTGTTGGTATGTGAAACTAGGTGGTATAAATTTAGCAACAATATAATTAGCATAGTCTGCATACCAAGGAGTATTACGAGAAGCATTTATGATAGCTAATTGCTCATCGGGAAAACTATCATCAATAGGCAGTGGGTCATGAAGAATATTTTCCAACCTAGACAAGTTATCAGCTACGGGGTTATCAGCTCCCTTCCTATCAGTAATATGCAAGTCAAATTCTTGTAGCAATAGAACCCACCTAATGAGTCTAGGTTTAGCATCTTTCTTTTCCATAAGGTATTTAATAGCAGCATGAACTGTGTGAACAATTACTTTAGAATCAACTATGTAAGATCTGAATTTATCACATGCAAACACAACTGCTAGAAATTCTTTCTCAGTAGTAGCATAATTTCTTTGAGCACTGTCTAGAGTTTTACTAGCATAATGGATAACATTTAATTTCTTATCAACTCTCTGTCCTAGAACAGCACCAACAGCATAATCACTAGCATCACACATAATTTCAAAAGGCAAGTTCCAATCAGGTGGTTGAACAATAGGTGCAGAGGTTAAGGCTTTCTTAAGTGTTTCAAAGGCTTCTACACAATCATCATCAAAAACAAATGGAACATCTTTTTGCAAGAGATTAGTAAGAGGCCTAGAAATTTTAGAGGAGTCTTTAATAAACCTTCTATAGAAACCAGCATGACCAAGGAAATTTCTTATACCTTTAATATCTTTAGGACATGGCATTTTCTCAATTGCATCAACTTTAGCCTTATCTACTTCAATACCTCGTTCAGAAATTTTATGCCCCAAGACAATACCTTCATTCACCATAAAGTGGCACTTCTCCCAATTCAAGACAAGATTAGTTTGTTCACATCTTTGCAAAACTCGATCAAGGTTGCTTAAGCAATCATCAAAGGAAGTTCTGTAAACGGAAAAATCATCCATGAAAACCTCAACAATCTTATCACAAAAGTCAGAGAATATAGCAGTCATACATCTTTGAAAGGTAGCAGGTGCATTGCATAAACCAAAAGGCATACGTCTATAAGCATAGTGTCGGTGTATAAAACATGGGTATTTTATACCCTGACTTATGCATAGATAGTAGCAGCCTTCTTGCCGGTCAAGCCTTGCCGGGAACCGTCAAGACCAAGATTCAGAGTCCAGTCGCGGAAGCTACCAGAAAGAAGCTCAAGACACAGCACTCAACCAGTACCGAAGATGAAGACATTCCTTGCCGGCAAGGCTAAGCCGGCAAGGTGAGGACCCGGCAAGCTCCGTACCGGCGAGCTCCTGCCAGCCCTCCAGCGCTCCACCTCACCGCACAGGTGTTAGCTAGTGGGTGAGGTGTCGACCGCGTGGGCTGGTTGGTAAGGCTTATCAGGCACGTGTCAGCATGCTGGGACAGGATTTGCTGCTAATGACACACGTCCGGGAGGCGTGTAAGGATAATACGAGGTAGCTGGGCAAGCGGTGCAGAAACCTTGCCGGGACTACCTCTCCACATGACACCTAACGGAGCATTTAATGCCTTTGTCCTAAACTGGCAGAGTTAGGTATGATAGCACTGTTTGCTATCTAATCGCTATGTAATTACCGTTTTGCCACTGTGGTAACCCCTTGAGCTATAAAAGAAGGGCCAAGGCAACAGTTAGAGGGATTCAGACCCCTTTTCAAACACAAGCACATCTCGTGTAACTGCTCCTCCCACCTTGCCGGGAGAAGCGCTCCTTGTACTGTGCTCCCACACCATTAATACACCAAAAGCAGGAGTAGGGTTTTACGCTTCTCTGTGGCCCGAACCTGGGTAAAATCCCACGCGCCCTCCATTGTTCATGCTCTTTGTGCACGTCGATCTCCCCCGCCGAACCACAAGGGGCTGCATGGCCCCATAGATGGTCGTCACACCACGACATCTTTGGCGCGCCAGGTAGGGGGTAGCGTCGCTTGCGCGAACCCTGATCAGTGGATTGCGCATCTTCTTCATCATCTTCATCAACTTCCTCGTCGTCCTCCTCGTCGTCGATGGTGCCCAAGAAGAAGGGCATCACGATGACGGCCACCCCGAACGCATCCACAGGCGGCGCAGCCAATGCGGGCGGCGCGGGTTCTGCGGTTGGCACGACCAGCGCAGGCGGCGCAGTCGTCATGCCCACCACGGTCGGCGCAGGAGACGAGTGTGCTGGAGGTAGTCGACCTCCTCGATCCTCTGGCGAACGGAGCCGCGACGGTGCGGGCGGAGCGGACGGACGACCTCTTCCTCCTCCACCTCCTCGTTGCGCCGACGAATGCAGCCACCGGAGCAGCAAAGCCCGGGCCTGCATGAGCCAAGATCCCGCTGCGGTGGCGTCCAAGAATGCAGCTTCAGGACAGACAACGCGCCCCTCGCACAACGGGCGCGGCACAGCTCCGAGCGGCGCCAACGACTCTGGGCAGCGGCGACCTCACGACAAGACTCCTGTTGATCAAATCCCAGATCCTCAGGCACCGCCTCCGCCACGATGACCTACTGCTGATCATGTGCCGCGGCAGCAAGACCGCGATGGCGCTCCTGCTGGCTCTGCCAGGAGTAGAGCAACGTCACGTTCTTCGCTTCCGGCCATGCCAGCCACAGCAGCAGAAGCAATGGCGCGAGCCCAGATGCTGCTAAACTTCCCTCCAGCGGCAGAGAAGATGGATGA
Source organism: Elymus sibiricus (assembly GCA_039707655.1). Lineage (NCBI taxonomy): Eukaryota > Viridiplantae > Streptophyta > Magnoliopsida > Poales > Poaceae > Elymus > Elymus sibiricus. The sequence goes on from CM077676.1 coordinate 86,935,193, forward strand.
GTGGAGAGCCACCATCCAAAGCTTGATTGGATTCACCGAGGCCAGTAAATCGCAGCAAGTGGAGCCCTCACGGCGTCCGCAAATGGCACCGGCAAACCCAGTTGATGGCCGCACTGACGGTGCCGCGCTAACGGTGCAATCACCTCAGCGGCAACAATCTCAGCAGCAACAACGCCAACGACCGCAGCAAGCTCAGCGATCCTTCGAGCCCGACGAGGTGTCGATGGCCTCTTCGGATCCGCGAGCGCGGCAAGATCAGCGGCAAGTGCTGCGAGACAGGCAGGCAGAAGACGCCCGCACCACCATCGAACGGCGCCAGGAGGCGCGTCGTCAATCCGACGCGTGCAACGGCCCCATCGTTGATGAGCCTTCGCCAGGGGTTGGCGGATATCTACCCTATGAGATTGGATGTCCCGCCTTCACCCGTGAGCTGCGGCAAGTCCAATGGCCATCCATTCGAGCCTTCAAGCCAGAAGTGCCAGAAAAGTATGATGGCAAGCTGAACCCGGCAGAGTTTCTGGGCATCTACACGATCGCCGTGCAAGCTGCCGGGGGAAAAGATGAGAAAATCCTCGCCAACTACTTCCTGTTGGTACTGAAACCCAACGTGAGGTCTTGGCTGATGAATTTGCTGGAGAACTCCATTTCTTCATGGTCAGATCTCTGCAACGAGTTCGTTGGTGCCTTTACCAGGGGCCACAAAGCCCCTGGACAGCCCAGCGACTTGCAGGTGATCCCGCAAAGAGATGGTGAAACTTTACGCAAGTACATCCGGAGGTTCAGCCATGTGCACCGTAATATTCCAGATGTGCACCCCGCAGCCGTGATTGCCGCCTTTCACACGAATGTGCGCAATCGGAGGATGCGGGAGAAAATGAACGTCAAGTTGCCCAAGACCGTCAACGAGCTCTACACGTTGGCGGATAAGTGCGCACGTGCTGAGGAAGGAAGAAGGCTTCCCGGGGAGGACGCTGGTGCCGAAGTAGATTCTGAGGACGATGATGCTACCACCCCGAGGAAGAAAGGCCGGAAGCGCAATAGAAAGCGCAAGGGCAAAACTGTTATGGCGGTCGAAGGCTCTGGCAACTCTGAGTCCGCCAAGAAAGCCAAGACTAAGAACTCCGGCAAGGAGGCTATTGTATGCGCCGCTTGCCAGGAGGCGGCGGCAAACGAGAAGGCCTGCAAGTCAGATGGGCCGTACTGCAAGATTCACCGTACCAAAGGCCACGATCTCCAAGAGTGCCGGCAAGTCGAGCACCTTGTTGAGAAGCAAAAAGCTGAATATGAAAAGCGCGACAAGGAAAAGGGTCAAGATGGTACTGGTGGATCCGGAAAAAAAGGCCGTGGCGGTCGAAGGGGCCGCCGCGGCAAGGCTAAGCAGCAGAAAGAGAAGCCTGCCAGAGGCCGAGACAAGAAAGAAGAGGATGATGGAAGTGACGAAGAGGACGATGATGACACCAGCGAACAAGAATTCCAGAAGGCAACCGACGCCGTGTGCATTGATGGAGGGGCATCCTTACACTCCTCTCACCGCCAACTTAAGAAGTGGGCGCGTGAGGTTAATGCGGCAGAACCAGCGATGGGCTCTCAGAAGCCACTCAAATGGTCACACACGCCTATCATTTTTGATGCTGAGGATCACCCCGATCGCATAACTGCGGTCGGGTGTTTATCGTTGTTGCTCTCACCGAAAATTCGCAACCTCCAGGTAACAAAGATGTTAGTTGATGGTGGGGCCGGTCTGAACCTGATCTCTCTAGAAGTTATCAAGAGGCTGCAGATCCTGGATGAGGAACTCGAGAAAACGGGCATGTTTCAAGGAGTAAACCCGGGAAGAAGCCAGCCCAAGGGAAAGATCACATTGCCGGTGACGTTTGGCGGAGAACTGAACTACAGGACGGAAAAGATTGTCTTTGACGTCGTCAAGATCCCCATGCCGTACAATGGAATTCTTGGCCGCCCAGCCTTGGCAAAATTGATGGCAGCTTCTCACTATGCTTACAACACGTTGAAGATGCCAGGGCCGATGGGTGTCATTTGCATCAACTCCAACAAGAAAGATGCAGTCATTTGCGTCGATAAGATGTACAGAGATGCGGTTGCAGCTGAGGCCGCCGAGGCGCCAACTCCCGCCAAGAAAAAGGAAAAGAAGAAGTCCGGCAAGACCTCTAGCAAGGATTCCGGGAAGCGCACCTCTTCGAAGTGCTGCGCGCCTGTTGAAGACTTACCGGAGTGCTCTGCCGGTAGGAAATCCAAAGCCGCTGCACCGGCAACCAAGAAGGTACCGGCGAGGGGGGACGGCACTGACGGTACCTTCACCATCAGTGCCACCCTTGACAACAAATAGGAAAGCGCGCTCATTGCCTTCCTGCGGGCGAATGTCGATGTGTTTGCATGGCGACCATCTGACATCCCCGGCGTTCCTAGGGAGGTAATTGAGCACCACCTTGCTGTCTGTCCCACACCCTGCCCGTCAAGCAAAAAGTCCGGAAGCAAGCATTGGAACGGCAACAGTTTATTGCCGAAGAGATCAAGAAGCTTGAAGCAGTAGGCCTGGTCAGAGGAGTGCTACATCCCAGTTGGCTGGCAAATCCAGTGGTGGTGCGCAAAGCAAACGGAAAGTGGAGGCTTTGTATCGACTACACTGATATTAACAAAGCATGTCCGAAGGATCCTTTCCCTTTGCCGCGCATTGATCAAATTGTAGACTCTACTTCCGGCTGTGATTTGCTCTCCTTCCTTGATGCCTACTCTGGATACCATCAGATATTCATGGCCAAGGAGGATGAGGAGAAAACCGCATTCATTACTTCCTGTGGCATGTACTGCTTTGTGCGTATGCCTTTCGGGTTAAAGAGTGCCGGTTCAACATTTGCAAGAGCAGTCCAGATTGGTTTTGAGCCCCAGCTGCACAGGAATGTGGAAGCGTACATGGATGACATTGTGGTCAAGACCAAGGACAAGTCTACCCTCATTCAAGATTTGGAAGAAACATTTGCTAACTTGCGCATAATCAACTTGAAGCTCAACCCCGAGAAGTGCGTGTTTGAAGTTCCATCCGGCAAGCTTCTCGGGTTCTTTGTATCTCAATGAGGAATTGAAACAAATCCCGACAAGATCAAAGCAATTGAGCAGATTCGAGCACCGAAAAGCATCAAAGATGTGCAGCGTCTTGCCGGTTGTGTTGCTGCCTTGAGTAGGTTCATTTGAAGATCCGCTGAGCGCGCCCTGCCGTTTTCCAAGATTTTGAAAAAGGCAGGTCCGATGAAATGGACTCTGGAAGTGGAGGCCGCGCTGCAGGACTTGAAAAGATACCTCTCCTCCGCGCCAACACTAGTTGCACCAAGACAACAAGAGCCATTGCTGCTATACGTAGCGGCAACGAATCAAGTGGCTAGTGCCGCATTAGTGGCACAGAGGGAACCCGATGACGAGGAAGTAACCGCAGCAAACCTATCCAATGACAAACCGGAATCTTCTCCGGCAAATCATGGTGCCGACAAGTCGGGAACAGCGCAGACAAATGGAGATAATCAACAAACAGTGCTGAAGAAGAAAGTGGTGTAGCGACCAGTATATTTCGTCAGTTCCCTTCTGCAGGGGGCTAGATCGGGATACTCTGGGGTGCGGAAGTTGCTTTTCGGTCTTCTTATGGCCTCGAGAAAGCTGCGTCACTACTTCAAAGTGCACGAAATCACCGTCGTCACCCGCTTTCCATTGCAACGCATCTTGAGGAATCCAGAGGCAACTGGCAGGATAGTGGAGTGGGCGTTGGAATTGTCAACCTTTGCACTCAAGTTTGAAAGCACTTTAACTATTCAGAGCAGAGCTTTGGCGGAATTCATTGCAGAATGGACACCAATGCAAGACGAAGAAATTCAAGAAACAGCTCTCCCCGGCAAGGAAACGGCAAAGGAATGCATCATGTACTTTGATGGTGCCTTCTCGCTGCAAGGCGCCGGTGCCGGAGTGCTGCTTGTCGCACCCACCGGAGAGCACCTCAAGTATGTGGTTCAAATGCACTTCCCCAGGGAGCAAGCTACAAACAACACTGCTGAGTATGAAGGACTCATTGCCGGTCTTAGGATCGCAATCGACCTTGGTATCAAAAAATTGATCGTCTGCGGTGACTCGCAGCTTGTTGTGAAGCAAGTCAACAAAGATTACCAGAGCCCGTTGATGGAAGCGTACGTGGAAGAAGTGAGGAAATTGGAAGAACACTTTGATGGGTTACAAACAAAACACATTCCTCGTGCGGAAAACAGCATCGCTGATAGCCTGTCAAAATGTGCCGCTCAAAAGCTTCCCGTGGAACCGGGAACTTTTGTGCTCCATTTGAATCAACCGACAGTCACCCCATCAACGCAGGCCAGTAAGAGAAGAAAATTGAATACCGGCAGAGCTCCCGGAAGCCGCCGACAAGGATGCTACCGGGAACAACGACACGGTTGCCGGTGAGCAGCCGCTTGGCGCAGAACCCCAGGTTCTTGCCGTAGAAGCGAGCGCTCCCGCAGCCGAAGAGATGCCTTTAGTCCTTGTCATCGAGCCACAGGCTCCGGCATGGGCACAGCAAATAGTTTGATTCCTTCAAACAGGAGAACTTCCCGATGAGTAAGAAGAAGCGGAGAAAGTAGCCCGTCAGTCAAGTATGTATCAGTTTGTGGATAACATCCTGTACAGAAAACAGCCAAACGGCGTGAAATTGAAGTGTATTTGCCGGGAAGATGGACTAAAGCTGTTGGCGGAGATACACGGAGGCATATGTGGCTCTCACATAGGATCAAGGGCACTTGCCGGCAAAGCATTCCGGCAAGGCTTCTATTGGCCCACTGCACTCCAGGATGCGACTGAGCTAGTAACCAAGTGTGAAGCATGCCAGTTCCATTCAAAGAACATACATCAGCCAACTCAAGCTCTCCAAACAATCCCTCTCTCCTGGCCCTTTTCGGTCTGGGGGCTCGATATCTTGGGCCCCTTCCCCCGTGCTGCCGGGGGCTTTGAGTTCATGTATGTCGCAATTGACAAGTTCACAAAGTGGCCTGAAGTGGAGCCGGTGAGGAAGGTGACAGCGCAATCAGCTGTCAAGTTCTTCAAAGGATTAGTTTGCCGTTTCGGGGTTCCTAACAGAATCATCACCGACAATGGCACACAATTCTCGAGATGCACCTTCATGCAGTATATCCAAGACCTTGGCAGCAAGATATGTTTTGCGTCCGTTGCTCACCCGAGAAGCAACGGCCAGGCGGAAAGGATGAATGCGGAAGTGCTGCATGGCCTCAAGACAAGAACCTTTGACAAGCTGTGCAAGTGTGGAAGACACTGGATTGATGAGTTGCCGGCGGTTCTTTGGTCACTCAGAATGACACCAAATCAAGCTACCGGCCAAACACCCTTCTCCCTAATCTATGGTGCAGAAGCGGTACTCCCCATGGAACTCATATACGGGTCACCTCGAGTGCTCGCTTACGATGAAGTTGAGCAAGAGCAGCTGCGGCAAGACGACGCATTGCTCCTTGAGGAAGATCGTCTTCGGACGGCTGTGCGAGCTGCACGCTACCAGCAAGCCTTGCGTCGCTACCATAGCCGCAAAGTGCATGCCCGAAGCCTTGAGGGGGTGGAGATGGGTACCATTTCTAATGACATTCAAGAGATCATTTCGTACAACAAGAGAAGCAACGCAAGGAAAAGCTAAGTTGAAAAACTTTGAAAACTTTTCCTGGTTACATTCGCAATTTCCCTTGAACAATTCTATGCTCTGTATGAGAAACCTACACGCGAGAGGAACCTTGTCGCGATCAGTCTGCGCTCTAGCTTGCCTTGAGTCCGCTCGGCAAGCCTAGTAGCTGCATTCTGACCCGGCAAGTTACCTTGTTGGCGGCGGCACTTCCAGGAGGCTGCTAAGGACCCGTTCCTCGAAGCGCTCGCGGCAAGTGTGCGCACCGGCAAGCTTCCAATGAGCATAGGGAACACAATCATACAAAGGCAAATTAAGACAAGGGAAACAGCATGCATTTATTTAAACCCGGCAAACACTAGATATTCATTGAAAAGGTGCTCGATTACATTTTCATCGGCCCATTGCCAGGGTTTATCTCGAGTGTGAAGAGGGCAAAAGGGGCACCTAGGCGGAGTCCGGCTTGTTCCCGGAAGGCCAGATGATGGTGCTGCCGGTGATCAACCACTCTCTTCACCGTCGTCTTCAATCTTCACGCCCGGAGAGCCGTCGTCATCGCCGTCATCATCGTCATCCTCAGCATCGCTGGAGGAAGCGGTGTCGCTGTCGCTCGAGCTCTCCGCACAGCACTCCAGACGAGCGCCTGAAGCCTCGAAGAACTTCATGACGAGCGTGTCTAGTCCATCCAGCCTGAAGTGAAGGAGGTGCCCCTGCCCCAAGCAACAGGCACGGGCAAAGGATTTCCACCCGCGCATGAGGTACATGATGCCGTTGTTTGAAGTCTCAACGGTCACCCGGACCGGGCCATTGCAGCAACCGTCCACGTGCAGCCATAAGCCGTGCAGGTGGCGGCCTTCCATCTCCCTAGCAAAAGGGCGAGGGAGCCGCAGCCAACTCTGTGGCTGGTCGCGCAGCTCCAAGACAAACTCTTCCGTCGTATCCACCGTGTGGCCTTCTGCCGGTAGAGGAAGGGCCAAAGATGGAGCGGCAAGTGCCCCGACGTGGCCGCCCCGACCACGGGCGCCGCATCGCCCACGGCCACGGGCCGCGGCCCTCCCTTGAGCACTGGAGCCAGCCTCCGCAGCTGCAGCCGAAGCATGAGCTTGGAGCCAAGAAGAAGCTCTCGCCGCGGTGGTGGAAGCACGACCGCGACCCCTTCCCCTCGCCATGCCGTCGTTGGATGCGGAGGAAGAAGATACAAGAAAGAGGCAACAGTCGCTGGATATTGAGGCAGAAAGAGATGAGTGAGCATCGCATCCCACAGTCCCCTCTTTATAGGGGGACTACGGGAGGCTAGCTCCTCACCGTCTTCGGGCGGCCGCCCACATTCGCCAATCCCACGACCTACGCTCTGGCCGGGCGCATTACTCCAGCAACCGCCCACGATCGCCAATCCCGCGCCCTGCGCCCCCTGGCCTAGCGCGTCACTCCAACGGCCACCCTCCACCACCAATCCGCTGCCTTGTGTGCATGCAAGTGCGCGTGATGGAGAGGCGCAGAAAAAGGAGGAGTAAAGACGGACATGGCAGTTATCCTTTGCCACGCGTGGCCGTGTGCTGGTACAGTTTGAACCCGCGGCGCTCCACCTATGAGCACACCAAGCGGCCGCCCGTTCGACAGCAAGGGTTCCCGGAAGACGACTGAGAACACACCCGAATTCAGATTAATGAGGAAGCGAAGAAGATCTCAAAGAGAGAGGATAACCATCATGGCGAAAATTACAGCGGCAGTTTCCCGCCGCGTGTCTGTGCGTTGTTTGGGCCTAGCCCAACGACACTTCGAACGCGCGTATGGCCCAGGCCCGGGGGCTCCTGTCAGTGTATAAAACATGGGTATTTTATACCCTGACTTATGCACAGTCAGTAGCAGCCTCCTTGCCGGCCAAGCCTTGCCGGGAACCGTCAAGACCAAGATTCAGAGTCCAGTCGCGGAAGCTACCAGAAAGAAGCTCAAGACACAACACTCAACCAGTACCAAAGATGAAGACATTCCTTGCCGGCAAGGCTAAGCCGGCAAGGTGAGGACCCGACAAGCTCCGTACCGGCGAGCTCCTGCCAGCCCTCCAGCGCTCCACCTCACCGTACAGGTGTTCGCTAGTGGGTTAGGTGTCGACCGCGTGGGCTGGTTGGTAAGGCTTATCGGGCAAGTGTCAGCATGCTGAGACAGGATTTGCTTCTAATGACACACGTCCAGGAGGCATGTCAGGATAATACGAGGTAGCTGGGCAAGCGGTGCAGAAACCTTGCCGGGACTACCTCTCCACATGACACCTAACGGCGCATTTAATGCCTTTGTCCTAAACTGGCAGAGTTAGGTATGATAGCATTGTTTGCTATCTAATCGCTATGTAATTACTGTTTTGCCACTGTGGTAACCCCTTGAGCTATAAAAGGAGGGCCAAGGCAACAGTTATAGGGATTCGGACCCCTTTTCAAACACAAGCACGTCTCGTGTAGCTGCTCCTCCCACCTTGCCGGGAGAAGCGCTCCTTGTACTGTGCTCCCACACTATTAATACACCAAAAGCAGGAGTAGGGTTTTACGCTTCTCTGCGGCCCGAACCTGGGTAAAATCCCTCGCGCCCTCCATTGTTCATGCTCTTTGTGCACGTCGATCTCCCCCGCCGAACCACAAGGGGCTGCATGGCCCCATAGATGATCGTCACACCACGAAGCATAGGTTCCAAAAGGACAAGTAAAGGTGGTTTTCTCTTGGTCGGCTTGTGATACAGGTATTTGAGACAAACCAGAATATCCATCAAGAAAGCAAAAGTGTGTACGCTTGGACAATCTTTCTAACATTTGATCAATAAAAGGTAAGGGGTAATGATCTTTTCTAGTGGCTTTGTTTAATTTTCTAAAATCAATTACCATCCTATAACCAGTTACAATTCTTTGTGGAATGAGTTCATTTTTATCGTTAGGAACAACAGTAATGCCTCCCTTCTTAGGGACACAATGAACGGGACTTACCCATCTACTATCAGCTCTGGGATAGATTATACCTGCTTCCAAAAGCTTTAATATTTCAGTTCTTACCACCTCCTTCATCTTTGAATTTAATCGTCGTTGGTGGTCGACAACTAGTTTAGCATCAGGCTCCATATTAATTTTGTGCTGACATAGAGTGGGACTAATGCCCTTAAGATCATCAAGAGTATATCCAATAGCAGCACGGTGCTTCCTCAGAGTTTTTAGTAATCTCTTTTCTTCATGCTCTGAATGGTTAGCACTAATAATAACAGGATATATCTTCTTTTCATCTAGATAAGCATATTTGAATGTATCAGGCAACTGCTTCAATTCAAATATAGGGTCACCCTTAGGTGGAGGAGGACCTCCATGAGTTTCAACATGCAAATTGTGTTTAAGGATAGGTGGTTGATCAAAGAACATCTTATCTATTTCATTCCTTTCATTCATGTGCATATCATTTTCATGGTCTAGCAAATATTGTTCTAACGGATCAGTAGGAGGTACGGCAATAGAAGCAAGACCAATAATTTCATCTTTACTAGGCAATTCTTTATCATGAGGTTGTCTACGAAACTTGGAGAAATTAAACTCATGAGATATATCACCAAAATTAACACTAACAGTTTCTTTAGCGCAATCAATCTTAGCATGAACAGTGTTCAAGAAAGGTCTACCAAATATAATGGGACAAAAATTATCTTGTGGAGAACCGAGGACTAGAAAATCAGTAGGGTATTTTATTTTTCCACACAAGACTTTAACATCTCTAACGATCCCAAGCGGCGTAATGGTATCTCTATTCGCAAGCTTAATAGTAACATCAATGTCATCTATTTCAATCAGTGCAATGTCATTCATAATTTCTTGATATAAGGTAAATGGAATAGCACTCACACTAGCACCCAAATCACATAAGCCATGATAACAATGCTCTCCTATTTTAACAGAGACAACAGGCATGCCAACGACAGGTTTATTCTTATCTTTAGGATTGGGCTTAGCAATTCTAGTAGCATCATCAGAGAAGTAAATAACATGTCCATTGATACATCTCCAATGTATCTATAATTTATGAGGTATTCATGCCATGTTTATTATAGTTTTGAATGATTTTGGTGCACTTTTATATGGCTTTTATATGATTTTTATGGACTAACATATTGACCTTGTGCCCAGTGCCAGTTGTTGTTTTCTGCTTGTTTTTGGTTTTCTAGAAAATCCATATCAAACGAAGTCCAAATGCAGCGAAATTTTTTGACGATTTTTTCTGGAAGGAAACAGACCCAGGAAGCTTCAGAGGAGCAGCAGAAGAGCCAAAGGGGCCCCACGAGCCACCTGGACGAGCCTGCCCCCCCCCCCAGGCGCGCCCTGGTGCCTCGTGGAACCCCTGTGGCCCCTCTTCGCGTGATTCCAATGTTGAAAAATCATATATATTCAGAAACCCCCGAAGGTTAACCTAGATGAGTTTTTACGCCGCCGAAAGCCTCTGTACCTCCACAATCTAATCTACTTCCCTTTTCCGGCACCCTGCCGGAGGGGGGAATCATCACCGGAGGCCATCTTCATCATCCCGGCGGTCTCCATGACGAGGATGGAGTAGTTCACCCTCGGGGCTGAGGGTTTGTACCAGTAGCTATGTGTTTGATCTCTCTCTCTCGTGTTCTTGATTTGGCATGATCTTGATGTATCGCAAGCTTTGTTAATATAGTTGGATCATATGGTGTTTCTTCCCTCTCTATCCTTGTTGTGATGAATTGAATCTTTTCCCTTTGAGGTTTCGTTATTTTTGGATTGAATATTTCAGATTTGAGAACACTTGATGTATGTCTTGCATATGAATACCCGTGGTGACAATGGGGTATTATATTGATTCACTTGATATATGGTTTGGCACTCAACTCGCGAATTCCCGTGGTGACATTGGGGTAATCTATGCATAGGGGTTGTATGCACGTTTTCATTATCTTTTCTCCGATAAAAACTTTGGGGTGCCCCTTGGAGTTCTTTGTGTGGATTGAATATTATGATTATGAAGTTGTTTGATGCATATCGTATAATCAACTCATGGATACTTGCGGTGACATTGGAGTATCTAGGTGACATTAGAGTTGGTTGATGAGTATCATATGGTGTTATTTTAGTACGAACTCTAGGGCTGTTTGTGACACTTATAGGAATAGCTCAATAGATCGATCGGAAAGGATAACTTTGAGGTGGTTTGGTACCCTACAAACAATTTATATCTTATGTTCTCCACTAATAGGAACTTGGGAGTGATTCTTTATCGCACGTTGAGGGATGATTATGTGATCCAATTATATTAGCATTGTTGAGAGATTGCACTAGCGAAAGTATGAACCCTAGGCCTTGTTTCTAAGCATTGCAATACCGTTTATGCTCACTTTTGTTACTTGCTACCTTGCTTTTTTTTTATTGTTCGCACTACAAAAACCTGTACCTACTATCCATACTACACTTGTATCACCATCTCTTCGCCGAACTAGTGCACCTATACAATTTACCATTGTATTGGGTGTGTTGGGGACACAAGAGACTCTTTGTTATTTGGTTGCAGGGTTGTTTGAGAGAGATCATCTTCATCCGATGCCTCCCACGGATTGATAAACCTTAGGTCATCCACTTGAGGGAAAATTGCTACTGTCCTACAAACCTCTGCGCTTGGAGGCCCAACACGAGTCTACAAGAACAAGTTGTGTAGTAGACTTCATCCATCTATATTATCGACTAAGAGATCTTTAACCATAGCAACATTAGGTTCAACTTTAATTTGTTCAGAGGGTCTAGGTGCTCTAATATTACTTTTGTTAACCACAGTTGAAACTTTAGAATGTTCCTTAATCCTAACAGGAAAAGGTGGTTTCTCAATATAAGCAGTAGGCACAACTGGATCAACATGTTAAACAATTGTTTCTTTTTTAATGCTAACAGGTTCTTCTTTCAATTCAATAGGTGGATGATATTTAAACCACTTCTCCTTAGGGAGATCAACATGAGTAGCAAATGATTCACAAAAGGAGGCTACTATCTCAGAGTCAAGTCCATATTTAGTGCTAAACTTATGAAAAGCATCGGTATCCATAAAAGATTTAACACAATCAACTCAAGTGTTATACCTGACTCATTACCTTTGTTGAGTTCTCAATCTTCAGATTTGCGTTTAATTCTTTCCAGAAGATCCCATCTAAATTCAATAGTTTTCTTCATAAAGGAGCCAGTCGAACAAGAATCGAGCATGGTTTTATCATCATGAGAAAGCCGAGCATAAAAATTTTGTAAGATAATTTCTCTTGAGAGCTCATGCTTAGGGCATGTGTACATCATATACTTAAGCCTCCCCCAAGCTTCAGCAATGCTTTCTCCTTCACGAGGCCAAAAATTATATATATAATTCCGATCACGATGAACCAGATGCATAGGATAAAACTTTTGATGAAATTTCAATTTCAATCGATTCCAATCCAACGTTCCAATATCATCACATAGCCTATACCATGTCAATGCCTTTCCCTTCAAAGATGAAGGGAAAACCTTCTTCTTCACTTCATCTCCGGGTAAAGCTGCAAGCTTAAATAATCCACAAACTTCATCCACATAGATTAGGTGCATATCTGGATGTAGTGTTCCATCTCCTGCATAAGGATTAGCTAGCAGTTTCTCTATCATACCCAAAGGAATCTCATAATAAATATTTTCAGTAGGTGCAGTAGGTTGAGGAGAAAATCTTTGTGCTTCCGGTCGAGATGAAGATACCCCGAACAAGCCCCTCAAAGGATTACTTTCCGTAGTGACAAGTGACAATAAATTTCAGCATATAATAAAAATGTTTCCTTACCAAATTTCACTCACCAAAGGCGCTTCACTCCCTAGCAACGGCGCCAGAAAAGAGTCTTGATGACCCACAAGAATAGGGGATCAATTGTAGTCCTTTCGATAAGTAAGAGTGTCGAACCCAATGAGGAGCAGAAGGAAGTGACAAGCGGTTTTCAGCAAGGTATTTTCTGCAAGCACTGAAATTATCGGTAACGAGTAGTTTGATAGCAAGATAATTTGTAACAAGTGACAAGTAGCAATAGTAACTAAAGTGTAGCAAGGTAGCCCAATCCTTTTGTTGCAAAGGCTAGGCCGGAACATTCTCTTATAATAAGCAAAGCGTTCTTGAGGACACATGGGAATTTCATCTAGTCACTTTCATCATGTTTGTTTGATTCGCGTTCGCTACTTTGATAATTTGATATGTGGGTGGACCAGTGCTTGGGTGCTGTTGTTACTAGAACAAGCCTCCCACTTATGATTAACCCCTCTCGCAAGCATCCGCAACTATGAAAGAAGAATTAAGATAAATCTAACCATAGCATTAAACTTATGGATCCAAATCAGCCCCATACGAAATAGCGCATAAACTAGGGTTTAAGCTTCTGTCGCTCTGCCAACCCATCATCTAATTACTACTCCACAATGCATTCCCTTACGCCCAAAGATGGTGAAGTGTCATGTAGTCGACGCTCACATGACTAAGAGAATGAACAACATACATATCATCAAAATATCGAACGAATACCAAATTCACATGATTACTTATGACAAGACTTCTCCCATGTCCTCAAGAACAAAAGTAACTACTCACACATCATATTCATGTCCAAGATCAGAGGGGTATTGTGACGCCCCGACTTAATCGTGCACTAATCATTCACGCAAATGCACACGATCAAGCCTAAGGACTCACGGGAAGATATCACAACACAACTCTAAACACAAATAAAAGTCTTACAAGCTTTATATTACAAGCCAGGGGCCTCGAGGGCTCGAATACATAAGCTCGCAAACAAGCGTTAGCGGAAGCAACAACAGTATCTGAGTACAGACACAAAAGTTAAACAAGCCTGCCTTAAGAAGGCTGAGCAAAACAACAACATTAGATCGAAAAGGTGCAGGCCTCCTGCCTGGGAGCCTCCTATCTACTCCGGGTCATCGGTCTCCATGTAGTAGTAGGCTCCACCAGTAGGGTAGTAGTGGTCGTCGACTGGGGCTGCTGGCTCCGAGGCTCCGTCATCTGGTCGCAGCAATCGGGTATGGGGAAAAAGGGAAGCAAAGCAACCGTGAGTACTCATCCAAAGTACACGCAAGGCTTACATCAGATCTATTCTAATTATGCATCGGTATCAAAGAGGAGCTGTATGTGTGGACTAGACTGCAGAAATGCCAGAATAGAGAGAAAAGACCTAGCCTATCGAAGACTAGCATCTTTAGCGTCTTGCAGCATAAGAAGAGTGCAGATTAGTAATATAACATATAGTAGTAGCAACAAGTAGTAACAACGCCCAGGGATCCTTCCTCGACTCCCTGCGAGAAAGCGACCCCGGAGCCACAGATTAAGCATCTCGAGTTCCAGTTCTAGTTGTAGTAGATCGGGATATTTTCCGAGCGTCTTGTTACCGTGGACACGGCTATTCGAATAGATATACTTCCCTGCAGGGGTGCACCAACTTACCCAACACGCTCGATTAACTCTGGCCGGACAAACCTACTCGGTCCATGCCCGGCCTCGGCTGATCGACACGTCGTAGCCCTACCTAGGTTCAACAGAGAGGCCAGTATGCCCGTCTACACCCTAAGCGCTTAGGGGTCTTGGGCCCATTGCCCTTTGCACTCCTGCGCGTTGCGAGGACGGCCGGGACCAGACCTAGCCCCTATATACACACGCAGGCTTTCATGGTCCACCCGGGCGCGTGCCGCTCAACTGCTGACGTCTGAAGAACTTCGGCTGATACATTCGACGCCGAGTGCCCATACTATTCCCGCGAAAAGTCCGTAGGCCTACTCAGATCACATATCCAAATCCCATTAGTGTGTTGGGAGCTCGCGGTGACAATCAGTGATCCACGATATGTGGTCCCGTCGCCCCATCTCGTGGAATTACGGCAAGGGCTAGGAATGCCCGGCCGTGCCACGTATTTATCTCACGGGTACCCTCCAGGTCAACCCGTCTTCCCAAAAGACTGTCGGGAACTCAGGTCCACCTCAACCGGGGTGGTACCGCCTGTCCCTTCAGTCCTGCAGTAACAGTAATAGTAAAAGGGCAACAGGTAAAAGTAACCGTGTGTCCGTAACATCAAGAGGGTAATCCGATGAATCGCCCTCATTGGATTCCCACTCGATGTAACCGTCAAGGTGAACCCGGAGGAATCACCCTCGATGGATTCACACTTGAGGGGTTGCACGACAAAGGCATCATCGGAGGTGGTGAAAGAGGAATCACCCTCGATAACCCAAAACCGGCTAGCTATGCTACAGAGATATCATCAGGAGTGATGTAGGAGGTATCACCCTCGGCACTCGATGGTAGCTCTACAGAGTAGTGCAAGTAAAGGGGGTGCAGTGATGTGTCGGTCTCAGCCCACCGATCATATTGATCGGGGCACCAGTAACAAAGTGGGGCAACTAGGACAAGGATGAGGGGCCACAGATGGTTTACTAACCAACCTATACTAAGCATATAGGATAACAGGAATGGTATCAACAACCGTTACAAAAATAGGCTATGCATCAGAATAGGTATTTCGGGACAATAACTATAGCAATTCTAATGCAAGCATGAGGGAGAAAGAATAGGCGATATAGGCATGTTCAAGGGGGGTTGCTTGCCTGGAAGCTTTGCCGAAAAAGAAGAGTTGTTGGTGATCTACCGGAGAAGAAGAGGGGGAAGAAACAGATAAATACATGGTAACAAAAGCAATCACAAATCATGACATGACTATAAGCTATGCCGCGGTGATCTAACGCAGTGCTACACGTTACAGACGGAGCGGGAAAATATCTGGGAATATTTTCCCGGTATTAAGCATCTGTCAGACAGATGAACCGGAGGGGAAGGTTCCATGTTTGCATGGTTGTGGGCATGTGACAGGTAAACGGAGGGCATGTTCGGATTCGTTGGATTTTTCTAATCAACTTTCATGTAGAAAACTTTTTCATCCGAGCTACGAATTATTTTCTACGAATTTCCGAAGTTTTAATCAATTTCTGAAAATCCTGGAATTATTTAAATCTGAAAATTGCCCAGAAAAACGCTAGGTGCACCCGGTGCACTACACACACAGGTGCACTAGAGAGGCTGACAGTGGGCCCGGTCAGCTGAGTCAACTGGTCAGCTGTTGACCAGTTGACCAGTCAACTGGGCCGCACTGGTCAGTGACTGGGGGCTGCCCAGTCAGCCAGTTAACCTGGTTAACTGGTCAACTGGGCCTGTGGGGCCCAGTTGCCAGCAACCCAGGGAGGTGCCACGTGGCCGCCACATCAGCGCCGGCTGCCGGAGTAGCTCCGACGAGCCCTTTCACGGCGGCCGTTCGCCGGAGTTGGCCGGAAACGCGGCACAGAGCCCTGTTTGCCGCGCGGCCGGTGGCTTTTGAACGGGCGCAGCGCTGCGCGTCATCTGGCGGCATTGGTTTGAGCCGGGATGCTCGGAATCGAGCGGCACATCGACGGTGGGCGGCGGCCGGAACGCGGTGATCTCGGGTACGAGCTCAGGGGCTCGTCCGAGTTGAGCTAAAGCGCTCACGTGCTGCCTGGGAAGCCTAGGAGCACGCTCATGCATCCGGTTCGTCCAACGGACGCGCGCAATGACGACAGCGAGCTCCGTGGCGGAGCAGAGCTCGGTAAGTGCGCGAGCGGCGCGGGGAGCGAGCTACGGCACGACGGCGAGCATCTAGGGGACGGGCAGAGGTGCGGGAGCTTACGGAGCGGCGCACGGTGGCCCATGACAGCTTAGGAGCGCGGGGGGGGGGGGGGCGGATCAAGGCGGCGGAACGGCGGGGATCCGAGGAGGACGATGATGGCGTTCTAGCGATGCAGAACTCCTCAGCTCCAACGAGCTGCACCGGAGGACGTGGCGGTCCACGGTGAGGCTGACGGAAACGGCGAGGCCGCGTGGGAGGTATGATGGCCGTAGTGGCAAAGACGGCGTAGCGACGGTGGCGCTCGGGCACAGGAGGAAGGAGGAGGGGAGAGTGACCGAGCGAGGGAGAGGGGAAGGGAGAATGGTGAGGGCATCCAGGGGGAAAGGATGGCCTCGGCCTTATCCTCCCAGCGGCCCTGTGGCGTCGGCGTGGCGAGCAGCGGCAGGAGCGCGTGCGTGCGTGGCCACGGGCGCGCTGCCACGGCGACGGGAGCAGGTAGGCGACGAGGTAAATGGGCTGGGCCGGTTGGGCCAGCGCCAGGTATGCTTTGCCCTCTTTTTTGTTTTTCTGTCTTTTCCATTTATTTAAAAACAGAGTCAGAAAAGGAAAATTTTGGAACACCAAAGGACTTGAGAAAAATGTGGGTCTAGGCCACATAAATCCATAGTGATATTTGGCACTGCCACAAATATTTTGGAGGCAAGATGTATCTAAATGGATTTTTCACAAAGAAAATAGCATTGAAAAATGCTGAAATGGCTCTAAATTAATTGCCATAGCTCATCTTAGCTTAGTGGTGATGTTGTTTTCCTAAACAAATATTTGATTTGGAATATTTGCTAAATGATGAACTATTTTTCAGCAATTTTTGTGCAACTTCAAATTTCACTTGCAATCCAAATTTTAATTTGAAGTGGAATTCGAAATGAGATATAAACCAATGATGATCAAGCACTATAAATCAAGATGACTTGGCACTGATCATTAGGGATTACTATAGCTCATTCCTTAGGGGTGTTACAATTCTCCTCCTCTAAAAGAAATTCTCGTCCCGAGGATTTAGGAGGTGGAAGGGAAAGAGATCGGGGTATTCCTGAAAGTTCTTCTGGAAATACCTCTTAGAAGTCGTGAACGACTGGAACGTTTCAATTGCTCAAATTTAATGCCATGCATGTATGCAAAATCTTATGATAGGAATGAATACGATGCTCCTGATTCAAATAAAACAGAAACTAATACTGGATTAACAAGAGGAGTACCCTTCACAGTAGTAGACTGGGCTTGAGCTTCATTCAGAGCAACATGGTAAGCTTAACCATGAACATAAGAAGGTCTGGCATTGTTGTTGCGGGGCTAGTTGTTACCACGGCCATCAGAGGGAAGTGCAAGCTGATTCTGAGTCTGAGGGCATTCTCTGGCGGGGTGACCTGGACAGCCACACTTGAAGCAGAGCCCATCATTGGGACAGGGAGCAGGAGCTCGAAGCAGCGGAGCCTTAGGTCTTGGTTGCCCCGGCGGTGGAGGAGGTGCAGCTGGATGGTACATGCTGTGAGGAATCCAGATACGGTGCTTGTGCGAGGACAAGCCCAAAGATGAGCCCTCATCATGGGTATGCTTGAGTGTGTCCTTGTGTTCCTTCAGACCAGTCTCAACCTGAATGGCCTTGTTCACCAGGGTGGCGAAGTCGGCGAAGTCTTGGTCAAGGAGTGCAAGCTTAATATCAGGGTTGAGCCCTTCACGGAACTTCTCCTGTCTGCGAGCATCAGTAGCGATGTCTTCCTCAGCATAGCGAGACAATTCAGGGAACTCCCGCTGATAAACATCCACAGTCTTGCTGCCCTGGGTGAGGTTGCGGAACTCACGTTTCTTCCGGTCCATGATTCCCTGAGGAATGTAGCGGCCACGGAAAGCAGCTTGGAATTCTAGCCAAGTGATGATCGTTCCAATTGGCAGTGTGCGTCTGTGGCTGTCCCACTGTGACGCCCCCGACTTAATCGTGCGCTAATCATACACGCAAATGCACACGATCAAGCCTAGGGACTCACTTGAAGATATCACAACACAACTCTACACAAATAAAATAATTCAAGCTTTATATTACAAGCCAGGGGCCTCGAGGGCTCGAATACATAAGCTCGATGACATACAAGCATCAGCGAAAGCATCAGATATCTGAGTACAGATATAAAGTTAAACAGATAGGCCTTTACAAGGTAGGGCAAAATAAAAACTCTGGTCGAAAAGGTGAAGGCCTCCTGCCTGGGAGCCTCCTATCTACTCCTTGTCGTCGGCGGACTCCACGTAGTAGTACGCTCCTCCAGAGGGGTAATAGTAGTAGTCGTCGACTGGGGCGGCTGACTCCGGGGCTCCGTCATCTGGTCGCAGGAATTGGGCATGGGGAAAAGGGGAAGCAAAGCAACCGTGAGTACTCATCCAAAGTACTCAGCAAGACTTTGAACAGAACTAGTCTAGTTATGCAAAATTATCAAATGAAGGCTGTATATGTGGACTTGACTGCAGAAATGCCAGAATAGGGATAAAAGGGCCTAGCCTATCGAAGACTAGCATCTTCAGGGTCTTGCAGCATTAGAAGAGTGCAGATTAGTAACATAATTAAAGTAGCAAGCATGTTGTAACAAAGCCTAGAGATCCTTTCTCGACTCCCTGCGAGAAAGCGATCCCGGAGCTTCCAATTAATTATCATGTAACCAGTTCAAGTAGTAGATCGGGATACTTTACTGAGCGTCCTGTTACCGTGGACACGGCTATTCAAATAGATATATCTTCCCTGCAGGGGTGCACTGCTGTTACCCAACATGCTCGATTAACTCTGGCCGGACACACTTTCCTGGGTCGTGCCCGGCCTCGGCTGATCGACACACCATAGCCCTACCTAGAGCTCAGCAGAGAGGTCCCCGCCGGTCTACCTCCTAAGTGCTCAGGGGTCTTGGGCCCATCACCCTTTGCACTCCGGGTCGTTGCGCACATGGTTAGATCCAGGCACCACCTCTCTCCTGGATGGCGCCGATCCTGCCGTGCCGCAATGCTGAACTGGACGTCTGACAGAGCTTTCGGGTGATACATACGGCACAGAGGGCCCCATTAAACCATTATCCCGCGTGGTGGTAGTGCGTATAGGCCAATGGCCAACTCAGACCAAATACCCAAATCCGTTAAGTGTATTGGGAGCTCGTGGAAACGATCAGAGATCCACGAAACATGTGGCCCCATCGCTCCGTCTCGTGGACTTACGGCAAGGGCTCAGAATGCCCGGCCGTGCCACGTAATTATCTCGCGGGTACCCTCATGGTCAACCCGTCTGCACATCTCTCGCGGGTACCCCTCGGGGTCGACCCGAATTTATTAAGTATCTGTAATGAAACCCAGGTAACCGTGTGTCCATCACATCAAGATGGGATCCGAGGAATCACCCTCGTTGGATTCCCACTCGATGTATCCATCAAGTTGAACCCGGAGGAATCACCCTCGTTGGCATTCACACTTGCGGGGTCGCACGACAGAAGCTTCATCGGGGGTGGTGAAAGAGGAATCACCCTCGTTACCCACGACCGACTAGCTATACTACAGAGGCAGCATCGGGAGTGATATAAGAGGTATCACCCTCGGCACTCGTTGGTAACTCTGTAGAGTCGTACTATGTAAGGGGTGTGCGGTGATGTCGTGGTCTCGGATTGTTGATCACATAGATCGGGACAACTGTAGCTAAGCGGGGCAACTAGAGCAAGGGAGAGGGCCACAGATGGAGTTCCATCAAACCTATACTAAGCATTTTGGATATCACGCATAGTATCAACATAAGTTACAAGAAACAGGCTATGCATCAGAACAGGATAAATCAATAGTAGTAGCAAATTCTAATGCAAGCAGGAGGGAGAAAGAATAGGTGATATTGGCATGCGTCAAGGGGGTTGCTTGCCTGGTTGCTCTGCAGCAAAGGAGGGGTCGTCAACGGGGTAGCCGGTCTCCGGAGCTGCATCGGTCTCAGAGGCTATCGGAAAGAAGAGGGGGAAGAAACAATAAATAAATGCAAACAATGCAACACAGATGCATGGCATAACGATATGCAGTGCTTGTGGTGACCTATTGCATTGCTACATGTCGCAGACGAAACGGGAAAATATCTGGGATATTTTCCCGGCGTTTAGGCTGATTTCGGAATACTGAACCCGAGGGGAAAGTTCCATGTTCACGTAGTTAGGAGTGATGGTCAAGCATTTTGACCGCGTATTCAGATTCGTCTCATTTTTCTGATCAACTTTCATGTAGAAAGTTTTTCGATCCGAGCTACGGTTAATTTTCTATGAATTAAACAAGTTATAAGCATTTTCTGGAATTATTTAAATTAACAGAAATGCCAGAAATGGAATATGACGTCATGCTGATGTCATCACTATGTCAGCAGTCGGCTGACCAGCTGACTGGTCAAACTGGCAGGTGGGACCCACCTGTCAGTCTCAGAGGGTTTTAACAGTGGTTAATTTAATCTAACAGGGGCAATTAGCTAGTGGGCCCGGCCTGTGAGTGACCTAACTAATTAACAGTATTAACTAATTAACTGTTAACTGTAATTAGGTCAACCGGGGCCCACAAGTCAGCTTCAGGGGGAATAGTAACCCGCGTTGACCAGGTCAACTGGGTCAAACGGCGGCCTGGGGCCCACTGGCAGTGTCTCCGGGTGGGTCCCTCGCTTGCCACATAGGCGGCCGGCGCCGGAATGGCTCCGGTGAGCCCGTACACGGCGGCGTGACCTCGGTGAGCGGCGGAAAACCTCTGTGGTGCATCATTTTGCTCGGTTCTTGCGGCGTTCGAACGAGAAGAACACGCCGCGTCGATCTATGGCAGTCTCAGGTGCGGGGGTGGTCGGAGTGGAGCTGGGCGTCGACGGCGGTGGCGGTAACTTTTGGGTGGCAGTGAGCTTGGCGAAGCAGCGTGCAATGGCTCGAATGAGAGAGGTAGGGGTGATCTACGCGAGCTGGCGAGCTCGTTGGACACGGTTACGCGTGCAAGCGGTCGCCGGAACATGGCCGGCGATGAGCCCGGGCGGCGACGAGCTCGGCCTCGGTGGAAACGACGGCTACGCGCACGGGAAAGAACAGAGAAGAGAGGGGAGAGGAGGTGGCTCACCGTGCGGGCTCAAGAAGGCCCCTCGGGTGATCGGGAGCGCAGGGGGAGGCCGGAACCGTCGGGGATCGCCGACGACAGAGAGCTCAATGCCGTGCTCGATCCCGTCCGTGTGGTCCTCCCAGAGCAAAATGGCGAGCGGCAGATGACGTAGCCGAATGAGGCGGAGATGACGGGCACGGCGGGGCTGCGCGGGAGGCACGGAGGCCATGGCGTTGCAGCGGCGCGGCGTCGGTGGCGCTCGGCTGCGCGGGCAGAGAAGAGGGAGGAGCGAGAGGGTGCGCAAGAGAGAGGGAGGAGAAGACTGCGGGCGTCCAGGGGGGAAGGCTCGGGGCTCGGCCTTATCCAGGCTCACCTGCCCTGTCACTGTGGCAGCCAGTGGCCGGAGCGGCGAGCTCCTGGCCATGGCGCACGCGACACGAGGGAGGGGAGCAGGTAGGGGAGGCCCTGGTGGGCTGGGCCGTCGCGGCCCAGAGCCAGGTAAGTGGCCTGCCTCTTATTCTTTTCTGTTTTTCTCTTTTTCTTTAATAAACAAAGAGAGGAAAGAATATTTGGGGCCACACAAGAGCTAAGAAAAATTGTGGGACTTAGGCCATAAAATACTCTGTATTTTTAGGCAATGCCACAAAAAGTGCAGAGGCCAGGGGAATTCATTTGCATTTTTCATAAATGAAATTGCATTTAGAATTACTGGAATGGTACTGTTTTAAATGCTACTGTCCATCTTTACATATGAGTGATGTTGATTTTCTTAGCAATAAATTGTTTTAGAATTTATGCTAAAAGATGAACATTTTTCCAGCAACTTTGGTGCAACTCCAAATTTCAATGGCATTTGAATTTGAATTCAATGGCAGAATTTGAAATGAGATATTATTCCAACATGATTAACATTGCAAATCTCAGATGACTTGGCATTAATATGGTGGATCACTGTAGCTCATTACATAGGGGTGTTACAATTCTCCTCCTCTAAAAGAAATTCGCGTCCCGAGAATTCAGGAGGTAGAAGGAAACATGTCGGGATATTCCTGGAAATTTTTCTGGAAGTAACACTAAGTAGTCGCGGACGACTGGAACGTTTTAATTCCACGAATTTAATGCCATGCATGTATGCAAAACTTTTTGCATGAATGGGTACGATGCTCCCGAATAAGTTAAAGCAGAAGCTAGTATCGAGTTAACAAGAAGAGTACCCTTCGCAGTAGCTGGCTGGTCTCGAGCTTCACCCAGATCAATATGGTAAGCTTGACCACGACCATAAGAAGGCCTGACATTGTTGTTGCGATGCTGGTTGTTGCCACAGCCATTACCATGGCCAGTAGAGGGAAGTGCCAGCTAGTTCTGGTTCTGAGGGCACTCCCGGGAATAGTGACCTGGACGGCTACACTTGAAACAGAGCCCACTGTCGGGACGGGGAGCAGGAGCTCGTAACATGGGAACTTGATGTCTTGGCTGCCCCGGCGGTGGAGGAGGTGCGGCTGGATGGTATATGCTGTGAGGAATCCAGATGCGGCGCTTCTGTGATGACGAGCCCGAAGATGAGCCCGCTTCACAGGTGCGCTTAAGAGCGTCCTTGTGTTCCTTCAGACCAGTCTCAACCTGTACGTATAGCCTTCTTCACCAAAGTGGCGAAGTTGGCAAAGTCCTGGACTAGGAGTGCAAGCTTGATATCTGGGTTAAGCCCTTCACGAAACTTCTCCTGTCTGCGGGCATCAGTAGCAATGTCCTCTTCAGCATAGCGGGACAGTTCAAGAAACTCCCGCTGATAGGCTTCCACAGTCTTGTTGCCCTAGGTAAGGTTGCGGAACTCTCGCTTCTTCCGGTCCATAACTCCCTGAGGTATGTAACGAGCACAGAAAGCAGCTTTGAACTCCTCCCAGGTGATGATAGTTCCAACAGGTAGGGTATGCCTGTGAATGTCCCACCATTGGGCTGCAGGACCCTACAGAAAATAGGATGCAAAGGTGATGTAGTTGACAAGGGCCACATCCGCAGACTCCATCTCGAAAGTGATGTCGCGGAGCCAGTCATCAGCGTCAAGCGGCTGGACTGAGTTGCGGAAGATGGTTGGATTCAGACGTACAAATTCTGACAACGTGATTTCAACTGGCTGCTGGTTGGCATTGGGGCGAGGAAACTGATCCATTAGCCCTTGCATGAACTGACGGTGCATTTCAAATTGTTGCATCATAGCAGCCATATAGTCGGGCGGTGGTGGATTGTTGTTACCGCGACCACAACCACGACCTGCTGGTCTAACCATCCTGCTAAAATTCAATAGGGGGTAGTTTAGCAACGAGCATTGCAGTTGTATGGAAATTTTCATGAAGTAACATGCACAACAAAAGGAAGTGCAATAGATACATCAACATAGTCAACATAACATACAGATCCATACATAGATTCGGTTACAAGCCAGCGTTACATCATCGAAAAGGAAAGCTAGACAACTAGGCGGCACGCAGGCACGCGGTGGAGGGATACAACAACGTGATATAGCGATATGCTACGTCAACGTCGGGGAAAACCACTGTAGCCAGGCAGCTGCAAGTGACGAGGCAGGGTACGCTCGAAAGAAGGATCCTGCGCTCCGTGAACACTCTGGTGCAGAACCTGGTCCCGAACAGGAAGAAGAGGACCACAGGGAGGAACAAAACCTCCCACAGCAGGCCACTCAAGACCTGGTGGCATCTCCGTCCTGCGCGGGTAAAGAATGTACTCTGGGTGTGTCACGCCCAATATGCGATCCTATCCTCGAGGGACTCGTAGGCCCCACCAGGGATAGAAGCGCATATCGAAGACGCTTGCAAGGTGGATATCATTACATCGTACCATGTACATAATAGATGGGGATATATACAAATACCTACAGTCATCACAAAAATACATCAATACATAGCAAACACCATACAGAAGAGCAGAATCCGACTACGGATGAAACACAAATGAAAAACACGAACGACATCCACCCTGCTAGCCCAGGCTGCCGACCAGGAACCTATCCCAAGATCGACAAAGAGGAAGAAGCAGAAGAAGAACTCCAAAAGCAAACATGCATCGCTCTCACGTCAGATCTTCGCTTTACGTGTACCTGCATCTGTTGTTGTAGTAATCTGTGAGCCACAAGGACTCAGCAATCCCATAACCATGGGTAGCAAGACTATCAAAGCTTAATGGGTATGGAAGGGTAAGGTGGTGAGGTTGCGGCAAGCACTAAGCATTGTATGGTGGCTAACTTACGAGTACAAGAATAAGAAGAGTAACTACGCATAACGGTCGCAAACAAATAATGATCAAGAAGTGATCCTGAACACCTACTTACGAGTCAAACATAACCCCACCATATTCTCTTCCCGAACTCCCTCGAAAAGAGATGGTCACGGTTACGCACGCGGTTGGTGTGTTTTAATTAGAATTAGTGTCAAGTTCTCTACAACCGGAGGTTATAAATTTCCAAGTCGCCACATAACCGCGGGCACGGCTTCGCGAAAGATTTAACCCTGCAGGGGTGCTCCAAGTAGTCCATTATAAATTACCACACGCATCCGATGGAACATCCTCACACCATGATAACACGATGCTTACGATAAGGAATCCCGGTGGACAAGCCACTCGTAACAGGTAAAACTAAACCAGCAAGACCTTCCGGTGAGCCAGATCCGTGTCTAGAGCCGCGCGCACTCTATCTACGGACATCATCCGTCTATGCTAAGTGGACGGTAGCCAAAAGAACCCGAGTTGCCCCGAGGCGGCTCCGCCGACTGCTAGGTAGGTCGACCAACGGTTGTGTTTTGCCGCTGGCCCGAGTTATGTTGGAATTAAAAGAGTCCCCGAGGTGGCGACCCTCTATGCATTTAATTATTAGGTTCATGTTGGCAAATAGTAAAACCAATGTTGGACCTTGCTGGAGAAGTCTTAGCCTAAAATGAATGGACAGGGGGGTTCCCATATGCCCCACATGTGTTAGAAGCGCTCATCAAGGAACATAACACCGGTATTACGGAAACTAGGGCGGCATGAGTGGAACAAAACACTAGCCAAAAGGCCGAACCTTCCACCCACAACCAAGTATATAGATGCATTAATTAAATAATAGATATTGTGATATCCCATGATATCCATGTCCCAACATGGAACAACCCGCAACTGCACCTGCAACTAGCAACGCTTTAAGAAAGGGGCTGAGCAAAGCGGTAACATAGCCAAACAACGGTTTGCTGGGTAAGGGTGGTTAGAGGTTGTATCATGGCATATGAGAGGCTGACATGTATGTGGTAGGAAGCGCGACATAGCGATAGCAACGAGACAACTAGCAAGCAAACATAGTAGAGATATCCAAGGTCATGATCATCTTGCCTGAAAATCCCGCTAGGAAGAAGATCGAATCCATGAAGAAGACGAACACGCGTAGTCGAACGAATCCTCACACTTCGCAACATAACCGGGACTATCGAGAAGAAGCACAACCGGAAAGAAACAAACAACATGGTAAACACGCAAGCTTAAACATGGCATATTCACAATCCAGTATGATGCATGTCCGGTTTAATGAGGCATGGCATGGCAAAATGCAACAACCAAATACTACACATTAAGTGAAGCTCAATATGCAACGAGTTGCATATTGACAAAACTCCACAACAATTATTTAGTTCACTCCCGTTTATGCTACTCCTCAATATTAAAAGTTGGTTAACATGGCAAGAGGTGAAGCATAATTAAACTATCTATCTAGGCAATTTAAATGAGGCCGGAAACAACACAAAACAATTCCGGAAAATCTCCATATGCAAATTTCGAAATTGGTACTGATCTGAATTAAACACAATGTTAAAGTTGTTAAACAGCAAGTTAACATGCACCAAGATGATTTACACATTTTTCTAATCAAGTTACATATGTAGAACATTTAAATCAAAGCTACGGCCTAGAAGATATGAGCTAAACAAGTTTAACATGGCAATAATGCAAAACGCATGCAAACATCATCCACAAATACTCAATTCAAGGATGCAACATGACAATGTGAAACTACACACAATTCTAAGCAAGTTTCATATAGAACATGATTAAAACGGAGCAACGGTCCAACAATTACAATCAACACAGCAACATAGCACTTTGCAAACATCACAACAACATGCTACAGTGCGAAAACATAGCATTAAATGGCACCTCATGGAAGTACATAGCATGGAGCTCAAAACATACAACATGGGCATAATCATAGGAGCAATAGATTAATTACTATGATTTTTGCAAAATGAAACATTCTGTTAACAGGTTGACAATTTTATCATGATAGCAACTTGAGAGCAACAAAGAGACATGCTACAGGAACTTTACATGGCAACCAAAGGCATGGCATCAAACTAGACATTACATAGACCAAAACTCATGAAGGAATCAAATACATATGAGCTATAGATTAGTGGCAACCATCAAGCAAAGTTGGCAAGTTTTATCACAGATAGCTTTTACTCAGAACAGCAACATTAACTAGGCATGTTTACAAGCTCATGGCACTCACATCAAGGCATATCATAGCATGAAATAAATAATAGAAGCAAGAAGACATGAAATGCTCCCAAGTCATGTTGACAAGTTGCTTTTATGGTGCATGTATTAAATCACACAAAAATGACAAAGTGACAAATATTAACAGTTTTCTGCAGTTAACAGCATGATGCACTTTTGCAATAGAGATTAACACAATTAGATGGATCCTAATATGCATGCAAATGCCACCATCATGTAGATCACGAAGAGTAGAGCAATTTACATATATAATTCATCATCATATGACCAACATGCACAAAGTAATCATCATCGCAAAATGCCTATATGCTGTCGTAATCATCACCTTGCGGAAATCGGGATGGGGGGATCCCGGGATGCGACGGATCGGGATGGCGCGGTGCAGAACGGCGTTTGGCTTGGGGTCGTCGGAGTACTTGGACGGGGCGGTCCCGGCGGGCTGTGCAGAGGAGGCCAGCGCCGGCGATGGAGGAGGCCGGGGACGGGTGCTGGTGGCGGGGACGGGACGGACCGGCCTTGGGGGCGCTGGATCTGGCCGGTGGTGGCGGAGATCGACGCCGGCTGGAGCTGGAGGCGGCGGCGGCTGGGCTCGGGCGCGGTGCGGCTGTGCTGGGTGGCGAGGAGGCGCTAGGGTCGCCGGAGCCGGTGAGGCAGTGCCGGGCAGCGCGGGCGGCGCACGACGGCGAGGCAGCTAGGCTGCGGCGGCGCAGACGCGGTGACGGCTGGAGACGAGGAGCTCGGGCGCGGGATCCTCCCGAGATCTGGAGCAATGCGGACCCGGAGCTCGGGCGCGGCGGCGTGCGGCTTCGGGCGCGGATGGGCTTGCCCGGGCCTGATCTGGGCTTGGCGGGCCACGGTGGTGGGAGGAGGCAGGGGGCGACGTGGTGGCGCACGGTTGGCCAAGGGCGGCGGCGCAGATGGCGACTGAGAGAGGGGGCGGCGACACTTGGGGGCGGAGGGCTGGTTGGGCGCTGAAATTGAGGAGAAGGTGGTGGCGGCTGTCCAAAATGGAAGGGGAGACCTTCCTTTTATAGCAGGGAGCTAGGGCTAGGGTTTTTAGTCCGTTTTCGGACCGTTCGATCGCCATCAGACGGTCTGAAGCGGAGGGGGTAGCTAGGTGGGCTAGATGGGCTGTGTAGAGTGGTTGGGCTGAGATGAGAGGGAAGATGGCAGCCCGGCAGGGTTTTCGGAACATCGAAAACGTCCGACATTTAACCGGCTATAGTGCCGCTATAGTTATCCGTTGGGGCATCAAACGACCTCCGAATGGAACGAAATTTGGCAGGTGGTCTACCTACAATATAATAAGACCGCACGTCAACTTTCAACCCATTCCGAGAACATTTTTATCCCACTTAGAAAATAATAATTCGGAGGTGCCGCGGGCGCGTGCGAGTGTGTCGGGTCTCGAAACGGACAACGGAAGGGACAGGGAGAAGCTGGCCACTACGAACGAATGCATGTTTTGTGAAAATATGCGGATGAAATGCACATGATGACATGACGAAGTGCAACAAGCAAACGAATCACACGACAACGACGGAAAATAAATGGAAGGAATCTGGAGCATCGGTCTCGGGGCGTCACAGGGTGCATCCGTGCACTGACTGCTGGCAGCAACTGTGTCAGAGCATCGTAAAGACGAGCACGAGTGGCGTGCAACTCAATAGCAAGAGCTCGAGCAGTGCGGTCCAGAGCCTGGATGTGCTGTACCATAACCTGCGGGTCATAGAGACGCAGCACGTAAGGAGTACAGACAGTAGTGTAGTATCCAGTCTCATCCCCAGCAGGAGCATACGGGATGTATCTGAAAGCAGTCTCCTCCAAGCGACTGTTATGCTCTCCACGGAGACGGGCAATAGCAGTGTAGGTAGCATCATGGACAGCCATATACACAGTCACTCCAACACCATGGAAGGTGTGCAACTCAGTGATAGAGTTATTTTGCCGATCAAAGATGCGAACCTCAGCATGGTACTGCTCCTGGTTGAACTCGCGGTAATCCTCATAAACTGTGTAGTCGGGATACCAGCGATATCCCAGCCTGGTCAAAAGGTCAACCAAAATGGCCGGAAACCCAGTCGCATCACGAGCCACGGTCAGACGGACAAGCTGTCTTGTGGGACGCATCTGAAACAAAGGGTGTAAGATATGAAATAACAGTGTGAGAAACATATAACAACTGGGAAAGAAAAGGTTAAACAGACCAATGGAAAAGAAAACGTGATTATCAGATTAATCAGATCAATGGAAAGGAACACTTTGCAGACAATCCAGCTCTCCGGGTGAATGTGAGCACGAGAACCTAATGTTAGAGTTAGCAAAATCATTTAGCCCGAAAGGATGAGAAATTCAGAGCCCCAGAGTAGGGAAGAGGAATAAAAGATCCTAATACCACCCATTGGCGACATGGGCCCGTAAGCCACACAGCCATGTTAGTAAAATCATTTTGCAAATTCTAGACTCAACTTCGGCCAAGGAGTTTGAAAGGGGCTTCCTACATGCAGTCGGCTCTGATACGAACTTGTGACGCCCCCGACTTAATCGTGCGCTAATCATACACGCAAATGCACACGATCAAGCCTAGGGACTCACTTGAAGATATCACAACACAACTCTACACAAATAAAATAATTCAAGCTTTATATTACAAGCCAGGGGCCTCGAGGGCTCGAATACATAAGCTCGATGACATACAAGCATCAGCGAAAGCATCAGATATCTGAGTACAGATATAAAGTTAAACAGATAGGCCTTTACAAGGCAGGGCAAAATAAAAACTCTGATCAAAAAGGCGCAGGCCTCCTGCCTGGGAGCCTCCTATCTACTCCTGGTCGTCGGCGGACTCCACGTAGTAGTACCCTCCTCCAGAGGCGTAATAGTAGTAGTCGTCGACTGGGGCGGCTGACTCCGGGGCTCCGTCATCTGGTCGCAGCAATTGGGCATGGGGAAAAGGGGAAGCAAAGCAACCGTGAGTATTCATCCAAAGTACTCAGTAAGACTTTCAACAGAACTAGTCTAGTTATGCAACATTATCAAATGAAGGCTGTATATGTGGACATGACTGCAAAAATACCAGAATAGGGATAAAAGGGCCTAGCCTATCGAAGACTAGCATCTTCAGGGTCTTGCAGCATTAGAAGAGTGCAGATTAATAACATAATTAAAGTAGCAAGCATGTTGTAACAAAGCCTAGAGATCCTTTCTCGACTCCCTGCGAGAAAGCGATCCCGGGGCTTCCAATTAATTATCATGTAACCAGTTCAAGTAGTAGATCGCGATACTTTACTGAGCGTCCTGTTACCGTGGACACGGCTATTCGAATAGATATATCTTCCCTGCAGGGGTGCACTACTGTTACCCAACACGCTCGATTAACTCTGGCCGGACACACTTTCCTGGGTCGTGCCCGGCCTTGGCTGATCGACACACCGTAGCCCTACCGAGAGCTCAACAGAGAGGTCCCCGCCGGTCTACCTCCTAAGTGCTCAGGGGTCTTCGGCCCATCACCCTTTGCACTCCGGGTCGTTGCGCACATGGTTAGATCCAGGCACTACCTCTCTGCTGGATGGTGCCGATCCTGCCGTGCCGCAATTCTAAACTGGACGTCTGACAGAGCTTTCGGCTGATACATACGGCGCAAAAGGCCCCAATAAACCATTATCCCGCGTGGTGGTAGTGCGTATAGGCCAGTGGCCAACTCAGACCAAATACCCAAATCCGTTAAGGGTATTGGGAGCTCGCGGAAACGATCAGAGATCCACGCAACATGTGGCCCCGTCGCTCCGTCTCGTGGACTTACGGCAAGGGCTCAGAATGCCCGGCCGTGGCACGTAATTATCTCGCGGGTAACCTCATGGTCAACCCGTCTGCACATCTCTCGCGGGTACCCCTCGGGGTCGACCCGACTTTATCAAGTATCTGTAATGAAACCCAGGTAACAATGTGTCCATAACATCAAGAAGGGATCCGAGGAATCACCCTCGTTGGATTCCCACTTGATGTATCCGTCAAGTTGAACCCGGAGGAATCACCCTCGTTGGCATTCACACTTGCGGGGTCGCATGACAGAAGCTTCATCGGGGTTAGTGAAAGAGGAATCACCCTCGTTACCCATGACCGACTAGCTATACTTCAGAGGCAGCATCGGGAGTGATATAAGAGGTATCACCCTCAGCACTCGTTGGTTACTCTGTAGAGTCGTACTATGTAAGGGGTGTGCGGTGATGTGCTGGTCTCAGCCCGTCGATCACATAGATCAGGGCAACTGTAGCTAAGCGGGGCAACTAGAGCAAGGGAGAGGGCCACAAATGGAGTTCCATCCAACCTGTACTAAGCATTTTGGATATCAGGCATAGTATCAACAGAAGTTACAAGAAACAGGCTATGCATCAGAATAGGATAAATCAATAGCAGTAGCAAATTCTAATGCAAGCAGGAGGTAGAAAGAATAGGTGATATTGGCATGCGTCAATGGGGTTGCTTGCCAGGTTGCTCTGCAGCAAAGGAGGGGTCGTCAACGGGGTAGCCGGTCTCCGGAGCTGCGTCGGTCTCAGAGGCTATCGAAAAGAAGAGGGGGAAGAAACAATAAATAAAGGCAAACAATGCAACACAGATGCATGGCATAACGATATGCAGTGCTAGTGGTGACCTATTGCATTGCTACATGTCGCAGACGAAACGGGAAAATATCTGGGATATTTTCCCGGTGTTTAGGCTGATTTCGGAATACTGAACCCGAGGGGAAAGTTCCATGTCCACGTAGTTAGGAGTGATGGTTAAGCATTTTGACCGCGTATTCGGATTCGTCTCGTTTTTCTGATCAACTTTCATGTAGAAAGTTTTTCGATCCGAGCTACGGTTAATTTTCTATGAATTAAACAAGTTTTAAGCATTTTCTGGAATTATTTAAATTAACAGAAATGCCAGAAATGGAATATGACATCATGCTGATGTCATCACTACATCAGCAGTCGGCTGACCAACTGACTGGTCAAACTGGCGGGTGGGACCCACCTGTCAGTCTCAGAGGGTTTTAACAGTGGTTAATTTAATCTAACAGGGGCAATTAGCTAGTGGGCCCGGCCTGTCAGTGACCTAACTAATTAACTGTTAACAGAAATTAGGTCAACCGGGGCCCACAAGTCAGCGTCAGTGGGGAATAATAACCCGCGTTGACCAGGTCAACTGGGTCAAACGGCGGCCTGGGGCCCACTGGCAGTGTCTCCGGGTTGGTCCCTCGCTTGCCACGTAGGCGGCCGGCGCCGGAATGGCGCCGGCGAGCCCGTACAGGGCGGCGCGACCTCGTCGAGCAGCGGAAAACCTCTGTGGTGCATCATTTTGCTCGGTTCTTGCGGCGTTCGAACGAGAAGAACATGCCACGTCGATCCATGGCAGTCTCAGGTGCGTGGGTGGTCGGAGTGAAGCTGGGCGTCGACGGCGGCGGCGGTAACTTTCGGGTGGCAGCGAGCTCGACGAAGCAGCGTGCAACGGCTCGAATGAGAGAGGTAGGGGTGATCTACGCGAGCTGGCGAGCTTGTTGGACACGGTTACGCGTGCAAGCGGTCGCCGGAACATGGCCGGCGATGAGCCCGGGCGGCGACGAGCTCGGCCTCGGTGGAAACGACGGCTACGCGCGCGGGAAAGAACAGAGAAGAGAGGCGAGAGGAGGTGGCTCACCGTGCGGGCTCAAGAAGGCCCCTCGGGTGATCGGGAGCGCAGGGGGAGGCCGGAACCGTCGGGGATCGCCGGCGATAGAGAACTCGATGCCGTGTTCGATCCCGTCCGTGTGGTCCTCCCCGAGCAAAATGACGAGCGGCAGATGACGTAGTCGAACGAGGCGGAGACGACGGGCATGGCGGGGCTGCGCGGGAGGCACGGAGGCCACGGCGTTGCAGTGGCGCGGCGTCGGTGGCGCTCGGCTACGCGGGCAGAGAAGAGGGAGGAGTGAGAGAGAGGGAGGAGAAGACTGCGGGCGTCCAGGGGGGAAGGCTCGGGGCTCGGGCTTATCCAGGCTCACCTGCCCCGTCGCCGTGGCAGCCAGTGGCCGGAGCGGCGAGCTCCTGGCCATGGCGCGGGGGACACGAGGGAGGGGAGCAGGTAGGGGAGGCCCTGGTGGGTTGGGCCGTCGTGGCCCAGAGCCAGGTAAGTGGCCTGCCTCTTATTCTTTTCTGTTTTTCTCTTTTTCTTTAATAAACAGAGAGAGGAAAGAATATTTGGGGCCACACAAGAGCTAAGAAAAATTGTGGGACTTAGCCCATAAAATACTCTGTATTTTTACACAATGCCACAAAAAGTTTAGAGGCCAGGGGAATTCATTTGCATTTTTCATAAATGAAATTGCATTTAGAATTACTGGAATGGCACTGTTTTAAATGCTACTGTCCATCTTTGCATATGAGTGATGTTGATTTTCTTAGCAATAAATTGTTTTGGAATTTATGCTAAAAGATGAACATTTTTCCAGCAACTTTGGTGCAACTCCAAATTTCAATAGCATTCGAATTTGAATTCAGTGGCAGAATTTGAAATGAGATATTATTCCAACATGATTAACATTGCAAATCTCAGATGACTTGGCATTAAATTGGTGGATCACTGTAGCTCATTACATAGGGGTGTTACACCCACCATTTAGCAACGGGACCCTTCAGGAAGTAGGATGCGAACGTGACATAACTGTCAGTGGCAACATTGGCCGACTCCATTTCATAAGTGATATCACGGAGCCAGTCATCAACATCAAGAGGCTGAACAGAGTTGCGGAATACAGCAGGGTTGAGGCGCACAAAGTCTTGCAGGGTTATTGGGGCTGGCTGGTGGTTCATGTTCGGACGTGGAAACTGGCCCATAATCCCTTGCATGAATTGGCGGTGCGTTTCAAATTATTGTTGCATCATTGCAGCCATATAGTCGGGCGGTGGTGGATTGTTGGCACCACGGCCACGACCTGCGGGTCTAACCATCCTGCTAAAAATCAACAGGGGGTAGTATGGATTCATTCATGAGGTAACACGCACAACAAAAAGAAGTGCAATAAATACTCATCATAGTCAACATGACATGCAGATCCATACATAAAGCCGGTTACAAGCCAGCGTTTACTAGAACGGAAAGGACGAACGGAAAGGAAGAGCTAGACACACTAGGCGGCACGCAGGCACGCGGTGGAGAGATACAACAACGAGACATAGCAAAGGCTACATCATCGTCGGGGAAAACCACTGGAGCGAGGAATCTTCAAGTGAGAACGCAGGGTGCCCTCGATAAAAGGATCCTGCGCTCCATGAACACTCTGGTGTAGAACCTGGTCCATGACTCAAAGAAGGGTTAATTCAAATCTCCGGGTGGATGTGATCACGAGAACCTAATGTTAGAGTTAGTAAAATCTTTAACCCGAAAGGATGAGAGATCAGAGTCCCAGAGTAAAGGTGAGGAATAAAAGATCCTAATACCACCCATTGGCGATGTGGGCCTGTAAGCCACACAACCATGTTAGTAAAACAGGTTTTGCAAAGACTAGACTCAACTTCGGCCAAGGAGTTGGAAGGGGGCTACCTACGGGCAGTCGGCTCTGATACCAACTTGTGATGCCCCCGACTTAATCGTGCACTAATCCTTCACGAAAATGCACACGATCAAGCCTAAGGACTCACAGGAAGATATCACAACACAACTCTAAACACAAATAAAAGTCTTACAAGCTTTATATTACAAGCCAGAGGGCTCGAATACATAAGCTCGCGAACAAGCGTTAGCGGAAGCAACAACAGTATCTGAGTACAGACACAAAAGTTAAACAAGCTTGCCTTAAGAAGGCTGAGCAAAACAACGACATTAGATCGAAAAGGCGCAGGCCTCCTGCCTGGGAGCCTCCTATCTACTCCTGGTCATCGGTCTCCACGTAGTAGTAGGCTCCACCAGTAGGGTAGTAGTGGTCTTCGACTGGGGCAGCTAGCTCCGGGGCTCCATCATCTGGTCGCAGCAATCGGGTATGGGGAAAAAGGGAAGCAAAGCAACCGTGAGTACTCATCCAAAGTACTCGCAAGACTTACATTAGATTTATTATACTTATGCATCGGTATCAAAGAGGAGGCTGTATGTGTGGACTAGACTGCAGAAATGCCAGAATAGAGAGAAAAGGCTTAGCCTATCGAAGACTAGCATCTTCAGCGTCTTGCAGCATAAGAAGAGTGCAGATTAGTAATATAGCATATAGTTGTAGCAACAAGTAGTAACAACGCCCAGGGATCCTTCCTCGACTCCCTACGAGAAAGCGATCCCGGAGCCACATATTAAGCATCTCAAGTTCCAGTTCTAGTATAGTAGATCATGATATTTTCCGAGTGTCCTGTTACCGTGGACACGGCTATTCGAATAGATATACTTCCCTGCAGGGGTGCACCAACTTACCCAACACGCTCGATTAACTCTGGCCGGACACACCTACTCGGTCCATGCCCGGCCTCGGCTGATCGACACGTCGTAGCCCTACCTAGGTTCAACAAAGAGGCCAGCACGCCGGTCTACACCCTAAGCGCTCAGGGGTCTAGGGCCCATCGCCATTTGCACTCCTGCACGTTGCGAGGACGGCCGGGACTAGACCTAGCCCCTGTATACACACGCAGGCTTTCACGGTCCACCCGGGCGCGTGCCGCTCAACTGCTGACGTCTGAAGAACTTCGGCTGATACATACGACATCGAGTGCCCATACTATTCCTGCGTGGTGGTTAGTGTGAAAAGGCCGTAGGCCTACTCAGATCACATATCCAAATCCCATTAGTGTGTCGGGAGCTCGCGGTGACAATCAGCGATCCACGATCTTTGGTCCCATCGCTCCGTCTCATGGACTTACGGCAAGGGCTAGGAATGCCCGGCCGTGCCCCGTAATTATCTCGCGGGTACCCTCCAGGTCGAGCCGCCTTCCCAAAAGACTGTTGGGAACTCAGGTCCACCTCAACCGGGGTGCTACCGCCTGTCCCTTCATTCCTGCAGTAACAGTAACAGTAAAAGGGAAACAGGTAAAAGTAACCGTGTGTCCGTAACATCAAGAGGGTAACCGAGGAATCACCCTCATTGGATTCCCACTCGATGTAACCGTCAAGGTGAACCCGGAGGAATCACCCTCGCTGGACACTTGAGGGGTTGCACGACAAAGGCATCATCGGAGGTGGTGAAAGAGGAATCACCCTCGATAACCCACAACCGACTAGCTATGCTACAGAGATATCATCAGGAGTGATGTAGGAGGTATCACCCTCGGCACTCGATGGTAGCTCTGCAGAGTAGTGCAACTAAAGTGGGTGTAGTGATGTGTCGGTCTCAGCCCACCGATCATATTGATCGGGGCACCAGTAACAAAGCGGGGCAACTAGGACAAGGATGAGGGGCCACATATGGTTTACTAACCAACCTATACTAAGCATATAGGATAACAGGAATGGTATCAACAACCGTTACAAAAATAGGCTATGCATCAGAATAGGTATTTCGGAACAATAACTGTAGCAATTCTAACGCAAGCATGAGGGAGAAAGAATAGGCGATATAGGCATGTTCAAGGGGGGTTGCTTGCCTGGAACCTTTGCCGGAAAAGAAGAGTTGTCGGTGATGAAGTAGTCCTTAGGGGCCACGTCAGTGTCGGGATCTACCGGAGAAGAAGAGGGGGAAGAAACAGATAAATACACGGCAACAAAAGCAATCACAAATCATGACATGACTATAAGCTATACCGCGGTGATCTAACGCAGTGCTACACGTTACAGACAGAGCGGGAAAATATATGGGAATATTTTCCCGGTATTAGGCATTTGTCAGACAGATGAACCGGAGGGGAAGGTTCCATGTTTGCATGGTTGTGGGCATGTGACAGGTAAACGGAGGGCATATTCGGATTCGTTGGAATTTTCTGATCAACTTTAATGTAGAAAACTTTTTCATCCGAGCTACGGATTATTTTCTACGAATTTCCGAAGTTTTAATCAATTTCCGAAAATCCTGGAATTATTTAAATCCAAAAATTGCCCAGAAAAACGCTAGGTGCACCCGGTGCACTGCACCCACAGGTGCACCAGAGAGGCTGACAGTGGCCCCGGTCAGCTGAGTCCTTCCCTGCAGGGGTGCACCAACTTACCCAACACGCTCGATTAACTCTGGCCGGACACACCTACTCGGTCCATGCCCGGCCTCGGCTGATAGACACGTCGTAGCCCTACCTAGGTTCAACAGAGAGGCCAGCACGCCGATCAACACCCTAAGCGCTCAGGGGTCTTGGGCCCATCACCCTTTGCACTCCTGCGCGTTGCGAGGACGGCTGGGACCAGACCTAGCCCCTGTATACACACGCAGGCTTTCACGTCCACCCGGGCAGGTGCCGCTCAACTACTGACGTCTGAAGAACTTCGGCTGATACATACGATGCCGAGTGCCCATACTATTCCCGCGTGGTGGCTAGTGCGAAAAGGCCATAGGCCTACTCAGATCACATATCCAAATCCCATTAGTGTGTTGGGAGCTCGTGGTGACAATCAGCGATCCACGATCTGTGGTCCCGTCGCCCCGTCTCGTGGACTTACGGCAAGGGCTAGGAATGCCCAGTCGTGCCACGTAATTATCTCGCGGGTACCCTCCAGGTCAACCCGTCTTCCCAAAAGACTGTCGGGAACTCAGGTCCACCTCAACCGGGGTGGTACCGCCTGTCCCTTCAGTCCTGCAGTAACAGTAACAGTAAAAGGGCAACAGGTAAAAGTAACCGTGTGTCCGTAACATCAAGAGGGTAATCCGATGAATCACCCTCATTGGATTCCCACTCGATGTAACCGTCAAGGTGAACCCGGAGGAATCACCCTCGATGGATTCACACTTGAGGGGTTGCACGACAAAGGCATCATCGAAGTTGGTGAAAGAGGAATCACCCTCGATAACCCACAACTGACTAGCTATGCTATAGAGATATCATCAGGAGTGATGTAGGAGGAATCACCCTCGGCACTCGATGGTAGCTCTGCAGAGTAGTGCAACTAAAGGGGGTGTAGTGATGTGTCGGTCTCAGCCCACCGATCATATTGATCGGGGCACCAGTAACAAAGCGGGGCAACTAGGACAAGGATGAGGGGCCACATATGGTTTACTAACCAACCTATACTAAGCATATAGGATAACAGGAATGGTATCAACAACCGTTACAAAAATAGGCTATGCATCAGAATAGGTATTTTGGAACAATAACTGTAGAAATTCTAACGCAAGCATGAGGGAGAAAGAATAGGCGATATAGGCATGTTCAAGGGGGGTTGCTTGCCTGGAAACTTTGCCGAAAAAGAAGAGTTGTCGGTGATGAAGTTGTCCTTAGGGGCCACGTCAGTGTCGGGATCTACCGGAGAAGAAGAGGGGGAAGAAACAGATAAATACACGGCAACAAAAGCAATCACAAATCATGACATGACTATAAGCTCTGCCGCGGTGATCTAACGCAGTGCTACACGTTATAGACAGAGCGGGAAAATATCTGGGAATATTTTCCCGGTATTAGGCATCTGTCAGACAGATGAACCGGAGGGGAAGGTTCCATGTTTGCATGGTTGTGGGCATGTGAGAGGTAAACGGAGGGCGTATTCGGATTCATTGGATTTTTCTGATGAACTTTCATGTAGAAAACTTTTTGATCCGAGCTACGGATTATTATCTACGAATTTCCGAAGTTTTAATCAATTTCTGAAAATCCTGGAATTATTTAAATCCGAAAATTGCCCAGAAAAATGCTAGGTGCACCCGGTGCACTGCACCCACAGGTGCACCAGAGAAGCTGACAGTGGGCCCGGTCAGCTGAATCAGCTGGTCAGCTGTTGACCAGTTGACCAGTCAACTGGGCCCCACTAGTCAGTGACTGGGGGCTGCCCAGTCAGCCAGTTGACCTGGTCAACTGGTCAACTGGGCCCGTGGGGCCCAGCTGCCAGCGACCCAAGGAGGTGCCACGTGGCCGCCACGTCAGCGCCGGCTGCCGGAGTAGCTCCGGCGAGCCCTTTTGCGGCGACCGTTCGCCGGAGTTAGCCGAAAACGCCGCACAGAGCCCCGTTTGCCGCGCGGTCGGTGGCTTTTGAATGGGCACAGTGTCGCGCGTCGTCCGGCGGCATTGGTTTGAGCCGGGAGGCTCGGAATCGAGCGGCACATCGACGGCGGGCGGCGGCCAGAACGCGGTGACCT
Source organism: Elymus sibiricus (assembly GCA_039707655.1). NCBI lineage: Eukaryota > Viridiplantae > Streptophyta > Magnoliopsida > Poales > Poaceae > Elymus > Elymus sibiricus. The sequence goes on from CM077676.1 coordinate 86,974,423, forward strand.
CGGGTACGAGCTCAGGGGCTCGTCCAAGTCAAGCTAACGCGCTCACGTGCTACCTGGGAAGCCCAGGAGCACGCTCATGCATCTGTTTCGTCCAACGGACGCGCGCAATGATGACAACGAGCTCCATGGTGGAGCAGAGCTCGGTAAGGGCGCGAGCGGCGCGGGGAGCGAGCTACGGCACGACGGCGAGCATCTAGGGGACGGGGAGAGGTGCGGGAGCTTACGGAGCGGTGCACGGTGGCCCTTGACAGCTTAGGAGCGCGGGGGGGTGGGGGTCGGATCGAGGCGGCGGAGCGGCGGGGATCCGAGGAGGACGATTTCGGTGTTCTAGCGATGCATAACTCCTAGGCTCCAATGAGCTGCACCGGAGGACGTGGCGGTCCACGGTGAGGTTGACGGACACGGCGAGGCCGCATGGGAGGTACGGTGGCCGCGGTGGCGAAGACGGCGTAGCGACGATGGCGCTCGGGCACAGGAGGAAGGAGGAGGGGAGAGTGACCGAGCGAGGGAGAGGGGAAGGGAGAATGGCGAGGGCGTCCAGGGGGAAAGGATGGCCTCGGCCTTATCCTCCCAGCGGCCTTGTGGCGTCGGCGTGGCGAGCAGCGGCCGGAGCGCGCGCGCGTGGCCACGGGCGCGCTGCCACGGCGACGGGAGCAGGTAGGCGACGAGGTAAATGGGTTGGGCCAGCGCCAGGTAAGCTTTGCCCTCTTTTTTGTTTTTCTATCTTTTCCATTTATTTAAAAACAGAGGCAGAAAAGGAAAATTTTGGAACACCGAAGGACTTGAGAAAAATGTGGGTCTAGGCCACATAAATCCATAGTGATATTTGGCACTGCCACAAATATTTTGGAGGCAAGATGTATCCAAATGGATTTTTCTCAAATAAAATAGCATTGAAAAATGCTGAAATGGCTCTAAATTAATTGCCATAGCTCATCTTAGCTTAGTGGTGATGTTGTTTTCCTGAACAAATATTTGTTTTGGAATATTTGCTAAATGATGAACTATTTTTCAGCAATTTTTGTGCAACTTCAAATTTCACTTGCAATCCAAATTTTAATTTGAAGTGGAATTTGAAATGAGATATAAACCAATGATGATCAAGCACTATAAATCAAGATGTCTTGGCACTGATCATCAGGGATTACTGTAGCTCATTTCTTAGGGGTGTTACAGGTATTGAATAGCATAATGGATCTGAACATATAATCTTCCAACAAATAAACCAACTAGCATCAATGTAACTTCCCCAGATCTTAACCCAGTCATTAAGCTAATTAAATTGCCATGTCATCATGATCATCCTAATTAAATTGCATTTAGGAAATAATACAAATTCAAATTCCACATTCAAATGCAAGTCAAATTATTAGTTCTTCAATTAATTGAATAAAAATGTTCATAATATTGCAAAAATTCCCAAAGCAATTACAAAAATAAAACCAACATTATTAAAATTCCCAAAATGACTCTAACATCCAAAAATAGTACCAAACAGTACGATTTAATCCCATTTCATTTAATAAAAATTAAAATGAAATCATTAGGCCTCCAAACCTTTTTATGGCAGTACTAGATATTGCCTAGTATTTGTTTTGGCCAATTATACATTTTGCAAAAGTCAATAGGTGACCAAACATTTAGCAAAACAAAAGGGAAATGAAAAGACAAAAAAGGAAAAGAAAAAGAGCTAAGCTTTACTGTGCGCATGGGCTTAAGTCGAACAGTGCATTTTGGCCCAGCCCGGCGAGGCCTTCTCCTTCCTCCCACTGGCGAGAAGCCATGGCGCTGGCCGAGTGCGCCCTGGCCGTCCACGGCGCCGGATGCGCGCTGTCGAGCATCCGCGGCTCCACCTCGTGGATAAGGAGCTCCCCTGGCCTATCACTCTCCCCCGAAACCCTAGCGCCCCCTCTTTCTCCCCCTGCCTCGCCCTCTCCCTCGATTTGGAGCACACCGAGCACTGCCGCCGCCGCGCCATTGCCGTTTGAGTGCACCAGAGGTTCCCCGAGCCGCCGCTTGCTGTCCAGGAGGCGCGCTTGCCTCAACCTCGTCCTCTCCTTGCATCAAATCGAGCGGAGATGCCGCTACGCCGTCGCCATCGTCCATCTCTTCAACCACGGTCGTCGTCGCCATTGCCGGTCGATCTCCGCCACCGGACCCTCCCCGGCCTCCCCGAGCTCGTCTCTGCCCTCAAAGTGAGCCACCGCGCCGGACGCGCCCTTCCTCTCTCTCTCTCTCTCATTGCCCCTAGCCACCCCGACCAACACCACCACAGCTTCGCCGTCGCCGTATCTGGTCGTTGCCGTGGCCATAGCCCGTGGCCGGTGCTGCCAAGCCCCGCATCGCACTCCTGGCCCTCTCAGGAGGCCAGCGAGCTGTTTAGCTCGAGCGCTAGCGCCTCGCTGGCCCGCGCCCATACCTTGGCAAACTCTGGCCACCGCTAGGCTTGCCGCTGACGGCGCTACAGTGCACCTCCGGCCATCCTGCATGTCAGGCCCATTTCTGGAATAAATCACAGAAGAGCCTCAAGTCATACCAGCCCCAAGATCAACTGGTAGACTTCCTTGATATAGTTAACTGGTACAAATATATTACATAGGGGTTGAGCCAGAGTGCTCAACAATTATTACAAGCTTGCCAATATACTACTGTGGTGGAATAATACAGTGGTGTGGACGTAGAACAACACTGATACAATAAAATAAAGTCAAGCGTCAGTGTGAGGCTCGACTATTTTATTGGTGTAGCGGAAGCAGTGCGGATGATACATGTGATGGACTCCAAGCTCATAGGTTGACTGACTGGGAACACCTCTAAGCGTCGGGCTCGCTAGCGCAATCTTCGTCCACAAGCTCGTCCTCCTCCAGGTTTGGCCAATGAAATAGCCAGGGACAAGCAGTGAGTACGTTGGAATGTACTCGCAAACATTATGAACGAAAGATATACCGAATGCATATGCCCATGATGGATTAAATGATATGCTCATGCTGATTGAAATTTAAAACATATCATGGTAAATATTAGCATGTGCAGAAAAATTAAATTGTTAGTGATAAACCAAGAAAGTTAAAAGAAATGCCAAACGGGTCTCTAAAAGAGTATCGGGCGAGACAGACCGCCCATGAACTCAAGCGACGCCACGAGAGGTCTTGAAAAGAAATGCCAAATGGGTGTCTAAAAGAGTATCGGGCGAGACAAACCGCCCATGAACTCAAGCGACGCCATGAGAGGTCTTGAAAAGAAATGCCAGTCGGGCGTCTAAAAATGACGCCACGGTCGGTCTTGAAAAGAAATGCCAAACGGGTGTCTAAAAGAGAATCGGGCGAGACAGACCGCCCGACAACTCAAGCGACGCCACGAGAGGTCTTGAAAATAAAACTGGGTGCCCGGGGTAGTCTAGCCAGCCCCTGAGACACTCAGGAAAATAAAATAAGAGAAACGGGTTAGTCCACAATAATTTGCATAGTTACAATAATATTCACAACCATAATATTCATGATAACAAAAATATCCATGACAGCGTTAGTGATGAAATAATATTCTCCTGTAAAATAATTGATGCTCAAATTAATTATTTCCTCCGAAGACCGACACCGAACCGACACTTGACACTTCCCAGCTAACGTCCTTGACCGCGGACACGGCTATTCGAATAGTTATAACTCTGCAGAGGGTGTACTCTTTACCCACGTGTATGAGATTTCTTTAGTCAACAGCGTGGCACTGACTAATTCCCACTATGGTCTTTGGGTTGAAAACACACCTGACCAGCGCACACCAGATTAACTTTCCGGATTCCAGGAATCACCCAAAGCACCGTTCAAGAAAAACTCTAAGTCGGGGAGACTACAATCTCGAATAGCATGGGATCACAATATTTATATCAGCGCGCAAACAGGGGTGCTACCCCCTCGGTCCCAGACCGGATACACCCATGCCCCCTGACCTGATGACGGGATTTAGTCCATGGCCGTGGAAACCCTCATCATGGCCCTCTATGTGGTGTGTACACAGACAGGGGTTAGCAACTTACTAAACCGTACTTCCCTTGCGGGAAGACCCGTGGCAGCACGGTGTTTAGCTAGGTGTGACGGAACAAGACTCGATCTAGGTCGACTCAGGAGGTGTTGTTATTATGACAGGCATGTCTCACAAACCACGGTGACACTGTCGTGTCACAACAGGACCGTGCTCACCAGCATGTCCAAGGCAGGAGCTGCACTCCTGGTTGTCTCACAACTTTTATTCACGGTAGAAATTCAGTTGAGTGAAGTGCAAGCAAATGCAAATATGATATGATCATGCATGCATGCACTATCTCCGCACATATGATGCAAACTCAAATCAATGCAAACATGCAATGCAATTCGCCATATCCCAGGTTCAAAATGCTTGCCTTGTCCAAAGTAATCAGAAGAAGAACCCTCGAAATTCCCGGCAAAGTTTCCTTCTCCTTTTTCTGAAAAGTTCGAATTCAAATTCAAATTAAAAAAATTGGCAACAGTACCAAAATTTGTCTCAAAATATTTTTAAATAAATACTAAAAAAATATAGAGAGAAAAATAATAATTTCAAAAATAAGAATCAACTCAATCAGAGTTGTGGTTTAAAAGCTATTCAACTTTCAAATCCAGGGGTCTTTCTGCAAAAATCCAGTCCCTGTGCTTTTAAAAAGAAAACGCTTCGGGACAAAGTGCGCCTTCCAGCGCAGAAAGCGCAAAAAGCCAAATACGCTTTCTGTTTACACGGGGAAAATAATAAAACGCTGACGGGTGGGGTCCACCCGTCAGGTTTGAACTTAAACGCGTTCGTGCGTGTTGACAGAAGAGGTGCGGCGATCACCGGCGATGATCGCCGGCGTATCCGAGGGCGGCGATGGTTTGGTCGTGCTCGGGGTGGAGTACCGCGTCGGTGGGTGGAGGTAGTGGTCGCCGGAGAGCAACAAAACGGCGTTGAGGTCTACGGTGGCGGACGGCGGTTCGGGTGAAATCGGATCTCGTCGGAGAAGGCTTCTTGTGTCAAATTGAAGACGGGGATCAATGAGTGGATGCACAAGATGGCTACTGGTGGATTTTGAGCGGTGGAGGTGGAGTATCGACGACGAACGGATCGTGGGCAGTGGCGGCGGAGCGGTGGTCGGAGAGGTAGAAGATGACCCTCTCGGGGTCGGGGGAGTGGCTTGGCGGTCGATTGGGAGGTGGTGTGGGAGGTACGGGTGATCTGCGGGGTTCGGGAGGCCCTTATATAGGCAGTTCGAGGTGATCAGTGGCTTGCGGCGGACGCCGGAATTAATTCCGCCGGCGAGGTGGTTAGGGGGCGGTGGTCATGGGGGCGGGGAGTTAATGAGGGCGGTGGAGTGCTCTGGAAGAGTCGTCGGGGACGAGCGCGGGCTCTTCGGCCTTATCCGCGACGAGGTCTCCGTGCGGGTGCGGCGGCCATGACGGGCTCCGGCGATTGACAGCGGGGCCAGGGCGGTGTGGTCGGTGCGGCTGCGATGCGGAGGAGGTGCCGCGTGGAGAAGGTAGGTGGAGGGAGGCGGCAGGGGAGGTGAAGATGGCGGGCGTCGTGTTGATTTGCTCGGCTGCCGCAGCAGGGGACGGTGGCCGTTGCACCGGCCACCTCCTGTGCTGTCGGCGGCGGGCAGCTGACCAGGGGGTCCGGAGCGGTTCATTTAAGGCGAGAGGAGGCGTGGAGGACAAGGGATTGGAGTGAAGAGTAGTGCACGGCGACGTCTCCCTCTGCCTCTGAACTGAAATTCAGTTAACTGAATTTCTGACAGAGATGAATACTGTGCACATGAAGTGTATGGTGAAATGACAGAGCGGTCTAGGCATTTTAGGATTTGGTGATAATTTTTGTGGTGAGGTGTTGATGCATAAAAGTGACTTTGGAAAAGTTTCAGAATTTTTGGAGCAATTAAAAATAGGTTTGTACCAGAGAGATTGTTTCTGGTCCAAATTTGAATTGAATGGCATTTGAAATTTTTGAACTGTGGAACCCAATGTTTTTGGTGAAATGGGTTTTGGGTGCCATCTAGTTTCTGGGATAATTTTGGTGGGAGCTGAGGTGTTGCAGAAAATATAGTTCCTTTGCAAACCCAAGGAACCATGAATAAAATAAATTCCAACTTTGCAATTTAATAAATATGATAGAAATATTTTTGTGAGGTGGAAAGGAGTTGGATACTGTCCTAGAAGGTGTGAGTGACTTGGGGGATAATTTAGGAGTGGCAGAAAAATTATTGGAGGTTTTTAGAAAGTCTAGAAAGAAGTTAAATGGCCATTTTCTTGGAATAGTTTTATTTATTCCAGAAACTTTTCTAAATGAAAATTGGTTGTAATCCTCCAAAATAATTTTCGAAGTAATTCAACCTTCCAAAACAGAACCATTTAAAATTTTGAAACCTCAATTAAAATTCAGAGTGGTTTTCAAAACAGAAGAAAAAGAAGAAAATGAATTGGGTTAAAAATAATTCGAAGTATTTCTTTTAATAAAGAGATTTTAAAAATCCAGAGAGAAAATTTTGGGGTGTTACACTCCGCCCACCATCCGAACCGCGCGAGCCCCAGCTACCCAACGCACCCACCTGTGCCTCCCCCTGTCGCCGGAAATGGCCGGACGGCCAACTCCGGCGCGCTCGGCCTCGTCGCCGATGACGTGCTGACGTGGCGCCATCATTAGCCGCTAATGTCGTTGTTAACTACCCCCGTGACACTGACAGTGGGGCCCGCTGCGTAGTTAATCCGGTCGGTTAAAATTAAATAAAACGCTGTTAAAAAATGGGTCAGTGACAGCTGGGTCCCACTGGACCCAGTTGACCAGTCAAACTACAGACTGGGATCGACCCAGTCAATGACAGGTAGACCCCACCATTTAAATTAACTATTTACTAATTAAAACTAATCTGTTAACTATCTATCACTTACATATGAGGCCCACCTACTAATTAATCCTTTTTAGTTAATTTAAACCAGTGGATTAACTACTGTGTATGACATGTGGGACCCACTGGTCAGGTTTGACCCTGGTCAGCCGGGTTTGACCGCTGATGTAATGCTGATGTCATGATGACGTCACATATTACTGTTTTGGATAATTCGAAAATAATAATTAAAATAATTCTAGAAAATGATTAAAACTTTGAAAAATCATATAAAATAAACTGTAACTCAGATGAAAATAATTTATATATGAAAAACGATCACAAAAATATGACGAATCCGAATATGCCACCCACATACCTGCCACACCCCTCTAACATACTGAACATGGAACCGTCCCCTCCGGTTCAGTGTATCGATAATCACCCGGAGCTGGGAGAATACTCCCAGATAATTTCCCTCTCCGACTAACTTGCGAAGTGCTGCATTAGAACACCCCTAGAACTGCATGTAGACATGTCATGCATCCCTATTGCATTGTTTGCCATGTATTTATTGTTTCTTCCCCCCTCATTCTCTCCCGATAGACCCCGAGACTGCCGACGACACTGCTGAGTACGACTACGTCGTCGACGACCAGACCCCTTCAGCAGAGCTTCCAGGCAAGCAAAACCCCCTTGATCATCCAGATATCGCCCACTCTTTCTCTCTTATGCTTGCATTAGAATTGCTTCTGTTGATATTCCGATAGCTCATGTTCTGATGCATAGCCTGATTTTGTCGCCTGCTATTGATACATTACCTGCTACCCTATGATGCTTAGTTAGGTATGATATGTTTCATCTGCTGGCCCTTCACCCTTGTCCGTTTGCCATGCTTGTTATCGGGCCGTGATCACTCTGGGTGATGATCACAGAAATGTTTACATATTGCAATACTTTAAACTGATAAAGTCGGGCCGGCTCCAAGAGTGCCCGCGAGAGAATAATATTAAAGACGGATCGGCTCCAAGAGCACCCGCGAGTGATATTATGGCGGAACGATAGGGCAGGCGGAGACCACCTAGGAGAGAGGTGGGCCTGGTCCTTGGTCGTAGTCCGTGGCTTACCAAGTCGGAGCGACAGGGATCCAGTTCGTCTTCGCGGGTTACTAAACATGCCTAACGGATTTGGGTATTTGATCTGAGATGGCCGTTGGCCATATACGCACTACCACCACATGGGATAATGGTTATGGGACCCTCTACGTTGTACGTATCAGCCAAAAGCTCTTCAGACGTCACAGCTCAGAGATGCGAGCTGATCCTTGGGGTGGGCTGGTTACGTCACTTGTGTATATAGTGTCGCACCTGGGCCCCGACCAGCCACGTAACGTGCAGGAGTGCAAAGGGCGATGGCCCAAGACCCCTTCGCACTTAGGATTTAGACCGGCGTGCTGACCTCTCTGCTGAGCCTAGGTAGGACTGCGCCGTGTCGATTACCCGAGGCCGGGTAATACCCAGCAAGTGTGTCCGGCCAGATGTAATCGAGCGTGTTAGGTAACAGTAGTGCACCCCTGCAGGGAAGTGATCTATTCAAATAGCCGTGTCCATGGTAACAGGACGCTCGGAGTTGTATCCTGATCTTCTACAACTACAAATGGATACTATTACAATGATAAACTGTTACTACTGCTCTCGTGATCACTTTCTCACAGGGTAGTCGAGGAAGGATCTCAGGGCATTACTAAAATATAACTGCTATTATATGTTACTACACTCTACTCTCTTTTGATGCTGCAAGATTGCTTCAAGATGCTAGTCTTCGATAGGCTAGGCCTTTCCCCCTCTGTTCTGGCATTTCTATAGTTTAGTCCAAAGATATAGCCCCATTCCTTTGATACCGATGCATACTTAGTATAGTTCTGATGTAAGTCTTGCAAGTACTTTGGATGAGTACTCACGGTTGCTTTGCTACTTCTTTTCCCATACCCAGTTGCTGTGATCAGATGATGGAGCCCAGGAGCAGGAGATCCCCGGAGGCACCTACTACTACGTTGAGCCCGCCGACCAGGAGTAGTTCGGAGGCGCTAGGCAGAAGGCCTTCCCCTTTTCGATCAGTGTCGCTGTTTGTGCTAGCCTTCTTAAGGCAAACTTGACTAACTATGTCTGTACCCAGATATTATTTGTTTGTATGACTTATGTATTCGGGTCCTCATGACCCCTGGCTTGTAATATGGAGATTTATGTTTAATTTGAGTTTAGAGTTGTGTTGTGATATCTTCCCGTGAGTCTCTGATTTCGAGCGTGCATGTTTGCGTGTATGATTAGTGCACGGTCGAGCAGGGGCGTCACAATCAACTACGAGATGTAATCAACACTACTAGCAACCCACAGGTACCAATTTGAGGTTTTGAGACAAAGATTGAATACAAGAGATGAACTAGGGTTTGAGATGAGATGGTGCGGGTGAAGATGTTGATGAAGATTTGTCCTCCCACAATGAGAGGATCGTTGGTGATGTCGATGGCTTTGATTTCCCCCTCCCGGAGGGAAGTATCCCCGGCGGAATCGCTCCGCCAGAGAGCAAAAGTGCTCCTGCCCAAGTTCCACCTCGAGACGGTGGCGCTCCATCCCAAAAGACTTCTCCTTATTTTTTCTAGGGCAAATGGGCTTATATACCAGAAAATGGGCACCAGAGGCTGGCCAGGGGCCCCACAAGCCACCAGGGCGTGCCGGGGGGGTGGCGCGCCCTGGTGCCTCGTGGGCACCTGGGTGGCCCCCTCTGGTACTTCTTTTCTCCAGTATTTTTTATTTATTCCAAAATAAATCTCCGTGAAATTTCAGCTCATTTGGAGATGTGCAGAATAGGTATCTCTGACATAGCTTTTTCAGGTCCAGGATTCCAGCTGCCAGCAATCTGCCTCCTTATGTAAATCTTGCATATTAAGAGAGAAAAGGCATTAGAATTACTCCACAAAGTGTTATATTGATTAAAAACACTATAAATAACAGTAGGAAAACATGATGCAAAATGGACGTATCAGATAGCAAGATAATTCGTAACAAGTGACAAATAACAAGTATAATAAAGTGCAGCAAGGTGGCCCAATCCTTTTTATAGCAAAGGACAAGCCAGAACGAACTCTTATAATAAGCAAAGTGTTCTTGAGGACACATGGGAATTTCATCTAGTCACTTTCATCATGTTTGTTTGATTCGCGTTCGCTACTTTGATAATTTGATATGTGGGTAGATCGGTGCTTGGGTGTTGTTCTTACTTGAACAAGCCTCCCACTTATGATTACCCCCTCTCGCAAGCATTCGCGACTATGAAAGAAGAATTAAGATAATTCTAACCATAGCATGAAACATATGGATCCAAATCAGCCCCTTACGGAATAGCGCATAAACTAGGGTTTAAGCTTCTGCCACTCTAGCAACTCGTCATCTAATTACTACTCCACAATGCCTTCCCTTAGGCCCAAAGATGGTGAAGTGTCATATAGTCGACATTCACACGACACCACTAAAGGAAGCACAACATACATAGCATCAAAATATCGAACGAATACCAAATTCACATGATTACTTATGACAAGACTTCTCCCATGTCCTCAAGAACAAAAGTAACTACTCACAAATCATATTTATGTTCAAGATAAGAGGGGTATTGAATAGCATTAAGAATCTGAACATATAATCTTCCACCAAATAAACAAACTAGCATCAACTACAAGATGTAATCAACACTACTAGCAACCCACAGGTACCAATCTGAGGTTTTGAGACAAAGATTGAATACAAGATATGAACTAGGGTTTGAGATGAGATGGTGCTGGTGAAGATGTTGATGAAGATTGGTCCTCCCACGGTGAGAGGATCGTTGGTCATGTCGATGGCTTCGATTTCCCCCTCCCGGAGGGAAGTATCCCTAGCGGAATCGCTCCGCCGGAGAGCAAAATAGCTCATGTCCAGGTTCCACCTCGAGACGGCGGCGCTTCATCCCGAAAGTCTTCTTCTGATTTTTTTTCTAGGGCAAATGGATTCATATAGCAGAAGGAGGGCCCGGAGGCCTGCCAGGGGCCCCACAAGCTCGGGGGGAGCGCCCAGGGGGGTAGTGCGCGCCCCCCAGGCTTGTGGCTTCCTGGTGGGCCCCCTTCTATTGATTCTTTCGCCAGTATTTTTTATATATTCCAAAATAATTTTCCGTAAATTTTCAGGCCATTTGGAGTTGTGCAGAATAGCTATCTCTGTTTCACCCCTTTCAGGTCCAGAATTCCAGCTGCCGGCATTCTCCCTCTTCATGTGAATCTTGCAAAATAAGAAAGAAAAGGCATAAGAATTGTACCATAAAGTGAAATAATGATAAAAAAAACATAATAATTATCAGTAGGAAATCATGATGCAAATTGGACGTATCAACACTCACGACATACTTGTGGAGCAAAAGTTTCAGTCAGACACATAGAAAGATAGGAGCATATAATTTCGCCTCCCAATGTATTTACCTCAAGGGTAATGTCAACAGTAATAACTCATGATCACCTACATCCAACTAGATATATATATGCCTGGATCAATCCCCACCACATGATGCTTGCCAAGAGAAAAAAATAAAAACGGAATAGAGGAGAATACTATTAACTCTTGCATGAAAGTAAATACATGAAGTAAAAGATAGGCCCTTCGCAGAGGGAAGCAGAAGTTGTCATGCCCTTTTTGTTTTTGGATGTGAAAGCTCTTAATGTAAAGGAACGTCACTTTATATTGCCCCTTGTGATACCGACTTTTATTATGCAGTCTGTCACTTTTATTTCTTCACCATCACAAGATCGTACAAAACTTATTTTCCCTTACAATAAAAGATCATACATATTTAGGAGCAATTTTTATTGCTTTGCACCGATGACAACTTACTTGAAGGATCTTATTCAATCCATAGGTAGATATAGTGGACTCTCATGACATGAAACTGGGTTGAAGGGTTTTTTGGGTGCGCAAGTAGTATCTCTACTTAGTACAGAATTTTTGGCTAGCAAAAGATAGGGGGCAAACACCACATGTTAGAGGATCCAAAACAATATAACTTCTATGTGAATATAAGCAAACATAACTCATTACGTTGTCTTCCTTGTCCAACGTCAACTAATTGACATAGAATATTTAATGGGGGCTCACAATCATAAAAGATGTCCAAGATAGTAAATTTATATGTGAAACATCTCTTCCCTTATTACTTTTTCATGAATTGCAACAATGACCAATACTATGTTTGTCAACTTCCAACATGTTTTATCAATTATACTTGTTTTATGTGAAGTCATCACTCCCCATGGGATTAGCATATAATCTTACTTTTTATTCTCTTTATTTTATTTCCAAGATTGGATCAGCAAAAGCAAAACACTCAACTCAAACTACTCTTTATTATATAACTTCCACACACAATTACATAGATAGATAGACCACAAAGAAAGTACTCGAAACTAGATCATACTAAAACTTTATTCTTCTAAATCACGAAATAACTAAGGATCGAACTAAGATAGATAATGATGATAAAAGTGATGGTGATACGATACCGGGGCACCTCCCCCAAGCTTGGCACAAGCCAAGGGTGGTGCTCATACCCATGTGCTCAAGTCTCCTTCTTTGGTGATGGTGGTGATGAACTGATAGGCTTGTCCTCAGTCTTCCAAGGCATAGGTTCTCCATCATAAAAGGACGAACGTATTTCCGGAGTCCTGAAATTTGCAGCTAAACTCATACCTTTGAACTTGGCCTCATACTCAAAATTTTGATTTTGTAGATCATAGATTTGGGCTTGAAGATAATCAATCCGGTCATTGAGCTTGAAGATGACGTCCCCAATATTCTTGCCATCCACCTTGTGCTCACGGATGAACTCTGTGATCATGGAGTGGTTAGCACTAAGTCCGCGCTCCACCTATCCCTTGGCACTTGAAGATCTCCTGTTCCACTGCTTCCAGCCTGGCCTTCTCGCTTCCGGTCTTCTTAGGTCCTTGCACGTCCCGGATGTGGAGCAACCCCTCATGCATCTCGATGGCCTGAGGGTGCTTCATCACCTCCGGTAGGTACGGGTTGATGACTGTGGCGCCCCGCCTGAATACCACAGTAGCCAGACGGTCGCCGCACACACCAGCCCAGGAAATCACTCTGGCGTGTGCGTTTACAACAAGTATCATGAACATAGGCACAACTGTAATAAGGATATATTTATTAGCCATTGTGGCTGGAATAAATACATCATGGTTACAAAGATGGGGCAGCAAAAAACACTAACTAAGACAGCACAGACTTGAAGAGGCTCCAATCCACAGGGACCTGACTGGGTTACTCTTCTAGCTCGCAAACGCTCCTGCTCCTCGACGGATCCTTAGCTGAACCTGGCCACGTTAAAGGCTGCTGAGTACTTTTGAATGTACTCGCAAGCAAACCAAATAACATATACACCAAGCAAAGCAATCCATGGCATTCAAGCATGCACTCATTATTAGAGCAATATTTTCTATCATGGCATAGCACATCTACTTAGCAATAGCAATTACTATGTCATAACAGGGTTATCTAGCATGATAATTACTGAAGTAAAGATAGCAAGGCAAAGCATAAGAGCAAAGATATCTGATCAGGTTTGTTCTCGCGATCCCTCCGGGTCATACCCAAGTTCTTACGGTCATCCGACCATCTCCTTTCTAGCCATCCCATGGCTAACATCTCAACTTCCTGACATCATCCGATGTCCAGGCATCTGTGCTGACAAATCTTACCTTATCTGGTTCGTTCTTGGGAATCATTCGGTTAACTCCTCCAGACTCGACACAGACCAAATAGTGTGACCTAGTACGAACTGTGTCCAATACCGTGGACGCGGCTATTCGAATAGATTCTTACACTCTGCAGAGGTTGCGCACTTTACCCACACTATGGAGCTCCTGGCCTCGTACATCAGTACCTATTCCCATTCGGGTGGACCAGTGCTGCTCCAACAAAACATGTCTATTGCCTAGCACTCTTACGGTCCCACCGACAATCATACCCCTTCTAGGTCATGTCCTGGGTGGCCCCTGTGTCACTCCTGACACCTACCACCGTTGTGGCCAAACAGAACTGTCCCAAACGGGGACGCTGGCTAAACAAACAACTGGGCTCACAAGGTTATCGCCGCCTACCGGACTAGGATAGCATGCACGCATAACCTTCCCTCTTTAGTGGTACCGATAGGAGGCAAGACAATAGACCAAGTTAGGGCCTCCCCATAAGGGCAAATGTGGCTGCACTGATGAGCTCGGTTCGGTGGCACCATGACTCGATCCAGCCGACGGAGGAGGTTGTCATTATTAAGTCACATTCTTTATCATTGCGATAACAGTAACAATGCATGATGTAACAACTATGGAAACATAACAACCTATCTCCATATAACATCACAATGAGTCATAATGTTTAAATGGCAAGTTTATCACTTTACAAGTTCTAGCTGTAAGTTACGACCATCTGAACCCTTGCATGAAACCGGCAAATAAACCAGTAGCCACCAGAACGGTCTTTACAACTCAGATCTGGGACGTTACTGGAATAACTCAACCCCGACTCAAGACGGCTAAAAAGCAACTCAGAGCATGAGACGGTGTTGATAAAAAGAATGTAGCGGTTCCCTAAGACGGACGAAGAACAGCTCAGAGCATGGGGTCACAGTTACCAAAAGAAACTCAACAGCTGCCCGAGACGGCCAAAAAGCAGCTCAGAACACGGCCAGTTGTTGAAAAGAGAAATATAAAGTCGGCATCCACCTCGGACGGCCGGAAGCAGCTCAGAACACAGGCGTGGTGCCGTCACCAAAGAAAGGGCAAGCAAGGGTTCATCAGAGTCATATACCGCCTATTATTATGCACTCGAACATAAACATATACATTAATTAAACACACAAGAATAACATAGAAGCAATGTTTTAGGGCATATATCAGATGGTCGGCTTGCCTAGGGGTGAGGGAATACTCCGGGAAGAAGTGCGATCATCTCGCGGAAAAATTCGCCGAAAAAGATTCTCTTTCGAATGGGCAGAATAGAGGGCAGGGGTAAAATGGTCATTTTTAGAATGTGTTAACATTGTAAAAGTGACACCATCAGAATGGGCTCGACAAAGAGAGAATGTGGGCTTTGGATTTACCTCAATCGGAGTTACGGTTGAAGAGAAACGGCCGTTCGTTCGTTAAGCGGAGAAACAGACAGAAAACTGTGCATTTCAGCCCTTAACGAGTGAACGTTCATCAATTAGCCATTTCGGCTACCGGCTGAGACAGAAAGCATATTTTCCTGATTACGTGTCTAATGGAGGAAAGCGTACCCCGCCCTAACGCCGTCGTAGAATACGCTTTCAACAACCAAAGTCGTATTTATGCGAGTACGTCTCCACTTAAAATGGCTGGGCCCGGGGCTATAATGACTGATGGGCGGGGCCCACCTTATCCTATCCCTCTCCCCCGCTGATCCTCTTCTTCCTCCCGACCGGCTACAGGGAAGGCGCCGTGGCCATCGACGCAGCTGGCATCTGGCTGCTCCAGGAAGCGGGTCGGCGAGCGCAGATGAGCCGCCAGGTTGTGCCGCATCCGGTGGTGCCCGCGGCTTCTCCTGGGATGGCGGGTGGCATTGCCACGGCTAACCGCGGTGCGGCCATGGCGAGTGTGGCACCCCGATAGAGGGCCGACGCACGCCAGTCCCAGGATAAGACCTGGCACACATCTGAGACATGATACAGTAATTCCAGGCACAGAAATGGCTTTATTATATGAAATGGAGTATTACAATACTGTTGCTTACAACAATATGACATGGCTCCAAGGCTAACTAGATGGCAGCAGAGGTCTTGGTTTAGCGGTAACGATGTCTCTGGTTGGGCTCCACAACTAACAGGACTGGCTGGGTTACGATCTAGCACGGCGGATCTTCTCCTGCAACTGGCCACGTGCAAGGCCAGGTGAGTACTTTGAATGTACTCGCAAGACAACCAAATACATAGCATCCAAACAAGCAGATGACAAAGCAAGCCTTATGCTTACAAACGAATTTATTCTAAACATGGCCTGGAATTAACAGGAAATCATGGATCAAGGAGGGCATAACATGGATCAGGCATAACAACTATATATCATGGCATGGGATGGCTATTTTTATGAGACATGGTATCCAAGATTAAACTGGAACCTAAACTACACTTACCTTTCATGAAGCATTAAAGTAATATATTGTGACATCTTTCAGCTTTACGGCCACTCTGGGCTATTTCGTGGCTCACCGATATCTCACTCCACGATCATATCCGAATACATTGTGAACTCTTCAATCAAGTTTGTTACAACAGGTTTGTCCTCCAGATCGACCAAGAGCAAATAGTGTGACCTAGTATGAACTGTGTCCAGTACCGTGGACTCAGCTATTCGAATAGATTCATACACTCTGTAGAGGTTGCGCACTTTACCCACACCATGGACACTCGTCCAATGAAACTCGCCTAACCCGTGACTCCTCTATCGTACCACCGACACTCATTCCCCTTTCGGGTCATGTCCTGGGTGGCCCCTGTGTCACTCCTGACACCTGCCACCATCGTGGCTAAACTTAACTATCCCAAACAGGGACTCCCGGGCTAAACAAACAACTGGGCTCACAAGGTTATTGCCGCGTACCTGATCAGGGTAGCACGCGCGCATAACCTTCCCTCTTTGGTGTTACTGATAAGAGAGCACAAGGTTAGACCAACTCAAGGCCGTCCCATTCCGGCAGATGTGGCTGCACAGGTAAGCTCAGTTCGGTGGCACTATGACTCGATCCCATCGATGACGGAGGAGGTTTAGTTTATAAGTTCAGTTTAACCTTTCCATCATCGTACCATCACATCAACACTTATGAGGAAGAAGAATCACTTAACCACAGCATAGCAAAATCATAACAGCATGGACAATCATGGCATGAGATCAAATCATAGTACTAACATGATAATGGTATTAAAAGTATTGGTACTAGCATGGGAAAATATGACATGAAAGCAATTCATGATACTATATGGTAAATAACACTAGCATCAGGTACAGATGAAATAACAGGACTATGCCAGTGCAGACTAACAGATGATCTGAAATATACTGCAATACACACACAGGGTGCAAGCAAAGTCATTACGCAAGTCCGGAGCTCGTGATAAGAGGTTGGCTTGCCTTGGGGTGGAGGAGTGCACCGGGAAACACTGCAACGATTTTCCGGATATGACTCGTCGGAAGCGGCACTCTCGGGAGAGGACTATATTAGGGCAAGGTCAAAAGTTGTATTTTTAACATGTGACAATGTTATGAAAATAGCACCATCAGAACGGGCTCGACGAACTCAAAACGTGGGCGATGGATTTACCTCAATCGGAGTTACGGTTGAAGAGAAATGGCCGTTCGTTCGTTAAGCGGTAAAACAAATAGAAACTGTTCGTTTTAGCCCTTAACGGGTGAACATCCACTAAATAACCACTTCGGCCGGTGGCTGAGAAATGAAAGCGCCTTTTCTAGATTACGCTTTCAATAACAGACAGCGTATTTTCTATAAATAACGCGGCGCAGTACGCTTTCAGCACTGGAAAACGCACTGGCCTGAGTACGTCTCCACTTAAGCTCACGGGCCCGGGCTATAGATCACTTACAGATGGGGCCCGCCTAATCCCTTCCCTCCCTCCTCTCCTGGGTCGTCCTTATCCTCCCAACCGGAGACAAGGGCAGGCCGGTCGCCGGCGTAGCGGCCGCACGTCGGCGCCGGAGGGCCGGCCGGTTCGCGCAGGAGCACCACCATTCTCGGTCGCGTCCGCGGGTACCTGTAGGGTCTCCTGAGGAGGACTACAGTGCCCTCGCTGCTGCTCGAGGCGCATCGGCCGAGGAGCTCCGGCGGCGCCACTCCGGTAAAGCTTCCCCAGCGGGAAGGGTAACGGCGGAGGCTCGCGGGCACTTAGGGGATGCGGCGGCCGCGAGCAGGGAAGAGGGGAAGGCCGGGGCTGGGTTGGCTCGAGGGGGACGGGCGGCGGTAGAGCTTCATCCTAGGAGGGGAAAAGGGAGCTCCGGGGCTTGAGTGGGAAGGCGGGGAAGCTGTTGGTCAGGACGAGGGCTCGGGGACGCGCTTATATAGCCGCGGGGAGGGGCTCTGGACGACGGCCGAAGCTCCGAGACGGCCGGTGCCGTGGCGGCGATCCAGTGGAGCATCGGGGTCGGCAGAGGCATCCACAGGCTAGGGGACGAGGGGAGAGGGGTCAAGCATGCGGTGGGGAGTTCTCCGGTGCTCCTGGACAAGCCATGGCTTGCCGGCGACGGCTCCCGAAGCCTCTAGTGCACAGGGCACCGGTTTGGCGTGCTCTGCACGTGGTCACCGCGTGGCCACAGCATTGCCAAGCCCCACTCGACGCCAATTCATGTCTAGGGTGTTCTCCATCCTTCCCTGAGTTGACTAATGTGGTTGAAATGCAATGGACAGCTCTGGTGTGACTGCACCTTGGTCAAACAGTTTCTCGCAGGAAAATATTGACAAGTGTTGTGTCCACCACAATGCTCCTCTTGGCCTGATCTTTGGCAGAGGTTGATCTTCCACTAAGGTGGTCATCTTGGCCAAAATTCAGCACAAATGGACAAGGTTATCTGGCACTTCCTTTGC
Organism: Elymus sibiricus; assembly: GCA_039707655.1. NCBI lineage: Eukaryota > Viridiplantae > Streptophyta > Magnoliopsida > Poales > Poaceae > Elymus > Elymus sibiricus. The sequence continues at coordinate 86,992,984 of CM077676.1, forward strand.
AACCTTGCAAACTGGCCAGAAATGAAAATGAGGATGCTGGGGAAAAATGGCTAGATGGATTTCGCTGATTTTTGGTGTAGGGTGACGATTTGGTCATGAGAGCTAGCTGGAAAAATTTCAGCTCAATTTGATCATCTATGAAAGTACTTCCTTCACAGAGATGCAATCTGGACAGAAACTTAGATAATTTACTAAAGAAAATTGGCTATATGAAATGGGCTGGTTTTTGGTATCCAGAGGAGATCTATCATTTTTAACTACCCTGGAAAAATTCAGCCCAAAAAGATCAAGGGAGCAAGCACTTCTTTTGCAAACTCGAAATCTGGACAGAATTTGCAAATTGATGTTGTGCTCAAAATTTGAATTGTGGAACTTGAGATTTTGATGGAAATGGTGAAGATATGGATAGGATAAGCTCCACAAATTATTTGAGATTTTTCCCAGCTACCAAAATGGTAGTTCCTTTGGAAAGGCCCCAAATTGAAATATTGGCATTAAATAAGAAAATGCAATTTCCCCTATTTAATTATGGCCAATATTTTTACCAGAGCTTGAGATAGGTACAAAGATCATCTCCACCAATTTTCAAGAAATTTAGAGATGTCTATCTATTCCTCTGGATTTAATTCCTCAGAAAGGCAGAAAAAGGAATTAATTCTAGATGAAAAAATATTGCATATGACTTCGCAATATTTTTGCACATCTAGGGTTTATGAGTGAAGGAGGATCTCTAGAAATTTTTGGAGGATCAACAGAGCAAGGAAAATGATAGCTCCTTTGTAAGCACAAAGGTAGAGTTTCCAGTTCCAATATTTTGGAACTAGGGTTTGAATGAGATTCGGGGTTTACTGACGGGAGCTTGGTTGGCACAGGAGCATGGGAAAGGCATTGAGATGCTGAGGATTGTCTGGATTCACCTGGTCACTCACCAGATTCCAGAGGAAAAATTTGGGAGAGGAAAGCTAGGAAGGAATAACAGCACAAAAATAGATAACCCGATTTTTGGGGTGTTACAAACCTTCCCCCCTTAAGAGAATCTCGTCCTCGAGATTCCTAGGGTTAGCTCAAAACAACTACTCCTCCTAGGAAAACCTCTGGGTTGGGTTTTAACCCTGTGGTTGAAAACAACTGAGTTAAGCGTACCAAAAATTGGTACACCCAGATCGAGATACGGAAATTGCGGGATCTACTACACGGGTAGGGATCTCTGGGGTTTAGATCTTGGACTGGAGGGGTTGTAATGGTTTATGCTGCAATAAAATTCCCAAAATTTCTTCGAGATTGCAGCTGGGTTCTGGGGAAAAGATTTTGGGACCGGGGAACTATTGAGTAGAGCTGGGTTTGGAAAACGGGCAAACGGAGTAAGCGCAGATAGGTATGGGTATGTGGCTTTGCATTCTACCCGACACTGCTACGACTGTACTCAAAAGGATGAACTTGGTATGCAAACATTGCCCACACGATACACGTGCAATCTACTCAAACCAATATGCAGGCAAATGCAAAATGCATATAGGGGCAAAATACATGCAAAGGAAAAGAAGAAACACATCCAACAGATTACACTAAGGTGTTTTAATGCTAATGGGTGTATGTACTCCTGGTATACATATACCTACACCAGCTCGCATTTCATTAGGGACTCCGAGCGAGTCCGTTGTTATTAGCTGTAAGTGTCCTACTGGTCGAAATCTTATTAAGAAACCATTGCCAGCTTTGTTAAACATTTCTGCTCAACAGAGAGGCAAATGAACCAAATCCACAGAGCAGACGGGCATACATAACGTTACAACAGCACACAAGCAATACAAGCAATACAAGCATACAACAACACGCAACCTTACTAGGCAGCTAACAGCAACTACTCACTCCAAACTACAGGGTTCTATCCCTTGGCGAGGGCGAAAAGACAGCCTTGGCAGCACACCTACTCGCAGCATCTTCTGGCTTCACCTATTGCCGGAGCCACAAATGGGCCTACTCTTGCTGGGGCTCTCCTGGGGGATGTAGGCTGAGCCAACTTTCGTCTTCATCGTCGGGCATCTCTATGGGTTGGGGCCCAACCGCTTGAGTTGTGGCTAGAACTTGACGGAACACATCCTGACGACGAAGACGCCGAAAAGCTTGGAAGAAGGAACTTCGGTGAATGATGCCTGGTCGATATGGGTCCACGGGCTGCGAGGGTAGCACTAGCTGCGAAGGTGGCACTGGGTTTGGCATCAGGGAATTGGTGGCCTGGGATGCGGTTTGACGGGCCTCGCAGTATGCTTCCGTAACAACCCGAATGGTGTCACGGTCAATGGCTTTAAACTCTCCAAGAATGCCGGAGAGCAGCAGTCCCTGGGCAGCAATGAACTAAACCAGGTGAACTATTGCCGGGTCGGCCTCTCCAACTACGCTGGGGAACTCGCAACATGTGCTGGACGCAGAGGGAAAGTAGCGAAACTCCCGCATCTCCGCTACTTGCGAAAACTGGAAACGAAGATGTGCGATGGCTTCCGCAGCAGCTATCTGAACAGCCAACGCGGGGGTGGGCATTGGTTTGCCCTGAAAAGTCAAGGGCTTCCCATCCTCTATTGAACCTGGGCAGATATGCGCATTCGCATAGTATCGGCAAAGGTGAGGGACGGGTTCCGATTGGAACACAAGATACACCGGGCTAGTACTACAGCCAAGGGCTTGGGTGAGCATACTCGAAAGGATGGGCGAAAAGTCGGCATGACCATTAGCCAAAGTTTGGCTATGGAAAGTCGGTACTCTGGAAGAACTAGTCATGGGTGCTGGTTGGAGGATACCGGCTTGGGTTCTCTTGCGGGGATCTGGCCTACTGAACGGAGAGGGCTGCGACTCGCAGGTGGGAGGGGTTTTAAATAGGCAGCCAGGCTAGGACATACCAGCTTGGCGTGGATCCTTCTCGCGCCGGGTAAAGGATACGCTGGCATGGCCGACAACTGGATAGGGTCGCAGTCCAATCCAGGGACGGCTGGGTGGGCAGACAGCTGGGTAGGGGCACGTCAATTCCGACTGCGCCGACTGTTGATCAACAGTGGCCGTGTCGGATGCCAATGATGGGTCAAATCTATTGGGCGCACTACCGATTGAAAATAGGGGTGGTTCGATGCTAGGGTAACCTACAGCCAGCCTGGCTCTAATACCACGTCCTGTGGCACCCCGATAGAGAGCCGACGCATGCCAGTCACAGGATAAGACCGGCGCACGTCTGAGACATGATACAGCAATTCCAGGCACAGAAATGGCTTTATTATATGAAATGGAGTATTACAATATTGTTGCTTACAACAATATTACATGGCTCCAAGGCTAACTAGATGGCAGTGGAGGTCTTGGTTCAGCAGTAACGACATCTCTGGCTGGGCTCCACAACTCACAGGACTGGCTGGGTTACGATCTAGCACGGCGGATCTTCTCCTGCAACTGGCCACGTGAAAGGCCAGGTGAGTACTTTGAATGTACTCGCAAGACAACCAAAAAAATAGCATCCAAACAAGCAGATGACAAAGCAAGCCCTACACTTACAAACGAATTTATTCTAAACATGGCCTGGAATTAACAGGAAATCATGGATCAAGCATGGCATAACATGGATCAGGCATAACAACTATATATCATGGCATGGCATGGCTATTTTTACGAGACATGGTATCCAAGATTAAACTGGAACCTACACTACACTTACCATTCATGAAGCATTAAAGTAATATATTGTGACATCTTTTAGCTTTACGGCCACCCTGCGCTATCTCGCGGCTCACCGATATCTCACTCCGTGATCATATCAGAATACATTGTGAACTCTTCTATCAAGTTTGTTACAACAATTTGTCCTCCAGATCGACCAAGACCAAATAGTGTGACCTAGTACGAACTGTGTCCAGTACTGTGGACTCGGCTATTCGAATAGATTCATACACTCTGCAGAGGTTGCGCACTTTACCCACACCATGGACACTCGTCCAACGAAACTCGCCTTACCCGTGACTCCTCTATCATACCACCGACACTCATTCCCCTTTCGGGTCATGTCCTGGGTGGCCGCTGTGTCACTCCTGACACCTGCCACCGTCGTGGCTAAACTAAACTATCCCAAACGGGGACTCCCAGGCTAAAGAAACAATTGGGCTCACAAGGTTATCGCCGCCTACCTGATTAGGGTAGCACGCGCGCATAACCTTCCCTCTTTGGTGGTACCGATAAGAGAGCACAAGGTTAGACCAAGTCATGGTCGTCCCATTCCGGCAGATGTGGCTGCACAGGTAAGCTCGATTTGGTGGCACTATGACTCGATCCCATCAATGACGGAGGAGATTTAGTTTATAAGTTTAGTTTATCCTTTCCATCATCGTACCATCACATCAAGACTTATGAGGAAGAACAATCACTTAACCACAGCATAGCAAATCATAACAGCATGGACAATCATGGCATGAGATCAAATCATAGTACTAACATGATAATGGTATTAAAAGTATTGGTACTAGCATGGGAAAATATGACATGAAAGCAATTCGTGATACTATATGGTAAATAACACTAGCATCAGGTACAGATGAAATAACAGCACTATGCCAGTGCAGACTAACAGATGATCTAAAATATACTACAATACACACACAGGGTGCAAGCAAAGTCATCACGCAAGTCCAGAGCTCATGATAAGAGGTTGGCTTGCCTTGGGGTGGAGGAGTGCACTGGGAAACAGTGCGGCGATTTTCCGGATACGATTCGTTGGAAGCGGCACTCTCGGGAGAGGCCTATATTAGGGCAAGGGCAAAAGTGGTATTTTTAACATGTGACAATGTTATGAAAATAGCACCACCAAAACGGGCTCGACAAACTGAAAACGTGGGCATTGGATTTACCTCAATCGGAGTTACGATTGAAGAGAAACGGCCGTTCGTTCGTTAAGCGGTAAAACAAACAGAAATTGTTCGTTTTAGCCCTTAACGGGTGAACATCCGCTAAATAACCACTTTGTCCGGCGGCTGAGAAATGAAAGTGCCTTTTCTAGATTACGCTTTCAGTAACAGAAAGCGTATTTTCTGTAAATAACGAGGCGGAGTACGCTTTCAGCACTGGAAAACGCACTGGCCTGAGTACGTCTCCACTTAAGCTCGCGGGCCCGGGCTATAGGTCGCTTACAGATGGGGCCCACCTCATCCCTTCCCTCTCGCCTCTCCTGGGTCGTCCTCATCCTCCCGACCGGAGACAAGGGCAGGCCGGTCGCCGGCGTAGCGGTCGCACGGCGGCGCGGGAGGCCCGGCCAGTTCGCGCAGGAGCACCACCACTCTCTGCCGCGTCCGCGGGTACCCGCAGGGTCGCCTGAGGAGGACTGCAGCGCCCTCGCTGTTGCTCGAGGCGCATCGGCCAAAGAGCTCCGGCGGCGCCACTCCGGCAGAGCTTCCCCAGCGAGCAGGGTAACGGCGGAGGCTCGCGGGAACTTAGGAGATGCGGCAGCCGCGGGCAGGGAAGAGGGGAAGGCCGGGGCTGGGTTGGCTCGAGGGGGACAGGCGGCGGCAGAGCTTCGGCCTAGGAGGGGAAAAGGGAGCTCCGGGGCTTGAGTGGGAAGGCGGGGAGGCTGCTGGTGAGGAGGAGGGCTCGGGGACGCGCTTATATAGCATCGGGGAGGGGCTCTGGACGACGGCCGAAGCTCCGAGACGGCCGGTGCCATGGCGGCGATCCAGTGGAGCATCGGGGTCGGCAGAGGCGCCCACAGGCTAGGGGACGAGGGGGAGAGGGGGCACGCGTGCGGTGGGGAGTTCTCCGGCGCTCCTGGACAAGCCATGGCTTGCCGGCGACGGCTCCCGAAGCCTCTGGTGCACAGGGCACCGGTTTGGCGTGCTCTACACGTGGTCACCGCGTGGCCACGGCATTGCCACGCCCCACTCGACGCCAATTCATGTCTAGGGTGTTCTCCGTCCTTCCCTGAGTTGACTAATGCAGTTGAAATGCAATGGACAGCTCTGGTGTGACTGCACCTTGGTCAAACAGTTTCTAGCAGCAAAATGTTGACATGTGTTGTGGCCACCACAGTACTCCTCTTGGCCTGATCTTTGGCAGAGGTTGATCATCCACTAAGGTGGTCATCTTCGCCAAAATTCAGCACAAATGGACAAGGTTATCTCGCACTTCCTTTGCAACCTTGCAAACTAACCAGAAATGAAAATGAGGATGCTGGGGGAAAATGGCTAGATGGATTTGGATGATTTTTGGTGTAGGGTGATGATTTGGTCATGAGAGCTAGCTGGAAAAATTTCAGCTCAATTTGGACATCTATGAAAGTACTTCCTTCACAAAGATGCAATCTGGACAGAAATTTAGATACTTTACTGAGGAAAATTGGCTACATGAAATGGGCTCGTTTTTGGTATCCAGGGGTGATCTATCATTGTTAACCACCCTGAAAAATTTCAGCCCAAAACGATCAAGGGAGCAAGCACTTCCTTTGCAAACTGGAAATCTGGACAGAATTTGCAAATTGATGTTGTGCTCAAAATTTGAATTGTGGAACTTGAGATTTTGATGGAAATGGTGAAGATATGGATAGGATAAGCTCCACAAATTATTTGAGATTTTTCCCAGCTACCAAAATGGTAGTTCCTTTGGAAAGGCCCCAAATTGAAATATTGGCGTTAAATAAGAAAATGCAATTTCCCCTATTTAATTATGGCCAATATTTTTACCAGAGCTTGAGATAGGTACAAAGATCATCTCCATCAATTTTCAAGAAATTTAGAGATGTCTATCTATTCCTCTGGATTTAATTCCTCAGAAAGGCAGAAAAAGGAATTAATTCTAGATGAAAAAATATTGCGTATGACTTGGCAATATTTTTGCACATCTAGGGTTTATGAGTGAAGGAGGATCTCTGGAAATTTTTGGAGGATCAACAGAGCAAGGAAAATGATAGCTCCTTTGTAAGCACAAAGGTAGAGTTTCCAGCTCCAATATTTTGGAACTAGGGTTTGAATGAGATTCGGGGTTTACTGGCGGGAGCTTGGTTGGCACAGGAGCATGGGGAAGGCATTGAGATGCTGAGGATTGTTTCGATTCACCTGGTCACTCCCAGCTTCCAGAGAAAAAATTTGGGAGAGGAAAGCTAGGAAGGAATAACAGCACAAAAATCGATAACCCGATTTTTGGGGTGTTACAGCGAGGCTGCAAGGGAACCACGCCGGCGGGGCTTTCCCTGAGAAATTAAGAACGGCGGTGGCTCCCGGGCACTTAGGGGAGGCCGAGGGCGGGGATAGAGAGGAGGGGAAGGGCCTGGGAGCGGGGTGGGCCGAGAGGGATCGGCGGCAGCCTCACGGCCAGGGAAGGGGAAGGGGTAGCTCCGGGGTTCGGCTGAGGGGTCTGGGGCTTGCTGGTAAAGAGGAGGGGCTCGGGGCCCTCCTTAAATAGGCTCGGGGAGGGCTCTGGACACCGGCCGGAGCTTCTAGGCGCGCAGTGAGGTGGCGGCACTCCGGCAGAGCATCGAGGTCGGCAGAGACGTCCACGGGCTAGGAGACGAGGGGGAGAGGCGACCAGATGATCCACGCGTGCGGTGGGGAGCTCGTGGGCACTCCCGGACGAGCCGCGGCCTGCCAGAGACGGCTCCCGAAGGGTCTGGTGCCCAGGGCATGCATTTGGTGTGCACTGCACGTGGTCACCGCGTGGCCACGGCATTGCCACGCCCCACTGGATGCCAAACAATGTCTAGGGTGTTCTACACCCCTCACTGGGATGACTTGAACCCTCATACAAGCACAGGGAGCTCTGGTGTGACTACACCTTGATCAAACAATAAATGCCAGCAAGGTGTTTGACATGTGGTGTGGCCACCACAGTGCTCCTCTCGGCATGGTCTTTGGCTGATAGTGATCACTTACTAAGGTGACCATTTTGGACAAATTTCAGCTTAAGTGGACATGCCTAGATAGCACTTCCCTCACAAAGAGGCAATCTGGACAGATGCTAGGTTTAGATGCTGGGCTCAAATGGCTTGATGGATTTGGCTCAAATTTTGTGGAGGATGATTATTTGGCTATATGGAGGCACTGGTAAAATTTCACTAGATGTCTTGTCTTCATTGGTTCACTAGCCTTTTAACTGCCTCTTCTGATGGCTCAGCTGTTGTCTTTTCACACAGCTACCTTGAATCCTTCTCTTTCCTGTCAGGTGTACCTTTTGTCCTGGTAGTTTGTTGCCTAGGCTTGGTGGGTAGCGCATAGCATCGATAGATAGCTTGGTTTCTGTAACACCCCCAGATCTTGACCCTGTCATTAAGCTAAATAATGTGCCATGTCATCATGATCCTTTTCATTAAATTGCATTAGGAAATAATTCAACTTCAATTTAAAATTCAAAATGCAAGTCAAATAAAAGCTTCTTCAAATAATGGAACAAAATAGTTCATGATATTGCAAAAATTCTCAAAGCAATTATAAAAATAAAATCAACATTAATTGAATTATTTAAATGACCCTAACATCCAAAAAACAGTACCTAAATAGCCCTATTTAAACCATTTTCATTTAGACAAAAATCAAATGAATTCAAATAATCCCAAACCTTTTTGTGGCAGAGCAGAATATTGCCTAGTATTTATTGAGACAAGTTACCTATTTTACAAAAGTCTTTAGGGGCCTAACAATTTGCAAGACAGAAAGGAAAAAGAAAAGACAGAAAAGAAAAGGAAAAAGTGGAGAGCTTATTGTGCCGATGGGCTTAAGTGGCTGCAGTGCCAGGCCCAGCCCAACAACCGGTCATCTCCCTCCCTCCTGCTCATCCCCTCCTCGCTGTCACCGCGCACGTGCTCGCCACGCCGGCCCCCCCATCCCGCACGCTCGACAGTGCCTAGCTAGAGCGCCGCGACGCCTGCAAGGCCTTCTCCCTCTCCCCGCGAACCCTAGCAACCCCCACTCTTCCCCCTCGCTCCTCTCTTCCCCTCATTTCGGCGACGCCCGAACGCACGCCACCGCGCCATCGTCCCTGTCGCGGCCACCGGCCAGCCCTCGCCTAACCGACATGTCCCCGAGCTCCGCCGCGCTCCCCTACATCATCTGAGGCCACCCGGCGGAGCTCATCACCTCTGCGTCAAGCCCCTCGACCTCGTCTTCTCCACGGCCACCGCAGATCGCCGTCGTCGATTACGGCCGCATCGAGCCATCCCCAAGCCCACGGACCAGCCCGTCGCCCTCACTGTGAGCCGCTGCGCCGGATGCACCCTTCCCCTCTCTCTCTTGTCATCACTAGTCACTGCGCCACCGAGGCCAAACCCACCGCCGCAAGAGCTCGTCGCCGGCCGTGCTCCGGCGACCTTTTGGTCAAGTGGACTTGCCCATTGGCGCCGTGGTAACGCGTAGAGTAGGCATAGCCCGTCCGTTTGCTCGAACGCGAGCTGTTGCGGCAAACACGAGCACGCCCGTGCTCCGGCCGCCGTTGCACGCCATCGCCGCCGCCGCTAAGGCCCTCCCCGGCACCAACCAGTACCACCATCGGACGCGGCTCAATCCCCGCGTTCGAACGCGACCGGCCGCGTCCGTTTTGGTGGCCTGTGGGCGAATTCCGGCCACCACCGCCACGTTCCGCCTCGCCGCCGGCGCGCCACCGTCCAAACGCCGGCGTCCGACGTGGCGCCCATGTGGCCCTCCCCTGTGCCACTGACCACTGGGCCCCACGGCCACGTTGGCTGGGTTGACCAGGTCAACCCTGCTGACTGGGCTGGCCCAGCCACTGACATGCGGGCCCCGCTTAATTTAAACATTTTTATAAATAATAAAATGCTAATTAATCTATTAATTAATCTGTTAATTAATTTAATTACTAATTAGTCACTGACAACTGGGTCCCACCTGCTAATTAACCTAATTAACTAAATTAACCTCTGTTAGATTAAAACAGTCACTGACCAGTGGGACCCACTGGTCAGGTTTGACCCTGGTCAGCTGGGTTTGACCGATGATGTCACCCTGACGTTATGCTGACGTCACAGAACGCTGTTTTGGATAATTTGGATTTAATAATTAAAACAATTCCAGAAATTCAATAAAACTTTGAAAAATCATATAAAATAAACCGTAACTCGGATGAAAATAATTTATATATGAAAAACGATCAGAAAAATATGACGAATCCGAATACTCTACCCATATACCTGTCAGCCCTCTCTAACATGATGAACATTGAAACTTCCCCTCTGATTCATCTGACCGATAATTGCCCGGAGCTGGTAAAACACCTCCAGATGTTTTCCCGCTCCGACTAACTTGCGTAGTACTGCATTAGAACACCCCTAACGCAGCATGTTGACATGTCATGCATTTGTGTTGCATTGTTAGCCGTGTATTTATTGTTTCTTCCCCCTCCTTCTCTCCCGATAGACCCCGAGACTGCCGACGACCCTCCTGAGTACAACTACGTCACCGACGACCCTTCTTCCTTTTCAGCAAAGCTTCCAGGCAAGCAAACCCCCTTGATCATTTCTATATCACCTATTCCTTCTTCCCCATTCTTGCATTAGATTTTGCTACTGTAATTGATTGCTCCTATTCTGATGCGTGGCCTGATATTGTAACCTGTTGTTGATACTTTACCTGTTGTCCTATATGCTTAGTATAGGTTGGTTAGTGATCCATTAATGGCCCCACCACCCTTGTCCTTGTTGCCATTCTTTACCACCGGTGACTCGATCAGTGTGATCGATGTGCAGAGACCGAACACCGCACCGCACACCCCTTAGTTGTACGACTCTGCAGGGCTACTATCGAGTGAAGAGGGTGATACCTCCTAACTCACTCCTGATGACATCTCTGTAGCGTAGCCAGTCGGACGTGAGTCAATGAGGGTGATTCCTCTTTCACCACCTCCGATGATGCCTCTGTCGTGCAACTCCTCAAGTGTGAACCCATCGAGGGTGATTCCTCCGAGTTCACCTTGACGGATACAGCGAGCAGGAATCCAACAAGGGTGATTCCTCGGATTTCCCTCTTGATGTTACGAACACACGGTTACCTTTAACTGTTGCCCCTTTTATTTGTTAATGCGGGACTGAAGGGACAGGCGGTACCACCCCGGTTGAGGTGGACCTAAGTTCCCGACAGTCTCTGGATTAGTCGGGTTGACCTGGAGGGTACCCGCGAGATAATTACGAGGAGCGGCCGGGCAGGCAAAGACCGCCCTAGAGAGGGATGGGCCTGACCCTTGTTGCACTTCCTCGAGACGGGGCGACAGGAGTACTGATCGTCACCGCGAGCTCCCAATGCACTAACGGATTTGGGTATTTGATCTGAGTTGGCCGCTGGCCATATACGCACTACCACCACGTGGGATAATGGTTATGGGACCCTCGGCACCGTATGTATCAGCCAAAAGCTCTGTCAGATGTCCAGTTCAGCGTTGTGAGCCTGTCGGGCCAGTGCCATCCAGGATGAGGTGGTGCTCGTCCTGGCTCGTCGCATAACGACCGAGAGTGTAAAGGGCGATGGGCGCAAGACCCCGGAGCACTTAGGATGTAGACCGGCGGGGACCTCTCTGCTGAGCCTAGGTAGGACTATGTCGTGTCGATCAGCCGAGGCCGGCAAGAAAAGTGTGTCCGGCCAAAGTTAATCGAGCATGTTGGGTAACAGTAGTGCACCCCTGCAGGGAAGTTATCTATTCGAATAGCCGTGTCCACGGTAACAGGACGCTCAGTGTTGTATCCCGATCTATTACAACTTGAACTGAAAACATGTTACTTTAATTGTAAGCTCCGGGATTGCTTTCTCGTAGGGAGTCGAGGAAGGATCTCTGGGCATTGCTACTACATGCTTGTTACTTTATGTTATGCTGCTAAACTGCACTCTTCTAATGCTGCAAGACGCTGAAGATGCTAGTCTTCGATAGGCTAGGACTTTCCCCTCTATTCTGGCATTTCTGCAGTCTAGTCCATAGATACAGCCCCTTCACTTGATACCAAGGCATAAATAGAATAGTTCTGATGTAAGTCTTGCGAGTACTTTGGATGAGTACTCACGGTTGCTTTGCTACCTCTTTTCCCCATACCCGATTGCTGCGATCAGATGATGGAGCCCCGGAGCCAGCTGCCCCCGTCGACGACTACTACTACTACTACACCAACGGAGCTTGCTACTACGTGGAGACCAATGACCAGGAGTAGTTTAGGAGGCTCCCAGGCAGGAGGCCTTGCCTCTTTCGATCAGAGCCATTGTTTGTTTTCGCCTTCTTAGGGCAAACTTGTTTACTCTTTACATCTGTACCCAGATGTTGTTGCTTCCGCTAACGCTTGTATTCGAGCTTATGTATTCGATCCCTCGAGGCCCCTGGCTTGTAATATAAAGCTTGAATTATTATTATTTTGTGTCTAGAGTTGTGTTGTCATATCTTTCCGTGAGTCCCTGGGCTTGATCATGTGCATTTGCGTGTATGATTAGTGCACGGTCGGGCCGGGGGCGTCTCAGTTTCCAAGGCTTGGAGCTAGCTGCTTCAGGTTTTATCGCGATATTCCGTATCCTGACTGCCAAGGGTGAGACATCCTTTCTGGGTACAGGGCTCACGTGCTCATATGGCCTCAAGTGACTAAGGGTGGCTTTCTTTTCTATCTTGTCAGAAGGCTCAGTCTGGCTCTGGGTTCCGTACTGATGTTTCCTTCTGTCTTATGTATTCTGACTTTGTCCTTAGGTGATCCACAATCCAGGGAACAACATGACCGAACTATTACCGCCGTATCCCCAACTGAAATGTCAGGCATGATCACAAAGTAATCATAGACAGTAATCTCCTACTCCAATGACACCGTGGCATCTATGAATCGTCGATGCCGACGTGTATGTGCTTTTAGCTATTCTATCTGAATGTCTTATTTCCAAGTGAATTGAGACTGTCAAACTTTGTCAATTACTGAGGTGGCTCTGCCATATATAGCCTATGTAGTACTTGTTATGACCACTGAGTTGAACATAGTACGGCTAGCATCCGGTGTATCTTTCGGAGCATAGCCTCTTATCTTGGTTGATGGCCCATATTCATGATGAGTATGACATGCTGGCTGCATTGTTGTGGCCGTATATGCAAGAGTCTGATAAGGATTGGCAATATCACTCTGTCCATGAAGTTGTATCTTGTTGACTGTCACGGAGGTTGTTTATCCAAAACTTATTTATTCTTGGGGGTTCCTTTGATGGACCTGTCATGACCTGCCAACACGGCTCCTCGGTCGCATCCCAGCTTGTCGGGCTGATACTGACAACCTTCTCTTGCATATCTCGTAGGGATTGTTGTGTTCACATCCTTCTATGAAGTATGGGGACGATGTTTTTCTGAACACAGTCATTCCCGTGTACGAGTGGCTCGCATGAACTGATCAACTAGACTGCATACTCACAACATATGCAGGGGTAGGATGCATCTTTTCATAACCCTTGAGTTCTAAGGCGGACGTGTGTCTGGACTAGTTCTTGCTTCTGACAAGATTGTTGTGGGCACGATGGCGTGTTGAAGAAGGCTGAATTCCTTACGCATCTAAGCTTTTGCCAGGGTAGTGTGTCGAAGAAGGATGGGTATCGTACCTTAGAAGTTTCCCCTCAGGTTGCTTACTGGGGAAGGTCGGGTACCTTATGTTGGAAGCTTTCCGCGGTAGCGGGCTGAGGGAGATTGGAGTGCCATACCCCAGAAGATTTTCCCCCTAGTGGCGTAGCGAGGAAGATTTGAGTCTTGTGTCGCAAGCTCCTCCCGATAACTTGCGGAGGGAGGTTGGGTTCCTTCTACCAGAAGCCTTTCGCTGATATGCGGTCGGATCTATGGCCGATTCTGGCTTCCTTCCGAAGTATCCGGAATTTACCCATAGCAGAGCCAAAACTTGGTATAGGCCATACCTTGATTGGAGATATTCCGTTATTCATGCACACCACTTGTCCTTCCACTGGTCTGATCATTGCTGCTATAAAGATTGCACAACTGATGCAGACTTCGTGTTGATAATTAATCCGGGATACCAGATGTTGCCGGTAGTAAGCAGTTGGCGGATAATTCCATTCGGTTTAACTGAACTTAAAATTCTCATTGATTCCGGGCAGTCGTGAACTTACCCAAGTATTCTTCGCAATCCTTGTTCCCTTTGCCCAGAAAATTTTGTATATGCACCGGTAAATTCCAAAATATGCTTTGAAATGTGTATCCACATACCAGAGTGTTGTTGTTGCTCTCGGCACCTTCACATTCTCGAAATATGTCTTCTGTGGGTAATAAATGATTCTTGAGTCCAGTGAGAAAAGACTCAAGATTCCCCCTACTGACTGAAAAAAAATCCTTGTATCGGGGATGGAATAATTTGTTCTTACTGGTGTCCATTCTTGGTAGCTCATCTCACTGTTCCTTTGGTGTGATCAATTCCGAGGCAAAATCTCTCAGGTATATTCTGGCCTTGTCTGTTGCACACAGATTCTGCTTCTGACCCATTCTTCATTCTTGACAGATCGGTGATAATGTTCTGAATATCATATGGTTGACTTGAATTGACCGAATTTGGACTATTGGGTATTATCCAAGCTGTAATCTGGTCTTCTTAACAGCACTTGCGGATGGATCCAGTCGAAGCAAGAGAACGGAATCGAGAAAAGAAGCAAGAATCGCGAAAAACGAAAAAGCAAATAAAGCTCAAATTTTGCGGACTTTACACACGTGGCCAAAGATTCACTAGTATAACTAGCCTAGTGCACTCGATGCACCTCTATGGACTTAGAAGCAAAACCACACAATGCTCCTGGTAGCAATTGGGATCAAGCTGCTACTACTTCCTTAGGGAACATCAAACTCGACCCATGACCATAGCCAAAGTGGCTTAGTCAACGATCCTGGGGTTGTCAGGGAAAGATGGAATTTATAGGCGTTTCCCAAAGGAAACTGGATTTGAGGAGAGAAATGTCATGGTTAGCAAGCAAGGTAGGGATATCTGGTTTACCTAGGGGTTAAAGGCTCACGGGTCGTTGCCTGGTGCGGACATTTCCCACCGGAGGCAAAGGCCACGAGAGTTGGGGGTCTATTGGGGCCAAAAACCTATGGAATTGCCTTATGATCAATAGTAGCCGTGCCAGTTTGGCAAAGATGGCTGAAATCCATCTGGGCTTTCTACTGATCAAGAGGCAATGAAGTCCAGCTAGGGTAACCTACAGTCAGCCTGGCTGCTCTGATACCATCTGTTGTGGCGCCCCGCCTGAATACCACAGTAGCCAGATGGTCGCCGCACACACCAGCCCAGGAAATCACTCTGGCGTGCGCGTTTACAACAAGTATCATGAACATAGGCACAACTGTAATAAGGATATATTTATTAGCCATTGTGGCTGGAATAAATACATCATGGTTACAAAGATGGGGTAGCGGAAAAAACACTAACTAAGGCAGCACAGACTTGGAGAGGTTCCAATCCACAGGGACCTAACTAGGTTACTCTTCTAGATCGCGAACGCTCCCGCTCCTCGACGGATCCTTAGCTGAACCTGGCCACGTTAAAGGCTGCTGAGTACTTTTGAATGTACTCGCAAGCAAACCAAATAACATATACAACAAGCAAAGCAATCCATGGCATTCAAGCATGCACTCATTATTAGAGCAATATTTTCTATCATTGCATAGCACATCTACTTAGCAATAGCAATTACTATGTCATAACAGGGTTATCTAGCAAGATAATTACTGAAGTAAAGATAGCAAGCCAAAGCATAAGAGCAAAGATATCAGATCAGGTTTGTTCTCGCGATCCCTTCGGGTCATACCCAAGTTCTTACGGTCATCCGACCATCTCCTTTCTAGCCATCCCATGGCTAACATCTCAACTTCCTGACATCATCCGATGTCCAGGCATCTGTGTTGACAAAGCTTACCTTATCTGGTTCGTTCTTGGCAATCATTCGGTTAACTCCTCCAGACTCAACACAGACCAAATAGTGTGACCTAGTACGAACTGTGTCCAATACCGTGGACGCGGCTATTCGAATAGATTATTACACTCTACAGAGGTTGCGCACTTTACTCACACTATGGATCTCCCGGCCTCGTACATTAGTACCTATTCCCATTCAGGTGGACCGGTGCTGCTCCAACAAAACATATCTATTGCCTGGCACTCTTACGGTCCCACAGACAATCATACCCCTTCCGGGTCATGTCCTGGGTGGCCCCTGTGTCACTCCTGACACCTGCCACCGTCGTGGCCAAATAGAACTGTCCCAAACGGGGACGTCGTCTAAACAAACAACTGGGCTCACAAGGTTATCGCCGCCTACCGGGTCAGGGTAGCACGCACGCATAACCTTCCCTCTTTGGTGGTACCGATAGGAGGCAAGACAATAGACCAAGTTAGGGCCTCCCCATAAAGGCAAATGTGGCTGCACTGATGAGCTCGATTCAGTGGCACCATGACTCGATCCAGCCGACGGAGGAGGTTGTCATTATTAAGTAACATTCTTTATCATTGCGATAACAGTAACAATGCATGATGTAACAACTATGGAAACGTAACAACCTATCTCCATATAACATCACAATGAGTCATAATGTTTAAATGGCAAGTTTATCACTTTACAAGTTCTAGCTGTAAGTTACGACCATCTGAACCCTTGCATGAAATCGGCAAATAAACGAGTAGCCACCAGAACGGTTTTTACAACTCAGATCTGGGACGTTACTGGAATAACTCAACCCCGGCTCAAGATGGCTGAAAAGCAGCTTAGAGCATGAGACAGTGTTGATATAAATAATGTAGCGGTTCCCTAAGACGGCCGAAGAACAGCTCAGAGCATGGGGTCACCGTTACAAAAAGAAACTAAACAGCTACCCGAGACGGCCGAAAAGCAGCTCAGAACACGGCCAGTTGTTGAAAAGAGAAATATAAAGTCGACATCCACCCCGGATGGCCGGAAGCAGCTCAGAACACAGGCGTGGTGCCATCACCAAAGAAAGGGCAAGCAAGGGTTCATCAGAGTCATATACCGCCTATTCTTATGCACTCGAACATAAACATATACATTAATTAAACACACAAGAATAACACAGAAGCAATGCTTTAGGGCATATATCAGATGGTCGGTGTCGGTTCTAAATCCAGCATATCTCGTAGTAGGGGTCCTAAGCTAGACGTCTTGGAGCGATGGTGACATGGACACAGGATTTTACCCAGGTTCGGGCTTTCTCGAAGAGATAATACCCTACGTCCTACTTTTGATTGTATTCATATGGGGTATAGTACAGAGTACATGTATCTACCACGAGATTGTTCTAATGAATATGAGTCGATCTATTGACTAGCCTGGCCTTGGTTTATATATGCACCGGAGGCCTAGGGTTTAGAAGAGTCCTTATCTTGTGCGCCAAGTCTTGTGTAGCCTTCCATGTATGCGTCATGGGCTACCCAAAGTGGCCCATGAGTGAACCGCCATGGGGGTCCTTGGCTCAACCCACCTGGTCGAGAGACGGTGTGGTGAGTACCCCCTAGTCTAGGACACCATCAGTCGGCTTGCCTGGGGGTGAGGGAATACTCCGGGAAAAAGTGCGATCATCTCGCGGAAAAATTCACCGGAAAAGATTCTCTTTTGAATGGGCTGAATAGAGGGCAGGGGTAAAATGGTCATTTTCAGAATGTGTCAACATTGTGAAAGTGACACCATCGGAATGGGCTCGACGAACAGAGAACGTGGGCTTTGGATTTACCTCAATCGGAGTTACGGTTGAAGAGAAACGGCCGTTCCTTCGTTAAGCGGAGAAACAGACAGAAAACTGTGCATTGCAGCCCTTAACGAGTGAACATTCGTCAATTAGCTGTTTCGGCCGCCGGCTGAGACATAAAGCGTATTTTCCTGATTACGCTTCCGATGGAGGAAAGTGTACCCCGCCCTAACGCCGTCGTAGAATACGCTTTCAACAACCGAAGTCGTATTTATGGGAGTACGTCTCCACTTAAAATGGTTGGGCCCGGGGCTATAGTGACTGACGGGCGGGGCCCGCCTTATCCTCTCCCTCTCCCCTGCTGATCCTCTTCTTCCTCCCAACCGGCTACAGGGAAGGTGCCATGGCCGTCGACGCAGCCGGCATCTGGCTGCTCCCGGAAACGGGCCGGCGAGCGTAGGAGAGCCGCCAAGTTGTGCCACATCCGGTGGTGCCCGCGGCTTCTCCTGGGATGGCCGGTGGTGTTGCCATGGCTAACCGCGGCGCGGCCATGGCGAGGCTGCAAGGGAACCACACCGGCGGGGCTTCCCCTGAGAAACGAAGAACGGTGGCGGCTCGCGGGCACTTAGGGGGGCCGAGGGCGGGGATAGAGAGGAGGGGAAGGGCCTGGGCGTGGGGTGGGCCGAGAGGGATCGGCGGCGGCATCACGGCCAAGGAAGGGGAAGGGGTAGCTCTGGGGCTCGGCTGAGGGGACTGGGGCTAGCTGGTAAGGAGGAGGGGCTCGGGGCACTCCTTAAATAGGCTCGGGGAGGGCTCTGGACGCCGGCCGGAGCTTCTAGGCGCGCAGCAAGGTGGCGGCACTCCGGCGGAGCATCGAGGTCGGCAGAGACGTCCACGGGCTAGGGGACGAGGGGGAGAGGCGACCAGACGATCCACGCGTGCGGTGGGGAGCTTGTCGGCGCTCCCGGATGAGCCGCGGCCTGCCAGAGACGGCTCCCGAAGGGTCTGGTGCCCAGGGCACGCATTTGGCGTGCACTGCACGTGGTCACCGCGTGGCCACGGCATTGCCACGCCCCACTGGATGCCAAACAGTGTCTAGGGTGTTCTACGACCCTCACTGGGATGACATGAACCCTCATACAAGCACAGGGAGCTCTGGTGTGACTACACCTTGATCAAACAATAAATGCCAGCAAGGTGTTTGACATGTGGTGTGGCCACCACAGTGCTCCTCTTGGCATGGTCTTTGGCTGAGAGTGATCACTTACTAAGGTGACCATTTTGGACAAATTTCAGCTCAAGTGGACATGCCTAGATAGCACTTCCCTCACAAAGAGGCAATCTGGACAGAATCTAGGTTTAGATGCTGGGCTCAAATGGCTGGATGGATTTGGCTCAAATTTTGTGGAGGATGATTATTTGGCTATATGGAGGCACTGGTAAAATGTCAGCTCATTTGGGCATACCAAAGTGGTACTTCCTTCACAGTGCTTAAATCTGGACAGGATCTTGGGGAAAAAGTTGAGAGAGATTGGATAGATAGATTGAGCTAGTTTTTGGTTTCCATGAGTGATTTATCAATGTTAATCACCATGAAAAATTTCAGCTCAAATGGATCCAGGGTTCAAGCACTTCCTTTGCAAATTGCCCAACTGGATAAAATTTGCAAATTGATGCTTTGCTAAAAATTTAAACAATGGAACTTGGGATCTTGATGGAAATGGTGAAGACATGGATAGGAGAAGCTCCACAAATTATTTGGGATATTTCCTGGCTACCAAACTGGTAGCTCCTTTGGAAAGTGCCCAAAATACAATATTGGCTTTATATAGGAAAATGCTTCCCTTATTTAATTATGGCCAATATTTTTATGAGAGCTCAATATGATCACAAAGAATGTCTCCACAAGTTTTCATGAACTTTGGAGATGGATAGGTATTTTCCTGGATTTAATTCCTTCAACTGGCAGAAAAAGGAATTAATTTTAAATGGAAAATATTGCAGATGACTTGGCAATATTTTTGCATATCCAGGGTTTATGGAGGTAGGATGATCACTGGGAAAAGTTTGGAAGGCAACAAATTAAAGGAAATTAGGGTTCCTTTGTAACTGCAGGAATTAGGGTTTCCCTTCCGGTAACTCGGAAGGTAGGGTTTCGGCGGCAAAATCCCGAGAATATATCTTGGGTGGCAAGGTTGGAGTGGAGAGAATCTCTGGTTTGATAGGATAGGCAAGGCTATATGACCATCTTTATATACCCAAGAGCGAGAGAATATCCAATAACACCAGGAAAAAAAGACGGGAGTCAAATCCTGCGAAGGAAGAAATCGGGGAGCGAAAACCAGGGTGTCACAATGACCTTCTCGTAAAACTTGTCCTTGGACGAGCTTGGAGACGCCATGACGATCTAGATCTATCAGAAAAACAGCCCGAAAACAAGAACAGAGGGAAAACTTGCCATGCGGTGGTCAAAACACCCGTGAGTATATATAAAGAATTTTTATCTTGCAAAACAAGCATACGAAAGGAAAACGGAGTCGAGAGGGCACACGAGGGGCCCACAAGGCATCACGGCGCGCCCCAGGAGGGTCGCGCCCTGTTGCTTTGTGGGCGACTCGTGGGTCCCCTCAGTTGTTTCTTATTTTTGTAATTTTTCTAATATTCCAAAACGGACAGAAATATTTTTTATGGAATTTTTGGAGTCGGTTTACTTACCGTATCACATACCTACCCCTTTTCAGGGTACTGGAGCGTTTCGGAAGGACTCTTTGATGTGTTCCTCTGGTGTTATTGTCTGAATAATATTAGTTTCAACATTAATGGGAGTACTTGAAATATAGTGCTTAATTCTTTGTCCATTCACCACTCTCGGATTATTGCCTTCGGAGTTGTTTATTTTGATGGCTCCGGAGCGGTAAACTTCTTCAATTATATATGGTCCTTCCCATTTGGAGAGAAGTTTTCCTGCAAAAATTCTGAAATGATAGTTGTACAATAGAACTTGCTCACCCATTTTAAATTCCCGTTTTTGGATTCTTTTATCGTGCCATCTTTTAACTTTTTCTTTAAACAACTTGGCATTTTCATAAGCTTGTGTTCTCCATTCATCTAGAGAGCTAATATCAAATAACCTCTTTTCACCGGCAAGTTTAAAATCATAGTTAAGTTCTTTTATTGCCCAATATGCTTTATTTTCTAACTCAAGAGGTAACTGACATGCTTTTCCATAGACCATTTTGTAGGGAGACATACCCATAGGATTTTTATAAGCAGTTCTGTAAGCCCATAATGCATCATCAAGTTTCTTAGACCAATTCTTTCTAGATCTATTAACGGTCTTTTGCAAAATTAATTTTATTTCTCTATTACTCAATTCAACTTGACCGCTAGACTAAGGATGATAAGGAGTTGCAATTCTATGATTAACATCATATTTAGCAAGCAATTTACGGAAAGCACCATGAATAAAATGTGAGCCACCATCAGTCATCAAGTATCTAGGGACTCCAAACCTTGGAAATATAACTTCTTTAAGCATTTTAATAGAAGTGTTATGATCGGCACTACTAGTTGGAATAGCTTCTACCCACTTAGTAACGTAATCAACAGCAACTAAAATATGAGTAAACTCGTTGGATTTAGGAAAAGGTCCCATATAATCAAAATCCCAAACATCAAATGGTTCAATAACAAGTGAATAATTCATAGGCATTTCCTGATGTCTACCAACATTACCAATTATTTGACATTCATCACAAGAAAGGACAAACTTACGTGCATCTTTGAAGAGAGTAGGCCAATAAAAACCAGATTGTAATACCTTGTGTGCAGTTCTGTCTCCTGCATGGTGTCCTCCGTATGCCCCGAAGTGACACTTCCGTAGGATTTGTTCCTGTTCATGCTCAGGTACATAACGTCTAATAATACCATCTACTCCTTTATATAAATGTGGGTCATCCCAAAAGTAATGTCTTAAATCAAAGAAAAACTTTTTCTTTTGTTGGTATGATAAACTAGGTGGTATATATTTAGCAACAATGTAATTAACATAGTCTGCATACCAAGGAGTGTTACGAGAAGCATTTATCACAGCTAATTGTTCATCAGGGAAATCAATATTAATAGGGAGTGGGTCATCAAGGACATTTTCCATTCTAGATAAATTATCTGCTACGGGATTCTCAGCTCCCTTTCTATCAATAATATGCAAATCAAATTCTTGTAGCAAAAGAACCCACCTAAATAAGTCTAGGTTTAGCATCTTTCTTTTCCATAAGGTATTTAATAGCAGCATGATCAGTGTGAATAGTAACTTTGGAATCAACAATGTAAGATCTGAATTTATCACATGCAAACATAACTGCTAAAAATTCTTTCTCAGTAGTAGCATAATTTCTTTGAGCACTGTCTAGAGTTTTACTAGCATAATGAATAACATTCAATTTCTTATCAACTCTTTGTCCTAGAACAGCACCAACAGCATAATCACTAGCATCACACATAATTTCAAAGGTAGGTTCCAATCAGGTGGTTGAACAATAGGTGCAAAAATTAAGGCTTTCTTAAGTATTTCAAAGGCTTCTACACAATCATCATCAAAAACAAATGGAACATCTTTTTGCAAGAGATTTGTAAGAGGCCTAGAAATTTTAGAGAAGTCTTTTATAAACCTTCTATAGAAACCAGCATGACCGAGGAAACTCCTTATACCTTTGATATCTTTAGGACATGCCATTTTCTCAATTGCATCAACTTTAGCTTTATCAACTTCAATACCTCTTTCAAAAAATTTATGCCCAAGGACTATACCTTCATTCACCATAAAGTGGCACTTCTCCTAGTTCAAGACAAGATTAGTTTCTTCACATCTCTGCAAAACTCGATCAAGGTTGCTCAAGCAATGATCATAAGAAGTTCCGTAAACGAAGAAATCATCCATGAAAACCTCAACAATCTTTTCAAAAAAGTCAGAGAATATAGCAGTCATACATCTTTGAAAGGTAGCAGGTGCATTACATAAATCAAAAGGCATATGACGATAAGCATAAGTTCCAAAAGGACAAGTAAAGGTGGTTTTCTCTTGATCTTCATGTGAAACAGGTGTTTGAGAAAAACCAGAATAACCATCTAGGAAGCAAAAGTGTGTATGCTTAGATAATCTTTCTACGTTTGATCAATAAAAGGCAAGGGGTAATGATCTTTCCTAGTAGCTTTGTTTAATTTTCTAAAATCAATTACTATCCTTTAACCAGTTACAATTCTTTGTGGAATAAGTTCATTTTTATCATTAGGAACAACGGTAATACCTCATTTCTTAGGAACATAATGAACAGGACTTACCCATCTACTATCAGCTATGGGATAAATTATACCTGCCTCAAGAAGCTTTAATATTTCAATTCTTACCACATCCATCGGTTTAGAATTCAACCTTCTTTGATGATCAACAACGGGTTTAGCATCTGGCTCCATATAAATTTTATGCTGGCATAAGGTGGGACTAATGCCCTTAAGATCATCGAGAGTATATCCAATAGCGGCATGGTGCTTCTTCAGAGTTTTAAGTAATCTCTTTTCTTCATGCTCTGAAAGGTTAGCACTAATAATAACAGGATATATCTTCTTTTCATCAAGGTAAGCATACTTAAGTGTTTCAGGTAATTGCTTTAATTCAAACACAGGATCACTCTTCAGTGGAAGAGGATCTCCCAAAGTTTCAACAGGCAAATTATGTTTAAGGATAGCTGCTTGTTTAAAGAACAGCTCATCTACTTTATTTCTTTCATTCATATGCATATCATTCTCATGGTCTAGCAAATAATGTTCTAAAGGATCAGTAGGAGGCACAGCAATAGAAGCAAGACTTATAATTTCATATTTAATGGGTAATTCTTCATCATGAAGTTGTCTACTAAACTTAGAGAAATTAAATTCATGAGATATATCACCAAACTTAACTCCAACTTTCTCTTTAACACAATCAATTTCAGCATTAACGGTATTCAAGAAAGGTCTACCAAATATAATGGGACAAAAATTATCTTGTTGTGAACCAAGTACAAGGAAATTAGTAGGGTATTTGATTTTACCACACAAGACTTCAACATCTCTAACAATCCCAAGTGGTGTAATAGTATCTCTGTTTGCAAGCTTAATAGTAACATCAATATCTTCAATCTCAATATATAGGTGCAATATCATGCATTACTTCTTGATATAAAGAAAATGGAATAGCACTCACACTAGCACCCATATCACATAAACCATGATAGCAATGATATCCAATCTTAACAGAAACAACAGGCATGCCAACTATGGGTTTGTTCTTGTCTAACATATCTCGTTCATTTCTAACAGGTTTAGCAATTCTAGCAGCCTCATCACAAAAGTAAATAACATGCCCATCAATGTCATCAACCAAAAGATCTTAACCATTGCAATATTAGGTTCAACTTTAATTTGTTCAGATGGTTTAGGTGTTCTTATATTACTTTTGATAACCACAGTTGAAGCTTTAGCATGTTCCTTAATCCTAATAGGGAAAGGAGGTTTCTTAATATAAGCTGTGGGCACAACTGGATCAACATTGTAAACAATTGTTTCTTCTTTAACAATAGCGGGTTCTTCATTTAATTCTATAGGTGGATGATATTTAAACCATTTCTCTCTAGGGAGATCAACATGAGCAGCAAAAGATTCACAAAAGGTAGCCACTATCTCAGAGTCAAGTCCATATTTATCACTAAACTTATGAAAAACATCAGTTTCCATAAAAGATTTAACACAATCAAACTCAAGATTTATACCATACACTTTACCTTTTTCGATTTCCCAATCTTTAGAGTTGCGTTTAATTCTTTCCAAAATATCCCATCTGAATTCAATAGTTCTCTTCATAAAGGAACCAGCAGAAGAAGTATCGAGCATGGATTGATCATTATGAGAAAGCTGAGCATAAAAGTTTTGAATAATGATTTCCCTTGAGAGCTCATGATTGGGGCATGTATGCAACATATACTTAAGCCTCCCCCAAGCTTGAGCGATACTTTCTCCTTCATGAGGCCAAAAATTATATATATAATTCCGATCACGATGAACCAAATGCATAGGATAAAATTTCTGGTGAAATTCCAGCTTCAACCGGTTCCAATCCCATGTTTCACTATCATCACATAGCCTATACCATGTCAATGCCTTTCACTCCAAAGATAAAGGGAATACTTTCTTCTTAACTCCATCTCCAGATAAACCTACAAGCTTAAACAATCCACAAATTACATCCACATATATCAAGTGCATGTCAGGATGCACCGTTCCATCTCCTGCATAAGGACTAGCTAGCAGTTTCTCTATCATACCCGAAGGAATTTCATAATAAATATTTTCAGTAGGTTCAGTAGGTTGAGGAGCAACTCTCAATGCTTCCGGTCGAGGTGAAGATACCTCGAACAAGCCCCTCAAAGGATTACTTTCCATAGTGACAAGTAATAGTAAATTTCAGCACGTGATATAAATGTTTCCATACCAAATTCCACTCACCAAAGGCGCTTCACTCCCCAGCAACGGTGCCAGAAAAGAGTCTTGATAACCCACAAGTATAGGGGATCAATCGTAGTCCTTTCGATAAGTAAGAGTGTCAAACCCAACGAGGAGCAGAAGGAAATGACAAGCGGTTTTCAGCAAGGTATTCTCTGCAAGCACTGAAATTATCGATAACAGATAGTTTGATAGTAAGGCAATTCGCAACAAGTAACAAGTAATAACGGTAACAAAGGTGCAGCAAGGTGGACCAATCTTTTTATAACAAAGGACAAGCCGGAACGAACTCGTATAATAAGCAAAGCGTTCTCGAGGACACATGGGAATTTCATCTAGTCACTTTACCGAAAAAGGCTTTTGCCCCACTTTATATATAAAGCAATGATCAACAACATCCCGGTACAGACGCACTCCACCACAACACACGCACACACCCAAGGCGGGATACAGAGGCGCTGAGCGCAGCAACACGACCCCTAGCACTACAAGAGCACCCGGGGGCTCCACCAGTGAACACGCCACCACGAAGAAATGAAGCCGCATACGACGAACCGTGCGCTCCAAGACGGTGCCTTCAGGAAGGTTACGACACCGAAATGCCGCCACCGCCCGATCCGAGGATCAAGGTTTCCCCTGGAGCCACACGACAGGCAATGAGAGCCGCGACGACGCCTTCAAGAAGGGAACGAGCTACGCCGCCGCCGGTCCGTCCGAAGATAGAGCAGGTTTTCACCCCGGCCAACACTCACCGCCATCGAACGCCACACCCCGACTACCACGCCACCCACACGGCCATGGCCACCGGGCAGCACCAAGCAACGGGCTCTGCCCATGAGCACCGCGCTACCACCACCAGGGCCGCCGCCCCGGCATCCAAGACCCAGACACCACCTCACCCGACACCCACCGCTACCCCAACCGAAGAGATGATCGGAACCCGGGGCAAACAAGCCTCCATCGATTCGTCCTGCAGCACCGGGCGCGAGACGAGCTTGGTCCTGCTGCCGGGCGCGAGACGAGCTCGGTCCTGCTGCCGGGCGCGAGACGAGCTCGGTCCTGCTGCCCGGGCGCGAGACAAGCGATGGGCTGTAGCGTGGAGAGGGCCATCCCTACAGCGGAAATAGCACCCGAACGACGAGGAGATAGATCAAGGGCCGACACAAGCCGCCTACTGACGAGCCGACGCCGGTACATGCCAGCCACCGCCGCAGCCGACTTGCCAAGCCGTCGTGGAGCCACCCACGGCCAGAGCAGCAGCCGCCCCGGGCCACTGCCCAACCCGCGCCGCCCGGCGAGCTCCAGGCGTCGGAGCCGCCGGGCACGCACCCGCGCATCCAGCCGTCACGAAGCACCAACCCTCGAACATCACCCCCAACGCCGGAAGGACGGAAAGGCCCCATCTTGAGCTGGAGACCCCGATCTCCCATGATCCAGCCCGTCAGGGGCCACGGGCGGCGCCGCCAGCCACCAGGGAGGCCGGATCTGGCGCCCATCCAGCCGGATTGAGGCAGAGGCCGAGGGGGAAGGTGCCAGAGACGACGGGAGGAGGGATCCGCCGCCGCCCGATCCGCCGGGTCCAGCCATGGTGCGCGTCGCCGCCGCCGCCCACAGCCCTTCGCACCGCCACCAGAGGGCCGCCGCCAAGCCGTCAGCACCCGCGGCCGCGCCACCGCGCCCCGTGCTCAGCGCCGCGCCACCACCCGACGGCCACGGCCCGCGCCGCACACCACCGAGAGGGGGAAGAAGAGAGGCCCGCCGCCGCCGGCGTTGGAAGGGCTTCGCCCGCCAATGCGCCGCCGGCGGCGGTGAGGGGGGAGAGGGAGAGGTGGGGGGGCTCGGCTGGGCGGCTAGGGTTTCCTCCCCGGGCGCTCGCGGGAGCGCCACGGGAGAGGAGATGCTCTTTTTTCCGCCCTGGTGCTTTGAGATCACCGATGTCGTCTATTGCAGATTTCTCTAGTCACTTTCATCATGTTTGTTTGATTCGCATTCGCTACTTTGATAATTTGATATGTGGGTGGACCAGTGCTTGGGTGCTGTTCTTACTTGAACAAGCCTCCCACTTATGATTACCCCCTCTCGCAAGCATCTGCAACTACGAAAGAAGAATTAAGATAACTCTAACCATACCATGAAACATATGGATCCAAATCAGCCCCTTACGGAATAGCGCATAAACTAGGGTTTAAGCTTCTGTCACTCTAGCAACCCATCATCTAATTACTACTCCACAATGCCTTCCCTTAGGCTCAAAGATGGTGAAGTGTCATGTAGTCGACGTTCACACGACACCACTAAAGGAAGCAACAATATACATACCATCAAAATATCGAACGAATACCAAATTCACATGATTACTTATGACAACACTTCTCCCATGTCCTCAAGAACAAAAGAAACTACTGATACGTCTCCAACGTATCTATAATTTTTTATTGTTCCATGCTATTATATTATCAATCTTGGATGTTTTTATATACATTTACAGCAATTATATATCATTTTTTGGGACTAACCTATTAACTTAGTGCCCAGTGCCAGTTGCTGTTTTTTGCCTGTTTTTGGTTTTCCAAAATATCAGTCCCAAACGAAGTCCAAATGCCACGAATCTTTTTGGAGATTTTTTTCTGGACGTAACAAGTACTGGAAGCTTCAGAAGAGGGCCAAAAGATGGAGCAGTGGCCCACGAGGCACCAGGGCACGCCCCAGGGGGGGTGGCGCGCCCTGGTGGCTTGTGGGGCCCACACAGCTCCGTTTGACCTAATTCCACCACTATAAATTCTCTAAAATTGGGAAACCAACAGAGGAGTCCACGAAATACTTTTTCCACCACCGCAAGTTTCTGTTCTCGAGAGATCCCATTTGGAGGCCTTTTCCGGTGCTCCACCGGAGGGGGAATCGATCACGGAGGGGCTCTACATCAACCTTGCTGCCCTTCCGATGATGTGTGAGTAGTTTACCACAGACCTTCGGGTCCATAGTTAGTAGCTAGATGGCTTCTTCTCTCTTTTTGATCTTCAATACAATGTTCTCCTCGATGTTCTTGGAGTTCTATCCGATGTAATCACTTTTTGCGGTGTGTTTGTTGGGATCCGATGAATTGTGAGTTTATGATCAGATTATCCATGAATATTATTTGAGTTTTCTCTGAACTCTTTTATGCATGATTATTATAGCTTCGTATTTCTTCTCCGATCTATTGATTTGGTTTGGCCAACTAGATTGATTTATCTTGCCACGGGAAGAGGTGCTTTGTAATGGGATCGATCTTGCGGTGCTCAATCCCAGTGACAGAAAGGGACATGACACGTATGTATCATTGCTATTAAGGGTAAAAATATGGGGTTTATTCATGCGTGAGTTTACTTTGTCTACATCATGTCATCTTGCTTAAGGCGTTACTCCGTTCTTTATGGACGTAATACACTAGATGCATGCTGGATAGCGGTCGATGTGTGGAGTAATAGTAGTAGATGCAGGCAGGAGTCGGTCTACTTGTCTCGGACGTGATGCCTATATACATGATCATTGCCTTGGATATCGTCATGATTATTTGCTTTTCTATCAATTGCCCAACAGTAATTTGTTTACCCATCGTATGCTATTTTCTTGAGAGAAGCCTCTAGTGAAAACTATGGCCCCCGGGTCTATCTAAATCATATATTAAAAACCCTAGAATACCTTGCTGCACTTTTTCTTTATTTATTTTATTTTGTATTTTTGTTCAGTCTATTTATCTATCACATACAATTTAATCTTGCAATTAACCGCCGAGGGATTGACAACCCCTTGTTTGCGTTGGGTGCAAGGATTTGTTGTTTTGTGTGCAGGTGCTGCTAACGAGGTGTTGCGTGATTCTCCTACTAGATTGATAACCTTGGTTTCATAACTGAGGGAAATACTTATCTCTACTATACTGCATCTCCCTTCCTCATCAGGGAATTACCAACGCAGCTCACAAGTAGCAGGAAGAATTTCTGGCGCCGTTGCCGGGGAGACATCATCAACATCTATCAAGTACCTACGCATAAAACTTTCATCTCCTTGCATTTATTTTATTTTATTTTGCCTCTCGTTTTCATCTCCCCCACTTCTAAAAAGTTTTTACAAAAATACAAGAATATTTTCCGTTTGCCTTTTTCTTGTTTGCTTGTTTGTTATCTTGTTTGTGTAGCCACGATGTCTCAAGAAAATACAAAATTATGTGATTTTTCAAATACTAATAATAATGATTTTATTAGTACTCCGATTGCTCCTCCCGCCGCTAGTGCAGAGACTTGTGATATTAATGCCGCTTTGCTAAATCTTGTTATGAAAGAACAATTTTCTGGTAGTCCAAATGAAGATGCTGCATCCCATCTTAACACTTTTCATCTTTACCACGAAATAGTATCGATTCTTGGGATAGGTGTAAAGATGCTTTTATTACCAAGTATTTTCCTCCCATGAAAATTATTTCACTTAGAAATCAAATTATGAATTTCAAGCAACTTGATCATGAACATGTTGCCCAATCTTGGGAGAGGATGAAATTAATGATAAGAAATTGCCCTACTCATGGTTTAAATTTGTGGATGATCATACAAAAAATTTATGCGGGATTAAATTTTGTCTCTAGAAATCTTTTAGATTCCGCCGTGGGTGGTACTTTTATGGAAATTACTTTGGGAGAAGCTACTAAATTACTTGATAATATTATGGCAAATTATTCACAATGGCATACTGAAAGAGTTCCTACTAGTAAAAAGGTGAATTCTGTTGAAGAAATTATCACTTTGAGTGATAAAGTTGATGCGCTTATGAAATTGGTTGCTAGCAAAAATGCTCCTATTGATCCTAATGGTGTGCCTTTATCCACTTTGATTGAGCAAAATAATGATCCCGTAGATGTGAATTTTGTCTCGCGAAACAATTTTAATAGTAATGCTTATAGAGGTAATTTCAATGCTAGACCGTTTCCTGGGAATTCCTCTAATAGTCATGGCAATTCCTATGGTAATTCTTATAATAATAATAATAGGATGCCCTCTGATCTTGAAAGTAATATTAAAGAATTTATTAATGCTCAAAAATTTCTCAACACTACGATAGAAGAAAATTTAAGTAAACTTGATGATATGTCTAGGAGCATTGATAGAATTATTCATGATGTAGAAAATATTAAGACTAAAATTATGCCATCCAAAATTGATATTAATGAATCAATTAAAGCTTTATATGTCTCCATGGATGAGAGTAAGAAAAGAACCGCTATGCTAAAAGCTAAACGAGAATTTTTAGAAAAAGTGATTCCTCCCGGTTTCTATCGTAGTAATGATGAGGATATTAAAATGATTGGTGTTCCATCTATTGATTCCTTGTTTATAAATATAAAACTTGATGAAAAGGGGACTGAAGAAGAGTCAACTTTAGCTAGTAGGCGTCCCCATAATTCAGAGGGTGAAAATCTTATTGAAAAAATTGATAAAAGTGGGTCTGGAGAGGTAAAAACTTTAACTAGTGATGTGCCCACTCTTTTGGATTACAAAGATTTTAATTATGATAGTTGTTCTTTGATTGAGTGCATTTCTTTGTTACAATCCATGTTAAATTCACCCAACACTTATGAGCAAAATAAGGCTTTCACTAAACACATCGTAGAAGCAATGATGAAAGCGTTAGAAGAAAAGCTAGAATTAGAAGTTTCAATTCCTAGAAAATTATATGATGAATGGGAACCCACCATTAAATTTAAAATTAAAAATTATGAGTGCAATGCTTTATGTGATTTGGGTGCTAGCGTTTCCACAATTCCAAAATCTCTATGTGATGTACTAGGCTTTACCAATATAGATGAATGCTCTCTTAATTTGCATCTTGCGGATTCTACTATTAAAAAGCCTTTGGGTAGAATTAATGATGTTCTTATTCTTGCTAATAGGAACTATGTGCCCATTGATTTTATTGTACTTGACATTGAATGCAATCCTTCTTGCCCCATAATACTTGGTAAACCGTTCTTACGAACTATAGGTGCCGTTATTGACATGAAAGAAGGGAATATAAAATTTCAGTTTCCACTAAAGAAGGGTATGGAAAATTTCCCTAGGAAGAAAATTAAAGCACCATATGAATCCATTATGAGGGCCACTTATGGAATCAACTTGAAGGATGACAATACTTGAAACTATGCATTATGCCTAGCTAGGGGCATAAAACAATAGCGCTTGTTGGGAGGCAACCCAATGAATAAAATAAATTTTTGCTTTTTGTTTCTGTTATTGTGTGTTTTCACATTTATGCTACTGTTATGATTGTGTTTTTGTGTTTTTAACTAGTGTTTGTGCCAAGTAAAGCCTTTAGGATGATTTGGAAGATAGTATAATTGATGCTATTTGGAAAACAGAAAGTTTTGCGTCCAGTCCTGGAATTTTGGTTCTGTACTGGAGCGTCAAAAAAATCTGAAATTTTTACAAAGTATTGGTATATGAATTTCCCACGTTGTACTAATTTTTCAGAATTTTTGGAGTTACGGAAGTATGGCTTTTAAATAGATCTCTGCAGACTGTTCTGTTTTTGACAGATTCTGTTTTTGATGCACTACTTGCTTGTTTTGATGAAACTATGGATTGTATCGGGGGGTATAAGCCATGGAGAAGTTATAATACAGTAGGTATAATGCAAAAATAAAATATGAATGGGTTTGCAATAGTACTTAAAGTAGTGAATTATTTTGTTATACTAACGGATCTCACGAAGGTTTTGTTGAGTTTTGTGTGATTGAAGTTTTCAAGTTTTGGGTGAGATCATGATGGATGAAGGAATAAGGAGTGGCAAGAGCCTAAGCTTGGGGATGCCCGAGGCACCCCAAGGTAATATTCAAGGAAGACTCAAGCGTCTAAGCTTGGGGATGCCCCGGAAGGCATCCCGTCTTTCTTCCACCAACCATCGGTAATTTTACTTGGAGCTATATTTTTATTCGTCACATGATATGTGTTTTGCTTGGAGTGTCGTGTATTATATGAGTCTTTGCTTTGTTTGCTTTTCAGTTTGTCACAATCATCTTTGCTGGACACACCTATTTGAGAGAGCCACACGATCATCATGATTTGTTAGAATACTCTATGTGCTTCACTTAAATTTTTTGAGCTAGGCAGTTGCTCTAGTGCTTCACTTAAATCTTTTTGAGCTAGGCAGTTGCTCTAGTGCTTCACTTAAATCTTTTTGAGCACGGCGGTGGCTATATTTTGAAGAAATATTTAAACTCTCATGCTTCACTTATATTATTTTGAGAGTTGATAAGATTAAAATTTTGAAGAAATATTTGCACTCTCATGCATCACTTATATCTTTTTGAGAGTTGATAATAGTAATGGTAATTTGCACAAGATATGAATTTGGTCCCAAAGTGATGAATATTCAAGAGGGATATAATAAAAACTTTCATATAGATCATTGGATATGATAAGTGTGATTCCTTGCAATAGTTTTGCGATATGGAGATGATGGTATGTGAGTCGTGTTGGTGAGTAATTGTGATTTAGTAAGAATATTAGTGTTAAGGTTTGTGATTCCCTATGCATGCACATTAAGTCAATAGTTATGCAACGAAATTATATCCTACTTATGGTGCATTATTCGGTGCTAGTTATGTTCAATGCATGTTTATGACCATTTTCGCTTTTTGGTTAGTTGCTTCTCAATCTATTTGCTAGCCTTCATTTGTACTAAGCGGAAATACTGCTTGTGCATCCAAAATCCTTAAACCCAAGTTGTGCCAAATGAGTCCACCATATCTACCTATATGCGGTATTTCAATGCCGTTCCAAGTAAATTTGCATGTGCCAACTCTAAAATTTTCAAAATAATTTTCTGTTTTGTGTGCCCGTACTGCTCATGAAGCGGCAGGGGGTAGCCATTATTTTCCATGCTAGGTGTGTTATTCCCACGATGAGTGTTTATTCACTTGTCATTGCACGAGAGAGTGGCTGGTAATAGGGATGCCCAGTCCCATAATGAATCAAAAATTAATAACAACAAAATTCCTTGGAAAGTGTTGGTATGGAGGGCACCCGTGGATACGGCTAGCCATGGATTGTGAAAGAATGGTGGAAAGGAAATAAACTTTACTTTCTGTTTGCGAACCGCCTATGATGTGTCTAGCATGGAAAATATTGGGAATTCTCGGTCATTTTCGTTGACAGGAAAAGCATGCCTCTCAAAATAATTTTATCCCTCTAATTTAAGCTTTGAGCTCTGGCACATTTGCAAATCTCTGCTTCCCTCTGCGAAGGGCCTATCTATTTACTTTTATGCAAAAAAAAAAATTGAGTCTCCATCTTCTCTTATAAGCACCAACTAGAGAGCACTATTGTCATACTTGTGCATTGTGTGTAGCTAATATTTGAGTGTGTTTCATGAATGGATCAATGATTGAGCATAATGGGCTAGGGATAACTTTCTTTAGCGTTGATATTTTGAAAGACATGGTTGCTTGTTAGCATGCTTGAGTATTTATATCTTCATGTCAAATTATAGACTATTGCTTTGAATCATTCAAGTCCAAATGTCCATGCTATAAAAGAAAAGAATATATGATGAATATGATAGGTAGCATTCCACATCAAAAATTATGTTTTTATCATTTACCTACTCGAGGATGAGCAGGAAATAAGCTTGCGGATGCTGATACGTCTCCAACATATCTATAATTTTTTATTGTTCCATGCTATTATATTATCAATCTTGGATGTTTTTATATAAATTTACAGTGGACTAACCAATTAACTTAGTGCCCAGTGCCAGTTGTTGTTTTTTACCTGTTTTTGGTTTTCCAGAATATCAGTACCAAACGAAGTCCAAATGCCACGAAACTTTTTGGAGATTTTTTTTCTGGACATAACAAGTACTGGAAGCTTCGGGAGAGGGCCAGAAGATGGAGCCGTGGCCCATGAGGCACCAGGGCACGCCCCAGGGGGCTGGCGCGCCCTGGTGGCTTGTGGGGCCCACACAGCTCCGTTTGACCTAATTCCACCACTATAAATTCTCTAAAATTAGGAAACCAACAGAGGAGTCCACGAAGTACTTTTTCTGCCGCCGCAAGTTTCTGTTCTCGAGAGATCCCATCTGAAGGCCTTTTCCGATGCTCCGCCGGAGGGGGAATCGATCACGGAGGGGCTCTACATCAACCTTGCTACCCTTCTGATGATGCGTGAGTAGTTTACCACAGACCTTCGGGTCCATAGTTAGTAGCTAGATGGCTTCTTCTCTCTTTTTGATCTTCAATACAATGTTCTCCTTGATGTTCTTGGAGTTCTATCCGATGTAATCACTTTTTGCGGTGTGTTTGTTGGGATCCGATGAATTGTGAGTTTATGATCAGATTATCCATGAATATTATTTGAGTTTTCTCTGAACTCTTTTATGCATGATTATTATAGCTTCGTATTTCTTCTCCGATCTATTGATTTGGTTTGGCCAACTAGATTGATTTATCTTGCCATGGGAAGAGGTGCTTTGTAATGGGTTCGATCTTGTGGTGCTCAATCCCAGTGACAGAAAGGGACATGACACGTATGTATCGTTGCTATTAAGGGTAAAAAGATGGGGTTTATTCATGCGTGAGTTTACTTTGTCTACATCATGTCATCTTGCTTAAGGCGTTACTCCGTTCTTTATGGACTTAATACACTAGATGCATGCTGGATAGCGGTCGATGTGTGGAGTAATAGTAGTAGATGCAGGCAGGAGTCGGTCTACTTGTCTCGGACGTGATGCCTATATACATGATCATTGCCTTGGATATCGTCATGATTATTTGCTTTTCTATCAATTGCCCAACAGTAATTTGTTTACCCACTGTATGCTATTTTCTTGAGAGAAGCCTCTAGTGAAAACTATGGCCCCCGGGTCTATCTAAATCATATATTAATAACCCTAGAATACCTTGCTGCACTTTTTCTTTATTTATTTTATTTTGTATTTTTGTTCAATCTATTTATCTATCACATACAATTTAATCTTGCAATTAACCACAGAGGGATTGACAACCCCTTGTTTGCGTTGGGTGCAAGGATTTGTTGTTTTGTGTGTAGGTGCTGCTAACGAGGTGTTGCGTGATTCTCCTACTGGATTGATAACCTTGGTTTCATAACTGAGGGAAATACTTATCTCTACTGTACTGCATCTCCCTTCCTCTTCAGGGAATTACCAACGCAGCTCACAAGTAGCAACTACTCACAAATCATATTCATGTTCAAGATCAGAGGGGTATTGTGACACCCTGGTTTTTGCCAACTTTTCTTTTCAAAACCTAGTTGAAAATTTCATTCGGAATTTGGTTTGAATTTTTCCTTGAATGACTCTATGGACTTAAAACTTGGGAATATTCTTGATTTTCTTTCCCAAGTAAACCAAACCCTACAAAAACTCCTCCCAAGCCATGTCATCTCTATTCTTACCCAATCTCAACTTTTATTCCAATTAAAATATTCCTTTTCAATTAAAGGAATAACCCTTTGAGCCCTACGTTGTGAAGCAACCTATATTTCTGTTCTTTCGAAAATTCCAAGAAAATTCTCATAAATCCTTTGGACCATGTGAACCTTGGGTATGTGAAAATAATCAATATTCCATACTTATGGTGATCACAGCATCCAATCTTTGTTTCTGGTCATAATTTCAGTTTGTGAAGTAACTATATTTTATATTGCTTCAAAAATTCTGAAATTAATCCAGGACATTCTCCTATCCATATGAACACACTCTACCAAATTTTGGCCCATTTTAGTTAGCCATTTTCTCTATAAAATTCCTCCAAGTTTCTGTTCAGTGGAAAGCTTTGTGAAGGAGGTACCATCTATTCTTATCCAAATGCTATGAAATTTTTATGGCATCTTGGTACCACTAAATCACCCACATATACCAAGTTTCAACTCCAGAAGCCCATCCATATGAGTGCATCTTCCTCTGCAATGTTTCGGGACCTGAGATGTGGTTGTAAAGCAACTACCTCCAAAACCTGTCCATTTGATCTGAAATTTTTCCAGAGTGGGCACATTCCTACTACAATTCATCATGACAAACTCTCACCCCTAAAACCCTAGCCATTTCTCCTCAGCTTGCTGCTCAAGTTTCTGTCCAGAAACTTGTCTGGAAGCTAGCCAGCTGCCCAGGCCATATCTTGTCAAACCAGGAGCACAGGGAGGCCTCATGTTGAATGGACTACCGCGTAGACATGACCCAATGAGCCAGAGTGCACCGCGTGTGCCAGTGCACGTGATGACCACGCATCTGCCAGGGCTGAAGTCGCGCTCTGCGCGCCCAGCCGTGTCGGATGCGACCACTCCGGCCAGCCCCTGCCTCCTCTCCTTGTCCATTGGTGCCGGCGTCGTCCCAGCCGCACACGTAGCCCCTCCAGAACCTCCTCCCGTCGCCGGCAAGGCTCGCTGCCGCTCACGGCCAAGTTCACGCACGGGCGGCACAGTTGCCGTACGGGGGATGAGCTGGCTGGTAGCTTCCCAGCGAGCCATCATCTCGCGCCTTAACTCCTTTGACCTCTCTCTTCATTTCGCCCCGCTCCGCGATGGCCACCTTGCCGTACCTGCTCCGGCGACGTGTCCGCGGCGCCAAGCGGCTCGGCCACCCCTCGTTCGCCTATAAAAGGCCCCGCTCGGCCTCTCCCTCCCTCACCACTCCACCCCTCTCCCTCTCAAACGCCACCATCAGTGCCAGAGTAGGCTGGAGAGCTCTCCTTCTCCGTATCCAGCGAAGAGCTCCGCCGCTCTGCTCCTGCTTCTCCAGCTCGCCCCAGTGCCTCTCCGCCCCAACCACGCCCAACCCCGAGCTCCTGGTGCTCCACTGGTTCTCCCCAGCCGCTCCGCTGCTCGAGAGCTCACCGGAGTCATCGGATCCATCGACGCCCGTGGCTCTCTACCGCCTGAGAAGAAGGGGCCAACGCCGTCCGGCCGTCTCCCGACGAGCTACGGGTACGGGCGTGCTCGCCAGCATCCGCCCGTTCCATCCCCGTCCTCGCCCAGCTCCGTCGTGGCCTCAACGCCGGCAAACAGTCGCCGGTACGCCGCCATCTCTCTGTTCTCTCTCTCGCTCTCTTTAAATCTGACAGGGGGTCCCACCTGTCGGCGACTCCCTGTGCGCCCGAAGCGGTACGCAAGTGGAGGCATAAACTGGGTTTACGCCTTCGACGTGGCCGCTCTAGGGTTTTTTGATTTTTCAGTTAAATTCAAATAAATCCAGTAGTTTGACTCAACTTTGACCATTAATATCTTTTAAACCATAAGTCCAAATGAGTTCATTCTTTTTGCATTATTTTTCTTATGAGCTCCTCTAGTTGCTGTAAAATTTTGGTATTTTTCTCTACTGTCTAGGATTTCTGGTCAAAGGAAAATGCTTTATGCAATATTTGAAAATGTTTTCAAAAATGTTTTTCAGATTGATTTGAGTAGTTGGTGAAGGCTAGGAGTATTCCCACACTTCCTTGGTGCAAGGCAAGCCACAACTGTCATTTGCATAATTGCATTGCAATATCATGGTTTAAATAATTATTTTAATACTAAATATGAATTATTTGGTGAATGGATTAATTCATGCAACACTTTGAAAATCTTGGGTAGGCTACTGTCATGTTGATGATGAGATTGTAGTCATTAGTAGATTTCAAGTTTGATGATGATATGACACGGTTGGATTAAGAGATTACCGTCTATGATTATTTTGTGATTCCGTCCGGTACCTCATATATGGGATCAGTAGTGGTAATTGATCATATTGCTTATTAGATTTCTAGTTAGTTAATTGTTGTAACTTGGAGTGGTGTAATACCGGAGTGTCAGTAGTGACTATAGATGCTTGGGGATAAATTCCTTCATGGTTGATCAAGTGCCACTGAACCGAACTTTCCAGTGCAGCCACATCTGCCGGAATGGGACGGCCTTGACTTGGTCTAACCGCGTGCTCTTTTATTGGTACCACCAAAGAGGGGAGGTTATGCGTGCGTGCTGCCCTGATTAGGTAGACGACAATAACCTTGTGAGCCCGGTTTGGTTATTGAGCTCAGGTCCCCGTTTGGGACAGTTTGTTTGGCCACGACGGTGGCAGGTGTCAGAAGTGACACAGGGGCCACCCAGGGCATGACCCGAAAGGGGGAGTGATTGTCGGTGGTACGGTGGAGGAGTCACGGGTTGGGCAAGTTTTGTTGGAGCAGCACCGGTCCACCCAGAAGGGAAGTGTACCGAGGTACGGGACCAGGAGCTCCATAGTGTGGGTAAAGTGTGCAACCTCTGCAGAGTGTAAGAATCTATTCGAATAGCCGCGTCCACGGTATTGGACATAGTTCGTACTAAGTCACACTGTCTGATCAACACCTATGATGGAATGACTTGTTAATGATGGAAGAACTCGTTCCAGCATGGTGAGTATTTATTTGGTGAAAGACCGTTGGTAATACTATAGGCGATCTCGAAAATGATCATCCGAGGTTTCTGAGGTGACCAAGGGTTGGTCACGGGAGTAAGTGTTTCAACTGAGTAGCCCAAGGCATGATGGTTCCTGTAACTTTAGCATGGGTGACTTTCAGTGGATAATTTAGCAATAGTATGTTATTATTCTCTTCCACCCTTTTTAATAACATTTGGATCTGATATAATCATGATTTACTATGACGTTGTCGTGCCTTGATGCTTGTGTTTGTTGTGAGCTTGCGAGTACATTCCAAGTACTCACCTGGCGTGTCATGCCAGTTTGCAGGTGCTGCCCTGTTTGCATAGTGGAGATGTTCGAGTTGCGAGCTAGGACGTGTCCCAGCCAGAGTCCCTGTGGAGTGGAGCCTATCCTCGTCGTCATGGTTCCGCTGCTATTAGTCGTGCCACTGCTAGCATAGTGCCACCATAGTCGGAGTAGCATCATTGTAATCCTTTGTAAACTCTTTGTAACCCTTGTACCCCAACTATTAGTAATAAAGGGTTGATTTGTTCTATGCCAAGCAGTGCTGTATTCTAGAAGACTTGATCTCTGGGCTAGAATACGGGGTGCTCCGGTGACTCTGAGCCGGGGTGCCACAGGTATTGAATAGCATTAAGGATCTGAACATATAATCTTCCACCAAATAAACCAACTAGCATCAACTACAAGATGTGATCAACACTACTAGCAACCCACAGGTACCAATCTGAGGTTTTGAGACAAAGATTGAATACAAGAGATGAACTAGGGTTTGAGATGAGATGGTGCTGGTGAAGACGTTGATGAAGATTGGTCCTCCCACAATGAGAGGATTGTTGGTGATGTCGATGGCTTCGATTTCCCCCTCTCGGAGGGAAGTATCCTCGGCGGAATCGCTCCGCCGGAGAGCAAAATAGCTCCTGCCCAGGTTCCGCCTCGAGACGGCGGCGCTTCATCCCGAAAGTCTTCTCTATAATTGTTTTAGGGCAAAAGACCTTATATAGCAGAAGGAGGGGGCCAGAGGCCAGCCAGGGGCCCCACAAGGCATCAGGGCGCGCCCAGGGGGGGCGCGCCCTGTTGCCTTGTGGGCAACTGGTGGGTCCCCTCCAGTATCTTTTATATATTCAATAAAAAATCTCTATGAAATTTCAAATCAATTGGAGCTCTGTAGGATAGGTATCTCTGATGTAGCTATTTCAGGTCCAGAATTCCAGCTGCCGGTATTCTCCCTCTTCATATAAATCTTGCAAATTAAGAGAGAAAAGGCATAAGAGTTGCATCATAAAGTGAAATAATGATCAAAAACATTATAAATAACAGTAGGAAATCATGATGCAAATTGGACGTATCAGCAAGGTTTTTCCTTCAATCTTCCTCTCTCGATCCCTTTCACTCTCTTGGTTTTCTCTTTTCTTCTCCAACGGAGGCTCAACCTAGATTCGTCATTCCTCATGGTAGCTACTAGATGGAAGGCTATACACCCCCTTTCCCTCATGTGCAAAGTCCAAAATCACCCTAGGTCATAACCCTAATGGGTAGTGGGCTCTTGCACAACATTGGGCTGCCTAAAAGGCTTCAAATGGCCATCTTCTTAGAATCCACATGAAGAGGATATCCCAACACCTCTACCACCGGCCCAACAGCATGGAATCGACTGACACCCAAATCATTTCTAGGCAACTTACAAATATCAAACTCATTTGTGTTTTATGGGTTAGCAGACAACGAGTTGAATTGAACATGATATATGTGTGCAACAAATAGCCATTTACCAAAGAAATAACAAGAAAAATTAACTTACAATTCTGATATCCATTACTTCCAGAAAAGAATATATGTGTACAATAGCTTTGATCCAGTTACATAACTACAGATTACATCATCAACAATCATACAAATCCAATATGATGTGTGTGTAGTGTACACATACATAGTTGTAACCGTTGCAAACGACCAAGTGCAAACCATTGTTCTAAACTTCTTATTTCTGAATAGCGTTAGCTTGTAGCCCTGCCCATGCATGTAGTTGCCCAAGCACCACCATATCTGTGGTGCACCTGACTGAATCCTCCTGGTGGTGGGGAGTGGGGGTCTTATGATGGCTTCAAATGTGGAGAAAACTATCTAGAACTTTCACTTGGAGATGACTCTCATAAATAGGCTCCCAAACCTTGTGTTGTAAGATTAGCTATCTTCCTATTAAGTATCTTTGCTTTCCCTTACACCACTCTAAAATTAGGAAAGAAGATCTTCAACCTATTGTTGATAAGATCATCAAAAGAGTTGTTGGCCAGAGAGGAAAACTAATAGCCCATAGTGGTAGATTGACTTTGATCCATCCTTGTCTGGCTAGCATCCCTACCTATATGATAAGTGATTAAATAACCTAAATGGGTTGTCTCTCTGATTGATTCTCGGATGGTACATTGCTTTTTTGGATAATTATGATGGACATCACAAATATCACCTTTCCTGTTGGGATCTATTTTGCATTGTAAAAGAATTTAGGGTTTAGGCTTACCTAATCTATCTGAAGTAAATCTCTACCTTTTAGGCTCTTGGATTAAAAGGCATCAACTAGATGATAATAAGCTTTGGAAACGAATTACTGGTTTGAAGTATAAGACTAAATCTCCTAATATTTGTGTCTGGCCTAATGACATTGATCTCTCCACCTTCTGAAAATGGGTTTTGTGGGCTACTAAAGCTGCAAAAATTGGGTGTCACTAGAAAGTAGGTGATCTTAAGAAGATTAAATTTTTGGAAGATCTTTGGTTTGGTTATATATGCTAGTCTAACTACCCAATTTTGGCACTTGTACATCATTTGTAATGAGCATAACCTTACTATTGTTGATATATGGAATGGATTCATCCTTAAAATCTCCTTTAGGAGGTGCTTTGACCAAAAGCTCATGGATAAAGGGCTCAACTTACTTAGCATTGCCCAGTCTTGTTTCTCTAATGATGAAGGTGCTCTTGTTTGGCAATTTGAGTCCAACGGGGTTTATTCTGTCAGTTCGTTGTATAGTTTGGTTATTTCAGAGGGATTGTCCCAGTTCATATGCGTCTAGAAATTGGTTGTGCCACCCAAAATTCACATTTTTTTGTGGTTATTTGCCAACAACAAATTTCCCACTAGAGATAATCTGGTTAAAAGGCAGAATGTGCCTGATCTATCTTGCTTGTTCTGTTGTGATAGAGAAACATACTCTCATTTATGTTTTGATTGTGATGTTTTTGTTAAAGTTTGGATGAAATTAATGGTGTTGATAATTTCAACTTGATTGCCTGCTGGTGGATTAATAATTCTTCTCACAAAATTGCAACCATTGTGAATGATGCATGCTACCCTTTTAGTTCCATGGAAAACTTGCAGTGACATTATTTGCTTTAACTCTTCTTGTTGATCTGGTCAACTGATCATTAGAGGAAGGTTTCAGTATTTATTTCCCGGTGGAAACTTCTCCTAAATCGAGATCCCACAGCTCACCTGCAAAGAGTGATAACAGATTTGTAACACATCACAAGGAGTCCCCCAGTGCTTCTATGGCCTAAACTTGACTGGATATGTGCTCTTCCATGGTGCCACTACCCACCTGCCTCTTCTTCGAGTCAAGCCTCGGCGCTAAGCTAGCATGATCAAGGTCCCGGTCATTGTCATGTTGCCCCAAGAACAAAATATCATACGTACACTTGCCGAATAACTCCCACTAGCATCGTAGCTCCGTTAACCGAATCCAGAGCATAGGTAGCATGCTACCTGAACCTTTCTCTAGAGCAAAAGAAATTGATCAAGCTCATTCTCGGAAGCAATACTATGAAGAACTTCCATCCAGTTGGCAATGGACGTTGCCAAGCTAATCGATTGCTTCCTTCTTGTGGCAAGGTGGAAGAGATCAGGGCCCATCTATGCCGCCAATCTTCCATCCAACCATTTATTCTTCCAAGAAAGAGTCATTTTTTCGCCCCCAATAGAAATAGTACAACATGCCGCAAACAAATCCAAGTGAATGTGATCACACTATGTGGTAGTGCCCTTCCAAGGCATATCACGTTGATCACATACAAACAAAAGCCAAGTTAATCTCAAGGCCATGCTAAAGCATTGAACGTCCTTAATGCCGAGCACCCCTTATTTCTTGGGGTGGGGGGCAGCTTCCAATTGACCATGCAAAAAAAATTACAATGTCGCCATGCGCTTCTTTGTCCCCTCCCAAAAGGAAATTCCTTCTTCACGGTACATAAACCGTCAGTACCTTCAGTTGGGTGGCGCACGTGGCCGGAAGTACCATATCGGAGGTCACACGAAAAAGTTACCCAGGTTCGGGCCTACATGGAGGAGTAAGACCCTACGTCCTGCTTATGGTTTGTATTGATGATGGAGTACCTTGTGCGAGGGTTACAATGGGGGTGATGTATGGCTACGGCGAGTATGTTTCTACGGGAGTGGATGCAATGGCTGGCCCTAGCCCTCACCTTATATAGGTGATGAGGGCTAGTGTTTTACATATGGTAGATCCAATCTAGTCGCCGCCTTGTTGACTTGCACCCCAAGATTATCCCTTGATGCTCATCCAGGCTCCAAGATTCCCTCCTGTGGTCGGGCTTTCACCAAGCTTCATGGGCCCCGAGACGGTCCTGTTGCCAGGCTCCCCACTGAGAGGCCACCCCCGGTGTATTGCACTTTCACTTCTAAACCCATCAACCCTTCTTTAAAGACCATTTGTTTCCATCGAAAAGGGTGAGGGATTAGGTTGCAATAGAGCTCACCATTACAAGCCTTTCAGCATGGGAAAGCAGCTTTCCTTTCAAAGATTCCAACACCTCACTAAGCATCCTACTCTCCTCCCTGTAGGATTGTACAAGCACTGCCCTGGGGATGGCCATTATGCTCTTTGTGGGGTGGTTGAGGATGGTAGCCATATCTTCTTCACCTGCATCTTGATCCAATTTAGATGGGGATGCACCCACGACGTCACCGGGTGTGATTGGGTTTCGACGTCCTTCGCAGACTTTAGTGGTAGACTTTTGGATTCAGTGCATAGGGTTACGTGGTTGGGGTTTGCGACTCTCATCGAAGGAATTTCCATTAAGCATCGTGCTGACTGCCTATACAAAATGACTATTTTCTTGCAACTAGCTATGGAAGCAACTCAGCAAGACCGAGGACTCGTCGACCATTGACAACTTGATCCATCACCTATGCGGTCATGTTGCGGTTCTAAGGGAAGGGAACAATGACCATGATGATTAGGTGGGTAATGTGTGTGTTTTGGCTCTTGAGTCAAGGGCCCGCATGTGTGTGTTGTTGAGCCGGCGGCCCGTTTTGGGTTTGTGTGTGTAACTTTTTTTTTTTTTTGAGAATGTGTGTGTGTGTGTGTGTGTGTACTTCCATTTATCTTCTTGAACTTTGGATTGGTACTCTGTTCGCTAAAGCCGGGCATTATGCCTTCCGTCTAATAGGATTGTACATGTCAAATAGCAGGCCAGTGACGAAAAGCTACACCGTGACACTACATCCAGTTTCAGATTCAGAAA
Source organism: Elymus sibiricus (assembly GCA_039707655.1). Taxonomy (NCBI): domain Eukaryota; kingdom Viridiplantae; phylum Streptophyta; class Magnoliopsida; order Poales; family Poaceae; genus Elymus; species Elymus sibiricus. Next base: position 87,037,152 of record CM077676.1, read on the forward strand.
TGAAGTTGCAAGCTAGGGCTCCTTCAGTAAAATAAGTTCAAACAATCTTTGTTGCTAAAGCAGTAAAAACTTGGCAGGTTTCTGATAGCATTGCCATGTTTCTTTCAACTCTTATATGTTAGTTGAGTAATATATGATAAAATGGGACTTTTCTCGCCATTTGACATCTTACAATTTCGTCATCCAGAGTTTAGTATTGAACTGTTAGACATTAGAAAGTGACACTCACACGGTCCTATCCTCAGAACCTGATAAGTACGGAAATTCTACATCCACAGGACAACTTGCAATCTTATTTCATTGGTCTGTCGTGCCGTACATTGCTTGATTTTCTTATTAGAGGCTTAAACTTGGTGGTTCACAATTGCTAACCCCTAAATAGCAGAGAGAATTTTGGGAATCATTGACATTTTGTATGAGCCGGCATTTTCCTGCGAGGACAGGACAGGACAGCTCAGTATGCTGCAATCTGGTTCAGTTGACCAAATTCAGAGAAGTGGTCCAACAGAGGATACATACATGTCAATTAACGGAACTCTGTTTGATGATGTACATCAGCTTCTGATGCTAATTCAAATAATGATATCCCTACTAATCAATCAATTGAGAGGTTTTATCTAGCGTCTTCACATATACCATATGCACAACTTCTGCACGGTTTTGATCGGTTTGATCTATTGCGAGATGCTGGGAGGGCCGTTTTGGCTCTGGGGTGCATATGCTCCCTAATGAACATTAAATTTAAATAAGTAGTAAATAAAACTAAAAATTCTGATTTTTTTTTATAGATGTTCTTGTTAGTATAACAAGCGTGTTTGACAATTTCCATGCGAAACGGGATGACGGTGCTTCATCGGTGAAAAAAAAATAAGTGTAACATTTGGAAGTAACATTTGTCGTTCGACTTGTTTTTTTTTTTTTTGCACAGATCAAAATACTTAAGCTTTCTTGCTAAAAATTTGCAGGTAGCATTTTGGTTTGACACATCTATTTTGTTTCAATTTTTTTTGACATTTGCAAAAAACATTTTTGGTGGGCAGGAGGATATGCTCCCAAGAGCCGAATTGGATTTCCGGCGAGATGCCACACTATCTATTTACTACAACAACAAAGACTAAACCTATACCGATGTTCTTCAAACGAACAAGAATATAGTTACAGTACATTTTCTAGTCGGAGGTACACAAATAATAAGCGTGGTGAAAAAAAAAAGGTTTCCTTCGACTAATAATACTGACATTGAATATGTAAATTTTGTGTTCATTCGTGGTGTGCTTTCGAACTAGATCTGTTTGGTAAATGGGATTTGCATTGTCCCCATCAAAGGAAGCAAACCATCTTCAGTTTATCCCTTGTGTGGAGGCTTGAGATGAACACATGGAGGAGATGGAGATGATCTGACTTCTCGGCATTATTGGCATGACCAAGGTTTGTCATTTTCCATTGAATAACACCCGATCGAGAGGCTTTCATGGAAAGGGTTTATAGAGATCTTAGCTGGTTTATGCTCTAATGACGTGGTTATAAGTTGACTCCTTTAATGTTAAACATCCACTTGTCATTTTCATATATATTATGTACAGAGCCGGTGAGCTGTACGGAATCAAATCTAACGTGTAGGTCTCATGCGATGCAACCAAGAGATGATTAAAGAAGTTTGTGTTGGTGACATCTCAAAAAATTCAATGCTTGATGGAAACATTGACCTTTGTCAGTATAATAGCTGTTGCGTGTCCGTGCGAACTACCGGGATGATATTGTTAATGAATCCGAATCGTCAAAGGTTAAGCTATCGTCATTCCTGGTTTACAATTATATGAGGGCTGCTGTTTCATTTGCTCACTCTTTTTTTAACAGTCATTTTACCACTCTTGACTTTTAGGAATACTGTAACATTGTATACTTCAGGTAGGTTTAAATACATTGTGTGAGAACGAACCTATTGGATGTACTGTTATACTTTTATTCTTGAAATCAAGTAGATATGACTTCAGATTTTTTTCCAACAAAGGGTGGATTTTATTGACTCAAATGAAGCATCAAGTGGATACAAAACATCATGAGCACACACCAGGCCTCTGCATTAGCAAAGATATGACTTCAGATGAGTCCTATTCAGGATATGGTTCAGTTTGCGCTAAACTGATGTATATGTTTGTAAAAATGTGCTGAATGCACATGCATCCTTGTCATGCACAAAGTAATCAGCAGCTAAAGGATGGTCTATCAATTCCTTTCTTTTCTTACCAGGTTCAGGATATATATTGTGGCCAGGAATCAGGATTACGCTTTGATCTTGTCCATCATGAGCAGCTTCTGTGAAATAATTCTATTTAGTTAAAAGTAATTTGGCGGACATTAAAAGATTGAATATGAGCCAACCACATATGGTTTAACTAATAGCATGAGTTCTAACTTTGTTTTCATACTGTACTGCATAGTCACATTGGCCACTCCTCTTTGAATATGCGATTCCCACATTGTATTAAAAGTACACAACCACTGAAAGTGGCACATACTAAATTTTGCTAAGGTCACAAAATGATCGATGATTGAAAGCAATACTCCCCTTGATATATTCCTAGAAAAAATAGATGGTTTGACAAACTAGACTCTATGACTATGTATACAACTGGCCCCCATTGGGTCAATGATGTGAGATTCTATCGTGGACGCCACCAGATCTAGTCTATTCCAGACACATGGTGTCGATAATAATTATACTTATGCCCAGCAATAGTCAAATAGGACGTTTGGATATATAGTCTCCGACTGCTACGAGCCAGAGCATCAAAATTCTACATTAAACTCTGTGGACTACCAAGCCATACATACCAACTCTCACATGGCTCTACGGAGAAACAATTGCAAGCCCAAACAAACCGAACCATCGCCGTCGCAGCCAACTCAATTGCGCAAAACTCTAACAGCGAAAGAACATTGAAGTTGGAACAGGGTCTGCATGACCTAATTACCAGACGAAGATTTCCATGGAAAAAGGTGATGAGCTTGTTGCCGCGAAGCTGAAGGTTATGGCAGGAGGGGAGATACACCAATGACAAAATCACCTACAAGGTCTCATGCCCGGACAGAATTCAAAGTTTTTAGACGGGATGCTTTGTTCTTCATTCATCTCAGGGATTTCACACATAATTACGTGGTTCTCCATGCGGATACAGCGTATTTTGGCTTTGATGATCGCCAATATTATCTGTCTTAGAAACAAATTGTCGTTATTATTGGTGACCTGTCATGAACTGTACTTGAGAATGTTGAGCTAATAAACAATCAGAACCTCAGACTCGCTAGAGAATTATGTAACGGGTGACTATGACCATACGATCGACGCCACTTGTGGTGGAACAGTTCATGAGAAATGAACACGTCTTCTCATCAACTCAACCACCTACAATGAACCTACATAATTCCAATACGTACTGAGAATTCTAATTAAGTTCAGAACTAGCAGCGATCTTGACCGTCGGATGCCACTTGCCCACATTTTAATGGGAAAAAAATAAACTCAATCAATAGATGTGATAGTTGGCACATGCTAGTTGAGGACTCCCAATACTGTGTATGCAACGGAAGTTGACGGAAGAATATAAAAACAGGCATGTATCGTGGGGTCATGGCATGGGTAAGAGACTTGCTCTCAGTTAAGCAACAGGTTTGAAATTGGATGATTACTACCCCAAATTTCTCAGTTGGCTGCTTACTTTAATTCTTTCCCCTCCTGTGACAATGAGTAGCCTTTCCCTTGCCCCCATGTCGATTGTACTGTTGCCAGGCTCCACTTGTTGACGTTATTGTTGAAAATCTAGGCCCCAGGCGCCACTAAACGATGCATCGATGTCGACTGAAGAATCAATATCGTAGTTTATCTTTTTTGCAAGGAGGTTAATTATCAGAAAAGAATGCACGCTTAATTGTTCATAGATTTGACCCTCAACTCTCGCTTAATTTTTCTCTGAAGAAGCGTTGCTTTCTGATCTGTACTTATCCTACTAGGACACTTGCATGTTAGGAAGCCAATAAGGGCACAGCTAATCTCTGATGCTAGTATGAAAAAATTGATTCATGGCACATAAGCATGACATAACGTGGACGTCAACTCGAAGCTTCCCTCTCATCATTGCTGGACTTGCTGACTTAATTAACTATCAAGGACACGTTCTTTCTGTCATGTCAATGTGCTCGTGTGGTCGATCTGTTCTCCATGGACCCAACTACCCTGTGGGTTCTACTTGCCAAACTCTTGGTGACCTAAACAATATATTTTATCAATATCACCCAAGCTAGATATAGAGGTTAGCTAGCTCCGACAAAATCGCCGTGTATATATGGACACCTCCTGATATGATCGATGACCACTACTCATGTCATCAAGCCAGAGAGTAACCGACTGTTTTGCAATAAGGGTATCAGCAAAACCCTTTGGCTCTATGCATGTACACATTCTTGCTTCCATTAGACACCATGCGCATTCTAGGAAAAAATAGGCTGTTTGCAAAGTTGCAATTGCGTCATCTGAACAAGCTATCAGCCGTCCTAACTTTGAGTGCATACTTACCTGGTTGACCGCCCACATTCATTCATTGTTCGTTCTGTTGTGGAATCGAACCACAGAGCTAGCGCAATTGGGATTTAGAGTCTCATGCGTGAAACTAAAGAGGATTTTCAGTCCTCTGCTCTACCAGCCAGAACCCACACCCGATTTGACACAGAAAGATATAATTTATATCCGTACCGTACTCGTAATTTCTTACTCTCTTCTTTTCTAATGCATGCGACTTTCCCTTTTTCGAAAAGAAAAAAAATGTAAATATACACAAGTAGTAGCTAGTTAAGTACAATGTATTTCTTCCTTTACAACAACTACAGACTAGGATTCAATTGCAGAAGCAACATATAGTCCATTGTTTCATGTGCATACATAAGGTATATAATATAGGTAGTTGGATACTTGTTGAAGTCACATACATAGAAAACTGAAACAAAAAGATACAGTCAACTTAAAGGATGAATCTGCATTCAATTGAACATGGTAGCCGTACAATTGGTACTCTAGGCCTACAGGTCAAATTGTTGCTTGATTGCACAGCTAATCACTATGTTCACCTCTAACCTCAAGATATTATGAGTTGAGGTTCCTTAAAATGGAAAGAAGAGTTGACTTCTTTAGGCATGAATGCATACCAGCACGGTGCCAATTTTGTCCTCCCTCCGATCAAGTTTTCTTTAGGAGAAATAGAAGAGGAAGAAAACTTGAAAAGACACATACTGTTTGGCGGAAGCCACAGATTTTTTTAAATCAAGGTTTTACCTGCCTCTTGAATTATATTGCTGCAAATTTCAATCCCTGAGCCACCTAACAGTAGTGTGTAAAGTCCGGCCCACGAGCACAAATTCAAACACAAAGCTTGAACGGCACTTCAGCTTCCAAATGGAATATTAGATAAATTAACTAAGCTTACATTAACAAAAAAAATGTTATTCTCTAGCTGGGTAAATGCTGGGTGCAATTATTGGGAATTTTAGTGTAGAGATCGGCTCTGTTGCAAATGGACGACGAGAGCCATGAATTGTTGCATATAGGGCAAGTAAGCAATAGAAAATGAAGGTTTCAACGCATCGGGATCTAAAAACAAGGGTGACACTAGCTACATCCATGATAACTGTACCGGTAAGAGAGAGCACCAATGGGATCACCAGCCAGAGCCTCAAAGACCACCCCAAGCTGAACTATACTCAGTTACTCACACGGTATTCTAGGCAAATGGTGCAACTAACTTTGGATCACAGAACCACACATTTCCTTAATCCCCATGAGATTGGCCATGATTAAGGTCAATGGTCTTGCATTTGATTATTGTGTTGATATGTTGATTTCCCAAAGAATTCCATGCAAGTAGTCCACTACTGAACGTGCATGCCTGTGGAAGAGGGGAACCTTGGATCTAGGGAGATATATCTAGTCGTAGTCCAACCTTTGCAGGTCCAGCCCAGTTTTTGATGATAGATCTAGCTTGCTAGCTAGAAATTATTAGTTTTATTAAACTTATTTTTTTTATTTCCGTTCGAAAAAGGATTTTTTGTGAATAAATGCTTTTTCTAACCTTGCATTCTGACTCTGATTCATTTTTCTGACATTATTACATAACTACTAACAAGTACACCGCCAAATAAATGGACTTCTTTCTGACAGGAAATTCTGACTTGTGTAGAAGACACATGGGGCCGCCATGTCCTCCACCTCTCACCAAATCTCATTACATGGATTCAAAGACATATATGTATGAGCGATTATGACTGAACTACTTCCTCTGACGAACGGCCCTACAGGACTGAAATTTGGTCTGAAAGCGATTCCTTGCTTGACGATAGAGTCTCTCTATCTATAATAGTGGGCGGAGGCGACGACGCCAACGACGAGGACTGGCAGGAAGCTTCATCAACGTCGGACGTACGCGCTCGACGACGTACGTAACACAGTCTGGACGCGCGTCCTAGTTATAACAGGCCTCCAGACAACACACAGCAGCATGTTGCGCACGTTGAAGCCTATTCCACACACGTAAATCACAGTCTCCTGTCCTCCGCCGATATATATATGTATTTCCTTTTTCTGGCTCTCTGCGAGTCTTCACCAAAGAGTGCGGCTGTGTTTGACATTTCTGACGCTGACCGCCTAAACAGCGTAGGTAAGCACCGGCGTACGGCGTTTGTTTATGCCAAATATCTAGCTAGCTAGTCCAAACAGGAGAGGGGGGAGAGAAAGAGAAGGTCGAGGCCATGGTCTAGGCGTCTAGCTACCTGCCTATATATACAAGGCCATGGCAAGGCTGGTGCTGGGCTAGAGAAGAAAGGGTTGGAAGCAGGCTGGAGACGCTAGAGAGAGGAGGAAGACGATAGCTGGTCTTCTGCGAAAGGGGGGCGAGATGATCAAGGGAGACCAGAGGCAACTTGGCGGCCATGAAGAGCGATTGAACAACGAGGTTTGGAACTGATTAATTTCTCTTGATTTTGCGCTTTTATGTTTGCTCAAACAAAGAGTTTAATTTTTCTTGAATGGTTGTTCATTTATTTGGATAAGTATGGTTAGGACTAGTGGTTAGGACTTGGCTGAGTTTCTCTCTTGTCTGGGCTGTGGTTCTTGAATCTTGATCCATGTATGGAAGTCAGGGACTTCTCTTTCTGATGTCAAAATCAATCAGGTGATCATCTTTAGGGACCACAGATCCTGGTGCACGTAGAAGAGTCAAATTAAACATGTGGATAGGCCATGAAATGGATTTTTCCACAGCTTGCTTGTCATCCAATAAATTCATGGTGTTATTAATTGTTCGTTCATCTTGCTAATATGAACTTTCATGTTCGTATTGCAGATGAGAGATGATCATCGGGCCTTGGATGGCAACTTCTTCAAGTTCTTGCAAAACCAGTCAAGCGCAAAAAAAGAGGTACATAATTATCAAACATGTTTAAACACTTTTCAGAAGAAAAAAAAACATGTTGAACAAACATAGCCAACAGAAATTTTCATTCGTTGATTACATAAGGGAGGATCTGGTACTTATATATATGCTTTGTTTTTCGTTGCTTTTACTTCAGAAGTGGCAGTAAAAACTAGTGAGTATCCTTTAAATTTATTAATTACCCTGAAATTCCTCAACTAATACACAAAAAAAGAACCTACTACACCTATTACGTATTTATATTTTCCTAAATTTTTGTTCCTCTTCCTAATTACAAAATTAGTTAGTTTCCAGTAGTCACATACATACTAATTAACATACACACCAAGCCAAGTGGCCAACTTGCCCTTATCATATGTGATAATTTGCTTCACCAATGAGTATATAAACTAATAACAGGTCTCGCTGTTGTGATGCTTTCTTTGATTCAGGCTCAAGAAGACAAGATCGCGTCCACAAGGGCAGAGATGGGCGAAGTGAGAAAAGAGAACGAGAGGCTGAAGACGATGTTGTCACGGATGGTGGAGGACCATCGATCCCTTCAGAAGCAGTTCGATATTCTCCACCAGCAAGGACGAGGCAAAAACCTCGCCGTGGGCTCAGTGGAGCACACATCGCCCACTGACGGCGTCAAGGACCCCGGATTCGTCTCTTTACGCCTTGGAACAAGCGCGAGCACGAGCAGGCAGAACATGGGAGAAGAGATCAAGACCGGCACTAATAATCCAGACGGCAAGGGCGTCTCTCTTAGACTTTCATCAGGCTGCAAAGCTATTGGTGCAGCTGGTCAAAGTGAGATGAAGGTGCAGCCGGATGTGCTGACGTTGAGCCCTGGAGGCAGCTCCGAGGAGAACGCCGCCACAGAGACGACAACAACATCAGCGGTGAGCAAAGCAGCAAAGAACCTGAGGAGCATCGGCGGTGGCGCGGATGCCGAGGAAGAGGTGGCCCAGCAGCCACTGGCCAAGAAGGCCAGGGTGTCGGTGAGGGCTAGGTGTGACACACCAACGGTACGTATACATACGTAAACAAACGTACACAACTGACTAGAAAATTAAATGTCATTGATCTCTTGCTATAATATATGGTGAGGTGACTGGGAAACCCTTATATATGTGATTTGTGGTTTGTTGGTGTTCAGATGAACGATGGGTGCCAGTGGAGGAAGTACGGGCAGAAGATATCCAAGGGGAACCCATGTCCACGCGCCTACTACCGCTGCACCGTCGCAACAGGGTGCCCCGTCAGAAAACAGGTATGTATATTCACTGCCATACATCGCAAAATAACCCCCAACACATGGTACCAAAGAATCTGCGGCGAAGTGTGTTTCGCAAACCAAACATGACGAAGAACTATACATGTGTTGCTTCCGAACATCGCAGTGCGACTAAATTAGCACTCCCTCTGTTTGTAATTCTCACACGCTACTTGATCGTTAATTTGATCAGCAGAATATGAGTTGTATGTCGAAAAAGATCAGGTTCAAGAGAAGTTAAACTTTACTACTTCAGTGTAAAACTCTAAGGGCCTTAAAAAGTGCCTGTTTTCTAAAAAATTCAAGAGAAGTTTTCAGTAGTATAATTTCTGTGCCATATAATTAAGTTTATAACTCATATTATGTTGATCAAATATTTTACTAAAATGTATGCGAGCCTTATAAACTGGAATGAAGAGTACTTACAAGTTACAAATGCGAGCTTACATGCGAGAGGTTTGTGCATTATACAGTTCCTATTAGAGGTTCAATAAGTACTACCAAGTGCAAGTGGCACGATCAACCAAAGCCGCCACATGGATGGTCCCAGATCCGGTGTTCAAACTACATGAGTGAATTGCAGAAAACATCGACATTGAAGGCTTGATCTCTTCAATGTCGATGTTTTCTGCAATTCACTCAAACTACATAAATCAAGCGATCGAGCACTAGAGCCACCATTGGAGGGAACTAGCGGATCAAAACTGATCAGCATGGGTACTCGGGTAGTCGGATCCGGAGATCGGAGCCTGACCTGATCACGAGGGATGCCCGGAGCCGCCGGCCGGGGAGGTGGGGGCGAAGCTGGCGCCTCTCCTGCCTGGGTGCGGTGTCGCCGTCGCGGCGATGGGAATCCCTCCTCTCGCTTGTCCCGTTACCCGGCGCGCCCCTTCTCGGCGGCCGGCAACGGCAAGGGCGCTGTTGGGTTTTTTTATCGCGTCGGGGTTTAGAATGGTGGAATTTGGAAAGGGCTATGATGGGCTTTGGGTTGGGCCAGCTTCGCCACATGTGTGCTGTATGCTCACTTCAAGCAAGTCCACTCAAAAAAAAAAAAAAACTTCAAGCAAGTCCACTCAAAAAATAGAATCCCTAAAAAACTATTTGAGGAGTATCTAGCGATCAAAAACTAATGTCATTATTAGTAAAAGTCTTACAAAATCTAATGATCTAGCAAATGTCACCTCGATCATATACGAGTATCTAGCGAAACTATATTGTGCATCGGGAGGCCTCGTGCGACCGGTGTACCTAATGTCAAAAATATAGGACCATGATAAATGTCACACGTGTGGCACGAACGGCAACTCCGAATGTTTTTTATGGAAGTTTAGTGATGCGAGGATGACAAATTTAGTTGTCAAGCATGGCAAAAAAAAAATCGGATGGCAGGTTTCTTTTTTTTGGGGGGGGGGGGGGGGGGGGGGGATTGTTTTTTCTTTTCGGATGGCAACTTTTGTTGTAAAAAACGTCATATCCGGATTGCTTCGTGCCACACATGTGGCACTTATCATTTGGGAAAATATATCCATGCTAAAAGTTCTCAGGAATTATGAAAACAACTGAGTTCATAGAAACATGGCTAGCATATCTCTAACATACATTTCAAATACAGGTTCAGCTTGAGAAATAAATATAACAGATTCACATGGGGTAGCGTTAACATACACAATTCACATCACTATTTGAATTAATTACTATTCTACCCGTAAAAAAAAGAATTAATTACTATTCATAGCATGATTTGTCTTTTTTGTTTCTCAGACTTCATTTTATGATTGAAATTTCATGACATGGTAGACGTAAATTTTGTGTACGTATGTACTCAATTATTTACAGGATTTTCAATAACTTTAGCATGGGTTTTCTAACCAGTTGCACAAGAACTTCACGTATAAATGAGTGTGCACATTTGTGCGCTCGGTATAAAATAAAATAAAAACAATCTTCTCTTGGGTAATAGCCGTAGCAGGGATTTGCACTTGAAATAATCAAGTTTTCAAGTAAAATTCTTAACTAATCCAAGAGAGAGTGCTTTAAAACTCGCGCTCATAATTTCTTCAATGGCATGCACACACACAACACACAGCATCCTTCCTCACCATGGAGACCAACTGACCATGCACGTACATTCTTTTTCCCCAGGTGCAGAGGTGCGCGGAGGACATGTCGATCCTGATCACCACCTACGAGGGCGCGCACAACCACCCGCTCTCCGCCTCCGCAACCGCCATGGCCTCCACCACCTCCGCCGCCGCGTCCATGCTCATGTCAGGCTCCTCCACCTCGCTCGGCTTCCCCTCCGCCGCCTCCAGCCTCCATGGCCTGAGGTTCGGCCTCCCGGCGGCGGCCAGCGACGCCTCCTCCAGCCAGCTGGGCGGCCGGCCGTTCTTCCTCCCTGCCGCCGCCGGCGCGTCCATCAGTGCCACCCCGTCGTACCCCACCATCACACTCGACCTCACCTCGCAGGCCGCCTCGCAGCAGGCCTTCTCCCTCAGCAACAGCAACAGGTTCTCCGCCAGCTTCACCGGCTCTCACGGCCACAGCAGCAGCGCTGGTAGGTACCCTTCCACGAGTTTCTCCTTCTCCGGCTCCGGCGCGAGCAGCCTGCCCGGCGCCACCGCGTGGCCGGCCGGCGTTGGCTCGTACCTGAGCTACGGATCCTCGTCCGGCGCGCCCTACAACGGCGCCGGCAAGAGCTCGTTCGAGGCCGCGCTGAGCGGCATCAACGGAAGGCAGCAAGCCTCGGCGGCGTCCCTCTACCAGCCGGCGCAGGTGCAGCAGAGAGCGGCTCAGTTGAGCGGAGGCATCACGGGCACGGCGGCGCCGATAGTGCTCACCGACACGATCGCCAAGGCGATCACGTCGGACCCGGGCTTCCACACAGCGCTCGCGGCCGCCATCACGTCGTACGTCGGCAAGCCTGCTGCAGGAGGCGGCAAGGGGCTCGAGTGGGGGGAGCACCTCGGGCTGGGACCGTCGAGTGCGGCGGCCGCGGCGTGCTCGTCGGCGCTGCTGGCACGGTCGTCGTCGACGGGGGCGGCACAGAGCGGTTCTCCCAACGGCAAGATGTCGTTCTTGCAGCCGTCACTGGCACTGTCGGGCTCCACTAGTGCTACTGCTTCCACCTCACCAGTGAAAAGCAGGGAGCACATTAATTAATTAGTTAGCCGAAGGTTCTGAGTTGTGTTTGTGGATTAATTTGATCATTTGGTGTGTATATATATATAGTTATATACTGACTGTAGCATAATTACTGAAATGTGTCGATTGATTCATCATTCACACCCTAAATACGCCCATTTTGTGTTTGGGACAAGCTAATAGCAAACGTGGTTGTGTTTTATGGGTTAGCAGAAGAAGTGTTGTGGATTGAACATGATACACGAGCGCGCAACAATTAGTCGGTTTCCCAAAGAAATAACAGGCAAAAATAACTTAACTCAGATCTCCATTACTTCGAGACAAGAATATCTATGTACAATAGCTTTGATCCGGTTACATAACTACGAATTGCATGGTCATATGATGTGTGTGTACACAGTATGCTGACACAGTTGTAACCTTTGCTAACGACCAAGTGCATGCAAACCATTGTTGTGAACTCCTCTGATTTCTGAACAGCAGTAGCGTGTAGCCCCTGCCCATGCATGAAGATGCCCAACTGCACCACCATATCCGCCGTGCGCCTGAACCAAATCCCCTCTGGAGGTGCTTATGATGGCTTCAAATGTGGAGAAAGCTGCCTGGGATTTTCACTTGGAGATGACCCTCATAAACCGGCTCACGGAGCTAAACGCGGCCATGACATTGGTCATCATTGAAGGCTCCTCTTCAGGTTGCTCGCTGGCGCCGCCACCACCAAATATTATCTGCAGATTAGAATGGTGTCACTAACCTATGCAAAATGTAAATTATGGACAGCTCTAGCACTTGATGTAGATACATGCAAATGGGTTTTCCAAAACGAGGTTCTCTAACTTGTACTAATAAAAATAATGACTGATCGTCTAGCTAGTAGGCCCAGGGTGACTTCTTGTTCTCTGTCTTGTATAGAGTGTCAGTTGTTTGACAGCTTAATGTGTGTGTGGTCAGTCACACAATGTCACAATGATTCCGAGGATTTGAGAAATCAGTTGGCTCTTGGGTGCTTGCAGCTTCTATACACGGTCCAATAGCAGACTCGTTTTTTCGACAGTACTGATTCAACTTACCAAGTACTAAAAGGAACACAAACGCGGCATAGTGATGGAGAAAAATCTAATCATGAAGATAAAATCAGCTATACAGTGTCTAACCTCAATATCTGTTGCATCAGGACGACTTGAAGATTCTCTGGCGAGCAAATACCGATTGGGTCTTTTTGGATCATCATAAAACACTTTCCACTTTCTGAAACATGAATAACAGATATCTTTAGCCTATTATTTTACTGAACATTCATTTGGATTGTAAAAGAAAGGCAACAAATATCGACGCACTCAGGATAGCATCTGAAGATTGCACCGGTAGGCAACGGCCTCATCGAGTAAACAGTGGTAAAAGTACTGCAAAATGGGTGATGGATGTTAGAAAAAGACAACAGGGAAATACAGTGGACAAAAGAGGGAAGGAGATATGCACTAATACTACCATGAAACTGCTTAATGGATTACCATAAATATTTTAATAAAATGAAATTTGTACAGATGACCATCATTTATAGGTATACTAGTATATAGTGGACCATACTTCAGAGCATTTCAGTATGGTTTCATGAAGATGCATCACTAATTCACTATTCATAACTCTTTGACGGGATCTGTTTCTATAACTTGGTACTTATTTATGTTGAGGCAACTAGAAACAGTTACATATAGTGGTAGAGAAGATGTTTCTCAGTCCATATTCTGATACTTTTCAAGCCACATCCATACTCTGATATCCACAATCAACAACTGTTTATATCTCGGAAAATACCAATAGTCCACATAGAGAGGCAACAATGTACAGATGTTTCCGTTCACTTACCTTAAGAAATTTCTGCGTAGATTCCGAACATTATATCCCACTCCAACATCGCCACTAACAAGACGTGGGTTCCACATGACAAGAGGTCTTATCTTCAGTGGATTAAAACTGGAAGTTATTTTAAGATATATTGAGTGGAACATATATGCAAATAATAATAGTGAAGGCATAAGGTAGTTGATCAACATATACAAATTTTAATGATTGTTGATCAAAATATACAACTTAAATGGATATGTTTGGGCATGTAATTCTATATGAAATCTTTCATGCGATGGCAATGCATGCCGGTATATACATGCATGCCCAAATGCCCTGTAAATGCACCTGCTGATCCTATCCTACCAACTTTGCTTAGAAAACAAAAAACAGAATTTATTTTCCTTAATATGAACTAATGCATGTGTATCTGCTGAAATTGAAATTTTGATCAGGCAAAGTTACACACGGGATCATCAGCGAGTTGAGATGCGATGCGTTCAACAGATTCAAGCATCTGGTGGTCAGGGATAATCATAACAACAACTCCGTCATCAGTATCAACTGGCTTTCGGTCGCTAAGACTGCAAATCAAGATAAGAGAATAGACAGGTTTTAGATTCACAAGAAATCTCATGGCAATCATCTTTTATGCCTTCAAGATAGAAGCAACTAATAACATCTACTTCTCTAAAGAAACTCAAATTGGTCCACATCTTGTCCTACCCTGTGAACCTGACTAATAAAATATGATATCCACACCACAAATCATTTGGAGAGAATTTACTGGAAAGATCTTAGCAACAAAATTAATGCGCTTCACTTTAAATACTGCTAGCATGTAACATGAATAGAAAAATGGACCATTACATATAACATGTGCACAAAATTTGAATAAGGAATTCATCTACCACTGTGGCTGGGCTACTGAAAGTAAGGCAATACCTAGCACACTTGAACTTTGCATCTTTCCACTGATGCTTGAGAAGGGCAGCCACTCCAGCGTCAGGGAAGATGGCCTTAACTATCTGTTGTAGACAGACAGCAAGTTGAATGTAAAGAACAGATACTCAAGGTACTTAAACGACAAGATTCACAATTGATGGGGGCCTTCAAATCAGGGGAATCTCAGACAGAGATCAAAAAGGGAGACAACTGGGCATTTAAAATCTGTGCGGATGATGAAATCGGTCATGCAACTGCAGATGGATCAGACAGAGCAAAAGTTGCATTTATCGCTAAATGACCTTGCATCCAAACCTGGCCAGTCTCTTCCGCGAGTGTGTCGAGGAGTATTCTCGACAGCGCCCAGACCTCGGCCTGCGCTCCTTCCTCGTTGAGGAACTCCAGCTGAGGGATCAGCAGCTCTGCCTACAGTAATGATAACACAAGAACAGATCATCAATGGTGAGAAATGTGATGTGAGATGGCAAAACTGTATGACTGACACGGGAATATAATGGTGGATGGAACTAGAACATTGAAACTGTTCCATGGCATTCCAAGTAAAAATGCAGAAATTTCACAGCAGGTTAAGGTTGAACCAAACTGTCAGATCAGTGTATACATGGCCAATTGGAAACGTACAATTCCTCGCATGCCGCCGGAGTTGACGAAATCGGCGCTCGCCTTCCCCGACTGCCATATCGCGCCCTCCAAATCCGACGGCAGGCAACTGAAACCACAGAGACGGCGAGGAACAACGCACGCGGTCAGTCAGACGCGCCACAATCCAAAGCAACGCGGCCTGAGTCGGAAGCGTGCCTGACCTGTCATCCTCCAGCACCGCCTGCTCCGCCGCGCCATCGACCTCCGATGTCGCCGGCGCAGCCGGCCCGGCCTCCGTGGGGGCGTCCGCGGCGTCGAACTTGCCGAACTTGGCTTGGCCTGGGGAAGGCCCGCGGCGGACGCGCAGCCGCGCTGCAGGGAAGGCTGCGACGACGGGTGAAGGCGCGAGGAGCTGGCGGGGGAGAGGAGGGGAGGGGCGCGCGTACTGCCGCGAGAGCAGCGCCGGCGAGGTCGCCATTGCTTCGTGCGGCGTAGGGGAAAAGTAGTACGTGGTCGAGCTGTGACTGGCCTCCGTGCTGCTTGGATAACGGTAGCTTTGCTTCCGAAACGGAATCACCGTCCGATGGAGAACTCAACGCTCCAGATTGTTTGGAATATGGTTTAGACTTTGGGGTGTGGCTAGGTCTCAGTCGACTTAACCAACTCTCAATCAAATGACATAACATGTAAAAAAATAAAAAATATAAAGTTTGTAGGAATCTCAATGTAAGATCTCATAAATATAACATCGACTGAGACATAACCAATTCTTAGTTGATTCAGATTTAGCAATACTGTTAGACTTTAGACTATATTTGGCATTACGCTGGATTATCACAAGGGGCCGACCATTTGTCAATCAATTTGCGTTTCAATCGATTCTTGCATGCCCGCTATTGCCCTCCGACATTCGTCGACCTGAGCTCCCCACCACTGGCTAAACCGCCATCCCGTGGTATCTGAGCCACCACTGCCCTAGCCATTTCTCTAAACACCCCCTCCCTCTACGGTGTCGGTGCCGGTGACCCCAACCCCCTCCACCAAAAGCACCCACACCGGTCAACCTTCGCCTCGGCTTTGCCAATGACTCCATGATCAGCCGTGTCATCCCCATCTCCGACTCGTTTCTCCATCCCGTCGTATCTGAGCCACCACTGCCCTAGCTGTTGGGGATATTCCCCACGGTTATAACCCGGCTAAGGGTTTGACCCGGCCTAGAGCTTGAAGGCTCTATGGGTCGCCCCGTTTTCCGGGTTAAGACAAGATGACGAGGAGGAATCCAGAGCCTAGGGACGAGACCCGGCAGGAGGCCGGCTTGACAGGAGCCCAATGGGCTGGCTCGCAGAGAAGGCCCGGAGAGATGACCCGGCCTGGGAGACCCGGCCCGGAGAGATGACCCGGCCTGGAAGACCCGGCCCGGAGAGAAGACCCAGCCTGGGAAGATCAGTTCGGAAGAAAAGACCCGGACTAGGAATAGACCAGTCATAATCCTACTAGGACTCTACATGTAAGCCGCCCCTTCAACTTATATAAGGAGGGGCAAGGCACCCCAAGAGGGACAAGTCAGGAGAGACAGAAAAACTAGCTCTCGAGATAGAGGTAGCGAAACAGCACCCTTGTAATCAAGATCATCATCATCAATATCAATCAAGCAGGATGTAGGCTTTTACCTCCACCGCGAAGGGCCGAACCTGGGTAAAACTCGCGTCTCTCGATTCCGACCAACCCCTTCAAGCTTCCACCTAGTTGCGATGGCCTCACCACTAAGTCCTTTCACGAGGACATCTGCCGTGACAAAACCATGACAGTTGGCGCCCATCGTGGGGCAGCGCACGGTGGTGTTGTGTTCCTGGAGAGAGCTCTCCAGAAATCGAGAAGTTCGTGATTGGCCGGATGAAGAAGAGCCGGCGTGGAAGGATTTGCATCGACTCCGAGTTCATCAGTCGATATTCCAGACGGCGGCCGACAGTGGATCAAATCCGAACTCTACTATGGCCGACGCTCAGGAACGAGATCACCTTGCGGCGGTTTTCAGGAGTTTTTTCCGCCAAAGCAAACGCATTACAGCAGACCACCAAAGTCATCAGGGATTTCCGCTGCGGTTTCGGCGGCCGGGTTCGCTTACTACTGTATCAAGCAGCTGTCGATCCGCCGTGTTCGTGTTGCTGATGTGCGCGTACGCTTCAAGCCCCGAGGTGACCGATAGGACCAAGCCGCTGCCCTCGTGATTCCATAAACAGCGTGAAGACCGGTTCGTCCGTAGTACTACTTCTAGTACATGCATGTGCTACTGTTCGTGTGAAGGCAGTCCATCAAGGCAAAAATCACTGTTCTGACATGTGGACGCAATCAATTCACAAACTAAACTGTCCCGAAAAAAAAATTCACCCAGCTGACCCTTTTGTGTGACGCCCGACAGTTAGGCGCCACACTACACTGTGCAGCGCCTAGCTCTTAGGCGCCGCACTTCTGGCCAGCGTGGCACCCCTGGGCCAGGCCCTGCCCCACACGCAGTCGTGCAGCGCCTAAGGTCTAGGCGCCACACTTGTAATGTGCAGCACCTAAGGTCTAGGCGCCACACTTGTAATGTGCAGCGCCTAGTCGTTAGGCGCTGCACATTGACTTAAGCCGGCCTGGCCTGCCCTCCCCCATCCGAACCAGCAGTTATCCCTCCCCTCTCCCCCTACAGAGAGCGGCGGCGGCGGCCCTCTCCTGTCCCCCTCTACATCCTGTTAGGACCGAGAGTATATCGACCAGAGGGGGGGTGAATGGGAGATTCAAAATTTCTTTCGAATGTTTTGAACCGATCCCAATCACGGCAGCGGAAATAATGTTTGGTAGCAACGCACTCAATTCAGCTCGCTATAGAGGACCAAATCTATCGATAAAGAATGCAGCAATTTTATCAAGCGATGAATATCACAAGTCCAACTTGATCGATAGAAATGCAACTAGTAATCTGGAGTTCAATTATGAGAGAAAACTAAGTATGACTACGATAGAAATGCACTGGAAATGATGACAGGGTGAATGAATATGGCATGAGATGAGATCACGCAGACATACGGTATTGCGATGATAAACAAGTTAACTTGATGCGAAGTGAAGAACGATAATAACGCGACAGATAGTTGATGAACTGTGATTGATCAGGTACAACTATCGGCACTGAGCACGAATGTAAACTGCTGAAGGAAATGCAGTAATGTAAAGCGAACCAGTGGTGGTCGATGGCGACAGAAGAATTTGGTAGACCAGTTCGCCCTTCTGCCAAAGGACTACGTCTGGTTGGAGGGGTTGTGATTTAACATAGAGGATAAACTCTCCTCGCCCTGTTCTCCTTCAACTCGGAGCTGATCAGACTCCAGTTGATTTCACTCGTGGTAGATACTTGTCGGCGATCTCCAAACCTTCACTGAAGATAAACTCTCTTCAGCTCTCTTCGCGAACCACAAGACTCTTGGTTGCTGAAGATCTCGCTCGGTGAAGACAATACTCTTCGACACTCGAGCCGACACCTATCCGTCTAGAGAGTGGGCAGCTCTCAAGAGTAATAGGTACAAGAACTCTAACTCAGAACTACTGTGATGCTCAACCACTGTCTAAGTTTCGGCTTTTGATTTTTTTTTCTCTGCCACGACCGCCCTTCTTGGGATTTTCATCGGAGAAGATGGTTAGAGCGTCAGTGACCAATTCATCCTCGGGCTGACTGTGAGCAGAGGGAATTTCTTCCGAATCTTTTTCAGACACAGACTCTTGTCTCTTTTTCGGGGCCTTGGGTGGCTTCGAGGATTTTCCTCCTCCTGTCATTCTCATTCGTTCTGATCTTGGTGGGAACTGAGGCAAATATCCTTCAGAATCTGAGTGTTCTTCCGAACTGGATAACATGACCAACCTGTGAAATAGAATAGATGCGAGGGAAAAACAAGGTAGGGTCATAAGCATGCACAGAACTATTTTTGAATGAAAAAGATTTTTAGGAGGATTAGGGAACCCATGGAAATCCAATTAGATATCCTTGATAGATTTTACAAGCTAGCCTCAGACGATACAGGGTTGATTGAAAACCATCTAATCTTTCGGACAACACATATGAACCCAAGATGAGGAGACCGAGTACGAGGAAGAACTACAAACCGCACTAGTCAATTCCTAGTGATTCCTAAAGATCTACCGCAGTGAAATAAATCGAGATAAATTGCGACGGTAAGAACTTCCCAAGAACAGAGAGATGGAGACGAGCAGTTCCAGATCTAGGCGCCCTAACTTGGCAACTTAGATCAACTACGGCAATGCGGGAAGGAGGATTACCGCACCGGCGTGATCAGCTGCGACGAGGCTTCACCGGAGTTGCTCGGCGGAGATTCTCGCCGGAGTTGCTTCGAGCTCGGGCTCGGATGAGGGTGAAACGAGGGTTTGCGCGAATGAAGAAGAAGACGCGGCGAGAGGTATTTATAGCTGGAGGGCTGAACCACCCCTCGGAAATCTACGGCCTACAGATGCGGGATGTTCCGCATTCAACGGACACGGTCAAAAAGATCGTGGGCACGTGGCAACCGTTTCCTGCGAAAATCTCGGGAAGAGAGCGGGAGGACAAAAGGTATGAAGGGCACAACGCCAAAATGAGTAAATGTTCGAAGATAATTTCTTTCGCGACCAAGGACGTCGGAGAGAGATTTACTTCAAATCAAATTGCATGCTCATGACAGACAGCACAGATTTAGATGAGAGAGAATAGAGGGATAAAAGGGTCCGAAACAAATCACTCAGGCAAACGAGAAGAAACGCCAAACGAGAGAAGCTATGAGTGAGGTGTTCATCGGACGAAACACAAACACGGCAACTCGAAGACAAACAAAAAACATAGAGCAAATAAACACAAAGAACTAGCACCAACAATATAGATCTCAGGGCCAAGGATATACGATCAAAATCCCTGAGAGCGAGTTCCTGCAAGATGGGTTAGTTCTTTCTCGCAACCCACACTTGTGTGGGCGGCGCAGATCTCATTTGTCTTGACTGAGCAGGGACATTCCTTCGTTGATTTCCGTAGATCACCTGTGTATCTCGAGAGTAATCATATGAGTAAGCATTGAAATTGTTCCTAGAGACATGAGCATAATGATTCGAGGAGATGCGCATATACTCCTTTTGTCGAAGGTTTAGCTGATATGCATTCGAGGAAGTTGCAGTCCCATACTGCGATGGATTTTCATTTCCTCGAGGAGAATTGCTCTGCAGGTTCAGGTTAGCAGTGACAGATAGATTTTCAATGATACATTTCTTCACCCAGATTTGCTTCTTGGGTGAACCAGACCTGCAGTTAGTCCCAACATATCGAGCGAAAACCTTACCATTCTGTTGTTTGAAAACTTTGTAGTTTGAGTCATCAGACTCGACAGAACCAACAGGAATGGGAGTGTCATATCCAGACAGGAGCGCAGGTTCGAGAGTTTTGCTCCCAGCAAGAACCCAACTTGTTCGAGGATATTGCTCGGGAGTCCAGTAGGTTCCATCAACGTTGAGTTTCCTTTCGAAACCCAATCCTTCTTTTCGGGGATTTCTGTGCAGTATTGACTTCTTGAGCACATCACAAAGTGTTTGATGCCCTTTGAGGCTCTTTAGCATACCAGTCTCAAGCAAGTTCTTTAGTCTGCAATTTTCATCAGAAATAGCAACAAATTCCTCGGAGGAGGGGTTAGAGATATCATTCGAAGCAGTTGCAATATTCTTGATGGAAGCATTAGATGTTTCAGCATTTGACTCAGCATTGCTACGTTCTAGGCATTTTGAGCATGGAGGCACAAAATCATCAGGAAGGTTGTTAGATTGCTCGGTGAAGAGAGAAGCTTTTTCTTTCGTAAGCACGTTATAAGACTCTTTCAGTGACCCGAGTTCTTGATTCCTGTCAAGGAGTTCATCTGATAAATTCTCGTAGTCAACTGTAAGAGAATCATATCGTTCGGAAAGATCATCAAACGTTGAGGAGAAAGCATCATGCTTTTCAGTCAAGTTTTGATTCTTCTCCATCTCTTCGACCAGTAATCCTTCGGTTTTCCTGAGATTCATTTCAAGTCGTTCTAGCTCATCTTGTTGAGATTTTGCAATCTTAACAAGTTTAGCATAGGCAATGTATTCAGAGGAATATGCAGTCTTAGATTTTTGGTGCTTTGCTGATACCTGATCCTTTGAGGTTTTTGCCATGAGACAAAATGCAACAGGTTCATCATCACTTGAAGTATTGTCATCCGTATCTAATTCGAGAGACTTCGCAGATGGTTCATATGCGACGAATGCATTGCATCTTCCTAGGTTTCTGTACAACTCTTCGTCTTCTGATTCGGAGTCAGATGATTCATCTTTAGATTCCATATTCATTTCTGCACACACTCTAGTCAGCTACGATATTTTCTTCAGATTGGATTCAATGGTCGCTCTTGTTTGCACGGCAGTGACTGGTCTCGACGAAGAAGATGATGCGGTAGCTTCATTTTTCTTCGAGAGCTTAGTGTGACGATCCACTTGAATGAATCCAGAGCAGTGACGATTAGTCCATCTGTTGCTGTGTTTTTCATCTTGTTCCCAACAAGGACAGTCTGCTATGAAGTGACCAGGTTGTTTGCACTTGAAGCATTTCATTTCTTTCGGAGGTAATTTCATAGACGATTCAGGCGTGTCAACTTCATCATCATTTGTGAGGCATAGATTCTGTCTTCTGAGATAGCTTGGTCTTTCAGTGAGCATTTCCATTTCTCTAGTGATGGAGTGTTGATTCTCGATATCTTCTTCTTGAGGACTGCCATAGTGTGAAAGAATTTCTCCTTCGCTTTCCGAAGAAGATTCTTGATGCCCATTTTCAAGTTCCATCTTTTCTTCGTGAATAGACAGCAGCGTCAAGACTTCGACGTAGTGAAGTTCTTCATAGTCTGGTCTTTGCTTGATTTCATCTATGATAGGGTCAAAGGTTGCATCAAGAGCACTTAGTAGCTTGTTGACCACATCTCTATCGGTGATATCTGTTACTCCACGTTGGCGAAGCCTTTCAACGATATTTGACAACCGATCAGTAAGTTCCATAGCACTTTCCCTACGAAGACTTCTGAACCCAGCGAACATGGCACGAAGCATATCTGTGTGTTGATCTGTTCTGGCGATAAATTCTTCATGAACATCTTTGATGGCATCCCAGAGTTGCTTAGCAGTGTCAAGTTTTCGGAACCGAATAAAGATATCTCTCGAGATGTTGTTGCTGATAATATCTTTTGCTTGAGCATCCAACTGTATCATAACTTCGTCATTCGAAGAAAGAGCATCAGGATGCCTAACAGTGTATCCACCTTCCACAATTTGCCAAAGTTCAATGTTGATAGCTTGAAGTCTGATTTTCATTCGATCTCTCCAGTAGATATAATCATTTCTATCGAAGATAGGAAACCTTTCAGAGTGCGAGGATCTACCTGCATACGACATACTCAAAACTCCAAGGTTGTTAGACCTTTAATAAGCAGAGACAGGGAGTAACCTGCTCTGATACCAATTTTTAGGACCGAGAGTATATCGACCAGAGGGGGGTGAATGGGAGATTCAAAATTTCTTTCGAATGTTTTGAACCGATCCCAATCACGGCAGCGGAAATAATGTTCGGTAGCAACGCACTCAATTCAGCTCGCTATAGAGGACCAAATCTATCGATAAAGAATGCAGCAATTTTTTCGAGCGATGAATATCACAAGTCCAACTTGATCGATAGAAATGCAACTAGTAATCTGGAGTTCAATTACGAGAGAAAACTAAGTATGACTGCGATAGAAATGCACTGGAAATGATGACAGGGTGAATGAATATAGCATGAGATGAGATCACGCAGACATACGGTATTGCGATGATAAACAAGTTAACTTGATGCGAAGTGAAGAACGATAATAACGCGACAGATAGTTGATGAACTGTGATTGATCAGGTACAACTATCGGCACTGAGCACGAATGTAAACTGCTGAAGGAAATGCAGTAATGTAAAGCGAACCAGTGGTGCTCGATGGCGACAAAAGAATTTGGTAGACCAGTTCGCCCTTCTGCCAAAGGACTACGTCTGGTTGGAGGGGTTGTGATTTAACACAGAGGATAAACTCTCCTCGCCCTATTCTCCTTCAACTCGGAGCTGATCAGACTCCAGTTGATTTCACTCGTGGTAGATACTTGTCGGCGATCTCCAAACCTTCACTGAAGATAAACTCTCTTCAGCTCTCTTCGCGAACCACAAGACTCTTGGTTGCTGAAGATCTCGCTCGGTGAATACAATACTCTTCGACACTCGAGCCAACACCTATCCGTCTAGAGAGTGGGCAGCTCTCAAGAGTAATAGGTACAAGAACTCTAACTCAGAACTACTGTGATGCTCAACCACTGTCTAAGTTTCGGCTCTTGATTTTTTTTCTCTCGGTGGATTTTAAACTCAAATCACTCGAAGAGGGGATGCTCAATCAATCTTCTCAGAAATCTTAAGCGGAGCAGCCAACGGGCAACGTTGGAGCGGGGTGGCTATTTATAGCCACAGCCTTCCCGGATGGGAAATGACCAAATTGGACATGTGGAGCAGCCAATGGCTGAACGACATGAGTCCAACGGTCGGAATTGAGCACAACGGTAACATTACGTGCGGAGCAAGTAATGCTAACTCCTCAGTTCGAAAGATATCTCCTACAGCGAAGAAGAAGAACGTCTCTTGCTGGTAGGTAATCATTCGAAGCATAAAGAGATTTCTCTCAGTCTCGCATAGGTTTGGGCTAAGCATCACAGCGGATCTAAGCTTCGAGA
This sequence comes from Elymus sibiricus, assembly GCA_039707655.1. Classification (NCBI taxonomy): domain Eukaryota; kingdom Viridiplantae; phylum Streptophyta; class Magnoliopsida; order Poales; family Poaceae; genus Elymus; species Elymus sibiricus. The sequence continues at coordinate 87,061,238 of CM077676.1, forward strand.
ACCTATACCCCTCTTAATAGTACGGAGGTCCTATGACTCAAATGAATGAAAGAAGAACGACAAAAAGAATGCTACGTCTTCACTTCGTCTTCGTCTTCCATCGCTGCAGTCAATTTCTTCGGACGCGATCACCGAACCAATTGCTTTGCGTCAGCAATAAACATTCGAGGGGTCAACTCCTTCACTTCATTCTTCTCGGTTGCTCATTCTTCTTCGACGTAGATAATCTTCGGTGAAGTTCCTCGAACTGTACACCTGAGACAGCATTCTCTTCGGCACTGCATGGACTACTTCTTTCTGTGTGCACTAGCAAACAAATCAGTCCATGCCTGTTTCTGTCAACAATCTCCAAAACACAAGAGGGAGTATTTGCACCAACACATCCCCTCTCCAAAATCCAACAAATTTGAAGTTTTTGACCGTGGGTTTCTTCCCTAATTGCTCCTACAAGGTAAACTCCTCCGATCCCTTTATTTTCCTCCGTAAATTCGTTGACATTATTCACATATATCCAAGTTATGGTGGAACCCTTGATTTGCTTGGATTCGAATTTGATATGAAAAATTGAAAAAGTGAGGTGTGATTTAGGATTTGTAGTCATTATGGAACCCTAGATTGTTCAAGTTTTGGTGGAACCCTTGTTTTGGTTGGATTAGAAATTTGTATGTAATATTGATATAGATTTGTGTGATTAGGATTAGTACATGATTTGTAATCTTTGTGGGACCCTAGTATTTATGATGGGTATTGACAATATATGCTTCCATAGTGAAACCTAGATTGTTGAGATGAACCGTATACATATTGAGATGTTTGTGTTGATGTCTTTTTAGATGAGTGAGATGAAAACCTAGCTTTGTATTGACAAGGATGATTTGTAACCTTATATTGTTTTGGATGTATATGTGTTTTGTGATGATTATTGATATGCTTTGATTGTATGTCTTACGCAGCCGCCACCGCCACCCCTGGCGCCACCACCTCCCCATGGCCCACGCCTGCAGATCTACCGGGGTGCCATTGGGGGAGGGGAGGGGGTACCGAATGCCGCTGCCTCTGGTTTACCAGACGTTTCCAGATCTCCTGCAGCCGCTCGATTCGCTCTCGGCGGAGGCCCAAGCGGAGACCAGGGCGCAGCGCTGGATGGAGCGGGCGATGCGGATCAGAGACGATGTTCTCTCATGGACGCTGTGCACGAGGGAGTGGAAGGAAGCAAAGGCGGAGGTGGAAGAGGGGTCAGATCTGAATTCCGTCGCCAGGAGACATGCTCGGGTGTGCAAGGATCGTGTAGATCGAGAATTGCTGAATCTCGCCTGGAGAATTTGGTTCGAGGCCAACATGGAGGAGAAGCGCAGGATGCCGCATCCATCCGAGCCGCCACTAGCATTCGCCCATTGGGCAAAGCAGGAAGCGAAGTCAACAGATCGGAGTCGTGCAGAGAGATGGGATTGCATCATAGGTCGGATGCCTACCCGCACCCCGCCGCCCCCGGAGCCGGTGGATCCCTTGCCATACCTCTCACCACCGTCGGCAATGGATTGAGAGAGATGGGATTGTCGTCGTTGTTTGCTTAAGAAACTGAAGTTGTCGTCATTTTATTTGTTGATGAACTTGTGAGGTTATGTAAGATGTTGATGAACTCTTAGTAATGTGCTAGTTGTGTTTGAAGTGATGTTGAACTTGAAGTGATGTTGAAATTGTCTTAATGTATGACCAAACTGCTTTATGTGAGATTAATGTTATATATTATCAATAAAAATATTGGATGAAAATGAAATGAACAGCAAATCGGTTGTTTCTGCAGTGAACAGTTCTGCAACGCCTAATAGTCAGGCGCTGCACTACACAGTGCAACGCCTAGCCTCCAGGCGTTACACTGTGTAGTGCAGCGCCTGACTACTAGGCGTTGCATATTTGGACATCAGCAACAGAAGGGTTCTAGTAGTTTTCCGTCCAAAATTTTGTCTGAGTTGGTGCAGCGCCTTTTCCTGAGGTGCTGCACTGCACAGTGCAGCGCCTGAGGGCTAGGCGCCACACTTTAATGTGCAGCGCCTAGTCGTTAGGCGCTGCACATTGACTTAACTCAGTCAGGCCTCCCCTCCCCAATTCGAACCAGCAGTTATCCTTCCCTCTCCCCGTACAGAGCGCGGCGGCGGCGGCCCTCTCCTCTCCCCCCCCCCCCTACACCCCCACTCCAAAAACCAACAAATCTGAAGTTTTAGGCCTTGGATTTCTTCCCTAATCCCTCCTACAAGGTAAAGTCCTCCGATCCCTTTCATTTCGTCCGTAAATTCATTCACATTAGTCACATATATCCAAGTTATGGTGGAACCCTTGATTTGCTTGGATTCGAAATTGATATGAAAAATTGAAATAGTGAGGTTGAGATGATTAGGATTAGTACATGATTTGTTATCTTTGTGGGACCCTAGTATTTATGATGGGTATTGACAATATATGGTTTCATAGTGAAACCCTAGATTTTTGAGATGAAACCCTATGTGATGGGTATTGACAATACATGTTGAGATGCTTGTGTAGAAGATTTTTGAGTTTAGTATTGTCAATGCTTTCGTTGCGGAACCCTAGCTTATTGAGTGAGTATTGTAATGTGATGGGTATTGACGATAATGTTTGCAATGTAGGATGGTTTGGCTTCTCGAAGATTTCTATGACACACAACACCGGGCCTACATGATGAGGGAGAAGGAGATGGTAATTATCAATAATCATAGTAGTTGGTATTTTCAAATTTGCCTTTAGTTGAAATTGACATGCCGTAAGATTTGACATGACTTGGTTGTTTGCAGAACCTTGAACCTCTGAAGATTCGGTCTCATGGGGTCTCGGGTGGTGCCATGCCCTACGATGAGCGGTACACACCGTACATCAAGGCGACAGGACTCCTCCCGTGGATTCAGTTGGTCAGCCGGTCCACGCCGAACCTCAATGCTCCACTAGTCACCTCGCTTGTTGATCGGTGGAGGCCGGAGACGCACAGTTTCCATCTTCGGACCGGGGAGATGACCGTGACGCTCCAGGATGTCTCCTTGATCACCGGTCTTCCTATCGAGGGGAAGCCTCTCTGTATGAGCACCGACTCTGATGGGTGGAGCCAGCAGATGGAGGCCCTTATCGGTATGGCTCCTGCAGAGGCTCCGGTACAAGAGGGAGAGAAGAGGAAGGAAAGAGTCGCAGCCGGAGCTCCTTTCACGTGGATTGCAGCGAACTTTGCGCATTGCCCTGAGGATGCTACTGACGATGTGGTCCAGACATATGCTTGTGTCTACATGTGGTACGTTATTTCGAGGACTTTGTTTGCTGATGCCACAGGCAAGAACGCTCCATGGATGTGGCTTAAGGCATTGACCGTCTTCGACGGCCAATGGAGTTGGGGTTCAGCGGCACTGGCCTACTTGTACCGACAGGTAGTTGGTTGGTTTGTTTTCACTTCATTTCTACATTACCAATGCAACCTTGCTGTTAAGTGAACCATGTTCTCTTTTATGTGCAGCTGGACGATGCTTGTTGCAGGATCTCGAGGGACGGCTGTATTGGTGGTAATATGCTCCTACTTTCGGTATGGAGCTGGGAGCGCCTCCCGGTTGGACGCCCGAAGGGTGTAAAGTACAATGCATGGGACGACAAAGAGGACGAACTAAGGCTCCCCACTTGGGCTTACAAGTGGGATGTGGTATCCGAGATGACGAACGATGTGAATCTCATGTACCAGCAGTACACCGCCGAGTTGGACATGATTACGGCTGAGCAGGTAAACGCGGACATTACATCACTAATTCTCATGCTTTTATGAAAATTGAACATCAATGTTGTGTTTTTGTGCTATGTTCCAGGTGGAATGGGAGCCATATGGCGCCAAGGATACATTCGGTAATGCACAAGACTTCGTCCTGAATCCGATGTGCTTGAGGGATAGGCATCTTTGGCTTATGCGGTGCCCACTAATATGCAACTGGGCGGTTGAGTTTCACTTGCCACATCGTGTGCATCGACAGTTTGGTTTGTTCCAGCCTCACCCGCCGGAATGGGTGGACACCGACAAAGCACTTCACAAGTAAGAGAGAATGAACCGTGTGCACTTAGCATCGTCAGGTCCTTTCTGATAGTGCTAATGTTTGGTTTTTTACAATGCAGGTTGGATAGGAGAAGGCAACGAAAGATCAAGGAATGGGACAAACATCATTCCAAGTATGTGACCATGTTCAAACTTAGTGTGGAGCAAGCTCAGAGTTCTGCTGCAGCCAAGCTTCGTGAGTTCTGCCCACTGGCGTTCAACAACTACCTTAAATGGTTTCTTGAAAGTACTCGAGTTGAGATATGCAAGGCGGCATACCATGATGATATTTTGGAAGATCCCGCCGCCTTTGATGAGCTATCCAAGAACGAGTACAACAAACTTGTCAGGGAAGGGCACCGAGTCCCTAATGCTCCAGTGATCAACTATTTTGTAAGTCTTCCCCTCTGCGCTTTCCCATTGGCCCTATCACACATCTTTGATTGCCTAACGTGTTTATGTCGTTCTCATCCACAGCGCAAACAGATCAAAGAAGCAGCTGATGAAAGCCAGACTATTCTGGAGACAACCTCGATTGGAAAAGGCAAGGAGGAAGGTGCACTTCGAGCATTCATTAAGGTACATATCTCAATTGGGTGTCCATGTTACATATGTTGCTAACTTTGATATCTCATACACTTGTCCATGTTACAGCGTCAGGGCCTGAGGTTAAGGCGGTTATCGAACCTTATCGGTTGCCGTGACCCAGAATATTCAGAACCATCTTTGTCTAGGTCCGGTACACCATCTAATCCCTCAACTGACCATGGGGCTCATCTGGAGGACGAGACTACCTCGACAGATCATCTGGAGGATGAGGGTGTGGTCACCCAAGCGGTATGACAATAGCACATATTCATCTTTTAGATGCTTTTCTCACTTTATTATGACGCACGATCTTTACCATATCGTTTGTTTTTATGATAGCTTGATGTTGATGATGACATGACACTGGAGGATTATCAAGTTCGGTCCGCATACATGTTGAAGCCTAGGAGGAACTTCAAACGGTTCATGCCCGATGACTTCACCACCAAAGGCAAGAGGGTGCTCGAAGGGAGCTCGCGCATGGCAAGCTTGGATGATGAGGCGGAGGAGGAGGAAGAGGAGGCACCGCATCCGGTTCGTCCTTCGCACCGGAAGAAGATAGCCACCAAGAGGGGAAGAGGCGCCAAGAACACGGGCGGAAGGAACTAGTCGTCGTCGTTTCCTTAAGAAACTGAACTAGTCGTCGTTTTATTTGGTTGATGAACTTGTGAGGTTATGTAAGATGTTGAGAGGATGTTGATGAACTCTTAGTAATGTGCTACTTGTGTTTGAAGTGATGTTGAAATTGTCTTAATGTATGACCAAACTGCTTTATGTGAGATTCATGTTATATATTATCAATATAAATATTGGATGAAAATGAAATGAACAGCAAATCTGCTATTTCTGCAGTGAACTGATGTGCAACGCCTAGGCGTTGGGCGCTGCACTACACAGTGTAGCGCCTGACGTCTAGGCGTCACACTGTGTAGTGCAGCGCCCAACGCCTAGGCGTTGCACCCACACTTAGAAAATTTAAGGGGCGAAAACTGCCTGTAACCTTTCTGTTGCTCTCTGGATAGCATGTCCAGAAGTGCAACGCCTTGGCGTTAGGCGCTGCACTTCACAATGCAGCGCCCGTACTTCCGGCGCTGCACCGTGTAGTGCAGCGCCCTACGCCTAGGCGTTGCACCCACACTTAGAAAATTTTAAGGGCAAAAACTGCCTGTAACCTTTCTGTTGCTCTCTGGATAGCATGTCTAGAAGTGCAACACCTTGGCGTTAGGTGCTGCACTACACAGTGCAGCGCCTTGGCTTCAGGCGCTGCACCGTACAGTGTGACGCCTGATGCCAAGGCGTTGCACACCTGGACATGCTATCCAGAGAGCAACAGAAAGGTTACAGGCAGTTTTCAGCCAAAAAAATCTCTAAGTGTGGGTGCAACGCCTTGGGCACAGGCGCTGCACTACACAGTGCAACGCCTGACCACTAGGCGTCACATGGTGTAGTGCAGCGCCCTAAGCCTAGGCGTTGCACCCACACTTAGAAAATTTTAGGGGCAAAAATTGCCTGTAACCTTTCTGTTCCTCTCTGGATAGCATGTTCAGGTGTGCAACGCCTTGGACTCAGGCGCTGCACTACACAGTGTAGCGCCTAGGCTTCAGGCGCCACACTGCCAGCCTTTTCAAAAACTGAGAAAAAATACATTTTGTGTTCCACATCCTATATCACAAAGCACATAGCACAAATATACAATCATGTCTAGCACACAGCAGTACACATAGAGTAGTCCAAAACACATAGTGGTACACATGGAGAAGTCCATAGTACATATTAGTACACATAGAGGAGTCATAGCACATAGTAGTAGACATAGAAGGGTCATATCACATAGTACTACACATATTGGTCCACAACCGAATCGAAGATCATAGTGTAGAAGATAACAAGGTCACGTTGCTTTATTGTGTCGAGCAAGGTCCCTTTCCCTTCTTCTTCTTCCTCCTCCCTTTTCCTTATGAGATGAGCCTCGTGAACCACCCTCTCTATGAATAGAGAATTCTCCCTCTCTTTCTTTGCCTTCTCAAAAGCCCAAAGTTTCTTAGTTTTATCTTCAAAATCCTTTTGCCGTTGCGCAGCTGCCTTCTCACATGCAATCGTCAACTTGTCCATCCTCGTGATCTCCTCAAATATCCCTCTCTCTTTTTCCTTCATATTCTCTTCGAACTCCTTTTGCTTCTTCTTCTCTCGAGCGGCTGCCTCCTCCTCTCTCACCTTCTTCGCAGCCTGCTCCCACCACCCCAGCATCTCACCTTCCCCATCCTTCTCCTCCACCCCCTTCATTGTTGCTTTGTTGGGTTGAGATGCCGCCATACCTACGAAAATTGCAACATAATAGTTAGTAAGGACAAGAACAACATGTAACCATAAATAACAATAGTGTACTATGAAAAAACATGTAAATTGGAAGATAATAGTTAGTCACATACGGAAATGGTCCATCTAAGTATGAAAACATTCCTCTACCACGACCACCACCAAGGCCAAGACCACCACCAAGACCAAGACCACCACCAAGGCCAAGACCACCACCAAGGCCAAGACCACCACCACGGCCTCTACCACCACCACGGCCTCTACCACCACCACGGTCTCTTGTAAGACCTAGTTGGCTCCCTCTTTGTTGCCTAGTTCCTCGTTGGCTACTCCTTGCTTGGTTTGGTTGGTTTGGCACTTGTTGGCTAGTACTTGGTTGGCTACCACTTGCTTCGCTTGGCCCTTGTTGCGTATGACCACGTTGACTACTACTTGCTTGGCTAGGAATTTGTGTATCTCCTTGTCGGCTTGTGTTTGCATCATTTTTTTTATCTCTTTCTTGGTTTGGTACAAGTTCTTGTGTTGTGTCCCCCATCTTTGCAGTCCCCACAACGGGATCTCTCACGAGGCTCTTGGAATTGGCCGTTGCCCGATTCTCGACCGCCACCACGGCCCCATCCGTCCATGTCACCTCTAAGACGCTTTGTCTTGCGTCTTCCCCGTGTAATGACCTTCAATTCGGGATCGGGCCATAGTTGAACTCCATGGTACTCCGGCCATTGTGATTGGTCCAAGTATGGGTGAAATCGGGAAGCCCATGTTTTCTTAACCGTCATGATTGAGAACTTGGACTCCCGCACGGTGAGCGGGTGATTGACGTCCACATTCCTAACGCGAGCTGCGGTATACAAGTGTGAGCATGGGAGATGAAGTAAAGATGGCCTCTCGCAAGAGCAATCACACCGTGCTAGGCAGACCTTGAAAGCCCGGCCTTCGTGTTGGCGGCCATCGTTTGTGGTTCCTCCTGGCTCTTTCACTTCGTACAACCAATCGTTATCGTTATATAGTACAGCTTCTTGCGAGTCCGCCTTCCGTGATTGAAATTCCAACCATTCATCAACCTTTGGTGGGAACTTGTACTTGTACTTCTTCTTGTTCTCACCCGCAATCTGCTTATCCGTCTCCATTGAGTGCTTTAGAAAGTACGCATTCATCTTGTCGAATGTGTATTGAACTATTGCCGTCACGGGTAATGCACGTACACCCTTGAGCACCTTATTGAAGCATTCTGCCATGTTGCTTGTCATTTGACCGTACCTCCGACCATCTTCATCAAAAGCTCGTGCCCACTTATTCCTTTCTTGAATGTTCCTATTGAGAAAGTCAAGACCCCCGGCATCAAGTTTCTTGTGTGTGACCAATTGGTTGTACAAGTTGGCGAACCGCTTGTCGGAGAAAGCGAGACAACAATCTTGAAGATCATTGGCCAACTCCTTAAGGCCACATGCCCTATAAAAGTTTGAACAAAAGTGCCTCATGCACCATCGATGGTGCAATGGAGCATGCCCGGGAATGTCAACCTCCACCGCGTTAAGAATTCCTGCATGGCGATCCGATATTACACAAATTTCCCTTGCAGCCGGTAATACCCTGGTTCTCAATTAACGCAAGAACCAGTCCCAGTTATCATTGTTCTCCACCTCAACCAAAGCGAAAGCCAAAGGCAAGACCCGGTTATTGGCATCACTTGCTATTGCAACCAATAGAGTGCCCTTGTATTGTCCGGTCAAGAACGTGCCATCAATGGCGATGACCGGCCGACAATGCTCGAAAGCCCTCACGCATTGCTCAAAAGCCCAAAATGCACGACCAAATACTCGGACGGTCCTCCCGTTGTGAATCATTGTTTTGTGCCCATGAGGCTCGACCACATGAACCATGCCTGGGTTAGTGCCGGCCATAGCTCCCAACAACCTAGGGATTCGGTTGTATGCTTCCTCCCAATTACCATACAACATCTTGAATGCGGCTTGCTTCGCCTTCCATACCTTGCCGTATTTCACCTTGTAATGAAAGACGGCTTTCACAAGGTCCATGACTTGTTGAATGCTCATGGTTGGAAGTGAGGATATTGAGTTGGAAAGCCTGTAAGCGATGAACTCGGACGTGAGTTGTCTGTGGTCTTGGGACACAATCTTGCCATCCACCTTCTTGCCTCGGCACATGTGACTTGGTACACAACTCACTATGTGCCAAGTGGGCCCTCCTTTCCATGGTCTTGCACACACAATCCATGGACATCGCTTGACCTCACATGCAACCGTGTAACGCACATTGACGTCCGAGTGAACCACCTTGTGTGGACGATAATGTGTAACCGAGTAATTGTCGAGCCACATCTTCAATTCCAAGAAGGTTCCAAACTTAGACCCGGGAGAAATCCCGTTCTTCCCGTCTTCCAAATCCCGGTGAGAAGATGGCCTAACTCCAAGATGTATACCTTTGCCACCGTCTACCACGGCTTCATCCGCGAGACTAACATCCTTGAACAATGGTGTCCTATGATCCCGCCGTAATACCTTCTCGAAAGCTTCGGCCTCCTTCACCGTGAACCCCTCCTCATCAACTTCTTCATCGGGACCTTCGTCATCCGACTCCGATGCATAGGCACGGGAATAAGGGATGGAATGGTCCATTGTCTCTTGCACATTATATTTGTCGAGATCACCCACATTGTTGTCATGGAGATCAACTTCATTCTCATCATCCTCATACTCATCATTCTCCTCTTGCAAAGCTTCATTTTGGTTGTTTGTAATCGGGCTCAATGTTGGCCTCACTTGTTCAGTCAAAGGAGGTTCACTCATTTCATCTTCGTTCATGGGTGGGGGACTACTATCAACCAACGGGGAGGCGTTCCGGTTCAAGTCCAAATGCAAACTAGACTCAACCTTCTTCGTTGCAAATAACTCAAGAGCCTTGTCTAGTGATTTGGCCACCGTCTCCTTGTATGCAACCCAACGTTGCTCGGAGTTCACACGCATGGTCTTCCAACGGATGTGCATTCCAAAAGCCACATTGTGCCTTCCCTCTAACTCAACATTATCACTTGGGTCCATCCAATTCAAATCTTTCCTAACTTGTTCCAAGACCTCGGCATAGCTAGGACTACTCTCAAACACCATGTCAACCTCATCCGGGTCCGGTTCAATGTTGCCTTTCAAAAAGGCATCTTTGTCCACATGATGAACATAAACACATGTTCTTCCCATCCCTATAATAATTAAAACAACACAATGTTACATATATTCCATAAGTACTCATCCGAAGATTAACACACAATACAAAGCCCTACCATAGATAGGAAACAATAACCCTAACATCCACTTAACAATAACCATAAGCATAACCCTAACATACTAACAACCCTAACCCAAACCCCAAGATAACAACACCCATAACCCTAACCCTAACATACTAAGAAGCCTAACCCTAGCAAATTGACAAACAAACATCACATATTTCAATACAAATTTCAAAAGCCATAAAAAGTAGGGTTTGCCCAAACTAGCAAGAAAATGAGCAAATGTGAGCATTTTTTGGATGAAAACGAGGGGATCGGAGGAGATTACCTTGAGGGAGGGATTGGGTTCCAATTCCACGGAGAAAATCTTCAGATTTACTCAATTTGGGGAAGGATTTGAGAGGGGGAGAAAGGGGGAGGGGAATAGGCGAGGTGTGTCTCTGTGTGAGTGTGGGGGGAGGGGTACGGGGGGGGGGGGGGGGGGACCAGCCACATTTAAGTCAATGTGCAGCGCCTAACGACTAGGCGCTGCACATTACAAGTGTGGCGCCTAGACCTTAGGCGCTGCACGGCTGCGTATGGGGCAGGGCCTGGCCCAGGGGTGCCACGCTGGCCAGAAGTGTGGCGCCTAAGAGCTAGGCGCTGCACAGTGTAGTGTGGCGCCTAACTGTAGGGCGTCACACAAAAGGGTCAGCTGTGTGAATTTTTTTTCGAAACAGTTTAGTTTGTGAATTGATTGCGTCCACAGGTCAGAACAGTGATTTTTGCTATCCATCAATACGTGAAGGTGGCCGACGCAGGATGATACACGTGATTTTTGCTGTCCATCAATACGTGAAGGTGGCCGACGCAGGATGATACACGTCCCAAGGACGCAGCCTAGGGGTGCCACCAGCAAAGCCGCGTGTGCAGGTGTGCCCTATTAAACAAACAGATCAGGTTCAAGTATTTTGACCAGATGAGATCCCCATGCATTAAAAAGAAAAAGAAAAAGGAGGAGCAGCCAGCCGTCGCAAGTGGCAGGAGCTCCAAGTCCCAAGGCAAGCTGCGTATGTATACGCTGCAACAGCAGCAGGTCAAGACAAATGAAAAAAAACCCCATGTAGAGAATTCATCTACCTCACGTAGAAGCCAAGAATATGAAAGGTGCCTGAAGGACAAAGGTACTTGATAGTTACCCACGTAAGCAACCATGGTATGGATCGATGTGCCACTTTTAGTATCATCGTCCAAGCAAATTACCAGCAATCCATCAAGTCACCAGACGTGTCCAGAATTTTAAGTAGGCCACGCCAGCGTCTGTCCGCGTCCGCACCCAGTCGCCCTGCGCAAACCGGTCCCTGCGGTCCGGTGTACGTCAACTCGCCGGGTCACCCGACGGACACCCGCGTAAAATTCGCAGTCCTACAATACGTCAGCATCAGCGCACCGGAGGCCGCAACCCCGTCCGCTCGCATGGCGCAGCCAGCCGGCCCAAACGTCCAGAGATACTAGTCCGAGTCCCATCAATTGGATATCCCGACGGACGCGGCATACAGATCATCTTTCATCCGAATAAATCAGGTGTTATCCATCCAGTCTATTTTTATCAGTACACTTTAATTCCTCCGAGAACAGTTATTCTGCCTTTGATATTTTTTATGCAGGACAAGTGTTCACTATAAAAATAAGGCCATATCGCGGATACGGACTTCATGCTAACATCGCCATACGCCAGCGTCCGTCCATGCCGCACTGCTTGACGGACACACGCGCAAGTCACCGCCCCCGCGATCCGGTCAACATCAACATACCAGGGCCGCACCTGCTCGCACGAGCCGCCGCTGCGGTTCGCCTCCGCCGCCGCCGTCACGCGCCAGGCCGGCCTTCCCTCTGCCGTGAGCCGCCGCTCGCGAGCCGCCCCGGCCTCACTCCGCCGGCCCAAGTCACTGCCGACCGCGAGTCGCCTCAGCTGGCGAGCTGCCCGGCCTCGCTCCGCCTCTGCCTCCACGGTCGCCGTTGCGGCCTTACCTCCGTCTTCGAGCCGCCTCGCTGCCGGGGCTTCGCCCCGTCGAGCCGCCTGCCGATCCAAGCCGCCGTCCTCGCGGTTTCGCCTCGAGCCATGGACTCGTCGACCCGTCATCTGCTGCCATGGATTCGCCTCGCCTCTGCTGCGAGTCTCCTCCGTCGAGCCTTCGCCCCGCGCTGCTCCAAGCCGCCGGCCTCCGTCGAGCTATGGCCCTGCCTGCGAGTCGCCTTCGCCGAGTAGCCTCCGTCGCCGCGAGTCGCCGATCTCCACCTCCGCCGTGTTTCCCCTCGCTGCGGCCTTGCTTCCAAGCCGCCATCACCAACGCGCCTCCGTCGCCGCGGGTCGCCTCCACCGTGACCCGCCGCGTCGCTCCTCTGCCGCGGCTCCACCGTGACCCGCTGCGTCGCTCCTCTGCCGCGGCTCCACCGTGGCCGGCCGCCACTCCTGCCCCGTGCCCGCGCCGGCTGCCCCGACGCCTTGCCAGCCGGCGTCCGCTCCACTCCTGAGCTCCTCCGCCTCGCGTCCCGCTGGGCCGCGTGCGCCGCGCCAGCTCCGCCCGTGCCAAGCCGGCCCAGCCGCCCTCATAGCCGGCCGCTGCCCCGTGCCCTGTCGGTCCGCGCTGTCCCACTGCCGTGACCGGCCGCTGCATGCTGGAAGGTGGGAGCCGGCTGGAAAAAGAAAGAAAAGGAGCCGGTTTAAAAAAAAGGTGGATCATGGCGAAAAAATTCAGCACACATGGTCATCTACTTACTAGCAGTAGTAGTATGCGCATCCACGCTGCTGCTGGGCCTCCGTCTATCCCAGTTAGATTCTGGTCCGCGCAAGGATCATCTGTCGTTCCAATGCATCAGGTGATATCCGTCCAGTCTATTTTAATAGCACATACTAATTTCTTTAAGAAACAATTATTCTGGCTGGCGATATTTTTATGCAGGATAATTATTCACTACAAGGGCGATCGTCGTGCCACGGATACAGAGCTCGCGCCAACGTTATCATGCGCCAGCATCCAACCGTGTCGCAGTGCTCGACGAACGTGTGCGCAAGCCGCCACCTCTGATTTTCAGTCTACACCAACGCGCGGCCAGCTCACGCGCCTACGCCGGCTTATCAACATCACGGCTGGTTTATGCCACGACCAAGTATGAAGAATCTCAAGCCGACTCTCCGAGTCATCTTAAGACTCGGAGGCTACACAGACATGGCTCGTCAGATTTGGACGGTTTCACCAATTCAAGAACCCCGGGTCATTGCGAGGAAGACAACCCGGTCCCGGGGGCTGCTGCCGTATTGGCGAAAAATTAAAGTTTGCCAAAGAAAACTTGCTGCCACGATGCGCAGTTCAAACATGGGTATCCTTGTAGGGGAACGCAGCAGAAAACAAAAATTTCTGACCTACGCACCAGTCCAGGATCACTATGGAGACTGCATACAAGGTTTGATCTATTTCGTTACCGACTCGTAGCGCAGCGGAAATAGAGTCGATGACGATCGGCGGTGCAGATCCCCGCAGCTAGGATTTACAACCTCCCAACCGCGAGGATGTACTCCCACATCTGCTCCTCGGACAGCCCTTCGGGAGGCGGTCGGACAGTCCCTCGGACGGTGTCGCGGACAGCTCTTCGGGAGGACCTTCGAAACTCGAACGGTCACTCGGACAGCCCTTCGGGAGGACCCTCGAAACTAAGACGATCACTTGGACAGCCCTTCGGGAGGCACTCTCGAACTAAGACCGAAACTACGATCTCTCTACAGAGTTGCACACATACGGTGTCATCTATCCGGCAGGGCTTCGCCGTCCAGAACTAGTTCCCACCGGAACCCAGACAGCCTTTCGGCTCTACGAAACTATTTCGCTGGGAGGGAGAGAGAAGCCAGACAAGTCAATGGCATGTGTATGAGAGCAAGCATGAGCTGATTTTGGAGAGCTCTCTCCACCTCTATTTATAGGAGGAGCAAGGGGTAGAGGAAAGACCAAAAGGACCTTCCTAGGATCTTTCCACCACATGCCACATAAGGGTGTGTAGAAGATATCCACCATGAGGTGGAAGGACACCTCAAGGAGGGCCCCCCATGCCATGGCCGAAATTTGCAGCCCCCTTGGGGAGCTCCACCTCCCTTTCACACACCAAAAGTGGTTTTCTTCTAGAAGAAAATCCCCATTTGCAAATCAGCCCAAAAAGTGCTTTTCACTATTCACGAAGACATTTTTCTGCGTCCGTTAAAACCCAAATTATTTCTGTGTGCCTAGAATAATTCTAGCACCCACCAAAACAATTTTGAACGCATTCCGAAACAATTTCGGAACAATGTTTCTTCAGCGAAAAGCAACCAAAACGGTTCCGGCTGCTCCGGAACATTTCCGGTTTTTGTCCCGGAAAATTCCCAGAAGTTTCCAGAACACTTCTGGCATCCTCCAAGAATTTCCAGGCGTGTTCCAGAACCAATTTGACTTAATGGAATACCCTGAAACAACTTTTCAGTTTCACCGGAACTATTCCGGTGTTCTTTCCGGAACGTTTCCGTTTCGTCCGAAACTTTTTCGGTGATTTTCTCTCAGACTCCCCGTCTAGTATTCAGCAGATAGATGACCCTTAAGCGTGTGACCCTATAGGTTCGGTGAAGTATAGACATGACCGGAACTCTTTCCGATCAATTATCAACATCGGAGCCGTGGACACCCATATTGACCCCTATACCCACACGAATGAATATTCGAGTGAACCTCCAGTTGCCGTGTGTTATTCCTGTTGCTTCGCGATATGTTACAAATACCCAAGGTGAGAAACATCGGCATCCTCATGGATCAACATTTGTCCACAATGCCAGTTACCTCGTTGCCGGTTTTTGTTCTCTTTTCTCGTTTCTGTGTTCCGGTATCCCTGTGATCAAATCACACTTGTGTCTGGCCAGACGATGATGGATACCGTAACACCGAGAGGGCCCAGAGATATCTCTCCATTGTCGGAGGAGCAAATCCCAATCTTGAGCTATCAAGTTACTTAACATACTTTTCCATGAACCCGTAAGCCGCCGTAATAGCCACCCATTTACGGATGACGTTTAACAAACCCCAAAGTTCATGAAGCAAGCATGAAGAAACTCGACACTCTCATGGTCTAAGGAATTATGCAAACATTAACTTCTCTGTGTTATTAACCATTAACTTATGACGAATGAATCTCATAGCATAACATCAATCGGGTCGATTCAACACAAGTGTTCTACTAACATTGTGCCCTCAAAGTTGCCGGCATAGACATGCCCATGATCAGGAAAACAGAACCATCATGCAACACTTGAGCTAGTCTTAGAGGCCAGACTAGGAATACATTTTACCGTTTATTATTCCACACGTGCATATGAGTCTTCCTCCGAGCCTCGTGGTTATTGCAGACTCGAGAACCATAGCAGTTATAGCATGGAACATAAACCTAATTATGAACAGGGAGATAATCAATAACATTTATTATTGCCTCTAGGGCATATCTCCTACAATCCTGCCGTATTGGCGAAAAATTAAAGGTTGCCAAAGAGAACTAGCTGCCACGATGCGCAGTTCAAACATAGGTATCCTGCCTTATTGGCGAAAAGTAAGGTTACCAAAGAAGACTAGTCGCCATGATGCACAGTCTAAACATGGGTATCCTACTCAATTTCGATCATTGGTCACTTGGGGGCTTCCAACTCACCGAGTTTAGCTATCTCACCCTCTTGACCCGGCAAATAACGCCACATTATCTTGGTTAAACCTGCCTGTCTGCTTGATGCTACTCCGATTAGGTGACCCGGTGTACTCTTGACAAGTCAATCATCTCTATGATCCTGAACTTGTCTTGGTTAAAACATCGGATACGTCACGTGAGAGCCGGCTTACAGAGAGCGAGGATAAACCATGGGCTATCACGCCAGCTTCATTGAAGCAAGACTCGAGCCTCGAAAGCCGGTCTTTTTGTCGTGCCTCAACAGCCGGCATTTTTATACCTTGTTATCATACACATACATCATCATACATTGCATCATCATACAATGCATCATATATGCATGTATATATTTGTTTATGTTGCAGGAGCCGGTTTTCCAACCAAGTTACATTGTCACTCTGCAGGAATAAACAAATCTTTGACGGCTAACATGGCTGGATTTTCATCATGGTTATCATAACCAGTGCTAAATGATTGAGGTTTTCAAAGCCACTTCAGAGAGATGGCTATTATTTCCCAATCCAAAAAACGCCGGCTTACAGTGAGGAGCATGGTATGGTGCAATAAATTACCAGTGGCAATTTACAAATTGGAGTGTTATGATGCTACAAAGGAGAACAAAGCACTCAGCAACAGACAGTGGATCTAATTTTATTCTACAATGGAAGGAATAGTCCCAAGTCGCTACAGGCACACGACCCGGCACTTGAGGGCTACATTGTTTAAGTTTCTGAAGTCCCGAGTCGCCGCAGGCACACGACCCGGCACTTGGGGGCTACATTATTCAAGTTTCTGAAGTCCCGAGTCGCCGCAGGCACACGACCCGGCACTTGGGGGCTATATTATTCAAGTTTCTGAAGTCCCGAGTCGCCGCAGGCACACGACCCAGCACTTGGGGGCTACATCAGTCAATTTTGATCTACAAAACATCAAGTCCCATGTAGCTGTGAACACTCAACATGGCACTTGGGGGCTAATGTACTGTCGTTTTCAAAGTTAAGGGACCATACGACGACCTAGCCCATCATATAAATATGAGCCGGCAATTGGGGGCTACACTATTTGCAGCTATCTATCTACAACATTCAAGACTAAAGTTCAAAGTCCCAGGTTGCTGCAAGCAAGACAACCCGGCACTTGGGGGCTACACCGTTCAGTTGTTTAAACAGATCATAAATTTCCAAATTGAAGACCCGGCCCATCATATACTGATGAGCCGGCCCTTGAGGGCTACACATGTGAAATGCAAAACATTCAGCTTATGACTGGTGACTCAGACGAACAACCCGAATTTCTCCAAAGTTGCAACATTCGTATTAAAGCAAGTCTTAAGCTTTCACTACGTTCCCCTCTTAAGACTTGGGGGCTACAGGTAATATGGATATAAGGGAGGAACACCTTCAAGTACTCAGTTTTGAGTGAACCGGGTCTCATATTCTTGGTGGAGAAATTTGCAAAGTTTATCTCCTCTAGGCTATTCATAGAAAGGCTCGGAAAGCTGGCTCAACGTCATATGATTTTCTTATTCCCAAAAAAATTCATGAAGCCAAAGCATTGGAGGCCGACGATGGGTGTTTTATTTCCTAATATTTTTCTTCAAGGAACCCGTGTCAGCAAGTTGATTCTGAAGCAGGCTTGTTAATATGATAAAGGAAAACCTGGATTTTTCAAGGGCCGGTTCATTTGGATAAGCCGGCCATTTGATATATACACTGAAAAGATTTATTATGAGGTCATATACACGTGTGAAAGCAGTTGAGATGTATGTTATGAAGCAACAAATTCGCTAAAGTATGGAAGAACCATAAGACCTGGCAAACATTTTGACCCGGTCATGTGATTTGGCAGAAGAAAAATGACAAGGACCAGAAAGACAGAAACAGGTGCCGGCTTAGGAAAAATCCAGACCCGGAGAATCACCCTTCACATATTTTCCCTATTCTTATTTTCAGGATGGAGTTTACCATGGATAAATCCAAGCTAAACTGGGAGCTAATGTTGGAGATATTCCCCACGGTTATAACCCGGCTAAGGGTTTGACCCGGCCTAGAGCTTGAAGGCTCTATGGGTCGCCCCGTTTTCCGGGTTAAGACAAGATGACGAGGAGGAATCCAGAGCCTAGGGACGAGACCCGGCAGGAGGCCGGCTTGACAGGAGCCCAATGGGCTGGCTCGCAGAGAAGGCCCGGAGAGATGACCCGGCCTGGGAGACCCGGCCCGGAGAGATGACCCGGCCTGGGAGACCCGGCGCGGAGAGAAGACCCAGCCTGGGAAGATCAGTTCGGAATAAAAGACCCGGACTAGGAATAGACCAGTCCTAATCCTACTAGGACTCTACATGTAAGCCGCCCCTTCAACTTATATAAGGAGGGGCAAGGCACCCTAAGAGGGACAAGTCAGGAGAGACAGAAAAACTAGCTCTCGAGATAGAGGTAGCGACACAGCACCCTTGTAATCAAGATCATCATCATCAATATCAATCAAGCAGGATGTAGGCTTTTACCTCCACCGCGAGGGGCCAAACCTGGGTAAAACTCGCGTCTCTCGATTCCTACCAACCTCAAGCTTCCACCTAGTTGCGATGGCCTCACCACTAAGTCCTTTCACGAGGACATCTGCCGTGACAAAACCACGACACTAGCCATTTCTCTAAACACCCCCCTCCCTCTACGGTATCGGTGCCGGTGACCCCAACCCCCTCCACCACAAGCACCCACACCGGTCAACCTTCGCCTCGGCTTTGCCAGTGACTCCATGATCAGCCGTGTCATCCCCATCTCCGACTCGTTTCTCGAGTTGCCCTTACCGATGATGACATAGCCGGCCATGTCATCCCCGCCTCCGGCTCCACCTACCAAAATCAACTTACAGGCCTCTCATTTTCAGGCAACTGGAGAATATCAAATGCATTATCATAATCCTATTTGTTGAACCGACTTTTTGTGTATTTTGGTGTTTGTTTGATCCCTTTTTTTACTACTTTTGCGGCTGATTTTCGACATCAGATTACAGAATAAGCACTTCACAAACTGAGCAGCGTAGTGTGCACTCGTCTAGCTTATAATTAGAAGAGAAAGAAGTATAGCTATCTTCGTGATTATCTTTAAAATTCTACTGAGCAGTTACAACTTATACAAGTCCCACTGGAATCTTTGATACACACTGAACTGAACTGTATTACAAATGTAGCCATTCATTCTGAGTATATCTGTGAACCTGTGGTATTGTCCATCCGACCATTTTCGGATGCAGGAGCAACCAAAGATGCATGGTAATATCACATCCTGGCACTATATTTCTAGTTCAATTGTTGCAGGCAGTTGCTGTGCTCTGCATTTCCTTGCTGGTCGCAAACGACTTACCGCACCCGCACGTCTTCGTCGCGTTTGGGTTCTGGAAGTTGAAGCCGCCTCCGATGAGAGCATCGCTGTAGTCCAGCTCCATTCCAAACATGAAGAGAAGGCTCTTTGGGTCGCAGACTGCAGGTGCATAGAAGAAACTGTCTTGTTAGAATACCGGTAAATCAGGTGCTGGATAGAATTGGTTGGGTCTAAACATGAATGACCAGGCTGGGTGGGTTGTCACACGTGCTTGTGATCAACAGGCTGTGGACTATTTCAAGCCTTCCTAGATTTATTTGAAACGCATACACAGTCAAGACAAAGCAGTTACCTATTGTGAAACCCTCATACTCTATGACTGAATCGTCAGGGTTGGCACTTCCTCGACTCTCAAACTCCATGGTGTAAGACATGCCAGAACATCCACCTTGTTTAACTCCGATCCTCAAACAGAGATCTTCATTCTTTTCGGCCCTCATTCTGTTCAGATGCTTCAAGGCCTTCTCGGTCAATGAGATAGCTGGTGCAATACTACCAGACATTGCTGTTGCTGCTGCTGCAAAGTAAAATGATTTTACCAAGTTAGTGCTGAATAAAACTTGTCCAAAATTCTGCAGCATTTGCATAAAGCATTTAATATCCCAAAAATCACGGGACATATCTGACTATCTTCTAGCCACTGAATCTTCGGTGTTTCTTTACATATTCCCTTACTCATGCACGGCAGATGAACCTATGACTGGCATAGGATGACTCGAAGGAGCGGGTTATTAAAGTCGGTTTCAATCTATGTTGTGACAGTCGTGTTCATTAGTACCAAAATGGTTATGGCAATGATAGTTGTAACCGACATAACAAATTGATACCATGTTAGTTGATCAAGCAACTACATATTTCTAAATTATATATAGGTTTACAAGGAAAGAAATTATAACTACCACATCTTCGCTTGATCCCCTTGGATGGATAGGAATCATGCAAACAAGCCCTATGCCCCACTAATGATAGATCGCTATATATAGACATACCACATACAGCATATAATGCTCAAACTGATGCATAATAATTGCATTATTAACCATATAAGTTTTTGTCTGGTACAAACAAACTCCAGAATACCACCAAAAAAAAAAAAGAAACATGCCACACTCGTAACTGCTTTTCCACCTGATAGGCTGATACTGCAAGCAGAAGTAGGATTGTCTAGGAGCATGTGTCTTCTTTACCCCTAGTAGAGTCTAACTTGTGTAATAGGGGTCAGTGAAGGAAGATGTACAATTAAGATGGGGTCACTCTGATTATAAATAAGCCTAGTGAGGACAACCACCAACACATATGAACAAATTTTGCCACGCACAGAACTGATCACACAACAAGCAATAAATTAGGCAATACATGCCGGCTATATGCATCCCGAATTGGAATGGTTCGGTACTACAAATGCTTAGGCAACGGCATCAACTAAGCATTCAGCAATCTCCAACGCTACCAAGGTTGTTCTATCGATCGAAGGGACGATTTTCAACTGCCTGAATCAATATAGCGATGCGCACTACTGCTACATCAAGATCAGCCCCTATGGCCATCGCTGCATATTTCTCACGGTAGGCAGCTACGCATCAATCCAGCTTCATTTTACCGGTTCTCACAAATCACAACTACAAAATTCCGGCAGGGATTAAATCCAAATCCGCCCACGCCAAGACGATCCTACCGGTTCCTATTGCATACGCGCGTGGAGGAGAACATCTAACATCTGGTTTGACCACGAACCTGGCGGCGCGGAGGCGCGGAGGGAGACGGCGCGGGAGCCCCCGCTGCGGGCGGCGAAGCGGACCGAGGAGGCGGGGGCGGAGGGCGAGGCGGAGACGGAGAGGTGGGGCCGCGCCGTGCCGGGGAGGCGGCCGAGGAGCGGGCGGGCCGTGCCGGATGCGAGCGCCATGATTGGAAATTGGGCGGGGCTGGGGAGAGAGGGGGCAGAGGGTGGGGGAAAGCAACGCGACGACGAGGACGAGAGAGAGGGAGGGAGCGAGGAAAGATCCTGTGACTCGCGGGCCGCCCCGATTTTGGTGCCTTGTGGGCTCAGGGCTCTCTGCGGTCCACAAATATGTATGTTTTTGAAGATGGACTTTTATTAACTAGAGTAATAACTTTATTAAAGAGAATTTGAGTTGATTTACTATTTTTGTAACAACAATTTGACCTTTTTTAGGGTAACAATTTGACTTTATTATTGATTAATAAAAAATGGTTCAATGTCCCTAAAAGAATGGTACATAGATCAAAGCAACCTAAGCAAACATGAACAACAATAGAAAACCGGATACAACTAAAAATTACACCAAGATCCGTTGAGTCTGCCCCAGGGACGAATCTGCGGAGAAAGCCCGCACAAAGCCACTTGAGTAGCCGCATGAGCCGTCCACTGAAGAGGCGAGAAGCTGAGACCGTTAGACGCACAATTAAAGAGATGCCCCTTGCAATACATGTTTGTCAAATTATTGCTTTATCATTGGACTCCTTCTGAAGAAGACCAAACACGCACGAAGCCGAAAGAACCACAAACCAAAACAAACACCAGAGCGAACACCAACACAAAAACACACCGAGTTCGGACAACCACCAATTAGATTAGTAGTCATACGTGGGACTAAAGCGCTGCTAACTCCATGAATAGATCTCAGAGACCTTTGCTTCATATAATCTCGGGCTCCATCGCAGGGGTGCCGCCACCGCCAGTGACGAAAAAGTAGGGTTTTAGCTCAAAATGAAATACATTTAGCAACGTGTTAGTCATTTTATCTTTCATAATAAGGTCGTCCCACTTAGAAGTCAGTGACTCACCAATGTATAATTTTCAAATCGGTCATAAGATAGGCTCCACCCATTGTGTTATAGCAAACAAGAATTTCTTCAAGCTTATACTCCTATGGACTTTAGAGTGGAGCCTACATGGCAGATACTTTTCAGGTTAACAACTCAATGAATTGTCCTTTCCAAACTTTGTATGATCCTACATGTGAATTGAGGAGAGCGAAGATATTCTATTCCTATAAGCTTGTCTTAGCTTAAAAACATGGTCTTAGAGATTCTTCTAAGACCTCTACTCACAAAAATTCAAGGGGCACGCAGCTGCGGAATCGGCTTCAGCCATCGATCTGCGTCGTGATCCGAAAACTTGTTGCCACTTATATTGGATGAAAAATAGATGAAAAGTAGTTATGCGTGAATACGAGGCAATATACTTGTACTAAAACTTCATGTAGCCGTTTGTATACGTCGCTTTTCTGTATTCTTCCACTATGTTCTCACCGCCTCCTTCTGTTCTTTTCGGTTCTTATACATTGTTCATGTTCGCCTTCTTCTGCCTTCGTCGATGACTGATGGATCTGGATGCAATTTTGTCTTTCCTCTCATATGGTTCCTTCCTAACGCTCGTTTCATCGTCATCTGTATCAGGTCCTTTTACATTCCTCAAACTATTATCCTATTCCTTTTCTGTCTGTCCTCCCCCTTTGTTCTCGCCCCTTCCTTTTGTTTGTTTGTTTTGTTCGGTTTTTATCCATTGTTCCTGTTCACCTTCTTCTTTGCTCCATCTCGTCCACTGTCACCATGCAATATTCTTCGCCATTATTCCTCTCCTATGCTTGGTTCCTTCAACTACTTTCATCATCTTTGTCCACTGTCACGATTTTTTACACTATTTCACAACATAACATATTTTTCTTTCTTTTTTGCATGGATCAAATTCGAATTTCACTTCTGTGAAATGACAAATTACAAGAAGGTGCTGTTCACGAAAGCAACCATTCCTAATTTCAGAAGCCCACCACCACCCTCCACCCAAAGTGACACATCACCATCTGAACTAAAAGCTTGCAAATACTAGTCCAAATCAGATCATGAAGCGACCCAGCAAATATGGTTTCATTACAGTAAAATTACAAAAGCGATAAGCCCATACATAAAAAAGGTCAAAGTCAAACGACAAACAGATGGTTCCGGTATGCAGACAGGCAAAACTTCGATGCTCACTGATGCTTTACAAACTTGTATTTGTATAATTATGCAGCCAATTGTATCATACTCGGTTCAAAGATATCACCAAAGCCCAGTTCATGAACAAAAGGAAGGGAAAAAAACTCCATTCACTTGCTTCAGTTAGCTCCAGCTCATGACACATGGTTGAGCATCTGTCGTCTCACAACGCGATTTGCCTAGGAAAAAAAACGAGAATAGACCATCATTGGAATTGTAAAGGAATTGCAGTAACCATGTATGTACTCTTCAGTGGGTTATTGGATTACTTGAAGGTGGCAAGCGGTGATCCTGCGGTCGTGAAGTAGTCAGAAAGATCGATGTTCAGGTCATCGTACAGGTTCAGGAATGGATGAGCCTGGACGTCGGAGGCAACAGATAGAAGAAATGGATCAAGATCAGTCAGCCAACTAATGATGCTTTTGAAAGAACATACAAAATTGCGAAGCAAAAAGAAATTTCCTTACTGATAGGGTTTGGGCAGTTGACCTATCTGCAGCATTTTTTTGGATACTGAAATCCAAAAAGAAATAAGAAAACAGATATTAGCCTTCTTTTGGACACTGATGTTACATAATAAATAAATAAATAAAAGATCAATTAATCTGCCCACAGATGAGATGAGAGAAAAACAAAAATATTTGGAGGTTCAGACAATACGTGTCCGCAAGCATATTCCACTATTCCAGTTCCAGAGAATCACTACTTCACAACTCACAAGCAAATGGTAGAAAAAACACTATGATGGTATTGTACCTAAGCTCATAGTTTAAAACTTTAGAACTAAACAAATTGCAAATATTGCCCAAGTAACATTGATTAACAAAGGGGGGTCAATGAAGAAGCACAAATACCAAGCAGATATGAATGAACAAAACTCTGGTGAAAACTGGTCTGATGGTGCAGAAGGTGATGGCTGGTCGACAACAGCTTCAAGAAGTTCATAAAAGCTTTCACGAGGAGGATATGGGAAATTGCCAGTGGCACATTCCAGCATAACTAGGCCCAAGCTCCAGATATCACTCATATAACCATGTTTCTGCCCACTGATTCTTTCAGGCTGTCAAGAGTATACATTTTACATTGGTTAGCTGAAACAAAAAAATTGGTGGGCATCTTTTCATGCCACACTGGAAGACATGTCTACATAATTTAAACAAACTTTCACCCACCGCCATGTAGTTAAATGTGCCAGTAAATGTATCCCGCTGAGCAGAAGAACTAGAAATGATTGCACTAACACCAAAATCCGATATCTTTACTTCACCCCTATGATTAATCAATATATTCGATGGTTTCAGATCTCGGTGTATAACACGCTTCTCGTGATGCAAGTACATCAGTCCTTTCAACACCTGCACGAGGAAGTTGCAATTGTCAATTGAAAAGGTCTACCTGATCTTAAGGTGACATTCTGGTAGCAAAAACCTATGTGGTTGCTTATGTGACATTTCACTGGCCTGCTTGCAAATTGCAGCAAGGTAGGCCTCTGGAACGGTTCTAACAGCCTTCAGAAAATCAGCGAGAGAGCCACCATCCATATACTCCAAAGCAATAGAAATAACACCATTGACATAGAAACACTGATAACACGTCACAACATACTGGCACTGTGTAAACAAGCTTATTTTCAACTCCTGGGCCATCTGCTTGCGTATGCTTTCCTGAATATTGAGCTGTATAACCTGCAGACATGACAACAGGTAAAATCAGCACAGAGGATAGTTACAGCTACCACCATAATTTTGTACAGAAAGAAGTAAAAGGAACCAAAAATACACAGCAAACATTTCAAAAAGAAAAAGAGCATCAAATAATATATGTTTGGGACGATACCTTGAGAGCAAAAAACTGGCCAGTCCATTTGTGGCGCACCAATTGCACGGTTCCGCTATTACCTTTCCCGATCACTTTGATTGAATCTAGATCGTCTATGCTCAACTGATGATTATCCAACGGCTTGATAGGAGGAGCCTAGGGAAGTCGAGTATGTCAACGGAAAGAAGGTGAGACACAGACTAGATAAATGAAGAGTATAACAAGTTAAGAAGAAGAATGCAATCAGACAATTCCCAAAACAACAAATAGCGGTAGACAGCTCTCTTCCACTATAAGCAAGTGAGCATCACCATTTCAGAATAAATATGACCAACCACTGGATGCATGATATATGACATCAGCAATAAACTGCATAGGCGGATATCCAAGATGAAAGATCACCACATGTATTAAACTCATATATAAATAAATCTTAAGTGGTAGTATCACTTTTCGTAAAACGTTATTCTGAAATGGGAAACCCCTCCTCCTTACCCGCTGATCCAATCACACATCCCAATTTTTTTTCTGCTCATGCCGTCATCGAAATTACAAAAAACAGTACAAGCAGTACCAGTATAAACGCTACAGTACATGCTACTGTATCATTTTTCCCTAAATCGGTCGTCCGAACAGGGAAATGAACTTTTTTAGGGAAATAAAATTATTGGTAGTACTACATACTAGCATCATTTTTCCTAAGTCGTCGTGCTGAAAAGGCAACCACCGGAGGATAGGAACCCCTGCTTGGCACCTGCTAATCCAATCACACATCCCATTATTTTTTAAAAATCTGTTCATGACATCAACGACCAGATGAGCTGAGGAATTTAATTTTCATCTTGGGGGTGCCTGCGCGGGTTGAGTGGGGTTGGTTTACCTCGCCTTCCTCGCTCTGGGGGACGATGCGGAGGCCGTCCTTGTTGACGAGCAGGTCGCCGTCCTTGAACGTGCCGCTCTGCGTCCTGCCCGCCGGAGCCCGGACCACGACCGGAATCAAATCAATCAGCACGGCGACGCGTCCGAAGAATGAAAGAGAGAAACAGGCAGAAGAGGGGGATGGTCGGAGGTTGATTACTTACAGGAATTTGCCGATGGTGGAGTCGTGGGAGGGCAGCGCGAGCTTGCCCGGCTTCTTCATCGGCGGCGGCGCCTGGCTGGGTCGCTCGTGGACAGACGGGCGCGGGCGGGTGGTCGGAGCTTGCTAGGTGGCCTCGGAGGAGAGGGGAGGGAGGGGGGAGACGGACGCGGAGGGAAGGTGGGGAGAAAAACGGCGGTTGGGGGTTGCTCTGCTGTGCTGGTGACGAGCGACCAGTCTTGGTCCGTCCACCTCACTGGTCTTTGCTTCGCTCGTCTGGACATTTGACCTTTCTTCGCTGTCAAATTACGCATTACGGTACTATAATCTCTGGTTTAAATGGCTGGCGTAACGGGGACAATACTCGGGCACGTGCGTGTCCCGTCAACGGCTTGGAAAAACACACACAAAAGCAAGTACACACGCGTTGGTAAGGTGAGGTGTGAACAACAGCTAAAGAAAAAACAAAAGGCTTGGTAGCAGGTAGTAGTAGTGCACGCCGTTCTCTGGTTTCCAGAAGAGCTAGGGCTAGGACTGCAACGTCATGTCATCTTTGAATTCTATTACTCCCTCCGTCCATGAATTATGGGACGGAGGGAGTACATGATCCCATTTTTCCTTATGCTTGCAGAGACAGATATGGGAGGAAACCTCTGCAAAATGTTCAAGTCAAGCATAGCACAAAAGGCCTGCGCACAAGGAAAACCCTACTATTTTTGCAACTTCACATGAACTTCCTAAGAATTATGTGCAATCCTCCACAAACTTTTGTAGATTTTCTTTGAATCGTAGGGGCGACGGCATCAGCTGTTGCTGGCTTGCTGATGCAACTACATACTTTGACATCAGCATAGGAGTCATTCTAATAATGGTATAATGGTTCAGGCCGGCGTAGCACCGCCAAGAAAAAGAAAAAAAAACATTACCATAGTAGGAGTACACAACTGCGAAAGAAGCATAAAAAATACACAGACGCTCGCTGACAGCGATGACGGTGTACACCAGAGGAATTGGAATTGTTAGAACGCGTGCGCATACGGTTCGACTGCTCGATTCCACCCGCGCGCTACAGGTCGCCGCTGGCATTGGGCAGTGGGAGTGCCATGGCAAGCAGGGAAGGGTAGCTCTCACGCCGCCTCACCACCCAATTTGGGAGGCGCACACATATCCACTACTCACCCGGCCGGCCACATGGAAATACTCTGGAATCTGCCGAGTTGAGCCATCATCAGCAGCAGCTAAGATAAATAAAGCATAAAAAGGCTAAACCGGCTACATATAGGCACCAAAAAGTGATGTGCTGCTACATGGAAATCTTGTCTCTGTATACATGGAAAGTCTAGTGCAAGAGATGCTCAGCTCACCTTTGAAAAGCCACGGTGTGTTTAACTAGAATTTCTACTGCATTTTTGTGATTATTCTTAAAGATTTTTTTTTTTTTTGAAACGGTGATTATTCTTAAAGATGGGCTAGTAAGAAGAAAAGTAAGCTCATCAGGAAGTATCAAGCTTCTAGAGGACATCAAAAGACTGCGATTTTGCAAACAAAATAATCGCGGCGTTCCAGCATTCTAGACGTGCTAACTTTGGGGACGACGACGATGCTACAGCCTACAGACACCTGCAAACTCAAGCCACAGATAAAGATGAAGGAAGGAAAAATCAATAATACATTCGCGATCCAATGACTAACCGACGTGACAGGGATTTCTGAAAATCCCAAACCACGTCGCCAGTCGCCTCCTTCGGGAAGCTCCGGCAGAAACAACCGCTGCGAGAGCGAAGGCGAATGCGTACGACAGGCGGGCACTTCTCACCGTCGACGTCCCGCCTTCGTCTCAAGTGCTCAGATTCCACGGCAAAATCAACGGCGAGTCCAGCGAACCTGAACAACTTGGTCTCTTGCGGTTCCTGTCCCCAATTGACAGCTCTGGACTCTGGTGGCTGTATCAAGGCTCCGGCTACAAGATGCCACTCTCCAGCATCACTAGTGCCAACCCCAGGATATCAGACAGATTGTAATGTACCACTGCCACTGGAGTTGCAAAGACAGTAACAGTTTATGCATATCATTTTCCAACATATCCACCCGCGAAAAATGTGACGCGGGAACACGGCGAATGTGCCAAGCAAGGCAGGTAGGTACCAGGCAAGTCAGTCTAGCTAGCCAATCTCCAACTGACAAAGTCTGAACACAGCTGATCACAGGTACGTACCAGGCAAGTCTGTCTAGCTAACCCATCACAGGCTGAACACAGCTGATCTACAATGGCCCACTGCCTAGAATACACTGATGGCAAATGGGGTGCTATATAGACGATGGTAATCAGCGGGCGCTAAGGCGTTTCCGATCTTCATGGGCTGGCGGAGGTCGGAACGGGAACCTTGCGAATTGGATCTTAAGGAACGGGCCGTCGACCTTCCTCTCGTCGAAGCGGTATTCTGCAAAACAACAAATGTTGATGTTCAGTCTGTGCGGCCCAGAAATGCTTATTCTTAGAAGTTGGTTATAGCAAATACTACTTCGGGTTTTTTTTTTTTGGCATGTGTTGATACATGAATAGCAAACATACAGAGACAACATTTGGTTTTGTATATAAAATGTGTAAAACACATGTGTTTCCAATACTTGCAAAGCTCCTATTGTCACTTTATAAGTACGCTGTGATTATTCTTGTCCAAAAGAAGAAAGATAACGTCTCCACTAAAAGATATATGAAGGAATATAAAGTGAAAGTATCAAAGCAACAAATGCACGCCACTGAAACAAGAACCTTGGAGAGCCTCCATAGCAGTCCCTGCACATTTTGCGTCACTGAACTCCACAAAGCACAGAGCATAAGCCTTGTCACCACTCTGCAAGAGGAAAGTGGTAGTAGTTAAAAAGTGAGTTCGAAATTGGCTAAAAAAAAGGAAGTTTCACCAGTAATAAGGGGGGTCAGCTCTCTGCAAATGTAGACAAGCAGAAATAGCTATTTGTTCATTACCCAAGAAAATGAGTAACGCGTTGCAGTTGACACAAAATACCAAGATAAAGTTCAGGAATAAAAACTTGACATAATTTGACATCAATGTAATTTCTGTTGCTTTTAGAGCCTTAGGTACTCAAAGACCTATAAGTAATAACAATTGATTTCTGTCCTAATATCCTACAGAGTACATACTTTTTCAAATAAATATGCTTCATTGCAATTGCTTACATTTCACCGAATAAACATATATTTAGCAAAATGGGGTTCTCATACAAATTCGCACGTGCACAGGTTTGTAAGTGAATGGGTGACTTGTTATGAACTACCCAACTGTTTGGAGTGTGGAAAAAACGATGCATTGGAAAAAGCACAGGACATACACGTCTGGGCTCCTTGTGCACAAGTCTGAGGTCCTTGAAGCCAACGAAAGGACGGAACAAGTCTTCCAGAGGAAGTTAAGGTTGCAAATGGAACTAATGAGATACAAAAATATGATGCGGACAATACTGATTACAAAGGATACGAGCTACTTCTCTCCTGGTGCAATCAGTTGGGAGACCATCAACAAAAAGAATGTTGGATTCATCTTCTGATGGCCGATCTACGATCAAAAGGGGTTTGGGGCGCTCAACTTCTGGAATACTGATACTTTTGCCAAGTGAAGAACTTCTCTGGACTAAAGCTGGGTCTTCCAAAGGGCTAGGTCCCCGCGGCCTAGCTCCAGCTGGCAGTGCACCCAAGCCAACCAAAGCAGGATGGCTCACGCTCGCTGGAACATCCAAACCATAAGCAGGATGGCTCACGCCTGCTGGAACATCCAAACCATAAGCAGGATGGCTCATGCCTGCTGGAACATCCAAACCATAAGCTCTTGACTGTAATGGTACCTGTGGATCAAAACAATGTGCTGTGTGACAAACCAAACAGGTATTTACCTTGCTCTTGCTAGTAACTACTCCCTCCGTCTCAAAATAAGTGTCGCTGATTTAGTACTGTACTGATTTAGCACTAAATCAACGACACTTATTTTGGGATGGAGGGAGTATAAATCTGCTAAAGTTAAGTTGTCTTACATCAACTCTAGGTATATTTGGTACTCCTCGCAGAGCAGCCATTTTTGAAGCATAATAGGATGATTCCTCAGGTGGAGCATACCCAGGATAACTGCCCAGTGGAACTGCTTATCAAATAAAATTAGCCCATGGCAACAAAATCCATGTTAGGCATTTATAATGCGGTATAAGTGTCATTTTCCACATCAAAAGAGAAAGAAAATGAAATAAAGAGATAAACAGAAGGTACATCTCATCAAAACAGGCATATATGCATGTATATGAATGCAAACTACATACAACCTCCTACATTCATCTTCACCATGTATAAATATGCCCATAAAGTTATTTGGTTATTCTTGCACTTCTGACAACTCAGCAACAACGACAATCTATCCAAACAAATGCAACTGAAGTAGCCAGTAAGTCGATTGAACAATGGGTCCACTGTCCACAGTTGGCACGAGGGAGTGCTTCCAAAATTACAACTATACACCATAACCATATCTCGTGTTCCAACCTTCAATAGACAATAGTACATAATCATATAAAAAGGTAACAATTGCAAACTGCCTTGACAACCATAGAGGTTCTTTCCTACCTATAAAAGTTCAATTCAAGAATGATTTGCATGGACCACATGATATCAGATACGACATCACATTCCCCCGGAAAAAAGAAAGATACAACAAGCTATCCTTTCTTTTCCCGCGATCACTTCAAATCGAACAAAGAACACTCTATGACACAAATAAGCAATTGGTACCGAGGACCAGGATTTGTGGTAACCATGTTTACTGGAAAATACCGGAAATTACAATGCGGAATTTTCAAACGAATTTCCAAATTTCCTGAAACATTTATAAGAAAACTGTGACCGCAAGTCTTACACATATGCAACCATGGTGCAGTGGTAGCTCGCTCTTGGTGTCCCGTCGAACGCAAGTTTTTTCGATCTTTAAACAATTATAAATCTTGTTGCGCCCACAAGTGACAGTAAATATTGAACATAGTTTGCTAAAAATGTACCGTTAGAGGATTCGTACCGGCGACGTCTCGCTTGCGAGCGTGCGGAGCTACCACTACAGACTGTGCGAAGATTAGCATCCAATTGAGATACTAACTTATTTATCACCAGATTTCGTACTAAAATTGGAAAACATTAAAACAATTTGGTATCTTTTTGTCTGGCAACACGTTTTCTGGAGGAGGGCGGTAAATGCTGTTACTCTTGTTGGATACGATTCACGTGCACTCCGTGGATTACTCTTGCCGTGAAGACCCATAACTCATCCAGGTCAACACAAACTCAGACATCACAGATCACACCTATCTGGACCATAGAGGTATATATATGTACTACATATATACCATCAACCATGCCCTAGCAGTAGCAGTGTGGTATGGGATGCTACTAAAACTCGCCGCAGGCCAGAAACTAATCAACTCAACGGAATAACCCAACCACTGAGCACTGGCAGATTGACACCGATCCAGAATACACACAGGTTTCTCCGAGTCGAACAAATCTTATAACAACAAAGGTTCCCCTCCTTTGCAATCTATACAGCCCAATTACCCAAAACATGATCCTGGACGAACTAACTCTACAGACGGACCAAGGAGCGGCAATCCGCGCCACTCCCAACACCCATCATCTAGAGATTCGTCTCCCCGACTCGTGACGCGGCGAGAATCGATCGCGCGGGACAGGAGACCTCGGTTGCGTGGGGGTCCGAGCGGAGCGGGTGCGGGCGTCGCGTACCTCTGTCGTGAGAGGAGGACGGGACGTATGAGCGGTAGGGATCCGCCATGGGGGCGGCGTGCGGCGGGAGCGGGGGTCGGCGCAGATGCTGGGCGGCGGCCGGCGGCGAGCGAGCGAGCGAGCAAGCAGGGGTTGGGTTTGGGTTTGGGTGGGTGGGGCGACGGAGCCCTGGACTGTGTTGGTGCGAGCGGTTTCGTGCGCGCTCTGGGCTTGTTCGTCTAATCAGGACACGGCCCAGATCCTCTTTTTTTTTTGTAAAACAGCGCCCCCCAAATATGAATATTTTCTTTTTTTTAGTAACAAATATGAATATTTTCTTTTTCGAAATCTTCTGAATACTCATGCCGTCCCACGGCTTCTGAATGTTTTTTTTGCTTCTTTAAAAAAATTGATATTTCAAGAAAAGTTTACAATTTCAAAAAATGTTTTACTAATGCAAAAAAAAATGTTCACAAATTCAAAAACAATGATTTTTTTTTTGGTTTTCATGAACATTTTTAGAATTTTGGTGAACATTTTTGGTATTATATGAAAATAAATTGAATTCAATGAATTTTTTTGAAAATTTGATGAACAAATTTTGAATTCAAGAATATTTTTCGAATTCTATGAACAAATTTTGAATTCAAGAACATTTTTTTAGTTCTATGAACATTTCTGAATTTGAGGAACACTTTTTAAAAATTCATGGTCATTTTTTAAAGAATGATGAACATTTTTTAATTTGATGAACAAATTTTTAATTAAAAAAAGTTTACCCCAATTTAAAAAAATGTTAAAAACAAAAAGGAAAAAAGAAAGACAAAACTAAAATTAAAAAGATAAAGGAAAAAATAAAAGGAAAAGGAGAAAAAAACTGAAAAAAGAAAACCCGATTTTGGAAGGTTCTAGAACCTTCCCAAAACTGGACATGAGCTAGTTGGGCCGGCCCACATGTACGCAGCGGCGGAGCCGGGGGTACGCGCACGGTCGCTACTTGGTGACCTACACGCGGAATAGGATCCCCGCCGCTATATGTGGCCATCTCAGGCCCGGCCCGGCTGGCCCTCCCAGGCCCGGCCCTAAAATCCAGGGCCTAGGCCCGACGGGCTTGCCCGTGGGCCGGGCTTGGGCCTGAGTTTTGAGCCCACCAGCAGGACCGGGCCGGGCTTGGGCTTGGCTAATTGGAAATTTAAGGAAGAGGCCCGGCCCACGGCCCGACGGGCTTTTCAGGGCTTGGGCCAGGCTTGGGCTTCGAAGTAGGCTTTATGGCAGGGCCTGGGCCGGGCCTGGGCCTCAGTTTTCTGCCGTGGGCTTTTTAGGGCCAGGCCCAAGCCCGGCTCGGCCCGGCCCATGGCCAGGTATACCCGCCGCGTCCACATCGGCGACTTAAATC
Source organism: Elymus sibiricus (assembly GCA_039707655.1). NCBI lineage: Eukaryota > Viridiplantae > Streptophyta > Magnoliopsida > Poales > Poaceae > Elymus > Elymus sibiricus. Next base: position 87,094,610 of record CM077676.1, read on the forward strand.
AAAACTAACATTTACAATAATATCTTGACATGGTGATAATACCAAAATTACCTGAGCCCCGGCCCGAAAACAAGCCCGAAGCCCAAAAGGCCCCGCCCGAATGTTGTTTCATGGAACATACACGTGTAACCCTGGACCGAAGCCCGAAAGCCCGAGCCAAAATGCTGAGAAATCAAAGCCCGAGCCCGGCCCGAATACACTTTCGGGCTGCAAAATGGAGCCCGAGCCCGACCCGAACATCAAGCCCGAAGCCCGGGTTTTTCGGGCTAGGTTGTCGGGCCGGGCTGTCCATGATCACGTTTAGTCTGCGGACATGAATGTAATTTTTGATACTTCTCGTGCTTTTTGTACTGTCATGATATTTGATGAATATATCGGAAGTTTTTCGAAAAAAATAAACTATTTTTTTTGATTTTTTAAGTGAAACTATTTTTGTTGGAACTTATATCGAAATGCATTTTTTGTTTTTTTTTATTGTGTAAAATGTCCGGTCGAGCAAAGTGACCGTGGTAAAAAATCTTCCTTCGGCAGTTCCTTCGTGTGCAATCTTCCTCCCATTCGTTCGGTACGAACTTCGAGAACTCACTACAGTCCAAATGGCGACGGCTCCACCACCACCACCATCCTTCCCACCGTTGCCCGCCGGTCGCCGCCTCGCCTCCGCCGTCCGACGCTTCCCGCCGGGATGTGGCCGCCAGCAGGGCAATGCCGCGCAGCCGCCTCGCCGTCCGGTCCCCGCCCCCTCCGCCGCCAGCCACGGCCCACCACCCAACCCCTACGCGCGCGCGGCCGCCAAACCCTCGTCACCCCCCGCGGAAGCTCGCCTCCGCGGGGCCAAGGGGCACGATCGGGGCGGGGCGGATGGGCCGATGGCTGGGACCAGGGCTCCGGCGACCGCGGAGGTGGTCACGCGCCGCCTCTCGGCCGTGCGGAGGTACCCTCCGGGCTGCGGGAGGGTCGTCGCGGCGCCCAAGCCAGAGGCTCCGGTGGCGGTGGTGCGTGAGGAGGACGCTGGCGCTATCGACCTGCTGGCTGCGGTGTGCGACGTGGAGGCCGAGGCGCTTGCCGCTGATCGGAAGGTGGTGCCTTGCGCGGGCGATAGAGGGGAGGCCGACGGCTCTGATGGTGAGGGTAAGGGCGGAGGAGACGGTGGCGGCGCGCTGGCGGGGTGCGGCAGCCCTGGCCCGCCGCGGGACATGGCCGAAATCACGCTGGTGCCGTGGGCGCAGCACGGGCAGAGGTCGCAGCAGCGGCGCAAGTCTTTTGAGGGGGGACTGTGAAACACCGTGCACTTTGTTTTGCTGAACAGGGTGCCTGATTTTGAGACCGTCCATGGCTTGCTGCTGGATGATGATCCCTAGCGACAATGGAAAACTTGCTCACTTAGTGTGGCACCAGATGATTTTGTAGCACTCTTTTTGTTGAAGATCGGCATTTCAGGTTCAGGTTACTGATAGATGGGTTTCAGCATTTCATGTTAAGCCCATATTCTAAGTGCTGATGTTAGCTAGTAAGTCAAGTGTTTGGTCAGACATATGATAGCGGTATCTAGGCGTCGGAAGAATCTCCGTTCCATTACTATGGTATGCTGCTGTAAGCCTGTAGTTTTTGAGATGCCTGGAAACATTGCAAGCTTAAACTACTCGGGTAAAGCACCTTTGTGTTTTGTATTTATCTGATCTGCATTATCTTATTATTGAAGAACTGCGCCGAATTGTTTGCTTGGATGCATAATTAGGAGTATCTCCTCGCTCATAAATTTCACATTGATCCATATTGGAGACGCAAGATTGTGTTATGCACATAGATTATCTTGCGACCTGCTAGCTTACTGAACCTTACATGTGCAAGAATAGATACTCTTTCTACTGTTCTACTTCCAGTTATTGTCTCAGGGTTCAGTTATGATTTGGACACTTGAATGATGTTACTGTTGATGCCTTGCTTGATAAGGGTATCATTGTCCTTGTATGCTTCATTATGTTTGTTGCACTGTCATTATCTCCGTATCTGTTCCCTCCTTCATGTTCCGTAGTTAAAGGATCTGTCCTGTCAGAGAGAATTGCATTTCACTTTTCACCGAAAGGGGAAGCCAATAATTACAGAAATATTTTCCGCGCCGCGCCCATATATCACGCATGATGGACTATCTATTCTAAGTTTTCTTCTGCATATACTGTTTGACAGATTCCCAAAATGCTGTCTTGTTGGAGTGCGAAGTTTTGGAGCTCGACCACCATGGTGGTGGATATTTTAAAAAATTCGATAATCATATTTTGGAGTTTCAAAAAATTCTACACATTCATATGGATGTATTCTACATGTGTATAAAGTCTGAGGATGAAATACATTATGGTGAGAGCTACAAAAAAAAGTCAAAATCCAGCATTTCTAATAGTGAGCAGTGTTCGTACTGTTCATCAGTTTCTAATCGTGATTTTGTCTTTTTTGTGTAGCTCTCACCATAATGTATATCATCTTCAAAAATTGTACGCATGCATAATACATCCATATGAAGATGTATGGTTTTTTTCAGAATTTTTTGAAACTTTAAAATATGATTTTAATTTTTTCAAAATAACCACCTCCATGGTGCTCGGTCACCGTTGGCATTTTTGGGTCTTGTTGTTGGTATTTGAATACACTGATTATGACATCCAACTGATTTTGCTGCTACTTAAACACTATCATGTTCCTTTCAAGTGCTGACGCTCCACAGGGGAGGAAAGCTATAGTTGAATTTATACTTGTTTCTGTTACACCTCAATTCTTCTTTTGTATGTTATCTCTGCATATACGTATCTCAACTCTGAATATACTATATACGGCAACTATGGGCTAATATTTTTGGCTTAGTTACCGCATCTGATCTCTCTTGCCCATGCAGTGCTCCGTGGATCCCTTCTATAATTGGGTAAACTAGATATACAATGAATGTATTAATTTTTCTTATCACTTCATCATGAATGCTGGTTCAACACTCTTTAGCTCTTGTGCATGATTTGTGTAATTTTCTCCGAATTAGATTTGCTTTTGTTCCTTCTACGAAGCAGCAGAATCAAAATATGTTATCTGTTGATTGAAGTATGGATATGGTATAACTTTCAAGCTTCATTTGAACACTGGACACAAGAAAAAGTTTATTTACTGTTCCAGCATCATTTGGTAGCCTTCCATATCTCATATTTCTGTTATCTTTTTTAGACTCTTTTCACATGATTTTGACAGAATAAAATGTCGTTGCAGTATTGTGAATTGTGTGATTAAAGCCTCATTTCTTACTGAGTTTGGTGCCTTTCTCTTTGGTTGTGTTTGCTACTTGCATCACTGATGGTTTATATGAGCTAGGTCTGTCAACATTGGTGTTAACCTCATGGAAGATGATTGATCATTTCTCTATATATTCTTGTAAATGGTAGGTCCCTGTATTAATTGTAGCCATTGATTTTATATATAGTATATTATAAGGTATTCTCATCTTCTTCTGTGTGGTGATGTCAATCTTCTGTAAGGAACTGTCTAGAAAAGCAGTGGATGGGTCAGTTTAGTAGCTTGGTCGGTTATCAGAAACTTGAAACTATTCTATTTTTACTTTGTCACTTTCACAATCTTATGTATGACATAGAAACACGCTTATCTTTCTTTCCTTTTCAGCCTTAAAGTTATCAAACAAGGTAGGACCCTTTATCGGCTCTTCTGATTTCAAGGTGATGCCATGCTTTCTGTGTTTCAGATGAATCTTAATTTAGGATGCTTCTATCTTTTTTATTTATGATTTTTGCGATTAAAATACAAAATAAAAATTCATTATACTTGTTGATATACTCTTGGTAGTGAGATGTGGGTTTCTGCTACAATCTTGATAATCTTAGCTAACATAGCTATGCATAGTGTGGATACTTGGTTAAACTAAATATGCTGTATAGGCCAAATTGTCAAGTAATACATTATTATTTAAATGAGTCAATGAAGATTGTCACTTTGTATGGAAATGCAAGTTTCATCCTATCTTTGTTTAACATTTTTAACACGGTGTTTTTTTTTCAAGATTGTACTAAAAAAACTTTGTTGGATATTGCTGCGTGGAGTAATATACAGAAAGAAATACGCTCTTTCATACATGTTCTACTTCTAAAACATCTTCATTCCCTTTGCTAGTGTAGTAAAACATCAGTTTTTTTTCACATAAAAAACGTTTACCAGATCTGTTTCAGCATTCTTGTATTTTCTTAATTGTAAAACTGCTGCTGATCTATCTCACCCTGGATTTTTATTTTATTTTTGTGATTGGAAATGCAGCCAATGGTGCTCTGCTTCCAGCTCGCTACTATAAAATGGCAGAAGCCATGAAGATACCTACAACATACAGTTATATCTCCAAATCATCCAGGCTACCATGTCCTTCATTAGGTAAGCTCACCTTAGCTTTCGTGTGTGCCCAATATACTTTAAATTGGTAATGTTTCCAGTATATCCCTGAATCCTCATAGAGCATGCTAAAAATGAAAATCCATGTTCCTTTTGGAGAAAAATAGAAGGTCCACATACAGCTCAGGTCCCATTAATCTGCAATGCATGAGAATCTTATAAGAACTCTTTTTGCTCTATTCAATAATAGTAGTATTACTTGTATACAGGAGTATACAGTACCATCCTGGTACCACTACCAGTCTACCACCAAACCACTGCTTTCGCCGTAGCTTCCAAGTAGGAGTAGCCAACTTCAACCAGGCAAGAAACTTATCACATGGATTCCCTCTACCCTCCTCCCCACAGCATTTTCGTAGAGCTGACGCGTGCAGCACCACAGCATTCACTACTGGCATTGATGGAAGTTGTCCAGACAAACCTCCCAGCTGCACATTGTACTTGAGAAAGATCTGCACCGCACAGACCACACCCTCCAGAATCTATTACTACACCCAGCAGGCCCTGTGAATGATCGATCCTCCAGTTTGGACCCAATGCACGAGTCCCAACTGTGTATATTGTGCCGGTACTCCAACATGTGCAATAACTGGTTAGCTAGTGGTTGCGTGGTGGCTGTTGGTGCCTTCGTCTCATATTCCTGCCATTTCTATTGCCAATGCGTTGTGATGTGCACAGCATCAATAAACCCCCACAACCACCGCCCTGTTTCCCCTATCAGCACAATAAATAGTCGCCATTGTGGATGGAGGAGTTAGTGTGGATAACCATGCGAGGAGGCTGCGGCAGCTAGCAAATTTGTCACCAAGATCACGTACTATATTCAGTGTGTTGTCTGATAGAGGACAGATTAACATCGATCGATACACAGAAACCACAGTGCTGCTCTGGATGACAGCTAGGTCCCACCGACTGGGTTCGGTGCTTCCTGGTCTTTGTCAGGGCAGCTTGTTCACATGGTGTAGTTATGGACTCATAACAAACGCATTAACCACTGCAATTGTGTGTGTCATCTCGTTTTCTCTATGCATATGCGCACACACTTATATAAAGCTCACACACGTTCCATTAGAGCAGACCGTGTGCTTCTCCTCACAAGATAATCACAGACTCGATCAAGAGCCTGTCTTGGTTCTGCAATGAAGGTGAGGTGCCTGATGCTCTTGGCTGTCCTCCTCCTGGCGTGGGCTCATGGCGGGGAGGCGCAGCCGCTCGTGCCGGGGGTCTTCACCTTCGGTGATTCGTCGGTCGACATAGGTAACAACGACTACCTCCACACCCTCATCAAGGCGGACTTCCCTCCCTACGGCAGGGACTTCCCCAACCGCGTGGCCACCGGGAGGTTTTGCAACGGCAAGCTGGCCACCGACATCACTGGTCAGTTTGCACACACTCTCTCTCTTACTCCCTGTTATATGTGTTCTTCAGCATCTACGTACATAGTGGTGCAGTATTATAATTGCACTTGCTAATATATCTCTTGTTACAACTTGTGTGCTTGCAGCCGATACGCTGGGGTTCACTAGCTACCCACTGGCGTATCTCAGCCCACAGGCGTCAGGGAAGAACCTTCTGATCGGCGCCAACTTCGCATCTGCTGGATCCGGCTACTACGATCACACGGCGCTTATGTATGTAAGTATTATCGATCATCGGTCTCTCGAGGAATCGGCACCATAAAAGGAGAAGCTCTAGCTGAGATGTTCTGCCTGCATGCTACTTCATGTTCATTGATCATCAGCTCGTCGATCATAAATGGATTAGTTATCTGTCACTGCCTCATTATTATTTTTCTGGACACCAGTAGCACTTTGCATATTTGTTGTAGAGTTTAAATGGTCTCTAGTTAACTTTGGCAAATTAATTGTGTGACGCAGCATGCCATCCCTTTCTCCCAACAATTGGAGTACTTCAGGGAGTACCAGTCCAAGCTGTCAGCGTTTGCTGGGAGCAGCCAGGCCAAGTCCATCATCAGTGGTTCATTGTACATCGTCAGCTTCGGTGCAAGTGACTTTGTGCAGAACTACTACATCAACCCTCTGCTCTTCAAGACCCAGACCGTCGACCAGTTCTCGGACCGCCTCGTCAGCATCTTCGTCAACAGCGCAACGGTAAGCCACGTCGCGCCAGCCTAAACGATCGCTCATCGACCTGGGTTCTGGTGGTCAGCCAATTTTCTGAAACTTAAAACGAATACAGCAACTCTACGGCATGGGAGCGCGGCGCATCGCGGTGACGACGCTGCCGCCCCTGGGCTGCCTCCCCGCGGCGATCACGCTGTTCGGCCACGGGAGCACCGGGTGCGTGTCGAGGCTCAACAACGACTCCCAGAGGTTCAACGGGAAGATGAGCGCGGCCGTCAGCTCGCTGGCGAAGCGGTACCACGACCTCAAGATCGCCGTCTTCGACATCTACACGCCGCTCTACAGCCTCGTCACCTCTCCCGGAGATCAAGGTACCGCTGTGGCACTGCTACTCAACCTAAGCATGGATGCCACTCTTGTTTCCGCTGTTGTCATGTCGGCAATTCGACATTGGAGGCATGTGCTCGATCTACCGTTCGTGCTCAACTATTTGTGTGGGGTTTTGTGGTGTCAGGGTTCACGGAGGCGAAGCGGGGATGCTGCGGGACGGGGAAGGTGGAGTTCACGGTGTTCCTCTGCAACCCCAAGTCGGTGGGGACGTGCTCGAACGCGTCGACCTACGTGTTCTGGGACGCCGTCCACCCGTCGGAGGCGGCCAACCAAGTGATCGCCGACGCCCTCCTCGTCACCGGCATCGACCTCGTCACATAATAAACCACGCACTGGTCGGCTAACGTCGTCGGTTGGATGACGATGGGGCACACTTTTCAGGCGTCCTGAAGGGAAAATAATGTGTGCAAGACCTCCCCAAGCGTGTCGATGTGGTGGGAGGGGTTACTTTCTCACTATATCGCCAGCGTTGTTGCTAGGGACTGGGACACATGGTTTATACGTACGAAAAGTTCGCTAATTTTTTTTAAATAATATATATACATTTTTTTATTAAATTTGAAAAATAATACACGGTTTCGACATATTACAGAAATAATACGGCCTCGTCCTACCGTGGGCCGACAGGAACTTGTCGGCCTACAGTGGGCTGACTGGATCCTGTCGGCCGGCCTACAGTGGGCCGACAGCTGCCACCCCTGGCCGACTGACCTATCGGCTGAGCTGCTGGGCTGATTATCCCCTAGTCGGCCTACAGTAAGCTGATTACCCCTAGTCGGCCCATAGTAAGACGATTGGATAGCAATTAGTTCCAAATACAAATTTATCACCTAATAAAACCATATTTCGGACCAGATATTTATCCCACCACTTCTCGCTCGAGCCTGGCCTAATTTTCCGCAACACTTTTCCATAATATGTTCCCGGCATTATCCTTCCCGCTAACCCTTTCCCGCCATCCTCTTTCCCGCCAACCCTTTCCCGCCATCCTCTTTCCCGCCAACCCTTCCTTTTGCGCCAACTTCTTTCCCGCCAACCCTTTCCCGCCATCTTCTTTCCCGCCAACCCTTCTGTTCCCGCCATCTTCTTTCCCGCCATCTTTCTCTTCTGAACCTATAAAACCCCCTCCACAGAAAGGTTGGTAAGCAGTGCAGTGTAGTCTCGTCAAGATGTCCCATTATCCTTTCGATCGTAGTTTCCACCCAAGTATGTCGAAACGTCTTCTGAGGTTAGCCAGCAATTTGGAGATAGACAATAGGATAGTTCCATGGGACGAACTCCTCAGTAGTGACACCTTACTGAATGAGTTGGCTCATGCATTAAGTAGGTGCGGGTGGCCTGCAAGGACCTTTGAGGAGATACGAAAAGAACTTCTTAGGTTGCATGGAAGGTGGAAGAAGCAACAACATAAGGGTGAAGCATTCCTAAAGGCTACAGCAGAACATACTTATTTATGGACCGAAGACGGCGAGGATGAAGACGATATCTTCATGCCGAGCACCAAGGCCAAGACACCCGCATCGTCGAAGGGCAAGAGTGCCTCATCGTCGAAGGGCAAGAGTGCTGCATCGACGGAGGATGACGATGATGTCTTCATGTAGTTTGTATGCTGTATTATTTAAGCTCAGTCGTACCGTTTAATTCAGATGTACTTGTATCTTAATTATCTGTAGCAGTCTCTCCGGAAATGTAACTTGATTAACAGTGCGAATGAATAGAAATATGTCTCTCGCATACATAGGTAGAATATGTCTCTCGCATACGTAGGTAGAAATATGTCTGTCGCATACATAGCTAGATATAAGTCTGTCGCATACATAGTTAGATATAAGTCACACACATACATAGGTAGAATATGTCTCTCGCATACATAGATAGATATAGTGGCACACAAGCATCAGCCACGTCGTCCGCCATGTCGTGGAGGTGGTGTAGTCGGTGTTGAGTATATTGTGTACGTGCATATTGTGTATTGAGCCCACCTCCTATTTCCTCTGTATAGTCGAGGTTGTGGCCCCCCTCTGTACTCATATATACGTGCCTGGTGCACCGATCAATGTATTACGATTGCACAGCCCTTACTTGTCCTTCTACATGGTATCTATCGCAGCACGGTCCTGAACCCTAGCCGCCGCCGCCGCCGCCGCGCCTCCAAGCGCCGCCGCCGCCGCCGCGCCTCCAAGCGCCGCCGCCGCTTCAACCCGCTGTCGCCACCAGCCGCCGCCGCCGCCGCCGCCACCGTTCCCTCGGTCGCCGCCGCCGCCGCCGCCGCTTCAACCCGCTGTCGCCACCAGCCGCCGCCGCCGCCGCCGCCACCGTTCCCTCGGTCGCCGCCGCCGCCGCTCGTCGCTGCCGCCTCCCACCACCTCCGCTGCCGCTTCCCTCCAACCCCCGATCGCTTCCGCCCGCAGCTCGTCCCGATCGGTCAACGCCTTCAGCGCCCCGATCGCCCGATTCCCGCTTGTCCCGATCGCCCCGTCCCGATTCCCGCTCGTCCCGATCCACTCTCGCCCGCTAGCCGCTGTAGCTTTTCCAACTACGCCGCCGCTGTAGCTTTTCCAGCCACGCCCGCGCATGCTAGCTAGCTCGTCCCTGCTTTAATCTAGCGAGCTAGTTCTCAGCCACGCCCGTGCAACGTAGCTAGCTGCACCCGCTGCGATCGCTAGCTAGCTTTTTTTTTTCCTCGCTCGCGCCACACATCGCTGTTGCTACTTCGTCCCGTAGCGCCCGATCGCTGCTGCTCTTTTCCTCGCCCGTACCACCCGCCAGCCACCCACTACTACTCCCTACCGCTGCTACTCTTGTCTCCATCACCAAACGTCTTGTCGCTGCTGCTGTTTCCTACAGCCGCCGCTATCTCACGCCGCTGCCATGGACTCCTCAGTATCCATCTACTCCGGCGTCTCCAACCCGTTCGCCGGACCCGAGCCCATCCCGAGGGCCCCGGCGCCGGGTATACTCGGGCCACGACCGGCGGGTCATCAGGCCTACCTCGCCGCGCCGCAGCAGCCGGCCGGTACCGGCTACGCGGCCCTGCCCGCCCCGTCGATGGCCGGCGCCTACGCTCTTCCTTCGGCTCCCTCACCGACTAGCTACCCCGGTGGCGGTGATTGGTATATGGATACGGGTGCCTCTGCTCACATGGCAGCTTATCCTTTTAACCCTCACACTTTCCACCCCGTCAACACTTCCACTCGTATCACCGTCGGTGATGGCTCCTCTCTACCTATTACACATGTGGGCCGTACATTCTTTCCCTCGTCATCCATACCATTGTCTATGTCTAACATACTTGTTTCGCCTGAACTCATTAAGAATCTTGTCTCCGTTCGATCTCTCACTCGTGAAAATCCTATTACTGTTGAGTTTGACGGGTGCGGCTTTTCTGTAAAGGATGCCCGTACCCGGATGGTGCTCCACCGATGTGACAGCACCGATGCGCTCTACCCAGTGCACCCATCCTCCTCCACCGCCACCGCTCCGGTTGCCTTCTCCGCTCGTGTGGATCTTTGGCATGCTCGTTTGGGTCATCCTAACCCCGCCACCCTTCGTCACATTCTTAGGAGTTTTTCTTTCACTTGTAATAAGATCGATGATCACTCTTGCCATGCATGTCGCCTCGGCAAACATGCTCGTCTCCCGTTTAGGGCGTCTTCTCATGTTGCATCGTACCCGTTTGAGTTAATCCATAGTGATGTTTGGACCTCTCCTGTCGCAAGTAATACGGGCTATCTTTATTATCTTGTCATACTTGATGATTTTTCGCACTATGTGTGGACCTTCCCGTTGCGTCGCAAGTCGGATGTCATATCCACCCTTGCCGCCTTCTACTCCTATGTTGTCACGCAGTTTGGTCGTCCCATTCTCGCGTTCCAGACAGATAACGGGAAGGAGTTCGACAACCTAGCTGTTCGTACTCTCCTCACCACACATGGCACGACTTTTCGTCTCACCTGCCCGTACACTTCGCAGCAGAACGGTCGCGCTGAGCGTGTCCTTCGCACTCTTAACGACTGCGTTCGGACTCTCCTCTTTCACGCCAATGTGCCTCCGCGCTTTTGGCCTGACGCTCTCGCCACCGCATCACTCCTCATTAACATCCGTCCATGTCGCACTCGCGGGAACTTCGCACCTCATCACCTCCTCTTCGGTGCACCGCCCTCTTATGATGAGCTTCGCATCTTCGGCTGTCTCTGCTACCCTAGCATCGCCGCCACTGCACCTCATAAGCTTGCACCCCGCTCCGTCGCCTGCATCTTTCTCGGCTACCCACCTAACACTAAGGGCTACCGCTGCTACGATCCCGTCTCACATCGTGTTTTCACCTCCCGACACGTTTACTTTGATGAGAAGGTGTTTCCGTTTCAGCAGCAGGTACCCCTCGTCGCCCCGTCGCCGCCGGCCACCGGCGGCCCTTCGGCGACTCCGTCAGGTGGACGGCCCCGCTCGGCTCTCGGACCGCCTCCGGGCTTTGGCGGTCCTCGCGCCGTGGGACGAGCTGCGCCTCGCGCCCCCACGTTGGCGCCCGCCTCTTCGGCCTCCTCGGCCGACCCCGCCCCCTCGGCCGGCCCCGACGCCTCGGCCGGCGCCCCCTCTTCACCCGCCGCCCCCGCCTCGGGCGCCACGGGCTCGGGCGCCGAGGGCTCGACCGCCGCCTTCTTCCCGGTCGTGTCGCCGGCGGCCTCGCCGGCAGCCTCGCCGGCCGCCTCGGAGGCTGTCACGCCGGGTGCCTCGCCGGCTGTATCGCCGGCCGCCTCGCCGGCTGCTTCGTCGGCCGCTTCGCCGGCCGCGTTGCCGGCCGTCTCGCCGCCCGCCTCGCCGGACGTCCCGGCGCTGCCGTCTCGCCCCGTCACACGGGCCCGAGCTGGCATTCACCGTCCGAGTCTGCGGTACTCGAGCGACGAGTACCTCCTCGCCGCCTCCACCGCGGAGCCGTCTCCTATTCCTGCGTCCGCTCGCGCAGCCCTTCGTGATCCTCACTGGCTTGCCGCGATGCAGGAAGAGTTCGACGCTCTCCAGCGGAACCGCACCTGGACACTGGTTCCCCGGCCTCCTCGCGCCAATGTCATCAGCGGCAAGTGGGTCTTTCGCCACAAGACCCGCTCGGATGGTACACTTGAGCGCTACAAGGCTCGCTGGGTGGTTCGTGGTTTTCGACAGCGCGCTGGCGTTGACTTCACTGAGACGTTTGCACCGGTTGTCAAACCGGGCACGATCCGCACCGTCCTCCAGCTTGCGGTGTCCCGAGGATGGCCAGTTCATCAGATGGATGTCTCCAACGCCTTCCTCCACGGCCATCTTGAGGAGCAGGTTTATTGTGAGCAGCCCACCGGTTTCGTCGACGCATCTCTTCCTGGGCATGTGTGTTTGCTGTCCCGGTCTCTCTACGGGCTCAAGCAAGCACCTCGCGCCTGGTACCAGCGGATCGCCGGGTTTCTTCAGACACTGGGCTTCAGCGTCACTCGCTCGGATGCCTCACTGTTTGTCTATCGCCACGGTGACACGACTGCATATTTGCTCCTCTACGTCGACGACATCATCCTGACGGCCTCCTCCGCAGCTCTGCTTCAGCAGATTACTCTCCGGCTGCGTGACGAGTTCGCCATCAAGGACTTGGGCGCTCTACATTATTTCCTTGGCATTGAGGTCATTCGGCGACCGGACGGCTTCTTTCTTCATCAGCAGAAGTATGCGCACGAGCTCCTTGAGCGTGCTGGCATGCTCAACTGTCACCCTGTTGCTACTCCTGTTGACACGAAGGCCAAGGTTTCTGCTCTTGAGGGCTCGCCAGCGTCGGATGCTCCCTTCTACCGGTCCATTGTCGGTGCTCTTCAGTATCTGACTCTCACCCGACCGGATCTACAGTATGCTGTTCAGCAGGTGTGTCTCCACATGCACGCCCCTCGTGACTCCCATTGGACCCTCGTGAAGCGGATCCTCCGTTACATTCGCGGCACGATGGCTCTTGGGCTCACCCTCACGGCGTCCACTTCTCTGGAGATGGTGGCCTACTCCGACGCGGACTGGGCTGGCTGCCCTGACACCCGTCGGTCCACCTCTGGCTACTGCGTTTACCTTGGTCCTTCGCTCATCTCGTGGTCGTCCAAGCGACAACCTACGGTTTCGCGCTCCAGCGCGGAGGCTGAGTACCGAGCTGTGGCTAACGCTGTTGCCGAGTGCACCTGGCTACGACAGTTACTTCAGGAGCTACATCACGATGTCTCCCAGGCTACGGTTGTCTACTGCGACAACGTCTCTGCGGTGTACCTCTCCGCCAACCCCGTTCATCATCGCCGGACTAAGCACATTGAGCTGGACATTCACTTTGTGCGCGAGCAGGTGGCCCTTGGACGTATTCGGGTCCTCCATGTTCCGACTGCACAACAGTTCGCCGATGTGATGACGAAGGGACTGCCGACTTCCACCTTCGAGGAGTTTCGTTCCAGTCTCTGCGTCACTGGCGCCGCTTCGACTGCGGGGGGGTGTTGAGTATATTGTGTACGTGCATATTGTGTATTGAGCCCACCTCCTATTTCCTCTGTATAGTCGAGGTTGTGGCCCCCCTCTGTACTCATATATACGTGCCTGGTGCACCGATCAATGTATTACGATTGCACAGCCCTTACTTGTCCTTCTACAGTCGGCGTCGGCCACATATACCTGTGGGGTGCCCGAACGTTACGGGGAGGAAGCTCGGACCCGTCGTGGTCATACTGTGTTTCCTGTGTGGGAGGTGGTGCAGGAGTCGAATACATGTCCATCCACTCGTTGTGCTGCGACAAGAAATCCGGACATAGACGCGTCATGTCCGTACCCCGACGCCATATATCCGTAGGCTCCTGCGGGAGGGAGGGAATATAAGTAATGGCGAAATACGTAGTCCCAATCGATATTGAAAAGAATTATTGCGCGTGAAACATACCTGTAGGAGGAGGTTGCATCATGAAGCCCGGCGTGGGACCGTGCTGGTGTGGTCGTGGCCAAAACACGGAGCCTGACGTGGGATCCTGCTGGTGTTGCCACGCCGAACTACCAGCCTGGTCAGGAGTTGGTGGCCTGGGCGTCCACTGCTCTGCTAGACGTGGACGCGGGTCATGTCGGTGATGTGTGGGTTCTAGCTGACCAGTCGAGTGACGCGGCTGCTGCTGGTGCGTGGAGTGATGCGGGGGGCGTTGTAGGGGCTGCTGGTGAAGAACGTCTGAAGTGCGTGTGCACGTGATAGCCCAATACACAGCTCGCAGCCTTCCCTCAATGCGTGTCATCCAGTTCTGGATCTGAGGCCGATGAACCATTAGAGGCATAGACGACAGTGAACGCTGAAAGTTGGACACCTCCTCGCCAAGTCCGCGAGTCAACTCAGCCTGAAATTGTCACGACGATTATTAAGTATGAACGGCAAAGTATGTAACAAGTGTTGGTGAACGCAGTAGAAAACAAAAATTTTCCGACCTACGCACCAGCCCAGGACCACTATGGAGACTGCATACAAGGTTTGATCATTATCGTTACCGACTCGTAGCGCAGCGGAAGTAGAGTCGATGACGATTGGCGGTGCAGATCCCCGTAGCTAGGATTTTACAACCTCCCAACCACGAGGATGTATACCCTCATCTGCCCCGCGGACAGCCCTCCGGGAGGCGGTCACACAGTCCCCCGGACGGTGTCGCGGACAGCCCTTCGGGAGGACCTCCGAAACTCGGACGGTCACACGGACAGCCCTTCGGGAGGACCTCCAAAACTCGGACGGTCACACGGACAGCCCTTCGGGAGGCACTCTCGAACTAAGACCGAAACTACGATCTCTCTACAGAGTTGCACACATACGGTGTCATCTATCCGGCAGGGCTTAGCCGTCCAGAACTAGTTCCTGCCGGAACCCAGACAGCCTTTCGGCTCTACGAAACTATTTCGCTGGGAGGGAGAGAAGAATGCCAGATCATGCATGGCTTTGTGTATGAGAGCAAGAGTGTGTCTTATGGCAGCCCACACACCTCCTATTTATAGGAAACCCAAGGGGTAGGGTGGTTTTACAAGAAAACCCAAAACCCACATGGAAAGGAGTCCTTCCCAAGGACCTAAAAGGTGAAACCAAGGAACAAGGGGGACTCCATGAAGGAGTCCACCATGTGGCCGGCCACACCCTCATGTGGGGCCCCAAAATTGGCCCCTATCCATCCATGTCATCCCCAAGATCTTTTGGAGCAAAGCCCCAAAAGGTGGCTTTCCAAAAATATCCCAAAAAGCACTTTCACTATTCACGACGACATTTTTCAGCGTCTGATCGAACTGAAAATATTCATGTGGGCTTAGAACAATTCTAGTACCCACCAAAATAATTTTCAACGCGAGCCGGAACAATTCCGGTTTAGTGATTTCATCTGCGAAAAGCATCTGAAGCGGTTTCGACAGCTCCGGAACATTTCCGGTTTTCATCCCGGAAAATTCCAGAAAGTTTCCAGAATGATTCTGGCACCCTCCAAGAATTATCAGGCATGTGCCAAAACCAATTTGACTTTATGGTATCCTCTGAAACAACTTTTCAGTTTCACCGGAACTCATCCGGTGACCTCTCTGCGGAACTTTTCCGCTGTCCGAAACTTTTCCGGCGTCCGAAACTTTTTCGGTGATTTTCTCTCAGACTCCCTGTCTAGTATTCAGCAGATAGATGACCCTTAAGCGTGTGACCCTATAGGTTCGGTGAAGCATAGACATGACCCGGAACCCCTTCCGATCAATGATCAACATCGGAGCCGTGGACACCCATATCGATCCCTATACCCACACGAATAAATATTCGAGTGAACCTCCAGTTGCCGTGAGCTATTCCTGTTGCTTCGCGATATGTTACAATTACCCGAGGTGAGAAACATCGGCATCCTCGTGGATCAACACTTGTCCACAATGCCAGTTACCTCGTTGCCGGTATTGTTCTCTTTTCTCGTTCCCGTGTTCCGGCATCCCTGTGATCAAATCACCCTGTGTCTGGCCAGACGATGATGGATACCGTAACACCGAGAGGGCCCAGAGATATCTCTCCATCGTCGGAGGAGCAAATCCCAATCTTGAGCTATCAAGTCCCTTGACATACTTTTCCATGAACCCGTAAGCCGCCGTAATAGCCACCCATTTACGGATGACGTTTAACAAACCCCAAAGTTCATGAAGCAAGCATGAAGAAACTCGACACTCTCATGGTCTAAGGAATTATGCAAACATTAACTTCTCTGTGTTATTAACCATAAACTTATGACGAATGTATCTCATAGCATAACATCAATCGGGTCGATTCAACACAAGTGTTCTACCAACAATTGTGCCCTCAAAATTGCCGGCGTAGCCATGCCCATGATCAGGAAAACAGGATCATCATGCAATACTTGAGCCAGTCATAGAGGCTTGACTAGGAATACATTTTACCGTTTATTATCCCACACGTGCATATGAGTCTTCCTCCGAGCCTCGTGGTTATTGTAGACTCGAGAACCATAGCAGTTATAGCATGGAACATAAACCTAATTATGAACAGGGAGATAATCAATAACATTTATTATTGCCTCTAGGGCATATCTCCTACAGACTCCCACTTGAACTAGAGTCAATAATCTAGTCAATGCTAATGCACTTTACACCTATGGCATACTGTGTAAAATATGCTTCGCATGTGGTATAGCCTGATGTCCAACGGATCTGACGACTTCAGCTCTGTGTGTAACTTTGCATATCCTTGCGTTTTCACGCTTTCACAAAATTCATATTTTGTCTGGACTTGGCCTTGCATATGTGTGAATCATTGGTCGAAACCTGATTCCTCAGACTGAGCTATGGAGCAACTATCTGCAATAGTGTCCCATAGACCAAAGTCATCTTGGAACCATACTAAGTTCATGAATGAACTATATGATTCAACAACTTCTTTGTCGCTTCTTAAGCATCAACATACTTAGCCTTTGTTATAGAATTCGCCACAGTATCTTGTTTGGAACAATTTCCAACTACCGTGCCACCATATTGTGTATCACACAAAACCCTCAATTTAAATCGAAAATCGCATGGAGCATTGATGAAGACTGTATCGATGTAATCACTTACAACGAGCACTTCATAATCTCTACTTGCGAGAAAACATGTCATCAGCACTACTCTTAACACTTAATGACATCTTTCACTGTTGTCCCATGATCAGTACTTTGATCACTATGGTATCTATACTCGCAACAACTTTGGAGTATTGGACATATCTGTTTGTTTTTACATACCATGGAATACATGGTTAATCCAAACACAAGAGTGTGTGGAATCTCCATCATGTATTTTACTCATCAGTGTTTTGGGACACCGAGTCTTGCAAAAACTCTTTCCATGTGACTTCGGCAAGAATCACTCCTTGGCGTTTTAAATGCTAAAAGGTTTTAGCATCTTGTCAATATGTATTCATTGCTTAGCCCCATTAGGTAAATCTATCTCCATAGATCATCATGCCTAATATTGAGGCTATTTAGCCTAAGCACTTCATTGAAAAACTATTTTCAAATGAAGTCCTAATTCGTGTCAAGAAATTTATTTCCAATTAACAATGTGTTAAGTACACAAGGTTTTTAGAAATATTATTATGCTCCCACTTACTTTCTTGAATCACAAGCATCTTCGATACCCATTTGATGAAGTCAATCCCCCTTGACCATTTCATCAAAAACGAAGATTCCAACTCCACTTTGCTCTCTTCTGTCCATCGCTGGAACTCTGAAGTTTGCATACTTACTAGCATCCTCTGGATCGACAAATTACTTTGGACTGTATCACATACAAGTCCTAGGTTTCATTTCCATCAGATGGAAATCTTTTTGTCATCCATGTTTCATATCTCATGATTGAAATATGTATTAATTGCTAGTTCAACCCGAACCGACTTCAAGCATCGCTACGGTGAGACAATCTCATCGTAGTCAACTCCTTGAACTTGTTATGGCAACAAGTCGAGCTTTATGGATAAAACATTTTATCCGTATCAGTTTTTAGTTCCATAAATATTCGTTAGACTCTAAGTCTTCCGAAAGGTGTATCAAGATTTTAATCTCGAATCACTTATATGGAAACTATCTCGGATTGTATTGGCATTTAGCCAATTCCGGAGTCAGGGCCCATCAACGCTTCCTTGTGTATTGTAGGTATACTGTTGTCTAACAACAATATCTCGTTTGCGCACCTGATAGGTTTGCACGAGCTTTGCCAACGTGGTTCAGCTGCAAGTTCGACCGAAGTCCATACATCTCATGTAGAGGCTTCCGTATCAGTCGCAGTAGGAAACTCCGGAATCACTTCCAAGGTTCCTTTCCTTTGACCTGATGACGAAGATACTGGTTATCTCGTCGAGTTGCACTGTCCTCCCACTCACCTTTTGTAAGAACTATTCTCTTTAAAAGCATACCGTTTTGCGGCAAAAAACCTTTGCCTCGGTATAGTGGTGGGGGAATACCCAATGACTTGGGATAACCTTACAAAGTAGCACTTGTCTGATTTGGAATAGGTTTGTAACCTTTTACACAAGCCCCATATTCCAAATGTTAAGAAAAGATATAACATGGTTGGGCGTACCACACCATGGCGTCATTTCAACAGACCTGATGGAGCTCTTTTCAGTGTAAAAGCCGCAGTCTCTAAAGCATCACTCTATAAAAGGGATAATGGCAAATTTATTTATGTCATCTTTGATCTTACCATGTCATAAATGGTTCGATTACATCTACACGGACTCTCCACTTGCAGTGGTGCTCCGGGAGGTGCAAGTTATGAAACCCCTTTCACAACTCATCAGACATTCGCTAAACTTGTAACTCAAATATTCCTTTCTGCAATCGAATTGTAGAAACATAATTTTCTTGTTACAACAACTTCTACTTCATTTTTGAAAACCTTATGAATGAATTCAAAAAGATCCAGACTTACGTCTCAACAAGTAAATGTCCACATATCTTCTTGAGTCATTTCTGAAGATAGATAAATCCACTACCTGCAACAACATTTATTGGACTACACACATCATAATGTATGATCACCAATATGTTCTTTGCTCGTTCCTTATGGCCTGTGAACGGTATTTCAGTCACTTCACTTTTCAGAGGAAAGTTGCAAGTGTCATATGATTCAAAATCAAAGGACTTCGAAATCCATCATAATGGAATTTTCATGTGGTCTTCTCCAATGTGACCAAATGCAGTGCCACACTTGTGTGGTATTCTTTTAGTCTTGCGACATTTAGCGTCAGTGTTATGGATGTATCATATTACCATCAATATTCATAGCATACATCCCATCCTGTATGGAATCATGGCCCTTCATGTTATTCATAACACCGAACATCAAAAGTTCTCTTATGAATAACCTTCTTGCAAAATACCTTATGCAAAGGGCTAGAGTGTATGAAACTTTAAATGAATTATGAAAGTAAATACAGAGGTAATGTATTATTATCAATATTCATAACATACGTCTCATTCATAATGAAAGTATGGCCCTTATGTTTATTCATAACATCGAACATCAAAAGTTCTCTTATGAATAACCTTCTTGCAAGATACTTTATGCAATGGGCTAGAGTGTAAAACTCTAAAATGAATTATGAAAGTAAATACATAGGGAATACACCGATGGAAGGCATAGTAACATTTACTATGTTCCCTGCGTGTATCTGAACCTCATTCCTGGCTAGTCTTTCAGGCCATAGTAGTTCTTACATCGAGTTGCAACAGAATGCAATCGAGCGGGTATCTTTTTGATTAACTCACAATACCCAAGAATTAGTGATTAACTTGTTTAACCATAATTCCTAAGAACTATATCTTTGACCAGCCTTCTATACATCAAAAACTTGTATGACATTCATACATGAGCTGGATATTCCAGTCTACTTTCCTTTTGCCATTATACTTCTAACAGTTTAACTTTCAGTATTTCTCCTACTCTTAGAAGAAGCACCCAACTTAAGAGTGGCGTTAGCCCCGGACTTCCTAGGCGTGAAAGCATCACTAACACCCTTCGGACACTTCCTTTCTCTTTAAGTTGTTGTTTTATTCACCATCATCATATGACTGGCGTTCTTCTGGATCCCTCTCTTATCAGTCTAATGCATAGTAAACTCCTTTACTAACAGTTTGCAAACAAATATTGCTTTGGATATCTCATATCTTTTAGCTTTTGTCTGTCTCTGAAAATGATTTTCAGATTCCATGAATATCACATAACTATCCAAACTTCCGAAGTTCGGGTCTCATGGAAGCAAACATATTGCACTTTGACTGAAAAGGAATTCTAGCTTTTGGATCGAAGGACGAGAGTCACATGATCCATAGCATTAGCGGGAGAATACCGAAAGCATGCGATAGGACAAAGTCCTTCTCGGCACTCTTGAGGACAATCCTCATATTACGTTACCAACCGTAAAGTTTTAACCAGATATTTAACAGCTATTCAATTTTAAACGGGAAGGTGGAAACGCGAGATATTATTCTACAACTATTATGCAAATCACACTTAGACAGGGTTCATAATTAATTGCACTGAGAATTAAACAAGTTAATTCTACAGTGCGCTCCCACTCAAATCAATATCTCTCATAATTGATTTTGAGTGATACAAGATCCAGACTTCAATTCATCGCCATAGAATCATCATCTCATGACGGGAATTTTTAATCGGTAGGCCAACTTGCCGATCACATCTCCATGTGACTCTTGTTCATCTTTCGATGCGTGTGTTCCGAGCTCATGACACTCATGCCTGAACGTCAAGACAACCAAGTGATCTCGCTGCGAGGTCTCAACTCACCCGCCTCACACATCCCTAATCGTTCGCACCCATGCATCCATGGCGTACCCCGAAAAGTTAGGTGCCGTGACGGTGCTACACTTGGGAGAACACTATCTACTTGATATTTTTGTGAGAGATCACCCTAATAAAAGCGACTACCGTGCAATCAAGAAGGGTGCATCATAAGGGATAAACATCTCAGGCAATTCATAATAGCATGATATGGTATAGCCCTTTCTGACGGAGAAGTCTTTCATTTCTTCGTCTTCGGCATTCGCGTTGGTGTTCACCTTCGCGAAGATTGCCACCACCTTGTCGATGCACCAGATAATATTGCTATCTCTATAGCTTAATAAAAATAAGTGCATTACATAAGGTTGACACGCAGGTCATTAAAGTGCAATCATATGGCTCCAGCCATCATGCCGAATCATGACACGCAGGTCATGTTAATCAATTTACATCATATAGTCATCTCATACATAATCAAATTATTATGAACACTGCTATACCACATCACATGCACATGCAAACCATCCTGCAAAACCAAGTTAGACGCCTCTAATCGGTCCATGCAAAATTTTATTTTACGTGGCTTCTAAGGTTTCGAAACAAACCGAAGCTACCAACGTCCATCATCAAGCATGATAATCCAAGTCGCTAGATTAACATTCCAGGGTGTATGAAACACGAGATAATAAAATCTCGAGCCCCATACTAAACTTCGTCATACGCGTGACCCCCGTGCAGATCACATCTGCATTGCCCTTTCGTCTGCAAAATTTCATCTTTCTTTTTAACTACGGTGGAATTCAATGAACTGTTAGCACTTCGTTGATCAATCAGGATCGCGGATTGCCAGAACATTGAAACTCCACCATACTGTTATCAAGATCAGAAATATGCAAATTCGAGGGAAGCAACAAGAACATCGGGTAACAGACTTCATCTGCTACCCGCACAAATAATTTTCAGCAATAGATCTCATCTACTACCTAATTATATTGTGCAACACCCATACATCTCTATGTATTCTAGATCGCAACCTGCATCTACGCATAGCACGGCTCTTGATGCCACTGTTGGTGAACGCAGCAGAAAACAAAATTTTTCCGACCTACGCACCAGCCCAGGACCACTATGGAGACTGCATACAAGGTTTGATCATTATCGTTACCGACTCGTAGCGCAGCGGAAGTAGAGTCGATGACGAATGGCGGTGCAGATCCCCGCAGCTAGGATTTTACAACCTCCCAACCGCGAGGATGTATACCCTCATCTGCCCCGCGGACAGCCCTCCGGGAGGCGGTCACACAGTCCCCCGGACGGTGTCGCGGACAGCCCTTCGGGAGGACCTCCGAAACTCGGACGGTCACACGGACAGCCCTTCGGGAGGACCTCCAAAACTCGGACGGTCACACGGACAGCCCTTCGGGAGGCACTCTCGAACTAAGACCGAAACTACGATCTCTCTACAGAGTTGCACACATACGGTGTCATCTATCCGGCAGGGCTTAGCCGTCCAGAACTAGTTCCTGCCGGAACCCAGACAGCCTTTCGGCTCTACGAAACTATTTCGCTGGGAGGGAGAGAAGAATGCCAGATCATGCATGGCTTTGTGTATGAGAGCAAGAGTGTGTCTTATGGCAGCCCACACACCTCCTATTTATAGGAAACCCAAGGGGTAGGGTGGTTTTACAAGAAAACCCAAAACCCACATGGAAAGGAGTCCTTCCCAAGGACCTAAAAGGTGAAACCAAGGAACAAGGGGGACTCCATGAAGGAGTCCACCATGTGGCCGGCCACACCCTCATGTGGGGCCCCAAAATTGGCCCCTATCCATCCATGTCATCCCCAAGATCTTTTGGAGCAAAGCCCCAAAAGGTGGCTTTCCAAAAATATCCCAAAAAGCACTTTCACTATTCACGACGACATTTTTCAGCGTCTGATCGAACTGAAAATATTCATGTGGGCTTAGAACAATTCTAGTACCCACCAAAATAATTTTCAACGCGAGCCGGAACAATTCCGGTTTAGTGATTTCATCTGCGAAAAGCATCTGAAGCGGTTTCGACAGCTCCGGAACATTTCCGGTTTTCATCCCGGAAAATTCCAGAAAGTTTCCAGAATGATTCTGGCACCCTCCAAGAATTATCAAGCATGTGCCAAAACCAATTTGACTTTATGGTATCCTCTGAAACAACTTTTCAGTTTCACCGGAACTCATCCGGTGACCTCTCTGCGGAACTTTTCCGCCGTCCGAAACTTTTCCGGCGTCCGAAACTTTTTCGGTGATTTTCTCTCAGACTCCCTGTCTAGTATTCAGCAGATAGATGACCCTTAAGCGTGTGACCCTATAGGTTCGGTGAAGCATAGACATGACCCGGAACCCCTTCCGATCAATGATCAACATCGGAGCCGTGGACACCCATATCGATCCCTATACCCACACGAATAAATATTCGAGTGAACCTCCAGTTGCCGTGAGCTATTCCTGTTGCTTCGCGATATGTTACAATTACCCGAGGTGAGAAACATTGGCATCCTCGTGGATCAACACTTGTCCACAATGCCAGTTACCTCGTTGCCGGTATTGTTCTCTTTTCTCGTTCCCGTGTTCCGGCATCCCTGTGATCAAATCACCCTGTGTCTGGCCAGACGATGATGGATACCGTAACACCGAGAGGGCCCAGAGATATCTCTCCATCGTCGGAGGAGCAAATCCCAATCTTGAGCTATCAAGTCCCTTGACATACTTTTCCATGAACCCGTAAGCCGCCGTAATAGCCACCCAATTACGGATGACGTTTAACAAACCCCAAAGTTCATGAAGCAAGCATGAAGAAACTCGACACTCTCATGGTCTAAGGAATTATGCAAACATTAACTTCTCTGTGTTATTAACCATAAACTTATGAAGAATGTATCTCATAGCATAACATCAATCGGGTCGATTCAACACAAGTGTTCTACCAACAATTGTGCCCTCAAAATTGCCGGCATAGCCATGCCCATGATCAGGAAAACAGGATCATCATGCAATACTTGAGCCAGTCATAGAGGCTTGACTAGGAATACATTTTACCGTTTATTATCCCACACGTGCATATGAGTCTTCCTCCGAGCCTCGTGGTTATTGTAGACTCGAGAACCATAGCAGTTATAGCATGGAACATAAACCTAATTATGAACAGGGAGATAATCAATAACATTTATTATTGCCTCTAGGGCATATCTCCTACAACAAGTAGATGCATTACTTAAAGATAATATATCTTACCGCGTACTGCCTAGAGCCCGAAGTATCATAGCTCGGGTACATATCCGACGTAGTAGGGGCAGGTATCTCATCTAGGTGAGTGTGCTGAACGATGCGTAACCGTGTTCCGCTCATGTACCGCCGCAAATAGAGATTGAATTCATCGAGATCAAACCCGATATTCTCGTGCCATAGATGTGTGCTCGCAGTCTCCCATTGTGTAACGTACGGCTGCACCCTAACTAGCCACTCAGCAGCTGTCTTGTTAGTCCCCTTCCTTGTGAGCCTAAAATTATGGTGTTTGTTAAACAATTAACTAATGATTCAGTATGGACAATTGTGAAAGACAATGCAATATTGAATAAATAGACAATACCTGTGGATGTCTCCTTGCAGCCGGGCCTCTGTAGGGGGAGGTATCTCCAACTGCTGAAGACCAAATTGCCTCATAACCTTCTGTTGGGCCATCTCCTCGACGAAGATATCGAAGATGATCTTCGATTTCGTCATCCAGTAATTGTTATCTCTTGTGCATAGCACAGACATACCGCCGGGGAATCTTGCATCTATCACCGCTTGCGTGTACGGCTGCCAGATCACCCCAGTGTACGTATCGAACTACTCGTTTAATGCCGTGTATGCTCGCCTGGTCTGATGACCAGCATAGCGTCTCTGTGAAAAACAAAAGTTAGATTCAACCATAGTGTACACAAAGAAGATAATTATAACACCAGACATACCCTGCGACGTGTCCAACACAGACCGAAAGTAGGCATGTCGATGCCGTCAGCATCGAACATGGTATCCATAGGCTCATCAACACGCACGTCCGGTCGTCCTATGGAGAACCTCTCCCACGACCATAGTTGCAGAAATAGAGGGCATCCAAGAAGGGCTGACGTGGGTGCCGTAAGCTGGCAGGCGTTGCACATACCTCGGTATGTAGCTGCTAAGACAGCCGAACCCCAACTCCTCTGTGTGATCTGATCTGGCGTCTCAGCGCTTGCGATCTCCAGTGCAATAGGGATGTAGAGCGCGTTAATAGTGGTGACATGGTTCTCTGTGAACATCACCTTGCCGAGAAGCCACAGTATATATGCCTCCAGGCTGCGAGTGATCTGTGTCGCATTCAACGGGACCCTTGGATACCCCGGGAACTTCTGGATCTGTATTGAGCAAAGAGAAAGCATTAGTACATAGCGAAGGTATCTTCTGTAAAACCAGATGCCTTCAGTTAGTATGCAGCAGGGGAACTAAGCAACCATGCATACTTAGGTTCGTGATTGTCCGATGTCAGAGCCGGAGCATGGTCATAAATACCCGCGAAACGTTGTGCAATACCTAGCTGCCAATCAGCCGGTGCCTCCAACGGTCCTATGGCATGACCTGCCAACGGTAGTCCCAGCAAAAGGGACACATCCTCCAGAGTAGGAGCCATCTCTCCCCAGCGGAAGTGAAACGTGTGGGTCTCAGGCCTCCACCGGTCCACTAAGCATGTGAGCAAAGAGGCGTCGATGGCGAGGCATTTGGAGGTATTCGTCGACTCAACCAGACGCGCAAAAGGTAAAAGGCCAGCCCATTTCAACCTGCATGTCAGGATAATTCAGTTAGTGTGTACCATTAATATACTTGCTTGATGAAAATAACTAAAGCACGTACCGCTCAACCCATCCCTCGTATATCTTCCAGTCTTCCTTTTGAGTGCGAGTGACCAGGTCCTCAAGCTTGCGCTCAGAACCTATCGCAGCACGATGCTTTCTATCAATGTCCGGATCAAGCAACCACATTCCCGCCATTCCTGCACATACAAATTTCAAACATAGTGCCACATTTAATACAAATTTCAAACATAGTGCCACACTTAATACAAATTTCAAACATAGTTCCACACTTAATACAAATTTCAAACTTAGTGTCACACTTAATACAAATTTCAAACATAGTGCCACACTTAATACAAATTTCAACATAGTTCCACAGTGAATACAAATTTAGAACTTAGTGTCAGACTTAATACAAATTTAGAACTTAATGCCACACTTAATACAAATTTCAAACATAGTGCCACACTTAATACAAATTTAGAACATAGTGCCACGCAGCCTAGCTTCTTCCTCTCCCTCTTCCTCCTCTTCCTCCTCTTCCTCCTCGTCCCCGGTTGCCTCGTCCACGCCCAGTACCACTGGCAGTGACGAAAGTGGGACAATTAGTGTCCCTATGGCCAAATTCATTGCATAAAATGCATTGCATAGTGGGGCCTCCTGCTTCAGATTCATCCATATCATTCCGGATGCGCTGACACTGTCGTCTACCTCTACTTGTACGCATATTCCCTGGGTCTGGAATGTACCGCCTTTCAACAGGATTAACGGTGTTGAAGTTACCCATTGAGCGAAATCCCAGCAACTCACCTGTCCAGGTATTGAGGACGGACTCTTTCAGAAAATATGGAGACACAAATGAGCTAGATTGCGTCCATTCCAAGCTGCCCGCAAGCAGCAAGTACATGGGAGCATGGTAGGTGAAGCAACTTCGGTTTGTTGCATGTGCACTCACACGTTGGCCAGACTTCATTTCCAATTTTCACCTCATGCGTCCTCAGCTCATTTGCACAGCCGAATTTGTTGTTAGCTAAGCGGACCTCAAACCTTCTTTCTTGATTACCAATGGGGACTACAGTGTGTGACCTGGCTTTTTCCATCTTTTCTTCCATGTACTTCATAATCCTTTCACAGTAACGTGTGCTTGGGTTGTTCAAGATATGTTGCTCTGCTTTTTGACGTCTATCTCTGAAATACTTCATGGTGCCATAGAAAATACCCTCAACGATGGCTGTAAGTGGCAATGCCCGATTTCCTCTGAGGACAAAGTTGTATGTTTCTGCGAGGTTGGTAGTCATGACACCGTACCTTGCTCCATGTGTGTCATGCAGCAAAGACCACCTCTCCAGAGGCTCATGCTCTATCCACTGCGGTCAAATCCTGGCAAGTCACAAAGCCCAACAGGCTCCTCCTCCACGGCCGCTGTTCCTGTTGCTAACGGTGCTGCTACTGCTTCAACATGTGCTCTCACCGCTGCATCTCTTGCAGCTTTCCTGTCCCTAACGTGTCTCTGCGTGCACACATTAAGTCTTTCATGTATCAAATTGTACTTCCATAGCTGGTTCTGCTTGCAGAGTTTTTTGAACAGATTCATCAGGCTCTTATTTCTGAACTGCGAGAAGAAATTAGCCCCCAGATGGCGCATGCACCAACGGCTCTGCAAGTCCTGCCATGGAGTTTGTTCCTCAGGACCAGGGTTTGTTAGTGTCTTTATCGCACTGAGTATACCTGCATGCCTATCATGAAGGATGCACACATTGGGCTTATCCTTCACAGTTGTTATTTTCAATTGCCTGAAGAACCATGTCCAACTTTCAATGTTCTCACTCTCCACAAATGCAAATGCGAGTGGGACTACTTGATTTTGGCCGTCTTGACCAATGGCTGTCAGGATCTGACCCTTGTACTTGCCAGTGAGAAAAGTGCCATCTACACATATCACCGGTCGGCAATGCCTGAAAGCTTCGATGCATACACCGAAAGAGAAGAACAGTCGATGCAGCACCCTCACAGTTGGGAACTCTGGCATGAAGAGGTCTTGGATGTCGACATAGGTGCCAGGATTCCGGTCCTTCAGCGTGTGGAGGAGCCGGACAACTGAGTCATATGCATCGAAATAAGAACCAAATCTGCTCTCAAGCGCCCTTTGCTTAGCCCTCCAAGCCTTGCCATAAGAAATTCTGTACTTGAACCTGACGAAGACTTTTGTCTGGATAGCCTTCACTTCCATCGCTTTGCTCTCCACTATCTCACTGTAAAACAACCGAGCAATAAGCGTGGACGAAAGGTTGCCATGATCTTGAGGGATGCAGGGAATAAGACATGTGTGATGAACTAGGTCACTGATCACCCAACTTGTGCCATACTTAGGGAGATAGCCGTGCACCCTGGCGGGACAATTTGCGTTGTTGCATACCATTGTCAAGTATTTCTGACTTGACACATCAGCTCTTAAAACCCTTTGTGTGGACATTGCCCATTGAATGATTGCGTCCTTCAGAGCGTCCTTGTTGGGATACATAGCACCCGTCGCAATGTTGTTCTGGTGATATTGCCAGGCAGAATCATGCCCATCGTTCACGGTCATTGCAGATGAGAAGTCATGATTCCAAGAAGCAGGATTCGGGACCTCCTCTGCATTTTCTTCTTCATCCGACTCGTCGGAATTATCGGCATGACCACTATCAATATCGGTGTCTTCTTCTTTCATGATGTTCTGCATGTGCCCATCTACCTCGTCAGCGCCCGCCTCGCCACTATAAGCCTCGCCACTGTAATAACCATCGGCATTTCCTCCTTCTACCTGACTACTCTGCCCTTGTTCGTAACCATCATCTCCAGCATTTGACATAGATAACATCATCCCGTCACTGCTTTGCCCAGGATCGTAACCACCCTGGCCTTCAGGCGCAATTACCTCCTTCACAACGGGAAGCACTAAGGCACAAGGATTGCATCCCTTGCTTTCGCAACCTTGTAACCAGCGCACCCACTGAGAGTCCCGCTCTATTGGCCTCAAATAGAAGAAAATGTTCGAACTTGACCGGGTCCACAATGCATGAACACCCACGGTGTGCGTTTCAGTATTCAGCCCTAAACATGCTGTCACCCATTCTTTCAACTGACTAAGAGACCATGTTTGAGGGTCGGTCAGTGGCACCTCTATGTGCTCAAATTCACTCAG
Organism: Elymus sibiricus; assembly: GCA_039707655.1. Lineage (NCBI taxonomy): Eukaryota > Viridiplantae > Streptophyta > Magnoliopsida > Poales > Poaceae > Elymus > Elymus sibiricus. Next base: position 87,123,359 of record CM077676.1, read on the forward strand.
ATCAACCCCAATCTCATTTGTTTGGACATTATCAGGACCGTAGAAAAATATGAACTTCACTACATCAGACATCTCGGCTCACCTATAAAATTATTTAACATGGACAGACAACTGTTAAACAGCATGACAAACTACAAATATTCGCACTCCTAAATATTTGACAAGTACATATATTACGGAATATTAACGGAGCTAAATATTGAAAGAACTTAATATATTACGGATATTACCGGAGCAACTAAAAATACTGACAGACCTAAATATTTGACATCCACATATAGTACGGAATATTACCGGAGCAACTAAAAATACTGACAGACCTAAATATTTGACATCCACATATAGTACAGAATATTACCGGAGCAACTAAAAATACTGACAGACCTAAATATTTGACATCCACATATAGTACAGAATATTACCGGAGCAAATATTCACACAACTAAATATTAGACATCTCAATATATTACGGTTACTACCGGAGCAAATAACAATATTCGCACACCTAATATACTACAGGAGCAACTACGATAGAAAAAATGTCTGTTCAATTATACCCTTGAAGCGTGCGAACCAACAACGAATGGCGGCCTTCAATCACCGGAGCCGGAGCTTCACCTCCACCACACTGTCGGAGCTTCACCTCCACCAGCTCCACCTCCACCACCAACACAACCTCCACCACATCCACCAATATGCTCACCACCACCTCCACCAAAATGCTCACCACGACCACCACGAGCTACCCCATCAATAGATCGAGGTCTCCCTCGCCTCCACCAACTATCTACAATGCATCCACGGTGGAAAATCGGCAAAAAATGGGCTGATTTTGGTGTACAAAATGAAGTTTTCGAGTGGTACAGAGCCTGGCTGAAGAACACAGAAGAAGAAGAAGAAAGCATGCAGGAGGAGGAAGAGAAGGGAATGGGGAGGAGGAAAAGTCGGTTGTGGGCACCTGTCGGCGTGCAGGAAGCCGATCGGCTTACAGTAAGCCGACTAGGTGGGCCCCGGCCACCGACAGCCCACGCTCGGCCGAAGGGGTGCACCGCGACGTGGCACTCGTCGGCCTCCAGCTGGCCGATTGACCACATGTCGGCCTCCTATAGGCCGACAGGATCCAATCGGCCCACGGTAGGCCGACAAGTTCCAGTCGGCCCACGGTTGGACGAGGCCGTATTATTTCCGTAATATGTCGAAACGGTATATTATTTTCCAAATTTAATTAAAAAATGTATTATTTAAAAAAAATTAGCCGAAAAGTTCAAAGTTATGGGTACACGGGCACCGGATCTTTTCTTTTTCTTTCACATGTCATTCAAATTTGATGATCACCGTGTTTTTTCGCAAATGAGTGCATGGCTCCTTTTGGACAGAAAGCATGTTTCAAGTTCTATCTATGTGGCGCTTTAAAAAAAAGTTCTATCTATGTGGTGACATGCAAAACAAAAGTTTTTTCTTTGTGGCTTTAATGAACGGGCAAAGAAGATAAATTTGTAGGACCCCAATATCGTCCGGTCTCCAGGAGGAGCGTTCCATGGAACGTATTCGTTCGCCCGCCAGGGGGAGATCCTCCAGGGGCCGAATCCTATTTGGCGCCTTCTGTGTCAGTTAATATGCATTTCGTTAATTGGCGTCCAAGGCGCTCCGACCTGGCCAGCCCATCAAAGGGTTCAATGGCAGAGAGCTCTTCCTGGTTTTGGGAAGCTTCCTAGACATTTTTTTTCCTTTTTTGATTTGGTTGTTTTCTGGTTTTGTTTGGTTTATTTTCTTTTTTTGTTTCTTTTTTCAGTTATTTTATTTTATTTTATTTTTATTTTTCAAAATGCAATTTTTTTTCAAATTGATGAACCTTTGATTTTCAAATTTATGATTTTTTTTCAGCGATGATTTTTAAAAAACAAATGTGAACTTGCTTTCAAAATTGTTGATTTTTTTCTAATTTATGATTTTTTTTTCAAATTTGATGAACTTTTTCTCAGCGATTTTTTTTTCATATTTGTGAACTTGTTTTCAAAATTGATGATTTTTTTTTCAAAATCGATGAACATTTTTCAAATTTATAAACTTCTCCCAAATTGGACATTTGTTTTCCGAATTTGTGTACTTTTCAAATTCATGATATTTTTTGAATCTGTGAACCTTTTCAATTTCACGTTTTTTTTTCAATTTCATGAACCTTTTTGAAAAAGTCAACTGGTCAAACGGTCCATGTCATCTGGTGAACAGGTTAACTGCATGGAACCTGGTCAAAATGACAGAGTGAATGGGGACGACTTTCGTGAACGAATGTGCATGACTGAGCGATCGAGGCAAGAAAGCTAGTGTTGTTTGGGCCGGCCCAGACGAGCAGCCACATGAGCGCCAGTTGGGCAAACGGGCGCTTAAGGCGCTCCTAGGGGCTCTCCCTCAGCGAACGTTTCCCCCGTTCACCAGTGGGGAGGGCCATGGCGACCCCAGTTGGCCCAAAGGCCCACTAAATAGGCTTTTTGAGAAAAATGCCATGACAGAAATCAGAAAATGAAAATGCCATAATAGTTGCCATGTTCCTAGTCATCACCTAAAAAGCTTGTGTGTAAAAAAGTGGCAGTAAAAAAAATGCCACCTCTCAATATTAAAAATATATTCCCTTTTAAAATAATAAAAATGCTCATCCTATTATAAAATAAAAAATGACATGCCCTTATAAATAAAACTGCCATCCTCTTATAATAGAAAATGCCATCCTCTTATTATAAGTAAAAAGGAATCCTCTTATAATAAAAACTAGCGCCGAAGAAGCACGGCGCATGCCGCGCCCGTGACCATTTGCGTCTGTATTTTGCCGAAATAAGCAAGAAAACAACATGTATTACATGATAAAATAAAATAAAGAGGAGAACGCAAATTCTATCTTTACCCCATGATCCGTGTAGGCACGTAACCAACATTAAATGATTTAACAGATTAAGCAAACCGCTGGCCTATTAATATTTTTTCGTATCTTGTTCTGGTTTATTCGGGTTTATTGTTCTAAATTACAATTCGGTTACTGCTTCGGTTTATGGTTCGGGTGGGTTAAAGTTTTTGGTTTATTCAGGTGTTGTTTTGTTTTCACTGGTTTTATTGTTTCGTATTATTGAAGTTTGTTGTTTTTGTTTATTTGGGGTATTGTTTCGATTAGCAGTTCTGGGTTTATTCGGATACTGTTTCGGTTTTTGTTCGGTTAATTGTTAGTGAACTGTTCGCTGATTTTGTGGTGTAAAAATGGGCAGTAATCGGTCAAGAACTTATTTCCCCCATGGATTACTGTTCATGCAAATATACTATTCCGACCTACTATTTTGTGCCTCGGTAGCACCATCACCGAAAAGGATCAGGAGACGATTGAGACTGATCTACGTCGGTACACCGATGGAGAGAAATGATGTGTAGAAAAATCCTAAATCTTAACTCTCTATATAAGGACGCGGTGGTGCAGGAGGAGGAGAGAAATAATGTGTTAAAAATCCATTTTTTTAACAACGTGCGTATTTTTTCTCCAGTGGAACCTAAAAAAAGTAAGGGAAAAATCAGATTATTCAATGGCACTGTTTAAATGGGGGTTCTGTTCACTGGGGTACTGTTCATGTGCGGGGGCACTGTTCACAGACGTTTGCTGTTCACGCGTGGTACTGTTCACCACTACTATTTACTAACGCCGATGTAAATGAACAGTAGAAGCTTTAAGAAAATAATAAAAAACCAGAAAAATCAAGGCCTTCCCGCTTTAGTATAGTAACTTATGTCATATCTTAAATAATAAAAATGCCATCCTCACAATAATAAAAATGCCATCCTATTATAAAAAATGGGATGCTCTTATAAAATAAAATTGGCATCTTCTTATAATTAAAATTGCTACCCTCTTATAATAAAACATGTCATCCTCTTATAATAAGAAGAAAATGCCATCCGCTGATGATAAAACTACCCAGTGAGAAAGTAAAAAAAAAGGATTTTAGGACGAATTAAAAATAATAATAAAAAGCTTCAAAAATGCCAAGTTATATATAAAAATCTGTTTTAACACGAATGTTCACGAACCACCTCTCCAGCCCATTAGCAAAAAGACCCCGTGCTCTCGTGAGAGGTTGCGAGTTCGAGACCTCCTCCTGCGCGCCTCCAATCATCTGACGTGGTGTTGCCCAGCATCGAGATTTGTCCGACGGTGATGGGGGCATTCGCTGGGGTTGGCCTCTCAGGGAATGTCAGCCAAGTAACATTTCTGAATTTGTATGTATGCTCATATTCAATCAGCTCAAACTTACATTGTGACCCCAATTATTGAACCCACCCAAGTGCACTGCAATATTCCTGCAGACGCTGTAAAAGAAAAATAATCATTTCTTCAGACATAACCAAAAATGCGTGTACTACAAATGAACACACTTCCACTTCCCCACCAGGTGAGAGAGAAAACCCACACCTAGCTCCTCTCCATGCCATCTCCTGTTCCTCTTCTCCCCACCCACGGCTAGGCTGCGAACCCTAGCTCCTCGCTGATGTGAACCTCGCCGGAGATTCCAGATCCAGCTGCCACCCTCACTGACGGCGCCCGGCTCCGTCCCCTTCCTCTTCCCCTATCGCTGGCCAGGCCTGGCAACCAGGCGCTCAAGACTGGTAAGCGGTGAGCTCCTCCGTCTGCGCAATGTGACAATGCCGACCTGGATTTTAGCACTTGAGCTGGTTGGGCAGATCGATCGATGCTCTGCGTGACCAGCATTGTTTCTTTCTTTCAGTAGATCTATATCATCTGTGCAGTTTTTATCTGAAATGCTTGGCTCTGACGCGCATCTCCTGTTGTTTCACCCTGTTCCTGAAAGAAAAGAAAAGAAATGGCGCATCTTTTCTTGCAGATTACTACTTTACCTAACCAAAATTTGTTCCTTTTAGTAGATCTATCTGTTACGCCTGGTACAAATGGTGAGGAAAATATATACTTGGCTCCGATGCAAGGCCTATCACCGTTTCAGCATGTTTTACAGGAGGCAGATGGCACATGTTGCTACTTTACCTAATCGAAAATTGTTTCCTTTTAGTTGAGGCATTGGAGTTCATTTGATCTGATATCTGATGTACAAACAACAAATGTCCGGTAATGCCAGCAAAAAACTAAATCCAGTAATATACTTTGCTCGGATGCGCAACCATTGTTTACAGCATGTACTCTCTCTGTCCCAAAATAAGTGTCACTGACTTAGTACAGCTTTAGTAGTTGTACTAAATTAGCGACACTTATCTTGGGACGGAGGGAGTACTTGAATAAGACGGCACTTCCTTTTCAACACATACAGATGAATGCCGTCAGCCCTTTTCATCTAAACAAAAATGGAAATGGTCTGTGGTCACTGATGTTAGGCCATTGCAAGAACAATATTCTTCTGCAGCTCATTTTACTCTCCTCCTGTTGGTGTTCTAGCCAGAGTACGGCAATCAAAGGATCCTTCTTTTCTATTTTTATGCCTGCGACTAGGAGGGTCCTTGATGTAGGCGCATCACAAGAACAAAATTCTTTTACAGCTCGTCATACTCTGCTCCTGTTGGCTTTTCTAGTCGGAGGACGACGGTCAAAGGATCCTTTCTATTTTATTCATGCACCTCATTCTGTGAAGAAACATGCCTCCGTGTGCTGTCTAAGTTTAGTTGCAGTTACTACTTACTGCAGCTGTTGTTACCTAGTGCAAGAAGCATACATACGCAGGTGCAAGCTTAGGTGGTACAGTGAATTTAGTTTTACTACTTTTCTGTCTGGTGGATTGATGGTTTCCGCTGCATCTTCATATTTTCCTCATGCTCTCTCTGAACTTACTTCAGTTTTTTTTTTAATATTGAACCGATGGCCCTTGGTCTTAGAATTGTACAATAAGCATCACTAATTGCAGCTTTAACTCTGTTTAACCATGAATCCTATTTCTTCTCTTGTAGAGTTGCATGATGGAGGCTCCACAGTATAGACCTTGGTCAGATCTTCCGCCGGAACTCCTCGGCCTTGTCCTCAAGCGCCTCCCTTCGCTAGCTGACCGTGTTCGTCTGAGAGCAGTCTGTCACCCATGGCGCTCTAATGGTCTGCTGCAACAGCTTCCCCTCCCATTCCCCTGGCTCACCCTCCCTGATGGTACCTTCTTCAGCATCCCAGGAGGTGAGGTTCACCGGATGCCTGTACCAGATGGTGCTAGTTGCCGTGGCTCCGTGGACAACTGGTTATTCCTCATGAGCAGTGATGACACATGCACGTTGATGAACCCTTTCTCCAAGAGCACGTTGGAGCTTCCTAATCTGGTCACAGTTTGGCGGCGTGAGGCACTCTTCGAATATGATCCTAAGCAACTTTTGTACAAGTTGGTGGTACCCTCGCCCCTGGACATATCACCTGATTCCCTCGTTGCAGCATTGATCAATGATGGTAATTGTTCACTCTGCATTTGCCAGCCACCGATTGCCACTTACTCGTTACGAGGCAATAGGGAGCCACTACAGCACCTATTTGATGTTGCATTCTTCGATGGAAAGTTGTACGCGGTGACTGTCTTTGGCAAGCTCTTCATCCTTAAGTTTCGAAACAACCTTGGTAGGAAACCAAAGATCAGATGCGTAATTGAGTCTTTGGGTGATTGTCGTGGAGGACCAGAATGCATTTCCAGAGAGGAAACGTGTACATTCAGGTCGTATCTAGTTGAATGTGGTGGTAGACTGTTGATGGTTGAACGATTTATTCGCTTCGGCCCTCGCACTGGTGACAATATCTTTGACAATACTCAAACTGCTGGGTTTGTTGTCCTCGAGGCAGACTTGCACTCCAACCCTTGCCGATGGAAAAGGATCAGTGAGTTGGGTGGACATGCTCTCTTTGTTGGCCAGCATGGCTCCAAGTCTCTGCTTGCTAGAGAATGCAGCGGATCCCAGGAGGATTGCATTTACTTCATTTGTGACTATCCCCATCCAAAGTATTTTTCGAGTCCATTTCGCGACTGTGGTGTGTACGACATGCGAAATGGGATGATCATGCCATTGATGTCTCAGACTGCAGCACCGGCACATGATGCTGGCCAGTGGCGCCCGACATGGTTTTTCCCTGCCGAACCTATGTGATCAGTCTATCAGGATTTACTCTACTGAAGCTTTTATGATCAGAGGGGTATGCAGATTCTCATATGTATGCCTAACTTGTCCCGCTGAAGCTTTGTGATCATGCCAGCATGGGTGCTGCCCATCTTTATCCTAGTGATATGTTGTCGTGCGACTTAGGTTATTAGTTAGTATGATGATCAACCAGCCTGGTTCTGGTTATCTTTATCCTGGTGCTATGTTATGTACCGTCTAATTGTAGAACTTCTAATTAGTATGATGGTGCACGCTTCATTTCCATGGGATGTATTCGGATGTGCAACTTCATCTTTCATTTGAGACTGATATGTACAACTTGAACAAACTTTTCACCCCTGAAGGCGAACTAACTTGGTTGTGTCACTACCCTGAATCCTGGCCACTGCAAGTAAGCCTGGTTCTGGTCATCTTTATGGGCTACGTTACCTTCTGACTACTCTTTTTTTTTTTCCAACTCAACAGCCCTTTATTCACAAGAAACTATGGTTGCATCGTTTATGAGTACAGGGATGATCACATCTGGTTGTTCTTCCATCCAGCTATTACAAAGGGGTCCTCTAGCCAATTTAGCTAGCTCATGAGCTACACAATTCTGTTCCCCATAACAACGTTCGAAAACCACATAGGGAAATTCACAAGCCATATGGTAGCAATCGTCAAAAATAACAGCCACAACTCCTGAGGATCAACCTCCAGCCTTGATGGTTTCATCGACCTCAAGATTATCATACTGAATAATTAGTCAGTTGCACCCAGCAGTTTCTGCTAGGTTGAGGCCAAGCAGCAGCGCTAGAGCTTTCTCGGTGAGCGCATTCATGCAACATCAATCGATTTCTTGGAGATATCCATATCCACACTTGCTTTAAAATCCAGAACATATTTGTATTTGTATTTACAGAATAATTCCAGATATTATCCACATGATTTCCATTATAATTCGGATACGAATATTCGATTGCCATATAGACATTTTCTCGAATACGAATACCAGATATGTCCGATTATCTACCTTCAATTTCCACCCTTACCTCTGAATGACTATTCTTGTTTAACAAAGAGTAGAGTTCGGGTATGGAGGACAGTACATCCACGTTAGGACTTAGGACCATCCAAGCAACCATGTCACTCTTTCCTTCTCTAGTCTCTACTTATTTCACTCGGTCACATGGACTGATTACAATATTATTTTTGAAGATCTTTCCGTGCAAAACTATCTCATGAAGTTGATACGTATATGATAAATGTTCTCAGCAACCGCACCCTCCATGGCTAACAATTTATATACCAACACCGATCGAGTTTGTTCTATACACACTTGATGAGTCATTCAACATATTTCTCATCAGCAGAAACAACTCAAGGAAAAAGTTCTGTAAGACTAGCAAATCCAGAGTGTCCTCCCCATGTTTCAGTCACCAAGGTTTTGCACTTTCCTCTCATACAATTATTGTTAACCAAGACAATGCAATGCAAGACAAAAAAAGAAGAGAAAAGAGATTGCGGTTTTGAGATTGGGAGACATCGGAAAGGGAACACTTAGTGGTAATGGAAGCATTCGTAGTGAACGTTGTGGTGGCCCGATGCGCCACCATGCCGCCTCCGACCACCATATGTGCGTGAGAGCCAAGGCTATGCCCTCCGGCCTGCGGGGGGCGCTCACCCTATTTCCTATTTGCCATATGAAGATGTCTCTGAAGTCTGAACGTTCAAGTACTGTTGCACTTGAGCTCTTTGAGGCAGACTTGCCCACCAGCCCTGGTTGCGGATGTACTGGATACCATGAGGATTGCATATACTTCCTGTGTGACTATCTCCAGCGGACCTCTTCTGCGAATCCTCTACGTGACTCTGGTGTGTACAACATTAGGACTAACACAATCATACCACTGATGTCATGTCAGGGGTATCAGGACTACAGTGTGTTGAAGCTCTGTGATCAATCCAGCAGGGTTTGCTCTACTGAAGCTTTATGTCAGAGGGGTGTGCAGATTCTCATATGTATGCCTAACTTCTTCTGCTCAAGCTTTGTGATCGTATAATAGTGCGACTAAAGTTACTAGTTAGTATGAGGATCTTTTTTCTAGGGCCAGGTTAACTTGTGACTGTGGACTCTTAATCACTACTAGCAGGCAGAGGCGCGGCGGCACGCCGCGCCCATCAGAAAGGCTGTGCGCGTGCCTATGTTGTTGTTTTTTAATGAGGGAAACGGAAACAATGCATTTGAAAGCGAGCTGATGGTTTGAAAGTATCTATGTATTTAGCAAGTTCATGCAGGTCATTATACTTTCTTATTTGTAGAAGTTAGGGAGGTTATAGCAACTTGCAAGGAAGTTATTTTCCATATGAAAGAGCGTGGTGTCATGGCTAACTATGCCAATGATCTGGACGACATTGCTACCACCAGCATGAAGGAGTTGGGATAGGAAGATGGTTGGCTCTACCATTGGAAGTCTGGTAGTGTGCTTGTTGGTTTTCTTGTTATGTGAAGTGAAAGTGTTAGAGGTGTGCGTTTTAGATCTTGACCACTGGTGTACCTCTATTTATAGATAGATTTGCCTATTCCAATCAATCACCAGTTTGATAATTGATCTTGGTCATTGATATTTGTTTCTATTTGTTTGTGCACGTAACATGACCATGTACATTTGTACATGCAAGGGAAGAGTTTCATTAGCAAGAGATCATGTGGAGAAACTTTATCTGAAATGTCTTATAGCCAGAAAAAATAATAGCTTCATATATTTCAAGCGCCAATGCTTTTTCTATGGGACTCACATACCTTTTTGCACAATCAAACTACCATTTAGCCCCCATTGTACAAAAAACTAAGAAGAACATGAGAGAGGCAAAGGAAGAGTAAAATATCACCGAGCACAAAACTGGGGCGGGGAGTAAGGCTGCACCTGCATCAACAATGAACTTTTCTTAAGCAAAAGTCGACTGCTAGCAAGTGTATAACCTCCAAAGAAAACTAAGAATGGATAAACAATACCAATCTCAAATATAGTATGAACCTATAGAAGAAAGTAAAGCCGTGGATCAATGAATATCAGGTGAAGAAAATAGACCACAATAATTATGCATATGTAAATAGCTTGGAGTAAACTTACCCATGGATTTTCATACCCATAAGGATAAGAAATTCCCATCCAATTACTTCACCTTCCAGCCGCCTATTACGAACTGGAACAACCTGATCCCATGGGAACAGAGGAATTCATGTTCGGTCTCTAGGTACGACTCGGGGTAGAAGCACCTGAGGCATACAAATAGAATCAGAAGAACGACACTGGACCTGAAAGAATAAATTACGTACCTAGCCGAATAACAATGGTGCGCTGCTTCCTTCCACGTCCTCCGATGCCGCGCGCCAACAACCTCGGCCATGGCGTTTCATTCACGAACGCCAATGTGGCGTGGCCTCCCACTCGGATATCAAGCCGAGTAGCGTGAAGAGCAGCGCCGGCATAAACGACGCGCACCAACTGAGGGTGACGCGGTGAGTTGCAAGTGTCGGCCAACTAGTGAAAGAGTGTCTGTAATTCGCCTAGGTGAAGATTTGTTCGAGGAGAGGGCGGAGCCCGGCCAACCGAGGGCGATGCACTAGAACGCAGAGGAGAAAGACCGGGACGCACCAGGACTATTAGTTCGTCCAACACCACCTGAAATTCATGGTCCAGGTAGGTGCAGCTTGCAGGTCACAACCGAGAGAGAGAGAGAGAGAGAGGGAGGGAGGGAGGGAGGGAGAGAGAGAGAGAGGCGGAATAAACAGGACACATAAATTATGGCGACCTTGTGACTCTTTCCATTGAGCGGTGAGAAAAACCTAGATCAGTCGAAACCACGAATATACGTGGTAATAGATAACTATACTCACGATTAGCACTATGGGAGACGTGGCGAGAAACCAGATCGCAACACGAAACCCAAATACACAGCATACACACGAACTAACCTGTGGTTGGTCAGAAGAACGACACCGGGACCTGAAAGAATAAATTACGTACCTAGCCAAATAACAATGGTGCGCTGCTTCCTTCCACGTCCTCCGATGCCGCGTGAACAACCTCGGCCATGTCGTTTCATTCACGAACGCCAATGTGGCGTGGCCTCCCACTCGGATATCAAGCCGAGTAGCGTGAAGAGCAACGCGCACCAACTGAGGGTGACGCGGTGAGTTGCAAGTGTCGGCCAACTAGTGAAAGAGTCTGTACTTCGCCTAGGTGAAGATTTGTTCGAGGGGAGGGTGGAGCCCGGTCAACCGAGGGCGATGCAGTAGAACGCAGAGGAGAAAGACCGGGACGCACCAGGACTATTAGTTCGTCCAACACCACCTGAAATTCATGGTCCAGGTAGGTGCAGCATGCAGGTCACCACCGAGAGAGGTGGAATAAAACAGGACAGAGAAATTATGGCGACCTTGTGACTCTTTCCATTGAGCGGCGAGAAAAACCTGGATCAGTCAAAACCACGAATATACGTGGTAATAGATAACTATACTCACGATTAGCACTATGGGAGACGTGGCGAGAAACCAGATCGCAACACGAAACCCAAATACACGGCATACACGCGAACTAACCTGTGGTTGGTCAGAAGAACGACACCGGGACCTGAAAGAATAAATTACGTACCTAGCCGAATAACAATGGTGCGCTGCTTCCTTCCACGTCCTCCGATGCCGCGTGAACAACCTCGGCCATGTCGTTTCATTCACGAACGCCAATGTGGCGTGGCCTCCCACTCGGATAGCAAGCCGAGTAGCGTGAAGAGCAGCGCCGACATAAACGATGTGCACCAACTGAGGGTGACGCGGTGAGTTGCAAGTGTCGGCCAACTAGTGAAAGAGTCTGTAATTCGCCTAGGTGAAGATTTGTTCGAGGGGAGGGCGGAGCCGGGCCAACCGAGGGCGATGCAGTAGAACGCAGAGGAGAAAGACCGGGACGCACCAGGACTGTTAGTTCGTCCAACACCACCTGAAATTCATGGTCCAGGTAGGTGCAGCTTGCAGGTCACAACCGAGAGAGAGAGAGAGAGAGAGAGAGAGAGAGAGAGAGAGAGAGAGAGAGAGAGAGAGAGAGAGAGAGAGAGAGAGAGAGAGAGAGAGAGAGAGAGAGAGAGAGAGAGAGAGAGAGAGAGAGAGAGAGAGAGAGAGAGAGAGAGAGAGAGAGAGAGAGAGAGAGAGAGAGAGAGAGAGAGAGAGAGAGAGAGAGAGAGAGAGAGAGAGAGAGAGAGAGAGAGAGAGAGAGAGAGAGAGAGAGAGAGAGAGAGAGAGAGAGAGAGAGAGAGAGAGAGAGAGAGAGAGAGAGAGAGAGAGAGAGAGAGAGGGGGGGGGCAGAATAAGCAGGACGCGGAAATTATGGCGACCTTGTGACTCTTTTCATTAAGCGGTGAAAAAAACCTAGATCAGTCGTAACCACAAATATACGTGGTAATAGATAAGTGTACTCACGATCAGCACTATGGGAGACGTGACGAGAAACCAGATCGCAGCACGAAACCCAAATACGCAGCATACACGCGAACTAACCTGTGGTTGGATGGTTAGGAGGACAATGATATCCCAGCCCACCAGGGTTCAAGTCTTAGACTCGACACCGGTGCTCGCATTTTCCTGGATTTATTTCAGGTCTTCCGACGATGTGCATTCATTTGGAGGAGACAACTTCGCCAATTTCAAGATAATGTGCCGCTTCAGTCTCTCGGAGGTGCTAATAAAAATAGGGTGTGCGTGCGTGCATTTATAGGGGTGAGTGTATGTGCGTATGTATGAGCCTCTGTGTCTGTACGGTGTTGAAAAAAAAAACGTAGCATACATGAAAATGGTGGACCGGCCGTTAACAGAAAGACGATGGACAACTCACAGATAAGAAGAAAACCATCACAAAACCAATAGTAAACCATAGGAAAGAAGAAAGACATGTGTCAATCAAAAAAGCATTCACGCTCAACACTTGAGAAGCATGGTGTTGAGGCTAGCTTAACCACTTTAATATTTGTATATATAGAGTTTCTTACTGAAGGTGAATCTTGATTGATGTCGCTGGGAGTAGTGACTTTTTTCACAGTTATGATCATTCTTTTTCTTGGCACTCCCATGCAAAGACAAATTTCTTCTCTTTATTTGAGAGAAGAAAATTGTTCTCCCTATGCAGGAACCTAAATCTGATTATCTTATATACCTGCAAGTTTGTTACTTAAAATATACTGTATTAATATATAGGGAACACAAAATGAGAAATTTGTGGATAAAAAAACGATACCACAGTTGAAAAATATATGATGAATGCTTAGTATATGCGTACACACCACACATCTGTGTGATGAAGCCAAAAGAAATCAGACGTTGTTATCACTAGGTACACACAACACATGTATTTACAAAATAATTTCAGATATTATCCACATCCGTTTCCATTTTTAATTCAGATACAAATATTCACTTGCCATGTAGACATTTCCTGAAATACGAATACTACATAATATTTTTGATTATCTACTACCAATTCCCACCCCTTACGACTAAATGACTGTTCTTTTTTAACAAAGCACAGAGTTCGGGTAAGAAGAGAGTACATCCATGTTAGGACCAATCAAGCAAAGAGTAGCCCAACATTAGTAGTACTCCAGGAGGTCAAAGATCAGGCCACGAGGATTTAGTATGTAATATACTGTATTTTGGTTGCTACTCGTCGTACCCTCTGGCTCGCCTGTGCACCAAGCCGCCCTAGGGATTCTTGTGCCTCCCGCTGGCGCCGCCGCCGCCGCCGGTCTATCCCGTCTTCTGTGGTCTTAGAGCCATAGAGGCGTGGTGGATCCTGACCCTTGCCGGGGGAAGGGCTCCGTTTTTTGAAGCTTTTTTGAGTTTTATTAGGGTTTGTGTCCCGCTTAGAGAGACGAGGCGGTGGCAGTTCTCTAAAGATGGAATAAGGTTCTCCCCGCCTAGTCCCCGTCCCGCTGGTGTTTCTAGCATCATCGGAGGGCGTGTGGAGGTTTGTCTCCGGCGTATCTCGCGGGATTCGGTCGGCATTTGTCTTCGGTGGATCCACGTGGATCCGTTCTTCGTACGTTTGTGTTCGTATGTCTACAGGTTGGATCCTTCCGATGTACGCTTCTCTTCATTGGCAGCGGTTGTTGTGCTGGTGCAATGGTCCAATGGAGCCTTAGCACGGCGACTTCCCGACTGTCTACTACAATAAGGTTTGCCCGGCTCCGATGAGGGAGGGACGGTGACGGCGGCGCGCCTTCGGCTAGCTCCAGTGCTTGTAGTCGTCGCTAGGTGGTCTACGAACTTGGATGTATATTTTACTTCTGATGTTCTTTGTATTACCTTGACAGACGATGAATAGATCGGAAGTTTTCTCCGGAAAACAAGACCAATCAAGCAACCATGCCGCTCTTTCCTTCTCTACTTATTTAATTCAGTCACATGTACTGATTACAACCATTATTTATGTGAAGGTCTTTCCGTGCAAAAAATATCTGAAGAAGTTGATCTATGATAAATGTTCTGAACAACCACACACCCTCCGGGGCTAGCAATTCATATACCAGCACTGGCCGAGTTTGTTCTATATAAGCTCTCGAAACAGGCTTTCGTCCCGCGATATTAATATAACAACCACCCGATACAAGCTTCACGAGTCACTCAACTAGTTTCTCAGTTCAGCAGAAATATTTTGTAAGACCAACAATCCAGTGTGTTCTCCCCAAGTTTCGGAGTCACTGATGTTTTGCACTTTTCTCTCATACATTTATTGTTGACCAAGACAACGCAAGACAAAAAGAAAGAGAGAAAAGATATTTCAGTTTGGTAATAGGAGACGTCCGGAAGAGAACACTTGGTCAGACTTGGAGAGCTCGTAATGAACGTTGTGGTCGCCCCACACGGTGCCTTGAAGCCACGGCTTTGACCTCCAGCCTGCCAGGGGCGCTCACCGCCTTGGCTGGCCCACTGATCTTCTCTAGCGCAAGCGCGCTTTCTTCATCAAGCTCTTAGCGATGCACATTAATCTTCTCTTGGCAAGATCGATGTGTGCACTCTTATGGCGAACCTTGGCAGCTGCCTGGGCTCCGCCAGACAAGTGCCTGGAGCACGTGAGCGACGAAACGACCCGTCAAGGGCAAGGTTCAGTTGGCTACCCCTGCTGATGTTGACTTCAGAGGGAAACAAGATAGCTCATCCATTTTCAGGGGATATCATGGATTCATAGTTATTTTAGTTTTCCCAAATAATTAGTAAACTTTTTTCATATGCATCTCTTTTATTTGTTTCATCTGTTAAGAGATATGCAAAGCTTCCTGCAAATCCATTGATATTCTGTTTCAGACTACGCATTGTGACGTACAGATTAGACACACTAGTCATCAAACCCGTGCATCCGCACGGGCTTTCGATGGAGTAGATATCATATTCATGGAATACAATTCACTTTCAAGATGCCTTGATGGTGAAGAGGTTGACATGCAAGACTCAAAATCTATTGCTGAAGTGCTTCGAGCTTCCAGTCCTCTTAAGGCATAATATAGAGAGTTCTCATTTAATGAGCATTTCCCGTAGAAGTATTCTGAAAATATAGGCCTAGCGGTAACATCTATCTTCTGAGGTCTTTAATCATCTCCCTAAGAACAATAGACTAAATATTTTTTGAACGGTCCTAACATTCGTTGAAAGAGATAATAAAGAGCCCAAAGCAGATGGTAGCCTAGTGGAAGGGTGGTCTTAAGGATTCAAAAGAGCTTGCTCAAAAGATAGATGTATCCCAACCTATACTGCTCTGGTGAAAAGACCTTTTCTTAGTACTCCCTCGCATATTAATTGTCGCTCACTTAGTACAACTTTAGTACAAAGTTGTATTAAAATGGATCGGAGGGAGTAATTATATTTTATGTGTGGTAATTAGACTTTTAGTAATTATCACATTTGATTTGTATCTTTTCATCAAAGCCGTGCATACGGACGGTCTTTGAATGTAGTACCATATGTGATAATTATACTTTTTCTAATTATAAATTGTTTACATTAGTGTATCCAGCCAGTGTGACACGACTTAGTATATATTTCTCGTTTTTATTAGTAATGGCATGTTATCTTTAATGGATTGCTTACCAAGATCTTTCTACCACGTGCAAATATATTCTTTTTAAATTGGTTGACATATATCTATTGTATTTATACTACCATGAAAAATTCATACATGAGCATACAATTTTCTTGATTATTTTTTCTTATTTTTTAATAATCAAAAACTTAATAGGAGGCGATATCGGTGATATCGCCTTTTCGATATGGTCCCGCTAAACAATATCTATGTACAATTTAGAAATGTTGGCAGCATAGGGCGCCATTTACCGGGGACATAGAATTCATTTAGCTTATTTTTAGGTTGTCGCTATTTGCCAAAGTCCCATATTTTAAACTTTATTGATTACATACTTCATGTAATAGCTATATATCACTAAATATATTTTATATGAAATATGAACCACATAGTCTGTCATACAATATCAACTAATTATTTGGTGCGCCGGTATTAGTTTGGAATTTCACATCTAGTGTAGACATTAGTATGTATTACGATTTTTTTACATAGATTTAGAACTATTTTCTCAAGACTAATTTGTTCATTTTTTTCAAAGAACACGAATTAAGTGGGTCGTGCCTATAGACCTACGTATGATTTACGGAGGAGCTTGGTGAATTATGCGCATTTATGCATTGGTAGTTGTGTACATAGTGATTTATTTTAAGAAAATTATAGTGATACGCGTCTATATAGAAAGAGCAAACATTGATTGATTAATGTTTGATGGCTGCGTTATGCATGCCCTGACGCATAGGCCTTTGTTGCATGGTCACGCATTAATCTTTAGGAGACTTAACTTCACACGTTTCCATGTATAGGAGTATTATATATGTACTCTATTGTTAATCATCTATGGCATGGAATAGACCACGTAATCTTTTCTTTCCTTTAAATTTGGAAGACATACTATCGCTTGAAAGTTGTAGGCGTCCAGGACTCTAGAGCTTGCGTAAAATAGAGGTACGCAGATTTTCTTTTAATCTTAGACGTAAAATTAAAATCTAACGGTTATTGTTTGGAGTTATCTAGGATTAACGTGGAGGCTCGGATGGTGCCTCCAATTAGTAAATATAAGATAAGATAAGATGCTATTTCTGGGTGCCACAAATTGGGGGAGCTTTAATATTCCCCAGTGGGTTATGGACGTGATTTTGCATTCCCCTAACCCACTATAAGAATTTCTGGAAATTCCTTGGTGCCGTTGTATGGGATTTGTAGAATATTTTGTTGTGCTTCCAAATGCAGTGAGTTGTGAATAGTTTCTAAACGGAATATGGTGTTGCGCAGTGGTGAAACCAAGCTTAATATGGTGTTGAATTGTCATACTGAAACAAATGGTGGGTACTAGAACTCCCGTGCATTTACCTGAGGAGAAGGGACTCCATGATTGATGGGTGCACCTTGGCAGCTTCATCACATGCTTGTTGTGCTTCCAAATGCAGTGAGTTGTGAATAGTTTCTAAACGGAATAGCTTCGCACACGACGTTCTGTGGGCGGCATGTGGACGGTGGCAGATCTCACGTTCCTTAGTTATTGAGGAATTTAATCTACTCCCTCCGTACCGATGCATAAGTCATCTTACGTTGTGCACCGCGACCAAGGTGGAGGGGATAACGTTCATTTACTAATTAATATCATTGCATGCAATGAACTGACCACTGCATGCCGTGCTAGGTAGTCTCAAGTCATTAAAAACATACACGCACCACTCTCTTATTGGTTGATTCCTTCATTTACACTAGTAGAAAACAGGGCATTAGTCCCGGTTCCTAAGGGCCTTTAATCCCGGTTCTGCAACCGGGACTAAGCAATCGGGACTAAAGGCCCCCACTTTTAGTCCCGGTTGTGTTACGAACCGGGACTAAAGGAGCTCCACGTGGCCGCTGTGGGGCGCCCAGGCAGGAGGACCTTTAGTCCTGGTTGGTAACACCGACCGGGACTAAAAGGCAGCCACACGCCAGCACCTGCCAAGCGCTGGGTTTTTTTTTTGAAATGAGGGGTTTAGGGTTTTGGAGGGTTTAGGGGTTTGATATTGTGTTTCCCCCTTTTCTTTTTGTGTTTACCATTCAATTCTTTTACATTTAGGGTTTTCGTTTTTATTTTACGTTTTCCATTCAACTCGACGCTAGCTACTACATATAGCAATGAAGGAACCATTACACAAATCGTCATGAATATAGAGAGAAGTGATCTCTCTTTCTCCGTGCTTGGTCGAACAACAAGTTTTCGTATATCTATTCGACGCTATTACGTATAGTACACGTTCATGCATATATAGAATGTAACATCTCTTACGATCCCTAATATCTAATTATTACCAACATTCACTTCCAATTCTCGATGGTATACTCCGGTTTTAGCTATGATCTCTTGAAGGAAGAATCCCGCCAATTCCTCTTGAATTGCTCGTATGCGAGCCTTTGGTAGGAGTTCGTCCCGCTTCCGTTCGATCTAATTTAAAGAAGGGGGTCAATATATATATATATATATATATATATATATATATATATATATATATATATATATATATATATATATATATATATATGAATGAAACTCAACACAATTGATGGTAATAAAATAAAATTATGAATATTGTTTACGTACTTCAAGTTGTTGTAAATTTCTGCCAGTCTCACTGGTCGTCATGCGAATGAACTCGCAAACGTGGTATACACATAAATTAGTCCCCCTTTCCTGCCTCAAGCACTTTACGAGAGTAGAGTTCAATCAAAACAATAATCAAGCATGATAATTGTATTGAAATTAATTAGAATCAAAGAGATGGGCGGACCTAGCTAGTGCTACTTACAGTGAGTTGTCGAAATTGCAGCTCCTCTTTCCATTCACCCCTAGCCTTCTTGGTGAACCGTTTCCAAACCCTGCCCGGCAAAGAAAATAAATAAATGAGTTATTAATTACTTGATATCAGGAAATGAACGAAAGTTGCCGATATAGTGCGATAATGATTGAAATTACCTCTGGAGCATATCACGCAGGTCCGCCCACATCTTAGGGTCTTTACGTAGCGAGTCCATGACAAGTACGCTTCCTGAGCCAACCGGATTGACTAGCAGAATAAAGTGGAAGCTGCGCACGCAACATAACTCATCAATTACACTTAACATCGAGTAAGCGAAACAGAATGTGTACAAGACAGTATAACACTCACTTGAAGTTGTAAGGAAATAGTATTTCCCTTTTGTTTTGTTGTTCAATTAACGCCCTTAGCAAGATCTTCTCTGTATCCTTGGCGTTCATTTGTACCGTAACTTCATGAATAGTATTTGGGTTAATGAACCCAATGTCATAGATTTGTTCTCTTTTGCATTCGATGATCTTCATTCTGCATAATATAGTGAGGAAAATTATACATGCAATGAACGAGCTGAGCTAGAGACTTAATTACAGAAATGATACTTACAGACAATAGCAACTGATGATAGATTTGTCGACGGCGTCTTGATTGTAAAACTGAAATAATTCTTCAAATTCAATGTAAATCTCCTCGTCTCCATTGAAGTAATTCTCATCTTTAACTCCCGCAATGATATAGTTGCTCCCTTACTTTGAGGCTTCCAAGTACCAGTCATGCAATCTTCGCATCATCGTTGGTAGATGCGGGAGCTCCTCAGGTCTGACGAGAGGCTTCCCGTGCTCGAATTTAAAGGCTAACTCAGCCATTTAGAATTGTACCTCATCGCCTAAGTAATCACCAAGAGTGAAACCAGGATCAGCGGCCGCTACCCCGGATCATTAGCGATATCGGTAAACACCTTGAGCGGGGGACACGATTGGTTTTTCTGTTCGCCGAGCTGGGGAATTGTTTTCCCCCTTGCACTACTTCTACTTCCCGACCGCTGCTGTGGATCTCTATATGACTTTATAATAGAGCGGTCATAGTTTGATAGCAGCGGAGGCAGCGATGGTTTTGTAAGGTTTTCCAGCAAGCGCCTCGCTTTTACCGGATCTATTTTCTTCGTTGGATCTGGACGGGTTTGTGCAAGCTGGCGTTTCACGTCGGCAGCCACGGTCTCCTTGGTTTCCTCCTCAGTCATGTCGTATGGTAACTTGGCAGGAGCCTTCTTGACGCTACCTGCTCTGGATTTCTTCGCTATTGTACTACTAGCCGCCGGAGCGGCGGCGGATCTCTTCCGCCGGTCCTGAGGCGGCGGAGGAGGCGGAGTCAGCTGACGCGGTGGATTCTGCTGAGGGACCTCCTCCGGCGGAGTCCGCTGACGCGGCGGAGACAGCTGAGGCGACGCCGTGTGCTGACGCGGCGGAGACGGCTGAGGCAGCGGAGACGGCTGAGGCAGCGGAGATAGAGCTGGACTGTGAGGAGTCTGCTGAGGGGCCTCCTCCGGCTGAGTCTGCTGACGCGGCGTCCAGTATGGAAGCACGATGTGTTCCTTTCTCCATAGAATGGTAGTCCTTATGGCATCTCCCAGATGAGTCTCCCCTTCACCTGTAGGGTACTCAAGCTCCAGCTGCTCAAATCCGTTGGTAACTTCATCCACCCCAACAACAGCATAGCCATCTGGAATCGGAGAGCAATGGTAAGTTCCATCAGGTACACGAGGTAAGGCATAGCCGACCGCCACCTTCAAGGTTATGTTCATGCATTTCGCATGTAGATCACAATGTTCCCTCTCCGTGATATCATCCACGGGGTAGCGATCAGGAGCCGTGATATCATCTATGGGCGGCCGAACGAGCAAAGAGGAAGCCACGCTGCTTTTCCGCTGAGATGGTGGGGTAGCTCCATGGGAAGTATCGAATGAAGGATCTTCGTGCCGCTGAGATGATGGGCCGGTAGCTCGCTGGCTGTTAAGTGCCTCTATTTGCTTCTCCTGCAACGCTAATCTTTCTTCTACCTTCTGCAACCGGTCTGCATCCTCTTTCTTCTTTCTCCCTCGGCTTCTATAAGTGTCTCTGCTGTCGGGAAACCCAAACTTCTGATGGAAATATGCCCTAGAGGCAATTAATAAAGTGTTTATTATCATATTTCTCCGTTCATGATAATGGTTTATTATTCATGCTAGAATTGTATTGACCGGAAACTTAATACATGTGTGGATAATAGACAAATACTGAGTCCCTAGTAAGCCTCTACTAGACTAGCTCGTTGATCAAAAGATGGTCAAGATTTCCTGACCATGGACATGAGTTGTCATTTGATAACGGGATCACATCATTAGGAGAATGATGTGATGGACTTGACCCAACCGTTAGCATAGCAAATGATCGTTCAGTTTATTGCTATTGCTTTCACTATGTCAAATACACGTTCCTCTGACCATGAGATCATGCAACTCCCGGATACCGTAGGAATACTTTGGGTGTATCAAACGTCACAACGTAACTGGGTGATTATAAAGGTGCACTACAGGTATCTCCAAAAGTGTTTGTTGAGTTGGCATGGATCGAGATTGGGATTTGTCACTCCGACTATCGGAGAGGTATCTCTGGGCCCTCTCGGTAATACAGCATCACAGAAGCCTTGCAAGCACCGTGACTAAAGAGTTAGTTGCAAGATGATGTATTACGGAACGAGTAAAGAGACTTGCCGGTAACGAGATTGAACTAGGTATTGGATACCGACGATCGAATCTCGGGCAAGTAACATACCGCTGCACAAAGGGAACAACGTATGTTGACATATGAGGTTCACCGATAAAGATCTTCATGGAATATGTAGGAACTAATATGAGCATCCAGGTTCCGCTGTTGGTTATTGACCAGAGAGTCGTCTCGGTCATGTCTACATCATTCCCGAACCCGTAGGGTCCGCACACTTAAGGTTCGATGACGATATAGTATTATATGAGTTATGTGATTGGTGACCGAATGTTGTTCGGAGTCCCGGATGAGATCAAGGACATGACGAGGAGTCTCGGAATGTCCGAGAGGTAAAGATTCATATATTGTAAGGCTATATTCGGACGTCGGAAAGGTTCCGAGTGATTCGGGTATTTTTCGGAGTACCGGGGAGTTACGGGAATTCACCGGGAGAAGTAATGGGCCTTATTGGGCCATACGGGAAAAGGAGAGGCAGGCCACGTGAGGAGGCTCGCGCCCCCCCTTGCCCAAACCGAATTGGACTAGGGGAGGGGGCGCAGCCCCCTCTTTCCTTTCCCTCTCCCTTCCCTCTTTCCTACTCCATATGGGTGGTGGAATCCTACTAGGACTAAGGAGTCCTAGTAGGACTCCCCACACTTGGCGCACCCCTAGGGGGCCGGCCTCCTCCCTCTCATCCTTTATATATGGGGGCAAGGGGGCACCCCAAAGTACACAATTGTCCCATAGCCGTGTGCGGTGCCCCGATCTCCGTTTTCCACCTCGGTCATATTTTCGGAGAGCTTAGGCGAAGCCCTGCCGGAATCACTTCACCGTCACCGTCGCCACGCCGTCGTGCTGACAGAACTCATCTACTACCTCGACGTCTTGCTGGATCAAGAAGGCGAGGAACGTCACCGAGCTGCACGTGTGTAGAACTCGGAGGTGCCGTACGTTCGGTACTCGATCGGTGGAGCTCGAAGGATTGTTCGACTACATCAACCGCGTTGTGAGACGCTTCCGCTAACGGTCTACGAGGGTATGTAGACACACTCTCCCCTCTCGTAGCGATGCATCTCCATGGATAGATCTTGCGTGAGCATAGGAATTTTTTTGAAATTCATGCTCCGTTCCCCAACAGTGGCATCCGAGCCAGGTCTATGCGTAGATGTGATTTGCACGAGTAGAACACATGTGAGTTGTGGGCGTGGGTGTATACATATTGCTTGCCGTTACTAGTTGTTACTTGATTCGACGGTATTGTGAGATGAAGCGGCCCGGACCGACATTACGCGTACGCTTACGCGAGACAGGTTTCACCGCTACATTCACTCGTTGCATAAAGGTGGCTGGCGGGTGTCTGCCTCTCTCACTTTAGTTGAATCGGTTTCAATGAAGAGGGTTCTTTTAGAAGATCAAAAAGCAATCACTACACCACGTTGTGGTTTTGCGTAGGTAAGAACGGTTCTTGCAAACCCGTAGCAGCCACGTAAAACTTGCAACAACAAAGTAGAGGACGTCTAACTTGTTTTTGCAGGGTATGCTGGTGATGTGATATGGCCAAGACATGATGTGATATAAGTTGTTGTATGAGATGATCATGTTTTGTAAGTTATCAGGCAACCGGCAGGAGCCTTATGGTTGTCTCTTTATTGTATGCAATGCCAATGCTATGTAATTGCTTTACTTTACCGCTATTAGTTAGCAGTAGTAGTAGTAGCAATAGCCGGCGAGACGACCACGCCGCTACGATGGAGATCAAGGTGTCACGACGCTACGATGGAGATCAAGGTGTCAACCCGGTGGCGATGGAGATCATGACGGTGCTTTGCTGATGGAGATCAAAAGCACAAGACGATGATGGCCATATCATGTCACATATATTGAATTGCATGTGATGTTAATCCTTTTATGCATCTTATTTTGCTTAGGACGACGGTAGCATTATAAGATGATCCCTTCACTAAATTTCAAAGATAAGTGTTCTCCCCTAGTATGCACCGTTGCGAAGGTTCGGCGCTTCTAAGCACCACGTGATGATCGGGTGTGATGGATTCTTTCGTTCGCATACAACGGGTGTAAGCCAGTTTTACACACGCAGAATACTTGGGTTAAACTTGACGAGCCTAGCATGTACAGACATGGCCTCGGAACACAAGAGACCTAAAGGTCGAACATGAGTCATATAGTAGATATGATCAACATGAAAGATGTTCACCATTGATAACTAATCCACCTCACGTGATGATCGGACGTGGTTTAGTTGATGTGGATCATGTTACACTTAGATAACTTGAGGGATGTTAATCTAAGTGGGAGTTCTTAAGTAATTTGATTAATTGAACTTCAATTGTCATGAACATAGTCTTACTTGTCTTAGCAAATTTATGTTGTAGATCAATAGACCGCGCTGTAGTTCCCCTGTTTTTATTATGTTCCTAGAGAAAACGAAGTTGAAAGTTGAGGGAAGCAACTATGCGGACTAGGTCCGTGATCTGAGGATTGTCCTCACTGCTGCACAGAAGGCTTATGTCCTTAATGCACCGCTCAGTGAAATACCCCTACGGCTTCGTCTGAGGACGTTATGAACGTCTGGCAGACAAGAAAAGATGACTACTCGATAGTTCAGTGCGCCATACTTTACGGCTTAGAACCGGAGCTCCAAATATGTTTTGAGCAACACGGAGCATATGAGATGTTCCAAGAGCTGAAAATTTGTTTTTCAAGCTCAAACCCGGGTCGAGAGGTATGACACCTTCGATAAGTTCTATAGCTACAAGATGGAGGAGAAACAGCTCCGTTAGTGAGCATGTACTCAGAATGTCTAAGTACTTCAAACACTTGAATCAAGTGGGAGTTAGACTTCCGAATAAAGTGGTGATTGATAGAGTTCTCTAGTCACTATCACTAAGCTACTGGATCTTCGTGATGAACTATAAACATGCAAGGGATAGAAGATCCTTAAGCTATTCGCGATGCTACAATCTGCGGATGTAGACATCAAAAAAAAGGGAGCATCAAGTGTTGATAGTTAATAAGACCACTAGTTTCAATAAGGGCAAGGGAAAGAAAAGGGAACTTCAAGAAGAACGGTAAAACAGTTGCCGCTCACGCGAAGAAACCCAAGGCTGAACCAAACCCGAGACTTAGTGCTCCCATTGCAAAGGGAAATGTCACAGGGAGCGGAACTTCCCCAAAGTAACTGGCAGATAATAAGACTGGCAATGTCAACAAACATATTTTATATACATGTTATTGATATGTACCTTACTAGTACTCGTAGGAGCACCTGGGTATTTGATACTTGTTCAGTTGCTTACAACTTGAAACATGGAGCTTCGGAATAAACGAGGGCTAGCTAAGAACGAGGTGACGATGTGCATTGGAAGTGTCTCCAAGGTTGATGTGATCACCATCGCCACGCTCTCTCTACCTTCAGGATTAGTGATGAACCTAAATAATTGTTATTTGGTGCTTGCGTTAAGCATGAACATTATATCTGATAGTGTTTATTGCAAGACGGTTATTCAATTTTAGAGAATAATTGTTATTCTATTTATTTGGATAATATCATTGATGATCATGCACTTAAAATGAAAGGTTTATTGAATCTTGATCGTAGTAATACATATGTTCATAACACGAATGCCAAAAGATAATGATAGTACCACATATTTGTGGCACTGCCGCTTAGGTCATATCAGTGTTGAACACATGAGGAAACTCCATGCAGATGGGTTTTTGGAATCTCTTGATTATGAATCATTTGAGACATGTGAACCGTGCCTTATTGGCAAGATGACTAAAACTCCGTTCTTCGGAACAATGGAGTGAGCAACCAACTTATTGAAATAATACATACCGATGTATGCGGTCCGATGAGTATTGAGGCGCGCGGTGGATATCGTTATGTTCTCACGTTCACAGATGATTTGAGTAGATATGGTTATGTCTACTTAATGAAACATAAGTCTGAAACGTTTGAAAAGTTCAAAGAATTTCAGAGTGAAGTAGAGAACCATCGTAACAAGAAAATAAAGTTCTTACGATCTGATCGTGGAGGAGAATATTTGAGTTACGAGTTTGGCACTCACTTAAGACAATGTGGAATTGTTTCACAGTTAACGCCACCTGGAACACCACAGCGTAATGGTGTGTCCGAACGTCGTAATCGTACTCTATTGGATATGGTACGTTCTATGATGTCTCTTACCAATTTGCCACTATCGTTTTGGGGTTATGCATTAGAGACAGCTGCATTCACTTTAAATAGGGCACCGTCTAAATCCGTTGAGACGACACCGTATGAACTATGGTTTGGAAAGAAACCTAAGCTGTCGTTTCTGAAAGTTTGGGGCTGCGATGCTTTTGTCAAAAGGCTTCAGCCTGATAAGCTTGAACCCAAAGCGGATAAGTGCGTCTTCATAGGATACCCAAAAGAAACTGTTGGGTATACCTTCTACCACAGATCCGAAGGCAAAGTTTTCGTTGCTAAGAATGTATCCTTTCTAGAGAAGGAGTTTCTCTCGAAAGAAGTGAGTGGGAGGAAAGTAGAACTTGATGAGGTAATTGTACCTCCTCTGGATAGTAGTACGCCACAGAAAGAAATTTCTGTGACACCAACACAGACCAGAGAAGAAGATAATGATGATGATCATGAAACTTCGGAGCAAGTTGCTACTGAACCTTGAAGGTCAACCAGGACACGTTCCGCAACAGAGTGGTACGGAAATCCAGTCTTGGAGGTTATGTTGTTAGACAACGGTGAACCTTCGAATTATGAAGAAGCTATGGCGAGCCCGGATTCCGAGAAATGGCTTGAGGCCATGAAATCCGAGATAGGATCCATGTATGAGAACAAAGTGTGGACTTTGGTAGACTTGCCCGATGAACGGCGAGCTATTGAAAATAAATGGATCTTTAAGAAGAAGACGGACGCTGATGGTAATATTGTTGGAAATATGCCCTAGAGGCAATAATAAATTGATTATTATCATATTTCCTTGTTCATGATAATCGTTTATTATCCATGCTATAATTGTATTGATTGGAAACTCAAATACATGTGTGGGTACATAGACAACACTGTGTCCCTAGTAAGCCTCTAGTTAACTAGCTCGTTGATCAAAAGATGGTGAAGGTTTCCTAGCCATGGACATGAGATGTCATTTGATAACGGGATCACATCATTAGGAGAATGATGTGATGGACAAGATCCAAACTATAAACGTAGCATATGATCGTGTCAGTTTATTGCTATTGTTTTCTGCATGTCAAGTATCTGTTCCTATGACCATGAGATCATGCAACTCACTGACACCGGAGGAATACCTTGTGTGTATCAAACGTCGCAACGTAACTGGGTGACTATAAAGGTGCTCTACAGGTATCTCCGAGGGTGTCTGTTGGGTTGGCATGGATCAAGACTGGGATTTGTTACTCCGTGTGACGGAGAGGTATCTCAGGGCCCACTCGGTAATACAACATCACAATGAGCCTTGCAAGCAATGTGACTAAAGTGTTAGCCACGAGATCTTGTATTACGGAATGAGTAAAGAGACTTGCCGGTAACGAGATTGAACTAGGTATAGAGATACCGACGATCGAATCTCGGGCAAGTAACATACCGAAGAACAAAGGGAACAGCATACGGGATTAATTGAATCCTTGACATAGAGGTTCGACCGATATAGATCTTCGTAGAATATGTAGGAACCAATATGGGCATCCAGGTCCCGCTATTGGTTATTGGCCGTAGAGGTGTCTCGGTCATGTCTACATAGTTCTCGAACCCGCAGGGTCTGCACACTTAAGGTTCGGTGACGTTTCGGTAGAATTGAGTTATGTATGATTGGTGACCGAAGGTTGTTCGGAGTCCCGGATGAGATCCCGGACATCACGAGGAGCTCCGGAATGGTCCGGAGGTAAAGATTGATATATAGGAAGTCCCGTTTTGGCCACCGGAAAAGTTTCGGGTATTTCCGGTAGTGTACCGGGAGTACCGGAGGGCCATCGGGAGGGGCCACCCACGCCGGGAGGCCACATGGGCCTGAGGGGGGTTGCACCAGCCCTTAGTGGGCTGGGAAAACCAGCCCTACAAGGCCCATGCGGCTATGAATAAGTGGGAAAGGAAAAACCCCAAAGAAAAGGGAAGGGAGACCAAATATGGAAGGTGTCCTATTTGGACTAGGATTGAAGTGGAGGAGTCCACCTCCTCCACCTCCAATTTCGGCCAGCCCTTGAGGGTTTGAGGCTGCCTCCTCCCCTCCCTCCCTCCTATATATACTAGAGGATTTAGAGGAGAAAAATAACCCTAATTGCCACGTGCTCCCTCTACTTCATCTAGATCGGTTTCTCCTCTAGTCTAGTTTCAGCGGTGCTTAGGCGAAGCCCTGCCGGAATTGTTCCACCACCATAGCCGCCGCGCCGTCGCGCCGCCGGAGAACTCTTCTACCTCTCCGCTCTCTCTCTTGCTGGATCAAGGAGGCGGAGATCGTCATCGAGCTGTACGTGTGCTGAACGCGGAGGTGCCGTCCGTTCGGCGCTAGATCGGAAGGACCGTGATCAGGATCGCGAGATGATTCATGATTTGATCGCGGGACGGATTGTGATGGGATCGTGGGACGGATCGAGATTGGATCGCGAGATGGATCGTGATGAGATCGCGGGACACTCGGCGATTTGGATCGCGAAGACGTTCGACTACATCAACCGCGTTTCTTAACGCTTCCGCTTAGCGATCTACAAGGGTATGTAGATTCACTCTCCCTCTCGTAGATGCTCATCACCATGGATAGATCTTGTGTGTGCGTAGGAATTTTTTTTGTTTCCCATGCAACGTTCCCCAACAGTGGCATCTGAGCTAGGTCTATGCGTAGATGAGATCTCAAGTAGAACACAAAGGAGTTTGTGGGCGTTGATATTCAGATTGCTTCCCTCCTTAGTCTTTTCTAGATTCAGCGGTATTGTGGGATGAAGCGGCTCGGACCAACCTTACTCGTCCACGTACGAGAGACCGGTTCCATCGACTGACATGTAACTTTGTTGCATAAGATGGCTGGCGGGTGTCTGTCTCTCCCACTTTAGTTGAATCGGATTCGACAGAGGCGGTCCTTGTAGAAGGTGAAATAGCAACTTTTATATCACCGTTGTGGTTTTTGCGTAGGTAAGAATTGTTCTTGCTAGATACCCGTAGCAGCCACGTAAAACTTGCAACAACAATTAGAGGACGTCTAACTTGTTTTTGCAGGGTATGTTGTGATGTGATATGGCCAATTACATGATGAGATATATGTGATGTATGAGATGATCATGTGTTGTATAGAATATCACGACTTGCATGTCGATGAGTACGGCAACTGGCAGGAGCCATAGAGTTGTCTTTAATTATTGTATGACCTGCGTGTCAATCATTAAGCGCTATGTAATGCTTTACTTTATCGCTAAACGTTAGCAATAGTCGTGGAAGCAACAGTCGGCGCGACAACCTCATGGCGACACGTTGATGGAGATCAAGATGATGGAAATCATGGTGTCATGCCGGTGACGATGGAGATCATGCCGGTGCTTTGGAGATGGAGATCAAAAGCACGAGTTCATGGCCATATCATGTCACTTATGATTTGCATGTGATGTTAATCTGTTAATCCTTTTATGCATCTTATTTTGCTTAGGACGACGGTAGCATTATAAGGTGACCCCTCACTTAAATTTCAAGATAAATTGTGTTCTCCCCGAGTGTGCACCGTTGTGAAAGTTCGTCGTTTCGAGACACGCCGTGATGATCGGGTGTGATAGACTCTACGTTCATATACAACGGGTGTAAGCCATGTTGCACGTGCGGAACACTCGGGTTAAACTTGACGAGCCTAGCATGTTCAGACATGGCCTCGGAACACAAGAGACCGAAAGGTCGAACATGAGTCATATAGTAGATATGATCAACATGAAGATGTTCACCATTGAAACCACCTCAACTCACGTGATGATCGGACTTGAGTTGGTGGATTTGGATCATGTTACACTCGAATGACCGGAGGGATGTCAATTTGAGTGGGAGTTTTAAGTAATATGATTAACTAAACTCA
Source organism: Elymus sibiricus (assembly GCA_039707655.1). NCBI lineage: Eukaryota > Viridiplantae > Streptophyta > Magnoliopsida > Poales > Poaceae > Elymus > Elymus sibiricus. The sequence continues at coordinate 87,153,214 of CM077676.1, forward strand.
TTATCATGAACATAGTCAAAGTGTCTTTGCAAATTATGTTGTAGATTACTAGATCGCGCTGTAGCTCCCTTGAATTTTTATATGTTCCTAGAGAAATAGATTTGAAAGATGATGGTAGCAATAATGCGGACTGGGTCCGTGATCTGAGGATTGTCCTCAAATTGCTGCACAGAAGGCTTATGTCCTTAATGCACCGCTCGGTGCACCACCCCCTCTAGCGTCGTCTGTAGATGTTGTGAACATCTGACAGGCACGTTCCGATGACTACTTAATAGTTCAGTGCGTCATGCATTACGGCTTAGAATTGAGGCTCCAAAACGTTTTGAACGTCACGGAACATATGAGATGTTTTAAGAGCTAAAATTGGGATCTCAGACTCGTGCCCATGTTGAGAGGTATGAGACCTCCAACAAGATTCTTTGCCTGCAAGATGATGGAGAATAGCTCAATCGTTGAGCATGTGCTCAAATTGTTTGAGTGCTACAATCACTTGAATCGAGTGGGAGTTGATCTTCCAGATAAGATAGTGATTGATATAGCTCTCCAAGTCACTGTCACTAAGCTACTAGAGCTTCGTGATGAACTATAAAAGGCCAGAGATGGAAATAATGATCCCTGAGCTGTTCGCAATGTTTGACACCGCGAAGGTAGAAATCAAGAAGGAAGCATCAAGTGTTGATGGTTAGTGAAACCACTAGTCTCGAGAAGGGCAAGGGCAAGGAGGGATACTTCATGGATGGCAAGCCAGTTGCTGCTCCAGTGAAGAAACCCAAGGTTGAACCCAAACCCGAGACTAAGTGCTTCTATTATGAGGAGAACGGTCGCTGAAGTGGAACAACCCTAGATACTTGGTAGATAAGAAGGTTAGCAACGTCGACAGAAGTATATTTGATATACGTGTTATTGATGTGTACCTTACTAGTACTCCTAGTAGCACCTGGGTATTAGATACCGGTTCGGTTGCTAAATGTTAGTAACTCGAAATTAAAGCTACGGAATAAACGGAAGCTAGCTAAGGGTGAGGTGACGATGAGTGTTGGAAGTGTTTCCAAGGTTGATGTGATCACCATCGCACGCTCTCTCTACCTTCAGGATTAGTGATGAACCTAAATAAATGTTATTTGGTGTTTGCGTTAAGCATGAACGTGATTAGATCATGTTTATTGCAATACGGTTATTCATTTAAAAAGAAATAATGGTTATTCTGTTTACATGAATAATACCTTCAATGGTCATACACCCAATAAGAGTGGTTTATTGAATCTTGATCGTAGTGATACACATGTTCATAATATTGATGCCAAAAAGATACAAAGTTAATAATGATAGTACCACATACTTGTGGCACTGCCGCTAAATGTCATATTGGTGTAAAACGCATGAAGAAACTCCATGCTGATGGATCTTTGGACTCATTCGATTTCGAATCGGTTGAGACATGCGGACCATGCCTCATGGGCAAGATGACTAAAACCCCGTTTTCCGGTATGATGGAGCGGGCAATTGACTTATTGGAAATGATACATATTGATGTATGCGGTCCAGTGAGTATTATAGTGTGCGGTGAATATCGTTATTTTCGTACCTTCACTGATGATTTGAGTAGATATGGGTATATTTACTTAATGAAACACAAGTCTGAAACGTTTGAAAAGTTCAAACAAAATCAGAGTGAAGTTTGAGATCATCGTGACAAGAAGATAAAATGTCTACGATATGATCGTGGAGGTGAATATCTGAGTTACGAGTTTGGTATACAAATTAAGACAATGTGGAAGTTGTTTCACAACTCACGCCACCTGGAACACCATAGTGTGATGGTGTGTCCGAACGTCATAGTCATGCTCTATTGGATATGGTGCGAACTATGATGTCTCTTATCGATTTACCACTATCGTTTTAGGGTTATGCATTAGAGACAACCACATTCACTTTAAAAGGGGCACCATCTAAATCCGTTGAGATGACACCGTATGAATTTTGGTTTGGCGGAAACCTAAGCTGTCATTTCTTAATGTTTGGGGCTGCGACGCTTATGTGAAAAAGGGTTTTCACCTAATGAGCTCGAACCCAAAGCGAACAAATGCATCTTCATAGAATACCCTATCGTAACAGTTGGGTAAACCTTCTATCTTAGATCCAAGGACAAAGTGTTTGTTGCTAAAACGGGTCTTTTCTCGAGAAAGAGTTTCTTTCGAAAGATTGAGTGGGAGGAAGAAAGTACTTGATGAGGTTGTTGAACCTTTACTTCAACCTGAGAGTAGCGCAGCGCAGAAAGTTGTTTCTGTGGAGCCTACGTTAGTTGAAAAGGAAGTTAATGATGATGATCATGAAACTTCGGATCAAGTTACTATCGAACATCGTGGGTCGACAAGGACGCGTACTGCTCCTGAGTGGTACGGCAACCCTGTCTTAGAGGTCATGTTGCTGGACAACACCGAACCTACGAGCTATGGAGAAGCGATGATGGGCCCGGATTCCGAGAAATGGTTAAGACCATGAAATCCGAGATGGGATCCATGTAAGAAAACAAAGTATGGGCTTTGGAAGTATTACCTGAAGGGCGAAAGGCCATTCAGAACAAATGGATCTTTAAAAGGAAGACGGACGCGGGCGGTAATGTCACCGTCTATAAAGCTTGACTTGTGGCAAAGGGTTTATCACAAGTTCAAGGAGTTGACTATGATGAGACTTTCTCACCCGTAGCGATGCTCAAAGTCTGTTGGAATCATGTTAGCAGTTGCTGCATTTTTCAATTATGAAATCTGGCAGATGGATGTCAAAACATCGTTTCCTTAACGGTATCCGTAAGGAAAAGTTGTATGTGATACAACCGGAAGGTTTTGTCAGTCCTAAGGATGCTAAAATATATGCAAACTCCAGCGATCCTTCTATGGACTGGAGCAAGCATCTCGGAGTTGGAATATACGCTTTGATGAGGTGATCAAAGTTTTTGAGTCTATACAAAGTTTATGAGAAACTTGTATTTACAATAAAGTGAGTGGGAGCACTATAGAATTTCTGATAAGTATATGTGGTTGACATATTGTTGATCGGAAATGATGTAGAATTTCTTGAAAGCATAAAGGGTCGTTTGAAAAGAGTTTTTCAAAGGAAGACCTAGAATGAAGCTACTTAAATATTGGGCATCAAGATCTATAGAGATAGATCAAGACGTCTGATAAGACTTTCAATGAGTACATACCTTGACAAGATTTTGAAAGAGTTCAAAATGGATCAGTCGAAGAAAGAGTTCTTGCCTGATTTGTAAGGTGTGGAGTTGAGTGAGACTCAAAGCTCGACCACGGCAGAAGAAAGAGAAAGGACGAAGGTCGTCCCCTATGCCTTATCCATAGGCTCTGTATAGTATGCCATGCTGTGTACCGCACCTGATGTGTGCCTTGCCATGATTCTGTCAAGGGGTACAAGAGTGATCCAGGAGTGGATCATTGGACAGTGGTCAAGATTATCCTTAGTAACTAGAGGACTAAGGAAATATTTCTCAATTATGGAGGTGATAAAGAGTTCGTCGTAAAGGGTTACGTCGATGCAAGCTTTGACACCTATCCAGACGACTCTAAATAGTAGTCAGGATACATATAGTGGAGCAGCCATTTGGAATAGCTCCAAGTGGAGTGTGGAAGAAGTGTCTACAGTATGACATAGAGATTTGCAAAGTACACACGGATCTGAATGTCGCAGACCCGTTGACTAAAGACCTCTCTCACATGCAAAGCATGATCTGATCGAACCCCAGAACTCATTGGGTGTTAGATTCATAACAATGTAAATCACATGGTGATGTGAACTAGATTATTGACTCTAGTGCAAGTGGGAGACTGTTGGAAATATGCCCTAGAGGCAATAATAAATTGGTTATTATCATATTTCCTTGTTCATGATAATCGTTTATTATCCATGCTATAATTGTATTGATTGGAAACTCAAATACATGTGTGGGTACATAGACAACACTGTGTCCCTAGTAAGCCTCTAGTTAACTAGATCGTTGATCAAAAGATGGTGAAGGTTTCCTAGCCATGGACATGAGATGTCATTTGATAACGGGATCACATCATTAGGAGAATGATGTGATGGACAAGACCCAAACTATAAACGTAGCATATGATCGTGTCAGTTTATTGCTATTGTTTTCTGCATGTCAAGTATCTGTTCCTATGACCATGAGATCATGCAACTCACTGACACCGGAGGAATACCTTGTGTGTATCAAACGTCGCAACGTAACTGGGTGACTATAAAGGTGCTCTACAGGTATCTCCGAGGGTGTCTATTGGGTTGGCATGGATCAAGACTGGGATTTGTTACTCCGTGTGACGGAGAGGTATCTCAGGGCCCACTCGGTAATACAACATCACAATGAGCCTTGCAAGCAATGTGACTAAAGTGTTAGCCACGAGATCTTGTATTACGGAACGAGTAAAGAGACTTGCCGGTAACGAGATTGAACTAGGTATAGAGATACCGACGATCGAATCTCGGGCAAGTAACATACCGAAGAACAAAGGGAACAACATACGGGATTAATTGAATCCTTGACATAGAGGTTCGACCGATATAGATCTTCGTAGAATATGTAGGAACCAATATGGGCATCCAGGTCCCGCTATTGGTTATTGGCCGTAGAGGTGTCTCGGTCATGTCTACATAGTTCTCGAACCCGCAGGGTCTGCACACTTAAGGTTCGGTGACGTTTCGGTAGAATTGAGTTATGTATGATTGGTGACCGAAGGTTGTTCGGAGTCCCGGATGAGATCCCGGACATCACGAGGAGCTCTGGAATGGTCCGGAGGTAAAGATTGATATATAGGAAGTCCCGTTTTGGCCACCGGAAAAGTTTCGGGTATTTCCGGTAGTGTACCGGGAGTACCGGAGGGCCATCGGGAGGGGCCACCCACGCCGGGAGGCCGCATGGGCCTGAGGGGGGTTGCACCAGCCCTTAGTGGGCTGGGCAAACCAGCCCTACAAGGCCCATGCGGCTAGGAATATGTGGGAAAGGAAAAACCCCAAAGAAAAGGGAAGGGAGACCAAATATCGAAGGTGTCCTATTTGGACTAGGATTGAAGTGGAGGAGTCCACCTCCTCCACCTCCAATTTCGGCCAGCCCTTGAGGGTTTGAGGCTGCCTCCTCCCCTCCCTCCCTCCTATATATACTAGAGGATTTAGAGGAGAAAAATAACCCTAATTGCCACGTGCTCCCTCTACTTCATCTAGATCGGTTTCTCCTCTAGTCTAGTTTCAGCGGTGCTTAGGCGAAGCCCTGCCGGAATTGTTCCACCACCATAGCCGCCGCGCCGTCGCGCCGCCGGAGAACTCTTCTACCTCTTCGCTCTCTCTCTCTCTTGCTGGATCAAGGAGGCGGAGATCGTCATCGAGCTGTACGTGTGCTGAACGCGGAGGTGCCGTCCGTTCGGCGCTAGATCGGAAGGACCATGATCAGGATCGCGAGACGATTCATGATTTGATCGCGGGACGGATCGTGATGGGATCGTGGGACGGATCGAGATTGGATCGCGAGATGGATCGTGATGAGATCGTGGGACACTCGGCGATTTGGATCGCGAAGACGTTCGACTACATCAACCGCGTTTCTTAACGCTTCCGCTTAGCGATCTACAAGGGTATGTAGATTCACTCTCCCTCTCGTAGATGCTCATCACCATGGATAGATCTTGTGTGTGCGTAGGAATTTTTTTTGTTTCCCATGCAACGTTCCCCAACAAATATCACCGTCTATAAAGCTCGACTTGTTGCTAAAGTTATCGACAAGTTGAAGGAGTTGACTACGATGAGACTTTCTCACCCGTAGCGATGCTAAAGTCTGTCAGAATTATGTTAGCAATTGCCGCATTTTATGATTATGAAATCTGGCAAATGGACGTCAAAACGGCATTCCTTAATGGATTCCTTAAGGAAGCATTGTATATGATGCAGCCTGAAGGTTTTGTCGATCCTAAAGGCGCTAACAAAGTATGCAAGCTCCAACGATCCATCTATGGACTGGTGCAAGCATCTCGGAGCTGGAATACTCGCTTTGATGAAGTGATCAAAGCGTTTGGGTTTATACAAACTTATGGAGAAGCTTGTATTTACAAGAAAGTGAGTGGGAGCTCTGTGGCATTTCTCATATTATATGTAGATGACATATTGTTGATGGGAAATGACATAGAATTTCTGGAAAGCATAAAAGGTTATTTGAACAAAAGTTTTTCGATGAAGGATCTCGGAGAAGCTGCTTACATATTAGGCATCAAGATCTATAGGGATAGATCAAGACGCCTCATTGGACTTTCACAAAGCACATACCTTGACAAGATTTTGAAGAAGTTCAAAATGGATCAGTCAAAGAAAGGGTTCTTGCCTGTATTGCAAGGTATGAGATTGAGTAAGACTCAATGCCCGACCACGGCAGAAGATAAAGAGAAGATGAGTGTCATCCCCTATGCTTCAGCCATAGGCTCTATTATGTATGCCATGCTGTGTACCAGACCTGATGTATGCCTCGCTATTAGCTTGGTGGGAAGGTACCAAAGTGATCCAGGAGTAGATCACTGGACAACGGTCAAGAATATCCTGAAGTACCTGAAAAGGACTAAGGAAGAATTTCTCGGGAATAAAGGTGATAAAGAGTTCGTCGTAAAGGGTTACGTCGATGCAAGCTTTAAACACCGATCCGGAAGACTATGAGTCTCAGACCGGATACGTAAAGTGGGACAGTCGGTTTTGGAGTAGCTCCAAGCAGAGTGTGGTAGCAGCATCTACAAATAACATAGAGATTTGCCAAGAACACACGGATCTGAATATTGCAGACCCGTTGACTAAAACCTCTCTCACAAGCAAAACATGATCAGCCCTAGAACTGATTGGATGTTAATTACATGGAGATGTAAACTAGATTATTGACTCTAGTGCAAGTGGGAGACTGATGGAAATATGCCCTAGAGGGAATTAATAAAGTGTTTATTATCATATTTCTCCGTTCATGATAATGGTTTATTATTCATGCTAGAATTGTATTGACCGGAAACTTAATACATGTGTGGATAATAGACAAATACTGAGTCCCTAGTAAGCCTCTACTAGACTAGCTCGTTGATCAAAAGATGGTCAAGATTTCCTGACCATGGACATGAGTTGTCATTTGATAACGGGATCACATCATTAGGAGAATGATGTGATGGACTTGACCCAACCGTTAGCATAGCAAATGATCGTTCAGTTTATTGCTATTGCTTTCACTATGTCAAATACACGTTCCTCTGACCATGAGATCATGCAACTCCCGGATACCGTAGGAATACTTTGGGTGTATCAAACGTCACAACGTAACTGGGTGATTATAAAGGTGCACTACAGGTATCTCCAAAAGTGTTTGTTGAGTTGGCATGGATCGAGATTGGGATTTGTCACTCCGACTATCGGAGAGGTATCTCTGGGCCCTCTCGGTAATACAGCATCACAGAAGCCTTGAAAGCACCGTGACTAAAGAGTTAGTTGCAAGATGATGTATTACGGAACGAGTAAAGAGACTTGCCGGTAACGAGATTGAACTAGGTATTGGATACCGACGATCGAATCTCGGGCAAGTAACATACCGCTGCACAAAGGGAACAACGTATGTTGACATATGAGGTTCACCGATAAAGATCTTCATGGAATATGTAGGAACTAATATGAGAATCCAGGTTCCGCTGTTGGTTATTGACCAGAGAGTCGTCTCGGTCATGTCTACATCATTCCCGAACCCGTAGGGTCCGCACACTTAAGGTTCGATGACGATATAGTATTATATGAGTTATGTGATTGGTGACCGAATGCTGTTCGGAGTCCCGGATGAGATCAAGGACATGACGAGGAGTCTCGGAATGTCCGAGAGGTAAAGATTCATATATTGTAAGGCTATATTCGGACGTCGGAAAGGTTCCGAGTGATTCGGGTATTTTTCGGAGTACCGGGGAGTTACGGGAATTCACCGGGAGAAGTAATGGGCCTTATTGGGCCATACGGGAAAAGGAGAGGCAGGCCACGTGAGGAGGCTCGCGCCCCCCCTTGCCCAAACCGAATTGGACTAGGGGAGGGGGCGCAGCCCCCTCTTTCCTTTCCCTCTCCCTTCCCTCTTTCCTACTCCATATGGGTGGTGGAATCCTACTAGGACTAAGGAGTCCTAGTAGGACTCCCCACACTTGGCGCACCCCTAGGGGGCCGGCCTCCTCCCTCTCATCCTTTATATATGGGGGCAAGGGGGCACCCCAAAGTACACAATTGTCCCATAGCCGTGTGCGGTGCCCCGATCTCCGTTTTCCACCTCGGTCATATTTTCGGAGAGCTTAGGCGAAGCCCTGCCGGAATCATTTCACCGTCACCGTCGCCACGCCGTCGTGCTGACGGAACTCATCTACTACCTCGACGTCTTGCTGGATCAAGAAGGCGAGAAACATCACCGAGCTGCACGTGTGTAGAACTCGGAGGTGTCGTACGTTCGGTACTCGATCGGTGGAGCTCGAAGGATTGTTCGACTACATCAACCGCGTTGTGAGACGCTTCCGCTAACGGTCTACGAGGGTACGTAGACACACTCTCCCCTCTCGTAGCGATGCATCTCCATGGATAGATCTTGCGTGAGCGTAGGATTTTTTTTGAAATTCATGCTCCGTTCCCCAACAACTTCCACGGAACGAATACTGATGTGCCTCGTGTTCGTCCAGGGTGTTTAGGATTCCCGAGGGCGCGTGACAGCTCGTCCTTCTCTCTGTCGGGATGGAACTTCCCTTCTTGCACGACCTGGATTGCATCCTGAATGTTTTTGACGTGTGTTGCAAGTTGAGCTTTCGTATAAACACACTTCCCTGTTTCTGGGTTCAAAGTTCCCCTATGCCCGAAGAACCAAGTCCTTGCCCGTTCGGTCCAGTCCAATGTCTCTGGATGGATCCCTTTATCAAGCAGGTCATTCTCAACTTTCTCCCACTTAGGCTGGGCAGCCTTGTAGCCACCTGACCCCGTAACATGGTGATATTCCTTCTTTGCAGCATTTTCCTTATTTATCAGTGACCTTTTCTTACCTTTCTCCGATGTCTTGTACGCCACAAATGCGGGCCAGTGATCTTTCATCTTCTCATATTGACCGGTGAATGTTGGAGTCTTCTCTTTCAGGACAAACTTTTCGTGCAATCTTTTCTTCCAGTTCTTGAATTGTTCGGCCATCTTCTTAAGAGCCCACGTCTTGACTTTTCGCTCTACAACATTGCTATTTGGATCCACCTCTGGTGGTAGGCTGAAATTTGTCATGAGCGTATTCCAAAGCTCATCTTTGGATCTATCGTCGACATAAGAAACTCCATCGTCAGCCTTTGGCTTATTCCATTCTTGAATGCTGATCGGGATGCTGTCCCTAACAACAACTCCACACTGACTTATAAATCGTTCTACGGTCCGCTTGGGAGCAGTCGGTTTGCCATCTGCAGCGATTTCTTCGATCGTGAACCTTTCATTCTCGCCCAACCTTTTCTTCGGGCCTTGTCTCTTTATAGAAGGTTGGCTCGATCCGGAGGGCTAAAAGAAGAAAGAAGCGTTAATATATGTACATACAAATCAATTAATGCATCTAGTCAGCAGGCTTAATTAATATACCTCGCCGGACTTTGCAACAGTTAAGGCTCCAACACCGCCGGAGCCGTCATCTTCTCCCTCCATTCGATCACCGGAGCCGTCATCCTCTCTTCCCTCACCATCAGAGTCGTCGTTGAGAAACTATGAGGTCATATCATCATCACCTCTGTCGTAGATTATATCCCCCAACATCTCTTCTTGTTCTAAGTCTCTGTCGTGTTCCATAGTTTCTGCAAAGACTTGCAAGTTATTTCAATGCTATAAACAAATTATTAAAACAAATTCACATTTCCATGTCTATTTGCATCTCGATTAAAAAAATCACATTATTAAAACAAATTCACATAATATCACTAATACACCTCGAATAATCCAGTTAATGCAATAATATTATCATATAATATCACTAATACATCTCGAATAATCCAGTTAATGCAACAATAATATCACATAATATCACTAAACATCTCGCCCAATCAAACTGGACGTCGACTCCCGGTTCCTGAGCCGCGGGCGGTGAACACCCAAAGAGAAGGAACCATCACAGGATCATAGCTCGGGTGAGATCCCTGAAGAAACTGCCAGGTATTGGAGAAGCTGTCGTCCAACGCAACCATGTAGCGACGGACGTGCTCGTCCTCCTCCCTGACACGGCGACGTACCACCCTCTCGGGGGCCGGCTCCCTCTGCACCGATAGTGGCCCACGCGACCGCCACCAAAGAAGCTTCGGGTCGACGACGAGACCCCGATTCCTCACCAAACTGCGCGTCCCGGAAGGTAGCACCTCCCAGTGCCAGCCCGGCGGAGCCCAGTCCCGGACATGGCGCCTCTCAAACTGGTTGTCGCCGCCGAGTCGACGACGAGGATGCGGGCCGGGCATCGTCGCCGAAAAAAGAAGAGGAGGTGAAGGGGGATTCGTAGCTGACCCTCGGCTATAGAGGAAGTAGTTGATCAGCGGAGGGAAGATCGGGGACCAACAACTCCGACGTCGATAAACACTCCTCGGAGATGCAACACCAAAAATCTGTAAATTGCACCGATTTAAAAATTTAGACCATCACATATCATATAGCTTTTAACAACATCTCAAATTGCAAACCTTTTTTCTTTAGGAGGGCGATCGATAATTTCTTTAGGTTCGGAATTTGCAAATATCTCTAACTTTGATAATGACCTATGCAAACCTTTTTTCTAGATTATTTCAAAATTGCACAAAGTAATATCAATGAGCTATTTCTCGATAATTTAGTAATTGTTCAATGAACATAATCTGAAAATTGCACAAAATATCTATCTATCTACAAAGTATCTAGCTGTCTATCTACAAAATTTGATACTACAAAGTATCTAGCTATCTATCTATTTTATCCAACAAAGTATCTATCTATCTATTTCACATTTTTGTTGACTAACATATTCTAACAAAAAAATGCATCTAACATCCATCCATTCATTTAACATTCATCCAACATCCATCCAACATCCATCCATCCATCTAGCATAAAATTCAGCTAACAAAAATTAACAAAAAAAGTTTGAAACCTCACCTCGTTGCAGCGTCGGAAGGCAGGTCCGGGGCGGTGGGTGACAGGGCCGGGCTCCTCCTCCCCACGCGCGGTAGAGGGAGGCCGGGGCAAAGGGCGGGGCGGCGCGGGATCGAGGCAGAGCGGCGTCGGGGCGGGGCGGCGGCGAGGGCGTCGGCGAGGGCGGCAGCGAGGGCGTCGGGGCAGGGCGTCGCGGTAGCCTGGTGGCGGCGTGCGGTGGTTCGACGTCGGGGCAGAGGCGCGAGAGAACGAAGATTGGGGAGGAAGAAGGCCCGGGGGCACGGTTAATATACCACGAGCTTTAGTCCCGGTTGGTGCCCCCAACCGGGACTAAAGGCCTACCTTTAGTCCCGGTCCGAGCCACCAACTGGGACTAAATCTTTAGTCCCGGTTGGGGGCACCAACCGGGACTAAATCTGTTTTTCCTATTTTTGGTTTTAGACCTTTTTAGGATATTTTAGTTTTAGTTTTCTTTTAAACAGATTCAAAAATAGTAGTATACATGCCTAGTTTTGATTTAATTCTTTTTGCTATTAAAGTTTTTAACCAAAAATACTTTATGAAAATTTTAGTTGCATAAATTTTATATAATTTTAAGTTAATATTATTTTGATCATAACTAGAGTTTTATAAAAGCTTTTTAGTTGATTCTTTTTGCTATTGAAGAATATTATAGTTTTGTTTTAGTTGATCATAACTAGAATTTTATATAACTTTATTTGATGATATAGATTTTCATCAGATAGTGACAAATAGTTCTATCAAGTTATTTTTCATAGGTACCATTGCCGCAACATTTCGCATTGAAGGGCCAGCATCAGGTTTGTCAATATGTTTTTGAAAATATGACAAAAGGCGATCAATGCTGTCAAAATCTTTCTTCCGGAATCTAAAGCCCTTTGAGTATAACCTAACATACACATGATGAGGGTTTGTACTCCTGATTTAAGATAATATAAAGGTGTCTGGATGTTCATGAGATATGTCAAAACAATAGACTATTCTCGAGAATGGCCATCTGATATGTTGTCCTCAGTTTCACCAGAAAGCAACCAGAGAACTCCTCATCTGGACCTCCAACTTTATGTCATACAACGTTTCTCTCTTATCATCTCCGATGCTTCTGCTGTATTCATCTATGTCAAGACGTTTAAGCCATGTCTATATTAACCTTGTTATTTTATATGGAGCCACCAACCGGGACTAACCGCGTATGATCAACCTTGCAAAACTTGGGACAGAAATCACTACAACTGGTGAGGGTGTGTATGGCCTATGCCTGTCAACCTCAAGCGACTTATCTCGAACGCTCAGAAGACATTCATATTTTGTTTGGACATAATTGCATTGATTAACTCCTCTGTATAATTAAAATACTAAAAGATAGGAATAATTGAAATTTCATAACTTAATAAATAATTATTCTAAAATCATGTTTCAAATGCCAAAATGCCCTAGCTAGCTCTTACAAAGATTCCCTCCGGTTTGTCCGAAGTGGCACTTTCCAGCTATAAGTCCGGAAACTCACAGTAGAGAGAAAGTGATGGCGGTGAAGCCGGTCACATCCCAGAGTGGGATCTTTTGGGGTATAAAACTATTTCTTCGCATGTGTCCCTAGCTTATTGCGCCGTAACCATGGATAATCTTCATCATTTAACAGGATGCTTGGGTCAGTCTTCACTGTGAAGGGAGGAATTTCAGGAAACTTTTCATAATCTTCTGACATGTCTGTCTTGTCCTCCACTCCCACAATGTTTCTTTTCCCTGAAAGAACTATGTGGCGCTTTGGCTCATCGTATGATGTATTTGCTTCCTTATCTTTTCTTTTTCTCGGTTTGGTAGACATGTCCTTCACATAGAAAACCTGCGCCACATCATTGGCTAGGATGAATGGTTCGTCTGTGTACCCAAGATTGTTGAGATCCACTGTTGTCATTCCGTACTGCGGGTCTACCTGTACCCCGCCTCCTGTCAGATTGACCCATTTGCACCAAAACAAAGGGACCTTAAAATCACGTCCATAGTCAAGTTCCCATGTCTCCTCTATGTAACCATAATATGTGTCCTTTGCCCTATTGGTGTTTGCTGCATCAAAGCGGACACCACTGTTTTGGTTGGTGCTCTTTTTATCTTGGGTGATCGTGTAAAATGTATTCCCATTTATCTCGTACCCTTGGAAAGTCAATACAGTTAAAGATGGTGTCCTGGCCAACAAGTACAGCTCATCTCCAACAGTGGTGTTACCCATGAGATGTGTTTGCAACCAACCGCCGAAAGTCCCCATGTGTTCACGTGTAATCCAGTCGTCAGACTGCTCCGGGTGTTTGGAGCGTAAAATATTCTTGTGTTCATTGATATACGGGGCCACCAAGGTAGAATTTTGTAGAACTGTGTAGTGTGCTTGCGCCCAAGAATGACCGTCCCTACATATTATTGCTTTCGGTCCTAGCGTGCCTTTTCCACCCAGTCTCCCCTCATGCCGCGATTCAGGAACACCAATCGGCTTAAGGTCAGGAATAAAGTCAACACAAAACTCAATGACCTCCTCTGTTTCGTGGCCCTTGGAGATGCTTCCTTCTGGCCTAGCACGGTTATGAACATATTTCTTTAAGACTCCCATGAACCTCTCAAAGGGGAACATATTGTGTAGAAATACAGGACCCAGAATTGCAATCTTGTCGACTAGGTGAACTAGGACGTGCGTCATAATATTGAAGAAGGATGGTGGGAACACCAACTCGAAACTGACAAGACATTGGACCAAATCATTCTGTAACCTTGGTAGGATTTCTGGATCGATTACCTTCTGAGAAATTGCATTGAGGAATGCACATAGCTTCAGAATGGCTAATCGAACATTTTCTGGTAGAAGTCCCCTCAATGCAACCGGAAGCAATTGCGTCATAATCACGTGGCAGTCATGAGACTTTAGGTTCTGGAATTTTTTCTCTGCCATATTTATTATTCTCTTTATATTCGACGAGAAGACAGACGGGACCTTGATACTGAGCATGCATTCAAAAAAGATTTCCTTCTCTGCTTTGGTAAGAGCGTAGCTGGCAGGACCTTGATACTGCTTTGGATGCATGTCGTCTTTTTCGTTCATACGTTACTGGTCCTCCCGTGCCTCCGGTGTATCTTTTGTCTTCCCATACACGCCCAAGAAGCCTAGCAGGTTCACGCAAAGATTCTTCGTCACGTGCATCACGTCGATTGCAGAGCGTACCTCTAGGACTTTCCAATAGAGTAGGTCCCAAAATATAGATTTCTTCTTCCACATGGGTGCGTGTCCGTCAGCATCATTCGGAACAGATTGTTCGCCATGACCCTTTCCAAAGATTGCTTTTAAATCCTTGACCATATCAAATATATCATCACCAGTACAGGGGACAGGCTTCTTCCGGTGATCTGCCTCACCTTTGAAATGCTTGCCTTTCTTTCTTAAGGCATGCTTGGTCGGAAGAAATCGATGATGTCCCAGGTACACATTCTTCTTACATTTGTCCAAATATATACTTTCAGTCTTATCTAAACAGTGCGTGCATGCATTGTATCCCTTGTTTGACTGTCCTGAAAGGTTACTAAGAGCAGGCCAATCATTGATGGTTACAAACATCAACGCTCGTAGGTCAAATTCCTCCTGTTTGTGCTCATCCCACACACGTACACCTTTTATATTCCACAGCTGTAAAAGTTCTTCAACTAATGGCCTTAGGTACACATCAATGTCGTTGCCAGGTTGCTTAGGGCCTTGGATGAGCACTGGCATCATAATGAACTTCCGCTTCATGCACAACCAAGGAGGAAGGTTATAGATACATAGAGTCACAGGCGAGGTGCTATGATTGCTGCTCTGCTCCCCAAAAGGATTAATGCCATCTGCATTTATACCAAACCATAAGTTCCTTGCGTCACCTGCAAACTCCGGCCACTTTCTCTCGATTTTTCTCCACTGTGACCCATCAGCGGGTACTCTCAACATCCCATCTTTCTTACGTTCTTCTTTGTGCCATCACAACAACTTGGCATGCTCTTTGTTTCTGAACAGACGTTTCCTCGTGGTATTATAGGAGCATACCACATCACCTTGGCAGGAACCCTCTTCCTGGGGCGCACGCCCTCAACATCACCAGGGTCATCTCGTCTGATCTTATACCGCAATGCACCGCATACCGGGCATGCATTCAAATTCTCGTACTCCTCACCGCGGTAGAGGATGCAGTCATTAGGGCATGCATGTATCTTCTGCACCTCTAATCCTAGAGGGCAGAGAACCTTCTTTGCTTCGTACGTACTGTCAGGCAATTCGTTATCCTTTGGAAGCTTCTTCTTCATTATTTTCAGTAGCTTCCCAAATCCCTTGTCGGATAAACCATTCTCTACCTTCTATTGCAACAATTCCAGTGTGGTACCGAGCTTTGTGTTGCCATCTTCGCAATTTGGGTACAACCGTTTTTTGTGATCCTCTAACATGCGATCAAACTTCAACTTCTCCCTTTCACTTTCGCATTCTCTCTGTGCATCAACAATCACCCGGCGAAGATCATCAGTGGGCACATCTGGTGCCTTTCGATCTTCAGCTTCCCCCGTTGCAGTATCACCGTATTCAGGGAACATAGGATAGTTGTCATCATCATCTTCTTCTTCATTGTCTTTCATCATAACCCCTCTTTCTCCGTGCTTGGTCCAACAATTATAGTGGGGCATGAAACCCTTCTGAAGCAGGTGGAAGTGAAGGGTTTTCGAGGAAGAGTAATCCTTCGTATTCTCACAGACAACACATGGACAGTACATAAAACCATTCTGCTTGTTTGCCTCAGCCACATCGATAAAATTATGCAGGCCCGTAATGTACTCGGAAGTGCGTCGTTCACCGTACATCCATTGCCGGTTCATCTGCATTATGTAATTAAGTATATCAAAAACCATTACAGAACATCATGAATAGAGAAATGACCAAATTAATACAAGTTCATCATCACATTAAAACCAAAGTACAGTAGTGATCAAATGTTATTACTGCAAAAATAAATACATAAAGTTCATACATAGTTCTCATAAAACAACATACAACTATGTAAAACATTTAAATGCAACAACAAATGCGATCAAAATCGCAACTAAGGTAACAATTGATCCAACAGCATAATGATACCAAGCCTCTTTATCAATGGCATATTTTCTAATCTTTCTAATCTTCAAGCGCATTGCATCCATCTGGATCTTGTGTAGATCGACGACATCGGCAACATGCAACTCCAATTTCATCTTCTCTTCTTCAATTCTTTTCAATTTTTCTTTCAAATAATTGTTTTCTTTTTCAACTAAATTTAACCTCTCGACAAGAGGGTCGGTTGGAATTTCCGGTTCACATACCTCCTAGATAAAAACATCTATGTCAAGCTGGTCGGCATAATTGTCATAAACACTAAATGAAACAAATAGTTATAAAAGATAATATACCACATCCGAATCATAGACCGGACGAGAGCCGACGGGGGCGGATACCAAAACCATGGCACTATATAATAACAAACAATAATACAAGTAAGAAAATTATACAAGTAGCTATGTAAATCATACAAGTAAGAATTTGTACTTAAAAAAAGATAAGAACAAGAGGCTCACCACGGTGGTGCCGGCGACAAGATCGGCGCGGGCGATCGACGGCGGTGAGGACGGGGACGGGGACAGGACGGCACCCTACACATGTGCAAACTAAGAAGTTAATTTGAGCTCAAATTGTGCATCTAAATCAAATAAACTTCCACATACACTCCTCCACTAAAACCCACAAACCACTCTACTTCTAGAGCATATGAAATGAGCTAAACTAGCAGTGAGAGATGAAAGGATGAAGTTGCTAATCTTTTAGAACACTTGGATAGTTGGTGCACCGCCAAATCTAGACAAATCTTCGGAAAAATGGAGCTTGGAGGTCGAGCTTGGAGGAAGAACAGAGGAGAAAGCTTAAGTGTGGCTCGGGCATTTCATCGAACACCTCATGTGCATAAGAAGTGAGAACAGAGTAGCGCACACACCTCCCACCTTCTACGGCCAAAAAACAGGGGAGAGGGCGGGCAGGGGTGAGGATATATATAGACATCTTTTTAGCCCCGGTTGGTGTCTCAAACCGGGACTAAAGACTAACCTTTAGTCTCGGTTCCAGACACCAACCGGGACTAAAGGGAGCGAGGCCCTTTAGTCCCGGTTGGTGTCTGAAACCGGGACTAAAGGTCCCAGTCGAACCGGGACTAATGCCTGCCGAGGCCCGGCCGGCGTCCTAGCCGCTCGAACCGGGACTGATGCTCACATTAGTCCCGGTTCGTAACATGACCAGGACTATTGCTCTGATCTGGCCAGAACCAAAGCCCTGTTTTCTACTAGTGTCATGTCAAGAAACAAGAAATGAGGTGAGAGTTAATGCACGGCGTCTAAGTGTTTTGGGATTATACGGTTTTCGTAAGATGACTTATGCACCGGTACGGAGGGAGTATTGGTGATTTGCTAGTGTCGTGCATGCATCGGCCTAAAAATCGTTGGCTGCGTAGCACTGCACGTTTCTAAATGTACTGAGCAGTAAAGACACTCATGAATCATCATGACTTGCTCTCGCGTCATCAGGACTTGCTCTCCCGACGTCCAGCGCCACCAGGAATGTATTCTATGGCATCCCCTGGCCCCCAACACTGGTTTGCAGCCTACTGGTTCTGCACACAAGATAAACCACATACACCGCTGCGAAGAAAACATCGATGAGGTTGGACATTGGCGTCATTGTCATCACTTTTTCTCGAGCAAGCGACTCTGATTACCCCGCAAGCAAACAATGATGTGTCATTCAACAAATTTCTCAATTCAGCATAAATAATGCAAGAATTTTTCTGCAAGACCAGCAATTCAGTGCATTCTCCCCATGTTTCACAAGTCACTGACGTTTTGCACTTCCCTCTCATACACTTATTGTTAACCAGTACAATGCATGACAAAAAGGAATAGGAGACGTTGGGAAGACAACACTTGGTGGCAGCGGAAGAATTCAATATTCCTACACTTACGGAAACTACATAGACTCTTTACCAAAAATCCTACACTTACAGATGAATTGTTACGGATTACATCTACAGGCATACTTGTCCTCTCTCTATTAAACCTCCCGCCTGAATTTAAGGGTGTGGGCCCTGTGATGTCCAACCACTAATTCCCACATCCGTCCGTAGCGAGAATCCGTAGCTTTTTATCTGTAAGTGTAGCATTGCTGGACTCTTTACGGATCCATCTCTGACTAATCCTTTTCCCTGATTTTCAGTGGTGGGCCCTCCTATTCGACCAAATACCCAATCATAATTTTTCACGCCAGTCCGTAGCTTCAACCCTGAAAAAAATTGTCCGTAGCTCTAGCATCTCTCGGAAGAATTTGTAGTAAAAGTTATGGTGGTCCCACGCACTACCTTGAAGCCATTTGTATTCAAAGAATAAATTGAGACATTATCCACATCCGTTTTCAGTTTTAATTCGGATATGAATATTCACTTGCCATGTAGACATTTCTCAAATACAAATCACTAGAAAAAATAGCACACTATAGCATTCTGAGCAATGTGTTACTAAATAAATCAGTGTACAATGTCTACCTAATAGCACACTAATAGTTTATTTTAAGGGTGACAATATTTTGCTATAGCGTGTTTT
Organism: Elymus sibiricus; assembly: GCA_039707655.1. NCBI lineage: Eukaryota > Viridiplantae > Streptophyta > Magnoliopsida > Poales > Poaceae > Elymus > Elymus sibiricus. The sequence goes on from CM077676.1 coordinate 87,172,078, forward strand.
TTTTCACTGACACAACTACATAATATTTTGGATTGTCTACTACCCATTTCCACCCTCACGACTAATTAAATGACTAGTCTTTTTAACAAACCACATAATTCGGGTACAGGAAGAGAGTACATCCACGTTTGGACCAATCAAGCAACCATGTCGCTCTTTCCTTCTTTACTTATTTCATCCATCGTCCAGTCACATGGACTGATTGCAACCATTATTTATGAAGATACTTTCGTGCAAAGCATATCTCAAGAAGTTGATCTATGATAAATGTTCTCAGCAAGCACACCATCCAAGGCAATTTATATACCAGCACAGATCGAGTTTGTTTTATACATGTTTTGATGAGTCATTCAACACATTTCTCAATCAGCTGAAGCAATGCGCGAAATTTTTCTGTAAGACCAGCAATCCAGGGTGTTCTTTCCATGTTTTAGAGCCACCGAGATTTCGCACTTTCCTCTCACACACCGTTATTGTTAGCCAAGACAATGCAAGACAAAAAGAAAGAGCAAATATATTTTGGTTTGAGAACGGGAGACATCGGGAAGGGAACACTTGGTGGTAAATGAACAACTTGTAACGTCGTGGTAGCCCAACGGGCCACCATAGAGCCCTGGAAGACCACATGTGTGTGAGATCCACGGCTATTCTGTCCAGCCTGTAGGGGGGCACTCACTGTCTTCGCTGCCACATCAATCTTCCCCACCAGGGATTGAGCTGCTTCATCAAGCTCTACGCCATGCACGAGGGTTGAGCATCTGGCCACGTTTGTCCATGCGAGCTTGCAGTGTGCGCTCATGTGGCTCCGTCAACAAGTGTCCAAGGCATGTGAGCGACGGAACGCCCCGTCAAGGGCAAAGCTCACTTGGCTACTCCCATTGATGTTGACTTTAGAGGGAAACAAACTACCTCATCCGTCTTCAGGAGATTTTGTGAATTCATAGATATTTCAGGAGATTTTTTCACAACTTTTTTTTTGCGAAATAACTATTTTTGTGCGTGATGTAACTATGATCAGTATTATTATTGGATTGCTTGGCATTCCCATGTAAATGCAAATTTCTTCTCTCCCTACGTATGATTTAATCACATGGACTGAATACAACCATTATTTATGAAGATCTTTCCGTGCAAAAATATCTCATGAGTTGATTTATGATAAATGTTTGCAGCAACTGCACCCTACACAGCTAACACTATATATACCAGCACCGACCGAGTTTGTTCTATACACCCTTGATGAGACATCCAACATATTTCTCAATTCAGCAGAAACAATGCATGTTTTTTTTAAGAGTAGCAATCCGGTGTGTTCTCCCCATGTTTGAGAGTCACTGAATGTTTGAAGTGCACTTTCCTCTCATACACCTATTGTTAACCAAGACAAAAAGAAAAAGGAAAGAGATTTCATTTTGAGAACGGGAGACATCGGGAAGGGAACACTTGGTTTCAGCTACAGGATTAGTAATGAACGTTGTGGTGGGTGGTGGCCTTACGTGCCAACTTGATGCCACGACTTTGTCCCTAGGCCTGCCTGGCGCGCACGCTGTCTTCGCTGCCATATTGATCATCGCTAGCCGCAAACAACTTCATCAAGCAGTTGGCGATGCACGAAGACGTACCAACTAGCCGTGTTTGTCTAGGTTAAGCTCGATGTGTGCGCTCTTGTGGAGACCCTTGGCAGCTGCCTGGGCTCCGTCAACAAGTGTGGCCGAGGCATGTGTGGGTAGGAACAGCCCGTCAATGGCAAGGCTCGGTTGGCTACTCGTCATCGCATAACCATTGTCGTCTAGGGCCTAAGGGTATGCACCATGCATCATAATGTTGGCTGATGTTGACTTTTGAGGGACAAGCTAGTTCATCCATCTGCAGTTATTTCAGTTTGACCACAAAATTATTAAACTTCTTTCAGATGCATCTCTTTTGTCGGTTTCATCAGTTCAGAATTATGCAATGCTTCCTGGCAATCCTTTAAACATTGACATACATATTAGACATGACGTTTTTGGGTGCCACAAATCGAGGGAGCTTGAATATATGTTCATCAACTCTAATCCAAGTACCCTGCTTGAATATATTGTTGGATCTATAATGTTCCCTGGTGGGTTATTTACGCGATTTTGTATTCTCCTAAACCCTAAATTTCCAGTAATATACTTTGCTCCGATGTACAGCCATTTTTTTTAACACAGTACAGACGCAAGCGCTCGTATAAACGCGCATACACTCATCCTATGAACGCACACACGGAACGTCTCCTCCCACTGAACGCGCATCGCCGGAAATCCTGAAATAAATCCAGAATAAATGCGAGCACCAGGACTTGAACCCTAGTGGGCTGGGGATACCACTGTCCACCTAACCACCCAACCACAGGTTGGCACTTCTTTTTCTATGTAATTTTATACTTAATAGAATGCCCTCAGTCCTTTTCATCTGAATAAAATAAAATGAAAATGGACTGTGTGCTGTTGACTAGGTCACTAATGTTGGACCATTGCACATGAGAAATAAAGTATGAAATTTACTGTTTATGGTTGCGCTGCGGAGGCCTCTCTGAGTTGCCGTGTTTTCCCGACCTCCTGATGATGGCTGCCGGGAGGTCTACCAATAGGTATCCACTCTCCTGCAGAGTGCTGCCTGCGGGCTTTCCTGGCTCAGGTAGATCTCCTCTGCCGGGCTCAAAAGGGGTCACCGTTCCCAATTGAACTTCGGGAATTTTCTTGCTTTTGGCGCTCGTCGAACCTCCTTGTGCTTCGCCCCTCCCCCCATTCCGCGAGCTCGCCGAGGCTTGTCTGTTCCGACCTGATTGATTGCAGGGGGCAACTATGGATAGTGATGGTGCCGCGTGGGCCTGGCATCTTCAGCTGCATGTATGTGTAGTATGGGGCGGTCATGAACTGCGAGAAAGCCGGTCTCCCCAAGACGGCATCGTAGCCCCCGGAGAAGGGAACTACTTCGAAGCTTATTAGTTCGCATCTATAATTGGCGCCTTCGTTGAAGGTGACCTCCAGAGTTATCTCTCCCACTGGCTCTGCTTTTCGTCTTGGGATTATGCCTCCGAATTCCGTATTGGAAGGTCGGAGGGCCTCCATCGGTATGTCCAGTCGTTCCAGGGTCCTGGTGTATAGTATATTTATACCGGAGCCCCCGTCCATCAGTACTGCGGGGACGCAGCGGCCTCCAATGACCGCGCCGAGGATGAGTTGTAGGCTTCCTGGCTTGTGAAAGAAGAAAGGGTGATCGATCTGACCGAAGGAAAATGTTTGTTCGGACCAGGCAAGGTACTTGGAGTCCCTCCTGTTTCTTGTGTGGTGGTGCCGACATGTCCTCCTTGGAGGACGTCGCGCCTCGGTGACCATGTTGACTCTCCGGACGTCCTTGGGGAAGGCCCTCTCGGTCTGCCCATTGGACTGCTGCTCGGGGTGTGTCGCTGGTACCGGTGGAGCCGCATTGTTCCCGCTCTCATTGTGCGGGGCGGCGGGGTTATTCTTCTCGCGGAGGAGCTGCTCATTGAGCCGCAATCTCTTGTCGAGTGCTGGGCCTTGTGGTTGCCGTAGCTGTGATATACGCAGGGCCCGTTCATTATCTCATCGTATGATCGGGGGGTGCGCTTTGGCTTGTCGTTCCAGCGCTGCCTCTTGCCACCGGCCTCATCTGTTTCGTTGGCCGCTGCGACGAGCTCGGAATCTTGTTCTTCCTTGCGCTTGCGATCCTCCCTATTCTTCAAGCTTCTGCTTTTCGGGGCCTCAGCCCCTGTTGGCTCGTTCATTTTGGTTCCCGAGAGAGGTCGGCGGCCAGCCCGAGCCGTTTCTTCGTCGATGGCGAAGTCGTTGGCGACCTTCATCAGGGCAGCCAGTGATGTTAGTTTCCTTCTCCTCTCTTCTTTCCGAGCTTGTGCCGGAACAGAGGGTCCTGGGCGCCGCTGACGAACGCTTCTATGGCTGTTTCGCCCGAGATGCTCGACAGCGTGTTTTTCTTCTTGAGCCAGCGCGCGACGTAGTCGCGGACGGACTCCTTGTCTTCTTGGATGATGTTATGGAGGTTGGCGCCGCTCCCTGGCCGGTGGTAGGTTCCCTCAAAGTTGTTGAGGAAGACGTGCTCGAAATCCGCCAAATTGTGGATGGGGTTTAGGGGGAGCCCACTGAGCCAAGACCGTGCGTGCCCGGTTAGGCACAAAGGTATGTGTTGGAGGGCATTGCCGATGTCGCCGTTGGCCATCTCTACTGCCGTGAGGTAGTCGTTCAGCCAGTGCTCTGGCTTTATGTCCCCTGAATATTTCTTGACGCCCCTGACGATGAAGGGTTGGGGGAAAGGGTGGGATATGATCTCTTGCCCGAAGCATGCAGGTGCAATGCTCGAGGTGAGCGAGGTGAACCTTGGGGCGGAAGCCCCCGGTAGTAATCTGTTTGCTTCTGTTCCTCCCCACCCACCATGCTGGTGGTAGGGCTGTCCAGCCAGCGCGGGGTCCACTGTCGGTAGGGTCGCGCGTTGTTGTAGGGCGGCGACCGATATCGGCTGTCGTAAATGCGTGGTCATGGCTACCGGCGCGGCCTCTGGTTGTTGGATGGATCCCTGCCTTTGTTCTTGGGCTGGGTGGTTAGCGGCGGATAGGGCGCTCTCGGTACCCGTCAATCTTTCCCTAGAGCGCGAGATGTTGTCCTGGAGTTCCACCGTCCTGTGGAGCACGTGGGTGAGGTCAGCCAGGAGTTTGGGATCTCCCGGCGTGGTTCGCAGTCGATCTGCCAGCGCGGCCACTTCCTGGAGGCCGCGGGCCGGGGTCGGTGGGGGAATCGTAGCGGGCTTGGCGAGGTCATTGAGGAGGTTCTGTGGTTGGCGGCATGGACGACGCAGTCGCTCTCGCATCATCGTCTCGTTCTATCGGGCTTCGCGAGCGGAAACCTCTAACGCCTTTTGCTGAAGCGCGAGCTGTGCATTGAGCTGGGACATGCGTATGGCCTCCAGCGTTCTCAACGCGGGGTCGGCACCGCCAATGGGGGTCGTGAGATAGTTCAGGGCATACCCCGTAATTGGGGGCAGTGTTGATGTGGTACCCCGCAGGGGCGCAGTCGTCGTGGTGAGGCCCGCTGCTACTTGTGAGCTGCGTTGGTAATTCCCTGAAGAGGAAGGGAGATGCAGTACAGTAGAGATAAGTATTTCCCTCAGTTATGAAACCAAGGTTATCAATCCAGTAGAAGAATCACGCAACACCTCGTTAGCAGCACCTCCACACAAAACAACAAATACTTGCACCCAACGCAAATAAGGGGTTGTTAATCCCTCGGCGGTAAGTTGCAAGATTAAATTGTATGTGGTAGATAGATAGATTGAAACAAAAATACAAAATAAAATAAATAAAGAAAAAGTGCAGCAAATATGTTTAGGGTTTTAGTATATGATTTAGATAGACCCCGGGGCCATAGTTTTCACTAGAGGCTTCTCTTAAGAAAATAGCATACGGTGGGTAGACAAATTACTGTTGGGCAATTGATAGAAAAGCAAATAATCATGACGATATCCAAGGCAATGATCATGTATATAGGCATCACGTCCGAGACAAGTAGACCGACTCCTGCCTGCATCTACTACTATTACTACACACATCGACCGCTATCCAGCATGCATCTAGTGTATTAAGTCCATAAAGAACGGAGTAACGCCTTAAGAACGATGACATGATGTAGACAAGATAAACTCACGTATGAATAAACCCCATCTTTTTACCCTTAATAGAAATGATACATACGTGTCATGTCCCTTTCTGTCACTGGGATTGAGCACCGCAAGATCGAACCCATTGCAAAGCACCTCTTCCCATGGCAAGATAAATCAATCTAGTTGGCCAAACCAAATCAATAGATCAGAGAAGAAATACGAGGCTATAATAATCATGCATAAAAGAGATCTGAGAAGACTCAAATAATATTCATGGATAATCTGATCATAAACTCACAATTCATCGGATCCCAACAAACACACCGCAAAAAGTGATTACATCGGATAGAACTCCAAGAACATCGAGGAGAACATTGTATTGAAGATCAAAAAGAGAGAAGAAGCCATCTAGCTACTAACTATGGTCCCAAAGGTCTGTGGTAAACTACTGACGCATCATCGGAAGGGCAGCAAGGTTGATGTAGAGCCCCTCCGTGATCGATTCCCTCTCCGGCGGAGTGCCGGAAAAGGCCTCCAGATGGGATCTCTCGAGAACAGAAACTTGCGGCGGCGGAAAAGGTATTTCGTGGACTCCCCTAAGGGTTTCTGATTTTTTGGAAATTTATAGTGGAGGAATTAGGTCAAACGGAGCTCTGTGGGCCCCTCGAGGTACCAGGGCGCGCCTGCCCCTCCCCAGGCGCGCCCTGGTGCCTCGTGGGCACCCCTTGGGGCTCCTGGCCTCCTCCCGAAGCTTTTACTGTTGTATATGTCCAGAAAAAAATCTCCAAAAATTTTCGTGGCATTTGGACTTCGTTTGGTATTGATATTCTGTAAAACAAAAACAGGGCAGAAAACAGCAACTGGCACTGGGCACTAAGTTAATAGGTTAGTCTCCAAAAATGATATATAATTGCTGTAAATGCATATAAAAACATGCAAGATTGATAATATAACAGCATGGAACAATCAAAAATTATAGATACGTTGGAGACGTATCAGCATCCCCAAGCTTAATTCCTGCTCGTCCTCGAGTAGGTAAATGATAAAAACAGAATTTTTGATGTGGAATGCTGCCCATCATATTCATCATATATTCTTTTCTTTTGTAGCATGGACATTGGACTTGAATGATTCAAAGCAATAGTCTATAATTTGACATGAAGATATAAATACTCAAGCATGCTAACAAGCAACCATGTCTTTCAAAATATCAACGTAAAGAAAGTTATCCCTAGCCCATTATGCTCAATCATTGATCCATTCATGAAACACACTCAAATATTAGCTACATCCAATGCACAAGTACGACAATAGTGCTCTCTAGTTGGTGCTTTATAAGAGAAGATGGAGACTCAAGAAAATAAAAATTGCATAAAAGTAAATAGATATGCCTTTCGCAGAGGGAAGCCGAGATTTGTCAAATGTGCCAGAGCTCAAAGCTTAAATTAGAGAGATAAAAATATTTTGAGAGCCATGCTTTTCCTGTCAACGAAAACGACCGAGAATTCCCAATATCTTCCATGCTAGACACATCATAGGCGGTTCCCAAACAGAAAGTAAAGTTTATTTCCTTTCCACCATTCTTTCACAATCCATGGCTAGCCGTATCCACGGGTGCCCTCCATACCATCACTTTCCAAGAAATTTTGTTGTTATTAATTTTTGATTTCATTGTGGGACTGGGCATCCCTATTACCAGCCACTCTCTCGTGCAATGACAAGTGAATAAACACTCATCGTGAGAATAACACACCTAGCATGGAAAATATTGGCCACCCCCTGCCACTTCATGAGCGGTACGGGCACACAAAACAGAAAAAATATTTTGAAAATTAGAGTTGGCACACGCAAATTTACTTGGAACGGCATTGAAATACCGCATATAGGTAGATATAGTGGACTCATTTGGCACAACTTGGGTTTAAGGAGTTTGGATGCACAAGCAGTATTTCCGCTTAGTACAAATGAAGACTAGCAAAAGATTGAGAAGCAACCAACCAAAAAACGAAAACGGTCATAAACATGCATTGAACATAACTAATACCGAATAATGCACCATAAGTAGGATATAATTTCGTTGCATAACTATTGACTTAACGTGCATGCATAGGGAATCACAAACCTTAACACTAATATTCTTACTAAATCACAATTACTCATTAACATGACTCACATATTATCATTTCCATATCGCAAAACTATTGCAAGGAATCACACTTATCATATCCAATGATCTATATGAAAGTTTTTATTATATTCCTCTTGAATATTCATCACTTTGGGACCAAATTCATATCTTGTGCAAATTACCATTACTATTGTCAACTCTCAAAAAGATATAAGTGAAGCATGAGAGTGCAAATATTTCTTCAAAATTTTCATCTTATCAACTCTCAAAATAATATAAGTGAAGCATGAGAGTTTATTTCTTCAAAATTTTAATCTTATCAACTCTCAAAATAATATAAGTGAAGTATGAGAGTTTATTTCTTCAAAATATAGCCACCGCCATGCTCAAAAAGATTTAAGTGAAGCACTAGAGCAACTGCCTAGGTCAAAAAAATTAAGTGAAGCACATAGAGTATTCTAACAAATTATGATGAACGTGTGGCTCTCTCAAAATAGGTGTGTTCAGTAAGGATGATTGTGACAAACTAAAAAGCAAACAAAGCAAAGACTCGTATAATACACGACGCTGCAAGCAAAACACATATCATGTGACGAATAAAAATATAGCTCCAAGTAAAATTACCGATGGTTGGTAGAAGAAAGAGGGGATGCCTTCCGGGGCATCCCCAAGCTTAGACGCTTGAGTCTTCCTTGAATATTACCTTGGGGTGCCTCGGGCATCCCCAAGCTTAGGCTCTTGCCACTCCTTATTCCTTCATCCATCGTGATCTCACCCAAAACATGAAAACTTCAATCACACAAAACTCAACAAAACCTTCGTGAGATCCGTTAGTATAACAAAATAAATCACTACTTTAAGTATTGTTGCAAACACATTCATATTTTATTTTTGCATTATACCTACTGTATTCTAACTTCTCCATGGCTTATACCCCCCGATACAATCCATAGTTTCATCAAAACAAGCAAGCAACATACCAAAAACAGAAAATGTCAAAAACAGAATAGTCTGTAGCAATCTATTTAAAAGCCATACTTCTGTAACTCCAAAAATTCTGAAAAATTAGGAAAACGTGGGCAATTCATATACCAATACTGTGTAAAAATTTCAGATTTTTCTGACCCACCAGTACAGAAACAAAATTCCAGCACTGGACGCAAAACTTTCTGTTTTCCAAACAGCATCAATTATACTATCTTCCAAATCATCCCAACAATTTTACTTCGCACAAACACTAATTAAAAACACAAAAACACAATCATAACAGTAGCATGAAAGTGAAAACTCACAATAACAGAAACAAATAATAAAAAATTTATTTTATTCATTGGGTTGCCTCCCAATAAGCTCTTTCTTTATAGCCATTAAGATAGGCTTGAGATTCAATGATGCTCACATGAAAGATAGTAATTGAAACACGAAGCGAGCATCATGAAACATGTGAAAAACACATTTAAGTCTAACATACTTCCTATGCATAGGCATTTTATAAGCAATCAAATTATCAAGACAAGCAATATCTAGCATATGCAAATAGGAAGAATGAAACACTAATAATTTCAATATCAAGAAAGGTAATTGAGTAACATAAAAGTTTCTACAACCATATTTTTCCTCTCTCATAATAATTACATGTAGGATCATAATCAAATTCAATAATATAGCTATCATATAAAATATTATCTTCATGATCCGCATGCATAAAAGTTTGTAATCTTCTAGGGTAGTGGGATTAACATCAACTTTAATCAAACTATCTTGGAAGACTATAAAACTTTTAATAGTATTGCGAATATTATTATCAATAATAGATTCATCATGAAGTTCGAATAAATTTTCAACATCACAAGAAGCACCATAATCATCACCCCAATCATGATCATTAGCGCAATTAACATTCATAGCATTTATACTAATGCAATTGCAATCACGCTTTTCATTCAAGGGGCTATCATGAATCACTTTATAAAAAGCTTCACCACAATTTTCAGATTCATGATTTTCAAGGAAAACTTCATAGAGATAATCAAGTGCACTGAACTCACTAGCAATTGGTTCATTATAATTGGATCTTTTGAAAAGATTAGCAAGTGGATGAGGATCCATATCAATAGATTTTTTCAGCAAGTAAAGATGCAAGCAAATAGGAAGCACATGGCAACACAAGCAAACAAGCAAATAAGCAAATAAAATGTTTTTGTGTTTTTGTAAAAACTTTTTAGAAGTGGGGGAGATGAAAACGAGAGGCAAAGGCAAATAATGTAAATGCAAGGAGATGTAAGTTTTATGCGTATGTACTTGATAGATGTTGATGATGTCTCCCCGGCAACGGCGCCAGAAATTCTTCCTGCTACTTGTGAGCTGCGTTGGTAATTCCCTGAAGAGGAAGGGAGATGCAGTACAGTAGAGATAAGTATTTTCCTCAGTTATGAAAGCAAGGTTATCAATCCAGTAGGAGAATCATGCAACACCTCGTTAGCAGCACCTGCACACAAAACAACAAATCCTTGCACCCAACGCAAATAAGGGGTTGTCAATCCCTCGGCGGTAAGTTGCAAGATTAAATTGTATGTGGTAGATAGATAGATTGAAACAAAAATACAAAATAAAATAAATAAAGAAAAAGTGCAGCAAGTATTTTTAGGGTTTTAGTATATGATTTAGATAAACCCGGGGGCCATAGTTTTCACTAGAGGCTTCTCTCAAGAAAATAGTATACGGAGGGTAGACAAATTACTGTTGGGCAATTGATAGAAAAGCAAATAATCATGACGATATCCAAGGCAATGATCATGTATATAGGCATCACGTCCGAGACAAGTAGACCGACTCCTGCCTGCATCTACTACTATTACTCCACACATCGACCGCTATCCAGCATGCATCTAGTGTATTAAGTCCATAAAGAACGGATTAACGCCTTAAGAACGATGACATGATGTAGACAAGATAAACTCACGTATAAATAAACCCCATCTTTTTACCCTTAATAGAAACGATACATACGTGTCATGTCCCTTTCTGTCACTGGGATTGAGCACCGCAAGATCGAACCCATTACAAAGCACCTCTTCCCATGGCAAGATAAATCAATCTAGTTGGCCAAACCAAATCAATAGATTGGAGAAGAAATACGATGCTATAATAATCATGCATAAAAGAGATCTGAGAAGACTCAAATAATATTCATGGATAATCTGATCATAAACTCACAATTCATCGGATCCCAACAAACACACCGCAAAAAGTGATTACATCGGATAGAACTCCAAGAACATCGAGGAGAACATTGTATTGAAGATCAAAAAGAGAGAAGAAGCCATCTAGCTACTAACTATGGACCCGAAGGTCTGTGGTAAACTACTCACGCATCATCGGAAGGGCAGCAAGGTTGATGTAAAGCCCCTCCGTGATCGATTCCCCCTCCGGCGGAGTGCCGAAAAAGGCCTCCAGATGGGATCTCTCGAGAACAGAAACTTGCGGCGGCGGAAAAGGTATTTCGTGGACTCCCTTGAGGGTTTCTGATTTTTTGGGAATTTATAGTGGAGGAATTAGGTCAAACGGAGCTCTGTGGGCCCCACGAGGTACCAGGGCGCGCCTGCCCCCCCCCCCCAGGCGTGCCCTGGTGCCTCGTGGGCACCCTCTGGGCTTCTGGCCTCCTCCTGAAGCTTCTAGTGTTGTATATGTCCAGAAAAAAATCTCCAAAAAGTTTCGTGGCATTTGGACTTCGTTTGGTATTGATATTCTGTAAAACAAAAACAAGGCAGAAAACAGCAACTGGCACTGGGCACTAAGTTAATAGGTTAGTCTCCAAAAATGATATATAATTGCTGTAAATGCATATAAAAATATCCAAGATTGATAATATAACAGCATGGAACAATAAAAAATTATAGATACGTTGGAGATGTATCACCCGCCGGTGAGCTCACAGGGAGCCCTGTGCTGACCTGTGGTTGAGGTGTCAATACGGGGTCTATCTGTAGCTGAGTCGTGAGCGGTATTAGCCCTGCCGCCAGAGGTCCTGAGGCCGCGGGCTCCATCGATTTTGTCGTGTGTAGCGCGTTCGAGGTCGGTTCCGTCATCATGACCTGGTGGACAGATACCGCCTGTGGGGCCTCGGATAGGGATGTCCCCTGTTTGGAAAAGTCGTCGGCCTCTGAGTCGGTGGATGACCTTTCCGTTCCCCAGAGGTCGGAGTACGTGACCTCGCGGAAGGGTCTGAGACCAGCATTCTCGTCCTCGTTGGTGAGAGAGATCGATGCGTAGTTTCTTTCATCGCCTGAGGTCGAGGCCGTATCTCCCGCGTTGGCTTCTTCGTGGGTGCCTAGGTTGGTGACGAGATAGTCTCTTGACGCTTCGCCGCGGCGGCAGACCCCGCAAACCATCGCGACCAGCATGATCGCCGGCATGGCCTCCATTCCATGGATGGCGTGGAGGCGGCTCACGGGGTGCATATGGGTTGATGTCGTAGCACGCCCCTTAGTCTGGATGAGATCGTGACGGGTCCTCTCGAGAGGTACTGCGGAGGCGAGTCGGCCGGAAGGTTGATGTCGACCCGGCCCGCCTCGTCGGCAAGGAACATGAAGGAGACAAAGGTTAGGCTCTCTCCCTGCGATAGGCACCCTGGAAGCAGAAAAAGATCTGATCCATGATCGGTCTCCAGCAGGCGCCGCCCATGCCTGGCGCGCCAACTGACGGAGCAGATTTCTATCAGATCCCTCGGTAGGGGTCCAAGCGCAGGTGGAAGTCATGGATTGGATCAGGTCACACGAGAGGTTTATCCAGGTTCGGGCCTCCAGAGAGTAATACCCTACGTCCTGCTGGTTTCGATTATTCATAATGGAGGGATACCTCGTGCGAGGGGTTACAATGGTGTATGATATGCTACCGAGAGTTTATCCTATCTGAGGATAGATGGATCAAGAGGAACCCTAGACCTCCCTTTATATAGATAGGAGAGGTCTAGGGTTTACATGCTAGATGAGATCTGGGGACGCCGCCGTCCTCTAGTCTTGGACGTCAAGAAGGTCTTTGGGTTCCTTAGGGTTAGCATCACGTCGTGGGCCTGCTAGGCCCCCTTGTAGTTGATGAGGCCGGGCTCCTTAGTGTTAGCCACCCCCGATACAGGACCCCATCACACTTGCTTAATTTTGTCCCCGGAATCACATTTGTATTTGTATTCAAAAAATAAATCCACATTATCCACATCTATTTCTATTTTAATTCGAATACAAATATATATTTAGTTGCCATGTAGACATTTTCTGGAATACGAATACTGGACATTTTGGATTATCTACCACCAATTTCCACCCTTACAACTACAATACTACATAACTATTCTGTTTAACAAGGCATAGAGTTCCGGTACAGAAGAGAGTATATCCACGTTAGGACCAGCCAAGCAACCACGTCGCTCTTTCTCTCTCTACTTATTTGATTCAATCACATGGGATGAATTGAACCATTATTTATGAAGATTTTCCATGCAAAAATATCTCATGAATTCAATCTATGATAAATGTCCCAACAACCACACCCTACACAACTTCAATAAAAAAGCAACCACACCCTACACAACTTCAATAAAGAAGCAACCACACCCTACACGGCTAATAATTTATATACGACCTCCAATCGAGTTTGTTCTATACACGCTTGATAAGTCCTTCAACATATTTCTCAATTCAGTAGAAACAATGCAAGATTTTTACGTAAGACCAGCAATCCAGTGTGTTCTCCCCATGTTTCAGAAGTCACTAATGTTTTGCATTTTCCTCCAATACACTTATTGTTAACCAAGAGTCCAAGACAATGCAAGACAAAAAGAAAGAGAAAAGAGATTTTAGTTTGGGAATAGGAGACGTCGGGAAGAAAACACTTGGTGGCCACTGAATCGATTGTAATGAACATTGTGGTGGCCCCATGCGCCACCTTGAAGCCACGACAATGTCCCTCATCTTGTCGGGCGTGCAATAAACTTCTTCATCAACCTCTTGGCGATCCACGAGGACATAGCAACTAGCCATGTTTGTCGACGCCAAGCTTGATGTGTGCGCCCTTGTGGTGACCCTTTGTCAGCTGCCTGGGCTCCGTCAATGAATGCTTGTGGCATGTGAGCAACTGAACGACCCATCAAGGACAAGGCTCAGTTGGCTACTCCTCCTCGCATCCATTGTTTCCTAGGGCATAAGGGCATGCACCATCTTGCTAATTAGAAGCTGGGCACCCCCGTTGATGTTGACTTTAGGGGGAAAGAAGCTATTGCATCCGTCGACAGGGGATTTTGTGAATTCATAGTTGTTTTTGTTTTCCTAAATAATTAGTGAACTTCTTTTGGATGCATCTCTTTTTGTTTGTTTCATCTGTTCAGAAATATGCAAAGCTTCCTACCAATCCTTCAATATTCTATTTCCGACTAAACATATTGACATACAGATTTGACACGTGTCTGGGTGCCCCAAATTGAGGGAGCTTGAATATATGTTCATCAATTCAAAAGCTACCATACTTGAAAAATATTGTTCTTTCCAGAAAAAAACTTGAAAATATTGTTGGATGTATAATGTTCCCCGGTGGGTTATGTATGTGATTTTGCATTGTCCTATAAGAATTCCTGGCAACTGCTTGGTGCCATTGTACAAGATTTTGTAGAATATTTTGCAAAAATGTGCGCTGTGTAGTGCAATGAAAACAAGTTTAATAAGATGGTTAATTATGATACTGAAACTAATAATGATGGGCATCATAATTCCCATGAGTTCATCCCAGTGAGCTGTGAATACTTTCCAAATGCAGTGAGTAGTAAAGACATTCATTATAGATACACGCTGGAAAGTCAGAATGGTCTCAACATGGAGGTGTATATTTTTTGAGAAATGGTGGATTTTATTATCTCAAAATAGAGCATCAAGGTTAGTGTCGGTACTAAAACCGGCAGATCTCGGGTAGGGGGTCCCGAACTGTGAATCTTGGAGTCAATGGATAACAAGGAACGTAGAGACAGTGATTACCCAGGTTCGGGCCCTCTCGAAGAGGTAAAACCCTACGTCCTGCTTGATTGTATTGATGGGTTTGTATGACAATTACAGAGTCAATCTACCTTGAGATCGGATGAACTAAACCCTAGGTGGGTACGATGATGATGGTTCCTCTCCTCTACGGATCTAACCCTCTGGTTTATATAGACACCAGGGGTTCCTAGGGTTACATATGGTCGGTTGCCGCCAGGGGATAAACATGCCGGCTACGCTAAACTTTTCTTGGAGGAGGCGCCAAGTCTTCGGAGGTTCCCTTCTGGTACACGGGGTCGCCTATAGTCCAGCCTTCCTTCGATGAGTTAGGAGCAGCCCATGAGCACGGCCCACGAGAGACAGGCCGGCTGCATGAGGACCCCTTAGTCCGGGACACCCTCAGTAGCCCCCGAACTAGCCTCCAATGCCGAGGTCGATAATCTTCGTCAGCTTCATGCTTCCAAAGTCTTCGGCTTGAGGGGCGAGTTCCTTCCATCACCTGTGTCCGGCTGGTAATAGTTCGGCCACTCACAATCCTTCGATTGGCGGGGTATTGCGGGGCCCGCCGTACCATTTTCTTCATTCAGAATTAATGACGCCTTTCGATTTCCACGCGCCAGGGGGAGGCAAACCCAATAGTTTTTTACAAAAATGCCCCTCAAGGGAAAGATGCCTATTTAACAGGCCAAGGGCGTGAAGGTTAACCCACCCCACCCCCTGCCATTCTCTCCCAAATCACCGAGTGGCCGTAGCCAGCAAACCTTAAACAATGGCAAGCGTTCCAGGCTCTTCCTCACGCCCTCACGGTCCCCTTCAAGGTGATTGGGCGAGCTACTTAGTTTCCCGCATCCGACTGGGTAGCCTCGAGACGCAGGGGTATCTACCCATTTCAGATCTCGCGTCCACCCACCCCGGATTGACTTCTGCGAATGGCGAGGCCTTTGCGGAGAACTTCCCCGTCCCCCACGGGGACGAAAGGGTATGCTTCGTGCCCTTCCTCTTACGAGGTTTAGGCTTCCCCATTCATCCCTTCCTGAGGGGTTTACTAGAATTTTACGGGATCCAGCTCCACCATCTCACCCCAGGGTCAATTCTGCACATCTCGGGCTACGTTGCCCATTGTGAGATGTTTTTGGGCTGCGAGGCTCATTTTGAGTTACGAAGGAAATACTTCTACCTTGTCCCTCGCACCCGAGGAGGGACAATTTACGAGGTCGGTGGAGCCGAGGTATGGCGCATCACCAGAATGGGATATCCTATAGGGACTCCCAAGAAGGATGCCGAGGAGTGGACCTCGGAGTGGTTCTATATTGAAGACATCCCCCTATTCGATCCAGCTCGGAGGGGGTTGCCCGAATTCTCGCTTTCTTCTCCGAAGAAGCGGTTCAACTGGCGACCAAAGGGCTCTTCCCAAGAGGAAAGTGCCAAAGTGACGCGCTTAGCCGCTCAAGTGAGGTGGCTAGCCCATAACGGGTTGACCATCATTGACGTGATGGCAGCGGCCATTGCTCGGTGCGTTCAACCTCTTCAACAAAGGGTGCACCCCCTATGGTGTTACAACGGGGCGAATGACTCGACCCGATACACACGGAAAGGACCTGCCGACCAGGCGGCAATGGCAGCCGTACTGGACGATCTCTTCGAGGGGGAAGAGCAAGAGTTTGCTCGACTAAAGCCCAAGGATGGCTTCTCGAGCTATAAACCCATCGAAACGGTGAGTCTAACTACACTTTATAGTTCGGATGGTACACCAATTTTCCTTAATCGGATATTTAATTTATCCGAACAGAGCTAGAGGCGCTGGATCGAGGCAGTGAGTTGCCCTGCTCCTCAACCGAAGAGTCATTCTCGTGACGATGACCCTGGGTTTCACGACGATCCCGAAACATCGATCGATTTTGAGGAGGGAGTCTTCTACCAGGAGAGCCTCGATGGCTCTAAAGTGGCCCTTTTGGCCGATCACCCCGGGACACTTCCCTCCTCCGCTGTAAGTGACCAACAGGCTTCTTCCCGGAAAAGACGCTCAGCTCCTGCGGCTCCGAGTACACTAACTTCTACTCCCAAGGGCCGCCGCACAACGCGCCGGACATCTGCGAGAGCGGCACTGGTGGCTCCAGCGGCGAGTGGCCGCAGGGCGTCCAAACGTGCGGTGCCAACGGGAGTCACGTCATCCGTGCCCCCCCCAAAGAGGTAACGTATCCGCTGCACTTTTAGTGTCTTTATCTTCGACAGCCGTTGTGAATGTCAAAGATTTTCTCTACTGTGACCTGCAGGCGATATGTAGAACCACCTTCGCCCGAGGATGTTGAAGAGGTGCCGGGGGGTGACCCAAGAACGAGGTCCCCAGTCGTGGCCGGCGTTACTTCAGAGGTCCCTGCCGAGGACCAACATCCAGAGGACTCAGGGGGCGTTTCGGTCACCAACTCCGAAGTCGAAAGCGTGATGAATCACCGGCGGCGCAAGGCATCGCTACGGCACTCTGCGTTTTCCGATCAAGAGTTTAACGCTCTTGGTTCGGTAGACGCGTACCTCGGAGCTGCCCGAACGGGACTTGAGGGGGTAGTTAAGCTTCTGTCTACCAGTCTATAGGTATGCCATTGGTTTTGATAATCGGTTGCCTAACCCAGTAGCCCCCAAGCCTTAATTTGGGCGGGACGGCCGAGTTAAGGGTCCGACGTCATAATGTCGTGCTATGGTGCAGACTGTTCGGGAACAGAACAAAAGGTTGGCCAAAGACCTCGGGGTGACACAAACACAGTTGAAATCTGTGGAGGCCGAGCTAGATGAGGTCAAAAAATTTACCAGAGAGGCACATGGTAAGTCATAGACTTAAATGTGTCTAATAAAGAATTTTATGGAACACCTTTTCTAATGAAAGATTGGTCCATAGCAGCCGAGTCGATAAATCAACTGCAGAAGGATCTGGACGCAGCCAGAGAAGCTCAAAGGTATGCGGAGTCGCAACAAGAGGCTGGCTACCGCGTGCTGACCCGAAGTCATGAGGAAAGGGATAAGCTCAAGGCGGAAAGTCAACAACAGGCCCAAGAAATTGAGAGCTTGAAAACTCAACTGGCTCTATCCCAGGGGGAGAACCAGAAACTGAAAGCTGGCATGTTCGGTGAGTGCAACCTAGCTTGTCGATACATAGACTACATGTACTATACACCTATATAAACAATGCCATGTTTCTTTTTAGTTCTCCTTACCGGACGCCCCGAAGAGGAGGTCAGCTCTTTCGGACGGGACCTGCTGAAGGAGCTATCCGCCGCACATGAGCGGGCCCGAAAGGCTATGAAGAGCGTGTTCAAGGCGTTGTGGCCTGGTGAGGTGGCCCCGGAAGGGATGACCGAACTCGCTAATCGATTTAAAGAAGCTCGGCGCCGCTTTGAGCTATGGAAAATATCAGCTTGTCGAGAGGGAGCGCGGGAGGCTTGGGCGATGGTTATGACCCGCTTCACCAAGCTTGATCCAGAACATTTGGCTCGGGTTGGGCTGGTAGGGCCGGATGGGCAGGAAGTGCCCCTACATTTGGTGTATGACCAGGTGATGCCTGCTGCTCGGTTTTCCCAGGAAGATTGCGCCCTGGTGTCCTTAATAGATGGCCTTGACCGAGAGTAGTGTTTTGATTCTATGTATCCATGTACTTTACGTCAAATATTCTCCAAACCATTCTTTAAACGTTGTCTTAACCGGCCATCGGCTTCTGCCTCCTCAGCCAGCGGCCGAGGAGTGTTTCCTACTACGTGATCCGAGAACATCGGAAAAACACTTCGGAGAACCAGGCAATCCGGCCATTTGGTGCAAACAGACAAAACGCGCTCAGGGAGTTATGTTATATTACTTTTTAACGTAAGAAACATCTTCCGAAGAAAATAGTTCCTTCATGGGTTCCTTTCCTCGTGTTGTCATGTTGACCATGGGCGTACAACCTAATACCTGAAATATACGGGTAATGGTTACTTCGGGAAAATAACCCCGGCATCTGGTGATAACTACCAATTATTTTCACTTCCCTCGTGGCCGACCAATTATATTCTTAAGAATGTTAGCTTTCGGCTTCACCCGTCTGAGGTACGCACCCGGGTAATCCAGACGTAACAATCGCAGAGGTGCTCCCTTTACTCCCTAGCCGAACAATCGGGACGTAGGGAGTAAGCACAGGAGTGAGGCAACCCAGCTCGGCCAAATCTTAAGTCAAATCGATGCATATGATGGCTTTAAAACGGTACTGGAAGGTTGCAAACATGACAAGACTGATGATTGCACAAAGGATATATTATTGGCTTCGTAAAAGAAGCCCCCAGATAAAAAGTGTGGTACATTTGAAGATGTTCACCGAGAAAAACTTAACGTAGTTCGGCTTGACCGAACACGACCTGGGAAGTATTTAGCCAAATGAGAAAGAGAAAACATAAATCCGAGAAGGATAGACCGAAGAGGGTGATGTCGCTGGTCTAGCCGTAGAAGCGCTGAAGCCGAGCTGCGTTCCATGGGTTTGGTTCCAGGCGATTGTCCTTTGGGTCGCGGAGACGATACGCTCCTCCTGTGAGTACCTGATCAATTATGAAGGGCCCCTCCCATTTGGGCGATAGTTTATGCTTTTGCTTCTCTGGGAGGCACAGGACGAGGTCGCCCACGTTATATGCCTTCGCCCGTACTTCCCTACTTTGATAACGTCTGGCATGCTGCTGATAAAAAGCAGAACGAGCCCTAGC
This sequence comes from Elymus sibiricus, assembly GCA_039707655.1. Taxonomy (NCBI): domain Eukaryota; kingdom Viridiplantae; phylum Streptophyta; class Magnoliopsida; order Poales; family Poaceae; genus Elymus; species Elymus sibiricus. The sequence goes on from CM077676.1 coordinate 87,191,595, forward strand.
GACGTCGCGCTCTTCTTCCAAGGCGTCCAGGTCATCTTGCCGATCCAGCTCGGCCTCCCTTTCTTCATACATGCGTACTCGAGGTGCGTCATGAATAAGGTCGCTGGGGAGAATAGCCTCTGCCCCATACACCATGAAGAACGGTGTATAGCCCATGGATCGATTGGGAGTGGTGCGCAAGCCCCACAATACGGAGTCGAGCTCCTCCACCCAGTGGCAGTCAGACTTTTTTAAAGAACGGACCAAACGGGGCTTAATGCCGCTCAAAATTAGTCCATTGGCTCGCTTGACTTGTCCATTGGACTGTGGGTGGTATACAGAGGCATAGTCAAGCTTAATGCCTAAGTTAGCGCACCAGTCCTTTACTTCCTGGGCAGTAAAATTGGATCCATTGTCCGTTATTATGCTATGGGGGACACCGTAACGGTGAACCACGCCGGATATAAAATCGATGACCGGCCCGGACTTGGCTGAGGTTACTGGTTTCGCCTCAATCCATTTTGTGAATTTGTCGACCATAACGAGTAGATATTTCTTTTTCTTGGTCCCCCCTTTAAGTGGTCCGACCATGTCCAGCCCCCAGACCACAAAAGGCCAAGTGATCGGTATCGTCCGAAGAGCCGTGGGGGGGGGGGGCATGTCAATTTGAGTTGCGAAAAGGTGGCATCCAACACAATGTTGGACCAATGTTCGGGCATCTGCGCGGGCAGTGGGCCAGAAGAACCCGGCTCGGAAAGCCTTGCTGACCAAGGCCCGAGCTGCCGCGTGGTGACCGCCCATGCTAGCGTGAATCTCGGCCAAGAGTTGTTTCCCCTCCTCTTCGGATAAACATCTTTGGAGGACGCCGGTGGTGCTTTTCTTGTATAGTTCACCCTCGTGGACCTTGTAGGCTTTAGATCGCCGAATTATGCGCCTTGCCTCAGTCTAGTCATCGGGTAGCTCTTGGCGGAGGAGATAGGCGAGGAAGGGCTCGGTCCATGGTGCGATTACTGCCATGACTTCATGGGCTGAAGATGTTTCTTCGATTGCCGAGCCCCCGATAATTCCTTCGTCTCGTTCGATGATTGGAGGGATGAGCTCTCCAGAGGCCTTGGTTTCAGCGTCCTTGCCATCATCCTGCCATACCACGGACGGCTTGAAGAGTCGTTCCAAAAAGGTGTTCTCGGGAACGCGATTGCGTTTAGCGCCCATTCGAGCAAGGACATCGACAGCTTGGTTGCTGTCTCTAGAGTGTTGGAAATATGCCCTAGAGGCAATAATAAATTAGTTATTATTATATTTCCTTGTTCATGATAATCGTTTATTATCCATGCTATAATTGTATTGATTGGAAACTCAAATACATGTGTGGGTACATAGACAACACTGTGTCCCTAGTAAGCCTCTAGTTGACTAGCTCGTTGATCAAAGATGGTTAAGGTTTCCTAGCAATTGACATGTGATGTCATTTGATAACGGGATCACATCATTAGGAGAATGATGTGATGGACAAGACCCAAACTACGAACGTAGCATATGATCGTATCAGTTTATTGCTATTGTTTTCTGCATGTCAAGTATCTGTTCCTATGACCATGAGATCATGCAACTCACTAACACCAGAGGAATACCTTGTGTGTATCAAACGTCGCAACGTAACTGGGTGACTATAAAGGTGCTCTACAGGTATCTCCGAGGGTGTCTGTTGGGTTGGCATGGATCAAGACTGGGATTTGTTACTCCGTGTGACGGAGAGGTATCTCAGGGCCCACTCGGTAATACAACATCACAATGAGCCTTGCAAGCAATGTGACTAAAGTGTTAGCCACGAGATCTTGTATTACAGAACGAGTAAAGAGACTTGCCGGTAACGAGATTGAACTAGGTATAGAGATACCGACGATCGAATCTCGGGCAAGTAACATACCGAAGAACAAAAGGAACAACATACGGGATTAACTGAATCCTTGACATAGAGGTTCAAACGATAAAGATCTTCGTAGAATATGTAGGAGCCAATATGGGCATCCAGGTCCCGCTATTGGTTATTGACCGTAGAGGTGTCTCGGTCATGTCTACATAGTTCTCGAACCCGCAGGGTCTACACACTTAATGTTTGGTGACGATTAGTATAGTTGAGTTATTTTGTTGGTGACCGAAAGTTGTTCGGAGTCCCGGATAAGATCCCGGACATGACGAGGATCTCCGGAATAGTCCGGAGGTAAAAATTGATATATGTGATAATAGTGTTTTTGGTTACCGGAAGGGTTCCGGAATTCACCGGAAAGGGGTTCCGGATGTTTACCGAAGTGTTCGGGTGCAGCAACACTTTATATGGGCCAAAGGGATAAAGCCCACGAGGTATTGGAAAGTGCAAAAGGAAGTTTTGCTACTGGCTTAAGATGGTAAGGCAGTACTACCGCTACTGTAGCAGCGGTACTACCGCTTAAGCTGGTTAAGCGGTACTACCGCTACTGTATCAGCGGTACTACCGCTTAAACTGGTCAAGCGGTACTACCGCTTATCGTCAGCGGTACTACCGCTTAAGCTGGTCAAGCGGTACTACCGCTTATCGTAAGCGGTACTGCAGGGATCCGAGTTGGACTCTTTCCCTGCAGGCCAAACCGACCTTGTGCGGGCAAAACCGACCTGGAGGAGGCTTTTACTCCAAGTTTAGACCCCAAGGCTCAACATATAAATAGAGGGGTAGGGCTAGCACACGAGAGACATTAGATTGCCCCAAGCCGTGTGCCGGCAACCTCTAGTTCCTCTTACGTCATAATTTCAGTAGTGCTTAGGCGAAGCCCTGCTGAAATAGTTCTTCATCAACACCACCACGCCGTCGTGCTGCTGGAACTCTTCTTCTTCTTCGCTCCCTCTTGCTGGATCAAGAAGGCGGAGATCGTCATCAAGCCGTACGTGTGTTGAACGCGGAGGTGCCGTCCGTTTGGCGCTGGATCGTGCTTGGATCGAGGGACGACTTGCGATTTGGATCGCGGAGACGTTCGACTACATCAACCGCGTTTCTTAAACGCTTCCGCTTAGCGATCTACAAGGGTATGTAGATCCACTCTCCCTCTCGTAGATGCTCATCACCATGGATAGATCTTGTGTATGCGTAGGAAAATTTTTGTTTCCCATGCAACGTTCCCCAACAGTGGCATCATGAGCTAGGTCTATGCGTAGATGAGATCTCGAGTAGAACACAAACGAGTTGTGGGCGTGGGTGTATACATATTGCTTGCCGTTACTAGTTGATATTTGATTCGGCGGTACTGTGAGATGAAGCGGCCCGGACCGACATTACGCGTACACTTACGCGAGACAGGTTCCTTCAACTAACATGTAACTTCGTTGCATAAAGATGGCTAGCGGGTGTCTGTCTCTCTCACTTTAGTTGAATCGATTTCAATGAAGAGGGTTCTTTTAGAAGATCAAAAAGCAATCACTACACCACGTTGTGGTTTTGCGTAGGTAAGAACGGTTCTTGCAAACCCGTAGCAGCCACGTAAAATTTGCAACAACAATTAGAGGACGTCTAACTTGTTTTTGCAGGGTATGTTGTGATGTGATATGGCCAATTACATGATGAGATATATGTGATGTATGAGATGATCATGTGTTGTATAGAATATCACGACTTGCATGTCGATGAGTACGGCAACTGGCAGGAGCCATAGAGTTGTCTTTAATTATTGTATGACCTGTGTGTCAATCATTAAGCGCTATGTAATGCTTTACTTTATCGCTAAACGTTAGCAATAGTTGTGGGAGTAACAGTCGGCGCGACAACCTCATGGCGACACGTTGATAGAGATCAAGATGATGGAGATCATGGTGTCATGCCGGTGACGATGGAGATCATGCCGGTGCTTTGGAGATGGAGATCAAAAGCACAAGTTCATGGCCATATCATGTCACTTATGATTTGCATGTGATGTTAATCCTTTTATGCATCTTATTTTGCTTAGGACGGCGGTAGCATTATAAGGTGATCCCTCACTTAAATTTCAAGATAAATTGTGTTCTCCCCGAGTGTGCACCGTTGCGAAAGTTCGTCGTTTCGAGACACGCCGTGATGATCGGGTGTGATAGACTCCACGTTCACATACAACGGGTGCAAGCCATGTTGCACACGCGGAACACTCGGGTTAAACTTGACGAGCCTAGCATGTACAGACATGGCCTCGGAACACAAGAGACCGAAAGGTCGAACATGAGTCATATAGTAGATATGATCAACATGAAGATGTTCACCATTGAAACCACCTCGACTCACGTGATGATCGGACTTGAGTTGGTGGATTTGGATCATGTTACACTCGAATGACCGGAGGGATGTCAATTTGAGTGGGAGTTTTTAAGTAATATGATTAATTAAACTCATTATCTTGAACAATAGTCTAAGTTGTCTTTGCTATATTTATGTTGTAGATCATGGCTCGCGCAGTAGCACCCCTGAATTTTAATGCGTTCCTAGAGAAAGCTAAGTTGAAAGATGATGGAAGTAACTTTGTGGACTGGGCCCGTAATCTAAGGATTATCCTTACGGCTTCCCAGAAGGCTTATGTCCTTGATGCACCGCTTGGTGATCCACCCGCTCCAGTTGAGTCTCTAGACGTTGTGAACGCCTGTCAGGCTCGTTCTGATGATTACTCAATAGTTCAATGTGCAATGTTGTATGGCTTAGAACCGGGACTTCAAAGACGTTTTGAACGTCATGGAGCATATGAGATGTTCCAGGAATTGAAGTTTATCTTTCAGAAGAATGCCCGGATCGAGAGATATGAGATCTCCGATAAGTTCTATACTTGCAAGATGGAGGAGAACGGGTCTATCAGTGATCACGTGCTCAGAATGTCTGGGTACTCCACCCGTCTGGCTGAATTGGGGATGCCCCTTCCGCCAGAGGCTATCACTGACAGAGTTCTTCAATCATTGCCACCTAGCTACAAGAGCTTCGTGTTGAACTATAACATGCACGGGATGAACAAGTCAGTCGCTGAGCTGTTTGCGATGCTGAAAGCCGCTGAGTCTGAAATTCAGAAGGAGCATCAAGTGTTGATGGTCAATAAAACACTAGTTTCAAGAAAAATGGCAAGGGTAAGAAGGGTAAATCTAAGAAGGGTGGCAAAGCAGTTGCTGCTCCTGTGAAGAAACCCAAGGCTGGACCCAAACCAGAAACTGAGTGCTTTCATTGCAAGGGAACTGGAACTGGAAGCGGAACTGCCCCAAGTATTTGGCTGACAAGAAGGCGGCCAACAACAAACAAGGTATATATGATATACATGTTATTGATATGTTCCTTACCAACCCTCGTTGTAGTGCCTGGGTATTTGATACCGGTGCGGTTGCTCATATTTGCAACTCTAAACAGGAACTGCGGAATAGACGGAGGCTGGCGAAGGACGAAGTGACGATGCGCGTGGGAAATGGTTCCAAGGTTGATGTGATCGCCGTCGGCACGCTCGTTCTTCGATTACCGTCGGGATTAGTGATGAACCTAAATAAGTGTTATTTGGTGCCTGCGTTAAGCATGAACATTATATCTGGATCTTGTTTATTGCGAGACGGTTACTCATTTAAATCAGAGAATAATGGTTGTTCTATTTATATGGGTAATATCTTTTATGGTCATGCACCCAATGTAAGCGGTTTATTCTTATTGAATCTCGATAGTAATGATACACATGTTCATAACATTGATGCCAAAAGATGTAGGATTGATAATGATAATACCACTTTCTTGTGGCACTGCCGTTTAGGTCATATTGGCGTAAAACGCATGAGGAAGCTCCATGCTGATGGACTTTTGGAGTCACTTGATTTTGAATCACTTGACACATGTGAGCCATGCCTCTTGGGCAAGATGACTAAAACGCCGTTCTCTGGAACAATGGAACGGGCAAGTGACTTATTGGAAATCATACATACTGATGTGTGCGGTCCAATGAGCATTGAGGCGCGCGGTGGTTATCGTTACTTTCTCACCTTCACTGATGACTTAAGTAGATATGGGTATATTTACTTAATGAAACACAAGTCTGAAACGTTTGAAAAGTTCAAACAATTTCAGAGTGAAGTTGAGAATCATCGTAACAAGAAGATTAAATTCCTACGATCTGATCGAGGAGGAGAATATCTGAGTTATGAGTTTGGCAGTCACTTAAGACAATGTGGAATTGTTTCACAACTGACACCGCCTGGAACACCACAGCGTAATGGTGTGTCCGAACGTCGTAATCGAACTTTATTGGATATGGTGCGATCTATGATGTCTCTTGCCGATTTGCCACTATCGTTTTGGGGTTATGCATTAGAGACAGCTGCATTCACTTTAAATAGGGCACCATCGAAATCCGTTGAGACAACGCCATATGAACTTTGGTTTGGCAAGAAGCCAAAGCTGTCGTTTCTTAAAATTTGGGGATGTGATGCTTATGTCAAAAAGCTTCAGCCTGAAAAGCTGGAACCCAAAGCGGAGAAATGCGTCTTCATAGGATACCCAAAAGAGACAGTTGGGTATACCTTCTATCTCAGATCCAAAGGCAAAGTGTTTGTCGCTAGAAACGGAACATTTCTTGAGAAAGAGTTTCTCTCGAAAGAATTGAGTGGGAGGAAGATAGAACTTGATGAGGTTGTTGAACCTTTACTTCAACCTGAGAGTAGCGCAGTGCAGAAAGTTGTTTCTGTGGAGCCTACATTAGCTGAAGAGGAAGTTAATGATGATGATCATGAAGCTTTGGATCAAATTGCTATCGAACCTCGTAGGTCGGCAAGGACGCGTACAGCTCCCGAGTGGTACGGCAACCCTGTCTTAGAGGTCATGTTATTAGACAACGATGAACCTACGAGCTATGGAGAAGCGATGATGGGCCCGGATTCCGAGAAGTGGTTAGAGGCCATGAAATCCGAGATGGGATCCATGTATGAAAACAAAGTATGGACTTTGGAAGTATTACCTGAAGGGCGTAAGGCCATTCAGAACAAATGGATCTTTAATAGGAAGACGGACGCGGACGGTAATGTCACCGTCTATAAAGCTCGACTTGTGGCAAAGGGTTTTTCACAAGTTCAAGGAGTTGACTACGATGAGACCTTCTCACCCGTAGCGATGCTTAAGTCCGTCAGAATCATGTTAGCAATAGCTGCCTTTTTCGATTATGAAATTTGGCAGATGGCTGTCAAAACAGCATTCCTTAACGGTTTCCTTAAGGAAGAGTTGTATATGATGCAACCAGAAGGTTTTGTCGATCCAGAGAATGCTGACAAAGTTTGCAAACTCCAGCGATCCATTTATGGACTGGTGCAAGCATCTCGGAGTTGGAATCTTCGCTTTGATGAAATAATCAAAGCGTTCGAGTTTATACAAGTTTACGGAGAAGCTTGTATTTACAAGAAAGTGAGTGGGAGCTCTATAGCGTTTCTAATATTATATGTGGATGACATATTGCTGATTGGAAACAATATAGAAATGTTGGAAAGCGTGAAGGAATATTTGAACAAGAGTTTTTCAATGAAGGACCTAGGAGAAGCTGCTTTCATATTAGGCATCAAGATCTATAGAGATAGATCAAGACGCTTAATAGGACTTTCACAAAGCACATACCTTGATAAGATTTTGAAGAAGTTCAAAATGGATCAGTCCAAGAAGGGGTTCTTGCCTGTTTTGCAAGGTGTGAAGTTGAGTAAGACTCAATGCCCGGTGACTGCAGAAGATAGAGAAAAGATGAGTGTCATCCCCTATGCTTCAGCCATAGGCTCTATTATGTATGCAATGCTGTGCACAAGACCCGATGTCAGCCTTGCCATAAGTATGGTCGGAAGGTTTCAAAGTGATCCAGGAATGGAACACTGGACGACGGTCAAGAATATCCTGAAGTACCTGAAAAGGACTAAGGACATGTTTCTCGTTTATGGAGGTGATCAAGAGCTCGTCGTAAAGGGTTACGTCGATGCAAGCTTTGACACTGATCCGGATGACTCTAAGTCTCAAACCGGATACGTATTTATTCTTAATGGGGGTGCGGTTAGCTGGTGCAGTTCCAAGCAAAGCGTGGTAGCTGATTCTACATGCGAAGCGGAGTACATCGCAGCCTCGGAGGCGGCGAAGGAAGGTGTCTGGATGAAGGAGTTCATGACAGATCTTGGAGTAGTGCCTAGTGCGCTTAACCCAATGACTCTGTTTTGTGATAACACTGGTGCCATTGCTCTAGCCAAGGAACCAAGATTTCACAAGAGGACCAGACACATAAAGCGACGCTTCAATTCCATCCGCGATTACATCAAGGAGGACGACATAAATATTTGCAAAGTACACACGGATCTGAATGTTGCAGATCCGATGACTAAACCTCTTCCAAGGGCTAAACATGAACAACACCAGAACTGCATGGGTGTTCGATTCATTACAATGTAAATCACATAATGATGTGAACTAGATTATTGACTCTAGTGCAAGTGGGAGACTGTTGGAAATATGCCCTAGAGGCAATAATAAATTAGTTATTACTATATTTCCTTGTTCATGATAATCGTTTATTATCCATGCTATAATTGTATTGATTGGAAACTCAAATACATGTGTGGGTACATAGACAACACTGTGTCCCTAGTAAGCCTCTAGTTGACTAGCTCGTTGATCAAAGATGGTTAAGGTTTCCTAGCCATTGACATGAGATGTCATTTGATAACGGGATCACATCATTAGGAGAATGATGTGATGGACAAGACCCAAACTACGAACGTAGCATATGATCGTATCAGTTTATTGCTATTGTTTTCTGCATGTCAAGTATCTGTTCCTATGACCATGAGATCATGCAACTCACTAACACCAGAGGAATACCTTGTGTGTATCAAACGTCGCAACGTAACTGGGTGACTATAAAGGTGCTCTACAGGTATCTCCGAGGGTGTCTGTTGGGTTGGCATGGATCAAGACTGGGATTTGTTACTCCGTGTGACGGAGAGGTATCTCAGGGCCCACTCGGTAATACAACATCACAATGAGCCTTGCAAGCAATGTGACTAAAGTGTTAGCCACGAGATCTTGTATTACAGAACGAGTAAAGAGACTTGCCGGTAACGAGATTGAACTAGGTATAGAGATACCGACGATCGAATCTCGGGCAAGTAACATACCGAAGAACAAAAGGAACAGCATACGGGATTAACTGAATCCTTGACATAGAGGTTCAAACGATAAAGATCTTCGTAGAATATGTAGGAGCCAATATGGGCATCCAGGTCCCGCTATTGGTTATTGACCGTAGAGGTGTCTCGGTCATGTCTACATAGTTCTCGAACCCGCAGGGTCTACACACTTAACGTTTGGTGACGATTAGTATAGTTGAGTTATTTTGTTGGTGACCGAAAGTTGTTCGGAGTCCCGGATAAGATCCCGGACATGACGAGGATCTCCGGAATAGTCCGGAGGTAAAAATTGATATATGTGATAATAGTGTTTTTGGTTACCGGAAGGGTTCCGGAATTCACCGGAAAGGGGTTCCGGATGTTTACCGAAGTGTTCGGGTGCAGCAACACTTTATATGGGCCAAAGGGATAAAGCCCACGAGGTATTGGAAAGTGCAAAAGGAAGTTTTGCTACTGCCTTAAGATGGTAAGGCAGTACTACCGCTACTGTAGCAGCGGTACTACCGCTTAAGCTGGTTAAGCGGTACTACCGCTACTGTATCAGCGGTACTACCGCTTAAACTGGTCAAGCGGTACTACCGCTTATCGTCAGCGGTACTACCGCTTAAGCTGGTCAAGCGGTACTACCGCTTATCGTAAGCGGTACTGCAGGGATCCGAGTTGGACTCTTTCCCTGCAGGCCAAACCGACCTTGTGCGGGCAAAACCGACCTGGAGGAGGCTTTTACTCCAAGTTTAGACCCCCAAGGCTCAACATATAAATAGAGGGGTAGGGCTAGCACACGAGAGACATTAGATTGCCCCAAGCCGTGTGCCGGCAACCTCTAGTTCCTCTTACGTCATAATTTCAGTAGTGCTTAGGCGAAGCCCTGCTGAAATAGTTCTTCATCAACACCACCACGCCGTCGTGCTGCTGGAACTCTTCTTCTTCTCCGCTCCCTCTTGCTGGATCAAGAAGGCGGAGATCGTCATCAAGCCGTACGTGTATTGAACGCGGAGGTGCCGTCCGTTCGGCGCTGGATCGTGCTTGGATCGAGGGACGACTTGCGATTTGGATCGCGGAGACGTTCGACTACATCAACCGCGTTTCTTAAACGCTTCCGCTTAGCGATCTACAAGGGTATGTAGATCCACTCTCCCTCTCGTAGATGCTCATCACCATGGATAGATCTTGTGTATGCGTAGGAAAATTTTTGTTTCCCATGCAACGTTCCCCAACATAGAGACATGGTGGAACTCCAGCCCCTCAAACCGGGCGGATATCTTTAGGACGGCGTTGCGATATGCTGTCATTTTTGGGTCTTTTGCGTCGAATTCGCCGTTGACTTGAGAGATGGCGAGATTAGAGTCTCCCCGTACCTCGAGCCGTTGTACACCCATTGACACTGCCATCCGAAGTCCATGCAGCAGAGCCTCGTATTCGGCTGCATTGTTGGAGTCGGTGTACATAATCTGCAGTGTACCGGATATTGTCGCCGGTGGGGGATGTGAGAACTACTCCAACCCCCAGCCCGGCGAGCATTTTGGAGCCGTCGAAGTACATCGTCCAATGCACATACGTACTGTACTCTCTAGGGAGCTCGGCCTCCGTCCATTCTGCCACGAAATCCACCAACACCTGAGATTTAATAGGTCGGCGTGGTCGGTATATGATTTCGAAGGGGAGAAGCTCAATGGCCCATTTGGCTACACGGCCCGTGGCGTCCCTGTTGTTAATTATATCATTCAGGGGTACTTCGGATGCCACCATGACCGAGCACTCTTGAAAATAGTGTCGGAGCTTTCGGGATGCCATAAAAACTGCGTAGGCGATCTTCTGGTAATGCGGGTACCTTTTTTTACACGGGGTAAGCACTTCGGATACATAGTAGACTGGCTTCTGCACCTGGAGCTTGTGACCCTCTACGTCTCGTTCAACAACGAGAACTGCACTGACCACCTGGTTTGCGGCCGAAATGTATAGCAGCATTGGCTCACCTAAGCTGGGTGCTGCCAAGATGGGGTTGCTAGCCAGTAATTTATTAATTTCCTCTAGTGCGGCCGCTGCCTCGCTAGTCCATTCGAAGCTTTTGGTCTGTTTAAGTAGCCTGTAAAGTGGTAGGGCCTTCTCTCCAAGGCGTGAGATGAAGTGGCTCAAGGCTGCCACGCAGCCGGCCAGTTTTTGGACGTGTTTTAGCTCGGTAGGAACCGCTAGCTGGGACAGTGCCCGGATTTTGGCCGGGTTGGCCTCTATTCCTCTATGGGAGACAATAAACCCGAGTAGATTGCCCGCAGGCACTCTGAAGACACATTTGTCCGGATTAAGCCGTATGTCGTAAGTTTGCGGACTGTCGAAGGTTTGACAGAGGTCGTCCACCAGCTGACTGACGTGTTTGGTTTTGATAACCACGTCGTCCACATATGCCTCGACTGTTTTGCCAATCTGTTTTTCCAGACATGTTTGGATCATGCGCTGGTATCTAGCACCTGCGCTTTTTAATCCGAAGGGCATTGTGTTGAAACATAACGACCGATAGGGGGTGATGAAGGCTGTGGCCGCTTGGTCGGACTCCTTCATTTTAATTTGATGATATCCGGAGTAGGCATCGAGAAAACATAGTGAGTCATGCCCAGCAGTGGCGTCTATGATCTGGTCTATGCGGGGCCGGGGGAAGGGATCCTTGGGGCAGGCCTTATTTAGGTCCTTGAAATCGACACACAACCGCCAGGATTTTTCCTTCTTAGGTACCATGACTAGATTGGCCAACCACTCGGGATGTTTGATATCTCGGATGAATCCGGCTTCAAGCAATTTTGCCAATTCTTCACCCATGGCTTGACGTTAGGTTCAAAAAATTGGCGTAACGCCTGTTTGACTGGCTTGAAACCTTTAATTATGTTCAAACTATGCTCGGCTAAATTTCGTGGGATCCCTGGCATGTCTGAAGGGTGCCAGGCAAAGATGTCCCAATTTTCACGCAAAAATTTGCGCAATGCTTCATCAACCGCGGGGTCCAGCTGAGCTCCAATAGATGTCGTCTTATTGGGATCAGTAGGATGTACTTGGAATTTGACGATTTCGTCTGCTGGTTTGAAAGATGTGGATTTGGGCCTTTTGTCGAGGATTACATCGTCCTTATCCACCGTTGAGCGGAGCGCGGTTAATTCTTTAGTTGTGAGGGCTTCGGATAATGCTTCGAGGGCGAGCGATGCTGTTTTGTTCTCGGCCCGAAGAGCTCTGTCCGGATCACCTGTGACTGTGATCACGCCGTTTGGCCTTGGCATCTTAAGTTTCATATACCCGTAATGTGGGATAGCATGGAATCCTGCAAATGCGTCACGCCCCAATAAGGCGTGGTAACCACTTCGGAAGGGCACAATGTGGAAGAGCAATTCCTCGGATCGATAGTTCTCGGGAGTTCCGAAGACTACATCGAGAGTGACTCGGCCACTGCAACGTGCCTCCTTTCTGGGGATTATCCCTCGAAAGGTGGTGTGACTTTGTTCGATGCGAGATCTGTCGAACTGCATTTTGTCCAAGGTGTCCTCGTAAATGAGGTTTAACCCACTACCGCCGTCCATTAACACCTTTTGGAGTCGAAATCCATCCACTATGGGATCAAGGACAAGGGCGACAACAGCTCGGATAGGGCGGGACTTCGACTGGTCTTCTTCGTCAAAAGTGATAGGTGTGTCTGTCCATGAGTTCGTCGCTGCCACATGGTGAATCTGGCCGAGCTCTCGAAGGGCTCTCTTCCTCTGATTCTTTGAGGAATACGTCTCATAGATAGTTTGGATCTTGGCGTCATGATCAAGGGCGTTGCGAGACATTTATCTGAGTATGAGCCTTCGAGGATGGCTTCGCCTCTCTTGGCAACTTGCCTGACCACCCAGCAAGCTCGAAGGCTATGAGTTGGGTTTGTGTTGAGCAGGACAGAGTGTATAGGAAACGATTTGTCCAGTAGTTCGTCAAGAACCGTTCTGGATCCTGCCCGGAGTTTCTTCTTTTTCTCGGACGACTCATATTGAGCTGTCCGGCGAGAGTGTGCGCGTTTCGCCAGAGCCCATCGTGATTCCTTGGCATGGATTAACTCCGTTTGCTCTCGCTGAGCCTGCCAAGCATCCTCCATGGAGCAGTATTTGTACACCAGGTCCGATAACTCGGAGAAGTTTTGAATGTGACGGCGGGCGAGGGCGTTTGAGATGCCTTCGTCTCGGCAGTTATGTCGGAAAGCCGCCAGGATTTCCGTGTCGCAACAGTCCGCTATTTTCTTTTTGACGAGAAGGAATTTAGCCCAGAATTGCCGAACTGTCTCTCCGGGCTTTTGTTTGACGTACATTAGATCCCATACGTCGGGCTGTCCCGAGTTACTTGGGCAGTACTTGATGTGGGGGGTGGGTGGGATAATTTTTTTTAATTCCAACAGGATGTGGGTCCAGGGTCTTGGCGGTTGTGTCCTGGACCGATATGGAATCCGGCGTGCCGGGCACTGGATTCGAATTCTCAGCTAGGCACGGTTGCGTAGACTCGAGGTCGTGCGCCAAATTGGACTTCGGCTCTGGTCTCTCTCCGGAGCGGAGGTCGGCTGCCGAGCTAGAGGACGGAGCTTGATGATCGGAAATTTGTACCCAATCCGCTCTTGGCTCCAGAGGGAGGGGGGATGAGCCCTCGGCCAAGTCTTCGATAGTGGCGACTAAGTGGGTGGCAGGGGGATGTAAATTTCCTTGTCGTCGGCTTTAATCCCGATCTGGTCGTAGACCGAGGACTGGCCGCTGGTAATCCCCATGGCCTGGATCCGATCTAGTATCCCGTTTAATAGCTAGAGGTCCGTCGGATCCATGTTCTGGCAGTTCTCGGGGTCAACCCGCAGTATTGCTGCGTTGGGAGCATTTGAAATTGCCCCGTAGTCGTGCTCGGTCGAGGCTGATCTTGGGCCATCGGGCGTAGACGTTGAATCCGGGCTCAGGGTCGGATTCGAAGTGGTGGCCGACCCGATAGCAGGGTAGGCCGTGCCCGAGGTCAAAGCCTCAGGGTTTGCGGGTCCTTCGGGTGAAGCCGAGAATCCTGCGAGAATAAGGTCTCCCCGGGAGTCGGCGACGAACTCTAGGTTTCCAAACTTGATCTCGTGATCGGGGGTAAGGCTACCGACCCGGCCGAGGCGACCGGTCGGATCAGCGTGTAGCATGATGCTGCTGAACGCGAAGAGCTGGCCGGGAACGAAGACGTCCCCGCAGCGGATGCCGTCGTTGATGACTAAACGAGCCATTGATCCTTGATGATCCTATGGCGGAACTCTCAATGAAAGCACCAATGTCGGTACTAAAACCGGCAGATCTCAGATAGGGGGTCCCGAACTGTGGATCTTGGAGTCAATGGATAACAAGGAACGTAGAGACAGTGATTACCCAGGTTCGGGCCCTCTCGAAGAGGTAAACCCTATGTCCTGCTTGATTGTATTGATGGGTTTGTATGACAATTACAGAGTCAATCTACCTCGAGATCGGATGAACTAAACCCTAGGTGGGTACGATGATGATGGTTCCTCTCCTCTACGGATCTAACCCTCTGGTTTATATAGACACCAGGGGTTCCTAGGGTTACATATGGTCGGTTGCCGCCAGGGGATAAACATGCCGGCTATGGTAAACTTTTCTTGGAGGAGGCGCCAAGTCTTCGGAGGTTCCCTTCTAGTACACGGGGTCGCCTATAGTCCGGCCTTCCTTCGATGAGTTAGGAGCAGCCCATGAGCACGGTCCACGAGAGACAGGCCGGCTGCATGAGGACCCCTTAGTCCGGGACACCGTCAGTTAGCTTCACATAACATAGTTAATGTTTTACCACAAAAGTCAAATAAAAAGCAACCGCTAATACAGGTAAGTTACTTATCCACAAAAAATTCACTATCATGCCTGGTCTCTTCCTCTGAGGTGGCCGTGGCCATCTGGGACTTCAGCCTTTCAATCTCCAGCGCCTGTTGATCCTTCTCCACCTTGAGCTGACTAACTCATCGATCTTTCACTACTGTAGGAATGCCTAGCAGTGGCGGACGCAAAATGGCCATTAGTGGCGGGCTAGGGGCCCAGCCAAGCCCGCCACTGACCTCCCGCCACTGCTAAAAGGCCACCAGTGGCGGGCGAAGGCCCTAATTGGTTAGCAGTGGCGGGCATGAAGTTGCACTCGCCACTACTAATAGGTTGTACCACAGCTAGTTTGCACCATAGCAAGGATGACCAGTGGCGAGCACTGTGCTCTGCCCGCCACTGCTAGTAGTTTTAGAATTTTAAAAAAATAAGCACGTTGTGATGTACACAGTACAGTCCATGTAATACTCTGAGCACGAATCTAAAAATGCCAGAAACATAGGAAAACATTAAGCACACACATGGAAATTAATGCACTTTTTTTGCAGCCCGATTAGATAAGGCAAGTCTCCTAATTTCTGAAGATCTCTAAACAGGACCCAACAAGCTAAATCAAATAAGCTACGGAACCAATGTACCAAATGCATTAATGAGGTCTTCACGTAGTGTGGCCGGAGTCGATGTCGCAGTCCAAAGGTGCTCCCAAAGTGCCCAGTTCATGCCCCTGCTCCTCTGGATTTTCAGGTCATTGGCTTCAAGTCTGGTCACTGGCTTCAAGTCGCTTTTGGTCCTTGGCCTCGAGCCGCTTTGGCTGAGAAAATCCTGAAAATAGGACATATTCTTGCACAATTAAAGACAGAAAGAAATTAAAGTCGACATAGATATTCTTGTAATCACCAAGTGTTTCAGATTATAAGTTTAAAAGAATCTTAGCGTGTGACAATCAACAAACAAGTTGCATGCTATGCTCTGAAGAACAATTGCATAGGAAAGTAGAATCTATTTCAATGACTAATTTTGTAGCAACACACACATCAACTAGCACCTCGCTACATCTTTGTACGTGGGTATTTGCCAACATCAACATATAAATTAGGAATGTATAATATCTGTGTTCGTGTGCAGCAGCAGAGAGCAGACGAGTATCACCAAGAAAATATAAATTAGGCGTGTATACAATCTGTGTTCATGTGCAGCAGCAGAGTGTACGTGGGCATCTGCCACCAAGAACTGCAAAGAGTGATGCTCAAAATAATTCACAAAAATAGAGCACTCCAGTTCACGAAGCACCAATACCATCTTATTAACTTTACTTATGTACAACTCCTCCAAATGTACAGTCTCAGCCATGGCACACCTCATTTCAAGGAAACAAAAAGCACACCCAGCATCTCGGCTAATAAAACAAAAGAAGAAGGATGCAACTACATGGAAGCGGTTGAGGGGAGATAGACCATGAAGGCATGGCGGGCTTGCAGCTCATGAGTTGCGGGTGTAGCAGAAGATGGTCCTCGGCAAGCGGCGTTTGCTTGGTGGCATCCATCTCTTCTGTAACCCAAGTCGCTCAACAGTAAACTACAGTGAAGAAACCGACCAAGCGAGAGCGCATTAGGGCACGCAAGGGTAGCAAATCGAATCGGAGGAGGGGCGATAGCGGACCTTGGTCGCAGCAGAGACGAAGCTCCATGGCTGATGCCCTACTGCGCCCCGGGCAGCTGCAACGCTGGGTCGACCCGTCCCTCCTTAGGTGCCCCAGGATACACATTAATTAAGGAGAATATATCTTCCAGGTTCAGAACTGCAACAATATGGAGTCAGTAAGGAATTAGCGAAAAGCACATAGTATCTCCTAGAAGATGCAGAAACACCATTATGTATTACTATTGTCAGTTGGACCTTTCTTGCCAATTCAGAAATGAAATCAACACTTGGACAACCAGCGAGGGGAAGCACACCTTACTGGAACACCTTATGATTGTATTTGTGGTATTGTTGTTCAATGCTGAGAAATATCAAGGGATTATAACAGAGAAAAACAATATCATATCAACTTTTGACATTGTTATGGAATCATCATAATTTGCACTATCAAAAGCATATTAAAGGGTTGAAGGAGGTAACCTTTATAAAGTAAACTTGCAGCAGTAGCTGCAAATTTCTTATGAGATTTGTTGGAAAAGTGCAGGATCATATAAGTGCAGAATCAGTATGATTCTGTGTGTGTTGGGCCTGAGTAATTGATGACTTGCTGGTGGCCCTGTTGCATCGGTCTTGTGAGTACACCCAACGGACGAATTAAAACAAGAATTCACTTTGCTAAAAAACAAAACACGAATACACTATCTAGGCGGCCAACTCGTCCGTTCGTTGGTTCAAAAATCCTGCAAAGTCGAAATCCATGTGAAGACCTGATCGTGCGCGGAGACGGCATCGGGCAGGACACGGACGCAGCGAGCAGAGAGCGGCGGCCACCGGCCGGCCACTGAACTGGGCGAGGCAAGGACGCAAGGGCGACTGGTCACAAAATAGCGCAGAAGAAGTGCAAGTAAATATTTAAAGTTAATTTAGAATTGAAACTGAACTTCGAATTTTTGAAGAAAAAATTATTTTCGTTGGCTGAATAAGCTCCGATTCTAGGGTTCCCTTATTATTGAAATTAATCAATTAGTTTTGGATTTTGGTTGTACTTGTTAAACACAAAGTAAATTTCTAGTATTCTAGTGAGCTTGCATAATTGCATTATACATGCATGTTTTCTTCTTCATAAATCTTGCCAAACCTAAAAATTATTTCTGCCTCCGCCACTGTATAAGTGCAATCATTTTATCTACTTTTTTCTTTCTTTCTTCCAGAAAAAATAGGTGGTGTAGAACTCTTTCTTGGATTTTTCAAGGAAGATGTAACTGAAGAAATTTATGCAAGAAATCTAGAGTGCTATCGCCATAGCAATGACCCCAACAGACGCCATATTTCTTGCACCTAAGCTAATCTAGAGTGCTATTGGACGAGATGCACTTGAGCAGACGAACATATAGGGATCTAAAAATATATCAGCTTAAGGGCTTCCAACGCATCAACTTCATCGAGTGAGTTGGTGATGATGTTGCAGGTGAGTTCAGTTGCTCAATGGCTGGGTCCTGGACGTTGTCCGTGCAGGCCGGCTGCTGCTACAGATCAAATCCAATAGAGAAAAATGAGGGGATCAGAGAAAGAAGGAAGAAGGGGATTTGGATCGAGGGGAGGGAGAGCCCAGCGCGCCATGGTAGTTGCTGGAGGTTGGAGAAGATGGCCCTGGCTGCTCCGCCGCGGATTCGTCGAGGTCGCCGCGGGTTGTGGCGGATCACGGCCAACAAGGGTCGCCGGAGCCACGCGGCGACGCAGAGGCCGAAACCCTAACCGTCGAGGGAGGGTCGCGGGTGGCCGATTGAGGACGCGAAGCGCGAATCTGGTCGAAGGGGGGCACGGAGTGGAGGGAGGCGGTCCCGGGAGGGTGCTGCGCGCCGCCGGCAGCCGCCGGAATCGGCCGGCGAAGGCGGTGGCGGCGAGGGTTCGCGCGAGGGGGAGAGAGGGGGGGCTCTGGTCGGGCGGCTGGGCTCTCTTTTTCTCTTTTTTTTTCTTATCTGCCACGGGGGCAGTCTCTCTTTCTTTTTCTTATCTTCTTTTTTTTTTACTTTATTTTTTCACTTCGGCTCCTTTTTGGGATGTGAAGCGGGCTGTGAGAGAGAGCGCGCGCGGAGGCCCAAACTAGTTCTTCGGCTTAAAAAACAAAATCGACAGTGACGGGCAACACTTTGCGCCCGCCACTCGTAATTTTTATTCCGCGGCAAATTTATGCGAAAATGGCAGTGGCGTGTACTGTTTTGTGCCCGCCACAACTATTTATGTTACCTGTGGCGGGCACGTATAGCTGCCCGTCACTGCTATTTTTGAACATATTTGGAACTGGATCAAAAGATACCAGCGACGGGCGCGTATTGTTGCCCGCCACAGGTAAAGGCTGTTACCAGTGGCGGGCACAAACGGGTGCCCGCCACTGGTAAGCTAATAGCAGTGGCGGGCGGTTTTTAGCATCCCACCACTGATAATTTTTCAGACTACCAGTGGCGGGTGCTAAAGTGCGCCCGCCACTAATGGGGGTTCACCTATAAGCCCTTTCCCAGTACTGTTTCGAGCATGGGTCCGACGACCCGCAGCCTCTTGTGCTTCGGCATAGAGGGCGGCTTCTCGATCCTTCTCCAAATCCTTTTTAATTTGACCAATGGTCTCCGCTGTTAATAAATAGTAGAGAAATTAGTCACTTAAACATACCTCTAGTCATAGTGGTAAAGAATAAAACTTACCGTGCGCCTCACGCGTGAATTTCTTGATGTCCGCCACTTCTTTTCGGAACTCGTCAAGGGTAGCCTTGGCTAGCTCCAGCCCCTTCAAGAGTTTTTCGTTCTCTTGCAGAGATGCATACATCAAGGAAACAAAATTGTTAGTCAAATAAAGTGATCCTTAATTCGGCCACCTGTGCCCAAACTAAGACTCGGGGGCTACTGGGCTTTGCGTCTTTCAATATCTCGACCACGGACTGTGGGCATCTCCCGAGGAATGATTCCCTATTTGGTGCACGCTGGCGTCGGCTTAGCCTGCACCTCGAGGGCTACTGGGTTGACTAAAACTAGGTGTTTAAAGGAAAAACAAAAACTTCGCTTACCTGTAAACCATTCGGCAGGACATCGGTGGCCTCCTTAAGCCCCATCTGCGTCGCGACGAGGTGCACATCCACCGTGCGGAGAGCATTAAATTGCTCATCGGTAAAAACGGGATTAACCAGCGACACCCTCCGCACCCGGTGACGCATCATACTCTCGACCTCGGAATGCGTCGCAAAGTGCGTCACCAAGGCCTCCGGTTGAGGAGCGTCTCAAGGCTCCTCGGGGGGTGGTCGTTGGGTCGGAGCCGGTGCAGTGGCCGGGTTGCGTGTTCCTGATATGTCTCCAACGTATCTATAATTTTTGATTGTTCCATATTATCAATCTTGGATGTTTTATATGCACTTATATGCTATTTTATATCATTTTTTCGGACTAACCTATTAACCCAGTGCCTAGTGCTAGTTGCTGTTTTCTGCTTGTTTTTGGTTTTCAAGAAAACCAGTATCAAACGGAGTCCAAACGCTACGAAACTTTTTGACGATTTTTTTCTGGACAAAAGAGACCCTAGAAGCTTCGGGGGAGTACCAGAAGACCTACGAGGAGACGACAAGGCAACAGGGCGCGCCCTAGGGGGCGACAAGTCAATGAGTTCAAGGGGATTGACAACCCTCTTGCCCGCGTTGGGTGCAAGTATTTGCTTTTGTGTGTGCAGGTGCTGTTCACGAGGCTTTGCGTGATTTTCCAATTGGTTCGATAACTTTGGTTCTCACTGAGGGAAATACTTATCTCTACTGTACTGCATCTCCTTTCCTCTTCGGGTAAAATCCAAACGCAGCTCACAAGTAGCAGTTCCCAAAACCTCGGGCGCGGGAACTTCGGCAGATGGAGTAGGCATCAAAGGTAAAACTCACCATTTAAGTGAAAATAATTAAACCGTCATGACGAAGTACGGAAATATACTTACAGAGTAGATGAGGGCAGCTTTTGCGCTTTTGGCTCCTCGGAAGCCGCCTGGCCGATGACTGGCCCAGGAGTCCACCTCTGCTCATTCCCTTCCTCGGTGGGAGCTCTCCTCGAGCGCTTGGACCGACGACCCCTGGTGGAAGGGGCATAAGTGCTCACCGCAAGAGCAGCGTGGGTGAGGGACCGCTTCCGTTTCGACGGTCGACGAGCGGCGGCTGCATTGACGGCAGGAAGAGGTACCCCCACGCAATCAAAGATGATCGTCCCTTTAGTGCCATTGATGCCTTCTTGATAAAAGACCCCATCTTCGAAGATGAGGTCGGTATGAGGATCTTCGGTTAGACCAAGGTCATCATCACGAACATGGGATTCTGGTTGAGGAGCGGGGGAGTTCACGTTTTGATCCACTTCCTCCAGCCCTGTTCGGATATGTTGGATACGGAGAACCTACCGCTAAACGGGAAGATAAAAACCTTGCTCGAACAATTAAAAATGTCGGATACGGAGAACCTACCGCTTCAACTGGCTTGTGGCTGGAGAAGTCATCGAACATTAGCTCCGCGACGAAGTCGGCTTCCTCCCTGATACGTCTCCAACGTATCTATAATTTTTGATTGTTCCATACTATTATAGTGTCAATCTTCGATGTTTTTATATACATTTACAACAATTATATATCATTTTTTGGGACTAACCAATTAACTTAGTGCCCAGTGCCAGTTGCTGTTTTTTGCCTGTTTTTGATTTTTCAGAATATCAGTACCAAACGAAGTCCAAATGCAACGAAACTTTTTGGAGATTTTTTTTTCTGGACATAAGAGACACTAGAAGCTTCGGGAGGAGGCCAGAAGCCAGAGGAGGTGGCCACGAGCCACCAGGGCGCGTGGGCCCACCTCTGCTCCGTTTGACCTAATTCCACCTTTATAAATTCTCTAAAATCGGGAAACCAATAGAGGACTCCACGAAATACTTTTTCCGCCGCCGCAAGTTCCTGTTCTCGAGAGATCCCATCTGGAGGCCTTTTCCGGTACTCCCCCGGAGGGGGAGTCGATCACGGAGGGGCTCTACATCATCCTTGCTGCCCTTCCGATGATGCGTGAGTAGTTTACCACAGACCTTCGGGTCCATAGTTAGTATCTAGATGGCTTCTTCTCTCTTTTTGATCTTGAATACAATATTCTCCTCGATGTTCTTGGAGTTCTATCCGATGTAATCACTTTTTGCGGTGTGTTTGTTGGGATCCGATGAATTGTGAGTTTATGATCAGATTATCCATGAATATTATATGAGTTTTCTTTGAACTCTTTTATGCATGATTATTATATCTTTGTATTTCTCTCCGATCTATTGATTTGGTTTGGCCAACTAGTTTGATTTATCTTGCAATGGGAGAGGTGCTTTGTAATGGGTTCGATCTTGCGGTGCTCAATCCCAGTGACAGAAAGGGACATGACACGTATGTATCGTTGCTATTAAGGGTAAAAAGATGGGGTTTATTCATGCGTGAGTTAACTTTGTCTACATCATGTCATCTTGCTTAAGGCATTACTTCGTTCTTCATGAACTTAATACACTAGATGCATGCTGGATAGCAGTCGATGTGTGGTGTAATCGTAGTAGATGCAGGCAGGAGTCGGTCTAGTTGTCTCGGACGTGATGCATATATACATGATCATTGACTTGGATATCGTCAAGATTATTTACTTTTCTATCAATTGCCCAACAGTAATTTGTTCACCCACCGTATGCTATTTTCAAGAGAGAAGCCTCTAGTGAAAACTATGGCCCCGGGTCTTCGTTATCATATATTGAAAATCCTAAAAATACCTTGCTACACTTTTACTTTATTTATTTTATTTTGTATTTTTGTTCGATCTATTTATCTATCACCATACAATTTAATCTTGCAATTAACCGCCAAAGGATTGACAACCCCTTGTTTGCGTTGGGTGCGAGGATTTGTTGTTTTGTGTGCAGGTACTGCTAACGAGGTGTTGCGTGATTCTCCTACTGGATTGATAACCTTGGTTTCATAACTGAGGGAAATACTTATCTCTACTATACTACATCATCCCCTCCTCTTCGGGGAAATTCCAACGCAGCTCACAAGTAGCAGGAAGAATTTCTGGCGCCGTTGCCGGGGAGATATCATCAACATCTATCCAGTACCTACGCATAAACCTTCATCTCCTTACATTTATTTTATTTGTGTTTGCCTCTCGTTTTCATCTCCCCCACTTCTAAAAAAGTTTTTACAAAAATACAAAAATATTTTCCGTTTGCCTTTTTCTTGTTTGCTTGATTGTTTGCTTGTTATCTTGTTTGCGTAGTCACGATGTCTCAAGAAAATACAAAATTGTGTGATTTTTCCAATACTAATAATAATGATTTTATTAGTACTCCGATTGCTCCTCCCGCCGCTAGTGCAGAGACTTGTGATATTAATGCCGCTTTGTTAAATCTTGTCATGAAAGAACAATTTTCTGGTAGTCCTAATGAAGATGCTGCATCCCATCTTAACACTTTCGTAGAATTGTGTGATATGCAAAAGAAAAAAGATGTGGATAATGATATTGTGAAATTAAAATTATTCCAGTTCTCATTGCGGGATCGTGCAAAAATTTGGTTTTCATCTTTACCACGAAATAGTATCGATTCTTGGGAAAGGTGTAAAGATGCTTTTATTACCAAGTATTTTCCTCCAGCGAAAATTATTTCCCTTAGAAATCAAATTATGAATTTCAAGCAACTTGATCATGAACATGTTGCTAAATCGTGGGAAAGGATGAAATTAATGATAAGAAATTGCCCTACTCATGGTTTAAATTTGTGGATGATCATACAAAAAATTTATGCGGGATTAAATTTTGTTTCTAGAAATCTTTTAGATTCCGACGCGGGTGGTACTTTTATGGAGATTACATTGGGGGAAGCTACTAAATTGCTTGATAATATTATGGCAAATTATTCACAATGGCATACTGAAAGAGTTCCTACTAGTAAAAAAGTGAATTCTGTTGAAGAAATTAGTACTTTGAGTGATAAAGTTGATGCGCTTATGAAATTGGTTGCTAGCAAAAATACTCCTATTGATCCTAATGATGTGCCTTTATCCACCTTGATTGAGCAAAATAATGATCCGGTAGATGTGAATTTTGTCTCGCGAAACAATTTCAATAATAATGCTTATAGAGGTAATTTTAATCCTAGGTCGTTTCCTGGAAATTCCTCTAATAATTATGGCAATTCCTATGGTAATCCTTATAATAATAATAATAATAATAATAATAATAATAATAATAATAGGATGCCCTCTGATCTTGAAAGTAATATTAAAGAATTTATTAATGCTCAAAAAAAATTCAACACTACGATAGAAGAAAAATTAAGTAAACTTGATGATATGACTAGGAGCATTGATAAAATTATTCATGATGTGGAAAATCTTAAGACTAAAATTTTACCACCCAAAATTGATAAGAATTAATCAATTAAAGCTTTATATGTCTCCATGGATGAGAGTAAGAAAAGAACCGCTATGCTAAAAGCTAAACGAGAATTTTTAGAAAAAGCAATTCCTCCCGGTTTCTATTGTAGTAATGATGAGGATATTAAAATGATTGGTGTTTCATCTATTGATTCCTTGTTTATCAATATAAAACTTGATGAAAAGGGGACTAAAGAAGAGTCAAATTTATCTAGTAGGCGTCCCCATAATTCGGAGGGTGAAAATCTTGATGAAAAAATTGATAAAAGTGGGTCTGGAGAGGTAAAAACTTTAACTAGTGATGTGCCCACTCTCTTGGATTACAAAGACTTTAATTATGATAGTTTTTCTTTGATTGAGTGTATTTCTTTGTTACAATCCATGCTAAATTCACCCAACGCTTAAGAACAAAACAAGGCTTTTACTAAGCACATTGTAGAAGCAATGATGAAAGCGTTAGAAGAAAAGCTAGAACTAGAAATTTTAATTCCTAGAAAATTATATGATGAATGGGAACCCACCATTAAAGTTAAAATTAAAAATTATGAGTGCAATGCTTTATGTGATTTGGGTGCTAGCATTTCCACAATTCCAAAATCTCTATGTGATGTGCTAGGTTTTACCAATATAGGTGAATGTTCTCTTAATTTGCATCTTGTGGATTCTACTATTAAAAAGCCATTGGGAAGAATTAATGATGTTCTTATTCTTGCAAATAGAAATTATATGCCCGTTGATTTTATTGTACTTGACATTGAATGCAATCCTTCTTGCCCCATAATACTTGGTAGACCGTTCTTACGAACTATTGGTGCTATTATTGATACGAAAGAAGGTAATATAAGATTTCAATTTCCACTAAAGAAAGGGATGGAACACTTCCCTAGGAAAAGAATTAAAGCACCCTATGAACCCATTATGAGGGTCACTTATGGAATCAACTTGAAAGATGACAATACTTGAAACTATGTGTTATGCCTAGCTAGGGGCATAAAACAATAGCGCTTGTTGGGAGGCAACCCAATGAATAAAATAAATTTTTTGCTTTTTGTTTCTGTTCTTGTGTGTTTACACAATTATGCCACTGTTATGATTGTGTTTTTATGTTTTAATTAGTGTTTTGTAACACCCCCAGTGTTAAGCCACAGTAATCTCCCTCTAATGGTGGCCATGTCATCATGCTTTACTAAGTCAATTTGCCACTTGTCCAAAATCAAGTCCAATTCCATTCAAACTGCATGTCAAATATTTGCATCCTCAAACATGCCAGCAAAATAGTTCACATTATGGCAAATATTCCCTAAGTAATTGTCATGGTGAAACCCACCTCATTTGGGTTCCCAAAATGCCCCTGGATTTTAAAACAGTGGCCAAACAGCATTTTAAATGCCTTTGCCTTTGTGAAAAATTCAATTTAACTCTTTTGCCTCCCAAACTTTTTGTGATAGTGCAGAAAAATGCAATGCTATTTATGAGCAAAGCTCCATATTTTTGCAAATTCATCTGATGGCATTTTATAATGCAAATACTGATTGAAGTATTTATCAGAGAAAAAAAAGGGAAAAGGGGTAAAGGGCACTGTACCCCTGGGCTTCTAGTCACTACAGGGAGGCCCAGCCCACTCCCGCAGCCTTCTTCTTCCTCCTGCCTCTCTCTCCTCCCGTGGTAGCACGCCCGCGCACCCGCGCCGCCCCCCCCCTATCCTCCAAGCGACAGCGCTGCCCTGGAGGGGATAAGACCACCCCCTGCCGTCTCTCTCTCCCCCGAAACCCTAGCCTCCCATGTTCCCCCTCACTCTCGCTCTCCTCTTCCCTTTCATATTCCCCGAGCACGGACGTCGCCGCACCTCCGTCGTCGTCGTGGCCAGAGGCATCCCCGAGCTGCGCGAGGATGTCCAGAAGGATCCTCGGCGTCGTTTTCACCGTCTCCACCACCAGATCGAGCCCGGGAAGGCCCTGCGCCCGCCATCGGCCGTCGTCTACACCCACGGTCGCCGTGCTTCTCGCCGCCCGATGCGTCGTCTCCGGCCAACCCCCGACCTCCCCGAGTCGACTGCGAGCTCCGCTGTGAGCCTGCGCCCCTCCTCATCCTCTCCTCGAGCTCGCCCGTGTAGTATAGCCTCAGTTCCGCTAGCGCCGCCCGATGCCGTCGCTCGGCCATCGTTTTCGTCCCCGTTTCGGCCACCCTCGGTTTCCACCTCTCGCACTAGTGGGTGCGGCGCGTCGCGCGCGTCTCGTAGGTAGCGACCAGCGTCCATATGGTCGCCGGAGCGCGTCTCCGGTGGACAGCCGTCGTGCCTGTAGTCACCGGCGGGCACGCGCACGCGCGCGTTAAACCAGTGGGTTGACCCACTGTAGCGTGGGCCCGCCTGGGTTAACTAACCCCCTAATTAGTTTAGCCCTAACTGCACCCTGTGGCACTAATTGATCGGCTCCCACTGACTAATTAGCTAGCTTAAAATAAATAAACTGTTAGTTATAAACTTTAGTCACTGACATGCGGGTCCCACTGGGCCCAGTTGACCAGTCAACCTGCTGACTGGGCTGGACCCAGTCACTGACGTGTGGGACCCCCTGGGCCCCGTTGACCAGTCAACGGGTCAACGTTGACTGCTGACTGGGCAGTCAACGGGGCCCACTGTCAGCCTCTGATGCACAGCTGGGTGCATTGGACCGGGTGCACCTAGCATTTCCCTGTGTATTTTCGAATTAAATTAAATTCCAGAAATTTCAGAAAATGATTTAAAACTTTGAAAAATCATAGAAATTAAACCGTAGCTCGGATGAAAAAGTTTTCTACATGAAAGTTGATCAGAAAAATGAGACGAACCCGAATATGTCCTCCATGTATCTGTCACATGCCCACAACACTGCAAACATGGAATCTTCCCCTCCGGTTCATCTGTCTAACAGATGCTTAAGGCCGGGAAAATATCCCCAGATATTTTCCCGCTCCGTCTGCAACGTGTAGTATTGCGATATGTCACCACCAACACTGCATATTGCCATGCCATGCATCTGTGTTGCATTGTTTGCTTTTATTTATTGTTTCTTCCCCCTCTTCTCTCCGGTAGACCCTGAGACTGACGCTGCTCCCGAGTACGACTACACCGCAGAGGACCAGTCTCTTTCAGCAGAGCTTCCAGGCAAGCAAACCCCCCTTGATCATTCCAATATCGCCTATTCTTTCTCTCCCATGCTTGCATTAGAATTTGCTACTGTAATTGATTGCTCCTATTCTGATGCATAGCCTGTTTTTGTAACCTGTTGTTGTTACTTTACCTGTCATCCTAAACTGTTTAAAATAGGTTGGTTAGTGATCCATCAGTGACCCCTCACCCTTGTCCCTGTTGCCCCGCCTTGTTACCAGTGCCTCGATCATTGTGATCGATATGCAGAGGCCGACACATCACCGCACACCCCCTTAGTTGTACGACTCTGCAGGGCTACTATCGAGTGCCGAGGGTGATACCTCGTACTGCACTCCAGATGATATCTCTGTAGTATAGCACATCGGTGGTGATTGCAGAGGGTGATTCCTCGCGCTCCCCTTCCCGATGATGACTCTGTCGTGCAACCCCTCAAGTGTGGACCATCGAGGGTGATTCCTCCTGGTTCTCCTTGACGGATACATCGAGTAGGAATCCAACGAGGGTGATTCCTCGGATTCCCCTTGATGTGATGAACACACGGTTACCATGTCTTTTACTACAGTACCTTGTTGGAGGCGGGTCGACCCCGAGGGGTACCCGCGAGAACTGTGGAGTCGGGTTGACCGTGAGGGTACCCGCGAGATAATTACGTGGCACGGCCGGGCATTCCTGGCCCTTGCCGTAAGTCCACGAGACGGGGCGACGGGACCACAAATCGTGGATCACTGATTGTCACCGCGAGCTCCCAGAGCACTAACGGGTTAGGATATGTGATCTGAGTAGGCCTCTGGCCTTTTCGCACTAACCACCACGCGGGAATAAGTATGGGCACTCAACGTCATACGATTCTTCCGAAAGCTCTCAGACGTCAGCAATTGAGTGGCGCGCGCCAGGTTGGACTGGGAAAGCCTGCGCTTGTATTAAGGGGGCTAGGTCTGCTCACCGGCCGCTTTCGCAACGCGCAGGATTGCAAAGGATGATTGGCCCATGACCCCTTCGCATTTAGGAGTTAGACCGGCGTGCTGGCCTCTCTGTTGAGCCTAGGTAGGACTACGTTGTGTCGATCACCCGAGGCCGGGCATGACCCGATAAAAGTGTGTCCGCCAGAGTTAATCGAGCGTGTTGGGCAAGTTGGTGCACCCCTGTAGGGAAGTATAACTATTCGAATAGTCATGTCCATGGTAACGGACGCTCAGAGAGTATCCCGATCTACTACAACTAGAACTGGATACTTGTGATGCTAAAATATGTTAGCTCCGGGATTGCTTTCTCGCAGGGAGTCGAGGAAGGATCTCTGGGCATGGCTACTGTTATACTTGTTGCTACTACTATATTCATGTACTAATCTGCACTCTTCTAATGCTGCAAGACGCTGAAGATGCTAGTCTTCGATAGGCTAGGCCTTCCCTCTATTCTGGCATTTCTGCAGTCCAGTCCACTAATACAGCCCCTCTTTGATACAGATGCATAAGTAGAATAGTTCTGATGTAAGTCTTGCGAGTACTTTGGATGAGTACTCATGGTTGCTTTGCTTCCCCTTTTTCCCCATACCCGATTGCTGCGACCAGATGACGGAGCCCCGGAGCCAGCTACCCTAGTCGACGACTACTACTACCCCTCCGGTGGAGAGTACTACTACGTGGTGACCACCGACGACCAGGAGTAGCTAGGAGGCACCCAGGCAGGAGGCCTGCGCCTTTCGATCCAGTGTCGTTGTTTTGCTCAGCCTTCTTAAGGCAGACGTGTTTAACTTTATGTTTGTACTCAGATATCTGATGCTTCCGCTGATGCTTGTATGACTCGAGCTTATGTACTCGAGCCCTCGAGGCCCCTGGCTTGTAATATAAAGCTTGTATGACTTTTATTTGTGTTTAGAGTTGTGTTGTGATATCTTCCCGTGAGTTCTTAGGCTTGATCGTGTGCATTTGCATGTATGATTAGTGCATGGTCGGGTCGGGGGCGTCACATGTTTGTGCCAAGTAATGCCTTTGGGATGATTTGGAAGATAGTATAATTGATGCTGTTTGGAAAACAGAAAGTTTTGCGTCAAGTGCTGGATTTTAATTCTGTACTGGAGTGTCAGAAAAATCTGAAATTTTTACACAGTATTGGTATATGAAATGCCCACGTTGTCCTAATTTTTCAGAATTTTTGGAGTTACAGAAGTATAGCTTTTAAATAGATCTTTATAGACTGTTCTGTTTTAGACAGATTCTGTTTTTGTTGCATAGTTTGCTTATTTTGATGAATCTATGGATCGTATCGGGGGGTATGAGTCATGGAGAAGTTGGAGTGTAGTAGCATTATGCCAATATTAAATATGAATCAATTTAGTACAGTACTTAGAGTTAAAGATTTATTTTTTATACTAACGGATCTCACGAAGGTTTTTTTGAGTTTTGTGCGATTGAAGTTTTCAAAATTTGGGTGAGATCATGATAGATGAAAGAATAAGGAGTGGCAAGAGCCTAAGCTTGGGGATGCCCAAGGCATCCCAAGGTAATATTCAAGGAAGACTCAAGCGTCTAAGCTTGGGGATGCCCCGTAAGGCATCCCCTCTTTCTTCTACCAACTATCGGTAATTTTACTTGGAGCTATATTTTTATTCATCACATGATATGTGTTTTACTTGAAGCGTCGTGTATTATATGAGTCTTTGCTTTGCTTGCTTTTTAGTTTGTCACAATCATTTTTGCTGGACACACCTATTTGAGAGACCCACACGTTTATCATGATTTGTTAGAATACTCTATGTGCTTCACTTAATTTTTTTGAGCTAGGCAGTTGCTCTAGTGCTTCACTTAAATCTTTTTTAGCACGGCGGTGGCTATATTTTGAAGAAATATTTGAACTCTCATGCTTCACTTATATTATTTTGAGAGTTGATAAGATAAAATTTTGAATAAATATTTGCACTCTCATGCTTCACTTATATCTTTTTGAGAGTTGATAATAGTAATGGTAATTTGCACAAGATATGAATTTGGTCCCAAAGTGATGAATATTCAAGAGGGATATAATAAAAACTTTCATGAAAGATCATTGCATATGATAAGTTTGATTCCTTACAATAGTTTTGTGATATGGAGATAATAATATGTGAGTCATGTTAGTGAGTAATTATGATTTAGTAAGAATATTGGTGTTAAGGTTTGTGATTCCCTATGCATGCATATTAAGTCAATAGTTATGCAACGAAATTATATTCTGCTTATGGTGCATTATTCAGTGTTAGTTATGTTCAATGCATGTTTATGACCGTTTTCGCTTTTTGGTTGGTCGCTTCTCAATCTATTTGCTAGCCTTCATTTGTACTAAGCGGGAATACTGCTTGTGCATCCAACTCCTTAAACCCAAGTTGTGCCAAATGAGTCCACCATATCTACCTATATGCGGTATTTCCATGTCGTTCTAAGTAAATTTGCATGTGCTAACTCTAAAATTTTCAAAATAATTTTTCATTTTGTGTGCCCGTACCGCTCATGAAGCGGCAGGGGGTGGCCAATATTTTCCATGCTAGGTGTGCTATTCTCACGATGAGTGTTTATTCACTTGTCATTGCACGAGAGAGTGGCCGGTAATAGGGATGCCCAGTCCCGAAATGAATTTTTTTTAATATGATGATAATAATAAATTCCTTAAAAAGTGTTGGTATGGAGGGCACCCATGGATACGGCTAGCCATGGATTGTGAAAGAATGGTGGAAAGGAAATAAACTTTATTTTCTGTTTGGGAACCGCCTATAATGTGTCTAGCATGGAAGATATTGGGAATTCTCGGTCGTTTTCGTTGACAGGAAAAGCATGCCTCTCAAAATAATTTTATCTCTCTAATTTAAGTCTTGAGCTCTGGCACATTTGCAAATCTCTGCTTCCCTCTGCGAAGGGCCTATCTATTTACTTTTATGCAATTTTTATTTTTATTTTGAGTCTCCATCTTCTCTTACAAAGCGCCAACTACAGAGCATTATTGTCATACTTGTGCATTCTGTGTAGCCAATATTTAGTGTGTTTCATGAATGGATCAATGATTGAGCATAATGGGCTAGAGATAACTTTCTTTAGCGTTGATATTTTGAAAGACATGGTTGCTTGTTAATATGCTTGAGTATTTATATCTTCATGTCAAACTATAGACTATTGCTTTGAATCATTCAAATCCAAATGTCCATGCTACAAAAGAAAAAAAATATATGATGAATATGATAGGTAGCATTCCACATCAAAAATTCTGTTTTTATCATTTACCTACTCGAGGACGAGCAGGAATTAAGCTTGGGGATGCTTGATACGTCTCCAACGTATCTATAATTTTTGATTGTTCCATGCTATTATAGTATCAATCTTGGATGTTTTTATATACATTTACAGCAATTGTATATCATTTTTTGGGACTAACCTATTAACTTAGTGCCCAGTGTCAGTTGCTGTTTTTTGCCTGTTTTTGGTTTTCCAGAATATCAGTACCAAACGAAGTCCAAATGCAATGAAACTTTTTGGAGATTTTTTTCTGGACATAAGAGACACTAGAAGCTTTGAGAGGAGGCCAGAAGCCAGAGGAGGTGGCCACGAGCCACCAGGGCGCGCCCGAGGGGGGTGGCGCGCCCTGGTGCCTCGTGGGCCCACCTCTGCTCCGTTTGACCTAATTCCACCTCTATAAATTCTCTAAAATCGGGAAACCAACAGAGGAGTCCACGAAATACTTTTTCCGCCGCCGCAAGTTTCTGTTCTCGAGAGATCCCATCTGGAGGCCTTTTCCGGTACTCCACCGGAGGGGGAATCGATCACGGAGGGGCTCTACATCATCCTTGCTGCCCTTCCGATGATGCGTGAGTAGTTTACCACAGACCTTCGGGTCCATAGTTAGTAGCTAGATGGCTTCTTCTCTCTTTTTGATCTTCAATACAATGTTCTCCTCGATGTTCTTGGAGTTCTATCCGATGTAATCACTTTTTGCGGTGTGTTTGTTGGGATCCGATGAATTGTGAGTTTATGATCGGATTATCCATAAATATTATTTGAGTTTTTTCTGAACTCTTTTATGCATGATTATTATATCTTCGTATTTCTCTCCGGTCTCTTGATTTGGTTTGGCCAACTAGATTGATTTATCTTGCAATGGGAGAGGTGCTTTGTAATGGGTTCGATCTTGCGGTGCTCAATCCCAGTGACAGAAAGGGACATGGCATGTATGTATCATTTCTATTAAGGGTAAAAAGATGGGGTTTATTCATGCGTGAGTTTACTTTGTCTACATCATGTCATCTTGCTTAAGGCGTTACTCCGTTCTTCATGAACTTAATACACTAGATGCATGCTGGATAGCGGTCGATGTGTGGAGTAATAGTAGTAGATGCTGGCAGGAGTCGGTCTACTTGTCTCGGACATGATGCCTATATACATGATCATTGCCTTGGATATTGTCATGATTATTTGCTTTTCTATCAATTGCCCAACAGTAATTTGTTCACCCACCGTATGTATTTTCAAGAGAGAAGCCTCTAGTGAAAACTATGGCCCCCGGGTCTCTGTTATCATATATTGAAAATCCTAAAAATACCTTGCTGCACTTTTACTTTATTTATTTTATTCTGTATTTTTGTTCGATCTATTTATCTATCACCATACAATTTAATCTTGCAATTAACCGCCAAGGGATTGACAACCCCTTGTTTGCATTGGGTGCGAGGATTTGTTGTTTTGTGTACAGGTACTGCTAACGAGGTGTTGCGTGATTCTCCTACTGGATTGATACCCTTGGTTTCATAACTGAGGGAAATACTTATCTCTACTATACTGCATCATCCCCTCCTCTTCGGGGAAATCCCAACGCAGCTCACAAGTAGCACTCCCCCTTGTATATAGCCTCCAGCGCAGCCACCATCGCTTGACAATTTGCGAACCCTCCTTTGATGGAGTGGGTTGCATCGTCTGAACCATTGTATTCCCATAAAGGGTGGATGCGCTGTTGGAGCGGCTGGACTCTTTGGGCGATAGCTACCGCCATCACATTAATGATGGCAAGCTTATGATGGCCAAGGCAGGATACCTGAGCGGCCAACCTAGCCACCTCAGACCCCCCCATCTCGTGACTGAGTCCTCGGCCGCCAGTTGAACCGCTTCTTCGGAGGACTCAGAACAAATAAAGGAAGCCCTTGCCGGAGAGGATCATCGAGTGTCACGTTCGAAATGTAAAACCACTTGCTCTGCCACGTCTCGCTGTCCTCCTTAGGGGTACCAGGGAGATACCTGGCCCCGGCAATCCTACACACCTCGGCACCATCGGCCTCAAAGATATTGTCGTCCCAAACTCGCGGGACTAGGCCGAAATACGTGCACCACAAGCCGAAGTGGGCCTCACAGCCAAGAAAAGCCTCGCATAAAGTGACGAATCCAGCTATGTGGAGAATCGAGTTGGGCGTGAGGTGATGGAGTTGGATCCCGTAAAACTTTAAGAGACCTCGGAGGAAGGGGTGGATAGGAAAAACCTAACCCCTGGAGAAGGAACGGGACAAAACACACCCGTTCACCACCTTGAAGCATCGGAAAATTGTCAATTAGTACCCCGCCGTCCAAAGAAACCAGCCCCAGATGAATCTGTGCAAAATCTGAGTCGGGGAGATACCCCTGCATCGCTAGACAGTTCAGTTGCCCTTGAGCCACAGAACATCTTTGCCACTCGTCCTCGAGGGGGCCGAAGGGGCGAGATGATGAGCTGGGGATGTTCTCCATTGGGTTGAGCTTTCAAAGCGGCAATGGAGGGGAAAAGAGGATGAGATCCGCAAGGACGAAGGCAGAGATGGAAGGGTTGCAAAATCTTTCGTGTGCGGTCTTCACATTATATATAGAGAAAAACTCGGTCATGGGGTAAGGGGACGCTTGAGTGCCACCACGATAGTCCGCGTGTTTCCCAGGCGTGGAACCCTGCGCATAGATGCGGATCGAGAACAAATATTGGTAACACCCATAAAGTAGAATTCAGGACACATTACGACTCTTTTGATTGGACATATCAAGGGTGGGGTCCCGGGTGTTGGTATATCCCAAAACTGTTAAAACAGTGCCTATAGCCTGTCCTTGGAATACTTAGCATATAAGGCACCTACCTCGGCATGGGAGTTCTCGGACTCCATGTCTCCGGACTAGGAGTCAAGCCGTAAGGCGAAATCGTCAAGATCGCCGAATGCCAATCAACCTGCATATACCCCTCAACGAGACTTTCGCTGTCGAGCTATCTAGACTCAGGAGGGATCTTCGGACCCCATAAGTGTACAAAGAATTACCAGAGGATTCTCGCTTGGATCTCCTCCGCTGTTCGGAGTATTTAAACTTCTCGGACTCGGAATAAAAGAGATAACATGGTTACTATAGAGGAAGATGCTGTAGAGGAGGAATCAATAAAATTTACAAGAAACTTCGGATTCAAGGGAGTCCTCGAACTCGGAATAAAGACGGAGCATCAAATTTGTTGAACTCGCCTATGAAGCCGAAGACTCAAGAAGAAGCCACTCCGAGGAGTTCGATGTCCTCAGCTTGAAGACCAGTTCAGGGGCTACTGACGGTGTCCTGGACTAGGGGGTGCTAACCACGTCGGCCCCATTATCATGGGCCGGGCGGAGGACCCCTGGATCATCCACGAATGGGCCAAGACTGTCATGCCCCAAGGCATGCTTAAGATGGAGTCCTCCGAAGACTTGGCGCATTCTCCAAGACACATTCGAATCTTCGGCATGTTTATCCCTAGATGTAACTGACCTACATGTAACCCTAGATACCCCCGGTCCCTATATAAGTCGAGGGGTTTAGATCATAGGGTAAAGAATTAGATATTCACATACGATCTCGAGGTAGATCATCCTGTACTTTGTACTCCAACAAAATCAATACAACAAGAGCATGACGTAGGGTTTTACCTCTTCGAGAGAGCCCGAACCTGGGTAAACATCGTCTCCCTTGTTCATCCTGTTACCATCTAGCTAAGATCACCAGCTCGGGACCCCCTACCCGAGATCTGCCGAATTTAACTATGACACCGAGGCGACGATAAGATCTGCCCCGACGATCATCCAACAAATATCGACATAATCTACTAAATAAACTACATTAGCTAATGAACAAGCTCATGATCAAATGTAGTACTCAAAGATGTTCTTCGATAATGAAAGTTGCTATGTCCTAATTGGGGTGTAGAATCATAGTGTTGACAGCTTCATGACTTTGGCATTCAACTCCTCTTCTTATTGTTGGGGAGTAGACAACAGAGGATAAATATTACATAGATTATCCCCTTTCATCGAACACCTTGTAGGCACATAACTAAAGATGAGAACTTTTTGGGATTAAATCAAAAGAGAGAGAGAGAGAGAGAGAGAGAGAGAGAGAGAAGAGTATGCTATTGACTAAGATCAGTAGGTTCGTCAAATATATATATACAATAATTAAAGTGGCTAAGCTAGCTTGCACCCCATGCATTTGAAGTGTTGGACATGAGCTATTCTATAGCTGGCACGTGTTCCTTTGCCCTCTTTGGTACACTTATGATTTAGTGATGGTTTTTGTCTTGGTTTTCTGTTCTAGGACGGTTTGGTCGGTTCTTTGTTATTTACTTTCACGTGTACCGTGGTAAGGAAGAATCCAGAAAAATCTAGGACACCCCGCGCTCCACCGCTCTACACGTATATAAAAAGGATCTTTCTTTCGTTTCCTCCCCATCGAGGACACTCCAATTCTGAGTTTTTTTCTCTCCCTAGATACAGTCATGGTAGAAATCGCCGCCGCAAAATACCCGTCCGGCAGTCGGTCACCAATTGTGGCGCCTCCGGATTCCTGACGTCCCCGACGACTCTCCCGCCCACATAGCGGCGCGGCAACACACCTTCTATATGTCGTCAAGCCACGACCCCATTGCAGCGCTGCCCATCCCCTCCTCACTGCACCCCACCTTTCGCATCACATCAAGCTTACCAACACCGGCTTTCAGCCACCTCCTAGAGTTTTGGGATTCTGCCATCCCTAACTTTATTTCTCATTCCTATATAAACGATCTTGCTATTATTTGAGGAATAAAGTCGATTATGTTTCAAAAAAAGGGAGTCGTGTATCATGGCCATCAACCCCTGCATTTGGATCATCTCGCACTCGCGCAACGTGGAGAAGACCTATACGCGCGTGAAGTTGGGATGGCGGCCACGGTCAACCCGCGGGGGAGATGTCATTCTCTGTCAGCGGCTAGATCCCCCATTGAGCCGTGTTCGGAACTCTGCACTACCGGAATGATGTGGTCGATGAAGAGGGGGTGGCTGAGCGAGCGCACAGACTCAGGGTCATGGAGGACCCACACGACGCGGTCAACACTCAATGTGGTGTAGAGCGTGTTGCCGACAAGCTCGGAGTCGCGGCTGCAGACGTCACCAACGCTTTGGTCGCCACTGCTGGCCGTCACCAGTGCGTCTCCCCTGCTGCTCCTCCGCGGTGCCTCGGACCTTCCCTTTGGCTATCGCCATGGCCGCAGTGAAGCAAAGTTCGACACCTCCCACTCACCGTTGGTGCCTACTCCGTGAGCATCCTCCTACATCCCGGAACACACCACCGTCCACTACATCCCTCTTCCGCAATCCCTACAACATGTTGGCCCCGCGCAGACCGAGCTTGGCTACGCCACGAGCTTCAGAGTGGCGCCTAGAGGTTTGACAAGGCCACTTCCCATGGTTCCTTGGTCTTCCTGCTCCAACTCCTAACCATGGATCGGTGCACCCTATTCCTTCTCCATGACTCCCTCCTCCCCACGACGTGCATCGATGGCTGCAATCGTCGGTCATGCATCTTGCTCCTGATCTGAATATAGGTACCCCCTCCGATCCAAATTAAATGACGCACATTTAGTACAATTTTACTAAAGTTGTACTAAGTGTGCGTCAATTAATTTGGATGAGAGGGAGTACATTTTTTTTGCCGCCCTGAAATGTTACAAGATATTCAGATACATGGGGCGACTAGAGCATCACCTTGCGGGCAAAAGGCAAGGCCCCGTTGAATCGTCGATCCATGTCACGGCCTCCACCTACTTTGTATTGGCATGTACCCTCTATGATCCATATATTCTATATTCTACATCTGCAGTTACTATCATACATAAATTTCCGTCACTTTTGGAGCATAACAAAAAAAAGACTCACACGATCCATAGGTAAAATTATACAACCTTCCTCCTTTTCACCCACAGAACAAACTAATCAGGTAGCCATGCAAGAAAAATAACTACAATAAGGCAACAAGGACTCGCAGTTATTAACAATAAAACACAAGGACCTACATGAACCAACTGAATACACAAATACTTTCACGCCATCGGCTCGCTTTTGAACCCACTGTCTCATTTTTCCTCATTACATAAAAAAACATAGGCGCACACACCAGCTCTCCGATGGGCGCGGCGTGCCGCGGCGCCTCCGCCCGCTAGTTTATGTAAAGATACCAAGCATCCATAGTGCAAGCTGCAACATTCATTCAGTACAAATCCATTCTAGCTGAACATATCGTGGACTTGGTAACAACCAAATAACGAAAATCAAAACAAAGTACAGAAGTAGAGAAGAGGAAGGGACGTGGGGTTGATGAGCATACCTGCAGCAGCCATTCACAGCACAAACGAAAGCTGGCCACTACCATGGGTGGTGTAAAATCTCATGGCTGCCGGAATCTGCATCGCTAGCGCCATGGCTGGGGCGAGCCACCTCCCTCGCAGGAGGAGGCTGGTGGGGAGTCGGCAGCGCCACCGCCACATCCAGACCGAGTTGTGCGGAGCATGAAGGTGGCGGGCCTCCGTCAGCACCTCGATGCGACCCCCTTTATCGCACACACAACCTCCCCCCTCTCCTCTGCAACCACCATGACCGCCGGTTGGAACGCGAAGACCAGAAGGTTTGGTGGAGAAGCTGATCTCAGGAAGGCGCCTTCTCCAGTGGCTGGCGCCGTAGGAGCTGGGATGGGCCGATAGGGGCGAGGAGGTGGCGGCGGCAACCCATGAAAGGAGGTCGCCTGCGTCTGGAGGGAAAGGATGGGGCTCAAGGCGATTTCTCTTCCTCTCTTTCTTCTGGACGAAGGAAACGACGTGGTGGTCTGATAGGGCAGCAAAGGAAGCAATCAGCTAATCATCAACTGGCTAGCACGCACAGTGCACCTGTGTCGACGTGGACACGACAAGATGTCGCCCTTCGACTGCACCTTATTATGTTTGATATTGTCGCAGAGATCAAATGTATTTGGTATCATGTCGATATTAAGTAGGCGGACACTGGGCGTCATCCGGCTGATCCCGCGCCTGGGATCAGCCGGGTCGCCCGCCACTCGATCGTCCAGCCAGCCCATCTTATAAGCCGTTCGATGCACCCAAGTCAGCTTGTTCAATTCATTTTGTTCGTGGGTGCTGGTCACAGGCGTTGCTTTCGCACGTCCATCTCCATGCGCTGGTTTAACTAATATCACGTGCAGCGACTCCACAACTCCACAGACCCTAGCTGATCTATGCTGAGTCTATGCTCTTCAAGTATCAGCAAGTCATCCATTGCCTCAAAAGAACAAAGCAAGTCATCGACACAAGCGGCGGAGTGGCTGCTGCATATGAGGGTAGAGTGGTAGACGCGCTGCAAAGACAGTACGACGATGTCGTGAGGAATGGTCCAACTGTTGCGGCTGTAGTTTGAGGGCAGCTGCGATGCTATGAGGCGTGCTGCGATGAAAGCCCAGCTGCTCCAAAGATGTTGCGACGACGTGCTCCGACGACCTGTGGCGGGTGCTTCGACAGGCACGGCGATGTGACGACGGCAACCTGGCTGGTTCGATGATGTTGCAACGGCGTGCTTCGATCGCCGCGGCGGCTTCTTCGACAGCTGCGGTGATGCTATGACGGCAACCCGGCTGCTTCGATGATGTTGCGCGGCGTGCTTCGACGGCCGCGGCGGGTGCTTAGACAACCACGGCGATGCTACGACGGCAACCCGGCTGCTTTGATGATGTTGCAACGGCGTGCTTCGATGGTCGCAGCGGCTTCTTCGACAGCCGCGGCCATGCTATGACGGCAACCCGGCTGCTTGGATGATGTTAACGGCGTGCTTCGACGGCCGCGACGGGTGCTTCGACAACCACGACTATGCTATGACGGCAACCCGGATGCTTTGATGATGTTGCAACGGCGTGCTTCAACGTCCGCGGCGGCTTCTTCGACAACCGCGGCCATGCTACGACGGCAACCCGGTTGCTTCGATGATGTTGTGCGGCATGCTTCGACGGTCGTGGCGGGTGCTTCGACAGCCACGCCGATGCTACGACGGCAATCCCGCTGCTTCGATGATGTTGCGATGGTATGCTTCGACAACCGCACCGATGTTGCGACGAACCGTGATGGCGGCGTGATTCGAACGGTTGCAGCAAGGCTGCGACGGTGTGCTTCGATGACCGCGGCGATGCTCCGACGAAGGCCGGATTGCTTCGGGGATGCTACGACGGCATGCTTCCCGGCCATGGCAGTGCTGCGACGATGGCACGCCTATTTCAACGATTCTACGGCGGCATGCTTTCCAGCCATGGCAGGGCTGCTTCGATGATGCTGCGATGGTATATATGCTTCGATGACCACGGCGGCGTGGAGGCGTCAAGGACGCTACTGTAAGCATTGATGTATCCAAGCAATCATGACTCCATGTACTTGCTAGTATCAAATCCAACACCCAAACTCAACGTCAAGAATGTGGTGTTTTCGAATCCTCGTTTAATGCTTGGTATGTGCTTCATCCTGAGAATATTTGTAGTATCAAGTACATGTATAGGTACGTGGTTAAGTACTACCTGTGAAGTGTAAGTAAAAAACAAGGAATTGTCAAAGGAGTCACGGCCCACTCAGTTTCAGGCGTCACGATAGGTGTGCTTTCACATGGGGAACAGAGAGATGCTCTGCGCCACAGGATCGTGTGCGATCGCACGGTGCCGGACGCGGCTGATAAACCCAAGAATCATCCGACTGCTTTGAATCGTTTTCCCGATATTAATGTGTTTACATTGTGATCCGCGTTATTGAGCCGAAGGGCACTGAAATGTTTCTTCAGGCGCTGTCAAAAAAATAAATAGAGAAATATTTCTTCATCTTCACGCAGGAAAAAAAGATGCTCACAGCATGAGACAGAAAAAAAAAACCCAGCTCTTCGTGCCATCTCCTGTTCCCCTTCCCCTCCCCACCCACGGCTAAGGTCGCGAACCCTAGCTCCTCGCTGATGTGAGCCTCGCCGGAGATTCTAGATCCAGCTGTCACCTTGCTGCTGGCGCCCGGCTCCGTCCTCCTCCTCCTCCCCTCTTGCTGGTCAGTATTGAGTATATTGATTATTAGGAAAGATAGGATAGCGTAGGATATTATTCTACCTTGTCTTGTACTCCTATATATATGCCCACGAGGCTCAAGCAATAAACATCGATTCCACCAATCCCTATCTATCCCTTCTAACATGGTATCAGCCTAATCTCGATCCAAACCCTAGCCGCCGCCGCTTTCGCACCGCGCCGCCTCCGGGGCGGTCGATCTCCATGATCGCCACCGGGGGCCGCGCCGCTCGTACCTAGGGTTCGTCCGCCGGTCGTGTTGACCGGCTGGCCTAGAGAGTCTTTTTCTGCGATCGCTTGATCCGGTTTTCTCTCTTCCGCCGGTCGCATTGATCGGTGTTTTCTTTTTGGTTTTCCGATCTAAGATCGGTTTGTGTCGCCCGCCGCCGTTCGTCGTCTACAACGCGCCTCTACTCCATCATCGGCTTTGACTCCATCGACATCTTCGTCATCTCCGCACGATCGGGTGTGCACGTGGGGCGGCCGCTCGCGTACTCCTACGCTGGGCCGCCGGTCCGCAGCCTCTCGCGCGGTCCTGCTGGGCATCCTCCTGCGCCGCCTGGCCCGAGACCACTCACGCGCAGAGCGCGCGAGATTGGTTTCTCGTGCAGCTGCGTGGCTGCTGGGGCGTCCGGTTCTCATGATGCAGAGTACGGGCTGCTCACGCATGATGCATGCACATGTACGTGTATGACCAGACCTCGTGCACTGTTTGTTGTGCGCTCCTCGTACGTCTGGCCATCGCAGGTCCTTCTTCGCCCATCTGCGCCTTTTCAGTCTCGCTCGTCGTGCCTTCGGTATGATCAACCGTTGCGCGCGCCTCCGCGGGATTTTGTGAGGATCGTCACTGAGTATGCGCGCCCCTACACCGATCGAGCAACGGGCTGCCGCTGCGTCGTCCCGTTGGGCAGTAGCGCCGTCACCCCATGGTTCTTTCCGTGGTTGCACCGATCCGCGCCGTCGCTGCGTCGCCCCTTCGGCCCGTAGCGCCGCGGCACGTTCATGTTGCACCAACCCGCGCGCTGCCGTTGCGTTGCCCCTTCGGGCCGTAGTGCCGTGGCTCGCGGTCAACCACCGCCTCGAGGTCGTCCGCTTCAGGCCGTCCCCGAGGCTGCACCGACCCTCACGCTGCCGCTGCGTCGCCCCATCGGGCCGTAGCGAGTGTGGCACGCGGTCCCTGCAACCGCCCTGAGGTCTTCCCCGCCGTCGCCCCGACTCGCGCGCTGCCGCTGCGTCGCCCCTTCGGGCCGTAGCGTCGCGGCGCGCGGTCCACTCCGCCATCCCCGCGCGTCAACTTCTACGTGGTATGCGTCGCGCCGCCTCCCTAGGCGCGGGAACGTCACCGTCCGTGCCAGTCTTCGTCAAGCTGTCGGATTCTTCCTCGCCTACTTCGAGCACCGCCGCCGCGCTTCTGACCTAGCTGCCTCCGCCGCCTCCTAAGGCCGCCGCCGCCGCTCTTCTTCCCGGTCCATGGTGACTACCTCGACACCGGCCACCCCGACTCGACATCGACCATGGCTACACCGCCCTACGCTCTCGGCTACCTCGACAACGACACAAAGGGCTACCGCCTTGCTTGAGCAACCTCGTCGGTTTCCATT
This sequence comes from Elymus sibiricus, assembly GCA_039707655.1. NCBI lineage: Eukaryota > Viridiplantae > Streptophyta > Magnoliopsida > Poales > Poaceae > Elymus > Elymus sibiricus. The sequence goes on from CM077676.1 coordinate 87,233,779, forward strand.
CTAGCCACAACTTTCGCGATGCATCGACCGTTACGACTGTGGGGGGATGTCGTCGGCTTACCTTCGGATTCTTCTCCAGTCTCACCGTCTGCGTCGCTACCGTTGTGACTGCGGGGGGATGTTGAGTATATTGATTATTAGGAAAGATAGGATAGCGTAGGATATTATTCTACCTTGTCTTGTACTCCAAGTAGATTATTGTACTCCTATATATATGCCCACGGGGCTCAAGCAATAAACACCGATTCCACCAATCCCTCTCTATCCTTTCTAACAGTCAGACCACTAGGCGCTCAACTGCTCAAGACTCGTAAGACTACCCATAGTGGGAGTAACATAGATGACACCTAAACAAAAAAAATGATGTGGCAGCTAATTAATGAGGAGAGAGACAAATTAAGTAACATAGCTAGTTACTCACACTATGAGTAACATCACCCATACCAAGACAAGATGAGTCTACAACCTAATAAATGAAGTGTTGCATGACACCACACATATGTTACTCCCCACTATAGAGGTAGTACCATAGACTAGTAACATATGCATGTTACTAGTCTAAGTTACTCCCCACTATGGGTAGTCTAAGCAATGTGGCAATGCCGGCCATCTGCTTTAGCACTTGAGCTTCTTTTTTTTTTTGAAAAGGAGGATGACCCCCGGCCTCTGCATCTCGGAGATGCATGCAGCCATCTTATTAATTATTCACAAGGACCTTACAAGGTAATACATCAATATGTCTGAATCCGCCATCCTGGCAACAATTGTCGCAACTCCTAACCAATTGATGAAGGGATGCAGCAAATCTGAGCCAAATACCCAGACCTCTCAGCTAAGCCTAACATCTAAAACCAGAGGCCCAAACCAAGCCACATACCAGGTGTGGGGCACAAACCGGTCTGACGCACTCCCATGGGTCGTCACCACCATCTTTCACCAATCCATCTTCAGAACAGGTATTGACGCATCGACCTTGACAGGCCTGCCATCGACGCCGCCACGGCGCCAAACAGCGCCACCGCCCTGCGCTCGTCCATCCAGACACATATGTCTTCGAGAACCAGCTGCACCATGCCGCCAAAACTCGTCGTCTTCACGCGGTAGATGACACGCCGCTCCACCTGCGAACCTCCGAACCACCGCCACTGCCTCTTGCCACCCGGATCCCACCGCCAGAACAGTCCTCTCCCGAACACCCAAGCCTCCCCAGACGGCGCCTTCATGAAGGGTACGACGCGCAAGTCATCGCCGCCGTCCAATCACGCGGATTTTGGACTTTCGTCCGGGAGGGGGGTCAGGAGACGGAATTAACCACATGGCACCACACACCAACTTCTCCTAGCCAAACGGCGCCCCCATGGAGGTAACGACACCGAGCGCCGCCGCCGCCGCATCCGCAAGGGATAACAGGAATTAACCTTGGGTCGGAGAAGAGGGGGTGGGGAGAAGGGATCTCGTCGATGCCTCCAGGGAGGGAAGCAGCGCCCGCAGGCGGTGTCACCGACGTGGATGGCCAAGCCACCAAAGGATTTCTCCCGAACCCAACTCACACCACCGTGCCCAGCCACCATCAGCCCGGTGAGACAAGATCACCGACGCGAGATCCGGCGGGAAGTGGACCAGATGGAGAATTTCAGATCTGACGCCAGGAGAACCGCCGGAGCAGACCGCCGGCCGCATAACGAACCGCGCCTGCCGTCGCCGCCGACCAAGCTGCCTTGACTAGCCTCTCGCCGCAACCCCAACCACCAGCACCAACGACGGACGAGGCCCGCCCAGGCCCATCGGCCCTACAGGCCCGCAGATGCCAGATCTGGATCCTGCAGGGGCCAGGCTCGCCGGACGTCGCCTCGGAGCCCCATGGCCGGCCGGACTAGCCACCGTAGGGCGGAGGGATGTTGACGAGCCGCCGCCTCGCTGCCGAAGGCGCCGCTGCGCCGGGGAAGACCTCCGCGGGCCAAAGCCCAGATCGCACCCTCTCCCAGGGCGAAACGGCCCCGCCGCCGCCGTCCTTGGCTGCGGCTCGGACTTGGCCGGCGCCAGCCTCAAGCGACGGCGAGGGGTCGAAGATGTATGAGGCCCGGCGGCGCGCTCGCGTTCGCCCTCAAGTCGCCCGCGCGGGGCTCATCGATCGATGCTCTGCGTGACCAACTTTGTTTCCTTCTTTCAGTAGATCTATCATCTCTGCGGTGGTAGTGCAGTTTTTACCTGAAATGCTTGGCTCTGGCGCGCATCTCCCGTTGTCTCACCCTGTTCCTGAAAGAAAAGAAAAGAAAAGAAAAGAAATGGCACATCTTTTTGCAGATTACTACTTTACCTTTTTTTTGCAGATTACTACTTTACCTAACCACAATTTTTTCCTTTTAGTAGATCTATCTATTACGTCTGGTACAAATGGTTAGGATTTAGGACTGCATACTTGGTTCCGATGCAGGCCTATCACCGTTTCAGCATGTTTTTCAGGAAGCAGATTGCACAGATTGCTACTTGACCTCATCTAGATTTGTTTTATTTTTGTTCGTCTGAGCTTTGCAATGGAGTTAATTTTGATCTGCTATGCAAACAACAATTGTACAGCAATATAAATTTGCTCGGATGCAGCCATTGTTTCGGCCTGTACTTGAATAAGATGCCATCAACCCTTTTCATCTACAAAACGGGAATTGTCTGTGTGCTCACTGATATTGGGGCATTGCAAGCTAAAAAAAAAAAGAACAATTCTTTTACAGCTCATTATACTCTGCTCCTGTTGGTGATTCTACTCAGAGGATGGAAATCAAAGGATCCTTCTTTTCTATTTTACTCATGCACCCCATTCTCCGAAAAAACATGCTGAGTGTACTGTCTAAGCTTAGTTGCAGTTGCTACTTACTGCAGATGTTATTACCAAGTGCAAGAAGCATACATACGTTCTATGTAGTGCAAGGTTAGGTGGTACGGCGAATTTAGTTTTATTACTTCTGTCTGGTGGATTGATGGTTTCTGCCACGTCTTCATATTGTCATTATACTCTGAACTTTTCAGCTTTCTTACAAAATTGAGTTGATCGCCTTTGGTCTTAGAATAGTACAAGAAGCATATGTATTGCTAGTTGCAGTTTTCACTCTATTTTTCTTCTTCTTTTGTGCGAATACACTCTCTTTAATTGTGAATCCTATGTCTTGTCTTGTAGGCTTGCATGATGGAGGTTGCACAGTATGGACCATGGTCAGATCTTCCGCCGGAACTCCTTGGACTTGTCCTCAAGCGCCTCCCTTGCCTAGTTGACCGTGTTCATCTGAGGGCAGTCTGTCACCCATGGCGCTCTAACAGTCTGCTGCAACCACTTCCTCTTCCATTCCCATGGCTCACCCTCCCTGATGGAACCTTCCTCAGCATCCCAGGAGGCGACGTTCACCGCATGCCTGTACCGGATGGTGCTAGTTGCCGTGGCTCCATCGATAACTGGCTATTTCTCATGAGCAGTGATGATGCATGCACATTGATGAACCCTTTCTCCAAGACCACATTGGAGCTTCCTAATCTGGTCACAGTTTGGCAGCGTAAGGCACTCGGCAGATCTGATCCTAAGCAACTTTTGTACAAGTTGGTGGTACCCTCGCCCCTGGACATATCACCTGATTCCCCTGTTGCGGCATTGATCAAGGATGATGGTAATATCGGTACACTTTGCATTAGCCAGCCACCGATTGCCACTTACTCGTTACGAGTCAATAGGAAGCCATTACTTCACCTCTATGATGTTGCGTTCTTTAATGGAAAGTTGTATCCGTTGTCTATCTTTAACAAGCTCTCCATCCTTGAGTTTTGCAACAACCTTGGTAGTAAGCTTAACATCAAGTTCATAATCAAGACTTTTGGTGATTCTCATGGAAGACCAGAATGCATTCCCACAGAGGAGCCGTATACATACAGGTCATATCTAGTTGAATGTGGTGGTAGACTGTTGATGGTTGAATGGTTTTTTCGTCGCACTCCCTCTGATGATGATCCCTTTGGAAATACTCAGACTGCTGGGTTTGTTGTCCACGAGGCAGACTTGCACTCCGACCCTTGCCGATGGAGAAGAATCAGAGAGTTGGGTGGACATGCTCTCTTTGTTGGCCAGCATGGCTCCAAGTCTCTGCCTGCTAGAGAATGCAGCGGATCCCAAAAAGATTGCATCTACTTCATTTCGGAGTATCACCCTCACAGGATTTCTCCGAATCCATTCAGCGACTGTGGTGTGTACAACATGAGAAATGGGAGGATCACACCATTGATGTCTCAGACTTTAGCACATGCACATTGTGCCGGCCAGTGGTGTCCGACGTGGGTTTTCCATGCTGGAGCTGTGTGACCAGAGCTTTATGATCATTGGGGTGGGCAGATTCTCATATGTTCTGCTGAAGCTTTGTGATCATGACAGCCTAGGCGCTGCCCATTTTTATCCTAGTGATCAGCCAGCCTGGTTCTGGTTATCTTTATCCTAGTGCTATGTTATGTATCGTATAATCATGTGAACTTTTAGTTAGTGTCATGATGTACGCTTCAAATCTGATGAATGATCTCTTATCTGAGTGATATGCATTAAGCTATGCCATGTGCTTGCACACACTTTTTCCTCTGAAGGTGAACAAATTAAATTGGTTGTGTCACTAGCGCCTGAATCCTGGTTCTGGTTATCTTTATCCTATTGCCACGTTACCTTGTGACTATGGACTCGTAATTATATAGAGTTTCTTACTGAAGGTGAATCTTGATCTCTGTCGCTGGGAGTACTGATTTTTTTTCACAACTATGATCATAATATATTTTGGATTGCTTGGCACTCCCATGTAAAGACAGATTTCTTCTCTTCATTTGATATCAGAAAATCATTCTCGCTATGCATGTTCCTAAATCTAATTATCTTATATACCTGCAAGTTTGTTACTTAAAATATATTAATGTATTGGCAACACAAAATGAGAAATTTGTGGATAAGAAGAACGACACCACAGTTGATAAATAGTTTTATAATATAGTTCGTAGGTCCAATATAGAAAACATTTGACCACTTCAGTTTTATGTTGGATAATAGGGATGTAGGGATTTTTTTTTTTGACTCAAAATCAAGCATCAAGCGATATAATTATAGTGAGTACACACCGGGCCTCTGCATAATTAGGATGCGCACAGCCAACACTAACGCACGCACACAAAGTATCACGCCGGCAAATAGCAAAGTCATTCAAGACCGATGCTATGCCTAGGCGGAGGAAAAAAACGAAAGCGATGAAAACAACGATTGATGACTTACAGCAGCGACCATTGGCATCAATCATCTCTTGACAGCACAAGGACTACGAAAAAGGTACTCCAAAAGCGACGCCACCAAGAAGAGAACGACGTGCAAACGCCGCCATCGCCCGATCCGATCATCGAAGGTTAGATCGTGGGTTTTCACCTGGAAGATCAAGTCCGAGGAAACTCCGAGCAATGCCTTCATCAGGGTAACGACGCAGAAAACGTCGCCATTGCCAGGTATAACCAATGCCTTCAATAGGGATGTAGGGATATGAGTGCTAAAATTAACGAGTGTAATTTCGTTAGGATACGGATATATCCATATCCATATCCGCACTTGCTTAATTTTTTCCCCAGAAACACATTTGTACTCTATTTGTATTCAAAAAATAAATCCAGACATTATCCACATCAATTTTAATTTTAATTCGGATACGAATATTTAGTTGCCATGTAGACATTTTCTGGATTACGAATACTGGACATTTCGGATTATCTACCACCAATTTCCACCCTTACAACTACATAACTATTCTGTTTAACAAGGCATAGAGTTCCGGTATAGAAGAGAGTACATCCCCGTTAGGACCAGCCAAGCAACCACGTCGCTCTTTCTCTCTCTACTTATTTGATTCAATCACATGGGCTGAATTGACCCATTATTTATGAAGATTTTCCATGCAAAAATATCTCATGAATTCGATCTATGATAAATGTCCCAGCAACCACACCCTACACAACTTCAATAAAAAAGCAACCACACCCTACACGGCTAACAATTTATATACTACCTCCAATCGAGTTTGTTCTATACACGCTTGATGAGTCCTTCAACATATTTCTCAATTCAGTAGAAATAATGCAAGATTTATGTAAGACCAGCAATCCAGTGTGTTCTCCCCACTAGTACAAAACAGGGCATCGGTCCACCCCTGAGAAGCCCATTAGTCCCGGTTCACTCACGAACCGGGACCCATGGGGGCATCGGTCCCGGTTCGTGAGGCCAGGGCGCCGGCAGGGCCTCGTGGGGCATTGGTCCCGGTTCGTCTGACCCCTTCTGTCCCGGTTCTAGACACGAACCGGGACCAATGCGCCTCGCTCCTGGCCCACAACCATTGGTCCCGGTTCGTGGCTGGAACCGGGACCAAAGGTGACACCTTTGGTCCCGGTTCCAGCCACGAACCGGGACCAATGCGCCTCGCTCCTGGCCCACAACCATTGGTCCCGGTTTGTGGCTGGAACCGGGACCAATGGTTGGCCTATATATAGCCCGCGAGCAGAGCAATGCATTGCTCTGTTTTTTTGCCCGGCCGTGGGAGAGCTTTTGTGGTGCTCTAGCTCACCTCCTATGCACATGAGGTGTTCGATGAAATGCCCGAGCCACACTTAAGCTTTCTCCTCTCGAAGCTCCTTGTTCAAGCTCCATTTTCCTCAAGATTTGTCTAGGTTTGGCGGTCCGTCCTGTCCCGTCCCCGTCCTCACCGCCGTCGATCGCCCGCGCCCATCTCGGCGCCGGCAACACCGTGGTTAGCCTCTTCTTCTTATCTTCTTTCTAAAAGAAAAAAGTTCTTATTTGTGTGTTTTAATTAGATGCTCTAGAGAGTTATATGTTGTTCAATAATAAGAACTATATAACGCACGCAGATGAACCGGCAATGGATGTACGGTGACCGACGCACCTCCGAGTATATTAAGGGCCTGCATAATTTTCTCGAAGCGGCTGAGGCAAACAAGCAGAATGGTTTTATGCATTGTCCATGTACTGTCTGTGAGAATACGAAGGCTTTCTCCAACTCTAAAACCCTTCACTTCCACCTGCTTGAGAAGGGTTTTATGCCACACTATAATGTTTGGACCAAGCACGGAGAAAGAGGGGTTATGATGGAAGACAACGAAGAAGAAGAGGATGATGACAACTACCCGCCCCCTGAATACGGTGATGCTGCAATGGGGGAAGCTGAAGATCAAGAGGAACCAGACGATGTGCCCGATGATGATCTTCGCCGGGTCATTGTTGATGCACAGAGAGAATGCTAAAGTGAAAGGGAGAAGTTGAAGTTCGATCGCATGTTAGAGGATCACAAAAAAGGGTTGTACCCAAATTGCGAAGATGACAACAGAAAGCTCGGTACCACACTGGAATTGCTGCAATGGAAGGCAGACAATGGTGTATCTGACAAGGGATTTAGTTCGCTGCTGAAAATAATGAAGAAGAAGCTTCCAAAGGATAACGAATTGCCCGGCAGTACGTACGAAGCAAAGAAGGTTCTATGCCCTCTAGGATTGGAGGTGCAGAAGATACATGCATGCCCTAATGACTGCATCCTCTACCGCGGTGAGTACGAGGATTTGAACGCATGCCCGGTATGCGGTGCATTACGGTATAAGATCAGACGAGATGACCCTGGTGATGTTGAGGGCGAGCGCCTCAGGAAGAGGGTTCCTGCCAAGGTGATGTGGTATGCTCCTATAATACCACGGCTGAAACGTCTGTTCAAAAACAAAGAGCATGCCAAGTTGATGCGATGGCACAAAGAAGACCGTAAGAAAGACGGGAAGTTGAGAGCACCCGCTGACGGGTCGCAGTGGAGAAAAATCGAGAGAAGGTGGGGGGACTTTGCAGGTGACGCAAGGAACGTATGGTTTGGTTTAAGTGGAGATGGCATTAATCCTTTTGGGGAGCAGAGCAGCAATCATAGCACCTGGCCCGTGACTCTATGTATCTATAACCTTCCTCCTTGGTTGTGCATGAAGCGGAAGTTCATTATGATGCCAGTGCTCATCCAAGGCCCTAAGCAACCCGGCAATGACATTGATGTGTACCTAAGGCCATTAGTTGAAGAACTTTTACAGCTGTGGAATGGAGAAGGTGTACGTGTGTGGGATGAACACAAATAGGAGGAATTTGACCTACATGCGTTGCTGTTTGTAACCATCAACGATTGGCCTGCTCTCAGTAACCTTTCAGGACAGACAAACAAGGGATACCACGCATGCACACACTGTTTAGATGACACCGACAGTATATATTTGGACAAATGCAGGAAGAATGTGTACCTGGGGCATCGTCGATTTCTTCCGACCAACCATCAATGTCGAAAGAAAGGAAAGCATTTCAAAGGTGAGGCAGATCACCGGAAGAAGCCCGCCCTCCGTACTGGTGATCACATACTTGATATGGTCAATGATTTACAAGTAATCTTTGGAAAGGGTCCTGGCGGACTATCTGTTCCGACTGACGATGCGGGACGCGCACCCATGTGGAAGAAGAAATCTATATTTTGGGACCTACCCTATTGGAAAGACCTAGAGGTCCGCTCTGCAATCGACGTGATGCACGTGACGAAGAATCTTTGCGTGAACCTGCTAGGCTTCTTGGGAGTGTATGGGAAGACAAAAGATACACCGGAGGCACGGGAGGAACAGCAACGTGTGCATGAAAAAGACGGCATGCATCCAAAGCAGTATGAAGGTCCTGCTAGCTACGCTCTTACCAAAGAAGAGAAGGAAATCTTCTTTGAATGCCTGCTCAGTATGAAGGTCCCGTCTGGCTTCTGGTCGAATATAATGGGAATAATAAATATGGCAGAGAAAAAGTTCCAGAACCTAAAGTCTCATGACTGCCACGTGATTATGACGCAACTGCTTCCGGTTGCATTGAGGGGGCTTCTACCGGAAAACATTCGATTAGCCATTGTGAAGCTATGTGCATTCCTCAATGCAATCTCTCAGAAGGTGATCGATCCAGAAATCCTGTCAAGGTTAAGGAGTTATTTGGTGCAATGTCTTGTTAGTTTCGAGCTGGTGTTCCCACCATCTTTCTTCAATATCATGACGCACGTCCTAGTTCATCTAGTCGACGAGATTGTCGTTCTGGGCCCTGTATTTCTACACAATATGTTCCCCTTTGAGAGGTTCATGGGAGTCTTAAAGAAATATGTTCGTAACCGCGCTAGGCCAGAAGCAAGCATCTCCATGGGCCATCAAACAGAGGATGTCATTGGGTTTTGTGTTGACTTCATTCCTGACCTTAAGAAGATTGGTCTCCCTCAATCGCGGTATGAGGGGAGACTGACTGGAAAAGGCACGCTAGGAGCGGACTCAATAATATGTAGGGACGGGCATTCTTGGTCTCAAGCACACTACACAGTTCTACAGAATTCTACCTTGGTGACCCCGTATGTCGATGAACACAAGAATATTCTGCGCTCCAAACACCCGGAGCAGTGTGACGACTGGATTACATATGAACACATCAGGACTTTCGGCAGTTGGTTGCAAACACGTCTCATGGGTGACAACACTGTTTCTGATGAGCTGTACTCGTTGGCCAGGGGACCATCTTCGACTGTATTGACTTACAAAGGGTACGAGATAAATGGGAATACATTTTACACGATCGCCCAAGATCAAAAGAGCACCAACCAAAACAGCGGTGTCCGCTTTGATGCAGCAACCAAGAGGGGAAAGGACACATATTATGGTTACATAGTGGACATATGGGAACTTGACTATGGACATGATTTCAAGGTCCCTTTGTTTCAGTGCAAATGGGTCAATCTGTCAGGAGGCGGGGTACAGGTAGACCCACAGTACGGAATGACAACAGTGGATCTCAACAATCTTGGGTACACAGACGAACCATTCGTCCTAGCCAATGATGTGGCGCAGGTTTTCTATGTGAAGGACATGTCTACCAAACCGAGAAAAAGAAAAGATAAGGAAGCGAATACATCATACGATGAGCCAAAGCGCCACATAGTTCTTTCAGGAAAAAGAGACATCGTGGGATTGGAGGGCAAGACAGACATGTCTGAAGATTATGAAAAGTTTCATGAAATTCCTCCCTTCAAAGTCAAGGCTGACCCAAGCACCCTGTTAAACGATGAAGATTATCCATGGTTACGGCGCAATAAGCAAAGGACACAAGCGAAGAAAAAGTGAAGACTTTCTCTCCACAACTATATCATTGCAGTTACATGTGAAGAAATTAAATGCCTTTTGTAACAGATGAGTTTTCGTCCGAAACCTTGATACTTCGAAAGAGATTGTCCGTTTTGTACACGAAGTGCATCCAGTTTTTGCCGTAACCCTCTCAACTTTTTAGCACATGCTATGTGGGTGAAATGATGATACCATGCCAACTTTCAACCTGTTCAGAGTTCATTTGTAGTGCTTTTCAATTTCAGGGTCATTTAGCTTAAAAAAATCAGTAAATGCATGAAAAATAGGAAATGAAGTCAGAAAGGATTGAAAATTGATGATGTGGATTTGAATGGTGCATTTTGAACACACAAAAAGTCTGGAGTTCAAATAAGTTCAAAAAAATGAAATCCCTTTGTAACAGATGAGTTTTCGTCCGAAACCCTGATATTCGAAAGAGATTGTCCATTTTGTACATGAAGTGCATCCAGTTTTTGCCGTAACCCTCTCAACTTTTTAGAACATGCTATGTGAGTGTAATGATGATACCATGCCAACTTTCAACCTTTTCAGAGTTCATTTGAAGTGCTTTTCAATTTCAGGGTCATTTAGCTCAAAGAATGAACTAATAGCAAAAAGAATGAACTAGAAAACCTTTATGAAACTCTAATAGCAAAAATAATGAACTAAAAATAATTAATTAAAAAATTCTGTTATGATCAACTAAAATAAAACTATAATATTCTTCAATAGCAAAAAGAATCAACTAAAAAGCTTTTATAAAACTCTAATAGCAAAAAGAATCAACTAAAAATATTTTATAAACCTCTAGTATTTATGAAACTAAAATTATATAAAATTTATGCAACTAAAGTTATCAAAGTATTTTTTGTTCAAAACATTAATAGCAAAAAGAATTTTCATAAAGAATTTTTTTAGAAACTTTAATAGCAAACTAAAATAACAAAATCTGTTTTTGGTTAAAACAGACATTTAAAATTACCTAAAAATTACCAAATTGAATATAATGATAAAACACAGTAATATTAAATAGCAGGAAAAAGAATCACTCAAAAATCTATTTTTATAGTAAAGTTATTCACAAACTAGTGATTCACACCAATTTAAAAGAATTCAAATTTAAACTATTCAAATTTGGAAACTAATGACACTAACAGAAAGTTTATAATTTTTGTGACCTAAAAGCAAAAAGAATCACTGAAAAACTGTAAGTAGAAACAAAAGAAAATAAATAAAGCAAAAAAGAAAACAAAAAAAGTAGAAAAAAATTAAAAAAAATGCCGCCTACTGGGCCACCACGGCCTGAATACGACTAGAAACCCAACCATCTAGTTGGGCCAGGATTCAGGCCCGTAGAAGGCCCAGAAGGCCCACAGGCAGAGGTCATGCGATTAGGCCCGTAAGCCTGCTGCTGAGAGGAGCTCGAGAGGGTGTGCGCAGCAGCGCTTATAAACCACTCTCGAGCCCTCTCAGCTAGCGAGGTGGGACTAAACTTTTGGCCCCGGGCAGCACCACCCTTTAGTCCCGGTTGGTGGCACCAACCGGGACCAATGCCCACCTTTGGTCCCGGTTGGTGGCACCAACCGGGACCAATGCCACCCTTTAGTCCCGGTTGGTGCCACCAACCGGGACCAAAGGTCTCTGCTTCCCGCCCTTTGGGCTGACGAAAAGAGACCTTTGGTCCCGGTTGGTGGCACCAACCGGGACTAAAGGGTGGCATTGGTCCCGGTTGGTGCCACCAACCGGGACCAATGCTGAGTGTATATAACCAGCACTTGTGAAATTTCACAGTTTTCATCGCCACTTCGCCCGACGACGCCGACCTCCTCGACGCCGCCAGGCTGCCCCGACGCCGTCCACCGCCCACGCCGTCGCCATCGCCAGGCTCCTGCCCCGTCGTCGCCGTCGCCGTCGCCGTCGTCGTCCCCGAGCCCGTGGCCCTGCCCCGCCCCGGAGCCCACGCCCCTGCCCCGTCGTCGTCGTCGCCGTCGCCGTCGTCGTCCCCGAGCCCGTGGCCCTGCCCTGCCCCCGAGCCCACGCCCCTGCCCCGTCGTCGCCGTCGCCGTCGCCGTCGTCGTCCCCGAGCCCGCGGCCCTGCCCCGCCCCCGAGCCCACGCCCTTGCCCCGCCCCCGAGCGCGCCCGGCCGCACCCCTGCCCCGGCCCGCCCCCGCCGTCGCCGGCGCCGGCGCCCTCGCCGCCCCCGCCGTGAGCCGCCGCCGCCCCCGCCGTGAGCCGCCGCCGCCCCCGCTGTGAGCCGCCGCCGCCCGTGCTATTTATATATATATATATATATATATATATATATATATATATATATATATATGTTGATTTTTTTTATATGATGAATGTTTTTGTTCATATATAATGTATATATGTATGTGGCTATATGTATGTATGGATGGATGTATATATGATGTTTTTTTGTTCATAACATTTTTTTGTTCATATATGTATTTTTTTCATATATGTGGCTATATGTATTTTTTTGTTCATAGCATTTTTTTGTTCATAGCATTTTTTTCCATGTATGTATGTGGCTATATGTATGTATGTCGCCGTCGCCCTCGATCTCCTACCCCCTCCCGCCCCTACCCGACAAACTCTCGAGAGGAGATCGACATGATGGGGGACGTCGGATATATCGGGCGACCAACTCTCGAGGCCACGCAAACCCTAGAAAAAAAAGCGTTGTCGATCTCCTACCCCCCCCCCTCCCCTACCTGACAAACTCTCGAGGTCAGCCAAACCCCTAGAAGAAAACTCCGGTAACTTCGACATGAGGGGGGACGTCGATCAACCCCCTCTCGCCCGAACAAACACTCGAGTCCACCCAAACCGGGACTGAGATGTGATAGGTAGTATTTTTTTTGTTCATAGAAAACTCCGGTAACTCTCCAACATGAGGGGGGACGTCGATCGATCAACTCCCTCTCGCCAAACCAGGACTGAAAAAGCGTTGTCGAGGCCACCCCAAACCCTAGAAGTGTTGTCGAGGCCACCCCAAACCCTAGAAGCGTTGTCGAGGCCAACCAAATTTACCAAGTTAAATGAGTTAAAAGAGCGTTGTTGAGGCCACCCCAAACCCTAGAAGAGTTGTCGAGGCCACCCAAATTTACCAAGTTAAAAGAGCTTTGTCGAGGCCACCTCCCCGATAACTTCGACATGAGGGGGACGTCCGACATGACATGAGGGGGGACGTCGGACGTCGGACATGAGGGGTGAGCGTCGTTGTCGTCTACCCCCTCCCCGATAACTTCGACATGAGGGGGGACGTCGGACATGACATGAGGGGTGAGCGTCGTTGTCGTCTACGCCCTCCGGTAACATAGATAACTCCGGTAACATAGATTTATCAAGAATGCCCCCATTATGGATGTGCACAAGTTGATCCAATTTTTTTTTGATCTCATCTATATATATTCTTTTATATGTCACGTTGTCTGTCAAAGTATTGAAGAAATCCATGGCTTCATCATTAGCCGGAAGTAACATGCGTATGATGCTATGAAGCTCTTCAAAGTTGTTTTGGAACGGAGTTCCGGATAGAATAATTTGCTTTTTGGTACGAATTTCAGCAAAGGCCTTCCAAATAGCGATATTCGGAAGGCTCTTGCTGAACTTCGTACCAAAAAGCTAATTAATTATCCTATCCGGGACTCCGTTCCAAAACAATTTTGGAGAGCTTCGTACCATTATGCGCCTGTTACTTCCGGCTAATGATGAAGCCTTGGTTTTCTTGAATCCTTAGACACTAGATAACGTGACATATAGAAGGGTAGATGAGATCAGGAAAAATATGGACCATTTTCTGCACATTCAGAATGGCGCCATTTTGTTAAATCCCTTAAAGGTTAAGAGAATCCCTTGTTTGACATTCATGAGAGAGGCGGTCCGGACGTCGGACATTCATGAGAGAGGCAGTCCGGACGTCGGACATTCATGTTTGTATATTAATTGCCATGTTGTAATATTTGCAGAAACTATGGATCAAAGAGACTTGGAACAAGAACAGTTGTTGGGGGAGATAATCCTCGCCGGAGGTGATGCTGTCTTGTCGTTTCTCAACGACACCGATGGAACAATGGAGGAGGAAGGACATGATCATGATGGCTCCGGTGACATGATCATGATGGCTCCGGTGACATGATCATGATGGCTCCGGAGGTGCTGACTAGCTAATTGATGCATTAATTGTTTTGGTATGTACATATATATATATATTAACTCTTCTTTCTTCTTTTATAGCCCTCCGAATCGAGCCAAACTTCGGTAACGAGACGAGGCCCGAAGAAGAGGTTGCGCAAGGATGAAAGGTTCACGATCATAGCACTCGCGGACGATGGCCTACCGATTGAACCCAAGCGGACCAAGGACGCATTTTCTGCTCAGTGCGGAGCTATTGTTAGGGACAACATCCCGATTAGCATCAAGCAATGGAATAAGCCTAAGGACGACGCCCCTGAAGGTGATTATGTCACCGATAGACAGAAAGATGATCTTTGGACCTTGCTGAAGGCAAATTTCACCCTACCGCCAGAGGAGGATCCGAATAAGCCCGTTATAGAGCCACTGGTCAAGGCGTGTGCTCTTAAGAAGATGGCGGATCTATTCAGGAGGTGGAAGAAGGAGTTGAAATCAAAGTTTGTCGACAAAGGTGAGACTCCAGAATTCATCGGCCGATTTGAGAAGATAAGAGATCACTGGCCCGCATTTGTGGCCTACAAGACATCAGACAAGAGTAAGAAAATGTCAGAGACAAACAAGAACAACGCTGCAAAGAAGCAGTATCACCATCACACGGGGTCAGGTGGCTACCTCAAAGCCCGGCCGTTGTGGGACAAAGCTGAGAATGACCTGATTGCTAAAGGGGTCGAACCAGAGACATTGAACTGGCCAGACCGTTCAAGGACTTGGTTCTTCGGGGTTGGGGGAACTTTGGACCCTGAAACAGGGAAGTGCCATTGGACGGACGAGCAACTTGCAATACCCGTCGCGAAGCTTCAGAAGTATATCACCGCAGCGCAGGAAGGGACGTTCATTCCCGACAGAGAGAAGGACGAGCTGACTGAGGCCCTAGGGAATGCTGAGCACCCTGGACGAACACAAGGCACACCAGGCTCCGTTCCGTGGAAGTTTGGGTTTCCCGACGCAGGCGGTTACAGAAGCCGGGAGAGAAAGAGGAAAGCGGAGCTGAGCGACATGCAGAAGATGAGTGCAAGACTACAAAAGCTAGAGGAAGCTCAGAGCCAGCGAGCTGCCGGCCAACTATCTCAGCGGCACGAAGCTACCCCAGAAGCTACCCCGCCATCTCAGCGGAGAAGCAGCATGGCTTCCACGGAGCCCGTTCAGACTGACTTCACGGAGCCTATCTACCCCGTGGATACTATCACGGAGGCTCAAAATTGCGAGCTTATGACGAAATGCCATAACCTCACTTTCAAGGCGGCTCTCGGCTCTGTTGCACCTCCTCAACCCAACGGAACTTTTCACTGCCTTACGATTCCACATGGCTATGCTGTTGTGATGGTGGATGAAGTAATGGAGGGATTTGAGGAGCTCGAGCTTTACCACTCTACAGGTGAAGGGGAGAATCAGCTGGTTCGTGCTCTGAGGAGTACATGTCTATGGCAGAAGGAGTACATCAAGCTTCCAAACTGGACGCCTCCGCCTCCTCCTCCTCCTCCAGCGAGTCAGGGCACTCCGCCTCCTCTTCCTCCTCCTCCTCCGGCGAGTGATCAGGGCACTCCGCCTCCTTCTCCGGCTCCTCCGACGCGTGAGGGCACTCCGCCTCCTCCTTCGCCTACTCCGGCGCGTCGGAGCACTCCGCCTCCTTCTCCGCCTCCTCAGCAACGACGGAAGAGAGACGCCGCCGCTCCGGCGGCTAGCAGTACAAGCAGAGGCGGGAGGCAATTCAGATACGGTCCATGTCTCAAGCCTGTGGAAAAGTTACCATATGAGAGGACCGAGCAGGAAAACGAGGACATATGTCGTGCCGAAGTGAGGGACCATTTTGCAAAGAAAACTCCACCTCCGAAGGAGAAGCTAGATCCGGTGAAAGTGAAGCGCACTATCGATGCCCTGAAGCGACCACCACCGCCTCCGCCGGATTCCAACTATGACCGCATAATTACTAAGACACATGCTAAAGCGCAGCAGTCGGGAAGTACTTCCAGTGCTGCAAGAGCGAAAAAACGAAGAAGTGGGAAAACAATTCCCCAGCTCGGCGAACAGGAGAAGCAATCGTGCCCCCCGCTCAAGGTGTCTAGCGATATCGCTAATCATCCGGTGCTACTGCCCGGTACCACTCTTGATGATTACCTGCCCGATGATGTACAGTTTGAAACGGCTGAGGTAGTAGACGTCTTTAGATACGAGCACGGGAAGCCTCTCGTCAAACCTGATCATCCTCATCTAACAACGATGATGCAAAAATTGCATGACTGGTACATGGAAACCTGCAGGAAGTCTGGGAAAGACAGTTTGTTAGTCGGAATTAAAAAAGAGCATGACTTCCCTGGAGTCGACCTGCTGCCTGTTGAATTTGTGGAGTTATTTCAATTATACAATCAAAAGGCCCTCGATAAACAACTAATGACTTGCTACTGCCTGTAAGTATTACTTCTATAATTAAGTCTCTAGCTCAGCTCGTTCATTGCATGTATATATAATTATCCTCACTATATTATGCAGATTGAAGATGGTCGAATGCCAAAAAATAGGAATCTTCGACGTTGGGTTCATTAGCCCAAATACCGTAAATGAATGGTCGGTATGAAAGGCGGCTGAAGATACCGAGAACAACTTACTACAAACGTTTCTTAAACATCAAAACAAAAGGGAAATACTCTTTCCTTACAACTTCAAGTGAGTGTTACTGTCTTCTGCATATTCGGTTCCGCTTACTCGTGGTTAAGTAATGTAATTGATGAGTTATGTGTGCACAGCTTCCACTATATTCTGCTATCCATTAACCTTGACGGGGCATTAGTAACTGTCTTAGACTCGCTCCGTAAAGATCCCAAGTATTATGCGGACATGACTGCAATGCTCCAGAAGTAAGTTAAATCAATACCGGGACCATATCGGCAACTTTCGTTCATTTCCTGATATCAAGTAATCATTTTCTTTGTCTGCCAGGGTTTGGAAAACATTCACCGCTAAGGTTCCGGGTCTGAAGAAGGAGCTGCGATTTACACACCCCAAAGTAAGTAGTACTAGCTAGTTCCGCGCATCTCTCATTGATTCTAGTTTCATCAATACCATTATCATGCTTGCTTATCAGTTTGATTGAACTCTATTCTCGTAAAGTGCTTGTTGCAGGCACCCAACACTCATTTATGTGGATACTACGTATGCGAGTTCATTAGCTACTATACCTCTGAACGGGCCTCCTCTGAGAAACAATTTGAAGTACGTAAACAATATTCACAATTTTATTTTATATATTACCATCAATTGTGTTGAGTTTCATTCATATATATGTATTGACCCCTTCTTTAAATTAGATCTGGCAGATGCGGGATGAACTCCTACCACATGATCGCATACGAGCAATTCAAGAGGAATTGGCGGGATTCTTTCTTGACCACGTCATACCTGAACAAGGAGAATACCATGTGAAATTGAAATTGTTGTAAGGGATGTTATAAATTGTACATATGTAGCAGCGTCGGATAGATATACGAAAACTTGTTGTTCGACCAAGCACGAAGAAAGAGATGTCACTTCTCTCTATATATGTTCATGACGATCTTGTGTAATTAATGGTTTCCTTTATTTGCTTACTAGCTAGCGTCGAGTTCTCTCTATATGTGTAGTAGCTAGCGTCGACAAAGCACGGAAAAAGAGAGGTCACTTCTCTCTATTAGCTCGCTAACACAATATGAAACCCCTAAATTAACCCTCCAAAACCCCAAAACCCCCCCTTCCAAAAAAAAAAAAAACCCAGCGACTGCGAGCTGCTGACGCGTGGCCGCCTTTTGGTCCCGGTTGGTAACACCAACCGGGACTAAAGGTCCTCCCTCCCCCGCCCCAGGCAGCGCCACGTGGATGCCTTTTGGTCCCGGTTGGTGTTACCAACCGGGACTAAAGGTCCTCCTGCCTGGGCTTCCCGCAGCGGCCACGTGGAGCCCCTTTGGTCCCGGTTCGTAAGCGAACCGGGACTAAAGGTTTTGGGCTTTAGTCCCGACCCTTTAGTCCCGGTTCCAGAACCGGGACTAAAGGCCCTTACGAACCGGGACAAATGGCCCTTTTTCTACTAGTGCCCCATGTTACTAATGTTTTGCACTTTCCTCCTATACACTTATTGTTAACTAAGAGTCCAAGACAATGCAAGACAGAAAAGAAAGAGAAAAGCGATTTAGTTTGGGAATAGGAGACATCGGGAAGGAAACACTTGGTGGCGACTGAAGCACATGTAATGAACATTGTGGTGGCCCCATGCGCCACCTTGAAGCCACGACAGCGTCCCTCGCCCTGTCGGGCATGCAATCAACTTCTTCATCAACCTCTTGGCGATGCACGAGGACATAGCAGACTGGCTTCGTTTGTCAACGCCAAGCCCGATGTGTGCGCCCTTGTGGCGACCCTTGTCAGGTGCCTGGGCTCCGTCAACGAATGGTTGAGGCATGTGAGCAACTGAACGAACCATCAAGGGCAAGGCTCAGTTGGCTAGTCGTCATAGCATCCATTGTCGCCTAGGGCCTAAGATCATGCACCATCATACTAATCAGAAGCTGGGCACCCCCGTTGATGTTGAATTTAGAGGGAAACAAGCTATTTCATCCCCGGTTCGTAAGGGCCTTTAGTCCCGGTTCAACAACCGACACTAAAGGGTCGGGACTAAAGCCCCCCCCCCTTTAGTACCGGTTCGTCACGACCCGGGACCAAAGGCCCACCACGTGGCACGAGCCCGCGCCGGGGGCTGGGGGGCCTTTAGTCCCGGTTGGTAACACCAACCGGGACTAAAAGGTCCACGTGGCACGAGCCCGCGCCGGGGGCTGGGGGGCCTTTAGTCCCGGTTGGTAACACCAACCGGGACTAAAAGGTATAGGGGTTTAGGGGTTTATGTTTTATTTTTCCTTTTAATTTTGTGTTTTCCATTTAATTCTTTTTTTTGCGAGAAATTCTTTTTTATTTCAAACATATTTTACGCTACTACATACATACTGTACACGTCATGCATATATAAATAGAATTTCTCATAGCCAATCATATGTATATATATATCATAGAATTTCTCGTACGACCATATGCGCATACACATATATATATATATATATATATATATATATATATATATATATATATATATACAATTTCTCCTACAATTTGCAGATAATTACATGCATGCAAAAGATGGATTTTTGGGATGTATGACCTGGTCAACCAAAAATCCCGCAATTTGTAGACCAAAAATCCCGCAATTTATTCAGCCGTGTAATGGTATACTCCTTTGGGATCTATGACCTGGTCAACCAAAAATCCCGCAATTTCCTCTTGAAGTGCTCGTATGCGGTCCGTTGGTAGGAGCTTTTCCCGCATCTCCCTCAGCTTTAAAGAAGAAGATCAAGATGAATATATTAGTTATGTGTATATATATTAGATCATGATAAAAAAATTGTGGATAGTATCCTGGCAAACATACCCAAAGTTGTCTTTCAGATCTGCTCCCTTCAGACGTCGAAATGCGAATGTTCTCGCAAACGTAGTATGCACATAAATTATTCCCCGACGCCTGACTCATGCACTTTACGAGAATAGAATTCAATCAGATAATAATTAATCAAGCATGATAATGGTATTGAAACTAGAATTAAAGAGATGCGCGGACACGTAGCTAGTACTACTTAATTACGTACCCTGGGTCGCACCCATTTCAGCTGTTGTTTCCATGCGCCTGGGACCTGTTTGATGAAGCTTTGCCAAACCCTGCCCGGCAAAGAAAATGAATAAATGAGTTATTAATTAGTTGATATCAGGAAATGAAATAAAGAGCTGGCTGACATAGTGCGATAATGATTGAAATTACGTGTCGACCATCCCCTTCACGATTAATTAGTCTTTATGTTCTTTAAGTAGTGAGTCCAGTACTTTAACTTTTCCCTCGTCAACTTCAATGATTAGCAGGATCCAGTGGAAACTGCATGCGCACACGTTTGTATAATTAAGCGGGCATGTGCATAACTCATCAACTACACTTATTAACATCTAGTAAGCAAAATAGAATTTGTAGTACAAGACAGTAACACTCACCCGAAGTTGTAAGGAAATAGTATTTCTGGTTGGGTATTTAGTTGCTTCAAAAACTCTAGCAAGTACTTCTCTGTCTCTTTTGGGTGACGTGACCACACCTCTTCATTAATGGTATTTGGGTCAATGAACCCAATGCCATAGCGTCCATC
Source organism: Elymus sibiricus (assembly GCA_039707655.1). Taxonomy (NCBI): domain Eukaryota; kingdom Viridiplantae; phylum Streptophyta; class Magnoliopsida; order Poales; family Poaceae; genus Elymus; species Elymus sibiricus. The sequence goes on from CM077676.1 coordinate 87,254,395, forward strand.
TCTTTTCATTTCATAAATATTTATTCTGCATAATACCACAGAAAAGAATATAGTGAGGATAATTACAGGCAACGAACGAGCACATCTAGAGACTTAAATTACAGAAAGAAATCACTTACAAACAATAGCAACTGACGAGAGATTTGTCGAGTGCGTCTTGATTGAATAACTGAAACAATTCTTGAAACTCAACCCACAAATCTTTTGCGTGGAAGTAATGCTCTTCCTTGACTTTCACCATGAGGGAATCTCGCCCCTTCTTGACTTCTCTCAGGTACCAGTCATGCAAATTGCGCATTCTCGTTGATAGATTCTCGACCTCCCTGACCAGATCTTGGCCGGGGACATATTTCCATGCTACTTCGCGATCTTGAATCTTGGGGAGTTCCTCGATGCCTAGGAGTTATTCAACAGTGACACCGGCCTCTCTAGCCATCTGTCTATGAGCGTCGGTTATTACCGGCTGATCGGCGGTACTCACACCATGTGATTGTACAATGAGCGGGGGGATCGATTGCACTGCCTGTTCTCCTAGCTGGGGAATAGTTTTCCCGCATTTACTACTCCTTGCTTGGCTCGAGCTTGACTCCTTATCTTTTTGTGCCACATATAACTTCTTAATACAACGCTCATAGTCTGAGTCCGTCCTCTTCACAGCCGGTTGAGCATTATCAACAAAGTGTTGTATGACTTCATCAGGTATTTTCTCCTTCGGCGGGGGCTGTTTTCCGTGCAAAATGGGCCTTCACTTGGGCAGCCACTTCGGCCTTGTTTTCCTCGATAGTCATCTCGTAAGCCAACTTCTTTTTGGCAGGAGGAGAGGCTTTCATGCTTGGTGCTCTCTTCCACTTTGGAGAAGGCTGACGCACCCGAGATCGATATGGCGGACTCGCGCTGATGGGCTCCGTCTCGGGGTGGGGTTGTGGAGACGACTGACGCGGTGGCGGACTAGCGCCGCACTGCGTCTCGGGCAGGGTTGGAGTCGGCTGACGCGGTGGCAGACTTGGAGGAGTCAGTGGCCTTGGAAAGACGATGCAATCCTTTCTCCATAGAATGATACGATGTATGGCCTCTCCCAGTGTGCGCTCCTCGTCACCTCCAGGAATGTCAAGCTCTAGCTCGTAATATCCTGACATCACTTCATCAACCCCGACACGAGCATAGCCAGCTGGAATCGGATTGCAATGGAAGTTTGCTTCAGGGGGATTTGTTAAAGCATAGCCGTCCGCCACCTTCATGGATATGTTCTTCACTTTCATGTGTAGCTCACAAGGTGTCGTATATTTGATATCATCCACAGGGTATCTATCCAGCAGTGCATCATCGGCCGGGGTGGAACCCACGCTGCTTTTCGGCATAGATGGGACGGTTGTATCCAATGCTAGATCTGCTTGCTGCTGCCGCTGAGACGCCCTTTCCTGGCTAAGTGAGTCGATCTGCTCCTGCAGCCTTAGGTAAGCGCGTTCCAACTCCGCGTGCTTTGATTCTACCAGTTGAAGGCGGTCTGCTGCCTGCTTCCTCTGCTCCTCCTCCTGCTGCTTCTTTCTCGCACGGCTTCTGTAAGTGGCGTTCCAATCCGCAAACCCCTCAAACCACGGAACAACGCCTTTGCCTCGTGTTCGTCCCGGGTGTTCAGGATTGTTCAGGGCGCGCGTAAGCTCGTCATTCTCTCTGTCGGGCTTGTACTTTCCCGTTCGAGCATCTTGTATTGCAACAAGTAAAGCGTCGGAGGCTTCTTTAAGACTTGCCCGCTCCATAACCAGCCCTGTCTCTGGGTCCAACTTCCCCCCATGCGCATAAAACCAAATCCTGCACCTGGGGGGCGAACTCAATGTAACTGGAGTGACCCCTGCAGCAATCATCTGTTCCTCAGCGAGATCCCACTTAGGCCGGCCGACCTGGTAGCCACCTGGCCCCAGAGTATGGTGCCACTTTTTTTTTGCAGCATTAATCTTGTTTATTCTCGACCGTTCCTTAGCTTCTTCCGATTCCTTGAACTGCACGAAATCGTCCCAGTGATCTTTTGCCTTCTCCAGTGTTCCCTTGAATGCTGGAGTCTTCTTTCCGTCTGCTTGGTACTTGGCCCATATTCTTTTCTTGTGGTTGTTGAATGCTATCGCCATCTTCTTAATAGCACTCTTCTTGACTTTCTCCCGTTCTTCATCTGTCAAATGATCTGGTAGGGTGAAATGTGCCATGAGCGATTCCCAAAGCAGATCTTTTGCTCTTCCGTCGACAAAAGTAACTCCTTGATCTCCCTTTGCTGGCTTATTCCATTCTTGAACGGAGATCGGGATTTGGTCCCTGACAATAACTCCGCATTGACGAGTAAATTTGTCCGCATTCTTTTTAGGAGCAAGCGGTTCGCCATTTTCTTTGATGGCATCGATGTTGTACTTTATGCCAGCCTGCAACCTTCTGGCCGGGCCTCGTACTGCCCTGCTTGTAGAAGATTTGCTCGATCCGGAGGGCTAAAAGAAGAAAGATCGATTCGTTAATATATATAAATCAATTAATACATGTAATGATCACCAGAGGCCTTATATATATATACCTCGCCGGTCTTTGTTATTTGAAGAACATTTCCTTCGTCATCATTGTTGTGGCCTTCGTCTCTCCGTTCGTCTTCATCAAATATTAATACTCCCTCACCGGCATTATTAAGATATTGCGAGCCGTCATCTTCGGGTTCATTCTCATCTGGGCTCGGGGTGCGTATGATGTCGAACATGGTGTCTTCTCCGTCTCTGCCGGTATTGTCCATAGCTTATATTAACTAATCCAGAAGAAAGACAAAACAATTTAGTATTCAAATTAGAATGCAATCAATAAGGAAAAACTGAATCATAGTAGATAATATGCATCTTGAATAATCCAGATAATATGCATCATCGAATATAATCTCGAATACATCGTCTCGAATATAATCTCGAATACATCGTCTCGAATATTATCGAATATAATCTCGAATACATCTCGAGTATTTATTATCACTAATACATCTCGAATATTATCATATAACATCACTAGCTAAAACAGATCGAATATTATCGAAGAATCTAGTTCACTCGCGGTTCCTGAGGTGCGGGCGGTGGACACCCAAAGAGAAGGAACCATCACAGGATCATAGCTCGGGTGAGATCCCTGAAGAACCTGCCAGGTATTGGAGAACCTGACGTCCAATGAAATCATGTAGCGACGGACGTGCTCGTCCTCCTCCCTGACACGGCGACGTACCACCTCCGCGGGGGCCGGCTGCCTCCGCACCGAAAGTGGCCCATGCGACCGCCACCAAAGAAGCTCCGGGTCGACGACGGGAGCCCGGTTCCTTACCAAGCTGCGCGCCCCGGAAGGTAGCACCTCCCAGTGCCAGCCCGGCGGAGCCCAGTCCCGGACATGGCGCCTCTCAAGCAGGTTCTTGCCACCGAGTCGACGACGAGGATGCGGGCCGGGCATCGTAGACGTCGAGAACAAATTCTATGCAAATTTAACATTTTTTAAATGCTTGATTGTGATTTTTGTAATTCTTTTTCACTTGATTTTGCAAATACATGACAAACTTTTGCAAATACAACATTAAGATATATATTAACATTAAAATATTATTAATACATGGTCAACTTTTTTCTATGCAACTTTTTTCTATAAGTATAAAAAACTAAAAAACAGAAAATCTATGCAAATTCCACCGTTCATCTACATATACATATATACATACATTGTATAAAAAAATTAGTGAAAAAAAACTAAAACATACATACATATAGTGAAAAAATAATCATCTAAAACATCTAAAACATCAAAACATACATACATATATACATATATACATACATTGTATACTAGTTAATAATAATCTAAAACATATCTAGTGAAAAAAAATCGCCGGAGGGGGCGGCGCGAGCTCACAGCAGGCGAGGTCGAGAACGGCGACGGCGAGGTCGATCGAGGCCGGCGACGGCGAGGTCGAGGCCGGCGGGCGCGGGCGGCGTCGGAGAGGAGAGGCGCGGGTACGTGGCGTCGATCGGGGAAGAGGCGCGGGCGGCGTCGGGGAGGAGGCGCGGGCGGCCGGCGTCAGGGGCGGCGTCGGAGAGGAGAGGCGCGAGCGGCATCGGGGAGGAGGCGCGGGCGGCCGGCGTCGGGGCAGGCGGCGGCGCAGCAGCCTGACGGCGTCTCTGTGTTTGGCGTCGAGAGAATGGAGAGGATGGATTCGTAAGTGCCGCTTATATACGAAAGCCTTTAGTCCCGGTTGGTGGCTCCAACCGTGACTAAAGGCCCCCCTTTAGTCGCGGTTGGAGCCACCAACCGGGACTAAAGGTGAAATTCACCCAGGCCAAGCGGCGGGAAGCCAGGCCTTTAGTCCCGGTTGGTGGCTCCAACCGGGACTAAAGGGGGCCTTTAGTCGCGGTTGGAGCCACCAACCGGGACTAAAGGCCTGGCTTCCCGTGTCGAATGTTTAGTCCCACCTCGCTAGTTGAGAGGAGCTCGCAGTGGTTTATAAGCCCCACCGCGGCTACCGTGTCGAGCTCCTCTATAAGCAGGCCTTTGTGGGCCTACCGAACTTGTGCTGCCCTATGGGGCCTATTGGGCCGTGCGGGCCTGCATCCTGGTCCAACTAGAGGTTGGGTTTCTAGTCGTATGCAGGCCGTGGCGGCCCAGTAGGCGGGCTTTTTTTTTCATTTTTTTTGCTTTATTTATTTTCTTTTGTTTCTACTTACAGCCAAATATTTAGAGTTTCTGAGTGAATCTTTTTGCTTTAGGTCACAAAAATTATAAACTTTCTGTTAGTGCCAGTACTTTTCAAATTTGAATAATTTAAATTTGAATTATTTGAATTTGTGTGAACCACTAGTTTGTGAATAACTTTACTTTAAAAATAGATTTATCAGTGATTCTTTTTTCTGCTGTGTAATATTAGTGTGTTTTATCATTATATTCAATTTGGTAATTCTCAGGTTATTTAAAAAAATGAAAATGCCTTTGTAACAGATGAGTTTTTGTCCAAAACCCTGATACTTCAAAAGAGATTGTCCATTTTGTACACGAAGTGCATCCAGTTTTTGCCGTAACCCTCTCAACTTTTTAGCACATGCTATGTGGGTGAAATGATGATACCATGCCAACTTTCAACCTTTTCAGAGTTCATTTGTAGTGCTTTTCAATTTCAGGGTCATTTAGCTCAAAAAATTCATTAAATGCATGAAAAATAGCGAATGAAGTCAGAAAGGGTTGAAAATTGATGATGTGGCTTTGAATGGTGCATGTTGAACTCACAAAGATATATTTCTTCGCCTTTCAAATGCCCTAACTATTACAAAGATTCCATCCGGTTTGTCCGAAGTGGGACTTTCGAGATAAGTCCGGAAACTCACTAGAGAAGAAAGTGATGACGGTGAAGCCGGTCACATCCTAGAGTGGGATCTTTGGGTATAAAACTTTGTCTTCGCGTGTGTCCCTTTGCGCCGTAACCATGGACAATCTTCATCATTTAACAGGATGCTTGGGTCAATCTTCACTGTGAAGGGAGCAATTTCATGAAACTTTTCATAATCTTCTGACATGTCTGTCTTGTCCTCCACTCCCACGATATTTCTTTTCCCTGAAAGAACTATGTGGCGCTTTGGCTCATCGTATGATGTATTCGCTTCCTTATCTTTTCTTTTTCTCGGCTTGGTAGACATGTCCTTCATATAGAAAACCTGCGCCACATCATTGGCTAGGACAAATGGTTCGTCTGCGTACCCAAGATTGTTGAGATCCACTGTTGTCATTCCGTACCGCGGGTCTTCCTTTACGCCGCCTCCTGACAGATTGACCCATTTGCAGCGAAACAAAGGGACCTTCAATTCACGTCCATAGTCAAGTTCCCATATCTCCTCTATGTAACCATAATATGTGTCCTTTGGCCTATTGGTGTTTGCTGCATCAAAGCGGACACCACTGTTTTGGTTGGTGCTCTTTTTATCTTGGGTGATCGTGTAAAATGTATTCCCATTTATCTCGTACCCTTTGAAAGTCAATATAGTCAAAGATGGTAACTTGGACAGCAAGTATAGCTCATCTCCAACACTGTCGTCATGCATGAGACGTGTCTGCAACCAACCGCCGAAAGTCCCCGTGCGTTCATGTGTAATCCAGTCGTCAGACTGCTCCGGGTGTTTGGAGCATAGAATATTCTTGTGTTCGTCGATATACGGACCCACCAAGCTGGAATTTTGTAGAACTGTGTAGTGTGCTTGCGCCCAAGAATGCCCGTCCATACATATTACTTGGTCCTTTCCTAGCGTGCCTTTTCCACCAAGTCTGCCCTCATGTCGCGATTCGGGAACACCAATCGGCTTAAGGTCAGGAATAAATTGAACACAAAACTCAATGACCTCCTCTGTTTCATGGCCCTTGGAGATGCTTCCTTCTGGCCTAACACGGTTATGAACATATTTTTTTAAGACTCCCATGAACCTCTCAAAGGGGAACATATTGTGCAGAAATACAGGACCCAGAATGGCAATCTCTTCGACTAGGTGAACTAGGACGTGCGTCATGATATTGAAGAAGGATGGTGGAAACACCAACTCGAAACTGGCAAGACATTGCACCAAATCATTCTGTAACCTTGGTAGGATTTCTGGATCGATTACCTTCTGAGAGATTGCATTGAGGAATACACATAGCTTCACAATGGCTAATCGAACGTTGTCCGGTAGAAGCCCCCTCAATGCAACCGGAAGCAGTTGCGTCATAATCACATGGCAGTCATGGGACTTTAGGTTCTGGAACTTTTCTCTGCCATATTTATTATTCCCTTTATATTCGACCAGAAGCCAGACGGGACCTTCATACTTAGCAGGCATTCAAAGAAGATTTCCTTCTCTTCTTTGGTAAGAGCGTAGCTGGCAGGACCCTGATACTGCTCTGGATGCATGCCGTCTTTTTCGTGCATACGTTGCTGGTCCTCCCGTGCCTCCGGTGTATCTTTTGTCTTCCCATACACGCCCAAGAAGCCTAGCAGGTTCACGCAAAGATTCTTCATCACATGCATCACGTCGATTGCAGAGCGGACCTCTAGTTCTTTCCAATATGGTAGGTCCCAAAATATAGATTTCTTCTTCCACATGGGTGCGTGTCCGTCAGCGTCATTCGGAACAGATTGTCCGCCAGGATCCTTTCCAAAGATTACTTTTAAATCCTTGACCATATCAAGTATATCATGACCAGTACGGTGGCGAGGCTTCTTCCGGTGATCTGCCTCACCTTTGAAATGCTTGCCTTTCTTTCTTAAGACATGATTGATCTGAAGAAATCGACGATGTCCCAGGTACACATTCTTCTTACATTTATCCAAATATATACTGTCGGCATCATCTAAACAGTGCGTGCATGCGTGGTATCCCTTGTTTGTCTGTCCTGAAAGGTTACTAAGAGCAGGCCAATCATTGATGGTTACAAACAGCAACGCTCGCAGGTCAAATTCCTGCTGTTTGTGCTCATCCCACACACGTACACCTTCTATACTCCACAGCTGTAAAAGTTCTTCAACCAATGGCCTTAGGTACACATCAATGTCGTTGCCGGGTTGCTTGGGGCCTTGGATGAGCACTGGCATCATAATGAACTTCCGCTTCATGCACAACCAAGGAGGAAGGATATAGATACATAGAGTCACAGGCCAGGTGCTATGATTGCTGCTCTGCTCCCCAAAAGGATTAATGCCATCTGCACTTAAACCAAACCATACGTTCCTTGCGTCATCTGCAAAGTCCTTCCACTTTCTCTCGATTTTTCTCCACTGCGATCCGTCAGCGGGTACTCTCAACTTCCCGTCTTTCTTACGGTCTTCTTTGTGCCATCGCATCAACTTGGCATGCTCTTTGTTTTGGAACAAACGTTTCAACCGTGGTATTATAGGAGCATACCACATCACCTTGGCAGGAATCTTCTTTCTGGGGCGCTCGCCCTCAACATCACCAGGGTCATCGCGGCTGATCTTATAGCGCAATGCACCGCGTACTGGGCATGCATTCAAATCCTCGTACTCACCGCGGTAGAGGATGCGGTCATTAGGGCATGCATGTATCTTCTGCACCTCTAATCCTAGAGGGCAGACAACCTTCTTTGCTTCGTACGTACTGTCGGGCAATTCGTTGTCCTTTGGAAGCATCTTCTTTAACATTATCAGCAACTTTTCAAATCCCTTGTCAGATACACCATTCTCTGCCTTCCATTGCAGCAATTCCAGTGTGGTACCCAGCTTTTTCTTGTCATCTTCGCAATTTGGGTACAACAATTTCTTGTGATCCTCTAACATGCGCTACAACTTCAGCTTCTCCTTTTCACTTGCGCAGTTTCTCTTTGCATCGGCAATGGCCCGACCAAGATCATCAGCGGGCTCATCTGATGGCTCTTCTTCAGCTTCTTCCCCCATTGCCGGCTCAGCTTCTTCCCCCATTGTTGTACCATGGTATTCAGGGAACCCATGGCCAGGATAGCTGTCATCATCCTCTTCTTCTTCATTCTCTTCCATTAGGACCCCTCTTTCTCCGTGCTTGGTCCAACAGTTATAGCCGGACATGAAACCGGACGTAAACAGGTGATCGTGAATGGTTCTTGTGTTAGAATAATTGTGATCATTCTTACAGACAGCACATGGACAACACATAAAACCATCCGCCCGCTTGTTTGCCTCAGCCGCAACCAGAAAAGTACGCACGCCATTAATGAACTGGGGAGAGCATCGGTCATCGTACATCCATTGCCGGCTCATCTTCATTACACAACACCGAAAAGACCAAATTAATAGAAGTTCATACATATAGTTCATACACACTTATTCTCATAAAACAACATACAAACTCTCTAGCTAAAGCATTTAAATGCAACAACAAATGCGATCAAGATCGCAACTAAGGTAACAATTGATCCAACAGCATAGTGATACCAAGCCTCTTGATTAACGGCATATTTTTTAAATTTTCTAATCTTCAAGCGCATTGCATCCATCTTGATCTTGTGATCATCGACGACATCGGCAACATACAACTCCAGTTTCATCTTTTCTTCTTCAATTCTTTTCAATTTTTCTTTCAAATACTCGTTTTCTTTTTCAACTAAATTTAACTTCTCGACAAGAGGGTCGATTGCAATTTCCGGTTCACATACCTCCTAGATAAAAATATCTACGTCAACTTGATGGGCATAATTGTCATAAACGCGAAATGCAACAAATAGTTATAAAAGAGAATATATATACCACATCTGAAGCATAAACCGGACGAGGGCCGACGGGGACGGATATCAAAGTCATGGCACTATGTATAACAAACAATCATACATGTAAGAAAATTATACAATTAACTATCTAAATCATACAAATAAGATTTTTTTTTATAAAAAGGATAAGAACAAGAGGCTCACCAAGGTGGTGCCGGCGACGGGACGGTGCGGGCGATCGACGGTGGTTAGGACGGGGACGGGAAGGCACTAAGTAAACCACACCTACACATGCAAACTAAGAAGTTAATTTGAGCTCAAATTGCATATAAATCAAATAAACTCCCACATATAATTACTCCCAAACTAAAACCCACAAATCACTATATACTTATAGAGCATTGCAAGAGCTAATCTAGCAATGAGAGATGAAAGAACAAAGTTGCTAACCTTTGTGAAAACTTGGATTGATGGGGTGCCTTCAAATCTTGACAATTTTTTGCAAAAATGAAGGATGAGCTCGAGCAAGAGGGGAAGAACAGAGAGGAGAGGAAAGGGGAAAAATAGAGAGCTTCGGTTCGGGCTGGACGAAGGGTTTATATAGTGACACCTTTAGTCCCGGTTCATGTAACAAACCGGGACTAAAGGTTAACCTCTAGTCCCGGTTTGTGACACGAACCGGGACTAAAGGGGATCGTGGGGCCCCAGCCTGACACCAACCTGCCACCAGACCTTTAGTCCCGGTTTGTGTCACGAACCGGGACTAAAGGCTAACCTCTAGTCCCGGTTTGTGACACGAACCGGGACTAAAGGTGATCGTGGGGCCCCAGCCTGACACCAGCCTGCCACCACACCTTTAGTCCCGGTTTGTGTCACAAACCGGGACTAAAGGTTCAACACGAACCGGGACTAATGATTCCCCTGCCCCTAGCCGTTGGAACCGGGACTAATGGTCACATTAGTCCCGGGCCGTAGTCAAACCGGGACTAATGATGCGAACGTAAAGTCGTTTTTCTACTAGTGACACATTCTTGTGATCGGAGCTATGGAACCACAGCCGTGTGATGGTTTCAAAGAATATGGACAAACCATCTGCATCACTACTCTACTTTCATAGGAAATGAAAAATCATGCCCTCTGTTTTCAAGGCTGAGTTGTCTGTAATTAGACATTCTGATCACCTAATTTAGCCATTGCTGTAGAATAGACTCAGGGTGATAACCTTCTACTCTGTTATGTGTCCTTAGCTCTGTAACTAACACTTGTAATACTTCATTAAGACCTAACAAAAAGATTTATTATTTGGACAGAATATACCTGTCTATTTTTCCACATGTCTCAGCCAATCACTTTTGTATCAAGCATTCAAAGCTTATCCAGTTCAACTATTTCACGATGTCGCTACTGTACAAAGTGCAGCTGATTTAGAGGTGTAGTTAGTTGCACGGCTACAACTCAGAGTTGCAGCTAATTTGGAGGTGTATCCAGGCAGCATAAATCGACTAGCTCATAAAAAATTTAAATAAAAATTACGAGAAGAAGGAGCACTACCAGTTGCACGGCTACTGGACAGTGAAGGAATCCCTCACTGTCCGGGTCGAGGAAGAACACCTGGTGCGTGCGGCCGTCGGGCTGCCTCCTGTCGAACACGTCTGTGAGAAGTGTATCGGAAACAATTAACCCGCGGCAAAGGGACAGATAGGAAGAGAAGGTGAGCTGAGGGTGGACCCGAGCAAGGAAGGAGGGGAAGGGCCTACCTGGGCAATGCGGGTGACGGATCCCGCAAGCTCCGGCCTCGCCATCGCCGATTGTGGTGGATTCCGGCAAGAACACGGGAGGCGCCCGAAACCCTAGCCGCGGGCAAGGGTGCAGGCCTTGAGGCACGGATCTGGATGGAGGGGAGGGAGGGGCAGAGCTTGGGGAGCTTGGGGGCGTGTTGGCGCGGCCGGAGCTAGCCGGAACCGGCCGACGTGGGTGGTGGCGGCGGCGAGGAGATCGTGGGGGAGAAGGAGGAGGAGACCGAGGGGTGGGGGTGAGGTTCGCGCGAGAGAGTTTTTTTTTGAGGGATTCGCGAGAGAGTTTTTTTTTGGTGGGATGGAGTGGATCGGGGGGTGGATGGTGCAGTGGACACGCTTAGTAGTAGCGTGGGGTGTCTCACCTGCGCTATAGCTATTCACTTAGTAGTAGCGCAGGTCTTACAACCCGCGCTACTACTATGCCTTGTCCGCGGGAGGTATTTACTAATAGCACGTTTTTTTCGTCATGCACTACCAGTAATATTTACTAGTAGCGAGGGGTTAATACAGCGCGCTACTAGTAATTAGCAGTAGCGTGGGTCAATATAGTGCGCTACTTGTAAGCGTCTACCTATAAGGTATTTCCTAGTAGTGCCTCTGCACAGTTAGAATGAACACAACCAACACCAATGCACACACACATGTGTGCGCAGACACACACACGAAAACGCACCAGCAACAAGCAAAGACAGACAAGATTGTATTTATGCCTTGGTGGAGTAAAAAAAAACTCTGAAGCAACTAAAACCATGATCAACAATCTACAACAACAACCATATCCGCACCAATCTACACTGAAGTGTATATAGATGACTTGGTCACGAAGACAAAGAAGGATGATTTACTCGCCGACCTTCAAGAGACTTTTGACAACCTTTGATGACTTTGAATCAAGATCAATCCGTTAAATGCATGTTTGGTGTAGCCTCAAGAAAGCTAGTCGGATTCATGGTATCAGATCGTGGCACTGAAGTCAACCCTAGGAAGATCAAGACCATTGAAGATATGCAACTATCCAAGACAATCCGTGAAGCGCAGAGGCTAAACTTCTACATGGCAGCCCTTAGTAAGCGAGGGCTCCCTTTCTTCGGGTTAGTATGGCAAGGTGACAAGTTCACAAGGACGGAAGAAGCAGATGCATCATATATGTTAGAAGGGATAGAGAGGGAGGATTGACGTAATGCGATGGATGATATTATTGAGCCTCGAGGGCGAGTATATATTTAGTACAAGATTTGGAGGGCAAGACACCTCCTAGAGATAAGATGAAAACAATTCCTATCTAATCCCGGACAATCTCTAAATACCAAATATATCTCTAACATCCCCCCGCAGTCGTAGCGGTAGCGTTGTGAACAACAGGAGCGTCGCAGACGGTCAGACTAGAGAAAATAGTAGCCGACGGGCTGACATCCCCCCGCAATTGCAGCGGGAGCGTCATGGATGGTGTCACATCGCGGATGTGTGGACTGTAGAGGAAGTCGACGAGTTGCTCAAACGAGGTGATAGCCCTTTGTGCCGTTGTCGAGGTAGCCGAGAGCGTAGGGTGGTGTAGCCGTGGTCAAGGTAGCCGTGCGAAGAATGCCGTGGTCGATGTCGAGTCGGGGTGGCTGGTGTCGAGGAAGTTGCCGTGGAGCCGCGGGCGCAAGGAGGCGCCGAGTTAGTTATGGGCGCAGTGGTGTCGAGGTAGTGGTGCGCCGGGAAGAAGACGGTGTTGACAAGGCGTCGCGTCGGGTTTGCCAAGCCCGGGGACACGTCGTGGACGAAGGCATGCATCGGTGTTGCCAGCATAGGGCATGCGTAGATGGACGAAGTCGATGTTGATGATGCGCCGCTCTAGGCTTGCCAGGCCTAGGGACACGTCGTGGACGAAGGCACGCGTCGGTGTTGCCAGCACTGAGCATGCGTAGACGGGGACCTGCACAAGCTGTACGCCATGTCGAGGGGGCTAGCAGAGAAGGACTCGACGACGGTTGCAGCGCCAGTCGACGTGGGGTAGAAGGTGCCGATGTCGACCGCGGTTGTCGGAGTAGATGAAGTGGTCGGGGAAGATGACGGCGACGATGGCGATGAGCTGGTGCTGGACGAAGACGAAGGGGGTGGACGGGCGGCGCGACTCGGGTGAGCGAGCAGCGGCGGCGGCGGCCTGAGGTGGCGGCGGCGCCGGCTTGGTTAGGAGCGCGGCGGCGGTGCTCGAAATAGGCGAGGAAGAACCCAACAGCGTGACGAAGAACGGCACAGATGGTGGCTTTCTCCCGCCTAGGGAGACGGCGCGGTGCGTACCACGTACAAGTCGACGCGCGGGGACGGCGGAGTGGACCGCGCGCCGCGGCGCTACGGCCCGAAGGGGTAACGCAGCGACAGCGCGCCGGTCGGGGCGACGGCGGGGAAGACCTCGGGGTGGCGGCGTGGACCGCGTGCCGCGGCGCTACGGCCCGAAGGGGCGACGTAGCGGCAGTGCGCGGGTCGGTGCAGCCGCGGAGACGGCCTCGGTGCGACGTCGTGGACCGCGTGTCGTGTCGCTACGGCCCGAAGGGGCGACGCAGCGGTGGAGCGTGGGTCGGTGCAGCCGCGGGGAGAACCACGGGGCGGCGGCGCTGCATCCTGACGGGGCGACGCAACGGCAGCCCGGTGCTCGATCGGTGGAGGGACACGCATACTCGGTGATGATCTTCACGAAAATCTATGGAGGCGCGCACAAACGACTGATCAGGTCGGTCGCACGGCGCGGATGAAGCGGATCGCGGGCGGTCGGGTGATCAATCCGACGATCGCTCGCGAGGTCGGGGTAGCTGCTCGACTGTCGATGAAGGTACCTGCGTCGTGCTTTCCGCGGCCGGACGTAGCAGGAGCCTGCGACTGCATTGGGCCAACGCAACTATTACGTGATGTAGGTAGCCACGCTGCACGTACTAGTGCACTGCCATCCAACATACACACGATGCAAGGGCTAGTGCGTGAGACGTAGCGCTGACCGCGGGCCACACGGCATGGATAACCACGTGGGGGCTCGGGGCAGCGCGTTGCACCAACGCACGCACGGCGTGCGTCCTGCAGGGAGGAGCGCGATGCAGCCGAGCTGATGATCCAATCAAGACGACGACGGTCGGCGGAGAACGACGCGAGCGACGGATGCGCGGACGCGGCCGTTTCAGGCCGCCGCATGTCGCGCGAAGCCGCCATGTCAGAGAAGAGGCCGCGTAGTCGTGTCGGTGTCGAAGTAGAGGCGCGCGAGGGTCGACGGGCAGCGGGCGACGCAAACCGATTTTAAATCGGAAAACCAAAAAAGAAACGCCGATCAAACGACCAGCGAGAAAGAAAAAACCCGGATCAATCGATCGGGAAAAAGACTAGGGCAGCCGATCACCATGATCGGCGGACAAACCCTAGGTACGGGCGGCGCGGCCCCCGGCGGCGATCATGGAGACCGACCGCCCCGGGGGCGGCGCGGAGCGGAAGCGGCGGGCGGCGGCTAGGGTTTGGATCGGTTAGGCTGATACCATGTTAGAAGGGATAGAGAGGGAGGATTGGCGTAATGCGATGGATGATATTATTGAGCCTCGAGGGCGAGTATATATTTAGTATAAGACTTGGAGGACAAGACACCTCCTAGAGTTAAGATGAAAACAATTCCTATCTAATCCCGAACAATCTCTAAATACCAAATATGGTTGGTCCCCGTCCCCTCCCACGTCGCCCCCCACGAGGCGACGGGGAGGCGCCCCCAAATCGCCGCCGCCAGGCTCTCCCTCCTCTCCCCTCCCCTTCCTCGCCGCCGCCAGAGGGCACGACCGGGCAAAGCCCGGCCGTCGCCGGCGGCAGCGGGGCCTCCTCACCTTCCTGTGCAGCGGGGCGGCGCGGGCTGTCGTGGCTGCATCGGGATGCGGCGCTGCTGCAGGGCGACGCAGCGGGGAGGCGCGCTGGTGTGGGGCTGTGACGGCGGCGCGACGGCTTCGTGGTGGGCTGCGTGGGGCAGCTGGTGGTGGCGTGCTGCGTCCAGCCCTGGTTGGTGGATTCCTCTGGATCTGACCATGGCTGGCGGCTGGCGGCGCGTGGTGGTGGCGGCGGCCAGGTCCGGTCGTCGCCCTGGGCGTGCTCTGCAGCGCCGCAGTGGCTGCCCTTGCTGCGGTGCGGGGCTTCGCGGCTGTGCGGCAGAGTCACGCAGGGGTGGCCGGGGCTTCGACCTAGATCTGGTCCAAGTGCTCGGGGGCGGACGGCGGTGTCCCGGCGCGCGTCCGTGCGGCGTCGGGATTGGGTGCGGCAGGCGACGGCGGGCTGCGGGCGAAGGCTGTGGTGGCGTCGTCAAGCGGCGCCCCGGTTGGCTGGTGGCGCGGGTGCGTGCCCGGCGGCTCCGACGCTTGGAGCTCGCCGGACGGCGTGGCTTGGGCAGTGGCCCGGTGTGGTTGCTGCTCCGGCCGTGGGTGGCTCCACGGTAGCTTGGCAGGTCGGCTGCGGCGGCGGCTGACATGTTTCGGCGTCGGCTCACCCGTAGGCGGCTTGTGTCGGCCTTTGATCCCTCTCCTCTTCGTCCGGGCGCTACTTTTGTCGAAGGGTTGGCCATCTCCCAGCTGCGGTTCATCACTCGTCTCGCACCCGGGGCCGCAGGACCGAGCTCGTCTCGCGCCCGGCAGCAGGGCCGATCTCGTCTCGCGCCCGGGAGCACGACCGAGCTCGTCTCGCGCCCGGGGCTGCAGGACGGGGCGATGGAGGCTAGTTTTGGCCGGCCTATTGGGTCTCGGCGCTGGGGGCCGCCCAGGGGTGCGAAAGGCGTGACCTTTCCGCTCATCTCTTTGGTTGGGGTAGCGGCGGGTCTCGGGTGAGGTGGTGTCAAGGTCTTGGATGCCGAGGCGGCGGCCCTGGTGTGGTAGCGCGGTGCTCATGGGCAGAGCCCGTGGCTCGGTGCTGCCCGGTAGCCATGGCCGTGTGGGCGGCGTGGTAGCCGGGGTGTGGCGTTCGGTGGCGGTGAGTGTTGGCCGGGGTGAAAACCTGTTCTATCTTTGGACGGACCGGCGGCGGCGAAGCTCGTTCCCTTCTTGAAGGCATCGTCGCGGCTCTCATTGCCCGTCGTGTTGCTCCAGGGGAAACTCTGATCCTCGGATCGGGCGGTGGCGGCGCTCCGGTGTCGTTTCCTTCCTGAAGGCGCCGCCTTGGAGTCCACGGTTCGTCGTATGCGGCTGCATCTCTTCGTAGTGATAGGGGTGGTGTTGCTGCGCTCAGCGCTTATGTATCCTGCCTTGGGTGTGTGCATGTGTTGTGATGGCGTGCATCTGTACCGGGCTGTTGATGATCGTTGCTTTATATATAAAGCGGGGCGAAAGCCTTTTTCGGTAAATACCAAATATATCTCTAACAATATAAAAAACGAAAGATGTGTCCTCAGCTTGCCAGTTTTGGTCGCACCAAAGCCTGCAGATTCATTATTTTTATATATCTCGGTGATACCCTTTGCGGTCAGCTGGATTTTGGTAGTCACGTTAGCGGAAGGAGGAAAGCTTCAGCGGCTTGTATGTTTTATTATAAGAGCAAGGTTAATAATAGAAGCAACTGCTGCTAGCTATATCTTGTTGACATCTCATGTGTAGCCAATCTTATAGACAATATTTATAGTAAGTTAGTTATAAAAAATATATACTACCTGACTCACTTCATTCTCTCATAAAGTTTTTTGGAGCCCTGCTGTAGCTGGCTCTTAATCTACAATCCGCTTATCTTCTCACCCCTCTTCTTTTTCCTTCAACTCAAGAAATATACAATATTTTCATTCTTATACTCTGCTTACATCACATTATTATACTTGCTCTAGGCGCTACATGGGCCGAAGGAGCTCTTTCCGATGATTCAGGAGTTACTCTGCACGGTCGTTTTGGTCTCACCATCATTGTGGCAACTCATAGTCCTCTAGGAAGTATTATGATCACTAAGTATGCGGTGGAACTTGGGTAGTGGCAAGGCAATCAAATCACTAGCATTGATAGACAAACCATATCTCAAGCTTTGGAGCTAGATTATTGATTACAGATTTGCTATTTTACATCTAGATGTAATATACTACTTCACATCTAAGTCCACAACGGTTGATCTTTGTTTGTCTTTAAAGTTCGCGCAACGTGATTGTCTCCTTCGCGCGCTCGTTCGCATCTTGTTGTCGCACGCGGCAGCCTCTGTCGGCGAACCCTATTTGGCGCTGCAGGCGCCAGTTATAGGGCATTTTCGCTAACGGGCGCCTGTAGCGCACTCCCCCTCCCGCGAGCTGGGCCGGCCAACATATCTTTTTTTTCTGACTTTAAATCGCAAAAACGAAATTGTGGGTGATGGGATTCGAACCGCAAACCTCTGTGTTCTCTGTTAGCTGCACTAACCACCCGAGACAGCGCACATTACGTGATTACTATCTCGGTTTTTTGCTTTTTGTTCTACCTTCCGTTTCCGTTTCCATTTTCTTTTTCTCTTTCTTTTCCTTTTTGTTTTTGTTTTTGTTTTCCTGTTCTTTTCATTTTCCTTTTCTTTTCTTTTTTCCTTTTATTTTCTTTTTTCCTATTCTTAAATTCGTGAACAATTTTCAAAATCCGTGAACTTTTCTCAAATCGATGAACTTTTTTTTCAAAATCGATGAACTTTTTCCAAATTCGATGAACTTTTTTCATACTCGATGAACTTTTTTTCAATTTCGATGAACTTATTTTCAAATTCGATGAACTTTTTTTTCTAATTCGATGAACTTTTTATCATATTCGATGAACTTTTTTCAAATTCGATGAACTTTTTTCGTAGTCGATGAACTTTTTTCAAATTCGATGAACTTTTTTTTCAAATTCGATGATCTTTTTTTCAACTCGATGAACTATTTTCAAATTTGATGAACTTTTTTTCAAATTCGATGAACTTTTTTCAAACTCGATGAACTTTTTTTCAAATTCGACGAACTTTTTTCAAATTCGATGAACTTTTTTTTGAATTCGTGAACTTTTTTTGAATTTTGGATGAATTCTCTTTGAATCCGTGAACTTTTTCCTTTTTTTCAAATTTGTGAACTTTTTTCAAAATCAAATACATTTTTCAGATCCATTTTTGAAAAATAGTCAAACGGTCAACAGTTTCCGGTCAACGGCTGACTAGCCAAAGGTTGACCGGTCAACCATCGAGCGATCGATCGAAGGGAATGGCTCAGGTCGCCAACGACCGTGCGACCCAAGGACGACGCGAGCTACCCTTCTCCTTTCTGTTGGGCCAGCCCAGTTGGCTCGCGCGTGAGCGCCAATTACGGTTGTGGGCGCTTAAGGCGCCAAAAAGGAGCTCCCGCCTCTGTCCACGTCCACGCGAGTGGGGTGGGCTGTTTTTTGTTCTGTTTTTCTGGGCCGTCTGTCAAGTCGCGGGCTGCGGTCTTGTTGTTGGGCTTTTGTACTGGAATTCGAAGAGACTGAGAGTCATAATATGAAGGCCTGCCGATTGCTGGCCCGTTCTAACCAGACTTGGTTCCGATATGTGATCAAGATGATGTTTTGTGTGTTGTGGTGGAAAGCTCGCTAAACTTTTTTAAACAGTGCCCCATCCCGAGATCGATGGATGTTTTCTTAGTAAGAAGAGAAACAAGTTTGTGTGAACTGTAGCCTTTTTCATGCAATGATGTAATTAGCCATACCAAGGTTTTTAGCGGGGCACATGTTATAGTTGTACAATATGAATGCACCTTTTTTTTTTACATGCACTGACTAATTTTTTGTGCGTCGAACACATGAACAAGATTTTTTTGTCAAGTTTTTGCACTAATTTTATGGTGCGCCGAACACGATGCATTATTACTTCAGGAGCACCAATGGTCAACCTCCACCCTTCTTGTTTTTAGAATCATCGGGGGATCTCAATTTGCAGTATCATATAATTTATTTATTTTTTGATTTGAACTAATTAGCAGCTCTTTTCCCTCTTTGTTGTCTAGCTTTCTTATTATTATTTTTACCAAACAATTCTGGGTAGCACACATGTTTTTATTTCATTCTCATTTTCTTATTTCAAGTTATTGTTATATAATCAGCAGTTAAGTCATCTATTTTCATCGCTCTTTTTTTTATTGGCGTAAGCAGTTGTCGTGTGGGTTGTGTGGCAACTTTTGCCACGATGCAGAATTTGATGACTTCAATGTCTACTTATGGGACGCGTTTCGCTCTTTAGTGGTAATCCAGCAACACTTGCTTGCATGAACTTTTTCTATGAGTTATTTTTTGTAAATCGGTTTTTACCAAATCCATATATTAATGTTCTTTCCTTTTTTGTTCAAAGTAGTTTGCCCCTAGTTGCAAGTCGACCCCTGGCTCGCAACTCGAGGCCACAGTTGCAAGTGAACCCTAGACTCGAAACTAGGGGCTTTCCTTTTTTGTAGTTGTAGGTTGCCCCATTGCAAGTCGACCCCTATCTTGCAACTTGGGGCACCCTAGTTGCAAATCAATTCTCGACTCGCAACTGGGGGCTTGTTGTCGTAGTTTTTGTAGTTGCCCTAGTTGCAAGTCAAGCCTCAACTTTGCAACCCAAGGCCCTAGTTGCAAGTCAACCCTCGACTCACAACTGGGGGCTTGTTTTTCGTAGTTTGTAGTCGACCCAGTTGCGAGTCAAGCCTCGACTTGCAACTCTAGGCCCAGTTCAAGTCAACCCCCGACTCGCAACTGGGGGCTTGTTTTGTACTTGTAGGTTCGCCCGAGTTGCAAGTCGACCCTAACTCGCAACTCGAGGCCCTAGTTGCAAGTCAACCCCTGACTCGCAACTGAGGACTTTTTTTTGTAGTTGTAGGTTGCCAAGTTGCAAGTCGACCCCAAACTCGCAACCTGGCGCCCCTAGTTGCAAGTCAACCCTCGACTCGCAACTGGGAGCTTGTTTTTTTTTGTAGTTGTAGTTGACCTAGTTGCAAGTTGGACCCTGGCTCGCAACTCGAGCCCCCTGGTTGCAAGTCAACCATTGACTCGCAACTGGGGGCTTGTTTTTTCCTTGGTTGTAGTTGACCCCTAGTTGCAAGTCAACCCTCGACTTGCAATCCTGAGGCCCCAATTGCAAGTCAACCCTCGACTCACAGCCGGGGGCTTCTTTTCGTACTTGTAGGTTGCCCCAGTTGCTGGCCAGCCCCTGACTCACAACTTGATGCTCCCTTTTTGTAAGTCAACCCTCGACTCGCAACTGGGGGCTTACCTTTTTTGTAGTTGTAGGTTGCCCCAGTTGCAAGTCGACCATAGACTCGCAACTAGGGGGCTTGTTTTCGTAGTTTGTAGTTGCCCTAGTTGGAAGTCAAGCCTCAACTTGCAACCCAAGGCCTCAGTTGCAAGTCAACCCTTGACTTCCAGTTGTCCACCCTTGACTCGCAACTGGGCTCATAGCTGTCCGAGTTGCAAGCCCATCCTCGACTCGCAACTGGAGCCTGTGTTTTGTTTTTCATCACAGTTGCAAGTCCACCATTGACTTGCAATTGGGCCCATAGTTTATTTCATCCCAGTTGCAAGTCGACCCTTGACTCGCAACTGGGCTCGTAGTTTCGTAGTTGTCTCAGTTGAAAGTCCACCCTCGACTCGCAACTCGGCTCGTAGTTGTCCAAGTTGCAAGCCCACCCCGACTCGCAACTAGAGCCTGTGTTTTGTTTTTCATCCTAGTTGCAAGTCCACCTTTTCACTCGCAACTTGGCCCATAGCTTGTTTCATCCCAGTTGCAAAGTCGACCCTTGACTCGCAACTGGGCTCGTAGTTTCGTAGTTGTCCCAGTTTTTTTGTCTCCTCAGTTTGCAAGTCCACCCTCGGCTTATTACTAGCACCGACCCTCTTTTTTTCTCCGCTCCTTTTTTGTTCTCCACTCCTAGTTGCAAGCCCACTCTGTATTTGCAATCGGGCTTTTTTTTGCCACCCTTATTTTTGCGAGTAGGCCATCTTTTTTATTCTGTGCCCCCGCTGGAAGTCCACCACCGACTTGTAATTGGGCTCCAATTTTTTTTTGTCTCAGTTACAAGTTCACATCAACTTACAACTAGGGTGAGCGACCAATTTTTTTCCGAGGTACAAGTCCATCTTCAATATGCAAAATGCGAGTCCCAACCCTGGCAGTTACTAGTCCACCTTTTTTTGTTCTTTTTAGCCGCTCAACATTTTTTATTTTTTATTTTTTGGTCCCAATACTTTTTTTTAAATGTCCCAGTTGCAAGCCCATATTTGACCCTTTTTTTGAATTTTTTGAAAGATATGCAACCGAGTTGGAGGGACCTAAGTTTTCATGTGTCTTTTTTAAAGCCATCATTTATATGATTTTTAGTTTCCAACCCATTGAGTTAGTTCCCCACCTTTTTCGAAATCTCATAGTTGTATACAAATGAGACACACCCTTTTTGAGTCATATCCTTTTAGTATATAATAGTTTGTCCACCAATTCAAAAAAAAAAAAAAACTGAGTTTCCAAAAATGATTTGGATTTTTAAAAAATGTTTGCGTTTCCAAAAATTGTGTTTAACAATTCAAAAAATCTTCTAGAATTTTTTAAAAAATGTTAATTATTTTCAGAAATTGTTCAGAATTTCAAAAGATGTTCTCATTTTTAAGTTGTATTTACAATTGATTTTTTTTGGGGAATTTCAATTTTTCTTCGCAATTTGTAAAAATGTTCAGAAATTTCAAAAATTGCTCATGTTTAACAAAAAATTATTCATAATTTCTAAAAGGTGTTCAAAATTTTAAAAAATGTTTGCAATGTTTCAAGTAATGTTCAGTTACGCCACTTCCATTAGTTCTTCAAATTTCTCACTACTTTTTTGTCATGGCGTGCTGTCTGGTGAGTGGCTTGTTGCGTTCTTGAATATACAAGAGGTCAGTGGTTCGAATTCTGCCACTCGCGTCATTCTTTTTTTTTTTTTGCGCGGGAAAGTTTGCTGTCAGTTTCACATAAATGGGCCGGCCCAGTCGGGCGTGTCCTCAGCCAAGGGGCGCTTCTAGGCTGGATGAATGCACCAAGCTCTAGCAACTTGGGTTTCAAAGAGTGTTTAAGTGTGGGTGCCTGGTACATTTGGTGGCAAAGAAGGGAGGCCGTCAAAGGTAAATCTGTAGCCCCCCCCCCCCCCCCCCCCACGGCCAAGAACGGCCTTTGCGATTCAGGCTCTGGCATCGAATTTTGCTAAGTCTTCAGGTACTGCTAATCCGCATAAAATCATATGGGAGAAACCTGCTACAGGATGGTATAAGATGAATGTAGATGCTACATACTTTGATGATGGTTCAGGAGCTACAGCGGCAATTCTCCGTAACTCTAAGGGGGAAGCAATGGCTGGCCGTACATCACTTTTGTCAAATATTTTGAACAGCACTACGGCTGAAGCCATTGCATTACAGAGAGGTCTAGCCATGGTGCAGGACCTTGGCTGCACTAATATTATCCTGGAATCTGATTCACTCGAGTTAATGGAGGCATGCAATGGAATCATTGAAGTTTGGAGCCCATACACGGCAATCTTGGCGGACTGTTTTCTGAGAGCCCATGATATTGGTTCAGTGAAGTTCTCGCATTGTCGAAGGGATGCTAATCGAGCGGCGCATAATTTAGCTAGGTTCTCCTACGATTCTAAAGTAGAGGTGGATTGGGATGGCGATCCTCCTAGCTTTATTCTTTCGGACTTGTTGTTTGATGTAACTCTCATTTGATTAATAAAATGCGCCCAAGGGCATCCCCTCAAAAAAAAAAAAACAATACAACAGATTGTTTAGTTAGATGTCAACGTGTCTAAAAAAAATTAGATGAGAAGGGCCACATATAGGATGCTGTCAAGTTAGATGTGAGATAATATATCACGTCTAGATGTGACATAAACGGACCCAATTGATTATCTCACTAGACAGAGTATGACAATAATATTTTTTTCAACAAAGCAGGAGGGACTACTCATTGTCTGAAAAGTAGATTATTCAGACTGAGATTCACATAGTATTTGTATGCGAATGAAGATTGGCGTATCAACTTATCAAGCGAATATGAGAGAATATTTGCTTATTACATCAGTTTTGTCTGTTTGTACCCCAGCTGAAAAGAAAAATTGTTTGTTTGAACCCAAGTGCACTGAAATATTTCTTCAGACTGAAAAAAGATTTTTGCACACTTCCTCTGCCTTGCACCTCACTTGTTCTTTCCCTTCCCGTCCCCTCCCCTCCCCTCCCCACCCACGGCTAGGTTGCGAATCCTACCTTAGCACCTCGCTGATGTGAGCCGCGCCGGCGACCACACTGCCGGCCGCCGATTCCGCCCCGCCTACCGCCCCCTGGCGGCCCAGGTTGCGGGACCCTAGCTCCCTGCTCGCTGATGTGAGTCTTGCCGGAGATTCCCGATAGAGCTGCCACCATCCCGCTGCCGGCGGCCGACTCCGTCCCCCGCCTTCCACCTCCTCTCGCACTAGGCGCTCTAAGACTCGTAAGCGGTGAGCTCCTCCGAATGCGCAAAGTCTACCTAGGGGTTAGCTCGTTGGTTGAGCAGATCGATCGATGCGGTGCCTGACCAACATTGTTTGAGTGGATCTATCATCTGTCCATTGGTACCGCAGTTTTTACCTGGTGATGCACCCCTAAAGGATTCACCCTGTTCTTGAAAACAAGGGGAAAATGACACCTCTTCTGCAGTTTGCTACTTGACCAAACCAAAATTGCTTTTTAGTTAGTAGATCTTCTGTTGTTTACAATTTTATACGAATATATACTTTGTTCAGATGCAGACCTATCACTGCTTCAGCGTGTTCTTCAGGAAGGAAATGGCGCCTCTTCTGCAAATTGCTACTTTAATTAACCTAATCGAAATCTGTTTTCTTTTAGTTGATCTAAGCTTGGCAATTCACTTAATCTGATGTAAAAACAACAAATATCCAGTAATATACTTTGCTCCGATGTGCAGCCATTCGTTCACTATGCACTTAATAAGACGCCACTTCTTTTTCTGCATAATTTTTATACTTAATAGAATGCCCTCTGACCTCAGTCTATATCAATAGAAAAAAAATTGAAAATGGTGTGTGTGCTTTTGACTAGGTCACTAATGTTGGGCCATTGCACATGAGAAATCAAGTATACCATTCTTTCACAGCTTGTTATACTCTGCTGCTGTTAGTGTTTCTAGTTAGAAGGTGGCAATCAAAGTATCTTCTTTTCTGTTTTAGTCATGCACCTCATCAACTGAAAAAATTGCACAGCGTACTGTCTAAGCTTAGTTGCAGTTAGCCAGTTACTGCTTGGTACTTACCGCAGCTGTTGTTACCAGGTGCAAAAAACATATATATGCAGTGCGAGGTTAGGCGGTTTGGCAAATGTAGTACTCTGTCCGATCCATATTAATTGACGCTGGTCTACTTTACTTTTGGATCGGAGGGAGTAGCACTACTTTACTTTTGTCTGGTGGATTGATTGTTTCCCCTGCATCTTCACATTTTCATTTTACTCTGAACTCCTTAGTTTTCTTACAAAATTGAGCTGACGGCCTTTGGTCTTAGAATACTACAATAAACACATGTGCTGTTAGTTGTTGTGTCTTTTTTACTCTGTTTAACTATGAATCCTCTGTCTTGTCTTGTAGACTTGCATGATGGAGGCTGCACAGGGTCGACCTTGGTCGGATCTTCAGCCAGAACTCTTGGGCCTTGTCCTCAGCCGCCTCCCCTCCCTTGCTGATCGTGTTCGTCTGAGGGCAGTCTGTTTTTTTTGGCCCGATCCGACTGGAGCTCTGTCATTGCATTATAGGAGAGGGAAAAACTGTACA
Source organism: Elymus sibiricus (assembly GCA_039707655.1). NCBI lineage: Eukaryota > Viridiplantae > Streptophyta > Magnoliopsida > Poales > Poaceae > Elymus > Elymus sibiricus. The sequence goes on from CM077676.1 coordinate 87,279,144, forward strand.
TTTTAGAGTTTACAGAGGAGCTTAGGCCACTGAACAAACGGAAGGCTGATCAGTGGCCACAACTACGGACTACTCTCTAAATGCCTCCCTGAGGAGGCAAACATCATCAATCACCAGCATGAACACTTGATGCGGCAGGAGCAGTTTGTTTTGGAACACCCTCCTGTTTCTTTCATTCCAGAGATGCCATGCCACGTATGCAGCAAATGTAATCTGCTCCTTCCTAATTTCTTTCGGTGTGATCAAGAGCAGCTTGCGCCACCAGCATCTGACTGAATTGGAAGAAAGGGCCACGTCCATCATCTGGGGGTGGATAGAGCCAGTCTTGCTCCAGACCTCCTTAGAGTAGGGGCATCCCAGCAGAATGTGCATCGCTGTCTCAGGGGCCTGATCACAGAAAGAGCAGGTCAGGTTGCAAGGCCATCCCCTCGTGGATAATCTGTCCGCAGTCCAGTTACGGTTCTGGAGCAGCAACCAGAGGTAGAATTTTATCTTGTTTTCAGCCTTCACTTTCCATGCTTGCTCCAGGAGTGGTTGCTTAATTCGTCCCAAGAATTGGGCTTCATAAGCATCTTTAGCCGTGTATTTTCCTCTGGAGTTAAAAAGCCACGTAATGCTATCATCGTCATGAGAAATATGCACTTCTTGGATCTTCTCCCATAGGGAAACAAATTGCTGCACTTGCTCTTCGTTGTTTATCCGTTGTAGCCTCCTCATCCATTTGTTGTCTGTCAGAGCATCAGCGACCTTGAGATTCTTCCTCCAAGCCAGTTTCGCAACCTCGGGTGCCACCGCAATAGGTGCAACTCCTTGTATCCACTTGTCCTTCCAGAAGTTCACCTTTTTTCCATTCCCCAAGCTGATCTTGGTGCAGGCAGAGAATAGACTTCTGTCAATTGTGTCACACGGAATTTGGGTGCCTTTCCAAGGTCTGTCAATGTCGTCCCATTCGAACCAGCACCATCTTAGTCTCAAGGCTTGGCTATAACAAATTAAGTCTTTGATCCCGAGGCCACCGAGATTTTTGGGGGTACGGCTCAAATGGCCCTATTCTGCTTTTTTCGGTCTGGATGTCAGTTCACGCTGATTGGTGGAGAAGTGCTGCCGTTCCCTCCTGTTGTGACCTTGGTTTCTTTATGGATTACAAAATTTTAAATTGGAATGTCAGGGGCTTAAACAACCCGGCCAAGCGAAGAGCAACTCTGATGTTTGTGGCTGAGATTGGTTGCAACATAATCTGCCTTCAGGAAGTGAAATTAGCTGAGATTACTCCTGCTATTGTTGCTGAAATTTTGGGCACCCAGTTCAGAGAAAACTTCATATACAAGCCTGCTGTGGGAACTAGGGGAGGAATTCTCATCGCTTGCTCCTCTGATTTCGAGATCACCCATGAACCACTGGCAGATGGACCAAATTCAATCACAGGGACTGTTAGAGATCGAACTAACAATGATTCCTGGACACTCTCGGCTGTCTATGGACCGCAAGAAGACTCCGACAAGATTTTGTTCATTGAGGAGATTAAGAACATCAAGCAGTTTGCTCAAGCCTGCTGGATGGTGACTGGAGATTTCAATCTGATCAAGAAGGCTAACGAGAAGAGCAATGGTAATATCAATTAGCAAATGATGGGCCGGTTCAGAGCCGCTCTGGACCATCTTGAACTGCTGGAATTCCCTCTGCTTGGGAGAAAATTCACCTGGTCAAATGAGAGGGAAAATGTGATTTACTGAAAAAGAAACTGCTGGGTTTTGCAGCTATTGAGAGAATAAATGTTCGACAACGGTCTAGGTTAACCTGGATTAAGGTTGGGGATGCAAACTCAAAGTTTTTCCAGCTCAGGGCGAATGGGCGCAGACGCAAGAATCACATCCCCTCTTTGCATGGACCGGAGGGCGTTGTCGTTGAAAAGAAGCAGAAGGCCCAGATCCTGTGGGAGCACTTCAACAATCTGATGGGAACTGCTAGGCAGGGCAACTTCAGCTTAAATTGGGAATATCTGCAGCTTCCTTCCTTCAATCTTGAGCACCTGGACGCCATTTTCACCATGGAAGAATTAAAAAAGGCAGTTTTCGAAATGCATGCTGAGAAGTCCCCTGGCCCTGATGGTTTTATTGGGGTTTTTTTCAAAAAGTGTTAGGAGCTCATTAAAGGAGATTTGCTGGAGGCCATCAACCAATTCTTTCATCTGAGAGGGAAAACCTGGAATCTTTTGAATAATGCCTTCATTGTGCTGCTGCCAAAGAAAGGAAATGCTGATCGTGCAACTGATTTTAGGCCAATTAGTCTCATGCATAGTGTGGCAAAAATTCTGTGCAAAATCTTGGCAAACAGGCTGGCCCCGGAGCTGCAGCACATGATCTCTGCAAGTCAAAGTGCTTTCCTCAAGGGCCGTAGCATTCAAGATAATTTTTTGTATGTCCAGAATGTCATAAGGAGGGCATTCACAAAAAAAAATCACCGCTCATCTTCCTCAAATTGGATATCGCTAAGGCTTTTGACTCGGTGCACTGGAGCTACATGTTGGAGGTTCTGAAAGGTTTTGGTTTTGGGCAAAAATGGACGGACATGATTGCATTGCTTCTCTCCACATCCTCTTCAAGGGTTCTCCTCAACGGCTGTCCGGGCGAACCGTTCCTGCACCGAAGGGTGCTGCGCCAGGGAGACCCGCTGTCGCCAATGCTATTCATTGTTGCAATGGAGCCATTGCAAAAAATGATAAGCCAGCAGGCCGCCACTTTGAGAACCAGCCTGTACGCGGATGACGCGGCACTCTTTGTAAATCCCATCAGAGAAGAGATTGCGGCAACTCAGAGAATTCTGATCAGATTTGGGGAGATTTCTGGCTTGATGATCAACCTGAGGAAGTGCACGGCGTACAAGATTCGATGCAACGAGGATGAACATGGGGAGGTTCTGCAGGACTTTGGAGGAAAAGAGGGTATGCTGCCTTGCCCATACCTGGGTTTACCACTGAACAGGAGGAAGCCGACTCGTGCTGAATTGCAACCAATTATAGACAAGGCTACTGGAAGAGTAAAGCCATGGAAGGGAAAACTTCTGAATAGAACCGGGCGCCTAACTCTAATCAACTCAGTCCTCACGACAATGACAACCTTCTTCCTCTCGTGTTTCGCAATGGATAAATGGGCTATCAAAAAGCTTGATAAGTGCAGGAGGAATTTTCTTTGGGCTGGGGATGAGGAGGCAGGCGAAAGTAAATGCATGGTAAATTGGAAACACTGAGGGCAGTCTGTCACCCATGGCACTCTAATAGTGTGCTGCAGCCGCTTCCCCTCCCATTCCCGTGGCTCACCCTCCCTGATGGTACCTTTTTCAGCATCCCAGGTGGTGAGGTTCACTGCATGCCTATACCAAATGGTGCTAGTTGCCGTGGCTCCATTGATAACTGGCTATTCCTCATTCACAGTGATGATGAGTGCACATTGATGAACCCTTTCTCCAAGAGCATGTTGGAGCTTCCCAACCTTGCCACACTTTGGCAGCGTGAGGTTCACCACCATTCTAATCCTGAACAATTTTTGTACAAGTTGGTGGCACCCTCGCCCCTGGATTCATCACCAGATTCACTTGTTGTGGCATTGATCATTGGTGATGGGGATATTGTCGTGGGTACGACCATCTATGGGGCCATCTAGCCCCTTTGTGGTTCGGCTAGGAGAATGCGCAAGTACAAAGAGCAGAATCAATGGAGAGCGCAGAGGATTTTACCCAGGTTCGGGCCACCGTGAGGTGTAAAACCATACTCCTGCTTTGATGTATTGGATAGGTGTGAGCACGGGTACAAGGAGCGCTTTCTCCGGCAAGGTGCGGAAGGAGCAGCTACGCATGCAGGTTGTTCTAAGGTTTCGATCGAGCGATCCCCCGTAAACGTTGCCCTGGTCCTCCTTTTATAGCTGAAGGGGTTACCACAGTGGCAAAACAGTAATTACAGGTTGATTAGATAGCAAACAGTGCTATCATACCCAACTCTGCCAGTTTAGGATAAAAGCAATAAATGCACCGTTAGGTGTCATGTGGAGTAGGAGCTCCGGCAAGGTTCCTGCACCGCTCGCCCAGCTACCTCCTATTAGCTCGACACGCCTTCTGGACGGGTGTCATTAAAGGCAAATCTTCTCCCTGTGTGCTGACACGTGCCCGACAAATCTCACCAACCAGCCTGCCCGGGCGACACCGCACCGATTAGCGACTAGCTGTCCGGTGAGGTGGAGCACTGACGAGCTGGCGAAAGCTTGCCGGGACAGAGCTTGCCGGGTCTTCGCCTTGCCGGCTCTGCCTTGCCGGCAAGAGATGTCTTCACCTTCAACACTAGTCGAGTGCTTGTTGATGCTTCGTCTTGAACTTTTCTTTAGTAGCCTCTACGACTGGATCTTGAATCTTGTTATTTGGCAAGTTTCGGCAAGCCTTGGCCGGCGAGGAGGCTGCTATCGTCTGTGCATAAGTCAGGGTATAAAATACCCATGTTTTATACACCGACAGGAGCCACCGGGCCTGGGCCATACGCGCGTCCGAAGCGTCGTTGGGCTAGGCCGAAACAATGCACAGACACGCGGTGGGAAAACTGCCGCTATAATTTTCGTCATGATGGTCTTCCATTTTCTGAAATCTTCTTTGCTTCTTCATTAATCCGGACTTGAGTTCGCTCTTGGTCATCTTCCGGCAAACCTTTCCGTCGCGCGAGCAGCTATTGCTTGTGCGCAGATCAGGAGTACAATCACACGCGAGGCGCCGTGGGGCTAGGCTTGAACGGGTGCATGGCCACGCGTGTCAAGGAATAACTACCACTTATGCCAATACTTATCCCTTCTCTGCGTCCTCCCATCACACACACTTGCATGCAGGGTAACGAATTGGCGAAGAAGGGCGGTCATTGGAGTGGTGCGCTTGGCCAGGGGCGCAGGGCGCGGGATTGGCGAACTTGGACGGTCGCTGGAGTAATGCGTCCGGCCAGGAGGGCAGGGCGCAGGATTGGCGAAGCTGGGCGGCCGCCCGAAGGCAGTATAGAGCCAGCCCCCGCGCTCTCCCTATAAAGAGGGGGCTGCGGGATGTGATGCTCATCCTCCTCTTCTCATCCCAATCTCCCAGCAACCGTCGTTTCCTTCTTCCATCTCCCTCCCCGGCATTTGCTTGTCGTCATGGTGAGGGGAAAAGGTCGAGCTCGTGGATCTGCTACTGCTACGAGAGCTTCCCCTCAACACCACACTCTCGCCTCGGCCACGGCTGCGGAAGTCGGCTCCAGCGCCCAAGGAAGGGGTGCGGCTCATGGACGAGGAAGACGCGGCGCCTGGGGTCGAGGCGGCCGCGCCGGAGCGCTCGTCGCTTCATCTTCGGCGATCCCTCCCCAGGCAGAAGGCCATACGGAGGACACGGCGCACGAGTTCGTCGTCGAGCTGTGCGATCGTCCTCGGAGCTGGTTGCGGCTGCCTCGTCCCTTCGCTAGGGTGATGGAAGACAACCATCTGCGCGGCCTGTGGCTGCGCGTGGATGGCTGCCGCAATGGCCCAGTCTGGGTGACCGTGGAGACCCCCAACAATGGCATCATGTACTTCACACGTGGGTGGAAATCCTTCGTCCGGGCCCATTGCCTGGGGCGGGGACACCTCCTTCACTTCAAGCTTGTCGGATCTGACACGCTTGTCGTGAAGTTCTTCGGGACTTCAGGCGCTCGTCTGGAGTGCTGCGCGGAAAGCTCGAGCGACAGCGACACCGCTTCCTCCAGCGAGACCGAGGACGACGACGATGATGACGACGATGATGACGACGGTGCTCCCAACGTCAAGACCGAGGACGACGGCGACGAGTCTGGCTGAAACGCCGGCAGCACCATCATCTGGTCCTCCGAGAGCGGGACGTGTCCCGCCTAGGCGCCCCTTTTGTCCTTGTATTGCATTTGATGTAAACCCTGGGTAAAGGGCTAAGAAAATGTTATCAAGTACTCTTAATGAATATCTGTTATTTGTCATGCTCAGATGAATGCATGCTATTCCCCTTGTTTTTCTTCGTTTTTGTATGATTGTATTCCCTACGCTGGTCGGAAGCTTGCCGGTGCGTACACTTGCCGCGAGCGCTTCGAGGAACAGGTCCTCAGCAGCCTGCTGGAAGTGCCGCCACCGGCAAGGTAACTTGCCGATCACAGCGCAGCAACTTGCCGGTACAGACACTTGCCGCGAGCGCTTAGAGGAACAGGTCCTTAGCAGCCTGCTGGAAGTACTGCCACCGGCAAGATAACTTGCCGTCACAATGCAGCTGCATATCTTGCCGAGCGGACCCGAGGCAAAACAAGAGCGCAAACCGATCACGACAAGATTCCTTCGCGTGCAGGTTTTTCATACAAACACAGAATCGTTCAAGGGAAATTGCAAATGCAACAAGGAGATTGTTTCAAAGTTTTTCAACTTAGCTTTTCCTTGCACTGCTTCTCTCTTGTCGCATGAAATAATTACTTGAACGTCGTTAAATGGTAACCCACGTCACTCCCCCCCCGGGAAACTTGCACGCGAGGGATCCTTCTGTCCTTTGAGAAAAAGAAAGAAGAAAAAGAAGTGGTTTGGGAACCTTGACGGTTCATTAGCCATTTCATACAAATCAAAGTGTAATCACAACATCGCATGCATCTATATACAAATGAATATATACGAAGAGTTGCGAAACACTTAGTTTTATTTCACTTATGCTTAGGATCTGCGCCTATCTTTGTACAAAGGGTTACAAGTCTTGCCGACAAAGCTTGTACAAAAGGGGTTGCCGGGAGGCCCGGCAACTGTGCCTTATGTGTAGAACTTGCGAAGATGCTCAATATTCCATGAGTTTTGCACTTGAATGCCATCTTCGGTCTCTAGACGGACTGCGCCAGGTCTGGTGACTCGTACTACCCGATAAGGGCCTTCCCACCTTGGCGTCAACTTGTTTGATCTCTTGGCGGATTGGACGCGCCGAAGAACAAGGTCGCCTTCTCAAGGCTTCGGGCGTGTACTTTATGGCTATGATAGCGGCGCAAGGCTTGCTGGCAGCGTGCAGCTTGCACAGCCACCCAAAGACGATCCTCCTCAAGGAGCATTGCGTCATCTTGCCGCAACTGCTCTTGCTCAGCTTCATCGTAAGCAAGCACTCGAGGTGACCCGTATATGAGTTCCGTGGGGAGCACCGCTTCTGCACCATAGATTAGGGAGAAGGGTGTTTGGCCGGTAGCTCGATTTGGTGTCGTCCTGAGTGACCAAAGAAGTGCCGGCAACTCATTAATCCAGCATCTCCCATATTTCCGCAGCCTGTCAAAGGTTCTTGTCTTGAGGCCACGCAGCACTTCAGCGTTCATCCTTTCCGCTTGGCCGTTGCTTCTCGGGTGAGCAACAGATGCAAAACAGATTTTGCCGCCAAGGTCCTGGATATACTGCATGAAGGTGCGGCTCGTGAATTGTGTGCCGTTGTCGGTGATGATCCTGTTAGGGACCCCGAAACGGCAAACTAATCCTTTGAAGAACTTGACGGCTGATTGCGCTGTCACCTTCCTCACTGGCTCCACTTCAGGCCACTTTGTGAACTTGTCGATGGCGACGTACAAGAACTCAAAGCCCCCGGTAGCGCGGGGGAAGGGGCCCAAGATATCAAGCCCCCAGACCGAAAAAGGCCAGGAGAGAGGGATTGTTTGAAGGGCTTGAGCTGGCTGATGTATGTTCTTTGAATGGAACTGGCATGCTTCACACTTTGTTACTAGCTCAGTTGCATCCTGGAGGGTAGTGGGCCAATAGAAGCCTTACCGGAAAGGTTTGCCGGCAAGTGCTCTTGATCCTATGTGAGAGCCACATACGCCTCCATGTATCTCCGCCAACAGCTTTAGTCCATCTTCCCGGCAAATACACTTCTATTTCACACCGTTTGATCTCTTTCTGTACAGCATGTTATCCACTAACTGATACATACTCGACCGACGGGCTACTTTCTCAGCTTCTTCTTGCTCATCGGGAAGTTCCCCTGTTTGAAGGAAACGAACTATCTGTTGTGCCCATGCTGGAGCCTGTGGCTCGACGACAAGAACTAAAGGCATTTCTTCGGCCGCGGGAGCGCTCGCCTCAGCGGTAAGAACCTGAGGTTCTGCGCGAAGCGGCTGCTCACCGACAACCGTGTCGTTGTTCCCGGCGACCTTCTTGCCGGCGGCTTCTGGGAGCTCGGCCGGAAAGTACTTGCCGGAATTCAACCTCCTTTTTTTACTGACCTGCGTTGATGGAGTGATTGTTGGTTGATTTAAATGGAGCACAAAAGTTCCCGGTTCCACAGGTAGCTTTTGAGCAGCACACTTTGACAGGTGATCAGCAATGCTATTTTCCGCACGAGGGATGTGCTCTGTTTGCAACCCGTCAAAGTGTTCCTCCAATTTCCTCACTTCTTTCACATATGCTTCCATCAACGGGCTCTGGTAATCTTTATTCACTTGCTTTACAACAAGCTGTGAGTCACCACGGATGATCAATTTTCTGATTCCAAGGTCCACTGCGATCCTAAGACCGGTAAGGAGTACTTCGTACTCAGCAGTGTTGTTTGTATCTTGCTCCCAGGGAAAGTGCATTTGAACTACATACTTGAGGTGCTCTCCGGTGGGTGCGACAAGCAGCACTCCGGCACCGGCGCCTTGCAGCGAGAAGGCACCGTCAAAGTACATGATCCATTCCTTGGCTATCTCTTTGCCGGGGAGAGTTGTTTCTTGAATTTCTTCGTCTTGCGTTGGTGTCCATTCTGCAATGAACTCCGCCAAGGCCCTGCTCTGAATGGTTGAAGTGCTTTCAAACTTCAGTGCAAAGCTTGACAGTTCCAACGCCCACTCCACTATCCTGCCAGTTGCCTCTGGGTTTCTCAAAATGCGTTGCAACGGAAAGCGAGTGACGACGGTGATCTCATGTGCTTGGAAATAGTGACGCAGCTTTCTTGAGGCCATAAGGAGGCCGAAAAGCAACTTCTGCACCCCAGAGTATCTTGATCTAGCCCCCTGCAGAAGGGAACTAAGAAAAATACACGGGCCGCCGCACCACCTTCTTCTTCGGCACTATTTGCTGATTAGCTTCGTTTGCCTGCACCGTTTCTGACTTGTCGGCGCCAGATCTTGCCGGAGAAGATTCCGGTTTGTCGCTGGACGGGCTTGCCGCGGCTGCTTCTTCTTCATCGACTTCCCTCTGCGCCACTAATGCAGCACTGGTCACTTGATTCGTTGCCGCTATATATAGCAGCAACAGCTCTTGTAGTTTAGGCGCAACTAGTGTTGGTGCAGAGGAGAGATATCTTTTCAAATCCTGCAGCGCAGCCTCTGCTTCCGGAGTCCATTTCATTAGACCTGCCTTTTTCAAAATCTTGAAAAACAGCAGGGCGTGCTCAGCAGATCTTGAAATGAACCTACTCAAGGCAGCAACACAGTCGGCAAGACGCCTTACATCCTTGACGCTTTTTGGTGCTTGAATCTACTCAATTGCTTTGATCTTGTTGGGATTTGCTTCTATTCCGCGTTGAGATACAAAGAATCCGAGAAGCTTGCCGGATGGAACGCCAAACACACACTTCTCGGGATTGAGCTTCAAATTGATCTTGCGCAAGTTTGCAAATGTTTCTTCCAAATATTGAATGAGGGTCGATTTGTCCTTGATTTTGACCACTATATGATCCATATATGCTTCCACATTTCTGTGCAACTGGGGCTCAAAACCAATCTGGACTGCTCTTGCAAATGTTGAACCAGCACTCTTTAATCCGAAAGGCATACGTACGAAGCAGTATGTGCCACATGGAGTAATGAATGCGGTTTTCTCCTCATCCTCCCTGGCCATGAATATCTGATGGTACCCAGAATATGCATCAAGGAAGGAGAGTAAATCACAGCCGGAAGTAGAGTCCACGATTTGATCAATGCATGGCAAAGGGAAAGGATCCTTCGGACACGCTTTGTTAATATCAGTGTATTCAATACAATGTCTCCACTTTTCGTTCGCTTTTCGCACCACAACTGGATTTGCCAACCAAGTTGGATGTAGTACACCTCTAACTAAGCCTGCTGCTTCAAGTTTCTTGATTTCCTCGGTAATGAACTGTTGCCGCTCCAAAGCTTGCTTCCTGATCTTTTGCTTGACGGGCCTAGCGTGGGGACAGACGGCAAGGTGGTGCTCAATTACCTCCCTAGGAACACAGGGGATGTCAGATGGTCGCCATGCGAACACATCGACATTCGCCCGCAGGAAGGCAATGCGCGCGCTTTCCTATTTGCTGTCAAGGGTGGCACTGATGGTGAAGGTACCGTCAGTGCCGTCCTCCCTTGCCGGCACCTTTTTGGTTGCTGGTGAAGTAGCTTTGGATTTCTTACCGGTAGAGCACTTCGGCAAGTCTTCAACAGGCGCGCAGCGCTCCGAAGAGGTGCGCTTCCCGGAATCCTTGTCAGAGGTCTTGCCGGACTTCTTCCTTTTCTTCTTCTTGGTGGGAGCTGGCGCCTTGGTGGCCTCTGCTGCAACCGCATCTCTGTACATCTTATCGATGCAAATAACTGCATTTTTCCTATCAGAATTGATGGAAATAACACCCATTGGTCCTGGCATCTTCAACGTGTTGTAAGCATAGTGAGACGCTGCCATGAATTTTGCCAAGGCTGGGCGGCCAAGAATTCCATTGTACGGCAAGGGGATCTTGACAACGTCAAACACAATCCTTTCTGTTCTGTAGTTCAATTCCCCGGCAAACGTCACCGGCAATGTGACCTTTCCCTTGGGCTGGCTTCTTCCCGGGTTTATTCCTTGAAATGTACCTGTTTTCTCGAGTTCCTCGTCGGGAATCTGCAGCCTTTTGATTACTTCTGGAGAAATCAAGTTTAGGCCGGCCCCACCGTCAACTAACATTTTCGTGACCTGGAGGTTGCGAATTGTTGGTGAAACCAACAGCGGCAAACACCCGACCGCGGTTGTGCGATTAGGGTGATCCTCGACATCGAAAATGATAGGCGTGTGCGACCACTTGAGTGGCTTTCGAGAGCCCATTGCCGGTTCTGCCGCATTAACCTCACGTGCCCACTGCTTAAGTTGGGGGGTGAGAGGAGTGCAAAGATGCTCCTTCGTCAACGCACATGGCCTCAGTTGCCTTCTGGAATTCCTGTTCACTGGACTCTCCGTTGTCCTCTTCCTCTTCACTTCCATCATCTTCCTCTTTCTTTTCGCGGCCTCTAGCAGGTTTCTCTTTCTGCTGCCTGGCCTTGCCGCGACGACCTCCTCGACCACCACGGCCCTTTTTGCCGGATCTACTGGCACCATCTTGACCCTTCTCTTTGTCGCGTTTCTCATATTCAGCCTTCACTAGTAGAAAACAGGGCTTTCGTCCAGGCCGGATAATTGCATCAGTCCCGGTTCTGTTACGAACCGCGACCAATGGGTGCATCAGTCCCGGTTCGTGAGGCCAGGGCGCCGGCCGGGCCACGGCAGGCACCAGTCCCGGTTCGTCTGACCCCTTTGGTCCCGGTTCCAGACACGAACCGGGACTAAAGGTCCTCGCTCCTGGCGCAGCCCCTTTAGTCCCGGTTGGTGGCTGGAACCGGGACTAAAGGTGTGTCTTCTGTCCCGGTTCTAGCCACAAACCGGGACTAAAGAGATGCCTATATATATGCTCTCCCCTGCCCGCTCAGTCCTCTGTTTTTTGGCCGGCCGGTGTGGGAGGTGTGTGCTGCTCTGCTCTCACCTCCTATGCACATGAGGTGTTCGATGAAATGCCCGAGTCACACTTAAGCTTTCTCCTCTCCAAGTTCGACCTCCAAGCTCCATTTTCCCCAAGATTTGTCTAGGTTTGGCGGTGCACCATTGTCCCCGTCCTCGTCCTCACCGTCGTCGATCGCCCGCGCCGATCTCGTCGCCGGCACCACCGTGGTGAGCCTCTTGTTCTTATCTTCTTTTTAAAAATTCTTACTTGTATGATTTAGATGGATACTTGTATAATTTTCTTACTTTTATTATTGTTTGTTATTATATAGTGCCATGACTTTGGTATCCGCCCCCGTCGGCCCTCGTCCTGTCTATGATTCGGATGTGGTATATTATCTTTTATTATGATTTGTTTCATTTAGTGTTTATGACAATTATGCCGACCAACGTGACATAGATGTTTTTATCTAGGAGGTATGTGAACCGGAAATTCCAACCGACCCTCTTGTCGAGAGGTTAAATTTAGTTGAAAAAGAAAACAATTACTTGAAGAAAAAATTGAAAAGAATTGAGGAGGAGAAGATGGAATTGGAGTTGCCTGTTGCCGATGTCGTCGATGATCACAAGATCAAGATGGATGCAATGCGCTTGAAGATTAGAAAGATTAGAAAATATGCCATTCATAATGAGGCTTGGTATCATTATGCCGTTGGATCAATTGTTACCTTAGTTGCGATTATGATCGCATTTGTTGTTGCATTTAAATGTTTTTCATAGTTTCAATGTATCTTTTAATTAGATGCTCTAGAGAGCTATATATTGTTCTATGAGAACTATATATGTATGAACTTTATGTATTTATTTTTTCAGTAATAACATTTGATCAGTACTGTACTTTGGTTTTAATGTGATGATGAACTTGTATTAATTTGGTCACTTCTCTATTCATGATGTTCTGTAATGGTTTTTGATACACTTAATTATATAATGCACGCAGATGAACCGGCAATGGATGTACGGTGACCGACGCACCTCCGAGTATCTTGAGGGCCTGCATAAATTTCTCGAAGTGGCTGAGGCAAACAAGCAGAATGGTTTTATGTATTGTCCATGCCTTGTCTGTGAGAATACGAAGGATTACTCTAACTTGAAAACCCTTCACGTCCACCTGCTTGAGAAGGGTTTCATGCCACACTATAATGTTTGGACCAAGCACGGAGAAAGAGGGGTTATGATGGAAGACAACGAAGAAGAAGAGGATGATGACAACTATCCCCCTGAATACGGTGATACTGCAACGGGGGAAGCTGAAGATCAAGAGGAACCAGACGATGTGCCCGATGATGATCTTCGCCGGGTCATTGTTGATGCAAAGAGACAACGCCAAAGTGAAAGGGATAAGTTGAAGTTCGATCGCATGTTAGAGGATCACAAAAAAGGGTTGTACCCAAATTGCGAAGATGACAACACAAAGCTCGGTACCACACTGGAATTGCTGCAATGGAAGGCAGACAATGGTGTATCTGACAACGGATTTGGGAAGCTACTGAAAATAATGAAGAAGAAGCTTCCAAAGGATAACGAATTGCCCGACAGTACGTACGAAGCAAAGAAGGTTCTATGCCCTCTAGGATTGGAGGTGCAGAAGATACATGCATGCCCTAATGACTGCATCCTCTACCGCGGTGAGTACGAGGATTTGAACGCATGCCCGGTATGCGGTGCATTGCGGTATAAGATCAGACGAGATGACCCTGGTGATGTTGAGGGCGAGCGCCCCAGGAAGAGGGTTCCTGCCAAGGTGATGTGGTATGCTCCTATAATACCACGACTGAAACGTCTGTTCAGAAACAAAGAGCATGCCAAGTTGATGCGATGGCACAAAGAAGACCGTAAGAAAGACGGGAAGTTGAGATCACCCGCTGACGGGTCGCAGTGGAGAAAAATCGAGAGAAGGTGGGGGGACTTTGCAGGTAACGCAAGGAACGTATGGTTTGGGTTAAGCGCAGATGGCATTAATCCTTTTGGGGAGCAGAGCAGCAATCATAGCACCTGGCCCGTGACTCTATGTATCTATAACCTTCCTCCTTGGTTGTGCATGAAGCGGAAGTTCATTATGATGCCAGTGCTCATCCAAGGCCCTAAGCAACCCGGCAACGACATTGATGTGTACCTAAGGCCATTAGTTGAAGAACTTTTACAGCTGTGGAATGGAAAAGGTGTATGTGTGTGGGATGAGCACAAACAGCAGGAATTTGACCTACATGCGTTGCTGTTTGTAACCATCAATGATTGGCCTGCTCTCAGTAACCTTTCAGGACAGACAAACAAGGGATACCACGCATGCATGCACTGTTTAGATGACACCGAAAGTATATATTTGGAGAAATGCAGGAAGAATGTGTACCTGGGACATCGTCGATTTCTTCCGACCAACAATCAATGTCGAAAGAAAGGCAAGCATTTCAAAGGTGAGGCAGATCACCGGAAGAAGCCCGCCCTCCGTACTGGTGATCACATACTTGATATGGTCAAGGATTTACAAGTAATCTTTGGAAAGGGTCCTGGCGGACAGTCTGTTCCGAATGACGCTGAGGGACGCGCACCCATGTGGAAGAAGAAATCTATATTTTGGGACCTACCCTATTGGAAAGACCTAGAGGTCCGCTCTGCAATCGATGTGATGCACGTGACGAAGAATCTTTGCGTGAACCTGCTAGGCTTCTTGGGCATTTATGGGAAGACAAAAGATACACCGGAGGCACGGGAGGACCAGCAACGTGTGCACGAAAAAGACGGCATGCATCCAAAGCAGTATGAAGGTCCTGCCAGCTACGCTCTTACCAAAGAAGAGAAGGAAATCTTCTTTGAATGCCTGCTCAGTATGAAGGTCCCGTCTGACTTCTCGTCGAATATAAAGGGAATAATAAATATGGTAGAGAAAAAGTTCTAGAACCTAAAGTCTCATGACTGCCACGTGATTATGACGCAACTGCTTCCGGTTGCATTGAGGGGGCTTCTACCGGAAAACGTTCGATTAGCCATTGTGAAGCTATGTGCATTCCTCAATGCAATCTCTCAAAAGGTAATCGATCCAGAAATCCTACCAAGGTTAAAGAATGATTTGGTGCAATGTCTTGTCAGTTTCGAGCTGGTGTTCCCACCATCCTTCTTCAATATCATGACGCACGTCCTAGTTCATCTAGTCGACGAGATTGCCATTCTGGGTCCTGTATTTCTACACAATATGTTCCCCTTTGAGAGGTTCATGGGAGTCTTAAAGAAATATGTTCGTAACCGTGCTAGGCCAGAAGGAAGCATCTCCATGGGCCGGCAAACAGAGGAGGTCATTGGGTTTTGTGTTGACTTCATTCCTGACCTTAAGCCGATTGGTCTCCCTCAATCGCGGTATGAGGGGAGACTGACTAGAAAAGGCACGCTAGGAGCGGATTCAATAATATGTAGGGACGGGCATTCTTAGGCTCAAGCACACTACACAGTTCTACAGAATTCTACCTTGGTGACCCCGTATGTCAATGAACACAAGAATATTCTGCGCTCTAAACACCCGGAGCAGTGTGACGACTGGATTACATGTGAACACATCACGACTTTCGGCAGTTGGTTGCAAACACATCTCATGGGTGACAACATTGTTGGAGATGAGCTGTACTCGTTGTCCAGGACACCATCTTCGACTGTATTGACTTACCAAGGGTACGAGATAAATGGGAATACATTTTACACGATCGCCCAAGATCAAAAGAGCACCAACCAAAACAGTGGTGTCCGCTTTCACTACTAGGGAAAACCCTATAGGTAAAGGGTTAACAGTAGCGTGGGGTAATGGGCCCGCGCTACTGCTACTTAGTAGCAGCGCGGGCTTAAAAACTGCGCTACAGGTAAATAATAGTAGTAGCGCGGGCACTGTAGACCCACGCTACTACTAAGTGGAACCCACCATACCCCCCCGACAGGCAGTAGTAGTAGCGTGGGATGGTACACCCGCGCTACTACTAAGTGGATATCTGTAGCGCGGGTATTATACCCCGCGCTACTACTGTGGATAGACATCCACTGGCCCGGCTGGCCTCCTCACCTCTCTCTCATTTCTCTCTCTCTCTCGATCTCTCTCTCCCACGCGATCCCCAAATCACCGCCGCTGCCGCCGGCCTCCCCTGCCAACTCCTGCGACCTCTGGCGCCGTCCAGCATACCCATGGCTCCCACTCACCGAGCTCTACCTACTCCACCTCTTCGATCTGCTTTCCCCTGCCTCGTGTGGTCGCTTGCTTCGGTCAAACCTCGCTAGGGTTTCGGCGGTTGCGGGGCTAGGTCGCCGGCGTGGTTCCGGCGCCTTGCTCCGGTGTGGCTCGCCTCCTGGCTGTGCCTAGGTGTCGCGCGCTTCATTGATGCGGCCCAGTGGTCGCTGGCGATGCGGCGGTCGCCTGCCTCTCCACGGCTTCGCCTACCTCACCTCCTGCCGCCGTGTGACGGCGGTGAGTTGGCCACACCGCAACCGCGGCGGTGGCGATGCACGGCCTCGGCTATAACCCCTTCATGGTTAGCTTCTCCTTCTCTGCCCTACTGCTGCCTCTACTGCCTAGACCATGGCCGTGGTGATCTTGGTCCTCTTCGTGTACTGGTAATATGACTTAGGTTTTTGAGGACGCTTGGTTTGATGGCTATGGTCTGCTACTTGATTTGTGCTTTACTGAAATTAATTGGGGTAGTTGGTTACTGTTTAGGGTTCATATTTGGGCCTGGATTTGTTGATGTGCTAATGCTCCTGTTGATCTACTAGTCCATACTCTAGTTCTAGTTCATGCCTATGGACTGGTCATTGGGGATTTGGTGCTGCTGGTGGTCCTATGTGCACTTGTTTGATATACTAGCACTGTATCCTTCGGTTTCACTTAATTGACAGTTAAACCGTTAACCTACTATGCATATAGATGTGTTCCTGTGGAATTGATGCTACTCTAACTCTGTGATCAACTTGTGGTCATGATCTAGTTCTGGTTGTAGTTCAGAAACATGCTATGTTATTGCTATTGGTTCCAATTAAAGTGTAACTAAGCAGTTGGTCCTGTTATGCAGTAGTAATACATGGTCTTATTGCTAATGTTATATTCATTCTGTTGGTTATTGTTGTGCTGTTATTTGGATTACTCCTGTGGGTCTGACATGTGTTATCTACTGCTATTAACTAGCAGATATCCATCTGTTCATTCATACAACTGTTCTTGTTTCTTGTTATTAGTTGTAAAGGATGTAGTCTTTTTATTGTTATAAGTAGAATACTTTTATTTGTCCAGTTTATAAGGACTTCTTGTTATTTAAATGTTCCTTGTATTTTAGTTTGTCTTGCTACAAGTATAATTACATGCTTATATTCTTGTTGGTCACTTGTTACTCTTCAAGCTGGTATCTGTGTTTAATACATATTAGTTTTTATTTAAATACCATGTACTGGTATTTCTTGTTCTGTTTAGTACATCATCTTTTAGTGGTTTAGTTGTATATTGCACAGCACATAGTCCTGGTAGTTGCATGTGGTGACACTTCTTTTATTGCTTTAGTTATATCAGATGTTTCTTTTACATGCTTAGTAATTAACAGTATCACTGGTTTAAAGGATATAGTTCTTTATTTATAGATACTTATATTGCTTTACCTGGTTCAGTTTAGAATAGATGCTCTCTTGGTCTTAGCTTTTCTCTCTTCCTTTCTTTCCTCCTCTTCTAAACTCTACTGATAAGAACAGTTGCTCCTTGATCTTAACCAAGCCCATGATGCTGGTCTGAGGCTATCCTCACTAGGATTTGATACTACAGATGCTACACTCCCCATGCTCCAATGATGATATAGTCCCAGCACTTCTAGGCTGTTCTGAGGACATAATCCACCAAAATCCTACCTTGGGGTCTTGATGCAGCTTGGTCTCGAGGATTTTGGCAAAACCATCTTCTTGTGGTGTGTCTCCTCCTCCTTGCTGCTTATATATTTCCTTTGGACCATGCTCCTGCTATACTTGATCTGCTGCTGCTAACCACTCCTGGCCTTGATCCTCTACTGTTCTATTGGTCACTTCACTGTTTATTTGGTCATTTCACTGTTTCTTAGTTGGCTGTGTTGCTGATCCCTTTGAAACTTTCTATTTATGGATCATTGGACCAGTTCCAATTATCATAAGTGCCAGCTCTAACAGCAAAGCATTTTCCTAAGGAAAATGCTACATTTTAACATAACAAAATTCCTTTCCTGTTGCTATTTCAATGCAGGCGACGACGACATCGACATCGACACGGGGCTGCGGCGGCGACGACGACATCGACATCGACACGGGGCTGTGGCGGCGACGACAATGATGACATCGTCACGGTGCTGCGGCGGTGACGACGACGACATCAACACGGGCTTGTGGAGGCGACGACGCCGACGACCTATACGTGTGGCGTATATTGTATATATATGTATTAATTATCTATATCAGATATGTTTGATTGACTATATGCATAACATGTACGTATTATGAAATGCATGTATGTGAGTACTATGAAATGTATGTCTAAACTGAAATAGGTTGAATTTTATTTTTTTTAAATCCTAATTTGTTACTAGTAGCGTGGGTGTATCATAGACGCGCTACTACTATTCCGTTACTAGTAGCGCGGGTGTGAAATAGTAGTAGCGCCGGGAACCAACACTACTGGTATGTTTGTTTATCAGTAGCGTGGGGTAAAACAAGCGCTACTGCTAAAAAATAGTTGTAGCGCCGTAGCAGTAGCGTGGGTACCTGCGCTACTGGTAGTCCAAAAACCAACGCTACTGGTAAGCTTTTTCCTAGTAGTGTTTGATGCAGCAACCAACTGGGGTAAGGACACATATTATGGTTACATAGTGGACATATGGGAACTTGACTATGGACATGATTTTAAGGTCCCTTTGTTTCGGTGCAAATGGGTCAATCGGTCAGGAGGCGGGGTACAGGTAGACCCGCAGTACGGAATGGCAACAGTGGATGTCAACAATCTTGGGTACACAGACGAACCATTCGTCCTAGCCAATGATGTGGCACAGGTTTTCTATGTGAAGGACATGTCTACCAAACCGAGAAAAAGAAAAGATAAGGAAGCAAATACATCATACGATGAGCCAAAGCGCCACATAGTTCTTTCAGGGAAAAGAGACATCGTGGGAGTGGAGGGCAAGACAGACATGTCTGAAGATTATGAAAAGTTTCATGAAATTCCTCTCTTCAAAGTGAAGGCTGACCCAAGCACCCTGTTAAACGATGAAGATTATCCATGGTTACGGCACAATAAGCAAGGGACACACTCGAAGAAAAAGTGAAGACTTTCTCTCCACAACTATTCTGATGATGGCTTTGATCTAGAATATCACTGCAGTTACATGTCAAGAAATGAAATGCCTTTTGTAACATATGAGTTTTCGTCCGAAACCGTGATACTTCGAAAGAGATTGTCCATTTTGTACATGAAGTGCATCCAGTTTTTGCCGTAACCCTCCCAAATTTTTAGCACATGCTATGTGGCTGAAATGATGATACCATGCCAACTTTCAACCTTTTCATAGTTCATTTGTACTGCTTTTCAATTCCAGGGTCATTTAGCTCAAAGAATGAACTAATAGCAAAAAGAATGAACTAAAAAGCTTTTACAAAACTCTAATAGCAAAAAGAATGAACTAAAAAGAATCAATTAAACTTTCAACCTTTTTGTTATGATCAACTAAAACAAAACTATAATATTCTTCACCAGCAAAAAGAATCAACTAAAAAGCTTTTATAAACCTCTAGTTATTATAAAAGTATTTTTGAAACTAAAATTAAATAAAATTTATGCAACTAAAATTATCAAAGTATTTTTTGTTCAAAACTTTAATAGCGGCGAAGAGGAGGAAGAGGACGTGTCCATCTGCTCTACCCGCACCGTCTCGGCTTTGTTCGCTAGGTGGTCGAGGAAGCCGATGGCTACGTTCGTCGGCGCGGCGAAGAGGAGGAAGAGGACGTCCATCTGCTCCGCCCGCGCCGTCTCAGCTTTGTTCGCCAGGGGGTCGAGGAAGCCGGCCGTCTCCAGTGCGTTCGTCTCCTGCACCGACCACGGTGGGCATGGCGACCGCGCCGCCTGCGCTGGTCGTGCCAACCGCGGTATCCGCACTGCCCGCATTGGCCGCGCCGCCTGCGCCGCTTGCTGATACGTGTGAAGGGGCCGTCATCGTGATGCCCTTCTTTTGGGGGGCCATCGGCGACGAGGAGGATGGTGATGAAGTTGATGAAGCTGACACGCAATCCACTGATTCAGGTTCGCGCAAGCGACCCCCCTACCTGGCGCGCCAGGGATGTCGTGGGTATGACCATCTATGGGGCCATCTAGCCCCTATGTGGTTCGGCTAGGGGAATGCGCAAGCACAAAGAACAGAATCAATGGAGAGCGCAGAGGATTTTACCCAGGTTCGAGCCACCGTGAGGTGTAAAACCCTACTCCTACTTTGATGTATAGGATAGGTGTGAGCACGGGTACAAGGAGCGCTTTCTCCGGCAAGGCGCGGAAGGAGCAGCTACGCATGCAGGTTGTGCTAAGGTTCGATCGAGCGATCCCCCGTAAACGTTCCCCTGGTCCTCCTTTTATAGCTCAAGGGGTTACCACAGTGCCAAAACAGTAATTACAGATTGATTAGATAGCAAACAGTGCTATCATACCTAACTCTGCCAGTTTAGGACAAAAGCAATAAATGCACCGTTAGGTGTCATGTGGAGGAGGAGCTCCGGCAAGGTTCCTGCACCGCTCGCCCAGCTACCTCCTATTAGCTCGACACGCCTTCTGGACGGGTGTCATTAAAGGAAAATCTTCTCCCTACGTGCTGACACGTACCCGACAAATCTCACCAACCAGCCTCACTACAGGAATCAGCTGATTTGCCGTCTGCCATGGCAGACGGCAAAGGACTAGAAAGCTGACGGCAAAGGTCTTTGCCGTCAGCCGCAGACGACAAACATGGCCGACACTGTAAGTTACGGTAAAGAGCTTCTTTGCCGTCTGTTTTCAAACAGCGGACGGCAAAGACATTTGCCGCCAGCTTTCCTGGGCAAGCAGACGGCAAAGAAAGTTGACGGCAAAGGATATACGTTAGCCACGTTAGGTGTCTAACGGGAGGCTTTGCTGTCTGCCGGCTGACGGCAAATGTGCCCTCCACTTTGCCGTCTGCTTCATGACGTCATCAGACCCATCACCCTCCCCGCTCTTTGCCGTCTGCCGCTGCCACCTCTTTGCCGTCTGCCACAGACGGCAAACCACGCCATCCTTTGCCGTCTGCCACAGACGGCAAAGTGACCAAATGGGTCAGCCCCAGTGCTCACAGGTTGCACAGGTTGCTGCCACGTGGCCACTTTGCCGTCTGCGGCAGACGGCAAAGAGCCCTTTGCCTTCGGTGGCAGACGGCAAAGAGCCTGCATTGCCTCTTTTTATTCTGTTTTTTCTTATATCCAAGCATTTTCACAGCAAACATATGAGATATCCAACACATAAGTTTCATCCATACATACATAGCAAGTTCCACATACATAGTTCCATCCATACATATTACAATAGTTTCATCCATATAGCAAGTTCCACATTGTTCAAAGGTACAAAATCAAAACAGAAAGTAAAAAGAAGCACTCCATCAATGCAAGCTTCCGTGAAGTGAATGAAATCTGCAAAATGGGAAATAAGAAAGTTAGAAGAAGAAGACTAGAAGAAGAAGAAGAAGAATAAGAAGAATAAGAAAGTAAAAAGAATCACTCCATCAATGCGAGCTTACCAAGGTTATCATGCCATTTATGAGCTAAGTAAGCTAAGTATATGACATTTATGAGCTTACCAAGGTTATCATGCCATTTTTGACCTAAGTAAGCTAAGTATATGGCATTTATGAGCTTAGCAAGGTTATCATGTCATTTATGAGGTAAGTAAGCTAAGTATATGACATTTATGAGCTTAGCAAGGTTATCATGCCATTTATGAGCTAAGTAAGCTACTTATGTCATAAATGAACTAAATAAGCTAAGTATAGGTCATTATTGAGCTAACCTAGGTAACTAAGCATATTAGAGCTAACTTAGGTCATTTTGGAGCTAACTTAGGTAAAATGGATCATTTTGGAGCTAAGTAAGCTTATTATGTCATTTTGGACGAAAATAGCTAAGTATATGTCATTATTGAGCAAACCTAGGTAACTAAGCATATTAGAGCTAACTTAGCATATTAGAGCTAACTTAGGTCATTTTAGAGCTAACTTAGGTAAAATGGATCATTTTGGAGCTAAGTAAGGTTATTATGTCATTTTGGAGGAAAATAAGCTAAGTCTAGGTCATTATGGTAAGCATATTGGAGTAAATAAAGCTAAGTCTAGGTCATTATGCATTTGTTAAGCAAAACACTAGAGAAAACTTACCCTCATCACGGAGGTGAAGCACCGGAGTTGCTCGTGCCGGTAGCACCTGGAGAAGGATCGTGCGATGCTTGTCTAGAGTTACGCTGCACCAAAGATCATTTGCAATGTCTCGTTAGCATGATGACACTCAAATGTTAAGACTAGTAACTAATGACCATTCAAATGAAACTCACCGTGGTCCCCGGAGCAATGACTGGCATCGGCGGAGGGGTCTGACCGGTCTTCTCGCACACAGACTGCACATTTGGTTTTGATGAGTCAGTCATATTAGTTAGTAATGAAACGAACATTAAGTGCATGATTTGGCTAATATGCAGAAGAAACTTACCACGAGGAGCTCGTACATGGCCCGGTTCGCCATGTCATTCCGTGCCCTCTCCTCCTCCAACATCCTAGCCGTCCTCTCCTCCAACTCCCGCTCCTTCTCCGCCGCCTGCCGGTCCCTCTCCTGCAGAAGCGCCCGGGTTTTCTCTCTCTCTTTCTGAATAGAAGCCTGCAACACCACTCCTCATTAGCATTGTAATCATCGATGGCCGCACACACAATGTAATGGAGAGGAAAGAAATCTGAGTCCGTATAACTAACCTCGATGGCGAGCTCCATTGGCCGTGGACGAGGTCTTATCTCAGGGGCGGAGCTCGTTTGGCGCGCCTTGATCTCCGAGAGAGTGCTAGGACAACGTATAAGTCCATCTCCAATGGCTATCGAGCCATGGGACCTCCCGCCACCAGATATCATCACCAGCTCTGGATCAATGGGACCCTGGCTCGCGTTAAAGTCCTCCCCTTTCCTCGCCTTCCCCTCATCTCTGTACCTCACGAGCTTGTTGTGCGAGGAGATGTTGGTGAAGCTCTCTGGATGATCGAGGTCAGACGCAGAGAATGCCTTGACCTTCTTGTACGAGGCAGTATGAGCCATGGCATAGAGGTCGTACACCTCTGGCACCTCCGCCTTATTGTATCGCCCCTAAAAGAGAGGAACAGAGTAAATTAGTAATTAAAGGGCTCAAGCTAGCATGAAGAATGAATTTCATGAATCATGAAGCAAACCACATACCCAGTTCCGCCCGAACTGATATAAGTTGGCGCTGCCTTGATGGTGTGGCACACCTTCCATTTGGGCACGCCGGCCCTTGGCATTGTTGTGGAGGGCTAGCCATTGGTCTGAGCACCACTCATCCACCAACACCTCCCAACAATCCATCTGATCTGCACACCATCTCGGGGGCACCTAAGTTAGTAAAGAGAAACTTGAGTGCTACGCCTACGAATCAAATCAAGGAAACTAAGTACAAGGCCTTAAGAATAGGTAATTACCGTCATGTACTGCTCCTTCTTCAGAAACTTTTCGCGGCACACCTGCTTGGTCTTCTTAATACCACACGAGGCGTAGTAGTCTCGAACAGCCTGCACCCGAGCCTCGTGCCGTAAGTTTTGTAGTAGGCGCTTGCACGCGGCATCGATAACCTGTGCCGCGGCCTCCTCGTATCCCTCCTCACACCTGTCGAAGGTATGCAATCAAACGAGACAACATTGATTAGTACAATAACTAGCTATTTGAAGATTTTTAATTGTGTAAAGGAGAAATTACCCAAAACTTTCTGATCACCATCTCTGCCCTCGTGTGGCACAAGACACCGTCGATCATCTCCTCCGGCGGGGCCGGGGCAGCCAAGTAGTGCTACCAGCTCAATCCTAGCTGTGGAACCTGACCCTCACCGGGCAACGTGACAAACCCCGGGAAGTTTTGCCGGCAAAGCACACCAAGGACGGTGTTGGGCCTGCGGACATCCGGAGCGTGGTCCCAACCCCTGCAGTATGACAAGGCCAACGCATTAGATATTTGAAGAAACGTGAAGGGAAAAGGTACAAAAAGAGTAAATGCACTTACCTCTCCCCATCAGGGAAAATCAACCACCTCTGCTCGCAGGTCGCCGGCACGGTCGGGAGCCGTGTACAACCACGCTGGTAGACGGTGGCCCCCTCAACCACCTCGCCCTCGCTATCAGCCGAATCCCTGCCACCATCAGCATGGCCACTCGGCCCCTCAGGCGGATCCGGCCAGGTACCCCATCCGGACGTCTCTTGGGACGTACCCTGGTCCAGAGTCTCGTGGGCCGAAGTCTCGTGGGCCGAAGGCCCGTCGACCCGAGGCTCGTGGACCGGAGTCCGCGTAGCCTCCTCCTCAGACGTGTCCACCCTAGCAGTCCTGTGCTCGGGTGAATCAGCTGGGGGTGGAGGCGAGGAAGGCGTTCGAGCCTTCCTACCTCTCCCACGGCCACGTCCTCCCCGACCTCCTCTCTTCCTTCCTCCCTGACCTCCTCTCCCGGTGGGCAACGACGCCGACGAAGAAGCGCCCACCGGTGAAGCCATACCCTCGTACAACGCTCTCCGGAGAGGTACGGGTGGAATGGAAGTACCACTCCCACCACGCACCGACGAAGAAGGAGCCTTGGAGCGCTCCTTACCCGCGCCCACCATCTTTCAACACCTGCCATGACAAAGAGTAAATGAAATTAGTACAACATAAAAAAAATTAATACCGACATGAATAATAATATGTATATAACTTAAGTGTATCATCATCAAGTACAACATAAAAAAATTGAATACCTAACATGAACTAAACATATATATATGTATATAATACAAATTGAATACCTAACATGAACTAATAATAATCTTGATCGTATATATATGCTCCGGGATCAATAAATGCATCATCATCATCACTATCATGAATGACATCCTTATCGGGTTCAGCGGCATCAACGTGTGGAAGGCCACCTTTATGTAATCGGTCAAGCATTAAGAGGTCATCCACAGCAGTAACCTCTTCTTGTTCCGGCTCAGGGGTGAAGTCGGATTCACTGTCGCTGTCTACTTCGATGTTCTGGGGTGAAATAGAGCATTTCTTGAAACGTTTTTTGGAAAGACGTGTTTCTTGGAAGAATTCTCCTTCATATGTGTCTGGGTTAATGTGAGGTTCATAATCCTCTTCATTGGGTGGGGGGGGAGGTGGTCTAACACATGGCGGCACTTCATAAACGACATCCCAACCATTCAGATTTGGATCAGTTTGGTAGGCCCACGGTAGATAGAAAACTTGGGTTGCCTGTTGAGCCGTAATATAGACATCGGGGACATCTAAATGGGTGCTTTGTTTGATTTCGACTAGCCCTATATGTTCATGAGTCCTTCTAGTCTCCTTCGGCTGGAACCAATAACATTTGAAGACTACGACGTTCGGTGGGTTTTCACCATAGAATAGAAGTTCATAAATTGCTTCAACTCTCCCATAATACTCGGTACCTCCTTCGCCGATAGCAGAGACACAACAATTTGTAGACTTTCGGTCGGCCATAGATAGCTCTTTGCCGTAGGTACGAAAGCGATACCCGTTGATGTCGTATTTGTCAAATGAACGGACCTTATAGTCAATACCATTAGCGACTTGTCTCAATTCGGCGTCCATAGACTCTGAATTAGCCTACAAGTTTAATACGAAAGGATTGTTGCATTAGCCGCAAATTAGACGAAGAAATGAGAATGGTCTAATGGAAATTACCGTTTGTTTGAACCAAGAGATGAAACCGGGAAAGCCACCTCCATGCTTTGCCAGAAGCTCATACTCTTCGATGGATTCCTTTTGGATCACCGCTCCATCCGAGAATTTGGCGACGCATCGACTGTATCAAATATCCGGGAATAAGAGCAGTTCAAAGGAATTAGAAGTTGTGAAACAATGTACCAAGAACTTACTCGATGTACGGCCGCACTTCTGTTAGGTTGTTGAAGATATACAAAGAAATGGTCCGCCATTCTTCGACATCCAACGGTATTGGTTTCGAAGCACCGGCTGGTGCGAGCTTCCCTTTGAATAGGCTGAGGTTGGATCCACCTTTTTTAGGGTCGCCAGCATTGTACCGAGGCTTCAGATTATGCAAATGACGATTTTTGGCTTCGTAGTGTGCTGTCACGAAGTTTGCCGCCTCCTCAGTAATGAATGCCTCGGCCATCGATGCTTCAATTCTACGTTTATTTTTACATTTTGCTCGAAGCGTCTTATGCATCCTCTCAATTGCGTAGCACCAACAATTTTGCATGGGCCCCCCCAATCTTGCCTCGGTCGGGAGATGCAAAATCAAATGCTGCATTGGATTAAAGAAGCCCGGTGGAAAGATCTTCTCTAACTTGCAGATCAACTCCGGCGCAAACTCTTCCATTTCTTCTAGCACGCCAGGCGATAGTTCTTTTGCACAAAGAACACGGAAGAAATAGCTCAGCTCTGCCAGTACTAGCCATTCATCCTCAGGGATGAAGCCACGCAACATCACCGGCATTACCCGCTCAATCCATATGTGCCAATCATGACTCTTGAGACCAAATATTTTCAATTTTTCAAGACTCGCTCCCCTCTTTAGATTCGCTGCATACCCATTGGGGAACATCAACTGCATTTTCACCCACAAGATAATTTCCCTCATAGCTGGCCTTCCAAGATTGAACCATGCCTTTGGCTTCGTCCAGTTCTGCTTTCCTTTCGGTTCTTGCATGTTTTGTAACGGTCTATCACATAGCGCCTCTTGATCGACTCTAGCCTTAGTATTATCCTTTGACTTCCCCTCTATGCCGAACAATGTACCAAAAAGGGCCTCGGCGATATTCTTTTCAGTGTGCATCACGTCGATGTTGTGTGGGCAAAGGAGGTCTTTGAAGTAAGGCAGATCCCACAAGCATGTCTTGTGAGTCCAAGCGTGTTCCTTATTATACCCCTTGAAATACCCTGGACGCTCTGGATCTGGCTCGAGAGCGTTTAACTGATCCAGGGTCTGTTGGCCTGTCAACGTAGGTGGTGCAGAGTTTTTGACAACTCTACCTTTGATGAAGTTCTTCTTGTCTTTCCTGAACTTATGGCGAGGATCCAGGAACGGTCTATGAAAGTCGAAGAAAGAATACTTGCGACCCGCCTGCAGCCAACGAAACTGAAGAGCTCCCTTGCATGTAAGGCACGGTAACCTTCCATGCACACACCAGCCAACGAATAGCGCATACGCCGGCAAGTCATGCATCAAGTACATGTACCAGACACGCATTATGAAGTTCTTTTTGCTAGCGGCGTCGTATGTCTTGAACCCATTATCCCAAGCTTCTTGCAATTCATCCTTAAGCGGCTGCATGTACACATTCATATTCTTCCCCGGATAGTTGGGCCCTGGAATTATCAACGTCAGGAAAATGTTCTTTCTTTGCATAATCTGTCCGGGGGGGGGGGGGGAGATTGAGTGGAATGACAAATACAGGCCAACAACTGTATTGGGTTGCCGTCAGACCAAACACATTGAACCCATCCGTGCTGATGGCGACTCGAGGATGCCTTGGATCTGCCGCTTTATCCCCATGTAATTCATCGAACTTCTTCCACGCAAAAGCATCCGATGTGTGTACCATCATCTGATTCCCATCTGCATCTAGTTCGGTTCTTTTGCCCATTTTGTGCCATGTCATCTGTCTGGCCGTCTCTTCGACCATGAAAAGACGTTGAAGTCTTGGTACGATTGGCATATACCGAAGAACATTAACAGGGATTTTGGTCTGCGACTTCTCACCCATACCGTTATCTACCACAACATACCTGGAAGACTTGCAAATGGGACAATAGTTCAAGTTCGCATACTCAAGCCTAAATAAGGCACATCCTTTCTCACAGGCATGTATCTTCTCATAGGGTATCTTAAGTGCACGGAGGATTTTGTCCGACTGGTACAGGTTTGCAGGCATTACATGGCCTTTGGGTAGAAAGCGTCCAAATACTGTCATCATCGCGTCGTAGCATTCTCTGCCCAAGTTGAATTGAGCCTTCAGAGCCATTACTTGTGAGATGGCATCCAGCTGACAAAGCTCAGTGTGCTTGTGGAGAGGACGTTTTGAAGACTCCAACATTTCATTAAAGGCCTTTGCAGATTCCTCCATCTCCTCGTCCGAATCCCGAGCATCATCAAAGTCTTGCACCATGTCTTCCATCCCGGTACCATGCTCATCGGTGCGACGACGAACCACCTCAGCTCTGGCACGTTGGGCAGACTCACCATGAAATGTCCACACCGTATAACCGGGCGTAAAACCACTATTTTGTAGGTGTTTACCCATTTCATCCTCTGTCCTCTTGTACCAATTGTCGCACCGGACACAGGGGGCACCAGTTTTTTCTCTAGCCATTTGCAAATGCAGCTTTCACAAACCCCTTGGTTTTTGTGAACCATTCAGTGGTCATTTTTTTCTGACTAGTGTGGCCGGTGTACATCCACGCACGATCACTCATCTTGCCTACCTACTAAACACACAAGATATATATATATATATATATATATATAAAAAATTCATCATATATATTCATCAGTTAATCTAGTTTTTCAATTTTATTACGTCCATGCAACCTACACTCTAATAGGTAAAGATAGGTCCTGATCCCACCCGAGTATGTGTAGATTGAGTACGTTCTCCATGCTCTACCCCATTCCGAGACAAAATTTTGGCAGCACCTCCCCGCTGTTCTCCAAATACACGTCTCGGCAAAAAGCCGAGAGAATGTGCATCCGGAGAACAACAGGGAGGCACTGCCGAAATTTTTCTTGGAATGGGGTAGATCATGGAGAACGTACCCAATCTACACATCCTCGGGCTGTCCGTGGAAATCTCTGGACAATCCGAATGAGTTACGGTGATAAATATGCAACTGAATGCATATTTATCGATGCAACCCTTTCGGACGGGAGACTCCTAGGTTACACGACTTAGCATGAAAATGAAATCTACTGACATGATTAAAAGAGCGTAGGACGTGAAGGTGGATTCGTAGCTCACCCTCGGCTATAGAGGAAGTAGTCGAACAACGGCGGGATCACGGACCAAAAACTTCGACCACGATGACTCCAAGGAGATGAAATAGCACAAAGCCTGTAAATTTTACAGATCGAGTCAAGAAAATTTAGGACATCACATCACATAAAGCATTGACACATCAAACTATGAAAAAAAATCATATTGCTAATGACATGTAGTCAAGTTTTTAGATCATCATGATACTTCAAATCCTAATTTCTCCTCTTCCCCTCTTCTTCTTCTTCTTCTTCTTTTTCTTCTTCTCCTCCTCCTCTTCTTCTTCTTCTTCTTCTTCTTCTTCTTCTTCTTCTTCTTCTTCTTCTTCTTCTTCTTCTTCTTCTTCTTCTTCTTCTTCTTCTTTCCTTCTCCTCCTCCTCTTCTTCTTCTTCTTCTTTTTCTTCTTACTTCTTTTCCTTTTTCCTCTTCTTCTTCTCCTCTTCTCCTCTTTTTCTTCTTCTTCTTCTCTTCTACTTCTTCTTCTTCTTCTTCTTCTTTCCTTCTCCTCCTCCTCTTCTTCTTCTTCTTCTTCTTCTTCTTCTTTTTCTTCTTCCTTCTTTTCCCTTTTCCTCTTCTTCTTCTCATCTTCTCCTCTTTTTCTTCTTCTTCTCCTCCTCCTCCTCCTCCTCCTCTTCTTCTTCTTCTTCTTCTTCTTCTTCCCCCTTCTACTTATTCTTCTTTTCATCTTCTTCTTTTTTCATCTTTTTTCTACTTCTTTTAATTATGACTAATTAACTAAAACCTAGCACTAATCTAATCTAATCTAATCTAGCACTAAACCTACACTAACATATCTAATCTAATCTAACAATTAAACAGCAAAAAAAAGAAGAAAACAGAAAAAGGGCTCACCGGAGAGGGCGTCGGCCGGGGCTTCGGAGCGGCAGGGCGACGGTGGCGCCGGGGGCCGCAGGGCTCTGGGGCGGTGGGGCGCGGGGGGGGGGCGGGCCGCGGCGGCGCCGACCCGGCAGGGCGGCGGGGGCGACGGGGCCGCGGTGGCGCCGGGGCGATGGGCCGGTGGGGCGGCGGGGTGGTGGGGCGACGGGGCGGCGACGGGTGGTGGGGGCGGCGGCGCGCGTGCGGTGGTCGTCGGGGAGGAGAGGGAGAGAAACAGAGAGAGAGAGAAGGGGGCGGGGTGGGGCACGGCCGTTAGTTAAGTCAAGCCTTTGCCGTCTGCCCTGCCTTTGCCGTCTGCCTTTTTGCTCTTTGCCGTCTGCTAGCAGACGGCAAAGAGGGGGCCATTAGGTTTTTTTGTAAGCAGCTCGTTAGTGGGGCCTTTGCCGTCTGCCCCGCCTTTGCCGTCTGCCTTTTTGCTCTTTGCCGTCTAGTAGCAGACGGCAAAGAAGTGGCTGATGGCAAATATGATCTTTGCCATCAGCCAGGTATTTGCCGTCTGCTTTTTGGAAGCAGACGGCAAAGACCTCCTTTGCCGTCTGCTAGCAGACGGCAAAGAAGTAGATCTGAGGGAACTTTCCATTGCCGTCCGATTCCACATGGCTATGCTATTGTCACGGTGGATGAAATAATGGAGGGATTTGAGGGGCTGGAGCTTGACTACCCTACAGGTGAATGGGATAATCTTCTGGAAAGTGCCTTAAGGAGTACCTGTCTATGGAGAAAGGAGAACATCAAGCTTCCAAACTGGACGCCGCCTCAGCAGACGCAGTCGGATGAGGCCCCTCAGCAGAGTCCTCACAGTCCAGCTCAGCCGGATGAGGCCCCTCAGCAGACTCAGCCGGATGAGATCCCTCAGCAGAGTCCTCTTCCGCCTCAGCTGTCTCCGGCGCGTCAGCGGACTCCGCCTCCTCCGGCGCGTCAGCGGACTCCGTCGCCTCAGCAACAGCAGAAGAGAGCCGCCGCCGCTCCGGCGGCTAGCAGTACAAAAGGCGGGAAGAAATTCAAATTTGGTCCAAGCCTCAGGGTTCCTCCAAAGTTACCATATGAGAGGACTGACAAGGAAAACGATGACATCGTGAAAGCCGAACTGCAGGCCCATTTTGAACCGAAACGTCCACCTCCGAAGGAAACAATAGATCCGGTGAAAGCGAAACGCACTCTGGATGCCCTTAAGCGACCACCACCGCCTCCGGCGCAATCCAACTATGACCGCTGTATTGAAAAGACATATGATGAAGCGCGGCGGTCGGGAAGTACTGCCAGTGCTTCAAGACGAAGAAGTGGGAAAACAATTCCCCAGCTCGGCGAACAGGAGAAGCAATCGTGCCCCCCGCTCAAGGTGTCTAGCGATATCGCTAATCATCCGGGGCTACTGCTCGGTACCACTCTTGGTGATTACGTGGGTGATGATGTACAGTTTGAAACGGCTGAGGTAGTAGAGATCTTTAGATACGAGCACGGGAAGCCTCTCGTCAAACCTGATCATCCTCTTCTAACAACGATGATGCGAAGATTGCATGAGTGGTACTTGGAAAGCTGCAGGAAGAATGGGTCCGATTGTTTGATGGTGAGAATTAAAGATGAGCACGACCTCATTGGAGTCGACCTGATGCCTGTTGAATTTGTGGAGTTATTTCAGTTATTCAATCAAGAGGCCCTCGACAAACAACTCATGACTTGCTACTGTCTGTAAGTATTACTTCTGTAATTAAGTCTCTAGCTCAGCTCGTTCATTGCATGTATATATAATTATCCTCATTATATTATGCAGATTGAAGATCGTCGAATGCCTAAAAAGACAAATCTATGACATTGGGTTCATTAGCCCAAATACCGTAAATGAATGGGCGGTACAAAACAGAGTTAAAGAGACCGAGGAAAACTTGCTAAAAGCGTTCCTTCGACATCAAAACAAAAGGGAAATACTCTTTCCTTACAACTTCAAGTGAGTGTTACTGTCTTGTGCATATTCGGTTTCGCTTACTCGAGGTTAAGTACTGTAATTGATGAGTTATGCGTGCGCAGGTTCCACTATATTCTGCTATCCATTAGGCTTGACGGGGGAGTAGTAACTGTCTTAGACTCGAGACGTAAAGATCCCAAGGATTATGAGGACATGACTGCAATGCTCCAGAAGTAAGTTCAATCAATAACGGGACCATATCGGCAACTTTCGTTCATTTCCTGATATCAAGTAATCATTTTCTTTGCCTGGCAGGGTTTGGAAACAGTTCACCGGAAAGGTTCCGGGTCTGAAGAACGAGCTGCGATTTACACACCCAAAGTAAGTAGTACTAGCTAATTCCGTGCATCTCTCATTGATTCTAGTTTCATCAATACCATTATCATGCTTGATTATCAGTTTGATTGAACTCTATTCTCGTAAAGTGCTGGTGGCAGGCACCCGGGAATAATTTATGTGGATACTACGTTTGCGAGTTAATTCGCGACTCGACCACTGAGCGGGGCTTCTTGTCTGACAAACAATTTGAAGTACGTAAACAATATTCACAATTTTATTTTATTACCATCAATTGTGTTGAGTTTCATTCATATATATGTATTGACCTCCTTCTTTAAATTAGATCTGGCAGATGCGGGATGAACTCCTACCACATGATCGCATACGAGCAATTCAAGAGGAATTGGCGGGATTCTTTCTTGACCATGTCATACATGAAAAGGGAGAATACCATACGGAAATTCAATGGGAGTTTGGCGCTTGATGATGTCAGGGATGTTATATTGTATATATGTAGTAGCGTCGGATAGATATACGAAAACTTGTTGTTCGACCAAGCACGGAGAAAGAGATGTCACTTCTCTCTATATATGTTCATGACGATCTTGTGTAATTAATGATTTCCTTCATTTTCTTACTAGCTAGCGTCGAGTTCTCTCTATATGTAGTAGCTAGCGTCGACCAAGCATGGAGAAAGAGAGGTCACTTCTCTCTATTAGCTAGCTAACACAATATGAAACCCCTAAACCCTCCAAAACCCCTAAACCCCCCTTTCAAAAAAAAAAAACCCCAGCGCCTGCGAGCTGCTGACGCGTGGCTGCCTTTTGGTCCCGGTTGGTGTTACCAACCGGGACTAAAGGTCCTCCTGCCTGAGTACTGCGCAGCGGCCACGTGGAGCTCCTTTAGTCCCGGTTGGTGTTACCAACCGGGACTAAAGGTCCTCCTGCCTGGGCGCCCCACAGCGGCCACGTGGAGCACCTTTGGTCCCGGTTTGTAGGCCAACCGGGACTAAAGGTTCTGGGCATTAGTCCCGATCGTTTTGTCCCGGTTCCAGAACCGGGACTAAAGGCCCTCTGGAACCGGGACAGATGCCCTGTTTTCTACTAGTGCTTCTGTTTCTCAACAAGGTGCTCGACTTGTCGGCACTCTTGGAGATCATGGCCCTTGGTGCGGTGAATCTTGCAGTACGGCCCATCAGACTTGCCGGCCTTCTCGTTTGCCGCCGCCTCCTGGCAAGCGGTGCATACAGCAGCCTCCTTTGTCGGAGTTCTCAGTTTTAGCTTTCTTGGCGGACTCAGAGTTGTCGGAGCCCTCAACAGCCATAACAGTCTTGCCCTTGCGCTTCTTGTTGTGCTTTCGGCCCTTCTTCTTCAGGGTGGCAGCATTATCGTCCTCGGAATCTACCTCGGCACCAGCTTCCTCCCCGGGAAGCCTCCTTCCTTCTTCAGCACGTGCGCACTTATCCGGTCTTGGGCAACTTGACGTTCATGTTCTCCCGCATCTTTCGATTGCGCACATTCGTGTGAAAGGCAGCAATCACGGCTGCGGGATGCACATCTGGTATATTATGGTGTACACGGCTAAACCTCTGGATGTACTTGCGCAAAGTTTCACCATCTCTTTATGGGATTACTTGCAGGTCGCTGGGCTGTCCAGGGGCCCTGTGGCCTCTGGTAAAGGCACCAACAAACTCATTGCAAAGATCTGCCCACGAAGAAATGGAGTTCTCCGGCAAGTTCATTAGCCAAGATCTCACGTTGGGTTTTAGCACCAACGGAAAGTAGTTGGCGAGAATCTTCTCATCTCTTCCCCCGGCAGCTTGCACGACAATCGTGTAGATGCCTAGAAACTCTGCCGGGTTCAGCTTGCCATCGTACTTTTCTGGTACTTCTGGTTTGAAGGCTCGGACGAACGGCCAGCGGACTTGCCGCAGCTCACGAGTGAAGGCCGGACATCCAACCTCATAAGGCAGATACCCGCCAACCTCGGGCGCAGGCTCATCAATGACTGGGCCATTGCGTGCTTCGGATTGACGGCGCGCCTCCCGACGCCGTTCAATGGTGGTACGGGCATCCTCTACCCGCCTGTCTCGTAGCACTTGCCGCTGATCTTGCCACGCTCGCGGATCCGAAGAGGCCATCGACATCTCGTCAGGCTCGAAAGATCGCTGAGCTTGCTGCGGTTGTCGACGTTGCTGCTGTTGAGACTGTTGCCGCGGAGGTGATTGCACCGTTGGTGCAGCGCCGTCAACGCGGCCACCAGTTGGAGCTACTGGTGCTATGTGCGGATGCCGTGAGGGCTCCGCTTGCTGTGACTTGCTCATCTCGGCAAATCCAATCAGGCTCTGGATGGTGGCTCTCCACTCATCCATCTTCTCTACTGCCGGAGGGAAGTTCAGCAGCATCTGGGCTCGCGCCATCGCCTCAGCTGCTGTGGCTGGCATGGCCGGAAGCGAAGAACGCGACGTCGCTCTACTCCTAGCAGAGCCAGTAGGAGCGCCATTGCGGTCTTGCTGCCACGGCACATGATCAGCAGCGGGCTGCCGTGGTGGAGGTGGCACCTGAGGATCTGGAGCTTGATCAACAGGGGTCTTGCCATGAGGTCACCGCCGCCCCGAGTCGTTGATGCCGCTCGGAGTCGCGTTGCGCCCATTGTGCGAAGGGCGCGACGTCCGTCCAGAAGCAGCATCTCTGGACGCTGCGGCGGTGAGATCTTGGCTCGCGCCGACCCGGGCATCGCTGCTCCGGTTGCTACGTTCGTCGGCGCGGCGAAGAGGAGGAAGATGACGTCCATCTGCTCCGCCCGCGCCGTCTCGGCTTTGTTCGCCAGGGGGTCGAGGAAGCCGGCCGTCTCCAGTGCGTTCGTCTCCTGCACCGACCACGGTGGGCATGGCGACCGCGCCGCCTGCGCTGGTCGTGCCAACCGCGGTATCCGCACTGCCCGCATTGGCCGCGCCGCCTGCGCCGCTTGCTGATACGTGTGAAGGGGCCGTCATCGTGATGCCCTTCTTTTGGGGGGCCATCGGGGACGAGGAGGATGGTGATGAAGTTGATGAAGCTGACACGCAATCCACTGATTCAGGTTCGCGCAAGCGACCCCCCTACCTGGCGCGCCAAGGATGTCGTGGGTATGACCATCTATGGGGCCATCTAGCCCCTATGTGGTTCGGCTAGGGGAATGCGCAAGCACAAAGAGCAGAATCAATGGAGAGCGCAGAGGATTTTACCCAGGTTCGGGCCACCGTGAGGTGTAAAACCCTACTCCTGCTTTGATGTATTGGATAGGTCTGAGCACGGGTACAAGGAGCGCTTTCTCCGGCAAGGCGCGGAAGGAGCAGCTACGCATGCAGGTTGTGCTAAGGTTTCGATCGAGCGATCCCCCGTAAACATTGCCCTGGTCCTCCTTTTATAGCTCAAGGGGTTACCACAGTGCCAAAACAGTAATTACAGATTGATTAGATAGCAAACAGTGCTATCATACCTAACTCTGCCAGTTTAGGACAAAAGCAATAAATGCACCGTTAGGTGTCATGTGGAGGAGGAGCTCCGGCAAGGTTCCTGCACCGCTCGCCCAGCTACCTCCTATTAGCTCGACACGCCTTCTGGACGGGTGTCATTAAAGGCAAATCTTCTCCCTGCGTGCTGACACGTACCTGACAAATCTCACCAACCAGCCTGCGCGGTCGACACCTCACCGATTAGCGACTAGCTGCCCGGTGAGGTGGAGCGCTGACGAGCTGGCGAAAGCTTGCCGGGTCTTCGCCTTGCCGGCTCTGCCTTGCCGGCAAGAGATGTCTTCACCTTCAACGCTAGTCGAGTGCTTGTTGATGCTTCGTCTTGAACTTCTCTCCAGTAGCCTCTACGACTGGATCTTGAATCTTGTTATTTGGCAAGTTCCGGCAAGCCTTGACCAGCGAGGAGGCTGCTATCGTCTGTGCATAAGTCAGGGTATAAAATACCCATGTTTTATACACCGACAGATATCAAAACACTTTGTGTGAGCCAGCCACCAATTGTCACTTGCTCGTTCAGATTCAACATGCAACCATTACCGGACCTATTGGATGTTGCATTCTTTGATGGAAAGTTGTACGTGTTATCAGGCTTTGGCAAGCTCTTCATCCTTGAGTTCTGCAAGAATCTTGGTAGCAATCCAAACATCAAATCCATAATTGACGATTATGGTGATTTTTTTGATACGCCAGAATGCTTTCCCAGAGAGGAGATGTATATGCTCAAGTCGTATCTAGTTGAATGTGGTGGTGGACTGTTGGTGGTGAAACGATTTATTCGTGTCATGGGCCCTTTTGCCAGGGACGATCCCTTTGGAAATACCCAGACTGCTGGATTTGATGTCCTCAAGGCAGACCTGCACTGTAACCCTTGCCAGTGGAGAAGGATCAGTGAGTTGGGTGGTCATGCTCTCTTTGTTGGCCAGCATTGCTCCAAGTCTCTGCCTGCTACAGAATGCAGCGGATCCCAAGAGGATTGCATCTACTTCATATTTGACTATCCCCGTCCAAAGTTTTCTTTGAGACCATTTCACGACTGTGGTGTGTACAACATGAGAAATGGGAGGATCACACCATTGATGTCTCAGCCTGCAGCACCTGCACATGATGCCGGCCAGTAGCGTTCGACGTGGGTTTTCCATGCTGCAGCTGTGTGACCAATCCAGCAGGGTTTGCTCCACTGTTTCGGAGATTCTTGGTGTGTATGCCTAAGTTGTTCTGCTGAAGCTTTGCGATCAACCCAGTCCGGGCGCTGCCCATCTTTATCCTAGCTAGTGATATGTTATCATGCAGACTTAAGTTCTTAATTTGTATGATGATCAACCCAGCCTGGTTCTGGTTATCTTTATCCTAGTGATATATTATGCATGGTCTAGTTGTGAACTTTTAATTTGTATGATGGTGTCCACTTCAAATCTTATGAATTATCTCAATGGGGTGCATTTGGATGTGCAACTTTATCTTTGTTTGCGTGATGTGTGTTAAGCTATAGCATATGTACTTGCACAAACT
This sequence comes from Elymus sibiricus, assembly GCA_039707655.1. Classification (NCBI taxonomy): domain Eukaryota; kingdom Viridiplantae; phylum Streptophyta; class Magnoliopsida; order Poales; family Poaceae; genus Elymus; species Elymus sibiricus. The sequence continues at coordinate 87,316,313 of CM077676.1, forward strand.
TTCTCTGTGGAGGTGAAGAAACTTGGGTGCCCCACTAACCACGGAATCCTGATTGCTGCCGCTGGGGGTACTGAGTTTTGTTCACAGCTATGGTCATTTGAGATGGATTCGTGCCATTGCTGCGTATGATCCATGTCAATGACCGCCATCACTCGGACATCAACCTTTAGCACACAGAGAAATCTGAACCATTTTTCTTCCGCTCTCTCTCGCACCCCTAGCCGTTGTCAAGCAAGATGATGCGAATCGCGGCGCTACATCCTGTGTAGATGAGGTTCTTCCACACATTGTAATCGACTCGATGGCATTGCTGATGGAAGAGAGCTACTCATCAACCTCTTCTGGAACTCCATACTCTCTGAAGATATCCGTAACCATGAGCATAAACTGCTTCTTATCAGCCTTCCAGTTGACTTGACTGTATCGAACAATCTGCACATTCTGTATTCTGACCTCATACTGCAGTAAGAAATGTATGCAGATATTCAGCTAGGTAACCGTTGGCATGATGTAAGAATATTTTTCGGAGATTCCAGTCTTCCAGCCATCAGTTTATACACTAAAATCACAATACGAGAAAAGATAGAAAAATATGCTAGACATTATGAGAAAACACAAAACATCTTACCAGTATAGACTTTCATAACCTGGTCCCACCAGCCTTCCCAGTTCCCACGCACCATTGGCGGCTCAACCTTACCTCTCCGGCTATGAAAACCTGCACAAGTATTTTCAACCCCTTCGATATATTAATTAAGGTCTTGTACTAAAGCTAAAGCATGGGTAATGTAACTTGAATGAAGAACACACAAATAAGGTTAAAGGAAACAAGAAGATAAATAGTTCGAACTAGGAAAATACAAACTATCGCAGAAAAAAGTGCAATGCTAAGCTTGTAGTTCAAGCTACTTAATTTGGTGGTGACACCTTCGGACATCACAAAGACGGAGTCGGTCATTGCGTTTTCAACCAATTAATGTCACACGTAATCAATAATTGAATAACTCAAATATATAATGTTTCTCCTTGACACCGAATTTCTAAGGTGAGTGAATTAGCAACTTAGATTTATCAAATACAAAATGTATGCATGTGAAGAGGTGGCTCCACACAGCAAGTAATTTGTAGAGTTGTGCTTGGTGTGTTAAAAAAAGAGTTGTGCTTGGCAGGATGCTCATTTTGCATAGCATAAAAAAAATCAGTGGTTGATGAATTTAAATGGTATCTTAGAAATATCATGAGATCAATAAGCTACATGATATATTAACAGAATTCATCAACATTATTCATTACAATGGAGTTGCCCATTCAGCATGTACTAGAAAACCTCACAAAAATGCAAAATGCCTGGCCATAAAGTAGCAGGCCATCCTTTTATAAATAAATTAGAACCGACATATTTTCATAAGCGATTTTTTCTTATAGTTTGACTTCTTCCTCTTTTCATATCTTTACCTTTGATAATGATTTTCGTTTCTTTAGTAGGTACAACGGCGACGTATCACAACCGAGAGATCACAAATAGTATATCGATAGGTCCCAACCACTGAATCTTCATAATAGTACCAAAATTGATCAAGCACATCAGAACTTGATAAATCATCGTAATCATGACTGACCCGATCTTGCTAGAAAAAATAATTCATAACCGGGCGTTACTTGATTTCCTAACTATGATAGTACTACTCCGCCTTCAAAATAAGATAGTAATATTGTACTAAGTTCCCCGGAGATATAGCATTTGTTACGGATGTTGGAAATATGCCCTAGAGGCAGTAATAAAGTTGTCATTATTCTATTTCCATGTTCATGATTAAGTTTATATTTCTGTGCTATAGTTGCAATTGTTCTTGAATGTAAGATTCGAAGGGATACCTATTTGTATGTGTGGAAATATAAACATCAATAAGATCCTAGTCAGGCCTCTCGACTAGCTCATGTATTGTTGATGGTTATGTTTTCCTAACCATGAGCATTGTTAATGTAACAAGGATGCTGCCAATAATCAGAACACATTGTTAGAGTAACAATGGTGTTGGATAGACCCAACTTATGAAATACTGCGAGATCACGTCGTCAACATATTGTCGGTATTTTTGTATATAGTATTAACATTTACTTGTGTCATGTGACAATGAGAATATCGTAAACACGGATGCCGAATGGTTACTTTGGGGTTACCAAACATCACTCTATAACTGGGTGATTATAAAAGGTGACTTTCGGGTATACTAGAAAAGTATGTTGCGGTGTTTCATATGTCAAGATTGGGATTTGCTCCTTCAGCGATGGAGAGATACACTCTGGGCCCACTTGGTATAACAATGTCCATCATCCCTTCACCAAGGATAGTGACTAAGGTGTTAGTCATGGGGACATCGAAATACGGAAACGAGAAAAGAATACAAACCATTATCGACTTAACTAGGTATAGTGATAAAAGTGTTGATCACGGTGATACCCTAAAAGTTCCGCCTCGGATTTTGTAACGTATCCTGAAGTAAAGGGAATTGTATGAGATAACAAAAGGTTCGCTCGAAAAGATCTTCGTTGCTACGATGGAATTATTATGGGTGTCTAGATCCTGTTAATAATTATTGACCGGAAGGTGTTCCGAACATGTCCCCTATTATCGAACCTATAGAGTCACACGCTTAACGACTAACAGTATGTAGGGGAACTAGGAGATAATGGAGAATGAGAGAATGAGCTCCGGAAGTGTTCCGGCTGATCCCAGAAGTGTTCCAGCTGATCTCGAAAGTGTTCCAGGAGGTCCTAGGAGTGTCCCGGTGATACCCGCGAACGTCTTGGGAGCTCCTGGAATATCACAGAAGCTTCCAAAAGAGTCCGGAAGGTTCTGGAACATTTTTTCGAATACGAATACCGAATATGATGGATTATCTTCCACCCTTACGACTAAATGACTATTCTGTTTAATAAAGCATAGAGTCCGAGTATAGAAGAGAGTACATCCACGTTAGGACCAGCCAAGCAACCATGGCGCTCTTCTCTATTTATTTCATTCAATCACATGGACTGAATACAACCATTATTTACGAAGATCTTTCCATGCAAAAATATCTCATGAAGTTGATCTATGATGAATGTTGTCAGCATAAACAACTTCAAAAAAAGCAACCACACCATACACGCTTAATAATTTATATACAAACACCGACCGAGTTTTTTCTATGCACGCTTGATGAGTCGTTCAACATATTTCTCAATTCAGCATAAACAATGCAAGAAATTTTCTGTAAGGCCAGCAATTCAGTGTATTTTCCCCATGTTTCAGAAGTCACTGAGGTTTTGCACTTTCTTCTCGTACACTTATTGTCAACCAATACAATGGAGGATAAAAAGACAGAGAAAATATATTTCCATTTGGGAATAGGAGACGTAGCGAAGAGAACACCTGGTGGCAACGGAAGAATTTGTAGTACCGTTGTGGTCGTCCCACGTGCCACCTTGAAGCCATCTGTAGTCAAAAAATAATCCCAGATATTATCCACAGCTGTTTACATTTTTAATGCGGATACGGATATTCACTTGCCATGTAGACACTTCCTCAAATATGAATACATAATATTTTGGATTATCTACTACTACCAGTTTCCACCCTTACGACTAAATGACTATTCTTTTTAACAAAGCACATAATTCGGGTATAGAAAAGAGTACATCCACATTAGGATTTAGGGCCAATCAAGCAACCATGTTGCTCTTTCCTTCTCTACTTATTTCATTAAAGTCACATGGACTGATTACAGCCATTACTTATGAAGATCTGTCCATGCAAAAAATATCTCAAGAAGTTGATCTATGATAAATGTTCTCGGCAACCACACCCTCGGGGGCAATTTAAATACCAGCCCTGATCGAGTTTGTTCTATACATGCTTTGATGTGTCATTCAACACATTTCTCAATCACCAGAAACAATGCAAGAAAAACATTCTGTAAGACCAGCAATCCAAAGTGTTATCCCCATTTTTCATAGCCACCGAGATTTCACACTTTCCTCTCATACACCGTTATTGTTAACCAAGACAATGCAAGACAAAAAGAAAGAGAAAAGAGATTTTGGCTTGAGAACGGGAGACGTCAGGAAGGGAACACTTGGTGGCAGAAAAACAACCAGTAACGTTGTGGTGGCCTCATGGGCCACCATAGAGCCTTGTACCACCACATGTGCATGAGAGCCACTGCTATGCCGTCCAGCCTGTCGGGGGGCCCTCACTGTCTTCGCTGCCACATCGATCTTCCCCACTGGGCAAGGAGCTCCTTCATCAAGCTCTGCGCCATGCACAAGGGTTGAGCATCTGGCCACTTTTGTCCACGCCAAGCTTCAAGTGTGCGCTCATGTGGCTCTGTCAACAAGTGGACAAGGCATATGAGTGACGGAACAGCCCGTTAATGACAAGGCTCACTTGGCTACCCCCGCTGATGTTTATTGTAGAGGGAAACAAGCTACCTCATCAACCTTCAATTTTGTGAATTCATAGTTATTTTAGTTTTCCCAAAGAATGTTCTTTTCAGATGCATTTCTTTTGTTTGTTTTGTCTATTCAGAACAATGCAAAGCTTCCCATCGATCCTTCAATATTCTATTTTTGACTAAATAATGACAGACATATTAGACATGATGTTCTTGGCTGCCACGAATTGAGGCAGCTTGAATATATGTTCATCAATTCAAATCCAAGTACCCTGCTTGAAAATATTGTTGGATGTATAATGTTCCCCGGTGGGTTATGCACTCGATTTTGCATTCTACCCCCTCTATAATAATTATTGACGATTGCTTGGTGCCACTGTATGGGATTTCGCAGAATTTTTGGCAAAAGTGTGCATTTTGCAGTGTAGTGAAACCAAGCTTAATAAGGTGTTGAATTATGATACTGAAGCAAATGGTGGGCACTAGAACTCCCGTGCGTTTACATGAGGAAAAGGAACTCCATAATTGATGGATGCACCTTGGTAGCTGCATTACATGTTTGTTGTGCTTCTAAATGCAGTGAGTTGTGAATTGTTTCAAAATGCAATGAGCAGTAATGACACTCATGATGGAATGGATGCACATTGGTAAGTCGGAATGACCAGCTCTCCCGACGTCCCACGCCTCACTGCATTTAGTCATTAGTACCTCTCTGACCCCCAACACTGGTTCGCAGCCTACCCTAATTGAATAAACTTGTGTCACTAGTGTCTGAATCCTGACCACCGTAAGTAAGCCTTGTTTTGGTTATCTTTATCCTAGGCTATGTTACCATCTGAATATGAACTTTTTTTTAAACAAGGCAAAGATTTTTCATTTTTATTGATTAAGAAGAAGAGAGTTGTCCAGTTAATTAGCGAAAATCTGCACAACCGATTAGGCACACAAGATAAAACCACACCCACCGTTGCAAAGGAGACATCAACGAGGCAACGAGGTTGCACGTTGTTTTCTTTCTTTCCCAGAAAGAAAGAAAGGTTCTCAGATGTTTAGGATTTCCTCGTATCCCATCGGCGCCCCTGTAGATCTTTCTCGTCTCGTCTGGCCTTAGGGCCATGGAGGTGCGGTGGATCCCGACCCTTGTCGTCAGCGCCGTCGTCGATCTGCCTCGTCTCCTCTGGCCTTAGGGCCATGGAGGCGCGGTGGATCCCGACCCTTGCCGACCGCGGGGGGCGGGGGGGGGGGGGGGGGGGGGGGGGGAGGGAGGGCTCATGCTTCGTTTTTACAAATTTTTTTAGTGTGTTTAGAGTTTGCGTCCTGCTCAGGAAGGCAAGGCGGCGGCGACTCCTTGAAGATGGAATAATGTTCTCCCGCCTAGCCCCCGTCCTGGCGGTGCGTCTCGTGTCGTCGGAGGGGCGTGTGGAGGTGTGTCTCCGGCGGATTTCACGGGATTCAGTCGGTGTCTGTCTTAGATGGATCCAGGTGGATCCAATCTTCGTTCATGTGTCTACAGGTTGGATCTTCCAATCTATGCTTTTCTTCATCGGCGACGGTTGCTGTTCTGGTGCGCTGGTCCTTTGGTGCCTTAGCACGACGACTTCCTGACTGTCTACTACAACAAGGTTTTCCCAGCTCCGGTGAGGGAGGAGCGATGACGGCGGAAACACGAGGTTGCACATTGATGTCATCGTCATCACTTTCTCCCGAGCAAGCGACTTCGACTTTCCCGCAGTGAACCATTGACAAAAGCGAATATCGCTGCGGCAACATGAAGATCCATGACAATTGACAAGTGAACATCACACACGCCAAGTCGCCAACAACATGATAGCATCAAATTCAAGATTCAAGAATAAACGAGCAACGATACATTATGCAAAGCTGGCGCCATGAAGGATCATTGGGTTGGGTCATCCATCGCATGTCATCGTTGCCACATGGACCTCACCGCCGCGTAGCTCTGACTCCACCGCAACACACGAACCACGACGAGCTAACATACATGTAGAAGAGTCGACTACCACAATTTTACCGTAGCGCCGTCTTCGAGCACCCACATAGCCGCAATACTTGGGACTTTTTTGAGGTTCCAAGCCACCAAATACTATTTTCGCTTTTTTAAGGGCTCTAGGTAGCCCCGTAGCCCCCAAAAAAAACAAAACCCAGTTCTCCATGGCCATCTCCTGTTCCCCTTCCCACGGCTTAGGTTGTGAACCCTAGCTCCTCGTTGATGTGAGCCTCCCCGGAGATTCCGGATCCAGCTGCCACCACCACGCTGCCGGCGTCCGACTCTGTTCCTCGACGCCGCCCTCCACCACCTCTTCCCCTCACGGGTAAGCGCCGAGCTCCTCCGTCTGCGCAATGCCTACTTAAGGGTTTGGTTGGGCAGATCGATCGATGCTCTGCCTCATAATTCACAAACATTATTTCTTTCAGCTGATTCATCATCTCTACTTGATACTGCAGTTTTTATTTACCTGAAATGTATGGCTCTGATGCACATCTCCTGTTGTTTCACCCTGTTCAAAAAACGAAAAGAAAAGAAATGACGCTTCTTTTGCAGATTAATTACTAACTTCACCTAACCAAAATTTGTTCCTTTCAGTAGATGTACTGCGCCTGGTACAAATGGTTAGGATTTAGGACTGCATACTTGGTTCCGATGCAGACCTATCACCGTTTCAGCATGTTTTCCAGGAAGCAGATGGCAGAGATTGCTACTTTACCTCATGGAATTGTTCTCTTTTTAGTTCATCTGAGATTTGCAATGGAGTTAATTTTGATCTGGTATACAAACAGCAAATATCGAGTCATGTACTTTGCTCGGATGTGCAGCCACTGTTTCGGCCTGTACTTGAATAAGATGGCACTTCATTTTCGACACATATAGATGAATCCCCTCAGCCCTTTTCATCTAAACAAAAATGGAAATTGTCTGTGTGGTCACTGATGTTGGGCCATTGCAAGAGGACAATTCTTTTTCAGCTCATTATACTCTGCTCCTGTTGATGTCTCGAGCCAGAGTACGGCAATCGGCAATCGAAAGATCCTTCTTCCCTATTTTAGTCATGCACCTCATTCTCTGAAAAAACATGCTGAGCGTACTGTTTAAGCTTAGTAGCGGCTAATACTTACTGCAGCTGTTGTTACCAAGTGCAAGAAGCATATGTATATATGTAGTGCCAGGTTAGGTGGCACGGCGTTTGTAGTTTTACTACCTTCTTTCTGTCTAGTGGATTGATGGTTTCCGCCGCATCTTCATATTGTCATTATACTCTGAACTCATCAATTTCCTTATAAAATTGAGCCGATCGCCTTTGCTCTAGAATAGTAAAAGAAACATGTGTGTTGATAGTTGCAGTTTTCACTCTGTTTAACTATGAATCCTATATCTTCTCTTGTAGGCTTTGCACGATGCAGGCTGCGCGGTATGGACCTTGGTCAGATCTTCCGCCCGAACTTCTGGGCCTTGTACGTCCTCAAGCGCCTCCCTTCCCTAGCTGACCGTGTTCGACTGAGGGCAGTCTGTAACCCATGGCGCTCTAACTGTCTGCTGCAACCGCTTCCCCTCCCATTCCCATGGCTCACCCTCCCTGATGGAACCTTCCTCAGCATCCCAGGAGGCGAGGTTCACCATATGCCAGCTGTACCGGATGGTGCCAGTTGCCGTGGCTCCATCGATAACTGGCTATTTCTCATGAGCAGTGATGATGCATGCACATTGATGAACCCTTTCTCCAAGACCACTTTGCAGCTTCCTAATCTGGTCTCAGTTTGGCAGCATAAGGTACACTACGAATCTGATCCTAAACAACTTTTCTACAAGTTGGTGGTGCCCTCACCCCTGGACCTATCACCTGATTCCCTCGTTGCGGCATTGATCATGGACAATGGTAATATTGGTACACTTTGCATTAGCCAGCCACCGATTGCCACTTACTCGTTACGAGGCAATAGGCAGCCATTATACCACCCGCATGATGTTGCCTTCTTTGATGGAAAGTTGTACGCGGTGTCTGTCTCTGGCAAGCTCTTCATCCTTGAGTTTTGCAGCAACCTTGGTAGTAATCCAAAAATCAAATGCGTAATTGAGTCTTTGGGTGTTTGTCTTGGAGTACCAGAATGCATTTCTAGAGAGGAAGTGTGTACACACAGGTTGTATCTAGTTGAAAGCGGTGGTAGACTGTTGATGGTTGAGCGATTTATTCGTCACCTGGGCCCTCTCTCTAGGGATAATGTGTTTGAAAATATGCAGACTAGCTATTGGGTTTGTTGTCCTCGAGGCCGACTTGCACTCTGAGCCTTGCCGATGGAGAAGGATCAGTGAGTTGGGTGGCCATGCTCTCTTTGTTGGCCAGCATGGCTCCAAGTCTCTGCCTGCTAGAGAATGCTGCGGATCCCAAGAGGATTGCATCTACTTCATTTGTGACTATGCCCGTCCAAAGTTTCCTTTGAGTCCATTTCACGACTGTGGTGTGTACAACATGCGGAATGGGAGGATCACACCATTGATGTCTCAGACTGCAGCACCTGCACATGATGCATGCCAGTGGCGTCCGACGTGGGTTTTCCATGCTGGAGCTGTGTGATCAATCCAAGAGGGTTTGCTTTACTGTTTCATAGATTGTCATGTGTATGCCTAATTTGTTCTGCTGAAGCTTTGTGATCAACCCAGCCTGGGCGCTGCTCCTCTTTATCCTAGTGATATGTTATCGTGCGACATACGTTCTTAATCTGCATGGTGATCAACCTGGCCTGGTTCTGGTTATGTTTATGCTAGTTCTATGTTATGTACCGCCTAGTTTTGAACTTTTAATTGGTATGATGGTGTGTGTTTCAAACAATGTTTTAAATAGCCGGCTATAGCTCCGCTATAGCCCCGCTATAGCCTTTAAGAGCTCTCCCGCTAAAGCTATGCACTTTTAGTGCTAAATTGAAAATGAGGCTAATAGCCCGCTATTTCCCGCTATAGCGCTAAATTTGGAGTCATTTAGCCCGCTAAGCCGCTATACAAAACCATACTTTTGCATTATTTTTTGTTCTTGTAATGATATATATGATGCATTGATGTGAAGCTTGGTTATTGAATTAGGATGCCTCTTGGTACACGCATTTTGATGTGCAAACATGTGTATATGTAAAGTATATGCAATATATCATATATGATGCCTGATTGTATACTTATTGTTTCAATTTTTCATGATTTAAGAGAAACGCTAAATGAGGCTTAGCTCCGCTATAGCTCCGCTATAGCCTTTCATAGCTTCTGGTCGAGCCGCCGCTAAATGGCATAGCCCGCTATTTAAAACATTGGTTTCAAATCTTACGAATGGTCTCAATGGGATGCATTCAGATGTGCAACTTGATCTTTGTTTGAGTGATGAGACTATTAAGCTGGGGCATGTACTTGACCAAACTCTCTCTCTCTCTCTGGACGTGAACAAACTTGGTCGTCTCATTAGCCATTCAATCCTGATTGCTGCCTCTGGGGGTACTGAGTTTTGCTCACAACTATGATCATATTTTTGATTGCTTGGCACTCCCATGAGAAGGCAAGTTTCTTCGCTTCTTTCGAGATATGAGAAAATCATTCTATCTATGCATGAATCCTAAATCTAGTTGTCTCATATAGAAGCGTTCTACGTGTCTAATTTTTTTATCAAGAAGTGCACTAATTTGTGGAATTTAAACTGAACGCAGCAACTTCACGGCATGGCCTTGGGAGATTGCAAACAAATGTTGGAAGTTAAGATATGCTTTGGCAACCAGCTAACAAAATCAGGGAGCAACGTTGCCTCTGAAAGACTGAAACCGTGGCCACACAAAATACTACTACATCTTTACGGAGGCTGACGCTGAAACCTCGACGGAATTGTCCCATGCGTATGATGATCCATGACGATGATCGCCATCATTCCAACATAAGCTTTTAGCACAAAATCCCGTCCACTTTACACAGGACGCAGCGCCGCGTCTCCAAACGAGCTACTGATCTTGTTTGACAACAGCAGGTGTGTGCCAGAAGGGAAGAAAAGAGGTTCAGATTTCTCTCACTGATCGGGTCACAGATGACAAGATCTCTATGCAGCCATCTCGCGCGCCGCACCGACACCTACTCCTAACCTTGCAGATCTACCTGTCATTCTCCGAATCCGAACTACATGCTTCCACAACAAACTCTGCTACATATCTGGTCATCAGCATATGTATAAAACTCACCTTTTGCTTCTTTGCGTGCTCGTGTGTGTGCACAAGGCTGAGGCAAGACTGCATACTGTGCCATGGCAGATCAGCGAGCTAGTTGTGGGAGTCACCCGGCAGCAGCATACAGCTGATTCTGCAAGTCGGACTGCAACAATACTACGACAACTGCAAATGTTTTGGTGCCATCAGCTTTTAGCGTCAGCAAGTTAGGATCATGCAGCTCCCAGACGGCCAATACTCCAATTAGCTGGGCTGCAACATGTAGATATGATTCTTTAGCAAATTGTCGTTGACGGCACCATTGCTGATGGAAAAGAGCCAATCATAGACATTTTCTGGAACTCCTACTCTCTGAACAGATCAGTACAACCTGCTTCTTATCAGCCTTCCCGTTCACTTGACTGTATCGAAGAACCTGCACATTCTGTTTTCTGACCTCAAACTGCAGTATGAAATGTATGCGGATCTTCAGCTAATGTAACCATTGCATGAGCAAGCGACTCTGACTTTCCAGCAAGCAACCAACGACAAGTGAACATTGCAGTGACAACAAGCGGTCACATGAAGATCCATGACAAGTGAACATCACACACGCCAACAACATGATAGCATTGAGAATAAAATGAGTGATGACGCATTATGCAAAGCTGGCGCCACGAAGTATCATCGGCTTGGGCTACCCATCGCCGTCATAGTTGCCACACGGACCTCGCTGCCGCGTAGCTCCTACTCCACCGCAACAAACAACCACGACGAGCCCAAAAATACACCAAAGAGCCGACTACCACAACTTTACGCAGCATCGTCTTCGCACACCCACATAGCCGCTGCCGCACGAGCCACCGACGACCACCATACCAACCATGGGCCTCTCCAGCCGGATTCAACTGCAGGTTGGTGCCCCCAAGATGGAACACGACATCGATCATAGATGCCTTCATCGTCCAGTCTCCGAGCCTACCGGACCTAAGATTTCCCCCGGAGCAATGAGGGCAGGGTGGTGAAAATCCCAGCAATGACACCTTCATTAAGAAAACGACGCCCTCAAGCGCCGCCGCCGGCGGCCCGGAACGCGAGGAGCAGAACTTTCCCTGGTCATCTCACCATCCAAACCCATGATCGGCTGGCCACCTACATCACCACCCGCGTCATCCAGCTCGCCGCAGAGTGATCCCGCATTAGGCTCGTCGGCTTAGAGGCCCACCATGGTCAGATCTAGAATCCCAGATCGAGGACGATGCAATGCCTTCAAGTTTAATACTATAACTATAATGACACGCGCCTTCAAGTACAATATTACTATGTTGGCGTACACCTTCAAGTATAATATAATGGGATGCGTGGTTGAATATACAAGTCTTCCATTATAGCAACTTGATTTTTTTTTTCTTAATGCACGCAGACATACTCCTCTGTCCCAAAATAAGTGTCTCAACTTTGTACTAACTTTAGTAAAAAGTTGTACTAAAGTTAAGACACTTATTTTGGGACGGAGAGAGTATATCTCTTTGCAGAACGTGAATCCTGATTGTTGTTTGCTGGGAGTACTGGCTTTTCCCTCCACAACTATGGCCATATTTTTGGATTGCTTGACACTCCCACACAAATACAAATTTCTTCTCTTCCCTTGAGATCAGAAAATTATACTCCCTACACATGATCATATAACTACGACAATGTTATCTGGGGAACGTTCCCTGAGAAGGAGGTCCCAGGGTATGCCCCCGCAGCCGTCTGATCAAAATCACGTGGTCTTTTTTGGGAAAATTGCCTTCTAAAGAAAAAAACTCCCATCCTCTTCTGAAGAAAATTTCATCCCTGTATAACTGAAACTGCAAGGAAAAACATTCACAAATGCCCTTACATAAATGCTTTTGACATACATCTACAAGTTTCGTTATTAAAAATTACCTTAGGGCAGCTCCAATGCGGACCCTCCCCCTTCCTCTCTATGTAAATATGTACATATAATTGTTTCCTTTTAATTTTAAAGTTAGTGGGAGTCTCTCCCACTGTCCTCAAGTTTCAAAAGAATGCAGACTCTCAAAACGCCCGCATACGTCCGGACGTAGTTGTCAGGACATAGTTTGCCATCCAACACGGTCCCCCATCTGTCCGCGGACTGATCCGAACGTCCGTTTCCTTGCAAACCAGATGCAAACCAGGCGATAAGGCGGGAGATCATAGCGATACGGCAACTCCCAAGCAGGAAGGTGTAGCGACAAGCGCGGAGTTAATTGCAAGAAACCACCACATTTGGGGCAGCGTTTGCAGAAAACCACGAGGTCACTAATTCTTTGCAAAAAACACTGCACATTCAGTAAACTTTTTGCAGTATGCACTGATTGAACCATTTGCTGCGTTTGAACGCGTTTCCGACAGCTGGGGACCGATTTCACCGATGTGGCATAACGGCCGGGCAGGCGGCGCCGTTGTGTGAAAATGACGCGGTCGGCTCGCGTCGGACAGACCGACCGCGCCACTCCACATTTCTCGCTCGCTCCTCTCCCTCTGGCTCCCTTACATGGCGACGGCGAAACCTGGCGGCGGCGCTGGCGGCGGCGGCGGTGGCGCTGCCGCTAGCGATGCTCCGGGTGGTGGTGATGGAGATCCACCGGAGTTCTGCGGGAGCTCGAATCCTTCTCAGGCGCTGCCTCCTCCCCAATCCCGGGCACCGGCGAAATCAATTGAGTACGCGGCCGCTAGTGCATTCGCCCAGCGGTGAAGGCAAATCCGACGGGCAGCCATCACTTTGCATCCTCCTTCGGCGGTGTGGTGTAAGCCATCCATCCTCTCTCCCTCCTTTCTCTTTTCCCCGATTTGGATTCTAGGGTTAGGGTTCTAGGGTTAGGGTTTAACTGTTCAAGAGTTGTAGTGTTTTAGAGTTGTAGGTATTGGGTTTATGGTTAGGATTGTAGCATTTTAGTACTGGCTTTAGGGTTAGGATTATTGTAAGTAAGTCTTGGCTGTGAACTGCAAAGTACCTTGTCCTGGATTATTCAGTCATGTTAAATGAATTTTAACTGAAGTGTAAAACATTATTTTGTACTGAATTTTAACTGCAAAGTACTTTTTAACTTAATTATAACAGCAATTGGACAAAATTTAACAGAATGGCTCAGTACTCACTTTTAACTGAATTTTATCTGAATTTATAACTGTACTGTTTAACACTAGTTTTAACTGAACATATGTACATGTACTGTTCAACACTAGTTTTATCTGAATTTTAACAGCACTGTTAAATGAACTATTTAACACAAATGGACTAGGTGGACTAAAGTGTTTAACACAAATGGACTAAAGTGTTTAACTGAATTGAACTTATTTTGTAGATTGGATGATGAAGAATGGGAAGTGAGGTTCCATTTCTTGGACAGAGATAATTTGGAAAGAAAAATTTGCTTATCAGACATAACCTACTGGAATTTGATTGCACTAATAGAGATAGAAGGCTTTAGTTCCAGAGATTTTATGTATTATGTCAGAGATCCAGGAGTTGGGGTGTCAGGAATGGAAGAATTAACTGATGATGACAAGGTGGAAGAAATGTTGGATGACATAACTAGTAAAGGAAATAACGTGGTTAACATTACAGTTATGAGAAGTGATGCACCAACACCAGCTGATTTGAACATTGGTCATGTTTATGAAGAGCAGGCCCCTTTGTTTGAATTAGGTGTACCACTTGTTTATGAGGTAGATACTTCAGGAGTTCTTTTCCCTAGTCCAGTGAAGCCCCAACTATAGCCAGTCCAGGTCATGAACACCCAGGAGAGTTCATGTTTGTTGAAGCTTAAGGGTCCAAGTGAACCAGAGTTTGCATTGGACTATGGTAATGAGAGGCATGAGTATTTCATGGAGACAGACCAAGAGCAAGAGAACATTGAGCAGATGATGGAGCAGAAGAGGAATGAAGAGATTCAGAAGTTTAGGAGCAATAAGAAATAAAAAGAGAAGTACAAGGCAGCAAAAAGAAAACTCCCAGAGCTGCTTGCTGAAGAGTTTACTGACAGTGATAGTGAGAATGAAGTTTTAGCAGATGAGGACATAATAGCTAGGCTGGAGGCAATGAAGAGGCATAGAGCTGATCCTCTCAATCACTTTGAAAGGAGACACTGATGTAGAAGAGCTTTATGTACCAGATGAGGAGGAGGGGGAGGATGAAGCAGGAGAGGATGAGTCAGGACAGGAAGAGCAAGCAGAGGACGGCAGGAGAGGAGGAAGCATTGTAAGAGGAAGCAGTTTAGGAGGAAGTAGTGCAGGAGGAAGCAGCAGCACAGGAGGAAGTCAGAGGAAGGGGCCAACAACCAGATCACATGCAAGTCTGGATCAAATCATAGAGCAAGATTGGATACCTTCATCTGATGAGGATAGCAACCCAGGTGACTTAAGTGAGGATGATAATGATGGTTCTCAGCTTCCAACATTTAGGCAACCAAATGGTAGGAAGAGCAGGGCCAGAAAGAAGAAGCCTAGGGCTTGGTATGATGAGAAGAGGGAGAACCCACAAGAACAATTTGTGAAGAAACTTTGTTTCCTAGATGTCCAGCAATTCAGGAGGGCACTTCTTACATTTCACATCTCACAAAATAGGAACTACTCTTTTCATAGAAACTGCTCAGATAGAGTTATTGCAATTTGCAGTACAGAAGACTGTCCTTTTTTCATTGCTGCTTCTCAAATTGCACATGAGAGAACATTTTGCATAAAGAAGATGAACTTGTACCACAATTGTGCTGCTGTAGGAGAGAGCACCAAAGTGACTGCAAGGTGGTTTGCACATGAGTGTGAGCAACAGTTGAGGGCAGACATAAACACACTAGACCAGACAATAATGGCCAATTTGAAGAAAAAACATGGAATAGAAGTGTCCATTCACATAGCCTACAGAGCAAGGAAAGCAGCTAAGAGTGTTGTCCAAGGAGATCAGAGGGCACAATACACAAGGATAAGGGATTACCTCCAAGCTGTGTTGGATACCAATCCAGGAAGTAGATGCATTGTTACAACAAAGCAATTGAAGGCCCATCCTAGCATAAATCCTAGATTCCATGGCTTGTTCATGTGCCTGAATGCTTGCAAAGAGGGTTTCCTAAATGGCTGCAGACCCTTCATAGGTACTTGCATTAATTTGTGTAAACACAATCATTTATGTTGTCCTGGTTGTTGTCCTGGTACTAATGTGATATGTGTTGCTGTAGGTGTTGATGGCTGCTTCATTAAGTTGACCACAGGGCAGCAAATATTGGCTGCAACTGGAAGAGATGGCAATAACAACATCTTTCCCATTGCATTTGCAATTATTGACAAGGAAGACACTGCCAGCTGGTCATGGTTTCTAACACAGCTTAAGTATTCTCTTGGTGGTGAGTCAGGGAAGTATGGCTACTACACTATCATATCTGATAGACAAAAGGTACCTCATACATCATCACTCTTATATGTAGTACAATTGCAAATTAGACCATGCTTAGTAGTGTCAAATAGTGTATTTTGCCATCATATTTAAACATTAGTTACTTACACAGGGTCTTCTTAAAGCAATAACCAATGTCTTCCCAAATTGCCCTCAAAGATTCTGCCTTAGACATATTTATCAGAACTTTCAAACAGCTGGCTTTAGAGGTCAAGAGTTAAAGAAATACATGGATCAGACTAGTTATTCATATACTGAGCATGGATATGATCAAGCAATGGATGGCATGAAAATAGAGTGTCAAGTAGCTTGGAGATGGCTTAGTAAGATACCCAAGCATACATGGGCTAGACATGCCATGGACAAAAATTGTAAAACTGACTTGGTTGTCGACAATATAAGTGAAGTTTTCAACAAAATGATACTTGATGTGAGAGGACAACCAATTAAAACCATGGTTGATGGCATCAGAACAAAATTGCTAGTTAAGTTCAATGCCAATAGGACCAACACTGAGACAGCTAAGTGGCAGATATGCCCAACATATGCTGAAAAGCTGGAAGAAGCAAAACATCATTCCAGATATTGTCAGTCAATCAAAGCTGGACCTGATCTATACCAGGTTACAAGTGGAGAAAGCACATATGCAGTAAATCTGAAAGCTCATACATGTGGGTGTAGAAAATGGGACATGACTGGGGTTCCTTGCAATCATGGTGTTTCAGCAATTAACAAGGCTAAACTACATCCAGAAGATTTTGTTAATGATTTCTTCAAGAAACCAATGTATCAACAAGCCTAAAATCCAATTGTCTACCCTGTGCTTGGGCCTGATCTATGGCCAAAGACTGGGACCCCTGACATAGAGCCACCTGTTTTCAAAGACAAGCCAGGAAAGAAGCAGACAAAGAGGAGAAAGAATCAGTTTGATAAGCCAGCTCCCAAGGATACTTCTAGGATGGCATCAATCACTTGTAGTAATTGCAATTTGAGTGGGCATAGGTACACTAGCTGCCACGAAAATCTTAAGCCAGCCCTTGCAATGAGAAGGAACCAACACCAGGTTAATTGTCCAAACTTGTAAAACATCAGTTTATGCTAACATTTCTTATACTAACATTTTTTATACTATGTTCTAATCTGTGTATGTTGTCACTGCAGGAAAACAGAAGAGTTGATGCAGCACCAAGAGCTCCAACAGTCCCAAGGTTAGCTCCATCTGCTTCTGCAGCAGCAAGAGCTCCATCAGCCCCAAGGCCAGCTCCAGCAGCACCCAGGGCAAGAAGTGCAGCTCCACCAGTAGCTAGGGCAGCTCCATCAGCTCCTGCTGCAACTAGGAGAGCACCAAGGGTAGCAAGTACTACTGCTTCTTCTGCTGCTGCTTCTAGGCCAAGTGCATCTACTGCTGCTGCTTCTAGGCCAGGTTCATCTACTGCTGGTGCTAGGCCAAGTTCATCTACTGCTACTGCTAAGCCAAGGGCAAAGAAAAGCTTCATACCACCAAGAGCTTCAGGTACTGGAAGAGTGAGAAAACCATCTTATAAGATGTCTGAGTGGTTCAATTGTTCTCAGGGCAGCAAGAAGTAAGTTCATGATGGTGATGTTGAAAACAACTTTGAGTTTGTGATGTTGAAACCAGTTTAATTCAGCCTATGTTGGCTAGTTTGTGATGGCACTATGTAAGTTACCTAATTATGGTTGTGATCAAGACTTTCATGCATGAGGATGTAGGAGATATACCCTAGAGGCAATAATAAATGTTATTGTTTATCTCCATGTTCATAATTATGTTTATGTTCCATGCTATAACTGCTATGGTTCTCGAGTCTACAATAACCACGAGGCTCGGAGGAAGACTCATATGCACGTGTGGAATAATAAACGGTAAAATGTATTCCTAGTCTGGCCTCTAAGACTAGCTCAAGTGTTGCATGATGGTTCTGTTTTCCTGATCATGGGCATGACTATGCCGGCAACTTTGAGGGCACAATGTTAGGAGAACACTTGTGTTGAATCGACCCGAATTGATGTTATGCTATGAGATACATTCGTCACAAGTTAATGGTTAATAACACAGAGAAAGTTAACGTTTGCATAACTCCTTAGACCATGAGAGTGTCGAGTTTCTTCATGCTTGCTTCATGAACTTTGGGGCTTGTTAAACGTCATCCGTAAATGGGTGGCTATTACGGCGGCTTACGGGTTCATGGAAAAGTGTGTCAAGGGACTTGATGGCTCAAGATTGGGATTTGCTCCTCCGACGATGGAGAGATATCTCTGGGCCCTCTCAGTGTTACGGTATCCATCATCGCCTGGCCAGACACAATGTGATTTGAGCACAGGGATGCCGGAACACGGGAACGAGAAAAGAGAACAAAACCGGTAACGAGGTAACTGGCATTGTGGACAAGTGTTGATCCATGGGGATGCCGATGATTCTCACCTCGGGTATTTGTAACATATCGCGAAGCAACAGGAATGGCACATGGCAACTCGAGGTTCACTCGAATATTCATTCGTGTGGGTATAGGGGTCAATATGGGTGTCCACGGCTCCGATGTTGATCATTGATCGGAAAGAGTTCCGGTCATGTCTGTACTTCACCGAACCTATACGGTCACACGCTTAAGGGTCATCTATCTGCTGACTTCTAGACAGGGAGTCTGAGAGAAAGTCACCGGAAAAGTTTCGGAGACAACGGAAACGTTCCGGAGAGAGAGCACCGGAATAGTTTCGGTAAAACTGAAAAGTTGTTTCAGGGTATACCATTGAGTCAAATTGGTTTCGGCACACGTCTGGAAATTCTTGGAGGGTGCCAGAATTGTTCTGGGACCTTCTGGGATTTTTCGGAGAAAAAACTCGGAAATGTTCCGGAGCTGCCGGAACCGCTTTGGTTGCTTTTCGAAGATGAAAATCACTAATCCGGAATTGTTTCAGAACGCGTCCAAAATCATTTTAGTGGGTACTGGAATTATTCTAAGACCCACAGAAATATTTTTGGATTTAACGGTCGCGGAAAAATGTTTCCGTGAATAGTGAAAGTGCTTTTTGGGTGGCTTCTTGGAGAAGCCACCTTGAGGGCCTTTTGGTATTTTTCCCCTTGGCTTCTTGGAGAAGCCACCTTTGGGCTTGGCCTATAAATAGGGGTGGAGGGGGCTGCCTAAACATACACACTCTTTCTCAACATACACAAGCCATGCATGATCTGGCCTTCTCTCTCCCTCCCCGCGAAATAGTTTCGTAGAGCCGAAAGGCTGTCTGGGTTCCGGTGGGAACTAGTTCTAAAGGGCGAAGCCCTGCCGGATAGATGACACCGTATGTGTGCAACCCCGTAGAGAGGTCGTAGGTTCGATCCTTTTGCCCGAGGGGCTGTTCGAGGGTCCTCCCGAAGGGCTGTCCGAGTTACTGTCCGAGTTTCGGGGGTCCTCCCGAAGGGCTGTCCGAGTGACCCTCCCGAAGGGATGTCCGAGTGACCCTCCCGAAGGGCTGTCCGAGTGACCCTCCCGAAGGGCTGTCCGTGAGGCCTCCCGGAGGGGTGTCCGAGGATCCGTCCGGTGGGACTATCCGAAGGACTGTCCAGAGGCCTCCCGGAGGGCTGTCCGAGGATCCGTCCGGTGGGACTATCCGAGGGACTGTCCAGAGGCCTCCCGAAGGGCTGTCCGAGGATCCATCCGGTGGGACTATCCGAAGGACTGTCCAGAGGCCTCCCGGAGGGCTGTCCGAGGATCCGTCTGGTGGGACTATCCGAGGGACTGTCCCGAGGCCTCCCGAAGGGCTACGCGGAGATCCGTCCGGTGAGCTGACGAGGAAGTACATCCTCGCGGTTGGGAGGTTGTAAAATCCTAGCTGCGGGGATCTGCACTGCCGATCGTCATCGACTCTACTTCCGCTGCGCTACGAGTCGGTAACGATCAGATCAAACCCTGTATGCATCTCCATAGTGATCCTGGGCGTGCTCGCAGTACCGGAAATTTTTGTTTTCTGTTGCGTTCCCCTACAGTGGCATCATGAGCTGTGCTATGCGTAGATGCAGGTTACGATCTAGAATACATAGAAATGTATGGGTGTTGCACAATATAATTTGTAGTAGATGAGTTCTATTACTGAAAATTATTCATGCGGGTAGCAGATGAAATCTGTTACCCGATATTCTTGTTGCTTCCCTGGAATTTGCATATTTCTGATCTTGATAACAGTATGGTGGAGTTTCAAAGTTCTGGCAATCTGTGATCCTGATTGATCAACGATGTGCTAACAGTTCGTTGAATTCCACCATAGTTAGAGAGAAAGATGAAATTTCGCAGACTAAAGGGCAATGCAGATATGATCTGCACGGGGGTCATGCGTATGACGAAGTTCAGTATGGGGCTCGAGATTTTATTTTCTCGTGTTTCATACACCCCGTGAAGTTAATCTAGCGACTTGAATAATCATACTTGATGATGGACGTAGGTAGCTTCGGTTTGTTTCGAAACCTTAGAAGCCACGTAAAATAAAATTTTGCATAAACCAATTAGAGGCGTCTAACTTGGTTTTGCAGGATGTGCATGAGATGTGCATGTGATGTGGTATAGCGGTTCTCATATTAATTTGATTATGTATGAGATGACTATATGATGTAAAATTAACATGACCTGCGTGTCATGATTCGGCATGATGGCTGGAGCCATATGATTGTCACTTTAATGACCTGCGTGTCAACCTTCTGTAATGCACTATATTTATTATCTATAGAGATAACAATATTATCTGGTGCATCGACAAGGTGGTGGCAATCTTCGCAAAGGTGAACACCTACGCGAATGCCGAATACGAAGAAATAAAGACTTCTCCATCAGAAAGGGCTATACCATATCATGCTATTATGAATTGCATGAGATGTTTATCCCTTATGATGCACCCTTTTGATTGCGCGGTAGTCGCTTTTTATTAGGGTGATCTCTCACAAAAATATCAAGTAGTTAGTGTTCTCCCAAGTGTAGCACCGTCACGGCACCTATCTCTTCGGGGTATCACATGGATACATGGGTATGAACGATTAGAGAAGTGTGAGGCGGGTGAGTTGAGACCTCGCAGCGAGATCACTTGGTTGTCTTGACGTTCCGGAGGATCGTCCTGAGCTCGGAACACGCCCATCGAAAGATGAACAAGAGTCACATAGAGATGTGATTGGCAAGTTGGCCTACCAATTGCAATTCTCGTTACTTGAGATGGATACATCCTTGGCGTTGAATTGTAATACGGGTCTTGTATCACTCACAATCAATTATGAGAGATATTGATTTGAGTGGGAGCGCACTTTAGAATTAATTCTTTTAATTCTTAGTGCAATTAATTATGAACTTTGTCTAAGTGAAATTTGCATAATAGTTATAGAATAATGGCTCACGTTTCCACCTTCCCTATTAAAATTGAATAGCTGTTAAATATCTGGTTAAACTTTACGATTGGTAACGTAATGTGAGGATTGTCCTCAAGAGTGCCGAGTAGGACTTTGTCCTATCGCATGCTTTCGGTATTCTCCCGCTAATGCTATGGATAATGTGACTCTCGTCCTTCAATCCAAAAGCTAGAATTCCGTTACGGTCAAGTGAAATATGTTTGCTTCCATGAGATCCAAACTTCAAAAGTTTGGGATAGCTATGCGATATTTATGGAACTGAAAATTAGTTTCAGATACAAACAAAGGCTAGAAGATATGGGATATCCAAAGCAATGTTTGTTTTGCAAATTATTAGTAAAGTGTTTACTATGCATTTGACTGATAAGAGAGGGATCCAGAAGAACGCCTGTCATATGATGAAAGGTGAATAAAACAACAAATTAAAGAGAAAGGAAATGTCCAAAGGGTGTTAGTGTGACTTACACACCTAGGAAGTCCGGGGCTAACGCCACTCTTAAGTTGGATGCTTTTTCTGAGAGTAGGAGAAATACTAAAAGTTAAACTGTTAGAAGTATAAAGGCAAAAGGGAAAGAAGACTGGAATGTCCAGCTCATGTATGAAAGTCATACAAGTTATTGATGTATGGAAGGTTGGTCAAAAGAAATAGTTCTTGAGAATTATGATTAAACATGTTAATCACTGATTCTTGGGTATTGTGAGTTGATCACAGAGATACCCGCTCGATTGCATTCTGTTGCGACTCGATGCAAGAACTACTATGGCCTAAAAGACTTGCCGGAGTGAGGTTTAGATATGCGCTGAGAACATAGTAAAAGTTCCTATACTCGGTACATTACCTATGTATTTATTTTCATAATTCATTTTAGAGTTTTTATACACTCTAGCCCATTGCATAAAGTATCTTGCAAGAAGGTTGTTCATAAGAGAACTTTTGATGTTCAGTGTTATGAATAACATAAGGGCCATGCTTCCATCATGGATGGGATGTATGTTATGAATATTGATAATAATATATTACCTCTGTATTTACTTTCATAATTCGTTTTAGAGTTTTACACACTCTAGCCCATTGCATAATGTTTGTTGCAAAAGGGTTGTTCATAAAAGAACAATTGTTGTTCAGTGTTATGAATAACATAAGGGCCATACTTCCATCGTGGATGGGATGTATGTTATGAATATTGATGGTAATATGATACATCCATAACACTGACGCTAAATGTCACAAGACTAAGAGAATACCACACATGTGTGGCACTGCATTTGTTCACATTGGAGAAACCCGCATGGAGAAATTCCATAATGATGGATTTTGAAGTCGTTTGATTGTGAATCATCTGACACTTGCAACTTTCCTCCGAAAAGTGAAGTGACTGAAATACCGTTCACAGGCCATAAGGAACGAGCAACGAACTTATTGGTGATCATACATTTTGATGTATGTAGTCCGATAAATGTTGTTGCCAGCAGTGGATTTGTCTATCTTCAGAAATGACTCAAGTAGATATATGGATATTTACTTGATGAGACGTAAGTCTGGATCTTTTGAAATCATTCATAAGGTTTTCAAAAATGAAGTAGAAATTATTGTAACAAGAAAAATATTTGAGTTACAAGTTTAGCGAATGTCTGATGAGTTGTGAAAAGAGTTTCATAACTTACACCTCCCGGAACTCCACTGTGAGTGGTACGTCCGTGAAGATGTATTCAAACCATTTGTCACATGGTAAGATCAAAGATGACATAAATCAATTTGCCATTATCCCTTTTAAAGGTAATGCTTTAGAGACTGCGGCTTTTACACTGAAAAGAGCACCATCAGGTCTGTTGAAATGACGCCATGGTATGGTACGCCCAACCATGCATTGTCTTTTCTTAACATTTGGAATATGGGGCTTGTGTAAAATATTTACAAACCTATTCCAAATCAGACAATTACTACTTTGTAGGTTATCCCAAGTAATTGGAAATTCCTCCACCACTATACCGAGGCAAAAAGGTTTGCCACCAAGAACGGTATGCTTTTAAAAAGAATGGTTCTTGCAAAAAGGTGAGTGGGAGAACAGGGCAACTGGACGAGATAACAGTATCTTCGTCATCAGATCAAAGGAAAGAAACCTTGGAAGTAATTCCAGAGTTTCCTACTGCGACTGATACGGAAGCCTCTACATGAGATGTATGGACTTCGGTCGAACTTGCAACTGAACCACGTAGGCAAAACTCGTGCAAACCTCTCAGGTGCGCAAGCGAGATATTGTTGTTAGACAACAGTATACCTATGATACACAAGGAAGCGTTGATGGGCCCTGACTCCGGAATTGGCAAAATGCCAATATAATCCGAGATAGTTTCCATAAATGATTCCAGATTATATCTTGATAACCCATTCGGAAGACTTAGAGTCTAAACGAACAATAATGGAACTATAAACTGATGTGGATAAAATGTTTTATCCATAAAGCTCGACTTGTTGCAATAACAAGTTCAAGGAGTTGACTACGATGAGGTTGTCTCACCATAGCGATGCTTAAAGTCAGATCGGGTTAAACTAGCAATTAATACATATTTCAATCTTGAGATATGATACATGGATGCCAAAAGGATTTCCATGTGATGGAAATGCAACCTAGGACTTGCATGTGGTATAGTCCAAGGTATTTTGTCAATCCAGAGGATGCTAGTAAGTATGCAAACTTCAGAGTTCCAGCAATGGACAGAAGAGAGCAAAATGGAGTTGGAATCTTCGTTTTTGATGAAATAGTCAAAAGAGTTTGATTTCATCAATGGGTAACGAAGATGCTTGTGGTTACAAGAAAGTAAGTGGGAGCATAATAATATTTCTAAAAACTTTGTGTGCTTGACACATTGTTGATTGGAAATAATATAAATTTCTTGACACAAATTAGGACTTCATTGAAAATAGTTTTTTGATGAAGTGCTTGGGCTAAATAGCCTTGATATTAGGCATATTTATCTGCGAGATAGAATTGCCTAATAGGGCTAAGCCAAAATACATATTGACAAGATGCTAAAACAGTTTAGCATTAAAACGCCAAAGAGTGATTCTTGCCGAAGTCACATGGAGAGAGTTTTTGCAAGACTCGGTGTCCCAAGACACTGATGAGCAAAATACATGATGGAGATTCCACACACTCTTGTGTTTGGATTAATCATGTATTCCATGGTATGTAAAACAACCAGATATGTCCGATACCCCCAAAGCTGTTACGAGTATAGATACCAAATTGATCAAAGTACTGATCATGGGACAACAGTGAAAAATGTCATTAAGTACGAAAGTAGCACTGATGACATGTTTTCTCGCAAGCAGAGATTATGAAGTGCTCATTGTAAGTAATTACATCGATACAGTCTTCATCAATGCTCCGTGCAATTTTCGATTTAAGTTAAGGGTTTTGTGTAATACACAATATGGTGGCACGGTGTTTGGAAATCGTTCCAAACAGTTTACTGTGGCGAATTCTATAACAAAGGCTAAGTATGTTGCCGCTTTCATAGCGACATAGAAGATGTTGAATCGTACAGTTCGTTCATGAACTTAGTATGGTTCCAAGATGGCTTTGGTCAATGGAACACTATTGAAGATAGTTGCTCCATAGCTCAGTCTGAGGAATCAAGGTTTGAACAGTGATTCACATATATACGAAGCCAAGTCCACACAAAATATGCATTTTGTGAAAGCGTGAAAACGTGAGGATATGCAGAGATACACATGGAACTGAAGTTGTCAGATCCGTTGGACATCAGGCTATACCACAAGCGAAGCATGTTTTACACCGGTATGCCATAGGTGTAAAGTGCATTAGCATTGATTAGATTATTGACTCTAGTGCAAGTGGGAGTCTGTAGGAGATATACCCTAGAGGCAATAATAAATGTTATTGTTTATCTCCATGTTCATAATTATGTTTATGTTCCATTCTATAACTGCTATGGTTCTCGAGTCTACAATAACCACGAGGCTCGGAGGAAGACTCATATGCACGTGTGGAATAATAAACGGTAAAATGTATTCCTAGTCTGGCCTCTAAGACTAGCTGAAGTGTTGCATGATGGTTCTGTTTTCCTGATCACTGGCATGACTATGCCGGCAACTTTGAGGGCACAATGTTAGGAGAACACTTGTGTTGAATCGACCCAAATTGATGTTATGCTATGAGATACATTCGTCACAAGTAAATGGTTAATAACACAGAGAAAGTTAACGTTTGCATAATTCCTTAGACCATGAGAGTGTCGAGTTTCTTCATGCTTGCTTCATGAACTTTAGGGTTTGTTAAACGTCATCCGTAAATGGGTGTCTATTACGGAGGCTTACGGGTTCATGGAAAAGTGTGTCAAGGGACTTGATAGCTCAAGATTGGGATTTGCTCCTCCGACGATGGAGAGATATCTCTGGGCCCTCTCGGTGTTACGGTATCCATCATCGTCTGGCCAGACACAATGTGATTTGATCACAGGGATGCCGGAACACGGGAACGAGAAAAGAGAACAAAACCGGTAGCGAGGTAACTGGCATTGTGGACAAGTGTTGATCCACGGGGATGCCGATGAGTCTCACCTCGGGTATTTGTAACATATCGCGAAGCAACAGGAATGGCACACGGCAACTGGAGGTTCACTCGAATATTCATTCGTGTGGGTATAGGGGTCAATATGGGTGTCCACGGCTCTGATGTTGATCATTGATCGGAAAGAGTTCCGGTCATGTCTGTACTTCACCGAACCTATAGGGTCACACGCTTAAGGGTCATCTATCTGCTGACTTCTAGATAGGGAGTCTGAGAGAAAGTCATCGGAAAAGTTTCGGAGACAACGGAAACGTTCCGGAGAGAGAGCACCGGAATAGTTTTGGTAAAACTGAAAAGTTGTTTCAGGGTATACCATTGAGTCAAATTGGTTTCGACACACATCTGGAAATTCTTGGAGGGTGCCAGAATTGTTCTGGGAACTTCTGGGATTTTTCGGAGAAAAAACTCGGAAATGTTCCGGAGCTGCCGGAACCGCTTTGGTTGCTTTTCGAAGATGAAAATCACTAATCCGGAATTGTTTCGGAACGCGTCCAAAATCATTTTAGTGGGTATTGGAATTATTCTAAGACCCACAGAAATATTTTTGGATTTAACGGTCACGGAAAAATGTTTCCGTGAATAGTGAAAGTGCTTTTTGGGTGGCTTCTTGGAGAAGCCACCTTGAGGCCCTTTTGGTTTTTTCCCCTTGGCTTCTTGGAGAAGCCACCTTTGGGCTTGGCCTATAAATAGGGGTGGAGGGGGCTGCCTAAACATACACACTCTTTCTCAACATACACAAGCCATGCATGATCTGGCCTTCTCTCTCCCTCCCCGTGAAATAGTTTCGTAGAGCCGAAAGGCTGTCTGGGTTCCGGTGGGAACTAGTTCTAAACGGCGAAGCCCTGCCGGATAGATGACACCGTATGTGTGCAACCCCGTAGATAGGTCGTAGGTTCGATCCTTTTGCCCGAGGGGCTGTTCGAGGGTCCTCCCGAAGGGCTGTCCGAGTTACTGTCCTAGTTTCGGGCGTCCTCCCGAAGGGCTGTTCGAGTGACCCTCCCGAAGGGCTGCCCGAGTTACCCTCCCGAAGGGCTGTTCGTGAGGCCTCCCGGAGGGCTGTCCGAGGATCCGTCCGGTGGGACTATCTGAGGGACTGTCTAGAGGCCTCCCGAAGGGCTATCCGAGGATCCGTCCGGTGGGACTATCCGAAGGACTGTCCAGAGGCCTCCCGGAGAGCTGTCCGAGGATCCGTCCGGTGGGACTATCCGAGGGACTGTCCCGAGGCCTCCCGAAGGGCTGACCGGAGTTCCGTCCGGTGAGCTGACGAGGAAGTACATCCTCGCGGTTGGGAGGTTGTAAAATCCTACCCGCGGGGATCTGCACCGCCGATCTTCATCGACTCTACTTCCGCTGCGCTACGAGTCGGTAACGATCAGATCAAACCCTGTATGCATCTCCATAGTGATCCTGGGCGTGCTCGCAGTACCGGAAATTTTTGTTTTCTGCTGCGTTCCCCTACAGAAGATGTCATGTAGACTATGATGATGATGATCTTGTTTATGATCTTCTAGTTATGATGATGATGAGGCTGTCATTTAGGGTGGCTCGGCGTCGACCAACCCCTAAATGAAGCAACTGGGTCATTTAGGGTGGCTCGGCATCGACCAATCCGTAAATGAAGCAACTGGATCATTTAGGGTGCCTCGGCGTCGACCAACCCCTAAATGAAGCAACGGGGTCATTTAGGGTGCCTCGGCGTCGACCAACCCCTAAATGAAGCAACTGAGTCATTTAGGGTGGCTCGACATCGACCAATCCGTAAATGAAGCAACTGGGTCATTTAGGGTGGCTCGGCGTCGACCAACCCCTAAATGAAGCAACTGGGTCATTTAGGGTGGCTCGGCGTCGACCAACTGCTAGATGAAGCAACTGGGTCATTTAGGGTGGATCGGCATCGACCAACCCCTAAATGAAGCAACTGGGTCACTTAGGGTGGATCGGCGTCGACCAATCCCTAAATGAAGCTACTTGGTCATTTAGGGTGGATCGGCGTCGACCAACCCCTAAATGAAGCAACTGGGTCACTTAGGATGGATCGGCATCGACCAATCCCTAAATGAAGCTACTGGGTCATTTAGGGTGGATCGGCGTCGACCAACCCCTAAATGAACCAGCTGGGTCACTTAGGGTGGATCGGCGTCGACCAACCCCTAAATGAACCAACTGGGTCACTTAGGGTGGATCGGCGTCGACCAACCCCTAAATGAAGCAACTAGGGCTTCAAACACAAATTTCATCACACACAATTCATCACAAACCAACAATAAAATAACACTACAAACATACCTTCATTAAAGGATTTAACTAACAACATACAAACCAAGGTTCAATGCTACAAAAGTAACTGAGTTCAATAGATTCAAACTTAACACATTACAAGCCATAGTTCAAAGCTAGTAACTAAAGACAATGACCCACATGGTCATATGACAGCACAATTTATTCTTCATCACAAATACCCTTGATCTCCTTCAGCTTCCTCTTGTTATTTTCACCTGCTTTCTTCAGGTCAGCAATGCAGCACTACAAAGTACTCTTCTCAATGCTCGACTTCTCCTTCTCTTTAATCAACTAAGCAATGTAACAATCCAGCTTCTCCTTCTCTTTCTTCAGGTCAGCAAAGCAAAACTCTAAAGTCCTCTTATCAGAGGTATGATTGAACTTCAAATTCCTAATGGCATTGCCTTGAGCAACATGAATGAACTTCAACTGGTCAACAACTGCCTTCAATTTTTTGATCTCAGCATCCTTTCCCATGCTGCTGTCCACACTGATTGTAATCTCCTCAGCATCCTTCTGGTTATTTACCTGTGGCAGATTATCCTGGGAATCCAAGAGGTTGTTCACATCTTCAACAAGCTTCTCATAAGTCTCCTGCAACTCATTTTTCTGTTGTGTGATATTGTGCATAGTAGATGAATGTTCCAGGCATGCAAGCCTATTGGCATGCTTGCTATCCTCATACATAAGCCACAGTTTGTGAAGAGCATTTTGCAGATGATCTGGCCACTCCTCATCTACCCTCTGCACTAATCCACAATTATTAACTCCCTGCAATACAAAAAAAAAATAGTTCAAACATGCTGTCACAAGTTATAGATTCAGTTAAGTTAAAGTTACAGTTAAGGTGCAGATTCAGTTAGATCAAGTCAACTGACCAAACTAAACAACAATTATTGTGAGCATGTTCATCGCTAACATGAACAGCGACTATGAACAATGAACAGAACCATGTGCAGTAAACCCTAGAACAGAATTACTATGCTGCACACGAGAGGTAAACTGATAATTTGCAACTAATTTGCTAACTTACTTCTGTTGCACAAGCAATGAACCTCCTACCAGTGCTTATCCCCTCGAATGCAACACATTTCTTCCCTGGATTGCCATGCTCGCACATCACCTTCCAATCGTCAGCAACACCAGTGTACAACGGGTCGTCAATTGTAGCTGGGATCTGGGCAACCCAAAAAAACTGGTTCAAATCGAGCTGAAGCCACACAAACCCTAAATCCCAAATGCCCAAATCGAAACTCTAAATCCAGTCCTGGTCGAACCAACTGACCTTAATAGGGGAGTCGTAGGAAGAGATGAACTGCGCGCCGGAGGACTCACTGCTCTCGCCGTCGCTCCAAGACACCATGACGGCCGGCGGCGAGCGGAGAGGACTGGAGCCCGAGGGAGGTTCCAAGCGCTAGAGAGAACAGAGGAGCGAGCGAGAAGTGTGGAGTGGCGCAGTCGGTCTGTCCGACGCGAGCCGACCAAGTCGATTTCACCAAACGGCGCCGTCTGCCCGGCCGTTATGCCACGTCGGTGAAATCGGGCCCCAGCTGTCGGAAACGCGCTCAAACGCAGCAAATGGCTCAATCAGTGCATACTGCAAAAAGTTTACTAAATGTGCGGTGTTTTTTGCAAAGAATTAGTGACCTCGTGGTTTTCTGCAAACGCTGCCCCAAATGTGGTGGATTTTTGCAATTAACTCTTGTTAGTGATCCCGCGTCATCCAGCTCGCCGCAGAGTGATCCCGCATTAGGCTCGTCGGCTTAGAGGCCCACCATGGTCAGATCTAGAATCCCAGATCGAGGACGATGCAATGCCTTCAAGTTTAATACTATAACTATAATGACACGCGCCTTCAAGTACAATATTACTATGTTGGCGTACACCTTCAAGTATAATATAATGGGATGCGTGGTTGAATATACAAGTCTTCCGTTATAGCAACTTGATTTATTTTTTCTTAATGCACGCAGACATACTCCTCTGTCCCAAAATAAGTGTCTCAACTTTGTACTAACTTTAGTAAAAAGTTGTACTAAAGTTAAGACACTTATTTTGGGACGGAGAGAGTATATCTCTTTGCAGAACGTGAATCCTGATTGTTGTTTGCTGGGAGTACTGGCTTTTCCCTCCACAACTATGACCATATTTTTGGATTGCTTGACACTCCCACACAAATACAAATTTCTTCTCTTCCTTTGAGATCAGAAAATTATACTCCCTACACATGATCATATAACTACGACAATGTTATCTGGGGAGCGTTCCCTGAGAAGGAGGTCCCAGGGTATGCCCCCGCAGCCGTCTGATCAAAATCACGTGGTCTTTTTTGGGAAAATTGCCTTCTAAAGAAAAAAAACTCCCATCCTCTTCTGAAGAAAATGTCATCCCTGTATAACTAAAACTGCAAGGAAAAACATTCGCAAATGCCCTTACATAAATGCTTTTGACATACATCTGCAAGTTTCGTTATTAAAAATTACCTTAGGGCACCTCCAATGCGGACCCACCCCCTTCCTCTCTATGTAAATATGTACATATAATTGTTTCCTTTTAATTTTAAAGTTAGTGGGAGTCTCTCCCACTGTCCTCAAGTTTCAAAAGAATGCAGACTCTCAAAACGCCTGCATACGTCCGGACGTAGTTGTCAGGACATAGTTTGCCATCCAACACGGTCCCCCATCTGTCCGCGGACTGATCCGAACGTCCGTTTCCTTGCAAACCGGATGCAAACCAGGCGATAAGGCGGGAGATCATAGCGATACGGCAACTCCCAAGCAGGAAGGTGTAGCGACAAGCGCGCAACAACTTTCTCGGTGGGGTTCCCTTGAGGGAAGTCGACAAGGACACGTTGCTTGCCTCATATGTGTGGAATGGTCTGGCTTCAGATCGGTTGCCTAGGATGGATGAGCAAGTTGCTGCGTGTGGTGGTGCAATATCATTAAAACTGCGGATCTTGTGCCTACTGCCGACGGCTCATTCTGGCGAGGTCGCATGGTGCAATCGGAAGGCTCCTTTGTGTGTTTGGAGCCCTCACTCCACCCGGTTTTCCTTTGATGGCGAGATGTAATCTATGGACGACAGCTTGATACAGAGGGTATGGTTGTGCATCGATGGCGGTGGAATTTCTAGCCCGACGCATGTAGCTATTGGGATCACGAAAAGAGGTGGCGACAACACATGTTTGGCTCTGATTTGGTGGCGCTTCGTTAGTACCTGGTCTCGAGCTTCGGGTTGAAAATCCAATGTCAGACCCTACTGGGTTATTCCTGGCAATGGAGATGATTTTGCATCGTTGCCATGTTGAAGGCACTGCTTGAATTTTCTCGGACTTTTTCCTCAGGGTGAAAACCTGGAATCTGGCCTCTGGTGGTTGGATCCGATGACGACGGTGCTTAAGCGTCATTCCCTTCTTGAAGGCATTGTTCTTGAAGAGCGTCATTGTCCTTGTGGTGTGAAAAGATGGTTGGTGTGGATATGGTCATTGTTGTAGTTTCTCGATCGTTGTTTTGATCGATTTTTT
Source organism: Elymus sibiricus (assembly GCA_039707655.1). Lineage (NCBI taxonomy): Eukaryota > Viridiplantae > Streptophyta > Magnoliopsida > Poales > Poaceae > Elymus > Elymus sibiricus. Next base: position 87,348,171 of record CM077676.1, read on the forward strand.
TTCCTCGCTTAGGCATTGTTTCGGTCTTGTATGACTTTGCTCTTTGCCGATGTGTTTCTGTGTGTGCTTAGGTGTTAATTGTGTGCATTGTAGTTATGCAGAGTTCGGATGTGTGCTCATTGTGTTTGTATCCACTGGGTGCTTCATTTTGAATCAATAAAATCCACCCTTTATCAAAAAATAAATAAAATAAGGTCTTCTACTAAAGCTAAAGCATGGGTTTTGTAACTCTTCCAGTGGTTTGTTATGCACATTGCCGTATGTCTTTATCTATAAAGTTGGGCTCATGCCTTTTATCTAAAAAAGCTAAAGCATGGGTAATGTGACTTGAACGAACATGAGTAGTACAGACTTGAAATACAAACTACAACAGAAAAAAAGTGCAGTACATGTGCCGGTGTAGTTCAAGCTAGTACTTACTTAGGTGGTGACATCATAGGGCATTACAAAGAAGGAGTCAATCATTGACTTTTTAAGCAATTAATGTGATGCAAAATCATATTAGAGTAACTTGAGTATACAATGTGTCATCTTATACATTAATTTTCTAAGGTGAGTGAATTACCAACTTACCATTATCAAATACAAATATACGCATTTGTGGAGAGGTGAGTCTGCTTGTGTGCATCTGACCATCCGCGTTTTTATTGTGTTTCTAGAAAAGAAGAAAGTTTTCCCTTTTAAATTACAGCAAGCTTTAGTGGTGTTTAAACATCATTTGGTAAATGATTTCAGTAAAAACACTCTTATTATGAACCAATCAACCAAGACTGATCAACCATTGTACAAAATATATTAGCAAAAGAACCAACTTTATTCATTATGTAATATAAAGTACACAACATGGAGCAAACTGGAACAACCACGAACAACAAAGGAACTCGATAGTATCAAAACTAACATCAAATTCCCTCGATGTCTTTGTCAAATAAAATGCAGAAAACAAAATGAAAATGGACGAAAATGTTTTGAAAAGTTGCATGCATTTCCGGCACCAATATGTATATAGCTAGGGGCATACCACAAGCAAGGCATGTTCAAAACCACGGTTTAACTACTACACTATTAAGGAATAAGGCCCAGGCACAAAATGACGAAACAAGAGGTCCATTGACAACAACCTACTATATTTGGACCCGCAAAAAAAACCTACTATATTTTGAACAAAATATATGACTGTTAATCTGTTGAACCATCCTTAAACTAGTGCACCATGATTGATATATCTATATATATACCTATAATAATAAATGGGCTATTGCTTCCTACGGTACGTCACAGAAATTGCCCCCAAACTTGCAAAATATTACCCACCAATGCCACCAATAAATGATAAAAAACGTTTCACACAAGGACATCCCCCGCCTGAGATGGCCTATGCAGTAGGGACCTCCTATACTGCGCTCTACGCGCTGTGAGAAGAGACGCGCGCCCGTTTGGGCCGGCCCATGTCCGGACGGTCTGTTTTTTAAATTTCGGTTTTATTTTTTATTTTTCTTTTCCGTTTTCGTTTTTCTACTTTAAATAAATTTAGAACTTAAAATGTTTTGAATTTTTTTTAAAAAATGAGAATTTTGAAATAAAATGCTTAATAAATCATAAAATGTTTTTGGATTCAAAACATGTGTGCGATTTTATAAACAAATGTTTGCTTATTCACAAAATGTTTGAAATTTTGAAAACAAATGTTCAGGAAAAAAAATGTTCATAATTTTTTAAAAAGTTCATGTGTTAAAAAATGTTAATGAAATTGATTTTTTTTTGCCAATTCAAAAAATGTTCATGGATGGAAAAATATCCTAAAAATTCAAAAACTGTTCATGACTTACAAATAATTTATTCATTCATAAAATGTTCGCTTATTCAAAAAATGATCGTGCATTTCAAAAAATGTTCATTAAATCAAAAAAATGTTCGTGAATTTCAAAAATTGTTCCGCCAATTTCCAAAACTATGGTCGTCCCTTCTAGAAATGTTCGCCAATTGAAGAAAATTGTTAAAAAATATTCACAATTTTAACAAAATGTTTGCAAATAGTATGAAATGTTCATGAATCCAAAAATTGTTCGTGATTTTAGAAAATGTTTGAAAATTTGTAAAAGTGTTCATGAATTTGAAAAATGTTCACGAGTTTAATTTTTTTTCATGATTTCACGAAATTGAGAGTGATAGTGTATCTCGGTGATGCAGCAAAATGTGATCATGGCCATTGAAGATTATGATTTTTTTTCTCCCGTTGCAACACACCGGCCATTTTGCTAGTCTATATCTATATCTATACCCTATGTTGGAAAGGCAGTGCCTAACAGGCGCACGCTTAGGCGCAAGGCGATGGCTAAACGCCTCGCCTAGGGCATAAGTGGAAGTCTAGACAGAGCAAGCAAAAAATTGTCTACTCGAGCGAGAAATCATGCCATATTGCATTGATATGCCAAATGGAGCGTATTCCAATGCCAATAGCTGGCAGTTAAATTATTTATTATACCTACTGATAATGCAAGGTGTGTTTTAAAATATATATAAAAAAGCAAGGTGCGTTTGTCCGTTTTTTCATCCGTTCACCGCTGAAAATATTTTTTTCCTATTTGAGGTGGTACTAAATTTTTGTGTGTCCGTCTGCTAGAAAAGAAAAAAAAGTTTGGCTACAATTACGTACGCAGGGCGCGTGCTGTGGCCCAATGAAGCCGTATTTATAGCACATGGCGGCAAATAGTTAGAGCTGCACAGGGTGCCCAAGACTGGGCCAGCCTGTTTTCCTTTTTCTCTGTGTTCTGGTTCTATTTTTCTTTTTTATTCCTTTGTCTTTTTCTTTCCTGTTTCTTTTTTCCCTTCCAAGTTTGTTTTTCTTTTTTACTTTTTTCCTAGATTGAAAACTTTCAAAAGATGTTCAGAATTTCAAGTTTTACTCAATTTTTTGAAAAATGTTCAGGATTCTAAGTTTTTGTTCCCATTTTGATAAATGTTCGGAACTTTAAATTTTTGTACTCGTTCCATTTTTTAAAATTGAAAAAATGTGCCCATTTTTTTCAAAATTCAAAAAATGTTCGCCTTTAAAAAAAATGGTTGTGTGTTTCAAAATTGTTCATGATTTTTTAAAAAACTTGCATTTTAAAAATGTTTTATAAATATTTTGTTTTAGTGAAATGTTCACAAATTCAAGGAGAATATTTTAAATAGTCCCACATTGCTTCTTTACATACAGTCTTACAATTTATATGCTTGTGCAAAACTATATGGAGTAAGCTGGATGAAAGATGGATTGATTAAGTTGGACAAAGGATGGATGGATTGGTACGTGAGCTAGCTAAAAATGGACCCTCAATTTCATAAAATGAAGAAAAATGTTCCCCATTTTTCAGAAAATGTTTGTGTTTTCCAAAATTGTTAGAGTTTTCAAAAAAATTGCATTTTAAAACATTTCCAAATTCAAAAATTAGTATTGTTTTAGTGAAATGTTCATAAATTCAAAATAATGTTCGTCTTTAAAAAATAGATAACAACAACAACAACAACAACAGCAAAACCTTTAGTCCCAAACAAGTTGGGGTAGGCTAGAGGTGAAACCCATCAGATCTCGCGACCAACTCATGGTTCTCGCACATGGATCGCAAGCTTCCACGCTCCCTTGTCTGTGGTTAGTTCTTTGGTGATATTCCAATCCTTCAGATTTCTCTTTACAGACTCCTCCCATGTCAAGTTCGGTCTACCCCGACCTCTCTTGACATTATCAGCATGCTTTAGCCGTCTCCTATGCACTGGAGCTTCTGGAGGCTTGCGCTGAATATGCAAACCATCTCAGACGATGTTGGACAAGCTTCTCTTCAATCGGTGCTACCCCAACTCTATCTCGTATAACATCATTCTGGACTTGGTCCTTCCTTATGTGACCACACATCCATCTCAACATGCGCATCTCCGCCACACCTAACTGTTGAACATGCCGCCTTTTAGTCGGCCAACACTCAGCGCCATACAACATTGCGGGACGAACCGCCGTACTATAGAACTTGCCTTCTAGCTTTTGTGGCACTCTCTTGTTACAGAGAATGCCAGAAGCTTGGCACCACTTCATCCATCCGGCTTTGATTCGATGGTTCACATCTTCATCAATACCCCCATCCTTCTGCAACATTGACCCCAAATATCGAAAGGTGTCCTTCTGAGGCACCACCTGCCCATCAATGCTAACCTCCTCCTCGTGCCTAGTAGTACTAAAAGTGCACCTCATGTACTCGGTTTTAGTTTTATTAAGCCTAAAACATTTTGATTGCAAGGTTTGTCTCAATAACTCTAACTTCCTATTGACCCTTGTCCGACTATCGTCGACTAGCATGACACCATCCGCAAAGAGCATACACCATGGGATATATCCTTGTATATCCCTTGTGACCTCATCCATCACTAAAGCAAAAAGATAAGGGCTCAAAGCTGACCCTTGGTGCAGTCCTGTTTTAATCGAGAAGTTATCATTGTCGCCATCACTTGTTCAAACAATTCTCACAACATTATCGTACATGTCCTTGATGAGGGTAATGTACTTTGCTGGGACTTTGTGTTTCTCCAAGGCCCACCACATGAGATTCCGCGGTATCTTATCATAGGCCTTCTCCAAGTCAATGAACACCATATGCAGGTCCTTCTTTTGCTCCCTGTATCTCTCCATAAGCTGTCGTACCCCGACCTCTCTTGACATTATCAGCACGCTTTAGCCGTCCGCTATGCAATGGAGCTTCTGGAGGCCTGCGCTGAATATGCCCAAATCATCTCAGACGATTTTAGACAAGCTTCTCTTCAATCGGTGCTACCCCTACTCTATATCGTATATCATCATTCTGGACTCGGTTCTTCCTCGTGTGGCCACACATCCATCTCAACATGCGCATCTCCGCCACACCTAACTGTTGAACATGTCGCCTTTTAGTCGGCCAACACTCAGTGCCATACAACATTGCGGGTTGAACCACGTCCTATAGAACTTGCCTTTTAGCTTTTGTCGCACTCTCTTGTCACAGAGAATGCCAGAAGCTTGGCGCCACTTCATCCATCAGGCTTTGATTCAATGGTTCACATCTTCATCAATACCCCCATCCTTCTGCAGCATTGACCCCAAATATCGAAAGGTGTCCTTCTGAGGCACCACCTGCCCATCAATGCTAACCTCCTCCTCCTTGTGCCTAGTAGTACTGAAACCGCACTTCATGTACTCGGTTTTAGTTCTACTAAGCCTAAAGCCTTTCGATTGCAAGGTTTGTCTCTATAACTCTAACTTCCTATTGATCCCCATGCGACTATCGTCGACGAGCACCACACCATGGGATATCCCTTGTGACCTCATCCATCACCAAAGCAAAAAGATAAATGCTCAAAGCTGACCCCTAGTGCAGTCCTGTTTTAAACGGGAAGTCATCAGTGTCGCTATCACTTGTTCGAACACTTGTCACAACATTATCGTACATATCCTTGATGAGGGTAATATATTTTGCTGGGACTTTGTGCTTCTCCAAGGCCCACCACATGACATTTACACATTTTCTAAAATTGTTTTGAATGTTCAAAACATGTTCCCGTTTTCAAATACTGTTCACTAGTTCAAAATGTTCGTGTGTTTATAAAAGTTTCATGTTTCCAATAAATGTTTGTGAATTTTAAAAATGTCTCCGTTTCAAATTTTGTTCGTGTTTTTTTTCAAAAATGTACGGAATTTTGAAAAAACCTTTTGGGATTTTGAAAATTGTTTATGTTTCCAAGAATATTCGTCAATTCATAATTATTATTATTGAAAAGTTAAAAATTCAAAAAAATATTTTTTTTTTCGAATTTGACGCCACATGATGTTCTTAAATATTTGCGCTGGCCATTGGTTAGCCAGACGTGTTTGTTCGAGTGGCTAGCAGCACTTGGTTGGGTTTGTGAGGTCGTGAGTTTGATTCTTCAACTCGTCATTTTTTTGGATTTTTTCTTGCGCCTTACAAACACAAGTCGTTTCGGTGCCTGGGCCTTTCACAGCCCACACAATCTAGCCGGCCCAACTACTTCAGAAATAAGGCAAAAATATTTTATATAGTCCCACATTGCTCCTTTACATACAGTCATATCTATTTATATACGTGTGCAAAAGGACATGTAGTAAGATGGATGAAGGATGGATGGATGGCTTGGTACGTGAGCTAGCTGAAAAAGGACCCGGATTTCTTGAGGATTGCTACCCGAGGGAAAGAAAAGAGATGACCCAACTACATGAGCTAGATGCATGGAAAAGAGAAGACCCGGCTCACTCCCATATTATGGAACTTCAAACCTTAAATATCCTCGATCTCAATGAATGAAAAAATAGCAGAGTAGAATTAACTCCGGTGTACTATATCGGTGGCTTGTACATGGAAAAGAGAAGACCCGCCTCACTTCCATACTATGGAACTTCATACCTTAAAATCCTCTTGAATGAATGGAAAAGTAGATTGAATAATTAGCGGCCTTCTCTGGCGTGCGATGACCTAACATAACCGAAACCTAAATGTTCAAACTACATACCTTAAATCCCTCGATCAATGAATGGAAAAATAGAGCATTGATTACTTCACACGTGGCGAAACCCAGAACCTAAATGTTCCTTCTTGGCGTGCACGCAGGATTATGCTTGCACATATAATTCTCACTAAATTTAGCACACTATTTTTCTCCTGTTGCAATGCACGGACATATGTGCTAGTCTTTATAACTACACATATACATGTCGCAATCTTTAGATTTTCGTACTTCACATATGTAGGACATTATGAATCCACATGCCCTCTAGTAGATCGCATGTCCTACAACCTCGCATCTCTTTCTTTCTTCTAAATATCTATCTTTCTTCGAGATATCTATCTTTCTCCTAGATATTCATAACTTGTCACCTTATAAAAAAATGGTGGATGTTAAGTCTGCGCACTGATCTTACATCAACAACGTACACCATGACCTGAAATTTACGTATTGATCCATTATTGCATAGGAACGGACACTATCATAAATTGAACTTTCTAGCTCAAAGCACAAAATCAAAGTTTGGATAATGAGTTGGGTGCTTGTTTGCACGAAGAGAAATGATTATTTGTGATAAATGTTAAACTTAGTTAATATCTAGACCTAGAGAATGGTTCCAATCCGTGGTAACTCAACTCAAGCATCGAGGACATCATATTTATTCGTATACAATACCAACACCAACAGTTTAGTCATAACAATAGCAAAATAGTATATGCAATCACAGGAAAGTGTATTGATGGTTATTCGTGAATTTGAAATAATACATATCATTCATGTTTGTGGATCACTCAATAATATACAAGATAAATTAAAATTGAACCTCGACACATATACAATACATTAGGTAGATTTGAAGGTTGTATACAACGAATGAAAGTTGCAAAGGTTAAAGTGATTTTCATGTATCAGATTCCTAAGATTAGCGTGACTTTTATGGAGAGAAACAACATTATATTCCTTCCATGAGAGAAATAGAAATATTCGTAGTCGTCAATAATAATGACAAATCCAAAAAAAACAATGGCTTACACATACTAGATATAAAGTTGAACAAAGAAAAATATATATTGCATGGGCTATTGTGCTAGTTGTTCATTAGTACACACGATCTCTAACACTTTTCACTATCACATACACTATACCTATTTCTAAAAAAACATACACTAGACCTAGCAGTATTTTCAAAAGACCATTCATACACTAACTAGTAATGATCTATCTACAATACAAAACCATATAGAATAATAGTAAATACAATAAAAGTAACCCTACAGACTAGGTGCGTAATGTGACCGGAATAATACATAGAATTATTGGTTTGATGCCAAAAGTTGGCATCCCAATATTTTAGCAAATGCGAAATATTTTCTAGTGATTGTTAGGTACCAACTTCACTTGCCACTCTCAGAAAAAGTTATCACTTTTTGTCGAGTCTTGGTATTGCCAATTTTTGCTAACAAATTGGCTAGCTCAATGTTGGTAGCCAACCAATCATGATCACAGACTCGATGGCATAATACACCATGAGAGATAAGAGTGGTCAGTTCACTTTAAATATGATTCTACTAATAACATGGTGAATTTGAGTGTCTACAAGAGATCAAACTTCATGATAGACGTTTCATGAGATATAATAATATGTTGTAGTACGGTAGCTTATTTAAGTAACCTGGCTAATGGATGATTTGTCAAACACGCCAAGCATAATTCAGGCTAGAAGTACATAGCTAGACATCTAGCTACTAAAAAAACCCATTAACAACATGAGATGCTGAAATATCACTTTCTTTGATGGCTTTGGAGTGCATGAGGGTTGACTAATCTAATTGATATTTGACAATGCAAATCATCCATGATTGTGCCAACTGGCAGTATTTGATAAAGTAGGATCTATGGCACAATACACATAGATAAATCAAAATAATGATTAACTCAATGAAAATATGTTTCCATTGATACTAGAGAGGTTTTTTTTGGTTTGTGATACGTCTCCAACGTATCTATAATTTATGAAGTATTCATGCCATGTTTGTTATAGTTTTGTATGATTTTGGTGCACTTTTATATGGCTTTTATATGATTTTCATGGACTAACATATTGACCTAGTGCCCAGTGCCAGTTGCTGTTTTCTGCTTGTTTTTGGTTTTCCAGAAAATCTATATCAAATGAAGTCCAAATGCAGCGAAACTTTTTGACGATTTTTTCTGGAACATAAGAGACACTAGAAGCTTCGGGAGGAGGCCAGAAGACCCACAGGGGCTCCACGAGCCACCAGGGCGCGCCACCCCCCCAGGCGCGCCCTGGTGCCTCGTGGGCCCCCTGTGGCCCTTCTTCGCGTGATTCCAACGCCAAAAAATCATATATATTCAGAAACCCCCGAAAGTTAACCTAGATGAGTTTTTACGCCGCCGCAAGCCTCTGTGCCTCCACGATCTAATCTATAGCCTTTTTCCGGCACCCTGCCGGAGGGGGGAATCATCACCGGAGGCCATCTTCATCATCCCGGCGGTCTCCATGACGAGGAGGGAGTAGTTCACCCTCGGGGCTGAGGGTATGTACTAGTAGCTATGTGTTTGATCTCTCTCTCTCGTGTTCTTGATATGGCACGATCTTGATGTATCGCGAGCTTTGTTAATATAGTTGGATCATATGGTGTTTCTTCCCTCTCTATCTTTGTTGTGATGAATCGAATATTTTCCCTTTGAGGTTTCGTTATTATCGGATTGAATATTCAGATTTGAGAACACTTGATGTATGTCTTGCATATGAATACCCGTGGTGACAATGGGGTATTATATTGATTCACTTGATGTCTGTTTTGGCACTCAACTCACGGATTCCCGAGGTGACATTGGGGTAATCTATGCATAGGGGTTGATGCACATTTTCATTATCTTTTCTCCGATAGAAACTTTGGGGTGCTCCTTGGAGTTCTTTGTGTGGGTTGAATATTATGACTGTGAAGTTGTTTGATGCATATGGTATAATCAACTCACGGATACTTGTGGTGACATTGGAGTATCTAGGTGACATTAGAGTTGGTTGATGTGTATCATATGGTGTTATTTTAGTACGAACTCTAGGGCTGTTTGTGACACTTATAGGAATAGCTCAATAGATCGATCGGAAAGGATAACTTTGAGGTGGTTTCGTACCCTACAAACAATTTCTATCTTATGTTCTCCGCTAATGGGAATTTGGGAGTGATTCTTTATCGCACGTTGAGGGATGGTTATATGATCCAATTATATTAGCATTGTTGAGAGATTGCACTAGTGAAAGTATGAACCCTAGGCCTTGTTTTTAAGCATTGCAATACCATTTGTGCTCACTTTTATTACTTGCTACCTTGCTGTTTTTATACTTTCAGATTACAAAAACCTATATCTACTATCCATACTACACTTGTATCACCATCTCTTCGCCGAACTAGTGCACCTATATAATTTACCATTGTATTGGGTGTGTTGGGGACACAAGAGACTCGTTGTTATTTGGTTGCAGGGTTGTTTGAGAGAGACCATCTTCATCCTACGCCTCCCACGGATTGATAAACCTTAGGTCATCCACTTGAGGGAAAATTGCTACTGTCCTACAAACCTCTGCGCTTGGAGGCCTGGTACGTCTCCAACGTATCTATAATTTTTGATTGTTCCATGCTGTTATAATATCAATCTTGGATGTTTTTATAATCATTTACATCAATTATATATCATTTTTGGAGACTAACCTATTAACCTAGTGCCCAGTGCCAGTTGCTGTTTTCTGCCCTATTTTTGTTTTACAGAAAATCATTACCAAACGAAGTCCAAATGCCACGAAACTTTTTGGAGATTTTTTATTGGACAAGATAAACACTGGAAGCTTTGGGAGAGGTCGAAAAGATGAAGGAGTGGGCCAAGAGGCACCAGGGCGCGCCCCAGGGGGGTGGCGCGTCCTGGTACCTCGTGGGGCCCACCCAGCTCCGGTTGACCTAATTCTTCCACTATAAATTCAGAAAAAATCAGAAACCCTCAGGGGAGTCCACGAAATACTTTTTCCGCCGCCGCAAGTTTCTGTTCCAGAGAGATCCCATCTGGAGGCCTTCTCCAGTACTCCGCCGGAGGGGGAATCGATCACGGAGGGGTTCTACATCAACCTTGCTGCCCTTCCGATGATGCGTGAGTAGTTTACCATAGACCTTGGGGTCCATAGGCAGTAGCTAGATGGCTTCTTCTCGATGTTCTTGGAGTTCTATCCGATGTAATCACTTTTTGCGGTGTGTTTGTTGGGATCCGATGAATTGTGAGTTTATGATCAGATTATCCATGAAATTATTTGAGTCTTTGCTGCACTCTTTTATGCATGATTATTATAGCCTCATATTTCTTCTCCGATCTATTGATTTGGTTTGGCCAACTAGATTGATTTATCTTGCCATGGGAAGAGGTGCTTTGTAGTGGGTTCGATCTTGCGGTGCTCAATCCCAGTGACAGAAAGGGACATGACACGTATGTATCATTGCTACTAAGGGTAAAAATATGGGGTTTATTCATACGTGAGTTTATCTTGTCTACATCATGTCATCGTTCTTAAGGCATTACTCCGTTCTTATGGACTTAATACACTAGATGCATGCTGGATAGCGGTCGATGTATGGAGTAATAGTAGTAGATGCAGGCATGAGTCAGTCTACTTTTATTGCAAGTGATGCCTATATACATGATCATTGCCTTGGATATCATCATGATTATTTGCTTTTCTATCAATTGCCCAACAGTAATTTGTCTACCCACCATATGCTATTTTCTTGAGAGAAGCCTCTAGTGAAACCTATGGCCCCCGGGTCTATCTAAATCATATTACTAAAACCCTAAAAATATTGCTGCCATTTTCTTTTATTTATTTTATTTTGTATTTTTGTTTCAATCTATCTATCTATCACATACAATTTAATCTTGCAATTGATCGCCGAGAGATTGACAACCTCTCGTTTGCGTTGGGTGCAAGGATTTGTTGTTTGTGTGTAGGTGCTGCTAACGAGGTGTTGCGTGATTCTCCTACTGGTTCGATAACCTTGGTTTCATAACTGAGGGAAATACTTATCTCTACTGTGCTGCATCATCCCTTCCTCTTCGGGGATAATACCAACGCAAGCTACAAGTAGCAAGGCCCAACACGAGTCTACAAGAACAAGTTGTGTAGTAGACATCAAGCTCTTTTCTGGCGCCGTTGCCGGGGAGGTGAGTGCTTTAAGGTACATCTTTAGATCTTGCAATCAAATATTTTAGTTTCTTGTTTATCACTAGTTTGGTTTTATAAAAAGAAAACTACAAAAAATGGAATTGAGGTTGCCTCATATTATTCATCTTTATAATGTCTTTCTTGAAAATAAGGATTCCGATAATTGTGCTCATTTGATAGAAGAAGAATTTAATAAAATGTTTGGCATAAAATATTTGAATGATGAGCATGATTGCAATGTTGCTAGTATGAATTCTTTGAATATCCATGATGCTAATGATATGCAAAGCTACAAGCTTGGGGATGCTATGTTTTATGAAGATGATTTGTTTACTCCCCCAAGTTTTGATGAGAAAATTTATTATGATGATTGTATGCCTCCTATTTATGATGATTATATTGTTGAAAGTGGATATAGAGAGAGGTCATGCCTTTATTTAATGATGAATCCACTATTTTGGAAGAGGTTTCAATTGAGTATGACAACAAAGTTGCTATCTATGATGATTATTGTGATGACATGTATGCTATAAAGAATAATAATAACCATGAAACTTGCCATCATGATTTTAATTTTAAATTGGATTATGCCAATCACGTATCTCATGATATTTATTTTGCTGAGTTTGCTCCCACTATTATGAATGAGAAGAAAATTGCTTATGTGGAGAGTAGTAAAATTTCTATGCTTGTGGATCATGAAAAGAATGCTGTATGTGATAGCTATATTGTTGAATTCATTCATGATGCTACTGAAAATTATTATGAGAGAGGATCATATGCTTTTAGGAGTTGCAACAATATCAAGTTTTCTCTCTATGTGTTGAAAGTTTTGAAGTTATGCTTGTTTTGCCTTCCTATGCTAGTTGATTCTTGCTCCCATACACTATTTTCTCACAAAATCCCTATGCATAGGAAGTGTGTTAGGCTTAAATGTGCTTTCCATATAATTCATGATGCTCTCTTTGTGTTTCAATTCTTTACTTTTATGTGAGCATCATTGAAATCATCATGCCTAGCTAAAAGGCATTAAAGAGAAGCGCTTGTTGGGAGACAACCCAATACTTATACCTAATGTTTTTGTGTGTCCACATGATTAAGCTACTGTGGTAATCATGTTTTATATGTTTTATTTCAATAATCTCCCAAGTAAAGCCTTTGGGATAGTGTGGATGCTTGTTGATTTGATTCTGTGCAAAAACAGAAACTTTTGCGTCCAGTGCTGGAATTTCTATTCTGTACTGGAGCATGAAAAAATTATGAAGTTTTTGCACAGTATTGGTTTACAAAGTTTTTAAGTTTTCCTAATTTTTCAGAATTTTTGGAGGTACATAAGTATGGTTTTTAAATCGCCCACTACATGCTGTTCTGTTTTTGACAGATTCTGTTTTCGGTGCATAGTTTGCTTGTTTTAGTGTTTCCATAGCTTATATTATGAGATATAAATTGTGGAAATGATAGACTACATTAGGTATTATGTGAGAAGAATTATGAATCTTGTCTTGACAGTACCTAAGTGGATGATTTATTTTTATCATACTAACCTATCTCACAAGTTCCGTTAAGTTTTGTGTGATTGAAGTTTTCAAGTTTTGGGTGAGATATCGATATGAGGAGAATAAGGAGTGGCAAGACCCTAAGCTTGGGGATTCCCAAGGCACCCCAAGGTAATATTAAAGGAATACCCAAGCAACTAAGCTTGGGGATGCCCCGGAAGGCATCCCCTCTTCCGTCTTCAACATTACCGGTAACCTTACTTGGAGCTATATTTTTATTCGTCACATAATATGAGTTTTGCTTGGAGCGTCATTTTATTTTTTTGAGATTTTCTTCCTGCTATCAATAATCATGTTTTGTATCTTTTAGTTCAATAAAATTCCAATTATTGCCTTTACCATGCTCAGTTTGCAAGTTCATGTGTTGCTGTTTGAAAACAGAAAGTTTTCTGTTATGTCCAGAATATTCCTGAATAGTCAGAACATGATAAAAATCTGAAATTTGTACACAGTAAGCATACATGAGTTCTCTGTCATGTGGAAATATTTAAGAATTTTTGGAGTTAGGAAAGTATGGATTCTTATTCACCCTTTACAGACTGCTCTGTTTTGGCAGATTGCTGTTACAATTGCATTGTTTGCATATGTTTGCGTGTTTAATGTTTCTATTTGAGGATAGGAGTGTTAAATATGAAGAGGCATTTAGTATGCAATGTTTAATTATAATTTTTGTGATTTGCTATAGTAGAGAATGTTAAGGTTTTGAGTTGATTTATACTAACTTATCTCACGAGTTCTTGTTGAGTTTTGTGTGGATGAAGTTTTTAAGATTTATAGAAACCGTGATATGAGAGGAATTAAGGAGACACAAAAGCTCAAGCTTGGGGATTCCCAAGGCATCCCAATATAATATTTCAAGAAGTCTCAAGCATCTAAGCTTGGGGATGCCCCGGTAGGCATCCCATCTTTCTTCATCATCAATTATCGGTCAGTTTTGGTTGAGCCTCAGTTTTTGCTTCTTCACATGATATGTGCTATTCTTGGAGTGTCATTTTATTTTGTTTTCTTTGCTGTTTGAATAAAATACTTAATATCTGAAATTTTTAAATGAGAGAGAGTCCCCACATAGCTACCTATTTACTTAACTACTCATTTGATCTTCACTTATATCTTTTTGGAGTAGTTTGTCATTTACTCTTGTGCTTCACTTATATCCTATGAGTAAATTGTGAAAGAATTGAATATCATAAAGTTGAAATTTTATATGCTTCATATGCTTGTCCCATGGGGAGTAGTGACTTTACATACAAGAAGTATAAGTGGTAAAATTTATTGAAATTTAACAAACATAGCATTGGTCACTTGAACAATTCATGAAAGAATTTTGAAGGAAGAGAAATTTCACATATAAATATACTATCTTGGACATCTTCTATGGTTGTGAGCCCCCATTAATTATTTTCAAGCTTGATCAAGTAGTTGACGTTGGACAAGGAAGACAACGTAATGAGTTATGTTTCTTTATATTCACATAGAAGTTATATTGTCATGGATCCTCTAACATGTGGTGCTTGCTTAGGATCTTTTGCTAGCCAAAAATTCGTACTAAGTAGAGATACTACTTGTGCATCCAAAAACCCTTAAACCCGGTTTCTTGCCATGAGTGTCCACCATATCTACCTATGGATTGAATAAGATCCTTCAAGTAAGTTGTCATCGGTGCAAAAAGCAATAAAAATTGCTCCTAAAATATGTATGATCTTTTATTGCAAGGTAAAATAAGCGTTGTACAAACTTGTGATGGTAAAGAAATAAAAGCGACGGACTGCATAATAAAGGTTGCTATCACAAGGGGCAATATAACGTGACATTCCTTTGCATTAAGGGCTTGTGCATCCAACAACAAAAAGCGCATGACAACCTCTTCTTCCCTCTGCGAAGGGCCTATCTTTTACTTTTATGCATTTACTTTTCTGTATTTTACTTTTATGCAAGAGTCATTAATGTTCATCCCTATTCCGCTCTATTTATTCTTTAGTTGGCACGCATTATGTGGTAGGGAAAGATCCAGGCACATATATCCAGTTGAATATTGGTGATCATGAGTTATTATTGTTGACATTATCTATGAGATAAATAAGTTGGAAGGCAAAACATTAAGCCCCTATCTTCCTATGTGTTTGACTGAAACAGTTTGTTCTAAAAATATGCTTTGAGTGTCAGCAATCATGGAAGACTAAATGATGGTTGAGTATGTGGAATTTGCTAGATTAAAGCTCTTGCATAGACCCTTCCTGAAAATAAGATGAATTGCAATTGTTTGATGACTGAGAACATAGTTTGTTAGTTTTCAAGAAAGTTTATGGCCTATACTTTAAACATGTGAATAGCTTGCTACTTGATCATGAGAAGTTTTATGAGATGAGCTACTGATTATGATATATAATGATGCTAGGAAAAGTGATTGAAATTATGATTGATCAAACTTATGCACTATGCTAGCATTCACACTTCATAAATTATTTCTTTTATCATTTACCTACTCGAGGACGAGCAGGAATTAAGCTTGGGGATGCTGATACGTCTCCAACGTATCTATAATTTATGAAGTATTCATGCCATGTTTATTATAGTTTTGTATGATTTTGGTGCACTTTTATATGGCTTTTATATGATTTTCATGGACTAACATATTGACCTAGTGCCCAGTGCCAGTTGCTGTTTTCTGCTTGGTTTTGGTTTTCCAGAAAATCTATATCAAATGAAGTCCAAATGCAGCGAAATTTTTTGATGATTTTTTCTGGAACATAAGAGATACTAGAAGCTTTGGGAGGAGGCCAGAAGACCCACAGGGGCTCCACGAGCCACCAGGGTGCACCACCCCCCCAGGCGCGCCCTGGTGCCTCGTGGGCCCCCTGTGGCCCTTCTTCGCGTGATTCCAACGCCAAAAAATCATATATATTCAGAAACCCCTGAAAGTTAACCTAGATGAGTTTTTACGCCGCCGCAAGCCTCTGTACCTCCACGATCTAATCTACAACCCTTTTCCGGCACCCTGCCGGAGGGGGGAATCATCACCGGAGGCCATCTTCATCATCCTGGCGGTCTCCATGACGAGGAGGGAGTAGTTCACCCTCGGGGCTGAGGGTATGTACTAGTTGCTATGTGTTTGGTCTCTCTCTCTCGTGTTCTTGATATGGCACGATCTTGATGTATCGCGAGCTTTGTTAATATAGTTGGATCATATGGTGTTTCTTCCCTCTCTATCTTTGTTGTGATGAATCGAATCTTTTCCCTTTGAGGTTTCGTTATTGTCGGATTGAATATTCAGATTTGAGAACACTTGATGTATGTCTTGCATATGAATACCCGTGGTGACAATGGGGTATTATATTGATTCACTTGATGTCTGTTTTGGCACTCAACTCACGGATTCCCGAGGTGACATTGGGGTAATCTATGCATAGGGGTTGATGCACGTTTTCATTATCTTTTCTCCGATAGAAACTTTGGGGTGCTCCTTGGAGTTCTTTGTGTGGATTGAATATTATGACTATGAAGTTGTTTGATGCATATCGTATAATCAACTCACGGACACTTGTGGTGACATTGGAGTATCTAGGTGACATTAGAGTTGGTTGATGTGTATCATATGGTGTTATTTTAGTACGAACTCTAGGGCTGTTTGTGACACTTATAGGAATAGCTCAATAGATAGACCGGAAAGGATACCTTTGAGGTGGTTTCGTACCCTACAAACAATTTCTATCTTATGTTCTCTGCTAATGGCAACTTGAGAGTGATTCTTTATCGCACGTTGAGGGATGGTTATATGATCCAATTATATTAGCATTGTTGAGAGATTGCACTAGTGAAAGTATGAACCCTAGGCCTTGTTTTTAAGCATTGCAATACCGTTTGTGCTCACTTTTGTTACTTGCTACCTTGCTGTTTTTATATTTTCAGATTACAAAAACCTATATCTACTATCCATACTACACTTGTATCACCATATCTTCGCCGAACTAGTGCACCTATATAATTTACCATTGTATTGGGTGTGTTGGGGACACAAGAGACTCTTTTTATTTGGTTGCAGGGTTGTTTGAGAGATACCATCTTCATCCTACGCCTCCCACGGATTGATAAACCTTAGGTCATCCACTTGAGGGAAAATTGCTACTGTCCTACAAACCTCTGCGCTTGGAGGCCCAACACGAGTCTACAAGAACAAATTGGGTAGTAGACATCAGTTTGCAAGAGACAATGAAAGATAAAAACACAGATAGATGCTTAAAGCTCTCTTGGGAAACCAACATTTTACTCAGAATTATTAACCCGAAAGATATACGTTGCGGGCATTTTTGGGTTTGGAGGAGAATATTTTATGTTATCTCCTATCCGATTCACATGTTCTATATTTCCACTATTATCAAAAAATAAGAATACTGATAGTGTGGTCTGGCAACTGATGGTTGTTTATGCCTCAGCTTGTACTAAGCATAAATAAGAGTTTCTTGATGGGCTACATCATATTATATCATGTAGTTCCATCCCTATCCTTGTGTGTGTGTGGGGAGGGGAGGGGGCTTCAACCTCAATAGAGAAAATAAGGAGAAAAGTAGTGGCTCCATTAAAACCCCAATTGGTCCTCTGTATTTGATAAGTAGGGTTTATTGGGGTTTATATTGACTAATTGATTATTTACTAGGCTAATAACCATGACTCCCTTGTTCAAGTTACCTTGGACATGATTTTTTGCTTCCACCTCTTGAAAACATATTTTCCCTTTGAATTTTGTTAAGAACCCACTACCGGAATAAGGGCAGTTGCCGACGGCACTTTCTATGCCGACGGCATTTTGTCGGGGCCGTCGGCATAAGCAGACGTATGCCGACGGCCTGTGGAAAGCCGTCGACATAGAAAAGCCGTCGGCACAGCCAGATATATGCCGACGGCAACCGTAGGCATACAAAGGCCATCGGCATATACCGGACTGTGCCGATGGCGGCCGTCGGTATATCCCAGCCGTCGGCATATAAGCGGCCCAGGCGACCCCACCTGTGACGGCCAGCTGACGCCGTCGGAGGTATGCCGACGGCACTGACGGAGGCCGTCAGCATAGTTGGAGCTGCCACGTGGGAGAGATATGCCGACGGCAGAACCACCAGGAACTGCCACGTGGCAGTACTACTGAATAGATTTTAAATGTTTTTTAATTATAATTTATTTTCATTTTTAGGTTGAAATCTGACTTATCTAAACTTAAACATACACAAATTATATATCGATTTGGGGTAGAATTTTCCATAGATTATGAATATCCAGTTTGTTTTTCTTTTTGAGTATGTTATTACTGTGACCTCATGTACTTTTGCATATAGGTCCTTATACTTTGTTAAAATCATAAGTAATTGATACTTGCATCGATTTGACAAATTTAATATGGTTTGTTATCAAAATCTTGTAAAGATTCTGTTGCTATACTATGTTTTCAAATTTGAACAAACTTAAATCATGTTTGCTTCAGATTTACAGAAAACACCCTTTTGTTTTGACTATTTTGTATATTTTTCATTTCTTGGCCAAACGAGACAAATTTTATATGTACATCCATCAAATTGTTTCTACGAATGCGGTGGCCGGTGCAAACACACGGCACGCGGCTCCAGAGTGTGATCCCCTTCACGAACGGTGCTGCCGCCGGCACTTGGAGGGGGGAAATGGCCGCGTCATGCCGACACGGAGGTGATCCTGTGGTGGGTTGGGCCCAGTCCTTGTTCCGGAGTGTTCCAATGGGCTGACCTATCACAACCAGGTGGAGGAGTCCATTGGTCAAAGCACGTCCGACGAAAGTCAAAAGCGTAGATCTACGGGTCAACTAGTCCAGGGTTAGGCCTGCCGGGGGATTGGGGGGTAGCAATGCCACCAGAGCATCGCGACGGGTCCTAACACATGTCTTAACGTGCGGTGGCATGTCTGAAGAGTCAATACGCATCTCCGTAGTGCGGCCCCCCTCACGGACGGCGATGACACTGGAGTGACGTCCTGCGGTTTTGGTGCTGCATGAATATTTCTGAACACCCGAAGGGTGATAAAATCATGAGTTTTTCACACGGTGCAGACACATGTGATATAGGATGTGTGGTATTTTTTCATAATTTTTTGACATGTACAAGTATGTGCAAAAATCCCCCGCTACGGATTGTTCTTCGCACGTCTACGGGTGTGGTCGGGGGCCTTCGTGGGGTAACTATGCCACAGAATCTTGCGTTGGGCCCTCATACATGTCTGGAAATGTGGTGGCAGGTGCAAACACCTGGCACGCGGCTCCAGAGTGTGGCCCCGTTCACGGACGGCGCTGCCGCCGGCACTTGGAAGGGGGAAACGGCCGCGTCGGGCCGACACGGAGGTGATCCTGTGGTGGGTTGGGCCCAGTCCTTGTTTTGAAGTGTTCCCATGGGCTGACCTATCACAACCAGGTGGAGGAGTCCATTGGTCAAAGCAGGTCCGGCGAAAGTCAAAGGCGTAGATCTACGGGTCAATTGGTTCAGGGTTAGGCCTGCCGGGGGGATTTGGGGGGGGGGGTAAGCAATGCCACCACAGCATCGCGACGGGTCCTGATGTCTACTACACAACTTGTTCTTGTAGACTCGTGTTGGGCCTCCAAGCGCAGAGGTTTGTAGGACAGTAGCAATTTTCCCTCAAGTGGATGACCTAAGGTTTATCAATCCGTGGGAGGCGTAGGTTGAAGATGGTATCTCTCAAACAACCCTGCAACCAAATACAAGAAATCTCTTGTGTCCCCAACACACCCAATACAATGGTAAATTGTATAGGTGCACTAGTTCGGCGAAGAGATGGTGATAAAAGTGTAGTATGTATAGTAGATATAGGTTTTTGTAATCTGAAAATATAAAAACAGCAAGGTAGCAAGTAACAAAAGTGAGCATAAACGGTATTGCAATGCTTAGAAACAAGGCCTAGGGTTCATACTTTCACTAGTGCGATCTCCCAACATTGTTGACATAGTTGAATCATATCTAAATCCCTCACGTGCGACAAAGAGTTCACTCCAAAGTCACAAATAGCGGAGAACAAACAAAGAAATTGTTGTAGGGTACGAAACCACCTCAAAGTTATCCTTCCCGATCATTCTTATGAGCCATCCCCATTAGTTGTCACGAACAGCCCTAGAGTTCGTACTAGAATAACACCTTAAGATAAACATCAACCAAAATCCTAATGTCACCTAGGCACTCCAATGTCACCACGAGCACCCACGGGTTTGATTATATGATATGCATCACACAATCTCAGATTCATCTATTCAAACCAACACAAAGAACTTCAAAGAGTGCCCCAAAGTTTCTACCAGAAAGTCAAGACGAAAACGTGTGCCAACCCTTATGCATAAATCTCCAAGGTCACGGAACCCGCAAGTTGATCACCAAAACATACATCAAGTGACTCAAGTGAATATCCCATTGTCACCACAGATATCCATATGCAAGACATACATCAAGTGTTCTCAAATCCTTAAAGACTCAATCCGATAAGAAAACTTCAAAGGGAAAACTCAATTCATCACAAGAAGATAGAGAGGGAAAAACTCCATATGATTCATCTATATCAACAAAGCTCGCGATACATCAAGATCGTGCCATCTCAAGAACATGAGAGAGAGAGAGATCAAACACATAGCTACTGGTACATACCCTCAGCCCCGAGGGTGAACTACTCCCTCCTCGTCATGGAGACCGCCGGGATGATGAAGATGGCCTCCAGTGATGCTTTCCCCCCTCCGACAGGGTGCCGGAAAAGGGCTCCAGATGGGGTCGTGGAGGTACAGAGGCTTGCGGCGGAGTAAAAACTCATCTAGTTTAACTTTTGGGAGTTTCTGAATATATATGATTTTTTGGCGTTGGAATCACGCGAAGAAGGGCCACAGGGGGCCCACGAGGCACCAGGGCGCGCCTAGGGGGGGGGGTGGCGCGCCTTGGTGGCTCGTGGAGCCCCTATGGGTCTTCTGGCCTCCTCCCGAAGCTTCTAGTGTTTATCTTGGCCAATAAAAAATCTCCAAAAAGTTTCGTGGCATTTGGACTTCGTTTGGTATTGATTTTCTGTAAAACAAAAACAGGACAGAAAACAGCAACTGGCACTAGGCACTAGGTCAATATGTTAGTCCATGAAAATCATATAAAAGCCATATAAAAGTGCACCAAAATCATACAAAACTATAATAAACATGGCATGAATACTTCATAAATTATAGATACGTTGGAGACGTATCAGGTCCTAACACATTCTTAATGTGCGGTGGCATGTCTGAAGAGTCAATACGCGTCTCCGTAGTGTGGCCCCCCTCACGGACGGCGATGACACCTGAGTGACGTCCTGCGGTTTTGGTGCTGCGTGAATATTTCTGAACACTTGGAGGGTGATAAAATCATGAGTTTTTCACACGGTGCAGACACATGTGATATAGGATGTGTGGTATTTTTTCATAATTTTTTGACATGTACAAGTATGTGCAAAAATCCCCCGCTACGGATTGTTCTTCTCACGTCTACGGGTGTGGTCGGGGGCCTTCGTGGGGTAGCTATGCCACAGAATCTTGCGCTGGGCCCTCATACATGTCTGGAAGTGCGGTGGCAGGTGCAAACACCCGGCACGCGGCTCCGGAGTGTGGCCCCGTTCACGGACGGCACTGCCGCCGGCACTTGGAGGGGGGAAACGGCCGCGTCGGGCCGACACGGAGGTGATCCTGTGGTGGGTTGGGCCCAGTCCTTGTTCCGGAGTGTTCCCATGGGCTGATCTATCACAACCAGGTGGAGGAGTCTATTGGTCAAAGCAGGTCCGGCGAAAGTCAAAGGCGTAGATCTACGGATCAACTGGTCCAGGGTTAGGCCTGCCGGGGGGATTGGAGGGGGGGTTAGCAATGCCACCAGAGCATCACGACGGGTCGTAACACATGTCTTAACATGCGGTGGCATGTCTGAAGAGTCAATACGCGTACGTCTCCTTAGCGTGGCCCTCCTCACGGACGGCGATGACGCCGACACTTGATAGGCCCTGTGCCGAAAGTCAAACGAGTAGATCTACCGATCAATCTAGACAGGGTTAGGCAGGTAGGTGGTCTTCGGAGGGTAGGAAGGATAGTGGATATTTAACAAATTGCTAGGAGATTTTTTTTAAATTAAAGTTTATGTTTATTAAAAAAAATTAAAGTTTATGTTTATTAAAAAAAATCAAAAAATTGAAATAAAAAAAATAAAGTTTATGTTTATTAAAAAAAATTAAATATTTGAAATTAAAAAAATTAAAGTTTATGTTTATTAAAAAAAATTAAAGTTTATGTTTATTAAAAAAATATTAAAAATTTAAAAAATTGAAATTAAAAAATTTAAAGTTTATGTTTATTAAAAAAAATTAAAGTTTATGTTTATTAAAAAAATTGAAATAAAAATTGAAAAAATATATATGCCTACGGCTTAGCCGTCAGCATATGTAGGCCGTCGGCACAGATCACCTTATCCACTCGCCCTATACCCCCTCCAGTCATTCCTCCCCGATCCACGCGCGCCGCCGCCGTGTCCACCCGCGCCGCCACCAGTCGTCGTCGCTGTCTCCGCCCTCGCCGCCCGGATCAGCCCGCGCCGCCGCCACCCCGACCGTCCGCGCCGCCGACCTAGCCTGGCCGGGCTCGCCTCCGTCCTCGCGCGCCCGGATCTGCCCGTGCCGCCGCCCTAGCCCGGCCGTCCGCGCCGCCGCCACCACCCCGGCCGTCCACACCGCCGCCCCGCCTCGACCCCTGCCCGCCCTGCTTCGACCCCGCCCCGGCCTCCCTGACCCCGCATGGCCGCAGCTCCGGCCGGCCCGCGCCCCTGCCCGGCCCTCCTCTGCTGCTGCTTCGGCTGGCCTCCTCTGCCGCCGCCCCGGCCACCGTCCGCCCTGCCCCGCCCCGCCTTCCGCCATCCCCTACCTCGTCCCGGCCGCCACCCACCGTGAGCTCCTCTCCCTCTCATCTCACCCCACTCTTCATTTTAGATGGATGGATGAATGTATGTTAGCTAGATATTTTTTAGATGGATGGATGAATCACGGATGTTGAATGAATTGATATGTTGGCTATTTTTTTTTATTTGTTGTTCAATGGATTGATATGTTGGAGGGATTGACTTGTTCTAGTGTTAGAGGGATTGAGATGTTGGATGTTGGATGGATGGATAGATTGATATGATGTAATGTTGGTTAGATACTCGATATGATATATAGATAGATGTTTTGTGAAGTAGATAGATAGACGGATGTTAAAATTTGGATCATGGTTAGTGGTTACTTCATCATGATGATCTTACTAAAAAAATTGAAGACAAAATTTTGACACTTGACTGAGATGTGATGATCCAAGTTGTTCTTTCGGTGGAATTTGCAGGCTTTGTGGTGTCGCATTTCCTCGGAGTGACCGTCGTCCGAAGCGTTGGTCCCTGAGCATCCCTCTACTGTTCGACTACTTTCTCTACAGCCGAGGGTGAGCTACAAATCCGTCTCCTCCATTTTTTTTCATGTCACTAGATTTCATTTTCACGTCAAGTCGCGTAACCTAGGCGTCTCCCGTCCGAAAGGGTTGCATCGATAAATATGCATTCAATTGCATATTTATCACCGTAACTCATTCGGATTGTCCAGCGTTTTCCACGGACAGCCCGAGGATGTGTAGATTGGGTACGTTCTCCATGCTCTACCCCATTCCGAGACAAAATTTCGGCAGCGCATCCCCGTTGTTCTCCGGATGCACATTCTCTCAGGTTTTTGCCGGGACGTGTATCTGGAGAACAGCGGGGAGGTGCTGCCAAAATTTTGTCTTGGAATGGGGTAGAGCATGGAGAACGTACTCAATCTACACATCCTCGGGTGGGATTAGGACCCATCTTTACCTATTAGAGATGTAGGTGGATTCAATGTCGTTTCTCGCCAACCCGGTAGAAAATAAAACATTGATGTGATTAATTTAAGTGAATCCTCAATTTTGTTGTGTGCCTCCCAATAAAGCAGAGATGGCAGATAATCAGTGGATGTACAGTGGTTTTTTCCGTCGGAATCAAGTAACAACAGAGTGGGCCGAGAGAAGCGATGTGCTTTTGAAGGAGATATTCCGTCGTCCAATGAGAATGGTGCCAGAATGCCCCTGTGCCAAATGTAAGAGACGTATCCGTAGAGATCAGGAGGAGATGACTTTGCACCTTCGCACGAATGGATTTATGCCAAACTTTAACATGCCGATAAACTTTGCCCAGCGAGACCGTGGTAGAGAGGAGGTGATGCGACAACACATCGCTGGTCATGAGGACGATGGGGTTAGAGACATGCTAGATGATGTCTGTGCTGCACAGACGGCACCTGCGACACTTTCAGCGAATGAACTGGAGGAGCCGGAGGAAACCACAAAGGCCTTCCTGGATATCTTGGCCTCATCAAAGAAACCTCTTTATGAGGGTGCCAAGCTCTCTCAGCTGGATGCCATCTCGCAACTGATGGCAGTCAAGGCCGAGTACGGCTGTACCCGAGGTTGCTTCGAAGCATTTCTGGGAGTATGGGCTAACAGCCTCCCTGAGGGCCATGAACTGCCGAAAAGCATGTATGCTACGAAGAAAATCATGAAGGCGCTCTCTATGGATTATGAGAAAATACATGTTTGTCCAAAGAATTGCCTTTTGTTTAGGCACGAGTATGCGAATGACAACTACTGTAGGAAGTGCGGTTGCTCTCGGTATATTGAGGTGGTCGATGAGCAGGGTGAGAAGAAGCAGCTAGCCATCGCTGCAAAGGTTCTTCGGTATCTCCATTTCATAGAAAGACTGCAGCGCCTTTTCATCACCGAGGAGTCTGCCAAAATGATTAAGTGGCACAAGGAAGGGAAAAGGTACCATGCAGATAAAATCGTACATCCATCAGAAGGTGAAGCATGGAAGTCATTCGACACAGAATACCCTGAGGAAGCAGCCGAGGCTGGGAATGTCAGAATTGCTATATCAGGTGATGGGTTCAATCCATATGGTATGTCGTCTAATCCAGACAGCTGCTGGCCCGTGTTTGTTATTCCGCTCAATCTCCTTCCCGGTGCCATAATGCAACGCAAGACCATGTTCCTGTCGCTGATAATTCCGGGGCCTGAATATCCGGGGAAGAATTTGAGTGTGTTTATGCAGCCATTGGTGGATGATTTGCACCATTCTTGGTACTTCCTGAGGTTGACATACGATCGACATCTGCAAAAAAAAATTTTGATGAAAGTTTGGCTGCAGTATTGCATGCATGACTTTCCCGGCTATGCCCTATTCCGCGGATGGTGTACAAGTGGGAAGATGCCATGCCCAGTGTGCATGTAGGCCTTGCGTTTCATTTGGCTGAAGAAGGGTGGCAAGTATGTTGCCTTTGACCTGCATCGACAGTTCCTCCCTCCAGACCATCCTGACAGGGAAGACAAGAAGAACTTCACGAAAGGCCTAGTTGTCCATGAAGTAAACGAGATTCCAACGTTTTCGGTTGCGGATGTGCTTGCTCAGCTAAAAGCTCTTAAGCCTGCCGGCGAAGGGAAAGGCAATGCCAAAGCCAAAGCCACGGGCGAAGGCGAGGGCGAGGGGAAAGGGAAAGGCAAAGGAAAAGCCAAAGGTTTTGAAGGATATGGTGAGACGCACAACTGGACTCACATTACCCCCTTCACGCAGCTTCCCTATTTCAAGGACCTCAAACTTCCATATAACATCGATGTGATGCACACCGAAAAGAATGTCGTAGAGGCCCTTTTTCGCACGATCCTCAACATTCCTGATAAGACAAAGGATAACATTAATGCTAGAGTCGATCAACAGAATATTTGTGATAGGCCACGTCTGAACATGCGGCCTCCCACAGGCGGTCGAAAATCTTGGTTCAAGCCAGATGCTGACTTCGTCCTTAAAAAGGATGATAAGATGGAGGCATTCAAGTGGCTGAAACACGTCGTGAAATTCACTGATGGTTATGCATCGAATATAAGTAAGGGAGTCAATCTTTTAACGGGCAAAGTCACCAGGCTCAAGAGTGATGACTATCATGTATGGATTGAGCGGATTATGCCAGTGATGGTTCGAGGCTATGTCCCCGAGCGTGTTTGGCGTGTGCTTGCGGAGCTAAGCCATTTCTTCCACACGCTTTGTGCTAAAGAAGTATGTCCCAAGATGATAAAAGAATTGCACAAGAAGGCGCCAGAGTTGATATGCAAGCTAGAGAAGATCTTTTCGCCAGGCTTCTTTACTCCGATGACACATCTCATTTTGCACCTCGTGAACGAGGTATTGTTGGGGGGCCCTGTGCAGAATCGTTGGCAGTACGGCCCTGAGAGACAGAACAAGCATCTTCGACACAAATGTGGAAACAAAGCTAAGATTGAAGCTTCCATAGCTAAGGCAGTTATCCTAGAGGAGGTGGCAGATCTGAGGACAGCGTAGTATCCGGACCACGTTCCCACTTTACCTAATAAGGTGTCTCGATACAATACAGAAGAGCCCAAGTATAAACCCAAGCTCCCTCTATTCAGCGGGCAAGGTGGCAGGGCTGGATGCTCGAAACCTTATATTATGCCACAGCATGAGTGGGAGGACGTCATGTTCTATGTCTTGCACAACATCAAGGAAGTTGAGGATGAGTGGATGAGGTAATACCGTTGCACCATTCTTTTAGTCAATTCGTTATGTTCACTTTGCCTCGGTCTAATACCGCTTTTCTTCTTTTAGTCGATTCGTTGATGAAGAGTGGACGGGAATGATGCCTCCTACTGAAGCGGAGGCACTTACTCTTCTCCGAAAGGGTGCCGATGGAAGGAAAAATTTTGTTGCTTGGTTCATGGAGAAAGTAAATTTTCACACTTCCCTATTACCTAGTGCACCCAACATTTATTAGTTATCGGAACTAATGCACCCTACAATTTCAATTAAAATTGTAGGGAAAAGATCCGAACACATCAATGGATGAAGAATTGAGATGGGTTTCCATGGGTTTTAACAGTCGGGCCATGACATGCGAAAAGTATGATGTGAATGGATATCGCTTCCATACAGAGGAGCACCAGAACAGTCAGCCTGATCCCAAAACTATAAATACTGGAGTCTTCACCGAAGGAGATAATAAAGTAGAGTACTATGGAAGGGTAGGAAAAATATACGAGCTTACATTCAACAATGGGCGCGAAACCCTAAGTTTCGTTGTGTTCAAATGCCGATGGTTCGACCCCAATAAGGGTCTGAGACATACGCCTTCCGTTGGTTTAGTCAAAGTTAAACCATCAACCGTCTATGCCGGAGCTGATCTCTTTATTGTGGCTACCCAGGCCACACAAGTTTATTATCTGCCCTACCCATGCCAGAAAGAGTATCTAAAGGGTTGGGAAGTTGTGTTCAAGATGTCGCCACATGGTAAGCTACCGAACCTGAACGATGATGATTACTACAACATAAAACCCATGACATACGAGGGAGTGTTCTTTCAAGAGCAACATGATGATGTGGTCCGAAACAAGGACGATGATGACTTGGGTTATGTTGATGTGGACCCAAACGATGACGATGCACGGAATGATGGTGAGGCAATTCTGAATCAAAGAGACATAATTATGCTTGAAAAGTTAAATGAAGACGCTGACGACGAGGAAGAGCCTCCACCTCCGTCAGACAACGAAGACGATATGCGTGATAGTGATGATGAGACTGGTCGATAAATAGATTACAATAGTGATGATTCATATGGGTTCTAGGAAATGTAAGCTTTTTTGTATGGTTTATTAATATGCTTCCTTCCTTTGCCAAAAAAGATATATATATATATATATATATATATATATATATATATATATATATATATATATATATATATGTAGCATGCTTATACATTGCATATTTTGTTAATGTTCTTTTCTGTATGCTTAATGTGCTTTTTTGTTATTAATGTGCTTTTTTGTATGCTTATTTATTTGTTATCCTTACTAACTGTTTATTCTGTTCTCAATGCAGGTTTGCTAATCATGGGCAAGTCAAGCGGCGCGGGTTTCCTAAGCAAATTAAAAGGAGGTCTTAGTCAGAGTGGACGACCCCGTCAGCCTCCCCCTGACTACTTGAGGATGACACCTCACAGGGAGGTCGAGGGGTCGGGGGAAGAGCCCCTAGAGGAGGAGGGGGTGGTGGGAGAGCCCCTAGTGGAGGAGGGGGTGGGTCGAGATGCGGTCGGGTCAAGAAACTGCGGTCCGTGTCCGACATAGGGCGGTCGTCTTCGACGCCCTCCTATACTGAGGCACCCTCTGAGTCTGAGGAGGAGGAGGTTCGCGAGGAGGAGGAGGAGGAGGAGGGTGAGGAGGAGTTCGTTCAAGAGGAGGAGGAGGAGGAGGGCGAGGAGGAGGGTTCTGGAGGGGAGGGTGGTGGAGGGGAGGGTTCTGGAGGGGAGGGTGGTGGCGAG
This sequence comes from Elymus sibiricus, assembly GCA_039707655.1. Classification (NCBI taxonomy): domain Eukaryota; kingdom Viridiplantae; phylum Streptophyta; class Magnoliopsida; order Poales; family Poaceae; genus Elymus; species Elymus sibiricus. The sequence goes on from CM077676.1 coordinate 87,376,908, forward strand.
GTGTGGGGTAACTTGCCGCCGGGTGATCCGAAGGGGTGGCTGCGTGGTGCTACAGAACTACCTACACCTCCTGCTACCGAGGAGAAGAAGTGACTCATTGAACCCGCGGGGACAGAGTAAGTGCCTCTCAATCATAGTTTGAACACATACTAACATTTTCATTGTACACATGCTAATTTTTTTGATTCTTTTGCAGCAATTGGAAAGTTCTTGGAGAGGGCCGTAAACCGAACGGCATTATCACTATCCTGTTGAAGGATTTTTGGCCGGGCCTATTCTGCTCGCGGCCAGACAGGGACCCGGAGCTGCGGGTTTTGGCCACGACCTGGGACCACTACGAGGCTGCCAGCCTCACGGAGTACGGGACGGCCGCTAAGGCCGTGATAAATAAATTTGGGGTAAGTTCTCTTCAGAATCACTCGTCTTGAGTTTCGTTCATAGTTTATCATCGAATCACTTAACTCATGCCTTGTTTCATTCTGGTTTTATGCATGATTGTAGCAATTCTATAGGGTTCTTGAGGAGCACAAGGCCAGAGCCGACGTGGTCTTGGTGGCGGCTGCGAGGAAGAAAGCTTGCCAGATTCAGTACGAGGTGCGCTGGGTTGCCATCTCGCACTACTACCACAACTACCTTGGTCGAAAGATGACCAAGAAAGAAGCGCATAAGCAGCGGCTTACCTTGAGCAGGGAGCAGTACATGATGGTAAGTATTACAGACTTTTCATTCCGATGTATAAACAGTCAATTTCATTGTTTCGTGATGACATGTCATGCTTCCGTTATTTAGGTTATTCCTACTTGGTGCTGCGGAAGGGATGACGGATGGGCGAGTTTGGTGGATAGGTGGCTCGGTGAGGATGCAGAGTTTGCTGCCAAGAGCACAAAGAACCGGGCTAATCATGAAACCGATGGAACACACGGCCAAGGAAACAGGAACCACTGGGGCTACAAGGCCATCCAGGTTTACCAGGATACATTCTTTTTTTTCTTGTTACCGTCATGTTCTTATCTATATACATGATACATTCATTTTTTTCTTTTTACCGTCATGTTCTTATGTATGGCTAACTTCTGTTTGACGTTGCAGGAGGGCAAGTTGAAGAAGCCGCTCTCAAACATGGAGTCGTGGAAGCTAGCCCGTGCGCGGAGTAAGCGCAAGGACGGCGAGAGCGAGTACTACGGCAATACCGAGAAGAACCTGCAGTCCTACTCGGAGTCATTTACCAGGTTATATCCTGGTTCGGATGTTGCTGACCCCATCCTATCTCAGACCGACGAGACGGCGGTGGTGGCCATCCAGCCGAAGTATCATGGCCGTTACCCGTGCCTCGATGGCGTGATCACTCCTTCTGTCTCCTACACACGGCTCCGAGCTACCAACCCGAGCCCGAGCGGCAGTACGGGCCGTTCGCATCCTAGCTTAGCCAGCCAGCATGCTGTAAGTATTTCCCCCCTTATCTTCTTTCTTTCTCACTTTCTCACTTTATTTTCAGCATTGCCCACTTACAAACAACCTAAATTTTGTAGGCATATAAGGCCTTTGTCGAGCTTAAGCATGTCGAGGTGCGGGAGTACTTGCAACGAGGAAAGGCAAACGAGGATTACAACCGTCTGATGATGGCGGTTAGTTTTGCCTACTTAGAACCAAGCTAAATTTTGCACTTTCATTTCTTCTGACCTTTGTGTTTGCTTGGTTAACTAACAACCAGGCTATGTGGTCGTCTATGCAAAACCGCATGGATCCACCACCAATGGGACCCGCACCACCACCTTCTGGAGAACCCCCACACGTGCCCACGTTCGATGAATGGGTGGCACTAGGAAGTGGGACTCCGGTTCGTACATTGCCTAACTATTCACCAACTAGTTCTCGTTGATTCAACACTATCATATTTATCCTTACAATCTCTTTTGAAACATGTAGGGAACCGGTGCAGAGAGCCCAGTCACTCCGGTCTGGCGAGGTGGTGCTGGTCTTGGCGGTGCTGGCGGCGATGATCCTAGTCTTGGCTGAACGATGATGTTTTCCATGTCTTGCAATGCTTTCCATGTTCCATTCTTCTTAGCGTTCTTTAGATGACGATGATGATGTCCGTGTCTTATACTTATGTTTATGAAGTTTCGACGATGATGATGTTGATCTTTAGATGATGTGATGTTGATGATCTTTAGATGATGATGATCTTTAGATGATGATGTTGATGATCTTTCATATTATCTAGATGAGGTTCTGGACATTCAATATATTTCTGTCTATATATGCTTTGCTGTGAATTTAAATGCTGTGAATTTGAATGAGAAATGCAAAAACAGAGCATATTTTTAGAAAACAGAACAGATCTATGCCGACGGCATAGACGAAATATATGCCGACGGCCTGGCCGTCGGCATAGCCTGCTGCCAGAAGGCGCCCTGGAGGTGACACGTGGCGCGTATAAGCCGACGGCCTGGCCGTCGGCATAGATGAAAATATATGCCGACGGCCTGGCCGTCGGCTTATACGCGCCACGTGTCACCTCCCCATTCGTGACACTTGGTGACGGCGCCGTCAGTTGACGCTCGGTGATTTTCTGTGCCGACGGGTATTCTATGCCGACGGCCGTACGGATGCCTGCGGCGTATATAGCTATGCCGACGGCATTTCTATGCCGACGGTGACAGGACTACGCCGTCGAGATTGACACCGACGGGTCTATGCCGACGGTACCGACGGTATACGGCCTATGCCGACGGCCTTTGGCCGTCGGCGTAGGGGGTTATTCCGGTAGTGACCCTCTTAGCAAGATTAAAAACATATACTTTTCTGATAGGGACCAATTTGTAAAATGAAGACGAGTGCTTCTATGCTCTTTCAGCAAAACTTTTGCACAAATCTTGAAGAGTTCTCAGGTACTTAGTGCAAGGGCAAGCTTTCATTTGTCATAACCATAGACAATCGGCTTTGTGTATGATCTTCCCTTGTGATGTATGGCCTTCGCAGATTTACTAGGATCCGGTGCATAATTCAGTGGCTAATAAACAGGTAGAATACTAGCAAACTCACGCGTTGAGGCCATGAGCGACCGCTAGGAAGGTGTGTCGTGGTCACGAGCAGTTAGGGTGCATCTTAATCTAGTTTCTTGTATTCTCCATGTGCGCTACCATTTGTATCTGACATGATTGACACATCTGCCGCTCGACGTTGGCGATAAGCACGGAGGCGACTTTAGCGTGAGTATAAGAGAAACAAACTTCTCTGTGACGTGTAAAAATGCTTGCAGCGTCTAGATCCTCACCGTCTCACTGACGTGAAAAACAACATCGATCTGGAGTTCTGCTTGTGTGTAAGAACAAGGGAGCGTTGGAAGCTCATGTAGCGATAGCTTTCTGGCGTGTGAGTGACGATAGCTAGTTCTTGGAGGCGTTGATCCACATCCTCCTTGTCCGATGCTAGCCATAAGAACGACTACTCCAATGGATATATTGAGTGCGTTGTGATAAGGAGCATGACCAAATTATCTGTTTCTTAAAAAAGATGGGTGGGATTATTACCCGCAAAGAATAAAATCAACCCTCTTATATATTTATATTTAATATATAAACTAAAAAAAATGTTTTTGGTGCTAGCTATGATTGTTTGATAGTTCTTCTAATATTCATACAAAGAAGTTCACATACAAAAAGTACCAATGAAAAGTTATGTATTTGATGACATGATTTAATAGAAGATGTAGCATTTACATACTTTTTTTAATGTGCAACGCATACATTGCTAATTTTTAGTAGTCAGGAATTCCCGTAAATCCCAGTTACCACGAATTCACACTGCTCATTCAGTCCAAAATTGAAGCACAGAATATTTGTAAATAAGTGCGTACTCAAATTTAATATCTGTCTATATATACATTAAGAAATGAGAATGAGAATAGTTGGATGTTTTTATGTTATCTCCTATCAGACTCACATGTCTTTAACACACATACTTTTCTTACAATGACTAATTTGTAAAATGAATTCTGTAAAATATATCCAAATCCCCACGAAATGCGAAAATAATGGACCACCTCTCTCACTACTTTTGTACTTAAGCATTTCCATATAAATGGGACTGCATACCCTACAATAAAAGAAGGGTGCATACTGTATTCTACTCTTCCATATCTTCGAGGGTGCAGTCAGGACACTTCTAATCCTTGATATGTGCTGATTCCGAAGCAGTTATCTTCACACATCTGCCATGAAACCACAGATCACATACGTTACAGCAGATCCAAAACCCATTGGCATGGTACGGAGCACCACAGTCTCCGCAAAAGTATCGCTCGCTAACTTCATGATCCTCTTCATCTTCTTCAGCAAGCGTCCTAGAGTTCTTGTTTGGATCAGACAAGTTTTGCCAGGAGTCTTGAGATAGTAGTGGCATGTTCTCTTCAACAGGTGTTATAGAGTTTATGTTTGGATTGGACACGTTTTCCATTAAGTCTGGAGATTGCGGCACACTGTCTTGAGCAGGTGCACCCGAATATTCGTTTGGATTGTACACATTTTGCATCAGAACTGGAGATGGTGGCGTAGGTAGCCAAACAATCTTGTGGAAGTGATACAATGTTCGATAGACAGTTGGCAAATTGTTCATCATATCAAATAAACGCATCCTGAAAGACGGAGTAAAGGAACATCATCGAATCAGTAATAGGCTGTGCAAGCAATATATCACACATGAGGTTCTTTCATGCATCGTGGAACTAAGCTCTAAAATCTAATTATTTAAAGAGAAGATCGATGTCATCCAGAAAAAGAATAGTTCATCATTTAACAATGAAGCTCTAACCATTGGTTGTGCATGACTACCGGTCTATTGCGGCTGTTTCTCCCCTTCCCATTTCTCAATAGAAAATTTATATCAAAACAGGAGAAAACAACATATAATGTACTCCTTTCAAAGTGAATCTCTTGCAGACATGTTTGAAATCATAGGAATTGCACACTGTTTTTTCTACCGCATTCAACTGACATTATTCTACGATTACATGCTTGATTAAATCGGTTACCGCCCCGTTTCTCATGTGTACATTAAACATATAAAAGGCTTAAATTTTACTCTACATGCGCATAAAAAAGAACTGTTGAATGCATCCTTCTACCTGAAATGAAATACATACACTGTAGTTATTTGGTAGTATGTACCTCTGATTGGCGTTGAGGCAAGCGGCGAAGAAAAATGCGACGCCGAAGAGCCATGAGTCAGCGCGTTGGGCGATGAACTCGAGCCAAGCAAAAGGGCTCATGTAATCTGGCCGGAAGTTGACGCCCAGCGTCGGCTCCGGCATGTGGGGTGGCGCCAACTCATCCGGCCGCCTCAACTCCCAGCTCCCGTCAGCGTGGCCGTATAAGCACAGTGCTTTCTTACCTGCACGTGCGTAGAAAATGAAGCCCGGTGATCCACAGGTTTTTCTCAGAAAATGGATCTAATAAGATTTCATGCATCCGGCGCAGCAGAGCAGGATCTCTTACCTGGCTCGCATAATAAACCATATAATTGCTCCTGATCTGCACGCACGGCGACAAGCAGAGGAGAAAGCCCAGCGTTAGATCGATCTGCACGTCTTACGGAGACAAAGGTGATGACTAAGAAGGGTGCTACGGCCGTTACCGGTGGTGAGGGCTCGGACGAGGGCGCTCAGGCTGGACGGCACGAGCGGGCTTTGCGGCCCGCTCGTGGCCCGTTCAGGACCGGCCCGTACGGTCCAGGCCCGATAGAAAAACATGTCGGTCCGAGCCCAGAAATACAGACCGAAAAAAGTTCGGTCCGGTCCGGTCTTTAACCGGGCCGACCGAGCGGACCGATGGCGCAAGGCCCAACAACAGTCTAGACAGAGACCGAGCGAGAGCGACCCCCCTCCCCTCGTTCAATTCCCCCTCCTCTGAATCGATTCCCTTCTCGCTCTCCGCCTCCTCCTCTCCAATCCCTAACCCTAACCCTAAGGCGACGGCGCCGTCGCCCGCGGCCTCTCCCCTTCACCGACGGCGCCATCTCGTCCGAGTCCGAGCTGGAGGAGCACATGTACGTCGGGGACGCAGCAAGGCCAGCACGCCATCGGTCCCGCCTTCCCTGGTTCCTCGCCGAGCGCCACTAAGAGGAAGAGGTAACCTGGCTGTAACCTGTAACCCTCGCCGAAGTAAGATGATTCAGTGGTAGAGACTTAGATAGGAGATCTGGAGATTTAGTGTTTGAACAGCAAAGTTTTCTCCCACTAAGATTTTCTCACTTTTCTGAAGTAATGCAAGAGTTTCAGGAGATGTAGTGTTTCAACATCAAACAATTTTACTAGTTGAATGTCAAGTATTGAAAATGCTATTGGTAGTGCAGGATAGTCCGGGGGCTGTACGAAAACATCTTGTGTATGAATTTGACAATCCTATGCTATGGTTGTTTTAGATTAGAAATACCAATCCTATGCTACGGTTGGCTACAGAATTAGCTATAAAAGGAATGTTGACACCATTTGAATAAAGTTCTCCCTGTCAGGAGATTATAATGACAATAGTTTCTGAAAAAAGGCTTGTTTGCGCACCATTACTAGATGACCATATGTTTGTTTGCACTAGTACTAGATGATTTAACATGTTTGGTCAGGAGATGTAGTGCTAGAGAGTAGACAGTATGTGTCGAACAAGGTTTTCTATGCTACAAAAAGAAGAAGATGAATTATGTGCACTTGATGATTGATGTACTGACTGCGGATATTATGTGCTGTTTTTTTGTAGATAATGGTGAAGGAGAAGGGGAATGAGAAGGGAAAGGGTGCTGGTAAGGAGAATGCGAAGGCGACGGCAAAGGAGAAGAGCGTGAATTACCTAATTAGGCAAGATTCGGCGCTGCCTCCGCCGGTTCCGAGGAAGAAGAGCAAGCCTAAGGTGCAGATTAGGAAGGCGAAAGACTTTCCCAATGCCCCATTGGGAGAGTTGATTTGTAGGTTAAAAAAACACCCTCCGCCTCCTCCGCGTCTCCCCGACCGCACCGGTGCCGCCGTGCGTGCCGCGGAAGCCGCTGCCTCCGACTCCGCAACCTGCTCCGAGCTGCCTCATGCATCTACTATTGTATGATTGCTTTACTTGATGCTTGATGTAGCCATATTTCCATATAACCATATAGGTGTTGTTTCCTTATTTGTGTGCTCATGTGTGTTAGGTGGTAGATGACGAGGAGAAGGAGGACAACGAGGACGAGGACGTGGACATGGATGAGGACAAGGACAAGGACGATGAGGAATATGAGGAGCAGAATCTGTTTGTAGTCCCGCCATTGCAAGCGGGTGCTGATATGTCGGATGATGATACATCAGAAGGGTATAAGGAATCAGCTGATGAACTAGAAGGTGACACTATGTCCGAGGAATCACTTGTGCATGTTGTCTCTAGTGAGGAGGAGGCAAGAGAAAGGAAAAAGAAAAAGAACAAGAGGCCAAGAGCCAATGCTCCTGTTAGGATGTCATCAGATGTTTGGGCCCATTTTCACAAGGTCAAGGAGCCATCGAAGGAGAATCCCAGAGAGATGGTGTTGAAGGCTGTTTGTAATTGTTGTCCCAAAAAGAGGTATGCATATTCGCAAGGTGGCAGCACCTCAAATATTGGAAGGCATCATTTAAAATGTGAAGGTTACAAGGCCAAGATGGCTAGGAATGCCATCCAAACAACTCTTGAATTGCGCAAAATCAATGGTCCAACAAGTGGTCCAACAATGCACCCCTCTATTGAGTACAACCAAGGAATCGTCAAGGAGCTTATTGCTAAGATGATATGTGTGCAGGAGTATTCATTTAGAATGGCTGAACATGAGTGGTTCAACATTCTAATGAAGTGCATGAATCCAAATTATAAACCCATTGGAAGGAAGGCAATACGAGCCGAGTGCATGAGGGTTTACAAGAACGAAAAAGAGGTGCTTAAGTCTCTCCTAAAGGGTGTGAGCTCCATATGTCTAACTACAGATTTGTGGACAAGCAACCAAACCTTATCTTACATGTGTGTGGTTGCACACTATATAGATGGGAATTGGAAGTTGCAAACCCGTGTGCTTGCTTTCATAGAGTTGGATCCTCCTCACTCTGGAAATGTCATTGCGGATGCTCTCTATGCGTGTGTGACAGAATGGAATATTGAGACCAAAATTATGTCCATCACACTTGACAACGCTTCAAACAATGATGGTGCGATCGATGCTTTGAAGGCCAAGTTCTTGTTTCGGAGAGGTATGATTGTATGTTGTTTATGCTCACATGCTTGCTGTTTTGTGCTCATATGCTTGTTGTTTATGCTAATATAGAAGCTATTTGTGCTCATATGCTTACTGTTTTTGCTCACATGCTTGCTGTTTTTGTCACATGCTTGCTGTTTTTTCTCATATAGAAGCTGTTTTTGCTCATATGCTTGCTGTTTTTGCTCACATTCTTGCTGTTTTTGTCACATGCTTGCTGTTTTTGCTCATATAGAAGCTGTTTTTGCTCATATGCTTGCTGTTTTTGCTCACATTTTTGCTGTTTTTGCTCATATAGAAGTTGTCTTTTGTAGGTAATGACTTTCAAGGCCAATATTTTCATATCCGTTGTTGTGCACACATCCTCAACTTGGTGGTGCAAGATGGGACATAAGTCTTAGATAATTTGATAAAGAGCTTGAGAGAGACGGTGAAGTACTTCAAGAGGTCACCTTCTCGTCTCCATGCTTTTGTTGCCACTTGCTAAAGCTTGGGTGTCAAAGTTGGTAATCATTTACACATGGATTGTCAAACAAGGTGGAGTTCAACCTATAAGATGATTAGCACTGCCCGTCGATATAAGGAAGCCTTGACCTCTCATGCTGGTTCCAATGCCAACTATGCTTGGGCGCCGACAAACGCAGACTGGGACATGTATGACCTTATCTCTCCATTGCTTGAGAGTTTGGCTGAGGTGACAAAAGCATTTTCAGAAAGTTTATATCCCACTTCAAACATCTTCTACCCATACATTGTTGGCGTCAAGATTGCAATCAAACATGCAATGGCTAGTGATAGTGACCACTACAAGGAAATGGGTGAAGCAATGTTGGAGAAGTTTGACAAATATTGGGAAGAAAAGAACAATGCCATGGTGATTGCAACCATGTTTGATCCACGGTACATATGCTTGCTGTTTTTACTCCAATGGTTGCTGTTTTTACACATATGGTTGCTGTTTTACTCCAATGCTTGCTGTTTTTACTCATATGCCTGCTAATTTAGTCCAATGCTATCATCTTTGATCCCAGGTACAAGATGAATTACATAGAGTGGGCCTTTGGAGAACTATATGGAAAAGGAAGTACGAGGTCTAGGACTGAGATCAAAATCGTGGAGAATGAGTTGGAGACCTTGTATGACAAATGTGTTGCCCAAGATAAGCGAGCTGGAAATGGAGAAAGTTCATCTTCGTCTACAAACATTCCTAGTATCCCGGTTCAAGCTGGGTACGAGTCCTTCTTATCGTCCCGTTCAACAAGAATATCAAAGACTGAGTTGAGGAACTACTTAGAGGATGATGTTGCTCCTCGCAACAAGGCTCTTGATCTTCTTGGTTGGTGGAAAGACAATGCTCCTAGGTACCCAATTATGGCCAAGATAGCCAGGAGGTTCCTTACTATCCCAGCTACCTCCGTGTCTTCGGAATCAACCTTCAGCACGACCGGAAGGATTTTAGGTATGTCAACTCGCACTATTGAACTTTGGATATAAACTTGTCAACTTCTCATCCTCGAACTACTTTGTCAACTTGTGTCGTATTAGATGACTATAGGAGTTCATTAAAACCGGTTATGGTGGAGGCATTAGTTTGTGGTGCAAGTTATATCAAGGGTGCTCACGTTGACTTGAATCTGGTGGTATGTTTGTTATCTGTTCCTTACCTTTTTTTTCTTTCTATTTTGGTCTTGTTGTATGTGATGTGAGCATTTGTCTAACTTCCACACTTGTAGCCGAGGGATGAGAATGAAGAGGATGATGTTGAGACCATCAAGTTACCCATCGTGGAGGAGATCAACGATTGGTAACAATTCTTCCTACATGTTTCACTTGTCATACGATACCAAACATTATTTATGTGAATGTTGCTTATCTTACTTGTAGACGTTCATCATGTGGACGTTGATCTTGCTATTTTGGAGATGAATGTCAAAGTGATCTTTCTCATGGGAAGGCTACTTTTGCATTTGTGTTATGTTGTAACTTGTCAAGTCATGAACTATGAAGTGTCACTGCTAGCTTGGAGATGAACCTCTCATTTGTGTTATGTTCAACTTGTCAATTGACATGGACTTGGAATTGTCATTGCAAGTTTGTAATCGTGTCGTTCAATGATGATAAGACCTTATGTTTGTGGATGTGATATTTGTGCTTACCCTGATTTGTGCTATGTTTCCTGTCAAAATCAGTTGTTTTGATGTCCAAAAAACAAAGGAAATGCTGTCCGAATTTAGTTATTTTTACTGTCCAAATTTAGTCCAGTGCTTGCTGTCCAAATGAATTGTTTGTGGATGTGATATTTCTGCTGTTCCTGTCCAAACTTATCTGAAAAATGTAGGGATGAGTGATGACTTATCATATTACATCCATTCGTAAGCTTGTCACTATGTGATGCCTAAGCAGTAGCTAAACTTATCTGCTGTTGTTGTTGTTGTCGCACTTTTGCTTTATTTACTCTCCAAAATCAACAGATGCCTAAGGAGGTGTTTGGTTCTGCACTGTAAATGTAAACGTAATCGGTATCACTTCACGCTGGTAATGTAAAGGAAATAGGGTAAAACAGAAACATGTTTGGTTCATCTCTGTAATGGAATCAGCAGAAGGGCATTAGCAGAACGCCGCAGCACTAGGGCATCAACAGAAGGCACCGCGACAAGGGGAGCATTGACTGCGGCAAGAACGACGGCTCGGACAGCTTCGACTGCTCGGCGTCCTTTCACAGTGGCGACGGCCAGGACCTCAAGAAGAGAGTGAGCTTGATCGTCATGGCCGCCGCCGCGGGCGACGGCGGCGGCTGTTCCCTTGTGATTCTGACCATGGATTCTCTAGCTCTTATGCGAACCAGCTGACGCGGATCTCGCCTGGGTGGACAGATCGAGGGGAATTGGGGAAAAGGCGGAGCAGGGGATGTCCAACAGCAGCTAAATAGGACCTAAACGCAGCAAAAAACAGACTGCCAGGCAACATGACTGGCCGGTCCATTCGGTCCTCTCGGGCTTAACCGAGCTGACGCCCAAATGGTCCGGTCCCAGAAAAGCAGCTCGTTGGACAGCTCGGTCCGGTCCGGACCGGACCGCCGGCGGCCGGTCCAAGTGACGGCTCGGACCGGGACCGGACCGGCCCGGACAGTGTCCACCCTGAGAGGGCGCTGCGGCGGGCAGAGAAGTCCTCGTAGATTTCCTCCACGGTGCGTGGCCCTCTGCTTGGGGCGACGACGATGGCGTCCCCAGCGAGGTGCGCCGGCGGCGGGGTTAGTGAAGGCCGCCCCTCGAGGGTGGGAGTGGGGTTGGAGGAGGAGCCGGCGCCAGATGCATCCATGCCTGGGACGAGATTTGGGCTAGGTTCCTGGGGGTAGGCTAGCAGCGAGAGAGAGAGAGATACATATATATATATATATATATATATATATATATATAGATAGAGAGAGAGAGAGAGAGAGAGAGAGAGCTAGCCGGCCGGGCGTTAAGAGGGTGGAACGGAGGAGGATGCGGGCGGGTAATTGCTTTCCTTTTCCTGTTTCTGGGCGGGATGTATTGGTTTGCTTTTCTTTCCTGTTTTTGGCCGCGCCGGCGAGGTGCCAGCAGGGGTGCAATAAGTAGAGAATGGCTGGCGGTGCAAATCCTAGGTCTGCTGACGTGGTTGGCCGAATCAGAAACCATGATGTCATTTCCCCCTCATTTATTTCCTTTGTTGTGAAATGCACGATATGATGTTTGTTAGCCCAAGCGGAGCTTTGGCGGTCGCCGGAGAGTGGCCGTTCATGGAAGGGAAGCTTGGTGCCGGAGGGAAGCGAGCGAGAGAGAGAAAGGAGAAATATGAGTTTCGCGCTGCAATCTCTCTTACTCCACATTGGAGCATTTCTGCTGGTGCTTCTCGAGTACCGAGCCGCAATTTACAGGATGAAAGCCCAAGGTTTGTCTTCATTGGTTGTACCTGGCAATGGTCCTTCTCAAGGCACTGTTTTGGGATCTCGGACTTTCCCCAGGGTGAAAACTCAAGATCGTTGATCGGGCGACGACAACGCTTGTGCATTGTTTCTTTCTTGAAGACGTCACTTTTGGAGAACCTCTTTTGCGGTCCGGGTATTGTCTTTGATGATAGTTAGAGTGTTGCTGTTGCGAGTGTTTCATCACTGCGACGGGGTCTTTGTTTTATATTTCTCTCTTTTTTATTTTGTTCTTTACTCTGTGCATTCTTGATGTTTTTCGATATCTTGTTGGTGCTGAGACTGTGTGTAATTGGTATCTTCGTGATATTAATATATTATCTTTATCGAAAAAATTGATTATATGCTGTACAGAGCAAATAAAAAATATTATATCTAGGACTACCTACTACCTAGAGTAAGACCACTCCATGACACACCATGGGAGTGGTTGAGTATCACTGTACACTACCATGTTACTTATATCATGATTTTGACATAGGCGTACGGCACAAACCGTCAATGTGTAGTCAACACATGGGGCCCCACCTGGGGCCACCCCACGTGCAGACTGCCACATGGGGCTTGCCAGGAGACAGGTTGAACCCAACATTCTCCCTTGAACCCAGTCGCCGGGTTGGACATCGACGATCCCGATCTTGTCGCGCAGTTCCTGAAATCGGACGCGGCCAAGAGCCTTTGTCAGGGTGTCGGCCTTCTGCTGACCAGTCCTGATGAACTTCACGTTCACCGTGCCCTTCTCGACGCGGTGATGTACGAAATAATAGCGGAGATAGATGTGCTTGCTCCCGTTTTGAAGGACTAGATTCTTCCAGACAGAGATCGCCAAGTTGTTGTCGACGAAGATGAGTGCAGGTGCGGTGTCTTGATTCAGCATTTCACTAAGGAGGCGAGTCAGCCAGATTCCCTAACATGATGTCGTTGCTGTCGCGATGTACTCCGTCTCGCACGAAGACGCGGCCACCACATTCTGCCTCATGGATTGATAGCTGACAGGGCTACTCCCGAGAAGAAAAAACATGCCCGAGGTGCTTTTCTATTAGTCCACATCACCAGCGTGCTCAGAGTGGCTGTAGCCAACTAGGTTCTCGCCATCACCACGATGATACATGCATCCGAGCGTGAGCGTACCCATGATATACTGGAGCAGGTGCTTGATGGCAGCAAGGTGATCGCTTACCAGGGCTTCCATGAACCTGCTCAGGTACCATGACAACGAACGCAATGTCCGACCAGGTGTGCATGAGGTACCTGAGGCTCTCGATAACGTGGAGGTAGAACGTAGCGCCCACCGCCTTCTCGGTGCTTACCTTGCTGAGCTTCAGCCGTGCCTCCACCGAAGCGTGCACAGCGTGGCAATCCTCCATTCTTACCCGCTCGAGCATCATGGCGGCATAGGCCGCCTGCATGATCGTCGTGTGACCACACTCCTGGTTCACCTCCAGGGCGAGGTATTACCGTAGCAACCTGAGATCGCTTTGTTGAGAGATGACGCATCTCTTTGTTGAAGCGTTGAACCTCGTCGGGCTCTTTACCAGTGATGACCAGGTCAACGTAGATTTCGATGATGAGCAGCGTGTTCGCGGTGCCACGCAAGTACACGCCATGCTCAGAAGCACTCTCGGAGAAACCGAGAGATGGCAGGCTCATGTTTAGCTTAGTGTTCCATGCTCTTGGGGCTTGCCGTAGTCCATAAAGGGCAATGCCTAACTTCTACAGGCCCTGCTCGTCACGGCTGGGAGACGTAAACCTCCTTGTCAAGGTCGCCGTTGAGGAATGCCGATTTGTCGTCCATCTGTTGCACCTCCCGTCCGCGGTTAGTCGCCATGGCAAGGAGCAGTCACACGGACTCGACCCGTGCCACCAGAGCGAAGACCTCCTCGAAGTCCACCCCCGTACACTACACATAACCCTTTGTGATGAGGCGCGCCTTGAGCTTGACAATGGCGCCGTGCTCATCCTTCTTCACTTTGAAAACCCATTTGAGACCGATGGCACGATGCCCTGCAGGCAGCGTGGTGAGTGTCCAAGTGGTGTTGTCGTTGATCGAAGATAGCTTGTCCAGCATTGCCTGGCACCAGCGTTGTCGTCAGCGTCAAACAGATCCGAATTTGTCGTTGTTGGGATACAAACTGCACGGGGCCCACCTCGGCTGCCAGCGGGGTGTTCAGGGATGCCACACCTGGAAACATAGTTATCGAGGTCTCCTTTCCCGAGGACACACTTCTTGGGGGTCCCAACTGATCATGGGGATGCCGATCCCGGGGTTGCACTTCTCGGGGTCACTGTTCCCGTTGAGGGACTTCACGGGATAGTCCTTCCCGGGGTGTTTGAATACACCGAGTACTTGATACGTCTCCAACGTATCTATAATTTTTGATTGTTTCATGCTATTATATTACCAATTTTATATACTTTATACATCATTTTATATCATTTTTGGGAGCTAACCTATTAACCCAGTGCGAAGTGCCAGTTGTTGTTTTCTGCTTGTTTATGGTTTTACAGAAAATCCCTACCAAATGGAGTCCAAATGCTACGAAATTTTTTTCTGGACCAGGAGGGACCGTAGAAGCTTCGGAGGAGGACCAGAAGCCAGACAAGGAGATGACAAGACAACAGAGCGCGCCCTGATGTCTTGTGGGCCCTTCGTGGCTCCTTCCGACCTAATTCCAGCGCTATAAATTCCCAAATTTTCCAAAACCCCCAGAGAAAGACCCGAAACAATTATTCCGCCGCCGCAAGCCTCTGTTTTTCCGTGATCCCATATGGAGGCCTCCGCCGGCACTCTGCCAGAGGGGGAATCGATCACGGAGGGGTTCTTCATCAACCTTGCTGCCCTTCAGAGGATGTGTGAGTAGTTCCCACAGGACCTACGGGTCCATAGTTAGTAGCTAGATGGCTTTCTCTCTCTCTTTGATCTTCAATACAATGTTCTCTTCGGAGATCCACTCGATGTAATCTTCTTTTGCGGTGTGTTTGTTGGGATCCAAGGAATTGTGGGTTTATGATCAGATTATTCATTGAAAGTAATTGAGTCTTTTCTGAACTTTATTATGTGTGATTGTTATAGCTTTGTATTTCTCTCCGATCTATCCGTTTAGTTGTGCCAACTAGATTGATTTATCTTCTGTGGGAGACGTGCTTTGTGGTAGGTTCAATCTTGCGGTGTCCTCACTCTGTGACAGGAGGAGTAGCGAGACACATATTTGTGTTGTTGCTACTAAGGGTAAAATGACGGGGATTAATCATATTGCTTGGTTTTATTATGTCTACATTATGTTATCATGCTTCAAGCATTACTCTGTTTGTTATGAACTTAATACCTTAAGATGCATGTTGGATAGCAGTCGAGGGGTGGAGTAATAGTAGTAGATGCAGGCAGGAGTCACTCTACTTGTCACGGACATAATGCCTATGTACTGATCATGCCATGAATAACCTCATAACTATGCGTTTTTCTATCAATTGCCCAACAGTAATTTGTCTACCCACCGTATGCTATTTTCTTGAGAGAGATGCCTCTAGTAAAAACTATGGCCCGCGGGTCCATCTAAATCATATTACTAAAACCCTAATTTCCTTGCTGCAATTTATTTAGTTTTAATTCCGTTTGCAATTTATAAACCTATCACTATCAGATTTGATCCTTGCAATTAACGAGTACAAGGGGATTGACGACCCTCTTGCCCGCGTTGGGTGCAAGTATTTGCTCTTGTGTGTGCATGTACTGTCGACCTTTGTTTGTGTGATTCTCCTATTGTTTCGATAACCTTGGTTCTCTACTCAGGGAAATACTTATCCGCTACTATATTGCTTCACCCTTCCTCTTCAGGGAAAAAATCCCAATGCAGCTCACAAGTAGCAGAAAGAATTTCTGGCACCGTTGCCGGGGAGATATCATCAAACAAAGCAAGGTCCCTTTACACATTATCATTTACTTGTTCTACTTTTTATTTGCCTTTATTTGCTTTTATTAGTCTTGTTAAAAAAACTCAAAAATACCAAAAATATCTTGTCTGCTTTATTTGCTCATTGTTATGGCTAGTTCTTCACTTGTTAGTTGTACTCCTGAAAATGAAGTGCTTAATTTTAAACAAATGGGAGGAGAAATTTTAAAAGATGCTTGGTATAGGATTTGCGTTGCTCAAAATAGATCAACTCGTAAGCAACCACCACTGTTCTTCTTCGCAATTTTTATGTGGGTGTTACTACTTGGTATAGATTTGTGCTTGATACTATTACTGGAGGAAATTTTCTAAGTAGTCACCGTATGTATATGCTATGGGAAATCTAGTGGGATCACCACCTATCACTATTAATGAAACAACATTGACTTTGGAACATGTTATACGAAGGTTAGAAATTATTGAGAATAAAATGGCCACTATCAAACATATTGAAATCTTGATAAAAAGGTGCATAACCAAGTTACTAAATTTGGCTCTTCGGTGGGAACCACATTAAAGATGTTAAAGGAAAAAGAACCAATTATCACTGAGAGAGTAGAACAAAGTCCCGCTAGAATTGATAAACTGGAAGAAATTATTAACAACTTGGGTTCAGATTTATCTTCTGTAAAAACCATTGAAAGGAATCCTTCAAATATGAATTCTAAGCTTATGTATGTTCCTAACAACAAGGGTGCCTCAACTAGTAAAGAGAAAGAGGACTTGAAAATGATTAGCGTGCATCCCAACTTCATCAAAATAATAAAGGAACCAATGATTAAAAAAAAATCCTCAAAATTGTTCCTTGGAGTGTAACTATTAAAAACATGCTTGCTAAACCTCCTAGGAAGACTGGATGTATAATTGAGGAGTTAGATGCCAAAAATGATAACACTTGAAACTATGCAGTATGCCTAGTTAGGGGCATAAAACAATAGCGCTTGTTGGGAGGCAACCCAATATTTATCTTTATTGCAATTTTTATTTTTGTGTGTTGACATGATTATTGCTACAGTAATGATTGTATTTTTATATTTTAATTAGTGTTTGTGCCAAGTAATGCCTTTGGGGTGATTTAAATGATAGTAAAGTTGATGCTTTTTGAAAACAGAAAGTTTTGCGCCCAGTGCTGGAATTTCGATTCTGCATTGGAACGTCGAAAAAATCTGAAATTTTTACACACTATTGGGTTGCAAATTGTTTATGTTTTCCTAAGTTTTCAGAATTTTTGGAGTTACAGAAGTATGGATAATTATTCTGTCTTTACGTACTGTTCCGGTTTAGATAGATTGTGTTTCTATTGCATATGTGCTTGTTTTGATGATGCTATGGATTATATCTGGGGTTGTAAGTCATGGAGAAGTTAGAATACAGTAGATATTATGCAAGAACAATTATGAATCAATTTATAACAGTACCTAAAGTGAATGACTGATTTATTATACTAACGGATCTCACGAAGTTTCTGTTGAGTTTTGTGTGCTGAACTTTTCAAGTTTTGGTGGGATCACGATGAGTAAAGGAATAAGGAGCGGCAAGACCCTATGCTTGGCAATGTCCAAGGCACCCCAAGGTAATATTTAAGTAAGACCCACGCGTCTAAGCTTGATGATGCCTCGGATGGCATCCCCTCATTCGTCCACAATTCATCGGTATGTTACTTGGAGCTATATTTTTATTCATCACATGATATGAGTTTTACTTGGAGCGCCTTGTGCCATTATTTTATTTTGTTTGCTTGTTAGTTTGCCACAATCATTGTTTGCTGGACACACCCTTTTGAGAGAGATACATATTCATCATAATTTGTTAGAATACTCTATGTGATTCACTTATATCTTTTGAGTTATGCAGCTGCTCATGTGCTTCCACTACTACAAGAAGGTCATAACGCGACACATGTATCGGAGACCAATCGAACAAACTGTGTGCGATGCATGAGTCGCAAACGGTATCGTAATAAAACCGTCACCACTAAAACGAACTGTGTGCGATGGCGCATTCATCAAATACGATTCAGATTAGAGTTGCGTGTGCGAATCGTGGCATATAGTTAATCCATACGAACTATTTGCGATGAGGCAAAACAACAGAAATGATCAGACAGATCAAGGTGTGTGTGATAGATGGCATACAGGTCACTCGGATGAACTGTTTGTGATGATCCATAATACCACAAATTTTCCCTTGTCTTAGTGGCGAAGAAACCATAGCTCTGCCTTTGCATACGGGTGTTCAATCTGAAATGTTTGCGATGGGTGTTTTATTCAGAGAAAAACATTGATATTTTTTATTTCTTATTTTGATAAGTCTATACATTCAGAGAAAAAACACTCAGTTGATCAAACCATAAATTTCATTCAGTCAAACTATGACTTTACATTCATACGACCGAGATACAATATTAAAAAAAACTAATTGCAGCGACGGCAGTGGCGGCATGCTGCGCCGGCATTGTCGTCCTCTGGGACGCCGTTGTTCAAGTCTTTAAGCCAGCCCAGAATGTTCCGGCCTTACAAATCAAAGAGTCGGTCGTCGCGCGATCGAAGGGCGGGGGGCCGGCGACTCACGGCACTGCGAGGTAGCGATCGACGACGGCATCCCATGATGCTAAGGGGGGCGCAGCGGGTGCAGGTGCGCGCACGGGCACGGGCGCGGCGGGTGCAGGTATGCGCACGGGGACCGGCGCCGCGGTGGGTGCAGGGGCGCGCACGAGCACAGGCGGGGGCGCTGGCGCTGGCTTGTACACGAGTTCGCGAGGGTCCGCGGGTACCTCGCTGACGCCCGTGGCTTCCAGCGCTGCGATGGTGCTCGGTGACCAGCCCGTCAATGCCACATGGATGGTCGCTAGGGCGGGCGCGGGGACGGGAGCTGGGACGGGCGCGGGGGCAGCATCCGCCGCGGCTAGCTCGTTCAAGGCCATGTCCCTGAGATCCCATTCCTCCTTATTTTCTATCTCCTCCGGCTCAGAGTCGACTTCACCAAACCGGAAGACTAGTGGCAGATGATCCTTGTGCGCCATGGTGTAGGTGGAGCTCTGGAAGATAGGATTCGGGCGAGAGGGGAATGGGAGGTGAAGAGAGATTAGAAAGGCCGCCTATTAAACAGCAGCTCGGGCGCCATTAATGGAGAATTTGGGAGCGAGGCAGGCGTCGATAGAGGTCAAAGGGCTTGCTTCTCGGTGAGCCTGCGCAGCGTACTGCTCTCACGCCTCCCGGTGAGCCGGCGCAGCGGAGGACTTCTCGCACGCCTCCCGGTCAGCCTGCGCAGCGGACTGCGCTCGCACGGCACCTCCTAGCCATTAAAAAGTGGGACGCGTGACGGCACATAAATGGTCAGTAGAACATCCACGATTTAAATAATACTGTACAAATGTTCGTGATGATAACATGACAACTATTTGTTCCAAAATGCTTTTGTTGGTCCTTAATGTGTGCGCCTTCTCTCAAATTGGACACAAAAAATACCAGAGCATATTTGTGCTATATCATGACAGCATGCCCAATTTCATAAATTTCATGTGAGTTTTGGATTTACTACAATTTAAACTAATATTCTCAATGTTGGCTCTAGAAAACAAAAATCAAAAAACTTGTCTCAGATTGGAAAACAAAACCCTACAGCCCTACATGCACCCAAGGACACATATATGATTTTTCATCCCCTTTTTGGAGCACTGGAGCATGTGCCTATAGTTTAAATTTGAATTATGCACATTAAATGCCTAGAAAACTTAGTTAATATATAAAAATGTCCAAACGAACCCTGAATAATTTCAAATTTTAACACGACACTCCTATTAATCCATGTTGCCTTTGAAAAAATATTCAATGCGAGAAGAGGCAACGAATGTTGTTTCATCCACAAAGGTGACACGTTCCCTACCGAAACCACAAGGCTTATAGTGAGAAGCTCTAGTTTGTAAGAAGCTTATACCAAAACTTACCACAAATTGGAATTTTTTTTACCACAGCATGTTAGTGCCATTTCATGACACCATTCAAAGTTTCATGAATTTCAAACGAGTTTTGAATTTACAGGAATTTAAAAACCAAATTTCTCAATGTTTGCGGCAGAGCCACGACGCCGAGGTGTTTTAAATTCATTCCCATTTCTTGCAAGGAACCTGCACATGCACCCAAGGACACATATATGATTTTTCAACCCATTTTGATGCGCTGGAGCATCTGCATGTAGTTCAAATTTGAATTATGCACATTAAATGCCTAGAAAACTCAGTTAGTGTATAGCAAAGTCCAAACGAATTATGAATAATTCCAAATTTTAACACGACACTCCTATTGATCCATGTTGCCTCTGAAAAAATATTTAAGGCGAGAAGAGGCAACGAATGTTGTTTCGTACACAAATGTGACACGTTCCCTAACGGAACCACGATGCTTCTTATGAGAAGCTGTGGTTTGTAAGAAGCTTATACCAAAATTTGTCCCAAATTGGACAAAAAATTTACCACAGCATGTTGGTGCCATTTCATGGCACCGTGCCAAGTTTCATGAATTTCAGACAAATTTTGGATTTACAGGAATTTAAAAACCAAGTTTCTCAATATTTTCGGCTGAGCCACGACGCCGAGGTCTTTGATATTCATTCCCATTTCTTGCATGGGACTTGAAATTGCACGCAAGGACACATGTATGATGTTTCAACCCATTTTGGTGCGCTGGAGCATGTGCCTGTAGTTCAAATTTGAATTATGCACATTAAATGCCTAAAAAACTCAGTTAATGTATAAAAATACCCAAACGAAACCTAAATAATTCCAAATTTTAACATGACACTCCTATTGATGCATGTTACCTCTGGATAAATATTAAAGGTGAGAAGAGGCAACGAATGTTGTTTCGTCCACAAAGGTGACACGTTCCCTACCGGAACCACGAGGCTTCTTGCGAGAAGCTCTGGCTTGTAAGAAGCTGATACCAAAACTTGTCCCAAATTGGACAAAAACTTTACCATAGCATGTTCGGTGACCAGCCCGTCAATGCCACATGGATGGTCGCTAGCGCGGGCGCGGGGGCAGCATCCATCGCGGCTAGCTCGTTCAGGGCCATGTCCCTGAGATCCCATTCCTCCTTATTTTCTATCTCCTCCGGCTCAGAGTCGACTTCACCAAACCGTAAGACTAGTGGCAGATGATCCTTGTGCGCCATGGCGTAGGTGGAGTTCTGGAAGATAGGTTTCGGGCGAGAGGGGAATGGGAGGTGAAGAGAGATTAGAAAGGCTGCCTATTAAACAGCAGCTCGGGCGCCATTAATGGAGAATTTGGGAGTGAGGCAGGCGTTGATGGAGGTTAAAGGGCTTGCTTCTCGGTGAGCCTGCGCAGCGTACTGCTCTCACACCTCCCGGTTAGCCTGCGCAGCGGAGGACTTCTCGCACGCCTCCCGGTCAGCCTGTGCAGCGGACTGTGCTCGCACGCCTCCCGTCTACTCAAACAGCTGCCCGCACGACACCTCCTAGCCATTAAAAGGTGGGACGCGTGGTGGCACACAAATGGTTTGTAGAACGTCCACGATTTAAATAATACTGTACAAACGTTCGTGATGATAACGTGACAGCTATTTGTTCCAAAATGGTTTTGTTGGTTGTTAATATGTGCGCCTTCTCTCAAATTGGACACAAAAAATACCAGAGCATATTTGTGCTATATCATGACACCATACCCAATTTCATAAATTTCGTGTGAGTTTTGGATTTACTAGAATTTAAACCAATATTCTCAATGTTGGCTCTAGAAAATGAAAATCAAGAAACTTGTCTCAGATTGGAAAACAAAACCCTACAGCCCTACATACACCCAAGAACACATATATGATTTTTCAACCCTTTTTTGGAGCACTAGAGCATGTGCATGTAGTTTAAATTTGAATTATGCACATTAAATGCCTAGAAAACTCAGTTAATGTATAAAAATGTCCAAACGAATCCTGAATAATTCCAAATTTTAACACGACACTCCTATTAATCCATGTTGCCTCTGAAAAAATATTCAAGACGAGAAGAGGCAACAAATGTTGTTTCGTCCACAAAGGTGACACATTCCCTACCGTAACCACAAGGCTTATAGTGAGAAGCTCTAGTTTGTAAGAAGCTTATACCAAAACTTGTCACAAATTGGAATTTTTTTTATCACAGTATGTTGGTGCCATTTCATGACACCATTGAAAGTTTCATGAATTTCAAATGAGTTTTGGATTTACAGGAATTTAAAAACCAAATTTTTCAATGTTTGCGGCAGAGCCACGACGCCGAGGTGTTTTAAATTCATTCCCATTTCTTGCATGGGACCTGAACATGCACCCAAAGACACATATATGATTTTTCAACCCATTTTGGTGCGTTGGAGCATGTGCATGTAGTTTAAGTTTGAATTATGCACATTAAATGCCTAGAAAACTCAGTTAATGTATAGCAAAGTCCAAACGAACCATGAATAATTTCAAATTTTAACACGACACTCCTATTGATCCATGTTGCCTCTGCAAAATATTCAAAGCGAGAAGAGGCAACGAATGTTGTTTCATCCACAAAGGTGACACGTTCCTAACGAAACCACGAGGCTTCTTATGAGAAGCTGTGGTTTGTAAGAATCTTATACCAAAATTTGTCCCAAATTGGACAAAAAATTTACCACAGCATGTTGGTGCCATGTTTCAAGAATTTCAGACAAATTTTGGATTTACAGGAATTTAAAAACCAAGTTTCTCAATGTTTTCGGCTGAGCCACGATGCCGAGGTGTTTGATATTCATTCCCATTTCTTGCGTGGGATCTAAAATTGCACGCAAGGACACATATATGATGTTTCAACCCATTTTGGTGCGCTGGAGCATGTGCCTGTAGTTCAAATTTGAATTATGCATATTAAATGCCTAGAAAACTCAGTTAATGTATAAAAATACCCAAACGAACACTGAATAATTTCAAATTTTAACATGACACTCCTATTGATGCATGTTAACTCTGGATAAATATTAAAGGTGAGAAGAGGCAACGAATGTTGCGAGAAGCTCTGGTTTGTAAGAAGCTGATACTAAAACTTGTCCCAAATTGGACAAAAACTTTACCATAGCATGTTGGTGCCATTTTCATGACACCATTCCAAGTTTTATGAATTTCAGACGAGTTTTGGATTTACAGGAATTTAAAAACCAAGTTTCTCAATGTTTGCGGCCGAGCCACGATGCCAAGGTGTTTGAAATTCATTCCCATTTCTTGCATGGGACATAAACATGCACCCAAGGACACATATATGATTTTTCAACCCATTTTCTGTGCTGGAGCATGTGTCGGTGGTTCAAATTTGAATTATGCACATTAAATGCCTAGAAAACTCAGTTAATGTATGAAAATGTCCAAACAAACCTTGAATAATTCCAGATTTTAACACGACACTCCCATAGTTGCATGTTCACTCCAGATAAATGTTCTTGCAATTCAAACACCATCCTTTGCCGCTGTGACCCTATTTTGTTTTTCAAATCAAAATTTAAATCAAGGACATCACACACAATTTATTATCACGAACCGTGTGAGATGCAGTACAAAATATCTTGGAGCACCCTCATATATGGCTTACGTCAGAAGCTTCGTCCGCTACAGTCCACCGCCGCGCGTCAACCATACTAGCTCCCCTAATATCATTTTACTGTTCTATCGTCACCGGTTAAAGATGGGGACGTGGTGTTGGAAATATGCCCTAGAGGCAATAATAAATTGGTTATTATTATATTTCCTTGTTAATGATAATCGTTTATTATCCATGCTATAATTGTATTGATTGGAAACTCAAATACATGTGTGGGTACATAGACAACACTGTGTCCCTAGTAAGCCTCTAGTTGACTAGCTCGTTGATCAAAGATGGTTAAGGTTTCCTAGCCATTGACATGAGATGTCATTTGATAACGGGATCACATCATTAGGAGAATGATGTGATGGACAAGACCCAAACTGTAAACGTAGCATTTGATCGTGTCAGTTTATTGCTATTGTTTTCTGCATGTCAAGTATATGTTCCTTTGACCATGAGATCATGCAACTCACTAACACCGGAGGAATACCTTGTGTGTATCAAACGTCGCAACGTAACTGGGTGACTATAAAGGTGCTCTACAGGTATCTCCGAGGGTGTCTGTTGGGTTGGCATGGATCAAGACTGGGATTTGTTACTCCGTATGACGGAGAGGTATCTCAGGGCCCACTCGGTAATACAACATCACAATGAGCCTTGCAAGCAATGTGACTAAAGTGTTAGCCACGAGATCTTGTATTACGGAACGAGTAAAGAGACTTGCCGGTAACGAGATTGAACTAGGTATAGTGATACCGACGATCGAATCTCGGGCAAGTAACATACCGAAGAACAAAGGGAACAGCATACGGGATTAACTGAATCCTTGACATAGAGGTTCGACCGATAAAGATCTTCGTAGAATATGTAGGAGCCAATATGGGCATCCAGGTCCCGCTACTGGTTATTGGCCGTAGAGGTGTCTCGGTCATGTCTACATAGTTCTCGAACCCGCAGGGTCTACACACTTAACGTTTGGTGACGATTAGTATAATTGAGTTATTATGTTGGTGACCGAAAGTTGTTCGGAGTCCCGGATAAGATCCCGGACATGACGAGGATCTCCGGAATAGTCCGGAGGTAAAGATTGATATATGTGATAATAGTGTTTTGATCTCTGGAAGGGTTCCGGAGTTCACCGGAAGGGGTTCCGGATGTTTACCGAAGTGTTCGGGTGCAGCAACACTTTATATGAGCCAAAGGGATAAAGCCCACAAGGTATTGGAAAGTGCAAAAGTAGTTTTGCTGCCGCGTAAGCGGTACTACCGCTTGGTGAAGCGGTACTACCGCCGGAGCGGTACTACCGCTTGTGTGAAGCGGTACTACCGCCCGAGCGGTACTACCGCTTGTGTGAAGCGGTACTACCGCTTGTGCGCGGCTGTGCACGGTTCGACAGGGATCCGAGTTGGACTCTTTCCCTGCGGGCCAAACCGACCTTGTGCGGGCAAAACCGACCCGGAGGAGGCTTTTACTCCAAGTTTAGACCCCAAGGCTCAACATATAAATAGAGGGGCAGGGCTAGCACACGGGACACATCAAGATTTCCCCAAGCCGTGTGCGGCAACCCTAACCCTCTAGTTCCTCCGTCATAATCTCCGTAGCGCTTGGCGAAGCCCTGCAGAGATTGTTCCTCACCACCATCACCACGCCGTCGTGCTGCTGGAACTCAACCACTACTTCACCATCGCTCGCTGGATCGAGGAGGTGAAGGCGTCATCAAGCCGTACGTGTGTTGAACGCGGAGGTGCCGTCCGTTCGGCACTAGATCGGAAGGATCGTGATTGGATCGCGGGACGCTCGGCGATTTGGATCGCGAAGACGTTCGACTACATCAACCGCGTTTATTAACGCTTCCGCTTAGCGATCTACAAGGGTATGTAGATTCACTCTCCCTCTCGTAGATGCTCATCACCATGGATAGATCTTGCGTGTGCGTAGGAAAAAATTTTGTTTCCCATGCAACGTTCCCCAACAGTGGCATCATGAGCCAGGTCTATGCGTAGATGAGATCTCGAGTAGAACACAAACGAGTTGTGGGCGTGGGTGTATACATATTGCTTGCCGTTACTAGTTGATATTTGATTCGGCGGTATTGTGAGATGAAGCGGCCCGGACCGACATTACGCGTACACTTACGCGAGACAGGTTCCTTCAACTGACATGTAATTTTGTTGCATAAAGATGGCTAGCGGGTGTCTGTCTCTCTCACTTTAGTTGAATCGATTTCAATGAAGAGGGTTCTTTTAGAAGATCAAAAAGCAATCACTACACCACGTTGTGGTTTTGCGTAGGTAAGAACGGTTCTTGCAAACCCGTAGCAGCCACGTAAAATTTGCAACAACAATTAGAGGACGTCTAACTTGTTTTTGCAGGGTATGTTGTGATGTGATATGGCCAATTACATGATGAGATATATGTGATGTATGAGATGATCATGTGATGTATAGAATATCACGACTTGCATGTCGATGAGTACGGCAACTGGCAGGAGCCATAGAGTTGTCTTTAATTATTGTATGACCTGCGTGTCAATCATTAAGCGCTATGTAATGCTTTACTTTATCGCTAAACGTTAGCTATAGTCGTGGAAGCAACAGTCAGCGCGACAACCTTATGGCGACACGTTGATGGAGATCAAGATGATGGAGATCATGGTGTCATGCCGGTGACGATGGAGATCATGCCGGTGCTTTGGAGATGGAGATCAAAAGCACAAGTTCATGGCCATATCATGTCACTTATGATTTGCATGTGATGTTAATCCTTTTATGCATCTTATTTTGCTTAGGACGACGGTAGCATTATAAGGTGATCCCTCACTTAAATTTCAAGATAAATTGTGTTCTCCCCAAGTGTGCACCGTTGCGAAAGTTCGTCGTTTCGAGACACGCCGTGATGATCGGGTGTGATAGACTCTACGTTCGCATACAACGGGTGTAAGCCATGTTACACGTGCGGAACATTCGGGTTAAACTTGACGAGCCTAGCATGTACAGACATGGCCTCGGAACACAAGAGACCGAAAGGTCGAACATGAGTCATATAGTAGATATGATCAACATGAAGATGTTCACCATTGAAACCACCTCAACTCACGTGATGATCGGACTTGAGTTGGTGGATTTGGATCATGTTACACTCGAATGATCGGAGGGATGTCAATTTGAGTGGGAGTTTTTTAAATATGATTAACTAAACTCATTATCTAAGAACAATAGTCTAAGTTGTCTTTGCTATATTTATGTTGTAGATCATGGCTCGCGCAGTAGCACCCCTGAATTTTAATGCGTTCCTAGAGAAAGCTAAGTTGAAAGATGATGGAAGTAACTTTGTGGACTGGGCCCGTAATCTAAGGATTATCCTTACGGCTTCCCAGAAGGCTTATGTCCTTGATGCACCGCTTGGTGATCCACCCGCTCCAGTTGAGTCTCTAGACGTTGTGAACGCCTGGCAGGCTCGTTCTGATGATTACTCAATAGTTCAATGTGCAATGTTGTATGGCTTAGAACCGGGACTTCAAAGACGTTTTGAACGTCATGGAGCATATGAGATGTTCCAGGAGTTGAAGTTTATCTTTCAGAAGAATGCCCGGATCGAGAGATATGAGATCTCCGATAAGTTCTATGCTTGCAAGATGGAGGAGAACGGGTCTATCAGTGATCACGTGCTCAGAATGTCTGGGTACTCCACCCGTCTGGCTGAGTTAGGGATGCCCCTTCCGCCAGAGGCTATCACTGACAGAGTTCTTCAATCATTGCCACCTAGCTACAAGAGCTTCGTGTTGAACTATAACATGCACGGGATGAACAAGTCAGTCGCCGAGCTGTTTGCGATGCTGAAAGCCGCTGAGTCTGAAATTCAGAAGGAGCATCAAGTGTTGATGGTCAATAAAACCACTAGTTTCAAGAAAAATGGCAAGGGTAAGAAGGGTAACTCCAAGAAGAGTGGCAAAGCAGTTGCTCCTCTCGTGAAGAAACCCAACGCTGGACCCAAACCAGAAACTGTGTGTTTTCATTGCAAGGGAACTGGACACTGGAAGCGGAATTGCCCCAAGTATTTGGCTGACAAGAAGGCGGCCAACAACAAACAAGGTATATATGATATACATGTTATTGATGTGTACCTTACCAACTCTCGTTGTAGTGCCTGGGTATTTGATACCGGTGCGGTTGCTCATATTTGCAACTCAAAACAGGAACTGCGGAATAGACGGAGGCTGGCAAAGGACGAAGTGACGATGCGCGTGGGAAATGGTTCCAAGGTTGATGTGATCGCCGTCGGCACGCTCGCTCTTCGATTACCGTCGGGATTAGTGATGAACCTAAATAAGTGTTATTTGGTGCCTGCGTTAAGCATGAACATTATATCTGGATCTTGTTTATTGCGAGACGGTTACTCATTTAAATCAGAGAATAATGGTTGTTCTATTTATATGAGTAATATCTTTTATGGTCATGCACCCGATGTGAGGGGTTTATTCTTATTGAATCTCGATAGTAATGATACACATGTTCATAACATTGATGCCAAAAGATGTAGAATTGATAATGATAATACCACTTTCTTGTGGCACTGCCGTTTAGGTCATATTGGCGTAAAACGCATGAGGAAGCTCCATGCTGATGGACTTTTGGAGTCACTTGATTTTGAATCACTTGACACATGTGAGCCATGCCTCATGGGCAAGATGACTAAAACTCCGTTCTCTGGAACAATGGAACGGGCAAGTGACTTATTGGAAATCATACATACTGATGTGTGCGGTCCGATGAGCATTGAGGCGCGCGGTGGTTATCGTTACTTTCTCACCTTCACTGATGACTTAAGTAGATATGGGTATATTTACTTAATGAAACACAAGTCTGAAACATTTGAAAAGTTCAAACAATTTCAGAGTGAAGTTGAGAATCATCATAACAAGAAGATTAAATTCCTACGATCTGATCGAGGAGGAGAATATCTGAGTTATGAGTTTGGCAGTCACTTAAGACAGTGTGGAATTGTTTCACAATTAACACCGCCTGGAACACCACAGCGTAATGGTGTGTCCGAACGTCGTAATCGAACCTTATTGGATATGGTGCGATCTATGATGTCTCTTGCCGATTTGCCACTATCGTTTTGGGGTTATGCATTAGAGACAGCTGCATTCACTTTAAATAGGGCACCATCGAAATCCGTTGAGACGACGCCATATGAACTTTGGTTTGGCAAGAAGCCAAAGCTGTCGTTTCTTAAAGTTTGGGGATGTGATGCTTATGTCAAAAAGCTTCAGCCTGAAAAGCTGGAACCCAAAGCGGAGAAATGCGTCTTCATAGGATACCCAAAAGAGACAGTTGGGTATACCTTCTACCTCAGATCCGAAGGCAAAGTGTTTGTCGCTAAAAACGGAACATTTCTTGAGAAAGAGTTTCTCTCGAAAGAATTGAGTGGGAGGAAGATAGAACTTGATGAGGTTGTTGAACCTTTACTTCAACCTGAGAGTAGCGCAGCGCAGAAAGTTGTTTCTGTGGAGCCTACATTAGCTGAAGAGGAAGTTAATGATGATGATCATGAAGCTTTGGATCAAGTTGCTATCGAACCTCGTAGGTCGACAAGGACGCGTACTGCTCCCGAGTGGTACGGCAACCCTGTCTTAGAGGTCATGTTGTTAGACAACGATGAACCTACGAGCTATGGAGAAACGATGATGGGCCCGGATTCCGAGAAGTGGTTAGAGGCCATGAAATCCGAGATGGGATCCATGTATGAAAACAAAGTATGGACTTTGGAAGTATTACCTGAAGGGCGTAAGGCCATTCAGAACAAATGGATCTTTAAGAGGAAGACGGACGCGGACGGTAATGTCACCGTCTATAAAGCTCGACTTGTGGCAAAGGGTTTTTCACAAGTTCAAGGAGTTGACTACGATGAGACCTTCTCACCCGTAGCGATGCTTAAGTCCGTCAGAATCATGTTAGCAATAGCTGCCTTTTTCGATTATGAAATTTGGCAGATGGATGTCAAAACAGCGTTCCTTAACGGTTACCTTAAGGAAGAGTTGTATATGATGCAACCAGAAGGTTTTGTCGATCCAGAGAATGCTGACAAAGTTTGCAAACTCCAGCGATCCATTTATGGACTGGTGCAAGCATCTCGGAGTTGGAATCTTCGTTTTGATGAGGTGATCAAAGCGTTCGAGTTTATACAAGTTTACGGAGAAGCTTGTATTTACAAGAAAGTGAGTGGGAGCTCTATAGCGTTTCTAATATTATATGTGGATGACATATTGCTGATTGGAAACAATATAGAAATGCTGGAAAGCGTAAAGGAATATTTGAACAAGAGTTTTTCAATGAAGGACCTAGGAGAAGCTGCTTTCATATTAGGCATCAAGATCTATAGAGATAGATCAAGACGCTTAATAGGACTTTCACAAAGCACATACCTTGATAAGATTTTGAAGAAGTTCAAAATGGATCAGTCCAAGAAGGGGTTCTTGCCTGTTTTGCAAGGTGTGAAGTTGAGTAAGACTCAATGCCCAGTGACTGCAGAAGATAGAGAAAAGATGAGTGTCATCCCCTATGCTTCGGCCATAGGCTCTATCATGTATGCAATGCTGTGCACAAGACCCGATGTCAGCCTTGCCATAAGTATGGTCGGAAGGTTTCAAAGTGATCCAGGAATGGAACACTGGACGGCGGTCAAGAATATCCTGAAGTACCTGAAAAGGACTAAGGACATGTTTCTCGTTTATGGAGGTGATCAAGAGCTCGTCGTAAAGGGTTACGTCGATGCAAGCTTTGACACTGATCCGGATGACTCTAAGTCGCAAACCGGATACGTATTTATTCTTAATGGGGGTGCGGTTAGCTGGTGCAGTTCCAAGCAAAGCGTGGTAGCAGATTCTACATGCGAAGCGGAGTACATCGCTGCCTCGGAGGCGGCGAAGGAAGGTGTCTGGATGAAGGAGTTCATGACAGATCTTGGAGTAGTGCCTAGTGCACTTAACCCAATGACTCTGTTTTGTGATAATACTGGTGCCATTGCTCTAGCCAAGGAACCAAGATTTCACAAGAGGACCAGACACATAAAGCGACGTTTCAATTCCATCCGCGATTACATCAAGGAGGACGACATAAATATTTGCAAAGTACACACGGATCTAAATGTTGTAGATCCGATGACTAAACCTCTTCCAAGGGCTAAACATGAACAACACCAGAACTGCATGGGTGTTCGATTCATTACAATGTAAATCACATAGTGATGTGAACTAGATTATTGACTCTAGTGCAAGTGGGAGACTGTTGGAAATATGCCCTAGAGGCAATAATAAATTGGTTATTATTATATTTCCTTGTTAATGATAATCGTTTATTATCCATGCTATAATTGTATTGATTGGAAACTCAAATACATGTGTGGGTACATAGACAACACTGTGTCCCTAGTAAGCCTCTAGTTGACTAGCTCGTTGATCAAAGATGGTTAAGGTTTCCTAGCCATTGACATGAGATGTCATTTGATAACGGGATCACATCATTAGGAGAATGATGTGATGGACAAGACCCAAACTGTAAACGTAGCATTTGATCGTGTCAGTTTATTGCTATTGTTTTCTGCATGTCAAGTATATGTTCCTTTGACCATGAGATCATGCAACTCACTAACACCGGAGGAATACCTTGTGTGTATCAAACGTCGCAACGTAACTGGGTGACTATAAAGGTGCTCTACAGGTATCTCCGAGGGTGTCTGTTGGGTTGGCATGGATCAAGACTGGGATTTGTTACTCCGTATGACGGAGAGGTATCTCAGGGCCCACTCGGTAATACAACATCACAATGAGCCTTGCAAGCAATGTGACTAAAGTGTTAGCCACGAGATCTTGTATTACGGAACGAGTAAAGAGACTTGCCGGTAACGAGATTGAACTAGTTATAGTGATACCGACGATCGAATCTCGGGCAAGTAACATACCGAAGAACAAAGGGAACAGCATACGGGATTAACTGAATCCTTGACATAGAGGTTCGACCGATAAAGATCTTCGTAGAATATGTAGGAGCCAATATGGGCATCCAGGTCCCGCTACTGGTTATTGGCCGTAGAGGTGTCTCGGTCATGTCTACATAGTTCTCGAACCCGCAGGGTCTACACACTTAACGTTTGGTGACGATTAGTATAATTGAGTTATTATGTTGGTGACCGAAAGTTGTTCGGAGTCCCGGATAAGATCCCGGACATGACGAGGATCTCCGGAATAGTCCGGAGGTAAAGATTGATATATGTGATAATAGTGTTTTGATCTCTGGAAGGGTTCCGGAGTTCACCGGAAGGGGTTCCGGATGTTTACCGAAGTGTTCGGGTGCAGCAACACTTTATATGAGCCAAAGGGATAAAGCCCACAAGGTATTGGAAAGTGCAAAAGTAGTTTTGCTGCCGCGTAAGCGGTACTACCGCTTGGTGAAGCGGTACTACCGCCGGAGCGGTACTACCGCTTGTGTGAAGCGGTACTACCGCTTGTGTGAAGCGGTACTACCGCCCAAGCGGTACTACCGCTTGTGTGAAGCGGTACTACCGCTTGTGCGCGGCTGTGCACGGTTCGGCAGGGATCCGAGTTGGACTCTTTCCCTGCGGGCCAAACCGACCTTGTGCGGGCAAAACCGACCCGGAGGAGGCTTTTACTCCAAGTTTAGACCCCAAGGCTCAACATATAAATAGAGGGGCAGGGCTAGCACACGGGACACATCAAGATTTCCCCAAGCCGTGTGCGGCAACCCTAACCCTCTAGTTCCTCCGTCATAATCTCCGTAGCGCTTGGCGAAGCCCTGCAGAGATTGTTCCTCACCACCATCACCACGCCGTCGTGCTGCTGGAACTCAACCACTACTTCACCATCGCTCGCTGGATCGAGGAGGTGAAGGCGTCATCAAGCCGTACGTGTGTTGAACGCGGAGGTGCCGTCCGTTCGGCACTAGATCGGAAGGATCGTGATTGGATCGCGGGACGCTCGGCGATTTGGATCGCGAAGACGTTCGACTACATCAACCGCGTTTATTAACGCTTCCGCTTAGCGATCTACAAGGGTATGTAGATTCACTCTCCCTCTCGTAGATGCTCATCACCATGGATAGATCTTGCGTGTGCGTAGGAAAAAATTTTGTTTCCCATGCAACGTTCCCCAACACGTGGACCCGCGTCGTTAGGGCAACTTCGGCGGCCCACTCCGGCTAGAGCGTGGCCGCAGCCACCATGAGCGCGCTCGCAACCTCCATGAGCGCGGCCGCAATCTCCGACCGGGTGGCTGCGGCAGCCGAAAGGGCAGCTGTTGTAGCTGAGATGGTGGCAGCAACATCTGCAACGAGGATAGCAAATGGCAAGAGTGGCACAGCAGCTGTACGTTCCTCGGCGGCTGCTGTAGCCTTGATGGAGGCCGCCCCCGCCCATGTGGAGGCTGCCCATGTTGGGGAACGTTGCATGGGAAACAAAATTTTTACTACGCTCACCAAGATCGATCTAGGAGATGAACATCTACGAGAGGAGAGATTGCATCTACATACCCTTGTAGATCGCTAAGTGGAAGTGTTAAGAAACGCGGTTGATGTAGTCGAACGTCTTCGCGATCCAATCCGATCCGAGCACCGCACGAGCGGCACCTCCGAGTTTAGCACACACGTACGGCTCGGTGACGTCTCCGCCTTCTTGATCCAGCAAGGGAGGGTGAAGAGGTAGATGGGATCTGAACCAGCACGACGGCGTGGTGGTGGTGGCGGCAGCGGAACTCCGATAGGGCTTCGCCAAGCGCAAACCGGAGGAGGAGATGGAGCAGCAGGAGGGAGAGGAGGCTAGGGTTGTGGATTGTGCAGCCCCCTTGTGCCTCCCACCCTTTATATAGAGGAGAAAACTTGGAGGAGGGGAGTACTATTCACGTGAACAGTAACGTGAATAGTACTTGGCCTCCAAGTCTCTCCCTATTTTCAAGGGATTCGATCTTATTCTCTTATCCCATGTGCATGGGCGAAGTGGGGCTGGGCGCCTGGCCCATGTAGGGCTGGTGCACCATCCCTCGGTCCATGTGGGACATTCTGGACAAGTGGGCCCCACCATGGAACCCACTGGAACATTCTAGAAGCTTCCTGGTACAATACTGGAAAAAACCGAACTTTTCCAGAATCCCGAAAAACAACTTTCCATATATAAATCTTTACCTCCGGACCATTCCGGAGCTCCTCGTGATATCCCGGATCCCATCCGGGACTCCGAACAACCTTTGGACTTTCCACTTATTAATATCCCAAAACTACCCTAGCATTACCGAACGTTAAGCGTGCGACCCTACGGGTTCGAGAATCATGTAGACATGACCGAGACAGCTCTCCGGTCAATAACCAATAGCGGGACCTGGATGCCCATATTGGTTCCTACATATTCCACGAAGATCTTTATCGGTTGAACCACGATGTCAAGGATTCAGTTAATCCCGTATACAATTCCCTTTGTCCGGCGATATGTTACTTGCCCGAGATTCGATCATCGGTATCTCCATACCTAGTTCAATCTCGTTACCGGCAAGTCTCTTTACTCTTGCCGTAATACAAGATCCTACGGCTAACTCTTTAGTCACATTGCTTGCAAGCTTATTGTGATGCTGTATTACCGAGTGGGTCCTGAGATACCTTTCCGTCATACGGAGTGACAAATTTCCAGTCTTGATCCATGCCAACTCAACAGACACCCTCGGAGATACCTGTAGAGCATCTTTATAGTCACCCAGTTACGTTGCGACGTTTGATACACACAAGGTACTCCTCCGGTGTCAGTGAGTTGCATGATCTCATGGTCATAGGAACAGATACTTGACATGCAAAAATGATAGCAATAAACTTGACACGATCAAATGCTACGTTCATAGTTTGGGTCTTGTCCATCACATCATTCTCCTAATGATGTGATCCCGTTATCAAATGACAACTCATGTCTATGACCAGGAAACCATGGCCATCTTTGATCAACGAGCTAGTCTGGTAGAGGCTCACTAGGGACATGTTGTTGTCTACGTATCCACACATGTATTTGTGTTTCCAATCAATACAATTATAGCATGGATAATAAATGATTATCATGAACAAGGAAATATAATAATAACCATTTTATTATTGCCTCTAGGGCATATTTCCAACAGCCCACACCCAGGTCGTGGCGGTCGCTGCACAAATCACATGACAACGGTCAGCAACACACGTCTGAAGACTTGGCAATCACCGAGAGCGCTCGAGCAGCCGTCCGTTCGTCGGCGGCATCCCTAACCGAGTGGAGGCCATCCACGCCCGGACCGCGGCCGACCACGCCCAGCTCGTGGCGGCCCTTTCCAAAGAGATGGCGGACGCGGACGATGAGATGCTTGCCGAGTATGTTGCGATGGATGCCATGGAGCCCCTTCTCTAGGAGATCGTCGAGCGCGAGCTGGACATGGAGGAGGCGGCGGAGATCGACGAGCGCCTGGCGGTGTAGTTAGCTCTGTTTAATTGCTGAACTTGCTCGATTAAGAAGTGTGGGTGTACTGTAGGCTCTTTTGTGTACTCAAATTATGCAATGACGTGGATGACCACTCTAACCATTGAAATTCGGACTAAAATTTGCACGTTCAAACTCATCACACACGGGGTAAGCTATATGAATCGTTTGTGATGTTAAGATATCGTACACAGTGCTGAATATGGGACCTTGTCTGATGAATCTTTGCGCGCGGGTCTTTCGCTGCAAGGAGCGAAAATTTTCGGCATCCGCGAAAATATCTACCTAGCCCTCCTCCTGACCAAAAGCCATATTTCCCCTGTTTTCTCCTTCCTTTCCAAGTTCAAACCTTCACTGCTTGCTTGCAGCGCCGCCTCCTCGCCGGCGACGCTCCTTCTTGCTGCTCGGCCTTGTCGATCTAGTCAGGTAATCCACACCCGACCTCCATCCTCCTCCTCCTCCTCCATCCCAACATGCCCCGACCGCCGGCGCGACACCTTCCACCCAAATCACCGCCTCATCCTCCAAATAAGCACCGCCCAAAGCCATGGTGCACGCAGTATAGCCAGGAGCTCAAGGAGCATTTGGCAACGGAGAAGCAAATCGTGGCTGCACGCGCGGATGAGGTCGCGATGGCTGTCATGCGTGCCCACCCCCAGATCTTGGAGGAGCACCTAGCCGTCGAGGACACCGTCGACGCCTCGCGCGCAGACGCTGTCACGCGGTTGGCTGCTTTAAACGACAGTTTGTGGTGTTTTCCCGAGGCCACCTCCTCTCCCCCCACACCCGACCCGGTTAGGGTTCCAACTGCCGCCGCTCCCCTGCTATCCTCTCACCGCGATGCTCTCGATGCCGCCGACCCTGCCTTCGACTTACCTTGTCCGGACGTTCCTCTACGCCACAGCCGCCAAGGATCAAGGTTGACGATGTTTCAATGTAGCGGTGATTAGAGGCGCATGTGGGAGGGGCACGTTTTTGGCGACACTGCAGGTGAGGTCGTCTTTGTTCTCGACTGCATGTGACGACAAGACGGTTATGCTTGGCCAACTGCTCCGTGTGGTTTTGTGATCCCAGACGCCTACAGGATTGTGTCGGAGCTATATATGCCGAAGCAGTTGGAATGACGAGGAAGTGCAGCGGCCGATCGTGCGCCGTCTCGGCTTCGAGGCCAAACAGGTTTGGTTTCCCTCCCAGATCCCACCCTCCCTTGTCTTCTTGGTACGACTCCATGGATGATTAAATTACATGTGTGTGCGTGTGTGATAGGATCAGAAGACTGACTAGGAATAATATGTATTAAACGCTACCAGCCCTTATTATTTAATTACAGTAAGCAATCACCTTATGGCCTTTACTGTGTGATAGGATTAGAAGACTGAATTTACGTTTACGGCATTTACTGTGTATTGCAAGAAGTACCTTGTAGTGGCAGCAAATCTGGCAATCAAGACTTTATTTTCTACATACGGTGATCCAAACTACCAGGAATGAACAGCGGCAACATCTTATAATACTAACATGTAGTGCTTCATTTAACTCATTTTTGTACAACATACTATTGTATCGAGAACTTTAATGCAATTAACTGATGAATTTTTCTTCAGCAGGATTGAGTGATCTGGCATATAATTATGAGCTTCTGAAACTCGGTGGTTCAGATCATGGACGATATGACAGGGAAGAGCCTGATATACTAAGTATTGATTTTCCGGTCCTACCATGAGGTAGCACAACCAATCTGAATTTTATGTAGATAATTTCATGATCTTCCGGTGCAGGTAATTCTGTCGTCTGTAGTTCTGAATTTTATTTAGATGGACCTTGAAGTGTTTGGAGATATAATGCACTATCTTGAATTAACAAATTCATGTGCTAATGTTTCTGGAGCCCCCCACCCCCCTGGTCGGAAATCTGAACAACGTGTCAGTCTTTCGTTTAGCAATAGAAACAACTCAGTAACTAACATGGTGGGTTTAGCTGGATCGCAACCTTTCAGCTAGAAAGAACAGGGATAATGGCAACCTTTCGGCTGGATCAAAACAAGATAGGGCATGAAACAACAAAGCTAATGGGTTCCCACTTGCTAGATGCACTCATATGTTCCTTACCACTCATCTCTTCAATTCATTCTTGTAAACATGTGATGAGTGCAGATTTTGGGTGGAGATGGAGATGGTGGCAAGCGGGAGATGCCAAGGATTGGGTCTACACAACACATTTGCACGTTCCATCTTCTACATTCACAGATTTTTGGCCTTCCGGTGATGCAACTGTGAGTGTGTACGGTGTGACCACAATTGACATATAACACCCTGTTGGTTTTATTGCAGGTTAGCAATGTCCTCCGTCTATGGTTCATAGCACTTTTTACCTTCATTTTTACCACTAGCACCCCGTAAAATAAAATGAGATAGAATGGTGTAGCCATTGATGATTGGTGAAGAAATTAACAGTTTTGGGTCATCAGAGGTGTCTCGCAAGATAGCTTTTTAAATTTTAATCTTAGTTATGAATGTGCTCCAAAATAATAATCAAACATATGGTTAATTGTGCTCATGCATATAATAACAGTAGCAAGAGTATATTCCATTTTAATGGAAACTGGAACAACGAGTTTTCTTTTGCATATAGAAAAAGATACACAAACAAAAATACTACATCTCACTATGATTGTGTGCAAAACCCACTATTTTTTTTGTGCCACCAATGCACAAATTATTTCCCCGTTTTTTAGTGCCACCAAGGCACAAATTATGTCCCCTTTTTAGTGCCACCAAGGCACAAATTATGTTCCCGTTGCAAGGCACGGGAAATTACCTATTAAACAAAAATAGTAAATTGAGTGCCGTATTATACAACAAATCAATTTAAATATTTGCTACCAAATCAATCAAAAAAAGTATCGCTGTCTCTCAAGAAATCGTCATGCATGACAAATAAATTGCACCCCCTCACTAGAGGTTTTGATGTGTTTCCTTGTTCCACACAATTAGGTTTTCAAGCCACCTTGTACTCATGAGCAAGCTCTGACATGACCAGTTCGTCCACGTCATCTACCTCGACCCTAACTCCCCCGTCCCGTCGTGGCTAGCACCACCCACTCATCGTCGGTACGGCCGAGATGGCCAAGTGGACCACCGCACAATGGAGGGACTCATGGGCCCATGAACTATGGCCATGTAGCCCCTGGGTACTCTACTATGACGACGTCGGGTCAATGCCACGTCAGGGCTGAGCGGCCATCGCCGGTGGGCAGCTCCGCCCATATCTCATTATCGATGGGATAACAAGTACTAGCTCGCCATCGTGGGATCTAGGTTGTTCGTTGGGTTAGCTTATGAGAGGCACCAAATGAAGAAGAGAGAGATATCAACGTTGGAGGCGCGTCTAGCTTCTACCTCATCAAAGACCTTACCGACGGAGCTTCTTGAGGGGGCATGCTGCCATTGGGTTCTACTTATAATGGCTAGAGCAGAACTGGTCATGGGTAGAATTAGTGTGTGAGACGTCCAGTGAAGGGAATTGGATTAAGTTAGTGAGCATGGGTTGAATTGGCTCTAAGATATGAAGGCGGTTGCGGCCCTTGTCCCTAGATGCTGGCTGCCACGGCGGCATCAATCGCTGGTTCATTTACAACACTAGTCAGTGGATTTTGTGATAAGAGTGAGGGTTGAGAGTGGGCGGGATGGGGGTAAGGTTGGTCTTTTCTGTTATGGCTGTCTGAGTGGAATAGTTTCCCTACACTAAAAATGTAGGGAATTTCCTTTCACTAGTGATGGCTTTGCAGCAAATTGCATGAGCAAGCGGTTCATTTATTTTTATCAAGTCTTACAATTTTTTTGTCAGGATAGAAGGGTAAATGCCTTGGTTGGTTGATTCAAGAGTTAATAATGGACACGGTGCCGTATCAGTTGCATGCCCAATAACGGACATCATATTTTTGTTTCGTGGTCATGCACGAGATTCAACTATATGTTACAACGTGGCAATGGCTCTGGAGATATGGGGTCTGCCTTCTTGGCTCGAGGGGCGTCATGGGCGGCGCACGCCTCTTCCCCGTTGATGGCGTTGGTGGATCGACATAGACACGGGGGGATAGAATCAAGGCGGAGAGCGGGGCGATTGGCGGGGGACTTCTCCTAGGCTGTCTGTGTGGAAGTACGGTGTGAAGGAGAGATTGCGCCATGACCAAGGTGAGGTGGGCTTCATCCGGTTTTAAAGGAGAGGGCTCCAGCGAGAAATATACCACTACGGCGGGAAAACGAGCGGGAAGGGGAGGGTCCGGCAGGAAAAGGGAATGGTGCGTCCTGGGGTGGATTTTTTGTGTTGGGACCGCGTGTTGGAGATAACATGCGTTTGATGTCCGAACACGTCCAGACTTATGAGGGAGAAATAAGCTTCGATCTTGAAGACAACTTTAATCATTTGTATGATTCATTTATATGCACTGTAGTCGGTAGTAACGCACCGGCGTTCTACTAATATCTATTGGAGGAGTCGATCTTACGGCTAGCATCGAAATCGATCAGGGAGTATATGAACTAATTGTTGCCGCCGAGACCAACGCCTCCAAGAGCTAGCTATCTTGACGTACACACACGGCCGGCATGCTGCCGCTACATGAGCTTCCAACGCTCCCTTCTTGTTACACACTTGCAGACCTCCAGATCGATGTTGTTTGCCCTGTCGATGAGACGGTGACGATCTAGGCGCTGCAAGCTTTTTCACACGTTGCGCCGAAATTCGTTCCTCTTATAGTCACTGTTTGATTTTTAATCATTATTAATAATTTTATATTACTATTATTAATAATTTTATATTAACGCCCGGCCAGAGCGGATGTGACCTCTCACTGCTGCCGGCATTGAAGCGGCGCGCCGACCGAGAGAGCACCGCCCACGCCGCTTCCCGGTGCAGGCGAGTGCTCCGCATTCAAATGACACATCGTCGTTCCGTCGCCCCTACATTAATGATATGCGGTTGCCGGGGAACCTACTCCAGCACCACCCATCCGTTCGTCTGCCGCCCACCATTAAGCACACCGTCGCGGCCCATTGCCATCCGCCCGCTATATAAATTCCAGCCCCGGCCGTAGCCACAGTCATCCTCCTCCGGTTCCTTTCTCATCGCCGCACCACACCTGCCATGGCCTCCTCACGCTCCAATGTCCTCTGGGACACCCTATCCTAGAGCAGAAGAAGGAGCTGGCCACCATTGCGGCCGGCTAGCAGGCCAGCCAGCAGGCAGAGGCAGACGACGCCCCAATGGAGGATGAGGCGGCGCCACCCTCCTCGCCGGTGTGTGCGGACTTCACCATCGGCGAGGCCCGTGCGCATTACACGGACATGCTGCGGGAGGAGGAGGAGGCCATGTTTCGGCAGGCGTAGGCCGACGAGGCCTACAACCTCGACCTCCTCGAGGAGCACCGGCGCGCAGAGGAGATACTCACCGCCGGCACGGCCATCGTGCCGGACGTGGACGTGGTGGAGCAACAGGCTCTTGTCGACTCCTAACGCTACCGGCCCTTATTATTTAACTAGATGACCCGGTTGCGCCGATGGCGCAAGAAGCCAGTTAGAAGTGATGTTAGTAGTGAATAAGTAGGAGATGTAGATGGAAAGATAATGTAATGTGAATTGTATTACAGATAGTAGAATGACTTATATTGGTTTACAGATAGTAGAATGACTTAGATCGGTTAACAGCAGTTATATATAGGCAGCCTCACAGCTTATTTAGATATCTTCTTAGTCTGATTAAATCAGCATCTCCTGCCCCTAGTCCCATCAAACCACAGAATTCTTTGCCACCACCTGCCGATCCCATTGCCAATTTTATCCAACACATGAAAATTCCAAAAGCACACTTTACAAATTTACTGGTCGTCAACAAACAGCCGAGCACATAATTATTAATTGATAATTATCAATAACATGTAACGATCACTGTAAAAAATAATATTTGCAGGTACCATGGCGTAGCCACTAATCTCCCTTCCAACCATATGGATCTTTGCCATATAGAAAATTATTATGCAAATCTATAGATAGATGAACCTAGCTGTCTATAAAGCTGCAGGAAAGCAAGGAGAAGCTGGAGGAGG
Source organism: Elymus sibiricus (assembly GCA_039707655.1). Taxonomy (NCBI): domain Eukaryota; kingdom Viridiplantae; phylum Streptophyta; class Magnoliopsida; order Poales; family Poaceae; genus Elymus; species Elymus sibiricus. The sequence goes on from CM077676.1 coordinate 87,418,234, forward strand.
TGGTTAGAACATTTTATGTTGATGTTTGAATATGCTTTCAGCATTACCATGGCAATCCTGGAAAGCAAAGACTTGTCAGTGTAGAAGAGGTATGTGAAACCCTCTCTGCCTGATCTTCCTACTCTTCCTCGCAACTGCAGATGAAAAGAAAAGCAGTGAACCTGAGGTCCAGATCTCAGATTTCATACATCCATTTTTTTGCCAAAAAAGGCAAAGTAAAAATCTGAGAACCAAAACCAACTCATACAGCTGTGCGAGCCCAAATAGTTCTGCATACTGGACTATCATTGTGTTGGCATTTGGAATATCTATTCCACTTTCAGTGATATGTGTGCATACAAGAATCTTTATTTCCTCACAAGAAAACTTCTCCATACCAAGTTGTATGTTCTTTGACACTTTCAGTGGGAAAAATATTTCATTGAAGCTAAAGCATTATTCATCTATGCAACAAGAACATAAATTAATATCAAAGTTCAAAAATCAAATGTAGGTGCAGCCCATATATAAGCTATTCAGCTGATGATACTTCTCAGCTATATATTTGATGGAATTAGATATGAGGCTCATTAAGTGTCTGAAGAAAAGAAGCCCATTCTACTATGAATATAGACGTTGTGCAATTTCCTTAAAGCAAAATAGAATGATTTAAATAACCTTCTATTAGGCTAAATTCCAGTTCTCGAACTCCTTTTATTTGACTAACACCTGCCTAATACTCTTATCTAAAATGAGATGATTTGAATATGAGCTCTATTTCTTCCGGCTATACAAATTATTGTGGCCATCAAGTTATTTTAAGCACTCAACATTTTACGACATATATGATCTAACTGTTGTCAGTACAGATGCTATCATAGAGTTATCTACAAAGCTAAAAAGGATTAAACACGAGACAAAATGAAAGTTTGACACACCAAATCCCTGTCACCTAATCGCTTTCTCACTTTTAACTTCAAACCAACATCGAAAACACTATTAATCTAAAGATAAAATTATACACATTTGTTCATCGTCACAGAAGCAAATAATCCAGCTAAATAAGAGGACCAACTGTAATTAATTGGCTAGGCTGCTCATCATAAATCACATTAACCAATGCTTATGAATAAAAGAACTGATAATTTGTCAGGCGTCAGTATAACTGCAGGGTAGTACTTAGTAAGGAAATATCACATTTGCAATAGAAATAAAAAACCACGCAGGTTGGTCACCTAACAAAATAATTTGCTTGTACATCTTATTGCGCCTTCACTGACCAAGCCTTGATCAGTCACAGCAGGCACACAATTACTTGCTCAAGGTTTTCTCTTTTATGACCTAGCTGAAATCTCTGCTAACACAAACAAAAAGAACATCGTAGCTTAATTTTTTTTAATGAAAAGGGACATAATAGAAGCACATCTGAAATTACGAATGCATGTGAGAAATAGGTCAGCTCTAGCTAATGCTTTTTCTGATAGATGAAATGCAAGATTGCATCTATATATGTAAATTAGGCTCAATTGCTTCACATGTATGCTATCTATGTAACAGTACAACACAGGTGCTAGAGAATCCAATGTACAGCAAGATGAAAAAACCACAACAGCGGGCAGCGCAAAACAATGGGGGAAAAGTTTACCAAGATCAAAAATAGCAAGCTGCCCCTTGATCCACGTAGGGGGGGTTAGGGAGATCAGTTCATACCTATGGGTTGCCAAATCCTGTGCTGGCAAGTTCCTCATCGCCCTTCTCGTCAGATGCACATCCTGAGGTGATGAACATCGATGGTGCCGCGGACGGCACACCCTGAAGTGATGAACATCTCAATATGTGAGTCAAAAATAAAAGAACCTTCACACTAAGAATGAACAGGCAATACAATAAAATTTTAACCTCATAAAATATTCGGCCATTTGGCAGGCAGCCTACGTATATCACAGCGGTGGAATTATGATCTGTTCAGAGACGATTGATAGTGAGATAAAGCCTATCTTTCATGGTGGTGAAGACAAAAATATAAATTTTGCTTTACTTTATCTCTGCAGCATAGACAAAATCCGACCATTCAGTTGTTATGGTTGCCCCGTCAATGTTTCCTTTCATTTCTACATTAGAAGCATCCATCCGCAGATTTGACATGGAGAGACCTCGGAACAAACTCCTTTGTAAAGGGCACGAAGTAGTGGAAACAAAACATTCAGTCATGCAGCAAACGAATTGAACAACAAAATCTGAAGAAACCAAAACCTAAGAAAAGAAAACTGAACCTCTTGCAACTCCAAACCCACCTGCACATTCCACTGTTAAAATGGAAGAATGGTATCAAACTGTGAATGGCTTTGTCATAACATGTGAAATATCTAAGGTAGGTGGGGAGGATAAGAGCACACCTGTAGCAAGTTACATGCTGAAACCTTGCGCACCAATGCTTGATGTTGCCGCCGTCGGCGTAAGCATCTCCGGCCACCCAAACCCTACCTTTCAAGGCCACACTTTAACATCTACAAAGTAGTGAAGCAGAAAAGAATAATTTTGTCAGCACATATACGTTAGAGAGAACTATTTTAATCACCCGAGGCAATCGATCATTGAAAATAAAGTGTCAACTGTATGGAGAAAAAAAATAGATAGTGAATTCACCAAAACGAGAAAGTAAATCTCACTTCGAGAAATGCATTACAACAAACATGAGGTGGGAAAGCTCACCAAGAACTTGTCTCGACGATCTGACCACCTCGTCGAGCGAGAGCAACCACAAGGCAAGAGAAGAATCAGGCAACATGGCAAAGTCACAGATTTTCCGATCAAACAATTTTGTAATATAGCATGACTGAAGGAAAATAGAAAACAGGTGCAAAGTCTGAACAGGTTCGATCATAGCCCAGATAGTTGTGTAACTGTAATGCTGCTTTAACCAAATTTAAGAAGAAAAACAGTCATATGTTGCCAAGCAATATGCAAACGAGAACAACCACTTTCCACTGAGGCCTTGATCGTCGTCTCCCTGTCCTGCATGTTAGGGAATTGGGGAAGAGAAAATGAGACCACGACCTCCCTTCTCTGAATTTGCAAAAGAAATTGGCATGTGGAAGCTCAGTTCCTGACCTGATTTTGCATCTCCTATCTGATACTATCCCGGTCTCTCTCTCCATTCAGCACCACGGACTAACGTCGTGGCGGGGCTGCCAGGGTGACGTGGCTGATTTCACATGGTCATACCTTATATGAATGGAATTAATGAGCACGGACTTTACAACATTGGGGACACCAGTTCCACAAGTCCAAGCAGCTGTTAATTACAGAAGCAAACATTATATGAGCTAAACCTACACTGAGGACTACATGAAGCAAAGTATCCTGGAAAAAGAACAGCTGCATCCAACATAGATGGAAGAACAGGTGACACACACGCACACAAGAAGACACGAGGATGAAAGCACAAAATATATCCAATGGCAGCACAAAATTAAACCTAAGCATATATTAACCGAATCAAACTGGGCCATTGTAAAGCAGAAAAACATTGGGCCATTGTAAAGCAGAAAAACATTGGGCCATTGTAAAGCATATATTAACCTAAGCACAAAATATATTCAGGCATTAGTTCATAGGGGCATTTCATCAAGCAGGTGGAAAGCATCCTAACACAAGAAGACCTCACCTTCGCACGAGAAAAATGAGGAGCCGTACAGCAGAAGACGAAGCAATAAACCGAGCAGCACGAGCGATCCTGCAAACGGAAAGGGGGCAAGAAGGAAAAGTGAGGAATGAAACAACACAAGACAGGAAGAACATAAGCAACGGGGCATGAAATCGATCTGGTGGAAGGAAACGGAAAGGCACACCTCAACCGTACGCAGCAGCAGCAGCAGCAAGACGAACGGCATGGCGAGACGACAAGCGAGCAACGAGGAAGACGACGACGCAAGGAGAAGGATGGAGAAGCGAGGACGCCGCCCCCACTGCCTGTCCAGCCAGCTGCACCAAACGCTGCACCCACCGGCGCTGGCCGTCGCCCCCAATCAGTCAAGGCACTGCCAGGACGCTCGATTTCACATGGGTCTCCTTTTCCTCTCTCTTTTTTCACCGCTGGTAGGTCTGCGCCCGCACGCCTCGGATCCGGCACGGGGCAGAGGAGAGGGGTGGTAAGAGGCGAGGAAGGAGGAGGCGTGTGGATCTGGGCCGGCCGAATCCGGTGGAGGCCGTCATGGAGGAGCTCGGACGGTGCCTTCGCGGCGGTAGAGGCGCAGCTCGGGGCCGGGGACCTCGCCGGCGTGGGCGACGGGTCCGCGCGCTCGCGCTGGAGCTCGCCCTTGCCCCTCTCCCGTCCGCCGCGGCACCTACCTCTCCTCTTTCCTCTCTCTTTCTCCCTCCTCTCCTTCCTTCTCTCTCCCTCTCATCTTCTCGAGCGCCGCCACCATCGCCTTTTGCCTGCAGGTCGCCGCCGCTGACGCGGGAGGATGGAGGAGGAGGTCGCGGGGGAGACGCGGGCGAGAGAGGATATTCTGACGGGAGAGAGAGGGGCAGCGAGGGAGATATTTTCATCCCGACACGCGCGGACACGGACGGTACGCGCGGACACACTTCTGCCAATCCTCTCGGCGACGCGGACGCGCGCGAACGGCGCCCACTGCACGGCAGGCCCACAAACGCCCGGACCCAGCGATCATACACTGTAAAAAGAAGCAGACGGGTGAAAAAAAATGAACGGCCAGACAGCCGACAGACAGACAAAGCCATGAGCAGTAACTCGATCGAACGACCGAAAATCAAAGCGCGAGCGAGACGCCCTCCTATGGCCGGGTTGCCCAGACCCCTTTCCTAGTAGATTACAGTAAGCAATCACCTTATGGCCTTTACTATGTCGATCCCACATTATGGCCTTTCCTGTGATAGAATTAGAAGACTTAATTTACACTTAGCAAACACCTTATGGCATTTACTGTGTATTGCAAGAAGTACCTTGTAGTGGCAACAAATCTGGCAATCAAGACTTTATTTTTTACATACAGTGATCCAAACTACCAGGTATGAACAGTGGCAACATCTTATAATACTAACATGTAGTGCTTCATTTAACTCATTTTTGTGCAACATACTATTGTATCGAGAAGTTTAATGCAATTAACTGATGAATTTTTCTTCAGCAGGATTGAGCGATCTGCCATATAGTTTTGAGCTTCTGAAACTCGGTGGTTCAGATCATGGACGATATGACAGGGAAGTGCCTGATATAGTAAGTATTGTTTTTCCGGTCGTACCACGAGGTAGCTCAACCAATCTGAATTTTATCTAGATAATTTCATGATCTTCCAGTGCAGGTAATTCTGTCGTATGTAGTTCTGAATTTTATTTAGATGGACCTTGAAGTATTTAGAGATATAATGCACTATCTTGAATCAACAAATTCATGTGCTAATGTTTTTGGAGCCCCCCCGCCCCCCTCCCCCACCGCGTCAGAAATTTGAACAATGTGTCAGTCTTTCGTTTAGCAATAGAAAGAACTCAGCAACTAACATGGTGGTTTTTGACGTATAAATGTATTGCCTAGTCTCTTTCATTAGATCGGTCTTTTGGTTGCATTGGCTAGAGCATGCACTTCTACATGGTATCAGAGACAAGAGGTCTTGAGTTCAAGACCCGGCTGGTGCAATTAAATTGCAGCCCACTTTCGGTCCACATTTAGGTCTGAAGGAGCCAATCGTGAGGGGGAGTGTTGACGTATAAATGTATTGCCTAGTCCATTAGGTCGGTCTTTTGGTTGCATTGGCTACAGTATGCACTTCTATAGTGGTTTTAGCTGGATCGCAGCCTTTCAGCTAGAAAGAACAGGAATAATGGCAACCTTTCGGCTGGATCAAAACAAGATAGGGCAACCGGGAGATGCCAAGGATTGGATCTACACAACACTTTTGCACGTCCACTGTAACGTTGATGTTCCATCTTCTACATTAACAGATTTTCGGCCTTCCGGTGATGCAACTGTGGGTGAGTACGGTGTGAACACTATTGACATATAACACCATGTTGGTTTTCATTGCAGCGTAGCAATGTCGTCCGTCTATGGTTCATAGCACGTTTTATCTTCATTTTTACCACTAGCATCCTGTAAAACAAAATGAGGTAGAATGGTCTAGCCATAGATGATTGGTGGAGAAATTAACAGTTTTGGGTCATCATAGGTGTCTTGCAAGATAGCTTTTTATATTTTAGACTTAAATATGCATGTGCTCCAAAATAATAATCAAATATATGCTTAATTTTTCTCATGCATATAATAACAGTAACACGAGTATATTGCATTTTAGTGGAAACTAGAACAATGAGTTTTCTTTTGCATATACAAAAAGATACACAAACAAAAATACTACATCTCACTATGATTGTGTGCAAAAAAACTAATTTTTTTTGTGCCATCAAGGCACAAATTATTTCCCAGTTTTTTAGTGCCACCAAGGCACAAATTATGTCCCCATTTTTTGTGCCACCAAGGCACAAATTATGTTCCCGTTGCAATGCACGGGAAATTACCTATCAGTCAAAAATAGCAGATTGAATGCCATATTATACAGCAAATCAATTTAAATATTTGCTACCAAATCAATCAAAAAAATTATCGCTATCTCTCAAGAAATCGTCACGCACGGCAAATAAATTGTACCCCCTGACTAGAGGTTTTGATGTTTTTCCTTGTTCTACACAATTAGGGTTTCAAGCCACCTCATGCTCACGAGCAAGCTCTGACACGACCAGTTCATCCACGTCATCCGCCTCGACCCCGGCTCCCCCGTCCTGTCGTGGTTAGCACCACCCACTCATCGTCGGTACGGCCGAGATGGTCAAGAGGACTGCCGCACAATGGAGGGACTCATGGGCCCGTGAACCATGGCCATGTAGCCCCTGGGTACTCAACTTTGACCACGACGGGTCAACGGCATGTAGGGTCGAGCGGCCATCGCCAGTGCGCAGCTCTGCCCATATCTCATTACCGATGGGATAACAAGTAGTAGCTTGCCATAGTGGGATCTTGGTTGTTCGTCGGGCCAGCTGATGAGAGGCACCAAATGAAGAAGAGAGAGACATCAACGATGGAGGTGCCTCTAGCTTCTCCCTCATCAAAGACCTTACCGACATAGCTTCTTGAGGGGGCATGCTGCCATTGGGTTTTACTTACAATCGCTAGATATGACTTTGCAGAAAATTGTAGGAGCGAGCGGTTCATTTATTTTCAACAAGTCGTACAATTTTTTGGTTAAGATAGAAGGGTAAATGCCTTGGTTGGTTGATTCAAGAGTTAATAATGGACACGGTGGCATATCAGTTGCATGTCCAACAACGGACATCATATTTTTGTTTCGTGGTCCTGCTCGAGATTCAACTATATGTTACAATGTGGCAATGGCTCAGGAGATATGGTGTCTGCCTTCTTGGCTCGAAGGGACACGGGGGATAGCATCAGGGCGGGAGAGCGGGGCGATTGGCGGGGGACTTCTCCTTAGCTGTCCGTGTGGAAGTACAGTGTGAAGAAGAGATTGCGCCATGACGAAGGTGAGGTGGGCGTCATCAGGTTTTAAAGGAGAGGGCTCCAGCGAGAAATATCCCGCTACGATGGGAAAACGAGCGGAAGGGGAGGGTTTGGCAGGAAAAGGGAATGGTGCGTCCTGGGGTGGATTTTTTGTGTTGGGACCGTGTGTTGGAGATAACATGATGGATAGTCCGAACAACCACATTTCTCCTCCAAATATGGGCTGAATTTGGGGAGCCCGGACTGTCTAGACGGTAGGATTTTGGGGAGCCTTCTAGGCGCCCGTTTGGTGTCCGTACACGTCCGGACTTATGAGGGAGAAATGAGCTTTGATCTTGGAGACGTTTTTAATGATTTGTACGATTCATTTATATGCACTATAGTCCGTCGTAACGCTCGGCGTTCTACTAGTATCTATTGGAGGAGTCGATCTTACAGGGTGTATATGAACTAATTGTTGCCGCCGAGACCAACTCCTCCAAGAGCTAGCTATCTTGACATACACACACGGCCGGCAAGCAGGCGCTACACACTTGCAAAGCTCCAGATCGATGTTGTTTGCCCAGTCGATGAGAGGCACCAAATGAAGAAGAGAGAGACATCAACAATGGAGGTGCGTCTAGCTTGTCCCTCATCAAAGACCTTACCGACGGAGCTTCTTGAGGAGGCATGCTGCCATGGGGTTTTGCTTAGAATGGCTAGAGCAGAATTGGTCGTGGGTAGAATTAGTGTGGGACACGTCCAGTGAATGGAATTGAATTAAGTAAGTGACCATGGGTCTAATTAGCACTAACATACGAAGGCGGTTGCTGCCCTTGTCCCTTGATGCTGGCCTGCCACGGCGGCATCCATCGCTGGCTCACTTTGAATATGAGTTAGTGGATTTTGTGATAAGAGTGAGGGTTGAGAGTGAGCGGGATGGGGGTTTGGTTGGTCTGTTCAGTTACGATTGTATGAGTAGAATAATTTCCCTACTTTAAAAAATGTGGGAAATTGCATTTCATGAGAGATGGCTTTCCAGCAAATTGCATGAGCGGACAGTTCGTTTTTTCCCATCAAGTCATACAATTTTTTGGTTAGGATACAAGGGTAAATGCATTTTTGTTGTTGTTACCAGAGTTAATAATGGATAAAGTGGCGTATCAGTTGCACGCCCAACAACGGACATCCCATATTTGTTTTGCGGTAATGCACGAGATTCAACTGTATGTTACAATGTGGCAATGGTTCAGGAGACACGGGGTCTGCCTTCTTGGCTCTAGGGGCGTCACAGGCGGTGCATGCCTCGTCCCCCTTGATGGTGGTGGCGGATCAACACGAACATGGGGGGATGGGATCAGGGCGGAAAGGGGGCGGTTGGCGGGGGACTTCTCCGTCCATATGAAAGTACGGTGTGAAGGAGAGAGGGCACCATGACGAAGGTGAGGTGGGCGCCATCCGGTTTTAAAGGAGAGGGCTACAAGGAGTTCGACGAGTCGGCGGATGAGGTATGGGGCAAGAGCGACAACAAGGAGGACATCGCCAGCTCCGCCTCAGCCGCGCCCGGCCCGCCACCGCGACCACGAAGCCAACATGTCCACGGATGCCGCCGGCAGCGAGGAACGCTAGTGGATGGTTTGTCGCCGCCACTCGGGTCCCAAGAAGGCTACCGCTCTTCCCCTCCCGTCGAAGCCAAGCTTGGTTGGGCAAACATCGACGGCCGATTAGCCGCTTGGCGGCGACGTGGAGGCGGACAGTTGCACTTCCCGGGCTCCGATGGCGGAGCTGGAGAGCGCCGAGGCGAAACTGGAGAAGGTGAAGGAATTGCCGGAACATCAGTTCTCGGGGCTCATGGTTGTGTGAGTCTTTCGTTTAGCAATAGAAAGAACTCAATAACTAACATGGTGGTTTTTGACGTATAAATGTATTGCCTAGTCTCTTCCATTAGATCAGTATTTTGGTTGCATTGGCTAGAGCATGCACTTCTACATGGTATCAAAGCCAAGAGGTCTTGAGTTCAAGACCCGGCTGGCGCAATTAAATTGCACCCCACTTTCGGTCCACGTTTAGGTCTGAAGGAGCCAAACGTGGGGGGAATGTTGACGTATAAATGTATTGCCTAGTCTCTTTCATTACCATTAGATCGGTCTTTTGGTTGCATTGGCTAGAGTATGCACTTCTACAGTGGTTTTAGCTGGATTGCACCCTTTCAGCTAGAAAGAACAGGAATAATGGCAACCTTTCCACTGGATCAAAACAAGATAGGGCAACCGGGAGATGCCAAGGATTGGGTCTACACAACACTTTTGCACGTCCACTGTAACGTTGATGTTCCATCTTCTACATTAACAGATTTTTAGCCTTCCGGTGATGCAACTGTGGGTGTGTACGGTGTGAACACTATTGATATATAACACCATGTTGGTTTTCATTGCAGCGTAGCAATGTCGTCCGTCTATGGTTCATAGCACTTTTTATCTTCATTTTTATCACTAGCATCCTGTAAAATAAATGAGGTAGAATGGTGTAGCCATTGATGATTGGTGGAGAAATTAATAGTTTTGGGTCATCATAGGTGTCGCGCGAGATAGCTTTTTGTATTTTAAACTTAATTATGCATGTGCTCCAAAATAATAATCAAATATATGGTTAATTGTGCTCATGCATATAATAACAGTAACACGAGTATATTCCATTTTAGTGGAAAAAAGAACAATGAGTTTTCTTTTGCATATATATAAAGATACACACAAAAAAATACTACATCACACTATGATTGTGTGCAAAACAAAGTAATTTTTTGTGTGCCATCAAGGCACAAATTATTTCCCAGTTTTATAGTGCCACCAAGGCACAAATTATGTTCCCGTTGCAATGCACGGGAAATTACCTATCAGTCGAAAATAGCAAATTGAATGCCATATTATACAACAAATCAATTTAAATATTTGCTACAAAATCAATCAAAAAAAGTATCGCTATCTGTCAAGAAATCATCACGCACGGCAAATAAATTGTACCCCCTTACTAGAGGTTTTGATGTTTTTCCTTGTTCCACACGATTAGGGTTTCAAGCCACCTCATGCTCATGAGCAAGCTCTGACACGACCAGTTCGTCCACGTCATCCGCCTCGACCCCGGCTCCCCCGTCCTATCATGGTTAGCACCACCCACTCATCATCAGTACGGCTGAGATGACCAAGAGGACCGCCGCACAATGGAGGGACTCATGGGCCCGTGAACCATGGCCATGTAGCCCCTGGGTACTCAACTTTGACGACGACGGGTCAACGCCATGTCAGGGTCGAGTGGCCATCGCCGGTGCGCAGCTCCGCCCATATCTCATTACCGATGGGATAACAAGTACTAGCTCGCCATCGTGGGATCTAGGTCGTTCGTCGGGCCAGCTGATGAGAGGCACCAAATGACGAACAGAGAGACATCAGCGATGGAGGTGCCTCTAGCTTCTCCCTCATCAAAGACCTTACCGATGGAGCTTCTTGAGGGGGCATGCTGCAATTGGGTTTTACTTACAATGGCTAGAGATGACTTTGCAGAAAATTGTAGGAGCGAGTGGTTCATTTATTTTCATCATGTCATACAATTTTTTGGTTAGGATAGAAGGGTAAATGCCTTGGTTCGTTGATTCAATAGTTAATAATGGACACGGTGGCGTATCAGTTGCATGCCCAACAACGGACATCATTTTTTTGTTTCTTGGTCCTGCTCGAGATTCAACTATATGTTACAATGTGGCAATGGCTCAGGAGATATGGTGTCTGCCTTCTTGGCTCGGAGGGACACGAGGGAAAGGACTGCTACTTGTAGCTTGTGTTGGTATTTCCCCGAAGAGGAAGGGATGATGCAGCACAGTAGAGATAAGTATTTCCCTCAGTTATGAAACCAAGGTTATCGAACCAGTAGTAGAATCACACAACACCTCGTTAGTAGCACCTGCACACAAACAACAAATCCATGCACCCAACGCAAACGAGGGGTTGTCAATCCCTCGGCAGTCAATTGCAAGATTAAATTGTATATGATAGATAGATAGATTGAAACAAAAATACAAAATAAAATAAATAAAAGAAAATGGCAGCTATATTTTTAGGGTTTTAGTTATATGATTTAGATAGACCCGGGGGCCATAGTTTTCACTAGAGGCTTCTCTTGAGAAAATAGCATACGGTGGGTAGACAAATTACTGTTGGGCAATTGATGGATAAGCAAATAATCATGACGATATCCAAGGCAATGATCATGTATATAGGCATCACGTCCAATACAAGTAGACCGACTCCTGCTTGCATCTGCTACTATTACTCCACACATCGACCGCTATCCAGCATGCATCTAGTGTATTATGTCCACAAAGAACATTGTAACGCCTTAAGAACGATGACATGATGTAGACAAGATAAACTCACGTATGAATAAACCCCATCTTTTTACCCTTAATAGCAACGATACATACGTGTCATGTCCCTTTCTGTCACTGGGATTGAGCACCGCAAGATCGAACCCATTACAAAGCACCTCTTCCTATTGCAAGATAAATCAACTCAGTTGGCCAAACCAAATCAATAGATCGGAGAAGAAATACGAGGCTATAATAATCATGCATAAAAGAGTGCAGCAAAGACTCAAATAATATTCATGGATAATCTGATCATAAACTCACAATTCATCGGATCCCAACAAACACACCGCAAAAAGTGATTACATGGGATAGAACTCCAAAACATCGAGGAGAACATTGTATTGAAGATCAAAAAGAGAGAAGAAGCCATCTAGCTACTGCCTATGGACCCGAAGGTCTGTGGTAAACTACCCACGCATCATCGGAAGGGTAGCAAGGTTGATGTAGAGCCCCTCCGTGATCGATTCCCCCTCCGGCAGAGTACCGGAGAAGGCCTCCAGATGGGATCTCTCGAGAACAGAAACTTGTGGCGGCGGAAAAAGTATTTCGTGGACTCCCCTGAGGGTTTCTGATTTTTTGGGAATTTATAGTGCTAGAATTAGGTCAAACGGAGTTGGGGTGGGCCCACGAGGCCCCCCCAGGCGCGCCCTGGTGGCTCGTGGCCACCTCCTCTGGCGTCTGGTCTTCTCCCGAAGCTTCTAGTGTTTATCTTGTCCAGAAAAAAAATCTCCAAAAAGTTTCGTGGCATTTGGACTTCGTTTGGTATTGATTTTCTGTAAAACAAAAACAGGGCAGAAAGCAGCAACTAGCACTGGGCACTAAGTTAATAGGTTAGTCTCCAAAAATGATATATAATTGCTGTAAATGCATATAAAAACATTCAAGATTGATAATATAACAGCATGGAACAATAAAAAATTATAGATACGTTGGAGACGTATCAAGGATCAGGGCGGGAGAGCGGGGCGATTGGCGGGGGACTTCTCCTTAGCTGTCCGTGTGGAAGTACAGTGTGAAGGAGAGATTGCACCATGACGAAGGTGAGGTGGGCGTCATCCGGTTTTAATGGAGAGGGCTCCAGTGAGAAATATCCCGCTATGATGGGAAAACGAGCGGAAGGGGAGGGTTTGGCAGGAAAAGGGAATGGTGCATCCTGGGGTGGATTTTTTGTGTTGGGACCGTGTGTTGGAGATAACATGACGGATAGTCTGGACAACCACATTTCTCTTCCACATATGGGCTGGATTTGGGGAGCCCGGACTGTCTAGACGGTAGGATTTTGGGGAGCCTGCTGGGCGCCCGTTTGGTGTCCGAACACATCTGGACTTATGAGGGAGAAATAAGCTTCGATCTTGGAGACGACTTTAATGATTTGTATGATTCATTTATATGCACAATAGTCCGTTGTAATGCTCGGCATTCTACTAGTATATATTGGAGGAGTCGATCTTATCGGGTGTATATGAACTAATTGTTGCCGCCAAGACCAACTCCTCCAAGAGCAAGCTATCTTGACGTACACACACGGCCGGCATGCTGCCGCTACATGAGCTTCCAACGCTCCCTTCTTGTTACACACTTGCAAAGCTCCAGATCGATGTTGTTTGCCCTGTCGATGAGAGGCACCAAATGAAGAAGAGAGAGACATCAACAATGGAGGTGCGTCTAGCTTGTCCCTCATCAAAGACCTTACTGACGGAGCTTCTTGAGGAGGCATGCTGCCATGGGGTTTTTCTTAGAATGGCTAGAGCAGAACTGGTCATGGGTAGAATTAGTGTGGGACACGTCCAGTGAATGGAATTGAATTAAGTAAGTGACCATGGGTCTAATTAGCACTAACATACGAAGGCGGTTGCCGCCCTTGTCCCTTGATGCTGGCCTGCCACGGCGGCATCGATCGCGGGCTCACTTAGAATATGAGTTAATGGATTTGGTGATAAGAGTGAGGGTTGAGAGTGAGCGGGATGGGGTTTGGTTGGTCTGTTCAGTTACGGCTGTATGAGTAGAATAATTTCCCTACTTTAAAAAATCTGGGAAATTTCATTTCATGAGATATGACTTTGCAGCAAATTGCATGAGCAGGCGATTCATTTTTTTCCATCAAGTCATCCAATTTTTTGGTTAGGATACAAGGGTAAATGCATTTTTTTGTTGTTTCCTGAGTTAATAATGGATACAGTGGCGTATCAGTTGCATGCCCAACAGCGGACATCACATATTTGTTTTGCGGTAATGCACAAGATTCAACTGTATGTTACAATTTGGCAATGGTTCAGGAGACATGGGGTCTGCCTTCTTGACTCTGGGGGCGTCACAGGCGGTGCATGCCTCGTCCGCCTTGATGGTGGTGGCGGATCAACACGAACATGGGGGGATGGGATCAGGGCGGAAAGGGGGCGGTTGGCAGGGGACTTCTGCTAGACGGTCCATATGAAAGTACGGTGTGAAGGAGAGAGGGCGCCATGATGAAGGTGAGGTGGGCGCCATCCGGTTTTAAAGGAGAGGGCTACAAGGAGTTCGACAAGGCGGCGTATGAGGTATGGGGCAAGAGCGACAACAAGGAGGACATCACCAGCTCCGCCTCGGCCGCGCCCGGCCCGCCACCGCGACCACGAAGCCAACATGTCCGCGGATGCCGCTGGCAGCGAGGAATAGTAGTGGATGGTAGGTCGCCGCCACTCGGGTCCCAAGAAGGCTACCGCTCTTCCCCTCCCGTCGAAGCCATGCTTGGTTGGGCAAACATCGATGGCCAATTAGCCGCTTGGCGGCGATGTGGAGGCAGACAGTTGCACTTCCCGGGGCTCCGAAGGCAGAGCTGGAGAGCGTCGAGGCGAAACTGGAGAAGGTGAAGGCATTGCCGGAGCATCAGTTCTTGGCGCTCATGGTAGGACATGGGGAACGGGCGCCGACGATCATTTAGATTAGGTTTAGAGTAGGGTTTGTCCGTTTATATAAAAATGTAATGAATTTCATTCGGTTTATATGAAAAATGTTCGAAATGTAATGAATTGTTTCCGGATTATATGAAAATCCGCCGTGTTTGCAAGAATTTCGTCCGGTTAGTTCAAACAGCGGATGAGATGTATGCTGGCAGCATTGGATAGCCGGCTCCCTCATCTGTGTCCGTGGACTAGTCCCCCCTATCCGTGGACGGATGCCGGAACAAATTTATGGGTCAGCGTTGGAGATTACCTAACCCCACCTACATTTTTGAGAAACAGATAATTTGTGCATGGTCAAGATTCAAGTGGTCTGGTCCGGTCTAGACTTGTTACTGGACCTGTGAACCTGTTGCAAAATCCGAGGGCCTGCAACTCGTTTAACATGGCAACGGGTAAACCTAAGTTCGACCCTTCTTCTGTATAATGAGTGTAGATGGGCGCGTGCCGATGAGATGCCCGGCACTGAACGTGCACTTCGTGTTCCCGCAAGTGTCAGCGATGGTGTGGGACAGAGCTGGATAGGCACCCCCGGTCCACGACAGCAGCACGACCACCACTTCCGGCTTCATTAGTCCACAATGATGGGTACCTAATTTGAGTTACCAAACGCCCCCAAACGCACCCAGGCTCGTCCCTGGACGGTGACTGGTCAGACCCCATATTGCAACTCCAACAACCATAGTAGGCATTTGCTACTTGTGAGCTGCGTTGGGATTTTCCCCGAAGAGGAAGGGAGAAGCAGTACAGTAGAGATAAGTATTTCCCTCAGTGAGAAACAAGGTTTATTGAACCAATAGGAGAATCACGGGAACCCTCGTGAACAGCACCTGCACACACAAAAACAAATACTTGCAGCCAACGCGGGCAAGAGGGTCGTCAATCCCCTTGAACTCATTACTTGCAAGGATCAAATCTTGTATAAGTAGATAAGTAAATTGCAAAAGAAAAGAAAAGTAAATAAATTACAGCAAGGTATTTTTGGGTTTTTTATTACAGCAAGTAAATAAATAAGTAGACCCGGGGGCTTCTCTCTCGAACACATACATATGGTGGGTAACAAATTACTGTTTGGCAATTGATAGAAAAACGCATAGTTATGACGTATTCATGGCAATGATCACATATATAAGCATCATGTCCGTGACAAGTAGACCGACTCTTGCCTGCATCTACTACTATTACTCCACCAATCGACCGCTATCCAGCATGCATTTATGGTATTAAGTTCATGACAAACAGAGTAACGCTATAAGCAAGATGACATGATGTAGACAAACTAAACTCAATCAATATGAATAAACCCCATCGTTTTATCCTTAGTAGCAACCAATGTTGAGGATATCGCTTATCGTTAGCGTCTCGGTCAGCTGGGGATTAGAGATTAATCGGAAATCGGCTGATTAATCGATTTTATCGGTCGACTATTAATCGGCCATTTTTTGCAAATCCCAGGTTCCCAACACTAAAATATGCTATATTCAACACCAAAACATTATTGGACAGAAGTGTTACCTTGATTCCTAGCCGTTGAATCCTCGTATAATGACAAATAAAATAGGACAACAATACATATAGCGTAACAAGGTCCACAAAACAGAAATAAACATAGTTTTTGCAAACATAGTGCTATGATTAGGCCCAATTTATCAGTAGATTCCCGATAAATCGCTTGTCAGAGTGATAAATCGGCCCAAATGATAAACGGTGAAGATAAGGCATAATCTTATCGATCACCCCCTGATTAGTGATAAATCGGACGATAAATCGCTGAATCGGATGATTTTTTTGAACAGTGGTAGCAACAATACAATATGTACCCCGTCCCCTTCTGTCACTGGGTGAGGACACCGCAAGATTGAACCCACTACAAAGCACCTCTCCCACTGAAGATAAATCAATCTAGTTGGCCAAACCAAATGGATAGATCGGAGAGAAATACAAAGCTATAATAATCACGCATAATAAAGTTCAGAAAAGACTAATTTACTTTCAATGAATAATCTGATCATAAACCCACAATTCATCGGATCCAAACAAACACACCGCAAAAGAAGATTACATCGGATAGAACTCCAAGAAGATCGAGGAGAACATTGTATTGAAGATCAAAGAGAGAGAAGAAGACATCTAGCTACTAGCTATGGACCCGTAGGTCTGTGGTGAACTACTCACGCATCATCGGTAGGGCAGCAAGGTTGATGTAGAAGCCCTCCGTGATCGATCCCCCCTCCGGCAGAGTACCAAAAAAGGCCTCCAGATGGGATCACGGAAGAACATAAGCTTGCGGCGGCGGAAAAGTTATTTTGGGTGGCTCTCTGTTGGTTTGGGAATATATCTGAATTTATAGGCTTGGAATTAGGTCAAACGGAGCTGCGTGGGGCCCACAAGATCAAGGGGCGCGCCCTTCGAGCTTCTGGCACTCCCGTATCTCGTCTGGCCTCCTCCCGAAGCTTATAGGGTCCCTTCTGGTTCAGAAAAAATCATTTTAAAGATTTTATTCCATTTGGACTTCGTTTGATATTGATTTTCTGAAATGCCAAAAATAAGAAAAAAACAGGAACTGGCACTGGGCACTGAGTTAATAGGTTAGTCCCAAAAAAATATATAAAATAGCATAAAAATGAATATAAAGCATCCAAGATTGATAATATAATCTCATGAAACAATAAAAAATTACAGATACGTTGGAGACGTATAAGCATTTTTCAGTTAGCATTTTCATACAAAACCATGCAAAAAGCAAGATCTATGTATTACCAAGTACCAGCTACACTACTCATCCTTCTCGTCGGAGATGTTGAAGAAATTGGTGTCGGAGCCGCCGACGTCATGGTCATTGGTAGCCGGGCGAACCTCCGGTTCCTCCTCCTCAGATCGGCGAAGATCTAGCCGATCTCTGCTTGCCGCTGGCAGAGGATGCAGCGGTTAGCCTCCACATCCGCCTCCTATTGGAGGGAGTCGAGGATGGCCTGCTGCTTTGCCGCCTCATTTGCCTGGGCCACCTCGAACTCTGTGCATCGGCCATGGCAAAGCCGGTAGGCACCGGATCTGCCTCCTCCGAGTCCTGTGACTCCTCCTCCGCCTCTTCCTCTATGGCCGCGTCCTCCTCCTCCGGCTCCAGCTCCTCCTCCTCCTCGGGATGCACTAAATTCGGAGGTAGGCTAGTTGTGATCCAAGCTTCGCGCCTGGCCCGGATGTCCTTTAGTAGCTGCTGCCCCCGCTCCGGAGTGAGCATGTTGTAACTAGTGATCCAGCGGCTCGGCATGGTTAGCGTCTGATGGATGGTTGAAATGTGACGGCGGTAGAGTGGAGGGAGGGGAAAGAAATGGAGGCGATCTAGAGTTGGGCTTCTGCCGTCCTTGGGTGGCATGCTAGAGCGGCGCCACACGACACCAATGAGTCCTCATCGATGAACAGAGGAGGCCCACGTCAGACCACTAGTTTATGTGTTTGCCCGCACGGGCCCTTGCAGTCAGTCCTACGGGATGGGCGTGTTCGAGCATCTCCATATCCGCCCCAGATATGTGCCGGATATGGGAAGTGCCGGTTAGTATAGGTGTTTGGGCCAGATTTGACAGGTCTAGTTGGGTGGCAATTTTGTGTTTGGGCAGTGACCGGGTGTAACACCCCAAAAATTTAACCATATTCTTATTAAGTAAAATTTGGCCAGAAATAAAATTTTGAATTATACTAGGTCTTTTATTAATTTCAGAATCTTTTCTATTTTCTGTTTTCCAAAATTCTTCCCTCCATATAGAAAATTTTGGAAAAATATTATGGGCTTTGGTAGTTTTCTTAAATCATTTCAATTATATTTTAATAACTTTAGGAAATATTTTCATAATAAAACTTGACCCAAAATAATCCTTTTAATAGCATTTTCAATTTTTGAAATGCTTCTGTTGCACTACAACTATTTTAAATAATTATTCTTAAATTCCACAAAAATTATGAGGGGTCATGTGATGCCTATTGATCACTTTTATGCAAAAACCCAACATGGTCCTTTGAAAATTTTGAGCAAAACTTCCTCTCTTCAATTCTGTCCCATTCTGGAGTTATAACTGCAACCCCAATTTTCTTTGCTCCAAAAATTCTGAAATTTTTCAACCTTATAGTCCTTCCAACCAAACCCTTAAGTCCAGAAGATCAGCTCCAATTACCTCTTTTTAGTTCAACAAATAATTCCCTGTAGTTTCTGTCCAGAACTGAATTTCTCCAGATTTGCACTAGCAAGTATTCCCTTTCATAGAACCAACTTTAGCATCCTCACTAACATCCAAGGAGACATCATCCTGCCAAATTGCAATCTCAGAAAAGATCCCTAGGTGGCCCTAGCATTTCATCAAGCACCTCATGTGCATGGCAGAAATTCACAAGCTCATAAACTTGCACTGGACACTTGATCAATTTGCCAAAATAACTTGTCCATCATCCCTACCACCTTAGTAACCATCACCCTGCAAAACTCAACTCCATTGGATCACTGTAGCCCACGCTGGCATTCGGTCGAACACATAGCGTGCGTGCACTGGGTGCAGCCAGAGCGCCCGTATTGCAGGCGGCGGTAACCGAGCCGCTGCGGCTCCTCTGCTGCTTCCCCTCTCGCCCTGGCTGTTCCCTCGATGACTGCGTCGCCCCAGAGCCTCGTCGACACCATGGCCTGGACTCTAGCGCCGGCCACCGCCGTCCACACCTACCCGAGGCACCGCCAGACGAAATCCGATCTGCCACGTCTCTAGCAGGACCCCTCGTCTTAATTGCCAATGGCCGGAGCTCGTCCGCAGCGCGCTGACCACCCCGATGACCATGCCGACCACTGCCACCTCCTCTAACCGCAGTAATGGCTGCCGCCGCAGTCTGTCGTGGCCGGCATCGTCCGAGCCACCTCGAGCTAGCCAGCGCACCCCCTATGGTAAATTTGGATGGCCACCTCTCTCTCCTAACCCCGCCGTCCACCACCGAACTCACCGGCCTCGCCGCCGCCCTACCGTGGTCGTAAATGACCGCCGCCATGACCGGTGAGAACCGCCTCAGCAAACCGACCTCACCCGCCTATATAAAGCCACCCAGGCTTGTCGCGACCCTCATCACTCCTCTTCACTCTCCCGCAAGCCTCCTTGAGTAGCAAAACAACCCGAGGTGATCATCTTCCTTGTCTCCGATAACCACGGCCGCCGCCACTTTCGCGTTGGTTCCGACGCAACCACAGCTATCCTCCTCCTTTTCCTCCACCACTAACACACTCTTGACCCGACGAACCCAATCCCCCTCTTAGTTCTGCTTGGGAGCCACCGTAGACGAAAGCCCCCTTCTCACCTCGCCGGAGTTCCGCGGGATGCTTCATCGCCGGCGATGTGGTGACCCCCAGTGACCAAGGCGTAGCTCTCCAGGTTCGCCTCGGTGAGGGGAGCACGCCCATGTGCTTAGCTCCGCGACTGATGCCGCCGTTCGCCTGCGAGGGGCGCCGGCGTGGCCTCCTCTGTTCTGCCGCGGGAGGGGAGAGCTCGGACGACCAGTCAAACCTGACTGGTGGGGCCCGTGGGACCCATTGTCAGCGACCGAAGCCGCGCCGACTCGTCTGTAAGTGGAGACGGGCTCCCCCGAAGCCGCCTTCGCGCGGGGAAAGCGTATACCTGTGAATACGCCTTCGACGTTGGCAGACCTCCCGCGTGGCCGAGCGACTGGGCCTGGCCTAGTGGTGCCATGCAGCTAAACCATGCCCAGGGCGCACTTCTGCTTGCCAGATCCAGCCCATCAGGTTACTGCCTTTCCTTTTTTTTCTTTTCCAGCAGGTTTCAAATAATCCTACAGTAACCATTTCAAAACCAAATTTGATGATTCCAATTTCTGCATACCCCTAAATTCATGCTCTACCCATTAGAATAGCTTTCACATTTTTCCTAAGCTTTGTTTCTGTTGGATCTATTAAATAGTCCATTTCTTCATTTATTTCAGCTTAGAAATTGCCTAGGAAAATCATCTGAACTCTAAAATAATTAATGCTTTTTCTGGAATTCTTTATTTTTCCTCTAGTTTATTTTAGTATTTATTTCAAAAATTTCCAAACATCTTTTTTGTACTATTTTCAAATTATGTGGTAATTCCAATATTTTGAAAATAGGAAAATGGAGGGAAGATGAAATTTTCAAAGTTTTGGAGTGCAACCAATCCTTCTGCATGCTTAAGGCAAGCATCTTGAACACTTGATATGGTGAATGCATGGTTAATTGTTTGCAAGAATAATTGAATCATGAATATGTTGAATTCAAATAAAATTTGCATATGTCTAGTTATACATGCATGATCCCTTGGTAATATTTTATCTACATTTAAATACGAAGTATGAGTGAGTATGGTTATTTTCACATGTCACATATGCCTATGTTGGTCTGGACTAATCTGCAGGAATGTGTCAGTCACGAGAAAAGTGACCGTGAGACTAAAATCTCGTTGTGACAAGAATGACCAGTGAGGGAATGTTGGGACATGCCAGGTGGTGTCCCTGTTGGGTACTACCAAGGAAATATATTGTGCTAACCACTGCAGGAAAACTTAAACCTCCTGAGTCGACCGTAGATCGAGTCTTGTTCCGGTAACCCCATACTTGTTTCGTGCTGCCACTTGTCCCTACCACAGGTAGGGTACGGTTCAGTATGTTGTTAACCCCTTTCATTGCACACAGTTTATATAGAGGCCATGGTGAAAGATACCAGAGGCCTCTGGTAGGCATGTCACCTAGTCAGGGGGCAAGGGTGTATCCGGCTGGGCCGAGAGGGGGGCACCCCTTGTAATCCGCGCGTTATAAATTGTGATCCCATGCTATTCGAGATGGTGGTCTCCCCGTCTTAGAGTTTTTCTGGAATGATACCTTGGGTGATTCCGGGCATCAGAACGGTTAAGCTAGTGTGTGCTGGTTAGGTGTGTTTTCAACCCAAAGGCCGAAATTGGAATTAGTCAGCGTCTCGGTGTTGTCTAAAGAAATCCTTTACTTGTGGGTAAAGAGTACACCCTCTGCAGAGTTTTATAACCTATTCGAATAGCCGTGTCCGCGGTTAAGGACTACAGTCTGGGTTGGTCAAGTGTCGGTCTTAGTGTCGGTCTTCGGAGGAAATAATTAAAATTGAGCATGATTCATTTTTGCAGGATGATTATTGTCACTACTGATGCTATCATGAATATTATTGTTAACATGAATATTATTATGGGCTAACCTTTTTCTCTTATGTGCAACCTTGAGTATCTCTTGGGATGGTTATGCCACCTAGATACTCATTTCTATTTTTCTGAGTGTCTCTTGGGATGGTTATACCACCTGGATACTCATTCATATTTTTTCTGAGTATCTCTTGGGATGGTTAATCCACCTGGATACTCATTCATATTTTTCTGAGTATCTCTTGGGATGGTTAATCCACCTGGATACTCAATTCTATTTTCTTTTCTGAGTATCTCTTGGGATGGTTAATCCACCTGGATACTCAATTCTATTTTCTTTTCTGAGTATCTCTTGGGATGGTTAATCCACCTGGATACTCAATTCTATTTTCTTTTCTGAGTGTCTCTTGGGATGGTTAATCCACCTGGATACTCATTTCTTTTCAAGACCTCTCGAGGCGTCGCATTCAGACACCCGTTTAGCATTTCTTTTCAAGACCTCTCGAGGTGTCGCATTCAGACACCCGTTTGGCATTTTTTTTGGAATCCTCGGGCAGTCTAACGCCCGATGTCCCATTCTATCTTCTTGGTTTATTATTAAAATGATATATTTATCCATCCACATCATATTATTATTTACCATGCCATGCTTTAATATCAGTCAGCATATGCATATAATTTAGTTCATCATGATCATATGTTCTCTGCTGCATTTGGTATATCTTTTGTTCATGATGTTTGCGAGTACATTCAAACGTACTCACTGGCTTGTCCCTGGCTATTGTCTTGGCCAGATCACGATTAGGAGAAGAGCACTACGAAGGCACACCCCGCAACCTAGGAATCAGAAATAGCAGCCACGCGGGGTAGGAATTATCCAGGTCAGCTGTTCCTGTGGGAATGGAGCCCCCACCAGAGATGGAGATCCGCTACCTGCTTCCGCCATCCGCTATTAGAAATCATTGTTGTATCATTAGACCTTTATGGTCTTGTATCCAATTCTTATAATTGCTTGGTAATCTGTATCAAGGACGTGTCCTCCAGTAAAAATGATCTTGGGGCTGGTGATGACACGAGGGGTTATTTCTAGGATATTGTGTCCCGGAAATTCTGGCCCCGACAGCCATGGTATCAGAGCCCAGGCTGACCATTGGCTAATCCTATCTTAGCCTGGTCGCTATCCCTAGGTTTCCACACCATCTAAAACCTTTCCTGTCCGTTGCCAAGCTCACCCCATCCGATAAGCCTACAGAATGACCAGCCGACATCTTTTGACAGTCGGTGCCCAACCTATCAGCCGGTCCATCGGCCGTGTGTCTGTGGCCGACACCTGAGTTGTCCCATCCACAAGCGTGCGATGGAAGACTCCACTGATCTATAAACGAAGCCTTGCCCCAACTCAGCACATCACATCCTCACTCTTAGTTCGATATCCAACCACCAAGATGTCTGGCCCCATCGTTCGCAACGAGACCACAGTAGCCGAGCTTGGAGACTTTGTAGTCATCCTCGCCAATCTCACCCATCGAGCTCATGGCATAGAAGAGCCCCCGGAGTATGTTGTGTACCAAGATCACACGAGTGATGCCATCCACCACTTCTGGGCCACGGTGCACATCTACGGGAGGGGCACCACATCGGAACGCCCCTACCGGATCACTGGGAGGACGACCTCCGACGAGCCCCAAGCCATCCAACTTGCAGCCCGAGAGGCTGTAGTTAATCTCTGGCATTTGTCGCCGAGGGTTAACATCCGTCCTTTCTACTACTACCCCAGTCGTGAAGGCTATGGTAGCCCGACCCAAGTCGCCAACGGAGACCATGAGACGGATCCTGATCTAGTGCATCTGGTGCGCTACCTGAGAGCGCAAGAGGCACTATTTGATCTGGTCACCCTTGATCTGATTGCGACCCACAGGACGCTCGCTCTCCTGACCCCGGTGAGAAGTGAAGCTGCACCCGCCACCGACACCCCGATAGTGCTGCTTGGGAGGCCAGTTGAGCCCCCAAGGTCTGCTCCTGTTATCCACCCGGGCAATGCTTTCGCCACCCCAGGGGAACTCCGTCGTCTCTTGGAGACCTACTCCAATGGGACTGTGACCTCGACACCCAACGAGGGGCACCACCGCTACCCCAGCCCTGTAGCTCCCCATCCGACCCCGGCCAACTCTGACACTGAAGCACACGGAGAAGCCTCGACATCTGCGGAACGCGCTCGGCTAGATGTCAACGAGGTGGACTGAGTCCACCAAAATCGTTGTAAAACCTTAGTAGCCCTGTTGCCCTGTATTCTCGTAGTAGCAGTTGTATGGCGTGGTACGTTTGTAAACTACTTGTGTGTCATTGTCTTAATAGTAGTATGCGTGATCTAGCGTATATTGTTGGCGTGTGGTGGCAGAGTAAATTCTGGACGTGATTGCCGAACCCCTAACCGACACGCACAGTAATACGTCACATTCCTTTTGGGGAGTGAGGTCTGAGACTTTGACTCAGACAACCCTATGCCGGAGCCGATACACAAGTCGTACCAGCGCCGCATCATGTTTCCTAACCCAAGCACTTTATAAGACTTCGACTTACCTCATCCGCACGTTCGTCTATGCCGCAGCCACCAAGGATCAACGGTGATGAGGTTCGAATGGAGTGGTGAATTGAGGCGCATGTGAGGACAACAGTAATGGGAGCCCCCCCCCCCCCCCCGCCCCCCGCGTCGCTCTCGCGAGCAACAGGGGGAAACGCTAGCCGATGGGACTCCGCGCCCTGCCTCCCTCCTTCTCCCCTCGCCACTGCCGGCAAGCGCCAGTGAGCGAAGCCCGGCTGGCTTCGGTGGCGGCGGGGCCTCGTTCCCCCGCCTCCCGCCCATCCTCGGCTCGCGCGGGACAGCTTAGGCGCGCGGAGGCGGCTGCGGGTCTGTGGTGGTGCCACGCCCGTCGGATCCGGCCAGATTTGGCGCCGGCGGCCCGGTGGGCGGCAGGGGCTGCGTGCGGCCTGGGCCACGGGCGAACTGTCCAACTGTGGCCGGCGGCTGGCAGAGCAGGTGGCGTGGCGGCGGGGCCTCCAGTTCGGGTGGCGCAAGTGTGGTGGCGGCGGCCTCCTCCGGCGAGGGTGCCCCTCCCCTGCGGCGGGGGGAGGTGGTGCCGATGGTTCCGAGCGCTGGACTTGGCCGTGCGGGCGGCGAGTCCGTGGTGAGCACGGATCTCGGTCCTGGACGGCCTCGTGTGCCCATGGTCTAATTTGAAGACGGCAGTGAGCACGGATCCGCGTTCTCTGGCCGCCCACACCGACCCTGTTGCCGGTGACCTCGTGTGGCCGTATTGTGGTTGGTCGGGGGATGGGCTACAGATGGGGGAAACCCTTGGCGGGCTGCGGCAGCCACGATGCAGGCAGTGCTCCGTCGCTGTTCTACTTCTTGGAGTCGGCATCGAGTCGTAGCCCACACGCCCCCTCTTCTTGTCCCGGGTGAAAACCCAAATCTCCTCGGATTGGGCGGCGACGACGCCTTGGCGTCGCTTTCTTCCTGAAGACGCTGCCTTGGGACGGGTGTGTGGTGGTCGCGGCTTTGGCGTGGGTCGGTTTGCCGGCGTTCTTCAGTTCTTCCTGCCCGACAACGTTCGGTGATCTTTGTGGTTGTGGCCCGAGGCAGTGGCGATGATCGGAGTGGCTTTGCCGGCGTGGTGGCCGTGTTGCCGTCCTCTCCCAGTCCATCCTGGCTCAGGGGTGAGCTCTTCTGCTTGTCGAGACGGATGGCCGGGCAATGGTATGGGAGTTGACGGCCGTGCTCTTCCTCTGGCGGCGGGCTGTTCCTTTCTCGTGAGCGTATCGGGGGCATGTCCTGGAGTTGCCGGGGTCCTCGATGTCCTCGCTGGTTCTAGGTGTAGTCAGGACTGTTGTTGTTCGGTAGCATCTTGTATCCTTCTGTCGCCTTCTTTCTTCTTCTTCTTCTTCTTCTTCTTCTTCCTTTTTGTTGTATCCAGTGGCAGAGCTTGCATTCGGCTTTAGATGTTAGGCTTTGGTGCGATGTCTGTTTGGTATTAGGCTCGGACATTCGGCACCCCTTCATCAAGGGGATAGGAGTAGCAACAGGTGTTGCCAGGATGGTGGCTTCAGGCATACCGATGTATTACTCTATAAGGTCTTTGTGAATAATTAATAAAATGGCTGCATGCGTCGTCCAGATGCAGAGGCCAGGGGTACATCCTCCTTTTTTTAAAAAAAAAAAATTGGCAGAGCTTGCACAAAAAAGTTGGGCGGACCAGGCTGTATGGATTGCTACTAGCTGGCATTCTGTGACCCATGGGTTAACTATAATAGGAGGAGAAGCTCCAGAGCTGGGCGGGCCATGGCCCATTCGGCCTTGCCAAAGCTCCGCCAGTGGTTGTATCGGTGATTATTTGCTCGGCTGTTGCTTTATAATATAAAGCAGGGGAAACCCTTTATCGTCATTTGAGGCGCATGTGGGAGGGGCATGTTTTTGGCGACACTGCAGGTGAGGTCGTCTTTGTTCTCGACTGCATGTGACGACAAGAAGGGTATGCTTGGCCAACTGCTCCGTGTGGTTTTGTGATCCCATGCGCCTACAGGATCGTGTCGGAGCTATATATGCCGAAGCAGTTGGAATGACGAGGAAGTGCAGCGGCCGATCGTGCGCCGTCTCGACTTCGAGGCCAAACAGGTTTGGTTTCCCTCCCAGACCCCACCCTACCTTGTCTTCTTGGTACGACTCAATGGATGATTAAATTACATGTGTGTGCGTGTGTGATAGGATCAGACGACTGACTAGGAACAATATGCATTAAACGCTACCTACCCTTATTATTTAATTATAGTAAGCAATCACTTTATGGCCTTTACTGTGTGGTAGGATTAGAAGACTGAATTTACGCTTAGCAAACACCTTATGGCATTTACTGTGTATTGCAAGAAGTACCTTGTAGTGGCAGCAAATCTGGCAATCAAGACTTTATTTTCTACAGACGGTGGTTCAAACTACCTGGTATGAACAGCGGCAACACATCTTATAATACTAACATGTAGTGCTTCATTTAACTAATTTTTGTACAACAAACTATTGTATCAAAAACTTTAATGCAATTAACTGTTGAATTTTTCTTCAGCAGGATTGAGCAATCTGTCATATAATTATGAGCTTCTGAAACTCGGTGGTTCAGATCATGGACGATATGACAGGGAAGAGCCTGAGATTGTAAGTATTGATTTTCCGGTCCTACCACGAGGTAGCTCAACCAATCTGAATTTTAAGTAGATAATTTCATGATCTTCCGGTGCGGGTAATTCTGTCGTTTGTAGTTCTGAATTTTATTTAGATGGACCTTGAAGTATTTGGAGATATAATGCACTATCTTGAATCAACAAATTGATGTGCTAATGTTTCTGGAGCCCCCGCCCCCGCGGTCGGAAAAATTTGAACAACGTGTCAGCCTTTCGTTTAGCAATAGAAAGAACTCAGTAACTAACATGGTGGTTTTAGCTGGACCGCAACCTTTCAGCTAGAAAGGACAGGAATAATGGCAACCTTTCGGCTGGATCAAAACAAGATAGGGCATGAAACAACAAAGCTAATGGGTTCCCACTTGCTAGATGCACTCATATGTTCCTTACCACTCATCTCTTCAATTGATTCTTGTAAACATGTGATGAGTGCAGATTTTGGGTGGAGATGGAGATGGTGGCAAGCGGGAGATGCCAAGGATTGGGTCTACACAACACATTTGCACGTCCACTATAACGTTGATGTTCCATCTTCTACATTCACAGATTTTTGGCCTTCCGGTGATGCAACTGTGAGTGTGTCCAGTGTGAACACTATTGACATATAACACCCTGTTGGTTTTCATTGCAGGTTAGCAATGTCCTCCGTCTATGGTTCATAGCACTTTTTGTCTTCATTTTTACCACTAGCATCCTGTAAAATAAAATGAGATAGAATGGTGTAGCCATTGATGATTGGTCGAGAAATTAAGAGTTATGATCATCAGAGGTGTCTCGCAAGATAGCTTTCTAAATTTTAATCTTAGTTATGCATGTGCTCCAAAATAATAATCAAACATATGGTTAATTGTGCTCATGCATATAATAACAGTAACAAGAGTACATTTTAATGGAAACTGGAACAACGAGTTTTCTTTTGCATATATAAAAAGATACACAAACAAAAATACTACATCTCACTATGATTGTGTGCAAAACCCACTAATTTTTTTGTGCCACCAATGTACAAATTATTTCCCCATTTTTAGTGCCACCAAGGCACAAATTGTGTTCCCGTTGCAATGCACGGGAAATTACCTATTAAAAAAATAGTAAATTGACTGCCGTATTATACAACAAATCAATTTAAATATTTGCTACCGAATCAATAAAAAAAAGCATTGCTGTCTCTCAAGAAATCGTCATGCATGACAAATAAATTGCACCCCTTGACTAGAGGTTTGGATGTTTTTCCTTGTTCCACACGATTAGGTTTTCAAGCCACCTCGTGCTCATGAGCAAGCTCTGACACGACCAGTTCGTCCACGTCATCTGCCTCGACCCTGGCTCCCCCGTCCTATCGTGGCTAGCACCACCCACTCATCGTTGGTGCGACCGAGATGGCCAAGAGGACCGCCGCACAATGGAGGGACTCATGGGCCCATGAACTATGGCCATGTAGGCCCTGGGTACTCAACTATGACGACGACGGGTCAATGCCACGTCAGGGCCGCGCGGCCATCGCCGGTGGGCAGCTCCGCCCATATCTCATTATCGATGGGATAACAAGTACTAGCTCGCCATCGTGGGATCTAGGTTGTTCGTTGGGCTAGCTTATGAGAGGCACCAAATGAAGAAGAGAGAGATATCAACGATGGAGGTGCGTCTAGATTCTCCCTCATCAAAGACCTTACCGACGGAGCTTCTTGAGGGGGCATGCTGCCATTGAGTTTTACTTATAATGGCTAGAGCAGAACTAGTCATGGGTAGAATTAGTGTGTGAGACGTCCAGTGAAGGGAATTGGATTAAGTTAGTGAGCATGGGTTGAATTAGCTCTAAGATATGAAGGCGGTTGCCGTATCAGTTGCATGCCCAACAACGGACATCATATTTTTGTTCCGTGGTCATGCACGAGATTCAACTATATGTTACAACGTGGCAATGGCTCTGGAGATATGGGGTCTGCCTTCTTGGCTCGAGGGGCGTCATGGGCGGCGCACTCCTCTTCCCCGTTGATGGCGTTGGTGGATCGACACAGACACGGGGGGATAGAATCAGGGCGGAGAGCGGGGCGATTGGCGGGGGACTTCTCCTAGGCTGTCTGTGTGGAAGTACGGTGTGAAGGAGAGATTGCGCCATGACGAAGGTGAGGTGGGCTTCATCCGGTTTTAAAGGAGAAACGGCGGGAAAACGAGCGGGAAATATACCACTACGGCGGGAAAACGAGCGGGAAGGGGAGGGTCCGGCAGGAAAAGGGAATGGTGCGTCCTGGGATGGATTTTTTGTGTTGGGACCGCGTGTTGGAGATAACATGACGGATAGACCGGACAACCACATTTCTCCTCCACATATGGGCTGGATTTGGGGAGCCCGGAATGTTCAGACGGTTGGATTTTGGGGAGCCTGCTGGGCAACCGTTTGATGTCCGAGCACGTCCGGACTTATGAGGAAGAAATAAGCTTCGATCTTGAAGACAACTTTAATCATTTGTATGATTCATTTATATGCACTGTAGTCGGTAGTAACGCACGGGCGTTCTACTAATATCTATTGGAGGAGTCGATCTTAGGGATAGCATCGAACAGGGAGTATATGAACTAATTGTTGCCGCCGAGACCAACGCCTCCAAGAGCTAGCTATCTTGACGTGCACACACGGCCGGCATGCTGCCGCTACATGAGCTTCCAACGCTCCCTTCTTGTTACACACTTGCAGACCTCCAGATCGATGTTGTTTGCCCTGTCGATGAGACGGTGACGATCTAGGCGCTGCAAGCTTTTTCACACGTTGCGCAGAAATTCGTTCTCTTATAGTCACTGTTCAATTTTTTTATCATTATTAATAATTTTATATTACTATTATTCATTCATTTTTTTCTCTGAACCTCACATAATCTATTTTTAATATTTGAGGAGCTTTAAGTCCAGGTTATACACGTCTACACTACATTTGACAAGTGAAAGTTTGTTCTTGCACTAATTAAGTGCCTGGGAGCTCTTCAAGATTTGTGCAAACAAATATTGAAAGAGCATAGAAGCGCTCCTCTGAGCAAGATTAAAAAAACATACTTCTCTTACATTATCGGGTTAACATTTTAACATGAATTCTTAAATATATCCCAACGAAATGCGAAAAGAATGTAATGCCTCTCTCACTACCCTTGTAGTTAAGCATTTTTCATACAAAGGGTGACTGCATACCCTACAATAAAGGAAAGGCGCACACATTATATCCTACTCTCCGATCTCTTCGCGGATGCAGTCAGGACACTTAAATTCTTGGAGATGTTTTGCTTCAGAGGCAGTTATGTTCACACATTTGCCATGGAACCACTGGTCACATGTGTCACATCCTATCCAAAAGGCATTGGCATGGTACGGAGCACCACAGGTTCCGCAAAAGTCTGTAACTTCATGATCATTTTCTTTGTCTTCAGCAGGCTTCCTAGAGTCCTTGTTTGGAGCAGACAAATCTTGCATCGAGTCTTGAGATGGTGGCACGTTCTCTTCAGCAGGTGTGATAGAGTCTACGTCTGGATTGGACACGTTCTCTTGAGCTGGTGCGCTCGAATCCCTGTTTGGATTGTATACATTGTGCATCCTGTCTGGAGACAGCGGCACAAATGTTGATAGCCAAGGAGTACCGTAAGAGAGATAGAATTCGTCATGGACAGTTGACATCTCGTTCACCATATCAAATAAACGTGTCCTGAAAGAGAAAGTAAACCAACATCATCACATCAGCAATTGGCTGCGCAAGCAATATGTAACACATGACATTCTTCATTCATGGAGGAACTATATAATTATAAGCACTCAAACATAATGATGTAAATAGAAGATCAAGATCGCCCGTAATAAGAATAGCTCATTATTTAATGAGGAGGCTCTAACAATTAGTTCTGCAGGACTGCCGTTCTATTGAAGCTGTTTTCTCTCGCGCATTTGTTAAATGAGAAAAAACAAGATATTATGTCAAAAGAATAGATTCTTCTGTAGGCTTGTTTGAAAGCATAGGAATTGCATACTGTTTTGTTAGGTAGAAGTTACAGGTTTTTGCCCTTTTTGCTGCATTCAGATATTCTTCTATACGCACATGCTTTATGAGTTGTGAAATTATTGGTTATGTTTCTCGGACGTACATTGCACATATAAATGTCCTAAATGTTAAGTGCATAAAAAAACTGTTTGTGAAACGAAGTAGTAGTAGTAGCAGCAGCAGTAGTAGTAGTTTTGTAGTAACGTACCTTTGGTTGGCGTCGAGATGAGTGGTCAAGAAAAAGGCGACGCCCATGAGCCACGAGTCGGAGCGGCGGGCGACGAATGACAGGTAGTCATTACGGTTCACATATTCCGACCGACGGTTGATGCCTCGTGTCGGCTCCGGCAGGCCCGGCGGCACCATCTCCTCCGGCAGCGTCAACTCCCAACTACCGTCCGGGTACCCGTACAAGCACATTGGCTCCTTACCTGAAGCGAAAAAGTGAAACACACCACTACATCAGCCGGTGATTTGCGCACTTCGCCATCTTATATTTACTAATTGTAATTGGGGCCGGGGGCACCATACGAAATTTACATTATTTTAAGAAAAAACAACCTCTCCAAACCATCGATTTGACAGAAAGTCATTATATTATTCAAACAGGTTTGATCTAGGTACATGTCAAACAAGTCTATTGTAAAAAAAAAGCAGGAAATTGGATTGTTAGTTTGCGTGTTTGTTTTAGATTTGGGCAGTACAATTTCGTCACATTAGGTTCATATCATTGGCTGCAGGCTTGGAATTTGCCTTTACTTTTAGCCTATCACGAGGCGTAATAAATATACAGATCTCTATTTTTTTGCCAAATTTATACACATCTCTCTACTTTTCACAAATCTATAATTAAGCTGGCCTTCTCGATATCATCCACGAGAAAGATCGCATGTGCGCACACAAGTATATATGTTTATATACACTGTGCGTTGCCAGTGGAAAATAGCTAGAATCCATATTCCCGACAATTTTCTTTTAGAAAATTTGATCATTACTAAAACAAATAGAAAATTATGTCATTATCTGACGTAGTTTAGTGAAATTACAAAAATGAATAATTATGTCATTATTAGATCATTACTAAAATATATATGCAATATATGAGGCTTAAAAATTACAAATAATTCAAATTAGAACACAGTGCATGGATGCTCTTCATCACCAGGAGAAAATGAATATTCTATGTAAATAGTAATGCATGATCGAATCCTAGAAAAGGTATGGTCTAAAAACAGTTGAAGGTTTTGTGGGCGACAAGTATTGAATGTCTGCAATAAACTTAAGACCAAACCCCATCGTATTTCTTTGGGAGAAAAGGACAAAAAAGTATACACACCAAAGAATTTCGCATTCGCAATACTATAGCCCACCAGTACACATGCTGACTTCACAAAATTGCTACAATGTTACATCTTCTATCAATCTGGAGTTATTGGGGCATGGCACACCAAGAATATATATCACGTGCATTGATTTCACACACTTGTCAATTGCAAAAGTCTATAGATGCAAAAAATACAACCACTAATGCACGGAGTTGTTTATAACTCGATACTCTTTTTCCTTTGTCCAATACAAAAATAAACATGATTGTATATCTGAAAATAACCTTTTCTTACGAAGAAATATATTTGAAAGTAACTGATCAAACTATCGGCCTAAATTCCCCTGTGTTTCAATACAGAACTTCACTAGCCCATGCAGCAGCACTGGATTGATGACTAATTTTTCTTCATGAAAAAACGGATCTGAGATTTCAAGTCAGCCGGATTTACAATTTTTTAATTAAAAATGGATCTAAAATTTCAGGGACAGCTAGATCTAAAAAATTCAGCCACACATGGCCGTAGTTCTTTAACTCAATACCTTTTTCCTATCTAATAAGAAATAAACACCGTTATATGTTTCAAAGTAACTGATCAAACTATCAGTCTAAGTTTCCGCATGTTCTATACAGAACTTCACTGTCCCGGGCAAGCACCGGATTGATGACTAGTTTTTTCTTAATAAAAATGGAGCTGAAATTTCATGTCAGATGAAACTATCAGCCTATCCTTAATACAAAAATAAACACGGGATCTGAAGTTTTTTTTTTCCTATGTCTAATACAAAAATAAACAAGGTTATATGTTCAAAAGTAACTGACCAAACTATCAGCCTAAGTTTCCCCATGTTTCAATACAGAACTTCACTAGCCCGTGCAAGCACGGGATTGATGACTAGTTTTTCTTAATAAAAAAATGGATCTCAAATTTCACGTCAGATGAAACTATCAACCTATCCCTAATACAAAAATAAACTTGGGATCTGAAGTTTTTTCCCTATGTCTTATACAAAAATAAACAAGGTTATATGTTTAGAAGTAACTAACCAAACTATCAGCCTAAGTTTCCCCATGTTTCAATACAGAACTTCACTGGCCCGTGCAAGCACGGGATTGATGACTAGTTTTTCTTAATAAAAAATGGATCTGAAATTTCATGTCAGATGAAACTATCAGCCTAAATAAACACGGGATCTGAAGCTTTGTTCCTATGTCTAGCACAAAAACAAACACGGTTATATGTTTAAAAGTAACTGACCAAACTATCAGCCAAAGTTTCCCCATGTTTCAATATAGAATTCCACTATCCCATGCAACCGCGCGGAATTGATGACTAGTTTTTCTTAATAAAAATGGATCTGAAATTTCTTGCCATTCGGATTTATAATTTTCTAATAAAAAATGGATCTAAAATTTCTGGGACAGCGGGATCTCTATATTACGTACCTTCCTCGCACAATAAATCATATAATATATACTGATCTGCGCGTATGGCAACAAGGAGGAGAAAGACTGGTGTTAGATCCATCTGCACGTATGTGCGCGTCACATATATAGAGAAAAAAGGTGTAACTAAAGACGTACCTGCGGTGAGGGCTCGGACGAGCGCGCTGCGGCGGCCATAGAAGTCTTCGTAGATGTTCTCCACGGTCCATGAGACGGCAGGGCGGGACCGCCATTCAGCGTGGTGTGCCGGCGGCGGGGTTGGTGAAGGCCGCCCATGAACGGGCACGGTGAGACGACGCCTGGTGGGGGTGGGGTTGGAGGAGGAGCCGGCACGAGATGCGTCCATGGGACGAGATTCGTGCTAGGTTCGCCGGCGGCGGGCTGGCAGAGAGAGGCGGAGCGCGTGAAGGAGAGGGGTGGAATTGGATGGATGGCGACACTCTGTTGCTTTGCTGCGTTATATAGAGCCGGTGTCAAGAGGTGGAAGACCCTGGAACGAAGGACGAGGGCGGGTTACTACTTTCCTTTGGAGTCTCTGGGCGGGATGTATTGGTTTTCCATCGTTTCCTATCACGTTTTTGGCCGCGCAGGCGAGGTGCCAGCACTGGTGAAATAACTACAGGATGGCTGGCATGCAAATCGTAGGGCTACTGACGTGTGGTCCCCGGATCCGATGTCCAGAATACATGGTACTCCTTTATTTCCCTCATTCATTTTCTTTGTTTTTTTTAAAGGCATTTATTTCCTTCGCTGTGTAAAAGTACACGGCAGGATGTTTTCCCACGGTTCTGAAATGCTTGATGTTTTAGACATGCAGTTTATCAGATGAAACTTTGACGATTACTCCATCCGTTCCTAAATATAAGACCTTTTAGAGATTTCAATATGGACTACATACGGAGCAAAATGAGTGAATCTACACTTTAAAATACGTCTATATACATCCGTATATAGTCCGCATTGAAATCTATAAAAGATTTTATATTTAGAAACGGAGGGAGTATTTTGTATGCGCATAAATGTTGCTAAAAGGTTAAGGGATATGTTTGGATTCTGACCAAATAGCACCTTACCAATATTTTGGCCTGGTCTTCGTCCAGACGAGTGCCAACTCCAATGCTCCTTTCCCAACTCTAGTTCATTTTTTTAGATCACGCACATCCACTTTGCCAGAAAAAAAAAGAAACTGGCACTCTGGCGACGTACCTGCGAGCGGTATGGGAGAATCCTAGCTCCGCCACCCTATGGGAATCACACCTTCCTCCCCTTGCCGTCGCTGGTGGGCGAAACACGTGCGGCGCGGGGGGCGGGGGGCTTTTCCACCCCTCTTGTCTGGACTCATGGGTGGCCCGGGTCGGCCCTCTATGGCGGGGCCGAGCAGTGGCTGGGGAAGCGAAGGCTCGCTGGGAGGTGGTGGCGCGACGCTCAAGTGGGGCGACTCTGCCGGCATTGCTATGTTGGTGGTGCGGACGGCGTGCAACAGCGGGCAGGGACGACGGCCCGGCTTAGTCGGCGAATGCGCACAAAGCGACACCCGCTCCTTCGTCCCCCTGCTTGTGCGCCGGTCCGGGCCGTGTTCTTGCCGGCGTTGGCGTCTAGGTTGGGGCGCTGCCCTGAACTGATGGCTCGGTGGTTGTGGGTGGTGTGAGAGGGTTGTCTCCCATATGTGTGGTGCTCGGCTAGGCGGGGTCATGTTCCGGCAGCTGGTGACGTGCAGCCTGTCGTGAGCGGGAATTTGGCTGCCGGAGATATTGGCTGCAGGTGGGGGCTCAGTGGGCCTCGGGGAAACTTCCTTGGTCGGATCTAGGTCGGACCTGGTCAAAGGAGGCCTGCTCCCAAGCAGCCTGACACGGTCGGCATTGCCCCGTTGAGCTGTTGATGGCTGTTGTCCCACAATGTGGTACTGGTTATTTTTGCAAGTCTTTGTTCCCGGCCGAGGTCTGGGGATTGGATCCAGGTGGGATCCGACGACAGGGGTCAGGGACTCCCTTTGCGTGTGGGTCGGCATCAGTTGGTTCATAGTCTGTTTCACAGTCCATTACTTCTACCTTCGTTAGTGTCCCTTGTGCAGTACCATCTTCTAATGAACATGCAAAGGCTTGCAAATCTGTTAGACCTGTTGTAGACCCAGCTTTTTCCTTGAAACCTTCTTCGAGTTGAGACACGTTCTCCTTCTTGGTGAGTGCCTTAATCTTCTTCTCCATTGGTGAGTTGTTAGCAACTGCTATAAAACAATGATGACAAGTAAACAATAGGTATAAAACGAGATGGAAAAATAAAAGTAAGGGAACATGTACGCACTTGCTATTGTATAAAGAAATTAAACTAGTAACTTGTATGTTGTGAACATAATTTACTGTAGAGCAAAAGCAATATGAAAGGACATAATCATTGAACGAGAGCAACATACGATCAAAGTTTTGCTAACCAGAAGATCGTCACTGAAGTAAAAGAAGTAATTAGTTTGTAGATTAGATCTTATCACCTTGTATTTAATTAGAACATCCTACCCATACTAGAACCCTAGATAGAATGACCTTCGGTCTTAACCCAAATAAAAACCCTGGAAGTTAGTTCTTGTAGAAGTAACACAATGTTACATTAAATCTTCAACACAAAAAGCAACTAGATGCGCATATCTAGATGCATGTGCAAATTTTATGGTGGAAGAGGGGGGAGATTGTGACCTTGTCATTTAGGGTGGGGTATTGGAGCACTTTTACCTTCCGAGCGGATAGAGCCGATCCGAATGTCATTTCTCATGTCATGAACCGCGAGGGGACCAAACGATCTGTAGCGGCGGAGCTAGAACCACCGGCGGGAAGGGGGGAGGATATAGGTGAGAAGAGAAAGACAATGAGGAGCTTTGTTTCTCGGAAAGAGATGTGGTCACAGTTAAAAGGATAGGTAGTATTTACGGAGGGGTGGGGTTAATCGAGCAAGGCGTTCAAACATAGTGGAGGGAATAATTTTTTCTGAGGGAAAGTCAAGTAGGAGGAACGAAATTTTAGAGCTTGAAATATCAGATTGATTACATCTCCTTTCATACTTTTGAGTTTTTTCTATGCTTTTATTGGCATTTTTCATATAAAAAGTTTAAAAACAAACTTAATAATCTATGCAAAAATTTGAAGTTATGAATGGGGTCATATATATCTTGGGCAATAGGAGATGGTTTAAATTTCCTCTCTGCATTGCACTTACATATGTTAGGTTGTACTATGTTTTATAACATGTTGATGTAGAAGCATCATTCTCGCATCTTCATGGGGAATCTTAGAGGATTGTGATGCACACTCTTTTTTGTAATTGTGAATGTAACTTCAACAATGGACATGGATCATATGAAGTGTCATGGGCGTTTAACTATATGCTAGATTGTGTTGCTGGTTGTCACATCATATCTCGAGATCATACGTACTCTTTCCCGATAGCCGATAACTGCGCCACACCTTGTGATTCCCTTGCAATAACATAAATCCAAGCGTACTCCGTTCCTTTTACTAGATGACCCATTGGCGCCATTGACGCATAGACCAACTGCTGCCAGAAAGTTACGCGAACTATTTGAGGGTGTTTTCTCCCCAACTGTCTGCAGCTATCTGCAAATGACTATGTCTTTACTGTGTTTGTATTTGTCTTGATGATGATCATTACCCACAGCTTTCTTTGGTAACTTATAAGCCGGTGAATTGCCTCCAAGTGATTATATTCGTACTGCATTTGTAATTGCCTTGTATATCTACCAAGGACAGAGAATGATGATCGGTGCCCATGTGCTTCGTTGTCCGGCTAGGGTAACCCAACGCCCGGGTCGATAGAAAGGCCGACTTGTCATGGCCAGTGATGGACAGGACAACAATGATCAATGCCCACGGTGATTCGTTGTCTTGCTAGGGTAACCCAACGACCGCATCGATAGAAAGACCGACTTGTCATGCCGGCGATGGACCGGACGACATGCTACCCGGCCAGGCGCAACGTGCAAATGCCGGGTGGACACGCCAAAATATGCCATCCAGACAGACCACAACATCCAAAGGCCATTATCGATCACGCAAGTTGCGTTCGTTAAAATCTATTTGACAGAGTCATCATTTGTTGGGTTGGCTCGTTATGGAGCATCACATGACCGCATGCCGGCCAAGGTAACAACAAACCGGACGAAACAACCGAGTCGGAATGGCAAAAAGACGGGTCGGCAAAGGTAGAGTCCACCAAATAGCTAGCCTCACAGCGTACAGGCTGCCCTATGGGTTTCACACGTCTATGACATGACAACATACAATACGATGCTAGTTTAGCTCGGTTCAGTTGCACTTGCTTGTCTAGAAAAAAACATAGCCAAATGCAACAGAGAGGCAAATTAGGATGCATGAAAAGTGTTTCATTGATTATGGAATGGCGGCCTACAATGACACACTTTTCATGGGACCTTTAAATTCAGTCACTTCAAAATGATGAAGAAAACTGTGAAATTAAATGGTTGTGTTGTCAATGTTAACTTATGACAAGATATCAGGCCAGAACAACATGCTAACCTAAGAGGCCAACTACTGCATCAAGGGGAACCGACCAGCCCGATGAGCAAAATTTTTTTTACCGTCCCACCTGTTTTTTGAAAAATGTGCACCGATCACACGCGACCGAGCTCAATAGGTGTCATGTTTGGCCTTCTTCCCTGCACCAAACCCGTTACCCAACGACTTTCTCAGGCCGATTCTGCTATGTGTGTACAGTTTGGGTTCCTTAGTTTGCCTCATTAACTGGCGTGTCTGACAGCATAGCAGTTTTGGAAAACCTGCAGCGACTTTTACGTCTTTTTCAGCCGGTGGAGCCGAGCCTAGGGCACCGGATGCTGCCCGTGCTTTTGTTTTCAATTTAAAGGAACCGGGGTACGTTTCAACATAGACATGACAGTTGAGCATGCATTTTTTTCTTCTGCTGTCAGCGTTCAACCCCCTCGCTCGTTGTGAGTACCTGATTCCGTTATTGTGACGAATAATGAGCGGCTCATATTGGCCTCCAGACGGCACTGATGCAAGAACATATCTCTGCACGTTAAACGAACCCTACTCAGGCAGGTCCCGAGGAACCAAATAATTACAGTAAATCACACTGATCCTCTCGAAATATATTTTATCTATAAAGGGGGAGAACGCTTTTCGAGACAGCCCCCAAAACACTAAATTCACTACAACCAAGCGTCGCCCTCCCGACTGTCGACGTCGTTGAATGGACGAGCTGTACACCTGCTTCCACGGAGTAAATTGTAGAAAACCACCACAATTGGGTCAAAGTTTTCAATGCTTAAGAAAAAAACCACCGGAAAACATGCATTTTGGTGGGTGTTTGATGAATTTTCCACAATTGTGGTGGTTTTTTGCAATTTACTCGCTTCCACGTGCTCGGCCATGCTTGACAGGCCGTACCGTCGTCTCGAACAAGGCGAGATATTCGGCACCCGTCATGCGGTGGCGGGGACCATCGTCGGAGACATGTGTAGAAGGCCAGCTGGCTCCTCCGCGTGATGCTCTAACGGGTTCTCCGTGACGATCCTCTATAGCCTGTGGGCGGGCCCTCGCTCGGGAAGATCCGGCAGCGCCCTCGTCTTCAGCAGGCTTCCGAGAGTCCTTGTTTGGATAAGACACATTTTGCATTGAGTCTTGAGATGGTGGCACGTTGTCTTGAGCAGGTGTGATAGAGTCTACGTTTAGATTGGACACATCTTCCACTAAGTCTGGAGATAGTGGCACCTTCTCTTCAGCTGGTGCGCTAGAATACCTGTTTGGATTGTATACATTTTGCGTCAAGTCTGGAGACGGCGGCGCATATGCTGATAGCCAAGGGGTACCGTAAGAGAGATAGAATCTGTCGTAGACACTTGGCATCTTGTTCACCATATCAAATAAACGTATCCTGAAAGAGAAAGTAAACCAACATCATCAAATCCGCAATTGGCTGCGCAAGCAATATGTAACACATGACATTCCTCATGCATGGTGGAACTATATAAGCACTCAAACATAATTATTTGAAGAGAAGATCAAGGTCGCCCCTAATAAGAATAGCTCATTATTTAATGATGAGGCTCTAACAATTAGTTGTGCAAGACTACCGTTTTAATTAAGCTGTTTTATCCCTCCTGTTTGTTAAATGAAAATAAAGAAAACAAGATAGGAGAGCAATATATTATGTAAAAAAATCGAATCTTCTGTAGACTTGTTTCAAAACATAGGAATTGCATGCTGTTTTGTTAGACAGAAGTTACAGGTTTTTGCCCTTTTGCTGCATTCAAACATTCCTCTACAGGCACATGCTTTATGAGCAGTGAAATTATTGGTTACCTTTTTTTTGTACGTTCATTGCACATATAAACCCGCAAATGTTAAGTGGATAAAAAAACTGTTTCTGAAACGAAGTAGTAGTAGTGTATCCTTGAAAAAAACGAAGTAGTAGTAGTAGTAGATTAGTAGTAATTTGGTAGCAACGTACTTTTGGTTGGCGTCCAGTTGAGTGGCAAAGAAAAATACGACGCCCATGAGCCATGAGTCGGAGCGGTGGGCGACCAATGAGAGATAGTCATAACGGTTCATGTAATCTGGCCGG
This sequence comes from Elymus sibiricus, assembly GCA_039707655.1. Taxonomy (NCBI): domain Eukaryota; kingdom Viridiplantae; phylum Streptophyta; class Magnoliopsida; order Poales; family Poaceae; genus Elymus; species Elymus sibiricus. Next base: position 87,458,869 of record CM077676.1, read on the forward strand.
CGGTTGATGCCCAGTGCCGCCTTCGGCATGGCTGGCGGCACCATCTCATCCAGCAGCGTCAACTGCCAGCTCCCGTCCACGTACCCGTACAAGCGCATTGGCTCCTTACCTGCAGCGAGAAAATGAAACCCACCACTACATTAGCCGATGACTTGCACACTTCAACATCTTATATTCACTAATTGTAATTGGAGGCACCATACGAGATTTACATTAATTTTAAGAAAAACTACCTCTGCAAACCGTCAACTTTATGGAGAGTCGTTATATTATTCAAACAGGTTTTATCTAGGTACGTGTTAAACAAGTCTATTGTAACAAAAAAAACGGAGAATGGATTGTTAGTTTGCGTGTGTTTTTTATTTGGGAAGTACAATTTCGTCACTTCAATTAATTAAGTGTTCTTTGCATGAAGCACACACGCATATGCATGGCTGGTGATGGCGAGGTTTATATGATTGGCTGCAGGCTTGTAATTTGCCGGTGCTTTTAGCCTTTTACGCAAGGCATGATAACTATACACATCTCTCTACTTTTGCCAAATTTATGCACATCTCTCTACTTTTGCAAATTTAAAATTAAGCCAGCCTTCTGTGTATTATCCGTGAGAAAGATCACATGTGCGCACACAGGTATCTATGTCATATACCATACACTGATACACATATGTGCATTGCCAGTGGAAAATAGCAAGAATCCACATTTCCCGACAATTTTCTTTTTAAAAATTTGATCATTAGTAAAATAAATAGAAAACTATATCATCTATCTGATGTAGTTCATTGAACACTTATGTAATATATGTGGCCTAAAAATTATAAATATTTCTAAATAGAACACAGTGCATGGATACCCTTCATCACCAGGAGAAAAGGAATGCCCTCATGTACTCCTGTAAAACACTTTTGCATGAATATTCTATGTATATATTAATGCATGCTCGAATCCTAGAAAAGATATGGTCTAAAAACAATTGAAGGTTTTGTCGGCGACAAGTGTTGAATGTCTGTAAGAAACTTAAGACCAAACTCCATCGTATTTCTTCAGGAGAAACAGAAAAAAAAATGATAGATCCACCGAATTTCACATCTGCAATACTATAGCCCACCAATACACATGCAACCTTCATAAAATTGCCACAATGTTACATCTCTATCAATCTGGAGTTATTGGGGCATGGCACACCAAGAATATCACAAGCACTGTTGGGAAAGTCTATGCGTGCAAAAAAATACAACCAAAATGCACCGAGTAACTCAATACTTATTTTCCTTTTTCTAATACAAAAAGAAACATGGTTATATGTAGGAAAGTAACTGATCAAACTATCAGCCTATAAGGCCTTGTACAATGCAAGGTGCTTAGGGGAGGTGCTTAGAGAAATAAACCAGACATTCCTTATAAAGCACCGGTGCTTATTTGTACATGGAAAACACTTAGTTAGGCGTCTCTCCTGTAGAAATAGGCACTTAGTTAGGCGTCTCTCCTGTAGAAATAGGCACTGGTGCTTCAGAAAAAGCCGGTTTATTTTTCTAAGCACCTAGCATTGTACAAGGCCTAAGTTTCCCCATGTTTCAATACAGAAATCCACTAGCCCACGGCATTGATGACTACTCCCTCCGCACGAATAAGTGTATATCTAACTTTTGTCTGTAGTCAAAGTTTTAAAATTTTGACCAACTTTCTTGGGAAAAATAGCAGCATTTATGGCACTAAATTAGTATCACTAGATCCGTTTTGAAATGTACTTTGATAATATACCAATTTTTTTTTGCGAATATATAATATACCAATTTGATGTCATATATGTTACTACTATTTTCTATAAAGTTGGTCAAAATTTTAAAACTTTGACTTTGAACAATTTGATGTACACTTATTCCGTGGACGGAGGGAGTACGTCTTCTTATCTTAATACAGAAATGAATCTAAAATTTCATGTCAGCCGGATCTACCATTTTGAAGAAAAAATATAGATCTGAAATTTCATTCATCCGGGACAGCAAGGATCTTACATACCTGGCTCGCATAATAAATCATATAATTTATCCTGATCTGCGCGTATGGCAACAAGAGAGGAGAAAGACTGGCGTTAGATCCATCTGCGCGTACGTCACAGACATAGAGAAGAAGATGATAACTAAGCAGAGTCCCGTTACGTACCGAGGGTGAGGGCTCGGACGAGCGCGCTGAGGCGGCCAGAGAAGTCCTCGTAGACCTCCTCCACGGTCCATGAGACGGCGGGGCGGGACTGCCTTTCAGCGAGGTGTGCCGGCGGCGGGGTTGGTGGAGACAGCCCCTCAACGTCCGCCGTGAGACGAGGCCTGGTGGGAGCGGGGTTGGAGGAGGAGCCGGCGCCAGATGCGTCCATGGGATGAGATGCGTGCTACCTTCGCCGGCGGCGGGCTGGCAGAGAGAGGCAGAGCGCGTGAAGGAGGCGGGTTGGAAATGGGTGCGGGCGCTCTGTTGCTTTGCTTGCTTTATATAGAGCCGGCGTCAAGAGGGTGGAAGACTCTGGAACGGAGGACGCGGGCGGCCGGGTTACTACTTTCCTTTCCCGTCTGTGGGCGGGATGTATTGGTTTTCTTTCCTGTCACGTTTTTGGCCGCGCCGGCGGTGCCAGCAATGGTGAAATAACTACAGGGTGGCTGGCATGCAAATCCTAGGGCTCCTGACCTGGTGCCCGGATCAGAAGTTCAGAATCCATGGTACTCCTTTATTTCCCTCATTAATTTCCTTTGTTTTTTAAAGGCATTTATTTCCTTCTGCTGTGAAATAGTACACGGCAGGATGTTCTCCCACGGTTCTGAAACACATGATGATTTAGACATGCAGTCTCTAAGATGAAACTTTGACAATTATTTTGTATGCGCTTAAATGTTGCCAAAAGGTTAAGGGATATGTAATCGGATTGTGATGAAATAGTACCTTACCAACATTTTGGCCAGGTCTATGTTCGCTGTTCGCATGAGTGCCAACTTTATGGCATGCCAATGATCCTTTCCCCCATCTCTAGTTCATTTTTCTTTAGATCCCCCCGTCCACTTTGCGAAACAAGGAAAAAAAAATCTGGCGCTCTAGCGACGCTCACTGTGAGCGCCACAGAAGAATCCTAGTGCCGCCACCCTCTGGGAATCCCCTCCCCCTTCCTCCCCTCGCTGCCGCCGGTGAGCGTAGCCAGTCGAAGCCCGTGCGTATGGACACATCTGTCTGGACACATCTGTGCCGCGTGGCAACCCTCTGCGGCGGGGCCATAGGCATCGTACCGGCCTCCCGCAGCGCAGGGAGGCGGTGGCCCAGTGTTGTGGCGGCACAGGAAGGCCTCCCATGGAGGCAGTGGCGTAGCGCTGCAGCGGGGCGATCTGGACGCCGTTGCTTCGTCGGTGGTGGTGGACGGCGTGCGGCAAGGGGCGGGGATATAGTGGTATGGCTTGGTCGGCGAGCGCGCACGGCGCGGTGCCCGCTCCTTCACCACCCTGCATGTGCGCCGCTACGGGGCATGTTCGTGCCGGCGTATGGATGCCCGCTCCTTCACCACCCTGCATGTGCGCCGCTACGGGGCATGTTCGTGCCGGCGTATGGATTCGGGTGCGGCTGGCGCGTGAGGGCCGTCTTCCGTCTGTGTGTTGCTCGGGCTCACGAGGGTCGTGTTTCGACGGCTGGTAATGTGCAGCATCCGACGAGCAGGGATCTAGCGGCTGGAGATGCTGGTTGCATGTGGGGTCTCAGGACTGTTTTTTTTTTAGACAACGGACTCAGGGCTGGTGGCAGCGGGCATGGGGGAACATTCCTTGGATGGATCTAGGTCGGACCTGACCCGAGAAGCCCTTATACCCCGACAACCCAACACGGGTCGGTGTTGCCTTGGTGAGGCATTGAGGGCAGTTGGCCTACAACGTGGTACTGGCCGTTTTACAGAGGCCTGAGAAGATAGAGGAGAGCATCAGGCCCAGATTTCTTGAATACATCTAGGGGTGTAAGGTTTGGGGGCTTTTTCCAGGTGGGATCCAGCGCCACGGGCCGGGAACTCCCTTCATGTGTGGGTCGGCATCGTTGATGTCCAACCCTGGCCGAGGTGGTGCTATGGCACAAGGGTTCCGCTCCCTTGCGGTCCATGCCGAGGTGCGGGCTTTACGGTGGTTTGTTGCTCTGGCAACAGTGGTGTGTCTCTCTTGGACGCCGGAGCCGCGACCCCAGATGGGGAGGCTATGCGGTTAGCTCTACGATGAGCAGCGTTTCAGCAATGGTGGCGCCTCCTCTTGACTATGAGGGTAGTGAGGGGAGGGGTGGCGGGTGATCCTGGTGTCGTCGTGGCTTCGGCGGTGGCGCCCCCCCCCCCCCCCCCTCGTGGGTAGGTGGGAAACCTTGAGTCCTCGGGTGGCACTGGTGTGGGTTCGAGCAAAAGCTCTGCACTCGACCGGCAACGGCGGCACCTACGGGTGTCGGTTCCCTCTAGGAGCGTTGTTATGGGTCCCCTCATGGTGCCACGGGTCTGTGGTGAAAACCCTAGTCCGTCTCTTGGGCTCGACGGCGGTGGTGTATGGTGTCATCACCCTCATGAGGTCTTATACTACTGGAAAAAGGCTTATAGGTGGGCTCAAATAATTCTCGGGCAGAGAAAAGAACCCGCACAACTATTTCAAAAAAGTTCCAATGGCGGGTGGAAGAAAAAAAGTCGGCCACAGCAAAACGCTAAGCAATGGCGGGCGGCAATAATTAGCCGCCACACCTATGTTTTCACAAAATTACTCGTGGGATGGAAAGAGTAGTTGCGGGTGGGCCTAGGTGCCCGCCATTGGATCTTGACGCACGAGTGGCGGCCGTTCTAAATGTCCGCCAGTGTAATATTTCGCTAACCCGCTCCCACCATTTTCAAGATTTTCCAATGTTAGCAGTACGCATCGCCTGCCATAGATCTTGTAAGTAAGGAATAGTGTTATGACATATCATGTTTATTAACCTAGAGTAGTCCCAAGATTGAGCATGGCGCTTTCAGTGGTGTATGTTCAACATAGAAAAAATTTAAAGGGGAAATGTTGTCAAAAAAATAGTTTTATGTGGAAGGCGAGTGTTTTCGTTCATTGGAGAGTATTCGGTTTGTACACGGAGTGCGTCAAATTTTGTCGTAACGCTCTCAAAATTTTACCACACCCTACATGGGTCCTATGAAGACACCATGCCAAGTTTCATCCCTTTCCAAGCTCACTTGCACGTTATGTTGAACCGAAAAGCTTTTTTCCCTTTTCAATTGCTGGAAAATACCCTCCCCCCCCCCCCCCCCCCGCGCCGCCTCCCTGGCGACTCGGGGGGAACCCTAGTAGTGCCGCCGCCAGCGCCCCAGATCCGCCTCCCTCGCGTCGCCACCGCCGGAGGGGACGCCGGCGAAGTCCGGGCGTGCCCAAGGAGGGTGGTGGCGGGGCGTTCCTGCCTCCTGCAGCGTCTTCCGGCGGGGCCTGGCCTCCCTCGGCACGGTGCGGTTCCGCGGCGGTGCTCCTCTGCGCGCGGTGGCGCCACCCCTCTCCGGCCGGGTCTCCTGTCTCCGGCCGCGTCTTCTCCCTGGCTACAAGCGCGAGCTCGGCGGATCTGGCCATGGGGGCCGCGGTGGAGGGATTCTACGGGCGTGGCGCGCTGGCCGTGCGTGGCCGTGTATGGGGCGCCCTCTTCTTCGTCCCGTGCGCACGGGCCGGCCGTGGCCATGCGCGGCGCGTCTCCCGCTGATGAGTGCTCCGTCGGTGGTGCTGCAGGTGTTCCCTTTCTGGATCCACGCGGGACTGCAGCCATTCTGCTCGGTGGTGGCGTGGATTTTCTCGTCTTTGACGCGGCGGCCTGCACACGGTGGATCTCGCCTTCGCTGTTACGATCCCGGTTGGCTTTGGAACCTGCGTTTTCCAAGGTCCAGCTTGCCGGCGTTCCTCCCGTAGCGGCTATGGCCCGGTGCTCTTGAAGCTGCGCTCTTTCCGGCTTCATGGGTTCACCGGTGTTTTGGCGGCCCCGGCTTCGTCGATCCAGGTCTGCGTTCTCCAGATCCTGGCTCGTCGTCTTGCCGGATTCCGTCGCATCCCGTGTGTGTGGTTCCTCTACGTCCTGTTGTCGCCTCTCCAACCTCTATCGCCACCCCTTGCATTGCCCCTCCCCCGCCAGGTCCAATGCTTGTGTTTCCGGTCGCATAGCTCCCCTTCCGGCGATGGCGGCCCTAGCTTACGACATGTCCCCGTCCTTGGATCTAGTTCCGACGGCTTTGGGATTGTTTGGACATTGGCCAGGCCGAAATCCCTGCTTGATGCTGGCATCGGCGACACCTGCGGGTGTCATACCCTTCTTGGAGGCGCTGCCACAGCCTATTCTCTGAGCCCCTCTTCGAGCGCCGGGGGAAACCCCAAATCCAGTTCCTCGGATCGGACGACGGCGGCACCACGGTGTCGTTCCCCTTCATGAAGGCGTCATCTTGCTTGCTCGTGCCGTGTCTTCTACTCGATTCCGAGTGTTGGGGCATCGTCTTGGTTAGGGTTGTTTCTGTTGGGCTGGGTAGTTTAGCGCTGTGTTGTAGCTTCTGTTTGGGCTGAGCATCCCATGTCACTCTGCTTCGGGCACCATGTTTACGCCACCTTTGGTTGTGCCATGTGATGTACGCCCCCTTTGTATTCTCATTTCAACTTCTTCTATCAATGAAAGATACGCAAGCTTTGCGTATTCGCGAAAAAAAAATTGCTGGAAAATCAGTTAATGCTTTTAAAAATAACAAACCAACTCAAAATGTTCTAAAATTTGAGCATGAGATTTCCGATGGTGTGCATTAAACATAGAAAGAGTTTGGAGTTCAAATGATGTAAAACATGGAGTTGTCTATGTAGGCGGGGGTTTTCGTTCGAAACCCTGATACTTTGTCGGAGAGTGTTCATTTTGTACATGAAGTGCATCAATTTTTTGCTGTAACGCCATAAAATTTTTAACACACCCTACAGGGGTCCTATGAAGATACCTTACCAAGTTTCATCCCTTTCTGACCTCGTTTGCACATTATGTTGAACAGAAATATTTTTGCCTTTTTTAATGGCTCGAAAACCAGTTAATGCTTTAGAAATAGAAAACCAACTCAAAATGTTCTAAAATATAGCATGGGACTTCAAATGGGAGTATTAAACATAGAAAAAGTTTGAAGTTAAAATGATGTAAAAAAATGGAGTTGTGTGTGGTAGGCGGTGTTTTTCGTTGGAAACCCTGATAATTTGACGGAGAGTGTTCTCTTTGTACAGATCAATTCCATACACACGATACATTAATCCTTGTAAGCAGCAAAGCTAGTGAGATTCACAACCTCACTAGATTAAGTTGGGGACCAAGGTCAAGTTTCTTTGTTGAGTGCATGCTTGATCATGTGCTCGCGGGAGAACTCCGCGGATTGATATATACCTTGGTTCTGAGTACCGATGAAGGATTCTTCTGACACCAAAAACCCTTGTTCTTTAGGGCCCAACATATATTCTCTTTTCTGGCATTACCTTATTAGCCAGGGATATTACGACATCTCTAGCAGATCCCCTAAAACCGGTTAGAGGAGTAAAAGTTCCAGTTTACTCCTCTAAGCCGGACCTAGCCGGTCCCCTAATCCGGTTAGAGTAGTAAAATATTTCCTCCGAGTAGCGGTCGAGGTGTTAAAATACTCCAACTCCCACGTGCCAAGTAAATCCCCCCCCCCCCCACGCGCCACACCAACGCCCACTCCGCCGCCCAATCCACCCATGTGCCACACCCACGCCCACTCCGCCGCCCGCACGTCGGCTGGATCCGGCGGCCGCCGCTACAACCCCCCTCCCGTCCATTCGTAGTGCTTGATCAGTGGATCCACGCCGTGGTGGCACCTCCTCCTCCCGCACATCTTCCTCTCACGCGTACAACGCCTCCTCCTCTCACGCCGGTGGTGCATCCACCAGGCGACGCACCGGCCTTCCCCGACTACCCACCGTCGCCGCCACCGATGCCAATATATCATGGCGGGTGGCAGCGCCAGTGGGGAACTTGGGTCGCCGAAATCTACGACTGCGACACCAAGACCCACAGTTTTGGCTCCTTCCACTCGGCTGAGGCGGCGGCACGTGCATACGACATCAAGGTGGTGCACCAGCACGGCGCCGCAAGCCACCGTAACTTGCCCGACGGACCCCGGGGTGGCCACCCCATGCGAGAGGCGGTAGGACCGAGAAGCCCGCGAGCATCTCGCGCCGGAGTAAGCCGGCGAGGCGTACATGGCGGAGCTCTGCCGACGCTACCTGGAGCGCGTCGAGGCGGAGCACTGCCTGTACGCTGACTATGCGGCGAGTAGGGACAAAATCATCGATCAGTTCAGCGATGAAGGTGGCGATGGCGGAGGTAGCGACGGTCCGGACCCAATGATTGGCGCTTTGAGTAGGGAGGAGTGGAAGACGATTGAGGAAGAATCGGACTAGGTTTAAATTTCTAACTAAATATCTACCTAGTTGGAGGTATCTCATTACGCATTTGTTCTCGTTCCTCCTCGGTGATGCCCAACAAATATTTGCAGTACAATGCAAATAAAAAAATACATTTTAGTAATTAATGATAGCATGTTTTTATCGTTCTTGTTTTATCTTTCTTTTTTTGGTATATTTTTTGGGTTTTACGTGTTTTTTGCTCTCTTTTTTTGCTTTCGTTGTTTTTTGTGTTTCTTTTTCAATTTTGTAGTTTTTGTTTGATTCTTTCTACATTTTTTTTATACACCAAGAATAATTTTTATGTACGCGTTCAACATTTTCCAAATATATAATTAACATTTTTGACAACTTATATTTTTTTATGTCTACTTTGCCCATATACATTGTATATTTTTTGTCTACACCAGAAAGATTTTTTATATACACGTTTAACAATTGGAAAATACATGATTAACATTTTGAAAATACATATTAACATTTGGTAAAATATATTTGTTTACGTCTACATTCTCCATAAACATTGTACATTTGTGTATACATCAGAAACATTTAGATATACACGTTTAACCTTTTACAATTTCATGGTCAACATTTTTTTTAAACATATAGTTTTTTATGTCTACTTTTTCTATACACATTCTACATTTCTTGTATACATCATGATCATTTTTTATATACACGTTTAACATTGTCCAAATACATGATTAATATTTTCGAAAACTTATAATTTTTTATGTCTACTTTGTCCTATACACATTGTATATTTTTTGTATACACTAGAAACATTTTTTATACACATTTAACATTTTTATACACATTTAACATTTTTTAAATGCATGCTTAACTTTTTTCAAAAAAACGGAAACTTACATTATTATTTTCTTAATTTTGTTTACCATACACACTACCCATTTGTTGTATACAATGGAAACATTTTTTCTAAAGAAGTTTAACATTTCTTTAATGCATGATTAATATTTTTATAAAATTTTGCATATAAGTGATCTTTGTAATAGAAATATTCAGAGTATTTCAAAATAAAGCCAAAAGAAAGAAAAACCGAGTGTAAGAAAGGAAAAGGAAAGAGCTGATGGCCGCGCTGGGCCGGCCCAATCGGGCAGCTGTGAGTAAGAGAGAAAAGGGGGAAAATGGGGGAGAACATGGGATCGAACCTGCGTCTCCTAGGTGGAAGAGCGACCATCTAGCCGGAGGAAAGGAAAGGCAAGGAAAAAAAGCGAATCGTTTTTGCCACTTTCGGGTGGCATTGGTGGGTAATTCTTGCCAACTTCAAGGGTAATTTGGATGACGATGAACGGACATAAGCACTCCGTGCTTTATTATTATTAGGTAAAGATGTGGTACGCAACGCACCTCGTCTATGTCACACATCACCACCCTCTGAACAGTCTTGTGCCTCAGCGCCTCCCTCGCCACAGAGCCCTCGCCGCCGCCCATGATGAACACCATGTTCGGGCTACAACAATGAAATGGAATTTCCAGATTGCCTTGACCCCGAAGAGACTGAAAACCAGGCCCAATCCGGCGATTGCTTGCTCACTTGGTGTTGAGTATAATGGTTATCTAGAAAACGTAGGATTTATTATACCTTGACTTGTACTCCAAGATGATCATGTACTCCTATATAAATGCCCACAAGGCTCAAGCAATAAACATCGATTCCACCAATCTCTCTCTATCCCTTCTAACATGGTATCAGAGCTCCTCCGACTCCTCCACATGGCGTACAGCTCGTGCAGGTCCCTCGTCTACGCATGCCCGGTGCTGGCAACATCGATGCGTGCCTTCGTCCACGACGTGTCCCCGGGCCTGGCAAGCCTGGTGCGGCGCTTCGTCAATTTCGACTTCGTCTGTCTACGCATGCCCGGTGCTGGCAACACCGATGCGTGTCTTCGTCCACGATGTGTCCCGGGCTTGGCAAACCTGGCGCGACGCCTCGTCAACACCGTCTTCTTCCCGACGCTTCACTGCTTCGACACCACTGCGCCCATGACTAACTCGGCGCCTCGTTGCGCCCGCGGCTTCACGGCGACTACCTCGACACCGGCCACCCCGACTTGACATCGACCATGGCGTTCTTCGCACGGCTACCTCGACCACGGCTACACCACCCTACGCCCTCGGCTACATCGACATCGACACAAAGGGCTACCGCCTTGCTTGAGCAATCTCGCCGGTTTCCACTCCAGCCATAACTTCCGCGATGCTTCGACCGCTACGACTGTGGGGGGTGTCCGTCGGCTTACCTTCGGATTCTTCTCCAGTCTCACCGTCTGCGTCGCTACAGTTGTGACTGCGGGGGGATGTTGAGTATAATGGTTATTTAGGAAACGTAGGATAGCGTAGAATTTATTCTACCTTGACTTGTACTCCAAAATGATCATGTACTCCTATATAAATGCCCACGAGGCTCAAGCAATGAACATTGATTCCACCAATCTCTCTCTATCCCTTCTAACACTTGGGATGGAAGAGAAGCGGCGGGTGTATCAAGTAGTCGTGGTAGATGAACTCGTCCGCCTCCGCGCTCTGCATCTTCGCGTCGATTATCAGAGCCTTGCCAAAATGCTTCGTATCGACCAAGGTGATCTCCTGGTACTTGCTCATCCCTCGGTGCAGCACATTTTCAAGCACACACACACAAAGAGAATGGGTATAAAAACAACATTTACATGCATGACCGCCTCAGAAGAGAGAGCTCAGAGATTCACCTACCTGTTCAAGGCGTAGCAGAGCTTGAGGCCGTCATGGATCTCCTCCTCGTACCACTGGGTTTCCTTACGATCTCCCCTCTGCTGCAGCTGCTGCTGCTTCGCCAAGGCCGCCGGCTTGCCGTGCCCATTCATCTCACCAACTATACTACCTCTTCCTGCACAGCCCCTAACATCTTGCAGACAAGAGCGAAGTTAACTGGTGACTCTGTGACGATCTGACGAAGGGTCCAGCCTGTCTCACCGTTGGCTATGGATTGGCTTTATAGAAGAGTAGAGTGCGGTGTTTTCCTAGGGGCGAGCGAGAGTACCAGGAGTACGTGACTTAGGCCCTTACCAATGCATATAAGTGATTGGTTTTTTATTGCTAAGCTTCCTTCATTTAATTAGGTGTAGACTTAGAATTGTGTGTCCATCTAGATACATTCGTTTAGCATGTTTCTTACCGGGGTCACCAAACTAGTCTCTCTTTTCATAATTAACTTGCCACATCAGATTTTTTGTCTACTTGGCAGCCTTAACACCTGTACAAAGTGAAGCATTGAGAAGGGCCTTAGAAACAGTGTGCGTGACACTTGTACAACTCCGGCCCATCAATACAAAGGAAGTGGGCCAGACCATGTTTAATTGGATGACACGGCGTGTTGGTGTTGATTGATCTACGTATGCAGATGCTATCCATGTGAAAATGGACAGATCTGTCTCTTTTCTAAAATTTAGCACGGCCCGGATCCAGAAAAAAAAATCATAAAATGGCTCATTTGCATGACACTCGGGGATGTGGTGTGATGCTAGATAGCACGACGCTTTGGCCTCAGGCGCCATGCTTGATGGCGCAATAGCTACCTCTAGTAAGGGTGTCGTGCTATCTAGCATGGCGTCCTAGCCCAGGGCATCATGCTATCTTGCATGGAGCCCCAGCCCCCGGCGTCATGCATAGTGGGTCATTTTATGAATTTTTTAATCCAGTTCATTTTGTGCTAAAGTTTCAAAAAGGGTCAGATTTGTCCATTTTCACGTTATCCATCGATCTACAGAGGAGAAGAAAACGAGAGTCCAAAACCGATGAGACAAGTCACATCAAACTGTGTTAGTTCTCTAATCATGTTTATTTACATTACATTTATCTCCCGAACACAGTGGCCGAGGAGAGAAAAACCTGAAGGTGGAGTGAATAATGTGTAAAAACGTTCGATGCAAAATTAGTGTGGTACAATTAATATTATGCATGAGAAAATAAGAGGCTATTCTCTTAGGGATTTCTGCACCCAGGTCTAGATGCTCCCATCCATGAACAGTAAAATCGTTTGAAATAGTAAAAAAATCAAAAAATTCCATTTTTTTGTGGTGTAAGATTGCTGAATGCGTGATGCCCATGCCAAATTTGGTGGAGTTTGGACATTCGAGGAGCTCGTGGCAAAAAAGACAAATTTTAGGTCTGTGAGAAAGTTTGAAAAAACACCACTGTTCACAGCCGATTTTCTCTTTTTTGGCCCGAGCTCCTAGAATGTCGTTTACCATTGAAATTTAATATGAACCTGGTGCACTCAAGCATCTTGCTTGCAAAAAAGTTTCAGAATTTTTTGAATTATTTTATTATTTGTTTTGATTTTACTGTTCACCGAGAGTAGATGAGCCTGGACACTGTTTTGAATATCCTCTTCAGGGTGTGCTTTATTGATTGGGAAAATAGTTACATTGTCTACTAGAAAATCAAGAATAAAATCTGCAGGGCCATCCTCCCACACAGTCCACAGCTCCCACTCGACACGGCTAGCTAGAATATACGCTTAAATATTACTCTCCATATGAGTGAACTCAAAAATTACATGATCAAAGTTGCGAGCTAAGAAAGAACATATTTCATATGCACATCATGCCAAAAAAATCAACAGCTCCCCCTCGACCCGGCTAGCTAGAGTATGCGCCACAATATTATTTTCCCTATGATTGTGAGCTAAGAAAGAACATTCTTTATATATAGCTATTGTCGGCACCGCCGAGTTGCCTTCATCTGCCATGGCATGGGCTTCAATGGCCGCAAAAATGGCTGCCATGGCAATCATGACACGGAGCCGTGTAGTTACATGTGATTGTACCTATTGCATAGCTACATGATGAGGAACGAAATATAATGCATAAGAAGAGACAACATGCAAACATAATAATATTTCAAGTTAAATCGCTCATACAAACCGATTCTAAATGAACAAAAATGGATAATTATCTTACATTACAAAAAAAAACTCGCTCTCAGACTGCTGTCCTGCCAGGCTATTCATGTCTCTTCGATCCCTTGGTTGTTTGGGGCTGTCGAGCCTACCGCGGCGCGTGCACGTGTCGTCTGACCGGTCAGTTTTCTTCACCACCATATCCTGTTGGTCATACGCGTCTGTTGTGGGTCGGCGAACCGCCGGAACGGGGTCAAGCTAGGCAGCGGCGCTAGGCACCTGCCACTACAGATTTAGCCACTGAAATCGCTAGGCACAAGGCCGTAGCATGGGCAGTTCAAAGGCAAAAAGAAGCACACAAAGAGAAGAAAGAAAAGTGAAGCTGCCAGGAGAAAGTAGAGAGTAAACCGAAAGATTAAACGGCCGAGCCATGACACCGAGATTCAATCTTAGCTCATCGTGGCCTCATTTCATCAAGCAAGTCATCTTCATCACCACAGAAACCAACGAGCTCGGCATGGGTAACCTGCAACGACGAGGAAAGCGAAGGATGGTGAGCGAGAAGGAAAGAAATGTCATAGCCAAGAAGGAAACAATTCTCAACCTCACATGCCGCGAGGAACACCGGCACCGGCGGCCGCGGCACTGGCAAATAAAGCACGGAGGGCGCCGAGAAAGCTCGAACAAGCCCATGCACTGGACCTCCGCTTCTGCTGCCAGCGGTCCGGCGGCTCCACGGACAGCGTGCTGATGTTTATATGAAGTTTGTTAATTAGAACTAGCTAATTGTTGCATGCATGCATTTGATTACGTGAATTATACAATGGATAGTCAGAAATTCAGAGCCCGTCGTTTCTTCAAAGCTCACCTTGTATATACTTCTTTTATAATACAGGAAATAGCCAGGTATGTAGGATTTAAGATATGGATCTGGGCTGTTGAAACATGTTGAACCCTAAACTGGTACGAACAACAACTTGAATAGTTTCTCAGATTTTTTTCATAGATGCCGCTGAAGTTAGACAAAATTACACCACAATCGCCACAGGCAAGTGAAAAATAGGTTCGACACCTCACCCTCGAGCAACACGTCACTCCTTCTGTAAGCAAAACTTCAAAAAAAGACACCCGTTCGTCTCCCGCCCGGTGCCCATCCCCATCTGCCACCTCCCTCCGCCACGCAGTGATACCGGCAGGCGGAGGGAACCGACAAGCAAGGACTATATCATAAACAAGCACGAGGTGGTGATCATAACATATAAGGAGAATAAGATAGACTCATAGGAGCGTGTGATATTTTTTTCCTGTTGCAACGGACGGGCGTGTTTGCTAGTGTTTTACATAAACGTGAAATCAAAGTTGGGATATTATAGACCCACCCCTTTTTTATACTAATTTTAACATAACCTTTGTACATTGATAAGCTAAAATCAGACCCTCTACTAGTCAAATCAGATAAGTCTGGCACTACTTGCTCTGATGCTTGACTTCACGCCGTCGACGGCCGATCGCACAGGATGTTCGGCAGACATTGGTAAATGTCATGTGTTGTCCACAGATTGCATAGGCATGCTGTAATGCCCGAAATGCGCTTCTAGCTCACACGAAGATTGAAAGGCCTTTGTTGGGACTAGGACTGCATCTTGGGCCCTTCAAAAGTTTTAGGTTCACGCGGGTTTTCAAATCGTTATGACATCGACTGCTGACGGGAATTCTTTTGGTGCCCCTATCTGATACACCAAGAGATTCGTGCCACAATTGCTATTGTTTCAGTTTACTTATAACGCCCAACATGTTGTCCTAGCCCAACCAAGACTTTGAAATCTCCACTAAGGATAGAAGCACATATTGGTCGCACCAACAAATGACTTCGGAACATACACGTAGGGTCATATGTTGGTGAACAGGATGGTCATCACAAAAGATACTACTAAAAGAGATGATGAGATAAATACTAGATAACATTATGACGTACATATGCCCATACATAAATATTTCACCAAAGAGTGGTCACATGGTCATCAATCATTGCAGTGGAAGAAGGCACAGATGGAAGTACGGATAAGAAGCAAATATGCCTAAGAGTCAAGAGAAATAAGCAAGACGTCCAACAAGACTATCGATCAACAACCTCAAATCTAGTCATCGTCAAAGAAGAACAAATATAAACTCCACGTAGAACGTGCCATGCTCTCGACTTTACCTGAACCTATACCTACACCTAGAGTTGTTGTGGTATCCGTGAGTCACTGAGACTCGGGAATAACACGCATAATGGGGTCGCAATCTAGTTGATCAAGAAGGGATCCTGAATACCTGCCTATGATTCATTCATAACCCCATTGTGTCTTCTTATTGTTTGCATACCCATAAGAAAAGAAAGTCGCGGTACGCACATGGTTGACAAAGTTTTATTTATTAGTTGAAGTTTTCTACAACTGGTATTATAAACTTCCAAGTCGCCCGTAACCGCGGGCATAGCTCTCTGAAAGATTTAACCCTGTAGGGATGCTTCCAACTTTCCATTATAAGTCCACACGCATGCCCGTTCCTCCAAGTTCAGGGCTGTTAGAGCCTGTAATCCGTTATGGTAGTTTGGAGAAACAAGATCCTCTAGCTAATGTCAAACTAATCGAGAAGACCTCCCGGTGGGTCGAAAGCCGGATCAGAGCCGCACGTATCTCGTGACCCGGTCCCATCTGTTTATGATGAGGCTGCGGGTAACCAAACCTAAGTTTCCCCTTGGTGGCCCCGCAAGCTGCTAGGTATTATGGACCGATGCCCTTGGCACTAGCCCCCCTGTTGTTATGAAAAGCATCTCGGATGTCGTCACACCCTATGCAACTTTTATGTTTGGCAGATTTAGTACCAATCTTGGGCCTTCTGGAAAGATACTTCAATTTAAGAGTGCGAAAAGATACTTCAATTAATCCAAGTTTTACTGTCATTTTATTATGTTTAGATTAATGCAACATAAATATGTACTTAATGCATAATATATGGTTAGGGCTGAACTTGTGAAGAGGCACATGAATGGAAAACCAATAAACAATCCAATACAGACAAAACTATGTTTGTCTTTTATTCCCAAGTTTTAACTAGTACAATTCGGGTTCACACATGCTAGTGCATGGCAATTTATTTTTCACCGCTACAGGGACCAAACTATCGATTAAGCAACGGTGTTCCATATATCTAGTACTAGAGTTCTTATCTTCTCAATTGGTACCGGTGCTGACAAATGGCGCCGTGGTGGTAGAGCAGTATGGTGGGACATACACATTGCACAATGCTGGTAGCGTCTGCAGCACTAACTTCCTTATCTCCATGAACTGAGGTAGTTGTTGAGGCTGGATAGAGCCCTGGCCCTGAGGCTGGACAGAGCCCTGGCCCTGTGGGTACTGTTGTTGAGATTGCTGGAAGGAGCCCTGGCCTGACGGGAATTGTTCCTCAGATTGTTGGATGGAGCCCTGGCCTGACGGGTACTGTTGCTGGGATTGTTGGATGGACCCCTGGCCCGACTGTTGTTGTTGTTGATGCAGAATAATAGCGTGAACGACATTGTGGATGGCTTGGCACCGTGACTGCTCAGGGATCTGCCACAGCTGCTGACAACACTGTTGTTGCAACTCCTGAAAACTACTTTGTTGCAATACTTGTGGCCTTGTATGCGCTATATTGTGTTGTTGCAATAGGACATCCATGCATGGAACCAGTTGTTGTTGCAGAAATGGTTGAAGGATTTGTTTTTCTTGTTGTGGAATTTGTTGTCCTTGTTGCTGCAAAATTTCTTGTTGCGGCTGTGGATATGGTTGAAGTGGTGGAAATGCTTGCGGTTGTGGATATGGTTGTTGTGGTGGAAATGGTTGTTGTGGTGGAAATGGTTGTGGTTGTGTATATGGTTGCGGCTGCGGATATGGTTGTTGTGGTGGAAACGGTTGCGGCTGTGGATATGGTTGCTGTGGTGGAAATGGTTGCGGCTGCGGATATTGTTGTTGTGGTGGAAATTGTTCTTGCTGCCCTGGAATTTGTTGTTGTGTTTGCTGCACAGATGGCCTTTGTGGCTGCAATTGTGACATTGGACCTCTTACTACGGCTGAGGTGGTGGTCGCCACGATAGCAAGGAGGGTAAGGATGAGAAAGGTCTTCAAGGTGGATTTGTATTGTCCACTACTTGCTTGGCTTGAATGATGTACTCTAGTTATGAGAATGATGGATGAGGAAGGACGATCATCATGCTACCGGCCTATTTATAGCTGCCATGGAATGATCTCTTCCACTACTTGCATTTACTTTTCTGAAAAGTGCTTGGATGCTTCCCGAAATCATAATTTTGTATGTTGTGTTTGATGGCACTACTTACAAGTGTATTCTTGGACTAGTCATTAAAGTTCCTTGTTTTTGCACTATCATTCCACAACCAAAAAGGTGTGATAATTCGCGTGACTCATCTTATTCACTTTACAGCTCAAACACTGATCTAGATTGCATAATTTTCTGTAACTAAGTTTGTAATGTTCTACAAGTTGTTACGTGTACACTAGATAAGCATGGCTTGCACAGAACTTTGTTCATAATCTTTTGTAGCCTGTTAAGATAGATGAGACCACTAATGTAACTTGCTTTGGTAGGCGATGACTCACCAAATTCCTTTTACATGTGAAGCGTTGTAGTGTTTTAGAAGTTATTAGCACACATCAACTTTGTAATGTTCTAGAAGTTGTTAGAAGTAAACCAGATAAGCATGGCTTGCACAAAACAAAGTTTGTAATCTTGTGCGGCATGTTTAGATAGATTAGACTAGTAATGTAGCTTGCTTTGAAAGACCATGACTCATCAAATCCTTTTACTTGTCTTAAGTGTTGTACAATTTATTAGCACATATCAACTTAGTATGGCTTGCAACATGTGTGAATGCCAATGTTTATTATAGATTCTATTCGTTTGTAGATCTTATTCTGCTTTACGCAAATCATGCAGATGATCATCTACGGTAACGCTTGCGAGCCCAGCTGCAACAATGTTGGCAGGGTCGGACGGAGGCTGTGGGATGGCACGAGTTTTTGTGACAACCTGTAGTTCATAATTGTAAGGAAGATACATGTTATATTTTTCATGCATTCTAAAAAACGGAAATTTAAAAGTATAAAATAATTGAGTAGCTAAATAATGGAACTCACTATTAAGACCTCACAACCAGACTGAAAAATTCAAGTCGTTCTTAAATAAAAATAAAAAAGAATTTTCTTCGTTCCAATTTTGTTTGCCCGAAAGACATCTTTTTTTTCTATCGATTTTGTCGAGTCATTACACTGATTAAATAAATGATTATCAAGCGGTTCTTATTTGAAGAACCCTTACCTTTTGTTTAGCTTGAGACTAAATCCTCGATGCTGTTGTATTAAGATAAAAAAATATTGTGATTAGCAAAGCTCTCAAAAACTTAGACATGACCTCCAATCATTATTTATCTTTTGGATCACATGCAAATAATAATTAGATAACTTGACTAGATTCCATCATTGCCATTTCAAATATAGTGAATGTAAAATCCAAACATAATCCTTAGGTTACAATACAAATTACACATCAATTGTTTAAAATTAAAAATATACGAATGATTTATAATTAACTTAGAAAGAATAAGTCATGTCAGGAGTGAATTATTAAGCTTCATTATAATAAATACTATAATTGATGAATAATTACAAAAGATAAAAAAAAACTAAGCTAATCTTGTGCTTCCCAGATCTTCAACTTCTTCCTAACTTGCAATGGAAATCTCAAAGCAAAAAGTGTTTGGTTAAGATTAGAATGTTTGCTTCTCAACTAAAAAAAATGATTGCATCTCCATGGAAATGCAATGTTTAATTTAGGAACCTAGCCATGAGAAACTACTAAGTAGACTGATTCCTAGTCATATTAGAGAGAGTTAACTTCTTTGAAGCAAATCCGCCATTTCCAGATGAAGGCAACTGTAGGCAGCAGCAAGCGAAAATTCCAAAAACAATGACTAGCCAGCTCACAAGGACAAATAGCCAAATTATAAAGCATCAAAACAATGCTAAAGAGGAGGCAATTGCCAACCCAGCAAACCATGGTGCGGATGTAGCAAGTCTCATCCAAAGTCAGCCAACTACTTAGCTAGATAACTATCAACCACAGCAAGACAACCAACTTTCTGTTCTATAATTCCAAAACTAAACAGTAAATTAGTAGTTGTCAAACCACACAGGACAGTCACCACATGCTGTGGCAGGGTCATATAGGCCACCCAAGACTATATAGGGCAAGCAAACTAGCAGTGCTAGTGCCCTCAAACCCCGCTGGTACACGAGTACCAAACAAGAGCAATGACCAATTCACTATTAGCAATTGGAAGAAGAAGCTAGGAGGAGCAAGCTTGCCACAAGAAACACGTCATTGAGATTTCCTGAAGAACAAGCTTTGTATACCATACGGTACGAGGTAGAAGGCTTTTAGATAGAAAAGAATTACAACCCAATTTGGGTAGCGATATGTTATTACATCAGGATAGAATGGCACTACCATAAAAGACATAAAAAACGCAAGGATCGCATTTGCTCTTCAGTTTCAGAAATAGAAGAATGTGTAGATATGAGGAGCATGGTATGTGTTCTTATCAGAATTTTGGGAAAGACGAGAAAAGAGCTAGAGAAAAGATAAATGAATTGGACCTTCTAAACTCGCTGACTTTGCACTAACCACGCACTTGGAAGTATTAACTGTAGCATCTAAACTTCACCAGATAAGGAATTATTCATATCACACAACACGTGCACTAGAATAAAATCAAGCATAACATCTGTTCATGATTACCAAACACTATGCACTGCACATACACCATAGATGTGTATATGCGAACAGGAACAACTGCAAGGAATTTAGAAAACTAGATGGATCACATTGCATAACACGTACATTTTTTATAAAAAAAATAGGTCTCACATAACATGGAGTACACAGTAGCATAACGAGCACATGCCTACTGTACCAATAACAACATCAAGCTATAGCATACGATCGTTACCAGAGCATAACAACATCAAGGATAAGATATAACCCCACCGATTCTAAACAGTAGCCAGGAAATAACACCATAGCATGTAGAGAGTAAGCAAGCCTAAACACCAGCAGCTCTGAACATTGCTATAGCATGGACATGAGTAGATACGAATTGACCGAGCTAACTAACACAGCTCAGATGAGCAGCATACCTCAGAACCAAAACCATGCCATCATCAGAGAGAATTTAGCAGGTCTAAACAATTAATCTTAGCACAGGCATACCAGAATCATCAGATAACCACCATCCAAAATGGTTTGCTCATCGACAGATGACCAAAACATCACAAGGAGCCCCGGCTCGATTACCCGCACACAGCGTCCATAGCTCGATGGCAAAAAAACTAGAGACTCGTAGTGGACTCAATACAACACCGTGAAGCAACCGCGCGCACGAGGGCACCGGCAAGGACGCGGGTCCGTGGGAACGAATGGGGGCGAAGCCGCGCGGGGGACGCTCGGTTGTGGCAGAGAAGCCAATCCGGAAGCGCGGAGGATGCGCCAGCGTCCATGGCGGCAACGTGCCAAAACCCTTGTGGCTCGGGATGGCCTAGGGGAGCAGAGGAAAAGGCGCACGCCGATTTGAGGTTGTGGAAGTGAGTAATGAGAGGAGGAGAAATTAGGGAGGCGTATGGCGGCAGCAGGATAGCTGGCGCCTGCCAGAATTACCGGCGACGGTGGCGGCGGTGAGCTAAGCGTGAGACCGTGCAGAGAGAGAGAGGGGGAGGGGAGAGAGAGAGAGAGAGAGAGAGAGAGAGAGAGAGAGAGAAAATTTTTTTGAATACATGAACTTTTTTGAAATCTCACAAACTTTTTCCAAATTCATAAATTTTTTTGAGTTCATGTCTTTTTTTCAAAATCACGAACTCTTTTCAAATCCCGCAAACATATTTTGAACTCTTCAACTTTTTTGAGCTCCTGAACTTTTTTCAAATCAGCAAACTTTCTTTTCAACCCATGAACTTTTTTGAGTTGGTGAACATTTTTTAAAATTTCTTCTTTTTCGTATTTTCTCAAAAAGTCAACGGTCCGCCGATCAACGGGGGACCGGTCAACCGCGACCGGTGAGCTGCGAACAGGCGATCAGGAATCAGGACAACCAGGTGTCGTTATTGCGCCGGCCCATGGAGCGTGGCGCGTGCCGCCACGGGGCTGCCTGGCCAATCTTTAAACACGCCTAGCATGGCACAGCCCGTGGCAGCACATTTATAAATGGGACGTGCCTTGCCGACATGAGTGTCACACTTCCACGCCTAGCCATGACACGTTTGCTAAACGGGACGGCCAGGCATGACAGACACATGTGTCAGCCATCCTACGTGCTATTCAATCTTTTGGGTTGTTTTGAGTCTATTCTTGGAATTTTGGATTGTTTCGAAATAAAAATAAAAAACTGGCCATGTCGTGCCGGCACACAGGCCACGCCTCATAGCCCAGGCGCAACCCCTGGCATGCTAGAGCCTGGCACGACCCATTTAACCATGTGCCGGGCCGAGCACATGACGTGTCAGCACGCATGCATTTCTCCTGGCCTGTGTAGGATGCGCTAGATAGCTAGGTTGTACGCGAGTGAGAATCATGATGTGTTTGTGTGTGTTCATTAGACCATAAAATAGGAAAAATCTCTGCAACAATAGAACTTTGGGAAATAAATATCTACGGGACAGTTATATCCCTACAACAACTCTTTAGAGATGGTCTTTACCGCACTATTTTGCTATTTTCAAACCTGAGGCTCTACTAGATTCTTTTGCTGAAGCCTTGAGTTACGCTTCTCATATAACTTGAGGCAAGCCTAACTCTGTGTTCATGTTGAACAATACTTTAACCTCAGAATGAGTTCGGATTTATTTGGTTTGGCTCGGAGCCTGCCCCGAAGGATCTGAGCGGCCATCGGGGGAGTACATAAAAGTTATAGGGAAATGCTTTGTATCTATAGTATGATAAGACTCGATCGTCAGACCAGCCGAACATCGTTTATCTACTCCAAATCTGACGCTCGGGAGTAGTCTTGCTTTTGTAAATAAGGAAATAAAATAAATCACCTCGTAACTTCCGCGCATTCCCCAGATTCCAATCGGGACGCAGATTTTCCTCCACCCCGAGCTCGCCTCGCGGCCCTCGCCATATCCCCTTTCCCCCGGCTCCGCCCCCTGCACCTCCTTCTCCGACTATCTCCGGTCCCCCGCTCCTCCTTCTCTCCTCGTACCGTCACTCACATATGAGGCCGCGGCGCCCTTCACTATCGGGTGGCAAGCACACATGGCCGGGGAGGCTGACCAGTGGCGACAGGTGCGGGTGACAGGTACTCCAGGCACCGAGGAAACTGCATAGCTGCTGCAGGTGATTGCAATTGCAGGTTGCATCGTGCAGCCGTTCTTCTCCGTGGTGACGGTGCGGTAACTCACGCGACTAATGGTAGGAAACTACGCCTTGCATCCGTCAATGTCTTATTTGGAACGATTTTGTCACCCTCAGATTGTGTTTCATTCTTGTGGAACAGTGTTACTTGACTAATTGGTTGCATCAAGGCCCTCACTTTATTGATAATCTTGTTTTAGCAGACATTGGCAGCCAGCAAGTGACGCAGTTTCTTGATCTCGGAAGCCCCCTCGCCACCCCTGGGCTCTGCCAGAATCATGCTTCCAATTAACACTAATTCTGTTCTGAACATACTCTTCTCATGCTTCTTATCCATGGAGACTTCCAATTAACCCTAATTCTGTTCTGAACATACTCTTTTCATGCTTCTTATCCATGGTGATTTTAAATTGTAATACACATGCTTCTTCGGGTGAGAGTATGCTTCCATAGGTAAACAAAACTCAGTGAAATTTGTATGTAGGTGAACCAAACATGCATCCCCATGTTGCCGCAATCTTAGTTTCTTTCTATGTTCAATGTTATGTACTTCAAAAGACAAGTCAGATTCATATACTGTACATATTTCATGCTTCCTGAGAGCTTCTGAATCCAGCTCAAGTGATTCTTTTGTTTATGCAGATTGCTTCCATCCTTTCTGCCGATGTCGAGTACTCAGTCATACATATTTGCATTGTGTGTGTCCTAAAGTTGCAGCATGGTTCCATTCAATCTTATATTTGTTTAGCTTCATAAATTTGCTTCAACCACTACCAAACATGCTTCGTTCTTTCTCGCTTTTTTATTCCAACGGCCGTGCTTCCGTTGCTTCGTGTGTATGCTTCTGTTGTATAGACATTTTGCTGCTCGCAGTGATATACATTCTTCCTTTACCTGACATGTTTCTATGGTTCAGGTGTTTATCTTGCTGGTAATTAAATTGTGCTTCTACCATTACCAATGTGTGCTTGTTTTATTTCTTGCATATTGCCTTGTGTTCTCGTCTATTTCAAATATTTTGCACAATATTTCATTATTTCTCGCATATGTTTTCATGGTTTCCAAATCTAACGACAACCGCTGTGAGTATCTGCTTCGGTTAATTCTCATCATGAATAATCCAATGTTTTGACAATAAGGCCGAGATTGTTGTTCACATATCCACTGCATGCAACTATGCTTCGCGGTTTATTTACACCTGTATATCAGTTATGGTGAAATTTTGCATCAACCACTGCCATTGTATGCTTCTTATTGTACAGACATATTCTCTGGAACCATGAGTGCTTCAACCACTACGAGGCACGAGCCATAGTTTCTTGTAAATATTATTGTACTAACATTTTTGTTATCATAATACCACTGCAAGTGTGCGCTTTCTTGTTTCTGAATATTTTCTACTTATAGATATTTTTCCGCACCCGACTTCAGCCATGATTCTTGTTTCTACAAAATGCCAATGAGGCTATGTTGATGTCGAGCGTGGTGAATGGGACCGGACACTGCTATTCGCCAACGAGTACTGTACTAGTAGAAAACAGGGCTTTGGTCCAGGCCGGGCCAGCCCATTAGTCCCGGTTCAGTCACGAACCGGGACCAATGGGATCAACGGTCCCGGTTCGTGAGGCCAGGGGGGCGGCCGGGCCTCGTGGGGCATTGGTCCCGGTTCGTCTGGACCCTTTAGTCCCGGTTCCAGACACGAACCGGGACCAATGTGCCTCGCTCCTGGCCCACAACCATTGGTCCCGGTTTGTGGCTGGAACCGGGACTAAAGGTGACCCCTTTTGTCCCGGTTCCAGCCACGAACCGGGACCAATGCGCCTCGCTCCTGGCCCACAACCATTGGTCCCGGTTTGTGGCTGGAACCGGGACCAATGGTTGGCCTATATATAGCCCCCGCCCGCGAGCAGAGCAATGCATTGCTCTGTTTTTTTGCCCGGCCGTGGGAGAGCTTTTGTGGTGCTCTAGCTCACCTCCTATGCACATGAGGTGTTTGATGAAATGCCCGAGCCAAACTTAAGCTTTCTCCTCTCGAAGCTCCTTGTCCAAGCTCCATTTTCCTCAAGATTTGTCTAGGTTTGGCGGTCCGTCCTGTCCCGTCCCCGTCCTCACCGTCGTCGATCGCCCGCGCCCATCTCGGAGCCGGCAACACCGTGGTTAGCCTCTTCTTCTTATCTTCTTTCTAAAAGAAAAAAGTTCTTATTTGTGTGTTTTAATTAGATGCTCTAGAGAGTTATATGTTGTTCAATAATAAGAACTATATAACGCACGCAGATGAACCGGCAATGGATGTACGGTGACCGACGCACCTCCGAGTATATTAAGGGCCTGCATAATTTTCTCGAAGCGGCTGAGGCAAACAAGCAGAATGGTTTTATGCATTGTCCATGTACTGTCTGTGAGAATACGAAGGCTTTCTCCAACTCTAAAACCCTTCACTTCCACTTGCTTGAGAAGGGTTTTATGCCACACTATAATGTTTGGACCAAGCACGGAGAAAGAGGGGTTATGATGGAAGACAACGAAGAAGAAGAGGATGATGACAACTACCCGCCCCCTGAATACGGTGATGCTGCAATGGGGGAAGCTGAAGATCAAGAGGAACCAGACGATGTGCCCGATGATGATCTTCGCCGGGTCATTGTTGATGCACAGAGAGAATGCGAAAGTGAAAGGGAGAAGTTGAAGTTCGATCGCATGTTAGAGGATCACAAAAAAGGGTTGTACCCAAATTGCGAAGATGACAACAGAAAGCTCGGTACCACACTGGAATTGCTGCAATGGAAGGCAGACAATGGTGTATCTGACAAGGGATTTAGTTCGCTGCTGAAAATAATGAAGAAGAAGCTTCCAAAGGATAACGAATTGCCCGGCAGTACGTACGAAGCAAAGAAGGTTCTATGCCCTCTAGGATTGGAGGTGCAGAAGATACATGCATGCCCTAATGACTGCATCCTCTACCGCGGTGAGTACGAGGATTTGAACGCATGCCCGGTATGCGGTGCATTGCGGTATAAGATCAGACGAGATGACCCTGGTGATGTTGAGGGCGAGCGCCCCAGGAAGAGGGTTCCTGCCAAGGTGATGTGGTATGCTCCTATAATACCACGACTGAAACGTCTGTTCAGAAACAAAGAGCATGCCAAGTTGATGCGATGGCACAAAGAAGACCGTAAGAAAGACGGGAAGTTGAGAGCACCCGCTGACGGGTCGCAGTGGAGAAAAATCGAGAGAAGGTGGGGGGACTTTGCAGGTGACGCAAGGAACATATGGTTTGGTTTAAGTGCAGATGGCATTAATCCTTTTGGGGAGCAGAGCAGCAATCATAGCACCTGGCCCGTGACTCTATGTATCTATAACCTTCCTCCTTGGTTGTGCATGAAGCGGAAGTTCATTATGATGCCAGTGCTCATCCAAGGCCCTAAGCAACCCGGCAATGACATTGATGTGTACCTAAGGCCATTAGTTGAAGAACTTTTACAGCTGTGGAATGGAGAAGGTGTACGTGTGTGGGATGAGCACAAACAGGAGGAATTTGACCTACACGCGTTGCTGTTTGTAACCATCAACGATTGGCCTGCTCTCAGTAACCTTTCAGGACAGACAAACAAGGGATACCACGCATGCACACACTGTTTAGATGACACCGACAGTATATATTTGGACAAATGCAGGAAGAATGTGTACCTGGGGCATCGTCGATTTCTTCCGACCAACCATCAATGTCGAAAGAAAGGAAAGCATTTCAAAGGTGAGGCAGATCACCGGAAGAAGCCCGCCCTCTGTACTGGTGATCACATACTTGATATGGTCAATGATTTACAAGTAATCTTTGGAAAGGGTCCTGGCGGACTATCTGTTCCGACTGACGATGCGGGACGCGCACCCATGTGGAAGAAGAAATCTATATTTTGGGACCTACTCTATTGGAAAGACCTAGAGGTCCGCTCTGCAATCGACGTGATGCACGTGACGAAGAATCTTTGCGTGAACCTGCTAGGCTTCTTGGGAGTGTATGGGAAGACAAAAGATACACCGGAGGCACGGGAGGAACAGCAACGTGTGCATGAAAAAGACGGCATGCATCCAAAGCAGTATGAAGGTCCTGCCAGCTACGCTCTTACCAAAGAAGAGAAGGAAATCTTCTTTGAATGCCTGCTCAGTATGAAGGTCCCGTCTGGCTTCTCGTCGAATATAAAGGGAATAATAAATATGCCAGAGAAAAAGTTCCAGAACCTAAAGTCTCATGACTGCCACGTGATTATGACGCAACTGCTTCCGGTTGCATTGAGGGGGCTTCTACCGGAAAACGTTCGATTAGCCATTGTGAAGCTATGTGCATTCCTCAATGCAATCTCTCAGAAGGTGATCGATCCAGAAATCCTGTCAAGGTTAAGGAGTGATTTGGTGCAATGTCTTGTTAGTTTCGAGCTGGTGTTCCCACCATCTTTCCTCAATATCATGACGCACGTCCTAGTTCATCTAGTCGACGAGATTGTCGTTCTGGGCCCTGTATTTCTACAAAATATGTTCCCCTTTGAGAGGTTCATGGGAGTCTTAAAGAAATATGTTCGTAACCGCGCTAGGCCAGAAACAAGCATCTCCATGGGCCATCAAACAGAGGATGTCATTGGGTTTTTTGTTGACTTCATTCCTGACCTTAAGAATATTGGTCTCCTTCAATCGCGGTATGAGGGGAGACTGACTGGAAAAGGCACGCTAGGAGCGGAGTCAATAATATGTAGGGACGGGCATTCTTGGTCTCAAGAACACTACACAGTTCTACAGAATTCTACCTTGGTGACCCCGTATGTCGATGAACACAAGAATATTCTGCGCTCCAAACACCCGGAGTAGTGTGACGACTGGATTGCATATGAACACATCAGGACTTTCGGCAGTTGGTTGCAAACACGTCTCATGGGTGACAACACTGTTTCTGATGAGTTGTACTCGTTGGCCAGGGTACCATCTTCGATTGTATTGACTTACAAAGGGTACGAGATAAATGGGAATACATTTTACACGATCGCCCAAGATCAAAAGAGCACCAACCAAAACAGCGGTGTTCGCTTTGATGCAGCAACCAATAGGGGAAAGGACACATATTATGGTTACATAGTGGACATATGGGAACTTGACTATGGACATGATTTCAAGGTCCCTTTGTTTCAGTGCAAATGGGTCAATCTGTCAGGAGGCGGGGTACAGGTAGACCCACAGTACGGAATGACAACAGTGGATCTCAACAATCTTGGGTACACAGACAAACCATTCGTCCTAGCCAATGATGTGGCGCAGGTTTTCTATGTGAAGGACATGTCTACCAAACCGAGAAAAAGAAAAGATAAGGAAGCGAATACATCATACGATGAGCCAAAGCGCCACATAGTTCTTTCAGGAAAAAGAGACATCGTGGGATTGGAGGGCAAGACAGACATGTCTGAAGATTATGAAAAGTTTCATGAAATTCCTCCCTTCAAAGTCAAGGCTGACCCAAGCACCCTGTTAAACGATGAAGATTATCCATGGTTACGGCGCAATAAGCAAAGGACACAAGCGAAGAAAAAGTGAAGACTTTCTCTCCACAACTATATCATTGCAGTTACATGTGAAGAAATTAAATGCCTTTTGTAACAGATGAGTTTTCGTCCGAAACCCTAATACTTCGAAAGAGATTGTCCGTTTTGTACACGAAGTGCATCCAGTTTTTGCCGTAACCCTCTCAACTTTTTAGCACATGCTATGTCGGTGAAATGATGATACCATGCCAACTTTCAACCTGTTCAGAGTTCATTTGTAGTGCTTTTCAATTTCAGGGTCATTTAGCTTAAAAAATCAGTAAATGCATGAAAAATAGGAAATGAAGTCAGAAAGGGTTGAAAATTGATGATGTGGCTTTGAATGGTGCATTTTGAACACACAAAAAGTCTGGAGTTCAAATAAGTTCAAAAAAATGAAATCCCTTTGTAACAGATGAGTTTTCGTCCGAAACCCTGATACTTCGAAAGAGATTGTCCATTTTGTACATGAAGTGCATCCAGTTTTTGCCGTAACCCTCTCAACTTTTTAGAACATGCTATGTGGGTGTAATTATGATACCATGCCAACTTTCAACCTTTTCAGAGTTCATTTGAAGTGTTTTTCAATTTCAGGGTCATTTAGCTCAAAGAATGAACTAATAGCAAAAAGAATGAACTAGAAAACCTTTATGAAACTCTAATAGCAAAAATAATGAACCAAAAATAATTAATTAAAAAATTCTGTTATGATCAACTAAAATGAAACTATAATATTCTTCAATAGCAAAAAGAATCAACTAAAAAGCTTTTATAAAACTCTAATAGCAAAAGGAATCAACTAAAAATATTTTATAAACCTCTAGTATTTATGAAACTAAAATTATATAAAATTTATGCAACTAAAGTTATCAAAGTATTTTTTGTTCAAAACATTAATAGCAAAAAGAATTTTCATAAGGAATCTTTTTAGAAACTTTAATAGCAAACTAAAATAACAAAATCTGTTTTTGGTTAAAACAGACATTTAAAATTACCTAAAAATTACCAAATTGAATATAATGATAAAACACAGTAATATTAAATAGCAGGAAAAAGAATCACTCAAAAATCT
The DNA here is from genome assembly GCA_039707655.1 of Elymus sibiricus. Lineage (NCBI taxonomy): Eukaryota > Viridiplantae > Streptophyta > Magnoliopsida > Poales > Poaceae > Elymus > Elymus sibiricus. The sequence goes on from CM077676.1 coordinate 87,488,299, forward strand.
ATTTTTATAGTAAAGTTATTCACAAACTAGTGATTCACGCCAATTTAAAAGAATTCAAATTTAAACTATTCAAATTTGGAAACTAATGGCACTAACAGAAAGTTTATAATTTTTGTGACCTAAAAGCAAAAAGAATCACTGAAAAACTGTAAGTAGAAACAAAAGAAAATAAATAAAGCAAAAAAAGTAGAAAAAAATTAAAAAAAATGCCGCCTAGTGGGCCACCACGGCCTGAATACGACTAGAAACCCAACCATCTAGTTGAGCCAGGATTCAGGCCCGCAGAAGGCCCACAAGGCCCACAGGCAGAGGTCATGCGATTAGGCCCGTAAGCCTGCTGCTGAGAGGAGCTCGAGAGGGTGTGCGCAGCAGTGCTTATAAACCACTCTCGAGCCCTCTCAGCTAGCGAGGTGGGACTAAACTTTTGGCCCCGGGCAGCACCACCCTTTAGTCCCGGTTGGTGGCACCAACCGGGACCAATGCCCATCTTTGGTCCCGGTTGGTGGCACCAACCGGGACCAATGCCACCCTTTAGTACCGGTTGGCGCCACCAACCGGGACCAAAGGTCCCTGTTTCCCGCCCTTTGGGCTGCTGAAAAGAGACCTTTGGTCCCGGTTGGTGGCACCAACCGGGACTAAAGGTGGGCATTGGTCCCGGTTGGTGGCACCAACCGGGACCAATGCTCTGTGTATATAAGCAGGACTTGTTCATTTTCATCTCGCAGTTCCCCCCGACGACGCCGACCTCCTCGACGCCGCCAGGTTGCCCCGACGCCGTCGCCGTCGCCCGTGCCCCTGCCCCGCCCCCGAGCCCACACCGACGCCGTCTGCCGCCCACGCCGTCGCCGTCCGCCGCCCCCGAGAGCGCCCGGCCGCGACCCTGCGCCCCGACCCGCCCCACCGTCGCCGTCGTCGCCGGCTCCCTCGTGCGCTGCCCCCGCCGTCGCCGTCTCCCTCGCGCGCCGCCCCCGCCGTCGCCCTCGCCAGCCGACGCCGTCCTCCGCCCCCGAGCGCGCCCGGCCATGCCCCTGCCCCGGCCCGCCCCCACCGTCGCCGTCGCCGACGCCCTCGCCGCCCCCGCCGTCGCCCTCGCCGGCCGCCCCCGCTGTGAGCCGCCGCCGCCCCGGCTCTGTTCATATCATTTTTTTGTTCATTTTTTATATGATGAATTTTTTGTTCATATATATATAATGTATATATGTATGTGGCTATATGTATGTATGGATGTTCATATATGTATTAATTTTTTTGTTCAGAGCATTTTTTTTTTCATATATGTATTTTTTTTGTTCATCTGTGTATTAATTATTTTTATTCATAGCATTTTTTTTGTTCATATATGTATTTTTTTTCATAGCATTTTTATTCCATGTATATATGTATGTGGCTATGTATGTATAGATGGATAGATTTTTTTCCATGTATGTATGTCGTTGTCGATATACCCCCTCCCCGATAACTTCGACATGAGGGTGGGTCGATATACCCCCTCCCCGATAACATTTTTTTCCTAAGTTACTAAGGTAAAATGTTCAAGCCCCTCTCGATATACCGGGCGACCAACTCTCCAGGCCACCCAAACCCTAGAAAAAAAGCGTTGTCGATATACCCCCTCCCCGATAACATTTTTTTTCTAAGTTACTAAGGTAAAATGTTCACCCCCCTCTCGATATACCGGGCGACCAACTCTCGAGGCCACCCAAACCCTAGAAAAAAGCGTTGTCGATCTCCTACCCCCTCCCGCCCCTACCCGACAATCTCTCGAGGCCACCCAAACCACTAGAAGAAAACTCCGGTAACTTCAACATGAGGGGGGACGTCGATCAACCCCCTCTCGCCCGAACAAGTCTATGTATCATTTTATATCGCGGTGGACATATATCAAAGTTTGATCATATGTCAAAGTTTGAATTTTGACATATGCAACATTTGATCATATATCAAAGTTTGATCATATGTCAAAGTTTGAATTTTGACATAGATTTATCAAGAATGCCCCCATTATGGATGTGCACAAGTTGATCCAATTTTTTCTGATCTCATATGATGCTACGAAGCTCTTCAAAGTTGTTTTGGAACGGAGTTCCGGATAGAATAATTCACTTTTTGGTACGAATTTCAGCAAAGGCCTTCCAAATAGCGATATTCGGAAGGCTCTTGCTGAACTTCGTACCAAAACGCTAATTAATTTTCCTATCCGGGACTCCGTTCCAAAACAATTTTGGAGAGCTTCGTACCATTATGCGCCTGTTACTTCCGGCTAATGATGAAGCCATTGTTTTCTTGAATCCTTTGACACTAGACAACGTGACATATAGAAGGGTAGATGAGATCAGGAAAAATATGGACCATTTTCTGCACATTCAGAATGGCGCCATTTTGTTAATTAAATTCCTTAAAGGTTAAAATGAGTTAAAAGTTACTTACTCCCGGTCCGCTCGCCCGACCAACTCTCGAGGCCACCTGTACCCCCTCCCCGATAACTTCGACATGAGGGGGGACGTCGGACATGAGGGGTGAGCGTCGTTGTCGTCTACCCCCTCCCCGATAACTTCGACATGAGGAGGGACGTCGAACATGACATGAGGGGTGAGCGTCGTTGTCGTCTACCCCCTCCGGTAACATAGATAACTCCGGTAACATAGATTTATCAAGAATACCCCCATTATGGATGTGCACAAGTTGATCCAATTTTTTTCTGATCTCATCTATATATATATTCTTCTATATTTGCAGAAACTATGGATCAAAGAGACTTGGAACAAGAACAGTTGTTGGGGGAGATAATCCTCGCCGGAGGTGGTGCTGTCTTGTCGTTTCTCAACGACACCGATGGAACAATGGAGGAGGAAGGACATGATCATGATGGCTCCGGTGACAAGATCATGATGGCTCCGGAGGTGCTGACTAGCTAATTGATGCATTAATTGTTTTGGTATGTACATATATATATTAACTCTTCTTTCTTCTTTTATAGCCCTCCGGATCGAGCCAAACTTCGGTAACGAGACGAGGCCCGAAGAAGAGGTTGCGCAAGGATGAAAGGTTCACGATCACAGCACTCGCGGACGATGGCCTACCGATTGAACCCAAGCGGACCAAGGACGCATTTTCTGCTCAGTGCGGAGCTATTGTTAGGGACAACATCCCGATCAGCATCAAGCAATGGAATAAGCCTAAGGACGACGCCCCTGAAGGTGATTATGTCACCGATAGACAGAAAGATGATCTTTGGACCTTGCTGAAGGCAAATTTCACCCTACCGCCAGAGGAGGATCCGAATAAGCCCGTTATAGAGCCACTGGTCAAGGCGTGTGCTCTTAAGAAGATGGCAGATCTATTCAGGAGGTGGAAGAAGGAGTTGAAATCAAAGTTTGTCGACAAAGGTGAGACTCCAGAATTCATCGACCGATTTGAGAAGATAAGAGATCACTGGCCCGCATTTGTGGCCAACAAGACATCAGACAAGAGTAAGAAAATGTCAGAGACAAACAAGAACAACGCTGCAAAGAAGCAGTATCACCATCACACGGGGTCAGGTGGCTACCTCAAAGCCCGGCCGTTGTGGGACAAAGCTGAGAATGACCTGATTGCTAAAGGGGTCGAACCAGAGACATTGAACTGGCCAGACCGTTCAAGGACTTGGTTCTTCGGGGTTGGGGGAACTTTGGACCCTGAAACAGGGAAGTGCCGTTGGACGGACGAGCAACTTGCAATACCCGTCACGAAGCTTCAGAAGTATATCACCGCAGCGCAGGAAGGGACGTTCATTCCCGACAGAGAGAAGGACGAGCTGACTGAGGCCCTAGGGAATGCTGAGCACCCTGGACGAACACGAGGCACACCAGGCTCCGTTCCGTGGAAGTTTGGGTTTCCCGACGCAGGCGGTTACAGAAGCCGGGAGAGAAAGAGGAAAGCGGAGCTGAGCGACATGCAGAAGATGAGTGCAAGACTACAAAAGCTAGAGGAAGCTGAGAGCCAGCGAGCTGCCGGCCAACTATCTCAGCGGCACGAAGCTACCCCAGAAGCTACCCCGCCATCTCAGCAGAGAAGCAGCGTGGCTTCCACGGAGCCCGTTCAGACTGACTTCACGGAGCCTATCTACCCCGTGGATACTATCACGGAGGCTCAAAATTGCGAGCTTATGACGAAATGCCATAACCTCACTTTCAAGGCGGCTCTCGGCTCTGTTGCACCTCCTCAACCCAACGGAACTTTTCACTGTCTTACGATTCCACATGGCTATGCTGTTGTGATGGTGGATGAAGTAATGGAGGGATTTGAGGAGCTCGAGCTTTACCACTCTACAGGTGAAGGGGAGAATCAGCTGGTTCGTGCTCTGAGGAGTACATGTCTATGGCAGAAGGAGTACATCAAGCTTCCAAACTGGACGCCTCCGCCTCCTCCTCCTCCTCCGGCGAGTCAGGGCACTCCGCCTCCTCCTCCTCCTCCTCCTCCGGCGAGTGATCAGGGCACTCCGCCTCCTTCTCCGGCTCCTCCGACGCGTGAGGGCACTCCGCCTCCTCCTTCGCCTACTCCGGCGCGTCGGAGCACTCCGCCTCCTTCTCCGCCTCCTCAGCAACGACGAAAGAGAGACGCCGCCGCTCCGGCGGCTAGCAGTACAAGCAGAGGCGGGAGGCAATTCAGATACGGTCCATGTCTCAAGCCTGTGGAAAAGTTACCATATGAGAGGACCGAGCAGGAAAACGAGAACATATGTCGTGCCGAAGTGAGGGACCATTTTGCAAAGAAAACTCCACCTCCGAAGGAGAAGCTAGATCCGGTGAAAGTGAAGCGCACTATCGATGCCCTGAAGCGACCACCACCGCCTCCGCCGGATTCCAACTATGACCGCATAATTACTAAGACACATGCTAAAGCGCAGCAGTCGGGAAGTACTTCCAGTGCTGCAAGAGCGAAAAAACGAAGAAGTGGGAAAACAATTCCCCAGCTCGGCGAACAGGAGAAGCAATCGTGCCCCCCGCTCAAGGTGTCTAGCGATATCGCTAATCATCCGGTGCTACTGCCCGGTACCACTCTTGATGATTACCTGCCCGATGATGTACAGTTTGAAACAGCTGAGGTAGTAGACGTCTTTAGATACGAGCACGGGAAGCCTCTCGTCAAACCTGATCATCCTCATCTAACAACGATGATGCAAAAATTGCATGACTGGTACATGGAAACCTGCAGGAAGTCTGGGAAAGACAGTTTGTTAGTCGGAATTAAAAAAGAGCATGACTTCCCTGGAGTCGACCTGCTGCCTGTTGAATTTGTGGAGTTATTTCAATTATACAATCAAAAGGCCCTCGACAAACAACTCATGACTTGCTACTGTCTGTAAGTATTACTTCTATAATTAAGTCTCTAGCTCAGCTCGTTCATTGCATGTATATATAATTATCCTCACTATATTATGCAGATTGAAGATGGTCGAATGCCAAAAAATAGGAATCTTCGACGTTGGGTTCATTAGCCCAAATAACATGAATGAATGGTCGGTACGAAAGGCGGCTGAAGATACCGAGAACAACTTACTACAAACGTTCCTTAAACATCAAAACAAAAGGGAAATACTCTTTCCTTACAACTTCAAGTGAGTGTTACTGTCTTCTGCATATTCGGTTCCGCTTACTCGTGGTTAAGTAATGTAATTGATGAGTTATGCGTGCGCAGCTTCCACTATATTCTGCTATCCATTAACCTTGACGGGGCATTAGTAACTGTCTTAGACTCGCTCCGTAAAGATCCCAAGTATTATGCGGACATGACTGCAATGCTCCAGAAGTAAGTTCAATCAATACCGGGACCATATCGGCAACTTTCGTTCATTTCCTGATATCAAGTAATCATTTTCTTTGCCTGCCAGGGTTTGGAAAACGTTCACCGCTAAGGTTCCGGGTCTGAAGAAGGAGCTGCGATTTACACACCCCAAAGTAAGTAGTACTAGCTAGTTCCGTGCATCTCTCATTGATTCTAGTTTCATCAATATCATTATCATGCTTGCTTATCAGTTTGATTGAACTCTATTCTCGTAAAGTGCTTGTTGCAGGCACCCAACACTCATTTATGTGGATACTACGTATGCGAGTTCATTCGCTACTATACCTCTGAACGGGCCTCCTCTGAGAAACAATTTGAAGTACGTAAACATTATTCACAATTTTATTTTATATATTACCATCAATTGTGTTGAGTTTCATTCATATATATGTATTGACCCCTTCTTTAAATTAGATCTGGCAGATGCGGGATGAACTCCTACCACATGATCGCATACGAGCAATTCAAGAGGAATTGGTGGGATTCTTTCTTGACCACGTCATACCTGAACAAGGAGAATACCATCTGAAATTGAAATTGTTGTAAGGGATGTTATATATTGTACATATGTAGTAGCGTCGGATAGATATACGAAAACTTGCTGTTCGACCAATCTCTCGGAGAAAGAGAGGTCGATCACTTCTCTCTGTATAGGTTCATGACGATCTTATGTACTTAATGGTTCCTTCATTTGCTTACTAGCTAGCGTGTCGAGTTCTCTCTATAGTAGCTAGCGTCGACCAAGCACGGAGAAAAAGAGGACACTTCTCTCTATTAGCTAGCTAACACAATATGAAACCCCTAAATTAACCCTACAAAACCACCTAACCCCCCTCCCTTTCAAAAAAAAAACAAAACCCCAGCTCCTAACAGATGCCTTTTGGTCCCGGTTGGTGTTACCAACCGGGACTAAAGGTCCTGCCTTTTGGTCCCGGTTGGTGTTATCAACCGGGACTAAAGGTCCTGGCTTTTGGTCCCGGTTGGTGTTACCAACCGGGACTAAAGGTCCTCCTGCCTGGGCTCCCCCCAGCGGCCACGTGGAGGGCCTTTGGTCCCGGTTCGTAAGCGAACCAGGACTAAAGGTTTTGGGCTTTAGTCCCGACCCTTTAGTCCCGGTTCCAGAACCGGGACAAATGGGCCTTACGAACCGGGACAAATGGGCTGGCCACAGGGAGCTTATGGTGTGTAGTGTTTTTTATTGATGAGCCCATTTAGTGCGACGACGGCTGGGCGAAAGTTGAAATAGTGTCATTGTAATATTGTTCCATTTTTTATTAAATAAAAGAGTTGTAAATTTTGTTCATACCATGTGGTTTTGTTTTAATTCTCTCTGCTTCTTTTGCTTCCACACTGATTTTTTTGCTATTACTATGTTCCATCACACTACAAAATGGTGCTTCCTTACAACTATGCTCGTGGAACGGACAAAATGTTTTCCTACTATAATGAGTTTGTTCCCATTACATACACCAGGAAATGAGTTTCTTCCGTGCATCGGTAAGAATGCTTCTGTGGTATAAAATCTTGTTGCCATCTATAAAGAAACACATCTTAAAAATATCATAATTAATTGCAGGATATAATTGTGAGAAATAATTGTACTTACCAAATTATTTCCTCAAAAAATGGGATTTGGCATCATTCCCAAAATGATGCTTCCATGCATCAACAAGAATGCTTCCATGGCATAAAAATCATGGTACGATCAGTAAAGAAATACATCAAAAAAACAAGATCTAATTAACTGCCAGATTTATTTACGAGAAGTAATCGTACTTTCCAAAATTATTATTCAGTTTTAGGAAGCAAATTAATTTATTTATTTTGAGAAGCAACAATCCTGTTTAGAAAGCATTGGTGCTCAAGAATGGAAACAAATAAAATAGCTTAATTAATCATCCCTAGATTTGGGGAGAAATTGTTAGGAAAGAAATTCATCACAATTAATGCCAAGTCCTGCATGCAAATTGACTCACGCAGGGAGTTCTGCTACAGGATGGGACGATGTGCATGCTTCGAATCTGATGGCCACAGACTAGTCTGATAGGTAGCAAATGGCAGTAGTCTGATGCCTAGCGGCTTGCAAAGTTATAAGGTCGCCCGGGAGCTTGGCCTAGAGGCTCCAGGTTGACCTCCGAGTGAAGCGGAAAGCTTCTGGACAAAGTCTGATGCAACACCATCTTCTGGGACGAGATGTGTGTGAGGGGGCGACTTAATCTTCACGGTGTAGGATCATCGAATGAAGGGGATAACTTGCTGCAAGGAGGCAAAATAAAAAACAAGTGATTATGACCCGATGAGGTATGGATGCCAACCGTATCCTGCAATCCGAACATACGTCGATCCACAACCCGCAAAACTACCCCACACAACTATGCTCAACACAGGGAGCACGGGATAAGTGCAATCCGCAAGGGAAATCACCAACACTAACACACACAACATGACCGCAAGTAATCACGAGAATATGGGTAGCAAGAACTGCCCTTCTCTAATGAGTAGCGCCAAAAGGCCTGGCTTGGAGATGGTGGTGCTGCTGGTTTGTAACAGCCCGGGACCGACGCTCCAGAAGATTCCCCTTTCTTTTCCATTGTCGCCGTGTGGTTCGAGTGGTTGTCGCATTTATCATCGCATCATACGCATCATCTGCATAGCATCGTCACTCGTTTTCGAAAACTTGCATCCGTTCGTAGTTGCCGGTTTGCTCCGTTCGTGTCGTCGACCGTTTCGAGACCAACCACACACGCACGCGCCCGCGGCATCGGTTTATTATCGGACGCTTTCGGTATTTCAAAATCATGTCACGGGCCGCAAACCTCCCTCTCTTCTTGGCCCAACCACTTCTCCACAGCCCACTGGCCCAACTTAGCCCCCCTCCGTTCGTGGTCATCGGATCGCGATCGGACGGACGAGGTCCAACCCCAACCCTAGTGCCTTCCCTATTTAAACCCCCATGGAGAGAGAGCCCCTCACTCCCTAGGGTTTCCCCCTTGCCAAATTGCAGCCACACCCCTAGAAAACACCCACCTGCTAGCCCTCCTCCTCCAGATCCCGCAGCCCCAACCATCTGCCCATTTTCGGCCCTCGGATCGCGATCTAGAGGCTGAAAATCACCCAAATCCCACCTACCGGACATGTCCGCGGCCAATCCGGACATGTCCGGGCGACCACTGCGCAGCCGCGCCCGATCCCGCCGCCGCATGCCCGCAGCAGCACGAGGGCAGGAGGCCCTCGATCCCGAGCCGTGCCACCTTGCAGCCCCATCGGATCTGCTCCGTCGGCCCCTCGTCGGAGTGGACCCGAAGCCGCCGCCGCCGCTCCAGGCCGGAACCCCGTCGCCCTGCACCTTCTCCTCCCCTGCCTTTCTTTCTCTCCCTTCCTAACCCTAGTCCCTCTCTCTTCCATGGGCAGGAGCAGGAGCTCCTCGCTGTCGGCCGCCGCCCCCATCCAGCGCGTGGCTGCCGGATCCTCCCGCGCCCATTCCCGGCCGCCCCGCCATCGCCGGAGATCGCGCCATGTCCGGCGCCTCGCCTCAAGGTGCGCCGCCGCCGCCTCCTGCATCATGGAGACGACGACGCCCAGCGCCCGCTCGTCCCGCTCGCGTTGACCTGGGCCAGCGCGGCCCAGCAGCTGTCCACGCCTCGAACCGGCCCAGCTTCGCCCGAGGCCCAGCCTCCTCCTCACCGACTGGGCTTGGCCCATGGTGTGCCCCCTCTGTCCAGCGCCCCGTGCACAGTATAGCTATATTGCGCCCACTGTTAGGCCCGTTGCGTTTTTATTAATTTCAGTAAATTGCCTGTTTTTTAAAATTGCTATAACTAAATAACCGTGCGGCGAATTAAATAGTTTTATATATGTAAAATGCTCAGAAAAATGTGTAGGTTAATAATATGTCATTTTCATCCATGTAAAAATGCCTAAGCTCGCTGTTTTGCATCATTTTGCATAATTGCCATTAATTTGCATTGTCATATTTATTTAACCATGCATTGGAATTAATCCACCTATATATTAAAAATTGTTCATGTTATCGGCATCACATTTTCATACATGTCAAACTTGTCCATTGCAATATTTGCATTTAACTTGCATTTATAATTGCTAAAAGGGGATTAGGCCATAAACTTGCATAATTAATTGTGACATATTTCCCTACATGAACCTATGCATATTATATGTGTTTTCGGGGTAGGAAAATCCATAGAAATTAACTGTGCATTTAGTTTTGTCATTGGAGGAAGTGTGAGTGCATGTCATTTTTGCCATGATGCCCTTTTGTCTATTTTCGTGTGATTTAATCCATGCATGATATGAAATAATTTTGAACATGAGATATGCCCTTGAACATGTATGCTAAGCCCTGGTATTTTTGGTTGTCATAGAAATGCATGTTTAGGTGTTGTTTTCTTGTTGCCAACATGCTATAAAAATCTGATGTTTTGAGGGTCCAAAATATTTCTAAGTCTGGAAATCTGTTATTTTGTTGCTGTGTTGCGATGTGATTTGCTAGTGTTCTAGGAGTCTTTTGGTGATGCCACCAAGGAGTCTTTTGTTAAGCATGTTATGCTCTTTCATGATGTGCCATTAGCTTGCATGAATAGGTTTTGCATCATAATTAAATCTGTTGGTCAATATGTCAATCTGTTAAAAACTGCTGCACATGACTATCCTAATTTTCACTAAGTCTGAGAATCTGTTTTCTTCTATATGCCATGTTGTGTTGATGGTTGCCATGAATCTGAGCATAATTTGATGTTGCCCTAATGTAATGATTTGTAGTGCATCATGTCTACTACCATGCTGTTAATTTTCATGCCATTATATGCCCTGTAGCTTATAGTTTTACTGCTGTCAATATGCCTCCATAAAAATCTGCCATGCTAAAAACTGTTATTTTCACTAAGTCCTAATCTGCCATATTTTGTTGCCATGTTGAGAGCTTCCTACCATGCGATCCATGATTCTTTTGAGTATGATATGTGAAGTGGGAATGAAGTGTATGTTGTATGCTACTGCCCCATGCTTAGTTTGTGCATTTTAGAATCTTGTGGCTTATTGTTTTCATGTGTGCAAAACGCTATGTTGCTGTTTTGGACAGATTTAATTAAAATCTTGCGTTGGTTGTTGTGGTTGAACCGTAGCTCCGTTTTGCACATGTTGCATATGAAACTTGCTTAGAATTTCATGTAGTTTCATAATATCTTGCTGCATCTATGATTTAACATGTTTGTGGTGGGTGTTTGCATGCATTTTGCATTCATGTCACGTGCATCTTGTGAATGTCATATCTTTTAGACCGTAGCTCCGTTTGAGATGTTCCATATATGTAAATCGACTAGAATGACGTGTAGAATTGCATGGTTCACTTTATTTCGCTGTTTAAAAAATATAAAACATGATTAGTTCAGATCTGGACCAATTTCGAAATTAACATATGGGGTCGTTTCGGAAATGCTATATGTTGTTTCCGGCCTCATTTAAACTTGCCTTTATGTGTAGTTTACTTATGCTTCACCTCTTGCCATGTTTAACAACATTTAATATTGTCGTGTACCTAAACGAGAGTGAACGAAATATTCAAATGTGGAGTTTCGTCAATATGCAACTCGTTGCATATTGAGCTTCACTTAATGTGTAGTATTTGATTGTTGTGGTTGCCATGCCTTGCATATTTAAACCGGACATGCATCATATTTTTTGCGCATCATGTCATGCATTTGTTGTGGTGTTCTCGTGTGTTGATTGTTGTTTCCGATTGCTTCTTCTCGATAGAGTTCCGAAACCGCTTCGGAGTGTGAGGATTCGTTCGACTACGTTGGCTCGTCTTCTTCATGGACTCGTTCTTCTTCCAAGCGGGATCTCAGGCAAGATGATCATTTCCCTGGATACCATTACTATCATTGCCATGCTAGATGTCTCGTTTCTATCGTTGTCTCGCTACCTACCATTTGTATGTCAAGCCTCCCAAATTGCCATGAAAAGCCTCTAACCCCTCCACATCCCAGCAAACATTGTTTGGCTATGTTACTGCTTGCTCAACCCTTCTTATAGCGTTGCTAGTTGCAGGTGCATTTGTTTCCAGCTATCACAATATTATTGCTATTTAATTTAATGCACATATATACTTGGTAAAGGGTGGAAGGCTTGGCCTTTTGCTCGGTGTTTTGTTCCACTCTTGCCGCCCTAGTTACTTGTGTACCGGTGTTATGTTCCATAAATGAGCGCTCCTTACATGCGCGGGGTTGTTATGGGGACCCCCTTGATTTTCGTTTTAGGATAAAACTTGTCTGGCAAGGCCCAACATTGGTACTACATTTGCCTAATAACTAATAAACCTGCATAAGGAGTAATTACCCCGAGGATCTTTAATCAACAACCCGGGCCAGTGCTCCTCATGAGTGTTGGTCCAAACTAGAGTCGTGTGCGGGGCCAACCCGGGGCAACTCGGGTGATGTCTATCAGGCCACTGTACGCTGCGCTCATCTGGTCGTGTCCTGAGAACGAGATACGCGGCTCCTATCGGGTTATGTCGACACGCCGGGCGGTCTTGCTGGACTTGTTTTACCTTTCTCGAACGTCTTGTGCGAGGAATTCCGAAAAATACTTTGGGCTATCTCGAGGTTGCGGTTTTCCAGTGGAATTGCCTAGGAAGATCACGAGGTTCGTGGTCGAGGTTATTCTCGCTGCGTGTGGTTAGTTTGTGATGGATGAGTAGGAGCACCCCTGCAGGGTTAAATCTTTCGGAAAGCCGTGCCCGCGGTTATGTGGCAAACTTGGAAACTTTGTTTAACACCCGGTCATAGTAAACTTGAAGTAAACTCAAATAAAATACACCAACCGTGTGCGTAACCGTGACTGTCTCTTCTCGTGAGTCCTTATCCGAGAGAGAACACGGTGGGGTTATGTTTGACGTAAGTAGGTGTTCAGGATCTCTTAGAGATCATTACTAGATCACGACCATTTATTCGACAATCATCCCCCTTTATTCTTGTACTCGTAAGTTAGCCACTCAAATAAATGCTTAGTCGCTTGCTGCAGCCTCACCACTTAACCTTACCTCACCCATTAAGCTTTAATAGTCTTGATACCCTTGGAAATGAGATTGCTGAGTCCCCGTGGCTCACAGATTACTACAACAACAGTTGCAGGTACAGGTAATGCGATGATTTGACGTGAGCGCGATGCTTGTTTTGATTTGGAGTTCTTCTTCTTCTTCTTCTTCATCGATCATAGGATGGGTTCCAGGCGGCAGCCTGGGATAGCAAGGATGGATGTCATTTTATCGTTTGTTTTCGTCCGTAGTCGGACCCTGCTCTTCTGTATGATGTTTGTATTTGTTGTTGTATTGATGTGATGTTGATGTAGCTTGTGGCGAGTGTAAGCCAATTCCATATACTCACCTCTTCTGTACATGTACTTGTAATGATATCCATTCTTGCAACACGACGAGATGCGCTTCTATCCCTGTCGAGGCCCTCGTGCCAAAATAAGGATAGGATCGCATCTTGGGCGTGACAAGTTGGTATCAGAGCCTGTACCGACCTAGGAGCCCCCTTGATTGATCGAACTTGGCCGAGTCGAGTCTAGTTAAAACTATTTTGAGTCTAGTTATATCGGAGAGTAGGATTCTTTTACTCCTCTTCTATACTCTGGTGAGGTGTTCGACTTAGGAATTTTCATTCTACTCCTCTTCTCGCTCAATTTTTATTTAGAATCACGCGGGTATTTTGGAATCTATATGATACCGATGTGACGGAGTTCTGTCTTGGTGCCTCCTGTCTGACTTGATTTCTTCCGGGGAGTTGAGCTCCAGGGGATTCTTGACACATCGTTATCATTCAGTTTCCTTAGTATCTCAGGACGGAGGATATTCGAAATTGCTTCAATACTGGTAGTGGCGAGAGGAGTCTGGCATCCCCAGTACTGGTGGAGAGAGTTCGGATGTACTGCCATACTTAGTATCGTTGTGATTACGAGTGTCTGAGGTAGATGAGTTTGCGGAGTTTCTTGGATTATGGTGTGGAAGGTTGCGGGTGCAGTTGTAGCTGATTACCTTGGGTACGTTCCTGGGTCCGCAACCCGAATCGCATAAACAAGAAAGACTTCGGGAATTCTTAGGTGGGAATTCAAGTAGTTTACCTAGGATTATCCTTCCAACAAATGCAAATGGGTTTGTATTTGTTTCCGGCTTAATTTGCAAGCCTCATCCTTTGTTTTGTTGGAGTATGGTTATTCGAGTTGCTTCGATGTCAAGTGGTGAATTCATATCTTTCTAAATGGTGCATGCAAATTGAGTCACGCAGGGAGTTCTGCTACAGGATGGGACGATGTGCATGCTTCGAATCTGATGGCCACAGACTAGTCTGATAGGTAGCAAATGGCAGTAGTCTGATGCCTAGCGGCTTGCAAAGTTATAAGGTCGCCCGGGAGCTTGGCCTAGAGGCTCCAGGTTGACCTCCGAGTGAAGCGGAAAGCTTCTGGACAAAGTCTGATGCAACACCATCTTCTGGGACGAGATGTGTGTGAGGGGGCGACTTAATCTTCACGGTGTAGGATCATCGAATGAAGGGGATAACTTGCTGCAAGGAGGCAAAATAAAAAACAAGTGATTATGACCCGATGAGGTATGGATGCCAACCGTATCCTGCAATCCGAACATACGTCGATCCACAACCCGCAAAACTACCCCACACAACTATGCTCAACACAGGGAGCACGGGATAAGTGCAATCCGCAAGGGAAATCACCAACACTAACACACACAACATGACCGCAAGTAATCACGAGAATATGGGTAGCAAGAACTGCCCTTCTCTAATGAGTAGCGCCAAAAGGCCTGGCTTGGAGATGGTGGTGCTGCTGGTTCCTGCTCCACGTGAGATCATAGGTGGTCGACGCGAGGCGAAGAGTAGCGCCAGAAGGCCCAGCTCGGAGATTTTGGTGCTACTGGTTCCTGCTCCATGTGAAATCATGGGTGGTCGACGCGAGGCGAAGAGTAGCGCCAAAAGGCCTGGGGTCGGAGATGTTGGTGTCCGGTTCGTGGGGGTTGAAGGGTTTCCCTTCTCTAGAGATTCTAGAATATTGCTATTCATGTATTTGTTGGGTGAACCGTTGGCCTGAGCAAGTGCACAGGCTATGTGTGTTGGGTCCCATCGCCTGCCATAGTATATACATGTAGGCATGGATGGATGGGCAAGCTCCTGGGCGATCCAGGTCTATTGTGGTTGGTTTGTTATCCATACAAAGGCATGCAGATGGCTACAATAACACACGTCCAAATAGGTATGAAGAGGGCCTCCACTTCCGTTCTACACTCCCATAGCTTCCACTATCACTGCTGGCGAGAAGGGTGTTCTCGAATGAGTAAGCGCTGGTAGATATTATACCGGACATTTTTGGTTAGATTTCAATGGGAGAATAGTAGAGATGTGTGGAATCTATGGAAGATGCGGATTCTCTACATCTCTACTGTTGTATTATCACCGTCTGAGTCGAGTCGAGATGGCGTCAACGGTCAACAACAATGCAGGTCAGGCGCGCCTATCCGGTGGACCGAAAATCGGGCCCGACCACCAGTGCACGGGTGGCACACGAAGGGACAAGGCAAAGGGCGGCAGATGAGATGGCCCCAGTGGATTCCTCGGCCCACGCGTCATAAACCCTCATCTAGAGGACACCGGCGCGACGGTGCCCGGGTAGACGCCTCTACCCGCTAGCCATTGAGATTAATGTTGTCATGTTGTCCGTGCAAAGCCAGCGAAGGTCATGCAACCATGTTGAGCATGGAACGTCCCGCATCAATAGATCTCCCATATCTCATGTTTCAGAAAAGTGATCAAAGTATCATCCAAGATGGAGGAAACTTGCCAATATATTCCCAACAACAAACTTGTCGCGTAAGACACATCCAAGGAATTTCAGCTCCCATGCAAGGCATTGCATTTCATCAGTCTGCTCAACTACATAATCCTTATAACCGTTTTGTAGTCATGATACTTCTCCTTGACATACATTTCGCCGCCAACATCATTTTCACCGAAGTTAACTTCAAGTGATCCCACATTCCTTGGCATCATTTGATTGAGGAAGTCAACCTACACGAAGTAGTCGATTGATGTAGAGGTAAATGTAGTAGAAATCATGTCGATATGCTCCCCCAAAACCACGTCACTCCCCACCCAGTGCAAATTCTCAAGGAATCTGATTTTGATGGCCTTCTCTTTTAACAGTCATCCAAACGGTTAACGAGATGAGATAGCCTTCAAGCAGGGCCCAACATATACTCTCTTTTCTGGCACTACCTTATTAGCCAGGGATATTACGACATCTCTAGCAGACCCCCTAAAACCGGTTAGAGGACCTCTAAACCGGACCTAGCCGGTCCCCTAATCCGGTTAGAGTAGTAAAATATTTCCTTCGAGCAGCGGTCGAGGTGTTAAAATACTCCAACTCCCACGTGCCAAGTAAATCTCCCCCCCCCCCCACGTGCCACACCAACGCCCACTCCGCCGCCCAATCCACCCACGTGCCACACCCATGCCCACTCCGCCGCCCGCACGTCGGCTGGATCCGGCGGCCGCCGCTCCCACCCCCCTCCCGTCCATTCGTAGTGCTTGACCGGCGGATCCACGCCGTGGTGGCACCTCCTCCTCCCGCACATCTTCCTCTCACGCGTACAACGCCTCCTCCTCTCACGCCGGTGGCGCATCCACCAGGCGGCGCACCGGCCTTCTCGTTCCTCCTCGGTGATGCCCAACAAATATTTGCAGTACGATGCAAATAACAAAATACATTTTAAATTAATGATAGCATGTTTTTATCGTTCTTGTTTTTTCTTTCTTTTTTTGGTATATTTTTTGGGTTTTACGTGTTTTTTGCTCTCTTTTTTTGCTTTCGTTGTTTTTTGTGTTTCTTTTTCAATTTTGTAGTTTTTGTTCGTTTCTTTCTACATTTTTGTTATACACCAAGAATAATTTTTATGTACACGTTCAACATTTTCCAAATATATAATTAACATTTTTGACAACTTATATTTTTTTAAGTCTACTTTGCCCATATACATTGTATATTTTTTGTATACACCAGAAAGATTTTTTATATACACGTTAAACAATTGGAAAATACATGATTAACATTTTGAAAATACATATTAACATTTGGTAAAATATAACTTTTTACGTCTACATTCTCCAAAAACATTGTACATATGTGTATACATCAGAAACATTTAGATATACACGTTTAACATTTTACAATTTCATGGTCAACATTTTTTTTAAACATATAGTTTTTTATGTCTACTTTTTCTATACACATTCTACATTTCTTGTATACATCATGATCATTTTTTATATACACATTTAACATTGTCCAAATACATGATTAATATTTTCGAAAACTTATAATTTTTTATGTCTACTTTGTCCTATACACATTGTATATTTTTTGTATTCACTAGAAACATTTTTTATACACATTTAACATTTTTTAAATGCATGCTTAATTTTTTTCAAAATAACGGAAACTTACATTATTATTTTCCTAATTTTGTTTACCATACACACTACCCATTTGTTGTATACAATGGAAACATTTTTTCTAGAGAAGTTTAACATTTCTTTAATGCATGATTAATATTTTTTTAAATTTTGCATATAAGTGATTTTTGTAATAGAAATATTCAGAGTATTTCAAAATAAAGCCAAAAGAAAGAAAAACCGAGTGTAAGAAAGGAAAAGGAAAGAGCCGAAGGCCGCGCTGGGCCGGCCCAATCGGGCAACTGTCAGTAAGAGAGAAAAGGGGGGAAATGGGGGAGAACATGGGATCGAACCTGCGTCTCCTAGGTGGAAGAGCGACCATCTAGCCGGGGGAAAGGAAAGGCAAGGAAAAAAAGCGAATCGTTTTTGCCACTTTCGGGTGGCATTGGTGGGTAATTCTTGCCAACTTCAAGGGTAATTTGGATGACGATGAACGGACATAAGCACTCCGTGCTTTATTATTATTAGGTAAAGATGTGGTACGCAACGCACCTCGTCTATGTCACACATCACCACCCTCTGGACAGTCTTGGGCCTCAGCGCCTCCCTCGCCACAGAGCCCTCGCCGCCGCCCATGATGAACACCGTCTTCGGGCTACAACAATGAAATGGAATTTCCAGATTGCATTGACCCCGGAGAGACTGAAAACCAGGCACAATCCGGCGATTGCTTGCTCACTTGGTGTTGATTATAATGGTTATTTAGAAAACGTAGGATAGCGTAGGATTTATTCTACCTTGACTTGTACTCCAAGATGATCATGTACTCCTATATAAATGCCCACAAGGCTCGAGCAATAAACATCGATTCCACCAATCTCTCTCTATCCCTTCTAACATGGTATCAGAGCTCCTCCGACTCCTCGGCATGGCCTACAGCTCGTGCAGGTCCCTCGTCTACGCATGCCCGGTGCTGGCAACACCGATGCGTGCCTTCGTCCACGACGTGTCCCCGGGCCTGGCAAGCCTGGTGTGGCGCTTCGTCAATTTCAACTTCGTCTGTCTACGCATGCCCGGTGCTGGCAACACCGATGCGTGTCTTCGTCCACGATGTGTCCCGGGCTTGGCAAACCCGGCACGACGCCTCGTCAACACCGTCTTCTTCCCGGCGCTTCACTGCTTCGACACCACTGCGCCCATGACTAACTCGGCGCCTCGTTGCGCCCGCGGCTTCACGGCGACTACCTCGACACCGGCCACCCCGACTCGACATCGACCACGGCGTTCTTCGCACGGCTACCTCGACCACGGCTACACCACCCTACGCCCTCGGCTACATCGACATCGACACAAAGGGCAACCGCCTTGCTTGAGCAATCTCGCCGGTTTCCACTCCAGCCACAACTTCCGCGATGCTTCGACCGCTACGACTGTGGGGGGTGTCCGTCGGCTTACCTTCGGATTCTTCTCCAGTCTCACCGTCTGCGTCGCTACAGTTGTGACTGCGGGGGAATGTTGAGTATAATGGTTATTTAGGAAACGTGGGATAGCGTATAATTTATTCTACCTTGACTTGTACTCCAAAATGATCATGTACTCCTATATAAATGCCCACGAGGCTCAAGCAATGAACATTGATTCCACCAATCTCTCTCTATCCCTTCTAACACTTGGGATGGAAGAGAAGCGGCGGGTGTATCAAGCAGTCGTGGTAGATGAACTCGTCCGCCTCCGCGCTCTGCATCTTCGCGTCGATTATCAGAGCCTTGCCAAAACGCTTCGTATCGACCAGGGCGATCTCCTGGTACTTGCTCGTCCCTCGGTGCAGCACGTTTTCAAGCACACACACACAAAGAGAATGGGTATAAAAACAACATTTACATGCAAGACCGCCTCAGAAGAGAGAGCTCAGAGATTCACCTACCTGTTCAAGGCGTAGCAGAGCTTGAGGCCGTCGTGGATCTCCTCCTCGTACCACTGGGTTTCCTCACGATCTCCCCTCTGCTGCAGCTGCTGCTGCTTCGCCAAGGCCGCCGGCTTGCCGTGCCCATTCATCTCACCAACTATACTACCTCTTCCTGCACAGCCCCTAACATCTTGCAGACAAGAGCGAAGTTAACTGGTGGCTCTGTGACAATCTGACGAAGGATCCAGCCTGTCTCACCGTTGGCGATGGACTGGCTTTATAGAAGAGTAGAGTGCGGTGTTTTCCTAGGGGCGAGCGAGAGTACCAGGAGTACGTGACTTAGGCCTCTACCAATGCATATAAGTGATTGGTTTTTTATTGCTAAGCTTCCTTCATTTAATTAGGTGTAGACTTAGAATTGTGTGTCCATCTAGATACATTCGTTTAGCATGTTTCTTACCGGGGTCACCAAACTAGTCTCTCTTTTCATAATTAACTTGCCACATCAAATTTTTTGTCTACTTGGCAGCCTTAACACCTGTACAAAGTGAAGCATTGAGAAGGGCCTTAGAAACAGTGTGCGTGACACTTGTACAACTCCGGCCCATCAATACAAAGGAAGTGGGCCAGACCATGTTTAATTGGATGACACGGCGTGTTGGTGTTGATTGATCTACGTATGTAGATGCTATCCATGTGAAAATGGACAGATTTGTCTCTTTTCTAAAATTTAGCACGGCCCGGATCCAGAAAAAATAATCATAAAATGACTCATTTGCATGACACTCGAGGATGTGGTGTGATGCTAGATAGCACGACGCTTTGGCCTCAGGCACCATGCTTGATGGCGCAATAGCTACCTCTAGTAAGGGTGTCGTGCTATCTAGCATGGCGCCCTAGCCCAGGGCGTCATGCTATTTTGCATGGAGCCCCAGCCCCCGGCGTCATGCATAGTGGGTCATTTTATGAATTTTTTAATCCAGTTCATTTTGTGCTAAAGTTTCAAAAAAGGGTCAGATTTGTCCATTTTCACGTTATCCATCGATCTACGGAGGAGAAGAAAACGAGAGTCCAAAACCGATGAGACAAGTCACATCAAACTGTGTTAGTTCTCTGATCATGTTTATTTACATTACATTTATCTCCCGAACACAGTGGCCGAGGAGAGAAAAAACTGAAGGTGGAGTGAATAATGTGTAAAAACGTTCGATGCAAAATTAGTGTGGTACAATTAATATTATGCATGAGAAAATAAGAGGCTATTCTCTTAGGGATTTCTGCACCCAGGTCTAGATGCTCCCATCCGTGAACAGTAAAATCGTTTGAAATAGTAAAAAAATCAAAAAATTCCATTTTTTTGTGGTGTAAGATTGCTGAATGCGTGATGCCCATGCCAAATTTGGTGGAGTTTGGACATTCGAGGAGCTCGTGGCAAAAAAGACAAATTTTAGGTCCGTGAGAAAGTTTGAAAAAACACCACTGTTCACAGCCGATTTTCTCTTTTTTGGCCCGAGCTCCTCGAATGTCGTTTACCATTGAAATTTAATATGCACCTGGTGCACTCAAGCATCTTGCTTGCAAAAAATTTTCAGAATTTTTTGAATTATTTTATTATTTGTTTTGATTTTACTGTTCACCGAGTGTAGATCAGCCTGGGCACTGTTTTGAATATCCTCTTCAGGGTGTGCTTTATTGATTGGGAAAATAGTTACATTGTCTACTAGAAAATCAAGAATAAAATCTGCAGGGCCATCCTCCCACACAGTCCACAGCTCCCACTCGACACGACTAGCTAGAAAATACGCTTAAATATTACTCTCCATATGAGTGAACTCAAAAATTACATGATCAAAGTTGCGAGCTAAGAAAGAACATATTTCATATGCACATCATGCCAAAAAAATCAACAGCCCCCCCTCGACCCGGCTAGCTAGAGTATGCGCCACAATATTATTTTCCCTATGATTGAACTAAAAAATTACATGAACAACATTGTGAGCTAAGAAAGAACATTCTTTATATATAGCTATTGTCGGCACCGCCGAGTTGCCTTCATCTTTCATCTCCTCACAACTTCCATGCAGTTGCTGTTAATGATCCTTTTGTTGAAATGCACCTTGGCTAAATTAAATTAATTCATTCACTAGTCAATATGTGACTCTAAATAAAATCAACAACTGCAACCCCTATATATAAAAACATCCTAAGATGAAAGCAAGTAGATTACCTATTTCGATGATCTTTGGGTTTTGAGCAAGATGAAAGCAACCCGATAACAGAAAGGATTTTTTTTACCTTTTTTACCCAAAGAACTTTTGTAGTGAATCCACTAATTAAGGGGTACCCTTTGCAAAGGTTATCCCTCCCCCCTCTATGGTGCTGACAACTGGCGCATTGCATGTGCGCCACTTGTGGCAACGTGGGAGTTTTTTTCTTTTTCGTAGATTCATTTATTTCAAAACGTTTTATCTCTTAAACCTTGCACGAAACCATTTTCATCGTTGGATTTTTTGCGTCGAGATCTTTGAAACTAGATTCCATATAATAGGGCTGAAACGAACGACCTTGACATGCGCTACACACTTATTTACAACGCCGGTCGCAAAAAACAAAAGGCGTTAGAACGATCTCGGGTGCCATCGATAGCTGTCGAGTATACGTTGTGTGCCCGGACGGTGTTATTCGCCGCTGCCTGCCTGCTTGAATGGACCCACTCGCCTACTCAAAATTGCACCTACATCTAAACGCCAGCAGATGATGGGACGCAACGCACTGGCACACAACAGACCTTGAACCAATCAAGCACCAAATGGCAATATTAATTGGACTCACTTCCGACCTAAGCGTATGGAACAGAACGCGACTTTGCAACTATGGGGCTGGCTGGCCGATGTGTTTTTGGACACGGTTCGTCGCCATAGCAGCATTTCTGAAAACCCTGGCATGGGCTTCAATGGCCGCAAAAATGGCTGCCATGGCAGTCATGACACGGAGTCGTGTGGTTACATGTGATTGTACCTATTGCATAGCTACATGACGAGGAACGAAATATAATGCATAAGAAGAGACAACATGCAAACATAATAATATTTCAAGCTCAATCGCTCGTACAAACCGATTATAAATGAACAAAAATGGATAATTATCTTACATTACAAAAAAAAAACTCGCTCTCAGACTGCTGTCCTGCCAGGCTATTCATGTCTCTTCGATCCCTTGGTTGTTTGGGGCTGTCGAGCCTACCGCGGCGCGTGCACGTGTCGTCTGACCGGTCAGTTTTCTTCACAACCATATCCTGTTGGTCATACGCGTCTGTTGTGGGTCGGCGAACCGCCGGAACGGGGTCAAGCTAGGCAGCGGCGCTAGGCACCTGCCACTACAGATTTAGCCACTGAAATCGCTAGGTACAAGGCCGTAGCATGGGCAGTTCAAAGGCAAAAAGAAGCACACAAAGAGAAGAAAGAAAAGTGAAGCTGCCAGGAGAAAGTAGAGAGTAAACCGAAAGATTAAACGGCCGAGCCATGACACCGAGATTCAATCTTAGCTCATCGTGGCCTCATTTCATCAAGCAAGTCATCTTCATCACCACAGAAACCAACGAGCTCGGCATGGGTAACCTGCAACGACGAGGAAAGCGAAGGATGGTGAGCGAGAAGAAAAGAAATGTCATAGCCAAGAAGGAAACAATTCTCAACCTCACATGCCGCGAGGAACCAACACTGCGACACCGGCACCGGCGGCCGCGGCACTGGCAAATAAAGCACGGAGGGCGCCGAGAAAGCTCGAACAAGCCCATGCACTGGACCTCCGCTTCTGCTGCCAGCGGTCCGGCGGCTCCACGGACAGCGTGCTGATGTTTATATGAAGTTTGTTAATTAGAACTAGCTAATTGTTGCATGCATGCATTTGATTACGTGAATTATACAATGGATAGTCAGAAATTCAGAGCCCGTCTTTTCTTCAAACTCACCTTGTATATACTTCCTTTATAATACAGGAAATAGCCAGGTAGGTAGGATTTAAGATATGGATCTGGGCTGTTGAAACATGTTGAACCCTAAACTGGTACGAACAACAACTTGAATAGATTCTCAGATTTTTTTCAAAGATGCCGCTGAAGTTAGACAAAATTACACCACAATCGCCACAGGCAAGTGAAAAATAGGTTCGACACCTCACCCTCGAGCGACACGTCACTCCTTCTGTAAGCAAAACTTCAGAAAAAGACACCCGTTCGTCTCCCGCCCGGTGCCCGTCCCCATCTGCCACCTCCCTCCGCCACGCAGTGATACCGGCAGGCGGAGGCAACCGACAAGCAAGGACTATATCATAAACAAGCACGAGGTGGTGATCATAAGATATAAGGAGAATAAGATAGACTCATAGGAGCGTGTCATATTTTTTTCCTGTTGCAACGGACGGGCGTGTTTGCTAGCGTTTTACATAAACGTGAAATCAAAGTTGGGATATTATAGACCCACCCCTTTTTTATACTAATTTTAACATAACCTTTGTACATTGATAAGCTAAAATCTTACCCTCTACTAGTCAAATCAGATAAGTCTGGCACTACTTGCTCTGATGCTTGACTTCACGCCGTCGACGGCCGATCGCACAGGATGTTCGGCAGACATTGGTAAATTGTCATGTGTGGTCCACAGATTGCATAGGCATGCTGTAATGCCCGAAATGCGCTTCTAGCTCACACGAAGATTGAAAGGCCTTTGTTGGGACTAGGACTGCATCTTGGGCCCTTCAAAAGTTTTAGGTTCACGCGGGTTTTCAAATCGTTATGACATCGACTGCTGACGGGAATTCTTTTGGTGCCCCTATCTGATACACCAAGAGATTCGTGCCACAATTGCTATTGTTTCAGTTTACTTATAACGCCCAACATGTTGTCCTAGCCCAACCAAGACTTTGAAATCTCCACTAAGGATAGAAGCACATATTGGTCGCACCAACAAATGACTTCGGAACATACACGTAGGGTCATATGTTGGTGAACAGGATGGTCATCACAAAAGATACTACTAAAAGAGATGATGAGATAAATACTAGATAACATTATGACGTACATATGCCCATACATAAATATTTCACCAAAGAGTGGTCACATGGTCATCAATCATTGCAGTGGAAGAAGGCACGGATGGAAGTACGGATAACAAGCAAATATGCCTAAGAGTCAAGAGAAATAAGCAAGACGTCCAACAAGACTGTCGCTCAACAACCTCAAATCTAGTCATCGTCAAAGAAGAACAAAAATAAACTCCACGTAGAACGTGCCATGCTCTCGACTTTACCTGAACCTATACCTACACCTAGAGTTGTTGTGGTATCCGTGAGTCACTGAGACTCGGAAATAACACGCATAATGGGGTCGCAATCTAGTTGATCAAGAAGGGATCCTGAATACCTGCCTATGATTCATTCATAACCCCACCGTGTCCTCTTATTGTTTGCATACCCATAAGAAAAGAAAGTCGCGGTACGCACATGGTTGAGAAAGTTTTATTTATTAGTTGAAGTTTTCTACAACTGGTATTATAAACTTCCAAGTCGCCCGTAACCGCGGGCATAGCTCTCTGAAAGATTTAACCCTGTAGGGATGCTTCCAACTTTCCATTATAAGTCCACACGCATGCCCGTTCCTCCAAGTTCAGGGCTGTTAGAGCCTGTAATCCGTTATGGTAGTTTGGAGAAACAAGTTCCTCTAGCTAATGTCAAACTAATCGAGAAGATCTCCCGGTGGGTCGAAATCCGGATCAGAGCCGCACGTATCTCGTGACCCGGTCCCATCTGTTTATGATGAGGCTGCGGGTAACCAAACCTAAGTTTCCCCTTGGTGGCCCCGCAAGCTACTAGGTATTATGGACCGACGCCCTTGGCACTAGCCCCCCTGTTGTTATGAAAAGCATCTCGGATGTCGTCACACCCTATGCAACTTTTATGTTTGGCAGATTTAGTACCAATCTTGGGACTTCTGGAAAGATACTTCAATTTAAGAGTGCGAAAAGATACTTCAATTAATCCAAGTTTTACAGTCATTTTATTATGTTTAGATTAATGCAACATAAATATGTACTTAATGCATAATATATGGTTAGGGGTGAACTTGTGAAGAGGCACATGAATGGAAAACCAATAAACAATGCAATACAGACAAAACTATGTTTGTCTTTTATTCCCAAGTTTTAACTAGTACAATTCGGGTTCACACATGCTAGTGCATGGCAATTTATTTTTCACCGCTACAGGGACCAAACCATCGATTAAGCAGCGGTGTTCCATATATCTAGTACTAGAGTTCTTATCTTCTCAATTGGTACCGGTGCTGACAAATGGCGCCGTGGTGGTAGAGCAGTATGGTGGGACATACACATTGCATAATGCTGGTAGCGTCTGCAGCGCTAACTTCCTTATCTCCACGAACTGAGGTAGTTGTTGAGGCTGGATAGAGCCCTGGCCCTGAGGCTGGACAAAGCCCTGGCCCTGTGGGTACTGTTGTTGAGATTGCTGGAAGGAGCCCTGGCCTGACGGGAATTGTTGCTCAGATTGTTGGATGGAGCCCTGGCCTGACGGGTACTGTTGCTGGGATTGTTGGATGGACCCCTGGCCCGACTGTTGTTGTTGTTGTTGATGCAGAATAATAGCGTGAACGACATTGTGGATGGCTTGGCACCGTGACTGCTCAGGGATCTGCCACAGCTGCTGACAACACTGTTGTTGCAACTCCTGGAAACTACTTTGTTGCAATACTTGTGGCCTTGCATGCGCTATATTGTGTTGTTGCAATAGGACATCCATGCATGGAACCAGTTGTTGTTGCAGAAATGGTTGAAGGATTTGTTGTTCTTGTTGTGGAATTTGTTGTCCTTGTTGCTGCGAAATTTCTTGTTGCGGCTGCGGATATGGTTGAAGTCGTGGAAATGATTGCGGTTGCGGATATGGTTGTTGTGGTGGAAATGGTTGTTGTGGTGGAAATGGTTGTGGTTGTGGATATGGTTGCGGCTGCGGATATGGTTGTTGTGGTGGAAATGGTTGCGGCTGTGGATATGGTTGTTGTGGTGGAAATGGTTGCGGCTGCGGATATTGTTGTTGTGGTGGAAATTGTTCTTTCTGCCCTGGAATTTGTTGTTGTGTTTGCTGCACAGATGGCCTTTGTGGCTGCAATTGTGACATTGGACCTCTTACTACAGCTGAGGTGGTGGTCTCCGCGATAGCAAGGAGGGTAAGGATGAGAAAGGTCTTCATGGTGGATTTGTATTGTCCACTACTTGCTTGGCTTGAATGATGTGCTCTAGTTATGAGAATGATGGATGAGGAAGGACGATCATCATGCTACCGGCCTATTTATAGCTGCCATGGAATGATCTCTTCCACTACTTGTATTTACTTTTCTGAAAAGTGCTTGGATGCTTCCCGAAATCATAATTTTGTATGTTGTGTTTGATGGCACTACTTACAAGTGTATTCTTGGACTAGTCATTAAAGTTCCTTGTTTTTGCACTATCATTCCACAACCAAAAAGGTGTGATAACTCGCGTGACTCATCTTATTCACTTTACAGCTCAAACACTGATCTAGATTGCATAATTTTCTGTAACTAAGTTTGTAATGTTCTACAAGTTGTTACGTGTACACTAGATAAGCATGGCTTGCACAGAAATTTGTTCGTAATCTTTTGTAGCCTGTTAAGATAGATGAGACCAGTAATGTAACTTGCTTTGGTAGGCCATGACTCACCAAATTCCTTTTACATGTGAAGCGTTGTAGTGTTTTAGAAGTTATTAGCACACATCAACTTTGTAATGTTCTAGAAGTTGTTAGAAGTAAACCAGATAAGCATGGCTTGCACAAAACAAAGTTTGTAATCTTGTGCGGCATGTTTAGATAGATTAGACTAGTAATGTAGCTTGCTTTGAAAGACCATGACTCATCAAATCCTTTTACTTGTCTTAAGTGTTGTACAATTTATTAGCACATATCAACTTAGTATGGCTTGCAACATGTGTGAATGCCAATGTTTATTCTAGATTCTATTCGTTTGTAGATCTTATTCTGCTTTACGCAAATCATGCAGATGATCATCTACGGTAACGCTTGCGAGCCCAGCTGCAACAATGTTGGCAGGGTCGGACGGAGGCTGTGGGATGGCACGAGTTTTTGTGACAACCTGTAGTTCATAATTGTAAGGAAGATACATGTTATATTTTTCATGCTTGCTAAAAAACGGAAATTTAAAAGTATAAAATAATTGAGTAGCTAAATAATGGAACTCACTATTAAGACCTCACAACCAGACTGAAAAATTCAAGTCGTTCTTAAATAAAAATAAAAAAGAATTTTCTTCGTTCCAATTTTGTTTGCCCGAAAGACATCTTTTTTTTCTATCGATTTTGTCGAGTCATTACACTGATTAAATAAATGATTATCAAGCGGTTCTTATTTGAAGAACCCTTACCTTTTGTTTAGCTTGAGACTAAATCCTCGATGCTGTTGTATTAAGATAAAAAAATATTGTGATTAGCAAAGTTCTCAAAAACTTAGACATGACCTCCAATCATTATTTATCTTTTGGATCACATGCAAATAATAATTAGATAACTTGACTAGATTCCATCATTGCCATTTCAAATATAGTGAATGTAAAATCCAAACATAATCCTTAGGTTACAATACAAATTACACATCAATTGTTTGAAATTAAAAATATACGAATGATTTATAATTAACTTAGAAAGAATAAGTCATGTCAGGAGTGAATTATTAAGCTTCATTATAATAAATACTATAATTGATGAATAATTACAAAAGATAAATAAAAAACTAAGCTAATCTTGTGCTTCCCAGATCTTCAACTTCTTCCTAACTTGCAATGGAAATCTCAAAGGAAAAAGTGTTTGGTTAAGATTAGAATGTTTGCTTCTCAACTGAAAAAAATGATTGCATCTCCATGGAAATGCAATGTTTAATTTAGGAACCTAGCCATGAGAAACTACTAAGTAGACTGATTCCTAGTCATATTAGAGAGAGTTAACTTCTTAGAAGCGAATCCGCCATTTCCAGATGAAGGCAACTGTAGGCAGCAGCAAGCGAAAATTCCAAAAACAATGACTAGCCAGCTCACAAGAACAAATAGCCAAATTATAAAGCATCAAAACAATGCTAAAGATGAGGCAATTGCCAACCCAGCAAACCATGGTGCGGATGTAGCAAGTCTCATCCAAAGCCAGCCAACTACTTAGCTAGATAACTATCAACCACAGCAAGACAACCAACTTTCTGTTCTATAATTCCAAAATTAAACAGTAAATTAGTAGTTGTCAAACCACACAGGACAGTCACCACATGCTGTGGCAGGGTCATATAGGCCACCCAAGACTATATAGGGCACGCAAACTAGCAGTGCTAGTGCCCTCAAACCCCGCTGGTACACGAGTACCAAACAAGAGCAATGACCAATTCACTATTAGCAATTGGAAGAAGAAGCTAGGAGGAGCAAGCTTGCCACAAGAAACACGTCATTGAGATTTCCTGAAGAACAAGCTTTGTATACCATACGGTACGAGGTAGAAGGCTTTTAGATAGAAAAGAATTACAAGCCAATTTGGGTAGCGATATGTTACATCAGGATATAATGGCACTACCATAAAAGACATAAAAACGCAAGGATCGCATTTGCTCTTCAGTTTCAGAAATAGAAGAATGAGTAGATATGAGGAGCATGGTATGTGTTCTTATCAGAATTTTGGGAAAGACGAGAAAAGAGCTAGAGAAAAGATAAATGAATTGGACCTTCTAAACTCGCTGACTTTGCACTAACCACGCACTTGGAAGTATTAACTATAGCATCTAAACTTCACCAGATAAGTAATTATTCATATCACACAACACGTGCACTAGAATAAAATCAAGCATAACATCTGTTCATGATTACCAAACACTATGCACTGCACATACACCATAGATGTGTATATGCGAAGAGGAACAACTGCAGGGAATTTAGAAAACTAGATGGATCACATTGCATAACACGTACATTTTTTATAAAAAAAATAGGTCTCACATAACATGGAGTACACAGTAGCATAAAGAGCACATGGCTACTGTACCAATAATACTCAAGCTATAGCATACGATCGTTACCAGAGCATAACAACATCAAGGATAAGATATAACCCCACCGATTCTAAACAGTAGCCAGGAAATAACACCATAGCATGTAGAGAGTAAGCAAGCCTAAACACCAGCAGCTCTGAACATTGCTATACCATGGACATGAGTAGATACGAATTGACCGGGCTAACTAACACAGCTCAGATGAGCAGCATACCTCAGAACCAAAACCATGCCATCATCAGAGAGAATTTAGCAGGTCTAAACAATTAATCTTAGCACAGGCATACCAGAATCATCAGATAACCACCATCCAAAATGGTTTGCTCATCGACAGATGACCAAAACATCACAAGGAGCCCCGGCTCGATTCCCCGCACACAGCGTCCATAGCTCGATGGCAAAAAAACTAGAGACTCGTAGTGGACTCAATACAACACCGTGAAGCAACCGCGCGCACGAGGGCACCGGCAAGGACGCGGGTCCGTGAGAACGAACAGGGGCGAAGCCGCGTGGGGGACGCTCGGTTGTGGCATAGAAGCCAATCCGGAAGCGCGGAGGATGCGCCAGCGTCCATGGCGGCAACGTGCCAAAACCCTTGTGGCTCGGGATAGCCTAGGGGAGCAGAGGAAGAGGCGCACGCCGATTCGATGCTGTGGATGTGAGTAATGAGAGGAGGAGAAATTAGGGAGGCGCATGGCGGCAGCAGGATAGCTGGCGCCTGCTAGAATTACCGGCGACGCTGGCGGCGGTGAGCTAAGCGTGAGACCGTGCAGAGAGAGAGGGGGAGGGGAGAGAGAGACAGAGAGAGAGTCCTCCTCCACAGCGCCTTCCTCGAACATGCCGCCACGGGCCTGCCTGGCACATCTTCAAATCTCACATGAACTTAAGAAAAAATGAACTTTATTGAATTCATGAACTTTTTTTGAATTCGAGAAATTTTTTGAATACATGAACTTTTTTCAAATCTCACAAACTTTTTCCAAATTCATAAACTTTTTTGAGTTCATGTCTTTTTTTCAAAATCACGAACACTTTTCAAATCCCGCAAACATATTTTGAACTCTTCAAATTTTTTGAGCTGCTGAACTTTTTTCAAATCAGCAAACTTTTTTTTCAACCCATGAACTTTTTTGAGTTGGTGAACATTTTTTAAATTTTCTTCTTTTTCGCATTTTCTCAAAAAGTCAACGGTCCGCCGATCAACGGGGGACCAGTCAACCGCGACCGGTGAGCTGCGAACAGGCGATCAGGAATCAGGAGAACCAGGTGTCATTATTGGGCCGGCCCATGGAGCGTGGCGCGTGCCGCCACGGGGCTGCCTGGCTAATCTTTAAACACGCCTAGCATGGCACAGCCCGTGGCAGCACATTTATAAATGGGACGTGCCTTGCCGACATGAGTGTCACACTTCACTAGTAGAAAAGGGCCCATTTGTCCCGGTTCCGGAGGCCCATTTGTCCCGGTTCTGGAACCGGGACTAAAGGGTCGGGACTAAAGCCCAAAACCTTTAGTCCCGGTTCTCTTACGAACCGGGACCAAAGGGGCTCCACATGGCCGCTGCGGGAGCCCAGGCAGGAGGACCTTTAGTCCCGGTTGGTAACACCAACCGGGACCAAAAGGCTGCCACGCGTCAGCAGTTCGCAGTCGCTGGGGGTTTTGTTTTTTTTTTGGAAGGGGGGGTTTTGGGGTTTTGGAGGGTTAATTTAGGGGTTTCATATTGTGTTAGCGAACTAATAGAGAGAAGTGACCTCTCTTTTTCCGTGCTTGGTCGACGCTAGCTACTACACATATAGAGAGAACTCGACGCTAGCTAGTAAGCAAATAAAGGAAACCATTAATTATACAAGATCGTCATGAACATATATAGAGAGAAGTGACATCTCTTTCTTCGTGCTTGGTCGAACAACAAGTTTTCGTATATCTATCCGACGCTGCTACATATGTACAATATATAACATCCCTTATAACCATTTCAATTTCACATGGTATTCTCCGTGTTCAGGTATGACGTGGTCAAGAAAGAATCCCGCCAATTCCTCTTGAATTGCTCGTATGCGATCATGTGGTAGGAGTTCATCCCGCATCTGCCAGATCTAATTTAAAGAAGGGGGTCAATACATATATATGAATGAAACTCAACACAATTGTTGGTAATATATAAATAAAATTGTGAATATTGTTTACGTACTTCAAATTGTTTCTCAGAGGAGGCCCGTTCAAAGGTATAGTAGCGAATGAACTCGCATACGTAGTATCCACATAAATGAGTGTTGGGTGCCTGCAACAAGCACTTTACGAGAATAGAGTCAATCAAACTGATAAGCAAGCATGATAATGGTATTGATGAAACTAGAATCAATGAGAGATGCGCGGAACTAGCTAGTACTACTTACTTTGGGGTGTGTAAATCGCAGCTCCTTCTTCAGACCCGGAACCTTAGCGGTGAACGTTTTCCAAACCCAGGCAGGCAAAGAAAATGATTACTTGATATCAGGAAATGAACGAAAGGTGCCGATATGGTCCCGGTATTGATTGAACTTACTTCTGGAGCATTGCAGTCATGTCCGCATAATACATGGGATCTTTACGGAGCGAGTCTAAGACAGTTACTAATGCCCCGTCAAGGTTAATGGATAGCAGAATATAGTGGAAGCTGCGCACGCATAACCACGAGTAAGCGGAACCGAATATGCAGAAGACAGTAACACTCACTTGAAGTTTGGCTCGATCCGGAAGGCTATAAAAGAAGAAAGAAGAGTTAATATATGTACATACCAAAACAATTAATGCATCAATTAGCTAGTCAGCACAGGCTTAATTAATATATATACCTCGCCGGACTTTGCAACAGTTGTTCGATCACCGGATCCGTCATCCTCTCCTTCCAGACCATCGGTGTCGTTGAGAAACGACAAGACATCACGTCCGCCGAGGATTATGTCCCCCAACAACTGTTCTTGTTCCAAGTCTCTTTGAGCCATAGTTTCTGTAAATATTACAACATGGCAATTAATATACAAACATGAATGTCCGACGTCCGGACCGCCTCTCTCATGAATGTCAAACAAGGGATTCTCTTAACCTTTCAGGGGTTTAATTAACAAAATGGTGCCATTCTGGATGTGCAGAAAATGGTCCATATTTTTCCTGATCTCATCTACCCTTCTATATGTCACGTTTTCTAGTGTCAAAGGATTCAAGAAAACCATGGCTTCATCATTAGCCGGAAGTAACAGGCGCATAATGGTACGAAGCTCTCCAAAATTGTTTTGGAACGGAGTCCCGGATAGGATAATTAATTAGCTTTTTGGTACGAAGTTCAGCGAATTATTCTATCCGGAACTCCGTTCCAAAACTACTTTGAAGAGCTTCGTAGCATCATACGCATGTTACTTCCGGCTAATGATGAAGCCATGGATTTCTTCAATACTTTGACAGACAACGTGAAATATAGAAGAATATATATACAGATGAGATCAGAAAAAAATTGGATCAACTTGTGCACATCCATAATGGGGGCATTGTTGATAAATCTATGTTACCGGAGTTTTCTATATGAACAAAAAAAAAATCCACATGACATGTCCGACGTCCCCCCTCATGTCGAAGTTATCGGGGAGGGGGTAGACGACAACGACGCTCACCCCTCATGTCATGTCCAACGTCCCCCCTCATGTCGAAGTTATCGAGGAGGGGGTAGGGACAACGACGCTCACCCCTCATGTCCGACGTCCGACGTCCCCCCTCATGTCATGTCCGACGTCCCTCCTCATGTCAAAGTTATCGGGGAGGTGGCCTCGACAACGCTCTTTTAACTTGGTAAATTTGGGTGGCCTCGACAACTCTTCTAGGGTTTGGGGTGGCCTCAATATATCTAGACTTGTTCCGGTTTGGGGTGGCCTCGAGAGTTGGTCGGGTAGGGGCGGGAGGGGGTTGATCGACGTCCCCCCTCATGTCGAAGTTACCGGAGTTTTCTTCTAGGGGTTTGGGTGGCCTCGAGAGTTTGTCGGGTAGGGGCGGGAGGGGGTAGGAGATCGACAACGCTTTTTTTCTAGGGTTTGGGTGGCCTCGAGAGTTGGTCGCCCGATATGTCCGACGTCCCCCCTCATGTCGAAGTTACCGGAGTTTTCTTCTAGGGGTTTGGGTGGCCTCGAGAGTTTGTCGGGTAGGGGTGGGAGGGGGTAGGAAATCGACAAAATATTCTATCAACAAAAAAAATGCTATCCATCCATACATACATAGCCACATACATACATGGAAAAAAATACATATATGAACAAAAAAATGCTATGAACAAAATAATACATATAGCCACATATATGGAAAAAAATACATATATGAACAAAAAATGCTATGAACAAAAAATACATATATGAACAAAAAAATGCTATGAACAAAAAAACATCATATATACATCCATCCATACATACATATAGCCACATACATATATACATTATATATGAACAAAAACATTCATCATATAAAAAAAATCAACATATATATAAAAAAATTGCACAGAGCCGGGGCGGCGGCGGCTCACAGCGGGGGCGGCCGGCGCCGGCGACGGCGACGGCGGGGCCGGGCCGGGGCAGGGGCGCGGCCGGGCGCGCTCGGGGGCGGGGCAGGGGCGTGGGCTCGCGGGCAGGGCAGGGCCGCGGGCTCGAGGACGACGACGGCGACAGCGACGACGACGTTGGGGAAGAGGCGACGGCGACGGCGAGGGCGAGGGCGACGGCAAGGCGACGGCGAGGGCGAGGGCGACGGCAAGGCGACGGCGAGCACGACGGGGGCGGCGGGCGAGGGCGACGACGGGGGCGGCGGGCGGCGGCGACGGCGACGGCGGGCGGCGGGCGGGCAGCCTGGCGGCGTCGATTTTGTCGGTGTCGTCGGGGGCGAGATGAGAATGCTGAAAATTCCCAAGTGTTGGCTTATATATGGAGAGCATTGGTCCCGGTTGGTGGCACCAACCCGGACTAAAGGGGTCCATTGGTCCCAGTTGGTGTCACCAACCGGGACCAAAGGTCAGTTTTCAGCAGCCCAAAGGGCAGGAAACAGGGACCTTTGGTCCCGGTTGGTGGCACCAACCGGGACTAAAGGGGCGCATTGGTCCCGGTTGGTGCCACGAACCGGGACCAAAGGGTGGTGCTGCCTGGGGCCAAATTTTTAGTCCCACCTCACTAGCTGAGAGAGCTCGAGAGTGGTTTATAAGCACTGTTGCGCACACCCTCTCGAGCTCCTCTCAACTGCAGGCTTCCGGGCCTAATCTGTCACTGCCTGTGGGCCTATTGGGCCTTCTGTGGGCCTGAATCCTGGCCCAACAAGCTGGTTGGGTTTCTAGTCGTATTCAGGCCGTGGTGGCCCAGTAGGTGGCATATTATTTCAAAAAAAATCCAGTTTTTTGTTTTGTTTTTTGCTTTATTTATTTTATTTTGTTCCTACTTACTGTTTTTCAGTGATTCTTTTTGCTTTTAGGTCACAAAAATTATAAACTTTCTGTTAGTGCCATTAGTTTTCAAATTTGAATAGTTTAAATTTGAATTTTTTGAAATTTGTGTGAATCACTAGTTTGTGAATAACTTTACTAAAAAATAGATTTTTGAAGGTTATTTTATCATTATATTCAATTTGGTAAGTTTTAGGTTATTTTAAATTTCTGTTTTAATCAAAAACAGATTTGGTTATTTTAGTTTGCTATTAAAGTTTCTAACAAAAAAATTTGTTATGAAAATTCTTTTTGCTATTAATGTTTTGAACAAAAAATACTTTGATAATTTTAGATGCATAAATTTTATATAATTTTAGTTTCAAAAATACTAGAGGTTTATAAAAGCTTTTTAGTTGATTCCTTTTGCTATTAGAGTTTTATAAAAGCTTTTTAGTTGATTCTTTTTGCTATTGAAAAATATTATAGTTTTGTTTTAGTTGATCATAACAGAATATTTTAATTGATTATTTTTAGTTCATTCTTTTTGCTATTAGAGTTTCATAAAAGTTTTCTAGTTCATTCTTTTTGCTATTAGTTCATTCTTTGAGCTAAATGACCCTGAAATTGAAAAGCACTACAAATGAACTCTGAAAAGGTTGAAAG
Organism: Elymus sibiricus; assembly: GCA_039707655.1. Lineage (NCBI taxonomy): Eukaryota > Viridiplantae > Streptophyta > Magnoliopsida > Poales > Poaceae > Elymus > Elymus sibiricus. The sequence continues at coordinate 87,523,718 of CM077676.1, forward strand.
TTGGCATGGTATCATCATTTCACCCACATAGCATGTGCTAAAAAGTTGAGAGGGTTACGGCGAAAACTGGATGCACTTCGTGTACAAAATGGACAATCTCTTTCGAAGTATCAGGGTTTCGGACGAAAACTCATCTGTTACGAAGGGATTTCATTTTTTTGAACTCCAGACTTTTTGTGTGTTCAAAATGCACCATTCAAAGCCACATCATCAATTTTCAACCCTTTCTGACTTCATTTGGTATTTTTCATGCATTTATTGATTTTTTGAGTTAAATGACCCTGAAATTGAAAAGCACTACAAATGAACTCTGAAAAGGTTGAAAGTTGGCATGGTATCATCATTTCACCCACATAGCATGTTATAGAAAGTTGAGAGGGTTACGGCAAAAACTGGATGCACTTCATGTACAAAACGGACAATCTCTTTCGAAGGGTTTCGGACGAAAACTCATCTGTTACAAAAGGCATTTCATTTCTTCACATGTAACTGCAATGATATAGTTGTGGAGAGAAAGTCTTCACTTTTTCTTCGCTTGTGTCCTTTGCTTATTGCGCCGTAACCATCGATACTCTTCATCGTTTAACAGGGTGCTTGGGTTAGCCTTGACTTTGAAGGGAGGAATTTCATGAAACTTTTCATAATCTTCGGACATGTCTGTCTTGCCCTCCAATCCCACGATGTCTCTTTTTCCTGAAAGAACTATGTGGCGCTTTGGCTCATCGTATGATGTATTCGCTTCCTTATCTTTTCTTTTTCTTGGTTTGGTAGACATGTCCTTCACATAAAAAACCTGCGCCACATCATTGGCTAGGACGAATGGTTCGTCTGTGTACCCAAGATTGTTCAGATCCACTGTTGTCATTCCGTACTGTGGGTCTTCCTGTACCCCGCCTCCTGACAGATTGACCCATTTGCACTGAAACAAAGGGACCTTGAAATCATGTCCATAGTCAAGTTCCCATATGTCCAGTATGTAACCATAATATGTGTCCTTTCCCCTATTGGTTGCTGCATCAAAGCGAACACCGCTGTTTTGGTTGGTGCTCTTTTGATCTTGGGCGATCGTGTAAAATGTATTCCCATTTATCTCGTACCCTTTGTAAGTCAATACAGTCGAAGATGGTACCCTGGCCAACGAGTACAACTCATCAGAAACAGTGTTGTCACCCATGAGACGTGTTTGCAACCAACTGCCGAAAGTCCTGATGTGTTCATATGCAATCCAGTCGTCACACTACTCCGGGTGTTTGGAGCGCAGAATATTCTTGTGTTCATCGACATACGGGGTCACCAAGGTAGAATTCTGTAGAACTGTGTAGTGTTCTTGAGACCAAGAATGCCCGTCCCTACATATTATTGACTCCGCTCCTAGCGTGCCTTTTCCAGTCAGTCTCCCCTCATACCGCGATTGAAGGAGACCAATCTTCTTAAGGTCAGGAATGAAGTCAACACAAAACCCAATGACATCCTCTGTTTGATGGCCCATGGAGATGCTTCCTTCTGGCCTAGCGCGGTTACGAACATATTTCTTTAAGACTTACATAAACCTCTCAAAGGGGAACATATTGTGTAGAAATATAGGGCCCAGAACGACAATCTCGTCGACTAGATGAACTAGGACGTGCGTCATGATATTGAAGAAGGACGGTGGGAACACCAGCTCGAAACAAACAAGACATTGCACCAAATCACTCCTTAACCTTGGCAGGATTTCTGGATCGATCACCATCTGAGAGATTGCATTGAGGAATGCACATAGCTTCACAATGGCTAATCAAACGTTTTCCGGTAGAAGCCCCCTCAATGCAACCGGAAGCAGTTGCGTCATAATCACGTGGCAGTCATGAGACTTTAGGTTCTGGAACTTTTTCTCTGAAATAATTATTATTCCCTTTATATTCGACGAGAAGCCAGACGGGACCTTCATACTGAGCAGGCATTCAAAGAAGATTTCCTTCTCTTCTTTGGTAAGAGCGTAGCTGGCAGGACCTGCATACTGCTTTGGATGCATGCCGTCTTTTTCATGCACACGTTGCTGTTCCTCCCGTGCCTCCGGTGTATCTTTTATCTTCCCATACACTCCCAAGAAGCCTAGCAGGTTCACGCAAAGATTCTTCCACATCGATTGCAGAGCGGACCTCTAGGTCTTTCCAATAGGGTAGGTCCCAAAATATAGATTTCTTCTTCCACATGGGTGCGCGTCCCGCATCGTCAGTCGGAACAGATAGTCCGCCAGGACCCTTTCCAAAGATTACTTGTAAATTATTGACCATATCAAGTATGTGATCACCAGTACGGAGGGCAGGCTTCTTCCGGTGATCTGCCTCACCTTTGAAATGCTTTCCTTTCTTTCGACATTGATGGTTGGTCGGAAGAAATCGACGATGCCCCAGGTACACATTCTTCCTGCATTTGTCCAAATATATACTGTCGGTGTCATCTAAACAGTGTGTGCATGCGTGGTATCCCTTGTTTGTCTGTCCTGAAAGGTTACTGAGAGCAGGCCAATCGTTGATGGTTACAAACAGCAACGCATGTAGGTCAAATTCCTCCTGTTCGTTCTCATCCCACACACGTACACCTCTTCCATTCCATAGCTGTAAAAGTTCATCAACTAATGGCCTTAGGTACACATCAATGTCATTGCCGGGTTGCTTAGGGCCTTGGATGAGCACTGGCATCATAATGAACTTCCGCTTCATGCACAACCAAGGAGGAAGGTTATACATACATAGAGTCACAGGCCATGTGCTATGCTTGCTGCTCTGCTCCCCAAAAGGATTAACGCCATCTGCACTTAAACCAAACCATACGTTCCTCGATTCACCTGTAAAGTCGCTCCACTTTCTCTCGATCTTTCTCCACTGCGACCCGTCAGCGGGTGCTCTCAACTTCCCGTCTTTCTTACGGTCTTTTATGTGCCATTGCATCAACTCGGCATGCTTTTTGTTTCTGAACAGACGTTTCAACCGTGGTATTATAGGAGCATACCACATCACCTTGGCAGGAATCCTCTTCCCGATGCGCTGGCCCTCAACATCACCAGGGTCATCTCTTCTGATCTTATACCGCAATGCACCGCATACCGGGCATGCGTTCAAATCCTCGTACGCACCGCGGTAGAGGATCCAGTCATTAGGGCATGCATGTATCTTCTGCACCTCCAATCCTAGAGGGCATAGAACCTTCTTTGCTTCGTACGTACTGCCGGGCAATTCGTTATCCTTTGGAAGCTTCTTCTTCATTATTTTAAGTAGCGAACTAAATCCCTTGTTAGATACACCATTGTCTGCCTTCCATTGCAGCAATTCTAGTGTGGTACCGAGCTTTCTGTTGTCATCTTCGCAATTTGGGTACAACCCTTTTTTGTGATCCTCTAACATGCGATCGAACTTCAACTTCTCCCTTTCACTTTCGCATTCTCTCTGTGCATCAACAATGACCCGGCGAAGATCATCATCGGGCACATCGTCTGGTTCCTCTTGACCTTCAGCTTCCCCCATTGCAGCATCACCGTATTCAGGGGGCGGGTAGTGGTCATCATCCTCTTCTTCTTCGTTGTCTTCCATCACAACCCCTCTTTCTCCGTGCTTGGTCCAAACATTATAGCGTGGCATAAAACCCTTCTCAAGCAGGTGGAAGTGAAGGGTTTTATAGTTGGAGAAAGCCTTCGTATTCTCACAGACAGTACATGGACAATGCATAAAACCATTCTGCTTGTTTGCCTCAGCCGCTTCGAGAAAATTATGCAGGCCCTTAATATACTCGGAGGTGCGTCGGTCACCGTACATCCATTGCCGGTTCATCTGCGTGCGTTATATAGTTCTCATTATTGAACAACATATAACTCTCTAGAGCATCTAATTAAATCATACAAGTAAGAACTATCTAGAACAACATATAACCAAAACCATCGCACTATATAATAACAAACAATAATAAAAGTAAGAAAGTTACACAAGTATCTATCTAAATCATACAAGTAAGAACTTTTTTCTTTTAGAAAGAAGATAAGAAGAAGAGGCTAACCATGGTGGTGCCGGCGCCGAGATGGGCGCGGGCGATCGACGGCGGTGAGGACGGGACAGGACGGACCGCCAAACCTAGACAAATCTTGAGGAAAATGGAGCTTGGACAAGGAGCTTCCAGAGGAGAAAGCTTAAGTGTGGCTCGGGCATTTCATCGAACACCTCATGTGCATAGGAGGTGAGCTAGAGCACAAAAAATCTCTCCCACGGCCGGCCAAAAAAACAGAGTAGTGCACTGCTCTCCTCGCGGGCAGGGGGGTATATATAGGCCGACCATTGGTCCCGGTTTGTGACTGGAACCGGGACTAAAGGACATCATTTGGTCCCGGTTCCAGCCACAAACCGGGACCAATGGTTGTGGGCCAGGAGCGAGGTCCATTGGTCCCGGTTCGTGTCTGGAACCGGGACCAAAGGGGTCAGACGAACCGGGACCAATGGCCCACGAGGCCCGGCCGGCGCCCTGGCCTCACGAACCGGGACCAATGCCCCCATTGGTCCCGGTTCGTGAGTGAACCGGGATTAATGGGCTTTTCAGGGCTGGACCAAAGCCCTGTTTTCTACTAGTGCTTCCACGCCTAGCCATGACACATTTGCTAAACGGGACGGCCAGGCATGACAGACACATGTGTCAGCCATCCTACGTGCTATTCAATCTTTTGGGTTGTTTTGAGTCTATTCTTGGAATTTTGGATTGTTTCGAAATAAAAATAAAAAACTGGCCATGTCGTGCCGGCACACAGGCCACGCCTCATAGCCCAGGCGCATCCCCTGGCACGACCCATTTAACCATGTGCCGGGCCGAGCACATGACATGTCAGCACGCATGCATTTGTCCTGGCCTGTGTAGGATGAGCTAGATAGCTAGGTTGTACGCGAGTGAGAATCAGGATGTGTTTCTGTGTGTTCATTAGACCATAAAATAGGAAAAATCTCTGCAACAATAGAACTTTGGGAAATAAATATCTACGGGACAGTTATATCCCTACAACAACTCTTTAGAGATGGTCTTTACCACACTATTTTGCTATTTTCAAACCTGAGGCTCTACTAGATTCTTTTGCTGAAGCCTTGAGTTACGCTTCTCATCTAACTTGAGGCAAGCCTAACTCTGTGTTCATGTTGAACAATACTTTAACCTCTGAATGAGTTGGGATTTATTTGGTTTGGCTCGGAGCCTGCCCCGAAGGATCTGAGCGGCCATCGGGGGAGTACATAAAAGTTATAGGGAAACGCTTTGTATCTATAGGATGATAAGACTCGATCGTCAAACCAGCCGAACATCGTTTATCTACTCCAAATCTGACACTCGGGAGTAGTCTTGCTTTTGTAAATAAGAAAATACAATAAATCACCTCGTAACTTCCGCGCATTCCCCAGATTCCAATCGGGACGCAGATTTTCCACCACCCCGAGCTCGCCTCGCGGCCCTCGCCAGATCCCCTTTCCCCCGGCTCCGCCCCCTGCACCTCCTTCTCCGACCATCTCCGGTCCCCCGCTCCTCCTTCTCTCCTCGTACCGTCACTCACATATGAGGCCGCGGCGCCCTTCACTATCGGGTGGCAAGCACACATGGCCGGGGAGGCTGACCAGTGGCGACAGGTGCGGATGACAGGTACTCCAGGCACCGAGGAAACTGCATAGCGGCTGCAGGTGATTGCAATTGCAGGTTGCATCGTGCAGCCGTTCTTCTCCGTGGTGATGGTGCGGTAACTCACGCAACTAATGGTAGGAAACTACGCCTTGCATCCGTCAATGTCTTATTTGGAACGATTCTGTCACCCTCAGATTGTGTTTCATTCTTGTGGAACAGTGTTACTTGACTAATTGGTTGCATCAGGGCCCTCACTTTATTGATAATCTTGTTTTAGCAGACATTGGCAGCCAGCAAGTGACGCAGTTTCTTGATCTCGGAAGCCCCCTCGCCACGCCTGGGCTCTGCCAGAATCATGCTTCCAATTAACACTAATTCTGTTCTGAACATACTCTTCTCATGCTTCTTACCCATGGAGACTTCCAATTAACACTAATTCTGTTCTGAACATACTCTTTGCATGCTTCTTATCCATGGTGATTTTAAATTGTAATACACATGCTTCTTCGGGTGAGAGTATGCTTCCATAGGTAAACAAAACTCAGTGAAGTTTGTATGTAGGTGAACCAAACATGCATCCCCATGTTGCCGCAATCTTAGTTTCTTTCTATGTTCAATGTTATGTACTTCAAAAGACAAGTCAGATTCATATACTATACATATTTCATGCTTCCTGAGAGCTTCTGAATCCAGCTCAAGTGATTCTTTTGTTTATGCAGATTGCTTCCATCCTTTCTGCCGATGTCGAGTACTCAGTCATACATATTTGCATTGTGTGTGTTCTAAAGTTGCAGCATGGTTCCATTCAATCTTATATTTGTTTAGCTTCATCAATTTGCTTCAACCACTACCAAACATGCTTCGTTCTTTCTCGCTTTTTTATTCCAATGGCCATGCTTCCGTTGCTTCGTATGTATGCTTCTGTTGTATAGACATTTTGCTGCTCGCAGTGATATACATTCTTCCTTTACCTGACATGTTTCTATGGTTCAGGTGTTTATCTTGCTGGTAATTAAATTGTGCGTCTGCCATTACCAATGTGTGCTTGTTTTATTTCTTGCATATTGCCTTGTGTTCTCGTCTATTTCAAATATTTTGCACAATATTTCATTATTTCTCGCATATGTTTTCATGGTTTCCAAATCTAACGACAACCACTGTGAGTATCTGCTTCGGTTAATTCTCATCATGAATAATCCAATGTTTTGACAATAAGGCCGAGATTGTTGTTCACATATCCACTGCATGCAACTATGCTTCGCGGTTTATTTACACCTGTATATCAGTTATGGTGAAATTTTGCATCAACCACTGCCATTGTATGCTTCTTATTGTACAGACATATTCTCTGGAACCATGAGTGCTTCAACCACTACGAGGCACGAGCCATAGTTTCTTGTAAATATTATTGTACTAACATTTTTGTTATCATAATACCACTGCAAGTGTGCGCTTTCTTGTTTCTGAATATTTTCTACTTATAGATATTTTTCCGCACCCGACTTCAGCCATGATTCTTGTTTCTACACAATGCCAATGAGGCTATGTTGATGTCGAGCGTGGTGAATGGGACCGGACACTGCTATTCGCCAACGACTACTGTGTTGGCCACAGGGAGCTTATGGTGTGTAGTGTTTTTTATTGATGAGCCCATTTAGTGCGACGACGGCTGGGCGAAAGTTGAAATAGTGTCATTGTAATATTGTTCCATTTTTTATTAAATAAAAGAGTTGTAAATTTTGTTCATACCATGTGGTTTTGTTTTAATTCTCTCTGCTTCTTTTGCTTCCACACTGATTTTTTTGCTATTACTATGTTCCATCACACTACAAAATGGTGCTTCCTTACAACTATGCTCGTGGAACGGACAAAATGTTTTCCTACTATAATGAGTTTGTTCCCATTACATACACCAGGAAATGAGTTTCTTCCGTGCATCGGGAAGAATGCTTCTGTGGTATAAAATCTTGTTGCCATCTATAAAGAAACACATCTTAAAAATATCATAATTAATTGCAGGATATAATTGTGAGAAATAATTGTACTTACCAAATTATTTCCTCAAAAAATGGGATTTGGCATCATTCCCAAAATGATGCTTCCATGCATCAACAAGAATGCTTCCATGGCATAAAAATCATGGTACGATCAGTAAAGAAATACATCAAAAAAACAAGATCTAATTAACTGCCAGATTTATTTACGAGAAGTAATCGTACTTTCCAAAATTATTATTCAGTTTTAGGAAGCAAATTAAATTTTTTTTTAGATGCAACAATCTTGTTTAGGAAGCATTGGTGCTCAAGAATGGAAACAAATAAAATAGCTTAATTAATCATCCCTAGATTTGGGGAGAAATTGTTAGGAAAGAAATTCATCACAATTAATGCCAAGTCCTGCATGCAAATTGACTCACGCAGGGAGTTCTGCTACAGGATGGGACGATGTGCATGCTTCGAATCGGATGGCCACAGACTAGTCTGATAGGTAGCAAATGGCCGTAGTCTGATGCCTAGCGGCTTGCAAAGTTATAAGGTCGCCCGGGAGCTTGGCCTAGAGGCTCCAGGTTGACCTCCGAGTGAAGCGGAAAGCTTCTGGACAAAGTCTGATGCAACACCATCTTCTGGGACGAGATGTGTGTGAGGGGGCGACTTAATCTTCACGGTGTAGGATCATCGAATGAAGGGGATAACTTGCTGCAAGGAGGCAAAATAAAAAACAAGTGATTATGACCCGATGAGGTATGGATGCCAACCGTATCCTGCAATCCGAACATACGTCGATCCACAACCCGCAAAACTACCCCACACAACTATGCTCAACACAGGGAGCACGGGATAAGTGCAATCCGCAAGGGAAATCACCAACACTAACACACACAACATGACCGCAAGTAATCACGAGAATATGGGTAGCAAGAACTGCCCTTCTCTAATGAGTAGCGCCAAAAGGCCTGGCTCGGAGATGGTGGTGCTGCTGGTTCCTGCTCCACGTGAGATCATAGGTGGTCGACGCGAGGCGAAGAGTAGCGCCAGAAGGCCCAGCTCGGAGATTTTGGTGCTACTGGTTCCTGCTCCATGTGAAATCATGGGTGGTCGACGCGAGGCGAAGAGTAGCGCCAAAAGGCCTGGGGTCGGAGATGTTGGTGTCCGGTTCGTGGGGGTTGAAGGGTTTCCCTTCTCTAGAGATTCTAGAATATTGCTATTCATGTATTTGTTGGGTGAACCGTTGGCCTGAGCAAGTGCACAGGCTATGTGTGTTGGGTCCCATCGCCTGCCATAGTATATACATGTAGGCATGGATGGATGGGCAAGCTCCTGGGCGATCCAGGTCTATTGTGGTTGGTTTGTTATCCATACAAAGGCATGCAGATGGCTACAATAACACACGTCCAAATAGGTATGAAGAGGGCCTCCACTTCCGTTCTACACTCCCATAGCTTCCACTATCACTGCTGGCGAGAAGGGTGTTCTCGAATGAGTAAGCGCTGGTAGATATTATACCGGACATTTTTGGTTAGATTTCAATGGGAGAATAGTAGAGATGTGTGGAATCTATGGAAGATGCGGATTCTCTACATCTCTACTGTTGTATTATCACCGTCTGAGTCGAGTCGAGATGGCGTCAACGGTCAACAACAATGCAGGTCAGGCGCGCCTATCCGGTGGACCGAAAATCGGGCCCGACCACCAGTGCACGGGTGGCACACGAAGGGACAAGGCAAAGGGCGGCAGATGAGATGGCCCCAGTGGATTCCTCGGCCCACGCGTCATAAACCCTCATCTAGAGGACACCGGCGCGACGGTGCCCGGGTAGACGCCTCTACCCATTAGCCATTGAGATTAATGTTGTCATGTTGTCCGTGCAAAGCCAGCGAAGGTCATGCAACCATGTTGAGCATGGAACGTCCCGCATCAAGAGATCTCCCATATCTCATGTTTCAGAAAAGTGATCAAAGTATCATCCAAGATGGAGGAAACTTGCCAATATATTCCCAACAACAAACTTGTCGCGTAAGACACATCCAAGGAATTTCAGCTCCCATGCAAGGCATTGCATTTCATCAGTCTGCTCAACTACATAATCCTTATAACCGTTTTGTAGTCATGATACTTCTCCTTGACATACATTTCGCCGCCAACATCATTTTCACTGAAGTTAACTTCAAGTGATCCCACATTCCTTGGCATCATTTGATTGAGGAAGTCAACCTACACAAAGTAATCGATTGATGTAGAGGTAAATGTAGTAGAAATCATGTCGATATGCTCCCCCAAAACCACATCACTCCCCACCCAGTGCAAATTCTCAAGGAATCTGATTTTGATGGCCTTCTCTTTTAACAGTCATCCAAACGGTTAACGAGATGAGATAGCCTTCAAGCAGTGCAACAACAAGACCCGGGCAATGTGTGTGTGAGAGAGAGAGAAAGGGAGAGAGAGTAGCAACAGCTTTACGGTATATATCATCTCAGCTGGGGAGGTCTGGAGGCCAAGCGGAGAGACAAGGAGATAACTGACGTGGGAGGTGAATGACAAGCTTTCTTGGATTAAAGATGAATTGAAATAAGTATTCAGCTAGTTAATTAAAATGCCTGGATTTGGATTGGAAAAAACATTTGTTTATTCCTCATAAATTAAAGTTTTTCCCAGTTTTACTCTTCTTTTATATTCTTAATTCTCTTTTAATATTGCATACAAAGATCAATTCCACACACATGATACATTAATCCTTGTAAGCAGCAAAGCTAGTGAGGTTCACAACCTCACTAGATTAAGTTGGGGACCAAGGTAAAGTTTCTTTGTTGAGTGCAGGCTTGATCATGTGCTCGAGGGAGAACTCCGCGGATTGATACCTTGGTTCTCAGTACCGATGAAGGATTCTTCTGACACCAAAAACCATTGTTCTTCAGGGCCCAACATATATTCTCTTTTCTGGCACTACCTTATTAGCCAGGGATATTACGACATCTCTAGCAGATCCCCTAAAACCGGTTAGAGGACCTCTAAACCAGACCTAGCCGGTCCCCTAATCCGGTTAGAGTAGTAAAATATTTCCTCCGAGGCAGCGGTCGAGGTGTTAAAATACTCCAACTCCCACGTGCCAAGTAAATCTCCCCCCCCCACGTGCCACACCAACGCCCTCTCCGCCGCCCAATCCACCCACGTGCCACACCCACGCCCACTCCGCCGCCCGCACGTCGGCTGGATCCGGCGGCCGCCACTCCCACCCCCCTCCCGTCCATTCGTAGTGCTTGACCGGCGGATCCACGCCGTGGTGGCACCTCCTCCTCCCGCACATCTTCCTCTCACGCGTACAACGCCTCCTCCTCTCACGCCGGTGGCACATCCACCAGGCGGCGCACCGGCCTTCCCCGACTACCCACCGCTGCCGCCGCCGATGCCAATATATCATGGCGGATGGCAGCGCCAGTGGGGAACTTGGGTCGCCGAAATCTACGACTGCGACACCAAGACCCACAGTTTTGGCTCCTTCCACTCAGCTGAGGCGGCGGCACGTGCATACGACATCAAGGTGGTGCACCAGCACGGCGCCGCAAGCCACCGTAACTTGCCCGACGAACCCCGGGGTGGCCACCCCATGCGAGAGGCGGTAGGACCGAGAAGCCCGCGAGCATCTCGCGTCGGAGTAAGCCGGCGAGGCGTACATGGCGGAGCTCTGCCGACGCTACCTGGAGCGCGTCGAGGCGGAGCACTGCCTGTACGCTGACTATGCGGCGGGTAGGGACAAAATCATCGATCAGTTCAGCGATGAAGGTGGCGATGGCGGAGGTAGCGACGGTCCGGACCCAATGATTGGCGGTTTGAGTAGGGAGGAGTGGAAGACGATTGAGGAAGAATCGGACTAGGTTTAAATTTCTAACTAAATATCTACCTAGTTGGAGGTATCTCATTACGCATTTGTTCTCATTCCTCCTCGGTGATGCCCAACAAATATTTGCAGTACGATGCAAATAACAAAATACATTTTAGTAATTAATGATAGCATGTTTTTATCGTTCTTGTTTTTTCTTTCTTTTTTTGGTATATTTTTTGGGTTTTACGTGTTTTTTGCTCTTTTTTTTTTTGCTTTTGTTGTTTTTTGTGTTTCTTTTTCAATTTTGTAGTTTTTGTTTGTTTCTTTCTACATTTTTGTTATACACCAAGAATAATATTTATGTACACGTTCAACATTTTCCAAAATATATAATTAACATTTTTGACAACTTATATTTTTTATGTCTACTTTGCCCATATACATTGTATATTTTTTCTATACACCAGAAAGATTTTTTATATACACGTTTAACAATTGGAAAATACATGATTAACATTTTAAAAATACATATTAACATTTGGTCAATTTTTTTTTTACGTCTACATTCTCCATAAACATTGTACATTTGTGTATACATCAGAAACATTTAGATATACACGCTTAACATTTTACAATTTCATGGTCAACATTTTTTTAAACATATAGTTTTTTATGTCTACTTTTTCTATGCACATTCTACATTTCTTGTATACATCATGATCATTTTTTATATACACGTTTAACATTGTCCAAATACATGATTAATATTTTCGAAAACTTATAATTTTTTATGTCTACTTTGTCCTATTCACATTGTATATTTTTTGTATACACTAGAAACATTTTTTATACACATTTAACATTTTTATACACATTTAACATTTTTGAAATGCATGCTTAACTTTTTTCAAAAAAACGGAAACTTACATTATTATTTTCCTAATTTTGTTTACCATACAGACTACCCATTTGTTGTATACAATGGAAACATTTTTTCTAGAGAAGTTTAACATTTCTTTAATGCATGATTAATATTTTTTAAATTTTGCATATAAGTGATTTTTGTAATAGAAATATTCAGAGTATTTCAAAATAAAGCCAAAAGAAAGAAAAACCGAGTGTAAGAAAGGAAAAGGAAAGAGCTGAAGGCCGCGCTGGGCCGGCCCAATCGGGCAACTGTCAGTAAGAGAGAAAAGGGGGGAAATGGGGGAGAACATGGGATCGAACCTGCGTCTCCTAGGTGGAAGAGCGACCATCTAGCCGGGGGAAAGGAAAGGCAAGGAAAAAAAGCGAATCGTTTTTACCACTTTCGGGTGGCATTGGTGGGTAATTCTTGCCAACTTCAAGGGTAATTTGGATGACGATTAACGGACATAAGCACTCCGTGCTTTATTATTATTAGGTAAAGATGTGGTACGCAACGCACCTCGTCTATGTCACACATCACCACCCTCTGGATAGTCTTGGGCCTTAGCGCCTCCCTCGCCATAGAGCCCTCGCCGCCGCCCATGATGAACACCGTCTTTGGGCTACAACAATGAAATGGAATTTCCAGATTGCATTGACCCCGGAGAGACTGAAAACCAGGCCCAATCCGGCGATTGCTTGCTCACTTGGTGTTGAGTATAATGGTTATTTAGAAAACGTAGGATAGCGTAGGATTTATTCTACCTTGACTTGTACTCCAAGATGATCATGTACTCCTATATAAATGCCCACAAGGCTCAAGCAATAAACATCGATTCCACCAATCTCTCTCTATCCCTTCTAACATGGTATCAGAGCTCCTCCGACTCCTCGGCATGGCGTACAGCTCGTGCAGGTCCCTCGTCTACGCATGCCCGGTGCTGGCAACACCGATGCGTGCCTTCGTCCACGACGTGTCCCCGGGTCTGGCAAGCCTGGTGCGGCGCTTCGTCAATTTCAACTTCGTCTGTCTACGCATGCCCGGTGCTGGAAACACCGATGCGTGTCTTCGTCCACGATGTGTCCCGGGCTTGGCAAACCCGGCGCGACGCCTCGTCAACACCGTCTTCTTCTCGGCGCTTCACTGCTTCGACACCACTGCCCCCATGACTAACTCGGCGCCTCATTGCGCCCGCGGCTTCACGGCGACTAGCTCGACACCGGCCACCCCGACTCGACATCGACCACGGCGTTCTTCGCACGGCTACCTCGACCACGGCTACACCACCCTACGCCCTCGGCTACATCGACATCAACACAAAGGGCTACCGCCTTGCTTGAGCAATCTCGCCGGTTTCCACTCCAGCCACAACTTCCGCGATGCTTCGACCGCTACGACTGTGGGGGGTGTCCGTCGGCTTACCTTCGGATTCTTCTCCAGTCTCACCGTCTGCGTCGCTACAGTTGTGACTGCGGGGGAATGTTGAGTATAATGGTTATTTAGGAAATGTAGGATAGCGTAGAATTTATTCTACCTTGACTTGTACTCCAAAATGATCATGTACTCCTATATAAATGTCCACGAGGCTCAAGCAATGAACATTGATTCCACCAATCTCTCTCTATCCCTTCTAACACTTGGGATGGAAGAGAAGCGGCGGGTGTATCAAGCAGTCGTGGTAGATGAACTCGTCCGTCTCCGCGCTCTGCATCTTCGCGTCGATTATCAGAGCCTTGCCAAAACGCTTCGTATCGACCAGGGCGATCTCCTGGTACTTGCTCGTCCCTCGGTGCAGCACGTTTTCAAGCACACACACACACAAAGAGAATGGGTATAAAAACAACATTTACATGCATGACCGCCTCAGAAGAGAGAGCTCAGAGATTCACCTACCTGTTCAAGGCGTAGCAGAGCTTGAGGCCGTCATGGATCTCCTCCTCGTACCACTGGGTTTCCTCACGATCTCCCCTCTGCTGCAGCTGCTGCTGCTTCACCAAGTTGAGAGCTAAGAAAGAACATATTTCATATGCACATCATGCCAAAAAAATCAACAGCTCCCCCTCGACCCGGCTAGCTAGAGTATGCGCCACAATATTATTTTCCCTATGATTGAACTAAAAAATTACATGAACAACATTGTGAGCTAAGAAAGAACATTCTTTATATATAGCTATTGTCGGCACCGCCGAGTTGCCTTCATCTTTCATCTCCTCACAACTTCCATGCAGTTGTTGTTAATGATCCTTTTGTTGCAATGCACCTTGGCTAAATTAAATTAATTCATTCACTAGTAAAGTATGTGACTCTAAATAAAATCAACAACTGCAACCCCTATATATAAAAACATCCTAAGATGAAAGCAAGTAGATTACCTATATTTCGATTATCTTTGGGTTTTGAGCAAGATGAAAGCAACCCGATAACAGAAAGGATTTTTTTACCTTTTTTACCCAAAGAACTTTTGTAGTGAATCCACTAATTAAGGGGTACCCTTTGCAAAGGTTATCCCTCCCCCCTCTATGGTGCTGACAACTGGCGCATTGCATGTGCGCCACTTGTGGCAACGTGGGAGTTTTTTTCTTTTTTTGTAGATTCATTTATTTCAAAACGTTTTATCTCTTGAATCTTGCACGAAACCATTTTCATCGTTGGATTTTTTGCGTTGAGATCTTTGAAACTAGATTCCATATAATAGGGCTGAAACGAACGACCTTGACATGCGCTACACACTTATTTACAACGCCGGTCGCAAAAAACAAAAGGCGTTAGAACGATCTCGGGTGCCATCGTTAGCTGTCGAGTATACGTCGTGTGCCCGGACGGTGTTATTCGCCGCTGCCTGCCTGCTTGAATGGACCCACTCGCCTACTCAAAATTGCACCTACATCTAAACGCCAGCAGATGATGGGACGCAACGCACTGGCACACAACAGACCTTGAACCAATCAAGCCCCAAATGGCAATATTAATTGGACTCACTTCCGACCTAAGCCTATGGAACAGAACGCGACTTTGCAACTATGGGGCTGGCTGGCCGATGTGTTTTTGGACACGGTTCGTCGCCATAGCAGCATTTCTGAAAACCCTGGCATGGGCTTCAATGGCCGCAAAAATGGCTGCCATGGCAGTCATGACACGGAGTCGTGTGGTTACATGTGATTGTACCTATTGCATAGCTACATGACGAGGAACGAAATATAATGCATAAGAAGAGACAACATGCAAACATAATAATATTTCAAGTTCAATCGCTCGTACAAACCGATTATAAATGAACAAAAATGGATAATTATCTTACATTACAAAAAAAAACTCGCTCTCAGACTGCTCTCCTGCCAGGCTATTCATGTCTCTTCGATCCCTTGGTTGTTTGGGGCTGTCGAGCCTACCGCGGCGCGTGCACGTGTCGTCTGACCGGTCAGTTTTCTTCACCACCATATCATGTTGGTCATACGCGTCTGTTGTGGGTCGGCGAACCGCCGGAACGGGGTCAAGCTAGGCAGCGGCGCTAGGCACCTGCCACTACAGATTTAGCCACTGAAATCGCTAGGCACAAGGCCGTAGCATGGGCAGTTCAAAGGCAAAAAGAAGCACACAAAGAGAAGAAAGAAAAGTGAAGCTGCCAGGAGAAAGTAGAGAGTAAACCGAAAGATTAAACGGCCGAGCCATGACACCGAGATTCAATCTTAGCTCATCGTGGCCTCATTTCATCAAGCAAGTCATCTTCATCACCACAGAAACCAACGAGCTCGGCATGGGTAACCTGCAACGACGAGGAAAGCGAAGGATGGTGAGCGAGAAGGAAAGAAATGTCATAGCCAAGAAGGAAACAATTCTCAACCTCACATGCCGCGAGGAACCAACACTGCGACACCGGCACGGGCGGCCGCGGCACTGGCAAATAAAGCACGGAGGGCGCCGAGAAAGCTCGAACAAGCCCATGCACTGGACCTCCGCTTCTGCTGCCAGCGGTCCGGCGGCTCCACGGACAGCGTGCTGATGTTTATATGAAGTTTGTTAATTAGAACTAGCTAATTGTTGCATGCATGCATTTGATTACGTGAATTATACAATGGATAGTCAAAAATTCAGAGCCCGTCGTTTCTTCAAAGCTCACCTTGTATATACTTATTTTATAATACAGGAAACTAGCGGAGTGACCCGCGCATTTGCGCGGCTAGACTTGCTATGTAGTGGTTATATATCAAATATTAATTTGGATATGAAACTTGCAGATTTTTTTCCTTAATTGGGCAATCACAATAATTATTTAAAATTTGGAGTATGATTTAGGCAAAACTGAACCATATTTTAATATGGTGTCATCTTCTGAGGAAATTTGGAAAGGTTCTGCCTAAAAATACATACCATTTTTTACTCTTCATGTGCACATGATAGGCAATTTAATTTGAGAAAACTTTATTTCACATAGAAACGGAATATACGTGTATGGTTAATTTTAGCAGTTTTACCATTCTAATATTTGCTTCTATCGTGTTAGTACCATTGATGTGGCGGTTCACCTAGCCAATTGTACTGTAGCTTGCCTTTCACAGGTGAACCATCCATTTTGTATGGACCGGCCATCTTCTCTTACAACCCAGTCCGATTCTTCTTATGTAGTACGTACTGCTTCATTTTCCTTCCTCTCTTTCACCCACCTTCCTTTCCTCCCTCTAACCTACTGCATAACTATAACTAATGTAGGTTCTAACTTCCATCAGCTTTTATCTTCCCTGGCTATCAGGCACGCCTTTGTGACTGAGTTGACCATTATAACACCACGTGGGCGTGACCATATACCTGTTTCCAGTCACCACTAATGTCTTATCAATCTTCACACATTGTAAGGCCCCTTAGTATTTCCTCTCTCCTAAAATATCCACATTTCATACTGGCCCACAACCCTTACCGAAAAAGGCTTTCGCCCCGCTTTATATATAAAGCAACCATCATCAACATGCCGGTACAAACGCACGCCACCACAACACACGCACACACCCAAGGCAAGATACAAAGGTGTTGATCGCAGCAACACCACCCCTAGCACTACAAGAGCAACCGGGGAACTCAACTGTGAACACGCCACCGCGAAGAGATGAAGCCGCATAGGACGAACCGTGGGCTCCAAGGTGGCGCCTTCAGGAAGGTTACGACACCGGAGCGCCGCCACCGCCCGATCCGAGGATCAGAGTTTCCCCTGGAGCACCACGACGGGCAATGAGAGCCGTGACGACGCCTTCAAGAAGGGAACGAGCTTCGCCGCCGCCGGTCCGTCCGAAGATAGAATAGGTTTTCACCCCGGCCAATACTCACCGCCACCGAACGCCACACCCCGGCTACCACGCCGCCCACACGGCCATGGTCACCGGGCAACACCGAGCATGGGCTCTACCCATGAGCACCGCGCTATCACCCCCAAGGCCGCCGCCCCGGCATCCAGGACCCTGACACCACCGCACCCGAGACACGCCGCTACCCCAACCAAAGATACGAGAGAAAGGAGCCGCCTTTCGTACCCCTGGACGGCCCCCAGCGCTAAGACCCAAAGGCCGGCCAAAACTGGCCTCCATCGACCCGTCCTACCGTACCGGTCGCGAGACGAGCTCGGTCCTGCAGCACCGGGCGCGAGACGAGCTCGGTCCTGCTGCACCGGGCGCGAGACGAGCTCAGTCCTGCTACTCCGGACGCGAGACGAAGGATGGACCGTAGCTGGGAGAGACCCAGCTCTCCGGCGCACATAGCAAGCACGTGACGAGAGGGTGAAGCGAGGATCGATACGGTCCGCCCGCGGACAAGCCGACGCCGGAGTAAGCCGACCGTCGCCGTAGACAAAGCCGTCGAGCCACCGTGTAGCCGCCGCGCCACTAGGAGGCCATCGCCCGAGCCGGACCTCCACGCGCCGCCGCCGCCCACGGCCGGAGCACTAGCCACGCCAGGTCGATGCCCCACCCGCGCCGCCACGAGGTCAGGTCTGGCCGGGCCGCCGCGGCCGCCATCCCCGACCCCCTGGCCCGCACCACCACCATACCGCTGCAGTCCCACCACCAGCCCACGCCGCCCACGGCCCGCGCCGCCAGCCGCAGCCATCCGCCAGATCTGAGCCGAGCTCAAGACGCCGCCACGACCGCCGCCGGCACGCCCCACCACCAGGCAGCCTGCCGCATCACCGAGACCACCAGACGCCGCCGCCCGGAGAAGCTCCGCCACGCCGCCGCGACCCACCAAAACGCGACGCCCAGGCCCGTCGAAGCCAGCCCGCACCAGCCCCCACACGCGAGGAGGTGAGAAGTCCCGCCGCCGCCGCCGCCGGCCGAGCTTCGCTCGGAGCGCCCTGTGGCGGCGGCGGGGGAGGGGAGGGGCGGGAGGGAGGTGCTACCCGGCGGCGGCTAGGGTTCCCTCCCTGTCGCCTGCGGGGGCGACACGGGAGGTGCTCTGTATTCAGTTCACTAACTGTTTTTGGCCCACAACCCTTGAATGCACCATGGCTTGTACTTTGTTTTATCTCATCAGATAATGCACCAACTTGCCCGAGTGAAGTCTGTGTAAGTTTTTTTTTTGCGGGTAGAAGTCTCTGTAAGTTTGACATGAGAGGAGGGTACGGTCCACATATCCGTGGTGATATCAAGGCCACCCTTATCGGAATGGAAGAAAAACACTCAAATTACACGGGGTTAGAACTTGAATTGAACTTCTTTTTTGGAATTGAAGTTCTAAAGCAGTTAAATTTGTGTGTATATATTTAATTCCAATTTACAACGACCGAATGTGTCAACGTATATGCCATAGAATGCCATGTGGCTTCAATCTGTGTGGTCACCGGCGCCGTGGCTAGCTGCACTTGCTTGAGATGAGATGATGCAAGATGATGTAACACATGAAGTGGGTCATGCTGAACTCCCGTCGCATTGTAGTCATATTCTTTTCTTGATGGCAAGCGCCCATTAAATGAAAGAAATACTCCTTACGTAATCATCTTGCATCATCATATATAATTACATTAGGCAGCTTATTACTTACTTAGTCATATATATATATATATGCATTTAATTCAAGCGCCCATTATTTACATTTAATTCTAACATTCTAAAAGGCCAGATTCATTGAACTGAAAAGTGCTTCCTTAATTACAGGGTTCTCTTTTTCATATAAAATCTACAAAAAAGAACTCCTGCCTTCAGGGGGGAGATAATAATGAAGGAAAATACAGTAAGAAAGCACATTGTCCTGGTAATAACAACAATTATTTTAATTTCATTTTCATGTCAAACTCCTTAGCTTAGATAGACCATTTCTAAATATAAGACTTTTTAGAAATTTCAATTTGGACTACATACGGATGTATATATACGTATTTTAGAGTGTAGATTCAGTCGTTTTGCTCGGTATGTAGTTCATATTGAAATCTCTAAAAGGGCTTATATTTAGAAACAGAGGGAGTAGATTGTATAGTATTAACCAACAACATTTAGCTACCCATTCTAGGTATCATATGCGTGTATTCTGGTGTTTGCAGAAGGTATCAAGGCAATGAAAATTAAATCTATTTGTATAATTGCTATATTTGCTTGCAGCTTGGCATCAAATATTTTATCTTGTAAATTGTATATCTCTTTTCTTGTCTTGAGTGTGAAAATATAATTGCTTTATTTGGCAGTGATGTTAAGTTTATAACACATGCTAACTTTGCAGCAATGAACATGGGTTTGTTCTACCATGCAAAAAGTCCTCAAATCATAGCACGAACATAGAGGGTAAATATTTTGACAGTACAAAGATATGAATGTACCTAGAATGATTGTATTTGATAAACATACACTCTTTCCCGGTTTGATCTAAATAATATGCACCAAACTGATATATTTGAACTTCGTCCTATAAATTTGTGCAATACTTACTTAAACCTGCAAACAAAATCAGAAAAGAAAATAATGTGTCAAATTATAATTTCATAAGCGCAGTTGTGCTGTAGAATATACCAAATAACTATATGAATTTTTACAATCAATGTACTTGCTAAAAGTGGCCTATTACTTGAATATCAAAATAATACATGATCCTTATTAAGTAATCTGCCACTACTGTGTCACCAATCCAGATTTATAGTACCTGAGCTAATATTCTTCTGGCCTCATGAAAATTCTTTAAAATCCAATTCAATATTATTTGATAGAGCAGTATATTTTTGGCATGAGGATAAGTAATATAGTGTTTTTCCTGCGGACAGTTGCTTGCTCTCATGCATGAAACGAATTACAGAACTGACAAAAAGTACATTAGCACATCCTGCGTTCAGCCTAGAAGATATAGAGGATGACTTTGAGTAGGCAATTGTCTGGATGTAGAAAAATACATGGTACTTAGGCTAGCCTTCCTATGATCCAGATGAGTTACATATTTGTCGAAGACAGTGTCTAGCACATATAAAGGAGATCAACGGTTGGCAACTGGGCCATATATTTCCTTCAAATAGAAATTTGTTAGTTGGCTGTTTCCGTGCTCCTCCGCATAGTATATATTTTAGACTCGATTGCAGTGTACTAATGAAGTAACATCAAAATGTGTGAGAAGTAGATGTAGCATGACATTCAAGATTTTGCGGATGCACCACACTAATTCGAGTAGCCCCACTTCTACAATAGCTCACCAAATAGCCTGATGTTTATTATGGCCGTAGTAAACTCCAAAGCTATTTCCTGTATAGTTATTTGACTTTTTCTTTTCTTGCGTGAGGTCAGAAAAAAAGGATAAGTGTTGGCGCCGCCTCTCACAGCGCCGCTCTTCTTCTACCTCTTGCTGCCTCTCACAGCTCAACCTTCTCTCTTTGCCTCACAAGAACACACACACATGGTTGGAAACTCACACGCACACACACTTCACCAAGGAGAAAGGTAGCTTTGCCTTGTCTCCCGGTGAATAACACAGGCGCTACATTTTTCTGTCAGCCCTCTCGGCCTCTTTTTCCATTCATCTGATCAACTTAAATACCATGTACAAATGACTCCACACCCAGCCACTAACTCACGCACGCACACGGCTGGCCGGCACACTCGGCCACTACCTCACGTACGCACACACTAAGCTAACTACCCTGGAATCTCTCCAGCCAGCTAACAACTTATCCATGCAAGCGTGTGACTCAATCCTCTCCTACTAACTAGGCATGCCACTAACAAACTCAGCCTGCCGGCTACTGCTCAGGATCTTGGCTTCAGCTTGCCGTCTCACACAGCTGCGCGTCGATTCACACGACCCCAGCCATTTCTAGACTACTAACATGCAATGCACACATGCACGTACACACATGTCAAGATTAATTCTAACATTTTCCCTCCTAATCTTGACATGGTGGCTCACCAAACTTTTCATGGATGACGCCTTCACAGCGCCGAGCTCCACTCCATCTCGTCGACGCCGTCTCAGCGCCGAACACACGCACCTTGCCACAGGATCGCACTGCAACATTTGTTGGCTTCACACCAACTCTCCATGATGACGATGGCATCGCACCACCGCCGTCGGCATCACACCGACCCAAGTGACAGCATCGCGCCGTCGTCCATCTTCATAGCGGCATCGCACCGCGTCTCCTTGTAAGGGCCTCACACCGTCGTCGTGGCAGCATCGCACTGCCGTCTCCTCCTAGCGGCATCGCACCACAGCCATATGTTTGTGCGGCATCACACCGCCAAACACCTCCTTGTCGTGGACGACGCCATCGCAGCACCGATCACCACGCACCATCTTGTCGTGGACGATGCCATCACAGCACCGATCACCACAGCGTCGTGCCGCATGCAGCGGCCACCTCTTGATGTGGACGACGCCTACGCGACGCCGATCGCCATGCCGTCTCCCTCCAGCGGCATCGCGCCACCGCCGTCCTCCACCTCGCATGGAGTCCGCGGCGCCGCCGTCGCCGCCTTGGATCGACAGGGCTATGATGCCAATTGTAGGCGCCGCCTCTCACAGCGCCGCTCTTCTTCTACCTCTTGCTGCCTCTCACAGCTCAACCTTCTCTCTTTGCCTCACAAGAACACACACACATGGTTGGAAACTCACACGCACACACACTTCACCAAGGAGAAAGGTAGCTTTGCCTTGTCTCCCGGTGAATAACACATGCGCTACATTTTTCTGTCAGCCCTCTCGGCTTCTTTTTCCATTCATCTGATCAACTTAAATACCATGTACAAATGACTCCACACCCAGCCACTAACTCACGCACGCACACGGCTGGCCGGCACACTCGGCCACTACCTCACGTACGCACACACTAAGCTAACTACCCTGGAATCTCTCCAGCCAGCTAACAACTTATCCATGCAAGCGTGTGACTCAATCCTCTCCTACTAACTAGGCATGCAACTAACAAACTCAGCCTGCCGGCTACTGCTCAGGATCTTGGCTTCAGCTTGCCGTCTCACACGGCTGCGCGTCGATTCACACGACCCCAGCCATTTCTAGACTACTAACATGCAATGCACACATGCACGTACACACATGTCAAGATTAATTCTAACAATAAGTAATTTCAGTATAAAGTGCAACTGCTTGCTGCCAAAAAATAAATCAACTAAATGCTACAATTTTCCATATGAAGAAAAAGAAGAGACATACCATTGAAACTCAACGTAGTGTGAAGACATCATCTTTGGTTGAGGTGGTCAAACCCTGCAAGCTGCAGCTATGTCGAGCATCATAACTGCCGTAACACGCTGACTAAAACGAAAAATCTGTTCATTGTTGTACATGGGCCACATGTTCAGCGAGCATGTTTGATGGCTAGATCCCTCAAACTGCCGCGTCTCAAGTATCAACAATGATCACCGTCATGAACACCATGGATTGATCTGATCATCATCATGGCCAGTAGAACATGATGCATATTGGTTCTGAACACCGTTTGGATCAGGCGTGCGCACGCACTACCGAAGATTTCCCCGAGGATGGGACGCAGCTTGGTCAGAAGGTGGTAGCCTGGAAGCGGCTGTTCGCTTAGAAAGATACGAAGCTTCTTCCTGCCTCCCGTACCCAACTGTGTGTGGATACTTTCTCCCGACATGTCAGTCTCCATCGGCTGAAGAACCATCTCCATCCCTTCTCCGCACATCCTCGAGTTTCTCCCCGATTTGTCCAGGGGACCGTGAGTCCGTGACATCTCGTCTTTGCACTGGGTTAACTCATAAGCTTTACCTTTTCTCACCTATTTGCATCTTGCATGTTTTCCTTGCATGGCTGCCACTTTAACATCATTGTTCCCAATGGCTGAAGCGTTCAACCAATCTGCCAATGCTTGGATGACACATGCATGCTTGATACGCCGGCTAGAGAGGTCGACTCGTTCCTTCACCTCAAATCCAGCTTAGCTGATTGTGACAATGCCGAGGAGCTACTTCTGGTTGTTGAGGCTTGTGCCATAAGGAGAGACGGTAGAACAGAAGGTTGCAGTATCACATCTGGAGGCACGTGCGGTAGAACCATGGCGGCGTAGAAAAAGCCGGAGGAGATATGTTCTAGGTTTTTTTAAGGGGACCTGTTCTAGGTTTGTTGGCGGAGAAGTATTCTTTACGGTAGGAGTCTTTTTTTTTGAACCTGCCTTTGACGCTAGGAGTCTTGTCCTCGTACAATTCCTAAGCTAATGTATCCAGCAAGGCAGCACACGTGAGATCTATGTTCAGTATTTTTATTTTTATTTTGCATATGTGAGATCTATGTTAAGTTTTTTTCCGTGAGATCTATGTTAAGCTGCCTTTGACGCTAGGAGTCTTGTCCTCGTACAATTCCTAAGCTAATGTATCCAGCAAGGCAGCACACGTGAGATCTATGTTCAGTTTTTTTTTTCATACGTGAGATCTATGCTAAGTTTTTTTTTTCGTGAGATCTATGTTAAGCTGCCTATGTAATCTTGACCCTTAAAATATCTTGGTTTTAAATTGATAAATCTTGGCCGTCTGTTTTCTATCGTTTTAATAATATAATAGATATCCAGGTAGGTAGGATTTAAGATATGGATCTGGGCTGTTGAAACATGTTGAACCCTAAACTGGTACGAACAACAACTTGATATTTTCTCAGATTTTTTTCGTAGATGCCGCTGAAGTTAGACAAAATTACACCACAATCGCCACAGGCAAGTGAAAAATAGGTTCGACACCTCACCCTCGAGCGACACGTCACTCCTTCTGTAAGCAAAACTTCAAAAAAAGACACCCGTTCGTCTCCCGCCCGGAGCCCGTCCCCATCTGCCACCTCCCTCCGCCATGCAGTGATACCGGCAGGCGGAGGCAACCGACAAGCAAGGACTATATCATAAACAAGCACGAGGTGGTGATCATAACATATAAGGAGAATAAGATAGACTCATACGAGCGTGTGATATTTTTTTCCTGTTGCAACGGACGGGCGTGTTTGCTAGTGTTTTACATAAACGTGAAATCAAAGTTGGGATATTATAGACCCACCCCTTTTTTATACCAATTTTAACATAACCTTTGTACATTGATAAGCTAAAATCAGACCCTCTACTAGTCAAATCAGATAAGTCTGGCACTACTTGCTCTGATGCTTGACTTCACGCCGTCGACGGCTGATCGCACAGGATGTTCGGCAGACATTGGTAAATTGTCATGTGTGGTCCACAGATTGCATAGGCATGCTGTAATGCCCGAAATGCGCTTCTAGCTCACACGAAGATTGAAAGGCCTTTGTTGGGACTAGGACTGCATCTTGGGCCCTTCAAAAGTTTTAGGTTCACGCGGGTTTTCAAATCGTTATGACATCGACTGCTGACGGGAATTCTTTTGGTGCCCCTATCTGATACACCAAGAGATTCGTGCCACAATTGCTATTGTTTCAGTTTACTTATAACGCCCAACATGTTGTCCTAGCCCAACCAAGACTTTGAAATCTCCACTAAGGATAGAAGCACATATTGGTCGCACC
The DNA here is from genome assembly GCA_039707655.1 of Elymus sibiricus. Taxonomy (NCBI): domain Eukaryota; kingdom Viridiplantae; phylum Streptophyta; class Magnoliopsida; order Poales; family Poaceae; genus Elymus; species Elymus sibiricus. Next base: position 87,549,009 of record CM077676.1, read on the forward strand.
AACAAATGACTTCGGAACATACACGTAGGGTCATATGTTCGTGAACAGGATGGTCATCACAAAAGATACTACTAAAAGAGATGATGAGATAAATACTAGATAACATTATGACGTACATATGCCCATACATAAATATTTCACCAAAGAGAGGTCACATGGTCATCAATCATTGCAGTGGAAGAAGGCACGGATGGAAGTACGGATAAGAAGCAAATATGCCTAAGAGTCAAGAGAAATAAGCAAGACGTCCAACAAGACTATCGATCAACAACCTCAAATCTAGTCATCGTCAAAGAAGAACAAAAATAAACTCCACGTAGAACGTGCCATGCTCTCGACTTTACCTGAACCTATACCTACACCTAGAGTTGTTGTGGTATCCGTGAGTCACTGAGACTCGGCAATAACACGCATAATGGGGTCGCAATCTAGTTGATCAAGAAGGGATCCTGAATACCTGCCTATGATTCATTCATAACCCCACTGTGTCCTCTTATTGTTTGCATACCCATAAGAAAAGAAAGTCGCGGTACGCACATGGTTGAGAAAGTTTTATTTAATAGTTGAAGTTTTCTACAACTGGTATTATAAACTTCCAAGTCGCCCGTAACCGCGGGCATAGCTCTCTGAAAGATTTAACCCTGTAGGGATGCTTCCAACTTTCCATTATAAGTCCACACGCATTCCCGTTCTTCCAAGTTCAGGGCTGTTAGAGCCTGTAATCCGTTATGGTAGTTTAGAGAAACAAGTTCCTCTAGCTAATGTCAAACTAATCGAGAAGACCTCCCGGTGGGTCGAAATCCGGATCAGAGCCGCACATATCTCGTGACCCGGTCCCATCTGTTTATGATGAGGCTGCGGGTAACCAAACCTAAGTTTCCCCTTGGTGGCCCCGCAAGCTGCTAGGTATTATGGACCGACGCCCTTGGCACTAGCCCCCCTGTTGTTATGAAAAGCATCTCGGATGTCGTCACACCCTATGCAACTTTTATGTTAGGCAGATTTAGTACCAATCTTGGGCCTTCTGGAAAGATACTTCAATTTAAGAGTGCGAAAAGATACTTCAATTACTCCAAGTTTTACTGTCATTTTATTATTTTTAGATTAATGAATCATAAATATGTACTTAATGCATAATATATGGTTAGGGGTGAACTTCTGAAGAGGCACATGAATGGAAAACCAATAAACAATCCAATACAGACAAAACTATGTTTGTCTTTTATTCCCAAGTTTTAACTAGTACAATTCGGGTTCACACAGGCTAGTGCATGGCAATTTATTTTTCACCGCTACAGGGACCAAACCATCGATTAAGCAACGGTGTTCCATATATCTAGTACTAGAGTTCTTATCTTCTCAATTGGTACCGGTGCTGACAAATGGTGCCGTGGTGGTAGAGCAGTATGGTGGGACATACACATTGCACAATGCTGGTAGCGTCTGCAGCGCTAACTTCCTTATCTCCACGAACTGAGGTAGTTGTTGAGGCTGGATAGAGCCCTGGCCCTGTGGGTACTGTTGTTGAGATTACTGGAAGGAGCCCTGGCCTGACGGGAATTGTTGCTTAGATTGTTGGATGGAGCCCTGGCCTGACGGGTACTGTTGCTGGGATTGTTGGATGGACTCCTGGCCCGACTGTTGTTGTTGTTGATGCAGAATAATAGCATGAACGACATTGTGGATGGCTTGGCACCGTGACTGCTCAGGGATCTGCCACAGCTGCTGACAACACTGTTGTTGCAACTCCTAGAAACTACTTTGTTGCAATACTTGTGGCCTTGCATGCGCTATATTGTGTTGTTGCAATAGGACATCCATGCATGGAACCAGTTGTTGTTGCAGAAATGGTTGAAGGATTTGTTGTTCTAGTTGTGGAATTTGTTGTCCTTGTTGCTGCGAAATTTCTTGTTGCGGCTGCAGATATGGTTGAAGTGGTGGAAATGCTTGCGGTTGTGGATATGGTTGTTGTGGTGGAAATGGTTGTGGTTGTGGATATGGTTGCGGCTGCGGATATGGTTGTTGTGGTGGAAACGGTTGCGGCTGTGGATATGGTTGTTGTGGTGGAAATGGTTGCGGCTGCGGATATTGTTGTTGTGGTGGAAATTGTTCTTGCTGCCCTGGAATTTGTTGTTGTGTTTGCTGCACAGATGGCCTTTGTGGCTGCAATTGTGACATTGGACCTCTTACTACGGCTGAGGTGGTGGTCGCCGCGATAGCAAGGAGGGTAAGGATGAGAAAGGTCTTCATGGTGGATTTGTATTGTCCACTACTTGCTTGGCTTTAATGATGTGCTCTAGTTATGAGAATGATGGATGAGGAAGGACGATCATCATGCTACCGGCCTATTTATAGCTGCCATGGAATGATCTCTTCCACTACTTGCATTTACTTTTCTGAAAAGTGCTTGGATGCTTCCCGAAATCATAATTTTGTATGTTGTGTTTGATGGCACTACTTACAAGTGTATTCTTGGACTAGTCATTAAAGTTCCTTGTTTTTGCACTATCATTCCACAACCAAAAAGGTGTGATAACTCGCGTGACTCATCTTATTCACTTTACAGCTCAAACACTGATCTAGATTGCATAATTTTCTGTAACTAAGTTTATAATGTTCTACAAGTTGTTACGTGTGCACTAGATAAGCATGGCTTGCACAGAACTTTGTTCGTAATCTTTTGTAGCCTGCTAAGATAGATGAGACCAGTAATGTAACTTGCTTTGGTAGGCCATGACTCACCAAATTCCTTTTACATGTGAAGCGTTGTAGTGTTTTAGAAATTATTAGCACACATCAACTTTGTAATGTTCTAGAAGTTGTTAGAAGTAAACCAGATAAGCATGGCTTGCACAAAACAAAGTTTGTAATCTTGTGCGGCATGTTTAGATAGATTAGACTAGTAATGTAGCTTGCTTTGAAAGACCATGACTCATCAAATCCTTTTACTTGTCTTAAGTGTTGTACAATTTATTAGCACATATCAACTTAGTATGGCTTGCAACATGTGTGAATGCCAATGTTTATTCTGGCTTCTATTCGTTTGTAGATCTTATTCTGCTTTACGCAAATCATGCAGATGATCATCTACGGTAACGCTTGTGAGCCCAGCTGCAACAATGTTGGCAGGGTCGGACGGAGGCTGTGGGATGGCACGAGTTTTTGTGACAACCTGTAGTTCATAATTGTAAGGAAGATACATGTTATATTTTTCATGCATGCTAAAAAACGGAAATTTAAAAGTATAAAATAATTGAGTAGCTAAATAATGGAACTCACTATTAAGACCTCACAACCAGACTGAAATATTCAAGTCGTTCTTAAATAAAAATAAAAAAGAAATTTTCTTCCTTCCAATTTTGCTTGCCCGAAAGACATCTTTTTTTTTTCTATCGATTTTGTCGAGTCATTACACTGATTAAATAAATGATTATCAAGCGGTTCTTATTTGAAGAACCCTTACCTTTTGTTTAGCTTGAGACTAAATCCTCGATGCTGTTGTATTAAGATAAAAAAAATATTGTGATTAGCAAAGTTCTCAAAAACTTTGACATGACCTCCAATCATTATTTATATTTTGGATCACATGCAAATAATAATTAGATAACTTGACTAGATTCCATCATTGTCATTTCAAATATATTTGAATGTAAAATCCAAACATAATCCTTAGGTTACAATACAAATTACACATCAATTGTTTGAAATTAAAAATATACGAATGATTTATAATTAACTTAGAAAGAATAAGTCATGTCAGGAGTGAATTATTAAGCTTCATTATAATAAATACTATAATTGATGAATAATTACAAAAGATAAAAAAAAAACTAAGCTAATCTTGTGCTTCCCAGATCTTCAACTTCTTCCTAACTTGCAATGGAAATCTCAAAGGAAAAAGTGTTTGGTTAAGATTAGAATGTTTGCCTCTCAACGAAAAAAATGATTGCATCTCCATGGAAATGCAATGTTTAATTTAGGAACCTAGCCATGAGAAACTACTAAGTAGACTGATTCCTAGTCATATTAGAGAGAGTTAACTTCTTAGAAGCAAATCCACCATTTCCAGATGAAGGCAACTGTAGGCAGCAGCAAGCGAAAATTCCAGAAACAATGACTAGCCAGCTCACAAGGAAAAATAGCCAAATTATAAAGCATCAAAACAATGCTAAAGAGGAGGCAATTGCCAACCCAGGAAACCATGGTGCGGATGTAGCAAGTCTCATCCAAAGCCAGCCAACAACTTAGCTAGATAACTATCAACCACAGCAAGACAACCAACTTTCTGTTCTATAATTCCAAAATTAAATAGTAAATTAGTAGTTGTCAAACCACACAGGACAGTCACCACATGCTGTGGCAGGGTCATATAGGCCACCCAAGACTATATAGGGCAAGCAAACTAGCAGTGCTAGTGCCCTCAAACCCCGCTGGTACACGAGTACCAAACAAGAGCAATGACCAATTCACTATTAGAAATTGGAAGAAGAAGCTATTAGGAGCAAGCTTGCCACAAGAAACACGTCATTGAGATTTTCTGAAGAACAAGCTTTGTATACCATACGGTACGAGGTAGAAGGCTTTTAGATAGAAAAGAATTACAACCCAATTTGGGTAGCGATATGTTACATCAGGATAGAATGGCACTACCATAAAAGACATAAAAAACGCAAGGATCACATTTGCTCTTCAGTTTCAGAAATAGAAGAATGAGTAGATATGAGGAGCATGGTATATGTTCTAATCAGAATTTTGGGAAAGACGAGAAAAGAGCTAGAGAAAAGATAAATGAATTGGACCTTCTAAACTCGCTGACTTTGCACTAACCACGCACTTGGAAGTATTAACTGTAGCATCTAAACTTCACCAGATAAGTAATTATTCAGATCACACAAAGTTGAATATATTAGTTGTGTGTATATATATTAGATCATGATAAAAAAAATTGTGGATAGTGTTCTGGCAAACGTACCCAAAGTTGTCTTTCAGATTTTTCCATTTCGGACGTCATCATGCGAATGGTCTCACAAACGTAGTATGCGCATAAATTATTCCCTGGCGCCTGGCTTAGCCACTTTACGAGAATAAAATTCAATCAGATAATAATTAATCAAGCATGATAATGGTATTGAAACTAGAATTAATCAAGCTAGCTAGTAGTACTACTTAATTACCTTGGGTCGCACCCATTTCAGCTGTTGTTTCCATTCGCCGGTGACCTCTTTGATGAACTTTTGCCAAGCCCTGCCCGCCGGCAAAGAAAATGAATAAAGGAGTTATTAATTAGTTGATATCAGGAAATGAACTAAAGAGGCCGACATAGTGCGATAATGATTGAAATTACCTGTCGACCATCCCCTTCACGATTCCGTATTCGGATGGTTCTTTATATAGTGAGTCCAGTACTTGAACTTTTCCCTTGTCAACTTCAATAATTAACAAGATCCAGTGGAAACTGCATGCGCACATGTTTGTATAATTAAGCGGGCATGTGCATAACTCATCAACTACACTTATTAACATCTAGTAAGCAAAAATAGAATTTGTAGTACAAGATATAGTAACACTCACCCGAAGTTGTAAGGAAGTAGTATTTCTGGTTGGGTGTTTAGTCGCTTCAAAAACTCTAGCAAGCTGATCTCTGTGTCTTCTCTCGACCATTCAGTTGACCATGTCTTTTGATTAATCGTATTTGGGTCAATGAACCCAATGCCATAGCGTCTAGCTTTTTTCATTTCATACATCTTCATGCTGCATAATACCACAGAAAAGAATATAGTGAGGATAATTACAGGTAATGAATGAGCACAGCTAGCTAGAGACTTAAATTACAGAAAGAAATCACTTACAGACAATAGCAACTAACGATAGATTTGTCGAGTGCGTCTTGATTGAATAACTGAAACATCTCGGCAGCCCCGTCGCCATGCCTGGGCTCTGCCAGAATCATGCTTCCAATTAACACTAATTCTGTTCTGAACATACTCTTCTCATGCTTCTTATCCATGGAGACTTCCAATTAACACTAATTCTGTTCTGAACATACTCTTTGCATGCTTCTTATCCATGGTGATTTTAAATTGTAATACACATGCTTCTTCGGGTGAGAGTATGCTTCCATAGGTAAACAAAACTCAGTGTAGGTGAACCAAACATGCATCCCCATGTTGCCGCAATCTTAGTTTCTTTCTATGTTCAATGTTATGTACTTCAAAAGACAAGTCAGATTCATATACTATACATATTTCATGCTTCCTGAGATCTTCTGAATCCAGCTCAAGTGATTCTTTTGTTTATGCAGATTGCTTCCATCCTTTCTGCCGATGTCGAGTACTCAGTCATACATATTTGCATTGTGTGTCCCCTAAAGTTGCAGCATGGTTCCATTCAATCTTATATTTGTTTAGCTTCATAAATTTGCTTCAACCACTACCAAACATGCTTCGTTCTTTCTCGCTTTTTTATTCCAACGGCCGTGCTTCCGTTGCTTCGTATGTATGCTTCTGTTGTATAGACATTTTGCTGCTCGCAGTGATATACATTCTTCCTTTACCTGACATGTTTCTATGGTTCAGGTGTTTATCTTGCTGGTAATTAAATTGTGCTTCTACCATTACCAATGTGTGCTTGTTTTATTTCTTGCATATTGCCTTGTGTTCTCGTCTATTTCAAATATTTTGCACAATATTTCATTATTTCTCGCATATGTTTTCATGGTTTCCAAATCTAACGACAACCGCTGTGAGTATCTGCTTCGGTTAATTCTCATCATGAATAATCCAATGTTTTGACAATAAGGCCGAGATTGTTGTTCACATATCCACTGCATGCAACTATGCTTCGCGGTTTATTTACACCTGTATATCAGTTATGGTGAAATTTTGCATCAACCACTGCCATTGTATGCTTCTTATTGTACAGACATATTCTCTGGAACCATGAGTGCTTCAACCACTACGAGGCATGAGCCATAGTTTCTTGTAAATATTATTGTACTAACATTTTTGTTATCATAATACCACTGCAAGTGTGCGCTTTCTTGTTTCTGAATATTTTCTACTTATAGATATTTTTCCGCACCCGACTTCAGCCATGATTCTTGTTTCTACACAATGCCAATGAGGCTATGTTGATGTCGAGCGTGGTGAATGGGACCGGACACTGCTATTCGCCAACGACTACTGTGTTGGCCACAGGGAGCTTATGGTGTGTAGTGTTTTTTATTGATGAGCCCATTTAGTGCGACGACGGCTGGGCGAAAGTTGAAATAGTGTCATTGTAATATTGTTCCATTTTTTATTAAATAAAAGAGTTGTAAATTTTGTTCATACCATGTGGTTTTGTTTTAATTCTCTCTGCTTCTTTTGCTTCCACACTGATTTTTTTGCTATTACTATGTTCCATCACACTACAAAATGGTGCTTCCTTACAACTATGCTCGTGGAACGGACAAAATGTTTTCCTACTATAATGAGTTTGTTCCCATTACATACACCAGGAAATGAGTTTCTTCCGTGCATCGGGAAGAATGCTTCTGTGGTATAAAATCTTGTTGCCATCTATAAAGAAACACATCTTAAAAATATCATAATTAATTGCAGGATATAATTGTGAGAAATAATTGTACTTACCAAATTATTTCCTCAAAAAATGGGATTTGGCATCATTCCCAAAATGATGCTTCCATGCATCAACAAGAATGCTTCCATGGCATAAAAATCATGGTACGATCAGTAAAGAAATACATCAAAAAAACAAGATCTAATTAACTGCCAGATTTATTTACGAGAAGTAATTGTACTTTCCAAAATTATTATTCAGTTTTAGGAAGCAAATTAATTTTTTTTTTGAGAAGCAACAATCTTGTTTAGGAAGCATTGGTGCTCAAGAATGGAAACAAATAAAATAGCTTAATTAATCATTCCTAGATTTGGGGAGAAATTGTTAGGAAAAAAAATAGGAAAGAAATTCATCACAATTAATACCAAGTCCTGCATGCAAATTGACTCACGCAGGGAGTTCTACTACAGGATCGGACGATGTGCATGCTTCGAATTGGATGGCCACAGACTAGTCTGATAGGTAGCAAATGGCAGTAGTCTGATGCCTAGCGGCTTCCAAAGTTATAAGGTCGCCCGGGAGCTTGGCCTAGAGGCTCCAGGTTGACCTCCGAGTGAAGCGGAAAGCTTCTGGACAAAGTCTGATGCAACACCATCTTCTGGGACGAGATGTGTGAGGGGGCGACTTAATCTTCACGGTGTAGGATCATCGAATGAAGGGGATAACTTGCTGCAAGGAGGCAAAATAAAAAACAAGTGATTATGACCCGATGAGGTGGATGCCAACCGTATCCTGCAATCCGAACATACGTCGATCCACAACCCGCAAAACTACCCCACACAACTATGCTCCACACAGGGAGCACGGGATAAGTGCAATCCGCAAGGGAAATCACCAACACTAACACACACAACATGACCGCAAGTAATCACGAGAATATGGGTAGCAAGAACTGCCCTTCTCTAATGAGTAGCGCCAAAAGGCCTGGCTCGGAGATGGTGGTGCTGCTGGTTCCTGCTCCACGTGAGATCATGGGTGGTCGACGCGAGGCGAAGAGTAGCGCCAGAAGGCCCGGCTCGGAGATTTTGGTGCTACTGGTTCCTGCTCCATGTGAAATCATGGGTGGTCGACGCGAGGCGAAGAGTAGCGCCAAAAGGCCTGGGGTCGGAGATGTTGGTGTCCGGTTCGTGGGGGTTGAAGGGTTTCCCTTCTCTAGAGATTCTAGAATATTGCTATTCATGTATTTGTTGGGTGAACCGTTGGCCTGAGCAAGTGCACAGGCTATGTGTGTTGGGTCCCATCGCCTGCCATAGTATATACATGTAGGCATGGATGGATGGGCAAGCTCCAGGGCGATCCAGGTCTATTGTGGTTGGTTTGTTATCCACTGCACACGGACTCGGGCACGTCAATCCATACAAAGGCATGCAGATGGCTACAATAACACACGTCCAAATAGGTATGAAGAGGGCCTCCACTTCCGTTCTACACTCCCATAGCTTCCACTATCACTGCTGGCGAGATGGGTGTTCTCGAATGAGTAAGCGCTGGTAGATATTATACCGGACATTTTTGGTTAGATTTCAATGGGAGAATAGTAGAGATGTGTGGAATCTATGGAAGATGCGGATTCTCTACATCTCTACTATTGTATTATCACCGTCTTAGTCGAGTCGAGATGGCGTCAACGGTCAACAACAATGCAGGCCAGGCGCGCCTATCCGGTGGACCGAAAATCGGGCCCGACCACCAGTGCACGGGTGGCACACGGAGGGACAAGGCAAAGGGCGGCAGATGAGATGGCCCCAGTGGATTCCTCGGCCCACGCGTCATAAACCCTCATCTAGAGGACACCGGCGCGACGGTGCCCGGGTAGACGCCTCTACCCGCTGGCCATTGAGATTAATGTCGTCACGTCGTCCGTGCAAAGCCAGCGAAGGTCATGCAACCATGTTGAGCATGGAACGTCCCGCATCAAGAGATCTCCCATATCTCATGTTTCAGAAAAGTGATCAAAGTATCATCCAAGATGGAGGAAACTTGCCAATATGTTCCCAACAACAAACTTGTCGCGTAAGACACATCCAAGGAATTTCAGCTCCCATGCAAGGCATTGCATTTCATCAGTCTGCTCAACTACATAATCCTTATAACCGTTTTGTAGTCATGATACTTCTCCTTGACATACATTTCGCCGCCAACATCATTTTCACTGAAGTTAACTTCAAGTGATCCCACATTCCTTGGCATCATTTGATTGAGGAAGTCGACCTACACGAAGTAGTCGATTGATGTAGAGGTAAATGTAGTAGAAATCATGTCGATATGCTCCCCCAAAACCACGTCGCTCCCCACCCAGTGCAAATTCTCAAGGAATCTGATTTTGATGGCCTTCTCTTTTAACAGTCATCCACGCGGTTAACGAGATGAGATAGCCTTCAAGCAGTGCAACAACAAGACCCGGGCAATGTGTGTGTGTGAGAGAGAGAAAGGGAGAGAGAGTAGCAACAGCTTTACGGTATATATCATCTCAGCTGGGGAGGTCTGGAGGCCAAGCGGAGAGACAAGGAGATAACTGACGTGGGAGGTGAATGACAAGCTTTCTTGGATTAAAGATGAATTGAAATAAGTATTCAGCTAGTTAATTAAAATGCCTGGATTTGGATTGGAAAAAACATTTGTTTATTCCTCATAAATTAAAGTTTTTCCCAGTTTTACTCTTCTTTTATATTCTTAATTCTCTTTTACTTTTGCATACAAAGATCAATTCCATACACACGATACATTAATCCTTGTAAGCAGCAAAGCTAGTGAGGTTCACAACCTCACTAGATTAAGTTGGGGACCAAGGTAAAGTTTCTTTGTTGAGTGCAGGCTTGATCATGTGCTCGCGGGAGAACTCCGCGGATTGATACCTTGGTTCTCAGTACCGATGAAGGATTCTTCTGACACCAAAAACCATTGTTCTTCAGGGCCCAACATATATTCTCTTTTCTGGCACTACCTTATTAGCCAGGGATATTACGACATCTCTAGCAGATCCCCTAAAACCGGTTAGAGGACCTCTAAACCGAACCTAGCCGGTCCCCTAATCCAGTTAGAGTAGTAAAATATTTCCTCCGAGCAGTGGTCGAGCTGTTAAAATACTCCAACTCCCACGTGCCAAGTAAATCTCCCCCCCCCCCACATGCCACACCAACGCCCACTCCGCCGCCCAATCCACCCACGTGCCACACCCACGCCACTCCGCCGCCCGCACGTCGGCTGGATCCGGCGGCCGCCGCTCCCACCCCCCTCCCGTCCATTCGTAGTGCTTGACCGGCGGATCCACGCCGTGGTGGCACCTCCTCCTCCCGCACATCCTCCTCCGGAACTTGGGTCGCCGAAATCTACGACTGCGACACCAAGACCCACAGCTTTGGCTCCTTCCACTCAGCTGAGGCGGCGGCACGTGCATACGACATCAAGGTGGTGCACCAGCACGGCGCCGCAAGCCACCGTAACTTGCCCGACGGACCCCGGGGTGGCCACCCCATGCGAGAGGCGGTAGGACCGAGAAGCCCGCGAGCATCTCACGCCGGAGTAAGCCGGCGAGGCGTACATGGCGGGAGCGCGTCGAGGCGGAGCACTGCCTGTACGCTGACTACGCGGCGGGTAGGGACAAAATCATCGATCAGTTCAGCGACGAAGGTGGCGATGGCGGAGGTAGCGACGGTCCGGACCCAATGATTGGCGGTTTGAGTAGGGAGGAGTGGAAGACGATTGAGGAAGAATCGGACTAGGTTTAAATTTCTAACTAAATATCTACCTAGTTGGAGGTATCTCATTACGCATTTGTTCTCGTTCCTCCTCGGTGATGCCCAATAAATATTTGCAGTACGATGCAAATAACAAAATACATTTTAGTAATTAATGATAGCATGTTTTTATCGTTCTTGTTTTTTCTTTCTTTTTTTGGTATATTTTTTGGGTTTTACGTGTTTTTTGCTCTTTTTTTTTTTGCTTTCGTTGTTTTTTGTGTTTCTTTTTCAATTTTGTAGTTTTTGTTCGTTTCTTTCTACATTTTTGTTATACACCAAGAATAATTTTTATGTACATGTTCAACATTTTCCAAATATATAATTAACATTTTTGACAACTTATATTTTTTATGTCTACTTTGCCCATATACATTGTATATTTTTTCTATACACCAGAAAGATTTTTTATATACACGTATAACAATTGGAAAATACATGATTAACATTTTGAAAATACATATTAACATTTGGTAAAATATTTTTTTTACGTCTACATTCTCCATAAACATTGTACATTTGTGTATACATCAGAAACATTTAGATATACACGTTTAACATTTTACAATTTCATGGTCAACATTTTTTCAAACATATAGCTTTTTATGTCTACTTTTTCTATACACATTCTACATTTCTTGTATACATCATGATCATTTTTTATATACACGTTTAACACTGTCCAAATACATGATTAATATTTTCGAAAACTTATAATTTTTTATGTCTACTTTGTCCTATTCACATTGTATATTTTTTGTATACACTAGAAACATTTTTTATACACATTTAACATTTTTTAAATGCATGCTTAACTTTTTTCAAAAAAACGGAAACTTACATTATTATTTTCCTAATTTTTTTTACCATACACACTACCCATTTGTTGTATACAATGGAAACATTTTTTCTAGAGAAGTTTAACATTTCTTTAATGCATGATTAATATTTTTTTAAATTTTGCATATAAGTGATTTTTGTAATAGAAATATTCAGAGTATTTCAAAATAAAGCCAAAAGAAAGAAAAACCGAGTGTAAGAAAGGAAAAGGAAAGGGCTGAAGGCCGCGCTGGGCCGGCCCAATCGGGCAGCAGTCAGTAAGAGAGAAAAGGGGGGAAATGGGGGAGAACATGGGATCGAACCTGCGTCTCCTAGGTGGAAGATCGACCATCTAGCCGGGGGAAAGGAAAGGCAAGGAAAAAAAGCGAATCGTTTTTGCCACTTTCGGGTGGCATTGGTGGGTAATTCTTGCCAACTTCAAGGGTAATTTGGATGACGATGAACGGACATAAGCACTCCGTGCTTTATTATTATTAGGTAAAGATGTGGTACGCAATGCACCTCGTCTATGTCACTCATCACCACCCTCTGGATAGTCTTGTGCCTCAGCGCCTCCCTCGCCACGGAGCCCTCGCCGCCGCCCATGATGAACACCGTCTTCGGGCTACAACAATGAAATGGAATTTCCAGATTGCATTGACCCCGGAGAGACTGAAAACCAGGCCCAATCCGGCGATTGCATGCTCACTTGGTGTTGAGTATAATGGTTATTTAGGAAACGTAGGATAGCGTAGGATTTATTCTACCTTGACTTGTACTCCAAGATGATCATGTACTCCTATATAAATGTCCACAAGGCTCAAGCAATAAACATCGATTCCACCAATCTCTCTCTATCCCTTCTAACATGGTATCAGAGCTCCTCCGACTCCTCGACATGGCGTACAGCTCGTGCAGGTCCCTCGTCTACGCATGCCCGGTGCTGGCAACACCGATGCATGCCTTCGTCCACGACGTGTCCCCGGGCCTGGCAAGCCTGGTGCGGCGCTTCGTCAATTTCGACTTCGTCTGTCTACGCATGCCCGGTGCTGGCAACACCGATCGTGTCTTCGTCCACGATGTGTCCCGGGCTTGGCAAACCCGGCGCGACGCCTCGTCAAGACCGTCTTCTTCCCGGCGCTTCACTGCTTCGACATCACTGCGCCCATGACTAACTCGGCGCCTCGTTGCGCCCGCGGCTTCACGGAGACTACCTCGACACCGGCCACGCCGACTCGACATCGACCACGGCGTTCTTCGCACGGCTACCTCGACCACGGCTACACCACCCTACGCCCTCGGCTACATCGACATCGACACAAACGGCTACCGCCTTGCTTGAGAAATCTCTCCGGTTTCCACTCCAGCCACAACTTCCGCGATGCTTCGACCGCTACGACTGTGGGGGGGGGGGGGGTCCGTCGGCTTACCTTTGGATTCTTCTCCAGTCTCACCGTCTGCGTCGCTACAGTTGTGACTGCGGGGGGATGTTAAGTATAATGGTTATTTAGGAAACGTAGGATAGCGTAGAATTTATTCTACCTTGACTTGTACTCCAAAATGATCATGTACTCCTATATAAATGCCCACGAGGCTCAAGCAATGAACATTGATTCCACCAATCTCTCTCTATCCCTTCTAACACTTGGGATGGAAGAGAAGCGGCGGGTGTATCAAGCAGTCGTGGTAGATGAACTCGTCCGCCTCCGCGCTCTGCATCGCGTCGATTATCAGAGCCTTGCCAAAACGCTTCGTATCGACCAGGGCGATCTCCTGGTACTTGCTCGTCCCTCGGTGCAGCACATTTTCAAGCACACACACACAAAGAGAATGGGTATAAAAACAACATTTACATGCATGACCACCTCAGAAGAGAGAGCTCAGAGATTCACCTACCTGTTCAAGGCGTAGCAGACCTTGAGGCCGTCATGGATCCCCTCCTCGTACCACTGGGTTTCCTCACGATCTCCCCTCTGCTGCAGCTGCTGCTGCTTCACCAAGGCCGCCGGCTTGCCGTGCCCATTCATCTCACCAACTATACTACCTCTTCCTGCACAGCCCCTAACATCTTGCAGACAAGAGCGAAGTTAACTGGTGGGTCTGTGACGATCTGACAAGAGCGAAGTTAACTGGTGGGTCTGTCACCGTTGGCTATGGACTGGCTTTATAGAAGAGTAGAGTGCGGTGTTTTCCTAGGGGCGAGCGAGAGTACCAGGAGTACGTGACTTAGGCCTCTACCAATGCATATAAGTGATTGGTTTTTTATTGCTAAGCTTCCTTCATTTAATTAGGTGTAGACTTAGAATTGTGTGTCCATCTAGATACATTCGTTTAGCATGTTTCTTACCGGGGTCACCAAACTAGTCTCTCTTTTCATAATTAACTTACCACATCAGATTTTTTGTCTACTTGGCAGCCTTAACACCTGTACAAAGTGAAGCATTGAGAAGGGCCTTAGAAACAGTGTGCGTGACACTTGTACAACTCCGGCCCATCAATACAAAGGAAGTGGGCCAGACCATGTTTAATGGATGACACGACATGTTGGTGTTGATTGATCTACGTATGCAGATGCTATCCATGTGAAAATGGACAGATCTGTCTCTTTTCTAAATTTTTGCACGGCCCGGATCCAGAAAAAAAAAATCATAAAATGGCTCATTTGCATGACACTCGGGGATGTGGTGTCGTGCTTTGGCCTCATCTAGCATGGCGCCCTAGCTTTGGCCTCAGGCACCATGCTTGATGGCGCAATAGCTACCTCTAGTAAGGGGTCGTGCTATCTAGCATGGCGCCCTAGCCCAGGGCGTCATGCTATCTTGCATGGAGCCCCAGCCCCCGGCGTCATGCATAGTGGGTCATTTTATGAATTTTTTAATCCAGTTCATTTTGAGCTAAAGTTTCAAAAAAGGGTCAGATTTGTCCATTTTCACGTTATCCATCGATCTACAGAGGAGAAGAAAACGAGAGTCCAAAACCGATGAGACAAGTCACATCAAACTGTGTTAGTTCTCTGATGATGTTTATTTACATTACATTTATCTCCCGAACACAGTGGCCGAGGAGAGAAAAAACTGAAGGTGGAGTGAATAATGTGTAAAAACGTTCGATGCAAAATTAGTGTGGTACAATTAATATTATGCATCAGAAAATAAGAGGCTATTCTCTTAGGGATTTCTGCACCCAGGTGGAGTGAACTCAAAAATTACATGATCAAAGTTGCGAGCTAAGAAACAACATATTTCATATGCACATCATGCCAAAAAAATCAACAGCTCCCCCTCGACCCGGCTAGCTAGAGTATGCGCCACAATATTATTTTACCTATGATTGAACTAAAAAATTACATGAACAACATTGTGAGCTAAGAAAGAACATTCTTTATATATAGCTATTGTCGGCACCGCCGAGTTGCCTTCATCTTTCATCTCCTCACAACTTCCATGCAGTTGCTGTTAATGATCCTTTTGTTGCAATGCACCTTGGCTAAATTAAATTAATTCATTCACTAGTAAAGTATGTGACTCTAAATAAAATCAACAACTGCAACCCCTATATATAAAAACATCCTAAGATGAAAGCAAGTAGATTACCTATTTCGATTATCTTTGGGTTTTGAGCAAGATGAAAGCAACCCGATAACAGAAATGATTTTTTTACCTTTTTTACCCAAAGAACTTTTGTAGTGAATCCACTAATTAAGGGGTACCCTTTGCAAAGGTTATCCCTCCCCCCCTCTATGGTGCTGACAACTGGCGCATTGCATGTGCGCCACTTGTGGCAACGTGGGAGTTTTTTTCTTTTTCGTAGATTCATTTATTTCAAAACGTTTTATCTCTTGAACCTTGCACGAAACTATTTTCATCGTTGGATTTTTTGCGTCGAGATCTTTGAAACTAGATTCCATATAATAGGGCTGAAACGAACGACCTTGACATGCGCTACACACTTATTTACAACGCCGGTCGCAAAAAACAAACGGCGTTAGAACGATCTCGGGTGCCATCGATAGCTGTCGAGTATACGTCGTGTGCCCGGACGGTGTTATTCGCCGCTGCCTGCCTGCTTGAATGGACCCACTCGCCTACTCAAAATTGCACCTACATCTAAACGCCAGCAGATGATGGGACGCAACGCACTGGCACACAACAGACCTTGAACCAATCAAGCCCCAAATGGCAATATTAATTGGACTCACTTCCGACCTAAGCCTATGGAACAGAACGCGACTTTGCAACTATGGGGCTGGCTGGCCGATGTGTTTTTGGACACGGTTCGTCGCCATAGCAGCATTTCTGAAAACCCTGGCATGGGCTTCAATGGCCGCAAAAATGGCTGCCATGGCAGTCATGACACGGAGTCGTGTGGTTACATGTGATTGTACCTATTGCATAGCTACATGACGAGGAACGAAATATAATGCATAAGAAGAGACAACATGCAAACATAATAATATTTCAAGTTCAATCGCTCGTACAAACCGATTATAAATGAACAAAAATGGATAATTATCTTACATTACAAAAAAAAACTCGCTCTCAGACTGCTCTCCTGCCAGGCTATTCATGTCTCTTCGATCCCTTGGTTGTTTGGGGCTGTCGAGCCTACCGCGGCGCGTGCACGTGTCGTCTGACCGGTCAGTTTTCTTCACCACCATATCCTGTTGGTCATACGCGTCTGTTGTGGGTCGGCGAACCGCCGGAACGGTGTCAAGCTAGGCAGCGGCGCTAGGCACCTGCCACTACAGATTTAGCCACTGAAATCGCTAGGCACAAGGCCGTAGCATGGGCAGTTCAAAGGCAAAAAGAAGCACACAAAGAGAAGAAAGAAAAGTGAAGCTGCCAGGAGAAAGTAGAGAGTAAACCGAAAGATTAAACGGCCGAGCCATGACACCGAGATTCAATCTTAGCTCATCGTGGCCTCATTTCATCAAGCAAGTCATCTTCATCACCACAGAAACCAACGAGCTCGGCATGGGTAACCTGCAACGACGAGGAAAGCGAAGGATGGTGATCGAGAAGGAAAGAAATGTCATAGCCAAGAAGGAAACAATTCTCAACCTCACATGCCGCGAGGAACCAACACTGCGACACCGGCACCGGCGGCCGCGGCACTGGCAAATAAAGCACGGAGGGCGCCGAGAAAGCTCGAACAAGCCCATGCACTGGACCTCCGCTTCTGCTGCCAGCGGTCCGGCGGCTCCACGGACAGCGTGCTGATGTTTATATGAAGTTTGTTAATTAGAAGTAGCTAATTGTTGCATGCATGCATTTGATTACGTGAATTATACAATGGATAGTCAGAAATTCAGAGCCCGTCGTTTCTTCAAAGCTCACCTTGTATATACTTCTTTTATAATACAGGAAATAGCCAGGTAGGTAGGATTTAAGATATGGATCTGGGCTGTTGAAACATGTTGAACCCTAAACTGGTACGAACAACAACTTGAATAGTTTCTCAGATTTTTTTCAAAGATGCCGCGGAAGTTAGACAAAATTACACCACAATTGCCACAGGCAAGTGAAAAATAGGTTCGACACCTCACCCTCGAGCGACATGTCACTCCTTCTGTAAGCAAAACTTCAAAAAAAGACACCCGTTCGTCTCCCGCCCGGTGCCCGTCCCCATCTGCCACCTCCCTCCGCCACGCAGTGATACCGGCAGGCGGAGGCAACCGACAAGCAAGGACTATATCATAAACAAGCACGAGGTGGTGATCATAACATATAAGGAGAATAAGATAGACTCATAGGAGCGTGTGATATTTTTTTCCTGTTGCAACGGACGGGCGTGTTTGCTAGTGTTTTACATAAACGTGAAATCAAAGATGGGATATTATAGACCCACCCTTTTTTTATACTAATTTTAACATAACCTTTGTACATTGATAAGCTAAAATCAGACCCTCTACTAGTCAAATCAGATAAGTCTGGCACTACTTGCTCTGATGCTTGACTTCACGCCGTCGACGGCCGATCGCACAGGATGTTCGGCAAACATTGGTAAATTGTCATGTGTGGTCCACAGATTGCATAGGCATGCTGTAATGCCCCGAAATGCGCTTCTAGCTCACACGAAGATTGAAAGGCCTTTGTTGGGACTAGGACTGCATCTTGGGCCCTTCAGAAGTTTTAGGTTCACGCGGGTTTTCAAATCGTTATGACATCGACTGCTGACGGGAATTCTTTTGGTGCCCCTATCTGATACACCAAGAGATTCCTGCCACAATTGCTATTGTTTCAGTTTACTTATAATGCCCAACATGTTGTCCTAGCCCAACCAAGACTTTGAAATCTCCACTAAGGATAGAAGCACATATTGGTCGCACCAACAAATGACTTCAGAACATACAAGTAGGGTCATATGTTGGTGAACAGGATGGTCATCACAAAAGATACTACTAAAAGAGATGATGAGATAAATACTAGATAACATTATGACGTACATATGCCCATACATAAATATTTCACCAAAGAGAGGTCACATGGTCATCAATCATTGCAGTGGAAGAAGGCACGGATGAAAGTACGGATAAGAAGCAAATATGCCTAAGAGTCAAGAGAAATAAGCAAGACGTCCAACAAGACTATCGATCAACAACCTCAAATCTAGTCATCGTCAAAGAAGAACAAAAATAAAATCCACGTAGAACGTGCCATGCTCTCGACTTTACCTGAACCTATACCTACACCTAGAGTTGTTGTGGTATCCGTGAGTCACTGAGACTTGGCAATAACACGCATAATGGGGTCGCAATCTAGTTGATCAAGAAGGGATCCTGAATACATGCCTATGATTCATTCATAACCCCACGGTGTCCTCTTATTGTTTGCATACCCATAAGAAAAGAAAGTCGCGGTACGCACATGGTTGAGAAAGTTTTATTTATTAGTTGAAGTTTTCTACAACTGGTATTATAAACTTCCAAGTCGCCCGTAACCGCGGGCATAGCTCTCTGAAAGATTTAACCCTGTAGGGATGCTTCCAACTTTCCATTATAAGTCCACACGCATGCCCGTTCCTCCAAGTTCAGGGCTGTTAGAGCCTGTAATCCGTTATGGTAGTTTGGAGAAACAAGTTCCTCTAGCTAATGTCAAACTAATCGAGAAGACCTCCCGGTGGGTCGAAATCCGGATCAGAGCCGCACGTATCTCGTGACCCGGTCCCATCTGTTTATGATGAGGCTGCGGGTAACCAAACCTTAAGTTTCCCCTTGGTGGCCCCGCAAGCTGCTAGGTATTATGGACTGACGCCCTTGGCACTAGCCCCCCTGTTGTTATGAAAAGCATATCGGATGTCGTCACACCCTATGCAACTTTTATGCTTGGCAGATTTAGTACCAATCTTGGGACTTCTGGAAAGATACTTAAATTTAAGAGTGCGAAAAGATACTTCAATTAATCCAAGTTTTACTGTCATTTTATTATGTTTAGATTAATGCAACATAAATATGTACTTAATGCATAATATATGGTTCGGGGTGAACTTGTGAAGAGGCACATGAATGGAAAACCAATAAACAATCCAATACAGACAAAACTATGTTTGTCTTTTATTCCCAAGTTTTAACTAGTACAATTCGGGTTCACACATGCTAGTGCATGGCAATTTATTTTTCACCGCTACAGGGACCAAACCATCGATTAAGCAACGGTGTTCCATATATCTAGTACTAGAGTTCTTATCTTCTCAATTGGTACCGGTGCTGACAAATGGTGCCATGGTGGTAGAGCAGTATGGTGGGACATACACATTGCACAATGCTGGTAGCGTCTGCAGCGCTAACTTCCTTATCTCCACGAACTGAGGTAGTTTTTGAGGCTGGATAGAGCCCTGGCCCTGTGGGTACTGTTGTTGAGATTGCTGGAAGGAGCCCTGGCCTGACGGGAATTGTTGCTCAGATTGTTGGATGGAGCCCTGGCCTGACGGGTACTGTTGCTGGGATTGTTGGATGGACCCCTGGCCCGACTGTTGTTGTTGTTGATGCAGAATAATAGCGTGAACGACATTGTGGATGGCTTGGCACCGTGACTGCTCAGGGATCTGCCACAGCTGCTGACAACACTGTTGTTGCAACTCCTGGAAACTACTTTGTTGCAATACTTGTGGCCTTGCATGCGCTATATTGTGTTGATGCAATAGGATATCCATGCACGGAACCAGTTGTTGTTGCAGAAATGGTTGAAGGATTTGTTGTTCTTGTTGTGGAATTTGTTGTCCTTGTTGCTGCGAAATTTCTTGTTGCGGCTGCGGATATGGTTGAAGTGGTGGAAATGCTTGCGGTTGTGGATATGGTTGTTGTGATGGAAATGGTTGTTGTGGTGGAAATGGTTGTGGTTGTGGATATGGTTGCGGCTGCGGATATGGTTGTTGTGGTGGAAACGGTTGCGGCTGTGGATATGGTTGTTGTGGTGGAAATGGTTGCGGCTGCGGATATTGTTGTTGTGGTGGAAATTGTTCTTGCTGCCCTGGAATTTGTTGTTGTGTTTGCTGCACAGATGGCCTTTGTGGCTGCAATTGTGACATTGGACCTCTTACTACGGCTGAGGTGGTGGTCGCCGCGATAGCAAGGAGGGTAAGGATGAGAAAGGTCTTCATGGTGGATTTGTATTGTCCACTACTTGCTTGGCTTTAATGATGTGCTCTAGTTATGAGAATGATGGATGAGGAAGGACGATCATCATGCTACCGGCCTATTTATAGCTGCCATGGAATGATCTCTTCCACTACTTGCATTTACTTTTCTGAAAAGTGCTTGGATGCTTCCCGAAATCATAATTTTGTATGTTGTGTTTGATGGCACTACTTACAAGTGTATTCTTGGACTAGTCATTAAAGTTCCTTGTTTTTGCACTATCATTCCACAACCAAAAAGGTGTGATAACTCGCGTGACTCATCTTATTCACTTTACAACTCAAACACTGATCTAGATTGCATAATTTTCTGTAACTAAGTTTGTAATGTTCTACAAGTTGTTACATGTACACTAGATAAGCATGGCTTGCACAGAACTTTGTTCGTAATCTTTTGTAGCCTGTTAAGATAGATGAGACCAGTAATGTAACTTGCTTTGGTAGGCCATGACTCACCAAATTCCTTTTACATGTGAAGCGTTGTAGTGTTTTAGAAGTTATTAGCACACATCAACTTTGTAATGTTCTAGAAGTTGTTAGAAGTAAACCAGATAAGCATGGCTTGCACAAAACAAATTTTGTAATCTTGTGCGGCATGTTTAGATAGATTAGACTAGTAATGTAGCTTGCTTTGAAAGACCATGACTCATCAAATCCTTTTACTTGTCTTAAGTGTTGTACAATTTATTAGCACATATCAACTTAGTATGGCTTGCAACAAGTGTGAATGCCAATGTTTATTCTAGATTCTATTCGTTTGTAGATCTTATTCTGCTTTACGCAAATCATGCAGATGATCATCTACGGTAACGCTTGCGAGCCCAGCTGCAACAATGTTGGCAGGGTCGGACGGAGGCTGTGGGATGGCACGAGTTTTTGTGACAACCTGTAGTTCATAATTGTAAGGAAGATACATGTTATATTTTTCATGCATGCTAAAAAACGGAAATTTAAAAGTATAAAATAATTGAGTAGCTAAATAATGGAACTCGCTATTAAGACCTCGCAACCAGACTGAAAAATTCAAGTCGTTCTTAAATAAAAATAAAAAGGAAATTTTCTTCCTTCCAATTTTGTTTGCCCGAAAGACATCTTTTTTTTTCTATCGATTTTGTCGAGTCATTACACTGATTAAATAAATGATTATCAAGCGGTTCTTATTTGAAGAACCCTTACCTTTTGTTTAGCTTGAGACTAAATCCTCGATGCTGTTGTATTAAGATAAAAAAAATATTGTGATTAGCAAAGTTCTCAAAAACTTTGACATGACCTCCAATCATTATTTATATTTTGGATCACATGCAAATAATAATTAGATAACTTGACTAGATTCCATCATTGTCATTTCAAATATATTTGAATGTAAAATCCAAACATAATCCTTAGGTTACAATACAAATTACACATCAATTGTTTGAAATTAAAAATATACGAATGATTTATAATTAACTTAGAAAGAATAAGTCATGTCAGGAGTGAATTATTAAGCTTCATTATAATAAATACTATAATTGATGAATAATTACAAAAGATAAAAAAAAAACTAAGCTAATCTTGTGCTTCCCAGATCTTCAACTTCTTCCTAACTTGCAATGGAAATCTCAAAGGAAAAAGTGTTTGGTTAAGATTAGAATGTTTGCCTCTCAACGAAAAAAATGATTGCATCTCCATGGAAATGCAATGTTTAATTTAGGAACCTAGCCATGAGAAACTACTAAGTAGACTGATTCCTAGTCATATTAGAGAGAGTTAACTTCTTAGAAGCAAATCCACCATTTCCAGATGAAGGCAACTGTAGGCAGCAGCAAGCGAAAATTCCAAAAACAATGACCAACCAGCTCACAAGGACAAATAGCCAAATTATAAAGCATCAAAACAATGCTAAAGAGGAGGCAATTGCCAACCCAGCAAACCATGGTGCGGATGTAGCAAGTCTCATCCAAAGCCAGTCAACTACTTAGCTAGATAACTATCAACCACAGCAAGACAACCAACTTTCTGTTCTATAATTCCAAAATTAAACAGTAAATTAGTAGTTGTCAAACCACACAGGACAGTCACCACATGCTGTGGCAGGGTCATATAGGCCACCCAAGACTATATAGGGCAAGCAAACTAGCAGTGCTAGTGCCCTCAAACCCCACTGGTACACGAGTACCAAACAAGAGCAATGACCAATTCACTATTAGCAATTGGAAGAAGAAGCTATTAGGAGCAAGCTTGCCACAAGAAACACGTCATTGAGATTTCCTGAAGAACAAGCTTTGTATACCATACGGTACGAGGTAGAAGGCTTTTAGATAGAAAAGAATTACAACCCAATTTGGGTAGCGATATGTTACATCAGGATATAATGGCACTACCATAAAAGACATAAAAAATGCAAGGATCGCATTTGCTCTTCAGTTTCAGAAATAGAAGAATGAGTAGATATGAGGAGCATGGTATATGTTCTTATCAGAATTTTGGGAAAGACGAGAAAAGAGCTAGAGAAAAGATAAATGAATTGGACCTTCTAAACTCGCTGACTTTGCACTAACCACGCACTTGGAAGTATTAACTGTAGCATCTAAACTTCACCAGATAAGTAATTATTCATATCACACAACACGTGCACTAGAATAAAATCAAGCATAACATCTGTTCATGATTACCAAACACTATGCACTGCACATACACTATAGATGTGTATATGCGAAGAGGAACAACTGCAGGGAATTTAGAAAAATAGATGGATCGCATTGCATAACACGTACATTTTTTATAAAAAAATAGGTCTCACATAACATGGAGTACACAGTAGCATAACGAGCACATGCCTACTGTACCAATAATACTCAAGCTATAGCATACGATCGTTACCAGAGCATAACAACATCAAGGATAAGATATAACCCCACCGATTCTAAACAGTAGCCAGGAAATAACACCATAGCATGTAGAGAGTAAGCAAGCCTAAACACCAGCTCTGAACATTGCTATACCATGGACATGAGTAGATACGAATTGACCGGGCTAACTAACGCAGCTCAGATGAGCAGCATACCTCAGAACCAAAACCATGCCATCATCAGAGAGAATTTAGCAGGTCTAAACAATTAATCTTAGCACAGGCATACCAGAATCATCAGATAACCACCATCCAAAATGGTTTGCTCATCGACAGATGACCAAAACATCACAAGGAGCCCCGGCTCGATTGCCCGCACACAGCGTCCATAGCTCGATGGCAAAAAAAAACTAGAGACTCGTAGTGGACTCAATACAACACCGTGAAGTAACCGCGCGCACGAGGGCACCGGCAAGGATGCGGGTCCGTGAGAACAAACGGGGGCGAAGCCGCGTGGGGGACGCTCGGTTGTGGCAGAGAAGCCAATCCGGAAGCGCGGAGGATGCGCCAGCGTCCATGGCGGCAACGTGCCAAAACCCTTGTGGCTCGGGATAGCCTAGGGGAGCGGAGGAAGAGGCGCACGCCGATTCGAGGCTGTGGAAGTGAGCAATGAGAGGAGGAGAAATTAGGGAGGCGCATGGCGGCAGCAGGATTGCCACTAGTACAAAACAGGGCTTTTGTCCCGGTTCCAGAGGGCCTTTAGTCCCGGTTCTGGAACCGGGACTAAAGTGTCGGGACTAAAGCCCAAAACCTTTAGTCCCGGTTTGCTTACGAACCGGGACCAAAGGCCCTCCACGTGGCGCTGCCTGGGGCGGGGGAGGGAGGACCTCCACCTTTAGTCCCGGTTGGTAACACCAGCCGGGACTAAAGGAAAAAAAAATTCAATTTTTTTTTTCAAAAATGTTTTTTCAAAAAAAAATTAAATTTTTTTTTTCTGATTTTCAAAATTTTGAATCATTTGACAATTTAATCTCTAATCATCCCTCCTCACTGCTTCAGAATTTAATCTCTAGTCTCTAATCAGCACTCATTTCAAATCGTCTAACTTCCCGGCCGGTCACCCATCCTCTCACTACTCCAGCCCCAGCACGCTTAACTTTTAGGTTCTATCTCTCCTAATTTCCAAGTCTGCACTTGTTGTTTTCCTAACAATCTTAAGCTATCAATCCTGTTAACCCTTAGGTCTTGATGTCACATGATTTAATTTTTTGAATTCTAAACAATTATTAAAATAAACAAAATAAGTACTAATAATATTGAATTTCAATGAAAATAAAATAAGTAATAATTTTAGTTATTCATTTTTTTGCCATTTATTCATTTAATATGACATAATTAATATCTTTAAATCTGTAAATCGAAATTCGACAAATAATATATCCATTATTATCAGAAAAATGTGAGGAATCCAAATATGACATCATTTATTTATTTTTAAATAAAATTAATTTTTAAAATTATTAAAATTATTTTTTTTGATTTGAAATAACTTTGTTTACTTTTGGAATTTTGAGAATCTGAAAAAACTTCACCGAGTAAACCCGGGTGAAATCGAGTCCCAATTTTTCTCTAGTTTTTTTTGATATATTAAACTTTTTTTTCGACGTCGTATGCAAAAGTTATGGCCGTTTTACATTTTTTTCCGTTTTTTGCAAAAAAGGTCAAAATTCATATTTCAAAATTTCTATACCAACTAGACACTAAAACCTAACAACATCTCAAAGGATTTTATTTTTTGAAGACTTTTTGTGTGTTCAGTATGCACCATTCGAAGCCACGCCATCAATTTTCAACCATTTCTGACTTCATTTGCTATTTTTCATGCATTTACTGATTTTTTTTTAACTAAATGACCCTGAAATTGAAAAGCACTACAAATGAACTCTGAAAAGGTTGAAAGTTGGCATGGTATCATTATTTCACCCACATAGCATGTGCTAAAAAGTTGAGAGGGTTACGGCAAAAACTGGATGCACTTCGTGTACAAAATGAACAATCTCTTTCGAAGTGTCAGGGTTTCGGACGAAAACCCATCTGTTACAAAGGCATTTCATTTTTTTAAACTTATTTCAACTCCAGACTTTTTGTGCATTCAATATGCACCATACTACAACATGTTAAAATCTACAGAAAGAACTAACTAAAAATAATAAAAAACAACAATTAAATGACTAAAACAACTATATAAGCAAAACAGTATTGTTTTAATTAAAATCCTAATTTAAATTATTCTAAAAATAACCAAATAAATCTTACTGTGACAAGAATCTAACACGTGACTAGGAGCAAAAATAATTAAATTAAAAACTATTTGTAAACTCAAGTTATTAACAATCTAGGGTTTGAAGCAAATTTGAATAAATTCAAATTTAAACCATTCAAATTTGAAAACTAATGGCACAAACAGAAACTAGACAAAATTTTGAATCCAATGCAAAAAGAATCACTCAAAAACATCAAATATCCTAAAAGATATAAGCAAATTAAAACAGAAACTAAAAACAGAAAACAAATGTAAAAACAGAAAAAAAAAAAAAAGGGCTAGCTACAGTACAACCCCTTTAGTCCCGGTTGGAGACACCAACCGGGACTAAAGGCCATCCACGTGGCGCTGCCTGGGGCGGGGAAGGGAGGACCCTTTAGTCCCGGTTGGTGTTACCAACCGGGGCTAAAGGTGGAACCTTTAGCCCCGGTTGGTAACACCAACCGGGACTAAAGGGTATCGGCCCCTTTAGTCCCAGTTCCAGCCACAAACCGGGACAAAAGGGGTCAGACGAACCAGGACCAATGGCCCACGAGGCCCGGCTGGCGTCCTGGCCGCCCAAACCGGGACTGATGCACGCATTAGTCCCGGTTCGTAACAGAACCGGGACTGTTGCTCCGTTCGGCCTGGACCAATGCCCTGTTTTGTACTAGTGAGCTGGCGCCTGCCAGAATTACCGGCGACGGTGGCGGCAGTGAGCTAAGCGTGAGACCGTGCATAGAGAGAGAGGGGGAGGGGGGGGGGGGAGAGAGAGAGAGAGAGAGAGAGAGAGAGAGAGAGTCCTCCTCCACAGCGCCTTCCTCGAACATGCCGCCACGGGCCTGCCTGGCACATCTTCAAATCTCACATGAACTTCAGAAAAAATGAACTTTATTGAATTCATGAACTTTTTTTCAAATTCGTGAAATTTTTTGAATACATGAACTTTTTTCAAATCTCACAAACTTTTTCCAAATTCATAAACTTTTTTGAGTTCATGTCTTTTTTCAAAATCACGAACTCTTTTCAAATCCCGCAAACATATTTTGAACTCTTCAACTTTTTTGAGCTCCTGAACTTTTTTCAAATCAGCAAACTTTTTTTCAACCCATGAACTTTTTTGAGTTGGTGAACATTTTTTAAAATTTCTTCTTCTTCGCATTTTCTCAAAAAGGGAACGGTCCGCCGATCAACGGGGGACCGGTCAACCGCGACCGGTGAGCTGGGAACAGGCGATCAGGAATCAGGAGAACCAGGTGTCGTTATTGGGCCAGCCCATGGAGCGTGGCGGCATCCGCCACGGGGCTGCCTGGCCAATCTTTAAACACGCCTAGCATGGCACAGCCCGTGGCAGCACATTTATAAATGGGACGTGCCTTGCCGACATGAGTGTCACACTTCCACGCCTAGCCATGACACATTTGCTAAACGGGACGGCCAGGCATGACAGACACATGTGTCAGCCATCCTACGTGCTATTCAATCTTTTGGGTTGTTTTGAGTCTATTCTTGGAATTTTGGATTGGTTCGAAATAAAAATAAAAAACTGGCCATGTCGTGCCGGCACACAGGCCATGCCTCATAGCCCAGGCGCATCCCCTGGCATGCTAGAGCCTGGCACGACCCATTTAACCATGTGCCGGGCCGAGCACATGACGTGTCAGCACGCATGCATTTGTCCTGGCCTGTGTAGGATGAGCTAGATAGCTAGGTTGTACGCGAGTGAGAATCAGGATGTGTTTGTGTGTGTTCATTAGACCATAAAATAGGAAAAATCTCTGCAACAATAGAACTTTGGGAAATAAATATCTACGGGACAGTTATATCCCTACAACAACTCTTTAGAGATGGTCTTTACCGCACTATTTTGCTATTTTCAAACCTGAGGCTCTACTAGATTCTTTTCCTGAAGCCTTGAGTTACGCTTCTCATCTAACTTGAGGCAAGCCTAACTCTGTGTTCATGTTGAACAATACTTTAACCTCTGAATGAGTTCGGATTTATTTGGTTTGGCTCGGAGCATGCCCTGAAGGATCTGAGCGGCCATCGGGGAGTACATAAAAGTTATAGGGAAACGCTTTGTATCTATAGTATGATAAGACTCGATCGTCAGACCAGCCGAACATCGTTTATCTACTCCAAATCTGACGCTCGGGAGTAGTCTTGCTTTTGTAAATAAGAAAATAAAATAAATCACCTCGTAACTTCCGCGCATTCCCCAGATTCCAATCGGGACGCAGATTTTCCTCCACCCCGAGCTCGCCTCGCGGCCCTCGCCAGATCCCCTTTCCCCCGGCTCCGCCCCCTGCACCTCCTTCTCCGACCATCTCCGGTCCCCCGCTCCTCCTTCTCTCCTCATACCGTCACTCACATATGAGGCTGCGGCGCCCTTCACTATCGGGTGGCAAGCACACATGGCCGGGGAGGCTGACCAGTGGCGACAGGTGCGGGTGACAGGTACTCCAGGCACCGAGAAAACTGCATAGCGGCTGCAGGTGATTGCAATTGCAGGTTGCATCGTGCAGCCGTTCTTCTCCGTCGTGACGGTGCGGTAACTCACGCAACTAATGGTAGGAAACTACGCCTTGCATCCGTCAATGTCTTATTTGGAACGATTTTGTCACCCTCAGATTGTGTTTCATTCTTGTGGAACAGTGTTACTTGACTAATTGGTTGCATCAGGGCCCTCACTTTATTGATAATCTTGTTTTAGCAGACATTGGCAGCCAGCAAGTGACGCAGTTTCTTGATCTCGGCAGCCCCGTCGCCACGCCTGGGCTCTGCTAGAATCATGCTTCCAATTAACACTAATTCTGTTCTGAACATACTCTTCTCATGCTTCTTATCCATGGAGACTTCCAATTAACACTAATTCTGTTCTGAACATACTCTTTGCATGCTTCTTATCCATGGTGATTTTAAATTGTAATACACATGCTTCTTCGGGTGAGAGTATGCTTCCATAGGTAAACAAAACTCAGTGTAGGTGAACCAAACATGCATCCCCATGTTGCCGCAATCTTAGTTTCTTTCTATGTTCAATGTTATGTACTTCAAAAGACAAGTCAGATTCATATACTATACATATTTCATGCTTCCTGAGAGCTT
Source organism: Elymus sibiricus (assembly GCA_039707655.1). Lineage (NCBI taxonomy): Eukaryota > Viridiplantae > Streptophyta > Magnoliopsida > Poales > Poaceae > Elymus > Elymus sibiricus. Next base: position 87,578,059 of record CM077676.1, read on the forward strand.
CTGAATCCAGCTCAAGTGATTCTTTTGTTTATGCAGATTGCTTCCATCCTTTCTGCCGATGTCGAGTACTCAGTCATACATATTTGCATTGTGTGTCCCCTAAAGTTGCAGCATGGTTCCATTCAATCTTATATTTGTTTAGCTTCATAAATTTGCTTCAACCACTACCAAACATGCTTCGTTCTTTCTCGCTTTTTTATTCCAACGGCCGTGCTTCCGTTGCTTCGTATGTATGCTTCTGTTGTATAGACATTTTGCTGCTCGCAGTGATATACATTCTTCCTTTACCTGACATGTTTCTATGGTTCAGGTGTTTATCTTGCTGGTAATTAAATTGTGCTTCTACCATTACCAATGTGTGCTTGTTTTATTTCTTGCATATTGCCTTGTGTTCTCGTCTATTTCAAATATTTTGCACAATATTTCATTATTTCTCGGATATGTTTTCATGGTTTCCAAATCTAACGACAACCGCTGTGAGTATCTGCTTCGGTTAATTCTCATCATGAATAATCCAATGTTTTGACAATAAGGCCGAGATTGTTGTTCACATATCCACTGCATGCAACTATGCTTCGCGGTTTATTTACACCTGTATATCAGTTATGGTGAAATTTTGCATCAACCACTGCCATTGTATGCTTCTTATTGTACAGACATATTCTCTGGAACCATGAGTGCTTCAACCACTACGAGGCACGAGCCATAGTTTCTTGTAAATATTATTGTACTAACATTTTTGTTATCATAATACCACTGCAAGCGTGCGCTTTCTTGTTTCTGAATATTTTCTACTTATAGATATTTTTCCGCACCCGACTTCAGCCATGATTCTTGTTTCTACACAATGCCAATGAGGCTATGTTGATGTCGAGCGTGGTGAATGGGACCGGACACTGCTATTCGCCAACGACTACTGTGTTGGCCACAGGGAGCTTATGGTGTGTAGTGTTTTTTATTGATGAGCCCATTTAGTGCGACGACGGCTGGGCGAAAGTTGAAATAGTGTCATTGTAATATTGTTCCATTTTTTATTAAATAAAAGAGTTGTAAATTTTGTTCATACCATGTGGTTTTGTTTTAATTCTCTCTGCTTCTTTTGCTTCCACACTGATTTTTTTTGCTATTACTATGTTCCATCACACTACAAAATGGTGCTTCCTTACAACTATGCTCGTGGAACAGACAAAATGTTTTCCTACTATAATGAGTTTGTTCCCATTACATACAACAGGAAATGAGTTTCTTCCGTGCATCGGGAAGAATGCTTCTGTGGAATAAAATCTTGTTGCCATCTATAAAGAAACACATCTTAAAAATATCATAATTAATTGCAGGATATAATTGTGAGAAATAATAGTACTTACCAAATTATTTCCTCAAAACATGGGATTTGGCATCATTCCCAAAATGATGCTTCCATGCATCAACAAGAATGCTTCCATGGCATAAAAATCATGGTACGATCAGTAAAGAAATACATCAAAAAAACAAGATCTAATTAACTGCCAGATTTATTTACGAGAAGTAATCGTACTTTCCAAAATTATTATTCAGTTTTAGGAAGCAAATTAAATTTTTTTTTTGAGAAGCAACAATCTTGTTTAGGAAGCATTGGTGCTCAAGAATGGAAACAAATAAAATAGCTTAATTAATCATCCCTAGATTTGGGGAGAAATTGTTAGGAAAAAAATAGGAAAGAAATTCATCACAATTAATGCCAAGTCCTGCATGCAAATTGACTCACGCAGGGAGTTCTGCTACAGGATCGGACGATGTGCATGCTTCGAATCGGATGGCCACAGACTAGTCTGATAGGTAGCAAATGGCAGTAGTCTGATGCCTAGCGGCTTGCAAAGTTATAAGGTCGCCCGGGAGCTTGGCCTAGAGGCTCCAGGTTGACCTCCCGAGTGAAGCGGAAAGCTTCTGGACAAAGTCTGATGCAACAGCATCTTCTGGGACGAGATGTGTGAGGGGGCGACTTAATCTTCACGGTGTAGGATCATCGCATGAAGGGGATAACTTGCTGCAAGGAGGCAAAATAAAAAACAAGTGATTATGACCCGATGAGGTGGATGCCAACCGTATCCTGCAATCCAAACATACGTCGATCCACAACCCGCAAAACTACCCCACACAACTATGCTCAACACAGGGAGCACGGGATAAGTGCAATCCGCAAGGGAAATCACCAACACTAACACACACAACATGACCGCAAGTAATCACGAGAATATGGGTAGCAAGAACTGCCCTTCTCTAATGAGTAGCGCCAAAAGGCCTGGCTCGGAGATGGTGGTGCTGCTGGTTCCTGCGCACGTGAGATCATGGGTGGTCGACGCGAGGCGAAGAGTAGCGCCAGAAGGCCCGGCTCGGAGATTTTGGTGCTACTGGTTCCTGCTCCATGTGAAATCATGGGTGGTCGACGCGAGGCGAAGAGTAGCGCCAAAAGGCCTGGGGTCGGAGATGTTGGTGTCCGGTTCGTGGGGGTTGAAGGGTTTCCCTTCTCTAGAGATTCTAGAATATTGCTATTCATGTATTTGTTGGGTGAACCGTTGGCCTGAGCAAGTGCACAGGCTATGTGTGTTGGGTCCCATCGCCTGCCATAGTATATACATGTAGGCATGGATGGATGGGCAAGCTCCAGGGCGATCCAGGTCTATTGTGGTTGGTTTGTTATCCACTGCACACGGACTCGGGCACGTCAATCCATACAAAGGCATGCAGATGGCTACAATAACACACGTCCAAATAGGTATGAAGAGGGCCTCCACTTCCGTTCTACACTCCCATAGCTTCCACTATCACTGCTGGCGAGATGGGTGTTCTCGAATGAGTAAGCGCTGGTAGATATTATACCGGACATTTTCGGTTAGATTTCAATGGGAGAATAGTCACTAGTACAAAACAGGGCTTTGGTCCACCCTGAAAAGCCCATTAGTCCCGGTTCACTCACGAACCGGGACCCATGGGGGCATCGGTCCCGGTTCGTGAGGCCAGGGCGCCGGCCGGGCCTCGTCTGACCCCTTTGGTCCCGGTTCCAGACACGAACCGGGACCAATGCGCCTCGTGGGCCACTGGTCCCGGTTTGTGGCTGGAACCGGGACCAAATGGTGAGGCTTTAGTCCCGGTTGGTAACACCAACCGGGACTAAAGGGGTTGAGGCTTTAGTCCCGGTTGGTGGACCTTTAGTCCCGATTGGAGACACCAACCGGGACTAAAGGGGTTCTGAAAGTTTTTTTTCCTGTTTTTACATTTGTTTTCTGTTTTTAGTTTCTGTTTTAAATTGCTTATATCTTTTAAGATATTTGATGTTTTTGAGTGATTCTTTTTGCATTAGATTCAAAATTTTGTCTAGTTTCTGTTTGTGCCATTAGTTTTCAAGATTGAATGGTTTAAATTTGAATTTGTTCAAATTTGCTTCAAACCCTAGATTGTGAATAACTTGAGTTTACAAATAGTTTTTAATTTCATTCCTTTTGCTCCTAGTCACGTGTTAGATTCTTGTCACAGTAAGATTTATTTGGTTATTTTTAGAATAATTTAAATGAGGATTTTAATTAAAACAATACTGTTTTGCTTATATAGTTGTTTTAGTCATTTAATTGTTGTTTTTTATTATTTTTAGTTAGTTCTTTCTGTAGATTTTAACATGTTGTAGTATGGTGCATATTGAATGCACAAAAAGTCTGGAGTTGAAATAAGTTTAAAAAAATGAAATGCATTTGTAACAGACGAGTTTTTGTCCGAAACCTTGATACTTCGAATGAGATGGTCCAGTTTGTACACGAAGTGCATCCAGTTTTTGCCGTAACCCTCTCAACTTTTTAGCACATGTTATGTGGGTGAAATGATGATACCATGCCAACTTTCAACCTTTTCAGACTTCATTTGTAGTGCTTTTCAATTTCAGGGTCATTTAGCTCAAAAAAAATCAGTAAATGCATGAAAAATAGCAAATGAAGTCAGAAAGGGTTGAAATTTGAGGATGTGTCTTTGAATGGTGCATAATGAACACACAAAAAGTCTGGAATTGAAATAAGTTTAAAAAAATGAAATGCCTTTGTAACAGACGAGTTTTCGTCTAAAACCCTGATACTTCGAAAGAGATTGTCCATTTTGTACACGAAGTGCATCCAGTTTTTGCCGTAACCCTCTCAACTTTTTAGCACATGCTATGTGGGTGAAATGATGATACCATGCCAACTTTCAACCTTTTGAGAGTTCATTTGTGGTGCTTTTCAATTTCAGGGTCATTTAGCTCAAAAAAATCAGTAAATGCATGAAAAATAGCAAATGAAGTCAGAAAGGGTTGAAAATTGATGGCGTGGCTTCGAATGGTGCACACACAAAAAGTCTGGAGTTGAAATAAGTTTTAAAAAATGAAATGTCTTTGTAACAGACGAGTTTTCGTCTGAAGGGGTTCTGAAATTTTCAAACTCTACCCCCCCCCCCCCGGTGGATCGCCTTTTATAGTTTTGTAGAAAATAAACAAAATGATAAAATCTTCAAAAAATAAAATCCTTCGAGATGTAGTTAGGTTTTAGTGTCTAGTTGGTATAGAAATTTTGAAATATGAATTTTGACCTTTTTTGGAAAAAAACGAAAAAAAAATGTAAAACGGCCATAACTTTTGCATACGACGTCGAAAAAAAAAGTTTAATATATCAAAAAAAAACTAGAGAAAAATTGGGACTCGATTTCACTGGGGTTTACCCGGTGAAGTTTTCTCAGACTCTCAAAATTCCAAAAGGACAAAAAAGTTATTTCAAATCAAAAATAAGATGTCATATTTGGATTCATCACATTTTTCTGATAATAATGGATATATTATTTGTCGAATTTCGATTTACAGATTTAAAGATATTAATTATGTCATATTAAATGAATAAATGGCAAAAAATGAATAAAATAATATTATTACTTATTTTATTTTCATTGAAATTCAATATTATTAGTACTTATTTTGTTTATTTTAATAATTGTCATATTAGTAATTTTTTTTCAATTTTTTCCCCCCGGCAAGGACCTTTAGTCCCGGTTGGTGTTACCAAATTCAAAATAAAACTTAAAAACAAATCAAAAAAAAAATTAAAAAAAATTCAAAAAAAAATTTCAATTTTTCCCCCCCCGGCAAGGACCTTTAGTCCCGGTTGGTGTTACCAACCGGGACTAAAGGTCCTTCCTCCCCCGCCCCAGGCAGCGCCACGTGGAGGGCCTTTGGTCCCGGTTCGTAAGCAAACCGGGACTAAAGGTTTTGGGCTTTAGTCCCGACCCTTTAGTCCCGGTTCCAGAACCGGGACTAAAGGCCCTTACGAACCGGGACAAATGGCCCTTTTTCTACTAGTGAGTAGAGATGTGTGGAATCTATGGAAGATGCGGATTCTCTACATCTCTACTATTGTATTATCACCGTCTGAGTCGAGTCGAGATGGCGTCAATGGTCAACAACAATGCAGGCCAGGCGCGCCTATCCGGTGGACCGAAAATCGGGCCCGACCACCAGTGCATGGGTGGCACACGAAGTGACAAGGCAAAGGGCGGCAGATGAGATGGGCCCAGTGGATTCCTTGGCCCACGCGTCATAAACCCTCATCTAGAGGACACCGGCGCGACGGTGCCCGGGTAGACGCCTCTACCCGCTGGCCATTGAGATTAATGTTGTCCGTGCAAAGCCAGCGAAGGTCATGCAACCATGTTGAGCATGGAACGTCCCGCATCAAGAGATCTCCCATATCTCATGTTTCAGAAAAGTGATCAAAGTATCATCCAAGATGAAGGAAACTTGCCAATATGTTCCCAACAACAAACTTGTCGCGTAAGACACATCCAAGGAATTTCAGCTCCCATGCAAGGCATTGCATTTCATCAGTCTTCTCAACTACATAATCCTTATAACCGTTTTGTAGTCATGATACTTCTCCTTGACATACATTTCGCCGCCAACATCATTTTCACTGAAGTTAACTTCAAGTGATCCCACATTCCTTGGCATCATTTGATTGAGGAAGTCGACCTACACGAAGTAGTCGATTGATGTAGAGGTAAATGTAGTAGAAATCATGTCGATATGCTCCCCCAAAACCACGTCGCTCCCCACCCAGTGCAAATTCTCAAGGGATCTGATTTTGATGGCCTTCTCTTTTAACAGTCATCCACGCGGTTAACGAGATGAGATAGCCTTGAAGCAGTGCTACAACAAGACCCGGGTAATGTGTGTGTGTGAGAGAGAGAAAGGGAGAGAGAGTAGCAACAGCTTTACGGTATATATCATCTCAGCTGGGGAGGTCTGGAGGCCAAGCGGAGAGACAAGGAGATAACTGACGTGGGAGGTGAATGACAAGCTTTCTTGGATTAAAGATGAATTGAAATAAGTATTCAGCTAGTTAATTAAAATGCCTGGATTTGGATTGGAAAAAACATTTGTTTATTCCTCATAAATTAAAGTTTTTCCCAGTTTTACTCTTCTTTTATATTCTTAATTCTCTTTTACTTTTGCATACAAAGATCAATTCCATACACACGATACATTAATCCTTGTAAGCAGCAAAGCTAGTGAGGTTCACAACCTCACTAGATTAAGTTGGGGACCAAGGTAGAGTTTCTTTGTTGAGTGCAGGCTTGATCATGTGCTCGCGGGAGAACTCCGCGAATTGATACCTTGGTTCTCAGTACCGATGAAGGATTCTTCTGACACCAAAAACCATTGTTCTTCAGGGCCCAACATATATTCTCTTTTCTGGCACTACCTTATTAGCCAGGGAGATTACGACATCTCTAGCAGATCCCCTAAAACCTGTTAGAGGACCTCTAAACCGGACCTAGCCGGTCCCCTAATCCGGTTAGAGTAGTAAAATATTTCTTCCGAGCAGTGGTCGAGCTGTTAAAATACTCCAACTCCCACGTGCCAAGTAAATCCCCCCCCCCCCCCCCCCCCACGCGCGTCGAGGCGGAGCACTGCCTGTACGCTAACTACGCGGCGGGTAGGGACAAAATCATCGATCTGTCCAGCGATGAAGGTGGCGATGGCGGAGGTAGCGACGGTCCGGACCCAATGATCGGCGGTTTGAATAGGGAGGAGTGGAAGACGATTGAGGAAGAATCGGACTAGGTTTAAATTTCTAACTAAATATCTACCTAGTTGGAGGTATCTCATTACGCATTTGTTCTCGTTTCTCCTCGGTGATGCCCAACAAATATTTGCAGTACGATGAAAATAACAAAATACATTTTAGTAATTAATGATACCATGTTTTTATCGTTCTTGGTTTTTCTTTCTTTTTTTGGTATATTTTTTGGGTTTTACGTGTTTTTTCTCTTTTTTTTTGCTTTCGTTGTTTTTTGTGTTTCTTTTTCAATTTTGTAGTTTTTGTTCGTTTCTTTCTAGTTTTTGTTCGTTTCTTTCTACATTTTTGTTATACACCAAGAATAATTTTTATGTACATGTTCAACATTTTCCAAATATATAATTAACATTTTTGACAACTTATATTTTTTTATTTCTACTTTGCTCATATACATTGTATATTTTTTGTATACACTAGAAAGATTTTTTTATATACACGTTTAACAATTGGAAAATACATGATTAACATTTTGAAAATACATATTAACATTTGGTAAAATACTTTTTTTATGTCTACATTCTCCATAAACATTGTACATTTGTGTATACATCAGAAACATTTAGATATACACGTTTAACATTTTACAATTTCATGGTCAACATTTTTTTTAAACATATAGTTTTTGATGTCTACTTTTTCTATACACATTCTACATTTCTTGTATACATCATGATCATTTTTTATATACACGTTTAACATTGTCCAAATACATGATTAATATTTTTGAAAATTTATAATTTTTATGTCTATTTTGTCCTATACACATTGTATATTTTTTGTATACACTAGAAACATTTTTTATACACATTTAACATTTTTTAAATGCATGTTAACTTTTTTCGAAAAAAGGGAAACTTACATTATTATTTTCCTAATTTTGTTTACCATACACACTACCCATTTGTTGTATACAATGGAAACATTTTTTCTAGAGAAGTTTAACATTTCTTTAATGCATGATTAATATTTTTTAAAATTTTGCATATAAGTGATTTTTGTAATAGAAATATTCAGAGTATTTCAAAATAAAGCCAAAAGAAAGAAAAACCGAGTGTAAGAAAGGAAAAGGAAAGAGCTGAAGGCCGTGCTGGGCCGGCCCAATCAGGCAGCTGTCAATAAGAGAGAAAAGGGGGAAATGGGGGAGAACATGGGATCGAACCTGCGTCTCCTAGGTGGAAGAGTGACCATCTAGCCGAGGGAAAGGAAAGGCAAGGAAAATAAGCGAATCGTTTTTGCCACTTACGGGTGGCATTGGTGGGTAATTCTTGCCAACTTCGAGGGTAATTTGTATGACGGTGAACGGACATAAGCACTCCGTGCTTTATTATTACTAGCAAAAGGGCCCGTGCGTTGCAACGGGATGATAAAATAGCGCCTTCAAATCAAACCACCGAGAATATAATACCTACAATAATTTTACTAACATACAAATTATATTAGTATACAATATTTAGATTTTTCAATCAATAAATTTGACATTTATCTCTTTAGCTCAACGCCCATGCTTCGGTACTGAGAAAACGTATGAAAACGTGAGGTTGTGCCGTGCACCGCAAGCATCTTGTATGTTTTGTTACACCTACAGAACTGATGGTCATCATAGAAAATTGGACATCGAGCTAGAGACAACCCGTGTGTTTGCTTTATGGAAATTACAGAAAATAGGAAACATGTCAGTGTGGAGAAAAAATATCACACCCCAAGCCCAATAAGCATGACTCAAGACCCCAAACAGATACACGCCCTCTATTTCAACATGGCACTCCATTTTAAAAATAGTAGCTAGTTCAAAGTTATTCAATCACTAAAAAGAAAATTAATAAGTTAATGGAAAACACTCCTTTTAAGCCGGCTGATCTTTTGTCATCGTCATCCCCCTCCATCGAGTGACGCGTGTTCCGTGTGGACCCGCCCACCCCTGTGGCCATCTAGGCTTATCTCTTCGCGTGGAAGCCTGGCCAAACATTTCTCGCAGAACGGCACAAGCCTTTTCTTCTTCCTCCGTGCTCCTCTCCTTTTGCTCCTCCACCGCTGGTCTTCGCGAGTCACGCTGCCACGCCGCCGCGCCGCCATTCATACCGGTCTCCGACGCCTGCTTCAAAGCAACACGGGAGGGAGTGGGTGCTGCGAGGTTGCGGTGCTGCAATCGCTGGGAGTACGGCGGTGATGAGATCGTGAAGATGAGATCTCTGCGCCGACACCGCTGCTGCATCCCCTCGCCGCAACAATCATCATCACTGTGAGTGGTGTGGCGACCTCACCGGCGGTGCCTGCTCCAATTGCAACTCGAGGGAGGGGGCATGGTACGAACGGGGCGCTGCTACAACTCGGCGACGCTGGAGGCGGCAAGGAGATCTCCAGTGCTCCGACTCCACAACATCACCAGTGCTGCATACGGTGGCCGGCAACGTCGACAACTGCTACATATGGTGGAAAGCGTGGAGCAGAGCCAGTCCTGCGGTGGAACATCACGGGAGTCGCCGGTGCTGCCATGGAGCATCGTCGGCGCCGCCAGTGCTACAATGGAGCATCGTCGGTGCTGCCAGTGCTGCAATGGGATATCGTCGGCGTCGTCGATGTTGCAATGGGACATCGTCGGGTCGCCGGTGTTGTGATGTAGCATCGCCGGGGGCCATGGAGGTGCTGCGATGGAGCATATGCTACGCCACGGGGTGCTGCGATGGAGCACCGTCCTCGATGTCGGGGCTGCTGCAGCCGAGGACAGGCACTCCGGCGAACGGACGATGCTATCTGGGGAGGGGGCTGCTGCTGCGACGACCGAGCGGCCGACAAGGGTTGTCGCGAGTAGAAGGAGAGACAAGCTCGGAAGTGGGGGTCCTCATGGATGTCGGGCGAGAGGAGGAAGACGGGTTGTGAGCCTACGATCGAACGGCCCGTGCGTCTAATTGGACGGCTCCCGAGGCGACTGATTTTTTGCAAACATCATCCGGATTACGCGTAGCAGCAGCCTAAGTTAATTCCTCAGCCGGTTGAATAGTAATGCTCACCATCTCTAGTAAAGTCCTCTCTCGCATCATGTCTCTCCATGGAGAGAATGTAGAACTATCATATTTCGTACTTCATATGACAATAAACAATAAGCTAGGATGAATCAACTCAAATAATCCCACATAATCTCTTAATTATGGTTCAAAGGATGGAAATAAAATGGAAAGCCTTTAAGCAAAATTTGCTAGTCAACAACCATTGCACAGATTCAGTTTAATAAAGTACAACAGTTTATTTTGCATACAACAAGAGGGCAACATTCTAGAAACAGAAATGTCTGCATTCAACCTAGCCATTGTCAAGCACCGGAACCTAATCTTCTCCGGAGTAGCATTGGATAGAACTTGCACCAAGGCGTAGGCATGTAACTGTCAAAATCAAATCCATTGAAACCTAAACAATATGCAAATAAGAAATCAATATCTAACAATGTCGTTCTTGTGAAATGTGATCCAAAACTTGTTAATCTAATACATAACAGAAGTGAGACAAATTGAGTAGAATATTAGCAATGTCAAGTTTAATTTGCAAGCCATATTAAACATACAGGAAGAAAAATAATAATTAAAAGATGAGTGGATGCATGAGAATTAACGACATACTAATAAGTAGGGCCAGTCCCTTGCTTGGCCTTCAGACTTGTAAGTTAATATGTCTTGCCGAGGCTCTGACCGCCGTCGATGCACGGTAATAGTGTCGAGTGCAGACTGAACATTGCTAGTTTGATGCCCGACCTGCAAATTTTAGCACCTCACATTGACTTCCAAACTTCATCGCAGCATGTAGCTAACTTCAAATGTTTACCGAGCTTCTTGGCCCGACTAATAAGCCTATACCTGGTGGAGTACACGTCGATGTAGGTGACGCAGGGCCATCCTGCCAGTGAGACCGACCGTGGTCTCATTCATTCACGCATTGAAGAATTGAGCGCCCCTGTTGCAGGGGACGGAGCAGCCGCTGTTGTCCTTCTCTGCGGCAAGGTCCGGGCAGAACACCACGCCATACTGCCGTGTTGCCGCACACGCTGCCACACTGGCATCCTCCAAGGTGTTGCTACATGCAGCCTAATCCATCTTCCGCGCTGGCTTCTCCCTTGATGATGTAGGACTGCATCCCCCATCCGGCGGCCCGCTACATCCCCCATCCACGCCGCCACACCGGATTTGGAATAGGTGGAGTGGGTGGTTGGCGATTTTGGTGCAAGCGCGCATGTTTCCTTTGCGACCAGCAACAACGCGCTTACCCAGACCTGCTCCGTCGATCGGCAGCCATCGCGCTTCGATTTGGAGGAGCGGGTGGTGAATTCCCCCGTACTCGTGGCCGTGTATGCGCTGGTGCAGGGGAAGTGGAACTCGATAGGGAAAGCTGTTCTGCGTTGCTGGGCAGGCCGAGAGGCCATGGGGCACGCACGACAAAAGAAGCGCCGGTTGTTTCAGCGGGATCGGAGGGGAGTCAGGCGATCGGCCCCTTGCCATAAGAAGCCGCCGTCGCTGCTGGAGCCCACGATCTGCACAACCTCCTCGCTCGGGGCATAGATCGAGGAGGACGACCGCCTCCTCCCACAGGGGTCTCTGGATCAATTACGCTACATCGCGAGACGGCGATCTCGCGAGTTATCATCGAAGAGGGGGAAGTAGGACTCCTTCCCTCCGCGTCTGTGGCGGAGTCGCCATGAGCACGATCGGTGCCGGTGTGTGCGTGCAATTTGATCGTGGAGTCAGGTGCCCTAGTTTATATCGATCCATAGAACCAGGTCTTTCCCGATAGATTGCAAGAGTCCATTAGTAATACGATTTGATGGTTTGATTGGTTCCTATACGGGCACGGCGGCTCACACGGACGATGGATGAAAAATCAGCGCCCGGACGACAGGTGGTGGAGGGGTAAATCGATCCAAGCACCGAGGAAGAAAAAAAGTGATGCAAACGCAGGAATCTTTTCTGATTACGTGAGCGGGTCAGGAGCTGAAGGCCCAAGTAGACATGGCCCAGTTGACGGTCGCAGGCCCAGCCAAACGTTTTTCTTACTTATGGGTGACATTGGAGGGTAATTTTCTTCAATTATTAAGGGGTAATTTAATGACGGTGAACTGGCAGAAGCAATCCGTGCTTTATTATCTATAATGATAAAAACTTTTTTTAGGACATTTGCCCGTGCGTTGCAACGCGGAAAAAATTGACATTGTGCGAGCGAAACACATTCGCATTTCTCTATGATAAAAACACTAGTTGTTTAAAAAAAAGTTGGTAGATAGGTGTCCACCGTCTTTTTTTCCTTGAAACATTGACATTATCCATCCACCTGTTTGAAAAGTGAAACAATGAAACATATGTTCTAGGAAAGATATGAATATGATCATATTCTGCATGCAACGACCCAACCCCTGATGCCTATATGGAATTATGAATCATTACATGCAAAATAGTAGAAGTTGAGCAAGTTTCTATATTACACCATCCCGCAAAAAAAAGTTTTTATATTCCACCATCACCAAGGGGGGAAAGGAGTCCTCAGCAGACACCCACTCCGGCCAAATAAAATGGAAACAAAAAATCACTCACTCTCTTCACCTCGGCCGCCCAGCCGGTGTGGACTCCAAATATGAAAATGGAGGATCAGAGACATACACACACTCTTCATTTACTGCATGGCAACCGAGCTCGAAGCACACACAGGAAATTAGCACCGTCAGCTAACGGCTCTATAACATCTCGTTCATCTGCTCATGTCCATCTCGATCTACTCATCCTCTCTGGTTCACCTCCTCACTCGCCTCACACCTCTCATGCCCCCGCCCAGAGCCTCCCAGCGATGCGACGTGACGGCTCCACCACCGGCTCATGCCTCCCCTGACCTCCTCCTCTTTCTTCAGTCAAGGGACTCGCCGCATCAATATTGGAACTCATTTCCTAATTTCAACAAAAGATGAAGTAAAACAGTATCTTCTAGGCGAACAGCACAGGTAGGAAAGACCAAAAGGTAAAATCAAATGATTCAGTTCAACCATCAATTCATAAAATCACTATGCCAGTAAAAATAAGTTTCTTTTTACAGAAAACATTTTTATTACTCAATGATTTTACATCATTAGGTAAAAAAGGTGCACTGATATTTAGGTGGGTTATCCAACAAAGTTCAAGGGGAAGTAAATTTGGTTTCCCTAGCAAGCTCATGAGACACAACATTTGCTTCCCAAGGGAATTGTTCAATCTTCAAAAGAAATCTTGAAGAACTCTCTGGCCATATGGTAGCAGTCCTCATGAATCAAGTTAGTACCTTGCATGAAGTCACTGTATTCTTCGTCCAAAAAGTCATTGTCTTGACTGGTTCTATCCGTGTTGGCAGTTTCATCAGCAGCGGTTTGAACCTCCATACTTTCACATGGTTAGCCACAAAATGAAACATAACCACATAATGTAAATAGATAAGTGTGTCAAAACTGAAAAATCAACTACACCTAGTTGACCAAGAAATAATCCACAAGATACAATATATGTAACTAATTTAGGTATAGTAAGTAAATCAATCACATTGAATTCATTCTTTATTTGCTACTACCAAAGTACCGCAGATCCCCTGTAGACTACAAAATGTTGTATTAGTATAATATACAGTAGTAACAAGTACATAGAGATTGACAATCTCAAGCCCTGAAGAGTCACTTCAGAACAACTTATTAAAATAGCAATCTCTAGTATGCATCGAGTAGGATTATCTTTAGAACAAGTACTGCACCTCATGTCTTCTTCCTATAAAGCCCACAAAATAGCAACAAAAAGGTTGATGCTTGAAAAGATAGGGTCGGCAGGGCCATTGAAGTGCAGCTCCTGGTCAGTTTTGCAACTGAATGTGGTTTGAGAATTTTATTATCTTTTTTAATCTGCTTCAGCTTACCATTTGTAACGAATATAGTTCACCGGAATTTAACACTACATGAGAACTAAACTGAGTGAGAGTTTGTATCTAAAGCGTACCTGATGCCTTGAGCTCTGGAATTGTACTGCATAAATGTTGAGACAGAAATGTCAGGCATAAACTGGTTGGTCTTTCATCAAGCAACAACTGATAAAACCAGGCTGTTTGCAACTTGTAAACATACAGGCAGAGCCACACAAGCAGACTTCTGATTGACATATATATTAATGAAGCCTCGTCGCCAGAATAAACTATCAATTTCCATTTCACCTGGATCGGATTGGCTTCAGTTTAGATTGGATTGTACTGGATAATCCTCACGAAATCAAATGAACCGCAGACCCTCGCTGACTCTTCGGCGGTCAACGCCGGCAGCTTGGAACATCAGGTACACCTGTTTTAGGTGCAGATCCAACATCACATACACTTGTTTCTTCGTTCTGATTATCTAAATAGAGGTAATAGTTTTACCAAAAAATTCTCAATCCGTCTTTGCATAACATCAAAAAGGATGTGGGCGGATGCTCATGAACCGGGCTCACCGAATTTGGGAACAAAAAATATTGATTATTAATGATGAAAACACTAAACAAAGGATCAAGAGAGTACTTTGGCCGTTGCAAATCCATGTATATGAGAGATAGAGAGAAAAGAGGGGGGTATGGCTAGTAGCTAGCTCAGCTGGCAATGGTAGCTGTCGCTACTTCTTGCTGCTCCTACTCGATGCTAGTCACCGCTCCTGCTTCAAACATCTGCACATGTAGCCAAAGAAGAATCAGAGAAATAATATGACAGAGAGCCGAGAGCATGATGATGATAGGAGGAGATTTGCTGTTCAGGCACCACCGCCCCGAGCACCATCAGCAGGTGCACACACCAGCCTCTCAGGCCACCGCCGCCCCGTGCCACATCAAGCTTGGTCGGGAGGAGCAAGACCAGGACGTCCGCACGCCCCCTCCCAGCAGGCGGCCAATCCGGCATGGGTTGTAGCCGGGGTGCCGTGGAGGTGCACGATGTCTGCGCCCAGTAGTGCCGATATCAATCCAGCCGACGGCCACGCAGGCTTGGGTCGCAGCAGGGGCGATGTGGTCTCCAAATCGCTGTCCCCCTTCCATCCTCCATCAACAAGGGTGGCCTCCCTCACCCAAGCCCGTGCCCTGGCGAGGCGGCCTCCCTCCTCCCGCGTGAGCACGGCGCCCGCCTTCTCGTCCTCCGCTGCGGCCGTAGCCATCTCCAGCGCAGACAAGGTCGCTGCCCCTCACCAGAGCACGCGCCCCAGCGACGCAGCCCCCATCCTACCGCGCGAGCATGGCGGCCGTATCCGTCTCCGCCGCCGACAAGGGCGCCGCCGTGCCGGACGGACGGCAGGGCTAGGACCGGCGGAGGCCGGAGAGGACTGCCGGCGGCGGAACCAGAAAAGGGAGCGGCTGGTATAGGGCCCGTAGAACTTCAAGGACATGAAGGAGTAGCCCCCCCCCCTCGCGTCGCCCTCTCGAGGGCGACTCGGGGGCGACCATCTCCGGCCGCCAACCCCTCCCGCTCGATCCCTTCCCTCGCCGCCGCCGGAGACGGGCGCCGGGTCCCCCGCGCGGCCGCCGATGAGGGTGGCGGCGAGGCCCTCGGCCGCGACGCCGCTCGGGCTCGGGCCTAGGGTTTGAGGTGGCGGCCTCTTTTGGTGAGGGCGGCGTCGTCCTGGCGGCGGGCGGCGCGCGCCGGTGTTGTGGGCCGCCTCCACTCGGCCGTGTGGGCGGCGAGACGACGGTGGATGCGGGCGTCACGTGGAGAGCTTCCCTGCAGCCTCTCCTTCGCCAGATCTGAAGACGACGCCTTCGTGTTGCGGCCTCCTCCTCGTCAGTCCGGCCAGATCTGGTGGCTGGCTGTGCGGATGTGGGGCGGGGAGCTCTGGATCGGAGTAATTTCTTGGCCGGCTGCGGCGGCCACGACGTCGGCGGCGCTCCGGGCGTTGTTCCCTTCTTGAAGGCGATTTCGAGGTCCAGCTTCCTCCCCCTCTTCCTCCCCCTGCACCCGGGTGAAAACCCACAACCTTGGCTGGACGGCGGCGGTGCCACGACTCCATCACCTTCTTGAAGGCGCCGCTTTGGGTCTGCGGGGAGGTGGGTCGGCTGCAGCGCGGTTTTTGGGCGTTCAAGGTGGCGGCGGTTCTTTCTTCAGTGGTGGCGCTTCACCGTGCTCGGTCGGCTTCCTCTTCAAGACAGCGTGCCTCCTCCCCACGTGGTCCGGTCTGTCCGGCGGGTCGACGCCCTCGTCCTGGGCGAGAGGGGATAGTGGTCCCCTCTACGGCGACTT
Organism: Elymus sibiricus; assembly: GCA_039707655.1. Taxonomy (NCBI): domain Eukaryota; kingdom Viridiplantae; phylum Streptophyta; class Magnoliopsida; order Poales; family Poaceae; genus Elymus; species Elymus sibiricus. The sequence goes on from CM077676.1 coordinate 87,594,417, forward strand.
GGACGCGTTGGTGGCTGAGGGATGGTGTCCTTGGCGAGGTCCTGGCTCTCGTGGTGTCTGCGGTGCTCATCTCTTCGCCGTGTCTTCCTGGGGCGCTCCCGTTCAGTGACTAGTGTCTTCGGCGTGCTTCTTGCTGTGGGCTGCGGCTTGTGTCTCCGGTAGCTTGCTTGGTGTGGTGGTCGCGTTCGGTGCCTCTTTCTTCTTGCTTGCTCTAGAGGGAGCAAGCCCCATTCCCTGTGGCGCGACCCCATCAAGCCCTCTGTTAGGTCCCAAGCTGTAGCCTTTCTTCTTTGGCCGTAGCATTTTAGTGTTCGTCCAACGCCATGTATCTGCTGCTTTGGGGTTGCATCCCCTATTCCTTTGCTTGTTTATGTTTGTTGTACTTCGTTGTAATCCTGGCCGGTTGATGGCTTTGTTAATTTAAAGCCGGGCAAGGTTCGAGCCTTTTCTCGGGCTCGGCCTGTGCCTTTCCTCTAAAAGAAAAGGGAGCGGCTAGATAAGAGGATTGCGGGTTGAATATTAACAAATGCAGGGGGTTTTGCGTAAAAACAAACGTTTTCCCAGATCCACTAAAAAGGGAGTGCGGGTTCAATTATAAAGAAGTACATGGACTTTTCTGCAAAACCACCACGACGGTGAGCGGGCAAAAGCGATAGACGTTTTATTATTAGGGAAAGATTAGATAAAGATGTGGTATGCAACGCACCTCGTTTATGTCACACATCACCACCCTCTGGACAGTCTTGTGCCTCAGCGCCTCCCTCGCCGCGGAGCCCTCGCCGCCGCCCATGATGAACACTGTCTTCGGGCTGCAACAATGAAATGGAATTTCCAGATTGCATTGACCCCGGAGAGACTGAAAACCAGGCCCAATTCGGGGATTGCTTACTCACTTGGTGTTGAGTATAATGGTTATTTAGGAAACGTAGGATAGCGTAGGATTTATTCTACCTTGACTTGTACTCCAAGATGATCATGTACTTCTATATAAATGCTCACGAGGCTTAAGCAATAAATATCGATTCCACCAATCTCTCTCTATCCCTTCTAACATGGCATCAGAGCTCCTCCGACTTCTCGACATGGCGTACAGCTCGTGCAAGTCCCTCGTCTACGCATGCCCGGTGCTGGCAACACCGATGCGTGCTTTCGTCCACAACGTGTCCCCGGGCCTGGCAAGCCTGGTGCGGCGCTTCGTCAACTTCGACTTCGTCCGTCTACGCATGCCCGGTGCTGGCAACACCGATGCGTGCCTTCATCCACGATGTGTCTCCGGGCTTGGCAAACCCGGCCCGACGGCTCGTCAACACCGTCTTCTTCCCGGCGCATCACTACTTCAACACCACTGCGCCCATGACTAACTCGGCGCCTCCTTGCGCCCGCGGCTCCATGGCAACTACCTCGACACCGGCCACCCCGACTCGACATCCACCACGGCGTTCTTCGCACGGCTACCTCGACCACGGCTACACGAACCTACGCTCTCGGCTACATCGACATCGGCACAAAGGGCTACAGCCTTGCTTGAGCAACCTCGCCGGTTTGCACTCCAGCCACAACTTCCGCGATGCTTCGACCGCTACGACTAGGGGGGGGGGGGTGTCCGTCGGCTTACCTTCGGATTCTTCTCCAGTCTCACCATCTGCGTCGCTACCGTTGTGACTGTGGGGGATGTTGAGTATAATGGTTATTTAGGAAACATAGGATAGCGTAAAATTTATTCTACCTTGACTTGTACTCCAAGATGATCATGTACTCCTATATAAATGCCCACGAAGATCAAGCAATAAACATCATTCCACCAATCTCTCTCTATCCCTTCTATCACTTGGGATGGAAGAGAAGCGGCGGGTGTATCAAGCAGTCGTGGTAGATGAACTCGTCCGCCCCCGCGCTCTGCATCTTCGCGTCGATTATCAGAGCCTTGCCAAAACGCTTCGTATCGACCAGGGCGATCTCCTCCTCGTAGATTCCAAAACTCTGCATCTTCGCGTCGATTATCAGAGCCTTGCCAAAACGCTTCGTATCGACCAGGGCGATCGCCTTGCCAAAACTCGTCCGCCCCCGCGCTCTGCATGACCGCCTCGGAAGAGAGAGCTCAGAGATTCACCTACCTGTTCAAGGCATAGCAGAGCTTGAGGTCGTCATGGATCTCCTCCTCGTACCACTGGGTTTCCTCACGATCTCCCCTCTGCTGCAGCTGCTGCTGCTTCGCCAAGGCCGCCGGCTTCCGTGCCCATTCATCTCACCAACTATACTACCTTCCTGCACAGCCCCTAACATCTTGCAGACAAGAGCGAAGTTAACTGGTGGCTCTGTGACGATCTGACGAAGGGTCCAGCCTGTCTCACCGTTGGCTATGGACTAGCTTTATAGAAGAGTAGAGTGCGGTGTTTTCCTAGGGGCGAGCGACAGTACCAGGAGTACGTGACTTAGGCCTCTACCAATGCATATAAGTGATTGGTTTTTTATTGCTAAGCTTCCTTCATTTAATTAGGTGTAGACTTAGAATTGTGTGTCCATCTAGATACATTCGTTTAGCATGTCATCGAACTAGTCTCTCTTTTCATAATTAACTTGCCACATCAGATTTTTTGTCTACTTGGCAGCCTTAACACCTGTACAAAGTGAAGCATTGAGAAGGGCCTTAGAAACAGTGTGCGTGACACTTGTACAACTCCGGCCCATCAATACAAAGGAAGTGGGCCAGACCATGTTTAATGGATGACAGGACGTGTTGGTGTTGATTGATGTACGTATGGAGATGCTATCCATGTGAAAATGGATAGATATGTCTCTTTTCTAAAATTTAGCACGGCCCGAATCCAGAAAAGAAAAATCATAAAATGGCTCATTTGCATGACACTCGGGGATGTGGTGTCATGCTAGATAGCACGACGCTTTGGCCTCGGGCGCCATGCTTGATGGCGCAATAACTACCTCTAGTAAGGGTGTCGTGCTATCTAGTATGGCGCCCTAGCCCAGGGCGTCATGCTATCTTGCATGGAGCCCCAGCCCCCGGTGTCATGCATAGTGGGTCATTTTATGAATTTTTTAATCCAGTTCATTTTGTGATAAAGTTTCAAAAAAGGGTCAGATTTGTCCATTTTCACGTTATCCATCGATCTACAGAGGAGAAGAAAACGAGAGTCCAAAACCGATGAGACAAGTCACATCAAACTGTGTTAGTTCTCTGATGATGTTTATTTACATTACATTTATCTCCCGAACACAGTGGCCGAGGAGAGAAAAAACTGAAGGTGGAGTGAATAATGTGTAAAAACGTTCGATGCAAAATTAGTGTGGTACAATTAATACTATGCATGAGAAAATAAGAGGCTATTCTCTTAGGGATTTCTGCACCCAGGTCTAGATGCTCCCATCCGTGACAGTAAACTCGTTTGAAATAGTAAAAAAATCAAAAAATTCCATTTTTTTGTGGTGTAAGATTACTGAATGCGTGATGTCCATGCCAAATTTGGTGGGGTTTGGACATTCGAGGAGCTCGTGGCAAAAAAGACAAATTTCATGTCTGTGAGAAAGTTTGAAAAAACACCACTGTTCACAGCCGATTTTGTCTTTTTTGGCCCGAGCTCCTCGAATGTCGTTTACCATTGAAATTTAATATGCACCTGGTGCACTCAAGCATCTTGCTTGCCAAAAAGTTTCAGAATTTTTTGAATTATTTTACTATTTGTTTTGATTTTACTGTTCACCAAGTGTAGATGAGGCTGGGCACCGTTTTGAATATCCTCTTCAGGGTGTGCTTTATTGATTGGGAAAATAGTTACATTGTCTACTAGAAAATCAAGAATAAAATCTGCAGGGCCATCCTCCCACACAATCCACAGCTCCCACTCGACACGACTAGCTAGAATATGCGTTTAAATATTACTCTCCATATGAGTGAACTAAAAAATTACATGATCAAAGTTGCGAGCTAAGAAAGAACATATTTCATATGCACATCATGCCAAAAAATCAACAGCTCCCCCTCGACCCGGCTAGCTAGAGTATGCGCCACAATATTATTTTCCCTATGATTGAACTAAAAAATTACATGAACAATATTGTGAGCTAAGAAAGAACATTCTTTATAGCTATTGTCGGCACCGCCGAGTTGCCTTCATCTTTCATCTCCTCACAACTTCCATGCAGTTGCTGTTAATGATCCTTTTGTTGCAATGCACCTTGGCTAAATTAAATTAATTCATTCACTAGTAAAGTATGTGACTCTAAATAAAATCAACAACTGCAACCCCTATATATAAAAACATCCTAAGATGAAAGCAAGTAGATTACCTATTTCGATTATCTTTGGGTTTTGAGCAAGATGAAAGCAACCCGATAACAGAAAGGATTTTTTACCTTTTTTACCCAAAGAACTTTTGTAGTGAAACCACTAATTAAGGGGTACCCTTTGCAAAGGTTATCCCTCCCCCCCTCTATGGTGCTGACAACTGGCGCACTGCATGTGCGCCACTTGTGGCAACCTGAGAGTTTTTTTCTTTTTCGTAGATTTATTTATTTCAAAACATTTTATCTCTTGAACCTTGCACGAAACCATTTTCATCGTTGGATTTTTTGCATCGAGATCTTTGAAACTAGATCCCATATAATAGGGCTGAAACGAACGACCTTGACATGCGCTACACACTTATTTACAATGCCGGTCGCAAAAAACAAACGGCGTTAGAACGATCTCGGGTGCCATCAATAGCTGTCGAGTATACGTCGTGTGCCCGGACGGTGTTATTCGCCGCTGCCTGCCTGCTTGAATGGAGCCACTCGCCTACTCAAAATTGCACCTACATCTAAACGCCAGCAGATGATGGGACGCAACGCACTGGCACACAACAGAGCTTGAACCAATCAAGCCCCAAATGGCAATATTAATTGGACTCACTTCCGACCTAAGCCTATGGAACAGAACGCGACTTTGCAACTATGGGGCTGGCTGGCCGATGTGTTTTTGGACACGGTTCGTCGCCATAGCAGCATTTCTGAAAACCCTGGCATGGGCTTCAATGGCCGCAAAAATGGCTGCCATGGCAGTCATGACACGGAGTCGTGTAGTTACATGTGATTGTACCTATTGCATAGCTACATGACGAGGAATGAAATATAATGCATAAGAAGAGACAACATGCAAACATAATAATATTTCACTCGCTCGTACAAACCGATTATAAATGAACAAAAATGGATAATTATCTTACATTACAAAAAAAAAAAAAAAACTCGCTCTCAGACTGTCCTGCCAGGCTATTCATGTCTCTTCGATCCCTTGGTTGTTTGGGTGTCGAGCCTACCGCGGCGCGTGCACGTGTCGTCTGACCGGTCAGTTTTCTTGACCACTATATCCTGTTGGTCATACGCGTCTGTTGTGGGTCGGCGAGACGCCGGAACGGGGTCAAGCTAGGCAGCGGCTCTAGGCACCTGCCGCTACAGATTTAGCCACTGAAATCGCTAGGCACAAGGCCGCAGCATGACCAATTCCCTGAGCTTTTCTCATTTGCCATCAACAAAGATATCACACTCCAACAGGATTTTGAAATTGATGATCATGAGACCATGTACCACCGACCACTTACTGTGGAAGCACATCAACAATTTGAACTGATGAGCACTATACTTCAAAGCACCAACAGCAGAGATCAACTAGATAAATGGAAGTATCCATGGAAATCAGATACCTACTCCTCAATGAAGATGTACAAGTGCCTTTTGGGGCCATCAAATTCACACCATCTGTTTAATTCTTTATGGAAGACCGCAGCCATGCTCAGACACAAGATCTTCCTCTGGTTACTACTCTATGATAGAATTAACACAAGAAATCTGTTGAGAAGAAAGAGTATGCCCCTGGAATCCTATAACTGTGTACTCTGCGGTGATCAAACAGAGGAGACTATCATGCATCTATTCTGGGACTGTCATTTTGCCCTCAGCAGTTGGGATGAAATTATCACTGTCAAAAAGAGAGGTACATCTGGCTTTGACAAGATATGTCTGGCCATCACAGCACTTCCAGCTGACATAGCTCTAGATATAGTATTAGCAAGCTGCTGGAGCATTTGATGTGTGCGTAATGATAAGATCTTCAGACAAGCTGCTGTTCACATTCAAGGCTGGAAGTACTACTTGAGAGAAGGGCTTACCAGGGCTAAATACAGAGCTAAAACCTCCAAAGCCAACAAGATCCAACACTGGATAGATAGTTTCTTATGATGATCATAATGTTTCCTAAAACTGGCATTGGTTGATCTCACTTGGAGGCTTTTTTTTTTTTTTTTTTTTTTTTTTTTTTTTGAGGATAACCCAAAACGGGTTAGACTGGCCTGTTACAATCATTAATTAAGTAAGATCTCCGTCAGTTCCTCAGGGACTGAACCCAGTTGGGAAAAATCGCCAGTACTACTTGCTCGTGCAGCAAGGCAATGTGCAACTTTGTTCTGGTCTCTCTTGATCCACCCAATATCATAAGATCTGAAGCCACCCAGTACTGCATTTATATCTGCAATGATTGGGAATAAGCGTGATCTGTTTGTGGTTCCCGGGGAAAGCGCATTGGCCAATGTCTGGCAGTCCACCTCGATCTGGATTGCACCATTGAAGTATTTGGCCAGTTCCTGGAGGCCATGCAACAGCGCCAAGCTTTCTGCTTCCTCCACTGTCTCGCATTGGTTCAGGTTTCGTCCCATCGACAGGAAAACCAGGCCCTGATCATTCCTTGCAATAGCTCCACCTGCGCTCATTCCCGAGCCAGCCTCAAACGCTGCATCTGTGTTTAACTTAGCCACTCCAGCCGGAGGGGGAATCCACTGATTGGTCGCAGGTGCTGGTAGTGTTTGAGTCTGCTCCCCATAGAGACTGCGACCGCAGATGCCAGTAGCAGTGTTCGTCTTGTCCTGTGCTTCCCTCACTTCTTGTTCATACTTAATTAGGAACGCCACTGATCTCGAGATAGGTTCCTTGCCGTCCCCATGTACTATGTTTTCCCGGAGGAACCATGCACGCCATAGCAGCAGCAGAATTCTGTTTTGCTCTTCACCTATACAAGTATTTAGAAGGCCCTGTAACCAATCCTCTCCAGTATACCAGAATGACTGCTCCTTCGGTAACTTCCAGTATTTCCTCATCTCTTGACGGAGAGCTCTGCTCTTAGTGCATGACACCACCGCATGAAATTCATTCTCCTCCGAGCTGCCGCAAATATCACATGTGTTGTCCGTAGCCAAAGTGCGTCTGCATTTGTTTGCTTTGGTTGCTAGGGTGTTGGTGGCTACCCTCCATGCAAATATTTTAATTTTCTCCGGTACTTTTGCTTTCCAGACGGCATCTCAAATACTCCGATCACTTGGAGGCTTATTGTACATATACAATTGTTCTACGGTCAGCAGGTCAAAAAAAAAAAAAAGCGAAGCTTCCAGGAGAAAGTAGAGAGTAAACCGAAAGATTAAACGGCCGAGCCACGACACCGAGATTCAATCTTAGCTCATCGTGGCCTCATTTCATCAAGCAAGTCATCTTCATCACCATAGAAACCAACGAGCTCGGCACGGGTAACCTGCAACGACGAGGAAAGCGAAGGATGGTGAGCCAGAAGGAAAGAAATGTCATAGCCAAAAAGGAAACAATTCTCAAAATCACATGGCGTGCGAGGAACCAACACTGCGACACCGGCACTGGCGGCCGCGGCACTGGCAAATAAAGCACGGAGGGCGCCGAGAAAGCTCGAACAAGCCCATGCACTGGACATCCGCTTCTGCTGCCAGCGGTCCGGCGGCTCCACGGACAGCGTGCTGATGTTTATATAAAGTTTGTTAATTAGAGCTAGTTAATTGTTGCATGCATGCATTTGATTACGTGAATTATACAATGGATAGTCGGAAATTCAGAGCCCGTCGTTTCTTCAAAGCTCACCTTGTATATACTTCTTTTATAATACAGGAAGTAGCCAGGTAGGTAGGATTTAAGATATGGATCTGGGCTGTTGAAACATGTTGTACCCTAAACTAGTACGAACAACACCTTGAATAGTTTCTCAGATTTTTTTCGTAGATGCTGCTGAAGTTAGACAAAATTACACCACAATCGCCACAGGCAAGTGAAAAATAGGTTCGACACCTCACCCTCGAGCGACACGTCACTCCTTCTGTAAGCGAAACTTAAAAAAAAGACACCCATTCGTCTCCCGCCCGGTGCCCGTCCCCATCTGCCACCTCCCTCCGCCACGCAGTGATACCGGCAGGCGGAGGCAACCGACAAGCAAGGACTATATCATAAACAAGCACGAGGTGGTGATCATAACATATAAGGAGAATAAGATAGACTCATAGGAGCGTGTGATATTTTTTTCCTGTTGCAACGGACGGGCGTGTTTGCTAGTGTTTTACATAAACGTGAAATCAAAGTTGGGGATATTATAGACCCACCCCTTTTTAATACTAATTTTAACATAGCCTTTGTACATTGATAAGCTAAAATCAGACCCTCTACTAGTGAAATCAGATAAGTCTGCCACTACTTGCTCTGATGCTTGACTTCACGCCGTCGACGGCCGATCTCACAGGATGTTCAGCAGACATTGGTAAATTGTCATGTGTGGTCCACAGATTGCATAGGCATGCTGTAATGCCCGAAATGCGCTTCTAGCTCACACGAAGATTGAAAGGCCTTTGTTGGGACTAGGACCGCATCTTGGGCCCTTCAAAAGTTTTAGGTTCACGTGGGTTTTCAAATCGTTATGATATCGACTGCTGACGGGAATTCTTTTGGTGCCCCTATCTGCTACACCAAGAGATTCGTGCCACAATTGCTATTGTTTCAGTTTACTTGTAACGCCCAACATGTTGTCCTAGCCCAACCAAGACATTGAAATCTCCACTAAGGAAGCGCACATTGGTCGCACCAACAAATGACTTCATAACATAGACGTAGGGTCATATGTTGGTGAACAAGATGGTCATCACAAAAGATACTACTAAAAGAGATGGTGAGATAAATACTAGATAACATTATGACGTACATATGCCCATACATAAATATTTCACCAAAGAGAGGTCACATGGTCATCAATCATTGCAGTGGAAGAAGGCACGGATGGAAGTACGGATAAGAAGCAAATATGCCTAAGAGTCAAGAGAAATAAGCAAGACGTCCAACAAGACTGTCGATCGACAACCTCAAATCTAGTCGTCGTCAAAGAAGAACAAAAATAAACTCCACGTAGAACATTCCATGCTCTCGACTTTACCTGAACCTATACCTACACTTAGAGTTGTTGTGGTATCCGTGAGTCACTGAGACTCAGAATAACACGCATAATGGGGTCGCAATCTAGTTGATCAAGAAGGGATCCTGAATACCTGCCTATGATTCATTCATAACCCCACTATGTCCTCTTATTGTTTGCATACCCATAAGAAGAGAAAGTCGCGGTACGCACATGGTTGAGAAAGTTTTATTTATTAGTTGAAGTTTTCTACAACTGGTATTATAAACTTCCAAGTCGCCCGTAACCGCGGGCATAGCTCTCCGAAAGATTTAACCCTGTAGGGATGCTTCCAACTTTCCATTATAAGTCCACACGCATTCCCGTTCCTCCAAGTTCAGGGCTGTTAGAGCCCGTAATCCGTTATGGTAGTTTGGAGAAACAAGTTCCTCTAGCTAATGTCAAACTAATCGAGAAGACCTCCCGGTGGGTCGAAATCCGGATCAGAGCCGCACGTATCTCGTGACCCGGTCCCATCTGTTTATGATGAGGCTGCGGGTAACCAAACCTAAGTTTCCCCTTGGCGGCCCCGCAAGCTGCTAGGTATCATGGACCAACGCCCTCGGCACTAGCCCCCTGTTGTTATGAAAAGCATCCTCGGATGTCGTCACACCCTATGCAACTATTATGTTTGGCAGATTTAGTACCAATCTTGGGCCTTCTGGAAAGATACTTCAATTTAAGGGTGCGAAAAGATACTTCAATTTAATCCAAGTTTTACTGTCATTTTATTATGTTTAGATTAATGCAACATAACTATGTACTTAATGCATAATATATGGTTAGGGGTGAACTTGTGAAGAGCCACATGAATGGAAAACCAACAAACAATCCTATACAGACAAAACTATGTTTGTCTTTTATTCCCAAGTTTTAACTAGTACAATTCGGGTTCACACATGCTAGTGCATGGCAATTTATTTTTCACCGCTACAGGGACCAAACCATCGACTAAGCAACGGTGTTCCATATATCTAGTACTAGAGTTCTTATCTTCTCAATTGGTACCGGTGCTGACAAATGGCGCCGTGGTGGTAGAGCAGTATGGTGGGACATACACATTGCACAATGTTGGTAGCGTCTGCAGCGCTAACTTCCTTATCTCCATGAAATGAGGTAGTTGTTGAGGCTGGACAGAGCCCTGCCCCTGTGGGTACTGTTGTTGAGATTGCTGGAAGGAGCCCTAGCCTGACGGGAATTGTTTCTCAGATTGTTGGATGGAGCCCTGGCTTGACGGGTACTGTTGCTGGGATTGTTGGATGGACCCCTGGCCCAACTGTTGTTGTTGTTGTTGATGCAGAATAATAGCGTGAACGACATTGTGGATGGCTTGGCACCGTGACTGCTCAGGGATCTGCCACAGCTGCTGACAACACTGTTGTTGCAACTCCTGGAAACTACTTTGTTGCAATACTTGTGGCCTTGCATGCTCTATATTGTGTTGTTGCAATAGGACATCCATGCATGGAACCAGTTGTTGTTGTAGGAATGGTTGAAGGATTTGTTGTTCTTGTTGTGGAATTTGTTGTCCTTGTTGCTGCAAAATTGCTTGTTGCTGCTGTGGATATGGTTGAAATGCTTGCGGTTGTGGATATGGTTGTTGTGGTGGAAATGGTTGTTGTGGTGGAAATGGTTGTGGCTGTGGATATGGTTGCGGCTGCGGATATGGTTGTTGTGGTGGAAATGGTTGCGGCTGTGGATATGGCTGTTGTGGTGGAAATGGTTGCGGCTGTGGATATTGTTGTTGTGGTGGAAATTGTTCTTGCTGCCCTGGAATTTGTTGTTGTGTTTGCTGCACAGATGGCCTTTGTGGCTGCAATTGTGAAATTGGACCTCTTACTACGGCTGAGGTGGTGGTCGCCGCGATAGCAAGGAGGGTAAGGATGAGAAAGGTCTTCATGGTGGATTTGTATTGTCCACTACTTGCATGGCTTCAATGATGTGCTTTAGTTATGAGAATGGTGGATGAGGAAGGATGATCATCATGCTACGGGCCTATTTATAGCTGCCATGGAATGATCTCTTCCACTATTTGCATTTACTTTTCTGAAAAGTGCTTGGATGCTTCCCGAAATCATAATTTTGTATGTTGTGTTCGATGGCACTACTTACAAGTGTATTCTTGGACTAGTCATTAAAGTTCCTTGTTTTTGACTATCATTCCACAACCAAAAAGGTGTGATAACTCGCGTAACTTGTAAACATATAGGCAGAGCCACACAAGCAGACTTCTGATTGACATATATATTAATGAAGCCTCGTCGCCAGAATAAACTATCAATTTCCATTTCACCTGGATCGGATTGGCTTCAGTTTAGATTGGATTGTACTGGATAATCCTCACGAAATCAAATGAACCGCAGACCCTCGCTGACTCTTCGGCGGTCAACGCCGGCAGCTTGGAACATCAGGTACACCTGTTTTAGGTGCAGATCCAACATCACATACACTTGTTTCTTCGTTCTGATTATCTAAATAGAGGTAATAGTTCTACCAAAAAATTCTCAATCCGTCTTTGCATAACATCAAAAAGGATGTGGGCGGATGCTCATGAACCGGGCTCACCGAATTTGGGAACAAAAAATATTGATTATTAATGATGAAAACACTAAACAAAGGATCAAGAGAGTACTTTGGCCGTTGCAAATCCATGTATATGAGAGATAGAGAGAAAAGAGGGGGGTATGGCTAGTAGCTAGCTCAGCTGGCAATGGTAGCTGTCGCTACTTCTTGCTGCTCCTACTCGATGCTAGTCACCGCTCCTGCTTCAAACATCTGCACATGTAGCCAAAGAAGAATCAGAGAAATAATATGACAGAGAGCCGAGAGCATGATGATGATAGGAGATTTGCTGTTCAGGCACCACCGCCCCGAGCACCATCAGCAGGTGCACACACCAGCCTCTCAGGCCACCGCCGCCCCGTGCCACATCAAGCTTGGTCGGGAGGAGCAAGACCAGGACGTCCGCACGCCCCCTCCCAGCAGGCGGCCAATCCGGCATGGGTTGTAGCCGGGGTGCCGTGGAGGTGCACGATGTCTGCGCCCAGTAGTGCCGATATCAATCCAGCCGACGGCCACGCAGGCTTGGGTCGCAGCAGGGGCGATGTGGTCTCCAAATCGCTGTCCCCCTTCCATCCTCCATCAACAAGGGTGGCCTCCCTCACCCAAGCCCGTGCCCTGGCGAGGCGGCCTCCCTCCTCCCGCGTGAGCACGGCGCCCGCCTTCTCGTCCTCCGCTACGGCCGTAGCTATCTCCAGCGCCGACAAGGTCGCTGCCCCTCACCAGAGCACGCGCCCCAGCGACGCAGCCCCCATCCTACCGCGCGAGCATGGCGGCCGTATCCGTCTCCGCCGCCGACAAGGGCGCCGCCGTGCCGGACGGACGGCAGGGCTAGGACCGGCGGAGGCCGGAGAGGACTGCCGGCGGCGGAACCAGAAAAGGGAGCGGCTGGTATAGGGCCCGTAGAACTTCAAGGACATGAAGGAGTAGCCCCCCCCCCCTCGCGTCGCCCTCTCGAGGGCGACTCGGGGGCGACCATCTCCGGCCGCCAACCCCTCCCGCTCGATCCCTTCCCTCGCCGCCGCCGGAGACGGGCGCCGGGTCCCCCGCGCGGCCGCCGATGAGGGTGGCGGCGGGTTTGAGGTGGCGGCCTCTTCTGGTGAGGGCGGCGTCGTCCTGGCGGCGGGCGGCGCGCGCCGGTGTTGTGGGCCGCCTCCACTCGGCCGTGTGGGCGGCGAGACGACGGTGGATGCGGGCGTCACGTGGAGAGCTTCCCTGCAGCCTCTCCTTCGCCAGATCTGAAGACGGCGCCTTCGTGTTGCGGCCTCCTCCTCGTCAGTCCGGCCAGATCTGGTGGCTGGCTGCGCGGATGTGGGGCGGGGAGCTCTGGATCGGAGTAATTTCTTGGCCGGCTGCGGCGGCCACGACGTCGGCGGCGCTCCTCGTTTATGTCACACCTCGTTTATGGACGTTTTATTATTAGGGAAAGATTAGATAAAGATGTGGTATGCAACGCACCTCGTTTATGTCACACATCACCACCCTCTGGACAGTCTTGTGCCTCAGCGCCTCCCTCGCCGCGGAGCCCTCGCCGCCGCCCATGATGAACACTGTCTTCGGGCTGCAACAATGAAATGGAATTTCCAGATTGCATTGACCCCGGAGAGACTGAAAACCAGGCCCAATTCGGGGATTGCTTACTCACTTGGTGTTGAGTATAATGGTTATTTAGGAAACGTAGGATAGCGTAGGATTTATTCTACCTTGACTTGTACTCCAAGATGATCATGTACTTCTATATAAATGCTCACGAGGCTTAAGCAATAAATATCGATTCCACCAATCTCTCTCTATCCCTTCTAACATGGCATCAGAGCTCCTCCGACTTCTCGACATGGCGTACAGCTCGTGCAAGTCCCTCGTCTACGCATGCCCGGTGCTGGCAACACCGATGCGTGCTTTCGTCCACAACGTGTCCCCGGGCCTGGCAAGCCTGGTGCGGCGCTTCGTCAACTTCGACTTCGTCCGTCTACGCATGCCCGGTGCTGGCAACACCGATGCGTGCCTTCATCCACGATGTGTCTCCGGGCTTGGCAAACCCGGCCCGACGGCTCGTCAACACCGTCTTCTTCCCGGCGCATCACTACTTCAACACCACTGCGCCCATGACTAACTCGGCGCCTCCTTGCGCCCGCGGCTCCATGGCAACTACCTCGACACCGGCCACCCCGACTCGACATCCACCACGGCGTTCTTCGCACGGCTACCTCGACCACGGCTACACGAACCTACGCTCTCGGCTACATCGACATCGGCACAAAGGGCTACAGCCTTGCTTGAGCAACCTCGCCGGTTTGCACTCCAGCCACAACTTCCGCGATGCTTCGACCGCTACGACTAGGGGGGGGGGGGTGTCCGTCGGCTTACCTTCGGATTCTTCTCCAGTCTCACCATCTGCGTCGCTACCGTTGTGACTGTGGGGGATGTTGAGTATAATGGTTATTTAGGAAACATAGGATAGCGTAAAATTTATTCTACCTTGACTTGTACTCCAAGATGATCATGTACTCCTATATAAATGCCCACGAAGATCAAGCAATAAACATCATTCCACCAATCTCTCTCTATCCCTTCTATCACTTGGGATGGAAGAGAAGCGGCGGGTGTATCAAGCAGTCGTGGTAGATGAACTCGTCCGCCCCCGCGCTCTGCATCTTCGCGTCGATTATCAGAGCCTTGCCAAAACGCTTCGTATCGACCAGGGCGATCTCCTCCTCGTAGATTCCAAAACTCTGCATCTTCGCGTCGATTATCAGAGCCTTGCCAAAACGCTTCGTATCGACCAGGGCGATCGCCTTGCCAAAACTCGTCCGCCCCCGCGCTCTGCATGACCGCCTCGGAAGAGAGAGCTCAGAGATTCACCTACCTGTTCAAGGCATAGCAGAGCTTGAGGTCGTCATGGATCTCCTCCTCGTACCACTGGGTTTCCTCACGATCTCCCCTCTGCTGCAGCTGCTGCTGCTTCGCCAAGGCCGCCGGCTTCCGTGCCCATTCATCTCACCAACTATACTACCTTCCTGCACAGCCCCTAACATCTTGCAGACAAGAGCGAAGTTAACTGGTGGCTCTGTGACGATCTGACGAAGGGTCCAGCCTGTCTCACCGTTGGCTATGGACTAGCTTTATAGAAGAGTAGAGTGCGGTGTTTTCCTAGGGGCGAGCGACAGTACCAGGAGTACGTGACTTAGGCCTCTACCAATGCATATAAGTGATTGGTTTTTTATTGCTAAGCTTCCTTCATTTAATTAGGTGTAGACTTAGAATTGTGTGTCCATCTAGATACATTCGTTTAGCATGTCATCGAACTAGTCTCTCTTTTCATAATTAACTTGCCACATCAGATTTTTTGTCTACTTGGCAGCCTTAACACCTGTACAAAGTGAAGCATT
Source organism: Elymus sibiricus (assembly GCA_039707655.1). Lineage (NCBI taxonomy): Eukaryota > Viridiplantae > Streptophyta > Magnoliopsida > Poales > Poaceae > Elymus > Elymus sibiricus. The sequence continues at coordinate 87,609,642 of CM077676.1, forward strand.
GAGAAGGGCCTTAGAAACAGTGTGCGTGACACTTGTACAACTCCGGCCCATCAATACAAAGGAAGTGGGCCAGACCATGTTTAATGGATGACAGGACGTGTTGGTGTTGATTGATGTACGTATGGAGATGCTATCCATGTGAAAATGGATAGATATGTCTCTTTTCTAAAATTTAGCACGGCCCGAATCCAGAAAAGAAAAATCATAAAATGGCTCATTTGCATGACACTCGGGGATGTGGTGTCATGCTAGATAGCACGACGCTTTGGCCTCGGGCGCCATGCTTGATGGCGCAATAACTACCTCTAGTAAGGGTGTCGTGCTATCTAGTATGGCGCCCTAGCCCAGGGCGTCATGCTATCTTGCATGGAGCCCCAGCCCCCGGTGTCATGCATAGTGGGTCATTTTATGAATTTTTTAATCCAGTTCATTTTGTGATAAAGTTTCAAAAAAGGGTCAGATTTGTCCATTTTCACGTTATCCATCGATCTACAGAGGAGAAGAAAACGAGAGTCCAAAACCGATGAGACAAGTCACATCAAACTGTGTTAGTTCTCTGATGATGTTTATTTACATTACATTTATCTCCCGAACACAGTGGCCGAGGAGAGAAAAAACTGAAGGTGGAGTGAATAATGTGTAAAAACGTTCGATGCAAAATTAGTGTGGTACAATTAATACTATGCATGAGAAAATAAGAGGCTATTCTCTTAGGGATTTCTGCACCCAGGTCTAGATGCTCCCATCCGTGACAGTAAACTCGTTTGAAATAGTAAAAAAATCAAAAAATTCCATTTTTTTGTGGTGTAAGATTACTGAATGCGTGATGTCCATGCCAAATTTGGTGGGGTTTGGACATTCGAGGAGCTCGTGGCAAAAAAGACAAATTTCATGTCTGTGAGAAAGTTTGAAAAAACACCACTGTTCACAGCCGATTTTGTCTTTTTTGGCCCGAGCTCCTCGAATGTCGTTTACCATTGAAATTTAATATGCACCTGGTGCACTCAAGCATCTTGCTTGCCAAAAAGTTTCAGAATTTTTTGAATTATTTTACTATTTGTTTTGATTTTACTGTTCACCAAGTGTAGATGAGGCTGGGCACCGTTTTGAATATCCTCTTCAGGGTGTGCTTTATTGATTGGGAAAATAGTTACATTGTCTACTAGAAAATCAAGAATAAAATCTGCAGGGCCATCCTCCCACACAATCCACAGCTCCCACTCGACACGACTAGCTAGAATATGCGTTTAAATATTACTCTCCATATGAGTGAACTAAAAAATTACATGATCAAAGTTGCGAGCTAAGAAAGAACATATTTCATATGCACATCATGCCAAAAAATCAACAGCTCCCCCTCGACCCGGCTAGCTAGAGTATGCGCCACAATATTATTTTCCCTATGATTGAACTAAAAAATTACATGAACAATATTGTGAGCTAAGAAAGAACATTCTTTATAGCTATTGTCGGCACCGCCGAGTTGCCTTCATCTTTCATCTCCTCACAACTTCCATGCAGTTGCTGTTAATGATCCTTTTGTTGCAATGCACCTTGGCTAAATTAAATTAATTCATTCACTAGTAAAGTATGTGACTCTAAATAAAATCAACAACTGCAACCCCTATATATAAAAACATCCTAAGATGAAAGCAAGTAGATTACCTATTTCGATTATCTTTGGGTTTTGAGCAAGATGAAAGCAACCCGATAACAGAAAGGATTTTTTACCTTTTTTACCCAAAGAACTTTTGTAGGGTGGGGTATTGGAGCACTTTTACCTTCCGAGCGGATAGAGCCGATCCGAATGTCATTTCTCATGTCATGAACCGCGAGGGGACCAAACGATCTGTAGCGGTGGAGCTAGAACCACCGGCGGGAAGGGGGGAGGATATAGGTGAGAAGAGAAAGACAATGAGGAGCTTTGTTTCTCGGAAAGAGATGTGGTCACAGTTAAAAGGATAGGTAGTATTTACGGAGGGGTGGGGTTAATCGAGCAAGGCGTTCAAACATAGTGGAGGGAATAATTTTTTCTGAGGGAAAGTCAAGTAGGAGGAACGAAATTTTAGAGCTTGAAATATCAGATTGATTACATCTCCTTTCATACTTTTGAGTTTTTTCTATGCTTTTATTGGCATTTTTCATATAAAAAGTTTAAAAACAAACTTAATAATCTATGCAAAAATTTGAAGTTATGAATGGGGTCATATATATCTTGGGCAATAGGAGATGGTTTAAATTTCCTCTCTGCATTGCACTTACATATGTTAGGTTGTACTATGTTTTATAACATGTTGATGTAGAAGCATCATTCTCGCATCTTCATGGGGAATCTTAGAGGATTGTGATGCACACTCTTTTTTGTAATTGTGAATGTAACTTCAACAATGGACATGGATCATATGAAGTGTCATGGGCGTTTAACTATATGCTAGATTGTGTTGCTGGTTGTCACATCATATCTCGAGATCATACGTACTCTTTCCCGATAGCCGATAACTGCGCCACACCTTGTGATTCCCTTGCAATAACATAAATCCAAGCGTACTCCGTTCCTTTTACTAGATGACCCATTGGCGCCATTGACGCATAGACCAACTGCTGCCAGAAAGTTACGCGAACTATTTGAGGGTGTTTTCTCCCCAACTGTCTGCAGCTATCTGCAAATGACTATGTCTTTACTGTGTTTGTATTTGTCTTGATGATGATCATTACCCACAGCTTTCTTTGGTAACTTATAAGCCGGTGAATTGCCTCCAAGTGATTATATTCGTACTGCATTTGTAATTGCCTTGTATATCTACCAAGGACAGAGAATGATGATCGGTGCCCATGTGCTTCGTTGTCCGGCTAGGGTAACCCAACGCCCGGGTCGATAGAAAGGCCGACTTGTCATGGCCAGTGATGGACAGGACAACAATGATCAATGCCCACGGTGATTCGTTGTCTTGCTAGGGTAACCCAACGACCGCATCGATAGAAAGACCGACTTGTCATGCCGGCGATGGACCGGACGACATGCTACCCGGCCAGGCGCAACGTGCAAATGCCGGGTGGACACGCCAAAATATGCCATCCAGACAGACCACAACATCCAAAGGCCATTATCGATCACGCAAGTTGCGTTCGTTAAAATCTATTTGACAGAGTCATCATTTGTTGGGTTGGCTCGTTATGGAGCATCACATGACCGCATGCCGGCCAAGGTAACAACAAACCGGACGAAACAACCGAGTCGGAATGGCAAAAAGACGGGTCGGCAAAGGTAGAGTCCACCAAATAGCTAGCCTCACAGCGTACAGGCTGCCCTATGGGTTTCACACGTCTATGACATGACAACATACAATACGATGCTAGTTTAGCTCGGTTCAGTTGCACTTGCTTGTCTAGAAAAAAACATAGCCAAATGCAACAGAGAGGCAAATTAGGATGCATGAAAAGTGTTTCATTGATTATGGAATGGCGGCCTACAATGACACACTTTTCATGGGACCTTTAAATTCAGTCACTTCAAAATGATGAAGAAAACTGTGAAATTAAATGGTTGTGTTGTCAATGTTAACTTATGACAAGATATCAGGCCAGAACAACATGCTAACCTAAGAGGCCAACTACTGCATCAAGGGGAACCGACCAGCCCGATGAGCAAATTTTTTTTTACCGTCCCACCTGTTTTTTGAAAAATGTGCACCGATCACACGCGACCGAGCTCAATAGGTGTCATGTTTGGCCTTCTTCCCTGTACCAAACCCGTTACCCAACGACTTTCTCAGGCCGATTCTGCTATGTGTGTACAGTTTGGGTTCCTTAGTTTGCCTCATTAACTGGCGTGTCTGACAGCATAGCAGTTTTGGAAAACCTGCAGCGACTTTTACGTCTTTTTCAGCCGGTGGAGCCGAGCCTAGGGCACCGGATGCTGCCCGTGCTTTTGTTTTCAATTTAAAGGAACCGGGGTACGTTTCAACATAGACATGACAGTTGAGCATGCATTTTTTTTCTTCTGCTGTCAGCGTTCAACCCCCTCGCTCGTTGTGAGTACCTGATTCCGTTATTGTGACGAATAATGAGCGGCTCATATTGGCCTCCAGACGGCACTGATGCAAGAACATATCTCTGCACGTTAAACGAACCCTACTCAGGCAGGTCCCGAGGAACCAAATAATTACAGTAAATCACACTGATCCTCTCGAAATATATTTTGTCTATAAAGGGGGAGAACGCTTTTCGAGACAGCCCCCAAAACACTAAATTCACTACAACCAAGCGTCGCCCTCCCGACTGTCGACGTCGTTGAATGGACGAGCTGTACACCTGCTTCCACGGAGTAAATTGTAGAAAACCACCACAATTGGGTCAAAGTTTTCAATGCTTCAGAAAAAAACCACCGGAAAACATGCATTTTGGTGGGTGTTTGATGAATTTTCCACAATTGTGGTGGTTTTTTGCAATTTACTCGCTTCCACGTGCTCGGCCATGCTTGACAGGCCGTACCGTCGTCTCGAACAAGGCGAGATATTCGGCACCCGTCATGCGGTGGCGGGGACCATCGTCGGAGACATGTGTAGAAGGCCAGCTGGCTCCTCCGCGTGATGCTCTAACGGGTTCTCCGTGACGATCCTCTATAGCCTGTGGGCGGGCCCTCGCTCGGGAAGATCCGGCAGCGCCCTCGTCTTCAGCAGGCTTCCGAGAGTCCTTGTTTGGATAAGACACATTTTGCATTGAGTCTTGAGATGGTGGCACGTTGTCTTGAGCAGGTGTGATAGAGTCTACGTTTAGATTGGACACATCTTCCACTAAGTCTGGAGATAGTGGCACCTTCTCTTCAGCTGGTGCGCTAGAATACCTGTTTGGATTGTATACATTTTGCGTCAAGTCTGGAGACGGCGGCGCATATGCTGATAGCCAAGGGGTACCGTAAGAGAGATAGAATCTGTCGTAGACACTTGGCATCTTGTTCACCATATCAAATAAACGTATCCTGAAAGAGAAAGTAAACCAACATCATCAAATCCGCAATTGGCTGCGCAAGCAATATGTAACACATGACATTCCTCATGCATGGTGGAACTATATAAGCACTCAAACATAATTATTTGAAGAGAAGATCAAGGTCGCCCCTAATAAGAATAGCTCATTATTTAATGATGAGGCTCTAACAATTAGTTGTGCAAGACTACCGTTTTAATTAAGCTGTTTTATCCCTCCTGTTTGTTAAATGAAAATAAAGAAAACAAGATAGGAGAGCAATATATTATGTAAAAAAATCGAATCTTCTGTAGACTTGTTTCAAAACATAGGAATTGCATGCTGTTTTGTTAGACAGAAGTTACAGGTTTTTGCCCTTTTGCTGCATTCAAACATTCCTCTACAGGCACATGCTTTATGAGCAGTGAAATTATTGGTTACCTTTTTTTTGTACGTTCATTGCACATATAAACCCGCAAATGTTAAGTGGATAAAAAAACTGTTTCTGAAACGAAGTAGTAGTAGTGTATCCTTGAAAAAAACGAAGTAGTAGTAGTAGTAGATTAGTAGTAATTTGGTAGCAACGTACTTTTGGTTGGCGTCCAGTTGAGTGGCAAAGAAAAAGACGACGCCCATGAGCCATGAGTCGGAGCGGTGGGCGACCAATGAGAGATAGTCATAACGGTTCATGTAATCTGGCCGGCGGTTGATGCCCAGTGCCGCCTTCGGCATGGCTGGCGGCACCATCTCATCCAGCAGCGTCAACTGCCAGCTCCCGTCCACGTACCCGTACAAGCGCATTGGCTCCTTACCTGCAGCGAGAAAATGAAACCCACCACTACATTAGCCGATGACTTGCACACTTCAACATCTTATATTCACTAATTGTAATTGGAGGCACCATACGAGATTTACATTAATTTTAAGAAAAACTACCTCTGCAAACCGTCAACTTTATGGAGAGTCGTTATATTATTCAAACAGGTTTTATCTAGGTACGTGTTAAACAAGTCTATTGTAACAAAAAAAACGGAGAATGGATTGTTAGTTTGCGTGTGTTTTTTATTTGGGAAGTACAATTTCGTCACTTCAATTAATTAAGTGTTCTTTGCATGAAGCACACACGCATATGCATGGCTGGTGATGGCGAGGTTTATATGATTGGCTGCAGGCTTGTAATTTGCCGGTGCTTTTAGCCTTTTACGCAAGGCATGATAACTATACACATCTCTCTACTTTTGCCAAATTTATGCACATCTCTCTACTTTTGCAAATTTAAAATTAAGCCAGCCTTCTGTGTATTATCCGTGAGAAAGATCACATGTGCGCACACAGGTATCTATGTCATATACCATACACTGATACACATATGTGCATTGCCAGTGGAAAATAGCAAGAATCCACATTTCCCGACAATTTTCTTTTTAAAAATTTGATCATTAGTAAAATAAATAGAAAACTATATCATCTATCTGATGTAGTTCATTGAACACTTATGTAATATATGTGGCGTAAAAATTATAAATATTTCTAAATAGAACACAGTGCATGGATACCCTTCATCACCAGGAGAAAAGGAATGCCCTCATGTACTCCTGTAAAACACTTTTGCATGAATATTCTATGTATATATTAATGCATGCTCGAATCCTAGAAAAGATATGGTCTAAAAACAATTGAAGGTTTTGTCGGCGACAAGTGTTGAATGTCTGTAAGAAACTTAAGACCAAACTCCATCGTATTTCTTCAGGAGAAACAGAAAAAAAAATGATAGATCCACCGAATTTCACATCTGCAATACTATAGCCCACCAATACACATGCAACCTTCATAAAATTGCCACAATGTTACATCTCTATCAATCTGGAGTTATTGGGGCATGGCACACCAAGAATATCACAAGCACTGTTGGGAAAGTCTATGCGTGCAAAAAAATACAACCAAAATGCACCGAGTAACTCAATACTTATTTTCCTTTTTCTAATACAAAAAGAAACATGGTTATATGTAGGAAAGTAACTGATCAAACTATCAGCCTATAAGGCCTTGTACAATGCAAGGTGCTTAGGGGAGGTGCTTAGAGAAATAAACCAGACATTCCTTATAAAGCACCGGTGCTTATTTGTACATGGAAGACACTTAGTTAGGCGTCTCTCCTGTAGAAATAGGCACTGGTGCTTCAGAAAAAGCCGGTTTATTTTTCTAAGCACCTAGCATTGTACAAGGCCTAAGTTTCCCCATGTTTCAATACAGAAATCCACTAGCCCACGGCATTGATGACTACTCCCTCCGCGCGAATAAGTGTATATCTAACTTTTGTCTGTAGTCAAAGTTTTAAAATTTTGACCAACTTTCTTGGGAAAAATAGCAGCATTTATGGCACTAAATTAGTATCACTAGATCCGTTTTGAAATGTACTTTGATAATATACCAATTTTTTTTTGCGAATATATAATATACCAATTTGATGTCATATATGTTACTACTATTTTCTATAAAGTTGGTCAAAATTTTAAAACTTTGACTTTGAACAATTTGATGTACACTTATTCCGTGGACGGAGGGAGTACGTCTTCTTATCTTAATACAGAAATGAATCTAAAATTTCATGTCAGCCGGATCTACCATTTTGAAGAAAAAATATAGATCTGAAATTTCATTCATCCGGGACAGCAAGGATCTTACATACCTGGCTCGCATAATAAATCATATAATTTATCCTGATCTGCGCGTATGGCAACAAGAGAGGAGAAAGACTGGCGTTAGATCCATCTGCGCGTACGTCACAGACATAGAGAAGAAGATGATAACTAAGCAGAGTCCCGTTACGTACCGAGGGTGAGGGCTCGGACGAGCGCGCTGAGGCGGCCAGAGAAGTCCTCGTAGACCTCCTCCACGGTCCATGAGACGGCGGGGCGGGACTGCCTTTCAGCGAGGTGTGCCGGCGGCGGGGTTGGTGGAGACAGCCCCTCAACGTCCGCCGTGAGACGAGGCCTGGTGGGAGCGGGGTTGGAGGAGGAGCCGGCGCCAGATGCGTCCATGGGATGAGATGCGTGCTACCTTCGCCGGCGGCGGGCTGGCAGAGAGAGGCAGAGCGCGTGAAGGAGGCGGGTTGGAAATGGGTGCGGGCGCTCTGTTGCTTTGCTTGCTTTATATAGAGCCGGCGTCAAGAGGGTGGAAGACTCTGGAACGGAGGACGCGGGCGGCCGGGTTACTACTTTCCTTTCCCGTCTGTGGGCGGGATGTATTGGTTTTCTTTCCTGTCACGTTTTTGGCCGCGCCGGCGGTGCCAGCAATGGTGAAATAACTACAGGGTGGCTGGCATGCAAATCCTAGGGCTCCTGACCTGGTGCCCGGATCAGAAGTTCAGAATCCATGGTACTCCTTTATTTCCCTCATTAATTTCCTTTGTTTTTTAAAGGCATTTATTTCCTTCTGCTGTGAAATAGTACACGGCAGGATGTTCTCCCACGGTTCTGAAACACATGATGATTTAGACATGCAGTCTCTAAGATGAAACTTTGACAATTATTTTGTATGCGCTTAAATGTTGCCAAAAGGTTAAGGGATATGTAATCGGATTGTGATGAAATAGTACCTTACCAACATTTTGGCCAGGTCTATGTTCGCTGTTCGCATGAGTGCCAACTTTATGGCATGCCAATGATCCTTTCCCCCATCTCTAGTTCATTTTTCTTTAGATCCCCCCGTCCACTTTGCGAAACAAGGAAAAAAAAATCTGGCGCTCTAGCGACGCTCACTGTGAGCGCCACGGAAGAATCCTAGTGCCGCCACCCTCTGGGAATCCCCTCCCCCTTCCTCCCCTCGCTGCCGCCGGTGAGCGTAGCCAGTCGAAGCCCGTGCGTATGGACACATCTGTCTGGACACATCTGTGCCGCGTGGCAACCCTCTGCGGCGGGGCCATAGGCATCGTACCGGCCTCCCGCAGCGCAGGGAGGCGGTGGCCCAGTGTTGTGGCGGCACAGGAAGGCCTCCCATGGAGGCAGTGGCGTAGCGCTGCAGCGGGGCGATCTGGACGCCGTTGCTTCGTCGGTGGTGGTGGACGGCGTGCGGCAAGGGGCGGGGATATAGTGGTATGGCTTGGTCGGCGAGCGCGCACGGCGCGGTGCCCGCTCCTTCACCACCCTGCATGTGCGCCGCTACGGGGCATGTTCGTGCCGGCGTATGGATTCGGGTGCGGCTGGCGCGTGAGGGCCGTCTTCCGTCTGTGTGTTGCTCGGGCTCACGAGGGTCGTGTTTCGACGGCTGGTAATGTGCAGCATCCGACGAGCAGGGATCTAGCGGCTGGAGATGCTGGTTGCATGTGGGGTCTCAGGACTGTTTTTTTTTAGACAACGGACTCAGGGCTGGTGGCAGCGGGCATGGGGGAACATTCCTTGGATGGATCTAGGTCGGACCTGACCCGAGAAGCCCTTATACCCCGACAACCCAACACGGGTCGGTGTTGCCTTGGTGAGGCATTGAGGGCAGTTGGCCTACAACGTGGTACTGGCCGTTTTACAGAGGCCTGAGAAGATAGAGGAGAGCATCAGGCCCAGATTTCTTGAATACATCTAGGGGTGTAAGGTTTGGGGGCTTTTTCCAGGTGGGATCCAGCGCCACGGGCCGGGAACTCCCTTCATGTGTGGGTCGGCATCGTTGATGTCCAACCCTGGCCGAGGTGGTGCTATGGCACAAGGGTTCCGCTCCCTTGCGGTCCATGCCGAGGTGCGGGCTTTACGGTGGTTTGTTGCTCTGGCAACAGTGGTGTGTCTCTCTTGGACGCCGGAGCCGCGACCCCAGATGGGGAGGCTATGCGGTTAGCTCTACGATGAGCAGCGTTTCAGCAATGGTGGCGCCTCCTCTTGACTATGAGGGTAGTGAGGGGAGGGGTGGCGGGTGATCCTGGTGTCGTCGTGGCTTCGGCGGTGCCCCCCCCCCCCCCCTCGTGGGTAGGTGGGAAACCTTGAGTCCTCGGGTGGCACTTGTGTGGGTTCGAGCAAAAGCTCTGCACTCGACCGGCAACGGCGGCACCTACGGGTGTCGGTTCCCTCTAGGAGCGTTGTTATGGGTCCCCTCATGGTGCCACGGGTCTGTGGTGAAAACCCTAGTCCGTCTCTTGGGCTCGACGGCGGTGGTGTATGGTGTCATCACCCTCATGAGGTCTTATACTACTGGAAAAAGGCTTATAGGTGGGCTCAAATAATTCTCGGGCAGAGAAAAGAACCCGCACAACTATTTCAAAAAAGTTCCAATGGCGGGTGGAAGAAAAAAAGTCGGCCACAGCAAAACGCTAAGCAATGGCGGGCGGCAATAATTAGCCGCCACACCTATGTTTTCACAAAATTACTCGTGGGATGGAAAGAGTAGTTGCGGGTGGGCCTAGGTGCCCGCCATTGGATCTTGACGCACGAGTGGCGGCCGTTCTAAATGTCCGCCAGTGTAATATTTCGCTAACCCGCTCCCACCATTTTCAAGATTTTCCAATGTTAGCAGTACGCATCGCCTGCCATAGATCTTGTAAGTAAGGAATAGTGTTATGACATATCATGTTTATTAACCTAGAGTAGTCCCAAGATTGAGCATGGCGCTTTCAGTGGTGTATGTTCAACATAGAAAAAATTTAAAGGGGAAATGTTGTCAAAAAAATAGTTTTATGTGGAAGGCGAGTGTTTTCGTTCATTGGAGAGTATTCGGTTTGTACACGGAGTGCGTCAAATTTTGTCGTAACGCTCTCAAAATTTTACCACACCCTACATGGGTCCTATGAAGACACCATGCCAAGTTTCATCCCTTTCCAAGCTCACTTGCACGTTATGTTGAACCGAAAAGCTTTTTTCCCTTTTCAATTGCTGGAAAATACCCTCCCCCCCCCCCCCGCGCCGCCTCCCTGGCGACTCGGGGGGAACCCTAGTAGTGCCGCCGCCAGCGCCCCAGATCCGCCTCCCTCGCGTCGCCACCGCCGGAGGGGACGCCGGCGAAGTCCGGGCGTGCCCAAGGAGGGTGGTGGCGGGGCGTTCCTGCCTCCTGCAGCGTCTTCAGGCGGGGCCTGGCCTCCCTCGGCACGGTGCGGTTCCGCGGCGGTGCTCCTCTGCGCGCGGTGGCGCCACCCCTCTCCGGCCGGGTCTCCTGTCTCCGGCCGCGTCTTCTCCCTGGCTACAAGCGCGAGCTCGGCGGATCTGGCCATGGGGGCCGCGGTGGAGGGATTCTACGGGCGTGGCGCGCTGGCCGTGCGTGGCCGTGTATGGGGCGCCCTCTTCTTCGTCCCGTGCGCACGGGCCGGCCGTGGCCATGCGCGGCGCGTCTCCCGCTGATGAGTGCTCCGTCGGTGGTGCTGCAGGTGTTCCCTTTCTGGATCCACGCGGGACTGCAGCCATTCTGCTCGGTGGTGGCGTGGATTTTCTCGTCTTTGACGCGGCGGCCTGCACACGGTGGATCTCGCCTTCGCTGTTACGATCCCGGTTGGCTTTGGAACCTGCGTTTTCCAAGGTCCAGCTTGCCGGCGTTCCTCCCGTAGCGGCTATGGCCCGGTGCTCTTGAAGCTGCGCTCTTTCCGGCTTCATGGGTTCACCGGTGTTTTGGCGGCTCCGGCTTCGTCGATCCAGGTCTGCGTTCTCCAGATCCTGGCTCGTCGTCTTGCCGGATTCCGTCGCATCCCGTGTGTGTGGTTCCTCTACGTCCTGTTGTCGCCTCTCCAACCTCTATCGCCACCCCTTGCATTGCCCCTCCCCCGCCAGGTCCAATGCTTGTGTTTCCGGTCGCATAGCTCCCCTTCCGGCGATGGCGGCCCTAGCTTACGACATGTCCCCGTCCTTGGATCTAGTTCCGACGGCTTTGGGATTGTTTGGACATTGGCCAGGCCGAAATCCCTGCTTGATGCTGGCATCGGCGACACCTGCGGGTGTCATACCCTTCTTGGAGGCGCTGCCACAGCCTATTCTCTGAGCCCCTCTTCGAGCGCCGGGGGAAACCCCAAATCCAGTTCCTCGGATCGGACGACGGCGGCACCACGGTGTCGTTCCCCTTCATGAAGGCGTCATCTTGCTTGCTCGTGCCGTGTCTGCTACTCGATTCCGAGTGTTGGGGCATCGTCTTGGTTAGGGTTGTTTCTGTTGGGCTGGGTAGTTTAGCGCTGTGTTGTAGCTTCTGTTTGGGCTGAGCATCCCATGTCACTCTGCTTCGGGCACCATGTTTACGCCACCTTTGGTTGTGCCATGTGATGTACGCCCCCTTTGTATTCTCATTTCAACTTCTTCTATCAATGAAAGATACGCAAGCTTTGCGTATTCGCGAAAAAAAAATTGCTGGAAAATCAGTTAATGCTTTTAAAAATAACAAACCAACTCAAAATGTTCTAAAATTTGAGCATGAGATTTCCGATGGTGTGCATTAAACATAGAAAGAGTTTGGAGTTCAAATGATGTAAAACATGGAGTTGTCTATGTAGGCGGGGGTTTTCGTTCGAAACCCTGATACTTTGTCGGAGAGTGTTCATTTTGTACATGAAGTGCATCAATTTTTTGCTGTAACGCCATAAAATTTTTAACACACCCTACAGGGGTCCTATGAAGATACCTTACCAAGTTTCATCCCTTTCTGACCTCGTTTGCACATTATGTTGAACAGAAATATTTTTGCCTTTTTTAATGGCTCGAAAACCAGTTAATGCTTTAGAAATAGAAAACCAACTCAAAATGTTCTAAAATATAGCATGGGACTTCAAATGGGAGTATTAAACATAGAAAAAGTTTGAAGTTAAAATGATGTAAAAAAATGGAGTTGTGTGTGGTAGGCGGTGTTTTTCGTTGGAAACCCTGATAATTTGACGGAGAGTGTTCTCTTTGTACAGATCAATTCCATACACACGATACATTAATCCTTGTAAGCAGCAAAGCTAGTGAGATTCACAACCTCACTAGATTAAGTTGGGGACCAAGGTCAAGTTTCTTTGTTGAGTGCATGCTTGATCATGTGCTCGCGGGAGAACTCCGCGGATTGATATATACCTTGGTTCTGAGTACCGATGAAGGATTCTTCTGACACCAAAAACCCTTGTTCTTTAGGGCCCAACATATATTCTCTTTTCTGGCACTACCTTATTAGCCAGGGATATTACGACATCTCTAGCAGATCCCCTAAAACCGGTTAGAGGAGTAAAAGTTCCAGTTTACTCCTCTAAGCCGGACCTAGCCGGTCCCCTAATCCGGTTAGAGTAGTAAAATATTTCCTCCGAGTAGCAGTCGAGGTGTTAAAATACTCCAACTCCCACGTGCCAAGTAAATCCCCCCCCCCCCCACGCGCCACACCAACGCCCACTCCGCCGCCCAATCCACCCATGTGCCACACCCACCCCCACTCCGCCGCCCGCACGTCGGCTGGATCCGGCGGCCGCCGCTACAACCCCCCTCCCGTCCATTCGTAGTGCTTGATCGGTGGATCCACGCCGTGGTGGCACCTCCTCCTCCCGCACATCTTCCTCTCACGCGTACAACGCCTCCTCCTCTCACGCCGGTGGTGCATCCACCAGGCGACGCACCGGCCTTCCCCGACTACCCACCGCCGCCGCCACCGATGCCAATATATCATGGCGGGTGGCAGCGCCAGTGGGGAACTTGGGTCGCCGAAATCTACGACTGCGACACCAAGACCCACAGTTTTGGCTCCTTCCACTCGGCTGAGGCGGCGGCACGTGCATACAACATCAAGGTGGTGCACCAGCACGGCGCCGCAAGCCACCGTAACTTGCCCGACGGACCCCGGGGTGGCCACCCCATGCGAGAGGCGGTAGGACCGAGAAGCCCGCGAGCATCTCGCGCCGGAGTAAGCCGGCGAGGCGTACATGGCGGAGCTCTGCCGACGCTACCTGGAGCGCGTCGAGGCGGAGCACTGCCTGTACGCTGACTATGCGGCGAGTAGGGACAAAATCATCGATCAGTTCAGCGATGAAGGTGGCGATGGCGGAGGTAGCGACGGTCCGGACCCAATGATTGGCGCTTTGAGTAGGGAGGAGTGGAAGACGATTGAGGAAGAATCGGACTAGGTTTAAATTTCTAACTAAATATCTACCTAGTTGGAGGTATCTCATTACGCATTTGTTCTCGTTCCTCCTCGGTGATGCCCAACAAATATTTGCAGTACAATGCAAATAACAAAATACATTTTAGTAATTAATGATAGCATGTTTTTATCGTTCTTGTTTTATCTTTCTTTTTTTGGTATATTTTTTGGGTTTTACGTGTTTTTTGCTCTCTTTTTTTGCTTTCGTTGTTTTTTGTGTTTCTTTTTCAATTTTGTAGTTTTTGTTTGATTCTTTCTACATTTTTTTTATACACCAAGAATAATTTTTATGTACGCGTTCAACATTTTCCAAATATATAATTAACATTTTTGACAACTTATATTTTTTTATGTCTACTTTGCCCATATACATTGTATATTTTTTGTCTACACCAGAAAGATTTTTTATATACACGTTTAACAATTGGAAAATACATGATTAACATTTTGAAAATACATATTAACATTTGGTAAAATATATTTTTTTACGTCTACATTCTCCATAAACATTGTACATTTGTGTATACATCAGAAACATTTAGATATACACGTTTAACATTTTACAATTTCATGGTCAACATTTTTTTAAAACATATAGTTTTTTATGTCTACTTTTTCTATACACATTCTACATTTCTTGTATACATCATGATCATTTTTTATATACACGTTTAACATTGTCCAAATACATGATTAATATTTTCGAAAACTTATAATTTTTTATGTCTACTTTGTCCTATACACATTGTATATTTTTTGTATACACTAGAAACATTTTTTATACACATTTAACATTTTTATACACATTTAACATTTTTTAAATGCATGCTTAACTTTTTTCAAAAAAACGGAAACTTACATTATTATTTTCTTAATTTTGTTTACCATACACACTATCCATTTGTTGTATACAATGGAAACATTTTTTCTAAAGAAGTTTAACATTTCTTTAATGCATGATTAATATTTTTTAAAATTTTGCATATAAGTGATCTTTGTAATAGAAATATTCAGAGTATTTCAAAATAAAGCCAAAAGAAAGAAAAACCGAGTGTAAGAAAGGAAAAGGAAAGAGCTGATGGCCGCGCTGGGCCGGCCCAATCGGGCAGCTGTGAGTAAGAGAGAAAAGGGGGAAAATGGGGGAGAACATGGGATCGAACCTGCGTCTCCTAGGTGGAAGAGCGACCATCTAGCCGGAGGAAAGGAAAGGCAAGGAAAAAAAGCGAATCGTTTTTGCCACTTTCGGGTGGCATTGGTGGGTAATTCTTGCCAACTTCAAGGGTAATTTGGATGACGATGAACGGACATAAGCACTCCGTGCTTTATTATTATTAGGTAAAGATGTGGTACGCAACGCACCTCGTCTATGTCACACATCACCACCCTCTGAACAGTCTTGTGCCTCAGCGCCTCCCTCGCCACAGAGCCCTCGCCGCCGCCCATGATGAACACCGTGTTCGGGCTACAACAATGAAATGGAAATTCCAGATTGCCTTGACCCCGAAGAGACTGAAAACCAGGCCCAATCCGGCGATTGCTTGCTCACTTGGTGTTGAGTATAATGGTTATCTAGAAAACGTAGGATTTATTATACCTTGACTTGTACTC
Source organism: Elymus sibiricus (assembly GCA_039707655.1). Classification (NCBI taxonomy): domain Eukaryota; kingdom Viridiplantae; phylum Streptophyta; class Magnoliopsida; order Poales; family Poaceae; genus Elymus; species Elymus sibiricus. The sequence continues at coordinate 87,625,272 of CM077676.1, forward strand.
CAAGATGATCATGTACTCCTATATAAATGCCCACAAGGCTCAAGCAATAAACATCGATTCCACCAATCTCTCTCTATCCCTTCTAACATGGTATCAGAGCTCCTCCGACTCCTCCACATGGCGTACAGCTCGTGCAGGTCCCTCGTCTACGCATGCCCGGTGCTGGCAACATCGATGCGTGCCTTCGTCCACGACGTGTCCCCGGGCCTGGCAAGCCTGGTGCGGCGCTTCGTCAATTTCGACTTCGTCTGTCTACGCATGCCCGGTGCTGGCAACACCGATGCGTGTCTTCGTCCACGATGTGTCCCGGGCTTGGCAAACCTGGCGCGACGCCTCGTCAACACCGTCTTCTTCCCGACGCTTCACTGCTTCGACACCACTGCGCCCATGACTAACTCGGCGCCTCGTTGCGCCCGCGGCTTCACGGCGACTACCTCGACACCGGCCACCCCGACTTGACATCGACCATGGCGTTCTTCGCACGGCTACCTCGACCACGGCTACACCACCCTACGCCCTCGGCTACATCGACATCGACACAAAGGGATACCGCCTTGCTTGAGCAATCTCGCCGGTTTCCACTCCAGCCATAACTTCCGCGATGCTTCGACCGCTACGACTGTGGGGGGTGTCCGTCGGCTTACCTTCGGATTCTTCTCCAGTCTCACCGTCTGCGTCGCTACAGTTGTGACTGCGGGGGGATGTTGAGTATAATGGTTATTTAGGAAACGTAGGATAGCGTAGAATTTATTCTACCTTGACTTGTACTCCAAAATGATCATGTACTCCTATATAAATGCCCACGAGGCTCAAGCAATGAACATTGATTCCACCAATCTCTCTCTATCCCTTCTAACACTTGGGATGGAAGAGAAGCGGCGGGTGTATCAAGTAGTCGTGGTAGATGAACTCGTCCGCCTCCGCGCTCTGCATCTTCGCGTCGATTATCAGAGCCTTGCCAAAATGCTTCGTATCGACCAGGGTGATCTCCTGGTACTTGCTCATCCCTCGGTGCAGCACATTTTCAAGCACACACACACAAAGAGAATGGGTATAAAAACAACATTTACATGCATGACCGCCTCAGAAGAGAGAGCTCAGAGATTCACCTACCTGTTCAAGGCGTAGCAGAGCTTGAGGCCGTCATGGATCTCCTCCTCGTACCACTGGGTTTCCTTACGATCTCCCCTCTGCTGCAGCTGCTGCTGCTTCGCCAAGGCCGCCGGCTTGCCGTGCCCATTCATCTCACCAACTATACTACCTCTTCCTGCACAGCCCCTAACATCTTGCAGACAAGAGCGAAGTTAACTGGTGACTCTGTGACGATCTGACGAAGGGTCCAGCCTGTCTCACCGTTGGCTATGGATTGGCTTTATAGAAGAGTAGAGTGCGGTGTTTTCCTAGGGGCGAGCGAGAGTACCAGGAGTACGTGACTTAGGCCCTTACCAATGCATATAAGTGATTGGTTTTTTATTGCTAAGCTTCCTTCATTTAATTAGGTGTAGACTTAGAATTGTGTGTCCATCTAGATACATTCGTTTAGCATGTTTCTTACCGGGGTCACCAAACTAGTCTCTCTTTTCATAATTAACTTGCCACATCAGATTTTTTGTCTACTTGGCAGCCTTAACACCTGTACAAAGTGAAGCATTGAGAAGGGCCTTAGAAACAGTGTGCGTGACACTTGTACAACTCCGGCCCATCAATACAAAGGAAGTGGGCCAGACCATGTTTAATTGGATGACACGGCGTGTTGGTGTTGATTGATCTACGTATGCAGATGCTATCCATGTGAAAATGGACAGATCTGTCTCTTTTCTAAAATTTAGCACGGCCCGGATCCAGAAAAAAAAATCATAAAATGGCTCATTTGCATGACACTCGGGGATGTGGTGTGATGCTAGATAGCACGACGCTTTGGCCTCAGGCGCCATGCTTGATGGCGCAATAGCTACCTCTAGTAAGGGTGTCGTGCTATCTAGCATGGCGCCCTAGCCCAGGGCATCATGCTATCTTGCATGGAGCCCCAGCCCCCGACGTCATGCATAGTGGGTCATTTTATGAATTTTTTAATCCAGTTCATTTTGTGCTAAAGTTTCAAAAAGGGTCAGATTTGTCCATTTTCACGTTATCCATCGATCTACAGAGGAGAAGAAAACGAGAGTCCAAAACCGATGAGACAAGTCACATCAAACTGTGTTAGTTCTCTAATCATGTTTATTTACATTACATTTATCTCCCGAACACAGTGGCCGAGGAGAGAAAAACCTGAAGGTGGAGTGAATAATGTGTAAAAACGTTCGATGCAAAATTAGTGTGGTACAATTAATATTATGCATGAGAAAATAAGAGGCTATTCTCTTAGGGATTTCTGCACCCAGGTCTAGATGCTCCCATCCATGAACAGTAAAATCGTTTGAAATAGTAAAAAAATCAAAAAATTCCATTTTTTTGTGGTGTAAGATTGCTGAATGCGTGATGCCCATGCAAAATTTGGTGGAGTTTGGACATTCGAGGAGCTCGTGGCAAAAAAGACAAATTTTAGGTCTGTGAGAAAGTTTGAAAAAACACCACTGTTCACAGCCGATTTTCTCTTTTTTGGCCCGAGCTCCTAGAATGTCGTTTACCATTGAAATTTAATATGAACCTGGTGCACTCAAGCATCTTGCTTGCAAAAAAGTTTCAGAATTTTTTGAATTATTTTATTATTTGTTTTGATTTTACTGTTCACCGAGAGTAGATGAGCCTGGACACTGTTTTGAATATCCTCTTCAGGGTGTGCTTTATTGATTGGGAAAATAGTTACATTGTCTACTAGAAAATCAAGAATAAAATCTGCAGGGCCATCCTCCCACACAGTCCACAGCTCCCACTCGACACGGCTAGCTAGAATATACGCTTAAATATTACTCTCCATATGAGTGAACTCAAAAATTACATGATCAAAGTTGCGAGCTAAGAAAGAACATATTTCATATGCACATCATGCCAAAAAAATCAACAGCTCCCCCTCGACCCGGCTAGCTAGAGTATGCGCCACAATATTATTTTCCCTATGATTGTGAGCTAAGAAAGAACATTCTTTATATATAGCTATTGTCGGCACCGCCGAGTTGCCTTCATCTGCCATGGCATGGGCTTCAATGGCCGCAAAAATGGCTGCCATGGCAATCATGACACGGAGCCGTGTAGTTACATGTGATTGTACCTATTGCATAGCTACATGATGAGGAACGAAATATAATGCATAAGAAGAGACAACATGCAAACATAATAATATTTCAAGTTAAATCGCTCGTACAAACCGATTCTAAATGAACAAAAATGGATAATTATCTTACATTACAAAAAAAAACTCGCTCTCAGACTGCTGTCCTGCCAGGCTATTCATGTCTCTTCGATCCCTTGGTTGTTTGGGGCTGTCGAGCCTACCGCGGCGCGTGCACGTGTCGTCTGACCGGTCAGTTTTCTTCACCACCATATCCTGTTGGTCATACGCGTCTGTTGTGGGTCGGCGAACCGCCGGAACGGGGTCAAGCTAGGCAGCGGCGCTAGGCACCTGCCACTACAGATTTAGCCACTGAAATCGCTAGGCACAAGGCCGTAGCATGGGCAGTTCAAAGGCAAAAAGAAGCACACAAAGAGAAGAAAGAAAAGTGAAGCTGCCAGGAAAAAGTAGAGAGTAAACCGAAAGATTAAACGGCCGAGCCATGACACCGAGATTCAATCTTAGCTCATCGTGGCCTCATTTCATCAAGCAAGTCATCTTCATCACCACAGAAACCAACGAGCTCGGCATGGGTAACCTGCAACGACGAGGAAAGCGAAGGATGGTGAGCGAGAAGGAAAGAAATGTCATAGCCAAGAAGGAAACAATTCTCAACCTCACATGCCGCGAGGAACACCGGCACCGGCGGCCGCGGCACTGGCAAATAAAGCACGGAGGGCGCCGAGAAAGCTCGAACAAGCCCATGCACTGGACCTCCGCTTCTGCTGCCAGCGGTCCGGCGGCTCCACGGACAGCGTGCTGATGTTTATATGAAGTTTGTTAATTAGAACTAGCTAATTGTTGCATGCATGCATTTGATTACGTGAATTATACAATGGATAGTCAGAAATTCAGAGCCCGTCGTTTCTTCAAAGCTCACCTTGTATATACTTCTTTTATAATACAGGAAATAGCCAGGTATGTAGGATTTAAGATATGGATCTGGGCTGTTGAAACATGTTGAACCCTAAACTGGTACGAACAACAACTTGAATAGTTTCTCAGATTTTTTTCATAGATGCCGCTGAAGTTAGACAAAATTACACCACAATCGCCACAGGCAAGTGAAAAATAGGTTCGACACCTCACCCTCGAGCAACACGTCACTCCTTCTGTAAGCAAAACTTCAAAAAAAGACACCCGTTCGTCTCCCGCCCGGTGCCCATCCCCATCTGCCACCTCCCTCCGCCACGCAGTGATACCGGCAGGCGGAGGCAACCGACAAGCAAGGACTATATCATAAACAAGCACGAGGTGGTGATCATAACATATAAGGAGAATAAGATAGACTCATAGGAGCGTGTGATATTTTTTTCCTGTTGCAACGGACGGGCGTGTTTGCTAGTGTTTTACATAAACGTGAAATCAAAGTTGGGATATTATAGACCCACCCCTTTTTTATACTAATTTTAACATAACCTTTGTACATTGATAAGCTAAAATCAGACCCTCTACTAGTCAAATCAGATAAGTCTGGCACTACTTGCTCTGATGCTTGACTTCACGCCGTCGACGGCCGATCGCACAGGATGTTCGGCAGACATTGGTAAATGTCATGTGTTGTCCACAGATTGCATAGGCATGCTGTAATGCCCGAAATGCGCTTCTAGCTCACACGAAGATTGAAAGGCCTTTGTTGGGACTAGGACTGCATCTTGGGCCCTTCAAAAGTTTTAGGTTCACGCGGGTTTTCAAATCGTTATGACATCGACTGCTGACGGGAATTCTTTTGGTGCCCCTATCTGATACACCAAGAGATTCGTGCCACAATTGCTATTGTTTCAGTTTACTTATAACGCCCAACATGTTGTCCTAGCCCAACCAAGACTTTGAAATCTCCACTAAGGATAGAAGCACATATTGGTCGCACCAACAAATGACTTCGGAACATACACGTAGGGTCATATGTTGGTGAACAGGATGGTCATCACAAAAGATACTACTAAAAGAGATGATGAGATAAATACTAGATAACATTATGACGTACATATGCCCATACATAAATATTTCACCAAAGAGTGGTCACATGGTCATCAATCATTGCAGTGGAAGAAGGCACAGATGGAAGTACGGATAAGAAGCAAATATGCCTAAGAGTCAAGAGAAATAAGCAAGACGTCCAACAAGACTATCGATCAACAACCTCAAATCTAGTCATCGTCAAAGAAGAACAAATATAAACTCCACGTAGAACGTGCCATGCTCTCGACTTTACCTGAACCTATACCTACACCTAGAGTTGTTGTGGTATCCGTGAGTCACTGAGACTCGGGAATAACACGCATAATGGGGTCGCAATCTAGTTGATCAAGAAGGGATCCTGAATACCTGCCTATGATTCATTCATAACCCCACTGTGTCTTCTTATTGTTTGCATACCCATAAGAAAAGAAAGTCGCGGTACGCACATGGTTGACAAAGTTTTATTTATTAGTTGAAGTTTTCTACAACTGGTATTATAAACTTCCAAGTCGCCCGTAACCGCGGGCATAGCTCTCTGAAAGATTTAACCCTGTAGGGATGCTTCCAACTTTCCATTATAAGTCCACACGCATGCCCGTTCCTCCAAGTTCAGGGCTGTTAGAGCCTGTAATCCGTTATGGTAGTTTGGAGAAACAAGATCCTCTAGCTAATGTCAAACTAATCGAGAAGACCTCCCGGTGGGTCGAAAGCCGGATCAGAGCCGCACGTATCTCGTGACCCGGTCCCATCTGTTTATGATGAGGCTGCGGGTAACCAAACCTAAGTTTCCCCTTGGTGGCCCCGCAAGCTGCTAGGTATTATGGACCGATGCCCTTGGCACTAGCCCCCCTGTTGTTATGAAAAGCATCTCGGATGTCGTCACACCCTATGCAACTTTTATGTTTGGCAGATTTAGTACCAATCTTGGGCCTTCTGGAAAGATACTTCAATTTAAGAGTGCGAAAAGATACTTCAATTAATCCAAGTTTTACTGTCATTTTATTATGTTTAGATTAATGCAACATAAATATGTACTTAATGCATAATATATGGTTAGGGCTGAACTTGTGAAGAGGCACATGAATGGAAAACCAATAAACAATCCAATACAGACAAAACTATGTTTGTCTTTTATTCCCAAGTTTTAACTAGTACAATTCGGGTTCACACATGCTAGTGCATGGCAATTTATTTTTCACCGCTACAGGGACCAAACTATCGATTAAGCAACGGTGTTCCATATATCTAGTACTAGAGTTCTTATCTTCTCAATTGGTACCGGTGCTGACAAATGGCGCCGTGGTGGTAGAGCAGTATGGTGGGACATACACATTGCACAATGCTGGTAGCGTCTGCAGCACTAACTTCCTTATCTCCATGAACTGAGGTAGTTGTTGAGGCTGGATAGAGCCCTGGCCCTGAGGCTGGACAGAGCCCTGGCCCTGTGGGTACTGTTGTTGAGATTGCTGGAAGGAGCCCTGGCCTGACGGGAATTGTTCCTCAGATTGTTGGATGGAGCCCTGGCCTGACGGGTACTGTTGCTGGGATTGTTGGATGGACCCCTGGCCCGACTGTTGTTGTTGTTGATGCAGAATAATAGCGTGAACGACATTGTGGATGGCTTGGCACCGTGACTGCTCAGGGATCTGCCACAGCTGCTGACAACACTGTTGTTGCAACTCCTGAAAACTACTTTGTTGCAATACTTGTGGCCTTGTATGCGCTATATTGTGTTGTTGCAATAGGACATCCATGCATGGAACCAGTTGTTGTTGCAGAAATGGTTGAAGGATTTGTTTTTCTTGTTGTGGAATTTGTTGTCCTTGTTGCTGCAAAATTTCTTGTTGCGGCTGCGGATATGGTTGAAGTGGTGGAAATGCTTGCGGTTGTGGATATGGTTGTTGTGGTGGAAATGGTTGTTGTGGTGGAAATGGTTGTGGTTGTGTATATGGTTGCGGCTGCGGATATGGTTGTTGTGGTGGAAACGGTTGCGGCTGTGGATATGGTTGCTGTGGTGGAAATGGTTGCGGCTGCGGATATTGTTGTTGTGGTGGAAATTGTTCTTGCTGCCCTGGAATTTGTTGTTGTGTTTGCTGCACAGATGGCCTTTGTGGCTGCAATTGTGACATTGGACCTCTTACTACGGCTGAGGTGGTGGTCGCCACGATAGCAAGGAGGGTAAGGATGAGAAAGGTCTTCATGGTGGATTTGTATTGTCCACTACTTGCTTGGCTTGAATGATGTACTCTAGTTATGAGAATGATGGATGAGGAAGGACGATCATCATGCTACCGGCCTATTTATAGCTGCCATGGAATGATCTCTTCCACTACTTGCATTTACTTTTCTGAAAATTGCTTGGATGCTTCCCGAAATCATAATTTTGTATGTTGTGTTTGATGGCACTACTTACAAGTGTATTCTTGGACTAGTCATTAAAGTTCCTTGTTTTTGCACTATCATTCCACAACCAAAAAGGTGTGATAATTCGCGTGACTCATCTTATTCACTTTACAGCTCAAACACTGATCTAGATTGCATAATTTTCTGTAACTAAGTTTGTAATGTTCTACAAGTTGTTACGTGTACACTAGATAAGCATGGCTTGCACAGAACTTTGTTCATAATCTTTTGTAGCCTGTTAAGATAGATGAGACCACTAATGTAACTTGCTTTGGTAGGCGATGACTCACCAAATTCCTTTTACATGTGAAGCGTTGTAGTGTTTTAGAAGTTATTAGCACACATCAACTTTGTAATGTTCTAGAAGTTGTTAGAAGTAAACCAGATAAGCATGGCTTGCACAAAACAAAGTTTGTAATCTTGTGCGGCATGTTTAGATAGATTAGACTAGTAATGTAGCTTGCTTTGAAAGACCATGACTCATCAAATCCTTTTACTTGTCTTAAGTGTTGTACAATTTATTAGCACATATCAACTTAGTATGGCTTGCAACATGTGTGAATGCCAATGTTTATTCTAGATTCTATTCGTTTGTAGATCTTATTCTGCTTTACGCAAATCATGCAGATGATCATCTACGGTAACGCTTGCGAGCCCAGCTGCAACAATGTTGGCAGGGTCGGACGGAGGCTGTGGGATGGCACGAGTTTTTGTGACAACCTGTAGTTCATAATTGTAAGGAAGATACATGTTATATTTTTCATGCATTCTAAAAAACGGAAATTTAAAAGTATAAAATAATTGAGTAGCTAAATAATGGAACTCACTATTAAGACCTCACAACCAGACTGAAAAATTCAAGTCGTTCTTAAATAAAAATAAAAAAGAATTTTCTTCGTTCCAATTTTGTTTGCCCGAAAGACATCTTTTTTTTCTATCGATTTTGTCGAGTCATTACACTGATTAAATAAATGATTATCAAGCGGTTCTTATTTGAAGAACCCTTACCTTTTGTTTAGCTTGAGACTAAATCCTCGATGCTGTTGTATTAAGATAAAAAAATATTGTGATTAGCAAAGCTCTCAAAAACTTAGACATGACCTCCAATCATTATTTATCTTTTGGATCACATGCAAATAATAATTAGATAACTTGACTAGATTCCATCATTGCCATTTCAAATATAGTGAATGTAAAATCCAAACATAATCCTTAGGTTACAATACAAATTACACATCAATTGTTTAAAATTAAAAATATACGAATGATTTATAATTAACTTAGAAAGAATAAGTCATGTCAGGAGTGAATTATTAAGCTTCATTATAATAAATACTATAATTGATGAATAATTACAAAAGATAAAAAAAAACTAAGCTAATCTTGTGCTTCCCAGATCTTCAACTTCTTCCTAACTTGCAATGGAAATCTCAAAGCAAAAAGTGTTTGGTTAAGATTAGAATGTTTGCTTCTCAACTAAAAAAAATGATTGCATCTCCATGGAAATGCAATGTTTAATTTAGGAACCTAGCCATGAGAAACTACTAAGTAGACTGATTCCTAGTCATATTAGAGAGAGTTAACTTCTTTGAAGCAAATCCGCCATTTCCAGATGAAGGCAACTGTAGGCAGCAGCAAGCGAAAATTCCAAAAACAATGACTAGCCAGCTCACAAGGACAAATAGCCAAATTATAAAGCATCAAAACAATGCTAAAGAGGAGGCAATTGCCAACCCAGCAAACCATGGTGCGGATGTAGCAAGTCTCATCCAAAGTCAGCCAACTACTTAGCTAGATAACTATCAACCACAGCAAGACAACCAACTTTCTGTTCTATAATTCCAAAACTAAACAGTAAATTAGTAGTTGTCAAACCACACAGGACAGTCACCACATGCTGTGGCAGGGTCATATAGGCCACCCAAGACTATATAGGGCAAGCAAACTAGCAGTGCTAGTGCCCTCAAACCCCGCTGGTACACGAGTACCAAACAAGAGCAATGACCAATTCACTATTAGCAATTGGAAGAAGAAGCTAGGAGGAGCAAGCTTGCCACAAGAAACACGTCATTGAGATTTCCTGAAGAACAAACTTTGTATACCATACGGTACGAGGTAGAAGGCTTTTAGATAGAAAAGAATTACAACCCAATTTGGGTAGCGATATGTTATTACATCAGGATAGAATGGCACTACCATAAAAGACATAAAAAACGCAAGGATCGCATTTGCTCTTCAGTTTCAGAAATAGAAGAATGTGTAGATATGAGGAGCATGGTATGTGTTCTTATCAGAATTTTGGGAAAGACGAGAAAAGAGCTAGAGAAAAGATAAATGAATTGGACCTTCTAAACTCGCTGACTTTGCACTAACCACGCACTTGGAAGTATTAACTGTAGCATCTAAACTTCACCAGATAAGGAATTATTCATATCACACAACACGTGCACTAGAATAAAATCAAGCATAACATCTGTTCATGATTACCAAACACTATGCACTGCACATACACCATAGATGTGTATATGCGAACAGGAACAACTGCAAGGAATTTAGAAAACTAGATGGATCACATTGCATAACACGTACATTTTTTATAAAAAAAATAGGTCTCACATAACATGGAGTACACAGTAGCATAACGAGCACATGCCTACTGTACCAATAACAACATCAAGCTATAGCATACGATCGTTACCAGAGCATAACAACATCAAGGATAAGATATAACCCCACCGATTCTAAACAGTAGCCAGGAAATAACACCATAGCATGTAGAGAGTAAGCAAGCCTAAACACCAGCAGCTCTGAACATTGCTATAGCATGGACATGAGTAGATACGAATTGACCGAGCTAACTAACACAGCTCAGATGAGCAGCATACCTCAGAACCAAAACCATGCCATCATCAGAGAGAATTTAGCAGGTCTAAACAATTAATCTTAGCACAGGCATACCAGAATCATCAGATAACCACCATCCAAAATGGTTTGCTCATCGACAGATGACCAAAACATCACAAGGAGCCCCGGCTCGATTACCCGCACACAGCGTCCATAGCTCGATGGCAAAAAAACTAGAGACTCGTAGTGGACTCAATACAACACCGTGAAGCAACCGCGCGCACGAGGGCACCGGCAAGGACGCGGGTCCGTGGGAACGAATGGGGGCGAAGCCGCGCGGGGGACGCTCGGTTGTGGCAGAGAAGCCAATCCGGAAGCGCGGAGGATGCGCCAGCGTCCATGGCGGCAACGTGCCAAAACCCTTGTGGCTCGGGATGGCCTAGGGGAGCAGAGGAAGAGGCGCACGCCGATTTGAGGTTGTGGAAGTGAGTAATGAGAGGAGGAGAAATTAGGGAGGCGTATGGCGGCAGCAGGATAGCTGGCGCCTGCCAGAATTACCGGCGACGGTGGCGGCGGTGAGCTAAGCGTGAGACCGTGCAGAGAGAGAGAGGGGGAGGGGAGAGAGAGAGAGAGAGAGAGAGAGAGAGAGAGAGAGAGAGAGAGAGAGAGAGAGAAATTTTTTGAATACATGAACTTTTTTGAAATCTCACAAACTTTTTCCAAATTCATAAATTTTTTTGAGTTCATGTCTTTTTTTCAAAATCACGAACTCTTTTCAAATCCCGCAAACATATTTTGAACTCTTCAACTTTTTTGAGCTCCTGAACTTTTTTCAAATCAGCAAACTTTCTTTTCAACCCATGAACTTTTTTGAGTTGGTGAACATTTTTTAAAATTTCTTCTTTTTCGTATTTTCTCAAAAAGTCAACGGTCCGCCGATCAACGGGGGACCGGTCAACCGCGACCGGTGAGCTGCGAACAGGCGATCAGGAATCAGGACAACCAGGTGTCGTTATTGCGCCGGCCCATAGAGCGTGGCGCGTGCCGCCACGGGGCTGCCTGGCCAATCTTTAAACACGCCTAGCATGGCACAGCCCGTGGCAGCACATTTATAAATGGGACGTGCCTTGCCGACATGAGTGTCACACTTCCACGCCTAGCCATGACACGTTTGCTAAACGGGACGGCCAGGCATGACAGACACATGTGTCAGCCATCCTACGTGCTATTCAATCTTTTGGGTTGTTTTGAGTCTATTCTTGGAATTTTGGATTGTTTCGAAATAAAAATAAAAAACTGGCCATGTCGTGCCGGCACACAGGCCACGCCTCATAGCCCAGGCGCAACCCCTGGCATGCTAGAGCCTGGCACGACCCATTTAACCATGTGCCGGGCCGAGCACATGACGTGTCAGCACGCATGCATTTCTCCTGGCCTGTGTAGGATGCGCTAGATAGCTAGGTTGTACGCGAGTGAGAATCATGATGTGTTTGTGTGTGTTCATTAGACCATAAAATAGGAAAAATCTCTGCAACAATAGAACTTTGGGAAATAAATATCTACGGGACAGTTATATCCCTACAACAACTCTTTAGAGATGGTCTTTACCGCACTATTTTGCTATTTTCAAACCTGAGGCTCTACTAGATTCTTTTGCTGAAGCCTTGAGTTACGCTTCTCATATAACTTGAGGCAAGCCTAACTCTGTGTTCATGTTGAACAATACTTTAACCTCAGAATGAGTTCGGATTTATTTGGTTTGGCTCGGAGCCTGCCCCGAAGGATCTGAGCGGCCATCGGGGGAGTACATAAAAGTTATAGGGAAATGCTTTGTATCTATAGTATGATAAGACTCGATCGTCAGACCAGCCGAACATCGTTTATCTACTCCAAATCTGACGCTCGGGAGTAGTCTTGCTTTTGTAAATAAGGAAATAAAATAAATCACCTCGTAACTTCCGGGCATTCCCCAGATTCCAATCGGGACGCAGATTTTCCTCCACCCCGAGCTCGCCTCGCGGCCCTCGCCATATCCCCTTTCCCCCGGCTCCGCCCCCTGCACCTCCTTCTCCGACTATCTCCGGTCCCCCGCTCCTCCTTCTCTCCTCGTACCGTCACTCACATATGAGGCCGCGGCGCCCTTCACTATCGGGTGGCAAGCACACATGGCCGGGGAGGCTGACCAGTGGCGACAGGTGCGGGTGACAGGTACTCCAGGCACCGAGGAAACTGCATAGCTGCTGCAGGTGATTGCAATTGCAGGTTGCATCGTGCAGCCGTTCTTCTCCGTGGTGACGGTGCGGTAACTCACGCGACTAATGGTAGGAAACTACGCCTTGCATCCGTCAATGTCTTATTTGGAACGATTTTGTCACCCTCAGATTGTGTTTCATTCTTGTGGAACAGTGTTACTTGACTAATTGGTTGCATCAAGGCCCTCACTTTATTGATAATCTTGTTTTAGCAGACATTGGCAGCCAGCAAGTGACGCAGTTTCTTGATCTCGGAAGCCCCCTCGCCACCCCTGGGCTCTGCCAGAATCATGCTTCCAATTAACACTAATTATGTTCTGAACATACTCTTCTCATGCTTCTTATCCATGGAGACTTCCAATTAACCCTAATTCTGTTCTGAACATACTCTTTTCATGCTTCTTATCCATGGTGATTTTAAATTGTAATACACATGCTTCTTCGGGTGAGAGTATGCTTCCATAGGTAAACAAAACTCAGTGAAATTTGTATGTAGGTGAACCAAACATGCATCCCCATGTTGCCGCAATCTTAGTTTCTTTCTATGTTCAATGTTATGTACTTCAAAAGACAAGTCAGATTCATATACTGTACATATTTCATGCTTCCTGAGAGCTTCTGAATCCAGCTCAAGTGATTCTTTTGTTTATGCAGATTGCTTCCATCCTTTCTGCCGATGTCGAGTACTCAGTCATACATATTTGCATTGTGTGTGTCCTAAAGTTGCAGCATGGTTCCATTCAATCTTATATTTGTTTAGCTTCATAAATTTGCTTCAACCACTACCAAACATGCTTCGTTCTTTCTCGCTTTTTTATTCCAACGGCCGTGCTTCCGTTGCTTCGTGTGTATGCTTCTGTTGTATAGACATTTTGCTGCTCGCAGTGATATACATTCTTCCTTTACCTGACATGTTTCTATGGTTCAGGTGTTTATCTTGCTGGTAATTAAATTGTGCTTCTACCATTACCAATGTGTGCTTGTTTTATTTCTTGCATATTGCCTTGTGTTCTCGTCTATTTCAAATATTTTGCACAATATTTCATTATTTCTCGCATATGTTTTCATGGTTTCCAAATCTAACGACAACCGCTGTGAGTATCTGCTTCGGTTAATTCTCATCATGAATAATCCAATGTTTTGACAATAAGGCCGAGATTGTTGTTCACATATCCACTGCATGCAACTATGCTTCGCGGTTTATTTACACCTGTATATCAGTTATGGTGAAATTTTGCATCAACCACTGCCATTGTATGCTTCTTATTGTACAGACATATTCTCTGGAACCATGAGTGCTTCAACCACTACGAGGCACGAGCCATAGTTTCTTGTAAATATTATTGTACTAACATTTTTGTTATCATAATACCACTGCAAGTGTGCGCTTTCTTGTTTCTGAATATTTTCTACTTATAGATATTTTTCCGCACCCGACTTCAGCCATGATTCTTGTTTCTACAAAATGCCAATGAGGCTATGTTGATGTCGAGCGTGGTGAATGGGACCGGACACTGCTATTCGCCAACGAGTACTGTACTAGTAGAAAACAGGGCTTTGGTCCAGGCCGGGCCAGCCCATTAGTCCCGGTTCAGTCACGAACCGGGACCAATGGGATCAACGGTCCCGGTTCGTGAGGCCAGGGGGGCGGCCGGGCCTCGTGGGGCATTGGTCCCGGTTCGTCTGGACCCTTTAGTCCCGGTTCCAGACACGAACCGGGACCAATGTGCCTCGCTCCTGGCCCACAACCATTGGTCCCGGTTTGTGGCTGGAACCGGGACTAAAGGTGACCCCTTTTGTCCCGGTTCCAGCCACGAACCGGGACCAATGCGCCTCGCTCCTGGCCCACAACCATTGGTCCCGGTTTGTGGCTGGAACCGGGACCAATGGTTGGCCTATATATAGCCCCCGCCCGCGAGCAGAGCAATGCATTGCTCTGTTTTTTTGCCCGGCCGTGGGAGAGCTTTTGTGGTGCTCTAGCTCACCTCCTATGCACATGAGGTGTTCGATGAAATGCCCGAGCCAAACTTAAGCTTTCTCCTCTCGAAGCTCCTTGTCCAAGCTCCATTTTCCTCAAGATTTGTCTAGGTTTGGCGGTCCGTCCTGTCCCGTCCCCGTCCTCACCGTCGTCGATCGCCCGCGCCCATCTCGGAGCCGGCAACACCGTGGTTAGCCTCTTCTTCTTATCTTCTTTCTAAAAGAAAAAAGTTCTTATTTGTGTGTTTTAATTAGATGCTCTAGAGAGTTATATGTTGTTCAATAATAAGAACTATATAACGCACGCAGATGAACCGGCAATGGATGTACGGTGACCGATGCACCTCCGAGTATATTAAGGGCCTGCATAATTTTCTCGAAGCGGCTGAGGCAAACAAGCAGAATGGTTTTATGCATTGTCCATGTACTGTCTGTGAGAATACGAAGGCTTTCTCCAACTCTAAAACCCTTCACTTCCACTTGCTTGAGAAGGGTTTTATGCCACACTATAATGTTTGGACCAAGCACGGAGAAAGAGGGGTTATGATGGAAGACAACGAAGAAGAAGAGGATGATGACAACTACCCGCCCCCTGAATACGGTGATGCTGCAATGGGGGAAGCTGAAGATCAAGAGGAACCAGACGATGTGCCCGATGATGATCTTCGCCGGGTCATTGTTGATGCACAGAGAGAATGCGAAAGTGAAAGGGAGAAGTTGAAGTTCGATCGCATGTTAGAGGATCACAAAAAAGGGTTGTACCCAAATTGCGAAGATGACAACAGAAAGCTCGGTACCACACTGGAATTGCTGCAATGGAAGGCAGACAATGGTGTATCTGACAAGGGATTTAGTTCGCTGCTGAAAATAATGAAGAAGAAGCTTCCAAAGGATAACGAATTGCCCGGCAGTACGTACGAAGCAAAGAAGGTTCTATGCCCTCTAGGATTGGAGGTGCAGAAGATACATGCATGCCCTAATGACTGCATCCTCTACCGCGGTGAGTACGAGGATTTGAACGCATGCCCGGTATGCGGTGCATTGCGGTATAAGATCAGACGAGATGACCCTGGTGATGTTGAGGGCGAGCGCCCCAGGAAGAGGGTTCCTGCCAAGGTGATGTGGTATGCTCCTATAATACCACGACTGAAACGTCTGTTCAGAAACAAAGAGCATGCCAAGTTGATGCGATGGCACAAAGAAGACCGTAAGAAAGACGGGAAGTTGAGAGCACCCGCTGACGGGTCGCAGTGGAGAAAAATCGAGAGAAGGTGGGGGGACTTTGCAGGTGACGCAAGGAACATATGGTTTGGTTTAAGTGCAGATGGCATTAATCCTTTTGGGGAGCAGAGCAGCAATCATAGCACCTGGCCCGTGACTCTATGTATCTATAACCTTCCTCCTTGGTTGTGCATGAAGCGGAAGTTCATTATGATGCCAGTGCTCATCCAAGGCCCTAAGCAACCCGGCAATGACATTGATGTGTACCTAAGGCCATTAGTTGAAGAACTTTTACAGCTGTGGAATGGAGAAGGTGTACGTGTGTGGGATGAGCACAAACAGGAGGAATTTGACCTACACGCGTTGCTGTTTGTAACCATCAACGATTGGCCTGCTCTCAGTAACCTTTCAGGACAGACAAACAAGGGATACCACGCATGCACACACTGTTTAGATGACACCGACAGTATATATTTGGACAAATGCAGGAAGAATGTGTACCTGGGGCATCGTCGATTTCTTCCGACCAACCATCAATGTCGAAAGAAAGGAAAGCATTTCAAAGGTGAGGCAGATCACCGGAAGAAGCCCGCCCTCTGTACTGGTGATCACATACTTGATATGGTCAATGATTTACAAGTAATCTTTGGAAAGGGTCCTGGCGGACTATCTGTTCCGACTGACGATGCGGGACGCGCACCCATGTGGAAGAAGAAATCTATATTTTGGGACCTACTCTATTGGAAAGACCTAGAGGTCCGCTCTGCAATCGACGTGATGCACGTGACGAAGAATCTTTGCGTGAACCTGCTAGGCTTCTTGGGAGTGTATGGGAAGACAAAAGATACACCGGAGGCACGGGAGGAACAGCAACGTGTGCATGAAAAAGACGGCATGCATCCAAAGCAGTATGAAGGTCCTGCCAGCTACGCTCTTACCAAAGAAGAGAAGGAAATCTTCTTTGAATGCCTACTCAGTATGAAGGTCCCGTCTGGCTTCTCGTCGAATATAAAGGGAATAATAAATATGCCAGAGAAAAAGTTCCAGAACCTAAAGTCTCATGACTGCCACGTGATTATGACGCAACTGCTTCCGGTTGCATTGAGGGGGCTTCTACCGGAAAACGTTCGATTAGCCATTGTGAAGCTATGTGCATTCCTCAATGCAATCTCTCAGAAGGTGATCGATCCAGAAATCCTGTCAAGGTTAAGGAGTGATTTGGTGCAATGTCTTGTTAGTTTCGAGCTGGTGTTCCCACCATCTTTCTTCAATATCATGACGCACGTCCTAGTTCATCTAGTCGACGAGATTGTCGTTCTGGGCCCTGTATTTCTACAAAATATGTTCCCCTTTGAGAGGTTCATGGGAGTCTTAAAGAAATATGTTCGTAACCGCGCTAGGCCAGAAACAAGCATCTCCATGGGCCATCAAACAGAGGATGTCATTGGGTTTTTTGTTGACTTCATTCCTGACCTTAAGAATATTGGTCTCCTTCAATCGCGGTATGAGGGGAGACTGACTGGAAAAGGCACGCTAGGAGCGGAGTCAATAATATGTAGGGACGGGCATTCTTGGTCTCAAGAACACTACACAGTTCTACAGAATTCTACCTTGGTGACCCCGTATGTCGATGAACACAAGAATATTCTGCGCTCCAAACACCCGGAGTAGTGTGACGACTGGATTGCATATGAACACATCAGGACTTTCGGCAGTTGGTTGCAAACACGTCTCATGGGTGACAACTATGTTTCTGATGAGTTGTACTCGTTGGCCAGGGTACCATCTTCGATTGTATTGACTTACAAAGGGTACGAGATAAATGGGAATACATTTTACACGATCGCCCAAGATCAAAAGAGCACCAACCAAAACAGCGGTGTTCGCTTTGATGCAGCAACCAATAGGGGAAAGGACACATATTATGGTTACATAGTGGACATATGGGAACTTGACTATGGACATGATTTCAAGGTCCCTTTGTTTCAGTGCAAATGGGTCAATCTGTCAGGAGGCGGGGTACAGGTAGACCCACAGTACGGAATGACAACAGTGGATCTCAACAATCTTGGGTACACAGACAAACCATTCGTCCTAGCCAATGATGTGGCGCAGGTTTTCTATGTGAAGGACATGTCTACCAAACCGAGAAAAATAAAAGATAAGGAAGCGAATACATCATACGATGAGCCAAAGCGCCACATAGTTCTTTCAGGAAAAAGAGACATCGTGGGATTGGAGGGCAAGACAGACATGTCTGAAGATTATGAAAAGTTTCATGAAATTCCTCCCTTCAAAGTCAAGGCTGACCCAAGCACCCTGTTAAACGATGAAGATTATCCATGGTTACGGCGCAATAAGCAAAGGACACAAGCGAAGAAAAAGTGAAGACTTTCTCTCCACAACTATATCATTGCAGTTACATGTGAAGAAATTAAATGCCTTTTGTAACAGATGAGTTTTCGTCCGAAACCCTAATACTTCGAAAGAGATTGTCCGTTTTGTACACGAAGTGCATCCAGTTTATGCCGTAACCCTCTCAACTTTTTAGCACATGCTATGTCGGTGAAATGATGATACCATGCCAACTTTCAACCTGTTCAGAGTTCATTTGTAGTGCTTTTCAATTTCAGGGTCATTTAGCTTAAAAAATCAGTAAATGCATGAAAAATAGGAAATGAAGTCAGAAAGGGTTGAAAATTGATGATGTGGCTTTGAATGGTGCATTTTGAACACACAAAAAGTCTGGAGTTCAAATAAGTTCAAAAAAATGAAATCCCTTTGTAACAGATGAGTTTTCGTCCGAAACCCTGATACTTCGAAAGAGATTGTCCATTTTGTACATGAAGTGCATCCAGTTTTTGCCGTAACCCTCTCAACTTTTTAGAACATGCTATGTGGGTGTAATGATGATACCATGCCAACTTTCAACCTTTTCAGAGTTCATTTGAAGTGCTTTTCAATTTCAGGGTCATTTAGCTCAAAGAATGAACTAATAGCAAAAAGAATGAACTAGAAAACCTTTATGAAACTCTAATAGCAAAAATAATGAACCAAAAATAATTAATTAAAAAATTCTGTTATGATCAACTAAAATGAAACTATAATATTCTTCAATAGCAAAAAGAATCAACTAAAAAGCTTTTATAAAACTCTAATAGCAAAAGGAATCAACTAAAAATATTTTATAAACCTCTAGTATTTATGAAACTAAAATTATATAAAATTTATGCAACTAAAGTTATCAAAGTATTTTTTGTTCAAAACATTAATAGCAAAAAGAATTTTCATAAGGAATCTTTTTAGAAACTTTAATAGCAAACTAAAATAACAAAATCTGTTTTTGGTTAAAACAGACATTTAAAATTACCTAAAAATTACCAAATTGAATATAATGATAAAACACAGTAATATTAAATAGCAGGAAAAAGAATCACTCAAAAATCTATTTTTATAGTAAAGTTATTCACAAACTAGTGATTCACACCAATTTAAAAGAATTCAAATTTAAACTATTCAAATTTGGAAACTAATGGCACTAACAGAAAGTTTATAATTTTTGTGACCTAAAAGCAAAAAGAATCACTGAAAAACTGTAAGTAGAAACAAAAGAAAATAAATAAAGCAAAAAAAGTAGAAAAAAATTAAAAAAAATGCCGCCTAGTGGGCCACCACGGCCTGAATACGACTAGAAACCCAACCATCTAGTTGAGCCAGGATTCAGGCCCGCAGAAGGCCCACAAGGCCCACAGGCAGAGGTCATGCGATTAGGCCCGTAAGCCTGCTGCTGAGAGGAGCTCGAGAGGGTGTGCGCAGCAGTGCTTATAAACCACTCTCGAGCCCTCTCAGCTAGCGAGGTGGGACTAAACTTTTGGCCCCGGGCAGCACCACCCTTTAGTCCCGGTTGGTGGCACCAACCGGGACCAATGCCCATCTTTGGTCCCGGTTGGTGGCACCAACCGGGACCAATGCCACCCTTTAGTACCGGTTGGCGCCACCAACCGGGACCAAAGGTCCCTGTTTCCCGCCCTTTGGGCTGCTGAAAAGAGACCTTTGGTCCCGGTTGGTGGCACCAACCGGGACTAAAGGTGGGCATTGGTCCCGGTTGGTGGCACCAACCGGGACCAATGCTCTGTGTATATAAGCAGGACTTGTTCATTTTCATCTCGCAGTTCCCCCCGACGACGCCGACCTCCTCGACGCCGCCAGGTTGCCCCGACGCCGTCGCCGTCGCCCGTGCCCCTGCCCCGCCCCCGAGCCCACACCGACGCCGTCTGCCGCCCACGCCGTCGCCGTCCGCCGCCCCCGAGAGCGCCCGGCCGCGACCCTGCGCCCCGACCCGCCCCACCGTCGCCGTCGTCGCCGGCTCCCTCGTGCGCTGCCCCCGCCGTCGCCGTCTCCCTCGCGCGCCGCCCCCGCCGTCGCCCTCGCCAGCCGACGCCGTCCTCCGCCCCCGAGCGCGCCCGGCCATGCCCCTGCCCCGGCCCGCCCCCACCGTCGCCGTCGCCGACGCCCTCGCCGCCCCCGCCGTCGCCCTCGCCGGCCGCCCCCGCTGTGAGCCGCCGCCGCCCCGGCTCTGTTCATATCATTTTTTTGTTCATTTTTTATATGATGAATTTTTTGTTCATATATATATAATGTATATATGTATGTGGCTATATGTATGTATGGATGTTCATATATGTATTAATTTTTTTGTTCAGAGCATTTTTTTTTTCATATATGTATTTTTTTTGTTCATCTGTGTATTAATTATTTTTATTCATAGCATTTTTTTGTTCATATATGTATTTTTTTTCATAGCATTTTTATTCCATGTATATATGTATGTGGCTATGTATGTATAGATGGATAGATTTTTTTCCATGTATGTATGTCGTTGTCGATATACCCCCTCCCCGATAACTTCGACATGAGGGTGGGTCGATATACCCCCTCCCCGATAACATTTTTTTCCTAAGTTACTAAGGTAAAATGTTCAAGCCCCTCTCGATATACCGGGCGACCAACTCTCGAGGCCACCCAAACCCTAGAAAAAAAGCGTTGTCGATATACCCCCTCCCCGATAACATTTTTTTTCTAAGTTACTAAGGTAAAATGTTCACCCCCCTCTCGATATACCGGGCGACCAACTCTCGAGGCCACCCAAACCCTAGAAAAAAGCGTTGTCGATCTCCTACCCCCTCCCGCCCCTACCCGGCAATCTCTCGAGGCCACCCAAACCACTAGAAGAAAACTCCGGTAACTTCAACATGAGGGGGGACGTCGATCAACCCCCTCTCGCCCGAACAAGTCTATGTATCATTTTATATCGCGGTGGACATATATCAAAGTTTGATCATATGTCAAAGTTTGAATTTTGACATATGCAACATTTGATCATATATCAAAGTTTGATCATATGTCAAAGTTTGAATTTTGACATAGATTTATCAAGAATGCCCCCATTATGGATGTGCACAAGTTGATCCAATTTTTTTCTGATCTCATATGATGCTACGAAGCTCTTCAAAGTTGTTTTGGAACGGAGTTCCGGATAGAATAATTCACTTTTTGGTACGAATTTCAGCAAAGGCCTTCCAAATAGCGATATTCGGAAGGCTCTTGCTGAACTTCGTACCAAAAAGCTAATTAATTTTCCTATCCGGGACTCCGTTCCAAAACAATTTTGGAGAGCTTCGTACCATTATGCGCCTGTTACTTCCAGCTAATGATGAAGCCATTGTTTTCTTGAATCCTTTGACACTAGACAACGTGACATATAGAAGGGTAGATGAGATCAGGAAAAATATGGACCATTTTCTGCACATTCAGAATGGCGCCATTTTGTTAATTAAATTCCTTAAAGGTTAAAATGAGTTAAAAGTTACTTACTCCCAGTCCGCTCGCCCGACCAACTCTCGAGGCCACCTGTACCCCCTCCCCGATAACTTCGACATGAGGGGGGACGTCGGACATGAGGGGTGAGCGTCGTTGTCGTCTACCCCCTCCCCGATAACTTCGACATGAGGAGGGACGTCGGACATGACATGAGGGGTGAGCGTCGTTGTCGTCTACCCCCTCCGGTAACATAGATAACTCCGGTAACATAGATTTATCAAGAATACCCCCATTATGGATGTGCACAAGTTGATCCAATTTTTTTCTGATCTCATCTATATATATATTCTTCTATATTTGCAGAAACTATGGATCAAAGAGACTTGGAACAAGAACAGTTGTTGGGGGAGATAATCCTCGCCGGAGGTGATGCTGTCTTGTCGTTTCTCAACGACACCGATGGAACAATGGAGGAGGAAGGACATGATCATGATGGCTCCGGTGACAAGATCATGATGGCTCCGGAGGTGCTGACTAGCTAATTGATGCATTAATTGTTTTGGTATGTACATATATATATTAACTCTTCTTTCTTCTTTTATAGCCCTCCGGATCGAGCCAAACTTCGGTAACGAGACGAGGCCCGAAGAAGAGGTTGCGCAAGGATGAAAGGTTCACGATCACAGCACTCGCGGACGATGGCCTACCGATTGAACCCAAGCGGACCAAGGACGCATTTTCTGCTCAGTGCGGAGCTATTGTTAGGGACAACATCCCGATCAGCATCAAGCAATGGAATAAGCCTAAGGACGACGCCCCTGAAGGTGATTATGTCACCGATGGACAGAAAGATGATCTTTGGACCTTGCTGAAGGCAAATTTCACCCTACCGCCAGAGGAGGATCCGAATAAGCCCGTTATAGAGCCACTGGTCAAGGCGTGTGCTCTTAAGAAGATGGCAGATCTATTCAGGAGGTGGAAGAAGGAGTTGAAATCAAAGTTTGTCGACAAAGGTGAGACTCCAGAATTCATCGACCGATTTGAGAAGATAAGAGATCACTGGCCCGCATTTGTGGCCAACAAGACATCAGACAAGAGTAAGAAAATGTCAGAGACAAACAAGAACAACGCTGCAAAGAAGCAGTATCACCATCACACGGGGTCAGGTGGCTACCTCAAAGCCCGGCCGTTGTGGGACAAAGCTGAGAATGACCTGATTGCTAAAGGGGTCGAACCAGAGACATTGAACTGGCCAGACCGTTCAAGGACTTGGTTCTTCGGGGTTGGGGGAACTTTGGACCCTGAAACAGGGAAGTGCCGTTGGACGGACGAGCAACTTGCAATACCCGTCACGAAGCTTCAGAAGTATATCACCGCAGCGCAGGAAGGGACGTTCATTCCCGACAGAGAGAAGGACGAGCTGACTGAGGCCCTAGGGAATGCTGAGCACCCTGGACGAACACGAGGCACACCAGGCTCCGTTCCGTGGAAGTTTGGGTTTCCCGACGCAGGCGGTTACAGAAGCCGGGAGAGAAAGAGGAAAGCGGAGCTGAGCGACATGCAGAAGATGAGTGCAAGACTACAAAAGCTAGAGGAAGCTGAGAGCCAGCGAGCTGCCGGCCAACTATCTCAGCGGCACGAAGCTACCCCAGAAGCTACCCCGCCATCTCAGCAGAGAAGCAGCGTGGCTTCCACGGAGCCCGTTCAGACTGACTTCACGGAGCCTATCTACCCCGTGGATACTATCACGGAGGCTCAAAATTGCGAGCTTATGACGAAATGCCATAACCTCACTTTCAAGGCGGCTCTCGGCTCTGTTGCACCTCCTCAACCCAACGGAACTTTTCACTGTCTTACGATTCCACATGGCTATGCTGTTGTGATGGTGGATGAAGTAATGGAGGGATTTGAGGAGCTCGAGCTTTACCACTCTACAGGTGAAGGGGAGAATCAGCTGGTTCGTGCTCTGAGGAGTACATGTCTATGGCAGAAGGAGTACATCAAGCTTCCAAACTGGACGCCTCCGCCTCCTCCTCCTCCTCCGGCGAGTCAGGGCACTCCGCCTCCTCCTCCTCCTCCTCCTCCGGCGAGTGATCAGGGCACTCCGCCTCCTTCTCCGGCTCCTCCGACGCGTGAGGGCACTCCGCCTCCTCCTTCGCCTACTCCGGCGCGTCGGAGCACTCCGCCTCCTTCTCCGCCTCCTCAGCAACGACGAAAGAGAGACGCCGCCGCTCCGGCGGCTAGTAGTACAAGCAGAGGCGGGAGGCAATTCAGATACGGTCCATGTCTCAAGCCTGTGGAAAAGTTACCATATGAGAGGACCGAGCAGGAAAACGAGAACATATGTCGTGCCGAAGTGAGGGACCATTTTGCAAAGAAAACTCCACCTCCGAAGGAGAAGCTAGATCCGGTGAAAGTGAAGCGCACTATCGATGCCCTGAAGCGACCACCACCGCCTCCGCCGGATTCCAACTATGACCGCATAATTACTAAGACACATGCTAAAGCGCAGCAGTCGGGAAGTACTTCCAGTGCTGCAAGAGCGAAAAAACGAAGAAGTGGGAAAACAATTCCCCAGCTCGGCGAACAGGAGAAGCAATCGTGCCCCCCGCTCAAGGTGTCTAGCGATATCGCTAATCATCCGGTGCTACTGCCCGGTACCACTCTTGATGATTACCTGCCCGATGATGTACAGTTTGAAACAGCTGAGGTAGTAGACGTCTTTAGATACGAGCACGGGAAGCCTCTCGTCAAACCTGATCATCCTCATCTAACAACGATGATGCAAAAATTGCATGACTGGTACATGGAAACCTGCAGGAAGTCTGGGAAAGACAGTTTGTTAGTCGGAATTAAAAAAGAGCATGACTTCCCTGGAGTCGACCTGCTGCCTGTTGAATTTGTGGAGTTATTTCAATTATACAATCAAAAGGCCCTCGACAAACAACTCATGACTTGCTACTGTCTGTAAGTATTACTTCTATAATTAAGTCTCTAGCTCAGCTCGTTCATTGCATGTATATATAATTATCCTCACTATATTATGCAGATTGAAGATGGTCGAATGCCAAAAAATAGGAATCTTCGACGTTGGGTTCATTAGCCCAAATAACATGAATGAATGGTCGGTACGAATTGCGGCTGAAGATACCGAGAACAACTTACTACAAACGTTCCTTAAACATCAAAACAAAAGGGAAATACTCTTTCCTTACAACTTCAAGTGAGTGTTACTGTCTTCTGCATATTCGGTTCCGCTTACTCGTGGTTAAGTAATGTAATTGATGAGTTATGCGTGCGCAGCTTCCACTATATTCTGCTATCCATTAACCTTGACGGGGCATTAGTAACTGTCTTAGACTCGCTCCGTAAAGATCCCAAGTATTATGCGGACATGACTGCAATGCTCCAGAAGTAAGTTCAATCAATACCGGGACCATATCGGCAACTTTCGTTCATTTCCTGATATCAAGTAATCATTTTCTTTGCCTGCCAGGGTTTGGAAAACGTTCACCGCTAAGGTTCCGGGTCTGAAGAAGGAGCTGCGATTTACACACCCCAAAGTAAGTAGTACTAGCTAGTTTCGTGCATCTCTCATTGATTCTAGTTTCATCAATATCATTATCATGCTTGCTTATTAGTTTGATTGAACTCTATTCTCGTAAAGTGCTTGTTGCAGGCACCCAACACTCATTTATGTGGATACTACGTATGCGAGTTCATTCGCTACTATACCTCTGAACGGGCCTCCTCTGAGAAACAATTTGAAGTACGTAAACATTATTCACAATTTTATTTTATATATTACCATCAATTGTGTTGAGTTTCATTCATATATATGTATTGACCCCTTCTTTAAATTAGATCTGGCAGATGTGGGATGAACTCCTACCACATGATCGCATACGAGCAATTCAAGAGGAATTGGTGGGATTCTTTCTTGACCACGTCATACCTGAACAAGGAGAATACCATCTGAAATTGAAATTGTTGTAAGGGATGTTATATATTGTACATATGTAGTAGCGTCGGATAGATATACGAAAACTTGCTGTTCGACCAATCTCTCGGAGAAAGAGAGGTCGATCACTTCTCTCTGTATAGGTTCATGACGATCTTATGTACTTAATGGTTCCTTCATTTGCTTACTAGCTAGCGTGTCGAGTTCTCTCTATAGTAGCTAGCGTCGACCAAGCACGGAGAAAAAGAGGACACTTCTCTCTATTAGCTAGCTAACACAATATGAAACCCCTAAATTAACCCTACAAAACCACCTAACCCCCCTCCCTTTCAAAAAAAAAAAAAAAACCCCAGCTCCTAACAGATGCCTTTTGGTCCCGGTTGGTGTTACCAACCGGGACTAAAGGTCCTGCCTTTTGGTCCCGGTTGGTGTTATCAACCGGGACTAAAGGTCCTGGCTTTTGGTCCCGGTTGGTGTTACCAACCGGGACTAAAGGTCCTCCTGCCTGGGCTCCCCCCAGCGGCCACGTGGAGGGCCTTTGGTCCCGGTTCGTAAGCGAACCAGGACTAAAGGTTTTGGGCTTTAGTCCCGACCCTTTAGTCCCGGTTCCAGAACCGGGACAAATGGGCCTTACGAACCGGGACAAATGGGCTGGCCACAGGGAGCTTATGGTGTGTAGTGTTTTTTATTGATGAGCCCATTTAGTGCGACGACGGCTGGGCGAAAGTTGAAATAGTGTCATTGTAATATTGTTCCATTTTTTATTAAATAAAAGAGTTGTAAATTTTGTTCATACCATGTGGTTTTGTTTTAATTCTCTCTGCTTCTTTTGCTTCCACACTGATTTTTTTGCTATTACTATGTTCCATCACACTACAAAATGGTGCTTCCTTACAACTATGCTCGTGGAACGGACAAAATGTTTTCCTACTATAATGAGTTTGTTCCCATTACATACACCAGGAAATGAGTTTCTTCCGTGCATCGGTAAGAATGCTTCTGTGGTATAAAATCTTGTTGCCATCTATAAAGAAACACATCTTAAAAATATCATAATTAATTGCAGGATATAATTGTGAGAAATAATTGTACTTACCAAATTATTTCCTCAAAAAATGGGATTTGGCATCATTCCCAAAATGATGCTTCCATGCATCAACAAGAATGCTTCCATGGCATAAAAATCATGGTACGATCAGTAAAGAAATACATCAAAAAAACAAGATCTAATTAACTGCCAGATTTATTTACGAGAAGTAATCGTACTTTCCAAAATTATTATTCAGTTTTAGGAAGCAAATTAATTTATTTATTTTGAGAAGCAACAATCCTGTTTAGAAAGCATTGGTGCTCAAGAATGGAAACAAATAAAATAGCTTAATTAATCATCCCTAGATTTGGGGAGAAATTGTTAGGAAAGAAATTCATCACAATTAATGCCAAGTCCTGCATGCAAATTGACTCACGCAGGGAGTTCTGCTACAGGATGGGACGATGTGCATGCTTCGAATCTGATGGCCACAGACTAGTCTGATAGGTAGCAAATGGCAGTAGTCTGATGCCTAGCGGCTTGCAAAGTTATAAGGTCGCCCGGGAGCTTGGCCTAGAAGCTCCAGGTTGACCTCCGAGTGAAGCGGAAAGCTTCTGGACAAAGTCTGATGCAACACCATCTTCTGGGACGAGATGTGTGTGAGGGGGCGACTTAATCTTCACGGTGTAGGATCATCGAATGAAGGGGATAACTTGCTGCAAGGAGGCAAAATAAAAAACAAGTGATTATGACCCGATGAGGTATGGATGCCAACCGTATCCTGCAATCCGAACATACGTCGATCCACAACCCGCAAAACTACCCCACACAACTATGCTCAACACAGGGAGCACGGGATAAGTGCAATCCGCAAGGGAAATCACCAACACTAACACACACAACATGACCGCAAGTAATCACGAGAATATGGGTAGCAAGAACTGCCCTTCTCTAATGAGTAGCGCCAAAAGGCCTGGCTTGGAGATGGTGGTGCTGCTGGTTTGTAACAGCCCGGGACCGACGCTCCAGAAGATTCCCCTTTCTTTTCCATTGTCGCCGTGTGGTTCGAGTGGTTGTCGCATTTATCATCGCATCATACGCATCATCTGCATAGCATCGTCACTCGTTTTCGAAAACTTGCATCCGTTCGTAGTTGCCGGTTTGCTCCGTTCGTGTCGTCGACCGTTTCGAGACCAACCACACACGCACGCGCCCGCGGCATCGGTTTATTATCGGACGCTTTCGGTATTTCAAAATCATGTCACGGGCCGCAAACCTCCCTCTCTTCTTGGCCCAACCACTTCTCCACAGCCCACTGGCCCAACTTAGCCCCCCTCCGTTCGTGGTCATCGGATCGCGATCGGACGGACGAGGTCCAACCCCAACCCTAGTGCCTTCCCTATTTAAACCCCCATGGAGAGAGAGCCCCTCACTCCCTAGGGTTTCCCCCTTGCCAAATTGCAGCCACACCCCTAGAAAACACCCACCTGCTAGCCCTCCTCCTCCAGATCCCGCAGCCCCAACCATCTGCCCATTTTCGGCCCTCGGATCGCGATCTAGAGGCTGAAAATCACCCAAATCCCACCTACCGGACATGTCCGCGGCCAATCCGGACATGTCCGGGCGACCACTGCGCAGCCGCGCCCGATCCCGCCGCCGCATGCCCGCAGCAGCACGAGGGCAGGAGGCCCTCGATCCCGAGCCGTGCCACCTTGCAGCCCCATCGGATCTGCTCCGTCGGCCCCTCGTCGGAGTGGACCCGAAGCCGCCGCCGCCGCTCCAGGCCGGAACCCCGTCGCCCTGCACCTTCTCCTCCCCTGCCTTTCTTTCTCTCCCTTCCTAACCCTAGTCCCTCTCTCTTCCATGGGCAGGAGCAGGAGCTCCTCGCTGTCGGCCGCCGCCCCCATCCAGCGCGTGGCTGCCGGATCCTCCCGCGCCCATTCCCGGCCGCCCCGCCATCGCCGGAGATCGCGCCATGTCCGGCGCCTCGCCTCAAGGTGCGCCGCCGCCGCCTCCTGCATCATGGAGACGACGACGCCCAGCGCCCGCTCGTCCCGCTCGCGTTGACCTGGGCCAGCGCGGCCCAGCAGCTGTCCACGCCTCGAACCGGCCCAGCTTCGCCCGAGGCCCAGCCTCCTCCTCACCGACTGGGCTTGGCCCATGGTGAGCCCCCTCTGTCCAGCGCCCCGTGCACAGTATAGCTATATTGCGCCCACTGTTAGGCCCGTTGCGTTTTTATTAATTTCAGTAAATTGCCTGTTTTTTAAAATTGCTATAACTAAATAACCGTGCGGCGAATTAAATAGTTTTATATATGTAAAATGCTCAGAAAAATGTGTAGGTTAATAATATGTCATTTTCATCCATGTAAAAATGCCTAAGCTCGCTGTTTTGCATCATTTTGCATAATTGCCATTAATTTGCATTGTCATATTTATTTAACCATGCATTGGAATTAATCCACCTATATATTAAAAATTGTTCATGTTATCGGCATCACATTTTCATACATGTCAAACTTGTCCATTGCAATATTTGCATTTAACTTGCATTTATAATTGCTAAAAGGGGATTAGGCCATAAACTTGCATAATTAATTGTGACATATTTCCCTACATGAACCTATGCATATTATATGTGTTTTCGGGGTAGGAAAATCCATAGAAATTAACTGTGCATTTAGTTTTGTCATTGGAGGAAGTGTGAGTGCATGTCATTTTTGCCATGATGCCCTTTTGTCTATTTTCGTGTGATTTAATCCATGCATGATATGAAATAATTTTGAACATGAGATATGCCCTTGAACATGTATGCTAAGCCCTGGTATTTTTGGTTGTCATAGAAATGCATGTTTAGGTGTTGTTTTCTTGTTGCCAACATGCTATAAAAATCTGATGTTTTGAGGGTCCAAAATATTTCTAAGTCTGGAAATCTGTTATTTTGTTGCTGTGTTGCGATGTGATTTGCTAGTGTTCTAGGAGTCTTTTGGTGATGCCACCAAGGAGTCTTTTGTTAAGCATGTTATGCTCTTTCATGATGTGCCATTAGCTTGCATGAATAGGTTTTGCATCATAATTAAATCTGTTGGTCAATATGTCAATCTGTTAAAAACTGCTGCACATGACTATCCTAATTTTCACTAAGTCTGAGAATCTGTTTTCTTCTATATGCCATGTTGTGTTGATGGTTGCCATGAATCTGAGCATAATTTGATGTTGCCCTAATGTAATGATTTGTAGTGCATCATGTCTACTACCATGCTGTTAATTTTCATGCCATTATATGCCCTGTAGCTTATAGTTTTACTGCTGTCAATATGCCTCCATAAAAATCTGCCATGCTAAAAACTGTTATTTTCACTAAGTCCTAATCTGCCATATTTTGTTGCCATGTTGAGAGCTTCCTACCATGCGATCCATGATTCTTTTGAGTATGATATGTGAAGTGGGAATGAAGTGTATGTTGTATGCTACTGCCCCATGCTTAGTTTGTGCATTTTAGAATCTTGTGGCTTATTGTTTTCATGTGTGCAAAACGCTATGTTGCTGTTTTGGACAGATTTAATTAAAATCTTGCGTTGGTTGTTGTGGTTGAACCGTAGCTCCGTTTTGCACATGTTGCATATGAAACTTGCTTAGAATTTCATGTAGTTTCATAATATCTTGCTGCATCTATGATTTAACATGTTTGTGGTGGGTGTTTGCATGCATTTTGCATTCATGTCACGTGCATCTTGTGAATGTCATATCTTTTAGACCGTAGCTCCGTTTGAGATGTTCCATATATGTAAATCGACTAGAATGACGTGTAGAATTGCATGGTTCACTTTATTTCGCTGTTTAAAAAATATAAAACATGATTAGTTCAGATCTGGACCAATTTCGAAATTAACATATGGGGTCGTTTCGGAAATGCTATATGTTGTTTCCGGCCTCATTTAAACTTGCCTTTATGTGTAGTTTACTTATGCTTCACCTCTTGCCATGTTTAACAACATTTAATATTGTCGTGTACCTAAACGAGAGTGAACGAAATATTCAAATGTGGAGTTTCGTCAATATGCAACTCGTTGCATATTGAGCTTCACTTAATGTGTAGTATTTGATTGTTGTGGTTGCCATGCCTTGCATATTTAAACCGGACATGCATCATATTTTTTGCGCATCATGTCATGCATTTGTTGTGGTGTTCTCGTGTGTTGATTGTTGTTTCCGATTGCTTCTTCTCGATAGAGTTCCGAAACCGCTTCGGAGTGTGAGGATTCGTTCGACTACGTTGGCTCGTCTTCTTCATGGACTCGTTCTTCTTCCAAGCGGGATCTCAGGCAAGATGATCATTTCCCTGGATACCATTACTATCATTGCCATGCTAGATGTCTCGTTTCTATCGTTGTCTCGCTACCTACCATTTGTATGTCAAGCCTCCCAAATTGCCATGAAAAGCCTCTAACCCCTCCACATCCCAGCAAACATTGTTTGGCTATGTTACTGCTTGCTCAACCCTTCTTATAGCGTTGCTAGTTGCAGGTGCATTTGTTTCCAGCTATCACAATATTATTGCTATTTAATTTAATGCACATATATACTTGGTAAAGGGTGGAAGGCTTGGCCTTTTGCTCGGTGTTTTGTTCCACTCTTGCCGCCCTAGTTACTTGTGTACCGGTGTTATGTTCCATAAATGAGCGCTCCTTACATGCGCGGGGTTGTTATGGGGACCCCCTTGATTTTCGTTTTAGGATAAAACTTGTCTGGCAAGGCCCAACATTGGTACTACATTTGCCTAATAACTAATAAACCTGCATAAGGAGTAATTACCCCGAGGATCTTTAATCAACAACCCGGGCCAGTGCTCCTCATGAGTGTTGGTCCAAACTAGAGTCGTGTGCGGGGCCAACCCGGGGCAACTCGGGTGATGTCTATCAGGCCACTGTACGCTGCGCTCATCTGGTCGTGTCCTGAGAACGAGATACGCGGCTCCTATCGGGTTATGTCGACACGCCGGGCGGTCTTGCTGGACTTGTTTTACCTTTCTCGAACGTCTTGTGCGAGGAATTCCGAAAAATACTTTGGGCTATCTCGAGGTTGCGGTTTTCCAGTGGAATTGCCTAGGAAGATCACGAGGTTCGTGGTCGAGGTTATTCTCGCTGCGTGTGGTTAGTTTGTGATGGATGAGTAGGAGCACCCCTGCAGGGTTAAATCTTTCGGAAAGCCGTGCCCGCGGTTATGTGGCAAACTTGGAAACTTTGTTTAACACCCGGTCATAGCAAACTTGAAGTAAACTCAAATAAAATACACCAACCGTGTGCGTAACCGTGACTGTCTCTTCTCGTGAGTCCTTATCCGAGAGAGAACACGGTGGGGTTATGTTTGACGTAAGTAGGTGTTCAGGATCTCTTAGAGATCATTACTAGATCACGACCATTTATTCGACAATCATCCACCTTTATTCTTGTACTCGTAAGTTAGCCACTCAAATAAATGCTTAGTCGCTTGCTGCAGCCTCACCACTTAACCTTACCTCACCCATTAAGCTTTAATAGTCTTGATACCCTTGGAAATGAGATTGCTGAGTCCCCGTGGCTCACAGATTACTACAACAACAGTTGCAGGTACAGGTAATGCGATGATTTGACGTGAGCGCGATGCTTGTTTTGATTTGGAGTTCTTCTTCTTCTTCTTCTTCATCGATCATAGGATGGGTTCCAGGCGGCAGCCTGGGATAGCAAGGATGGATGTCATTTTATCGTTTGTTTTCGTCCGTAGTCGGACCCTGCTCTTCTGTATGATGTTTGTATTTGTTGTTGTATTGATGTGATGTTGATGTAGCTTGTGGCGAGTGTAAGCCAATTCCATATACTCACCTCTTCTGTACATGTACTTGTAATGATATCCATTCTTGCAACACGACGAGATGCGCTTCTATCCCTGTCGAGGCCCTCGTGCCAAAATAAGGATAGGATCGCATCTTGGGCGTGACAAGTTGGTATCAGAGCCTGTACCGACCTAGGAGCCCCCTTGATTGATCGAACTTGGCCGAGTCGAGTCTAGTTAAAACTATTTTGAGTCTAGTTATATCGGAGAGTAGGATTCTTTTACTCCTCTTCTATACTCTGGTGAGGTGTTCGACTTAGGAATTTTCATTCTACTCCTCTTCTCGCTCAATTTTTATTTAGAATCACGCGGGTATTTTGGAATCTATATGATACCGATGTGACGGAGTTCTGTCTTGGTGCCTCCTGTCTGACTTGATTTCTTCCGGGGAGTTGAGCTCCAGGGGATTCTTGACACATCGTTATCATTCAGTTTCCTTAGTATCTCAGGACGGAGGATATTCGAAATTGCTTCAATACTGGTAGTGGCGAGAGGAGTCCGGCATCCCCAGTACTGGTGGAGAGAGTTCGGATGTACTGCCATACTTAGTATCGTTGTGATTACGAGTGTCTGAGGTAGATGAGTTTGCGGAGTTTCTTGGATTATGGTGTGGAAGGTTGCGGGTGCAGTTGTAGCTGATTACCTTGGGTACGTTCCTGGGTCCGCAACCCGAATCGCATAAACAAGAAAGACTTCGGGAATTCTTAGGTGGGAATTCAAGTAGTTTACCTAGGATTATCCTTCCAACAAATGCAAATGGGTTTGTATTTGTTTCCGGCTTAATTTGCAAGCCTCATCCTTTGTTTTGTTGGAGTATGGTTATTCGAGTTGCTTCGATGTCAAGTGGTGAATTCATATCTTTCTAAATGGTGTTCTCACATTTTTATGGGAATGCTAATCCTTTTGTTCAACCGGAGTTGTCATGTCAATTCTTTCCAACCGGTGTGCTTCTCTTCTAGATGATTCGATCCCTTCCAAATTTTTTTTGCAAGATCAATCCTCATATTTCTTTCTGGAGTTCGTCTCATCTGTCTCAAGTTGTATTTGTTTTTCCCACCCTCCCGCCCTTTTTCTTCAATAATTAAATTCTCATGCAAGTGCTTTTCTTTTCATGTCATGCTTCCGTTTTCTTTTCTTCCATTTGATATCCGGTGATTCATTATGGAGATGCTCAAGTGATTCAAAGTTCATCATTCCTTGTATTGTTTTCTTTCCCGGTGGATTCAATTCAAGCTTTCGGTGCTCATTATTTCCTTTTCATTCTCTAAATGCTTTCCCATGTTGGAAGTTCTTATCCAAGCCTCTCTGTTTGTTCGTTTCTATTCTATCCGGTGTGGCAAGATATCTCAGAAGACTTTCATTTCCATTCAGATCCTCTTAAATTATTTTGAGGTTCTCACCTCATCAAGTTCTCAATTTGTACCAGTGCAATCTCTCTTTCTAAGCAATCATTTCAACGGTGTTCCTTCAGTGGGCTCATAACCCACAGGTGTTCCCCAGGATCTTACCTGACTCTTCTAATCTTTTCCGGAGATCTCCTCAAGTTCTTTTCAATATGACGTAAGAATGAATTCCATCAGTCATATTCCTTCCCGAAGATCGCTTCTAAATCATTCTCATCATTGGCTCAACCTTTTCTTATTCATTATTCCGGAGTATCTCAGTAATTCTTGGTGGTGTTTCTCGCCATCATTCTCAGCATGAAGACCAAAGGAGTGTTTCTCTTAAATCTTATTCCGTTATCCTAGAGATTCATGGTTTCAGCTTCGTGCTATCCTCTTAATTGTTTTTGATAATGAGGAATTCTTTCCATATCTATCCGGTGTATTTCAGAGTTGTTATCATTTCTCGATCCTCCGAAGGCCATCATTTCAGAAGATTTCTTCGTTCTCAGCTTTCAGCTTTCGTTCTCCAAGTCTTCTCAATTGTTGTCCCTTCGTTCGTATCTCAATTATTCCGGTGCTTCAATCAAGTTTTCCATTAGGCGGATCATGATCTCTTCATTCCGATGTATCTTATTCATTCATTATATCCTCATTCATTGCAATTCTTACCGGTGCTCTCGTTCAAGTCTTCTTTAAGCTGTTTATCTCTCTCTTCAGTTCTTTTCAAGAAGAATAAGTCGTATGCTAAATCCGTGCTTGTCATCAATTTAACTTGATGAAGGGTAGGCATAACATAATTCTTATTCTTGTCTGATCAATCGAGTCAATCCTTCTTCCAGAGGTTGTTCATGATATCAAATTCTCGATTCTAAGTTGTTCATCTTTTCTTTTCCGGAGTTCCAAGTTTCTCAAGTATCTCTTCGCGAAGCTTCATCTAAATCTCTGCAAGACCTCAATCTTGTTGATTTTGCATCCTTCAATTCTTTCTATCATCCTTTCGTTTCAGAGTTCTTTCCGGAGGTTCTTCATGGTGGTTCTTCAAGATTTTGTTGGAGGTCCTCAAGTATTCTTATATTACATTTCAAGTGCAATTCTTCTCCCTTATCTTTGAGATGGTGTTTTAGCATTCTTGAGTCATGAGGAGTCTCGAAGAGAAGTTATCAAGAATGAGATATTAAATCCATCATTCCTTTCTTAGAGTTATCTTGGATTGGATTTCACCTAAAGCTCTTCCTAAAGATTGTTGCTATCATGGTGTTTATCAATGATCCAAGTTCTCAATGTATCCTCTCGGTGAAAGAAGTTTTCATCTCTCTGTTGATCTCAAACAAATCAATTGTTTCCGTTAGTGGCAGGTTGTCACCTCATAATTTTGAGATGCTTTCCATAAGCCCACAACAAGCCTGTTCTTTTCGTTGTTGGTTTTTCAACAACTCTGTTCAACCTATGTTTTTCACATTCAATGGTGGTAGAAAATGTCATCTTCTTCTCCATTCCTTGTTTTTTTCAAAGATCGAGCTTTTATTCCTTGTTCCGGAGGCATTGTATTGTTGCTCTCTTCGGCTCATCATCTCGCTTGTCAAGATCATGTTCTTTCCAGGCTTTTCATTTAACCAGAGTGTTGTGTTCTCTTTTCAAGTTCTCCCATCTTATCAATTTTGCCTCTCTATACTACCGGAGTGCTGCCGAAATTTCTTGTGAATTCTTGCTTGTTCCTCATGTCATTCTTCATCTCGGTGCAACCTTCATGTTTCATTGGTTTCACTCGTTTGCCAGAGAAGCAACTAAGTTTTACCTCTTCCTTTCTTTTCTCTTCCCCTTTTCATTCTAAGATCTCGGGGCGAGATCTCTTGTAAGTGGAGGAGAGTTGTAACAGCCCGGGACCGACGCTCCAGAAGATTCCCCTTTCTTTTCCATTGTCGCCGTGTGGTTCGAGTGGTTGTCGCATTTATCATCGCATCATACGCATCATCTGCATAGCATCGTCACTCGTTTTCGAAAACTTGCATCCGTTCGTAGTTGCCGGTTTGCTCCGTTCGTGTCGTCGACCGTTTCGAGACCAACCACACACGCACGCGCCCGCGGCATCGGTTTATTATCGGACGCTTTCGGTATTTCAAAATCATGTCACGGGCCGCAAACCTCCCTCTCTTCTTGGCCCAACCACTTCTCCACAGCCCACTGGCCCAACTTAGCCCCCCTCCGTTCGTGGTCATCGGATCGCGATCGGACGGACGAGGTCCAACCCCAACCCTAGTGCCTTCCCTATTTAAACCCCCATGGAGAGAGAGCCCCTCACTCCCTAGGGTTTCCCCCTTGCCAAATTGCAGCCACACCCCTAGAAAAAACCCACCTGCTAGCCCTCCTCCTCCAGATCCCGCAGCCCCAACCATCTGCCCATTTTCGGCCCTCGGATCGCGATCTAGAGGCTGAAAATCACCCAAATCCCACCTACCGGACATGTCCGCGGCCAATCCGGACATGTCCGGGCGACCACTGCGCAGCCGCGCCCGATCCCGCCGCCGCATGCCCGCAGCAGCACGAGGGCAGGAGGCCCTCGATCCCGAGCCGTGCCACCTTGCAGCCCCATCGGATCTGCTCCGTCGGCCCCTCGTCGGAGTGGACCCGAAGCCGCCGCCGCCGCTCCAGGCCGGAACCCCGTCGCCCTGCACCTTCTCCTCCCCTGCCTTTCTTTCTCTCCCTTCCTAACCCTAGTCCCTCTCTCTTCCATGGGCAGGAGCAGGAGCTCCTCGCTGTCGGCCGCCGCCCCCATCCAGCGCGTGGCTGCCGGATCCTCCCGCGCCCATTCCCGGCCGCCCCGCCATCGCCGGAGATCGCGCCATGTCCGGCGCCTCGCCTCAAGGTGCGCCGCCGCCGCCTCCTGCATCATGGAGACGACGACGCCCAGCGCCCGCTCGTCCCGCTCGCGTTGACCTGGGCCAGCGCGGCCCAGCAGCTGTCCACGCCTCGAACCGGCCCAGCTTCGCCCGAGGCCCAGCCTCCTCCTCACCGACTGGGCTTGGCCCATGGTGAGCCCCCTCTGTCCAGCGCCCCGTGCACAGTATAGCTATATTGCGCCCACTGTTAGGCCCGTTGCGTTTTTATTAATTTCAGTAAATTGCCTATTTTTTAAAATTGCTATAACTAAATAACCGTGCGGCGAATTAAATAGTTTTATATATGTAAAATGCTCAGAAAAATGTGTAGGTTAATAATATGTCATTTTCATCCATGTAAAAATGCCTAAGCTCGCTGTTTTGCATCATTTTGCATAATTGCCATTAATTTGCATTGTCATATTTATTTAACCATGCATTGGAATTAATCCACCTATATATTAAAAATTGTTCATGTTATAGGCATCACATTTTCATACATGTCAAACTTGTCCATTGCAATATTTGCATTTAACTTGCATTTATAATTGCTAAAAGGGGATTAGGCCATAAACTTGCATAATTAATTGTGACATATTTCCCTACATGAACCTATGCATATTATATGTGTTTTCGGGGTAGGAAAATCCATAGAAATTAACTGTGCATTTAGTTTTGTCATTGGAGGAAGTGTGAGTGCATGTCATTTTTGCCATGATGCCCTTTTGTCTATTTTCGTGTGATTTAATCCATGCATGATATGAAATAATTTTGAACATGAGATATGCCCTTGAACATGTATGCTAAGCCCTGGTATTTTTGGTTGTCATAGAAATGCATGTTTAGGTGTTGTTTTCTTGTTGCCAACATGCTATAAAAATCTGATGTTTTGAGGGTCCAAAATATTTCTAAGTCTGGAAATCTGTTATTTTGTTGCTGTGTTGCGATGTGATTTGCTAGTGTTCTAGGAGTCTTTTGGTGATGCCACCAAGGAGTCTTTTGTTAAGCATGTTATGCTCTTTCATGATGTGCCATTAGCTTGCATGAATAGGTTTTGCATCATAATTAAATCTGTTGGTCAATATGTCAATCTGTTAAAAACTGCTGCACATGACTATCCTAATTTTCACTAAGTCTGAGAATCTGTTTTCTTCTATATGCCATGTTGTGTTGATGGTTGCCATGAATCTGAGCATAATTTGATGTTGCCCTAATGTAATGATTTGTAGTGCATCATGTCTACTACCATGCTGTTAATTTTCATGCCATTATATGCCCTGTAGCTTATAGTTTTACTGCTGTCAATATGCCTCCATAAAAATCTGCCATGCTAAAAACTGTTATTTTCACTAAGTCCTAATCTGCCATATTTTGTTGCCATGTTGAGAGCTTCCTACCATGCGATCCATGATTCTTTTGAGTATGATATGTGAAGTGGGAATGAAGTGTATGTTGTATGCTACTGCCCCATGCTTAGTTTGTGCATTTTAGAATCTTGTGGCTTATTGTTTTCATGTGTGCAAAACGCTATGTTGCTGTTTTGGACAGATTTAATTAAAATCTTGCGTTGGTTGTTGTGGTTGAACCGTAGCTCCGTTTTGCACATGTTGCATATGAAACTTGCTTAGAATTTCATGTAGTTTCATAATATCTTGCTGCATCTATGATTTAACATGTTTGTGGTGGGTGTTTGCATGCATTTTGCATTCATGTCACGTGCATCTTGTGAATGTCATATCTTTTAGACCGTAGCTCCGTTTGAGATGTTCCATATATGTAAATCGACTAGAATGACGTGTAGAATTGCATGGTTCACTTTATTTCGCTGTTTAACAAATATAAAACATGATTAGTTCAGATCTGGACCAATTTCGAAATTAACATATGGGGTCGTTTCGGAAATGCTATATGTTGTTTCCGGCCTCATTTAAACTTGCCTTTATGTGTAGTTTACTTATGCTTCACCTCTTGCCATGTTTAACAACATTTAATATTGTCGTGTACCTAAACGAGAGTGAACGAAATATTCAAATGTGGAGTTTCGTCAATATGCAACTCGTTGCATATTGAGCTTCACTTAATGTGTAGTATTTGATTGTTGTGGTTGCCATGCCTTGCATATTTAAACCGGACATGCATCATATTTTTTGCGCATCATGTCATGCATTTGTTGTGGTGTTCTCGTGTGTTGATTGTTGTTTCCGATTGCTTCTTCTCGATAGAGTTCCGAAACCGCTTCGGAGTGTGAGGATTCGTTCGACTACGTTGGCTCGTCTTCTTCATGGACTCGTTCTTCTTCCAAGCGGGATCTCAGGCAAGATGATCATTTCCCTGGATACCATTACTATCATTGCCATGCTAGATGTCTCGTTTCTATCGTTGTCTCGCTACCTACCATTTGTATGTCAAGCCTCCCAAATTGCCATGAAAAGCCTCTAACCCCTCCACATCCCAGCAAACATTGTTTGGCTATGTTACTGCTTGCTCAACCCTTCTTATAGCGTTGCTAGTTGCAGGTGCATTTGTTTCCAGCTATCACAATATTATTGCTATTTAATTTAATGCACATATATACTTGGTAAAGGGTGGAAGGCTTGGCCTTTTGCTCGGTGTTTTGTTCCACTCTTGCCGCCCTAGTTACTTGTGTACCGGTGTTATGTTCCATAAATGAGCGCTCCTTACATGCGCGGGGTTGTTATGGGGACCCCCTTGATTTTCGTTTTAGGATAAAACTTGTCTGGCAAGGCCCAACATTGGTACTACATTTGCCTAATAACTAATAAACCTGCATAGGGAGTAATTACCCCGAGGATCTTTAATCAACAACCCGGGCCAGTGCTCCTCATGAGTGTTGGTCCAAACTAGAGTCGTGTGCGGGGCCAACCCGGGGCAACTCGGGTGATGTCTATCAGGCCACTGTACGCTGCGCTCATCTGGTCGTGTCCTGAGAACGAGATACGCGGCTCCTATCGGGTTATGTCGACACGCCGGGCGGTCTTGCTGGACTTGTTTTACCTTTCTCGAACGTCTTGTGCGAGGAATTCCGAAAAATACTTTGGGCTATCTCGAGGTTGCGGTTTTCCAGTGGAATTGCCTAGGAAGATCACGAGGTTCGTGGTCGAGGTTATTCTCGCTGCGTGTGGTTAGTTTGTGATGGATGAGTAGGAGCACCCCTGCAGGGTTAAATCTTTCGGAAAGCCGTGCCCGCGGTTATGTGGCAAACTTGGAAACTTTGTTTAACACCCGGTCATAGCAAACTTGAAGTAAACTCAAATAAAATACACCAACCGTGTGCGTAACCGTGACTGTCTCTTCTCGTGAGTCCTTATCCGAGAGAGAACACGGTGGGGTTATGTTTGACGTAAGTAGGTGTTCAGGATCTCTTAGAGATCATTACTAGATCACGACCGTTTATTCGACAATCATCCCCCTTTATTCTTGTACTCGTAAGTTAGCCACTCAAATAAATGCTTAGTCGCTTGCTGCAGCCTCACCACTTAACCTTACCTCACCCATTAAGCTTTAATAGTCTTGATACCCTTGGAAATGAGATTGCTGAGTCCCCGTGGCTCACAGATTACTACAACAACAGTTGCAGGTACAGGTAATGCGATGATTTGACGTGAGCGCGATGCTTGTTTTGATTTGGAGTTCTTCTTCTTCTTCTTCTTCATCGATCATAGGATGGGTTCCAGGCGGCAGCCTGGGATAGCAAGGATGGATGTCATTTTATCGTTTGTTTTCGTCCGTAGTCGGACCCTGCTCTTCTGTATGATGTTTGTATTTGTTGTTGTATTGATGTGATGTTGATGTAGCTTGTGGCGAGTGTAAGCCAATTCCATATACTCACCTCTTCTGTACATGTACTTGTAATGATATCCATTCTTGCAACACGACGAGATGCGCTTCTATCCCTGTCGAGGCCCTCGTGCCAAAATAAGGATAGGATCGCATCTTGGGCGTGACAAGTTGGTATCAGAGCCTGTACCGACCTAGGAGCCCCCTTGATTGATCGAACTTGGCCGAGTCGAGTCTAGTTAAAACTATTTTGAGTCTAGTTATATCGGAGAGTAGGATTCTTTTACTCCTCTTCTATACTCTGGTGAGGTGTTCGACTTAGGAATTTTCATTCTACTCCTCTTCTCGCTCAATTTTTATTTAGAATCACGCGGGTATTTTGGAATCTATATGATACCGATGTGACGGAGTTCTGTCTTGGTGCCTCCTGTCTGACTTGATTTCTTCCGGGGAGTTGAGCTCCAGGGGATTCTTGACACATCGTTATCATTCAGTTTCCTTAGTATCTCAGGACGGAGGATATTCGAAATTGCTTCAATACTGGTAGTGGCGAGAGGAGTCCGGCATCCCCAGTACTGGTGGAGAGAGTTCGGATGTACTGCCATACTTAGTATCGTTGTGATTACGAGTGTCTGAGGTAGATGAGTTTGCGGAGTTTCTTGGATTATGGTGTGGAAGGTTGCGGGTGCAGTTGTAGCTGATTACCTTGGGTACGTTCCTGGGTCCGCAACCCGAATCGCATAAACAAGAAAGACTTCGGGAATTCTTAGGTGGGAATTCAAGTAGTTTACCTAGGATTATCCTTCCAACAAATGCAAATGGGTTTGTATTTGTTTCCGGCTTAATTTGCAAGCCTCATCCTTTGTTTTGTTGGAGTATGGTTATTCGAGTTGCTTCGATGTCAAGTGGTGAATTCATATCTTTCTAAATGGTGTTCTCACATTTTTATGGGAATGCTAATCCTTTTGTTCAACCGGAGTTGTCATGTCAATTCTTTCCAACCGGTGTGCTTCTCTTCTAGATGATTCGATCCCTTCCAAAATTTTTTTGCAAGATCAATCCTCATATTTCTTTCTGGAGTTCGTCTCATCTGTCTCAAGTTGTATTTGTTTTTCCCACCCTCCCGCCCTTTTTCTTCAATAATTAAATTCTCATGCAAGTGCTTTTATTTTCATGTCATGCTTCCGTTATCTTTTCTTCCATTTGATATCCGGTGATTCATTATGGAGATGCTCAAGTGATTCAAAGTTCATCATTCCTTGTATTGTTTTCTTTCCCGGTGGATTCAATTCAAGCTTTCGGTGCTCATCATTTCCTTTTCATTCTCTAAATGCTTTCCCATGTTGGAAGTTCTTATCCAAGCCTCTCTGTTTGTTCGTTTCTATTCTATCCGGTGTGGCAAGATATCTCAGAAGACTTTCATTTCCATTCAGATCCTCTTAAATTATTTTGAGGTTCTCACCTCATCAAGTTCTCAATTTGTACCAGTGCAATCTCTCTTTCTAAGCAATCATTTCAACGGTGTTCCTTCAGTGGGCTCATAACC
Organism: Elymus sibiricus; assembly: GCA_039707655.1. NCBI lineage: Eukaryota > Viridiplantae > Streptophyta > Magnoliopsida > Poales > Poaceae > Elymus > Elymus sibiricus. Next base: position 87,667,485 of record CM077676.1, read on the forward strand.
CACAGGTGTTCCCCAGGATCTTACCTGACTCTTCTAATCTTTTCCGGAGATCTCCTCAAGTTCTTTTCAATATGACGTAAGAATGAATTCCATCAGTCATATTCCTTCCCGAAGATCGCTTCTAAATCATTCTCATCATTGGCTCAACCTTTTCTTATTCATTATTCCGGAGTATCTCAGTAATTCTTGGTGGTGTTTCTCGCTATCATTCTCAGCATGAAGACCAAAGGAGTGTTTCTCTTAAATCTTATTCCGTTATCCTAGAGATTCATGGTTTCAGCTTCGTGCTATCCTCTTAATTGTTTTTGATAATGAGGAATTCTTTCCATATCTATCCGGTGTATTTCAGAGTTGTTATCATTTCTCGATCCTCCGAAGGCCATCATTTCAGAAGATTTCTTCGTTCTCAGCTTTCAGCTTTCGTTCTCCAAGTCTTCTCAATTGTTGTCCCTTCGTTCGTATCTCAATTATTCCGGTGCTTCAATCAAGTTTTCCATTAGGCGGATCATGATCTCTTCATTCCGATGTATCTTATTCATTCATTATATCCTCATTCATTGCAATTCTTACCGGTGCTCTCGTTCAAGTCTTCTTTAAGCTGTTTATCTCTCTCTTCAGTTCTTTTCAAGAAGAATAAGTCGTATGCTAAATCCGTGCTTGTCATCAATTTAACTTGATGAAGGGTAGGCATAACATAATTCTTATTCTTGTCTGATCAATCGAGTCAATCCTTCTTCCAGAGGTTGTTCATGATATCAAATTCTCGATTCTAAGTTGTTCATCTTTTCTTTTCCGGAGTTCCAAGTTTCTCAAGTATCTCTTCACGAAGCTTCATCTAAATCTCTGCAAGACCTCAATCTTGTTGATTTTGCATCCTTCAATTCTTTCTATCATCCTTTCGTTTCAGAGTTCTTTCCGGAGGTTCTTCATGGTGGTTCTTCAAGATTTTGTTGGAGGTCCTCAAGTATTCTTATATTACATTTCAAGTGCAATTCTTCTCCCTTATCTTTGAGATGGTGTTTTAGCATTCTTGAGTCATGAGGAGTCTCGAAGAGAAGTTATCAAGAATGAGATATTAAATCCATCATTCCTTTCTTAGAGTTATCTTGGATTGGATTTCACCTAAAGCTCTTCCTAAAGATTGTTGCTATCATGGTGTTTATCAATGATCCAAGTTCTCAATGTATCCTCTCGGTGAAAGAAGTTTTCATCTCTCTGTTGATCTCAAACAAATCAATTGTTTCCGTTAGTGGCAGGTTGTCACCTCATAATTTTGAGATGCTTTCCATAAGCCCACAACAAGCCTGTTCTTTTCGTTGTTGGTTTTTCAACAACTCTGTTCAACCTATGTTTTTCACATTCAATGGTGGTAGAAAATGTCATCTTCTTCTCCATTCCTTGTTTTTTTCAAAGATCGAGCTTTTATTCCTTGTTCCGGAGGCATTGTATTGTTGCTCTCTTCGGCTCATCATCTCGCTTGTCAAGATCATGTTCTTTCCAGGCTTTTCATTTAACCAGAGTGTTGTGTTCTCTTTTCAAGTTCTCCCATCTTATCAATTTTGCCTCTCTATACTACCGGAGTGCTGCCGAAATTTCTTGTGAATTCTTGCTTGTTCCTCATGTCATTCTTCATCTCGGTGCAACCTTCATGTTTCATTGGTTTCACTCGTTTGCCAGAGAAGCAACTAAGTTTTACCTCTTCCTTTCTTTTCTCTTCCCCTTTTCATTCTAAGATCTCGGGGCGAGATCTCTTGTAAGTGGAGGAGAGTTGTAACAGCCCGGGACCGACGCTCCAGAAGATTCCCCTTTCTTTTCCATTGTCGCCGTGTGGTTCGAGTGGTTGTCGCATTTATCATCGCATCATACGCATCATCTGCATAGCATCGTCACTCGTTTTCGAAAACTTGCATCCGTTCGTAGTTGCCGGTTTGCTCCGTTCGTGTCGTCGACCGTTTCGAGACCAACCACACACGCACGCGCCCGCGGCATCGGTTTATTATCGGACGCTTTCGGTATTTCAAAATCATGTCACGGGCCGCAAACCTCCCTCTCTTCTTGGCCCAACCACTTCTCCACAGCCCACTGGCCCAACTTAGCCCCCCTCCGTTCGTGGTCATCGGATCGCGATCGGACGGACGAGGTCCAACCCCAACCCTAGTGCCTTCCCTATTTAAACCCCCATGGAGAGAGAGCCCCTCACTCCCTAGGGTTTCCCCCTTGCCAAATTGCAGCCACACCCCTAGAAAAAACCCACCTGCTAGCCCTCCTCCTCCAGATCCCGCAGCCCCAACCATCTGCCCATTTTCGGCCCTCGGATCGCGATCTAGAGGCTGAAAATCACCCAAATCCCACCTACCGGACATGTCCGCGGCCAATCCGGACATGTCCGGGCGACCACTGCGCAGCCGCGCCCGATCCCGCCGCCGCATGCCCGCAGCAGCACGAGGGCAGGAGGCCCTCGATCCCGAGCCGTGCCACCTTGCAGCCCCATCGGATCTGCTCCGTCGGCCCCTCGTCGGAGTGGACCCGAAGCCGCCGCCGCCGCTCCAGGCCGGAACCCCGTCGCCCTGCACCTTCTCCTCCCCTGCCTTTCTTTCTCTCCCTTCCTAACCCTAGTCCCTCTCTCTTCCATGGGCAGGAGCAGGAGCTCCTCGCTGTCGGCCGCCGCCCCCATCCAGCGCGTGGCTGCCGGATCCTCCCGCGCCCATTCCCGGCCGCCCCGCCATCGCCGGAGATCGCGCCATGTCCGGCGCCTCGCCTCAAGGTGCGCCGCCGCCGCCTCCTGCATCATGGAGACGACGACGCCCAGCGCCCGCTCGTCCCGCTCGCGTTGACCTGGGCCAGCGCGGCCCAGCAGCTGTCCACGCCTCGAACCGGCCCAGCTTCGCCCGAGGCCCAGCCTCCTCCTCACCGACTGGGCTTGGCCCATGGTGAGCCCCCTCTGTCCAGCGCCCCGTGCACAGTATAGCTATATTGCGCCCACTGTTAGGCCCGTTGCGTTTTTATTAATTTCAGTAAATTGCCTGTTTTTTAAAATTGCTATAACTAAATAACCGTGCGGCGAATTAAATAGTTTTATATATGTAAAATGCTCAGAAAAATGTGTAGGTTAATAATATGTCATTTTCATCCATGTAAAAATGCCTAAGCTCGCTGTTTTGCATCATTTTGCATAATTGCCATTAATTTGCATTGTCATATTTATTTAACCATGCATTGGAATTAATCCACCTATATATTAAAAATTGTTCATGTTATCGGCATCACATTTTCATACATGTCAAACTTGTCCATTGCAATATTTGCATTTAACTTGCATTTATAATTGCTAAAAGGGGATTAGGCCATAAACTTGCATAATTAATTGTGACATATTTCCCTACATGAACCTATGCATATTATATGTGTTTTCGGGGTAGGAAAATCCATAGAAATTAACTGTGCATTTAGTTTTGTCATTGGAGGAAGTGTGAGTGCATGTCATTTTTGCCATGATGCCCTTTTGTCTATTTTCGTGTGATTTAATCCATGCATGATATGAAATAATTTTGAACATGAGATATGCCCTTGAACATGTATGCTAAGCCCTGGTATTTTTGGTTGTCATAGAAATGCATGTTTAGGTGTTGTTTTCTTGTTGCCAACATGCTATAAAAATCTGATGTTTTGAGGGTCCAAAATATTTCTAAGTCTGGAAATCTGTTATTTTGTTGCTGTGTTGCGATGTGATTTGCTAGTGTTCTAGGAGTCTTTTGGTGATGCCACCAAGGAGTCTTTTGTTAAGCATGTTATGCTCTTTCATGATGTGCCATTAGCTTGCATGAATAGGTTTTGCATCATAATTAAATCTGTTGGTCAATATGTCAATCTGTTAAAAACTGCTGCACATGACTATCCTAATTTTCACTAAGTCTGAGAATCTGTTTTCTTCTATATGCCATGTTGTGTTGATGGTTGCCATGAATCTGAGCATAATTTGATGTTGCCCTAATGTAATGATTTGTAGTGCATCATGTCTACTACCATGCTGTTAATTTTCATGCCATTATATGCCCTGTAGCTTATAGTTTTACTGCTGTCAATATGCCTCCATAAAAATCTGCCATGCTAAAAACTGTTATTTTCACCAAGTCCTAATCTGCCATATTTTGTTGCCATGTTGAGAGCTTCCTACCATGCGATCCATGATTCTTTTGAGTATGATATGTGAAGTGGGAATGAAGTGTATGTTGTATGCTACTGCCCCATGCTTAGTTTGTGCATTTTAGAATCTTGTGGCTTATTGTTTTCATGTGTGCAAAACGCTATGTTGCTGTTTTGGACAGATTTAATTAAAATCTTGCGTTGGTTGTTGTGGTTGAACCGTAGCTCCGTTTTGCACATGTTGCATATGAAACTTGCTTAGAATTTCATGTAGTTTCATAATATCTTGCTGCATCTATGATTTAACATGTTTGTGGTGGGTGTTTGCATGCATTTTGCATTCATGTCACGTGCATCTTGTGAATGTCATATCTTTTAGACCGTAGCTCCGTTTGAGATGTTCCATATATGTAAATCGACTAGAATGACGTGTAGAATTGCATGGTTCACTTTATTTCTCTGTTTAACAAATATAAAACATGATTAGTTCAGATCTGGACCAATTTCGAAATTAACATATGGGGTCGTTTCGGAAATGCTATATGTTGTTTCCGGCCTCATTTAAACTTGCCTTTATGTGTAGTTTACTTATGCTTCACCTCTTGCCATGTTTAACAACATTTAATATTGTCGTGTACCTAAACGAGAGTGAACGAAATATTCAAATGTGGAGTTTCGTCAATATGCAACTCGTTGCATATTGAGCTTCACTTAATGTGTAGTATTTGATTGTTGTGGTTGCCATGCCTTGCATATTTAAACCGGACATGCATCATATTTTTTGCGCATCATGTCATGCATTTGTTGTGGTGTTCTCGTGTGTTGATTGTTGTTTCCGATTGCTTCTTCTCGATAGAGTTCCGAAACCGCTTCGGAGTGTGAGGATTCGTTCGACTACGTTGGCTCGTCTTCTTCATGGACTCGTTCTTCTTCCAAGCGGGATCTCAGGCAAGATGATCATTTCCCTGGATACCATTACTATCATTGCCATGCTAGATGTCTCGTTTCTATCGTTGTCTCGCTACCTACCATTTGTATGTCAAGCCTCCCAAATTGCCATGAAAAGCCTCTAACCCCTCCACATCCCAGCAAACATTGTTTGGCTATGTTACTGCTTGCTCAACCCTTCTTATAGCGTTGCTAGTTGCAGGTGCATTTGTTTCCAGCTATCACAATATTATTGCTATTTAATTTAATGCACATATATACTTGGTAAAGGGTGGAAGGCTTGGCCTTTTGCTCGGTGTTTTGTTCCACTCTTGCCGCCCTAGTTACTTGTGTACCGGTGTTATGTTCCATAAATGAGCGCTCCTTACATGCGCGGGGTTGTTATGGGGACCCCCTTGATTTTCGTTTTAGGATAAAACTTGTCTGGCAAGGCCCAACATTGGTACTACATTTGCCTAATAACTAATAAACCTGCATAGGGAGTAATTACCCCGAGGATCTTTAATCAACAACCCGGGCCAGTGCTCCTCATGAGTGTTGGTCCAAACTAGAGTCGTGTGCGGGGCCAACCCGGGGCAACTCGGGTGATGTCTATCAGGCCACTGTACGCTGCGCTCATCTGGTCGTGTCCTGAGAACGAGATACGCGGCTCCTATCGGGTTATGTCGACACGCCGGGCGGTCTTGCTGGACTTGTTTTACCTTTCTCGAACGTCTTGTGCGAGGAATTCCGAAAAATACTTTGGGCTATCTCGAGGTTGCGGTTTTCCAGTGGAATTGCCTAGGAAGATCACGAGGTTCGTGGTCGAGGTTATTCTCGCTGCGTGTGGTTAGTTTGTGATGGATGAGTAGGAGCACCCCTGCAGGGTTAAATCTTTCGGAAAGCCGTGCCCGTGGTTATGTGGCAAACTTGGAAACTTTGTTTAACACCCGGTCATAGCAAACTTGAAGTAAACTCAAATAAAATACACCAACCGTGTGCGTAACCGTGACTGTCTCTTCTCGTGAGTCCTTATCCGAGAGAGAACACGGTGGGGTTATGTTTGACGTAAGTAGGTGTTCAGGATCTCTTAGAGATCATTACTAGATCACGACCGTTTATTCGACAATCATCCCCCTTTATTCTTGTACTCGTAAGTTAGCCACTCAAATAAATGCTTAGTCGCTTGCTGCAGCCTCACCACTTAACCTTACCTCACCCATTAAGCTTTAATAGTCTTGATACCCTTGGAAATGAGATTGCTGAGTCCCCGTGGCTCACAGATTACTACAACAACAGTTGCAGGTACAGGTAATGCGATGATTTGACGTGAGCGCGATGCTTGTTTTGATTTGGAGTTCTTCTTCTTCTTCTTCTTCATCGATCATAGGATGGGTTCCAGGCGGCAGCCTGGGATAGCAAGGATGGATGTCATTTTATCGTTTGTTTTCGTCCGTAGTCGGACCCTGCTCTTCTGTATGATGTTTGTATTTGTTGTTGTATTGATGTGATGTTGATGTAGCTTGTGGCGAGTGTAAGCCAATTCCATATACTCACCTCTTCTGTACATGTACTTGTAATGATATCCATTCTTGCAACACGACGAGATGCGCTTCTATCCCTGTCGAGGCCCTCGTGCCAAAATAAGGATAGGATCGCATCTTGGGCGTGACAAGTTGGTATCAGAGCCTGTACCGACCTAGGAGCCCCCTTGATTGATCGAACTTGGCCGAGTCGAGTCTAGTTAAAACTATTTTGAGTCTAGTTATATCGGAGAGTAGGATTCTTTTACTCCTCTTCTATACTCTGGTGAGGTGTTCGACTTAGGAATTTTCATTCTACTCCTCTTCTCGCTCAATTTTTATTTAGAATCACGCGGGTATTTTGGAATCTATATGATACCGATGTGACGGAGTTCTGTCTTGGTGCCTCCTGTCTGACTTGATTTCTTCCGGGGAGTTGAGCTCCAGGGGATTCTTGACACATCGTTATCATTCAGTTTCCTTAGTATCTCAGGACGGAGGATATTCGAAATTGCTTCAATACTGGTAGTGGCGAGAGGAGTCCGGCATCCCCAGTACTGGTGGAGAGAGTTCGGATGTACTGCCATACTTAGTATCGTTGTGATTACGAGTGTCTGAGGTAGATGAGTTTGCGGAGTTTCTTGGATTATGGTGTGGAAGGTTGCGGGTGCAGTTGTAGCTGATTACCTTGGGTACGTTCCTGGGTCCGCAACCCGAATCGCATAAACAAGAAAGACTTCGGGAATTCTTAGGTGGGAATTCAAGTAGTTTACCTAGGATTATCCTTCCAACAAATGCAAATGGGTTTGTATTTGTTTCCGGCTTAATTTGCAAGCCTCATCCTTTGTTTTGTTGGAGTATGGTTATTCGAGTTGCTTCGATGTCAAGTGGTGAATTCATATCTTTCTAAATGGTGTTCTCACATTTTTATGGGAATGCTAATCCTTTTGTTCAACCGGAGTTGTCATGTCAATTCTTTCCAACCGGTGTGCTTCTCTTCTAGATGATTCGATCCCTTCCAAATTTTTTTTGCAAGATCAATCCTCATATTTCTTTCTGGAGTTCGTCTCATCTGTCTCAAGTTGTATTTGTTTTTCCCACCCTCCCGCCCTTTTTCTTCAATAATTAAATTCTCATGCAAGTGCTTTTCTTTTCATGTCATGCTTCCGTTATCTTTTCTTCCATTTGATATCCGGTGATTCATTATGGAGATGCTCAAGTGATTCAAAGTTCATCATTCCTTGTATTGTTTTCTTTCCCGGTGGATTCAATTCAAGCTTTCGGTGCTCATCATTTCCTTTTCATTCTCTAAATGCTTTCCCATGTTGGAAGTTCTTATCCAAGCCTCTCTGTTTGTTCGTTTCTATTCTATCCGGTGTGGCAAGATATCTCAGAAGACTTTCATTTCCATTCAGATCCTCTTAAATTATTTTGAGGTTCTCACCTCATCAAGTTCTCAATTTGTACCAGTGCAATCTCTCTTTCTAAGCAATCATTTCAACGGTGTTCCTTCAGTGGGCTCATAACCCACAGGTGTTCCCCAGGATCTTACCTGACTCTTCTAATCTTTTCCGGAGATCTCCTCAAGTTCTTTTCAATATGACGTAAGAATGAATTCCATCAGTCATATTCCTTCCCGAAGATCGCTTCTAAATCATTCTCATCATTGGCTCAACCTTTTCTTATTCATTATTCCGGAGTATCTCAGTAATTCTTGGTGGTGTTTCTCGCCATCATTCTCAGCATGAAGACCAAAGGAGTGTTTCTCTTAAATCTTATTCCGTTATCCTAGAGATTCATGGTTTCAGCTTCGTGCTATCCTCTTAATTGTTTTTGATAATGAGGAATTCTTTCCATATCTATCCGGTGTATTTCAGAGTTGTTATCATTTCTCGATCCTCCGAAGGCCATCATTTCAGAAGATTTCTTCGTTCTCAGCTTTCAGCTTTCGTTCTCCAAGTCTTCTCAATTGTTGTCCCTTCGTTCGTATCTCAATTATTCCGGTGCTTCAATCAAGTTTTCCATTAGGCGGATCATGATCTCTTCATTCCGATGTATCTTATTCATTCATTATATCCTCATTCATTGCAATTCTTACCGGTGCTCTCGTTCAAGTCTTCTTTAAGCTGTTTATCTCTCTCTTCAGTTCTTTTCAAGAAGAATAAGTCGTATGCTAAATCCGTGCTTGTCATCAATTTAACTTGATGAAGGGTAGGCATAACATAATTCTTATTCTTGTCTGATCAATCGAGTCAATCCTTCTTCCAGAGGTTGTTCATGATATCAAATTCTCGATTCTAAGTTGTTCATCTTTTCTTTTCCGGAGTTCCAAGTTTCTCAAGTATCTCTTCGCGAAGCTTCATCTAAATCTCTGCAAGACCTCAATCTTGTTGATTTTGCATCCTTCAATTCTTTCTATCATCCTTTCGTTTCAGAGTTCTTTCCGGAGGTTCTTCATGGTGGTTCTTCAAGATTTTGTTGGAGGTCCTCAAGTATTCTTATATTACATTTCAAGTGCAATTCTTCTCCCTTATCTTTGAGATGGTGTTTTAGCATTCTTGAGTCATGAGGAGTCTCGAAGAGAAGTTATCAAGAATGAGATATTAAATCCATCATTCCTTTCTTAGAGTTATCTTGGATTGGATTTCACCTAAAGCTCTTCCTAAAGATTGTTGCTATCATGGTGTTTATCAATGATCCAAGTTCTCAATGTATCCTCTCGGTGAAAGAAGTTTTCATCTCTCTGTTGATCTCAAACAAATCAATTGTTTCCGTTAGTGGCAGGTTGTCACCTCATAATTTTGAGATGCTTTCCATAAGCCCACAACAAGCCTGTTCTTTTCGTTGTTGGTTTTTCAACAACTCTGTTCAACCTATGTTTTTCACATTCAATGGTGGTAGAAAATGTCATCTTCTTCTCCATTCCTTGTTTTTTTCAAAGATCGAGCTTTTATTCCTTGTTCCGGAGGCATTGTATTGTTGCTCTCTTCGGCTCATCATCTCGCTTGTCAAGATCATGTTCTTTCCAGGCTTTTCATTTAACCAGAGTGTTGTGTTCTCTTTTCAAGTTCTCCCATCTTATCAATTTTGCCTCTCTATACTACCGGAGTGCTGCCGAAATTTCTTGTGAATTCTTGCTTGTTCCTCATGTCATTCTTCATCTCGGTGCAACCTTCATGTTTCATTGGTTTCACTCGTTTGCCAGAGAAGCAACTAAGTTTTACCTCTTCCTTTCTTTTCTCTTCCCCTTTTCATTCTAAGATCTCGGGGCGAGATCTCTTGTAAGTGGAGGAGAGTTGTAACAGCCCGGGACCGACGCTCCAGAAGATTCCCCTTTCTTTTCCATTGTCGCCGTGTGGTTCGAGTGGTTGTCGCATTTATCATCGCATCATACGCATCATCTGCATAGCATCGTCACTCGTTTTCGAAAACTTGCATCCGTTCGTAGTTGCCGGTTTGCTCCGTTCGTGTCGTCGACCGTTTCGAGACCAACCACACACGCACGCGCCCGCGGCATCGGTTTATTATCGGACGCTTTCGGTATTTCAAAATCATGTCACGGGCCGCAAACCTCCCTCTCTTCTTGGCCCAACCACTTCTCCACAGCCCACTGGCCCAACTTAGCCCCCCTCCGTTCGTGGTCATCGGATCGCGATCGGACGGACGAGGTCCAACCCCAACCCTAGTGCCTTCCCTATTTAAACCCCCATGGAGAGAGAGCCCCTCACTCCCTAGGGTTTCCCCCTTGCCAAATTGCAGCCACACCCCTAGAAAAAACCCACCTGCTAGCCCTCCTCCTCCAGATCCCGCAGCCCCAACCATCTGCCCATTTTCGGCCCTCGGATCGCGATCTAGAGGCTGAAAATCACCCAAATCCCACCTACCGGACATGTCCGCGGCCAATCCGGACATGTCCGGGCGACCACTGCGCAGCCGCGCCCGATCCCGCCGCCGCATGCCCGCAGCAGCACGAGGGCAGGAGGCCCTCGATCCCGAGCCGTGCCACCTTGCAGCCCCATCGGATCTGCTCCGTCGGCCCCTCGTCGGAGTGGACCCGAAGCCGCCGCCGCCGCTCCAGGCCGGAACCCCGTCGCCCTGCACCTTCTCCTCCCCTGCCTTTCTTTCTCTCCCTTCCTAACCCTAGTCCCTCTCTCTTCCATGGGCAGGAGCAGGAGCTCCTCGCTGTCGGCCGCCGCCCCCATCCAGCGCGTGGCTGCCGGATCCTCCCGCGCCCATTCCCGGCCGCCCCGCCATCGCCGGAGATCGCGCCATGTCCGGCGCCTCGCCTCAAGGTGCGCCGCCGCCGCCTCCTGCATCATGGAGACGACGACGCCCAGCGCCCGCTCGTCCCGCTCGCGTTGACCTGGGCCAGCGCGGCCCAGCAGCTGTCCACGCCTCGAACCGGCCCAGCTTCGCCCGAGGCCCAGCCTCCTCCTCACCGACTGGGCTTGGCCCATGGTGAGCCCCCTCTGTCCAGCGCCCCGTGCACAGTATAGCTATATTGCGCCCACTGTTAGGCCCGTTGCGTTTTTATTAATTTCAGTAAATTGCCTGTTTTTTAAAATTGCTATAACTAAATAACCGTGCGGCGAATTAAATAGTTTTATATATGTAAAATGCTCAGAAAAATGTGTAGGTTAATAATATGTCATTTTCATCCATGTAAAAATGCCTAAGCTCGCTGTTTTGCATCATTTTGCATAATTGCCATTAATTTGCATTGTCATATTTATTTAACCATGCATTCGAATTAATCCACCTATATATTAAAAATTGTTCATGTTATCGGCATCACATTTTCATACATGTCAAACTTGTCCATTGCAATATTTGCATTTAACTTGCATTTATAATTGCTAAAAGGGGATTAGGCCATAAACTTGCATAATTAATTGTGACATATTTCCCTACATGAACCTATGCATATTATATGTGTTTTCGGGGTAGGAAAATCCATAGAAATTAACTGTGCATTTAGTTTTGTCATTGGAGGAAGTGTGAGTGCATGTCATTTTTGCCATGATGCCCTTTTGTCTATTTTCGTGTGATTTAATCCATGCATGATATGAAATAATTTTGAACATGAGATATGCCCTTGAACATGTATGCTAAGCCCTGGTATTTTTGGTTGTCATAGAAATGCATGTTTAGGTGTTGTTTTCTTGTTGCCAACATGCTATAAAAATCTGATGTTTTGAGGGTCCAAAATATTTCTAAGTCTGGAAATCTGTTATTTTGTTGCTGTGTTGCGATGTGATTTGCTAGTGTTCTAGGAGTCTTTTGGTGATGCCACCAAGGAGTCTTTTGTTAAGCATGTTATGCTCTTTCTTGATGTGCCATTAGCTTGCATGAATAGGTTTTGCATCATAATTAAATCTGTTGGTCAATATGTCAATCTGTTAAAAACTGCTGCACATGACTATCCTAATTTTCACTAAGTCTGAGAATCTGTTTTCTTCTATATGCCATGTTGTGTTGATGGTTGCCATGAATCTGAGCATAATTTGATGTTGCCCTAATGTAATGATTTGTAGTGCATCATGTCTACTACCATGCTGTTAATTTTCATGCCATTATATGCCCTGTAGCTTATAGTTTTACTGCTGTCAATATGCCTCCATAAAAATCTGCCATGCTAAAAACTGTTATTTTCACCAAGTCCTAATCTGCCATATTTTGTTGCCATGTTGAGAGCTTCCTACCATGCGATCCATGATTCTTTTGAGTATGATATGTGAAGTGGGAATGAAGTGTATGTTGTATGCTACTGCCCCATGCTTAGTTTGTGCATTTTAGAATCTTGTGGCTTATTGTTTTCATGTGTGCAAAACGCTATGTTGCTGTTTTGGACAGATTTAATTAAAATCTTGCGTTGGTTGTTGTGGTTGAACCGTAGCTCCGTTTTGCACATGTTGCATATGAAACTTGCTTAGAATTTCATGTAGTTTCATAATATCTTGCTGCATCTATGATTTAACATGTTTGTGGTGGGTGTTTGCATGCATTTTGCATTCATGTCACGTGCATCTTGTGAATGTCATATCTTTTAGACCGTAGCTCCGTTTGAGATGTTCCATATATGTAAATCGACTAGAATGACGTGTAGAATTGCATGGTTCACTTTATTTTGCTGTTTAACAAATATAAAACATGATTAGTTCAGATCTGGACCAATTTCGAAATTAACATATGGGGTCGTTTCGGAAATGCTATATGTTGTTTCCGGCCTCATTTAAACTTGCCTTTATGTGTAGTTTACTTATGCTTCACCTCTTGCCATGTTTAACAACATTTAATATTGTCGTGTACCTAAACGAGAGTGAACGAAATATTCAAATGTGGAGTTTCGTCAATATGCAACTCGTTGCATATTGAGCTTCACTTAATGTGTAGTATTTGATTGTTGTGGTTGCCATGCCTTGCATATTTAAACCGGACATGCATCATATTTTTTGCGCATCATGTCATGCATTTGTTGTGGTGTTCTCGTGTGTTGATTGTTGTTTCCGATTGCTTCTTCTCGATAGAGTTCCGAAACCGCTTCGGAGTGTGAGGATTCGTTCGACTACGTTGGCTCGTCTTCTTCATGGACTCGTTCTTCTTCCAAGCGGGATCTCAGGCAAGATGATCATTTCCCTGGATACCATTACTATCATTGCCATGCTAGATGTCTCGTTTCTATCGTTGTCTCGCTACCTACCATTTGTATGTCAAGCCTCCCAAATTGCCATGAAAAGCCTCTAACCCCTCCACATCCCAGCAAACATTGTTTGGCTATGTTACTGCTTGCTCAACCCTTCTTATAGCGTTGCTAGTTGCAGGTGCATTTGTTTCCAGCTATCACAATATTATTGCTATTTAATTTAATGCACATATATACTTGGTAAAGGGTGGAAGGCTTGGCCTTTTGCTCGGTGTTTTGTTCCACTCTTGCCGCCCTAGTTACTTGTGTACCGGTGTTATGTTCCATAAATGAGCGCTCCTTACATGCGCGGGGTTGTTATGGGGACCCCCTTGATTTTCGTTTTAGGATAAAACTTGTCTGGCAAGGCCCAACATTGGTACTACATTTGCCTAATAACTAATAAACCTGCATAGGGAGTAATTACCCCGAGGATCTTTAATCAACAACCCGGGCCAGTGCTCCTCATGAGTGTTGGTCCAAACTAGAGTCGTGTGCGGGGCCAACCCGGGGCAACTCGGGTGATGTCTATCAGGCCACTGTACGCTGCGCTCATCTGGTCGTGTCCTGAGAACGAGATACGCGGCTCCTATCGGGTTATGTCGACACGCCGGGCGGTCTTGCTGGACTTGTTTTACCTTTCTCGAACGTCTTGTGCGAGGAATTCCGAAAAATACTTTGGGCTATCTCGAGGTTGCGGTTTTCCAGTGGAATTGCCTAGGAAGATCACGAGGTTCGTGGTCGAGGTTATTCTCGCTGCGTGTGGTTAGTTTGTGATGGATGAGTAGGAGCACCCCTGCAGGGTTAAATCTTTCGGAAAGCCGTGCCCGCGGTTATGTGGCAAACTTGGAAACTTTGTTTAACACCCGGTCATAGCAAACTTGAAGTAAACTCAAATAAAATACACCAACCGTGTGCGTAACCGTGACTGTCTCTTCTCGTGAGTCCTTATCCGAGAGAGAACACGGTGGGGTTATGTTTGACGTAAGTAGGTGTTCAGGATCTCTTAGAGATCATTACTAGATCACGACCGTTTATTCGACAATCATCCCCCTTTATTCTTGTACTCGTAAGTTAGCCACTCAAATAAATGCTTAGTCGCTTGCTGCAGCCTCACCACTTAACCTTACCTCACCCATTAAGCTTTAATAGTCTTGATACCCTTGGAAATGAGATTGCTGAGTCCCCGTGGCTCACAGATTACTACAACAACAGTTGCAGGTACAGGTAATGCGATGATTTGACGTGAGCGCGATGCTTGTTTTGATTTGGAGTTCTTCTTCTTCTTCTTCTTCATCGATCATAGGATGGGTTCCAGGCGGCAGCCTGGGATAGCAAGGATGGATGTCATTTTATCGTTTGTTTTCGTCCGTAGTCGGACCCTGCTCTTCTGTATGATGTTTGTATTTGTTGTTGTATTGATGTGATGTTGATGTAGCTTGTGGCGAGTGTAAGCCAATTCCATATACTCACCTCTTCTGTACATGTACTTGTAATGATATCCATTCTTGCAACACGACGAGATGCGCTTCTATCCCTGTCGAGGCCCTCGTGCCAAAATAAGGATAGGATCGCATCTTGGGCGTGACATGGTTCCTGCTCCACGTGAGATCATAGGTGGTCGACGCGAGGCGAAGAGTAGCGCCAGAAGGCCCAGCTCGGAGATTTTGGTGCTACTGGTTCCTGCTCCATGTGAAATCATGGGTGGTCGACGCGAGGCGAAGAGTAGCGCCAAAAGGCCTGGGGTCGGAGATGTTGGTGTCCGGTTCGTGGGGGTTGAAGGGTTTCCCTTCTCTAGAGATTCTAGAATATTGCTATTCATGTATTTGTTGGGTGAACCGTTGGCCTGAGCAAGTGCACAGGCTATGTGTGTTGGGTCCCATCGCCTGCCATAGTATATACATGTAGGCATGGATGGATGGGCAAGCTCCTGGGCGATCCAGGTCTATTGTGGTTGGTTTGTTATCCATACAAAGGCATGCAGATGGCTACAATAACACACGTCCAAATAGGTATGAAGAGGGCCTCCACTTCCGTTCTACACTCCCATAGCTTCCACTATCACTGCTGGCGAGAAGGGTGTTCTCGAATGAGTAAGCGCTGGTAGATATTATACCGGACATTTTTGGTTAGATTTCAATGGGAGAATAGTAGAGATGTGTGGAATCTATGGAAGATGCGGATTCTCTACATCTCTACTGTTGTATTATCACCGTCTGAGTCGAGTCGAGATGGCGTCAACGGTCAACAACAATGCAGGTCAGGCGCGCCTATCCGGTGGACCGAAAATCGGGCCCGACCACCAGTGCACGGGTGGCACACGAAGGGACAAGGCAAAGGGCGGCAGATGAGATGGCCCCAGTGGATTCCTCGGCCCACGCGTCATAAACCCTCATCTAGAGGACACCGGCGCGACGGTGCCCGGGTAGACGCCTCTACCCGCTAGCCATTGAGATTAATGTTGTCATGTTGTCCGTGCAAAGCCAGCGAAGGTCATGCAACCATGTTGAGCATGGAACGTCCCGCATCAATAGATCTCCCATATCTCATGTTTCAGAAAAGTGATCAAAGTATCATCCAAGATGGAGGAAACTTGCCAATATATTCCCAACAACAAACTTGTCGCGTAAGACACATCCAAGGAATTTCAGCTCCCATGCAAGGCATTGCATTTCATCAGTCTGCTCAACTACATAATCCTTATAACCGTTTTGTAGTCATGATACTTTTCCTTGACATACATTTCGCCGCCAACATCATTTTCACTGAAGTTAACTTCAAGTGATCCCACATTCCTTGGCATCATTTGATTGAGGAAGTCAACCTACACGAAGTAGTCGATTGATGTAGAGGTAAATGTAGTAGAAATCATGTCGATATGCTCCCCCAAAACCACGTCACTCCCCACCCAGTGCAAATTCTCAAGGAATCTGATTTTGATGGCCTTCTCTTTTAACAGTCATCCAAACGGTTAACGAGATGAGATAGCCTTCAAGCAGGGCCCAACATATACTCTCTTTTCAGGCACTACCTTATTAGCCAGGGATATTACGACATCTCTAGCAGACCCCCTAAAACCGGTTAGAGGACCTCTAAACCGGACCTAGCCGGTCCCCTAATCCGGTTAGAGTAGTAAAATATTTCCTTCGAGCAGCGGTCGAGGTGTTAAAATACTCCAACTCCCACGTGCCAAGTAAATCTCCCCCCCCCCCCCACGTGCCACACCAACGCCCACTCCGCCGCCCAATCCACCCACGTGCCACACCCATGCCCACTCCGCCGCCCGCACGTCGGCTGGATCCGGCGGCCGCCGCTCCCACCCCCCTCCCGTCCATTCGTAGTGCTTGACCGGCGGATCCACGCCGTGGTGGCACCTCCTCCTCCCGCACATCTTCCTCTCACGCGTACAACGCCTCCTCCTCTCACGCCGGTGGCGCATCCACCAGGCGGCGCACCGGCCTTCTCGTTCCTCCTCGGTGATGCCCAACAAATATTTGCAGTACGATGCAAATAACAAAATACATTTTAAATTAATGATAGCATGTTTTTATCGTTCTTGTTTTTTCTTTCTTTTTTTGGTATATTTTTTGGGTTTTACGTGTTTTTTGCTCTCTTTTTTTGCTTTCGTTGTTTTTTGTGTTTCTTTTTCAATTTTGTAGTTTTTGTTCGTTTCTTTCTACATTTTTGTTATACACCAAGAATAATTTTTATGTACACGTTCAACATTTTCCAAATATATAATTAACATTTTTGACAACTTATATTTTTTTAAGTCTACTTTGCCCATATACATTGTATATTTTTTGTATACACCAGAAAGATTTTTTATATACACGTTAAACAATTGGAAAATACATGATTAACATTTTGAAAATACATATTAACATTTGGTAAAATATAACTTTTTACGTCTACATTCTCCAAAAACATTGTACATATGTGTATACATCAGAAACATTTAGATATACACGTTTAACATTTTACAATTTCATGGTCAACATTTTTTTTAAACATATAGTTTTTTATGTCTACTTTTTCTATACACATTCTACATTTCTTGTATACATCATGATCATTTTTTATATACACATTTAACATTGTCCAAATACATGATTAATATTTTCGAAAACTTATAATTTTTTATGTCTACTTTGTCCTATACACATTGTATATTTTTTGTATTCACTAGAAACATTTTTTATACACATTTAACATTTTTTAAATGCATGCTTAATTTTTTTCAAAATAACGGAAACTTACATTATTATTTTCCTAATTTTGTTTACCATACACACTACCCATTTGTTGTATACAATGGAAACATTTTTTCTAGAGAAGTTTAACATTTCTTTAATGCATGATTAATATTTTTTTAAATTTTGCATATAAGTGATTTTTGTAATAGAAATATTCAAAGTATTTCAAAATAAAGCCAAAAGAAAGAAAAACCGAGTGTAAGAAAGGAAAAGGAAAGAGCCGAAGGCCGCGCTGGGCCGGCCCAATCGGGCAACTGTCAGTAAGAGAGAAAAGGGGGGAAATGGGGGAGAACATGGGATCGAACCTGCGTCTCCTAGGTGGAAGAGCGACCATCTAGCCGGGGGAAAGGAAAGGCAAGGAAAAAAAGCGAATCGTTTTTGCCACTTTCGGGTGGCATTGGTGGGTAATTCTTGCCAACTTCAAGGGTAATTTGGATGACGATGAACGGACATAAGCACTCCGTGCTTTATTATTATTAGGTAAAGATGTGGTACGCAACGCACCTCGTCTATGTCACACATCACCACCCTCTGGACAGTCTTGGGCCTCAGCGCCTCCCTCGCCACAGAGCCCTCGCCGCCGCCCATGATGAACACCGTCTTCGGGCTACAACAATGAAATGGAATTTCCAGATTGCATTGACCCCGGAGAGACTGAAAACCAGGCACAATCCGGCGATTGCTTGCTCACTTGGTGTTGATTATAATGGTTATTTAGAAAACGTAGGATAGCGTAGGATTTATTCTACCTTGACTTGTACTCCAAGATGATCATGTACTCCTATATAAATGCCCACAAGGCTCGAGCAATAAACATCGATTCCACCAATCTCTCTCTATCCCTTCTAACATGGTATCAGAGCTCCTCCGACTCCTCGGCATGGCCTACAGCTCGTGCAGGTCCCTCGTCTACGCATGCCCGGTGCTGGCAACACCGATGCGTGCCTTCGTCCACGACGTGTCCCCGGGCCTGGCAAGCCTGGTGTGGCGCTTCGTCAATTTCAACTTCGTCTGTCTACGCATGCCCGGTGCTGGCAACACCGATGCGTGTCTTCGTCCACGATGTGTCCCGAGCTTGGCAAACCCGGCACGACGCCTCGTCAACACCGTCTTCTTCCCGGCGCTTCACTGCTTCGACACCACTGCGCCCATGACTAACTCGGCGCCTCGTTGCGCCCGCGGCTTCACGGCGACTACCTCGACACCGGCCACCCCGACTCGACATCGACCACGGCGTTCTTCGCACGGCTACCTCGACCACGGCTACACCACCCTACGCCCTCGGCTACATCGACATCGACACAAAGGGCAACCGCCTTGCTTGAGCAATCTCGCCGGTTTCCACTCCAGCCACAACTTCCGCGATGCTTCGACCGCTACGACTGTGGGGGGTGTCCGTCGGCTTACCTTCGGATTCTTCTCCAGTCTCACCGTCTGCGTCGCTACAGTTGTGACTGCGGGGGAATGTTGAGTATAATGGTTATTTAGGAAACGTGGGATAGCGTATAATTTATTCTACCTTGACTTGTACTCCAAAATGATCATGTACTCCTATATAAATGCCCACGAGGCTCAAGCAATGAACATTGATTCCACCAATCTCTCTCTATCCCTTCTAACACTTGGGATGGAAGAGAAGCGGCGGGTGTATCAAGCAGTCGTGGTAGATGAACTCGTCCGCCTCCGCGCTCTGCATCTTCGCGTCGATTATCAGAGCCTTGCCAAAACGCTTCGTATCGACCAGGGCGATCTCCTGGTACTTGCTCGTCCCTCGGTGCAGCACGTTTTCAAGCACACACACACAAAGAGAATGGGTATAAAAACAACATTTACATGCAAGACCGCCTCAGAAGAGAGAGCTCAGAGATTCACCTACCTGTTCAAGGCGTAGCAGAGCTTGAGGCCGTCGTGGATCTCCTCCTCGTACCACTGGGTTTCCTCACGATCTCCCCTCTGCTGCAGCTGCTGCTGCTTCGCCAAGGCCGCCGGCTTGCCGTGCCCATTCATCTCACCAACTATACTACCTCTTCCTGCACAGCCCCTAACATCTTGCAGACAAGAGCGAAGTTAACTGGTGGCTCTGTGACGATCTGACGAAGGATCCAGCCTGTCTCACCGTTGGCGATGGACTGGCTTTATAGAAGAGTAGAGTGCGGTGTTTTCCTAGGGGCGAGCGAGAGTACCAGGAGTACGTGACTTAGGCCTCTACCAATGCATATAAGTGATTGGTTTTTTATTGCTAAGCTTCCTTCATTTAATTAGGTGTAGACTTAGAATTGTGTGTCCATCTAGATACATTCGTTTAGCATGTTTCTTACCGGGGTCACCAAACTAGTCTCTCTTTTCATAATTAACTTGCCACATCAAATTTTTTGTCTACTTGGCAGCCTTAACACCTGTACAAAGTGAAGCATTGAGAAGGGCCTTAGAAACAGTGTGCGTGACACTTGTACAACTCCGGCCCATCAATACAAAGGAAGTGGGCCAGACCATGTTTAATTGGATGACACGGCGTGTTGGTGTTGATTGATCTACGTATGCAGATGCTATCCATGTGAAAATGGACAGATTTGTCTCTTTTCTAAAATTTAGCACGGCCCGGATCCAGAAAAAATAATCATAAAATGACTCATTTGCATGACACTCGAGGATGTGGTGTGATGCTAGATAGCACGACGCTTTGGCCTCAGGCACCATGCTTGATGGCGCAATAGCTACCTCTAGTAAGGGTGTCGTGCTATCTAGCATGGCGCCCTAGCCCAGGGCGTCATGCTATCTTGCATGGAGCCCCAGCCCCCGGCGTCATGCATAGTGGGTCATTTTATGAATTTTTTAATCCAGTTCATTTTGTGCTAAAGTTTCAAAAAAGGGTCAGATTTGTCCATTTTCACGTTATCCATCGATCTACGGAGGAGAAGAAAACGAGAGTCCAAAACCGATGAGACAAGTCACATCAAACTGTGTTAGTTCTCTGATCATGTTTATTTACATTACATTTATCTCCCGAACACAGTGGCCGAGGAGAGAAAAAACTGAAGGTGGAGTGAATAATGTGTAAAAACGTTCGATGCAAAATTAGTGTGGTACAATTAATATTATGCATGAGAAAATAAGAGGCTATTCTCTTAGGGATTTCTGCACCCAGGTCTAGATGCTCCCATCCGTGAACAGTAAAATCGTTTGAAATAGTAAAAAAATCAAAAAATTCCATTTTTTTGTGGTGTAAGATTGCTGAATGCGTGATGCCCATGCCAAATTTGGTGGAGTTTGGACATTCGAGGAGCTCGTGGCAAAAAAGACAAATTTTAGGTCCGTGAGAAAGTTTGAAAAAACACCACTGTTCACAGCCGATTTTCTCTTTTTTGGCCCGAGCTCCTCGAATGTCGTTTACCATTGAAATTTAATATGCACCTGGTGCACTCAAGCATCTTGCTTGCAAAAAAATTTCAGAATTTTTTGAATTATTTTATTATTTGTTTTGATTTTACTGTTCACCGAGTGTAGATCAGCCTGGGCACTGTTTTGAATATCCTCTTCAGGGTGTGCTTTATTGATTGGGAAAATAGTTACATTGTCTACTAGAAAATCAAGAATAAAATCTGCAGGGCCATCCTCCCACACAGTCCACAGCTCCCACTCGACACGACTAGCTAGAAAATACGCTTAAATATTACTCTCCATATGAGTGAACTCAAAAATTACATGATCAAAGTTGCGAGCTAAGAAAGAACATATTTCATATGCACATCATGCCAAAAAAATCAACAGCCCCCCCTCGACCCGGCTAGCTAGAGTATGCGCCACAATATTATTTTCCCTATGATTGAACTAAAAAATTACATGAACAACATTGTGAGCTAAGAAAGAACATTCTTTATATATAGCTATTGTCGGCACCGCCGAGTTGCCTTCATCTTTCATCTCCTCACAACTTCCATGCAGTTGCTGTTAATGATCCTTTTGTTGAAATGCACCTTGGCTAAATTAAATTAATTCATTCACTAGTAAATATGTGACTCTAAATAAAATCAACAACTGCAACCCCTATATATAAAAACATCCTAAGATGAAAGCAAGTAGATTACCTATTTCGATGATCTTTGGGTTTTGAGCAAGATGAAAGCAACCCGATAACAGAAAGGATTTTTTTTACCTTTTTTACCCAAAGAACTTTTGTAGTGAATCCACTAATTAAGGGGTACCCTTTGCAAAGGTTATCCCTCCCCCCTCTATGGTGCTGACAACTGGCGCATTGCATGTGCGCCACTTGTGGCAACGTGGGAGTTTTTTTCTTTTTCGTAGATTCATTTATTTCAAAACGTTTTATCTCTTAAACCTTGCACGAAACCATTTTCATCGTTGGATTTTTTGCGTCGAGATCTTTGAAACTAGATTCCATATAATAGGGCTGAAACGAACGACCTTGACATGCGCTACACACTTATTTACAACGCCGGTCGCAAAAAACAAAAGGCGTTAGAACGATCTCGGGTGCCATCGATAGCTGTCGAGTATACGTTGTGTGCCCGGACGGTGTTATTCGCCGCTGCCTGCCTGCTTGAATGGACCCACTCGCCTACTCAAAATTGCACCTACATCTAAACGCCAGCAGATGATGGGACGCAACGCACTGGCACACAACAGACCTTGAACCAATCAAGCACCAAATGGCAATATTAATTGGACTCACTTCCGACCTAAGCGTATGGAACAGAACGCGACTTTGCAACTATGGGGCTGGCTGGCCGATGTGTTTTTGGACACGGTTCGTCGCCATAGCAGCATTTCTGAAAACCCTGGCATGGGCTTCAATGGCCGCAAAAATGGCTGCCATGGCAGTCATGACACGGAGTCGTGTGGTTACATGTGATTGTACCTATTGCATAGCTACATGACGAGGAACGAAATATAATGCATAAGAAGAGACAACATGCAAACATAATAATATTTCAAGCTCAATCGCTCGTACAAACCGATTATAAATGAACAAAAATGGATAATTATCTTACATTACAAAAAAAAAACTCGCTCTCAGACTGCTGTCCTGCCAGGCTATTCATGTCTCTTCTATCCCTTGGTTGTTTGGGGCTGTCGAGCCTACCGCGGCGCGTGCACGTGTCGTCTGACCAGTCAGTTTTCTTCACAACCATATCCTGTTGGTCATACGCGTCTGTTGTGGGTCGGCGAACCGCCGGAACGGGGTCAAGCTAGGCAGCGGCGCTAGGCACCTGCCACTACAGATTTAGCCACTGAAATCGCTAGGTACAAGGCCGTAGCATGGGCAGTTCAAAGGCAAAAAGAAGCACACAAAGAGAAGAAAGAAAAGTGAAGCTGCCAGGAGAAAGTAGAGAGTAAACCGAAAGATTAAACGGCCGAGCCATGACACCGAGATTCAATCTTAGCTCATCGTGGCCTCATTTCATCAAGCAAGTCATCTTCATCACCACAGAAACCAACGAGCTCGGCATGGGTAACCTGCAACGACGAGGAAAGCGAAGGATGGTGAGCGAGAAGAAAAGAAATGTCATAGCCAAGAAGGAAACAATTCTCAACCTCACATGCCGCGAGGAACCAACACTGCGACACCGGCACCGGCGGCCGCGGCACTGGCAAATAAAGCACGGAGGGCGCCGAGAAAGCTCGAACAAGCCCATGCACTGGACCTCCGCTTCTGCTGCCAGCGGTCCGGCGGCTCCACGGACAGCGTGCTGATGTTTATATGAAGTTTGTTAATTAGAACTAGCTAATTGTTGCATGCATGCATTTGATTACGTGAATTATACAATGGATAGTCAGAAATTCAGAGCCCGTCTTTTCTTCAAACTCACCTTGTATATACTTCCTTTATAATACAGGAAATAGCCAGGTAGGTAGGATTTAAGATATGGATCTGGGCTGTTGAAACATGTTGAACCCTAAACTGGTACGAACAACAACTTGAATAGTTTCTCAGATTTTTTTCAAAGATGCCGCTGAAGTTAGACAAAATTACACCACAATCGCCACAGGCAAGTGAAAAATAGGTTCGACACCTCACCCTCGAGCGACACGTCACTCCTTCTGTAAGCAAAACTTCAGAAAAAGACACCCGTTCGTCTCCCGCCCGGTGCCCGTCCCCATCTGCCACCTCCCTCCGCCACGCAGTGATACCGGCAGGCGGAGGCAACCGACAAGCAAGGACTATATCATAAACAAGCACGAGGTGGTGATCATAAGATATAAGGAGAATAAGATAGACTCATAGGAGCGTGTCATATTTTTTTCCTGTTGCAACGGACGGGCGTGTTTGCTAGCGTTTTACATAAACGTGAAATCAAAGTTGGGATATTATAGACCCACCCCTTTTTTATACTAATTTTAACATAACCTTTGTACATTGATAAGCTAAAATCTTACCCTCTACTAGTCAAATCAGATAAGTCTGGCACTACTTGCTCTGATGCTTGACTTCACGCCGTCGACGGCCGATCGCACAGGATGTTCGGCAGACATTGGTAAATTGTCATGTGTGGTCCACAGATTGCATAGGCATGCTGTAATGCCCGAAATGCGCTTCTAGCTCACACGAAGATTGAAAGGCCTTTGTTGGGACTAGGACTGCATCTTGGGCCCTTCAAAAGTTTTAGGTTCACGCGGGTTTTCAAATCGTTATGACATCGACTGCTGACAGGAATTCTTTTGGTGCCCCTATCTGATACACCAAGAGATTCGTGCCACAATTGCTATTGTTTCAGTTTACTTATAACGCCCAACATGTTGTCCTAGCCCAACCAAGACTTTGAAATCTCCACTAAGGATAGAAGCACATATTGGTCGCACCAACAAATGACTTCGGAACATACACGTAGGGTCATATGTTGGTGAACAGGATGGTCATCACAAAAGATACTACTAAAAGAGATGATGAGATAAATACTAGATAACATTATGACGTACATATGCCCATACATAAATATTTCACCAAAGAGTGGTCACATGGTCATCAATCATTGCAGTGGAAGAAGGCACGGATGGAAGTACGGATAACAAGCAAATATGCCTAAGAGACAAGAGAAATAAGCAAGACGTCCAACAAGACTGTCGCTCAACAACCTCAAATCTAGTCATCGTCAAAGAAGAACAAAAATAAACTCCACGTAGAACGTGCCATGCTCTCGACTTTACCTGAACCTATACCTACACCTAGAGTTGTTGTGGTATCCGTGAGTCACTGAGACTCGGAAATAACACGCATAATGGGGTCGCAATCTAGTTGATCAAGAAGGGATCCTGAATACCTGCCTATGATTCATTCATAACCCCACCGTGTCCTCTTATTGTTTGCATACCCATAAGAAAAGAAAGTCGCGGTACGCACATGGTTGAGAAAGTTTTATTTATTAGTTGAAGTTTTCTACAACTGGTATTATAAACTTCCAAGTCGCCCGTAACCGCGGGCATAGCTCTCTGAAAGATTTAACCCTGTAGGGATGCTTCCAACTTTCCATTATAAGTCCACACGCATGCCCGTTCCTCCAAGTTCAGGGCTGTTAGAGCCTGTAATCCGTTATGGTAGTTTGGAGAAACAAGTTCCTCTAGCTAATGTCAAACTAATCGAGAAGATCTCCCGGTGGGTCGAAATCCGGATCAGAGCCGCACGTATCTCGTGACCCGGTCCCATCTGTTTATGATGAGGCTGCGGGTAACCAAACCTAAGTTTCCCCTTGGTGGCCCCGCAAGCTACTAGGTATTATGGACCGACGCCCTTGGCACTAGCCCCCCTGTTGTTATGAAAAGCATCTCGGATGTCGTCACACCCTATGCAACTTTTATGTTTGGCAGATTTAGTACCAATCTTGGGACTTCTGGAAAGATACTTCAATTTAAGAGTGCGAAAAGATACTTCAATTAATCCAAGTTTTACAGTCATTTTATTATGTTTAGATTAATGCAACATAAATATGTACTTAATGCATAATATATGGTTAGGGGTGAACTTGTGAAGAGGCACATGAATGGAAAACCAATAAACAATGCAATACAGACAAAACTATGTTTGTCTTTTATTCCCAAGTTTTAACTAGTACAATTCGGGTTCACACATGCTAGTGCATGGCAATTTATTTTTCACCGCTACAGGGACCAAACCATCGATTAAGCAGCGGTGTTCCATATATCTAGTACTAGAGTTCTTATCTTCTCAATTGGTACCGGTGCTGACAAATGGCGCCGTGGTGGTAGAGCAGTATGGTGGGACATACACATTGCATAATGCTGGTAGCGTCTGCAGCGCTAACTTCCTTATCTCCACGAACTGAGGTAGTTTTTGAGGCTGGATAGAGCCCTGGCCCTGTGGGTACTGTTGTTGAGATTGCTGGAAGGAGCCCTGGCCTGACGGGAATTGTTGCTCAGATTGTTGGATGGAGCCCTGGCCTGACGGGTACTGTTGCTGGGATTGTTGGATGGACCCCTGGCCCGACTGTTGTTGTTGTTGTTGATGCAGAATAATAGCGTGAACGACATTGTGGATGGCTTGGCACCGTGACTGCTCAGGGATCTGCCACAGCTGCTGACAACACTGTTGTTGCAACTCCTGGAAACTACTTTGTTGCAATACTTGTGGCCTTGCATGCGCTATATTGTGTTGTTGCAATAGGACATCCATGCATGGAACCAGTTGTTGTTGCAGAAATGGTTGAAGGATTTGTTGTTCTTGTTGTGGAATTTGTTGTCCTTGTTGCTGCGAAATTTCTTGTTGCGGCTGCGGATATGGTTGAAGTGGTGGAAATGATTGCGGTTGCGGATATGGTTGTTGTGGTGGAAATGGTTGTTGTGGTGGAAATGGTTGTGGTTGTGGATATGGTTGCGGCTGCGGATATGGTTGTTGTGGTGGAAATGGTTGCGGCTGTGGATATGGTTGTTGTGGTGGAAATGGTTGCGGCTGCGGATATTGTTGTTGTGGTGGAAATTGTTCTTTCTGCCCTGGAATTTGTTGTTGTGTTTGCTGCACAGATGGCCTTTGTGGCTGCAATTGTGACATTGGACCTCTTACTACAGCTGAGGTGGTGGTCTCCGCGATAGCAAGGAGGGTAAGGATGAGAAAGGTCTTCATGGTGGAT
This sequence comes from Elymus sibiricus, assembly GCA_039707655.1. Lineage (NCBI taxonomy): Eukaryota > Viridiplantae > Streptophyta > Magnoliopsida > Poales > Poaceae > Elymus > Elymus sibiricus. The sequence goes on from CM077676.1 coordinate 87,694,114, forward strand.
TTGTATTGTCCACTACTTGCTTGGCTTGAATGATGTGCTCTAGTTATGAGAATGATGGATGAGGAAGGACGATCATCATGCTACCGGCCTATTTATAGCTGCCATGGAATGATCTCTTCCACTACTTGTATTTACTTTTCTGAAAAGTGCTTGGATGCTTCCCGAAATCATAATTTTGTATGTTGTGTTTGATGGCACTACTTACAAGTGTATTCTTGGACTAGTCATTAAAGTTCCTTGTTTTTGCACTATCATTCCACAACCAAAAAGGTGTGATAACTCGCGTGACTCATCTTATTCACTTTACAGCTCAAACACTGATCTAGATTGCATAATTTTCTGTAACTAAGTTTGTAATGTTCTACAAGTTGTTACGTGTACACTAGATAAGCATGGCTTGCACAGAAATTTGTTCGTAATCTTTTGTAGCCTGTTAAGATAGATGAGACCAGTAATGTAACTTGCTTTGGTAGGCCATGACTCACCAAATTCCTTTTACATGTGAAGCGTTGTAGTGTTTTAGAAGTTATTAGCACACATCAACTTTGTAATGTTCTAGAAGTTGTTAGAAGTAAACCAGATAAGCATGGCTTGCACAAAACAAAGTTTGTAATCTTGTGCGGCATGTTTAGATAGATTAGACTAGTAATGTAGCTTGCTTTGAAAGACCATGACTCATCAAATCCTTTTACTTGTCTTAAGTGTTGTACAATTTATTAGCACATATCAACTTAGTATGGCTTGCAACATGTGTGAATGCCAATGTTTATTCTAGATTCTATTCGTTTGTAGATCTTATTCTGCTTTACGCAAATCATGCAGATGATCATCTACGGTAACGCTTGCGAGCCCAGCTGCAACAATGTTGGCAGGGTCGGACGGAGGCTGTGGGATGGCACGAGTTTTTGTGACAACCTGTAGTTCATAATTGTAAGGAAGATACATGTTATATTTTTCATGCTTGCTAAAAAACAGAAATTTAAAAGTATAAAATAATTGAGTAGCTAAATAATGGAACTCACTATTAAGACCTCACAACCAGATTGAAAAATTCAAGTCGTTCTTAAATAAAAATAAAAAAGAATTTTCTTCGTTCCAATTTTGTTTGCCCGAAAGACATCTTTTTTTTCTATCGATTTTGTCGAGTCATTACACTGATTAAATAAATGATTATCAAGCGGTTCTTATTTGAAGAACCCTTACCTTTTGTTTAGCTTGAGACTAAATCCTCGATGCTGTTGTATTAAGATAAAAAAATATTGTGATTAGCAAAGTTCTCAAAAACTTAGACATGACCTCCAATCATTATTTATCTTTTGGATCACATGCAAATAATAATTAGATAACTTGACTAGATTCCATCATTGCCATTTCAAATATAGTGAATGTAAAATCCAAACATAATCCTTAGGTTACAATACAAATTACACATCAATTGTTTGAAATTAAAAATATACGAATGATTTATAATTAACTTAGAAAGAATAAGTCATGTCAGGAGTGAATTATTAAGCTTCATTATAATAAATACTATAATTGATGAATAATTACAAAAGATAAATAAAAAACTAAGCTAATCTTGTGCTTCCCAGATCTTCAACTTCTTCCTAACTTGCAATGGAAATCTCAAAGGAAAAAGTGTTTGGTTAAGATTAGAATGTTTGCTTCTCAACTGAAAAAAATGATTGCATCTCCATGGAAATGCAATGTTTAATTTAGGAACCTAGCCATGAGAAACTACTAAGTAGACTGATTCCTAGTCATATTAGAGAGAGTTAACTTCTTAGAAGCGAATCCGCCATTTCCAGATGAAGGCAACTGTAGGCAGCAGCAAGCGAAAATTCCAAAAACAATGACTAGCCAGCTCACAAGAACAAATAGCCAAATTATAAAGCATCAAAACAATGCTAAAGATGAGGCAATTGCCAACCCAGCAAACCATGGTGCGGATGTAGCAAGTCTCATCCAAAGCCAGCCAACTACTTAGCTAGATAACTATCAACCACAGCAAGACAACCAACTTTCTGTTCTATAATTCCAAAATTAAACAGTAAATTAGTAGTTGTCAAACCACACAGGACAGTCACCACATGCTGTGGCAGGGTCATATAGGCCACCCAAGACTATATAGGGCACGCAAACTAGCAGTGCTAGTGCCCTCAAACCCCGCTGGTACACGAGTACCAAACAAGAGCAATGACCAATTCACTATTAGCAATTGGAAGAAGAAGCTAGGAGGAGCAAGCTTGCCACAAGAAACACGTCATTGAGATTTCCTGAAGAACAAGCTTTGTATACCATACGGTACGAGGTAGAAGGCTTTTAGATAGAAAAGAATTACAAGCCAATTTGGGTAGCGATATGTTACATCAGGATATAATGGCACTACCATAAAAGACATAAAAACGCAAGGATCGCATTTGCTCTTCAGTTTCAGAAATAGAAGAATGAGTAGATATGAGGAGCATGGTATGTGTTCTTATCAGAATTTTGGGAAAGACGAGAAAAGAGCTAGAGAAAAGATAAATGAATTGGACCTTCTAAACTCGCTGACTTTGCACTAACCACGCACTTGGAAGTATTAACTATAGCATCTAAACTTCACCAGATAAGTAATTATTCATATCACACAACACGTGCACTAGAATAAAATCAAGCATAACATCTGTTCATGATTACCAAACACTATGCACTGCACATACACCATAGATGTGTATATGCGAAGAGGAACAACTGCAGGGAATTTAGAAAACTAGATGGATCACATTGCATAACACGTACATTTTTTATAAAAAAAATAGGTCTCACATAACATGGAGTACACAGTAGCATAAAGAGCACATGGCTACTGTACCAATAATACTCAAGCTATAGCATACGATCGTTACCAGAGCATAACAACATCAAGGATAAGATATAACCCCACCGATTCTAAACAGTAGCCAGGAAATAACACCATAGCATGTAGAGAGTAAGCAAGCCTAAACACCAGCAGCTCTGAACATTGCTATACCATGGACATGAGTAGATACGAATTGACCGGGCTAACTAACACAGCTCAGATGAGCAGCATACCTCAGAACCAAAACCATGCCATCATCAGAGAGAATTTAGCAGGTCTAAACAATTAATCTTAGCACAGGCATACCAGAATCATCAGATAACCACCATCCAAAATGGTTTGCTCATCGACAGATGACCAAAACATCACAAGGAGCCCCGGCTCGATTCCCCGCACACAGCGTCCATAGCTCGATGGCAAAAAAACTAGAGACTCGTAGTGGACTCAATACAACACCGTGAAGCAACCGCGCGCACGAGGGCACCGGCAAGGACGCGGGTCCGTGAGAACGAACAGGGGCGAAGCCGCGCGGGGGACGCTCGGTTGTGGCATAGAAGCCAATCCGGAAGCGCGGAGGATGCGCCAGCGTCCATGGCGGCAACGTGCCAAAACCCTTGTGGCTCGGGATAGCCTAGGGGAGCAGAGGAAGAGGCGCACGCCGATTCGATGCTGTGGATGTGAGTAATGAGAGGAGGAGAAATTAGGGAGGCGCATGGCGGCAGCAGGATAGCTGGCGCCTGCCAGAATTACCGACGACGCTGGCGGCGGTGAGCTAAGCGTGAGACCGTGCAGAGAGAGAGGGGGAGGGGAGAGAGAGACAGAGAGAGAGTCCTCCTCCACAGCGCCTTCCTCGAACATGCCGCCACGGGCCTGCCTGGCACATCTTCAAATCTCACATGAACTTAAGAAAAAATGAACTTTATTGAATTCATGAACTTTTTTTGAATTCGAGAAATTTTTTGAATACATGAACTTTTTTCAAATCTCACAAACTTTTTCCAAATTCATAAACTTTTTTGAGTTCATGTCTTTTTTTCAAAATCACGAACTCTTTTCAAATCCCGCAAACATATTTTGAACTCTTCAAATTTTTTGAGCTGCTGAACTTTTTTCAAATCAGCAAACTTTTTTTTCAACCCATGAACTTTTTTGAGTTGGTGAACATTTTTTAAAATTTCTTCTTTTTCGCATTTTCTCAAAAAGTCAACGGTCCGCCGATCAACGGGGGACCAGTCAACCGCGACCGGTGAGCTGCGAACAGGCGATCAGGAATCAGGAGAACCAGGTGTCATTATTGGGCCGGCCCATGGAGCGTGGCGCGTGCCGCCACGGGGCTGCCTGGCTAATCTTTAAACACGCCTAGCATGGCACAGCCCGTGGCAGCACATTTATAAATGGGACGTGCCTTGCCGACATGAGTGTCACACTTCACTAGTAGAAAAGGGCCCATTTGTCCCGGTTCCAGAGGCCCATTTGTCCCGGTTCTGGAACCGGGACTAAAGGGTCGGGACTAAAGCCCAAAACCTTTAGTCCCGGTTCTCTTACGAACCGGGACCAAAGGGGCTCCACGTGGCCGCTGCGGGAGCCCAGGCAGGAGGACCTTTAGTCCCGGTTGGTAACACCAACCGGGACCAAAAGGCTGCCACGCGTCAGCAGTTCGCAGTCGCTGGGGGTTTTGTTTTTTTTTTGGAAGGGGGGGTTTTGGGGTTTTGGAGGGTTAATTTAGGGGTTTCATATTGTGTTAGCGAACTAATAGAGAGAAGTGACCTCTCTTTTTCCGTGCTTGGTCGACGCTAGCTACTACACATATAGAGAGAACTCGACGCTAGCTAGTAAGCAAATAAAGGAAACCATTAATTATACAAGATCGTCATGAACATATATAGAGAGAAGTGACATCTCTTTCTTCGTGCTTGGTCGAACAACAAGTTTTCGTATATCTATCCGACGCTGCTACATATGTACAATATATAACATCCCTTATAACCATTTCAATTTCACATGGTATTCTCCGTGTTCAGGTATGACGTGGTCAAGAAAGAATCCCGCCAATTCCTCTTGAATTGCTCGTATGCGATCATGTGGTAGGAGTTCATCCCGCATCTGCCAGATCTAATTTAAAGAAATGGGTCAATACATATATATGAATGAAACTCAACACAATTGTTGGTAATATATAAATAAAATTGTGAATATTGTTTACGTACTTCAAATTGTTTCTCAGAGGAGGCCCGTTCAAAGGTATAGTAGCGAATGAACTCGCATACGTAGTATCCACATAAATGAGTGTTGGGTGCCTGCAACAAGCACTTTACGAGAATAGAGTCAATCAAACTGATAAGCAAGCATGATAATGGTATTGATGAAACTAGAATCAATGAGAGATGCGCGGAACTAGCTAGTACTACTTACTTTGGGGTGTGTAAATCGCAGCTCCTTCTTCAGACCCGGAACCTTAGCGGTGAACGTTTTCCAAACCCAGGCAGGCAAAGAAAATGATTACTTGATATCAGGAAATGAACGAAAGGTGCCGATATGGTCCCGGTATTGATTGAACTTACTTCTGGAGCATTGCAGTCATGTCCGCATAATACATGGGATCTTTACGGAGCGAGTCTAAGACAGTTACTAATGCCCCGTCAAGGTTAATGGATAGCAGAATATAGTGGAAGCTGCGCACGCATAACCACGAGTAAGCGGAACCGAATATGCAGAAGACAGTAACACTCACTTGAAGTTTGGCTCGATCCGGAAGGCTATAAAAGAAGAAAGAAGAGTTAATATATGTACATACCAAAACAATTAATGCATCAATTAGCTAGTCAGCACAGGCTTAATTAATATATATACCTCGCCGGACTTTGCAACAGTTGTTCGATCACCGGATCCGTCATCCTCTCCTTCCAGACCATCGGTGTCGTTGAGAAACGACAAGACATCACGTCCGCCGAGGATTATGTCCCCCAACAACTGTTCTTGTTCCAAGTCTCTTTGAGCCATAGTTTCTGTAAATATTACAACATGGCAATTAATATACAAACATGAATGTCCGACGTCCGGACCGCCTCTCTCATGAATGTCAAACAAGGGATTCTCTTAACCTTTAAGGGATTTAATTAACAAAATGGTGCCATTCTGGATGTGCAGAAAATGGTCCATATTTTTCCTGATCTCATCTACCCTTCTATATGTCACGTTGTCTAGTGTCAAAGGATTCAAGAAAACCATGGCTTCATCATTAGCCGGAAGTAACAGGCGCATAATGGTACGAAGCTCTCCAAAATTGTTTTGGAACGGAGTCCCGGATAGGATAATTAATTAGCTTTTTGGTACGAAGTTCAGCGAATTATTCTATCCGGAACTCCGTTCCAAAACTACTTTGAAGAGCTTCGTAGCATCATACGCATGTTACTTCCGGCTAATGATGAAGCCATGGATTTCTTCAATACTTTGACAGACAACGTGAAATATAGAAGAATATATATATAGATGAGATCAGAAAAAAATTGGATCAACTTGTGCACATCCATAATGGGGGCATTGTTGATAAATCTATGTTACCGGAGTTTTCTATATGAACAAAAAAAAAATCCACATGACATGTCCGACGTCCCCCCTCATGTCGAAGTTATCGGGGAGGGGGTAGACGACAACGACGCTCACCCCTCATGTCATGTCCAACGTCCCCCCTCATGTCGAAGTTATCGAGGAGGGGGTAGGGACAACGACGCTCACCCCTCATGTCCGACGTCCGACGTCCCCCCTCATGTCATGTCCGACGTCCCTCCTCATGTCAAAGTTATCGGGGAGGTGGCCTCGACAACGCTCTTTTAACTTGGTAAATTTGGGTGGCCTCGACAACTCTTCTAGGGTTTGGGGTGGCCTCAATATATCTAGACTTGTTCCGGTTTGGGGTGGCCTCGAGAGTTGGTCGGGTAGGGGCGGGAGGGGGTTGATCGACGTCCCCCCTCATGTCGAAGTTACCGGAGTTTTCTTCTAGGGGTTTGGGTGGCCTCGAGAGTTTGTCGGGTAGGGGCGGGAGGGGGTAGGAGATCGACAACGCTTTTTTTCTAGGGTTTGGGTGGCCTCGAGAGTTGGTCGCCCGATATGTCCGACGTCCCCCCTCATGTCGAAGTTACCGGAGTTTTCTTCTAGGGGTTTGGGTGGCCTCGAGAGTTTGTCGGGTAGGGGTGGGAGGGGGTAGGAAATCGACAAAATATTCTATCAACAAAAAAAATGCTATCCATCCATACATACATAGCCACATACATACATGGAAAAAAATACATATATGAACAAAAAAATGCTATGAACAAAATAATACATATAGCCACATATATGGAAAAAAATACATATATGAACAAAAAATGCTATGAACAAAAAATACATATATGAACAAAAAAATGCTATGAACAAAAAAACATCATATATACATCCATCCATACATACATATAGCCACATACATATATACATTATATATGAACAAAAACATTCATCATATAAAAAAAATCAACATATATATAAAAAAATTGCACAGAGCCGGGGCGGTGGCGGCTCACAGCGGGGGCGGCCGGCACCGGCGACGGCGACGGCGGGGCCGGGCCGGGGCAGGGGCGCGGCCGGGCGCGCTCGGGGGCGGGGCAGGGGCGTGGGCTCGCGGGCAGGGCAGGGCCGCGGGCTCGAGGACGACGACGGCGACAGCGACGACGACGTTGGGGAAGAGGCGACGGCGACGGCGAGGGCGAGGGCGACGGCAAGGCGACGGCGAGCACGACGGGGGCGGCGGGCGAGGGCGACGACGGGGGCGGCGGGCGGCGGCGACGGCGACGGCGGGCGGCGGGCGGGCAGCCTGGCGGCGTCGATTTTGTCGGTGTCGTCGGGGGCGAGATGAGAATGCTGAAAATTCCCAAGTGTTGGCTTATATATGGAGAGCATTGGTCCCGGTTGGTGGCACCAACCGGGACTAAAGGGGTCCATTGGTCCCAGTTGGTGTCACCAACCGGGACCAAAGGTCAGTTTTCAGCAGCCCAAAGGGCAGGAAACAGGGACCTTTGGTCCCGGTTGGTGGCACCAACCGGGACTAAAGGGGCGCATTGGTCCCGGTTGGTGCCACGAACCGGGACCAAAGGGTGGTGCTGCCTGGGGCCAAATTTTTAGTCCCACCTCACTAGCTGAGAGAGCTCGAGAGTGGTTTATAAGCACTGTTGCGCACACCCTCTCGAGCTCCTCTCAACTGCAGGCTTCCGGGCCTAATCTGTCACTGCCTGTGGGCCTATTGGGCCTTCTGTGGGCCTGAATCCTGGCCCAACAAGCTGGTTGGGTTTCTAGTCGTATTCAGGCCGTGGTGGCCCAGTAGGTGGCATATTATTTCAAAAAAATTCCAGTTTTTTGTTTTGTTTTTTGCTTTATTTATTTTATTTTGTTCCTACTTACTGTTTTTCAGTGATTCTTTTTGCTTTTAGGTCACAAAAATTATAAACTTTCTGTTAGTGCCATTAGTTTTCAAATTTGAATAGTTTAAATTTGAATTTTTTGAAATTTGTGTGAATCACTAGTTTGTGAATAACTTTACTAAAAAATAGATTTTTGAAGGTTATTTTATCATTATATTCAATTTGGTAAGTTTTAGGTTATTTTAAATTTCTGTTTTAATCAAAAACAGATTTGGTTATTTTAGTTTGCTATTAAAGTTTCTAACAAAAAAATTTGTTATGAAAATTCTTTTTGCTATTAATGTTTTGAACAAAAAATACTTTGATAATTTTAGATGCATAAATTTTATATAATTTTAGTTTCAAAAATACTAGAGGTTTATAAAAGCTTTTTAGTTGATTCCTTTTGCTATTAGAGTTTTATAAAAGCTTTTTAGTTGATTCTTTTTGCCATTGAAAAATATTATAGTTTTGTTTTAGTTGATCATAACAGAATATTTTAATTGATTATTTTTAGTTCATTCTTTTTGCTATTAGAGTTTCATAAAAGTTTTCTAGTTCATTCTTTTTGCTATTAGTTCATTCTTTGAGCTAAATGACCCTGAAATTGAAAAGCACTACAAATGAACTCTGAAAAGGTTGAAAGTTGGCATGGTATCATCATTTCACCCACATAGCATGTGCTAAAAAGTTGAGAGGGTTACGGCGAAAACTGGATGCACTTCGTGTACAAAATGGACAATCTCTTTCGAAGTATCAGGGTTTCGGACGAAAACTCATCTGTTACGAAGGGATTTCATTTTTTTGAACTCCAGACTTTTTGTGTGTTCAAAATGCACCATTCAAAGCCACATCATCAATTTTCAACCCTTTCTGACTTCATTTGGTATTTTTCATGCATTTATTGATTTTTTGAGTTAAATGACCCTGAAATTGAAAAGCACTACAAATGAACTCTGAAAAGGTTGAAAGTTGGCATGGTATCATCATTTCACCCACATAGCATGTTATAAAAAGTTGAGAGGGTTACGGCAAAAACTGGATGCACTTCATGTACAAAACGGACAATCTCTTTCGAAGGGTTTCGGACGAAAACTCATCTGTTACAAAAGGCATTTCATTTCTTCACATGTAACTGCAATGATATAGTTGTGGAGAGAAAGTCTTCACTTTTTCTTCGCTTGTGTCCTTTGCTTATTGCGCCGTAACCATCGATACTCTTCATCGTTTAACAGGGTGCTTGGGTTAGCCTTGACTTTGAAGGGAGGAATTTCATGAAACTTTTCATAATCTTCGGACATGTCTGTCTTGCCCTCCAATCCCACGATGTCTCTTTTTCCTGAAAGAACTATGTGGCTCTTTGGCTCATCGTATGATGTATTCGCTTCCTTATCTTTTCTTTTTCTTGGTTTGGTAGACATGTCCTTCACATAAAAAACCTGCGCCACATCATTGGCTAGGACGAATGGTTCGTCTGTGTACCCAAGATTGTTCAGATCCACTGTTGTCATTCCGTACTGTGGGTCTTCCTGTACCCCGCCTCCTGACAGATTGACCCATTTGCACTGAAACAAAGGGACCTTGAAATCATGTCCATAGTCAAGTTCCCATATGTCCAGTATGTAACCATAATATGTGTCCTTTCCCCTATTGGTTGCTGCATCAAAGCGAACACCGCTGTTTTGGTTGGTGCTCTTTTGATCTTGGGCGATCGTGTAAAATGTATTCCCATTTATCTCGTACCCTTTGTAAGTCAATACAGTCGAAGATGGTACCCTGGCCAACGAGTACAACTCATCAGAAACAGTGTTGTCACCCATGAGACGTGTTTGCAACCAACTGCCGAAAGTCCTGATGTGTTCATATGCAATCCAGTCGTCACACTACTCCGGGTGTTTGGAGCGCAGAATATTCTTGTGTTCATCGACATACGGGGTCACCAAGGTAGAATTCTGTAGAACTGTGTAGTGTTCTTGAGACCAAGAATGCCCGTCCCTACATATTATTGACTCCGCTCCTAGCGTGCCTTTTCCAGTCAGTCTCCCCTCATACCGCGATTGAAGGAGACCAATCTTCTTAAGGTCAGGAATGAAGTCAACACAAAACCCAATGACATCCTCTGTTTGATGGCCCATGGAGATGCTTCCTTCTGGCCTAGCGCGGTTACGAACATATTTCTTTAAGACTTACATAAACCTCTCAAAGGGGAACATATTGTGTAGAAATATAGGGCCCAGAACGACAATCTCGTCGACTAGATGAACTAGGACGTGCGTCATGATATTGAAGAAGGACGGTGGGAACACCAGCTCGAAACAAACAAGACATTGCACCAAATCACTCCTTAACCTTGGCAGGATTTCTGGATCGATCACCATCTGAGAGATTGCATTGAGGAATGCACATAGCTTCACAATGGCTAATCAAACGTTTTCCGGTAGAAGCCCCCTCAATGCAACCGGAAGCAGTTGCGTCATAATCACGTGGCAGTCATGAGACTTTAGGTTCTGGAACTTTTTCTCTGAAATAATTATTATTCCCTTTATATTCGACGAGAAGCCAGACGGGACCTTCATACTGAGCAGGCATTCAAAGAAGATTTCCTTCTCTTCTTTGGTAAGAGCGTAGCTGGCAGGACCTGCATACTGCTTTGGATGCATGCCGTCTTTTTCATGCACACGTTGCTGTTCCTCCCGTGCCTCCGGTGTATCTTTTGTCTTCCCATACACTCCCAAGAAGCCTAGCAGGTTCACGCAAAGATTCTTCCACATCGATTGCAGAGCGGACCTCTAGGTCTTTCCAATAGGGTAGGTCCCAAAATATAGATTTCTTCTTCCACATGGGTGCGCGTCCCGCATCGTCAGTCGGAACAGATAGTCCGCCAGGACCCTTTCCAAAGATTACTTGTAAATTATTGACCATATCAAGTATGTGATCACCAGTACGGAGGGCAGGCTTCTTCCGGTGATCTGCCTCACCTTTGAAATGCTTTCCTTTCTTTCGACATTGATGGTTGGTCGGAAGAAATCGACGATGCCCCAGGTACACATTCTTCCTGCATTTGTCCAAATATATACTGTCGGTGTCATCTAAACAGTGTGTGCATGCGTGGTATCCCTTGTTTGTCTGTCCTGAAAGGTTACTGAGAGCAGGCCAATCGTTGATGGTTACAAACAGCAACGCATGTAGGTCAAATTCCTCCTGTTCGTTCTCATCCCACACACGTACACCTCTTCCATTCCATAGCTGTAAAAGTTCATCAACTAATGGCCTTAGGTACACATCAATGTCATTGCCGGGTTGCTTAGGGCCTTGGATGAGCACTGGCATCATAATGAACTTCCGCTTCATGCACAACCAAGGAGGAAGGTTATACATACATAGAGTCACAGGCCATGTGCTATGCTTGCTGCTCTGCTCCCCAAAAGGATTAACGCCATCTGCACTTAAACCAAACCATACGTTCCTCGATTCACCTGTAAAGTCGCTCCACTTTCTCTCGATCTTTCTCCACTGCGACCCGTCAGCGGGTGCTCTCAACTTCCCGTCTTTCTTACGGTCTTTTATGTGCCATTGCATCAACTCGGCATGCTTTTTGTTTCTGAACAGACGTTTCAACCGTGGTATTATAGGAGCATACCACATCACCTTGGCAGGAATCCTCTTCCCGATGCGCTGGCCCTCAACATCACCAGGGTCATCTCTTCTGATCTTATACCGCAATGCACCGCATACCGGGCATGCGTTCAAATCCTCGTACGCACCGCGGTAGAGGATCCAGTCATTAGGGCATGCATGTATCTTCTGCACCTCCAATCCTAGAGGGCATAGAACCTTCTTTGCTTCGTACGTACTGCCGGGCAATTCGTTATCCTTTGGAAGCTTCTTCTTCATTATTTTAAGTAGCGAACTAAATCCCTTGTTAGATACACCATTGGCTGCCTTCCATTGCAGCAATTCTAGTGTGGTACCGAGCTTTCTGTTGTCATCTTCGCAATTTGGGTACAACCCTTTTTTGTGATCCTCTAACATGCGATCGAACTTCAACTTCTCCCTTTCACTTTCGCATTCTCTCTGTGCATCAACAATGACCCGGCGAAGATCATCATCGGGCACATCGTCTGGTTCCTCTTGACCTTCAGCTTCCCCCATTGCAGCATCACCGTATTCAGGGGGCGGGTAGTGGTCATCATCCTCTTCTTCTTCGTTGTCTTCCATCACAACCCCTCTTTCTCCGTGCTTGGTCCAAACATTATAGCGTGGCATAAAACCCTTCTCAAGCAGGTGGAAGTGAAGGGTTTTATAGTTGGATAAAGCCTTCGTATTCTCACAGACAGTACATGGACAATGCATAAAACCATTCTGCTTGTTTGCCTCAGCCGCTTCGAGAAAATTATGCAGGCCCTTAATATACTCGGAGGTGCGTCGGTCACCGTACATCCATTGCCGGTTCATCTGCGTGCGTTATATAGTTCTCATTATTGAACAACATATAACTCTCTAGAGCATCTAATTAAATCATACAAGTAAGAACTATCTAGAACAACATATAACCAAAACCATCGCACTATATAATAACAAACAATAATAAAAGTAAGAAAGTTACACAAGTATCTATCTAAATCATACAAGTAAGAACTTTTTTCTTTTAGAAAGAAGATAAGAAGAAGAGGCTAACCATGGTGGTGCCGGCGCCGAGATGGGCGCGGGCGATCGACGGCGGTGAGGACGGGACAGGACGGACCGCCAAACCTAGACAAATCTTGAGGAAAATGGAGCTTGGACAAGGAGCTTCCAGAGGAGAAAGCTTAAGTGTGGCTCGGGCATTTCATCGAACACCTCATGTGCATAGGAGGTGAGCTAGAGCACAAAACATCTCTCCCACGGCCGGCCAAAAAAACAGAGTAGTGCACTGCTCTCCTCGCGGGCAGGGGGGTATATATAGGCCGACCATTGGTCCCGGTTTGTGACTGGAACCGGGACTAAAGGACATCATTTGGTCCCGGTTCCAGCCACAAACCGGGACCAATGGTTGTGGGCCAGGAGCGAGGTCCATTGGTCCCGGTTCGTGTCTGGAACCGGGACCAAAGGGGTCAGACGAACCGGGACCAATGGCCCACGAGGCCCGGCCGGCGCCCTGGCCTCACGAACCGAGACCAATGCCCCCATTGGTCCCGGTTCGTGAGTGAACCGGGATTAATGGGCTTTTCAGGGCTGGACCAAAGCCCTGTTTTCTACTAGTGCTTCCACGCCTAGCCATGACACATTTGCTAAACGGGACGGCCAGGCATGACAGACACATGTGTCAGCCATCCTACGTGCTATTCAATCTTTTGGGTTGTTTTGAGTCTATTCTTGGAATTTTGGATTGTTTCGAAATAAAAATAAAAAACTGGCCATGTCGTGCCGGCACACAGGCCACGCCTCATAGCCCAGGCGCATCCCCTGGCACGACCCATTTAACCATGTGCCGGGCCGAGCACATGACATGTCAGCACGCATGCATTTGTCCTGGCCTGTGTAGGATGAGCTAGATAGCTAGGTTGTACGCGAGTGAGAATCAGGATGTGTTTCTGTGTGTTCATTAGACCATAAAATAGGAAAAATATCTGCAACAATAGAACTTTGGGAAATAAATATCTACGGGACAGTTATATCCCTACAACAACTCTTTAGAGATGGTCTTTACCACACTATTTTGCTATTTTCAAACCTGAGGCTCTACTAGATTCTTTTGCTGAAGCCTTGAGTTACGCTTCTCATCTAACTTGAGGCAAGCCTAACTCTGTGTTCATGTTGAACAATACTTTAACCTCTGAATGAGTTGGGATTTATTTGGTTTGGCTCGGAGCCTGCCCCGAAGGATCTGAGCGGCCATCGGGGGAGTACATAAAAGTTATAGGGAAACGCTTTGTATCTATAGGATGATAAGACTCGATCGTCAAACCAGCCGAACATCGTTTATCTACTCCAAATCTGACACTCGGGAGTAGTCTTGCTTTTGTAAATAAGGAAATACAATAAATCACCTCGTAACTTCCGCGCATTCCCCAGATTCCAATCGGGACGCAGATTTTCCTCCACCCCGAGCTCGCCTCGCGGCCCTCGCCAGATCCCCTTTCCCCCGGCTCCGCCCCCTGCACCTCCTTCTCCGACCATCTCCGGTCCCCCGCTCCTCCTTCTCTCCTCGTACCGTCACTCACATATGAGGCCGCGGCGCCCTTCACTATCGGGTGGCAAGCACACATGGCCGGGGAGGCTGACCAGTGGCGACAGGTGCGGATGACAGGTACTCCAGGCACCGAGGAAACTGCATAGCGGCTGCAGGTGATTGCAATTGCAGGTTGCATCGTGCAGCCGTTCTTCTCCGTGGTGATGGTGCGGTAACTCACGCGACTAATGGTAGGAAACTACGCCTTGCATCCGTCAATGTCTTATTTGGAACGATTCTGTCACCCTCAGATTGTGTTTCATTCTTGTGGAACAGTGTTACTTGACTAATTGGTTGCATCAGGGCCCTCACTTTATTGATAATCTTGTTTTAGCAGACATTGGCAGCCAGCAAGTGACGCAGTTTCTTGATCTCGGAAGCCCCCTCGCCACGCCTGGGCTCTGCCAGAATCATGCTTCCAATTAACACTAATTCTGTTCTGAACATACTCTTCTCATGCTTCTTACCCATGGAGACTTCCAATTAACACTAATTCTGTTCTGAACATACTCTTTGCATGCTTCTTATCCATGGTGATTTTAAATTGTAATACACATG